>OY757239.1:5000000-7500000 GCA_963583995.1 Xylota segnis | reverse complement strand
GTTTTGGGATTTCGGTGGCCAATGGCCAACAGTTTTGTTACCCAGGCAAATGGAAATGGGTTCCATTACTTAAAATAAAATTTGTGTAAAAAGTCATGGTCTTGATTTATTTCCAGCACCCGATCACCACAAGAGTGGCGTTATGCGTGACGTTGTGCCAACTATACCTTATTATTTTGTAGGTCCTGATCTTTGCCAAAATGGTTCCGGAATGTGCCAAATTCCTACAAACGTCTTAAAATGGACACATACGGTTTTTCAGTCACACTCTCAGCTGCGGCGGCTATATTTTCAGCTAATCTTCCCGGACAAACACATGTCTGCATTTAACTTAGCTGTCCAAAACGTTCAAATTTGTTGAAGTAAAGCTGTACAAACTTCACGAAACGTTTTCGCAATGTTTTCACTATTTTTGTAGCGAATTGTTACTGTTTTATCACTTAGTGTAAGTATGTCTTGATTTATATTTAATACGCTCTTACTGCGACCTCTTATTCGATGATCCTTAAAAATTGGTTTTCGAAGTTTGGATCCATCATACAGCTCAAACTTTTCGATAATTTACACTCATGGGTTTTCTCCAATTATAGCAATTATAGTATACCTTCACCCCCTTGTGTTACTTTTACTTACATAATTCTGTGCGGTCGACCGTTTCATCTGTGTAGATGCTGTACCTCCTATGTTAGAATTCATCTAACTCCGGCGTCGAAACCGCTCCTTGCTGCTGCTCTGAAGGTCCAATACGGTGGTGCTTAATATTATCGCATTTGTTTTGATTTGATGAAAGCGGCAGGCAGATCTCGACAGGAATGTAATGGTGACGAAACAAACATTTGCTGGCAGTTTATCAGTTACACTGCATCTTCCTTCAGCATTTTTGTATGGAACAGGCCTATTTAATGCAGAAGGTGACTATGCTTAGAACTGCAACCAA
Source organism: Xylota segnis (assembly GCA_963583995.1). Taxonomy (NCBI): domain Eukaryota; kingdom Metazoa; phylum Arthropoda; class Insecta; order Diptera; family Syrphidae; genus Xylota; species Xylota segnis. The sequence continues at coordinate 7,499,063 of OY757239.1, read as the reverse complement.
TGGCTGCTCCAAGCTGAATTGCTACTGTGAGTCAAACAGAATAAACTAGTTAAAATCTTTTGAAGACTATTTGCCAATTATATTTCGACATCCCATATTGTCTAGTGGTTAGGATACCTGGCTCTCACCCAGGAGGCCCGGGTTCGATTCCCGGTATGGGAAAATACTTTTTTAATTTTCAACATTTCATTCCTAACCCACCTTTGAGTGGGAGTGACATCTGCCAAGAAAAAAAAAACTTGTGTCGCATTGAAAAATCGTTTGCCAATATGACTTTATAAATATGCAAGCAACGACTCCAATATATCCCACACGGCTTGTGCTGCTGTGCCCATGTTGGCGGAGTCTCTGTCATTGTCATTTAATAAATTGTTCATCATATGTTGTTCCCATTCTGTCCCTCGTTTGTGTGTTACCAGAAACTCGCACGCACGCACGCACGCACTACCCAACCGAATGTCCTGCCGACGGCAGAACCCCACAAACAACGTGGCACCGCCAGCAACAACTGATGTTTCCAACTCATCTGACAATATGTTTGCATTAGCTGACAGGAATACAAAGAGGTCATTGGTAATGATGCTCACGATGCTGTTACACACGGAAAAAGTTTCCTCTCCATTCGCGCTGGAGGCCTGCCTCTATGTCGTGGACCAAATGAAGTCGTGTCATTCTTGAAGCTGGATTCTAAGTTCATTTCAGCTATACATCTTGCTCCTTCCCGGGTTAAACATAAAACGAAAGTAATGGAACCCTCAGTTGATCGATATTTGTACAAAGTCATTCGAAAGGACCATGCACTGCAATACACACAGTGGGTAAATAAAAAGGGAGCAGCGCGCCCCTAGTATGTATCACAAACATAAAGCACACACTCCCCAGACCTGGATCCATTTCAAATCTAATAAAACAGGTACAGGGGAAGAACCACGTTGTACGAGTAGATACACATTTGCTCCACGAAAAAGTGACTGTGTTTCTTGTAAGCAAAGGAGCAGGAGAAAAAGGAAAACATTCATCTGGAGGGGTTACATTTTTTTAGTGTCCTTCGGGGAGCTCTTCAAAGGATATTTAATAAAAACACAGGAAAAAAAAGCCAAGAAACAAAAAAAGATGAAGGCGGACATCTAGCGACCGCATAGATACACCTAATCCTGTGTTTATGTTATTTTTTCTTCTCCGACTCTCCTCCTTCTTCTGCTTTTTCTTGCATTTCATGTTGTTTGCCCCCTAAAGGGAAGAACAGAAAAATTGTAGCATAAAAACGAACAAAAAAAAAGAAAAAATTATTCCCCAAGGAATTGCATTGCATAGGGCCAGTGTCATGGAATGAATGAAGGCGGTGGTGTGAGGGTGGAAATGATGCTGCGTCCACCTGCAGCAGAATTTTTATGTTGTGTTAACGCGGTGACCCTTTTTTTCATTAGAACGGGTACCACCGAGCAGAAAAGTGTACATGAATGGAATAGAATGTATAACCGCGGGCAAAACGCCATTTTTGCCACTCTATGCATTTTATCTTCAGTCTGGGGGCTTAGGTTTAGGGCTCCTTGGGGGCTATTGCGAGAAGATTGCATCCGAGGGAGTATGGCTGGATTTTTTGGTTGAGAAAATTGAAAATACCTATCATTTGGGGTGATATTAGGATGACTTCGTGATGGTGGTGGGTAGACACAGACAACCAAAGTCAAAGAAAAGATTTTAAGAGTTTAAGGGTGATGATTGAGTTGGTCTGAGTTTAGGGGGGAAATTAGTGGTCGCGTTGTGGTAAAACCAACAGATTTTCTACCATTCTGGTAACTTTAATGTCTTAAAGAACTTTGAGGAGCAAATACAACCAATCCCAGTCATAACCTGTATTCATTACACTTTTCTATGAATGTCCCCCCGTTTAAGCTTGATTTTGGACAGACTTATGGGGGACCTACGCTCCTATTCATGTCTTCCAAAAATCTTGGTTTTTCTTGGAAGAACTTTGGGTAGTTAAACGCTTCCTACGTCTATATTGAATATTCTAGTAGATCACTATGACCAACGTTATGATGATGTTAGTAGGAATCGCCATACGAAACCATGTTTTATATTCGGTATAACCTTGTCGAAAGTTGTTGCCAGCTTTTCAACGTTCAGCTTCTTCTATTTGATGTTCTTCTACAATATTTGGGGCTTGAGTTCATTTAATTCTATTACCCGGGATCAAGGAAGGACTTCATCTATTATTTACATTTCATACAAAAAATAACCCACTTCGCAGCTTTATTTTGTGGGTTGCCCTACAAGGTTATTACTTTGAAGAAAATAAAACTTTTTCCCCAGAATATGATTGCTGTAAACGAGGCTCTTAAACTTCCACGCAAGACCCCGTAGAATCGGAAGATAAAGTTCTTTTAAAGAACCAACTAATTTTCCTTCTCAAGGTCTTAATGTAAGCGATTCCTATAGACGAAATTATTAGCACAAGGTTAAGTTAAATTATCTTAGTTTTATACACAATAGCCTTATAAGTAACATTCTAGTTTATGTAAACATGAACAAAATAAGTTTTCATTAACTTTTCTTCTTTCTTTTCAGGAAATTGATCATGAAAAAAATCCTTTTCATATCTAGCTAGATGACTCCGATCAAAATGTTATTCATAGCCCACGACCGATCCATCCTGTTACTTCCAACATGCTCTGGAGTTATGGATTCGGAATAATTGGTATTTATAGCCCAAGATACAGCCTTCCTTTTTCCAACCTTACTTCCAACATTCTTTCGAGTCATGGATTTCTCAGTGTAGCTTCAAAAACAATGTTTAATTTACAAAATCACACATCAACAATATCCTGCCATAAGTTGCACCTAAAGCAACATTTGCCTGATATATTAGAAACCATCCAAAAAGCATTGAAGCCAAATTACCACTTTTCAGCAACCTTCGTAAAGATTCACACCTTGTTGCAAGTTCTACAGTAGCTGATGGCTCATAAAACCAAGCTTCATTGCAGTCTAAGCCATCACGTCCTCAATGCAAACGATGAACCAAGTAATGCTAAACGAAGCTACGAAACACAGCAGCTGGAGACCTTAACATTCTCTATAAAACTAGTCCTTAAGTAGCATTAAGCCTTATAAACTTAGATTACAATGTTTACCCCAAAGTTTAAAACTGTCTCAATAAAAACCAATCAATCATTCATAGTGTTTTTTTGTATTTATTTCAACTACGCCCCCAAAATGACCAACCTCCTCCCAAAACCAAAAATCCAAAATTTAGCGAAAATCCCCCAAAAACTATGGAAACAGCAAAAAAATTATGAAAAGCACCTTAAAAAAAATTTTGTAAAATCAGAGAAAAATTCAAAAATTTCTGAAAAATACCAGGCGCCCATGCTCAACAAGTAGGTATCCCAACAAAAAAATTTTTTTTTTCAGCCTGAAACTAGATATGCACAATCTCTGAAAATTAGAGATGGGCAATATGTGAAAAATAAAAAATGCAGTCTTGTAGAGTTGAGGATGTGCAATTTGGGAAAAATTGAGTATACAATTTTGGACAATTAGAGATGCGCAATATCTACAAAATAAAGATGTGCAATCAATTTTTTGCAAAAAACAAAATAGTTTGGACTGCAAAATGTCTCTGAATTACTATTTTTTAAACAAAAAACATTTTGGAATTGCTTTTTATAAGTTTTATTGGCAATACTTACATACTATACATGGCTATTTCTTAAAAAATAGGGTAAGTACATATGGTTTTACATCGAGTGGATAATGTATGAATTAAAATCAGCAGAATGTCGGTTTTAGAAGAATGGTTGTTGATCATCTTGTTCTATGGAGTTTAACTGTCTTCGTAAAATCATTTCTTCACTCTGCTTTGAGGTACAAGGTTGGTTTTAGTTTTCTTGTGATGAGACTTATTATGTACTAAAGACTTGTAATTTATTCGGTGTTCAAGTTCACTGACATTGATTCTGTGCTGTATTGTGTTGACATAAACGGCTTCACTGTATCAGCTGTTATGGGATTGTGGTATTTAGGTATAATGTTGTCTTAAGCACGCCTGTTTGACTAATTGTGCTTGAAGTATATAAAAAATAAAAAGATTTAGTTAGGAGCATGTTGGAAAGGATATGGAAAAAGATTAGAGGAAAGAAGAAAAAGTAAGAGAGAATTTTTGAATACGAAAATGGTAATACTTACATGATTTGCATTAAATTGTTTGAACTGCTACTTTGACTATCTGCTGTTGATTTATCTAAAAGAGAGTATAGGTGATAGTAAAGCAAATTTTAGTGGCAAAATATTTCGTTGATCTTGAGTCGCTCTATTGATTCGAAACTAAAGCTTAGGTTAGAAACATCTTCACTTAGTATATTTTAGATGTAAAGAGCTGTGTGGAAATTTCGTCTTCGATGATTCAATTGTTTTATATTTTGCTTCCATTCACCTGCAAAAAATCAAAAATAAAGAAATTTTTTAACTATGGTATACTTAGTTTTGAAATAAAAAAACGGATATTAATTTAAAGGAAAGGAAAGCGTTTTGTGAACATAGAAACTATGTTTAAAGCTTTTATTGACATCCTAATCCCGGACTACAATTTAAAAGATTTATTCATTTTGAAAAAAAATATTTTTTTGGAAAGTAAGCAGCTGTAGGGCGATTGAATACTAGGAGATCCATAGACTTCGAAACTAACTAAACGTAGAAAAGAAATCGTCGATCAAGTTGGCGCGAACATATAGAGTGGTCGTGGAATAAAAGACGGAATCAACTGAAGTGGCTCATAGTAACCGAGTTTGTAAATTAAGAATCCAACAAAGTAGAAATTGTAGACATCATTACTTGAAAACAATAATCAACACTATGATGCGCAGAAGTAAATGAAGAAGCACTTAGCAAGAGTCAAGTGGTGATGTTTGCGGATATAAACAATAGTTTCTAAATGGCACTAAAACTTGATGTGATTGGTTCTTATAAACACATTTTTTCATTCGTTGATGGACTGTAGCAATTTGGAAATATATACATACATGCATATGTATGTCGCATCCTTAAGACAGAAATCCAAGACAAAAAGCTGTAAAAGAATACATAGCAGCTGAGCAATTGGCGATTGGAGGTGTCTTCGGTCAACCCAGCAGCTGAATATTAGTTTTGAGTTTGATTTAAGCAAAGGGATTGAATAAAATTTTTAAAAATTTAAATATATCATACGTCAAGTTCTTTTGATTTGCATAGGTCATTACAAAATTGTTGGTATATTGTGTTGACTACCATTGAGTGCCTAGGATTGATTGACCTGACTAAAACTTACTTATTTTACTTAAAACCTAGTTTCGCACTATCATCCGTGGGGGTCGATCAATTGAACGATTATTTTTGAACTTCTATCACATATGCAGAGACTGACAGAAAGACTGGATTTGAAACCGTCGAAAGGATAATGGATTGAATCGGCTGATCCAGATGCCAAAGCACAAATTCATAAAACCGTTTGGCTTATGCCTTTTTTATTAATGACATTGGCAGTAAGATGTTTCCGAATTGATCCAAAGTGCTCGATACAGAAAGTTAAGGCAGCGTTTACAGAGAAGCACTTATTAAAGGACACAATCATTCCTTTCTTAAAGTTCACTGACACATCTTCCCTGAAGCAACATTTCTTCATAAAGTGTACATGCAATACAACTAAAACAGATGTTGAAATAAAACACAACGCAATCTAAACGACTAAACACAATTTCAAATTTCCATTAGGTAAGTGTGCAACAAACATCGTTGGTCAGCAACTACTGTAGCTCTTCTATACCATGTATGTAAGCATACCTCGGTTGCGCTAATAAAAGCAATAAATCTAACGTCCTCCTACACCCCTTTTCATCCATTACTCACAGTTCATTATTAAAAGCTTTTCAATGTGTCACCAATTAATAAAAGTAAAAAAAACCACAAATCCCTCGACCCTCAGATCTCCATTTAGTTAAGCAAAAAACCTTCCGGATAAAATAATAATCACCAACCGGCTAAAGTTGCATGTTGTGTCCTGTATGCGCGTATGTGTGTGTGTTTGATATGCACCCGCACCCATTTAAAGTGCAATCAATGTGCATGGCATACAATCGCTATTACATCACAATAGTGGCACAATCTCTCACTCAGCCTACATTCGTGCTGCCACCTAGTTGTATGCGTCGAGAACAGCATGCAAAGAGTTCGGGATATCGAGTCCTGCTGGCCGCAACTTATAATGAGGAACTGTTTTCCTGTCGCTATTCCTTCTCTCTCGCTCGGCTCCATCCAATCACTTTCACCCTGTGAAGTGCTTTTCCATGTTGATTTTTCGACTTATCATAAAATGAGTTGAGTGCATTATGTGACCGTGCCACGCCTCCCTGCTACCACCCAAAGGCCCTCTGCTGTGGGCTGCTAGATTTTTTTCGCTATTTAATATCCGCAGCACGGAATTTTTTCCGGGAAATTCCCTCAATATATAAAAAAAAAAAACAAAAACCCCCACAGTTCGACAAACTGAAAGGATCTTAATCAGGAGCCTGTTAGACACTCTGTCGGGAGTCCACGGGGTACGGCTGTCGAATATTTCTTTCACCTGTGCTGCAGGGTGGGGGAAGGTTCAATCCAGCCCCCACAATTTTTTATCGGTCGTGTTCGAGTGGAAAATCGCTGCCGCCGCCGCCACCACCCGGCAGTAGGTCAATGGGTTGATGATGTATGTGCGGTTTTGGGAGGGGAGTGCCAGTCGCCATTTAATGGCGGATGTGCATGCAATCGTCAGTTTGATTTTTCTATTACTTTTGTAGGCAAGTCCTCTTCGGACTTAACAAAAAAAGAGAAATCCAGTGGCCCCACCACCGGTCTTTGTTGCATGTCTGTGTGTCTGGGATAAATAAATTAATGCTGCACAAGGAGGAATTATTAATGGACTTACCCCTCCACATGAGCCGTATGTGTTTGGCCAACAGAGAGCCCATCTCCATGCAGAGCGATACAAGCCGAAGAATAGCTAATGGAAGATCTGCACGTGACATCGGCAACGGCAGCGGCTGTTTGGGTTACTTTTGTTATTCGGTTGCAACAAAAGGAAGTGGGTGTTGCTGGCCGACACGACAGTGAATGCATGGAACTGATGGCTTTATTTGGTAAAAGTCGCGTCGGATTGTGTCACATTTGCAGATGATTACACATGAATGAAAAGAGTGGTATATTCCTTGTTCGAGCGGAAGTCGCACTGAGAGACAGTTTTTGGCAGTTCATTGTCGTCGTCTGAAGTGTGGCGACTTATTGAAAATGGTTACACTTGAAAAATCACAGTTCCGGTGAGAGTGATTGTGTAAATATTATGGAAATGCTGATGGGAAGGTGCACACTTCTTTTGAATGTAAATGCGCATCTGAGTGGATGGGTCTGATGTGAGGGGTACTTACTTCAATAGAGGTATGAAGTGGTACATCGAGTTATGTCCAAAATGTGTGTTCGTAGATTCTTAGAAGCAAGTTAGGGCAAGCCCATTCATTGTAAATATTTGCAACTTCAGCTCACAAGGTTTTCGAAGATGCAAACGATCGGTGAGCTTGGCTGATGTCAAGAGCAGGGACAATGTAGAATCCAGGAGGTATAGTGCTTCAAACATGTGAGCTAAGAGCTAATCATACTTTAACTAAGTTTACAGAGAATGCATCTGACCAAGGAAGTACCTACATATGTATGTAGGTACAATCCCTAGTTTAGTGAAAATTGTCTGCAATTATATCCAGCAAGCAAAGTTGTGCAGATGAACAAAAACAGACTTCAACTACCAGAGTATATAGGAATAACGTCAATTTGAAAACTAAAAACCACAACATACACTCGATTAGAATTCCAGAAATTACATTCAAAATATCTATCAGAGGTAAAAACGAACAGATCATGACTATAAACCTCGAAATATTTAGAGTCAGCAAAGTCACGAAAAATAGGACAAGAAGATTATTGGAGACTGTTGCACAACAATGAAGTCTATTAGCTTCTTGTGAAGTAGAATGAACAGTTCAATTCAAGGTAAGAAAGTAAGACAACACTTTCAGATGAAAACTTAAAGCTACTGCCTAGTAGTGACGAGTTTGAAAAGGAACGAAAGGGAAGTTAAGCACTGGTTTGTGGGCTAACAAGCTACTCTCACCCACAGCTTGAATAAGGAATGAAACAATATTGACAAATGGTAACAAATGCAAATGAGAATTGATTTAAAAAGGACGCTCCTCCGCCCAGTCGGGAAAGGTGGTCGAAGGAATTTCTAGAAGTTCACTTAAGAGATTTGAACACAGTTTCTCCAAAGTAATGGGTATGTATGAACGTACATATACTCCAGCATTAATCAGTTAATTCATTACATTATTTTTTTTTCATTACATTATTTTTAGACTACAGGAAGCGAAGTTGAGTTAGTACGTACACCAAACTGTTGCGTTGAGTCTGCCCTTCACCATATGCTAGAAAGAGTTCACAGAAAACTTACTTATTAAACTTATCTGGTTAAACAAAGAAGTGGGCTTAGGAGGGATTAGGTGGAGTGAGCCAGGTGTTTTTAAGCTGTCTGTCCAGGGGAACGTAGAATGAGTGGAATTCAAAAAGTTTGTTTAGGAACATTTACAAACAAATGAACATATGTATGTATGTATGTCCGTTTAAAGGGAGAGGCCTCAATGAAAAAATTCACTGTACATAATAATATTATGTAAGTATGTATATAATATATACAATTTAAAACTACTTTTAAGAACTTATGCACTTCATGGACACTGGGATATAAAAATTCGGCTGGCAGTAGCTCCTGGGAATTGTCCAAGGTAACTACTGACTGGGAAGGTTACTAAAAAGACGACTTATGTTAACATTTCGATTATCTCTAAGCAAATATTAATATTGAATTATGAACATATGTATGTTTCGCTCAATGTAGTGCAGCATACAGCGTTGAGTAGATAACTTTATTTAAACAGGTTTTTCTTGATGTTTTTCAATAACAATTTTTCGTTCACCTTACCCTAATATGTGTTTTTAAATATAATACTTGACACAAAGTTTCTTATATCCCATATGGTCTAGTGGCTAGGATATCTGGCTTTCACCCAGAAGGCCCGGGTTCGATTCCCGGTATGGGAAATATTTTTTGTTAAATTGGACAGAACACAACACAAATGTGTTTGAAAATACGTGCATATGTATGTATTTCAAATTAATAGATTTATACCGAAACAAACTTTAGCTTCGCAACAAGTTCCATGCCACAATCTATTTTTATATCAAAATGACTCACAAATATTTAACACATGAATAAGTGATAACGCTACAATCAGTTGCTATTACTGGAAACGAAAGATCGTGGAATGACAAGCGAAAGAAACCAACAACAATTTACTTTTTTAACTTTTCTTCGTTCTCGCTTCACATTGTGTTGATGCAGAAATTTATACAAAGTAAAGTGGATTGGCAACGGAAAAGTATTACAGTAGAGGTAATAACTGACGGTTTTTACTTTATACAACCAAGTGATGTGTTTGGGATTATGAATTTTCTTGATTCGAATCACTCCCGCGGCGCCGATGGGGTTGCTCCTATCTGGTGTTAGCGGATTTACTGATGGTTGCTGTAATCAAAATTTTTAAATGAAATGACAGTTGCACTTCTGCATGAGGTGTTTAATGGTCATTTTAAAATTCTAAAGTTGTGGATAGGCTTAGTAGGTAGTGTGGGTGGAAAGCTCAATTGAATAATTTACTAAGCAATGACGATCTAACATACGTTGAATGTAAAATTAGTTATTATAAAATAGGTCACATAATAGAAGTAATATAATAGCACCGGCTTTTCGATACATGTTGACAGAGTTGTGGAGCACAGTGGAAATGATATTACAATGACACTAACCGCTAAAAAAAAGCACTTGGTACACAAAGTGAAGATCAGATTTCAAGTATCTTACAAACTACAGCAGACAGATACATTATATATTTAGAATTGTGAAGGTGGAAAGCATACATGCATACCTCTCGAAAATGACAGTATTTAATTTCTACAAAATTCAATAAAATCCAACTTAATCAACTCGAGCAAGAAAAAATACTAGGGCCACAAAAATCGACCCCTTACACTCCCCGACGGGGAATTGAACCCCGGTCTCCCGCGTGACAGGCGGGGATACTGACCACTATACTATCGAGGATGTTGACAACTGTTTGTCAAACAATGTTTAATTCAATAAAATCAATGTCAACATGAGTTGGGGTTTGAAGTAAAAGTGAAAAACTTATTGTTGAATCATACAGTATGACATACTAAATGTAAACGCATTACTCTATCTTAAGATCAGCCCTAATAAAATGGATTTTGGATTGAGATTCAATAGTCATCGAATACAAATTGTTTAATACTCAATAGCATCAAGAAAACACTTCGTCAGCACATACAAAACTAACTAATTTACTTACTTACTTAACAAGTTCCCGACCCGTGACTTAGACACGGCTGCCTTCCACTCCATACGATCCCGGTCACGCTGCTCCTAGTTGTCTAGATTAAGCTCTGCCATCCGCTTGATTCTTTCTGTGTCGCCTCGAACCTGGCCGCTGTGATTCGAAGATCGTCTAACGTTATCGTGGAGCGTTATTGTCCATTCGCTCGATTTGGCCGACCAAGTGTAGTTCATTTGGTTTGACTTCTTGGGCTATATTCACATCGTGGTACAGGTCATAGAGTTGGCGGTTACATCTCTTGCTTATGTATGAGTAAATAATGATTTAAAGCTTTAAGTAACTTGGGATTGCAATAAAGAGAAATTAAATAAAAAATGAGTCTTTGGAGGCCGACTCTCCGTAAAAAAATAATTTTTAAAAACTAAAGACAACGGCGATACATCGGGAGTATGTATCCACTTAGTTTTTCAGGTAAAAAGTCTCATAAGCAACTCAATTTCTAATAAAATGTCCTCTTAACCAAGCAAACTACATAGTAAGAACCTCCCAGGAACCAACTTTATTACAACGAGGTTATGGGGAGCCATAGGGTCTTATAGGATCTATACAGGCGAACAGTAACATGCACGACTATTTATCAAAACTAAGGAGCGAAAAGAGAATGACGCGTTATATCCCGGATTTAGACTACTATGTGACAAGAATTATGGTAAAGACGTGGGATGGGTCGTGTGCATGGACGCAAACTGGACCCTTGGACATAACTTTTTGTGAAGACCGGGGTCAAAAACCTGGTTTACTTACTAAAACACTAGTTTTGCTTATACATATCCGTTGGGTCCCTTAATGCTACTCGACTTTCATCTGTAAAACGATCCGGTAATATGTATTATGTTAGACATTTTTATGAACAGAATATTGAACTCAACCTTTAAGGAGACTGATCTTCAATATAGACACAATAGGCAACATGAAGCCTAATTGTTGTTTGACTAAAATCCTTAGAAGTCGTGAATGCTTAAAACTTGTGCAGGTTGTCTTGAACGCAGCTGTACAGACGATACTGTTGCACAATATCTGATACAGAGCTATTAGAAAACTCCTGCGATCCAACAAATTGTGTGGAACTCCAATCGTTTCAACGAATAGGTAACTATTATTGGTTTGAATGCGCCAGTATCACTTGGAATCGCTTCAACCTAACCTACCTCATTCGAAAATAATTTTGTTCCACTGCGAAGCACGAAATGTTCCATTGACAGCGGTACTAGCGGTGGATTGGAATCTGTTTATGAAGGAACTCTAGTATAGATGTACCATGAAAGAAAGAGCTAGAAACAATTGGGCTAAATAAATGAAATTAATATGGGTAAGACGTACACGAACGAGCCTTGTAATACACGAATCTTACGTCAAGTCTTTTATAACACTACAATGTAGTAAATAATTAGAAAATTTAGTAAAAAATCTTCCCATACCGGGAATCGAACCCGGGCCTTCTGGGTGAAAGCCAGATATCCTAGCCACTAGACCATATGGGATAGGTACAGGTCTTCTGTCAAAGTAACTACATACCAGCCGACCATGGGTATTTCACGCTAAAAATAAAACTATGCTCACAAACAGGTTTTACTTCCAATAAGACAAATCAACTAGATTTGAACTGTTTGTTCAAAAATGGCAACAGTTTGAATAAAGTGAAGAGAATTTAAGTGGAAGGTAATGATATTTGTTATTTCAGTACAATATCGATGTACACACGTATCTACATTGTACATATGAACATAATGTACCTAAACAAATTTGTTTTAAGAATGTAAATAAAGATGTTATGCAAAAATGTGTAAACAAATTGGTATAGATACTTACTAGATTGATTGGTTTTCTGTTCAACTTCATAAATGCTTGAGGTAGATGTTCCTGATCATTTATTTTTAAATTCGCTCGTTGGCGGTCCATGAGCGCGTATGTACATATATATGTATGTATTTTACAAGTAATTTTACTTGTAGAATGATCGACATCATTATCTGAAAGATATTCGTTGTTATACAAGGTGTCTCAAAAAAAAGTTTATACTTATTAGATCGATTAAAAAAAAAGCAAGCCGTCTATTGAAAAAATGCTTATTAATTCTTAAAGTAGAAAGTTTGGGAATTTATTTTTTAAAAAATAATATCGCCCAAATGTAAACATTATCATTCGCGACACTCATTCAGTCGAACAGTAAAAGCACTTGCACGCCTACGAATTGAAAAGTTTAGATCGTCACGAACGAATACTCGACCGTATTTTCGACCGTTCTCTATGATCTTGGTCGCCCGGATTTTAGGTTTTCCGGTGTTATACCGATCTCTTTGAGCACACATAGAGCGCGATCTGTTTCCGAGTAACGCTCCATACCGACTGAATTCCCTAGAGTCAGGCTACTGATTAACAAAACTCAACAAAAAGCTAAACAAATATAAACTTTCTTTGACACACCCTGTAGTCACTTTTTACGAATTGTTCTACAAAAATCTAGGCAAGGTTTATAGAGCTGTCATTGGTTATATGTACATATGTATGTACCTACATACAAATATGGTACTATTATACAATTAACTTAACCTAGTTAAGTTTAAAAATCTTAACCGTCTTCATTATAGGTGGAAGCAAAGCACTTAGAACCATCATGTATTTGTATGAAACTAATAATTTTTAGAATTAATTTTCTATGCCAAAAAAGGGTTTACCTACTACACATGTATTTGATGTTTAACTTTGCCCAAAATGGCGGAGATAAGTAGATGAAATTCCCTCTACAAGTAGCTTATATTTTTAAGTGCGGTAGCTTATATTTTTAAGTATATTTTTAACAGCTCACAACTGAGTATACTCGTAGACATACTTAACTTTGTAAGCCACCTGTCAGCGACCAATTCCTACCTTCCCAGCTCGTTATCCGTCCTTTTGCCTTTATGTCCATATGACCTATGGTTCGGTTGATCAGTACATCATGGATTATAAGCTAATGCTTCAATTGCTACTCGGAAGTACAGTCAGTGGAAAGAAGAAGACACATTTGTGTGAAGGCTTTATCGATGTCTTAAACTGAACTTCGATACAACTGGAACTTCTCTGAACCACTCTTTTTACGATTACCCTCGACTAGATGCACAGCTGGACTTCACATTCACCAGTAAATTCTCGGAATTAGAAAAGGGAAATGAATGCATATACGTATGTATACAACAGCAGATGGGGCGTAAAAGAGGCTAACAGATAGGAAAGAGAGACGTCTGAAGCGTTTCACACTAAGGTCTGACTGAGTTTTCGAACAATCTTAGGGCGGTGTGGTTATTTTGTTTTATTTTGGTCTAAACATGCTGACAGTCAGTTAAATCTCGCTAAACCTACACAAAGTTCGACTTCACAACAAGATGTATCCATCACATCCTGATGTACCATGGTCGGATTCTGAATTGAAATATCACAAACGATTGAAAAAAATATGATTTAAACCCAAAGGTTCACCTGGGGCGACGTTGAACGAACAGTGGAATATTTACACAAAATAAAGTTAACGCTTAGAAATATTTAATCAAAAGTATAGAAGGCACCTCCCCGTGCTGAATAGAAAGACCACACTCTAATGCGAATGCATTTGCAGACAAACTGTCGACATATGGAGGTAAATAAATATCCCCACACATCGTACTAAATGAAATCCTGACACAGACAGGAAATTAAAATACTTGCCACAGAAATGAGAGAAACAAATCGTTTCTCTCTAACAAAGTCAACTGCATGAGGCACCTGTGGGAATTGTTCGCATTTGAAGTGCACTCCCGACACCGTTTTGCACATTCTCAAACAAAAAAGAAACGAAAAGCCTTCCACCACACATGTACCCATAATGATCCTTCACAACTCATACGGTGTGATGCGAGACTATGTAAAGAGTATTCCTCTCACAGTCGCCGACTGTCTGTATGGTTGTATTATTTTTTTTTCTAACAAAAATAAAAAAAAAAAAAAATATTCTGCTAGTGTAGATGGTAATGTTCACTATGTGGTCGTTCATGCATGCATGCGTCATAATGAAATTTTAATTAAAGTACAGGAGAACTTCCTGAATCCTCATCTCAGTCTCGGTGCACTCGGGGTTTTTGCATTTGAATGAGATGTGATGACATCCTTAAAAGGGGAAATATACCATGCTTGTGTGGTGGTGGGTGGCATTTTCTCCGACTCAATTTGAATCTAATTACCAATTTTCTTAATGAAACCCCAATTACAGTGCAAGGATACGATAAGACTCATCATCATTAGTACCAGAAAGGAGCATCTCATCAAAATCAACATCCATTATGCCTGTCTGCCTGCTTGACTAATTTATTTAAACAAAGAGAAAAAGGAATTTGAATTTTCGAATTGTTATTTCCAATTCTACCACACATACATATGTACATATACAAGCATTTAATCAAACTAAATCCTCACATCGCTCGCGAAAAAATGTAACCGACAGACGAGATCTGCCGCAGTAATTGCCCACAAATGAGCCCCAAATTGAACCATAAAAAACAAACGTCCATTGAAATAAAAAAGAAGAGAGAAAAACTCCTCTTGGAAGGACCCATCGTTATCCTGATTTACGAGTAACAATAACACAAATACTCGACGCACATAATTTTTGCTACCTAACCGTGATTTACAGGGCACTGGGCCAAATTCCAAAGAAATGGAGAACAAAAAACGACACAAGGACACTTTTAATTTGTATCCTGTGTACAAAAAATAGTGTCCTCTCTTATAGCTCATGGAAATTCTCTACCTTCTCCGTGTAAATTTAGCTTCATTGCAATAAAGTGACAATAAAAGGGCTCACGGTGGAATAACAAATTACCTTCGACGGTTGTTGTGCAGTTGGTCTAATGAATCGAGTACGAGATCACGGATAATCGATTTCAGCCATCCTTAATCGTTGTAAATCCTTTAAATAAAATTTATGGAGTAAAATAGAGAGGGAGAAACAACAAAAAGATACTTCCCATACCGGGAATCGAACCCGGGCCTTCTGGGTGAAAGCCAGATATCCTAGCCACTAGACCATATGGGATACAGTTCAAAACTTGTCTATCTTTTGACAGATGTCACAATCCACATTAAAACTTAAGTATTTCGGTCATTTCATAGCAATTTGTAGTGATTTTTTCAAATTTCTAAATTCCTTTAACATTTTCTTTTGATTAAAATACCTTCTACATATCGTATTGCACGATCAATTTTCATGCAAATTTTTCGCCGGCGGGACACTTTCAATATCCATACGTATAAACCCACCACATTCCGAAATTGAGTGCATAATCCGCTACTTCATACACATATCCTTTGAGAAAGTTCACTTTAGAAATCCAGACAAATTGTAGTGTAATGGATGCCTGTGTGTTACATTTTCACACATCGCTGGGGATAGGGTGGTGTAGCATTCTATTTGAATGCAAAGCGCTCATATAAAAGAATTTTCCAATTTAGTTAATAGAAATCGCAAAAGTGTAAAGCAACGATAGCAGAGGAGTGGGAGTGGTACTTTAAATACAGATTTTATGTCTAGTAGGGGGGTTGAGGGTAGGGATATCTTATATGGTATTTCCGGTTTTTAGTTTAAGTGCGGTACGAGTATTTTGTAGATACATAGATATGTATTAACCAAATTATTTCAACATTTTTACAGAGTTCTTTGCACCGTTCTTCGAAGGATGCTGTTGAATTGCCAACAGGGTTCATTGAATTGGTTTTACTTTTTTTTATGCAATTCAGAAAGAGGAGAGTACCATTGGGATATCCCAAATGGATTGAACTTGATTGTAAACGAAATCCGGTATTATGTGATTCAATGGAATTGTAAGCACTATTGACCAATTTCACAAGGCGGTGACTGGAATTCCTGAAAGGATAAGGAATGTAATAGGGATACATGCTATCACTAGGGAACGCATATTCACTTTACTGTAACCAAATGTATCAAATCTGGTGTAGAATGTATCAAGAGATTGCGATATTGCCTTAACCAGGGTTTTGCGAAATAAAACATTTCATTATAATAAATTAAAGTCGTGGTAGTTAGAAAGAGTACTCTCAAACATTCATGTCCTCTAACTTGACATCCATCTGATCCGTCTAATTACCTAAAAATGCTACATCGAATGGAGACAAATTGTCAAAATCCTATCGCTATACCCAGAATTCATCAAAAGTCACAATGGCTCGTGGACAAACATATAAGAAAAGACATAATCATGAACTACCGTTTAACACTTCTTCCTCAAAACGCTAGAACCGGCCGGTTGCCCATGTGTGTGCGTCACAAAATTGGAAAGAAATTAGGGTTACAAAGTTAGAAAGATTTCAGATAGACAGGCAAGGGATATCTCATCACTCAAACCTGCCTTGACTAGACCCCAATCACACCACATATAGCATTTTTAGTCCACCTAAATGGATATCTGAATATAAAAGCAGAAATTAAAAGTTTAAAGAAAATCATGAGACGACAACTTGAACATAAATAAGTAGATTCTTCACTCTCGGACTAGAAGTAGCTCCTCAAGATCAAACTAGAACGAGCCCCGAACCGCGAACCAGACATTACAGGCGGTATCCCTTAAAACCGTTGAATCATAGAAGTGAGAAATGAATCAATTAGCACCGCACGGGAGTGGCTGAAGCGCATAAGACTGGGGCATGTTTTTACTCACACGACCACTTTTATCTACCTAAGGACACCAATCGCCAGAAGTAAATTAAAACTTCAAATTGATGCTATAGAGGATCAAATTGTCTGGCGACGAAACAAATTTGGCATAAACTGGAGTTGAAACACTTTCAGAATCCAATCTCTCTCAGTAGAGAGGTTTCAGAACCTGACAGTGTCTTAAAGGCAAGCACGCTACGAGGCTACGTCTTTTTACGAATGGTTTTTTACAGAAGCTGCATGGATAAAGAAGAAGAGGAATCTATTTTCCACTTTCTTTGTTCCTGCCTTTACCTAGGAGCATTCTTCCATAATGATCTAACTAATCTGACAAATATAGACATCAACAGTCTCCTACGGTAGCCACTTCAACTTAACCAAATGAAACGAAGGTCTATTGTTGGAAATGAAATTTTAAAAATCTGTCGTGATGAAATTATCCAAGAAGCACTGATGAAGCGACCTCAATCGAGAGTCACTTTTAACCAAATAAAAACACATTAAGAAAATCCTGGTTTTACAGATTTACCAAATGTGAAATACAAATATTTAGCGCGAGAGGTCCAGGTTTCTCCGCATTTGTGTTGTCTGTGAAAGAGCTTCTAAGCGTTGTCTGGATATGGAACCTCGAACCCCTTGTTTCGAAAACTTTGACAACTCTCCTTAGTTAAAACAAAGACAATAGCTCGAACTATCTAGGGGTAACCCAGGATTTGCGTTCATAGGACCTAAACCCTACTGAACACCACAGCGCTGATCAATGATTGGGAGCACAAACTTCGTCTGGCCCACTGGAAAAATGTCCCGGGGTTAAGCCAATCCAAACGATTACTCAAGCCTTATTCCTACAAGGAAGTTTGAACTTAGATATGGATAGTATTAGGAAACTAACAGGTAACTGTGGGCTGAAGTATCTGTTGCCATAACAAACTTACACATCGAATGTAGGTTCTGCTTGGAAGATGAAGCATCCTCTGAACACATTCCCTGTGAATGTCCGGGCTTATATTAGTTGGAAAGGAAGGACACTTGCTCGTCAGCAGATATTAAAAACTCTTTGGCTAAGGATGTAATTTTCTTCGTAACAGAGGAGGAATGAGTCTTAGAATAAATCACAGATCTTTTAGGTCGCAGTGTAAGCAAGGGTCTTCTGGGAAAATAAATGTATGAAACTCGAAAGATCCACACTGACAAATTGCTAATAAGAAACTCTTCACAATTCAGCGACCTCTAATTATGAGGAAATCGTAATCGGAATGCTCTGTGTAGCATAAGTGATACTCTTTCTACCTTAGCATTCACTGTATGCAATCTAGGAATGAAGGAAAGACGAATATTTAAATTGTTTCGTCTATAAATACACCGGATGACCCACTCTATAAATATTTTCTCGGAATGTATCAGCAACATTTGAATATATTCCACGGTGAACTAAATAAATTAGCACGCAATACTCAACATCCTCGATAGTATAGTGGTCAGTATCCCCGCCTGTCACGCGGGAGACCGGGGTTCAATTCCCCGTCGGGGAGTAGTGTCTTGGAATAGCCTCTATTTTTTTGTACCTTTCTTGTTACTCTTTTAATTACCGTCAATTAACAGAGAAAAGTAATTTAAACTAAAAATAGATGCTTTCCCTGCGCAGTGAGAAAAACTGTGTTATTCTATAGAAAATAAATATTAATTAAAACATGCATTTGTTAATTTGTTTATGGTGGTCTACAGATGCTATCATTGTACGTTATGTAGGTCAATGACAAGAATTCTATTTTCGTATTGAGATAACTTTCTAATGAAAATGTATTAAACTTTGTATTGTATGTGTTGTTAGCTTATATTATTGAACGGAGGTCATGTGAATATACAATGTTTATAGCTTTAATTAATTAATTGAGCAAAGAAACGCGGTGAACTGATATAAACAGAGAAATATTTCACGCGATTGTTTATTGTTAAGTATGTGGACCACATATTTGCCCTAATAATGCTCGTGTCTTACTTTTGGTGGATGCTAGACCGCAAAGGTATTTTGGGAAATCGGGACGTTGACGAAGTCTTCAAAATTGGCAAAGTAATGATTGGATAGGAATGATTTAGGTGTTCCCCCTTGTTGTTTACAAATATTTTGACTTAGATGCTATAAGCAAAGTTAATCACATATAGGTACTCGAAGTACCAAATTTTAGAGCACATCTAGGCTGATTTGAACCAAAATCGACCGAGAATGTTTTAATCACATAATAGGATTTAAAATTGCTATTTCTTCATTGTTTCACCAGAATCCAGTTTCGAATCCTACAAGTACTACACGAGCCCGCTAAAAGAATTGGACTCCAGGGACCATTGAAGGACAAATCGTGACAAGAATAATGAATTTTTTGTTAGAGTTCTGAGTAATGTTGCCCTTATTGCATCCGAATCGATCGGACCTTGGCATCGAAGGAAACAGCGGCTGACAACGATTCTGTATTTATTTTTAATAAAAATGCGTTTTATAAACTTCATATTGGAATGAAGGAAACTTTTTCACTGTTACAAAATTGGTTTAAAGATAATGTCTTAAGTGAAAAACAAGGATCCCATAGTTATGAAAATGGAGAAAGAGGATAAAATACACAAACAACAGAACCTAAAGATGTACGTCCAATACAAGAATTAAATTTGCTATCCATCTAGCGGATTATAAGAACCAACCATGTTACAACAGTTCCCAGATACATAGTTAACACCACATCGAGCACTCTTAAACTGACGGTGCTTTATACTATATGTATATGACGAAAAGTTCACCCAGCATCAAATTAAATTAATAACCTGTAAGTCAACCCTTGAAGGACCAAGCTAAATAACTCTAGGAAATACGAGTGGAACTATTTTAGAATAAAAATGTTCTTAGAAGAGAATGATCCTGGCAAAGTGCCCTTGGGAAAGCTGGCGTTACCAACTCATATCAATCATTAAGAACTGGTTCATAATCTCATCAGACTTTATGCGGACTTCAAAATCGTCCCTGGACATGTTCCATTAACAGCTCCTCTTAGTTTCAAAGAATCCACGCTTACGTGTGCAATGGTGTTGAAAGTACAGCATTTAGAAGTGAGTAGTTAAACTGATACACTCCACATGTAAACTTCAAATATCTGTTTAACTTGCGAAGACAAAAAATATCCTGAATTGATTCACATGCTCATTGTATAAGCTCTGGTTGTACAAAAGCTCAGGAAATACGAAGTTGTTCGTCAACTTATGACAGGTCAGGAGAGGAGTCACTTTCAGTTTAAGGGTTTTTTTTTCATGTGCATTAAAATTTCTGATACAGCGACCATGAACCAGCTGGACCAGGTCAGAAAAAATAGAAACTACAAATCAAGTCAAAAATAAAACTGCTCGACATCATACAAAAATTCAACATTTATGGACATGTAACATCCAAGCAATGGAAGATACATCTCTACTACGACAGAGATTCGGAAAATGCCATTGTAGCCTAAATTAAATCTCTTTTCGATTCCATTTTGTAGACAGATACGCTATGGTAGATCCTTTCATCCTTATTCTAGTTTTAAAAATTATTTAGTTAAACTCAATATTTGAATAGGTATGACATTCCACCCTTTTTCTTTTATGTACAAGAGGCCTAGTAAAGTGGGCGTGCCATTTTCCATTTTTTATGAAATTAGCACTTAAACCTCAAACACACTCTTAAATTTTATTTGGGAGATTGCACCAATATCAGTTTTTTTATGAAAACTTCATTAAGAAGTGGGCGTGGTTCAATACAAAACTACTAAAGCAAGGGTAGATCTTGTGTTTATATAGGCAAGTATGTTCTTGTTATGTACATAATTATTTGATGTAATAATTCAATTTTGGAAGATAAACTAACCTTAGTGTGGCTACAGTGTTGAGACTTTGCAGTGATGCTGGCTCCATATTTTTCACAGGTCAGTTTCTTGGTTGTTATAAGATCCAAAGGTTGGGTTCAATAAGCCAATTAAAGATAGAAATCGGATAACTGCTGTTAATCTCAACCCTGAAAAGAAAAAAGTGGGGTTTTTTTTTAGCGTTTTTTTAGGAATGTGAACTATGTAAACGTTTCACTGGGTAGTTCTTAAAAAAGATGTATCAAAACCTTTTGTTAACATGATGCAAAGTTTGTCTTACAAAGGTACCAACAAATTAGAAAGGCATTTTGCTACTCCTAGTTTTGGCTATAAATAGTAACGAGAGTCCAAAGAACAAGTAGATTCTTTTAAAATAACTTTATCTGTCCTTTAGGTATAGGAAAGTCTATCGAAAGGTTAATTGCAAGAGGAATTTAAATTATTTAAGATGAGGATGTGATTTCTCGAAAGACCTTCCCAACAATTAGAAAATGACCCTTGACTAATATACTCGATGTAAATGAAAAACCTTAAGTAATAAATCATCTACCTACACCTACAATTAGTCCTTGATGGCGTTTTGGAAAAAAAAAATAGTTGTTTGTATTCACAACTCCTCCCCAGGGGGTTCGATGACTTCCACATGCGATTCCCACCCAACCGCCGCGATCCCAATGAACTGTCACTGATTCCCAGCACACAATAACTAACAGCCACACACACACAGGATACTCACTTAAATTGTTAATTTATTAACTTTTGACAATGCATCCCTTCAGCCAAACAGCCAACATTGGTTACCTTAGCGGTCGAATAGTCAGGGGTAACTCTCGATGGTTAAATTTTTGGTCGCATATCTGTGAATTACCTGCGTGACTAAACGAATTAAATTCCCATTGTCAACTCGCCGATGGGGGTAAGGGGGTTCCGTTTTCCATTGCAGAGTTTTTCTATTCTCTGTTTTGTTTTTTTTTTGTCCACAAATAGTTTTCATTTTTCAAAATATTTATTGTCTGTCAGTAAGTTTCGGGCACAGCGTGTGCCCTGTTCTGTTTGCAGACACTAAGGGTTGGAGGGACCAGACGCGCTCCTTCCGACTCTATGTATGTATGTATGTATGTACTTAGAGGGGTGGTTATTATAGCGATGATTAATAAGTTGCATTTACTCGTTAAGTGAAAGTCAAATGCACATTCATTGAGATCATTAATATTCCACGGCTTGTTGTTGCTGTTCCTTATGGCTGAATAGAAAGGGCAGGGCCTTCACATGACAGTTGTTGTCAGTTTTTGACATTTCCCAAAAAGAAAAACAACAAAACAAAATAAACAGTTTTAATGGAGAAATAACTCAGCCCGCATGTTGAACTGTTTGTCATTTGGATATTCTGGCCAAACATGAATATTCCTTTCGGAAGAAAAATTATGAATTTATGGAAATTTATCCGCGCACACACAAAAAGAAGGGTTGTACGCGCGCTGTGCCATGGTCTCAAATTACATGTATCTGCGGTTTGATTACATCGCACAGACACGGTGCCAAATATCGGTCGGGAATTTTGTTGAACATGTTGTTTTCTCGGTAATAATCGGAGATAAAAATCCATAAGCTGTCTAACCGTTTCATGGGGTTAAGCCGTTAATCAAAATGAAAACTTATTAATGACCGGGATAGGGGTAAATATTGACTGTCTTTTCGAGGGAGTGCATTTATCACAATTAAGGCACGTGGTGTCAGAGTGGATTTCCTTTGTTTTTGTGTCATTGCATTTTACGTGGTGAATACTTGCGGTGGGTAGGGTTTAATTAGGAGATGAATGCTGTGGTCAATATTGGGGAGTGGAATGATATCGGATCATGCAAAGGAAGAGAATGGACAGTGTATTAGTTAATGACATCAAAAGGGTTCACACTTCACAGATGAACATTTGAAGGGTTTCATAACAGAAGTTCAAATCGATACATATACATACATATGTACATACATACATATGTACATACAGTATTTCTTAAGGAGTTAGACGCTTCTAATTTTAAAATGATATGGCAGTACCGGCTCTTTAACAGAGCTGGCCTCGTCCTCGTCATTTCTATAGCTTCTGCAGAAGTTATGTGTAAAGAGGTCTAGCCTTTTGGCAAGTTGGCATATCATACAGTGTTCAGTGAGAACAACGAGTAGCTGATCTGTGATGGCTTTAATAGAACAAACTACGCATCACGCCTATGCCAAATCTGTCTTGAAATACTGCAGGTACCTAGGGAAACTTGCCCATCTAAAGTAGTTACTACTCAAAGTGTCTAACTTTAGCAAGAGTTTGTATGTAGCAAAGGATAGCTATGTTGGTCGAACACGCGGTGACAGTACTGTAGATGTGAAAAATTTCGATCAACAACCAGAAATGCGTCACCTGCATAACCTACCACCTCTTCTCCCTTATAATCACTTTAAGGGTTACCCATTACAATAAATGTCATAACATAACAATGCCATTCTTTATTCTCCACACGTCAGCCCTCTAATCTGGGGTAAGCATCTCTGCAAGGTGTGTTATTTTTTAACAAGCAAAATAAATTATTTGCTCACCTAAGTAGCTGTCCTTATGGCCAGTTAAAATGTTAACAAGAAATCCTATCACCAGCTGACAACTGGTAGATTTATATTCCAAGTAATTAACTCACATCCTTTCTCGAGTTACTTTTTTACAATCTTTTCCATAAATGCTCTCGCAAATCATCCCTCGGTTTATTAAGGACATTAACCGTCCTTTATGGTTTCTCTTTTTCAAATGTAACGCAAATCTTTGCCATTACACGTTTATGATTATTGCTGCAAAATCCAAAAAGCAAATCCACCCACGAAAAAAATAAAACGCATGACGTGTCACATGGACTAATTATAGCGCGCCTAGCTAAGCAGTAATTCAAATTTGAATATTAAAGTAGAGTACTAAAAGAAATTTTAACGGATAATAAACAAACTGTAAGCAACTAACCACTAAGTAAGGAACAAAACAACCAACAGGAACAACAAAAAACTCCATCCACTATGCTGCTATTAAAAGCGATTTCCATGTCGAAATGGCCGACCCCATGTCCAGGCATAACACCGCTATAGTTAAATCATAAAATGAGTGTCATTTCGACATTTGACAGCTTCGCTGGAAGCCACTACTGTCATAGTCGTACAATGAATAAATTTAAGATATACTCGTACAACCCATCAGTCGCGCTCTCATCACTAAAAACGAAATCCGTTTCTGCATAGTTTAAGACCATAATGACAGCAATAATTCGCAGTTTTACAGCTGTGCCTCGAAAAATCATAAACAAAAGTCCGTAAAAGCGTTTATGCCCGGCAACGCGATTGTAATGGCGCGACGGCATTGGCAATGCCACAAAAAGTGACAAACGACAGAGGGCAGTAAAATCACTCGAGGCGGAATGAATGGCAATGAATGGCCGGCGAACAAGGAACGAAACACAGAAACAGTAAAAGTAATAAATACATTTTGTCCGGAAATAAAATTGAAACATTAAACATTATTATTATTTTTATTATTTTTTTTTTTTTTTTTGTTGATAAGTTTAATTGAATTACAATCCTCGTGCGTAGGACAGGAATTAGGAGGCAGTTAACTTGGTCTTGTGCGTAGGGCTAAGCGACGTCGAAGGACTTCGTCTAGGGGCGGGAGTTAAGCTAATAAAAATGAAATTATGACAAATTGTCGAAAAGTTTAGCGGATGTCGTAATAATTTTTGAAGGCGATTGCTTCAGTTTTATTCGATCTTCGGGTTGAGAGGGCAGATTTTGGGGATAAACGTTATAGTTTAGGTTAAGACGGTATGGGTATATGTGGAAAAACAAACTAAAAGGGTTGATGATGCTAAATCTTTTTATTTTGTCAATTACTTTTAATGGTTTATGAATAACGCCTGGATAATAAATAAAGCCTATTCAAACTAGTTCAGCTTTCAAAACTTGTTATGATAGCTTTTTATAGTTTCGTTGGAGCAACTTATAGCATACTTTCTAATGGAGACAGTCATTTTTCCAGGAAGACTGTAATGTCATTGAATGGAGTATAAGACCTACCTTACGCACTTTATCCAATAAGTAGAGAGTACCTGTACCAGATTTATTATCTGGCGATCAGTGGTAGTCAAATGTGTGTATTTATCACCCTATTATACCCCATTTCAAAGTTCCTGTTAAGGCCGTTTGAAACAAAAAATCCAACACCTTTTGAATTCCAACAGGCTAAAGTAGGTACGTCCCCATTTTAGGAATCATCTTCCCGAAAAGCTCATGTAACTATCAGGAGCTTGATCAGATTATTGTATATTTGCGTTTAAACTCTGACCATCCGTAGGGAACTCATTCAGAAGGTGAAAACTGAGCTGGAGTCCCAGTACGCTATGAAGACGGAAATAAATACATGTCATCAAACCTTCGAGTTTGCCAAAAACCAAATCCCCAAAGCTTAAGAATTTGAAGTGGTGTGCCACATCGTTCCATATTTTCACCACTAATATTTTTGGTCTAAATCATTGACCTGTTTCATGCAAACCAGCGACGTAAAATGTAAGTACAAGAACTTTGGACCTTTAACTACTTGAACATGTCTACGTCCATTATTTGATTTTGAAAAAATTACGAGTATAAGACATACGATATTTCGAAAAAATGCCAAAAACAAAAGGAATTTAAGTAGACGTTCCTCAACAGCAGGTCGTGTCATAGTTGTCCTTAGAATGGGACGGCCTAGGGAATCCCATCTACGTCTCTGCTTTCCTTAAGCATTTTTAAGTTAATAAGATTGTGGTTTTCTTGATTAACTAATTGTACGTGAAAAACTAATGGAATCGCCTCTGGTGATTATTCAAGCGCCAGATCGAAAAACTATCGAAGTTGTAGTTTCCTAAGCCTTGGGGTGGGGAAACTGGTTTGAAAAATTTGATCTCATAGACGAAGGTGTAGAAGTGTTTAGTGACTCTCGGAAGATCGCTTATAGCTAGAATGAAAAGAAGGGGACTCAGGTGACTACCTTGTGGGATACCGAAGGAGGCAAAAAATAGAGTCGAGAGGACAGACTTGAAGTGGATACTATAAGAATCTTTTTCTAGACAAGACATTTTAATAATATGGGCTAAAAGACAAGGCTAGAACAGTTTAAAGAGGATTAATTGATGCGAACTTAAGGGTAGAGCTTCTGATTTTTCTGCGTGGACTGTTGTGAAGAGTTGTGGACAAATGAGAGAAGAAATCTTGCATCAGTGCAAGATGTTCCATCTCTATGATTACATATTTCTACATACATATGTATATATTGTGAACCCATGTGCTATATAATTTTACTTAGAATTGAAAACAAATATACAAAATACTATACCATTACATTTCTTCATGATTCGAGTTGGGTCTCTCCCTTCCTTGGTTGCTTTTTTTAAGTGAGTGAATATGAATATCAACTTTGTTAAGGATATGTCATTTGTTTCAGGCGAAGATCTCTGGAAGATTTTGTTTTTTTATAAATTCTAGTTCAATCCCTAGCTCATTACTTCCACTTCCTTGACCGAAGTTGTATACATTGCTAAAGAGTCCTAAGTGTATCTGAAACAGATGTAGCTAATCTTTTTCCCGTTTTCTACAAATATTTACTCAAAATCGCTATAAATTATCAATAATATTTCCCTAATCCTTTGTTATCCTCCGCAAAACTTCATCAGCTAGAGACGCCCCTTTACCGAATTCATAAAAAAACACAGTCGTATGCTTAATCATAGAATCGTAGCCTAAACAGATAGAAAAACGAAAAACCCACAAAAGTGCAAGGCAACAAACCCAAACCCAGTGTATAGTACCATCGCGTTTCTAAAAGGATAATCCTCTGTTTAGACATTGTTCGGATCTATCCATTAAACATCCCCTCGGGATTCACGGACTGCTCATAAATAGTCGCCAAATGAAACAGTCACGAGACAGGAAGACAGCCCAGCGCATCGGGGAAAACTTACCAATATAAATTAGTCGAATCGTTGTGTTGCGGTTTGCCACGTCTGTCGGTCGGCGTCGAGTCGAGTAGGTAACCGTGACCAACCCCTTGACTAGTGGTTTTCTATCGAACGCGAATCAATAATGGTGTGCTGAACAATCATTATCCAGAAACCAACTCTATCGAACATATGACAGGATTTTTGTCACCCCAGTTGATAGTGGATCGCGAGCTCATCTTCACGAAGCCAGCCATGTCGCGTTTATTTGGTTATTGAAGGATTCTAATGAACTGTATTTAGACAAAGGCAACATAAATAATACGGATGGTACAAGTGTTTTTTTGTGGGGGTTGGTTTCCACCCCTCGCAAATCATAATGATACAAGGAGTGGGGTGCACCCCCGTGTAATAAGAAAATTCAAAAATAAAATATTGATACGATGTGTTCCACTGCATGCGTTGCGTATCCTTGGAGAATGGAAGGGACCTGTTTTACAATGCATAACCTGTTCCCATTCCGGAGTCATCAGGCAAATTGGCTTTCAAACAAAATTCCTTGTGAATGTTTCAAGACAAGGGAGTGGGAGCGTGCGTTGGGGGTGGAGTGTATAGAACTGCAAAATGCAAAATCTTATTATTCAACAAACGAACTGTTCGGCATGGTCACAGACGATTTTGCACCCCAACACTACCAAACCGGGAAACAGGGGGTGCTCTGGCTGTTAATTCAATGAACTGTAATCATATTTCTCTCATTCGATGCAATAACTGTAATACCTAATGCATACATAGTACAAATGAAAAGTTATATAGGTTTTTTTTTTTTTTTTTTATTAAATTATGAGGGGTTGTGGTTGTATTTGGTTTATTTTAATATGTCGCCAGATGTCGTTCTGACTTACCCGTTGCTACGGTTACTTTTTTTTTTTGTTATCCTTTTTTTTCGAAAGGGATGTTATGTAACAAATGTCTGATTAAATACGTAAACAGCTGGAGCGCACTATATGTGGTGAGTTAGCGAATGGTTCGGAAAGGGTTTGTGGCGAGAGTGGCACTTTAGTCTGGCAGCGTGAAATTGTAAAATATTACACTCCTGGGGAATGGCAGGAGGTTGGTGGCTATTAAAAATCGGTAAATTATAGTGGAATATGGTATTATTTTGTGTTGGTTGGGAGTAAATTCATGCATAAGAGAGCGGAGGTATGCAGGTGCATTTATTATGAAATGGGCGTGTCGACTCTGGGCAAAACTTCGCTTTAAAACTTTTCCGTCACTTTCTGTCGATGTTTAACTGATTCAATTCATAATATTTTGATTTTCCTACGAAACTCTTCATATGGAAATTAGAAAAGTTAGAATTTACTATTACTCTTCCCAATTAGACTAGCCCATAGAAGTCCTTCCGTAATTACTCCAGGTTTATCAATCTTTTTGCAAAAAGAAAACATACAAAAAGGATACCGCAAGAGAGTGAGGACTTATTGTTTCTACGTACAAATGTGTCTAGTCATGAGGAGAAAAAAAAAATGAGGAGACTGCTGTATTTACAAGCCTTTCTAAGGGCATGCTAACTACTCGATAATGGCTCCACGGGTAGGTTACAACCATTTATTGGTAGAAGCTAAGGATTTTATTAGTCGCCAGTGTGGTATCTACTTACCAACTTCAGAATAAACATCTTTTTAGTTTAAGTGTTAAGTGTCATCTCTATCAAGCGAACAATTCCCTTGAGCGAGTCCTTAAGACACCATTTTTGCAACCCTCCAAATTTCGGATAAAACGAGATGCATACTTGCCTTTTATACATCTATAGCCTTCTATACATCCAGCAAAATCTTTGGTAAAAAGTGGAGGCCCAAACCCGCCACTACCTACTGGATACAGGCACCCACACACAGACCCATCCAATCCTCTTGATACAAGATCACGTACCTTAAGGCACTAACTAGGATATAAAGATTAGTATGCATAGGGCACATACCAGCGTCATCACAACCACGCAGGCTGCAGCTTTCTAAACCATAACAGCACTGATCACAGTAGAAACAATGCAACTTATTAGACGGAGGGCGACTCGGACCACAGAACGATTGTAAAATCGGAACACCTGCGTGCGGAAAAAGCCAATACATCATCATTCCACGACCTTGGATTGAATTACCCGGACTATTTCCATGGACGAGTCAAAACCGACCGACATATACATCGACAGTCAGGGCGCCATGCTGATGGGCGAGTTACCAAAAGAAGTGTTTCGTACAGGAACTGACAATGGTCTTCATCTTCGTTTTGCCGCCCCTAGTTAAGTCTACCATTGAACAAACCTTTGTGAGATTAGTACAATCTCATCCTGTTTTGTGTCCAGAAAACTCCTAAGAATACCTAACCTACTGCAAGGGGATCATTATCGGCCACAATCTCTAGGCGGCCCACTCTTGACAAAGCGCAAGTAAGGTCCTCAGCAAAGGCTGTGGCGATAGAGCCAATACAGTGGTATTCAAACTTCAAGGAGTTTTTTAACCACAAGACAAAAATGGAGACATGTTGGAAAAGTCTCACGCGGATCCTAGGAGTAGTCGCAAAAGAAAAGTTTGATTGTAAATTTCAAACCAGGACATCAAACGGCTTTACTTTACATAAGTAGATGTGATGAAGACAGCTCTTAGGTCGCCAGTTTGAATTAACTGATTTGACTGTATTTTTGCTCCTCCAGACAGATGGAAGCAAGCTTTCATGAGATATAACAGAGGTTATATTTTTATTTTGAACAGGAGTCGGATAAAACGCTTAGTAAATTGCCCAAAATATCATATACAATTCGAAAAGTTACATATAAGGATATCTGTCAAACATACATATATATGTATCTACTACACCTTGAAATTCAGTCTTCAAATTTTCACCAAGGTATACCACATACTCTGGGATCATTCCAGACCACTGTTTGTGACATCACTCAGGCTTACAACCAAAACCACACTTTAAGAGGATATAAGGTAGGAACTAACAAGAGGATTTGAAAAACCCTGCTCTTCAAACGATCTCTCCTCTCTTCCGATTGAACACGTAACATCCAACAAACAACTTCTGTCAGTCAGCCTGATTGCAGTTTAAATTTGTTGAAAGTAATATGATAAGTAGGATTCAGAAAATTTAAACTTTCTCATCCTCATCACTGTACCAGTGTCGGACAGCAATAAAAATTATTCAACAAAATTGTCCTGCAGGCTTTTTATTCCTCATTTATGTTCACCACCTTCAGCTCTTTCTCCGTTTGTGTGCCATCGCAACATCCGCAACAAGTCCACAAAACGTCCTAATTAGGTGCGTGTTTTTGTTTGGACTTCCTGTACTGTGAAGTCTCCTGAAAAGTCCACGTCCCGAAATACACAAAAAAGGACACAAACAAACAAAAAAAAAGAAAACAAACTGCAGAACAAAAATATCTGTCTGTAGGCATTCTCATTTTGAATGGGAAAATGTTTGTTGGAAATTTTCTAAAAAAAGGACTATAAACTCCGCACATAGACACACCATTATCCAGCGAAAGCAGCAGCGGGACAAACTTTTCTGCATAATTTCCGGACGACGAAGGACAACAACAGAATTGTTTACGCCTCCTATGTTCTGTGTTATGTTTGGTGTACTGTTTCCTCATCGGAGTCCTCAACGAGCCAAAAGAGAGAATGTACACTTGCAACTGACGAGACGCGAGGTATGCAGAGGGTTTTGTAACGTTGACTAACACATCCCGAGAGAAACGAGTGTCCTGTACAGAAAATTTAATTAAAGTTTCTTTATGAATTGCATACCGGTGGGGGTGATGGTAGGTGGTCTGGTCGGTCACATGGTCAGATCGCATGGTCCCTGGCTGTGTGTGTGTGTGTGCTGTATGCGGTACGTGGATAGTGTCAGATTTCAGCTGGAGGGGACACAAATGGTAGTTACTATCTGGCTCTCACCCCGCAATTACATTCCGACTCGAAGTTCCATTCGCCGCCGCTGACACTGATTTGGTTTTTATGGCAGCGAGAGCGACCAACTCGGTTGGAATTTATGCCGGGGTTGAGCAGCTATGGAGATTTAATTTTTTTTTTTTAAGCCTTGCTGGGTACTGCTTTTGGAAGTAGGCTCATGGGGATGAGAGTGTCGGTTTAATAGCGTGCTCGACGGTGGCCGTGGAGAAATATAGTATGCAAACGGGCACACCCAGTTAATTTTACGCAGTTAAAGTTGCTTATTTATGGCAGTGGAATATCTGCAGCGAACACAAGGGGAGCGTTTACACTAGACAGCTGTGTAAACGGCTGGAATAGGCGCTCTCGAATGTGGTGCTCTTTGGTTCCTGGGACTTTCCATGACTGCCGATGGTAGATGGGAGAGTAGGGAAAGAATTTATAAGGGAATTCAGGAACCAAGTAGTTTACTGGCACTAGTGCGAAACTTTGACAGGAAGACTATAAACGGTAGTAGGTTTAGAACGTCTATGGCTAAGATGGCCTTTATGCCGAATCCTTTAAATGCCTTGTTTCGATGAGGTAGTTTAAAAAAATTTCAACATTTGTCTATGTTATCCACTCATCATCGTGGTGGCTTCCATGAGAAAAGCAAAATATTTGAGCAATTAAAGTTTTTGTCGCAAAATATCAGAAGTACACTCCGAGTTTTAAAATTTTCTGACATTCATTGAAATGCAGTTAGGATCGGGTAAGACTATCCCAAGAGCCACATCCTTAAAACCGAACCAAAACTCTGACTCATATCATCTTTAAAGCGTGACAAGGATTCTAGGTGAAATATGATCGATGAGAGGAACACGAACAGGAGCACCAAAAACAATACTGAATCTTCTTCCACTTGACACTTACTGCGGCAGCGGGTCTAAGGCAACGGAAACCTTGACTATGACCCTAGAGTCATGCCTCAACTCTGAATCAGTGGAATATATCGAGACTCTGGACGAAATTGGACTGTCTGATGGTACAGTCTGTACTGAAAACAAGCTAGCTATCTAAGTATATCGATGGATCTAAAATGGATAAAACTTATGAACTATACAAGATAGTGTCAAATCTAAGTTCCTCTGAGGTCTTCCTGAGGCCAATACACCGCTTAGCACTGTTCACAGGGAAATAGACATCGAAATATACAATCATGCTAACAGGGATGGTATTGACTACATGCTATCGGTGATGCAGTGAAATCGGTATGCCCGAACTATGACACGAGTAGATTTGAAGATCTTATGAAACTTAGTCGCAGGGATATGCAGATAGCGTTTGGTGTAATGACAGAACTTTGTCACTAGGACTACCAGACAATGACTTCTGCAAAAACTGCAGGGACTAAGAGGAAATAAAATCCATTCTTGACTTGCTTTACCATTTACCTAACATAACCTATCAAAACTTAACATTTTAGTCTGTGACAGAGCGTACCCCAGTATGCCAAACTACACAGTGAGGACATTAATAGACTAGGAGTTGCAAGACTTAGAAATTATCTCAAAGTACAGAAACATTGCTTCGAAATCGATGTTGCACCCACCACAGTAGGCCACGATAAATATTTAGAAATAATTAGATCTGACACATTCTCTGTCCCACACATTAGGGCATTCTTCATGAAGTAGGTCGAGAAGGATTTATTCAGAAAATCTAACAATGTTAACTGGTTTGATATCTCCCTTGTCTGGTACGAGTAAGTACCAGTCTGGTCTGAGGATTACATTGACTGAAGGTGGACGATCTTTAAAGGAAGATATTACTAGGTTAGGGTTTCTCGTTTAACTCTAAATTCTGTTCGTTCCATCGTGCCACCCAGCATACAGCATTCCCATATAAGAGTTCCTCCATTGAATGTGAAGTGCCTGTTTACATGTACATACGTAAGCTTCATACCCTCCATTTTACAGTAAAATTCGACAAACTCATTGAGTCAAATTAAACTCCGAATAGGTCCTCCAAACAGAATAAAAAAAAATCCAAACAACATGTTCCCACTTTGGATTTCCGGTAATTGCCCTTTTTGACTCTACCCGTCAATATGAAATTTGACAAACCATATCCTCTCCTTAGACATAACCTCCAGCTGGCGTTCAGATTCGTACTCAAAGGATCCATGCCTGCCCGACCCCCTTCCCATAAGCAGTGTTGCAAACAACAAACTGGCCTTATCGACCCTTGGCAACCAATTTACATAAAAATCGCATTACACTTAACATCCACTTTGCTAAACGAGCCGACGTCTACTCAGCAGCACTCTTTACGGGCGCACGGTTCAAAAAAAGTACCCAACTGAACAGCACCATGGATATGAGCACATTCAATTCCAGGACGAATAATAGTCCTGCAAAAAAAAACAAATACTACACAGAAAGTCTCTCTATTCGTACCTTTCACTCCAAACAAACCTTTTGTGAAATTGTGTGCAATAAAATAACAGCAATACTCCCACACCCCCCCATTCGGCGTCCATCACAAATCAAAAGCGCACCATTTTCGACCGCCCAAATACGAAATGGAATTCCGTTATTAAACTGTTCAGCCGTTTGCCTGATATACAGACGTACATTTGAGGAAGTGTGCAGCAATCATCAAATGAAAGTTCGGTGAAAATGCCGGACATCATCATCATCATCATCATGGCATTGCATCTGCAGACTGTTTTTCGAGAGTCGAATTTTCCGAATCGAATTGAAAAAGAACCTCAAAAACGTGGCACAAAACCAAAATCAAAAAAGAAAAGAAAAAAAAAAACAACTCGAAACTCATTCATCTGAAATAATTGGAAAAAGGGTCTCCGCTTTATCGGTAACCAAACAACATATTATCCAGATACCCGGAAGGCTAGATGGAAACAGGAACGGGATGGTCGAAGTACACGAGTAGTCTGTGAAAAGTTTCTTTCATTTGCAAACGCGTTTTGGGTTATGTATTCCCACCCACAAAACATGGAGTTTTTATTTTATTCACATTTTATTCATTTTTCTCTTTTAAATTGTCCTTTGGTAGGGAAAAAAAGGATTTAGAGGAAACTAAAATGGGGAAAGGGAATAAATGCGGACACTGGAGTCAAGGGCAACAGCCTCTCTAACAAACTGATAGTGGAGTGCCGTCCGACACATACACACACACAAGGCCAGACCATGTCGAGACGGAAATTATTTTCCATTTAAAGGACTTTCGTCGTGCAACACATTTTTCAAGTTCGAATGTTCGTACATACATATGTAGATACGTACATGTTGTGGAGTATTTTTTTTATGGAGTCAACAAATTTTTGGAGGACTTGTTTTGATTTCTGTTTTTGTAGGTAGTTGCATAATTGCATGGTAGATAGTGCAAGAGATACGAAATGAAGGGATTTGCATCCTATTTGTGATGTTTAATAATTTCAAGGCTTTAATTTTTAAATTTTGCCTTTGCCATTTGTCAAGGGGTGGGGTCTTTCTATAAAGAATACAGAAAGATGGGCTGGTTATAGAACCCGTCTTTAAAATGACAACCCGTCCTCACATATGGAAACACGTAGTTTTGGAAAGCATTGGGTCAACTACATCATCTATTGATGCAGCTCATAGCATAATCTCATTTTAGATTTCCAATAGATCATAGACTCAATACGAACTAATTGAAGGAACGGCATGAAAGAGATGACAAGTTGTTTATTCTACGATAAAGGAAGAACACTAACAGGAGTTCCTGCAGCTATCTGCTATGTATAGTTAGATATACATACACAAGCACCTATATTGTTAAAGAGTCTTATACACACATGTTGAATCTAAACCTTAAGAAAGGCTCAACAGATATGAAATTAAACCTATTTAGCAATCTGTCCAAAGCATTGCTTCCAGATTGATAATCAAGAAACAACCAAGGCTAAGTCAGTGCATAACTACTGCTTATCTATTCATTCACTTAATAATTCCAACAACCTGTTAAAGTAGGTATTTAATTAGTTAGATACAAATGTTCCTATGTCTCAATACTAGAAAGAAAAAAGCTATATCTAACCAAAATAAACCTGACACTATGTTTTCAACAAACCTGCTCAGAGACTGGATGTAATGTTTTGTGACTTCTGTAGGGATCTAAACCTAAGAACTATCTCCTACAATTATTTAGTAAGCACAACAAGGTTGTCCCTGTTAAGAGGTATAATTTTTTAAGGGGAGATTTCTGAAGGTCTGGCGGACAAAAAATTGTACGTCATGGGGGTCTGTTCTTTCCATTTTAAGTTATAGCCCGGAAAAGTGGAACTGATTTTAAAAAAATTTACGCCTTTATTACATTCTGCTTATTTATGCACATATGGATTTGAATTCGTCAAAAACAGATAAAGCTCTACCATTCTTCCTTTTATCGGCCCTACTAAAGTGCACATGGCATACTGCATTGTTTTATTGATAAACTATGTTAACTTTAAACATTTGAGCATGTTACATGCAGCATTTCATTCAAATTTGGCACAGTATTTTTTTTTCATCAAAAGTCCAGTTTAAAATTTAAGGCCCAAATAATGGTTACAAATAGACAGGACAGATAGATATACATATGCAGTAAAATCGTCTTCGCTTTTAATGCGAATATACTCATACACGTTACAGAGTCTGTTTTGATTATTTCTCTACGCTACGAACTATGTAGCTAGGTTAATGTAGCTTCAGGATAGATGTACATACAGGCAGCCCATATTTTGGAGCTAATACCAAATGAGAGGAAAGGATATAAGTCAGTACTTTTCAGGCCTTTGAGATTAAGCTAAAAAACTTAAATTTTACATCTGCGATCTGAGGATAAAATGTAAATAATTTTACAATAAGTTCTTGTACTTATACCTATTTCAGGCCCAATCTTGTGTCGCAATGAAAAATCACACAATGCGATTGGTAACATTTAAAAAAATGTTAATTGAAATTGTTTGTTTTTAAATAAAAATTAAGTTCTTCAAAATGTGTTAAATATTCAATGAAAAAAGATTGTCATTTTAAACGTTACCTCTATCAGCTACACAAAGCTAGAGACATAACAAT
The DNA here is from genome assembly GCA_963583995.1 of Xylota segnis. Taxonomy (NCBI): domain Eukaryota; kingdom Metazoa; phylum Arthropoda; class Insecta; order Diptera; family Syrphidae; genus Xylota; species Xylota segnis. Next base: position 7,462,944 of record OY757239.1, on the reverse strand, counting down.
AGGAAGAGCAAATGTTTTATCTTTGAATATCCTTTGAGCAATGTTTTGCCTTTGAATATCCTTCATTTTGATAGCAGTAAATGAATAAGTTTTTGACCGAACGTGAATATTTTCAAATGTATTTTGAGGATATTAAAGAGTTTTCGATTTTACTTAAAGGAAAAGAGGCTTTAGCTATACTTCAAAATTATATCATTCTGTGAGCGTTGTAGTATAGTTTTAATATAAAGAAGCAGACTTCATCCTATTTATGTCGAGTTTGAAGACAGAATAACGAGTTAAAATTCGAACTAGGAATTCAGAAATTCGATATTGTCAATTTTTGGACTATTTCGACTTGCTTGCATATTCATCCTTTCACTTTCCACATTGGGACAGTGTACTACTTTAGTAAGATGTACATCATGCACTCGTGGCGTTTGTGGAAGCAACGTTATACTTTCAATCTTTCTGCACACTAATTCTCCGTGAATCAGCATATTCGCAGATGTACATGCATATGCATTCCTATATAACTGAATGGATCTAATATAACCAAAAAAAATTATAGATATTACAGTTTTACATATAAACCAAAAGAAATAAGGTAACATATTCTCATAGGTAGGAGTAGGGGTGCACTGCAGACGTGAAATAGGTGAAACAGGGCACTTTCCAAAAGTGTGCATGATTTCCAAATACTATTCATTTTAGCTTGTTCCTTGTTTGTTTAGCTTGTTGTGACCTTCCCTAGTCAGAGCATGTAAGATACATATACCCAAATATTTCACCTAGAACAGCTTGGTTGCTGCAAGATTATAGCTCAAAATCTATACATGGTTTCCTTATGTTTGCCGAACATGTGCACATTCCATCTACCCTGGCTAGAACATGTGTCAGTACTATACTAGATTTTACTGAAAGTTAAGAATATTGAAATGATTTTAAGCTTCTGCCAACTCTATTTTAACGTCCTCGATAGTATAGTGGTCAGTATCCCCGCCTGTCACGCGGGAGACCGGGGTTCAATTCCCCGTCGGGGAGTATGTGGATGGTTCATAATTTTTTTTTTGTTTTTTTTTATATGATGTACCCTAAAAACTTTGATAGCTGTGTGGTTCAATTTTTGTTTTGGAAAGACATTTCAAAGAAACCCTGACGTAGTATTAAGCATTGAGCATCATCAGAAACTCTACCAAGAGGCATAACTCTGTACGAGGTATTACTCGAGTTACAAGGTACTGTTGGAGCGAATAAGGGTAAAAGTCGATTCAATGGAACAGCTGAGTGACGAGATTAACACTGAGTGCATTCTGCCTAAACCATAAATACAGCACCAAGCTTGTTTGAAGAAGAACATCCTAGGTGAGCACCAATGTCTGCATCCATGAGTGAAGTATGTCGCCAATATGGCCAAGTGGAACCGCGGTGATGTCTTGCAATGACTTGATCGACGCAGGTTGACATTTGTTTGCAGTTGACACTTGACTGGCCTCTTGTCCACCAAGGAATAGAAGGCGATGAGTCTGCCAAAGAAATAGCTACATAGGTCTGACACACTTCCGCTTCCAAGGACCTGAACCTTCGTGTAAAATAGATTTCACCAGTTCACTGGTAAAAGAAACAATCATCAACTTCTTGGGGCTTAGCCAATCAAAAAGACTTATCAGGCAAGGATTAAGGTTGGAAAAAGTAGAAATAGGTTAGGTTTCAGCCTGCGCCTATTAGGATGTATTCTCTTTGCATACCTTACAATAGGTTGGTAGTTAGAGAGATTTTGTACTAAATTTGTGTGCGTTCGATCTCTGTGTGTGATCACTGTACATGGAGGTGGCGATGGAGTTAATTTGAATATCACCATTGCTCTTCCACCTCCTATGTGAAGAGACAGAGTACCGGCTCACCGATTCTATGAACTGACACTCAGTGTATACATAAAAGTACCATCAAGACCTTTCTTTCATTCATCATCCTAGCCACTCATTTGCCCGATTCACCCTTCAGACAGTCACCTATGTATCTGCACTCGACAGGTATGGCAAAGATAAAATTGATATTTATCACCCATCAGTCTGTAACAAATTTCCAAAAACAATTAACAAAATTCAATTCATTAAACTAAAACAACAAAACTCCATTTGCTTGCCTCACACACATCCAGTGGTGTGTGTCATAAAAGAAATATTCATGTACATACGTGTGTTAATCCTGGCAAAACACATTTTCCCTCAGCAAATTACCGTCCCAGTACACAAAACAACAGCAACCAGGCTAACACCATTCAAACAGCCCCCCGACTCGTCGTGGTCGGTACTCAGTGTCTATCTGTACGAGTACTGTACTGGTAATTACTACTCTAGAAATTCAATAAATAAATCTCCTCATAAAGTTTCTGTTTATTAGTGAATTGGAACATAAAATGGATGTTAAACACAAGCACTTACGCACTTTATGCTACAAAGTGAGAGATAGAGAGAGAGAGCGGCCTCCGCACATTCGCCAAGGGTTGCCAAAGTGCATATGAATTTTTATCGTCTCATTTAGCAGCCCACTATAGTGGCAGTCGTTTGACAGTACTAGTTCACCATTATGGTAATTCCCTTCTCCATCAGCACACATATCCCATTCGACAAATGAAAATCCCAAATAAACGTCAAATAGTTAACAATTAATTTTACCGAAACCCAGGACTCCTCGAGCTGGATACATCATCAACTGGAGGACGGTATACGAGTATGTCTGCGTCTGGCTTCGGCTCACCCCATTTGACTGTTGTGTGTAAATTTTGTGTAAGCTTGGGGATGTTAGACTCCCGAAAATCTGTGCACCACCCAGTGTGCTGCAAAACGCATTTGCATTGAGCATCATTTCCTCGTCTACTTTACACAATTTGCATTTAATATCCTTGAGAATAATTTACAAATGCAATAAAGGGCAAATGCGTTTGTATTGGAGCACAAATACACCAGGCGTCGGCGGCGGCGGCGGCAGCGGCAGTGGGTGCATGCAACAGCACGGGAGATGGGTTTCACTGTTTGTGTCATTGTTGGTACGCATTTATGCATGTTTCGGGTGGAGTCCGTTGGTTTGTTGACTGGCTGCACTTTGGGGAATTTTGCGTTTTATCCGACAATATAAACAACAACAGGATAGATAGACTGGCAGCGAGACAGACAGACAAGCAGACAAACAAATAAATATCATTGTCGAGCGTTAGATGCATTCCATCGGGGGAATTCAATTTGGCTACACTTACAGACGACACACGAGAGGAAGGAAAATTTCATGCAGACGCAAAAGGCCAAAGGACGAAGTAGGATGTTCAACTTTTCTTCATGAACACAACATACAACAAGTATTATACATACAGCAATCGAGGACTTTCTGCGGTGGAGATGAGTGATTGAGTGTAGAGTGGGAGCTGTACGAAAGGACTTTTTGGGGATTCTTCTGAATAATTTAGTTGCTTCATTCGGTTTAGAGTGATAATAGCATGATGTTTTGAAAAGTTAGCTCAACATTGTTTCGATGGGATTTTACAGATTTCAAAGGAAGGTATCTCGAATGATGGATGAGGGTGTGGGATTTTTTTGTTTTTGCAGAATGCTTTTTGGTGATTCGATTGACCTTAACCTTGGGTTGTCTCCTGGATAAGTTAGTTGAAAAGATTTGTTAAAAATAAAAGTGGAAATGGCTTTGGTCAAAACTTTTGCCAAGTCATAGGCATGGACAGAGATTTAGTGTGCATTTTTTTTTAAATTTGATGACAGAGGTGATAGTGTCGAGTTAGTGCTGAAACAAAAGCCAAGAAAGAGACTCTGCGTAGTCCTACTTTGGTCCATTTAGGCCAGCCGTGTTGATTATCCTAACAAGAATAATCCTCTTTGCCGAGCAGATTGATGGTTTAACGCTTCCACCTGTCCGGATACCCAGCATAGGGTGACACGATTCTGGATATATAATCAAGAGCATTCACGGGAATTCCTGACTTCAGATGTCATGTTCTTGGATTCCAGCGCCTTAAGGATAGTCTGGCTATCAATGTGCACGCAGATATTCTTGTCAGATATGGATCACAAGAAGCTTTAAGGGCAACACAACCGAACAAGATTCGAAGCATGAACAAGAATAACTTTCGTATCTGACTGAGTTTCCCAACGAAGCATTGTAAATTCAAGAAACACCTAAGGAAACTAGACATGTAGTATAGGATGGTCTCTAAAGATGCAGTGATATCCCAGAACATGTGCTGGGATCTTGTGGGCATTGACTTAAAGACTTAAATGCTTGAGCAAGTATACTCTCATCATCTGATTCTCAAAGGAAACTTGATTAGAGAGAGTAGAAACCTTTAAAGTCACTTTAACATCCCAAAAACAAGTATAGAGGACACCTTCTCCCAACTAAATCGCTGATAGACAACGAAGACAGCATGTTAGAGAAGGATGTTACCTAGAAGTACCTACACCATTAAAGTTCTGACTATACTAAGGATCCAAAATGTTTTCTTCCAATTAAACAGTAAAAGCTGCAAATGACCATTTTCGGAGAATGCCTCATGGTGACTTCGATTAAAGGTGAACACAACCCCCGTTTATGTCTATTCATTTGCACCCTCCAGCCGAGTAATATTCGAACATTTCGGTGGAGGTATAGTCAACCCTCCGATGATTGCGCAGAATTTCAATGGAATTCATCCTCGGGATATTCGCGGTTGGCTTTACAGCACACATGACGCGTAGGTATGTATGTGCCTACCTATAGGTAGATGAAATTAATCGAAATCACCTACATAAGGCCCCTAAGGGACAATTTTTATCCCTAGAAGCAGTTGAACGTTACACAAGCACAAGATTCAAACATCCTTATTAAACTTTAACGCAGGTATGAAGAAACGACTTGGGAAACACACCCTTAGGTGTGTGTCTTTGCAATCTTTGACACAACTGTTCCAGTTCACACAGAACTGTCACTCATAAGGACACCAATTATTACGAATCGCTGATCGTCGACGGAATAGAGGAATACCGGAAGGCAATTGTGTGTGTATGTCGTGGCGTCAGTATTTAAATAGGATCTCAATCAATTCATTTAATTAAGTCATCTGTGGATATTCTGTCAAGCGTTTGGGTATTAGCCCAATCAGTGTCAGTGTAAATTATTGCCCGCCAGCATGTGTATGTGCAGGATCACAAGGGTAGTGGATTGCAAATTAACATAAAGTGATGGACGTTGGTGAGTGAGTGACATCGATGGCTACCAGCAGAATTTTTTTTTCTCGTATTCTCTCCCTTTTCGACATCTTATTTGAATTGATGACATTCTCATGGTCTCACAAACCAAGGGTAGTGGTTCCAGGAGTTTAAGACAGAAGAAGGAGTAGGGGTGGATGTTGTTTAAACAATAGTAAGATCGATTCAGTGAGATTAGCCAATTATAGTCGAATATGGACTGTGAGTTGTAAATGAAAATTTTTGATTGAAATTATTGGATAGGTATGCCGATTGTTTCTTTAGAGGCCATTCCCACGGGAATGAAGTCAGATTATTATTTATTAAGATTGAGGACTTCTTTTGAATATTCTTAAGTTAATTGTGGTCAAAATTCCATTGCTGGTTCCAGCCCGCAGATGATGGTATCTAATATGATAAATCAATGTGAAATGTCTTTAGCTTTGGAGATCTTAGAGTTCGGGGTGAATCTGGGTCTCCATTAACAAGTTTCTCCAGTTTGCTTGGTCTTTAGATAACTGCCTCCAGTTGAGCTTTAGACGTCTTCTTCCACTTGTCTAAGACTGGGTTTTTCTCTATTGCATTGTTCATCCGGATTGGATTTGAAGACTCTATGAGCCGAAGCATTTGCATCCATCTGCTCTACAGGTCGTACAATTCGTCGTTGAATCTCTTTTTCTGAAGAACATTTTTCGACGAATCTTTCTCTCGCAGCAGTCGAGGATGTCTTCACCTACATAAGTATATCTCTAAACCCGTTTTTGCTCCTACACTGCCGAACGCACCAGTGACAGCCCGTTGTGTTTTGCCACTTATGTCAGTATACACTAGTTGTTGCACATTTTTGAAAAACTGTGACATCGGTGTTGACTTGAGAGTTTCGTGCATTCCTTTGAAGCACGATGTTGAAAAAATTACGGGCACTGTCCTCCTGTCTAAGACTCTTTTTTGACATCAAAGGTTTCGGTGAGTTTTCTATCGACCTTGATGGAGCAGTGACCATTCCCTATCAGGGATGTCAAAGGTAGACATGGGTCTGTATAGCTCGCCTTGTGATATATGCTGCCTTGAGATCGATGAAAAGGTGGTGGGTATCGACTAAAATTTATTGGGTTTTTGGAAGATCTGTTAAAGTGTGGACATTTGATCGACTGTGATTCTCCCTGGCCTGAAACCGCACTAATCATAGTGTTGACGAAGGGTTTCAGGCGTCCACACAGTATAACAGATATGATCTTGTATACTATGTTCAAGGACTCTTATTTGTGGATCGGGCAAACGATGCTGAGATTCATTTATTCATCAAGTACAGTACATAAGTCTCTACACGAGAGACTCTACCAAGCTGCTATGAAAAACTCGATCTGTAGGACATCAGTTCCAGTTTAGATATTGCTATCTTTCTGCATTATTTTCCGACTACATACTAGTAAACTTGATGAACCTCGACAATATGCTCATATTGACCTTCGCATAAATTATGCGTGTTTATTAAACAGCATTTAATAAGCCTTTGTGGAACGAATGGACTTCACTATAAACTATGTAGTATGTAGACATAACCACATCGAATGTGGAGCGATACCATTCATTGCAAACGACTTCTCACTTGGGTTGCACTGTTTTCAAAAATTAGTCTACTTCTCTGTACCCCAGGAACATGAACAAAGCAACTGCAGTGCTACTCATAGCTCTGTGCCTTATCCAAGTGACTATGGTTAGATACATATATTCCAACTTTTTTTTTTCTAATTGTTAACATCAGTTTACAAATTTTAGGGCCAAAGAGGAAATCCGCGTAAGGACAGAAACAAAATATACGACTGTTATAAAATCGAAAAGGTTCATTCCAAGAGAGGCGCACTGGAGTATGTTAAAGGTAATTGGACCTTGGCTGAGGAACGACCTGCTTTGAAGTGCTTTTCCGCGTGCAATCTGAAGGTTTTGGGAATACTGAACGGATGCACTTTACTGTATGAGGATGTGAAGAAACGGGCATTGGATGGAGATGACAAGGCATTGTCTGCTACATTAGAATCCTGTAAGGATAGCGCTAAAGGTGATGATCGTTGCGAATGTGGCCATGCAGTCTTTAAATGCTTTTTAGAGAACAATAAGAGTTTAATAGAATCGTAAGTTACTGTGAAAGATTGATGTGTTTTAGTAAATAAATCGCAACCAGTGTTTAGAATTTTATTCAAATTTCCACTCTCACTCGCCCCCCGCTAGTATAGTATCCTCTCAAAGGACTTTTTCAATAGAGACATAGCAATTTTGTTTTTTTAAAAAAAGGAAACATTTAACTTTTTTTTTATTATCAATCAATGTCATAACGTCAAATAAGATTTACATTTTTATCATGATGAAACTCATGAACAAGCAACTTTTGGAAATTGTTGAAAATTACTACCGAAATTCGTAATTTTCTCAGTTCATATTGTTGCGAATTTTGTGTGAAGATCTTGGCCTGAGTCGTTAAAATATCATAATAACTCAAGAACCAAAACCTGTTGATGATTTGAAGTTCCGAAACTTCTCCGATTGGGTTTCTCCCACTCAAGAAATTTAGCTTACTGTAAGAAGAACGATCTTCGTGGGCTCCATGTCCATAAACCAAATCACATTCTTGCAACAAAAGCAAGATTTGTAAATACTCTCCCCGTTACACGAATCTCTGAATCCAGTGCGGAACTGGGCTGGAAAGAGGTTAGGATAGTTTGTCTATATGCAGCATTAAAGCAGACGTCTTGCTATTTAAATTCTTCTTTTAGACTACGTACTGGTACTGGGACGTACCTAAATAGTACACAGATGGATGGACGATGTGTTTGGATCCAACATGTGTTATTCGAGGTCTCTGTGAATATTACCCAACATCTTTCTAGTATAGGTTCACGACATGATAAGATCTACTCAGATAGTCAAGCGGCAATTCGTACATTTTTAGATAGGTACGAGAGTGCTTGACGAAGATCAAGACACTACGCCAGAAAAACTAAATCACTTTAATGAGATATGAACCAGGTAGGAACGGTTCTGAAACCGAAATTTTTGGGAAGTAAGAATTGACAGAAGAAGAAACGCCTTCTAATGACCAATTTTGACTCATCAAAGCTGCTGGGTAAGAGGAGGACACAGATCTACTAAGGACATAGTAATTCTACTGAAATATATGCTCATGCTCAATGATCTGTTCAGAGAAGGGATATCTACTTCAATATGACTGATGGAACATAAAGACAAATTTTCATTTACAATCTCACTTCTAAGATCTAGCCTTCTACCGACTACCCAGACGGTTTTATCATTTATCATCTGAGTACGTATTGGAACCATTTCGAAAACTTTTTTCTATACGATAATTTCCCCTCTTTACGTTCGATGTTATAAAACTTATAAAACCAGCGAATGGTCAGGTCAACATGTCCTCCGAATTCAAATCAAAACCAACTTTTCGTCCTTATTTGATCCCAGAGATACAATTTTCTGGAACTTGTTCTTTCAATATGAAGAAGGTAGCAATGTTAATACGGAAAGGACAAAAAAAAGGACCTACATCCACATGTCAACACATTAAGTTTCCTTAACTTTTTTGTTTCATACGATGACATGTGAATATGTGACAAATTCAAAGTAATAATGTATGGATTTACTTTGGCACTGATCCTTTCCCGATGACATACTGGAGATACTGAAGGGAAATTAGAAATGGCCGACGTACCGATGAATATTTGTCTTAAGAGGTTGTAAAGAACTGAATGTACATTGAACTGAGACAGTATAAGTTTAGATTTTGTTTTTTTCCAAAATGTCAATTTTCCAACTATTCATCTGTAGTCCTTACTTAAACGACGGAGTTCATGATGTTAAAGGAGTTTGTCCTGATTCTTTTAAATTTCGTTTCGCAAACGTCTGACAAACATTCGAAAGTATAATTGTCACAAAAGGGATTCTCAAACAGTAGAGTTCTTTAATTTCGCATTTACACAAAAAAACATGAGACGACGAATCATACAAAGTGTACAGTAACATTGACCTTGTAAAACTGCACATTGGTTGTTTGGGATGACTAGGACATGTAGACCAAATATGCACTAAAGGTTTGACCGGTAGAATCTTTGAATCCAAACCAAAGGGACAACGTCCTATGTATATTATGAGTTCACTTTAGTGATCATGCACTAGTAAAGGGCCATCTGAATTTGTAAACTGGGAGTTCGAAACTCAAGAAAGAATTGAAATAAGTGAAAGAGTTACTGAGACCTCAAAGCTATGGCTATGTGTTCCAAAGGGAAGCATTAGTAATCGCAGAAGCCCAAGAACTATCCACGAATTTGCTCTCCAAGAAGATGGTCGACATATATGTACATACATCGACAGTCAAGATGCCACGAAGGATAAATCCAAACTGGTTAAACGTAAAACTTCACCTTCTAGGTTTTATACTTCATTGAATTCTTGGGTACACTACGATTTCGCAAGAAAGGGGTCGGAACAGGACATGAAAATAGTCGTTTCTTCTGTGTTACTACTAGTCTTTATGAGACTAGCTATAAAAGACTGCGCTGACTCTCATTTTAGCCTCTCTCCAGGACCATACAGGGGAATGCGAAAGTCCAACTTACTGTTCGCAGTTCACTGAAGAGAAATGCAGCTAGACATAGACAATCTCTCCAGAGAGAGTAAAACTCAATTGCTATGCGAATACCTTCGAAGAGCTAGGATAGGAAAAGCTGAAATCTTTAACAAACTGACCATTCCAAAGCCATAGGCCAACTAATCCAGGATAATCCACGATAGTGTTTCGCAATGGAGCTGCATATATATACCTATCTGCAAAGTCATTAAATTTGGTCTATAGCTTCTAGTCGTTGACTCGCTGTAATCCTTGAAATCCACTAAAAACAAGAGACTTCCAGAATACTACTAAATATTCATACTGTCCTTCACACCCCTATCCACTAAAGTAGTCTTGATTTCAATGTCAAAAAAAAGTCCGTCTGTATATCTGAAACAACAAGTTCCGCATCACGTACCTCTAAAAGCAACCCACCCACCACACCAGTTCTCCATTGCATTGCAGACGAAGAAGGATAACCCGGAAAACAGAATCTCATCCCCAAGCAAAAACCTGTGCAACGAAAAAATAAATCGGGGGGACAAATGCTATCAGGAACAGATTCGTCTTCGAGTAGAACTACAGGAAGCGCGTCGCAATACGAAAGCATAGGCGAACCTCTCTGCAGCCAAAGCTAAAAGAAGACATCAAACCCGCAACATAATTTATGGTGCTCTAATAAAAATCATGTTTCATTCGTAATGGCAGAGGGTACACCGTCAGTGGGAATGTGTGTTCTGGTACGGTGGGTATTTGATGATGATGCCATCAAATCGTGTATCCATCGCCTACTGTTCCTCTCCTGTATACACACAGAACCATACACAATGGCAAAATACAATATTTACTTTCGTTCCGTTTGGTTTGGTTCACGACTTTTTTTTTTCTTTCGAGAGAGAAAAGAGTCCTGTATCCTGAATAACTCAGCGGTGAATCCTCTTACATCAGAAGGAAGACGACGACGACGACGACGAAGGCGATGATGATGACGACTACAATGATTCTCCCCCACGGGTATTATTTGCGCTTCGTTTGGACAGAATAGGGGGTGGTGGTGGTTATATGGGGGCGCGCTAGTATGTTGAGTTGGATAGAGGATAATACCCCCGTTTGAATACTCCATTGTGCGTGCATCATAAAAAAGTGGAAGGTGGATACGCATATTGTAAAATCATGTTCTCTACCGTGTTCGCAGTCTGTTGGTTTTTTTTTTTGTTTTTTTGCTTCATCGTGTGTTGTATGCTTTTTACAGAGGCGCTGGAGGAGGGTGTAGAAGAGCGCTCGATGATTAAGGTAGAAGCTATTGACTTCTGGCATTTGCTAAGGTTATTCCTAAGGGGAGGTGATTGGAGAGAGTGAGCTGGAGGTGGCCTTGACTTGGTAGCGAGAGATGAGTTTCTCATTTACTCGTTCGTCGCAGAAATTCGTTCAAAGCTTTTGCGGAAAAGATCAGCTGGAGGGAATATGAGATGACATTTCTACCCTTGGGCGGTGAACACTCATCACGTTTCGAAAATGTCAGTGGTTCAATGGAATTTTAAGAAAGGTAGACTTCGGGTTACGTTTTATGAGCCTAGTAGCATTTGTACTTGGAATGTAGATTGACATTTTCACCACAGTTTCGATAGAAATACGTTCTTGCTCATGCCGGAGAAAACTTCACTGACAGGCTCAGCGATAGAGAAGGGAAATCTATAACAATAATGAGACAACTTACAGATGCTTTCGTAAGAAGGGAAAATGTCACTCCAGTTCATTGAAAGAATGAGTGCGTAGTCTAACTATACTCTGAAAAGGCTCTTCTGGAAGAGATGCGTTGGAAGGAATTCGCAAGAGAGCGAAAACAAGCTATCAAAATACCAGACGTGGATGCTTCTTGGAATTATGTAATGAACCTGACCAAACTTCATTGAGCCGGGTATTCTTAAAACAAAATTAAACTATTCCAGCACCGTCCTCAACATGCCCGTATATGGGCTCTTCCCAAGCCAACAGGAAAGCCATGTTTAGAAACGAACAACTGGCATTAACCCAGCTAATACCTACTTAATGTAACAAGAGAAGAATGAGTTACTAACTGCAGCCAATTTGGAAATAGAAAAGCACCGCCGTGCAACGATGTACTCTGAAGACTGAAAGTCAGAACGGCGTTATACAAATTCTGCGTGAAGGAATAATCTATCTAAAGGAAACAAAGCAGCGGAAGATCCATCATCCTATCAACCACTCTGTATAGCTGGAAAGCACTAGAACGCATTATTAACACCAGGCTAGAAACAACCACTGAAAATGCGGGAGGCGTAGTGAAACAGAAATGTGGCTTCCTTTAGGGACGATCCACGATAGATGTCACCAAAGATGACCCTGCACAGAAACCCACACAGAGCAGGAAGTCGGGAGGATAGATGGATCGATTATTTTGACCAGGGAATTCTATCGTATGTTATATACCGATAATGATATTATGAAATACATAGTCGTGAGTGGGGTACCATAGGGCTTGGTCTTGGGGCCGCTGTTTTTTAATATTATGTATGATGGGAATCCTCTACTAACATTACAAGAAAAAAAAAAAACACAAAAATTGTGGGACGACATCATAGCAGTAGTACCCAAATTTTTATTAAAGGTCACACAAATCAGCAAAGACAATATTAAGAGGTCTGAGCCTCAGGCTGAAGTGGAGGAAGACACAACGCATTTGATCTGCGAATGTCAGCAAAGCCAGTTACCAAACCTTTGGGAAAGTACCTTTCGGAGTATTAAACGCACACGCCACCTTCAACCACTTTAAAATTCATAACGAAAACGGGCTGGTTCAGGTGGGCCGTTTCCGTCTTACGAACGAATAGCTACGGGTAGAAAGGCTTTAGGCATAAAAGGGAAATGGTGGACATATCTCCATCACTAAAAAACTTTAGCCACAAAGACGTTACCGGCTTAACTTACATAATACTTACATTTTAAGACAATCTCTCTATTATGAACTAAAATTTTGGTTATGTAGGTATTTAAGGATTTTGTTGCAGTTGTAGAAACATGGCCGCTTTCAAATGTGTCAAGAAAAGCAAACCACCTCCTCGATATCGACCGAAAGTAGAGTAGGATCTCACCTCCATCCTCATTCATTACAACAAAAAGGAAATGACGCTGTTAAGTTATCAGCGAAAAAGATTTTTACTGAAACATCTCGCAATACAACTTAGGAAAGGTATGTTCGTTATGCGGAAGAGTGCATACTCTTAGGCGTAGGTTAAAATCTATGTGTCTTTATGTAGATTTCTTGACTGAAAAATTTGAACCTTCTTGTGAGTGCTTTTACAAAGTTAAAAAAAAAACACCTAGCAGCTCACATTACATGCAATAGATGGCAAAATTGTAGAACATGTAGTAAAGCTATGTGGGTTCTAGACCAGGACGTGAGTCAAAGTTAAGCTATTTTATAATATTAAGGGTCAAGTGTGTGTGTGTTTCTATTAACAATTTAAAGCCATTCAAGGCCAGTGTATATATTAAAGGTTATTGTATGATTTTTCAAATATCATCTGGAGAACAATCGAAAGTGAGTGAAACAGTTTGGCAGAATTGCAACGACCCTATTCTAGAAATCACAGAAGAAGGGGAGACCCTAAGATTCACATAACGCTACACAACTTGTATAGGTAAGTAAATGAAGTTTGGAGACAGGAAAGGTGTGGCATATAAGTTTATTATCAGTCTGATAGACTAAACACTAGCTAGATTATTGTAACAACATTTCTAATGTAGACACACTCTCTGATAGATGCTGTAATTGATCCGATTTGAGCTCACAAACTGAAAAAAATTGTAACTGGTTGCCAAGATTCAATTGTTTCACTATTTGTTCTTTTTTCGCGTTTTCATCTCTTGAGAATGTCTAGGTCCGTATATAAGTCCTGTTTTCATGATATGTACGGAAGAAGCTGCTATATAAGTTTATCGGAAGGATACTGAAGTGGTTGTGTAATGATAGTATGAAACCAACGATCTTTCAATGTTTGTGTCTATCATAAGTATCTTACAACCTTTAACTACATCAATTCAATACCTTTCGCAACAAACTCCTTGCGAGTGATAATGAAACCACTGTGGACAACTCATTAGTCACGCAGCTCAATAGCTATGTATAAAAAAGCCTCTCTGAAGGCGTTTACCAAGCCGCAAAATGTGTCTCATTCCTGAGCAAAAAAAGAAGACGAAGACTAAGGACATTGCCCTCAAAACAAAAATATGTAAGGATCTTGCTGACATACATATATAAAAGCTGATATTTAAAGCTGAGGCTATTACTGCAACTTGAACCTCCTTTGTTTGATTAGCCACTAGAACTCATGCTTTTCCGAATACTTAAAAATGTTAAGGCCCACTCAAGGTTTAAAGTTTAAAGACTTTATCAATCGTTCAAGTGCCCACCCACAATAATCCAAGCGAGATCACTCAACCTCACCGAAACCACTTCAATAAAGTTAAAAATCCCTCTGGCCATAGTAGTGCTTTTAAAATTAAATACGTATGACTCTGGAGCCACATTAAGCTCCACAGACATTCAATCCTAGCAAACAGAAACTTTATTTTTTTTTTTTTTTCTTTCTATCCTGACAAACACACTCGCCAGTGATGCAGAAATCCTGCAAAACTTTAACTTTCTCCTCACACAAAGTGTCGCCGACATACACAAAAGGTCTACAGAATCAAGGACAACATGTCCATTTGAGTGGCATCCGCTATTTGTGATGTCAGATTGTCTGACCACCTCGTCATCCTTTTTGCAGATTTGTCTCCATTGTGACCAAGAGAGTGGCAATATTCAATGTTTGATGTCCTTTTGTTGTGCGCTCTAGCTCGTTGGGAATGATGTATGATGTTAACTGAAGCCACACATAAATAAGTGGTTGAATCTTAGCTTTGGATATGTATGTGGCATAAATCCTCGAAGGATATTAATAAAAAAACACTCAATCTTTTGGTTTGTTTTTTTTTTTTTGTTTCCTTTGACGAATGGATTGATGTTTACAGGCGGCAACCCAAGGAAGCTTTTAGCAGGAGAGACTTGCATGGTTCCTTTTATTTTCGGTGGGTGAAGGGGACATGCCTAGGTCACCCACTGAGGAATGATTTATTGTCTGTGGATGATCAAATTGTGTGGATAATGTGACGGTAAACAAGCGATGACGATATGGACCGAAGAAATGTGTTAGACCGCGCCGCAGGTCCACAGGCATCAGGCTAAAGGGAGTATTCAGTCCGCATCATTAGGTTTTTTTTTTTTTTTTTATTTAGGAGGCAGCAGGGTTTACGTTTTGGAAGGATAAGAATGGATTTATAAAACTCTCAACTCCATGTTGTTAAAGAAAACAGAAACGGCAAGGATTGATCGATGATGATGAAAGCCGATTGGGGAGTGGTGTAAAAGTCTGTCTTCCTTAACTTGCCTTTCGTGTCATGTCAATATCATCGCTTGAATGACAAGACACTTTCATTTGCCTCGCGCCGCCGCCGCCGCGCCAAAAATAATGCTGGGGAAGAAAACTTGGTGACAAGTTTTTGGCAGGACATTTAATCAGCCTTCACGTAATCAATTTGTCCCTGCTCTCCCCCAGTTGCTGCTTCGATCAGTGGTGTTTGGCTAATGATGGTTAGCCTGTCGATATCCAATGGATGACAGTTGGATTAATGATGATGTATCGGTGGCCAAGTGACAATCACTCAGTCACCCGGACTGAGCGAAGGAGTGCGGCTGTCCATCTCCTTGCGAGGACAAATAACTCATGTTGAATATTTTATGAAAATTACGCGCAATTTGTAAATGAAGTGGATAGTTTCTGAATGTGAAGTGCTATTATATTTCTGGGGGCTGGTTTTGTTTTCGGCTATATCTCGTGACCAAGTCAATTATCCTTGGAGTGACATTGGGTTACTTAATTTTTTCTGTCATCGTTTGGGGTGAGACAGGGGGCACTTGAAAGCACTGAGATATCATGAGGTGACGAGTGGTAAGGTAAATTATTACCCGGAATCAGGTAATCGTGTTATGGGTGGGTGTGGGGGGCTACCCTGAGGAAGGGTTATTCTAGGTAAAAGCTTCCATTTTATGTCTAACAATATTAACTTATGCGACAAAGTATTAACCAACTGAGGAATCATGTCCCACTCAATTGGCGAGTAAGTCTTATGATTTGGTGCAACATTCATCTCGCGGCTACCTGTATAGACTTGGCTCACGGCTTAACAGATTGAAAATAGTTCATTTATGCAGAGAGACTCACTGCAGCGGAGAAGCAAAATGTAGGCATTTTCTAAAATTGGTGGCGGTATGGCAAGTTGCAGAAGAATAGTTTTTCGGACTCAGCAAAGGACGGCAGCATCACAGACTGTTACGCCTTTCATAACATTATGCATGGAGAGACTTGAACTGTCGAATGGCAAGATGAGCACTACTTATAGAGAAGTTCCATTGCTCTGTCAACCATGATGCAT
This sequence comes from Xylota segnis, assembly GCA_963583995.1. NCBI lineage: Eukaryota > Metazoa > Arthropoda > Insecta > Diptera > Syrphidae > Xylota > Xylota segnis. The sequence goes on along the minus strand of OY757239.1, from coordinate 7,446,618 downwards.
CTTCTTAAAGAAGATTGGACACTAAGAGGCTGACTTAATAGCTAAACCTAAAAACTGGCAGAGCTGGTTGAAAAAACACTAGTAAGCGAGTAGGACAAAGTCAACGCAAAGGGGAAAACAGTAGCCACCATAAAACTCCCAGTTTTGCTCTACGGTGACGAGTACTGACCGACAAACAGGAAAGCAGAGATGATATTGAGAGCGAAAACGTTATCGTCAAGCATTTGGTTTGAAATCAAACTAAACTATTTGACCAACAGTAAGAAACTCGAAAACTACTATTACTGGGGCGCAACATAGAATTCCAACCTACAAGTTGGAGATATGTATAAAGGAGAACCAAACACCTACCAGTGATAAGGTCCTAAGTCTAAATAAAGTATTGTTACGAGGATTCACGAGGATGGTAGCCTGAGTCTGAAAGGTATTGTTCATGGAAAACAGCCTTTAGGAATATTTATGAAACAAAAATACCATTTCAACCTGGTCGTCTAAAAGAGCTACAAAACCAAAAGGTAGACAAAAGCAGAGTAAACTTAAAGGAGCTCTGCATGAATGGTTCAACACTTGAATATAATATGTGGGTTTCTGAACATAGTATGATAACATGGTAGAGTCCCAGGATAGTAAACAAACTTCAAAACAAACTGAGAAGAAAGATAAATATTGACCTAAACATCATTTATTCTATCACGGCTCCAGAAGATTGGTACTCGAATTCCATCAGAAAGGATTGTGAAAAGATATTTTTTGTTTATGGCTTACAGTATCTTAGACATTATTATACATGATATATTAGCGGCATTGGTTTGGGTTGGGTAGAGTGGTTCTACCCGCACAAAAGGAAATGGGGTGTACCTGGGCCAAGCATGAAAAAAGTGTCCCTTAGCAGTTTTGGTCAAATGGGCGAAACTGACTAGTAGCTTCATACTCATATAAACAATTTGAATATATATTTTTAACACATAAAGTAATTAAGGAAATAGTAATAAATAAAAATGAAATGGAAAAATAATTAAATTCACTCACCCCCTACTTTTCAATTTGTTCAATTTGTCTTTGGTGATTCTTTCATATCCTTTTCGTCCTTTAAAAATATAATACACAAGTTTGTTAACGTAAAATTGACTATACTGCAAGTAGTTTTTTTTATGCAAAAAAAATGGGTTTCATAAAGCTATAGAATGTTTGACTAAAAGGACTGGACCTTAACGTAGGAATAAAAAGCAATTGCTGGAAGGCAGATATGTACATAGCTAGAAATTTCTTCTACTGAAAGTCCTAGTCCTGGCATCCACTTAAAGGAATAGTTCGACAAAGACAAAGCATCAGATTGAAACCCTTAGCACCAAATACTTACTTGATGCACATATTCAAAGAGAAGGGCCCCTAAAGAGAACCGGAGGTAAGTAAGGAAATTTCCTGGTACTTCTAGTGACTAACAACACTATGAATCAATCGAAGCACAAGTCTTCTTCAATCACCGCCTTCATGGGTCAGTTTATCAGTCGATGGGTCTAAGGCATGGACTTTGTCAAAGGAGAATACAGATAAGCTTGTTAGTTTCAAGGGCAAACTTCTTTTTAAATTTACTAACTTAAGAGGTGGATTGTTACAGCTGCTAACTGCTAACTGCTGGAACTGAATGGATTCTGCCAGCAACGATGAAATAGTTCAATTCCACAAAAAAGGTCAGATCAGTAACAAAAATATAACAGAAGAAGGTCAGCCGAGGAAGGAAACCATTAAACGTGATCACTGATCATATGCTATTTAGCATTGTGTAACATACATATGTACACAATGCATGATTCGCATCTGAAAATCGTCATCAGCGACAAAGCTCATTTCTGGCTCAATAGTTCCATTAAAAAGTAAAAATCTCTTTTTCAAGCAGGTCGGCAATCCAAAGTCATTCAAAGATTGTCACTCTAGTCCGGATGGAAACATTTGCTCCGCTCCGTAAAGTCTCAGACTCTAACCTGAAGGGACAGCGTAGTAGTGGAAGATCCCACCTTAGGTGAACCTCACAAGTAGGAGCGGATCTCAACCGACTTGGAGTGCATAACTGAAGGCAGTTTACAGAGGACTAATGCTCATTTCATGATCACATTTACCGGATGTTACCTAACTCTCTTGGGAATAAATTGGTGGAAGATGACTTGAATCATATGTGGTTTCAACAAGTCGGTCCCACCTGCCGCACACCTAAGCAGTAATAAACAATAAGTTCGTTGACTTAGTTATTTCCAGACATGGATCACTGATTTGGCCAGCTCGTTCGTGTGATTTGACGTCATGTACGGGCTATATTAAGACCTACAATCTATGACAGTAAGCCAGAGATTACAGACAATTGACATATCACCCGATTAATGAAAAAAATTCATGGTGTACAGGACATTCAGTAGTGCAGGAGGGCGTTTGAATAATGTAGGGTATACCATAATTAATCACATCGATGGAATCTGCTTTAACGCAAATTAATTTTGGTTTTTTTACGTTTCAAGTGGTTTCATTTCAAAAAAGGAAAACGTGACCCTCCTATGAAAAACCCTGTACTAAGCGTATCGGCTTATTACCAGTTGTTTTTGCACGGATTGCTTAATTGCTGGTAATAAGCGTTTTTGCTCTAGAACTTGCAGAGTTATGTAAGTCAAGCAAACAAGAGCTAATCGAGTTGCATTTCAAATATCTGCATATACCTATAGATACGTTTCCAAAAACCAGCAAAAACTAACCATTAATCTCAAAACATGTATCTGCTGAATAAAAAAGTGATAGATGACACTAATTAAACTACTTTCAGTATACAAAGTACTCACACATTATGTAGTTTTGAAAAATTAACAAGGCTTGGTTTGAGGACAATGAAAATAGCAGTGATGTTTACAATCCATGTACAGATTTTAATTTTTCAGTAGAGGTTAGATTGGGTTCGGTTGGGATGACTGCAGAAACACACTTAGACCAAAGACAGTCCATTGGAACATCACTATGGAAAACCACCGGATTACCAGCACCGGAGACCTTCATGAAAACGTCTTAAATGCTATGAGGCAGGGCAACCAGTTTCGGTTGGACTCTTTTCGAAGTAATATGGATCGCTCTTTAGGCATTCAACCAGTCTAACTCATCTAGTCTAGCTGGAACGTTAAGATCTTCGAACAAGTAGGGGTTTCCTTCTGAAAACCTATAGGCGGAATTGACCTACTGACGGAGATAAGTCTGCCTATTTGAGCTCCTGCTATTCAGCTAAGGTTAGATATATTAAGAATTCAGGTCGTGGCTTTGCGGACTGATGAAACTTTTGCTTGAAAAGTGGTCCGGTAGTCGTGTGGTGCAACAAATATTCAATGAACTGAAGCAAACTCCTTCATCTATTCCAGACGTTATCTTAGATTCGTCTGTGTCAATATCTGTCGCAGGTTCTCTCTATTCGCAACCACTTCTATTTTATAATCGAGTTGCTTCTGGGAAATTATTTCGTCTGGGGAGAAGGAATTTTTAGCAGTACTGTTTGGTTTTATTCTAAGTAGATGTATCCACAACTGCATGACCGTCACAACAAAGCCAATTATTTCATAACTCTTGACCCACGAAAAAGTACTATTATTCTTGTTAGTTGGTGCCTATCAGTGACACTGTTATACATTAATATGTAAATTTTAATTTAATTTCTACTATAACGCTTAGGATGAGTGAACACAAAGTGGCTGGGTGACTAGCTATGACCTTGAGCGGTTTGGGATATAAAAGCTGACTATTTCTAATGCTGTCTACTGAGGCTAGGTTCTAGTCAACGGGCAAGATGAAACTCTATTCAGGACTTCTAGTTGTTTTACTTGTTTTCGTCTTTGCAAGACTTGCAGAAAGTGCTAACAAAACAAAAGTTAAAATAAAGGGCTTTAATTTCACTATGAAAAGGAAACCGAAAACATTGTATTCAATTGACTAATAAAACAATAATATAAACTGACCTTGAAATGGTTTGATTTTAGGATTACTTTCGACTAACAGGCTTAAGAGGAATTTCCCAAGACTTTGCAATAGATTGATTACTGTGGAATGCAGTGGAACATTCTTGGATTGTGAAGTTCTATGAAGTCAACATGCTGCTACTGTGAACGAAAAATTACATACGACACCGACATATCGGACAGAATGTCACACTCGACAAAAAAAATGTTGGGGCAGTTAAGGACTCTTTGTTTAACTAGAATACTCAATCACTGACAACAGAGCTGCAATCAAACAAAGATTAATGCTTGGCAATCGCTGCTTCTTCGGGTTAAGAAGCCAATTGTGTAACAAGCCCGTCGAACGACTAAGGTAACGCTCGTAAAAACTCTGATCATCCCAGTGCTGCTCTAAAGCGCTAGATCATGTAGAGCGGATTTACAACAATGCTTCTGGAGGAAGTTCTTTTCTAGATGTCGCTCTCAAGTGGAAAGGAATTTTAACCAACTTGGTGTGATCGAAATGGCTGCAAAGTTTTGTTGGTTGAAGCGCAAGTTAACTTCGGAATGTAGGGCTTCTTAAGTAAGTATTTTTAGACTGAGAACCTTGAAGTCGATCGAACTTTTCGAGGAGTCGGAGAATGCCTGTTATCAAGACATTGAAATTAGGTGACCAGACGGGTCCTTTGATAGAGAGACGATCAAGGTTTAAGCCCTAAATTAGATAAGAGTTCTGCTAACAAGGATCCCCACTTCAAATATGGATCCCGACTTCATTATGTACATCAGACCTGCACTACACATGTATTTTCCCAAACAATAAAACGTCATGGCCTTGGCCTAATTTAAATGTTTGAAGGAGATTTTGTATGTTCTTGGGTACCGAGAGCTCTGTGAGCAAGGGATTCCCGCAAGGTCACTATCCTACAATAGAGCAAAACAAAATCCAAACCTCTGTGCCTCTGAGTAATCTTTGGACTTCCTAACTAGGAATTAATTCCTGGAAAGCAAATTCCAAGATAGCGTCTCGTAGACCAGCAAAAAGTCTGCGTCATAAGCCCTAAGGAGGGCAAGCAGTGAAGAGTATGCAATCCTAATCTTACAAAGCAGGTATGGCCAAAAGAACACGATTGGAAAGGTCACATCGATTGGCCTTGAATTCGATGTTATAACCAATCATCGCAAATGCCAAACTGTTTGGCTTAAGCATTCGTCTCAAAGGACGAAACCGATTTATTAAAATAAAAACCCGAACCTGAATGTCGAGCTTATTTCTAATCCCCACCAAGGGTAGGGAAACAATTATACTAGAATTTTACATCCGTCTTTTCCAAGGATTCGCCCCAGTCTAAAGCCAATACAACCACATCTTCCGAGAAACTCTCTAATCATATTCTTTTGATTTGATTCTAAGGAAATACAAAACACTACGCCAAAGGATAACAACACAATCTAAAGGTCAACATGACGACTCTAAGTTTAATAACCAAATACAGGATAAGTGGGATAAACATCAATGACAGTTGAACTTTGCACATGTACAAGTACCTGCAGATATCTCCCTAAGGACGACATAGAAATAAACAGAATCTATGTACTATTGATCCCGCTACACAGTGATTTCGAGTTTAAAATAAGCAAAGGTATCCCTGCAGGGTAATGTCCTGCTACCTGTTATCAAGACAACACACACTCTTCCACCCCAGAAAATAGGAAAAAAAGGGAGCGCCCTTGCCCTGCAGTGGTAAACGTAAAACAAAATATTTACAAAGAACAAGGCCAGGATACCACAAAGGATAATAAAAGTGCAGCAATCCCTCCGTAGGTATGTTACCTCCCGGATAAAGACGTATTACCTTTTGAATTACACACACAAAAAACAAAAACATCTACAACTATGTATGTCCTTTAGATTCAATTCGATTTTTTTTTCGCCCACATGAAGGACATTTTTCGTTTCGAGCCCCAAAGCAAAAAGGATTTAAATTGTTTTCACAAATAATAAGGAGGAGTAAAGAAGAAAAAAAAAAGAAAAACATTTTCATCTGCCTCCCTCCCCCTGGCTAGGAAGTTGTGTCACCATCACCCTCGCAAGGATAATATGACTTTTTTAAGAATATTTGTTTGTCCACTGGGAGAGCTATGGCATTGCTGGGAATCATTTCCATACGCGCATCCATTAAGAACATTACTTAGCACTTTGGGATCATACAACACTCAGGGAGCAGAGGAGCAACAAGGTAACTAATCCAAAAGGAACAATGCCAAACGGAGAAGGACGCAAAAGGCACACTGAGAAAGGACGAAAATGGGGATGAATTGATGTGATGCGAAAGGAATTTTTCTTCTGCAGATATACTTACTAAATCCCCCGCTGTCGTTATCGTAACTTTTACGTTTCCTGTTTTTTTTTCGTGTTTTTTTTTTTTTGGGTTTCTTTGGCGCGGATCTTAAGGATAATGTAGTAACATTGCTGTGGAAATGTCAAAGACAGACAGAGAGCTGGGTTGGGGAAGAGGAGAGAGCTACGTAGCACTTGTCGCATGGAACCTTGAATGTAAAACACATCTTACTCAGTGTGGCGGTGTATCCCTGTGGGGTACTTAGTCGCTATAGAGGCGTGGGGCGACTTAGGTAGGCAGGACTATTTTTTTTTTTTCTGATTCTCCTGCCAGCCGTCCCATGTGTGTACTTTTTTCGTTGCTTTGGTAATATATCATCGTGTTGTATCCTAATGCATTTCTCTTCATTTGTATTATGATTTCGGGGAGGAGAGGGGAGGGAGAAAATGATGTACTCTGGCCATTGCTGGGATTATAGCCGCTAACACACTATCTTTAGGTTATAGCCAGGTTCGTCAAACCGGAGGGAAACGACCTCCTGTCAATCACTTTGCATTCCGAGAACACCTCAGTGCACTCCTAAATTATCCACGCTCCAAATTCACACCAAATCACTTGGGATACACTAGTTCAATTTCGATCCCAGTTAAGGCCGCTTTAAGGCACACAACTCACAATTCAGAAATTCCACAAAAAGTGTTACCCACTTATCATTATCCCACTTAAACGACCGTGACCGTGATGGTGATGGTGATGCTGATGCTGATGCTGATGGGGGAACGCAAGAAACTCCATTCAATTCTGGTGTTCCTCCCAATTCGCAGCATATCACCTTATAACGGTGGTTCTGCACTCTCTATCTCTCTTCCTCTCAGTTTCGGTTTGTGTGTATCGCAAAGATGCTGGTCTGGTGGCGGCTGGTGGTGGCTCCTGCTGTCTGAGCTGCCGGCGCAAATAACTCACTCCCAATAGTCCAATCATCATTTCAAGTTCGTTGGTGGTTCTGGTGGATACTGGTGCTGCCGATGGTGGTGGTGTTGGTGGTGGTGGCGGCAACTCGCAACGCGATCTCAACTTCCGATTGTAGTGACGATGGATGGATGTGGCGACGTAGGCGCGAAATTCTTTGTTTCTTCCTGCCCTCCTGGCATTGCAATTCGGATGATGCATCTCTGTTTCTGTACGCGATGCCATGCCGGTGCGTTCACATCCATCAAGAGCAGAGGCCCGAATGCGGAACCAAAGTGGGACGCGATTTAAGTACGAGTGTGCGAGATGGTGATTTGTACCTCGTTAGGCACACCGGCGCGGTGCAGCCAGCTCGCAATGGATGGACATGGACATGGCAGAGATGATGATTGGAGGAGAGCCGTCTCCGGCTATGATGCGGCATGCAGAGGCGAGATCTTATATATGTACAACTGTGTCGGCGGTAATAAGTAGATGATATAATGATGTCGACAGTGGTGGCTGGGAGTGCAGTACGTTTGCATGTGCGATCATTGGAGGCCGATTGTCAAACTGGTAAATCACTGGTGAACGCGCAGTGGTCAGTTGTGGAGGTGCTAATTTTCTGATGGAAATTTTCCCATATTGCACGGCACATGTGCTGGATGTGTGGGAACTATTGGGTAAAGCAGTTGCTCTTGGAGAAATAATTGAATAATAAGGAATCAGTGATTACTGGTTGATTTAATGGGAATGAAGAAGTGTCTGGTTCTATAGGAAAAGTTTTCAGCTGCAGCATGGCAAGTTTTAAGTCCAGTTCGTGTTTTCTAGACCCAAGTGTCTGGGAGTTTTTCACCCCTCTGTTATCTCTGATGGTTTCTCTTTGAATCCTGTCATAAATTGGTTTCCTACAAAGGCGGGTAGGAACGAAATTCAGCATTCAAAAGAAGCTATCATTTCAAGAGCGGAACCACAGTGATAAATCAACCAATTTGGTTCTTTAGGCCTTAAGAAGCCGATACAATGGAACCATATGTAGTAAATTATTATTAAACATAGAGTTGGTCAGGAATGTGGTTTAGAAACCGTAGGACTATGATGTACATACCTTAGAGTGTCAGTACCGAGTATTATTCATGGATTCCAAAATTGAGCTCAGTGGCTATAAAGGAAGCAAAAGATGGTACACCGAAAAGCTGTGTTGTGAACTGTAGGCTTTTAACCCTGCTCCTGCTCTTAAGTATTAGGTAAACTCAGCTTGATCAGTAAATGTTCACTCACTGTCTCAGAAATCATCAAGAACTGCTCATAGAACTACGAGGGACTTATTATATGGTATTGGAGAAAGCAAGCTCTGTGAGTAGCAGAATCAAGAAAGATAAATCTGCGTTTTGGTATGCCTCTCGAAAAACAATGTTCCAAGCACAAAAACTGAGACTGTTCAGATTCAATGTGGAATCAGTACTACTATATGGACGTAGTACTTGGAAGTTTGCCAACGTTGTCATTCGAAGGCTGCAAACCTTTGTGCCTACGCAATATCTTAATGATTTTTTGGCCGAACTGCATCACTATATCTGAGAACGGGCCAATAACCTATAGATTCTGCTATACAGAGGAGAAAGTGGCAATAAATTCATTACACCTCGTCAAATGTAGTGGAATCCATTCACCCAGTCAGGCAGGAGGACGAAAGGGCCTAACCAAACATGGCAAAGAAAACAGAGCTCCCCCTCGGGGAGTGAAAGAATTCAAACGAAAGAAAGTATGTTGAGCATTATCCGGTTCAGCCCAAATCTGCTTAGTAATAAGCCACAAAGTCTCGTCTGCCCACTTCCGGTTGACTAAATTAATAGCATTGCATTGAAACAGCAACAGCACCTACAGGCAAACCGAAATTCCCTTTGTTTGGTATAATGGATAGGGCTCCCTGAAATGCCTCCGGTGAATTGTTTAGCCATCTCATTAATAAGCCTTGTTTGTCGCCATGACCACCACCTGAAAGACACTGCTGTGATTAGGACTGGATACTTCTATTGGATTAAACACGACTGAAGTAGTTTTCACATGAGGAAACCAAGGTTTCGGAAAGATCCAGGGCCACCTGCAATTAAATCAAGGCAAGATACAAGCATAAATTCAGATAATCTTTCAGGGTCGGAACTGGATCATTTTTATATCTTGAGTGGCATGGACATGAATCTTTTTGGAAGTGATTCTCTCTCATCGTGGCATTAGCTATTACTATGCATCCTAGGCTACGTTGGTACAAGCTTTGATTTTCCTAAGCAGCACATAAAAATATCGTTTCTCTAAAGCAGGACTACAGGTAATGCCAAGCTGGTCAACATAAGTTTAGTCAGATGAGGCCTAATTCATTTGGGACCAATTTTTGACCACGAGTAAGTAATTAACCTTCAAAAAATGGTCGCCATAATTTTATTATTCGCCATTGCTTTAAATTAAATAAACAACTCACTTTTTCTATAAACAAATACTACTTAACTAATTCGCGGAAAACAAAATGCATTTCCACTCAACCCGAATCGATTATGTTAATAAATTAGGTGGCGGGACAATTTACTTCAATTATCTCGAATTTACAAATTTCCGAATTGACAAATTGTGCTCAATGTCAAGCCAAGGCCCTATTAACTAGCGGAACAGATGAGTAACGCACTACAGACCGACTAATCACTCCTGACTAAAGTATAAAAGCCGTCAATTCCGGCAGTCAAGTCATCATATCACAAGTGAATCTCCGGAATAAACATGAAGACCTTCGTTGCTTTTGTCCTTGCTGCGCTGTGTGCTACCGCAATGGTGAGTTCTAACTTTTTTCTCATTTCTTAGACTGAAATTCTTGAACATGGATTTCCTGTATCTAGAGCGATAGGCAGGCCGAGTGGGCAGAGAACTCCAAGGAGTGTACGCAGAAAAACAACGTCAGCATGGACGACGTGAAAAAAGTTATGACAGGCGAGATCAAGCCAACTGATGTCACTGCCGCCATGAAGTGTTACTTCCTATGCATGTCCGAGAAGGAGGGATTCTCAAAGAACGGTGTCTTCCAGCCACAGGCCCTAATTGATAAAGTGACAGCCGTAAGTGCTCCGAATAAGGATGACCTCGTGAAGGCAGTTAATGCCTGCAAGGACATGAAGGGAACGGACAACTGTGATACAGCCTTCAAAATAATGACATGCATGGTCCAGAATAAGGTCGGTATGTAAGTCCTTTACCTTTGAGTTCTGAAACTAAAGAGGTTTTGGTAAATAAAAATATGAAAACAATAGTGCAATTGATAGTGTGTCCTTTTTCGAAACTTGGCTTGCCATACAAATGCATGTCTGTGATACCTTACTTCCCCCTGGATAACATCCCGTCACAAGTCTAAATGCAAATTCCAACCAAATGAGGGAGAAATATTTTTTTTTTTTTTGCTCAAACCCAATCTGATGGCTCCTTCCGTATTGATGACGAGTTCCAGACGACAGGAGACGCTTGATAGAAACGGAAAGCGTAGAAAATAACAAATTCCTTCAGGGAACACTCGGCATAATAAGGACGAAAGTCAACTTACTGTGAATGAACGTGCGCCGTGGAAGGCTTCGCATAGGTTAACAACACACAGCAGCCAGGAGTGAGAGGAGTGAGAATGAATTTCCTTTTCGACGACTGGAATTTTTTATTTTTTTGCTTTTCCACCTCCTTTTGCATTATTGTTTGTTTATTTTTCTGTATTTCTGTTTCTTTTGTTGCTTTACGTTTGCCTCATTTGAAAGGATAAAAAAAAAACCGAACCAAACCAAACCAAACTGGGTAAGCCTAGGCAGTGTAGAGGGTCAAAGCATGGAGAGATTCAGGAAGAATAGCGAAGGGAAAAAATTAAAATGTCGATGCATTTTTATTTCACTTCACTCCTGTCTGCTTCTCATATATCCTTGCATCGGAATTGCTTTCTGTTTTTGTATTTTTTTTTTTGCTTTTGGTTTTTTGCAATCAAACATCCTGAGGGCAGAAAATATGATAAGTACACACAATCAAACAGAAAACGGTATTCAAAGGTGAAAATTGTTGGGATCCAGGATGAAAGAAGGTTGTGTTTTCAAAAGAATGAGCATATTGGTTTTGGGTCATTGTTGAGGAATGTTAAAGAAAGGAAGAGTAAACACTATCGAACACGAAAACCATACTTCCATCCAATGGACAATAGATGGCGTTATAGTGCTTCTTAAAGAGATCGGTAGAAAGGACACACTAAAACTAGTAGGTTGAGTGTATAGATTAAGACAAATACTCTAGGTTTCTGGTCTGGGAATTCTTGGTTTTTTTCTAGTAAGTGATGTAGGTCGAGTCTATCACATTACCTACATACCTTGTGATAATCTAAAATCTTGTGCAACTTTTCGGAAGGAAGAGTTTTACCATCTTTTACTTCAGGACTGATGTCCTACATTATTAAAGGCTTAAGACTACTCGAGAGAAGCACCAGAACACATGCCTTGTTCTCCTCAATTTTCCTCGTAAAATGTTTGATTCTAACCAAATTAACTGCCAATGACTTTAAAGTGGTACACTATACAGATTTATAAGACCAAAATAAGAATTGTGCCTTAATTTGATAAAATAAGGACCGATAGCCCTAGGCAAAAGTATAGAAAATGTGTTTTTAACCTGATAAGAGTCAACAGAGGGCGGTACCACACGAAAAAACTAGGATCTCTGTCACACTCTAGGTCCTACCTCTACCATTAAGATAAATTTCTCGCGCGCCGCTTTCTAAGAGAATATGTCCAGTAAACTAGTGAACATTATACTGTGTCAAACCAACCAGGTGGTACGAAGTTCAACTAACTAGATTAATCAATTAAGGATCTCCCTTGTCCGTAAACCTAGCCTAACTTAGAGGTTACTTCGAAAAAGTCCCACTGTTATACGTACTTTAGTAGAAATCGAAAATATGAGAGCTTGTTCGCTGCTTGGTTTAAGTACGAAGGTACTTATCCTAGCTTTTCACATCCAGGATACCAACATCAACTTTTTCTTTCAGTACCAGCTAGGAAGTTTGACTAGGAAGAATTGGTCTTTAAGCCGGGCAGGATAGTCAAAAAAACCTTTATTACTTGGAGAGCGATATCGTTTGTTCTGATCGAAATGATATTGTTTTGACTAAAAGGGCAACATGTCAACATCAACACCATTGAAAAGTTCCTATTGAAATCCAAGAATACTTCCGGGCTATTTATTGGAGCAATGTACCTTGCACTGTACACTTTGGGGTATGAGTCTCTGGAAAAAGAGTTTTGCAGTAGATGCTTGGCCTTCTAACAAAAGTTGAAGGTCAATTGTTTGAAAAAGCAGGAATCGGCAGAGTGGATTGACATCTCAACTGAAAGTGGGGCATGAATAGTTCAGTTCCCTTCGTTACATATGTTGGTGACCGAAAGGAAGCCCAATGACTTGAAAACTACAAAATATCACAAAAATCGGTTTTTCATATGAAAACGACCCAACAAGTCGGCGTGACTACACACAATGTATGACTGAAATGAAGATGTTCTGAAGGTTTCGCCTTCTAGGGACATGGAAAAAAGGCAAGCCTACAGCACCTTACTCACCAAATATAGAAAAAGTAAAAAGCACCTGCCATTTCGTTAATAATAGAAGACTCTAAACTATCTCAGTCCCTAAACTACCTCAGTCTAGCTCACAATTAATGTGAAAAAAACTAGATTTTAGCCAAGCCTAGCTGTATGGAAGGGTAACAAGAAGGTTCTAGCAAACGATGTGCACACGTATTCAATTGAATTACTTTGTGTTTCTTGGTTTTTCATTTCAAAACGATTGGGTTTGGTTAAACCATCTTTCGTCAGAGTCAGTCATTGTTTACTACTTTCAACCATGGATTGAGGGTGGCAGAGCATAGTATGTTCGTATTCTCCTCCTGTTTTTGCCCACTGGTGTATTCGCCCATAGCCACTGAAAATGTTGCAATGAACAGCCAGTTGGAGGGCCTCCCATAAAACTAAGCCTTTCGAGATTTACATCCTAGACCAGAGCTTTACCTTTTTCAAGTTCCCAGGACGATTCAGGATTGAATACAATGGACTCGATTTTCTAGTTAACAGCTTACAAAAAGACCAACTTTTCAAAAGGTACCATTGTTAGGTCAATCCCTAACATATGTACCTATACGAGTGCTACCCAGCACATCGTGAATGTCTACAAATGTGCTGCATGCAGCACCTTTATCCACAATCAGCTTACAGTTTCATTCAACTTTGGAGCTGTACTTAACGGACACGTTACCCTTGTTGCAAACGATATCCTTCATCCATCAGAATTTCTTTGCCTTGCACATGCTATATGTACATACCTTTCTACTTAATCTGCCCTCTACCTTAACCTCTTTTCAATTTTTAATTTCAATTCAAAAAAGCCTTACTGCAAGTGAACTCGAATACAATGTGACAGGTAGAGCGAGAGGTATTTTAACATACTATATGTATATATTCCTAAAGGATAGCTCCCCTCAGAAACTCAATGGTCTACGTTCAAAGGGCAAAAAAAAGAAGGGAATAACTTAACCGCAGAACCACAACCACGAGAATACGGTATGGAATGCATACAACAGAGACTTTTTTACTTTCTTGTATTTAACGGTATTTAATTCGTATACCCCAAGGATATCGTGCAGCAGAGTTGTGTTTGTTTGGTTTTTGTCGAATGAATGGTGACTGGAATTTCTATAGAAAACCATAGTCTAGGTCTAGGATGAGAATGCATTTCCTCTGCTTTTTTTATGACAACTCTTTGGTGATACACAGAAAGATATTATAACTCGTCTCGCAGATATCCTTTCCCTTTGCAATTTTACAATCCGCCACTATTTTCCTCATCTGTGCGACGCTTGTAATGTTCTCGGCGTCTTTGACCACATTTGCTTCCAAAATCTGACCATCCTTTATGTAGCCTCGAGTTTCCATGTGACAACGGACAAAACATTTGAAATTTGGTGATACAGCTTCGGCTTTAATCTTTCCATTGATGAAGTCCGTGAGATATTGTACGGGGAGATTCGATTGCATCAGACAATTTTTGGCGGCAGCATCCAGTTGGGGTGCCTGAGGTGTTGTCTGCGACTGCAACGGACGAGGACGATTTGAATGTGAACAGATTGTCATCGAGACAAAATTTTCTACTCACCCATGATAGGGTCCAACAGGTGGCTATGCTGACCAGCAGTAGGATTCTCATATTTCAATTATGGTCCTGGACACGGGTTGTAGGTACCTTTATATAGAGCACTATGGTGGTCAATACCAATTAGCGGCCAATTTAGTGGACAATTTAGGCAACGTACTTCGCGGATTCCACATTTTCAATTAGTTCCACCGTGATAGCTTTGCTGATAAGTGAATTTGATTGTGAATTGGATTTTATTTGATCGTGATAAATGCTGATTGCCAGATTGCCAAGTGGGACTAATTTCATGCTTGTTAAGTGTTTTAAAATGCTTTGTTGATTTCATTTAAATAAAGCGGTTAAGTCGACGGGGGCTTTATGTGTATGAGAATGTGTCAATAATTTGATTTAGATTAACGGCATATGTTTGATGCGGTTGATGATTTCAGTCCAATCAGATGCTTCAGCACTTCTTAGATCACTTAACACTTCTAAGCACTGGTAGTGCTGGCTTATTGCTTTTGTGGAAAATTCAAAAACATAAGACTGAGCCAGTTGTCAGTAATGGACTTGGTTGGCCCAGCGATATGTACAAAACGTCAGGCTCTCCTCGACTTTAGGTATATATGTAGGTAAAGAATCAAACTACTATTAATAGACTGAATTTGGTCACAAGCTCTCCAAAAATTGCCGACCTGTTGCAGCAAAATAATGCAAAAATGTAAACCCTAAACTCAGAAACGATGTAAACCACACCATTAGCGTTAGTTCTAAAGTATAGGGTGTTCCCTTCTCTAGTGGAAGGTCTTGACTATAAGTTGCTGACCCGTTTTGTATGGAACTGTTCATCATAAAATTTTCAATATGATGCGTAGGCATTGAGGGACAACTACGAAGTGCTGTTGACTTTGAACTGAAATGAAGCAATTTACATGGAAGCAAGGATCAGTTTTTTAAGCCTATGGCTTTGGATTTCTACGTTTACATTACAGCCCTACCTTGTGCATGTCATGGCTTCTAGAAATCTCGTGATCATCTGACAGTTTAAGTGTCTTAAAAAGATTCTGAAGGAAATGGTATAAATCGATTCTTTCGTTTCCATTGATCCGTAAAAGTAAGCCTTCGATGCTATGTGGGGATGTTCCTACAGTATTTGCTTTTGTTCCAAGTAGCGTGCCTTTTGGGGTAGATGCAAACCTTGGACAAGAGATCAGACAATTGGTGCATTACCAGACAGATCTCTTTTCCATTGTAATGGTTGGATAAACTTTAATTTTTCGGTCTGAATCTATATAAATACGAGTATAAAGTTCGTCTTGCCAATGGATCATTGGAGAACTACGTTCTGCTCCAACAGCGAGACACCTCAATTATCTAAGGACTTCATACTCCTCTTTACTTAACAATTTCGAATTCCTCTTACAAGTCACTGACTACCATACTTCTACAACTTTTATGGCTACGAAACAGAGGCTCCAGAAGATGTGTCTTCACCAATGATCTAAATATAAATATCTTTTCCCGCCTTCCCCACTATTGTACAGTTTTCAAAGTGAAGATCACCGCGATCAAGAAGGTCTTTTCCTGATCAACATTATATGTACATATAAGGCACTGGTAGAAAAATTTCGAACTCGCGACTTAATTCAATTTCAACTATACTATGGTGGATTGTGGGCCTGTGGTTCAAGTGGTTAGTACATTGGAGTACAGACCAAGGCATTCCAGGTTTAACTCCTAAACAAAAACTAAAATTCCTTTCATAGTCCCCACCGAGACTCTGACAAACATCCGAGAGTACATCTACATATACTGAGAAAGCTTTTCTCAACGAAAAAATTGCCCGTCAGATACAGCATGAAACAGTAGGCCCTTTTCCATTCGTGTAAAGAATATAACACGCACAACACGAATGTTTTGTGAAAAGCTATGTCCTAGATCCCATAGATCTATTGCGCCAAATATTTTTTAATTATAGTAGACAGTCCGCCAGGGCCAACTTATTTAGTCTACAGTCAGAGTGGATTCTGGAGTTGTTAGTCCTATGACAGATGCTATCTTTTGTGATGTGTTAATCCAGCGCTATTTAGTCCCTTCTTTTTAGCAATCAACCTCCGTATCAAGCCTAATTTTTCTAGACCATTTTTTTATAAGGAACAGTCCAGCTCATTCACTACCGACGTTTGTTTTAGTTTTAATATCTACAACTGATGTCAGCTCTTATGATGAACTTATTCCGGCTTGGATTACATAATCAAATATTATGAAATTTTAGACTATCGCTGTCAAATAAAGTCAAACTCATAGAATGCAGCCATACATCCCCACATGTCCTATGCAGAATATAATTTTAAAACGATTGCAACCGCATCATCATAATGAATCACATAAATTCAACCCTTAGACCATGTAAGACGTGAAATCAAAAACCATTCTTCATACATTATCCTGTTCCACATATCCTTTTTTTCTGCTTTAAATGTCACACAGCTAAGTCAACAAGAGAAACACGAAACCAAAATGTCTTCATTTCAAAAATTTTCTTCCTTCAAAGGCTCTCCTGCAAAGAACAAAAAAATTACCTCCCGATAAAAAAGTACAAAAAGGATTCATAGTACACATATATTCTTGCATGTATCCAAGGAGTTACACACAATATGTGTAATGCATGTGTGATATATGCGATACAATAAGCCATGCTTGCAATGAAAAAAGAGAGCCTTACGGGTCGCTAGTTCACTGTGCAAGTCAGTTATAAGGAAACATATAAATCACCCCTCCTATGAAAATGACAGAATAAAAAAAAAAAAAAATGCTGACACTTACATATAACAAAGTTTTTGTGTTTTTTTTTTACTCTAAATTGGAAGGACAAGTGCAGCTGCAAAAAGAAATTCAGAAATAAGAAAGGAAATCCTTAAAACATGTTTCGATTTATTAAATTTTCCAACCAGAGGGTTCATGGCTAAGAACTAAGTACTACCACCCCCCGTGTGTCGTAGTACAGCAAAGGCTGGGTGCTTTTCCGTGCGAGTGAATTTTTGGTCTTTCGTTAAAATTGTAATGTCCTTACAGAAATTAATACGGTAAGGCAGGCACAAATGGCAACGAAAAAGGGGACACAATCCAACTATGTGATTACTTACATGGAATCAGTATATACTACTAATTGGTAGTAGGGGGAGTAAAGGATTTTCAATTCGTCACACGGGGTGTGTACTAATACCTCGCCTTATCAGTGACACGATTTTCGAGTTTTAAGTGCGAAATTCCTTTGATTGCCGTTGCTGACGAATAACGACGACGAACGTTCGTCCTTGATTCCACATGAACGAATGAATGTGTGTCAAGTAAATTGGAATAGTTAACTAATAGGGATTGGAAATCCTCTTTAAAACTCGATTGGATGCAGTCTGAAGTGAGGTAATGGCTTTAAAGAAAAATTCTAGAACATCAAAGGGAGGTTTTGATTCAAGGAATGGCGTCACTTATGGGAAGGGAAATTGTAGTTTAATTAGAATTAGAAGCGAAAGAATCAAAGGTCGAAGGGTGTGCCGCTGTTAGTTTATGGAATTTGGACAATTCGTCGTGGCAAGCTGTTACGGTTGAGGGGGATGAGATATCTATTTGGGGTTGAGGGACAATCTGCATTCCGAACTAGATTGGAAAACACATTCTGTCTTCTCACAGTCTTCGTATAAGAGCTGTTTCTAAACGGGATCAGGATGAGGACGAAATAAAAGGAATCCTTGGTTAGTACATCAAGTTCCACAAAAGAAAGATATGAAGTGAATTAAGGCTTCAACCTCCACCAAACGAAACGTCGGCTTGGCAGATGAGTTCTCCATCAACGGGAAAGAAGTGTAGACGGGGACTTCAGGTCATTCAGTATGAAAATTGGTTCTCTGAAAAGTAGATAAAAACCCACAATCCCCAGAGAGGCCAAAACGCCTCTTATGGCTTTCAAAAAAGAAATACAAATTCATGTCTCAGTTCCAGTAGAAGTAAAACCTGTAGTCCTATACCGAAACCAATCCTCAAGCATCACATTCGTTACCTAAATGTCGAATATCCTTAAATTTCCTTGTAACCCAATTACTTTTGAAACACCCTGCACATATCCATCTACGTAAGTATACACGAAGTTACTTTCAAGAAACAGTTTTCACATTGAAATATAAATTATACAATTTTACTACATAAACCAGCCATTGTTGTCGCCACAAGGATATCATAATTAAAAGACTCACATCGCGTATAGAATTTCCAAGCATCCATCTAACAGCCATCCTTCTTCTGTATATGTATATGTATATGCATTATCCTGCCGTAATGGGGAGGCTATAGCCTCAATCACTTTATCGCGTATATTTTATAATGCAAAAGGGTTGAATTACTCTCCGGAGGTACTTGATATGTTTGCCTTTCATTATAAAGGCAGTCAGTACCTAATATTCTTATACAGGAAGGCTACATATACGTCCTCGTATGTTTGTGCTATGCACGAACGTCTCGTGTTGATTTTTACACACAGAAGAAGCACACACTCTTGAGAAGGAAGACGGAACACGGGAAACCGGATCCTGAATATTTCAAGAATAAACGGATGTTTGTGTGCTTGGAATTCGCTTGTTATTATTATTTATTCCAGTCACAATTCTGTAATAATCGTAATTATGAAGTGAACGAGTGAGAGCGAAAGAAAATTCTATGTACGATACAGTGGGGGTTGGAAGTTTAAGGAGAGTTAAAGATTTTTTTGGTAGATTCACAGAAATGCACACTTAGTTCACTACAAAGACTATAAAATGATCTGTTACACCACATTCGAAGACGAAGCCCAGAGGAACATAGTAGAGCTTAGAGGTAAGTCTCACATCCTAACTACCCACTCTGAGATTGACCGGCAGGCGAGAACTCTTTCCTCAGTCTTCTGTTGGTTAGATCTTGGTCATTGGTTAGGAACAAGAAGTTGCCCAACTTCATGTGGTGATCAGTCGAGCTTACCTTGCCTTGTCTTCGAAATGACCAGAAGTTGTACAATGTAGTCAAGTCCACGAAGGACCCCGCTGACTGAGAGCACTAAAAGGAACATAAACGTATTTTCAAAAATTACAATTTGTTCAAAGGGGACATCTTGAAGCAAGTTCTGCAGTGACTCAGCCGACAAAGACTTTAGAAAATATTCAGTCCCAGGTTTAATCAAAAAACCAGACAGTTCCTGAACAGAATCACGCTCCTAGGATAACAGAGCACCAAACAAAATTTACCTCCTAGGCAACTAGACTGTAGACGAAATAAAGGTCAAATATATTCCTCAAGGGTGGAGAGAAATCAAAGTCACTTTCACACCCAAGGTGGTTAAACCCTTACATACTTGTTCAAAAGAATTTAGGTTAATTAGCCTTATCTCGTTGACCTACACATTAGGTTCAAACATAGAGTTACACATTCGCTCCAAACTAAGTCCCATAATCATGTGTCCAGTTCAACACGCCTGTACTAAAGGACAATCTGTTGAAACAGCTCAGCATGAGGTGGTAATAAGAATTAAAATTTAACTCAACCACAGCGGTACTAAGTAGAAGAAGCCTTCAAAATCTGAATCTGTAAACATAGCACTGTATTGAATGCACGCTCAAGACGAGGCACACTAACTCAGACTTGGGACTATGCCAAGTACATAGACAGTGCACTAGGCGCATCCCTCATAGTGACGGAAGTGAGGTCCTATCCGCTCTTATTAATTGTTAATTTTAAAAAAATTAAAGCACAGAGGGTTGTTGCATATGCGGAAGATGGCAACAGGCAAACTCAATACCCAATATCACCTAAATACTTCAATAAGTACAAAATACCTTACACGAATGAGCGGAAAGTTGCAAACTATCTCATAGATCAGGCCCTTGGGAGTCAGTAGTACACCTCTTCAAATCTCAGATAAGGCCTTTTCTTTGAACTTGGCTTGTTTGGTCGGCCTCAAACGGACACGGAAAGCGAATACTTTAGAAAGCATAAGCAAAACCTAGCCTGGTGGCCTAAAGTGCAAGGATTAGCATGTATAGAGACTATCAGTGCCATGAGAATTATGTCGACTGCAACCCTTGACACCCTACACCTTAACAGCTTCCACAGGTGTCCTACATGTGAAACAAAGTATATTTTGAAAATAGAGCAATGCGGGCCATAGCACTATGGTGGACTTTGACTTCGAGACCATTCTTCGAGGTCAACCTAAAGGTAAAACAATCTTTCACTCAAGACAGGATTGTGCGAAAGACTAATAGGCCGGGGCATCAACCGGGAAAACAGAAAACTAGGGAAGGAGTAGACATGTACTTATCTGAACTCAAAATAACTTCTTCTCTTAGACTTCGAAGACACGACAGTTTGTTCCATTGGAAGTATTAGAAATTGGAGAAGTGGACTCCAGATGATCGACATATACATTGCCAATCAAGGTGCCATACTGGTGAAACTATGCTTTGCGGAACTCACAGCATTCGTAGCAAACCATTACGGTACACTCCTTTTTGTTCCAAGACATACCGGTATCCCAAGAAGCGAACTAATGGACGAATTAGCAAGGAAGGGGTCCGAACAGGACCTTGACAATGGTCGTTACCTACGTCCTACCGCCCCTACCTTCTATTACGAAAGCCACCTTTAAAATATATAACAATGTCACATTGCTACAAGGAGGCAGTTTAGACACATCAAAGTTGTAACCAATCTTAGGTCTAAGTTAGGGTTACTCCATGACAGGGGTTCGACATGAATCCATGTGATTCGAGTGTTAGCTGGGTATGTAGCCACCCCTCTATCTATCTACTGCACAACGTATGAACCAGTTCTTAACTAGATCTCTCGTTCGATTTCAACGAAGCTCAATAGATCTAAAGAATTCCTCTTAGGAATGACAGACATTGGACACATGAACGACTCTACACATTATTCTAGGATGGAATGGGTCTAGGATTCCATAAGACAAAGATGAATACTTTTTTACTCTCCTGTATTCAAAGCTATCTATAGGTTTATTAAATAACACCAGCCAAGGTGTTAATTGAATATCAACATATCCTTATGTCCCCAACATGCCTTAGAGGCATAGCGCTGCGTTTATTCTTCCCCAAATGGATTCTCCTCCATCCTTCCTTTTGAGAAAAAAAAATCCCTCCATATATCCTTTCGCCACTGGCACGTGAACGCACTTCCGTAAGTAAGTGAACACATAAAGCGACAAAGCATTCTATTGTTCGAAAGGAGAGATTTTCTCGAGCCAACCCTTCCAGAGAAAAAAAAAAGAAAAAGACAGATTGACTGCAAAAATTGCAAATGATTACCCATCCACCCACTTCCGCCACAGTCGAGTGATAATAACTTCGCGTTACTCTGAAATTGCATGCGGCGCAGCCTTTTGTTTGGTCTATACTCAATAAAATAGCAATCCTATGTGTGTGTGTGCGTAAAACGATGTCCTGTCAGGAAAGCGTTCTGATATGCGTCTGACATTGACGAATCGCTGATGCAAAAATGTAAAAAGGAAATTTTCCATCACCCTCGCGTTGTGCAGAAAATGAAATTGTCTTCGTTTGGTCCTCCTGCCAGGACATGCTGTGTGTAGTTTTGTCTTTTCATAGTTTTCATCATCGCGAAAGCACTCACATGATGGCAATTTTCTGTGAATGTCCTTTATTTTCATTTCTTTCGGTTGATTGAATATTGCGTCACGTATTGTAATTGCTAGCGCGTTAGACAGATGGAAAGCCGACCAATTTCATGTCCATTACGTACATAAATGCAGTCTAATTGCTTGAGAGTCCACTCTCACATATGGTTGCCATTTGGTGTCTATTTTCAGTGGAGATGGTGTCAAATCACTTCTGGTAAAAAAAAAAACATAAGCAAGGACCTACAACATCCGTTTTTTGCCTGAGAAACTATTTTTTTTGTGAAGGAATCTCACTAATTGGTCCTGCAGAGGGATAAGATTAAGATTTGACAGTAGGCAGGTCCTGTCCCAAAGTCGATTATTTATGACAATCTTATGCAGATGGGTTTTGGAGGACACTCTAAACGGTTGAGGGTATTTCATAATTAGTATGGGAAATTTACTTCTTTACGGATCGTTTCGTGGGTAGTCTGGGTCCTGAGTTCAGAAATGTGTTTTGAATATTTCTCATTAGAGCATGATGTTTTGTGTCGTGTTTTTTGTAAAGTAGGTGTGACTGTAGGACGTGGCAGACATGGTTCCTGTGTTTTGTAGGGTATAGCTATCTCAAAAATAGATGCTAATACCATGTGACAGGAATGTCAGATAAAAGGAATGAATAGCAAGTCAGGTTTCACGATAACTTTAAGGGCTTAAATTAGTATCAAAAGGAAGATACCTTTAAATCCCCAAGTATCTTGGAAAATCAAAGTACACTTCATTGACCAACCTTTGCACATTTCACTTTGTACAAGTCGCTGCAATTAGGTGGAATGATTTCTGTGCAGAGCGTCTGGTTAAAATCTCATTTAAGGCTCTCCATGTGGCTACAGTTTCGGTCTCTACACAGTCAGTATGGGTTCATCTCCTTCAGAAATATGCGTCCTTTCGTAGATGACATGACAAAATGGTTAGTGGAATAGTCATATGAAAAGAGGCCCAGCTTTTTGGCATCTTGGTCCATCAGACAGTGTCCAAAAAGAACACCGAAAACGTGGCTCGCTACAAAAAAAACCAACGATGTTTCAGATTAAACCTGGCCCAGATCTGTCTTCAAGTGTTGCAAGTAGAGAGACTTTCCTACAGTTGGTACTATTAAATGCGACCAGCCTCAGCCTGTGGCCTGGATGAATGTTGAACTACTCAGACATCTCCAGGGGAGACAACTGGCAGTTTTAGGCGGCATTTGATCACGATTTCAGAGTTGCGACTTGAAGGCCAGCGAAAATTGCCAAGATTTCCATCTGAAAAACGCTACACTACTCTGGGAGGCGGAGGCAGATGCGCAGATTCAGTTTGTCTCGCAACCCATCCCTGCATCAGTCTTTGAGCCCTTCCTGTAGAACTGGACTGAATTGTCTACATGAAAGGGAGCTGTACCCTATTCACTGCTCTTAGGGATGCTCGCGCGGAAGTTTCTGTTGAATACGAGGGTCGAGGGAGTGTATATAGTGTTTTCTAGGATACAGTTGAGGAGATCAATGATTGAGGAGTAGCTCTAATGATATCTAGACCACTGCAAGGATGCTTTAGATCGGATAGCCACGTTAGCAGCCAATTACTTGCCAAGAATATCTAAGGGAAGCAGGTGGTGTATGCAGATATTAATGGCTTAAAAGAAAGCAGTTCTATTCAGAGCCGTCCACCAGACGACCACGCCAAACACAGTAGTAAAGGCCTGATAACAGACACCTATAACCAGCGGTTAATATGAGGTTGTAAACACCAACACTTCCCTATGGCCCAACTCGGTTTCCTCTCCAAAACGAGACCAACAAATATTGCACCATCTTCATAGGAAAGAAAGACGGGTACATAGGGTCGAGTAAGCGCTCACTTCACCATGAAAGTAAAAGACATTCCGACTTGTAAAAAACTTGAAAGATACACTAAGTCTATGAAAATAGATTTCATTAAAGGATACTGGCTTGGGTTTTGTGTTATAGAAAACCTCAAGAAAGATTTTTCGCTGACGCTCCACAGTAGGTAAGCTACATGCAAACAAAATACAGTACTGGTTCCAGCACACACCCCTGCGGAACATCAAATTTCTCAAACAGATGCGATGTTTTTCTTCACACTTTGAGTACCAAATGCAAGGCTTGAGTCTGACGGCGGTTTCTTCAAATAAAGCGAGAAAAGCTATAAGTTCCAACCAGGTAAAGTCTGGGATGAGCTGTGTTGGCATCCTAGGCCACAACTCCACTATTTTAAAATAGATCCTCAAATCAACTTCCCCAATCACACAGCATACTCGTAGCTACGCTCCACAACCATATGCGTGCAATATAGAAATGTATTTTAAGAACTCCATCCACCCAGTCGGTGAGTTCGCCACTTCATCATTTTAACAATCGCGTGGATGCATCCATTAAATTGAAAGATATGCCTCATATTCCATTTCAACTATATTTTCATAAATTTATGAAAATTACTTCAGCAGCGTGTCTCGCTCTCGACGACGATGGCGGCGCGGCGATGATGAGCTTGACAATATTACTTTGGTATTTTTCAAGAATGTTCCGCCTGGCACGGCCTCAACACACACCATGCACACTGTATCTCCAAACATAGGGTACAGCGAAGTGTCTGCCTCTTGGTGCTATCATCATCATAACCTGGCCCGTACTATTCCAAGGAGCATGAAATATGCGCCTTTCTGCATCGTGTAGGTCCTTTTTTCCTTATTTCGTATTTTTATAAAAAAAAAAAGTTTTTTTTTTTCTGCTCTATGCAATTTGTCTCTTGTTATGAACTTCACAGAAGGTGTGATGATGGAAAAAAAGGGCTGAAGGCAGTGTATTTGTCTCTGCAGTATGCGGACACAAGCAGCCCGGGGAGACCTTGAGATAGGGGGAGGGGTGGGTGGATGGGATGGCAGTCGAGAAACTAATCTAAAAGAAAAGATAACTTTTCCTCTGTCAAAGCAGCCGGTAAATTAAATTCTTGGGGCATAATTTATGAGGCCAAACAGGTGTTCCATTCACAATGCATAGTGAACAGAGTGAGTCTTTGTTTTTGTGGGCAATGGCACCATGGACTTGAAGGAGGCACGGAGGCAAGGTGTTTGTTGAGAATTCTCTCGGTACAACGGAGAGGTGTTTAGTTGGCAGTTGTCGTGTTATTTTATGAAATGAAGTTTCGTTATTTACTCCATTTTCTGGCGGCGGCGGTGTTTGGAGCAATAGGAGATACACCAGCGATGGTAGGGTGAATATAAATTTCGGCAGGAAGAGTGGTGCCTTCACAGGGAATGGGACGGTTAGGAAAAATAGTTCAAGTATCTTATGGACTTTGATGTCAACGTTATGGAGTCATTTTAATATTATGTCGCAGGAATTGAATGGGAGAAGAAGGAAGGAAAGAACGAAAGAGGACACGATAAAGGTACTAGGGACTATCACATTGAGAGTTGCCAACTACTATGCCTATACATGTGGAAGTCGGCGACATTGTTGTTATTGGAAGAGATCTGTAAAGGAAACTGTCCTCTGTGCGTTAATCGATATATTTTACGATTTAGATACTCAGTAAGGGTCCTTAGTTGTTAGCTTTGGGAAGAAGAGGAGTGTACCTCGATCCAGAATGGAGAAGAACTCTGGATCCAATGCAAGCGCTATGTCTTTTCTCAATGGTTCCGGGAAGCTAACCCTGGGGTTAGTGGTGGGATGTCGTGGGATGATAATAACAAAAACTATGTCACACAGTGATCGACTGAAAAGTGGGAAGTGAAGGTAAAACGGCTAGTACGATGCGTAACTCTAATATCTCGACCCGCAGATCTTCAAAGTACATACAGTGGTGCTTGTCACTGGAAGCTTCGAGGAAGGCCTTATCAGTATGAGCGTCAGGCATGGAAAAAGACACTTGAAATACAGAATCGTCTCATATCTCCTCTCCCTTAGCGTTATGCATCGAATGGACGACACTGAGCAAAAAAAGTATCGAGGATGACTTAGACTTTGGTGCACTCAGTTGGCGGCTTCTTGGCATTTGGGAAGAAATGGGGTGTACCAGGGTTAGGCATGGAAAAAGACACTTGAAATGCAGAATCGTCTCATATCTCCCCTCCCTTAGCGTTTTGCATCAAATGGACGACACTGAACAAAAAACTTGACAAAAAAAAGTATCGAGGATGACTTAGACTTTGGTGCACTCAGTTGGCGGCTTCTTGGCATTTGGGAAGAAATGGGGTGTACCAGGGTCAGGCATGGAAAAAGACACTTGAAATGCAGAATCGTCTCATATCTCCCCTCCCTTAGCGTTTTGCATCAAATGGACGACACTGAACAAAAAACTTGACAAAAAAAAGTATCGAGGATGACTTAGACTTTGGTGCACTCAGTTGGCGGCTTCTTGGCATTTGGGAAGAAATGGGGTGTACCAGGGTCAGGCATGGAAAAAGACACTTGAAATGCAGAATCGTCTCATATCTCCCCTCCCTTAGCGTTTTGCCTCAAATGAACGACACTGAACAAAAAACTTGACTAAAAAAGTATCGAGGATGACTTAGACTTTGGTGCACTCAGTTGGCGGCTTCTTGGCATTTGGGAAGAAATGAGATCTACCAGGGTCAGGCATGGAAAAAGACACTTGAAATGCAGAATCGTCTCATATCTCCTCTCCCTTAGCGTTTTTCATCGAATGGACGACACTGAACAAAAAACGACCAAAAAAAGTATCGAGGATGACTTAGACTTTGGTGCACTCAGTTGGCGGCTTCTTGGCATTTGGGAAGAAATGTGGTGTACCAGGGTCAGGCATGGAAAAAGACACTTGAAATGCAGAATCGTCTCATATCTCCTCTCCCTTAGCGTTTTGCATCAAATGGACGACACTGAACAAAAAACCTGACCAAAAAAAGTATCGAGGATGATTTAGACTTTGGTGCACTCAGTTGGCGGCTTCTTGGCATTTGGGAAGAAATGGGGTGTACCAGGGTCAGGCATGGAAAAAGACACTTGAAATGCAGAATCGTCTCATATCTCCTCTCCCTTAGCGTTTTGCATCGAATGGACGACACTGAACAAAAAACTTGACCAAAAAAAGTATCGAGGATGACTTAGACTTTGGTGCACTCAGTTGGCGGCTTCTTGGCTTTTGGGAAGAAATGGGGTGTACCAGGGTCAGGCATGGAAAAAGACACTTGAAACGCAGAATCGTCTCATATCTCCTCTCCCTTAGCGTTTTGCATCAAATGGACGACACTGAACAAAAAACTTGACCAAAAAAAGTATCGAGGATGACTTAGACTTTGGTGCACTCAGTTGGCGGCTTCTTGGCATTTGGGAAGAAATGAGGTGTACCAGGGTCAGGCATGGAAAAAGACACTTGAAATGCAGAATCGTATCATATCTCCTCTCCCTTAGACTTTGGTGCACTCATTTGGCTACTTCTTGGCATTTAAGAAGAAATGGGGTGTACCAGGGTCTGGCATGGAAAAGGCACTTGAATGCAAAATCGTCTCATATCTGCTCTCCCTTAGCGTTTTGCATCGAATGTAAAAGAACGCTTAAGTTCTACAACAATTTGATGAGAACGCAAGACTATCTATACTATACTATTGAATATCTGCTTTCAAAGTAGATTTCGAACCAATAGTATTCTTAAAGCTAAAGCCTGAAGATTTCAACAGATGTTCCTTGAATCCAATTTAGTTCAGACATGTCGCCTCTATCCTTTGCCAACCTTCTTTTCACCAATTGCAACGATAATGCGCATAAAAGCGTAATTACGACACCACATTCAGCCGCAATATGTTACCAAAAATTAATAAGTCCTCAAGGATGAGGACTTAAGTCTCATATGTTATGCAAATGCGCAACAATAACCCATCCCTTGATACGCAATTTAACCCAAAACCTCACATTGCACTCAAGCAATCACGGAAACACACTCCTCACATTCTATTTATTATATTTCTCTCGCACTCGATTACTTCTAGCTAATCCCTAACAAAAGGACGAAGAGAATAGAATCTCGCTGTCGAAAATCACAATCGGTGTGTCCTTATGACAGCTCATTAAAAATTCACCGAAATTACAATAACACAGCACAGCAGTAGCAACAGAACACACACACACAATAGGGCTAATGAAAACTGAACGAAGGGGTACATACCAACCGCGGTATTCCTTATTAAGGATAATAATGGGAAACCAAAAAAAAATCCACTGCTACTGTCAAAATTATTTTACTCTCATCCAGATAGGACAATGGCATCATCAGGATCATAATTCTCACACTTTCGAGAAAGGATAATAGAAAAAAAAATTTAAACAAACAGAAGCATGAGACTATTGCCTCAGGGAAGGAGAAAGGATTTAAGCGTAGATCCTTTTTATAGGTTACGCCAGTCAGCGTAGGATTTCGATGGATTCCATGAATGGATGCATTGTACGTAGAACGCTTGATTATCCTTGAATACGTGCAGTGTGCTGTGGTGTTGTAAATCATCGCAATGAATTAAGCAAAAATAAAATTTCAACTTTCTAACGCCTGTTTAGGGATTTCTTTTCGATTATAAGATCACGTGTGATCCTGTCGAGGAGGTCGGAGCGTGTTTTATTCTATCACAACGCCACGCCTTCGGTACGATTTATTGAAAGGATATCAAAATAGAGGGTGTAGTCTATCCTCGACTTGATTTATACGCATTAGACGTCCAACAAGGATTACATCTCTCAAAATATTCGCCTCAAGGGTATAATTCTTTGTTGCAAAATTATTACCATTTCGCACTCTCATTTGCACTCTGTATGCGTCATTTATTACTATTATCCTTGTGGCAGCTAGAGAACTAATAGCCACCGAGGTACACATTAGGCGCGAATAAAGAATCTCCCATTGGGAATTTGTCTGTGGCTTTTCATGGAAACGAATGACGTTTCGTCCTGCGGCATGAAAACATTCGTAAGTCTATAGAAAGACAACATCCAGTCAGGATGCTGTCAAAACACAGAGCAAAGCAACACACATGGTCCGGAGGTGACCGGAGGACAAAGGGTGCGAAAGAGTAACATCTGCTTCGGCAGCGATTATCCTTTTGAACTGGTTTTCGATTACATGCTTTTCACATACATATTTTTCAGAATAGAATTTTTGCTCCTTTTTCGAATCATTTAAACAATTCTGGTTGTTGTAGTTTCGATAAAGAGATATTTAGGTTAAATCGCAAAAGTGGTTAACGCGGTTCACCGCAGAGTTTTGTGTTTTACTTTGCAATTGGTCGTGGGTTTTTTTTCAACTTTTTTTTTGAAAAACTTGTTTTGGATAGAAATAATACATGATGTAAGTGATTCGTTTTTTTTTTAATATTTCATTTGAAATTGAGCTTTGATGCGGTTTGTCGGAATGAATAAATCCCATCTGTGTTAAATAAATTCAAAATATTTATTCAAGTTTGAAATTCTCCATTGTTTTTATTTCACACAGGGAAGCTCGTTTTTACAGGGCAAAGGATATTTTTCCAGTGTAAAATTATTCGAAAGTTGATATCCATTGGGGTGGCAAATATTTTCAGAAAATGTAAAATAGCCAAACACAAATAGTATTCATGCCAGTGAATTTTGATGCGAGCAGTGCAAATATTTATAATGTCAAAAGAAGAAAGGAATAATAAAAAATACAACAAAAAAATAGAACACACACAGGCATAGAATTAACCAAGCTAGTTGTCTGGCTTTCGTCTATAAGCATACATTAACGGTTGGAGTTGGAATGCATGCTGTACGGACCAATGGTATAGACTCTATAAATGACATGCAACCATTAGCTTATAACAGGAAAAGAATACACAGGCTTACACTAGGAGAGGTTTTACAGACCATGAGCAATCTACATGTACTTACGAGATCAGATAAGCCTAAACAAAGCCTTAAACGACTTAAGAAACTTATCCCCTCTGCAAAGAGGATTGTAATTCGAAGAACACAGCCTCACCAAGGAGGCAGTGCTCAACACATAAAGAGAATGTCAAACGGAGGCAACTCGTTTGAAAAAAGTTCTTACAAAGACTCCATCACATCAAGATCTCATCCATCCATCATCTTCTATCAAAAAATGTAATGGTACCTGAATATAATCTTATAAGAACACGTTGAACGCCCTTCCAGGATGTATGAACACAATAACCTGCTGGTAAACACATGTAAACCAAAGATCATGGTGACTGATCAGATCGCATCCTTTACATCCGAAAAAAACGAGATACATCCCACAATGTTGTTAGCGATCTTCATCATGTTGCTATGAAGCTGTAGTCCAAGATTTGCTATAAGAATTTCTCGCAGGAAGGAGTGGAGACGGGCTCGGTCTGGATTCAAAATGGATGTAGGTGCATACTGTGAGTCAAAAATACAAAACGATTCTTCAGACTTAAGGATGATTGCAGCGTTTTTCAAGACGAAGTCACTGCAATAAGAGAAATATTTCTGGGAAAATTATTGGTATCTATGTTGATAGTATTACAGTCAGTATCGGTAAGGTCCAAACTCTTTAAAATGTTCATCGAAAGACTGGCCGATATCTGCACAATAATATGACCTTGTGTTGGGTACGGAGTCACATAAATATCCCAGGTAACAAAAAAACAGATGAACTGGCCCAAAAGGGTCACATCTAATCTTCTCTCAGGCCATTCGTTAGGCCTTAGAACTCTGAAGAGAGTAATAGACATCGAATCCAAGATGGATGCTAGCAGGCAATGGTATCTACCGACATGTTCTACACCCAAATCGTTATGGATAGTCCACGATAAAAATAGACCTGCAGATCTTATGATTATGATACTTAATTGCAGGGATATCCGGGCAACGAATTTTGCAAAAACTGAATGGACAAAGAGGATATAGAATTTATTCGTCTCTCGCTGCTTTACTGTCCAGCACTACCCACCAAAAGGAAAGACGCCCTTAAAAGCTATTTCCAAGCGGAACTGGACGATCTACGAAGATTCATTAGGTTCTCATTGATCTCATAATTGGACACAATAGACTCTTAGTTAGTCTAAGCCAGCTAATTGATTATTTGCAAAAATAAGACCACCCAACGCAATGTCCCCGACATAAAATGGTCAGAAGAGCTTAGGCTTTCAAAGGTCTTGTGTCTTGAGTTGGATCCGAAAAAATCTGAGGATTCCATAAGACTTAATAGACCAAAGTTAACAAAAACGATGGATTACTAACTAATCATTGACGGCTAAGAAAGCAACCCATGCGGTTAGGATAGTGAAACGCGGATACTTGTAGCTACGAGTATTGTGATGACCTACATGTTGCAGACGATATTACTCGTATATTCTGTTAATGTCAAGCCATAGCTTGGAGTAGACTAAAGTGGAACATATTTCTTTACTAATTTAGAGAAGGTTGCTTCCTTGTATAAGATGGTTGCGGTATTCGAGTTCGCAACAGGAGAACCCTCTTCCTTTGCTTTCGAGGCTACCCTCAATTTGCAAATTCTTCGTGTTTCTCATAAGCCTGGCTTCTGAAAGAATTTATTTACAGAACTAGAATTTCCGTTTCAGGCACAGAGTATTGTTCTTGAAGAAAGGACCTACAGTTTTTTCGTATACTTGTCAGTCGTTCGTGAGCTTTGTATGTGGAAACCATCCAGCTCAGTAAATGATCGGTGTTCAGATGAATGGAAACTACTTCATTTTACGTAATAATACCTTAAACTCCAGAGGAAATATCAAATCAATGATCACAAGAAAAACTGTTCCTTGGAATAAGATGTACTCAGGGAGCAAGCATGAGCCGACGTCTTTGGACGTTTCTACCAAGTAGAGAATGGGTATAACCTAATAAATAATGCCTAGGAAAATTATCCTGACAATAAAGTAGAAGTAGTGTATTCACTATACAATAAAACAATATCCCAGACCTGCTCAGAACAATCAAGGCAAAGCCGAATTGCCTAAGGCAAGTACGTAGGATTAATTCACATTCAAAATGAGAACAAAGTTAGAGTAAATTCGCAATAGACTCCAACCATTTAAAGAGTTTCAAAAAATTATGGTCAACTCATCAAACCAACCTCACCTTTGCTAAACCTACCAACCCTACCCATACAAAATTTATATCTTCTGTTAAGTTTAAAGTTAAAAAGGGCGTAAGAATATTTAATACTCAAAATATAATAAAACATTTTAAAATATATTTGAAAGTAAAGATAAAATAAGTAAAATAAGTACTCACTCACCTCACACAAATTATTTCAGTCAGCGTTGTCCAGCTTCGAAAACCTATAAGAAAAGCAATGTTAAATGTATTCTAATAATAAAAAGGTAAAATGAGTTCTTATATAAAAAAAATTGTACAAATCTTTGTCGGAAAACTTAAAAACAAATGATCCGTGGGCCCAGGGTCTAGCTTCTCGCAACCATTCGCATTCTACGTCTTACATTCTTTACATGAATGGGCTTACTTCGGAAAACTGTGTCCGAAGGGCAATTTGTTATTTGAAAAGCTGTTATGAAGACAGTTATACTCTCGGATGTTTGTCAGACGCTAGTGAGGGGCGGGGTCGAGAGAATCTGACTGTCGAACTGGAATCCTTCGTAGATCAACGCACCTACCATTTGAGACACTTGTAGTAAAATCTATTTTTTTGTAAAAATAAAATATAATTAAGTTTACTGAAGTAATCCCTGGAAAAGATGGAAAATTTTGAAAAAAAAGTGGTATAACCTCAAGATTGTTTTTAAGGGACTACTTCCTAACCATTTTCGTCGCAAACTGAGAGGTTGAAAACCAGTCTCGTTCTCTGCCTAAAAGGCTTTTTAAACGACTTAGGTAGTATGTACATACTTGTTTGAAAGAGCAAGGGTGAACATCTTAAAACAACTCTTCTGTTCGTTTTGGCAACATAAAAAATCAGAACTTGTATACTCTTAACAAACTTAAAAATGAGAGCTGATATGTAGACAAAGACGTGGACATGGCCATTCTCATCGATGCCATCTAGCCTCACACCTCATGAGCAAATCACTTATTAGATTGTTGGTTTCTTTAGTAGATGTACTTGTAGGCTCGGTTTTTCTAGCAATTAATCACGGAAATCCCCACGATTTCCTTTAAGATCTGACTTTTCGGAAATAGAAGTCCCGGTTTTGAAGACTCACTAAATCATTTCCAGATTAACCAGCTTTAACCAAAGATAGAACCAAAAACTTAAGGAAGAATCAATAAAAAATGTGGAATGAGTTCAAATGCTTTTTGTTTGGTTTAAGATACATGCCTCACAGGACATACATAAGTAAAGGGTATTTATGTCAATCGCTGTGCTAAGAAAATTCTGTAATAAAACATCCGTTTAAGCCCCATTTTACAACTGACTTTCCAAAAAGAAATGGATTTCCGTTTCAAACAAACTCCACAAAGAATCCTGTAATAGAATTAAAACTTTGCATCCCCAGAGAAAGGAATTCACTGTAATAAAGATTAAATTGACTTAATGAAATCCTTTCCAAAGCTGTACCCTTTCCAGAAAAAACAAGAAAAAAAAAAAAAAACGCCCCAATCCTCGTATCGAATTCAACCTAATTACACGATGTCCCGGAAATGAGTCGAAGAGCTTAGAGTATTTTGAATGCATTCACCGCACCCGAGCCCCCAAACATCCAAAACACAACTAAATCGAACTTAAGCCCAAAGTGCGCGCTTTCAAACCGACAAAAGTTTTACAAACAAATTTTTGCGCCTCATAAATTTGTCCTAGGAAGAGGGGGAGACCCATTCATTACCACCCCCCGCCGTCACAGGGCCGATATTAATTTGCAGTAAAACTCATGGCCTCGGGAAAAATTGGTACACCATCGCCTCCTGAAATGGTGGTGAAAAATCTCATGCCCAGCTTGAGAACCCAAAAGTCACGTGTAACCACAATCGTTTCGAATTTAAGGTCTACTGTTACAGTAAGCTCCTCAGGGGGTGGTACACACACAGCCATAGGAAGGGGTGAACACAATGCAATCCTGTGTGCCTCGGAATCGGAATTAGAATATACCAGAGAACGATGTACAGATTCTGGGATATTGTAGGATTTTGGTAGCTTTGCAAATGGCAGGGCACCAACAAAAAAAATGTCCCACATCCTTTGCATTAGGAGGTAGTGTGAGACTGACTGGCAGGATTTTCCTCATTAATTTTATGGCCCACAACGACCAACATAGTTTTTTTTTTTTGCTTTTTGGTATTTTAGGGCGAGAGTATGCTTCGGTTATTATTTTCGAAAATGCTTCCACCCCATCCGGTTGTTCTTTTAAAATTAGCATTCAGCGAGTCCTTGCACATCACCCCCCGCTCACGCGCCTCGCAGAAACAATGCATATCCTTTTTCCAATATTAAACTTACGATGAAATATGCTTTTTTTCGAATTTGATGCGCTTCATCTTTTATTTTCTGTCACAAGGATATCACAAAGTAGACATTCACACATAAATAAGAGCGAGTCCTTTATTTTTGTCATTGGGCCGCGCGGAGGGGTGATAGGAATCTTTATACTTGAATGGAAATTGGAAAACGTGCACCGTGCGCCCACTTTTTGGCTGTTTGCGGATACCATCACCCATTCGACAGCAAAAAAAAAAAAAAACAGACTCCTTATGGTAGAGATGACACCGACGTACCATGGGTTTAAAGATTCCTTATCCTGATAATTCTGGAAATTGGTTTTTCATATACATAACAACCAGAGGGGAGGGCATGAGGACTCCATCCCCTCCACCCCGAATCGTTTCTTATCAGTGTGGTGAAATTTCGATTTTGATTTTATGGTCCAATGTGCCAAAGTCTAGACGAGGTACTAACTGTGGTCGTCGTTTCTCGGTTTGCGGTGCGCGCTCGCTCCTTCTGGCGCACAACCAACACTGGAGGAGATCCAGAGAAAAGATGTTATGGTAAATTGAACGGCTGTTTCGGTATCGCTATCAAGATGGTGGAGGTAATTTTAAGGAATCATTGGAGTCTCTTACTTTTTTTTCCTTTTTGGTGTTCCTGGTTTTGTGTCGTCGTCACTGGCAAGGATATTTTCGGCGTCTTTTTTGTCAGTTGGTTTCCTCGTTTTTTTTTTTTGGTAATTTTTGTATAAAATGATAATTTGCTGTTGAAAGAGGAAATTCGTTTGGATGGTTTGTTGTGAAATTTGTGGCAGTGAAATCGTATATTTTTAGTGGGTACTTGTGCCGAAGGATCTTGAATGGTTTGAGATTGTTTGGCATGATCGTTGGATTTTATACTTTATACATTTTAAATTGAAGCATAAAAATGAAAAGGGGATCTAATGAAACACAAGTGCAGATTGAATGGGGTTCAATATGTTATGATTTAACGAGAGATATGCAAATGCAAACAATGTAAGGAGGGCATTAGAATTTAAGGGGCTTTACGAGGCTTACATGTGAATAAATAAGGCACGCAATGACGGCAAATTATGAAAGTGGGGCCCATTCTATCGAAATCAGTGATTCTTTCATTTGTTTTTGGCGTTTAAGTGAGGGAAGTTTGTGGAAGGCAAACATGCTTTTACTTTGATCACCAATATCCAAAAAATATAGCCGTTGAGCTTATACCAATAGTATGATTCCCTAATCCGAACTGGGCTCAAGCTACATTGCATGCATTATTCACTTTATTTTGGGAAGGCGTTGCAAGTGCAGCTACTTCTTCGTGGTGGTAACCAGTGTCGTCAATAGCACACAATCCGATTGGTGGATTGGTTAAAACTTCTTCAAGTTTCTACTAGACGCTGAACGAGCGTCTTTAAAAATACGAGCGATATTAAAAATATGACCACAGAAGGCTTCAACGAGCTCCTGTCCAAGAGTCTAGTTAGGAAGCCAAAACTTGTCTTAGTCAGCACGCAATTCCCACAAAGAAACAATCAGTCATCAACCAATTTGATCACATTGGCCTGCCGTCGATCAAGGCACTCCTGTAGTATGTACAATGCATTTCCGAACATTCCGACGAAAGATCATCAAGATACGTAATGGGATATGGGAACGCATAGCAAAGACAAGGTATTATTGTGGAAGTTTGATCTTGGAAAACTAGAGGTGCAAGAGATCACCGGAGCCTTTTCCGATCAAGTGTCACTTAACCTCTCAAGTTAAGTTAAGTTAAGATCCCATGCCGTCAGCATCACGTCCTAAGAATCAGTGCGTACATTGCCAAATAGTCATTATTCCAACTGGGTTCTTCTGTAGCACCACCGTGACACCTCTGGCTTGACAAGGAATTCCTGCAAACATACATATGTATGCAGAAAAATAGTAGGCTTTCAAAACGGCGCAGGATCAAAACTGCTCGAGAGATCCAAAAGAAATAGCAAGAACGAGGGCGCGTTTGAAGAAATAGAGAGACACAAGAGATGCGTCTCAAAGCCTGTATGAACGAAATGTGGTAAGAGAATCGCAGTTGATGTTCAGAATATGAAGACATCACTTCTGTAGACTGTATAACGACCTGGACGAAATTAAGAAAACGACATCCAAGCTAAGATCGAATAAAGACGCTAGAGTTGATGGCTTGAATGATGGTAAGGTGCATACAACAACTCATTTGGATGATATGTTCAAACAAACATATCATCGAACAAAGTATGGAACCTTACCATAGTCGGTCGATCTTCAAAAACGGCTTCCTTATCTGCGCCAAGAAGAACATCTAGCTTTAAAATTGCCAACAATATCTTATCTGCTGTGGTTTGTGAACACTAACAACCTTTTGTTAAAAATCAATGTAGTTTCAGGCCAGGAATTTTCAAAAGTTTGTGCAAGTTCTCGGATGATATTGCCACAATTGTGGGAACAAAAACTGATGCGGCTAAGATAGTTTAAGGATAGGTCAACAAAATATAAGACAAATTAATAAAACACTGACGTCTCAGACAGAAGGTCTCCATGCTTTATGGGCAAGGAACATCTCAAGAACAGACGAATCCGCTCGCAGTCATTATAGGCGAAAAATTCATCAACATACAATATACAGTCATGAGCTGTACGAACTATAGAAGAACTATATAAAGCGACACCAATGTAGTAAGAATTCGAATGCAAAGACTAAGGTGTCTGGACCAGTCTACCGCAGAACCACGGCCCAATAGAGGAAGATCTTGTCTAAGCTATGTGAAATGTACCTTAACCAACTGGGTGTACGAAACTGGAGGCACCTGATTGAAAATGAAGCGAACTGGAGAGGTTTGTTGGTTAAGGTTAAGTCCACCCTGGACTGTAGTGCCACCTTAGTAAGTAGCGTGCAATTTGACTGTAAGGAATCTAATTCCTTTATCGCTCAGACGTTCAATAGTGTTCCGAGAATGCAAGTAGTCTGGGAACTCTTTGGCCTAAATGCAACCCTACAACCCCCAAGCGATCTCCTGCTTACAAAACTTCAATGAGACACTTTGCAATCAAATTTCGAGAAGAATTCTAAAATGCTAAGTCCTTCGAGTTGGTTACAAGTCCATCCTTGTTGCGTTATTCTAGAAATAGCTTCGGTATGCTCGGAATGTTCACGTAACGTCTAGCAATTTAAATTCTCTTTCAAAAAGACCCTAGCCCTAGTAACTAATAAATATTCACATCATCTTCAAATTATCAAAATTCCTCTAAAAAATACATCAAAGAGGAATTTCTTTCTCAACCAAAAGACTATATTCCATTGTATGTCCAAATTAGAAAGAATTACCCAATTTACATACCTTTTCCATCAAAATACAAGGTCCACCCCTAACTGAAAACTGAAAACCAAACCCCCTTAGTTCGCTGTAATTGGAACTTCTTTAGTGGCATAGTGGTCCAATATATACGAGCCCATCCCTGAGCTGTGTAATAATAAAAAGACTCGCTTCGTCCTCAAGTGTTGTCAATATTGGTAAATATTAAAAAACACAGCCACAGTAAAAGGATACCAAAACACACGCTCTCGTCATAATCGAGTCCTGGGGGAGTTTTAAAAAAATAAATTTACGATCGACTACAGTTACCGACCATCAACCCTAAAAAACACTACAAAATATTCCAACCAAATGGGAAGGGGATGCATTTTTCACTTTTGAGCGTTGTCCGCCTACTTTTCAGTTTTTTTTTTTTTTATTTCATGGAACTTACATGTGTGTGTGTAAAGTGTGTTTCAACATTTTTGTCATTTAAACGGATTTGGTTACCCTGTCGCAACAGCAAAGGCTGCGTTCAACCCTGAATGTAAATCCAGTTGCAGCACCCCATATTCCTCATCAGGCATCCGAATACCAAAGTAACGATTTTTATTGCCAAAAAAAAGGAAGTAAAACGGGTCTTGAGTTACACACTCACCCTCGGACTTCCTTGTGCTCGCTGTTGCATCGTTTATTTTAAAACTTGTTTGGTGTTAGTGTTGGAATAAAATCGAAGAATGGTTTGTATCCTTTTCGAAGGACTTCCAATAAAATAAACGAATCATTTCTGAAGGGTTCCCTTTTTTTGTGTGTTTCACAGTTACAGTGTGTCCTTAAGCGGGGGTGTGTGCGATCAGACCATAAACACTAGGCAGCTGTAAATGCGTATGCAACTGCATTCGCGATTGCAAAATGTTTCGGGCCTCGGAACAATGGGACGAACTGAAGATTGAGGGTTATGTGGTTGGGATTTGCTTCGTACGTGTTTTAAATATTCTTTTTTTTTTGTCATAAATCAATTTGTGAAACGTAATCTAGGGAAATTTGTTCGATATGCATCCGGGGGTCCCCAGCGGGTCACCCGCACCATGTGTGTAGAGTTTCAGAGCCACCCTCACTCAGACAGGCATTGACTTTGAACACCCGGATTTTTGAAATACATTTCTCAACTGTCACAACATGAAGGCATATTAAAAGGTGGGTACTGCAAGTTCGAAAGTGAAATTGAGATCGTGGGAGGATTCTTTTTTTGTTTTTCACTTTCAATAGGTAGTGAGGATAGCCTTGAAGCGGGTTTGAGGTAATTTGTGACAATTATGGCATCATAGGCTGTGTAAACTCCTCAACTCAGAACGTTTAGGTTCTCGAAGAAAAGCTGACAAAAAATGAAGAAGTATACCTTGCTTTAAAGAAACGTAAAAGCGTTCGATCCTATAATCAGAAAGAGAATCTGGTGGGCTGAACGAGACCCGAAAGGAGGAATGCTTTCACCCTTGCTGTGGATGGTAGTATTAGATGAACTTATGAAAATACTGGAAGCAATGGAAGTATTTTGGAGGCATCCTGGACAGCAAGATAATGTGGAAAAGAAAAATAGAATCATGAAATCTGTACTGAATGAACCGAGAGTGAGACGCGTAGTTTGTAATGGGGGCAAGTCTACTGTATCCTACTCAATGGAAGGTATGCACGATGACCGATGGTGTAGAGAAAATATATACGTCTTACCAAAAAAAATACCGAATTACCATAAAAAATTCCCAATCTAGCCATGGAGACATGTATTTGGTTTAAACTTACTCCGCATAGGACTGGAGGTGAAAAAATTTGCCGTTCTGCATACTTAAGGACATTTCCACGAATGCGTTACAACAGAACACGGTATCGGAGGGAGCTGTTAAGTAAGGAATACCATTTTGGACTTCTGAATTCAACATGACTGTGGATTGTTAAACAGCAAAAATCCCGGTATCAAGCTAGGAGATGATCTCCAATTTAAAAAAAAAACCAATCACTACTTGCTTTGGGGAACTAAAAAGCTTCATTTCCAGAGAAAATCTCATTTTAAAGAAGAAACAATCCTAGAACGATGTTACACATCCCACTCCCACATCTTGCTAATTCTGATGATGCTATGGTGACTAACCCTACATTCTGTCAAAGAGCACTTACTACTGGGAGGCTTACATTGACGTTAATCCCAAATTGATCAGGAAATTACTCACTAATGGCATTTGACGATTTGACGGATTAATTCCACAACACAATTGCCATGAGTCATATTTCCGAAAACTAGTTGTGAGTAACACTGCTAGACATTCGATCCACCTTGAACCTGTTCATCACACCTGTGATCACATATGCACTCACCTCCAACACAATGCGATATGTTGCACAAATAGCCCTCGTAAATCACCCAATTCGCTGTCAACTCAACACCAACTCCATATCACTCTCAAGAACGAGCATGTCAAAGAAAATCCCATCACCTATTCATCCCGCACAGTTCAACAACCTACATTTTCTCATCACACACTCCTCGATGGAACGACGAAGGTCCGATAGTGGAGAAGACCCTCAATTCGATCTATTCTTCATTCTCGGGTTGACAGAGGGCATCGATATTCCACCACTCTCCCTCCCCGCCGCCAATACCGCCGGGTGTCACAAACGAGTGACACTCGAAATCTTTCTTTTCTTTCACCAGAAATAGTGGTGGTGTCATGTGAAGTGTGTTCCAGTGACTCTGCACCGAGAGACTTCACTTACTTAGCCTCTAGCCTTGCGGCATCGCATCGCATTCTAAACTATCATCGTAGCCCATTGTTTTTCTCCACAACACACAGGCCCAATTTCTCATTTTCACTTCCATCGACATTCGACATCGAGACATCTTTTGTGGGTTTCTCTCAATTTCTTTATCGTTTTTTCTATTCCACCGGCTATTTGCCTAACAAAATGTCTTTTTGTTAGAATAGAAGATGAAATTGTAATGATTCTTCATCTGGTTCGGGTTCGGGTTCGAGTTCACATTCGTCTGTTCGTATCTGTGACTGCGTGTGTGTGTTTGTGTTTGATGCAAAGTGACACATGCCCACTCTTTTAAGCTGACAATGACAAAACGACCTCTAAGATACACTTGTAACACTTCTAGTCGCACCATCATCATCGTCGCATCGTCGTCGTTGTCGTTGCAGAGTGCACACCGCAGCTATGTATAAAGCACTTTCAAAAAAAAAATAAAAATAAAACTCCAAG
Source organism: Xylota segnis (assembly GCA_963583995.1). Classification (NCBI taxonomy): domain Eukaryota; kingdom Metazoa; phylum Arthropoda; class Insecta; order Diptera; family Syrphidae; genus Xylota; species Xylota segnis. The sequence continues at coordinate 7,405,548 of OY757239.1, read as the reverse complement.
AGAGAGAAACAACTCTAATTTGGTTTTTATTGCCACATTTGTTCCTCATTTGGAGGAGAAGACGATTGGATTGGAATTTCCATTCCCATTTAGGTGGATAGAACAATCGATCACCTATTCTTAAGAGACTGCCACGAGGAAAGAAGAAAAAAAACAAGATACCTACTCGTTGAAGAGGAGAAAATTAAGTTGGCGGTGTGTCCACTTAATGATGACCTAAAAGATATACGCCGAGTGTTAGATTCTGTATCTTTGTATCTTCATCTTCATTTCAATTTGAATAAACAGAGGGAAGAGTATCTGTGGGTATCTTTTATTCTATTAAAATGAAAACAAAAGGCAAACAAGAGAGTTCGTCTTGACCATAACCTCTTTAAGACAGTTCCATGGTCTCCTTGTTCATTATTTTTTATTTTTTTGTATTTACCCCATGGCAATCGAATGGCGCAAAATAATCAGCTGCATTATGGCGAGACGATGGGAGAAATAAACCAGCAAAACTAAATCAGTGAACGACCAATTCCATGGCAGTTTAAGGACATCTACAGGAGCAGCAGCCACAGCAGCCGAACACGATGTATTTCCGTTGGGCATTTATCCAAGTACCAGGGTCAGTTGTTCATCTCAACTATCTTTAGAATGAACACACTATCGGGTGGTAAGTGAGTCGAGGTCATGGTTGTATCCTTTTCAAGATGCATCCAACAGTCGGCTATTTTTAGGCTGCACAGTGTGTACTGTTCGAATTAGCATCGAGAAAAATCGCGTTCGATGCATGTAATTTGTTTGTGTGCGCTATGTCGTTAGGAGTAGTATCTGAAGGGGGAAACATGTGGAATTCTCTCCTCCTCTAGGGATGGTAGTTCACACTGTGTCACTAATTGTCTTGGGAATTTCGTTGCTAGGATGCTTTTGGATGAGAGGATTTTTTACCGCGCGATTGTATACGCCAGGAGTTGAAAAGGAATTTTCGTTTTGGTTTCGAGATAAGGATGGTTTCACAAAGACGCCGAAAGTGGGCACAGAAGTATCTTTTGTTACAGTATTTGTCGTGTGACTAATTTAGATTGACGTTTAACACTGTCGGTTGGAAGTGGAATTTTTCGACTATTGTAGATGCATTGCATTCGTTAGCTAGTTTTGGTTCGAGTCAAGGTGTAGGAGTAGGTTAATTTGGCTTGCAAAAACATTTTTGCAGAAATAGAAGTCATTTACAGACGTGGAATGTGTATTTAACACTCGTACATACTCGCGGATAGTGTTTAAGCCATGAACTGAACAACATAGAATCATTAGAGGAATTGGTAAGGACTTGTATGATGTCTAATACCTGGATTCTGAGTATTAAATCAACCTTGTGGATTTGAAATAGAGTTTGATTAAATCAGTTGACGGAAAGGATATACTTCCTTGCAATGCCTCACTAATTTGGTCCACCTTGTTGCTCTGCAGAATTCCTTATTTCAATTGAATTCGTTCCTAGCAATATAGGCTAACTTTAAATTTTGGAAGACTAAAGCGATGACTACGAAGAGTAACTTAGTAGTTCTTCGGAATGAACTGCCACTGATTATTGAAAATTTCAGTACCGAATTAGACTCTTAGGATTTTGCATGATGCTGTGTTTGCCGACATCGCCACTACTGACAATTAAAGCGTTTTCACGGCTGGAAAGTCAACCACTGATTCCAAATGAGACCGAATAGAAATTTTACCGGATTTTGGGGGAGGTTTCTTAAATGAAAAACTGGTTAAGAAAAGTTTCTTATGGCATAGGTTCCAGTGTTTTAAATAGTAATGAACTGCGCCTAAAACCAAACAATCGTAGGACATACAGAGTTATTAATATTTTTCTAATAGTCTAAATGAGCAGTAGAAATATTACATGTAGAGTTGAAATGGGATTTCGAAAGGTGCAAAAACCTCTGATTTTAAGTATGAATCAAGCCCTTGGGTCATAGTCTAAATAGTCCATAAGGAAATTACAAAGCTCAGGACTGTTTCCACAATTTTCAGAAATATACTACAGAAACTAGAGAACATATCCCTAATTAATTTAGTTTGAAGAAAAAAAGTCACCGAAACCTAAGGGTACTCTCAGGATCGCATACAAAGCATGTCCGGATATGTTCGTAAAAGCACACAATGTGCGCTTGAAAGAAGGAATTTTTCCAGATCAATATTAAAGACAGAGTCTGAGGCTACTCTTCAAAGGGAATAAGGTACCAGAAGAGCCTTCATTATACCACCAAATGAGCATGCTAAATACGGCAGGAAAAGATCTGAGGCGCATTATCTACTACAGGCTGCAAACAGTGATAGAAGCAGCAGACTATCGGTGTAAAGGCAGTCAGCTTAGTGGTTTAGAAAAAAAAACCATTGGAGGCAAGGGCAAGGGAGCACCGAGAAAATGGAAGCATATACTAAAGGCACTCAGTTCCAACGTATCACATTCAATTCCGTAATACTCGATGTCGCAACGGCATAATATAATATAGACATATAGGCATATAATATAGGCGTACCATACCACTTCCAGTGATAAAGCCTGTATGATAGCAAACGTCCTACCAATTTACTTTCTGACAACCAACGCCGACAATACAAACTAAGACACCAAGAAGAAGAACAAACTGCTTAAACCTGCGAAACCCAGCAGATCTCACCAACGAGCATATAAGAGTGGTAAGATCGCTTCTGAAAAATGTAGGTAAACGCGTGTTCTAGAAACAAATTCAAACATGTTTCTAACCTGCAAAAAGGTGTACTCTAAGGAGCTTGGAGTTCAGTGGTAAAAATAGAGACACATAGAGAAAAGAGTCCAAAGGAACTAACATGCATCCAAGTGACAGCTAAGCTAGGAAGCCCATTTACATTAAAAAGTCAAGATAGCGGAAAAAGTTAAGAAAAAAGAAGAGCTTAGTGGGTAAACATTCCACATTAGTAAGAGTCTGGTTTAATCTTTCGAAGGTAACTACATATGTATGTACATATGATTTAGAAGACCCCAGGAAGACACGATGATACAAAAGTATGCAGCTGTACAATAAATACGTGAAAAGACGCTCAAAAAAGGACGTAAACTGATCATAAACTCCAGAGAGGAGAAGAATATAAATTTAGTGTTGCATCGGATCTATACAATATGGTGTCAGAACATCCTATACGGTCTTAGGATCACAATCGTGTGTTAGGTATCGCTGGTTTCGAGACTTTTTTTTAAAACTGTCATTTCTAAGAACTATCTATCTATTCTATAGAAACACCAAGTTTCGACAGAAAAAATTAACTCAATGGTATCGTGGGTGAAAAAACAATAGAACTAGGAGCTTTCTGGCTTCTATCATAGTAAACAAACTGTCGAAGCTACTATAACTCGCGACATCGATCAGAATAATTCTCTACATCCAGAAGACGACAAGCATGAACATAAATCTATGCCAAGACGAAGTTATTTGGGGGACTATGCGGCGGCGGCGGCTTGCTCTGGAAAATTCAATGCAATCTGTCTTAAGGTGGGTAGTAGAGTAGTCGAGTACATTGTTGTTATTCTTAAGATCCTGAGAATCTGTAAAGCAAGAGCCGCGAATGTAAGACTAACCAAATAAGGAAATGATTTTTTTAGAACCCAGTCACTTCGAATTTGCTTTAGAGTTTGAACGTACAGACAGTCCATACCAATATCAGTAACGATACTACGGGCGGACTGTACACCGTAAGGCCTAGTCAGCCGACTCCATTTGTCTACTTAGAGATACTTGTTGTCTCCAGTTCCTTTCGTCAGTTAACTGAAGTTGGCAGTTCCAGAATCTAAAACAAAACCTATTCTTAGACTAGACTAAGAAAGGCAGCAAAATATCCACTTCCTACCGCTTTTTATGCTGGTTCCGTGCTTAAGAAGAGCAACAATTTAGCCGAACTCTAATGCTTACTTAGAAAATACTGAAACTCCCTTCAGTTCCTGATTCCACATACATTTCATTTCAAGTTCCAATTAATGAAACTCAATCCGAACTGTAACTCATTCCAATTAATCCACTGTCAGTCTCTCAATCACAAACACTGACACGCTGTAGAGTATTTTTGTTTTCCTTCACCCTGCCGCATCACCCAGAACTCTTATTCTTAAATATTATTCCAGTGCACGTTTGAAAACACTGAAACCCGCACTCTAATCAACTAAGCGCCGATAACCCACGACAGCTCGGGTGTGACCCTACAAACGCACTCTGCATACGTTCTTAAGAATAACATTCACGCCAACATTGATCCGATACCAATCACCACCACCGCTCAATCGAATCTATCCAGCTCATGCGATAAGGGTGCGAGACTCTATAGAACGTGTGCCTATCCAGCCAGCCAGCCAGCCAGCCCGGGGTGAGTGGACTCTTCCAATACCACTTCCGGACTTTAGAAATCGCACTCAACACTCAGAGGCACAGTGTATCACCCCCTGTCCCGTTCATGCTGTAAACACAAAACAACTTGTATCGATTTAATAAATCATAAATGCGGCGTGTACATCATCACCATCGCAGGACACCGCGCCGCGTAGTCCTCGACGTAGTCATTGGCGATAGGAATTAACGTTCTCGCACTACACCCTCTCCCATTCCATTGTTGATCTACATTGGCGTGACCTATCGTCCGACTTCAATAAACAAATCAAGAACTGCGCTTGGCTTTGGCTAAAACAGTAACTCACCCTCGCGTCTGACGCGCTCGAGGCATAAATACACTGCGCGCGCCCCCCTTGTAGAATAAATTTGAAATCTGTCATTCAGGTTTTTATTTTTCACAAGAGAGGAGTGTATGGCTGGAGAATTTCTAATTAACAGGGCACATCCCATTCTGCAGCATGTCAAGTGTACGAGTATACTTCCAATTTGTCATAATTGTCCAGCAGTCCTTGTGCACATTCATGGACTAAGGCTATCATCATGGATCACGGATCAAGGTGATAAGCATATATCGTTGCATTCTTGGGCTAATGGACATAAATTGCAGGGTGTGTGCGCCCAGGAGATGGCGTAATTAGATGCGAACATCATGCACATAGACATAGCGACGGTGCTTTTTATCCTTGCAGTGGACAGAAGTCCCTCAAACCCTTGAGGTTGTCGGACCTTGTAGCTATTTGTATTTACAGAAATAATAATTCGTGCATCACATCCAAGGGTGTAGGATGGCTTAATGGAAATGCATATGGATATAGTCTGTGTCGGGTCATATTTGAAATTAATGTGCCGACAAGCACTGCCTAAAGTAAAATCGCTAGCTGCTTGGAATGACTGGGCTTCAAGTGTATCAAAAGAATATCGGAAGGCTTTTCCAACTTCAAGTCTATTCGGTGAGAAATGTACTTTCGATCAGAGATGGTTGGATGTCAAGCACAAGTTCTTTCGTTTATCGGAGCGCCACAAGGAGGAGTGTTGCTACCGATACTTTTGACCTTAGTGGTGAATAAATGGTTGCGGTTGGTCCCGCAAACCCCGGAAAAGTCAAGCTATCTTAATCCAGGCTTGTAGGAGACCTTTACTTGGGAAGGTATTTAAGAATCTCAACTTAAACAGCCTACCATCAGCTAAGTATAGAAACACAAGGTTTTGTAAGAGATAGTCGGACGGAATTTTAATCATTTTGAATAGAAAATGAAAGAGAATAGACAGGATCCGCAAATTTTTGGACTACAGATCCTTTTAACCTCAGCATGAATGGAACCAGCGTTTGTCAGATCCACAAAAACAGAGACCCTCTCAACTGTGCCAACTATGCATAGGTGTTTTCAACATCGCATATAAGATCCTGCGTTAACAAAGGGTTTTTGTTGTGAACCTATTGGCCCCCACAGTTCGGTTTTAGACGACCGGGTAAGTCAACCAAATATTCACACTACGGCAGATCCTGGAAAAAAACCGAAAAAGTCAAGATCGATACCCACCGAATTCTTACCGATTTTTTAACTTAATATGACAGCATTTATAGAAACGAGCCTTACAGAGCCATATCTAGTTTTGGCATCCCTACCAAACTCGTCAGACGATGGAGAACGCTCGCTGTCGCTGTCGAGACTTTTGATGCCAAGAAAAGATTCAGACTAGGTGATGCGTAGTCAAGTGACTTTTTGATATTATATTTGAGAAAATTGTATGTATAAGTCTTTCCAATTAGCCAGGACACAGCGAACTGTCACTGGTGCGTTTGCAAGTATAAGAGTAGAAATGGCCAAAATGGGTTTACAGATGGAGCTATCAAATAGTGTAAAGGCTAGATAATGCAAGGTCTCTACCTAAGCAGAAGTCACAATTAACTGGAAGCTTAATGCTAGTAAAAGACTTAAAAAGACAGCGATTAAAGGCTGTACTTGCAACCGAATCTTCAGCAGAAGGTGGAGACCAAACAGTAAGATAATACTAACGTAGTTTGGTAGCGAAGTGCATAAAAACCCACCAATCTCAAGGCAATAGAGAGTCTAACTTGTCTAACGTAACTAGCATGATGAGAACAACGCCGGGCTGGGTTGGAAACAATCCTTAACATGCAACTGGTAGCCTTGTATATGTTAAGTAGAAAATCGTCAGCAATGGATCAAGCCTGTACTCTCTTACCTTAGTAAGCGAATTGAACATAAAATCCTTTTGACTGGCAACAATAAGTGGAAGTTGCTAATCACCTGTGATATATTAAGGAAGCTCGACAAAGTCATAACCAACAAACTCCTGTCGAATGATACGCAGAGAATTTGGTGACAAAGAGGTTCAGGACTATGTCAATGGAGGAATAGAACAATAGGAAGATACTGATGCCTCGTTTTACAATCTTTTCTTCAGGCTTCTAAGGATATCACGATAGTAGGGAACCCTATACAACGAGCAACTCCTACCGGGCAGCGAAATGAGTCCACAAAGATCCAAATGTGATGAAATTGACCCTTCTTTCGAAATTGTACAATCTAGGCAACAATTTTCGGATTCCAGGATTGTGTTCTTAATGATCGTTGAACTTGTATAGCGTTAGAGATTTGAGACCTACATACGTAGAGTAGAAGAGCATAAGTGTATTAGAAGTGAAGAAGGATTGACGTTTGTACAAACTTAATTGACTTCCTGATGCGATGATATTGATTTTTATCAAATAGGACTCATTACATAGAGCTCTCTTGATCCAAGGATACCAAATGAACCAGCAACCCCTCCGCACATAACACCTTACAGCTTCTTGGATTTAAAGTTAATTTTCCACCTACAAGTGATAACAGAGAGCCCCACCCCAGTTTCGTCAGCAAAACTTACCACACACCCGCAAAAAGAAAGAAAAAAAAAACCAAAAATTCCTCACATAAATTGTAAAATATTTATGAAATGCTTTCCCATATCATCTCGCATTAGCATTACCTCAGCACGACGATCCTTGCATATTAAAACTTGTACGTACGCGGCTTTGTATTCCTGGCTCCTTGTGATCAGCGCGCTGATTTCGTGAGAAAATAAAATAAAAGTGTGTTTGTGTGTGTGTATTTGCAAAGATGGAATAATAAAGATACAGATACACTATACACAAGAGCAGCAGCAGCAGTGTATGACAATAAATTAAAAATGAAACAAACTCATCACCTGTACGCGATGCGAATTTCAATTGCGAAAAGTGTTCGCTTAGCAGTTCTTGTTGAATTTTTCATTTATCATTCGCTCGTTTTTGTCTCACAACGACCTTTGAGGGACTCATGTGCGAAGTTGGTAAGAGTTTATTTTTTGTTTTTTTGTTTTTGTGACAATGAACTGTATTATGAAGCTGGAGGAGGAGGAGGAGGACGTGTAATTGTGAGAATTGAGTGGCGGATTGTTAGTTGTTGAATGTACAGTAGTTTGGGGCACGGGTTGACCTTGGAAGTATAGTTTGCTTTGGTAGAGTAAGTGGTCACTCAGGGCTCGCCTTCGATGCTGAAGTCAAACCTATCGCCTATCCTACGAAAAAGAGTGATAAGATATTCGACTCTAGGAAGTCATTTCCAAAATACTTTAGATTTCAAGTAGTTTCATGGAGCCGAGTAAGGAAACCATCCACCACTCCAATCACAATGGAAGCGTTTTGAAGTACCTTCTCTTAGCAAAAGCAAAAGTTTTCTGCATCACACGAATGATGCAGATTTCTTACAGACGCTCGAGCATATTCATTTAGTCTGCCTGAAAACTGGTGTCTCATAGAACACAGAGTTTACTTACTAAGGAACCCTCTTTTAATGGAGCCCTGACCGAGGTCTAACACTGGGTCAGGTTTAGGGAAATCATTTCCCAGCAATCTCTACACCTATCTCATACCCCACGACCATAGTTTGATCTGGGACTCAGACAAAAGTCAAAGAGGCGTTAGACCAAATTCAAAGAGGTTGAGCAAGTCCTTGAGACCAGCCTACAGACGTAGATAGTCACTCTACAGCTACAGACTCTCTAGCTACAGACGTAGATAGTCACTGACCAGTGACTGCCCAGTGACTGTAACGATAGCCAAACGGAAGGCATAGGTCTCCACTTGGACAACAGAAGTATGGTTGCTTAAGGAGTAGTGAAGTCTAGTGTTGTCGATGTCCAGAACATTTGAATAGATTCAGAGGACGAGTCGCAGGTAGTTTTAGTATAAATGTGTGACAAAATCAATCCTACGAAGGACAGTCTGAAGCATCGAGCTACAGGTCCATTTGTTCGTCGATAAGCCTATTTGAATTTTTCCTTCTAAATTGTCCAGTATCTGACTTTCTTTATAGAAATATACACCACAAGCTACACAACAATGGAATTGAACATTTGAACCCGCTAAACCCCATCTGGGTGAGTTTGGGAACATGTATGGTAGGAAACTCATTACTTAAGCAGTAACTCCATGTTAGTAGTCAAGGAAGTGTTTCTCAAGAGGATTCCTTTAAGAAAATCAACGGCTAGGTGTATAGCCAACCTGGCAGTTGTCTTATTTCAGCTGCTTCAATGCTCAACTCAATGCTATTGATGAGGGAAACACGTCAAACTTGAGCAGTTCACTGACATCGACAGAATAGGAGTATACATATGGTGAAAATGGCACAACAGTGTAGGCGATGTTCCTTAAGGGTCGGTGCTAGGTCCACTGCTGTGGATAGTAAGCTCGACATTGCATTGTCAGGTTTGCTGATGAAATTTATTAGAGAACTCGCATGAATCTATTACGACTGTGAGGGAATAGCTGAACACTATAAGGCTACTCGGAGATTTCTTTTTCTGTAATGAAGGGGCGATCCATGAACAACTTTTGGTGTAGCTACTGCGTGAAAGCCTATAAGAAGTATGAAACCAAGAGTATTTATGCTCTAAACTCGGGTCTGACCAGTCGAATGGAATAGGAACGAAGATGGGTCTCCTCTGACAAGATGGAAAAACCTGTCTTACACATGTTCGATATGATCAGACTTGACAGTATACGAGACATGTCGGATCGAAAGGTATCAACTGGATAAAACATTTGGGAAAGCGAAATTGAACGAGAGGTAAGCTGATACGTAACCAATGGAACTATATAAAGGATGCTTGTTCCAAAGAGCATTTAGCAAATGGTATAAGTTGTAAGACACTTACCTGCATTCGTTGTTTCGGTTCAGACATCAAGCACTTTTTTAACACTCCCGCAACCGACCGACCGAAGCGAAAAGACACTCCCGAACGCGAGGAATCAAGAAATTAAGAAAAAAAAGACCCAGAAACACTTTTTTTGCGTACAAAGGAGGGATAAAAACATCGCGATCAGGACATGGAAAGCACTTCACGGACGCGCCAGATCCCTTTTTGTGGGGATTTTCACAAAGGCACACTCAGATCTTTGTTTTTCAATAAATTCGCATTTGATAAATACATTAATTAATCTGATACAAGCAATTTATTAAAAATCGAGTTCGAACGCGAAGGAATTACTTTATTTCTCTATCCACGCGCAAATTTGACAGCTGGCAGAGAAAGCTTTCAACTGGAAGCTTTTGGACGGTAAGAGAAATTGGCATTGCCAGATTGAGTTTGCTTGTGAAATATAGCACGCATTTTGGAAATGGGGGGAACTGAAGGCTGGACAATCCCATATTGTACCAAAAGTCGTTTGTCTCTTGAGGCATTCAAGTTTTGGAAGGAAATATCGAAAGGTATATCAAAATACACCCATACTTCTCAAATCAGTTTCAAATAAAAACCATGCTCATGAACATCTGAATACATAAAGAAATAAATTCTTAGTCACTGTCTCCATTAGTGTCAAATTGAAGACAAAGCCCAGCCACCATTTAATGCTGCCCAATCTTGAATGTCATATAAATAAAAATTATGATATTCCCTGGAAGAATTTTTCTCTTGTTTTTATGTTCGTTCTCTCTCTCGATTCGGAATACTGATGAAGATCACAAAAGACACACGAATGACTTCACCACCCCCGGCATGGCTAACACCGCTAACACATCTAACACCGGCATTACCCAGCTACCATCGGCATATATCACTCGACGTTCATATGGATAAAACGTTCAAATGGAATTCACCTTAATTGTTGAGTTGATTATTGTTATTAATAATGGGATGCCATTGTTGCACGTTGTTGTCTTGTTGCAGTGTAAGGAACTTAAGGTGAGGAGCGGGCACACACAAGCTTATTCTTTTCTCCCTCATGTCCTTCTCAGAAACATGAACATATTGGTTCCATCGAAAACCAATTCACTGTCCGTACCAAGCAATAACAAGTTCAAGTAGCACGACACTGGGCCATGGTTATGATATCCCTCTACCATTGAGGCCTTGAACGCGCATTACATGGATTACTTGAGAGCGTGAGCATTTTTGTTGGCTCCTCTCCTCACTAATACCCGTATCAAGCGCGCCCGGTACGTGTCAAGATATGTGACGATAATTTGATGCTTGATCTGAATGGGTTGGGTTTGAATTTTTTTTTTTTGTATTTTCTTTTTATTCTTGTTCATCCTGTGTTCGTTAATTTTCGGTTCCTTCTTGTTGCAAGAGGAGCCACTTTAGAGGGCAGGGCCCCGGCCCATATCATTCCACGAATTGTTGTTATGATTATAGCCTGACGGTTATTACCTGATTTAGATTTGATTGTCGATGTTCGATGGTGGAGAGCGGGAGGCGGGAGGCGGGCCAGTGGTGATGGAGCATGTTGCATTATTGATGAGGCATGAAAGTATTTAAGAAATGCATTCATCGGTGATGGCAAGCGGAATTTATTCAAGCGACAGGTTGATCGGAGAACAGCTGCTGTCATTTTTAAAATTCATTTCCATTGGATAGAAGCATGTAAGGTATTAGCAAAAAATCTGACATGGAAACAAGTTTTAGGTCGAGACGATAATTCGAACAATGGCCATGGAATGTCTTGAATGGAATTGCCCTGCCTCAGATGACAGATGTGTCCAACATTACATTTTTGCACTGCCATATCGATATGTGGGAGAAGCCAAATTGGAGTAAGACCACAGTGTGGCATTGCAGGGAAATTATTTCACGGTACTTTACACCATATGGGAATTTATTCCACCTCTAATACTTTTTTCGAAAGTGGAGTAATGTTCTACTCTAAGGTGAGAAATTATTCATCTTTTTATGGGTATGTCAAAAACTGTTAGGCAGACGCCTATAAGCAAGTCTGGTGCTCGAACTCATTTTGCTCGTTATCAGGATTTCGACAACTGTCAAGCAAGGCCCTATAAGAGAGTCTGGCCCAACGCCAGTTTGGGATTTCAAGATTTCTCTATTTTTTCCGCAGTGTTTAGCAGCTTAAGCAACTTTATCACCGCATGAAGGAGCACCTGAGCACTGTGCTACAGTAATTGAAGAAAGTACATTACTTGAAAGCTGGGAAATTATTTCACCGAAATGGGAAATTTTTCCACACTCGATAAGTGCAATAATTGTTCACTAGGGGCAGAGTAAATTCCCTGCAACAGATACTACCAATGATTGGTTGAGTCCATTGAGGACTTGGACTGAAGTCAGAATGGTAACTTGCAATCGAATCGATAAGGTCTGTCCTAGATAGTGCATTTGGCGAACTCCATTAACCATACCTATTAACCTCTTTTAAGAATTCATGTCAATAATCTCAATGATGAGGCAGTAAACTCTTTTAAATCGCTGCACAAATTACCAAATAATTACCATATCCCGTATCAGTTATGACTGCCAATGATGATGGTACGCATACGAGACCCCTCAATCCGATCGGGCTTTATCCTTCCTTCATTCTGCAGAATTTTAATTGCATTTCATGCACGTATTCGTGCGAATAATAGCGTATTTTTCGATTTCAACATAATTAATTGATCTTTAGTTGCTGTGGGGAGTAAATATGCAGTTTAAAAAAGGCGCACGGCCCCAGCCCTGACCTTTTATTGAATACAATATATAAAATGGAATCACAATCATAATGCGAAACGAATTTATCTCGCAATGTGTTCGACTCCTTCAATAAAGTTTCGATTCGAAACAACTAAAAAGAAAAATTGAGAAAACAGTGCCCCGGAGAGATATTATAATTAATATTATCATTATTAATTGCTATATGATATATGTATGTATGTAGTGTTATATCCAATAGCATGTATGCGTGTATGTGTTGCCCGCGGTCCTGGAGTATTATTGTAATTACATGGTAGTGCGCGGCGTAAAAAAAGGTAAACTAAGCCGGCATCGCAGTGAATCCGAAATAAATCCGAAAACAACTTGAGGGCATTCGCATTCGGGTTTCACACTTACATTTGGATTCTGCCCTTTTATTCCCCCACCGAGCCCAATCATTTAAAATTTATACACACACACACACACACTTGCATGAAAGTATCTGTATCTTTTTTTAATGCTCACATTATACGGCAACAATTTGCCATGTTTTTTTGTGTTCCTTTTTTTTTTGGCAACACACAGTCATAATTGAGATGTCGAGTTGAATTCTTAAGTGGCGAAGGCGGTTAAAATTGGTGTTTTGGCCATTTAAAGTCAATAGCCATAGACAATGGACTCAAACATGACAGTTTATGACAAGCCGTAAAAAAACAAAACTTTTCGTTGACCAGAAATGAATAATTCAATCGGTAAATGATTTGAGTATGAAAAGGGTTCCATTGTCGACAATTGTGTTCGCATTAAGTGTGAACAATATAAGAGGAAAAAAAAAGTAAAAAAAGTTGGTGTGGAGGTGGACCATAACTATTGTGTTTGAATTATAAATTTGTGCGAGCAATTTTTATGAGTTGCGTAAGACATATTTATATAGCCAGTGAATAACAAGTGGAATAGGAATTAGTATGAGACGCATTGGTATTACTTGTATGGGCTGTCTAGACAGTTTACTGATGGATAGAAAAATGCTCGAAAATCTCCATAAATACCTACATTTTTAGCGTAACTATTCGCGTTTTGCTTGTTTTATTCTTCACACGATGAGAAGGGCTTCTATTGGTTAGTTTTTCTTTTGTTTTTGAGAAGGTCCCTTGAAAAACTTTTAGTGTTGTGTAAGACGTAAGCCTCGCATTCTCATCCCAGTAATATAAGGCGCTAACCACTTTAACCAATGCACAATAGGTCAAAAGGTTGCAGTAAATTAGAAGTGTTTTTTCTGCAAGTAAATACTTAAGTCACAGTGATTACATATGTATTTACTTGCTTAGATGCCTTTATGCCTGCCTCCTGTTGGATAAGATACGGGAACCATAGTTACAGTGCCATACCTGTTGTATGAGAAGGTCTGCACTTTCAAAACTTAATCAAAACCAGTATATGTTTCAACCAACGCAACGTAAAGGCATTATTCATAGATATTATAAAAGAAGAGCTTGTGATATCTACCAAATGAAGCAGTGACACATTTACCAAACAATTGACCTCGTTTTTCCCATGTGAGTCTGCAGGAACTTTGTCGATGTCCTTTTAAAGGCGATATCGTTCGGGTATACTTGAATTTACTCGATCTAGGTTTACAAACTCATAGAGTATTCGGTGTCATTTTAAAGACAATGCCATTCAGTCCGACATTATCTTCAATGTAATTTGAAAAACAGTGATAGTAGCTGGCGATTGAACTATTTTGAGAATCTTGTCGAAAACTAGATACCTACACAAAGCATTGAAATAGTAAAAAATCACTGCAAACTTAAAAAAAAATACCGCGTAAACTTTCGATAAATCGCTTTAAGTCATCATCAAGCGCCCTTTTGGACAGCTAGAGCGAATTAAATTCATAAATTTGAACGTCTCGGACAGGTTAGTGATACGAAGACTTCAACTCATCTTTTTTGCTATAATATCGCCACCTTAGACGAGAGTGAGAAATAAGACGAAGAATAACTCTTACCAATCTCTGTTTGTTTGGGCTAAGAAGACAATTGAGTGGCAAAGTCCTATCCCGAAGAACCAAGGAGACTATATATAAAACCCTGATCAGTGCAGTCCTACTTTATGGCGCTGAAGCATGGACTCTGTCTAAAGCGGATGAAGAGATCCTCAGTCGCTTCGAGAGAAAGATTCTTCATCTAATTTTCGGTCCCGTTTGCGTTGACGGGCTTTGAAGGAGAAGATTCAACGACGAACTATACGAGCTGTATAACGACATCGCCCTGGTCAGAAAAATGCTCCGGCCCGTAGAGTCTTCGAATCAAACCATGAGGGACAACGCAGCAGAGGAAGACCTCGCCTTAGGTGGCGCGCACAAGTAGAAGGGGACCGCAACCAACTTGGAGTGTGCAACTGGAGGCAGTTAGCTAAGGACCGGGCTAACTGGAGAGGCTTGTTGGTTGAGGCCCAGGTTCACGAACTGTAGCGCCACCAAATATTGTAATTTGTCTTCAACCTCAAAATTTGTACTTTAAACTGAAATAAAAATATTATCACTTTTCAGCAAAGTGTGGCGTTTTTCTGTTAATTTAAAATGACACGTCTTGTTGGAAGACCCTATTTTACCTCCAAAAACGGCGATAGTTTCTCTTTACTTAACTTGACTTTGCCTGCACGACTTAAGGAGGTTCTATGTTCATTTCTTATATAAAATAAAATAATGTGAGAAATTCTATGGCTCCTTTGTTAAACTTTTAAGAGTACATATACATATACTTTACCATACCTAACCTGCACTACAGAGAAGTCCATAGTGCTATTTACAGATTTATTACACTTTTCAAAACTCTTCCCCGATTGTCTGCGGAGAAGTTTTCATCGAAAGCCTGAGGCCCATATAGGTATGTATGTATGTCCATATCCTAGGACCTATCCCTAGTATCTCTGGGTTTAGGGTAAAGAATAACGAACAATCTATGTAGCTCTATGAGCTGACCAATATTCCGATATGCAAAAACTGCATCTTATTCCACCCAAGCCATACATAATAGCTCCTAAGGTCTAAGAAAAAGTTTTATAAATCGAAATAACCACAAAATGATACCGAAAAACAATCCAAAGCGTCCCCCGTTCAGTGAAAACAAGTGAAATTCCTGTGCACTCCCTCAAACAAAACAAAAAGTGAAAGTTCCTCACCGCAAATAGGCAAACTCACCTCCTCCACACTAATCAATCAAACCTGCCTTTGATTTCAAAAAAAGTAAAATATAGAAGCTTCGCCGATTACAATCACAAATGAAACAATCATTAGACTCGATGCCCGATGATGAAAGAGCTTTAGAAAGAGACTCAAATAAATTCAAACAATCAATTAAATCTGGAACGGTCCAAGGGGGAACGCCCCAACCGCATGCACACATTAAACCATTTCTCCCCGATTCGGGGCCTTAAATCAAATTTGATTACTGGAAACTACTACCACACATCGCCTATCTCGATGTGAAATCGCCCATAAAAAAGGTATCTTATTCTAGGTTTTCTTTTGATTAATGACACCTCCATAGATCACGCACCGAGGTAATTGAATATTCCAAGCGTACCGCTTACAATTGAAATCGAACTGACAATTCTCACGATCGGCAACGGGGCACTCTTCGACATGTAGATCAAAATTTTTGTTTAGATACCCTGAACTTGGTGATGTTTTCGGATCACGTTTGGTTGGCTTGGTAGTCGCGTACACCAAACCCCACCCGTTCACCATTATTATGAACATTAAAAATTTGTTTCGAGGATATGTCCCATGAATTTGGAATGAGGTCCAACGACGCCAATGACGACGACGACGACGATGAAGACGACGCGCCATTTTAATGGAAAAATAAATTTCCTTTTTAATTAGCGATTACAATCGAGCCATTCGAACCACAAGTCACCAGCGCAGCGCCAGGCGTTAAATGAGTGAGAAGAAGAAAACAAAACCCAAGCAAATTAATAATCTCACACTCGCCTCGCGTTCATCGCTAATTATGAATCTAATTACAGCCTCAGCAGTCCATCATTATTGCAGAGCGAGAGTGGTACTCGAAGCCTGCCGGAATCACATGCTCACGATGTTAACCATGTCCAGGTGGAAGAAAACTCGTAAATATTGTGGCCCGCCCATTAAGTGGGTGATTGTTTTCGGTGTTACCCTATTATACAATACACCAGTCAGACTAACCATCGCATTGAGCGGACAGCCAGTTTGGCTGGTTACTTGTTCAGGAAGTCTACATATACAGGAGCGGACTATTGCCTTTTGCCAGTAAGCCAGGCGAAGTTTGTGTTCTCAATCATTAATCAGCGATGTGGCGGGAGCACAGTTGAAACCACAGTAGAATTCAGGTCCTATGAATACAGATCCTGAGCCAGCTCTAGCTAGTTCATCTGCAAAATCGTTGCCTACAACTCCTTGATCATCTGAGACCCATCCGAGTACCAGTGAGCCTTAGAGAAGGATTTCTACGTGACTACTAACCTTCATGCAACTGATTGGAAGAACAAATGTCTTGCATATAAAAAAAGCATTTGCAAAAGAACCTCTCACTTAGACTTACACATGGCCTCGTGTGCTCCTTTTAAATTATTCATACTATGTACATCCCTATGTATAATCCGGGTTTATAGTCAACTTTATGAGCCACTTTTACATTTGAAAATATAAAAACCTTGTTTAGACTCTGACAGGATGTAAATAAGATTCCAGAACACTCGAGACTGGGTTTTAGTTTTTAAATGAAACTGAACTGGTTCGAAAGGTCTAGAGAGACGAAATAGATTTTAAACAGACTTGATGAAGAAACTTTGCAATTTTGTCTGATCATTAATTCCTTAGTCTTACCTATATAGAAGCCTTCCGACTCCAGTCTGCTTTAGTTTCGTTACATCAAAATAGTAGAGACAGCCTTACCCTCTTGTGTGGTGCCTTCATGGCTTTATCTCCTACTTACCATCTACTTACTTAGACTTTCGGCAGAATCTTTCCTTGAGACTGTCTGTTGTCTAACGCGCAAACGATCTACTAACACCCAAATTAGTCTTGATATAGTCGACAAGGAAGACCTGTTTATCAGAACTCTTTTTTAAAAAAATGGAGACTTGTGATCAATCCGACTTAGCCAATGGTATAAGTGTAGACTGTTACTATCCAGGTTTATGATATGCGTTGCATGGGTGATCCAGCCGAAAAATTTGACCAGTGTGATCCACTTAAATGGCTATGAAGTCACTTAAATGGGTAAACACGATCAGTGTAAGGTTGCTGTTAGGTTTGTCCTCTTAATACGTACACTGCGGGTGGTACTATTCATCAAAGCAACATAGCATTTGCGATAAAGAAATCTACAACCTACGACTCCAGACTGAGCATTATACCACCTGACCCAATGATACGAGAACTAATATTCTTGTGCAAATTCTAAGTCAAGACTAGTTGCAGGCATAATTTTTAAGAATAATTCGAAAGTCATATAAGTCATTACGTCTTCACTTTATATAGCTTAGCACAAGAACAACATAAACAGTCTTAACTTCAAACTGAACATCGACTTTTGAACTACTCCTGACAACTAATAGGAAAGAAGGAAATAGACTTAAGCCAAGTTATGGCTAAAAGAGATCGATACAAGATGTGCTGGCTTTTCAATCTGTATTTAGGAAGAGGAGATCGATATTTTCAAGACGATCTTCGAGTGACTAAAGTTTGATAAGTCATAAACCTTCAAAGTAGGATAAGTCTTTCTACCCAAAGAGAAGAGTTTAAACCTGGGGTGGTCAGCTTGAATACGTCGAATGTGGACAGCATAGTACGGGGACCAAGTTGGGCCAGCGTATTTGATGATGGATCTGACAAGTGTGATACATATTAATTTGGTACCGTAGGTATCTAAAATTTCCTTAGACAAACAAAGATGGAGAGACAGGAATATTTGATATTGATAGTGCAATCGGCATGCATGACGTAAATGAAAGAATCTAGATAACTGCCTTAAGAGACACCTGTAGTAGACATACCTAAAGAGATTCGAGGCAAATATTTAAGCATCCGGGGGAGTAGTCATCCCTTAATTTTTCAATCTTCAAGGTGACCGAGACTAAGTTAAAAAGCAATTTTTTTTTTAAATTAAAACAGTTTAGAGAAGGAATTTGAAAATTAGGGAATAGGAGGATGTAACATAAGTATCCTCATTTACTTCACTGATTTGGTGTAGGCTATAGCTCGAGAGATAATCTGTGAAAATGACTTCTTTGCCAGAGGTAGCATTTGAATGATCGAAATAAGACTGATCCTCAGATTGAACCCGTTGATGATATAGAGGGTTAAGATCGCCTAAGACTACGAAATCATCACAGGAGCCAGTAACATGAAAGAAGGATTCTATAGCATCTACGACGAGTTGGTAGTCTTGAATTGGGTAGGAGGGGCGGATGTTGCAGCCAAGTAGATACGGACTGCGCTCAAGGGTGGTAAAACACAACTGAACTGAAAATCAGTCGCAGTTATCTAAAGCCAGGAGAACGCCACGACCAGATGATAGTCCTTCTAAGATTGTCAAGTGTAAAGAATTCGATTCTCAAAGGATCCAATTCACCCTCAGTCCCTCCCTGCTCGGTGTTTCTCAAAACAAAACCTTCAGTCAAACTCTACAAGAACTCAGCAAATCGATTGCACTCGCACAACATTGTTTATATGCATCCTGTGAGTTTCGCAACGGATTTCCTTAGTCTTGATGATGATGATGATGATTATGGGCACCAGCATCATATCATCACCACTACCACCATTAACCAAACGAATCGATCTGCAAAAGTTTCTTCTTCAAACCCAAAGGTGTATCTTTTCAGTGTGAATCTGAACGCACTTGATTCCGAGATGTTCATTTGGATTTTAACACTGTGTTCCTTGCCTACGCCAAGTGATTCCCTGATTTTGTGTTTTTTTTTTTTGTTTTTGTTATCGCATTCCTAACCACACCACATCTTGGGCCATCCTTACTTCAGACACACATCCACATCATGGACTAGGTCCAAATAGTGGTGCCTCCTTCTCATTTTGAGATTATTTTGTACTTTTCGTATGTTCGGTTCCCGAAAAGGTGAAGAAAATGATTCTCACGTAGATGGACGTGACGTTGATTTGATTGAGCGTTAATTATTTTTTTTTTCTTCTTGTTCTTCTCTCTTCCAGTTGTTTTTATCGGGGGTCTGGCGAAAAACACCTTCCTCTTGTAACATGTTGTCCCATCGGCCGTTGAGGTGGTGCTGATGGTGGTTGGTATGTCTGTCCATGCGTTTGCATCACGCAGAGGTACTTCATCATTTTTGTGTTTCTTATTATTTTTTTTTTTTTTTTCACAGTACTACTGCAGGAAGGACACAGAGACGGGTTGGGGTTAGATTGTGAGTGGAATACCCATCATCACGTCGTTGCGTGGAGTTCATTTTTATCAGATTTTGATTTCAGGCTATAACTGCTGCTGGTTCTGGTCGTCTTGCTACCCTATCCTACAGGTGTGGATTACCTTGTTGGACTACCAGTGAAATTAGTGTGCAGAGGGTGATACCTGTATGTGTACAGAGTCCAGTTGTTATTACCAGAAATCCTGGTAAAAATCAAAATTTCATTATGACCATGATTATGATGGACCGAAGTTCGAAAGAAGAGAAAAAGAAACAGAGGAAGTGTGGAACTACTATTCATGGTGGAAACGTGAGCATACCTTGAAGGACATCCAAATGAGGTGTAATTGGTTAATGCCTTGGTTGAAGGAGAGGTTTGTGCAAACTTTTATCGAAATAGTAATGGAATAGGCATGGTGGACAGGAAGGGGTAAGGAAATTTATTGATCGGAAGACTTGGGTGTACGTGAAACCAGCTAATCAGGATGCAAAAAAACTGATTGCAACTTTAGAATGATCTTAGTCAGATCATCGAAATGATCCGTCTCAGCATAAGTAGTCCCTGACATCAACTGAGATCGATCGATACATTGTGTACCTCCATTCGGCCTACTAGCATATGGGACCGAAAATTCGACGATATGCATTTCGACTTCCTGGTTAGAAGATTTGAACACATTTATTTCGCCAAACCTAAGTAACAGCAGTTTTCTAGAGTAAGTCTTCCCCGAATGTGCACTAATCTATCGCTCAAGGTATCTATACTCTTGAACCAGTTTGAGGTTTTGCCCTAGGCGGTGGACAGATGGTTCTTTGTTTGTTAACAAGTTTTATTTCAAGATCAACTCGTTTCATCAGTTCTCAATTGTCGTAAAAACCTTTATGACCAATTATGTCTATATCATGTATTCCAGCAGCTGGACATCATTTTTGAGTTCTTTGCGTGTTACTACATGACCTGCGCACTGCGCAGCAAGAAATTGAAGAATTCGCATGACAGCGTATCTGGATTAGTTCGAAGGATCTGTTTCTGAAAATTTGGCCGATCTTCTAGGCCGGAGACCAAAAATCATTCACAGCATACGTTAACTTGGACTTTATATGCGACGTTAGGTAGGGATATGCCTTAAAATACTTACAAGACATAACCTTTCTTAAAAATGAAACATAAAGAGACATGCTATCGGTTCATGTACCCTACCATAGTATCAAAGCCGGCGGCTGTGTTCTTCAGAGTTTTGAAAGTTGCGCCAACTTCTTCAGAACTAGATCGAGGGATTTTTAGCCAACCTCTACAAACTCTGCTAAATCCTTTGATGCTTGACTCAATTCGGCTTTAGTCAGACATTCCAACAGAAAGGTACACGTTCTTGTGGATCCTATTACTTCATGATGGTTTTCACTATGCCATTTCCGTCTGTTTGATCCTGTTAACCAGTTCTCACATATTAGGGGTTTATGCTAAGATATCTACATATCTACAGTTAAAGTAAAATGCCTATTCTTCTAGACTAATGACTACTGGATAGGCCTAGACTGCCTCACTAAATAACCACATCCAGCTAACACATCTAATCTCAAATAGTCTCACACTTGCCTACCAGCGGACTAGTAATTTAAAATTTTCTAATGAAAGGCCGCATCCCATTCCACATTACACAACATGCATGTACCTTCCTTATAACAATTTATTACGCAAGTTTAAAAAAAAAAAAAAAACTGAAACAGCTTAAGCTTGTTGGACATACCTCTTGCCTATGCTGCGTCAATGAAATTACACAATTACCCTTAATTCAATGTCAACACTAATAGAGCTGTGTTCGGACACCTTTTTGCATGCGACAGGCTTTACCTGCACACAAAAACGTTATTTAAAGCTGCCAAGCCGCGGGGCTCCATTCCAACCGACGACGACGACACCAATCACACTATATTGACCAGTTCCGCTGTAGCGTATTCCGTCGCCTCCTCTTGTTAATTTCATGGCATGGCCATCAACTGTCATTATTCCCTAACCATGTGCAAAATCGCAATGTAATTATTTTCAATCAAAAACTAAGTGCGTGTAATTACATGTCAGTGGGCAATAATCGATTAACATAAAACGTGGCCTCCTCAACCCTCCCCGTTCGCGCTCTATGAACTGTGCGGAATGCTCTGTCCATTGGTGCTACTGGTTTTGAATTTTAAGTGGGTGGCAGGCGGTTGACTAGACCCCCGAAAGCAGCAGCAGGACGAGGCGACACATGCCAAATGGTAACAACAAAAGGGAACCTACAGTAGGTGCGAGCGGTTAGATTTTCAATTTTGGTTTAAACATTGTGGTTTAACTTTGAAGCGATTACTTAAATTAACAAAAGGTCGTGTGGGCGAACGTTTTCGAGAAGTATGTGCATATTAACCCGAGCGCTCTGCTGCTGTAATGGATACTGCGGGATGGTACACGCGTAGTGGTTTTATTGCGGCATGGAGGTGCCTTTATGCGAGAACTCATGAAACATGACAGGAATTTGAGGAATTTTTCGGTTTTGGAAAACGTCAAAAGTCGAGGATGCTGTTTAACGTACATACGTGTGATATTTAGTGAAATTTTCGGTTTTGCATTTTTGGCATGTGGCCGTTTTTGAGATCAATATACAATATTTTCGTTTGACATTCGATGAGGTCCTGGTTGACGTTGGATATTGGATGACAACTTTGTGGGAAATCGATGTGAAAACTTTGTAACTGACGTTTCAAACGGCTGAATGCAAATCTGTGGCTTCTCTGAGAACACTGGGAGAATAGTGGTAGCGTGTTATGACTGTGTCAGACATTTTTGATATACATCAGAGCTACCATCCACCCGGACTAATGTTCCTTTGTAACAACCCTGCTAGAGTGCTGCACTGCTTTTTTGCATTTCATGCAATATATCATCAAAATCGTGTGTTTTCATCTAATAAAAACGCCCATGAAAAGTGGGCGTTTCCAAACACAATCGACAAGAAAATTGATTTTGATTTCTCGATTCTAAGGAAAATAGTGAAGTCTTGGTCTTGCTTCTCCTTCTCAAACGCATAAACAATCCGACTTGACTTAATCGTCCTCATGATTTTGGTAAAAATCTTGTTTCTCACATGACACTGTAACCGAGAATTAATTCCTCTTCGGTACATGAACATTTACTTTCCAGCTGTGTACCGAAGAGCGAAGAGAGAAAACTATGAGGAACAAAGAGGCCCTGGACCAGGAGAAGTGCTGGAGGTGATAGGTTGAACTTGCCCTCAGTTTTTGCTGAACATTTATAACAACTGCCTTTAACTGCCTTCATTGGGGTATTTCACAATAGCTGGAAGGCACAACGGTTGGTACTCAATAGCAAAGGAAAAGGAGGCTTGAATTCCACTTTGGCGTACAGACCATTGCTTATGCTGGACAAGACAGGAAAACCCCTGAGAAGATGCTAAAATCCCGATTCCCTGCAGAAATACAAACATAGTGCACATGGCTTATCCGATAGGCATCACAGTTTAAGGAAAGGCCAGATTCACCACTCAGGAATAGTGCTGTGTTTCCAAACCTCAATGTGAGAGATCCCTTGAACGTCAACAGCTAGGTGGAGTGCAATATCTCAGCCTTATGGTAACGTACTACCGGAAAGATTGAGACCTGTTGTATGACGGCAATGATTGAATCCAAAGAAAGGAAATCACAGCTGAAGCAGGACTTAATATTAGTAATACTGGCATTAGCATGGATGTATCCGAAGATACTTTCTTACAGATGACATCGGTGCGATGATTAATCCAAGAATCACTTTAGAAGCACAGAGAAAACTGAACTAAGTCTCAAGACCACTGTACGTCAGAGAGGATGTAGTACACGTACGAAAAAAAGATAAAAGTGAGGCAGTTTCCACTCCAAAGTCTAAGGAACTCACCAAGCAACAGTGGCTTAGACGATGGTTATCTCAAACAAGAATTTGATGGACAGACATATGTAGCTGATTCGAAGGAGAGGAAACATGTCAAAGTTAACTAGTATGTTACCCAGTTTCTAACCGGACACGGGTACTTCAAGTAGCGAAGAAAGGGAACACTTCATGGTGATTAATTGATTCTGTGTTAAAACTAAAAAGATAGTGAAGACGACAACATTCCAAGTAATGGCTAAAAGAAACCCGCACAGAAATAAGAAGCTAACATCACTCCGAAGTAATGTGAGAAGCATTCTCAAGATGAGTTTTGACTTAAGATTGAGCGTTTTTAATCGGTTGGAATCTGATACACCGGAGGGCCAATCACATTTAGCTGGCGTAGTAGGTTCCCATTTAGTTTCACAGACCGATTCTTGAGATTTTTATAAAAAACAGAAACATCAAACCATGTTGTCCCACAAAGGTAGACATAAACCTGCCAAGCGCACTGACTTCTCATTCTTGGATAAATTACTACCGATCTGCAACAAAACGTCAAAACGTGGTCAAAATCTTTCAGACTCAACTGAACTAAAGCCAATAACTAAATGGTCATTAATGCCGTAGACCAAGAGAAGAAGAAATTGGTGGTTCTTTTAGAATTCACCACAATAGTAGGTTTTGCCTATTTTCTAGACTCTTCCTCCTAAACAAATTTGCCTCCCCTTATCTTGCCTCCCATGAGGCACACCTTTCTGACAGCTCTAATAGAAATTATCAGAATGCCAACCTCCAACCGTCCACCCATTCCTGTAAGTTAGATTGCTTGCCACCTCTGCACAAAACTCTGACATTGACATTTCCATTTTGAAAGTCCCTTTTGCGAATTATTTACCCTGTACCATGTTGACACATGTCTCCATGCATTTAAAGCTTCCAGTGCCCATTTCGGAAAGCCTTCAATTCAAATGAAGGTCTCGAATCGATATTCACCAACTGCTGTGCACTCTGTGATTCATTTAATTTACACAAACACACACCAACCAACCGACCATAGTCAGACAGCAGACTGACCAGACATTTACGGAATGGGACAGCTCTGTCTTGAATTCAAGCCTCTCCTTGACTCCTTTCAGCTAAAACATAAAAAATCACAAAAGAGATTCGAAATAAAAAAAAAATAAAAAAAAACTGCTGTATAGGTCCATTGCTTCCGGTTGTTATTGTCGGCCTGACCATGATATGATGGTAACATTTGTCCCCGATAGATTGAA
Organism: Xylota segnis; assembly: GCA_963583995.1. Lineage (NCBI taxonomy): Eukaryota > Metazoa > Arthropoda > Insecta > Diptera > Syrphidae > Xylota > Xylota segnis. The sequence continues at coordinate 7,380,589 of OY757239.1, read as the reverse complement.
CCTTTTGTACCATTCAGGGGGGATGGTCGGCGAACTCACATGCTCCATCTGCAACTGACTGTCGGTTTCGTTCCCCCCGAACTATCCACATTGAACATTTATCGGGTGCCGGGCGATTAGATGAACGAGAGACTAAAAACGGATCGATATGCAAATTGGGAGTCATTTCTGGTGGAGGTTCAGAGGTTAAATTGGTTCAAATTGTGCGCCGACATCGAAGCCGCGGGTGGTGTGACCAATGATATTTCGAAAAGTATTTTTTTTTTTTTGTTCTGTCCTTCTTTCATCTTACTCGTCTTTATTCAGCAGCAGCAGGGAGAGAGAAGATATCATGCTGGGTCGCCCATTCAAGAGGTGCTAACAGATTTCCCCCTCCGCATTAGGTATACCTAATATCCCCCCTAAATAGTTCGTCAAATTTGAGTTATTACCGAGAAGATTGCGCCCCAACGACTACACCGATGAGGATGAAGATGATGATGATGATGATGATGAATCTGCTATTGATGATGACTCTGGACTCCATATATACCTCATATGGTATCCAATAGATGACTTTCTGTTAAATAGTCGATGCACTCGCCGAAAACGTGACACTCCAACTGACAAAAATCTCGTGGGGCAGAGTTTTTACGTTCGCAGAAGTTTTCCTTACCGTCGTCGCCGCCGCCGCCCGACCGACCGACAAATAAAAAGAAGGAAGAACCTTTCATCAGCACGTACGTAGTTCGTTCTTTTTCTGGAGGTCAACTGATGCCACCACCAGTTGGGGGAGATACGGATTTTTTTTTATATTGTTGTTCGTTGCCGCCGCCGACCGTGCTTTGGAGGTGAATTCTAGAGATTATGTGATTAACGCGAGCGCTCTCGCACTCGGGCGATGAAAGACTAAAGAAATGGCAGCAGGATGGACGTATGGATGCGAATATGACGGATTATTGGATGTTGACGGAGGACTAGTGTTGAACGCGAACGCCACTATCACGAAGAGCGGATCAATCAAAGTGGTTTTGTGAGTGCGCGCCGAGAGATGAGTTTGTCTCGGCGGATAGGTGAGATGTTCGCCTCCTTGTCGTTGCGAGAGACAATAATTGGCAGTGGGATGGGGCTAAAGGCAAATGACCTGTAATGTATTGTTGCATAATTTGTGCAGTTTTCATGGTGATTAGAGGTCATTAGAGATGAGCGCATGGATTACCTGGCGGAGAGTATTAAAGAATTTCAATGAAACGGTTTATCATTGCTGATACAGTGCAGATAGTCGTGTACATATGTATGGGTATGGGAGGCCGACAACAGCGTAGACTGTCGCCGGGCATATGGCACTCTGTTCACTATTCCAAGCTCCTCAACTGCGAATAGTTATTTGAAGACTGTCGTCGGACATAACTTTTGAAGCCACATACACAGGATGGTAGATCTCATTCAGTTACCATTTAACTGTTCCCCTTAACGTGCCCCAAATGTTCCCCTACACCTTTATGTATTTGGTTTCATTATTATTCGCTTTGGGATCAGTTTAGGTACATAAGTCAGTTAAAAATTGAACTTTTTGGTATCCCGTTGGTTAAACTAGCTCCTTTTAAACTCAGAAGTCGGGGATCTACATGTTGCAGTCGATGAATAGATAGTGGAATCCACCAGTTTCAGAGTTCCCGTCAATACATTGCATAGGATATATCGTAACAGTTTTACATGGACATTGGATGTTACATTTCGATGGTAACGTATACATATGTATATGTAAGTATAGTGGTACTGATGTTCAAGTCAACAGACATAACCTCTCCTACCAAAGTATTGCATTCGAACCTAAGGTTTTAGTCTCTCAATAATTCAACTGTTTTCTGCTGTAGTGGATGCACATGGAGTCACTGCTGCTATTGGGAACTATCCTGTACAACTTAATGTAGTATAGGGTCCTAAAGTGGTGCACATAATATTATGTTTGCTGTGGCAGAGAAAATAAAGGACATTGGGAATGAACGTATCTGAAAAGCGAGTTAAAGCGATGGGCTACAGCTTCCTGAACATAAAATAGGATCAGAACTAGTATCGATCGGAAGAAAAGAGAGACAATGACAATCAAGACAGACGATTTAAAGAACGTGGGACCAAACTGCTCTAGAATGATGATAAATGTTCGAAATTTAGTTCTATTAAGAGTAGTGTGGTCCAACATAATGTATGTCGCATCGGTTTGGATCAAATCCGAGACATCAACTGGTACATATGTATTTATATTTCGGAAATGCCAAGATACACGTATGTATATTCTAGTCGCCTGGTTTCTAAATAGAGAGGATAACGAACGAACGCTTATAGCCACGCATCGATACTTTCTCGATAGAAGGCCACCAACCGATAGACGGGAACCGATCACATGAACCCGATGCTTGTACATGAAAGTAGATTTGCTACACAAATTCCAGACAGATTCTACTATAAGCACCATAACACCGACTGTAAAAAGAAGCTGGTTTTTTACACCGACTTTCTGTACTGGGTAAACAGGCTTTCGGTTGTAAAATGGCTGGGGTTCATTGCCAAATTCTAAAAGTACATAGGACCTTGTATTGTCTTTCAAGCCCAAATCACAGCAGTTTGTGCCGGATAGCTAAGGCATTTAGAACGAATAGACAAGAACACTTCGGCACGAAGAGCCTTTGAATCCAATCCGGAGAGACAACGTAGGCAATAGAAGCGGATCTTGACCTAAGTGGCGCTCACGTGTGGAAGAGAACTTCAACCAATCCGCAGCTTCAACCATCTAATTAAGATGGACCTTTGCTTGTTTTTGGCAAATTCCCTCTTTTCGTTAAAGGGCCAGCGAATTCGCTCGCTTAGTTGAAAAATTCTTTTAGATACTTTAAAATACCTGTTTTGACTATGCCTGCCTGATCAATCGCGTACCTCACAGTACATTACCCTAGATCCTGCAGGGTGCAGGATGTAGATTTGTGAATACACCGACTAGAGTCGGATGGATCTTAGCTGTCATATCGTTCCAGCTCTTCTATCTTTATTTCTTCTACTTGTAACCTCAAAATATGGTCAACATACCTACCACTTCCCTGCGGTTTTCCCATCAAACTCATGTCAAATATGCAGCAATGTAATGAAACGAAGTTTTACACCCAATTAAATGAAACGTTCTCCATTATATGGCTACAAAAATTAAAAACCCTCTAACCCCTGGGCTCTGAGTGACAGAAAACGACGAAAAAATAATTACTTTCCCTGGAAAACGAAAAACAAAAAAAAAATTATTTCAAAAGCAAAACCCATAAAACATGTTCGCCACCCGTAAAACACTTGCATGCGTTGCGTTGCATTACCAAACATCCGCAGGTATTTCATAATTTGACCTCTGCAAGTGAAGGGATCCGTCTTGTCCCCTCATCTCACGCGATCATTTCATCGCCTATTACCTGAGAATTTCATAGGAAACTATTAAAAACAGCGGCTAACCGGAGAGACAGAACTCTAGTAGTTCTAGTAATGCACATGCGCGCACGTATGCAAGTTCGGCGTAAACGGATTCCAGGGAGATAGTTCCCCCAAGATAAAGGTCAAAACTTGGACACTGTAATTGCTATTCCGAAAATTGTCTGCAGTTAGCGTGCGTAAGTTGACGACCAGACACTGGGACGGTAAAGGCTTTCTTCTTTTTTTTTTTGTGTTTTGTGAGCCTGTTCTGCTTAAGCGGATACCATCTCTCATGGCGAAGCGATAAATTTCCCCAGAGAGACGACGAACGACATATCATCCGTCTTGGAATTTAAAACAGAGACCGGGGCAGCAGAAAAAAGAAACACAAAAACGACTTTGAATTCCATGGCCCTAATGATGGAAATCAGTTTTGCGGTTTCAGAAAGTTCAAAAAGGATTCAACACTTCACACCACATTAAAAGGCCATAAGGAGTTACTTTTCGGTTGTTTTGGACTGATCCGCCTCCTTTTCGTTCTGTCAGCAGCCTCCTTTGCAAATCCAAATTTAGACGCTAAAACGAAATCAGAAAAACAAAAAAAAAAAAAAAACACAAAACTGAAACACCTCCAAGAGATCGAATGGCCGGATATACGGTGTGAAGGAGTTGCCTGCGAGCTGTTAGTGTGCGGTGGGTCATATCATCATCGACCATCCATTGCGCGCGGTCTGCCCCGCACAAATGAGACTCAGGAATGAATGGCTGGTTAATCGTAGATCAGAGTATTGCCTTGGATACAATTTGCAGGCGTTTTGGTTAAAGTGTTTGCGAGTCATTCCTCACCTCATCATCATCATCATCATCGTCGTCATCATCGTCGTCATCATCGTCGTCAGCTCAGCTCAGCTCAGCATCATCAGGTGAATACATTCGGTTTCAGGCTAAAACAATGTTCTTGACGGTCTCTCGTTGGTGGTGTCGACCGCGATGATGCTGATGATGATGCTGGCAAAGGATTGCGTTTGGTATTCATTCGAATCGAATTAGAGGTGCGCAAAATATGGCAAATAATACAATTTGGCTGGGCACGTAGAAAAGATGGATAAAGCGAAGGAGGAGCAGGAGGCAACAGGGGGGGCAGAAGCCGACAGCCATGACAAAGATGGAAACTGGGGATAAGCTAGTTGGGTTGTCGTCATCGTCATCGCAACAGACTGTAGTGTTCATTGATTCAATTGCATTTCTCGATGGGAAGCAGATTTATGTGACGGAATTTTTCCTGCAGAAAATGGAAATGAAAATTGGAACTAAACAAGGGTTTGAGGTTAGTAGAAGGACTTCGTTGTAAGAACTATGATTGATGACAGTTGGGGATTTAACGACGATTGAACTTTAAGCCTGAAGAAATCTATTAAATTGGGGTGACTAGGTGCGGACTCTTAGGGTGAGGTTAGAAGACTATTGCAGGGAGGTAATCGCAGTGACAGCCAGGACAGGATAAGAAGCTTCTGACTGCACACATGCAGAATGAGAGTTTTCCATCCTGGCAGAGTATCTTCGCAAATTCACGACGAAACCTAAAGTCGCACCAACTACAGAGATCCTTAACGATACCTTCCTTCTTTTGATACTGAAAGGTACCATCGATTCTGTATGTTGGAGGCTAGAACGATTAACAAGAAATTGTCTTTCGAACGGGATAAAGAAAGCAGTATGAGTTTCACTGGGACTGAGGAATTTGTTCTTATTCTTTTTTTTTTGTTTAAGGATAATTGAGTTATGGAACTTGGAATAGTCTCAAGAAGTTTCACGACCTCATGGCAATCTTGTGAGCTGCTGTCCCCGTACAGATGCTCTGCGGATTTGCCTGTCAACTGAAATCAGGTTCATGAGCTGAGCAGGATATGCTATCAAAAAGCGAGATAAAGCCTGTGTGTAGCTTAGTCCGAGTAAAACCGGAACCTTCGCTTAAAACATGTTCCCACCGTTTCAGTGTTCTCTAAGCATAGTCGCCACGAATGAGATAAGGTAATTGAGATAATAGTGGCCAACTAGGAAGTCCGTCAAAAGTTATAGCTCACAGATTTAGCTCTACATTGCCTTGGCTGAAAGGTAGAACAGAAAAGGGGTCCAGGCCTTGCAAGTTCCTCAGAAACCTCATTGTTTGGGGACTCATGTTGAAGTGAGCAAAGTAATTGGAGGGCTAGATAGTAAAAACCACTGCTTGAAGATTGAAGTAGAGCGTCCTAACGACACTAACAATTTGGTATCAAAAATATTCTATTTGACATTCTTGAACCATCAGTGTATCATTCAGTTGAGAGATTCGGGGACTATCCCTGTTCTAACTGCTATTCGAAATGCGATAGAGATTGATGCTTCTTGGCATGAAGACCGAGATGCCTACTGCCGAGTCCAATTAGGTTGGTGGTTTTGGTGTTCCATAGAAGGGTATTCACTTGCATTTATATGAAGAGGTGGGTGTCCCAACAGACTGAGTTGGACAGTCATACGTAGCGGGAGGTAAGTTCCGAGATTTATTTTCTGTTTTAACTCCAATTTTTTCCCGAACAGCGCAGAACAGGCGCAGACGGCTTTAGACAGATTTTCAAGGGTTTCGGTCAGATAGTAGGAGTAAAACTCCACCTTGAAGGTCGGAAGTCGAGAACAGCCCAAGCTTGACAGAAACGTTTTTGATGCTGCGCATGGAGCATATCCATTTGCTTGGGTGTCAGTGGCATCAGTAGCAGTTCTGAGATGTCAAAAGTCACAGTGGATTTCTTTCTTTGATAGAGGCATTCAATCTTTCCAACAAGATGATGCAAGGCTGTTACTGTCGAGATACTCTAACGCGAAGATCAATAATTTCCAATTATCTTTAGGAGCACTTAAGTGAGGTCCTTAAAGCTTGAAGGTCTGACCTGAGCTGAGGGTATGCAGCCAACTTAAGGTATGAGCACTACATGAACTTTCTTCCAAGCTATAGGGATAGGCATAGGGACCTTTGTATGACTTCTGTGTGGGATTGTCTGATCGATGAAATCACGGAAAAAGATCCTCGCTCCTTGTCCCTCTTGGACACGATTTATTTTATTCAAAATAGTCTCCTTCTGACTTCGACCGGGGTGTCCTTCAGCATGTCGGTACAAATGGGGTCTCAAAAGAATGTGTATTAGATACTATTCTACGTCATGAAATGTATGACGATATTCAGAGACTCTCAGAGGTTCACTTAGTGAACTAATTGACTGAAAACATAGCAAGCAGGCTAATAAACGATCTAAGTATTAATTTCTAACCAACTTGACCCAAAACAGTCGAATGACAGACACTCTTAACCACATGAGTGTGCTCAGGACTTGAGTCAATAAAGGGAACTGCAATGCTGCACTTTTCTGCCCAGAATTCCAAGTCTTACATACTTTGGACTTCTACAGAGCAGAAGTTATCTAAATAGTATACCGGATAAGTGCTCCTAAAGAATATGAAAATTCCTTTCAAGGACTGGATGCAAACGAATGCCTTGTAGTAGGCAGGACTGCATATAACACTTTGAATACATCGAATGAGAGCATGAGAATTCAGATGAAATACTCAATCAACATGAAGTAAGAACCAAAATGTCTAATAGGAATTATTTTTCTACCCTTCGTCAACCCAGAAGGTCCTTGACTATGCCTAACGAAAGCGATTACAAATTAAAATACTGATGACTCCTCTACTCTAATCCGTAATTGAATGTTTCTTTCAATTCCATTTATGGTACATCCTTCCACTCCTCCAGGACAACTAAAACAAAAACAAAATCAATTCATTTACCGTCATTCAATGATAAATTCCAATAAACTAACAGAAACACAACACAAATGGAAAATATCTGTGTGGCTCAATTGCTCTGCAATGACATAATCTTCACTTGTTATCCGGTTTCCTCGTCCACAGGACACCCGCTCATCCAACTTGATGTTGACAAACTATTACGCAAGAATAATGATGAACTAGCTTGTAGCCCGGGCAACAATGACTGTTCTGCTTTCAGTCTCTTAATTGTCCGGTGTTCCTAGTACAAAACAAAGTCATAACAAAAGGATAATAATTAATTAACCGAGCAGAAGCTACCTTTTGCCCAATAAATTGTCTCATTGTATCCATGTTGTTGTCTGTGAGTTGGATGGTCTGAAACAAAAAAAAAACAATACCCATCGTGTCCTTATTTTCCCTGTTCCACAGAGCACAGTAAAGTAAATCGATCAATTGTATTGTTTGTCCTGTTGGACTGAGTGTTGTCATGAGGCCTGACGACGACGACGACTACGACTACGACGCCGACCGGGGCAGGTAAACAGGATGACCTGAAACCTTGACAAATAGCTTCGAAAGTAATTTTGGGAGTTTTTAAATAATTCACTATGTAGCCCCATTGTCCTAGATCTGTCATTCTATAGTCCTTTGTTCTTTATGCCTTGCTGGCTCTCATTCTCTCTCTCTCTCTCTCTCATTCTGTGTTTTCTTTTCCTTTTACACGAAAAATAAAAGGATGTGGATGTGGGGACGATGCCAATTCATTGCTGAATGAACTAAAGCAAACAGTTAACTAATTATGTTTACCTTTTTACTTATGCTGAAGGAAGAAATGGGATTGGGATTAGAACGATGCTGATGATCTCTTTGAATTCTATTTTGGCGAGGCTTTTGTGTGTAGGATTCGCCCTTTTTCGAATGATTGTTGTTTCCAATGGATCCTTTTCGGGCGTTCTTTTGAGTATTTAAATTATTTAATCGGATTTTCGGTTCGAGGAGTCTTTCATCGTGTAACAATAGATGGTTTGTTTAGCCGTTTGGTTTTGGAGGAATACACAATCATCCCACACTGCCTGTTGTCCTGCGGCACTGCATGTCAATCGAGTGGGTAAATATTTTCGTAAATGTTTTTAAATTGCAATTAATCTAGGATTTTCTGTGGAATGGGACAAATGAATGTGTCTGTGTGGTGATGATCGATGGGTTTAACTCTTTGGTTTGTTGTTGTGGTGATCTTAGGGACGGTTGTGGCCGCAGGCAGTCAAAGGGCCATATATGAGTTGTCATTCCAGCTGATGTTGGTATTGCCAAATGGTATCCTTTCGGTCGAGCAGATGTGTGGTATAGACTGGTGTCGATATAGGGGTGTAGTATGATATTGCACCCGATCAGAGAAATGCAAGTCATTAATAAGCGAATCGATGTTGTTAATGGTTTTCAGAACCAGTGACCACCGTATGGGCGAGGCAGATATTGCATAGTCACCAACATTCATTGTAACCTTGATAAGTCCACGAACAACCAGCATCGGTAATATGGACGAACTTAGACTATTAGAAGGCGAGGATGAGTGGTTCTATGATTGGTTAGACTTGAGCCGCTAAAGACGTCCACAACTGACTCAAAGATTGTCCTTCAATCTGAGGACGGACATAACAAACTTTGGTACACCAAGATGCTTAGAACGTCAATAAGTTGTCCATAGTCTTTTCCGCTGAAACACAGCAAGAATGCAGTTGATGTCTTGCGGACGTTCAGGAGCATACTTTTAGACTGGGTCCAGCCTGGAGAGGACAATTGTGTTTGTACATCAGTGGAGACCTTGGCTGACGAAAGGGGAACATATGTAGGGCATGGTTACCGGTCCTCTTTAGCGTAATCCCCGTGAGACCTGACAGCCAGAGAAGTGTCAAAGAGTTTAGCCTTCGACTTAATGCGAAGAATTCTTGCATTCCTTAACTATTTAACGCAGCTTGACTATCGCTACAAGCTCAGGATTTGCTGGGACAGAACTTCAAAAACAGAGGCATGTTTCCCTGACGAAGTCTATCCAGCACTAGACCCCTGCCTCAGTGTAGCGGTGGATATAGAATGCCACCTTGTGGGTACCGCCTCTTAATCTCTTTTATGACATGATGGCAATGCCTCATCTATCCAGTGTTGTCTAGCAGAGGTATACATCCAGCCAACCGAGAACCGAGACTTGGCTTTGAATTTGGCGCTCGAAGTCCCCCAGAGATGAAGAGATCAGAACGAGCCTCACATAGTATAACGTTGTCCTATAAACTGCGCCGCTTTTCCTGTCTAGTTTCTTTGATTTCTCTAGTGTCTCGTGGTTTTTATTAAAATTCTGTTGTTTCGGTGGGTATTTTTGGGGAATACTCAGATTCTTTTGATTGTTTCAATGTGTGAACTATAAACATACTGTGACTTGAACCCAACCCAACCTAAGATATTATTTTATCTAAACCATGGCTTCAGTGAAACTTAGCAAATCCTCGCCTTACTTTGGCCGAATATTATAGACAGTCAAAAGAGAAAGATACATACATATAGAAGTACGTACTTATGTAGGTACAAACTCTCCCTCAGCAATTACAAAATGACTTAATTTATATCCACAAACTCACCTTATTGTTAAGTGGAGCAATATCCACTTACAACGAGTCATAGATACTTACGCAGTTCAGACCTTAAGATTGATTCCCATTACTTTGTCTCTTCCGCCAGAATAGTGAAATAATCTAAACCAACCAGCTCCTACAAATCAGAACCTCCTACATTCGTAGATACAGTGCCATTCGTATGCATTCCGCTACCCATCCCTGTGGCACTTGATGAAAATTCCAAGAATGTCCTTACCAGTGTTAATGCATGTCAAAGAAAAATATCAACACACAACACAACACAACATTTACCTAAATCGAGCCCCTAAAGCCAGTTCCGACCGGTATATCTAATCCGCATAAAACAACCTTTCTGCGAAAATGCCATGCACATACCATGCGAACGACAAGACTCCAGCAAAACATCGCAAATTGTAACAGGTTTTGCGCACTCTAGGTAGAACCTTCAACACATCTTATGATTGTTACCAACAGTGGCATCCCTCCCCAATGCCACTTATTTCAACTGACTCTGACTCCTGATTTTAACTGCCTCTCCACTGGTGTATATGTATGTATCTATAAATGTATGTATGTATAATTCACTGGCTTTCCGTCCGTCTGTCTAACTGACTGATTGTCTGGGTCTTGGGTTGTCTGTTGCCGCCAACTCTCAACTCGTCGTGTATGAGAATTTCCAGGTGAGTTGAGTTGTTTGTGATTGTGTTAAGCATAATTGCATACGATTATTATGCTCGTTCAGGTGTGCAATTTATGTCATCAACTCTACAACAACAACCAAAGTCAAACCATTGCTCATTTGTTGTTGTAGTGTTCCTTGTTAACCACCAAACAAAATAGCAATGTGTGCACATTTGTATCGGTCTTCCATACTCCCTGTCCCAGTTGAAAGTTGTAGATACATATCCAGTTTGCCCATCTAAAGAATTTACACCACACAACACAAATCTCCATACCGAAAAATTTTTTTTTTTTTTTCTTTTTCGCCCAAGCAGTACAGTGAGGACACATTCAATACGGGTATGGGTATGGGTATGGGGCTACAAAATGAAATCATAGGGTCCTCTCTAAGCCTTAGTATCTTCCTGCCCAAGAGAAGAAGACAACTTGAGTACTTCTATGGTGTGCTTGGCCATTCGTACTCCTATCTATGTATGTAGGTACCTGCTGCTTGCCATTTGGTGAGCTTAATTCGATTCGATGAGGTTCGACTCTGTGGGCTTCCCCAGAAGAAGAAGAAAGTTTGAATAGATAGATTGGGTAGAGTGCCGGAATGGGACTCCACTGGATGACGATGATGATGATGACGACGACGAAGATGGTATGGTAGGAACAACTTATAGTACAACGAAAGGGAATATTGGCCCGCATTATTCTCCATCCGTCGGATTGGATTGATGGTTGTTTTCTCTTTTCGATTCCATTTTTCTTCTTCTTTATTATATGGAGGACTAGTGTGTCTTGTGTGTGTTGTTGTTTTCCATATATAGTATTGTGGGGAGTTTGATGTGTTTCCTCCTCTCGACTGGTGCATGTCACTCTTGTCCCGCATTATTTTGTTGTGTATTATATATGTATTTGTTCCTGTGTTGTTTCATGTGGACTCCGAATGAATTCAGGTGCAGCCGTGAAGGCGACACTGAGGCAGACAGACGAAAAAATTGTTTTTGTTTTTCGTTGGAATAGCTGCATTTTTGAAGGAAAATTGTTCATACTTCCGGTTGTTGGGTGAGATTTAGAAGTTTTGTTTGGACTCATTTGTGGTTTCCTGGAGTGTGGTTGGGGTTCCTGTCTTGTGAGAATGGTAGTGAACTTGAGCAACACGTGCTAATTGAATAAAGACTGGCAACCAATTAGTTCGGCAGCGACTATGTGTATTTGAAGAAGGAAATGTCAGCTTTGATTGATTTTTAGTGGTAAGTGATTGGGCAGGGTATGGTAATCACTGTCAGTAGTTGGTTTGACGAAACCTGCAGATGTTTTGATTCGATTCTGGTCCATAAAGCCGTGCAGTTAAGTACTATTTCTCGGTGTACTCGATGCCTAATCTGAGATTGATCCGTCATTCAAAAAGAATACCTATCGATGTAGAACTTTGTTTGGATTTTTACTTTTGAGGACGAAAGCAATTGATCATCGGTACATGGTACAGATGGACGTCGGAGTCCTTTCATTATGCCCTCAATTTCTATGAAGAGATGGAAGGAGAAAAGACAGAACTCAGAGATTGATAGGATGTAACAGCTCGATTCGGACTTGAGTGTTGCTAGAGACAGCCAGTTCAGGGGCTCTTGTGGGTTGATATCTCAAGGTAACCTCAACAGCCACAGGGGAAAATTAGAAAATTAGATCAAGTAAAAGCTGCAGGTTTAGAACAGAGTTAAGCAAAGGACGTTTCTTTTGTTCATCACTAGCTCTTTCATCTGCATATACATACATACATACATATGTATGTACATAGCATAATGATTTCCTGCTTAGGTTCGTCTAGAATATTTTGCCATTTAAGGGATTCTGTTGTGGGGGAAGGGAGGAACTAGTGCGCATATTGGTGAGCTTACTGATGGCAGGATTGACTTTTAGGAAAGTTTGATTGGGAGCTGACTAAGTCTTGTATAGATGAGGAAACGGATACGCTATCATGCTGTAGATATGACAACGTATCCTTCTCCGTAGTCTTATCGAGAAGTTTGTAAGAACAGATTTTGGTAATGTCATCGTTTTATGTGGAAGAGTAGTTTGTGGTGGGTTCAGTGTAAGTGCTTCTAAGGTTTGGGAGTCACATTGCCTGTCATAGATGTTAGAGTTTGCACATGTTGTTGGATGGGAGTTAGTGGGCAGATATGGTAGTTCAGATTCATGGAACTGCAAATTCTGTTAACTGAAAGAAGTTTAGAGAAATGTTTGGGTCCTGTTGAGATTTTCAACATAAGACAACCACAGCGTGAGAGCAAACTCAAAATATGGGCAAAGACCTATATAATGTATTGAGAAAATATGCAGAATGAGACCGCCTATAGATTTTATTATGAAGAAATTTTTTCACTTTCTAGTAAAAATATTGAGAAAATCGGTTTTTATTTAATAGTGGGCGTGTTTGTGGGCGGATTCTAAATATTTTTTCTTATGTTATAGGTTGGACATCAGGACGTATCAGTTCCAAATTTCAACATCCTCGCTTGACATTTAGAGCTTTAAAATGTAAATTTTGTTTATATCCTTAAAACCAAGGACGCTACAGGATGCACATTACCATATCCAACTTTATTTCCAAATTTCCCCCAACTTAGTCCTTCAAATTGTTTTTCTATCTCTAACCGTTTTTGAGAAAAATTAAATAAACTGTTTAAGGAGCATGTCCTGTCTTTAAGGCTCTTAACTTAACCCGCAGATGAGTTTCATCAAAATTTTTTTCAGTACTTTGCTTAGCAGTGTTTCAGCTATGTAATCCAATCAACAAAAGACCACCAACATCCAAATTAACGCGAAAAATTAGAAAAACTTAACGAAATCAACAATTTTTCCAGTGCAACACGGATTCAACAAAAAAGTCTTCTCAGTTTCTTTACCACCTTACTGCATTTTTTGGCCGAAATCGTGTCATACTGTGAATTTTTTGAAAAACGCATATTTTGTGCCAGAAATTAATGCACATACTTAGATTTAGGTGTTTTATTAATAAATTCATTGGATTTTGTTGATATTTTGGCTTGAGAGTGCTAAAAACATCGAAAAATAGAGCGTAAGCTGGTTGGGGCCTTATTCGCCATTTCGCGGGCACAGAGGTGGGTTTGAGATAAAAAAATGACAATATCCATTCCCACGATTCTCATAGTTGTTCATATAACAATTCTTGGACGTGGTTGATGTCTACCAATAACGTTAAAGTCAAGAAATCTATGATATCGTCAAGAGCCAAAGCCCTCCATCCGGAATCCCCTATGTAAGCAATTAATTAAATTTTGGAAAACTTAAACATATTGATTTTCAGTGTACTTATCTAAGTCAGGACAATAGAAGAGTATATGCTAAACAAACTTTATTAGATGAATTGACGAACACAGCTTAAACCAAAGCCAAACTCTGTTGCGACACAATTAGTTTAACAAGCTGGTTCTTGCTCATTGCCATGCCTGCTCATCCTGCAAATTTAGAGACTTCATAGATTTCCTAGTTCCCACAGCTTCTCACAAGTACAGCCCAATCCCTACAGGTTCCTTCCCGGACAAGGCAATAGGCACTAAGATACTGATGAAGTATCACGCTGGGCATCGAGCTCTTATAGTGTACTGGACATTTATTCTGCGAGCACTCACGGCTAAGCTAGTGTCGGTATAGCCAAAGGATACTACTTACAGAAGACTACTTACCAATAACAGCTCTGATTGCGTCCTTTCGGATGCCTTAAGGAAGGTTTCTGTAGTCACTAATTTGCTACAAGATCACTTTGTCTCGCGATCATTCGAATCGCCTTGGTTGTCCTTGACAATTGACCGCCACTGGATTTTTTCCAAATTATATATTTATTTCCAAATCTGTATTATTTATCATTTGAAAAACAAATTTCCTGCAGCTGTAACCGCCTCGTAAACGAAATTCGATCCCGAAATGATGTCCTCCTATGCGCACGCCTTCGATAAAAATCTCTGAATCAAATCGAATGAAAAATTGTGAAAAAATCCACCAAAATCTGCGACCAAAATCGAAAACACCATCCCAGCATCTCAGTTGCCATGTCCCGCCCACGGCCATACAACTACATCACATTCAGCGATAATATCACAAACGCAAACAGCCCTCGTCCGTCCCCAGTGCAAGCGCACACGCCACGTGTATTCTAATGCACACAACACAAACCCCGAGTTACTTCACAAAAATTTCGTCCTTATTAGTTCCGTTTTCGTCCTCATCGACTGCCCCCAGGCTATCCAGAGCAACTTAATCGAAAAGAATGGACCGCATCAAGAATTTTAATTTCCCAAAAAAAAAAAAAAAAACGAACAAACCAAGTCCGACCAATCGATCAGAGAGGAATCCTAAATTCAAACAACAACAATTCTCTTAAGGCTACTCAAATATCCTTAGGATGGAATTGATACCAATGCTGTCGCTTGCACCGCGCTTTGTACAATCGTCGCTGATGCCGCCTTTAGCAGCCCTGTCTGCCTGTGTGTCGTGTGAGTGCGTTGCGTATGCGGATGTCAAGAGCATTTACGTCACTTTAGGATTTTTTAATGTGCGCGCCATTAGCCCAAATCAATGTCAAAAGGGATGCAAGCAAGAACGCAAAAAGACAAAAAAACAAAAAAACCAAACGAACAGACAAAAATGTGCAAATTTTGTTCGGTCCTTATCTGACTGACGGAGGGTTCTCGGGGCTAAATTGACAAACTCCTCACTTGATGGAAATTCAATGCAATGTTACACCAAAACGAAAAAAAAACGAAAGAAATCCTCAAACAAAAAAGGAACAAGAAGAAAGAATGAATTTGCTTTTTTCGCCAGAGGGGTGTGTGTGCGCTGCAGATACTCATGACAGGATCAAATGTGCGTATATGCAGAAAAGGACCCGAATTTCAATTAATTCCAAATATATTCTGCCTGATTCCCTATCTTGTTTAGTTTTTTATGGAATTTTTCCAGTTTTTTTGAAGCCGTTTTTTGTTGGATCTCCCTCGTGCCAAGGGTTCCAAGCCGAAGTTCTATGCTCTCGCTGTCGAACTGACAATTGGCAGGCGTGTCAAATTTGCTTCAGCTGCATGTGTCGAGCGATTACCATGCAGACGGTGTCTTTGTATCTCATTGCTTGGAATTTTCCAATAAGGTCGGGGGCACCTCTAGCTATTGTTCCTGTTGAGGTAATCATGTGGAAAATATTGAAATTTCCCTTTCCTCCATGGGTTTGGGTTTTGAATTTAAAAAAACCGTTCGCCCTTTGGTCATAGTTGATTTAGCTTGAAAGAGGCATTTGACAATTTTGACATGAGGGCAAAATGTGTTACAAAGTGGTTTCATTGGAAGTTAATGGCTTTAGAACGCAATGAAAAGGACTTCTTATCCCACTGATCATACATGATGCTTGCAAACTCATTCTTAGCTCGTAGGCGTTTCAAATTGAGACGGATTTCATATTTTCACATCAAATTGAAGATGCTATACATCTACTATTTGCAGAAGGATAAATCATGATCAATAAAAAAAATCGTTTCAGCAAGGTCTGAACTCTGGTTCAATAGCCATCGAAGCCATATAGGGTCTATTCTAGCGCTTCTATAAAAGGCATAGGTATCACAGCTTTATTGGCCTTTCTAGACATTACGGGAGCGTTTGATAATATTGTCTGCGGTTGCAAAACAAGGATTGCCTTTGTAACAAGGAGAATTTTGCCTACCAAAGGATAGGAGACAAAGGATACTTCGTCATCCGGAGGAATCTCGATCCTCACTCCGACTATCTCTAGTGGATCTACAGAAATTACATAGCCCTTAGTTACGCTAATGACTTGTCATAACTTGGTCAGATATAAACATTAGACGACAAAGTCATGCAATGAGCTTTATACGTGCTAGGATGAAGAAACAAAGAATGAGTTTCTATCAATGCTTGGAAGGCCATTCTAATACCTCTTACGAAAAATAGGCGGGTCAATCTCGAGTATTTCACTATCAAAGGCATTTAATTAATCTATTTCTGTGAGGTAAAATATCCCAGCGTTAGTCTAGATAGACGACTTCTCAAGAACCACATATGTATGTATGTACGCATTAAATCCGCTACCAAGCGTTTTACTGACGCTATGTGGGGTATACGGCAGGACTATTTATCTTCATTCGAAATGATATAATAAATATATATAAGAGGACCTGCCCTATGGAAACAATTGGAGCTATTGTTGTATTCTTCAATATACTCGGCATTATGATCAGGGAATGGTTGGTTTAGGTTGGTTTTGACCGGCCCTCGATGAGGATGCACTTAGACCAGAGAAGGTCCATTGTGCTGCTGTTTAATAAGGTTGGTGGGTCACCCTCTTACTCCTGGAATTATCCGCTCCTTTTTATGAAAGAGCCAATTCTAGCCGTGCAGGCGGTGTTTATATCATTGAGATGTGAAGAAGAGGTATTTACCTAGTGTGGCCTTTCTGATGTTGGCAAGTGCGGGACATGTGCATAATAAGTACAGCTTCTGCAAAAGTCATTGTAGGAGATGCCTAGTCTTTGAGCATGTCTTCCTAAAGCACAGTGGCCGGTTAGAGTATTAACTATCATACAGAGGGCTCCTCTCGTCTGTTTTAGGAGACCCGTGGTCCTATTTTCGTTTAAGATTGGCCATAGCAGTCTGGCAGTCTTGCAATAGGCAAGCTGTTGCCAACGATGGTTGGCCACCCTTATTGCGTCAGCGTTGACCAGGTATTTAGTATACGACATAGGCACCTGCCGATGTCGGTGACGCACATATATGCTATCTAGACCAGAGGAACCTCTTCTAGCCAATGCGTCAGCTTCGCAATTTCCCGAAATGTCACAGTGACCTGGTACCCAGCAAATGGTGAGGTTGTACTGTCCAGTTATCTCGTTACGATATACGCGGCAACCTTTCACTGCCTTTGATCTCATAGTCCTGGATGCGAGAGATTTGATAGCTGCTTGACTGTAGATACATATATATGACAATATCCGATGCTGATATTCCATTAGCCGTCAGCCAGTCAGCTGCTTGACGGATGGCATAGATTTCGACGCTGCAATTGTGTGGGAGGTTGAAGGAGACGTGGATGCCTAAGTCCTCTGAGAAAACTCCGGCTACCACACCGTCCTCAGTTTTGGATCCATCCGTAAAAATTGATAACGATTCGTTGTACAGGATCTCACATTGAGTCCATTCGGTTCTGTTAGGCACCGAGATTTTGTAGCCATTGTTGAAGCTGTTTTCGGCGGGCAGGTGGTCGGTGACCTGAGGGAAATGACGGTACATCAATAGTATACTGGCATGTCCTGTGGATTGCTCCTTCCATTGATTAAAGCTTCTCAGCCTGATTGTCAAGCAGGCAGCCAATTTCTTTCCGACGATGTCTAAAGGGAGCAAGTGGAGTAAGGTGTCGGTGTAAGTAGATGAGAATCGGTTTTACTACCGAGGTAAATCTCACTACCTCAGGTAAATCAGGGAATACTGAGTCGGAAATTTTTTTTTTAAATATTGGAACGTCACAACAATTATAGTCTAATAGTGTTCCGATAATGAACGAAAACTGGTGTTTGAACTGGCGTCCTTGAACTCAAGGCCAAAGCCTGGATTCCTCGATATATACTACTTACAGAGTGAATTCATAAACCTTCGAAAAGGCATTAATGCCCCTAGAATACATACATACATACATGTCTTCCCAGATAGTCAGGAAGTGCTTTCTCCATGGTAGGTTAATGGTGCAACAATGCATTACCATCCTTTGCTAGACATCACAGAGTTTGGATCCTAATGACCAGTGAACCTATGTATGTATGTATGTATCCCTTGTATCTACCACAAGAATTTATGAGTATACGACACCAGAAGTTGAAAATTTTGAGATTAAACTTGTTTCATCTCTTTAAAGATGCCTCTTATGTTAGTGATGACTGATGAGCAATATTTTTAATCTGATAAAATAGTGTGTTTGATCTAGGTACTATGACTTACCTATAGCACCATCTGCCTATTGATCGCATTAAGCTTTAGTTGTATTTCAAGACAAGTAGCTTGTCTGAGAAGTCCATTTGCGATGCTATTGCCTGAAATGTCTCTGGAAGTACTAAGGTGAGTTCCGAAATGATTTTTGAATTAAAGGTGACAGATTCCAGAGCTTTGATCGTGGTTTGACTGTCAGTAAAAAAAGGGATATCCCAATTAGGTATCACATTGCATATTGCCCTTCGGACACGGCATTAAACCTTCCATTCGTGTAAAAGAATATAACACGTACAACACGAATAGTTGTGAGAAGCTAGGCTTTGGGTCCCATTGACCTGTTGCGCAAAGTAAAAAAAAAAAAAAAAAACATCTGTTCCAACACCCGATTCTGTTTTAGATATGCACCTATAAAATTAATTTTGTCACCCAAAATCTTTCTCCCAATTAAGCCTGGAGAAGATGTATGCTTAAAAGATTTGGTCGAACAGAAATGGTGTAAGAGTGTACGAGTATAATGGACAATGCGGAAGTAAGATCAAAATCAATAAGAATAGAGGAGTGTTTGATACGTAGACTGGACCACTGATCTTAATTCGAGTGTCTAGTCTAGTGTCTAGATACTAATGGCTAGGAATACCACGCACGATAGATATTCCAAGTCTTTCAAGCATTCTTCAAAGTCCTTCAGACGGCGAATAAAAATGCAAGGAAGGCTGAGGAGGAGAACTTTTTCTGATGCGATGGAGCATGTCAGTAATGTACACATAAGGACTAACGAACGGCATCCAATGTTAGATAAGTTAAGGTTTTGTTGAAAGTGGCAGGAGACTCGATTAAGTTTTAAGATAAAATAAATACGAGAAATGCACCCCTGGGTGCAAGGAAATGTCCCCAAATTGATCTCCATTTCCATCTGAATTCATTTGAATTAAATTAAATGTATTTCAGAATCATTTAGGAAACCCATTATTCATCAATTTTTAATTATTTTTGAGCTAATTCCCGGTTTCTGGCCTACGAAACGTCGAAAAAGGCCCCAACCAGCTTACGCTCCATTTTTCGATGTTTTTAGCACTCTCAAGCCAAAATATCAACAAAATCCAATGAATTTATCAATAAAACACCTAAATCTAAGTATTTGCATTAATTTCTGGCACAAAATATGCGTTTTTCAAAAAATGCAGTAAAATGGTAAAGAAACTGAGAAGACTTTTTTGTTGAATCCGTGTTGCACTGGAAAAATTGTTGATTTCGTGAAGTTTTTCTAATTTTTCGCGTTAATTTGGATGTTTGTGGTGTTTTGTTGATTGGATTACATACCTGAAACACTGCTAAGCAAAATACTGAAAGAAATTTTGATGAAACTCATCTCTACGTGAAGTTAAGGGCCTTAAAAGACAGGACGTGCTCCTTAAACAGTTTATTTAATTTTTCTCAATTATTAGGTTATAGAAGAACGATTTGAAGGACAAAGTTGGAGGAAATTTGGAAATAAAGTTGGATGTGGTAATGTGCATCCTGTAGTGTCCTTGGTTTTAAGGATATAAACAAAATTTACATTTTAAAGCTCTAAATGTCAAGCGAGGATATTGAAATTTGGAACTGATACGTCCTGATGTCCAGCCTATAAGATATGAAAAAATATTTCGAATTCGCCCACAAACACGCCAACTATTAAATAAAAACCGATTTCCTCAATATTTTTACTAGAAAGTGAAAAAATTTTTTCATAATAAAATCTATAGGCGTTCTCATTCTGCACATTTTCTCCATACATTGTATAGGTCTTTGCCCACGGTTTGTGTTTGCCCCTTGCGCTGTGGTTGTCTTATGTTGAAAATCTCCCCAGGACCCAAACATTTCTCTAAACTACTTTCAGTTGACAGAATTTGCAGTTCCAGGAATCTGAACTACCATATCTGCCCACTAACCATCCAACAACATGTGCAACAACTCTAACATCTATGACAGGCAATGTGACTCACAGACCAGAAATATACTTAAACTTAACCTACCACAACCTACTCTTTCACACAAAAGGACGACATTACAAAAACCTGTCCTTACAAACTTCTCGATAAGAACACGAGGAATGATACGTTGTGATAGTTACAGCATGATAGCGTATCCGTTTCCTCATCGATAAAAGACTTCATCAGCTGTAATCGCCATCATATACCTACAGAAGGATCTCCCAATTAAAAGTTCCTTAATCACTCGAAAAAGATAATCCTCACATCAGTAAGTCCACCAGTATCCCCATTTACATATGTACATGGTTTCTCCTTTCCATCACAACAAACCCCTGACGTAACAAAATTTACAGACGATCACAAGCAGCAAACTAACACACTGCCCCACATAACCAAGCCTTAGTGATGCTCCTAGCTAACTCCTAGGATCTTAAGTATGTCTTCACATGTTGTGCCTTCGACTCTATAGAGATCATTTCGAAAATTAACAAACCAAACCACCATTCCTCCGTAGAAAACTATCTAAATGTCTCCAGAGTTCTTCCCGATTTCCACCTTTTCTTGAGGGTATTCCTGTTGAGAACCAAGAAAAAGATTACTCTTGGCATTCCTAAAGTATGATACATTCCTTCTTCTACATTTCTTTTGATACTTACCATTTCCCGTTAAACAAAAAGCTCTGCCATCAGTTCCACAATCGCTATCTTATTTCCCAGTAAAACAACCCAACCAACACCCAGCGATAAAGTATCCAAACACAAACCGCATGTACCAATCCATAGTATGGTAGAACCAATTACCGATCTACTTCAACATCCCACCTAAGAAAAAGACAATACTAAAACGTGCAGGTACACCGTTCTATTTTCTGTCTTAATCCACCTAACATGCTTCAGATTCACATTCTTCAGAATCAAAGTATCTACACGCTATTAAATCAAAAATATATGATCAATGCAGTTTCCTAGTATTACCTATCCATGTATAGTAAAAGATAAAATAGTAAGAAAAAAACTAGTTTAACTATAAATCAAGCAATAATAATCAAAACAAACTCACAACCCATTGAAAAAAGTAAACCAAAACCAGTATCTCTCGTGTCTCTCTTGAGTGGTTATTGCCACTCAAGTATCTACGAGTATCTATGAGTTGAATTAGTCCACGAATGATACCGACTTCCTTTCATACAACACTCAGGCATGTTCTCCATTTGAGGAGCACAAATTTACTCAAAACAACTTGACGGGAACCTCATCCGTACGGTGAGTAATAAAATCACTCATACAAAACGCTGCCATAAAGATAAACAACCAATAATCCGTTCTTTTAATTTCTTTTTACACACTTTTTTCGCTATAACTGCATTACTTAATAGTAAAAAGAGTACAATCATTAACTCATTAACAGATTCATGTGCGTAATTAAAGTCGACGTGCTGCCCTATGATAAGTATAACTTGCTGTGAACGTACAAAGGTTATCACTATGAACTGCTACCCATTGAAGACTATTGAACTACGAGTATCAGCACAGTCCACTGCTCGTCGACTGTTAGATACTTTTCAGATTCATTTTATTCATTTAAAAGAATTTTGTTTGCTTTACGGTTTTTTATTTTATTTTTATGTTTTTGATGTTGGTATATTTGATTTCTCTAATCTCTCGCTCTATGAGGTCGTTTGGGTGTTGTGTTTTTTTTTATGGGTAATACTGATAAGTGGTGGAAATGTACCATTAAAAGTGCATTGATAGTCTTAAGAAAAACACAGAAAAAAAAATTGGAAATAAAAATCAGTAAGAATCGATTTGTCCTCGATTTGTTGCGGATGTTAAGGGCCGATAACTTGTTCTTTTATAGAGATTTAATGATGACTCCATTTTTGTTGTTGTTGTTGTTGTTGTTGTTTAATATTTACAATCAAAGCTATGAATATTCATGGATGAGGAGTTATCGATTACTGGGTATTTTATGAGGGACAAAATAAAAAGAAATGAATTAACTTATCGCGATGATTTATCTTAATTCTTACCAACGCAACGGCGGCGGTAGTCACTAAAAATTAGGAAACAAATGTTTAGATACTATTTGATTATGTATACTCGAATATAATCGTGTGAACTGAGGAGATTAGTTTAAAATTAAGTGATGTAGGATGTGTAGGAGGCAACAATTCATAGTGTTCGACGTAGGATCTGATGGACTTCAGTATCGCTATGGTACCAATATGTACATACAAATCTATGTTCGTTAAAGAAAAGGCTTGTTCCGAGCTAAGCCTTGCAATCTCATAGGCCTTCCCATACTAATCTCAGGTTCACCGTTTTGTTAGCTGATATTTCATTAAGTACAACTTGCAGAGTTCTTCTGAATATAACTACTGCCCACTCTAGTGTGGTTAGTGTGTTGGAGGTTCCAGGCTCTATCCCTAGACAACACCTAAATTTCTTTTACCTCTAGCGAGCGTCTGACAAACAGTAGCGATTACAACTGGCATGAGAAACCTTCATAAACAGTAGGCCCCTTCCATTCCTGTAGAGAATATAAAACGCACAACACGACTAGTTGTGAGAAGCTAAGCCTTGAGCCCCATTGACCTGTCGCGCCTTGGCGTAATCATCATTTGTCTTTATTTGTTATCTGCTTTAAATAGCACGACCTCCAGTTCCAAGCAGAAGTACATGAAATTACCGGGACCTACCAGGGCCTATCCACTCCGAAGAGCTATTAAGACATAGTCATCTACATAGACGGCCAATCATCCATCAAAACTGGTCAAGAGATGTAAAGAGGGACTCATATGCCTCAGTTAGAGGCCATCACATTTGGACCCGGAATTCATGGGGTTTAATGGATATAAAATGGGTGATGAGCTAGCCAGGAAAATCTCAAAATCAAATGATAAACATACATATAAGCAGACTCCTCGGTTCTAACTCCCATCGGTTCCACACGTTCAAAACCACTACGGACTTCTATACCAAGGCTAACATATGGTGTTACACTTTGAGCCCGATGTAACAAAAAGAGGACTATAGAACTTCTTTTGCAGGCATCCTCAATGGCGACCCATCTTAGGAGAATGAGAGCCAGCACCACAGACCAACATATAGAGAGGTTGTGACTAGATGTACTATTTTCCATGAAAGTGGAAAGTGGTAAATCCGTTGGACACAGCCAAAATTATTCCAAGTTTAGGCCATTAGTAACGCATGAGTTTCCCCTTGAAAATAAGATTTCTTATGCTGTCGACAGTCGCTGTCATTAATGGAAATTTCGGCTATTCCTGGCTCAGACTCTATACGGAATCAGTAACGTATTTGAAATTTATGCTATCACCGAAGTTCTCAGGGCATTGACGATTCAATGGTCATTCAAACTATGTAAGCCTTAGACGTAGGATTGCCTTAGTATTATACTCAAGGCACCAAGGAAGGTGCATCCGACAGTGTTTCTAAAGCGTAGTTCTATGTAAATGTCTCTTGTCACCTGGACAAGTCAATATCTCTCTGAAAAGCTGATAAGTCTCAAAAAGATTCAATTTGTCACTTACAGATAGTTCAATGATTTTAGACCAGATTCGGCACCCATGTGGAAATAATCGGTTCTTGGCCTACATATGTACATACTTACATACATATTCATGATCCTGTTGAACGTTTATGCCCTCTTTGTATTCCCGTCCTTTAGGTCAGCTCCATATCTACACACAATCATGTGTATTTAAGGAATGGTTTCGAGGCGATTTTGTGCTCTATGCGGTTGCCTGCCTACGCTAGTTAGATACGTATCATTCTCTGAACATGGCATCAGCTCTCAAGCTCGTTATTAGACCCATCAAATTGTCAACTGCCACTTTACATTTGCTGACGCATGTAAATGTCTTGTCTTATTAAAGGTTATAGCTGCTATTTCGATTCATTTTTCTTCTTTAGATAATTTGGCTCATTGACAGGCTTATAATTGATTGCAACACACCCATAAATAGTCCACAACGCCTTCTTAATTTCAAAGGTGACACCATTATATCCAGAAATAGTCCCCATAGAGATATTTTTAGATTAACGTCTTGTACCTACCTAAAAGCACGAGAATAAAAGAGTGTGAATGAGTAGTTCTCTGATATTTATCCATTTTTTCTTTTTTTGGAAAGGGAACGATCTATCAATTATGTATGTATGTACGTATGCATTGACGTTTGGAGTAAGGCGCACGTGCTTTATTCGTTCTCATAGATTCTGGTGGAGCACCTAAGCCAGTTAGAGTATTTTAGGGACATAATCTTGTCCTGGGTCTACTAAATAGGATGAGGCTCATAAGTAAACACATCTCCCTTAATTTTTACTACCCACCGTATCCTGAAATATTAATTATTACGACTCCATTAAAAAAATATCCGTGCAAAATCTGTAGCCCGATTAAGAACACATATTTTCATCAATAAAAATGGAAGAAAAAAAAATTCAATTCGCACTATCCCTTTTGAAAATGTAACCATAACTTGCGCTCTACCTCATAAACATTTTGTTTACATTTAAACACTTGAGTTTACTCAATTACGAAAAACCAGGAGGAAGAAGGAAAAAAAAAGAAGAAAATGTGTACACAAAACACAACATAAAAGCGAACAAAACAAGTATTTATTAGATACTTTGTATATAGACGACGGAAACCAGTTTAATCGATTTTCAAAAGAGAGCTCAAACAGGTATTTTCCGAAAGAGAATTTAAGTATCTCTTCGGTTGGATGGTGAAGTTTGAGTGACATTTTATCTCTGAATTGTACTAGATTTTTGCACTCAAATTGGTTGGAGTGGTTGTATGTTGAGTTAGGTAGCAAGTGACGTCGCAATGGGGAGGATATTTCGTTATCAAATAGGCAAAGATACATTTTTGTACAGTTGCTAATAATCAGGTTTCCTTATATCTATTGTTGTTCAAATGAATGAGGTATTCTGCATATAACGACTGCACTCTAGAAAAGAAAACCACTTGCAGTTAATCCGACTTAACAATGCCATCCCGGGTGCAGTTTTCAAATAGGAAGATTGAAAGTGACGCTCGATGTGAGGCAGCTAGTTGAAGAATCAATTTGCTAGAGAAATCTTTCTGATATGACCCAGAGTATGGCGAGACGAGTTGACTATGGTCTGCTTATCAACTTGGTTCTTAAAGATGCTAAATACATGTAACAATCAGTATGAATCAGGAAATGCCGTCTATTTAAATCTTGTGAAGCTTGTCTAGCTGATTCCCAAGGACACAACATAGGTTGAAATCGAACTGTCCGCCTCGAAGAGATGAGGTTTATTAAGGTTTATTAGATGAAAGACCTATCGATACTATAGTAAAGGACTTGAAGGTGTCATTGCCAAGCAATTGTTTAGACAAAACAATCAGCTTTATTCTGTACCATAGGTCTTACAAGGGCTTAAACCTCAAGTAGCTTAAAAGTGTCAGTTATATCTTCTTGAGGTCAATGAATCAACAACGATATGAAAACTAGACATGCCGGTCAACTAAGTGTTTACGGAAAAGATGGCTTTCAGCCTGACACTGAGTTTGAGATGCTTTCAAAGTGGGACCCATTTCTTTTGAGCTTATTATTTTCAGCGGTCTTTGTATGTCTTTTGATGATTTATTGAGTCGAAGATCAACTATATCTATTGACCCCGGGTAGAAGCGCATAACACAAATCCTTTTGAAGTTCACAACTTTCATTGCCTGATGAAGTACCTAAGGATTGCTTAGTTGTACTGGTGTATTAACCAAGATACATTTAGAGACACCACTTGCAAGGGTTCAGCAGAATGCTTGCAATGAACTTTGCCTTTGCACGAGTGTGTCAGTTAAGTCTGTTATAGAGGAACAATTTAAAATATTTTACCTTTTTTAAAGAAACTAGTGTTGAGTTTTTTAAAATAGTAAATGAAAGACATTGGAATTTCGAATTATCCTTAAAGATTGCTATAGTCTAAGTCAAATTGAGACTCTTGTGGATACAGTAGTCAATCATATAGACAATGATAACTTATTAGAAGGGTAAGATCCAAATTCCTTCACAATTAGTCACGTTTTCGAAAGTTACAAGGAGTAAGATCTAAAAAATCTTTCACCCTATTGTTGATAGAATTCCTAGTTCACCCACCGATTTAGTCTTCATCTAAACCTACTCCCCAGACGCCACCAATCAAAAATCGTTTCTCCACATGGATCTCGAAATTCGTCTTTCTGATTCACTCATTTTTATTTTTAGTCTACGTTCGGTTGTAAAATTTGAAAAATTCTAATTAAGGCTATTTTTGGTGTTGCAACTTTGAAATCAAAATATTTAATTAACGTCCAATCTGTCGGGTGTGTTGCGGTGCGGAAAGAACTTTAATTTATTTTGGTTTTTAAATATTTTTATAGGTTATCATAAATTTGCTATATTTTGGAATTGAAGTGGCTAAGAGAAGATACAGATTGGGTATGTTATTGATTTCATTTGGTGGAGTTGCAATCCACAAAATAATTCATTAGATCACTAAAAGCTTAATGACTACAAGAACACAAGTATGGATAAAGCCTGAGTTACATATGTTAGACTTAGACTTAGCAAACCAGAGGACATCTTTCAAAAATTTCATCAAAAGACTCAGCTGTAGACAGTATATTAGTGGGACATAGCTTACTTTACTTAAAAAAGCTGTGATTCATTAGCAAACACTATTCTGTAGTGTGAAGTGGTGCTTGATTCTCATCCTTGCCTCTATAGCTAGAGACCTTTGCATATTACGAGTATACCCATCGAGTGGGCACACGGTTATTCTTGTCAACACAGAACAGTCACGTTATATTGTAGAAGTGCCTTACATTCTAAAGAACGAATCGTTTTCGAAAATCGTAGTAGGTACAAACTTCTACTTGAGTTCATCGATATATGAAGAAGACTAGTTGCTCTTCTATTTAGGTGTATTTATTCTATCCTCACCATCTTCTTCTCTGCTAGGATGTATTCAGTCAGTTTCCCCCTGGAGTTTTAAAATAATCTGTCCAACTAGAATTGAGGTTTGATCATAGGGACTCATTATCTAGAGACCAGCTTCATCAGTTTTAATCTAAACCCAGATTATAGTACTCCTCTTGCTCTATATCGAAGGAAAAGATGGTAAACAGTTTTAATTCTTTTACTTTTCCTTATAGATACAGGACAACCTAGTTAAAGCCCAACATTTACTGTATTCTGACAGGCTAAATCACAAGATAGAGGGCTTAAATTGCAAATATCTCGTACACGAATTTAACGATTGATTTTGCAGAGTATGCCATGGATTAATGACGAAGTCAGTAAGGATATCACAACCAAAAATTATCGAAGAATTCTCCAAATCTCCCGAACTTATCCTATCCAAACGAAAAGAAAACATCTCCCCCACACACATTCCCTCTTACAAAACGACTGAAATGCATCAGACAAAAATAAAGACATCTCCTTCAATGTCCGATAAAATGCACTGAGAATTAAAAATGAGATAAAAATCCGCTCCATAAAAATGAGTAAACATCAAAATTCTGAAAACAAAATATCTCTCTCAAAAAAGGAGAAAAAAACACCCAACAGATACTCAACTCATTCCACAGATACATTTCCGAGAACACCTCAAGAGAGCGCATGTCCACAACATCAGCGCCAGAAAACCCCCGCTCTGGCCAAAATCCGTACTAAAATCTAGCCCACTTTTCATGGGTTCGTGTGAATGTATCTCAAGAGAATGAAAATTTCTCCATACCGACCATCGAACCATCTCCCATCCCACTCAATCGCCCAATCCAACCCTCTGCCAGCACGAAAAAGAACCATACAAACTCATGACGATTTTTCCGAATCACATCAGTTCGAGTTCGAGCGTTCATCGTACAAGACGTGTGTTGTCTGCACGTCCGGTTCTATTAAAAAAAAAAAGAAACGGGTTTAGTATCTCAGAGTTATACATTTTTTGTATCTACCAAGAATTTAGGGAGTGATAGATATTTTTTTTTCCTCATCGTATAAGACAGACAAACAGTTTTTTTTCGTCGTGAGTGCGAGCTAAGCAAACTGAAAATCAAAAGTGAATATCCAGGATGAAGGGCTAGTGCTAAGAAAAATGTTTAAATAAATTTTAAATCGAAAATAAAAAAAAAAAAAAAATCCAAAAGATATACAGTGTGCCATCGATAATGAGGCGAGTGTTTGGAAAATGAGTTCGAAGCCTTATCCTTGAGAGAAGAGTGGAAGAAATTTATTAAAGTGGCTAAAGTGGACCCAGAAGTGGTCGAAATTTTTTTGTTTTGTTTAATTTTTGGAGAAAAAAAATTAAAATTAAGTGAAAAGTAGACGAGTTAAGAAAAAAAAATTTAAAAAAAATGGAATTATCCTATCTATCAGTCGCGATAACCGTGTTTTTAGGACTCCGTGTCGCGGCTATTAGAGCCAATGACCTCTACGCATCAGGTACGGGATCGCCAATCCTGTCGGGTAATCACTGTTCCTGGGAGTACAACGGAACGACATCCGTGACCTGTGAGTTGCGTACGATCGAGAGGACGGGTTTGGATCTGCAAGGCGCTGATGGAGCGAATCAGCTGCTGATTAAGTGCAGCGAATTGTACCTGTTTGAGAGTCAATTGCCGCAGAATTCATTCGCTCGACTTCAGACCTTAGACGAGCTTCGCCTGGAGGCGTGTAAGCTACTTCAGCTGCCCAACAATGCATTTGAGGGCTTGAGTGCTGTAAAGACCTTGGCTGTCAATACGAAAAATGCCGATTGGGGTCCAGGGAAGACATTGGAGCTGTTTCCGGACTCACTGATCGGTCTGAAGCAGCTGACCGAATTGGATTTGAGTGAGAATAACATTCGAGCATTGCCGGCTGGGTTCCTGTGTCCGGTTGGGAATCTACAGGTTTTGAATTTGACCAAGAACCGCATACGATCGGCTGAGAATTTGGGCATCTCCGACATGAATTGCAACGGTGGTAGCGAGCTGCAGGTTCTCGATGCCAGTTTCAATGAACTACGATCGATATCTGAAAATTGGGGAATTTCCCGATTGAGGAGGTTGCAGCATTTGAATTTGCAGCATAATAATATATCTGAGCTATCCGGGGAGGCTTTGGCTGGCTTGAGCTCCCTGCGTATCGTCAATTTGAGCAATAATCACTTGGAAACCCTACCGGAGGGTTTATTTGCCGGCTCGAAGGAACTGCGAGAAGTTCATTTGCAAAACAACGAGTTGTATGAGCTGCCCAAGGGCTTGTTTCATCGATTGGAACAGCTCCTTGTGGTGGATCTGTCCGGAAACCAATTGACAAGCAATCACGTGGACAATACCACATTCGCCGGTTTGATTCGATTGATAGTTTTGAACCTGGCTCACAATGCCCTGACACGAATCGACTACAGAACGTTCAAGGAGCTCTATTTTTTGCAAATCTTGAACCTTCGCAACAACTCCATCGGGCACATAGAAGACAATGCATTCCTGCCGCTCTACAACCTGCACACCTTGAATCTGGCAGAAAATCGACTGCATACGTTGGATGACAAGCTCTTCAACGGGCTCTACGTGCTGTCCAAGCTGACTTTGAACAATAACTTGATAAGTGTCATCGAACCAAGTGTATTCAAGAACTGTTCGGATCTCAAAGAGCTTGACTTGAGTTCGAATCAGTTGAATGAAGTTCCCAGTGCTTTGCAAGACTTGGCAATGCTGCGAACTCTGGACCTTGGAGAGAATCAAATTCGAACCTTTGACAACAACAGCTTCAAGAATTTACATCAACTGACCGGCTTGAGGTTGATTGATAATCAAATTGGCAATATCACCGTTGGTATGTTCGCCGATTTGCCAAGGCTGAGTGTGCTGAATTTAGCCAAGAATCGGATTCAGAGTATCGAGAGGGGATCTTTCGACAAGAACTATGAATTGGAAGCCATCAGATTGGACAGGAACTTCCTGTCTGATATCAATGGGGTCTTCGCGACGTTGGTGTCCCTACTCTGGTTGAATCTGTCAGAAAACCACCTAGTTTGGTTCGACTACGCTTTCATTCCCAGCAATTTAAAGTGGCTAGATGTCCATGGAAACTACATAGAAGCCCTTGGCAATTACTACAAACTCCAGGAGGAGATTCGAGTCAAAACTCTCGACGCTAGTCACAACAGAATCACAGAAATTGGTCCAATGTCAGTGCCGAACACCATCGAGTTGCTTTTCATCAACAACAACCTGATTAGCAATGTCCAACCAAACGCGTTTGTGGACAAAACCAACCTCGCTCGAGTGGATCTCTATGCAAACGCTTTGAATAAGCTGCAGCTCCAGACACTCCGAGTGGCCCCGGTACCGCCAACCAAACCCCTGCCGGAGTTCTACCTCGGAGGCAACCCCTTCGAATGTGACTGCTCCATGGACTGGTTGCAACGAATCAATAACTTGACAACTCGCCAGCACCCTAGGGTAATGGATCTACCTAACATCGAGTGCATCATGCCACACGCTCGTGGAGCGCCAGTACGCCCGCTAGCTACCCTAGACCAAACCGATTTTCTGTGTAAGTACGAATCCCACTGCTTTGCTTTGTGTCATTGTTGCGATTTGGATGCCTGTGACTGCGAGATGACCTGTCCGAGCAATTGTACCTGCTATCACGACCAGATTTGGGCTCAAAACGTGGTCGACTGCGGAGGCTTGCGAAGCGTCGAACTACCACGTAGAGTGCCAATGGATTCTAGCATTGTTTACTTCGATGGAAATAACTTCCCGGTCCTGGAAACTCATTCGTTCGTTGGAAGAAGGAACCTTAAACAACTTTTCGTGAATGGCAGCCAAGTGGTTGGTATCCAGAATCAAACATTCGAGGGTCTACTCAATTTGCAAATACTTCACTTAGAGGACAATAAGCTGGAAGTTCTCTTTGGGTATGAGTTTGAACCTTTGACCAAGCTCAAGGAACTCTATCTGCAGAACAACCTGTTGACTCACATCGAAAACGCCACCTTGGCTCCGCTAACGTCGCTCCAGGTGCTAAGGATCGATGGCAATCGCCTGGTAACAATGCCAATCTTGCAACTTCAACTGCCTCAGTTCAAACAAATGCGTGCACTGTCCCTTGGTCGGAATCAGTGGAGCTGCCGGTGTAAGTTCCTTCAGGAGATGACCTCGTACATCGCTGACAATGCACTCATTGTACAGGATTCACAGGATATCTTCTGCGTGATGGCAGAAGGTGGTGTCAAACGAGAGCTGGACTTTAACGCAACATCAGCATGTACAGACTACTTCGCAGGCGGTTCAATGCTACAAAATGGTATCCCGAAACCTTATATTCCACTTTTAGCTGCTGCTCTAGCATTAGTATTCCTTCTCGTCGTTGTGGTTGTGATTTTTGTGTTCCGCGAGTCGCTGAGAATATGGCTATTCGCACACTATGGTGTCCGAGTTTTTGGACCACGATGCGAAGAGTCAGAAAAACTGTATGACGCTGTACTCTTGCATTCGGCAAAGGATTCCGAGTTTGTTGCACAACATTTGGTGTCTGAATTAGAAACAGGCCGGCCACCACTAAGAGTCTGCCTACAGCATCGAGATCTCACCCATGATGCCACACACTATCAACTACTCGAAGCAACGAGGGTATCCAGGCGGGTGATCATTTTACTCTCGAGAAATTTCCTTCAAACAGAGTGGTCTCGCTGTGAACTTCGTCGCGCTATTCATGACGGTCTTCGTGGACGCCCGCATAAGCTCGTTATCATCGAGGAACCCGAAGTTCTCTTCGAAGCCGAATCCGACATCGAACTCCTACCCTATCTGAAAACCTCAGCAGTTCATCGAATTCGGCGAAGTGATCGTCATTTCTGGGAAAAACTCCGCTATGCACTGCCAGTTGAGTTTCCCTACCGCGGCAATAACTACACCCTCGATCATAACCATGAACGAATTAAGCAACCCGCCAGCCCTGGCATTCTCTATCGACAAGCACCACCACCAGCCTACTGCCCAGATGGCGAGGATCCCAATTATTCCTCCGCCACTACCGCAACACCCAGCCCTCGGCCCAACCGACGTGGAGCGCCAGGCGAATTACCACCCCACGCCAATACCCTTCATCATCCACATGCCCACTACCAGCAGCATCAAAATCAAGCCTACAGCGGTCGTCCACCATCGGAGCACATTTATTCAAGCATCGATTCCGACTATAGTACGCTCGACAATGAGAATATGATGATGATGCCACCACCATCGCCACCACATCCCACTGCCAATAGTCTCCATCGAGTGATGCAACAACAACAGTCGCAACATCACCAACAGCTTCATCATCAGCCACAAGCACAAACATGGCGACCACAACAGCAGCAACAACAGCAACAACAGCAACCGCCACCGCACCACCATCATAAACAGTCATCGGGCAGTAGTTCGACTTCAATGCCACAGCAACAGCTACAACAGCAGCAGCAGCAGCAGCAACAACAGCAGCAGCAGCAAGGACAACAACAGGGTCAGCATGTGCAGGCGTATTTGGTATAGGCTCTGGGCAAGCAGCGACAAACCAGCGTTGGACGCATGGCTATCAATTTCAAACTATACAGCTAAAAGTAGTATTAAAAACCAGCAGACGCAGTTAGTAGCAGCAGCAGTAGCAGCAGTTAGCACATCAAAAACACACACAACACGCGCTCTCTCTCTCTCTCTCTTCTATCTATATGCTCTGCGGCAAGAAAACGTATGTAAATAGCTTTTTCTATTCTATGTAAAACTGTGTATATGTAAGAATGGCTTAGTGTGTAAGGATATTTTCTAAAAAAAGGATTTCTTATATTATTTTGTATACAGTATAAAGGACACAGCCTCGTTGGAGACGCTTTAAGAGTTTAATGAGTATCTATGCGTGTTAGGGGAGGGCTTAGGGCAGGTTTGGTGATTCCAAAACTCAGTTTGGATATCAAAGTTCTCCTCATTCACTTCAGAAGTGAAAAAAAAAACTGCTAGGAGTTGAAATCGGACCATGTCCTATACATCCATTCACCCAGTTTCTTTGATTTACTTAAATGCGATGCAAAAATCTATCGAAACACATCCTTTGAAATGGTTTAAGTAGATTTGTAGAAAAATTAAGGACGTATCTGCTGGTACTTCTTAGAATTAGTTAGAGCCTTCTGACGATTATTTAAGGATTTCACATCCATGCACATGTAAAAGTTTACTCAAACCATTTGCAGATACACTGAATTAAATATTAATTTGTGTGAAGTTGAAATATGTCTGCAAAATATTGTCGGAATACATAGTAGAAGTATCTATTAAAGTTCTAAAAATAATTCGTTCTATATGTAGGTACCTATACATAGATACATATTCGACTGATGTATCCACATGTGCAACAGATGGATCTGTAACCGTCACAGCAGTAGGACACATAATTCTCTGAAGTAATTCTCTTTTTGTGACTCGATTACTGTCGAACCGATTGAGACAAGCAAATTTGCTTAATGCGATGGTACCTATGGTACAAAGTCTCTGACCCATTTGCTTGCGAGAGTATCTTATTAAGTTAATACCACACAGGCCGGTAAATGCACTAATGAGGTTAAAGTGACTTACTAGAGTAAGATGTATCTATGAGTAGAAATGGTTGCCTTGCCAGAAGTGGACTTAATGAACGGATTTAAGCATCAAATCAGCAAAAGAATACCCTACAACTTTACCATTTTATGCCTCACTTATTCGTAGAACATGTCTTCAACACGATTAGCATCTGACTATCAAAATACCCTAAAGCTACTTTGTTGCACTATCCCTCATCCATTCTAAATGTTTTCTTTAACTCACATCTTCATCTTCAGTCCCACCAGACATTCTAAATATCTCCGAATTAGCTAAATATGTTTTTTCTTTGTTGTTCAGACATAATCAATCATCTAACCATTTCCTAACCACCGCATTTAAAATATAAAAAAAATGAAAGAACCCAAGCAAAAAAAAAAAAAAACAAATGACAATCCCTTCTCCCTAAAGACCAATCAAAATCTATCTCATTCCCTTCTCAAAAAATACACACGGAATTTAAAGATCCATAATCGTTTGTTTATGAACTAACACACATCCAGGCAGGAATAACAATGCCATGCCCACTCTTTTTTTTTTCTAGCTTCATTCCATTTCTCTTCAAACTCGCACGTATCTAAACAATACTTTATTGTTCTCATGAAAAAAAAAACGAAAAATGGTTTTCAGCCAATGGCGCTAAATTGCCAAACACAACAAATATATAAAAATAAAAATCTCTTGAAACAACCTAAAATTAGAGAGACAAAGAATTTCTTCTCCTCCTTTAGATATTTTTATTATTTTTCTATTCTCTAAAATAGCAGCATCACCGGCAGCAGTAGAAGCAGTAGAAGCATCTTTAGAATGTGAACAAGTTATTCGCTAGATAACACTCGATCGCCTTCTCGCATTTATGTGCGAGATTTATTCGTTTTTTTCATTAACATAATAAATTCTTAACACAGAACAAAAAAAAAAAAAATCCATTCTCTCTTCTCTTAACAAAACTGCTTGAGATACATGGAGAGGTGTGCTTAGTGTTTTGAATCTGCGTAGGCAGTCACTGGTGGTTAAGATACATTCACACAAGTGAGAAGTCTTCTTGGGTTTTGTTGGTTTTTTTTTTGTATTTTTTTTTTTGGTGACCTAAATTAAACTATACACTCTATAGGTGTGTACATGGTTGCACTTCAATTACAAATGTTCACATTGTTTAGTGATAATACTTTGTTTGCGCTTAGAACAAGGGATGATAAGTAGGTATCCATGCCACCACTATCTACTTCCCTTTTGGGAGAAGAACACATGAAATCGTTGTAATGGTTTGGTGGTTTTGCTTTCACAATGCGTTCTAAATTCTTGTTTTTTTTTTGTGTTGTGTCTGTAAATGAACAAAGTGTCTAGCTTTTGTACATTGCAACAAAGATACGTATCGAATTTTGGAAAATGTTCTTTTCCTAATGAAAGAGGGCAATTAATAGTTGTTTAGTCTAGAGAATTACATGTTTCAAACATTCAGGGAGTAACATGTACGAGTATCTATGAGAGAACGAAGAGTGTGTTTGATTGGTTTTGATATCTTCAAGAAATTGCGAAACTAATTTCTACTTAGATATTGATACTACGTGTCATGCATCCTTATGAATAAACATTTCTGTTCTAAGAACCAGAACTGATTAAAGCGCAACGAATTCTTGGTTTCCCACACCGTTTTGGATTAGTGGCTACCTGTCTGCGAAATTTCAGCTTTTTTTGTCTGCTTTTTGATATCTTACAGCGTGATGATATCATACCCAAAATATATCTTAAAGTCTTTAAAGAGAGAGAGACAACTCTGTAAGGTTCTTTTATTGTTCCTATGTGTCTGTAGCGATTGTGAATGCATTTGAAAGACATTCATTGCAATTTCAAATTGGACTTTGTGGACAATAATAATTCTTCAATCCTAGTAATTAAGATAGATGTCTATACGCAATCTATTGCTGTTTATACATAGCTGAGCATTTGTTGTATACAGACATACCTTATGGGCATTGATGCTCTAACATAACTGAGTTTCGGAAGAAGGATATGTCACATTTATGTGAAATTTTGTAAGTCGATTTGAGTCATAACATCTTGAAAACTTTCTGAACTTTACGAATAGTACTCTTTGTCTAGCAAAGTATAAATGGTTTGAGATTTAATGACAAGTAGAACAATTGACCTTTGATTTTTGCAATTCATATTCACAGATATCTTGAACTGGAACTTCTGCTTTTGCTAGCCTTTTTGGTGTAATTACGTTGCCTTCAACCAGTTTATTTAGAAGAAACTATCTCATCAACTTTGTATAGCCTTTTCCCTTGTATTTAAGTGTTGCATGGTTTTGGTCTCATATTTTCTCTCTTGATATAATATGTTTCAATCCAAAGGCCATTCCTTCCATTATTTTTCACTCATAGTGGAAGGGTCTCCCACTTAACAGACCTAGCGAAGTACTACTTGATGATCAGGTTACATTTGTCAGAGGTTCATAGAATGAGAGATGTATACTCAATATTCCTTGGGTGGACCAAGTTGCGTTAAAGATACCCAAATTGATGCAATCTATGTCATTACTATGAACATGGATACTTTCATGTTCAGCAAAACTATTTTCAAGTTTAGAGTATAGACCTACTGTACTCGTAACCACTTTGTAGAACATCAACAAGTATCTGTGGGTGTTTGCCGAGCACTGAGGTATCAAGCTCATCCGGCTATGTATACATATGTATGCACAGGACTAATATGACACCTTAATCGAAAGATTCTAGTACATTATAGAATGAGAGAAAAATCGTTCATCTCATACATAGCAATGAAGGTATACATATGTCTCCTTTCCAAGTTTTGCTTTTATGATTTGCGAATGGCCTCGTATAGCAATAAGAGTATCTACTACGTTAAACCTTTCATTGATTATATGATACTATAGCCATAGCTCTAGAGAAGTGCCCTAGAAGTCTTTTACTCTTGAATAAATGTTTGCAATTCGAAAAGAATACATTTTGCTATACAATTTCATTGCTCATATCTATGTACATACATTCCATGACACTCAGTGGCAATTCAAAAACATGTTCGTCTCCTGCATTTAGTATAAATTCGTTATAATATTTCGGACACAGATAGTGTTTGTTAAGTATCTTCTCGTACATCTATACAAGAATAAGTATCCAACAATAGAAAACCAAAGTTTTGTGTGTATCTATAGAACAAAAACTGTTCTTAAATCCACAATTTGCTGCCAATTTAATCGTACATTTAATGTTTACATAATTGTGCTACAAATTCCTAGTACTATGAGTACTTTAACTAAAGTTCTGTGAAATTCTCTCAGGGGAAACATAAAATAATGAAATGATTCCATGGAATTGAGATACAATGGAATACGTGTATTAATATCATTGAATCAAGAGCAACAGATACGTAGTATTTCGTGGAAAATACTGGTTACATCACAGAGAATATAAAATCTATCAATAAATGGAACTTTTTATAAATCGAAACTCAATTTAAATTGGATACACATATGTAGTAGTCTACTGTTCACTTGAATTTTTCTCACGAAAAACAATTAAATGAAAGAAATAAATTTTCGTAAAGCTACTCATGTTCTCATGTGAACCAAACCCATGACTGCAAATCATAATTCACAAAATCTGCAAATCATTATCCACTGTCATTCAACCCTTTAAAGAGTATGAATTACATCTTAAATCCCCTTTAAGTCCTTCCCATATATTTTTTGTAGTTGTTTTCAATATCCGCATTGAAAACTAATAAGTTCAAGTTTAAACTAAAGTGAAAAGGAAATTGCTACCTAAGAATACAGCAACAAAAAGAAATGGTAACCAAGCACCACCGGGGAAATTATGAAAGGTCATATTTTAGTTAAGTGCACTTCACCCTCGAAACAAGTTAATGAGCCATAACCAGGTTTCCTTTTCTGTGTTTTTTTTTTTCTTGTTGTCATTTCTCCTTCATTTACATTTTACCTCTTATTACTTTGTTTTTTTTTTTTATTATTTTCTGCATTCCTATTCCCATCACATTTGCCTGTTATGCTGTGCAGGAAGTAGTATCGGTATTTTGTCCCAAATCCTTATTGAAAATCGATAATCCGTACCAAGGGTATACACTCAATGAATCCTCAAAAGTGTATCTATATACATATGTATATAGACTCGTACATGTGCATAGACAGAAGGGTGAATAAATTGCTTCCTTATTTTTGCTCATTAAACTCTAAAAATTATATCCTTTTCTCTTTTGAAATTTGTGTGTCCTTTTACTTTAGATACTCTTTTCCTTATCTTTCTTGTAAATTTTTGTAATTTATTTTTCTCTTTTTCACTTTTCCTTGTAAAGAAAGACAAAACAAAACAAAAAAAAAATGTATGAAAGAAATTTTCATGAAATATTCAAAGTTCCGTGCTACTAAGTAAAATAAAAAATATATATATAAATAATAAACTGCCTACTTAATTAAAAAATAAAAAAGAAAAATAATTAACATTTATTATCAAAATATAGACTGAGTGAGAAATTGTAAATATAGATTTATAAACGGAAAAACAACAAACAAAACAAAAAACTTATTTAAACTTGAACAATGTATGCAAAATGCATATAAAAAAACACAATTTCCATTTGTAAACTATTAACACATTTATTATTGTTTTAAATAATAATTTTTTTTTGTATGCAAAAACACAGGGTTGTATCAGTTTTGTCCATTGCCAATTATCGTCCTCATAACTCCTTCATAGGCATTCCCATTCCCACTAAAGCGTTTTCCCATTCTCAAGTACTTCGCTGGCCATGGTCATTCTATGTACTGGCATTACATTGAAAGATACTCAGTGCAGTTCTTACATCGCAGTTCCACTTGAAAGGAAGTTTGTGAAGTGGATCTTAGAACAAGAAACCCATTCCTTCCATTTCAAATCAAGTATCAAACGGAAACAGAATGTCAGAGAACATATTATGATCCTAAAGATACTTATGATCTCTCTCTAGCACTGCCAACTATTGTTACCGAGTTTAGACACACTTTTTTCCGTATTGAAAAGATCCTAAAACATGGTTTCCCATCTCACTATCCCCATTGTATCTTGGCATTCATCTCTCACTTCTTTACTGAGCACAATGTCATCGACACCCTCTATCCTATTTGTCATTTTGCGAAAGAAAAAAAAAACTTTAAATGCAAACATAATAGCTACCACATATAAGGATTTGTTTTTAATAATGAATTCCATTTAACATTAAACAAAAGAAATGATTGAAAAACTCTCAATGCAATGCAGGACACACTGGTAACCTGATTCTCTATAAATAAATAAATAAAAACAAAATCTTAAAACTATTATTAAACAAAATGAGATTATATACTAAAGTAAAAAAGAAAACATTGTAATACCTACATAGTTATATTAAAAATATATATATATTTCCAAATATTTATATACACTTTCGAGACAAGATAAAAAAATAAAACAAAAAACACTGAAAATAAGTTTAAAAAAAAAACGTTTCTCACATTTACACGAATGCATT
Organism: Xylota segnis; assembly: GCA_963583995.1. Classification (NCBI taxonomy): domain Eukaryota; kingdom Metazoa; phylum Arthropoda; class Insecta; order Diptera; family Syrphidae; genus Xylota; species Xylota segnis. Next base: position 7,340,925 of record OY757239.1, on the reverse strand, counting down.
TATTCCAAATATTAAAAAACCAACAAGAAAATATTTTTTTTTGTCAAAATTAGTACAGAACAAAAGAATATAAAAACAACATCGTATATTTATAAAAAAGAAAATAAATTAAAAGTAGAAAACACAGATAAAAAAGAAATGAAAAAAAAAAAAACTGCAGCCATTTTGAATATTTATAGAAACCTAAAGAAAAAAACAAGTAACTAAAGATTGTAAAAAATATATAATTTATTAAACTAAAATTAAAACAAAAACGATGATAAAACACTAAAAAGGAATGGTGGTGTATGTGTGTACTTTATAATAATAAAAATGCATATATATGTATATGGGAAAGAGAATAAAAAAAAATATATTTGTGATATGTATTATAGTGTAGGTATTAAATAAATTGTAAAATAAAAAAAAAAACTACTAAGTAAAACACAAAAAAAAAAACGCTATTATAATATGTTTACTATTATTATTATTAAAATTATTATTAATATTAATTATATAAAAAGAAAAAACTGAAAACTTAATGATGAAGAAAAATCCGATATACTTAAAAAAAAAATCGAAATAAATAAATTATTTCAAAATAATTAAAAAAATACATGGAATGGTTTATTTATTTAGTTTGTTTCGCAGCTGCAGAGGGAAGTGTTACTTGATTTTTTTTTTTCAGAGTTTAGGTGGAATGATGGTTGATCTTAAAATTCGGACATGACTAACAGCATTCAGTAAGTATCGAAAGGAAGTCGATCTCTGGTTAATAAAACAGCTGAGTAAGTATTTGAGGGACAAGATCTGTGATGGATCTAATGACTAACCTCTTGCAATCGTCGCTTGTGATAGATTTTTTTACCAAACTCATAGTAAGAAAGGTAATGGAATTTCAGGGAGGCATTTTATGATACGTAGGTACATTAATTCATTCATTCTTCCAGAGCTAGACAGTATGGATGAAACCGCAGCAAGAGCTGTCGTTCAAGTAAAGACCCTGAAGATACAAAACTATTTGACTTCGAGAAAGTAAAGGAAGTAAGAAAGGTTCTTTTATAAAAATCGCAACAAAATCCACTAAGATTTTTACAGCACAGTTTGTAAGATCAAATTTTAGTTGGAAGTATTTCCATACGAACAGATGGCAGTCATTATCTATGCAAGGCATATTTATAGCCTTTTATCACTTTCACAATGCAAACAATTGCGATATTCTTTTGTTAAACACTAAGTAGCAACGGAAATTTCCTCGATGGTCCCTCCAGTATTCTTATCAGTTCTGTTCGTGATAAATACTTTTAGTGATTTATAGTTTATTGTGGTTTAAAAAAAGAGTGTAGATTGAAATTGAGTATCTTATTATACTCAGTCGTCAGTAAAGATTTCAATAAGTATTCGGTGAGTCTGCCTAGAGTTAGTGGAATATCCCAAAGCTGCTCAGAACTTGGTAAATGGTAGCACACTGATAAATTAACACGTTAACTTAAAAAGAGCACTATCATGGAGAGACTAGTAACAATTAAGAGAAGAAGAGACATCCAGACTGAAGGACCATTACGTTGGAACTAGGCACACCTGACTTAAACCGATTTTAAAAGGGGTTTCATTAGGTAAACTAGTACAGTATTTACTACGATTGAGTACCAAGTTCCACTTAAAAACGTTAGGTCATGTAGAGGGAGATAGAAAAAATCTTTCACCTTAAAGTCTGGAGCACATCAGGGGTGCATTCTTTCTCCAATTCTGTTATTGCTGATGGTGTAGTAATAACAAAGAGTTCTGCGGAGAGATGAATGGATAAGAGTTAAAAAATATCGCATAAGTTGATTCACTTAGTTGCATCTATGAATATCTAGGCAATGGCTTGTCATCGACATCACTTTGTGGAATAACTTAGTACGAAAACTGGAATGGAATCCTTTAAGGTGATAGTTGTTAGTGACACTATTGATAGTCAAAACTGATGATCCCACTTTATTACCTTTCCGATAATCACGCTGAAAATCACCTTTGAAACGTCAAAAGGCATGATTATGATTCTCAACAATCAAGTATCAGTTTGGACGATTTCACTTCAGAAAGTTAAATGAATGGAATCGATCTTCAATGATGATTCAAAAATGAACGAGTGTGTAGGTTCCAGTATCATTTTGTTGACACTTATCTGATGCATAAGGGTCCTAAACTTTGAGTTTGTTGTTAACATAGGGATTAGTAAGGCCTTTCTTTATTTAAAGCTAACTATTGACAAATCCATCGTGTTAGGGTTATCCTCTAGAACCAGGGTGACGTTCTGTAGAAACAATGGATGCTATGTCCAATTTAATTGTCAAAAAATATTCAACATTGTACCTTCCTCGATAAAGAGGCGATCTTGTTGACATTCGTGTTGAAATGCATAGACTGACTGCGGGGTCACGTGTACCTTTCAGCCTTGTCTGGATGGCATTGAATTTTGGTAGGTAATATTCAGTCAATATTTTCTGGAATGATCTCTATGCTACAATATGAATTATATGCTGCTATTACTTTCCCGGGAAAGTATGGAGGTTGAAGGTAAAACCTTCAAATGAAAAGTCCAAAGTGGGAAAAACAGAGACGAGCTGTAGAAAGGAGCTGATTGTGGGCTTTGATGCATTTATAGAAAGATATTGTGGACTCTTGACTCCCTCCTGACCGTTGCGTTGGTTGTGACAATATTATTTTTGAGATTGGGCAGGGAATGTTTGCCTTACGAAGCGTGTTCTAGAGTGTCGATGAGAGTCTACGGTAGTAGTCTGGTATTTCTTGGTAAATAGGATTAATTCGGCTGTCTAAGAGTGGAATTTATTACTAACTCATTCGAAGAGTTTAATGATTGAATTTTTACAGACTGGTTCCCTTACATCCTTCACGAGTCTACAGAAAATGTTCGTTGAAACGTTTTGTTAGTATTTTGATGACATTCAGTTCGATATGTCTTAATTGTGTCGTAGGTAATGGTTCTGTCGTGATGGCTGTGGTGCTTAATTGTAAGATGTCGAGTTAGGTCTACAGTCGATTTGTGACCTATAATGATTTCTGACCTATGTTAATGGACAATTGTTCATCGGCAATCTCATGTGACCATTTAACAATTGATAGCATTTATTTGTTCATAGATATTACGTGTAGCAGTGCTCTCGGTCTTATCTACCTTTCTGAAGTATCGGTTGAATGTCAGAGGATTTTCAGCACTTGAAGCATACAAACTTTATGTGCTTAACTTGACCTTTGTTTAAACACGTGGTACGACAATATTTCACACTATATTGGTGAGGTCAGTAGATACTTCCTTTGTCACTGTAGGATGCATAAAATGTTGCAATGAGTTATTTGAGAATAAAAATGGTTTTGGACACCAAGAAGGAAAAGGATAAAGGTCATATCTAAGACTATACTATGTTTGGAAGGTATACCAGAGGAATAGCAGAGAATGCTTTTTAATTTACTCACCATACCAACTCCCCATTCAACTTAAGGACACAGCATTCTAAAGAAAAACAAAAATAAAATAAATTTTAAAGACTAACATACAATGAAACAAGTATCTGGCGTCAAGTGTTTACGACACTTTCACCTGAATCATAAACGTTGACAAGAAATTCGCATTAAACATTATTTGAATTTTACAAATACCTTTAAAAGATACCTCCAACATAGCAAAACACTTTTCATTTTCTCTCTGACATTTCCTAAATTTAAAACACATTCCTCTTCAGTTCATATACGAAGAGTAAGTAATATGCCTTTAGAGAGATAGATACTATGAAAACGAGGAAAAAAAAATTACAACCAAATCCAAAGAGAAGCTGAAAAAGAAAAAAAAATGTATACTGCCTTGGCACTTTCAATTGAGAATTTGATTAACATGAAAAGTGACAAGCACTTCACTTGTAATCTCAACTTGGTTGCTTGGGTTTTTTCTTCTCTTATTTTTTTTTTTTTTTTTTAATTTTTTTCTTTCCTTATGTTTGGTTGATTTGAGTGACGGGTTTTGTAAGAAAAAAAAGATGTAGAAACTGAAAATGTTAAGAGTAGATACACGTTATTTTGAAAGACAGTCAGAAGAAGAAGAAAAAAAAATATATATACATATATTTGTTATGGTTGCGTAAAGGTGAAATGGTAAACATATCTTTTGTGGCATGGACAGATACATTTAAGAAATGGATACACCTACGCTGTAAGGCAGAATATCATCCTTATGCGCTTGAAAATAATTCCAATGTTGAAAACGCGTGCCACTGCAAGGTCATTTGGTTCCCCATATACTCGATTATTCAAACAACAAATAACTTATCTAAAACATACACGCGATACTAAGTCACGCAATATATGCGTTGACACCGTGTCTATGTCATCAAATACACTCGATAGCAATCAAAATGCATGCCCTATTCCCACCTACCTACATACTACGTACATATCTATCAAAATCAATTTACCAGCACCAAAAAAAAAAAAAAAACTGCCCCTAACAAAACGATACAAGTGATACAACAAAACAGATTGAAATACATTCGATTATTTTATAGATACAATCCAATTATTTAACACAATCTCTTTAATATTCACAAACGTGATTCTCCCTGGAGTTTTTTCCCCCTCACTCATTCCGCTGTCGCCATCGATGGGATATGAAATGTCAAAACGCAATTCGAAATTCAATCAATGATTCCTATACAGTATCTCATGCTCCTTCCACCCAAACCCATGTGCCACATAAATTATTTTGTATTAAACTTTTCACTTTTTGGAATCCTCACAAATGCAACAGAGAATACACACAGATACGAATAGAATTCTCGGACATGCTGACATATAAATTTGAGGCCGAATTTGTTTTTGGGAAACAAAAAACTGGGAACAAATTTATGAGGAGTTATGAGCCATCTATAGTTTTCCAGTGAGTTATGGGACGCGTTGATGGGCTTAGAATATTTTTATTTTCCAGGAACATGAGAGATACAAAAACTAAGGTTTATTAATTGATTTTTTTTTGTTTTAGTTTTGTTTTTGTTTTAAAAATTCATATCTCTATCAATTTGGAAAAGATTATCTACGAAAATCTGCTGCGATCTGCATTTGTATCTAACAGCAAAAGAAATGGTAAGCAGATGTGAATTGGACATGAGAAATTAGGTCAAACTATTAACAATCAAGTTTGTTTTTTTTTTTGTTTGTTTTGAAACAGGATGAGGGCTGTTTTGGAATGAAAAATGATTTCCCGCGTTGTGAGTTCGCGTAAATGGTATGAATTTATGATGGTGAGTTGTTTTTAGAACAGATACGAGTATGTTGAAATTAGACTGCATCTGTGATAAGATGGATATGGAATAGCTGCATTTGTGCTTGGAGCGAAGGTCAGCATGGCATATCATGAGGCTTTTATCTGGTGTTGGTTGTAGGGAAGTGAATGAAGGGAAATTGATGTCATGGGATTTTCTTTGATCTACTTTAAGTATTTAGTTTAAGTAAGTGTTTTGACATTGTGGAGTATCTTTAGATATATTAGTAGATACATATATATAAATGTCTGTGGAGGAACTTGTGCTGATGAACCCGAGGTACTTCCTCTTCTTTGCAATGATGGAAAGTATCGCACAGTCTTTCCTGGCTGATGAAGGAATGTGCTCTAAGTTCCAGCGGCGAAAGCAAATCCTTGGACATACTAGAGATTCATTGGAGCTTCTGAGTAATATTCACTCCTCAAGTGGACCTCCTTTTTTCCCCCATAAACCTGCCATAAAGCTGCAGAAATTACAAAACATAGTCAGGAATTCAATGTAATTCCAGCAAGTTGGAAGTGTCTCAGACCATGAATTCGAGAAGTATCTTAGATTTACTAGATTAAACAAGTTTTTAGTTAGACAGACTAAAGTGACTACTTCCTCTGAATACAATTATCTACAGGGATAGTTGTATGATGGAAGTGAGTTGCAGTTCCGTTTAGAAAGATTTTATCATTAGAAAAGTTTCTTTCGTGCTTTCCGTGCTAGTAGCTTTGTAATCATCAATATCGGATGTCTTGTAGCCCCTAGAGTTAACTGGGAATAATACAGATGGCGTCGAATGGAATGATCACAATAAAATGACATCCAAATGAACGTCGACCTTAGAGTTTCTGCCTACAAATAAAACTGCAAGCGGGTAAAAGTGTGAAGTAGAAGTAGAGTCCTTCTAATCCAACAGTATTGGGACATTCCTAAACAATCACTTCCCGACGTTCCTAATGAATCGGATATCCATTGCAATATATACAATCGGTTCAAAAAACAGTTAGAATGCCGGATCAGGCTGCTGAGACTTCTAGACACATGCCATGTAGAATTACCAAATATGCGATAAATATCTGACAGGAATACATCAATCTACATTGATAGTCAGGATGCGCTTATGGCGCCCGAATCCAAATTCCTAAAATCTGAACTAGCCAGGCATCACCACACGATTTTGGGTACCTAGACATTGTGATGTAGAAGAGAACGTACATATGTAAGGAAGGAAAGAAGAAGAGACGTAAAACCACGAATCTGCATCACTATTCTCGATCAGTACACCTGATCTTGAATGATCTAACTTACTAGAATATAGGGCGTCTAAAACTTTGTGTCCCCTGTAAGATTGGAAAAAAATTGGCCTCTGACAAGTAAAGAGTCTCCGCCTGAGACACGGCAGCGTTCCATTTCCTTGGATCCAGGGACTCTACTTCCAGTGGCCTAGACCAACTGGGTCTTGCTGGGGAATTGTTGTTCATTCGTGTGATGTGGTTAAGTCTGGGTAATCGACGTGTTTTGAATTTTGAAACCACATCCACATCTTGGTACAGTCCATTCGCTCTGCTCGCATATTGGACCAAATATTTGACAAAATTTTCTCTGGAAATTGTTCAAAATCTGATCCGGTTTCCTGCTTATCGTCCAGCACTCGGTTCCATATGTATGTATACTAGAACTGGCTGGATCAATGATTTGTAGAGAATGGATTTCGTCTTCATAGCTAGGAATTTTGGACCTCTTAAGAGGCATCACGATGGGCCCACTACGGTGGCTAATGTTTTACGATGGACTCATAACCCTACACTACTCGTATCTACCTAACCCTTAACATCCCGAAACCATGACCATTCTTTGACAGAAATATTCCTGCACCCTCACAACCAATGTCTTAGCTTCTTGTGAAGTGGCTAACTCAGGCTACACCTTAACTAAGCAGAACCACGGGCTCCACGGACCAACATCAGTATGCTAGCCCCACAAATTTCACAGAGTAAACCACGAACACAAAGTGTCACCCTGTAACAACTCCAATCCAACAAAAACTTAACCTTTATCCCCATAAGACTTGCCTATGACCTCAGCGTTTGCCATTTTGTCCAATGCACCCACTCACTTACTCAAGATAGAGTGTGGAAGGTGGAAGGTGGATGCTACCAGCTGTCAAAAATTCACCTCTCAGTGTGGAATTAAACTATATGCGATCAGCTTCGTTTGCGAAAAGTGGAATAATTTTTAATTTTTTCCTCAAAATTGTATGTTTTTTGGTATAAATTGTTACATTTCTTTGAAAATAAATAGCTGTTGAGTGTTTTGAAATATATTTCAAGTGTTTAGAGGTAGATTTCGTTTGTAAGTTTTGAGGAAAAGTGTTTCTTTTGTTTCGCGACGGGAGTGCTTGGTGAAAATTTGTGAAAATCAACTGGAATTCAAAGAAATTTATAGCAGGTGAGTCTTTTTTATTTCTTAAACTATATGTATATAAAAACATCTCCAATTTGGTATGAAACATGTCCTTTTTGATGAGGAGGGCTTAGCTTTTCCGTAACGATTACCACGATTCTACTGAGAGGTTAGAAAGAAACCAAAGTGGTAGCTGTTTATAGTTCCACTTTCCAGCAAAGTTTAACCATATCTTGACCTGCATTCTAGAGGCCTTTGCTTTCACTTGCTGTACTAGAATTCCTAACAGAGATTGAGGTTCTTCTGTTCAGTTGCGTTTATGTACCAAACTCCGTGCTTGATCTTGAATCGCTTGAACTCCATTTGGACATGATCCTTGATTGGGTACCTAGATGAATTTTTTCATTGCATTGTGACCCTCGCCAGGTTCAAGAAAGCCAACGCAAACAATTTTTGGATCGATTTCGAAGACTTCATTTGAGATACATACCATCATGAGAACCACTATCGTTGTCCTATCTATGAGAGCCTAATAGGGTACTGTCTCCCCTCACCTCATAACGAACTAGTATCGACTAGTATCGACATACGGGAGACGGGGTTTTTCTCGATGACTTCGTGTAGGGTACCCATAGGGAGCAGATGTTTCTCTTCATGCCAATGACCTTCTAAACTGAGTTTTTCACAGATCATAAGTTTCTCAGAAAATGATGAACATTTCAAAGAACTCATCGAACTTCTTGATCCTAATAACAATCGTACGGTCTTCCTTGACGTCTCGAACCTGTGGACTAGAATATGAAAACTCTCTTTGGCCGAAGCATTCCATTCGTTTTCTGGGGCCAAGTCAATGTAGTCTGAGAGTTTAGGTGTTCAGGTCGACATAGAGTTCGTGGTTAGTTCTTTTCCATTCGTCCTCCTCATTCATATAGGATCGAATATTCGGCAAAGTACTTTTCTTTTAACGGAGCCCAAGATATGCTTCATTTTGCTGTTTATCGTCCAGCTCTCGGTGTCATGCATGGTAGAATTGGCAGGACTAATGTTCTGTAGTACAACTCTTTCATTTTTTATCTTAGGAATTTTAAAGGCAGTTGTTTTGCCAAAGCGAAGTAGTAGCTGGTTCTTGCTATAGGTGTCGTTCGTAGAGTTGAAATTCATCCTGAAGTAGGTCAAGTCCTTCATTACCTCGAAATGTTAGTTGACGACAGGGACGTTTTATCATGATCAGTGAATATAAGTTGGTTTGTTTGTGAACAGAGGCCGTAAATGCATCGTCAAAGGCTCAATCGTACCGCCACAGGCTCGGCAGATTATCAGTTTCTAGTCGCATTCGTCTGCGGTGGGCTGTCATGTGGTGTGCCGATAAATGTTGTGCAGAACGGTTTAAGACATTCACTCATTTTCTTATAGATGGGGTACTGAGGTGACAGTTTCAATTAAGCTTTCGTCCTTCTGTAAGTTATTTATTCCTTTAAGGAATATGCTTTGCGAGGGCTTTACATATTGTATTCCTTTCATAGCCAACAACACCAGTCTTCTACGGCTTACATTTAACTGCTTATTCGTTGAAGCAATCATGGGAATTCTGTAAGAAATTCTCCTCACATGTTAAGCGGTGAGTTCAAATGACCACCGCTAATCATTTTCAAAGTAGTTTGCCTCTCGGTAGGCAACTTGTATAGGCATAGCAAAGCTTAATCAAACACTGGCCCGTTCACAGCCCACCTAATGGTTACGAACCGTTCTCAAAGCATGCATATTACTGCATTCTAATATTTTAATCTTTCCTAATAGCCAATTTAATATTAATTATGGGCTGAAACACCATTTCGCTTCTTGACCGGCTCTTAGTCTCACTATTAGAGCCCACGCGCTCAACACGTCTCTCCCCGGCTTAAAGCCGATAATCAACGAAAATGTTCCTCCACTAGCATCAGCTTCAGCCTCATTGCAATTCAAATTCACCCCGCCCCCCACACACATCTACTCAAAACCAAACAAGAACCATAAACAAAAAGAATCCAACAAAACGAAAAACGAAAACAAGACAGGCTTGAGATTCACTCATGTTCCTGGCTTGCAACTCATTAATGAATCTGACCATTAACTTCTCACACATTCGATCAACCTAACAGTTCAATCTTTCAAACAGAAGACCTGGAACTCATACAGTTCGTTCGTAAATTAGTTAAAACAAAAGCGCCTGCAAATCTCTGCCCCTACCTCCAGTCTTGTACCAAGACATTCCTCTTAATTGCTTTCACACTAAATTTTCTTGTTTTCCCCAGGTGGAAATTTTCAAGTCGGAGCCTACGCACTTTGAAAGTCGAGCGCCTACCTGGTCGACCAAATGCCTGTATAGTAGTAGTATGTATCGTCATCTTCAGACTCAAAGAACAAATTGATATTTATTGGGAATTTTGTTCGAACGAAGGGGCTCTTACTCCAATGCTCCTTTGAATTTGCATTTTGTTATCTAGGAACCTAGAGCTGAGATTCCTCCAAAGAATAACACAAAATTTTTGTTATTGTTTTCGGGAAAAATTTACATTTTTGTTGTTTTTGAATCTCTCGAGAGAAGATTGTTGCCAGAACTCAAGCGATTTCTATCGCCCGGTGCCGGTACACACGAGTGTCCCCAACCAGTCAAGGGTCTTAATTTACATTCTGGACCATTCTCTTGATGAACTATGCGCGACGAAGAAGGTGCTTCAAGTCTCTTTCTCGCTGCCCAGAAGCCTAAAGTGGTGACATATGCTCTACGGCCAGCCTGAAGGGAGGGGGAAATTAAATATCCCATTGTGTCCAACCAACCCACTCACCTGAGAGTAATCGATCTTTAAATTTATTATGATGATGAGGCTGGACAAAGATCGAGAGGAGAAGATCTCGATGAAGATGAAGAAGAAAATAAGAAATGGAAAAAAATTATGATTTTTTAAAATAAAATTCAATGTATACTCGTAGATACAGATATGGATCTCTGAGAATGAGAATGGGCATGGGAGTGAATGAGTATCTGGAAGATAGGAGTAACTTTTCGTTTTGGACTCTCATGTTTATAGAGATATTGTTTTGCGATAAAAGATACTAATTTATCGAGATACTCGTACTATGTGTGCCCGGTATGAGTTGGACGGTCTATCGATAGCCTAATGGGAATAAATATAAAATAGATATGTATTTCTGGAGAAAATTATGAAACATAAATTCGATTTCGATGACAATGGTGGTGTTGGGTTTCATATTGGTTCGAGTGGTCAGTAGTCAAGGGCGTGGTAGAGGTCGTCGATTTTTGGGTATTTTGTCAGGCGACTTGGTGAGATGTGGTCCCGTCGATATGGCGTTATTGTCAGGAGGTTTTTATTTATAATTAGCGCTTAGGATGGGTAGATAAGGGAAACAGTGGCTAGACATTGGTTTGAGTAGTGAGTTGTGTGGTATGGAACTTTTGAAGGGTATAAGGGGAACTAGACAGCTGAATGAGTGATTGTCACTGTTGTCTATCTTTTAGAATCCAGTCTTTCCACAAATAAGCTGGGAAACCACCTTTTTGGAATATTCATTTGTACAAACTAAAGTAGAAGCCAGGAGGTAAGGTAGGCTTGATATCCTAGTGACTTATCTAGAAAGATCTTCTCCAAATCTCCATCATTTTGTTTGTTGAAGGAGCTTTAGAAACTCCTTTGGATACCTACTATCTGGGTAGTAAGACAAAGGCTTGTCGATATTCCATTTGTAGCCCAGAATTGGAATGAAAACAGGTTTTCTCTTCAAACTCACAGGACTCATTGGTGTTTAAAGTGTGATTTTTATAACTCTGGTGACTAGACATGGTCGTACTGTGACTACGACACTTAAAACCCATTTGACGTACATACTCTTTTTTGGACTCTTGAAGGACTTCTCGATTCTCATATCAAAGGAAAGAGCTTTGCCACACAGAGTGTATACAAGACGTTCTAACGTGGCATTGGACCGCTCTCTGCTTGACGCAGTCTTCGGATTAGATTAGATTAGTGTGCGCTTTGTCGTTTTCTTGGGTGTAGAAGGGGCCTTCCAACAAAGAAGGTGAAACTTGACATTCTTAGTGCTTGTCTAAGTTTCTAGGCCCGCTCTATATTTTTGAAGATCCCCTTGATTTTGAATTTGGCCATATGACCAAAGTGATCGATTCTTTGAACTCACTTTCCCATCATTGTTTCATACATATCGGCCAGAACGTTGGCAATTTAGCGTTTGATATTGTTCCTGAGATCCTTTAATGTTGTTGGTTGGTTGTCATAAAACAACGACTCCACGTAATCCTATGAAAAATTTCCCAAGACTGCACGAATATCGCACTTCTCCTTCAAAAGATCAATTGTTTGACCAGTTGTGTGGCATGTGGCACCATTTTGTTGGAACCACATTTCTCTGATGCCAAGTCCATCGAATTTTGTCTTACAATAATCTTCTAACATGGCACGATAGTCAACTCCATTGGACGTAATATAGATGCATTGGAGTCGCCTAGAGCTCAAAGCCTTAAGTCATAAATTAGCCCCGGAGAAGTTTCGGTCCTTCAAATGATCAAGAGGCTTCAGTTCTTGAGTTAATTTAATTTGTAAGGGTGTAGGCCACTATCTTTACGCAAAATTTGCCACATTGGACTGAGAGAATCCAAATTAGTGTGAACCAAATAAGTTTAAACTGAAGTAGGTACTTAGGGTCCGATATTTGCATTGCTTCGACCGGTATGTTGTCTCACTAGCACAGGAACATTCAATGGTGAATACGTTGAGTCGAATTTGTTCACTATAGTATGTAAAGTCTGTCTGGTGGGATGTTTCTAACCACAAAAATTAGAATAAGTGCGCTTAAAATTGCGAACACCGACTCACATTTTCGGTAGCAATTTTCAATAACTTCTAATCCTTGCTCGTTCATAAACTTCATTAAAATTAAAACATATGCCTTGACTGATGTTTCGACAAAGACAGATCATAAAAAAGTTTTAAAAGTACATTTGGAATAAAATACAAAATTGTTATGTCCCTACTGAAAAACCCTCAATTTTTCTTCGAAAATGTTACATCGACGAAAGAGACCTGTACAACCCCCACTACAGCCAATAGGTTGCCGTCAGCTTACAATACAATCATTTCTACATTGCATTGCTCTCTGTATCTTGTGGTTCCTGGAATAGAAGCTACTAAAACTCGTCATTCCTGTGTCCACCCATTGTCACATGGAAATGTCATTGTTTACTGCACGCGTCTTCTCATAATCTTAAAAAAAACTGTTTTGTACGAGTCACTGCCCGTTACATACTTAAAACAATTAAGTAAAATTTAAATCTAGTGCTATTCCATTGTTCGGTAAGGCACCCAAGGTGATTAGATACAAGAAACAACCTCCCAACTAGGTCAAGCATTTGCTACCGAAAACCAAATGTTCACCTTAGCATAAAACCAAGCATGACACCACACAAACCAGCCATCATCAACTGATAGTCTAATTACGTCCTCAATTAGTTTACTCTGGAACCCAGTGCTCACACTGTGCTGGCTTGTTTGTCTGACTGTCTGTCTGTTTGCATTTATGGAGAACGCACTCGCTTTCTGGAGTCGTAAATCGGTATTCAACTGATTTCGTATCGTTTGTTTAAACAATTACCATTTTTCTGATAATTTTATTCGTCCCATATCGACTGCTACACAGCCATACACTGACTCACTTTCACAAAAAAATAAAAAAAAATAAAAATATGAGAAATACAGAACCAAAGATACACTCATCATCAGGCAACACTAAACAAATTATGGAAATCAATATGCCACAAGACGGTGATGAACACGAAGGCACACATAGTTGACAACTCACTTGGTGCTGTGCCTCGCTGACAAAATGATCTGATTACTTGTGCCCACAATATGAATAATGTATTTGTGAATCAATAATGTATCTAGATGCAATTTCAATGAGCGGAAGACACAGCACACAGGAAGAAGACCGACGACAATCTGAATGTCTTAGTTTGCTAGTGGAGCAACCTAGTGGAGCTAATTTTCACCTGTTCATTGGAGAAGCAATATTTACTCGGAGTAAATAATATCACGAACCGAATAGCGTATGTATGCACAAACAATGTTGGAGAGTTGGTTGTTCGGTGGGAATATGCCACAAACGGTAGGAGATCGAATTCAATTAAATTTGTAAGTTGATTAGGTATACTCGATATTTATTGACAGCGTGGGAAGTTGCATGGCAGCCTTTGTAAAGGTTTTCTCCTTCATTCGAATAATTTTGGAAGTTATGGTTTCATAGTTTGTACTAATGTATCTGTAGTACAAAGTTTACTATCTTGAAGGTTGTATTGCGACTTTCAAAAGACAGTTTTCCTAGTGTGGATACTGATACTTGTGAGTCAGACTTTATGGTAAAAGGCACTCATTGGGTTGTAGATAAGTGAATATAGTATGTGTTCTTGCAGTACCTGCCTTTAGTAGAGAAGTCAAGGACTGCGGGAAAAGTTGCAAGAAATGTATGACTATTGACCTATACTTTTTCTGCTGATGGATTTTTGTCGAAGAACTGATAAGTATGCCCCTAAACTCTGTCTATTTGCATGGCGAAGTTTGACAATTTTATTTTCTGATGAACTGAATAGCTCTTTTTAGTCGAGTACCTTTAACACAGGCAGGGACTACCATCATTAAGAGAAGCGACATTCAGAATATGCGTCCAACAGATGATTTCAATGAAAACAATGTACAAATCGCCCTACATGGTTGCTAGTTTTCCATTGTTCCTTGTTAAGGCCTACATGACAATGACTGGATGTGCCAAGCTTCATGGTGTTTTAGGATCAACATCGTCATGTGATGGAAGCCCTAGGGTTGCTGGATCTAACCGCAGTGTGACAACTAGATTCATACGTGAAGGTAGCATTTGAGCTTAGGACTGTTGCTTCTTCTCTCAATATGATCCATGGAATATATACTTCGTGATCCTTTTTTCAAGGTTCCTTCGAAAGATTTCAATTGCAAACTGAACTAGCTGGACAGAAGATAGAATTTGTAAGGGTAAATGCTTCTTGTTTGACTTGGTTTCTCGTCAAATCGCAATGGCACATCATAATAAGCAGTAAGCCTGTTGTCTGTCAGAATTGGCATCTCTGTAACGTTTTGTTATAAACTATATAACCTCAAGGTACCTATTAGAAATCAATAGACACTGCGGCACGGTGAATAGGTTCATTCGAATACAATTCTTGATCTTAAAGTAACCACGTGGTTAGTAATTTTATTCTTTTTGTGAACGTCTGACAAACATCCGAGAGTATAAGTGTCATAAGAAGGGTAAAATTATGTTTTGGTCACGGGAAAAACAGCAAATACATTCGTGCGTACATGTTTGTAAGAATCTAGACGCCGGGTCTTATACTAACCTATCGTCCAACAGCTGTTTAAGTTTTATGTTTCACGCTAAGTTGAGCTCTTTTTAATGCAAGTATTGAATTGTTTGCTGATTTGGTGGTCATTAATTGGTTTGAACTTAATAAGAGCTAGTCTAAGTACTATCCTCTTAGAAGGATATAGGTAATTCTATATGTATGTATAATTATATATTGTTACTTCTGATAGTGTAGAATCTTTATCTGGAATCAGCCAAGTATGTCTTCATTCGCTTAAGTATGTCTTCCGAGTATGTCTTCATTCGCTTAAGCTCAGCGCCATAAAGCAGGACTGGGATGATCAAGGTTGTATATAGGTAGAATCTCTCCTCAAACTTGAATTGAACCTAATTTTGTTTAAATATGTAGATATTGCCTTCAAGAAAAATTTTGCAGATATCCCATTATCGGCCAAAAATGTGCAGTTGTGTCCCAATAGTAGGACATAAATCAAAAAAAAAAAAAAAAAAATGGGACTTATGTCCCTGCGACGTCATAATATGTTGGGTAGGTGAACTATACTATACCAACCTGCGTTGCCAAGAGGATTATTCTGTCATCAATATTGCTAGATCGCATAAAAAAATGCCGAAATGATGGGACTAAGTAGGCGAAGATTAAGAATAGGGACTCTCTCTAGCCATTGCCTTCACAGGAGGCACGTCATGGAACCTAGTGTGTTATGAGAAACTCATAACCATTCACTACCTACCTACTTACCTAGTACCTATGCCAGAAGCAATTGGATTAAGCAATTCCTCACTCTATTGTACATATTTACTTACAACTCTTCCATCATTCACTGTGAGAAAGTAAATAATTTCACCAAACCATGGGGTTTTATGGGAATTAAACCAAGGCCCACACCATCGTCACGGACTATGGCGCCCCATAAAAAATCCATACATAGAGTCATAAATATCTACACCAACGTGCACCTACCTTTTGCCTATGCTAGTTAAACATTTTATACACATGTGTGTTCTCGCCGAAAATCAAAAGTCACCGATTCACAGCACGCGCGGCTGTCAAAGTCCAATCCGAATGGCTTATGAAAAACCATAATTTTTTTTTTTTTTTTTCAAAACCATATTTTTTTTTTATAACCCATAAACACTAAAATAAAAAATAAATAATAAAAAACAATTAAATTTTAATTACCATCTAATTGATTAACCATAAACTGTAAACCAAAAAAAAAGAAAAAAAACCAAAAAAGCCCCCAAAACCCTACGACATATTCGTCGTCGTCTAGTATAAATTGAATTTTATTACTCTCGTCAACAGAAAAGGAAAAAAAAAAGATGAAATTAATTTCGATCGTAAAAAGAATCCATCGGATTGTACAGAAAAAAAGTTTGTTTTACAAGAAAAAAAGAAAAAAAAAATTGCATTCCTTTGCGCCCTCATGACTGTGAGCCCGGGACTCGGGTTCCACTAAAACATTCTCTCGAGCCAAACGGACATGCATACGTATGTACGTACGTAGGCTCGTAAACCTAATTAAGTTCGTTTGATTTTTCGAAAATATCCTGTTATCTATGCCACCGATCGATCTGGTCCGCGACATTACCTTACATCCGAATGTTTTGTTGGCCCTGCACAGCACAGCACTCCAGTTGGGCTGGAGCTCCTCGTTGGGCGCTTTTGTTTAATGGGCTTTGTTTTATGTACATGTGTTCGGGCGATGGGTCGAATGTTTTCATTGTATGTTTTATTGTTTTTTATTATTAATTTAACCACCTTCGCATTTATGTATTCTTTTTTCCCCATCGAGGTATTTTTTTTTTCTAATTTGATGATGGTGGTCGGCTGGTGGTGATGTGGTTGGTTTTATTAGGCATTATTTCCTTCTTCTTCTTCTTGGTTTTTTTTTTTGAACATTTTATTACAACGTAAAGTCGTAAAAGAGTGTGCTGGGCCCCTGGCCACACCACTATCTGTTCTCGAGGCTCGTTGTCGAATGGATAAAACATAAAACATTTTGTTTTGTTGTAAGTTTTTGTTGATTTTTTATTAATTTGATTGAATCTTCTTCGATTGTGATCGATACACCCATGAGGGAGGGGGTGGGTGTAGGCATCGATAAAAAATTAATTGGGAGACAAATTTCATGTTTTTTGAATATTCAAAGTTATGATTGTTTGATTAGTATCTCGGTTGGGTTTGTTGTTGTGGTTCTTCAACCGAATGTTTGTAGTTGTCACGTTGTTCTAATTGGAGCTGATTACATGATTGCCTACTCCCCCCCCCCCCCCCCCCCCACAATCTAATCAAGGTGTTGAGTTGAGTGAATTATATGTTTATGGTCCAGTTATGCAAACTATTTACATGTTATCATGGTAGAGTGAATATGCGCCAAACACAGAGAGTGGGAAATTATTATGTTAGATGGGCGATCGGTGTGTGAATGGACAATATTTTGGAATTATTAGATAATTTGAATAATTTTTTAATTTTCAGAGAATCCGTATTGATTTTGAAGCTACGGTTTTATGGTTATGGGAAAATTATGCAAATTGCAGTTCATTTGGGATTTATACGTTTAGTTGTGGTGGATCGTGTTATTGAATTTATTAAGATTTTTCGTAATTGACGGTCATAATTTTTATAAATGGAGAGCGCTAGTTGGTGACTGGGTTTTGCACTTATGTTTCTGCATTTTAATTCATGAAATATGGAGAACTTGTTAAAGCTGTTCTTGGAGTCTCTCCACTGAATCGTATAGTCGCCATTGGACCAATGGACTCTATCACCGACCTTAATACCTCCAAAAATATGAGAGCAATGTTCCTGTACAATGTACGGACTCAGTCAGCCTCATTACCTCTATTACTCTTCCGCACTCTAGTACCTACACGGTCCACCTATACTTGACATTGACTTATGTATGTATGTCCTGTCTCCCCTTGTGGGTCCTAGGACCTCGACAATGCCTACGCGCCATCGAGTGCGATTTCCCAGTTGCCGTGCTTCCTTCTCAATTGTTTTGCACAACGTACTCCTAGGAACGCCGCGTATCCTGCCATCCTGTGTAAGTGAGTTCCAATTGCATCGCGTGGTTAGCTATGGACCTGTCACCCTTTCGGAGAGTATGACCAATCCATTGCCACTTTCGTTCTCTGATAAAGTTAGAGATAAGGTTAAGCCAGAAAATTCTAGAGATATATCGTGACCACCTATTGACGAACGTTTTCAGCTTCCTCGTGATATTGCCGATCACCCTCCAGGTACCAAATCCATATAGCAGCACGGATTCAACGTTAGAACGGAACAGTCGTAGCTTGGTCGTTAAGCTAATCGCATTACTACGCCAAACTATGGATTTCTTGCAAATCAGGTTAGTTTTCTTTACAGGTTTTGGTTCTAAATTAAGCCTTACCAGTCACAAGCCAAGCCACCGTTCAAATTTTATTAGAAATGATACCCACTATGAATTCAGGGCCAAGTTAGCTTTAGTAGCTAGGAATATCAGCACTGATTTTGAATTAAACTCTTCAATAATCTGGGTTTTCAAAAATCTGGCTTCTAACACCAAATCGTTTGTCTTTACATGGCAAATACAGTTTAAGCCAAATTTCGTAGAAAAGGATCTGGGTCCTGAATTTGAAATAAAGTTTTCACAAAGTTTAGCTCTTTGCACCTCCTCTCCATTTCCTGCCAGTCCTGTAGGCATAAAGGACGATATGACGAGGAATCATCTAGCGGTTTTTTCCCTTTAGCCAGCAGCACTAGATGTTTCTTTTTCCTGGAAAAACACTCTCAGTTAGACACTTGTTATACTAACTAACTTAAGAGCCTGAAATAATGGGTTTTAGGATAGTGCTTCCTCGTTGAAGATTTCGATTTTTAGCAGTCCTATGTTTTTATTTGTTTAAGCTGTAGTTATCGTTACCAATCGGTGGGGTTCTTCGTATATCACAACTGAGAATTTCAGTTTTCACTTAAGACAATACTCTGTGTGGAGTTCGGGGAACCTGGGCCTCAACCAACAAGCCTCTCCAGTTAGCCCGATCCTTAGCTAACTGCCTCCAGTTGCGCAGTCCAAGTCGTTTGAGGTCTCCTTCTACTTGTGCGCGCCACCTAAGGCGAGGTCTTCCTCTACTGCGTTGTCCCTCCGGGTTTGATTCGAAGACTCTACGGGGCGGAGCTTTAGTGTCCATTCACTCTAAATGTCCTAGCCATCTCAAACGATTGATGCGCATTATTCTACTAGGTCGATGTCTCTGTGCAGCTCGTACAGTTCGTCGTTGAATCTCCTCCTCCAAAGCCCGTCAACGCAAACGGGACCGAAAATTACACAAAGAATCTTTTTCTCGAAGCGACTGAGGATCTCTTCATCCTCTTCAGCTGATAAAGGAGGACTGTTCTTATATGGAGTCTCCTTAGTTCTTCGGGATAGGGTTTTACTACTCAATTGCCTTCTTATCCCAAAGAAACAAGAGTTATTCTTCGTCTTATTTCTGCTGAGGTGTTTTTTTTTGGAGGTTTTAGCAGAGCCAAGGTAGATAAAGTCCTGTTCTATCTCAAAGTTTAGCTGTTGATTGTGCTGTCCTGCCCAATTCGTATCCCTTCGCCTTGAGAGCATTGTACTTCGTTTTGTCCTCACTCTGTGTGGACATCCTACGAATTTTCAGAGGTTAATGACAAATTTGCCATTGCTCTCGGCGCCAGATCCTTTGAGATGAGATTCATGTAGACACTGCGAATAGGACATATGTTCCATAATTTATTCGAATCGGTTAATTTAAAACTTTATCCCAACAGTGTCTGTGTCTAATAATTAGTTATTGATCAATTTTGCATACAATTAACACCACCTTTGTGAGCTACACAAGTACATACGTAGGCTTTAATTTTAATTACTTTTTATATTAGCGAATTAATTAATACCTACTTCGCCATTCATACAGTGTTATTTACTCGAGAGAAAACACTTTTCCAATCAATAAAATGTTATATGACATTTATTATACTCCGGATGGGATCGCTGTTTAAATATTTATTTACAAATAAAATGTTTGTTTTTATTAATATTTAAATGGTTTAACATAACGCATCCAATTGACCCATTCGATTAGCATCGAAATATATTTTTTTTTTTTTCATTTTTCTATAAGAAAAAATGCATAAGAGAATTTATAGGATCGCATGTGTGAGTGTGTGTGTGTTTTTTTTTGCGTCGTGTGGACTTTAACCACATCCCATATCGATTTCCAGTTGAATCCACAAAATGCCCACATAAACCTGGAAGTCCTGCTGGATGTGTCATTTCAATTCAATTTTATTTAATAAAATTCTGATTACTTCACTTGGGCTAATATTACTACAGCTGCTGCTGCTGCTGCTACTGCTGTCATAAATATTCACTATGTAGAGGAACGCAACTAAAACCCCTCACATCCTGTCGGCCAGGTGAGTAACAAATTCGATTCGTCGTAATTAATGTTATACAATTCCGACCGCACAGTCCATATGCATGAAGGAAGTGTGCTGCTGCTATTGCAACTACATTGTATATGTATACTCGTAGTGGGCCACATCGAACAGATTATTCCGATGCAGGATTAAAAGCTTTTCATGTTTGGGTAAAGCCGGACGCTTGTGGCGTAGTGGTGGTGGCAACAAGGCGCGGCGAGATTTGTTGTGCGTTTATACGATATTTTTGTTTTATGTCCTTTTTTGGCTTTACGGCCAAATCGATTATTCATTACACTTTTCTTTTTTTTTGTTTTTTTTTTGTTCCCTGGTGGTGTTCTTTTAATTTCTTTTTCTGTTTGATTATTAATAAGAAATAAGTATTTTTGTTTTACTTTAGGAATAATGGGACTCGTTTTGATTATTCGTTTCGGACTTGGAGTGATTGGTAATTACGGACCTTTTGCCAGGCTGTTTAATTAAGTGTACATTAAGAAAGCGAGGATAAAAAGCGTTTCAAGCTGATTGATTTAGCACGTGTTTTTGTTTGGAAGTTTATAAAGCGATGACATTATAGGCCGGGTAATGACTCTTTTACTGGACGACACATTTGGGATTAAGTGATCGAGTTTGATAACAAATTTAGGCGCGTAATTTGAATGATTGTGGATTGTGATTAGGACAGGTTATGATCTATTTTATGTCCTACTTATACTTTCTTCTTAAACCCGTATCCACTGTCTAACTATCACAAACTGTTTTGGTAGGATAGAGCACTATCTGCCTTGTAAAGGGTTCTATTTTTAGTCCTTACTTTTTGAGGGACTTAGGTTAGGTTAGGTACGTGGGTAGGCGACTAGATCACTTCGCCACACTCATGTCAATACAGACCCATTGTGATACCCAAAGGGGAAAAAGTCCCTTGCCCATTGATAAACCCTCGTATTAATTCACATCTTGTGGATCACCAAACCATCCTGTTGATTTGATGAACCTAAAAATTTCATTTATTGGTCTGTTTGCTAATTCTTCAAGGTCACGGAAAAAGTGTCGCCGTAGAAATTTGAATCTAAGTTGGATAAGCCCAGGACAGTGACAGAATAAGTGGGTTATATCCTCATTAGCTTCCTCGTCTCCACAGCCCCGACATAAATCTTCATCCGTGAGTCTTAACTTTCTCATATGGTACCGAAGAGAGTTATGCCCCGTAATAACTCCTATAAGGACAGAAAGGGACTTCAAAGGGACTGAAGGCCATAGGCTTCTGGTGATCACACAGGTGTCCAGGGAGGTCCATCTACTATTGGCCTCACTTCGGGCCAAGATCCATGCCTTTTGCTTCAATGTGCAAGGCGGGATGAACACCGAGGTGTCTACCTGTTGCGATGTAAATTCAGAGCCTCTTCTTGCCAATTCATCTGCCTTCTCATTGCCTGGAATACCTTCGTGTCCAGGGACCCAGCAGAGTGTAACCTTGTGCTGTGTTCCAAGAACCCTAAGTTCTTCGCGACAGCACTTCACAAGCTTTGATTTTATTTCCTGGCTGGCGATGACAAAGGTGATACCTTCCGGTGGTATTGCCTTCATCGCAGTCTCACGGGCAGCTATTGTCACTGCCAGGACCTCCGCTTGGAAAACACTGCTATGGTTCGGGAGGCGGACTGATCTAAATATGCCCAGCGGTTCAGAAAAAATGCCAGACCCTACGCCTACATCCATCTTAGAACCATCTGTATAGATAGAGATGGAACGTGTGTTGGCAGGCTGACCATCCTTCCATTCTTCCCTGCTTGCGAACGAGGTAGTAAACGGTCTATGAAAATCTAGGAACGGAGTGAGGTAATCCGTAGTATAGAGTTTTCCAAGATATTTCTCCAGGATCATGGAATGACCTGTTGCATTATGATTCCAGCTATCTGACTGACTTATTCTTAGGGCACTTATAGCTGCCGAGGTTTTAACAAAAAAAACCTGAGGGACTTAGAACCTTATTCCATGCTTGCTGGTTGTCCTTACCTACTTCCTTTCAAGCATATTTGAAAGGAAGTAGGTATTTCCCCTCTTCTTTGATGCCTCGTATTCGAACTTGTGTTGGTTCAAACTTCAGTCTATTGGAGGTGGTTTGATCTCTGATCTTCTATAGGAAAAATAGACCATTTAGCGAACTCATTCGAACCTATGCCAAAAGTTGTGTAGATGGTATGCAATGTACAGGGTGTTTTTTTTATAGAGGCATAGAACTATTTTTAAAAATAAAGTACAAAAATTCAATGGAATGACCAAAATTTTGGCTTTATTAGCTCACAAATTTTATGGCATTTAATGTAAAAAAAATTAAAATTAAAATAATTTCTGGTATATGGCTTCCGCGACTGCTCCTTATGAACGCCATCCTGTCGGTCCAATTTTGGACCACTTTTTCCAGCATACCCGGTCTTATTTCGACAATAGTGGGTCGAATGGTAATGTTCGCGCTGGTAAACCACACCAGACATTAATTTTTTCGGGATGTAATGGAGTCTCAAGAGTCTCATGAGGATTGTGCTTACTCCAAAAATGACAATTCTGCTTGTTTACAAACCCGTGAAGCCAAAAATGAGCCTCACCGCTGGAGATGATTTGACGATAAAAATCTGGTTTAACTTCCAGTTGATTCTCAGCCCATTCACAGAAAACCCTGTACTTCAACTATTTATAGATTTACGATTTGCTCTCTGAATCTTTATTTAAATATCGTAAGTACTTCGCAACATCGTAAGGATTGTTACCCAATTCGATTAGAGGCGTAGAGTTCCAAGGTTTAAATCTAGAAAACCTTGGAGAAATGCCAAACTGCGGCATGACAATCGAGGGAACTATTTTTTGTAAGACAATCAGTTTTTGTGCTGACAGTCAAGCACCCGTAAAAGAGTTACATTCAGTATCGGGAAGGTCCAAACTTTGTATCAAAAAACTGGACGAAATCTCAATGACCGGGTCAAATCGATATTTCCAGTGCAAAGTGAGCCCTCGGTGGCCCTTTTGGAGGCTAGTATACAGCTTAGGATTTTGAACAGGGACTATGCCTCTCTTGAGGAGCTAATACCTACATGTGTTACAGTCCAATCGTTATGGTGGCCAGTCTATGACAAAGAGAGATCTGTAGATTTCATGAAACTCAGTCACAGCTATTAGGACAACAGGCAAGAAAGACCATCAACCAAGACTAGAACTAACCCATAGAGAATATTTTAAGAAACTGCAGGGGCAAGCAGGAAATATAATCCTTTCCACTGTCCAGTACTAGCCATCAAAATGAAAGACAAGGAGCTATTTCCGTGCTTAGTTGGACGACCTAAACTAGCTCCTGAGATTCACAAACCTTTAGTTCAGCTGCCGTTGCAAGATATTCTGATTCCGATTCCGATTCTCAGAGGTCTTACAATGGACAGTTCCCTCATTGCTAGTGAGATTGAGCAGTTGAATACCTATTGGTTAACAAGGGCCCCCTGGTGCCCAATTGTATGGATGCTGTTGTAGTGCAGCATGCATTAAATTTAATGCATTGAGTGTACCTGCCCAAAACCGTGTCTACTCATACATGTCTATTGATATTAAACCATTATTTGGTCTTTTTAAAGATTAACAAATCATTTGAGTATCCTTTGAATCCCAAGAATGCTAATCTGCTGTAGGTTAGGGACAGTTTTCGAAATCATTTGAGTATTACACATCTATTTGTTAAGTCAGGAAGCATACTTATTGCAGATTTCTGTTTAACGTCAGGTTGAGGACCCCTAATCTTTTAAAATCGAATGTCAAATTATGAAAATTTTGGCTAATGTAAGGTTACTAAGATAAGCTACCAAAAATACTAGGATGGACCCATCGTGAATTGCAAGTTGTACTATGTGATTTAAACCTTCCGGGACATGTAACGTAATCAGTGCGGTGTCTTCTACAATTTCTAGTATTTTGATAGTCTTTCTATAAAGACAGTGGCTAGAACTGTTTCCAATTGACAAAACCAATTCCACATCTTATTTTAAGCATGACGGCCCGCATGGCTTGACTGCCAAATTCTTGAAAAGTGTCCACTCTGTAAGTTTCGCATAAGTGTGCCTGAATTTAGGCGATCTGTGCAGCCCATTCTGATCACCAAGACGGATTTTTCGTGAATTTTCTGAACCCTAAATTTGACAATTTTTACTCCTAGCAAAGCCATCAAGTTGAAGATGATTTTGTTTATGAAAATCAAGTTCTTTACCAATTAAAGTTCTATAACCCACTGAACGAACTCTCTTCCAATTTGCATGTACGAATGCAATTCCTTTGTATTCTCACGAAGAGAGAGCTGTAGCGGAATGTCCAATTTTGGACCACGGTGCCAAATTAATATTCCTGAACTTTCAGCAACACTCTTACGTAAGTGCTTTGATGGTTTTATGTTGAAAGACTTTTTGTAGAAAGGTCAGAATGTCTACGATCGCAAATTGGTCCCATCTCCCTTAAATTTTGAATTAATTTCTTCATAATCGATGAAGTTAAGTGATTCTCACGAACCATGTTTTAAAAATATTGCCTAACAATGAAAACACATTGTTCTCTCATGTAACGCTCCATTTTTAACAACCCTGACCTGTCAGCTGTCATGTTGTCAACACTTTATTTCACAAATGCCACAAAGTTTGAATCTTTTGTGAGTTTTATGACACAAGACATGTAGGTGCTTTTCAAGTGTCATCCAGGGCTAGGCAAGGATTTTGATCCTTCTTCGGTGTAGTAAGCCCGAGGTTTTGAAAACATTGATTCACTGGCCTTTGGGTACAGACTTTATGAAAAGATACTTTTTTTTTTCAAATCTAAGATGGATGAGCTGATATTTAGAGCTGTTTGCTAAATCTTCTCTGTGAGAGGTAAGAGTCAGAACCGGGGTTGTTACAACTACAAAACATATTTGTAAAGCTCTCATGTAGTTAATATTTCAGAGGATATCTATCAAGGATTTATTCCATCAAATATCTACGTCTGTATTGCAACTTAACAGCTTAGGCTCCAGATGAGTATATGGTGTGTGAGCAGTTTTCACTGCCATTTCACCAAGTCTTGTTAATATTCATTACCAACCACCCTACCTGCCAGCCAAAGTCATTTGAGATTTCATCGAAGCCATTCGATACTCAAACGATTTCAAGGTTTTCCAAACATCGTTTCAACTTGATGATGATGCCTTCCCATCAGCACTCCTCCCCTCCCCCAAAGAAGCAACAAACTTTTATACAAAATTGTCAAACAACTTTAACGAGCCTTACAATGCTCCTATGTACTAAATGTCAATGATAATTTGAAAATTTGAGGATCACTCCATAAAATTAACTTTAATATTTGTTTTCATTCCCCGGTATATGTTCGTTTTTTTCCCCTCGTTGGTTTTTGTGTTTCTCCTTGTTGTTCTTCTGTTTCCTTTTTGGAACATTCATTTGATGGCAAAATTAGTTTTACGATCGTTTTTCTTTCGGTGTGGTGGCGGTGTGGTGATGTTTTATGTGCGTTTTGTTTTTTTATCGCTTTTCATCGCCATAAAATTACATCCATCTACCGCGGTGTGGATCAGACAATCCCCTTCCATATTTGGGGGAAAAAACCACCACAGAGAGATGGAGTACAAAGCACCCAAAAAAATTAAATTTGTAGCCGGTGTCATAAAACTGAACTGAAAATTAAAAGCAGGCCGTCTCAGCTAAAGGGGCACACAAAAACAAACAAAAAAAAAAAACACCCACGTCGGCAAAAGGGAGTCTGAGTTCGTCACAAATTAGGTCATAATTTCCCTCACCCCCAGCCCCCAGTCCTCGGAGATCCCAGTTGAAATCGAATCAATATGGGAAAAGGATTAATTTTTTTTTCCAATTTATTCGACGAGAATAGGAAAAGGAATTCAACCACGCGCTACCCTGTGTGCGGTAGGAAAAAGTTTTCTAATTAAGTTGAGCTTAAGTTACTGGCCCCCAAAGAGACAGGCCAAGCGACAGAGCAAGAACTGAGGGGTGGGTGTCTTTTTTTGATCCAAAAATACGTTTTTTTTTCTTTTTTGTGTTCAAACTGAAACAGCGCGTAGACTTGATACTCTCACAGGATATTCGATGAAAAATGAATGAAAAAAAAAGAGGAGAAAAATTTTTTTTTATTCGATTTTCCTTGATTTGTATCCTTCTCCGCCGAACTTGAGAAATGCAAAAAAGAATTCCATTCGCTGTAGTTGTTGACTGTTTTTCTCCCACGAAAAGTTGGGAAAGGGCGACTCTTTTGGAATTTTTTTGCTCTTGGAAACTTTTTTTTTTTTTTTTCTTTTTGGGATAAAAAGTTCAGGGAAATCACTTGATGAAATTTTCTGCATTAAATCAATTGAAGTGAATTATATGCTCTGCAGCAGTTGGAACTACTTATTAGTTTTTCGATGAGATGCTGATGATCATGATTATGAGGAGACTAGAGAAGTTGGGGGGGTGTGGGGTGGCATCCTTGTGGGGATTCGAACAGCTGGGAGGTAGTTTTTTCCTTTGGGGAATTCTAATTTTCAATTGTCATAATTCTACTAACGAAGCATGTACATATGTATGTACTCGCTTGACTGTTGATTTTAAAACGAACCATTCAACTTGAACGATGAAAACTCTCAGACTTCCGTCCACCAATATCCAAACCTAAATCCAACAAGTCGGATGGACCATTGGAAGCTCCCGGTTTTCAGTCAGGGTTTCAATCTGGAGTGGATAGTATTATTCCTGTTACTATCAGTGTTAAGGCGTCTTGCAATGCTACTGCTCTGACGAAGGGGTAATAGAATCCCACCTTAAAGGATACCTCTGAGTTCTGACCCCGTGATCTGTGTACCGCCTTGATCTGAGTTGATTAGTTATTGATATTAAGGTCTACTGTAGATCATTCGTTTTGCCTTTTCTTCAATTATCGTAAAAGTTTCTGTAACGGCCGGGTGGGAGCGACCGATAATGTCGATCTCGTCTGCGTGTCCCAGCAGCTGGACAGATTTGTTGAAGATAGTGCCTTCCGTGTTAACACCTGCCCTGCGCACTATCTGTTCCAGTACTATATTGAAGAAGTCACACGACAACGCATCTTGCCGAAATCCGGTGCACGTTTGGAATAGTTCAGAGGAGTTGTTCCCAAATTTCATATTGCACCGCGTGTTTTCCAGCGTCTCGCGGCACAGCTGGATCAGTTTTGCCGGGATCCGAAATTCGGCCATCGCCTTGTAGAGTTCAAGACGATGAATGCTGTCATATACAGCTTTAAAGTCGATGAAGAGATGGTGAGTCTCGACTTGAAATTCTTTAGTATTTTCCAAGATTTTCTTTAATGTGAAAATTTGGTCGATCGTCGATCTGTCGGGCCAGAAGCCACACTGAACGTGCCGATTAGTGTGTTGCAGAAAGCTTTCAGACGTTCACATAATACATTGGATAGAATCTTATACGGTAGTTCTTGCAAGACATAGGATCGCCTTTCTTGAAGATGCAGATCAGCAGAAGATCATCGCGCATGGCATACTTGGTTGATGATTTGCCACCCTACCAAAACATCACCACCATGATGTTGGTACATGTACATATACATGTATCTCGAAGTTAGCCTACAATTTCAGGCCCTATTTGGGCCATAAAAACCCATTGTCATACTAACGAATCTAGTTTCCCCTATCTACCCATTGAACTAGTAGGAATTCGCCGAGATTGTCGGGGAAGTATGATCCCAGACACTGTTTTCTTTGAGTTGAGCCGGCTTGGCAGGTATGCTTTTTCTCGTCTAACCAGCTCTTGCGAGTTGGGTTATAAGTTCTTCAGATTTCTGTTGCATCACAGGGAAGATATAATTTGCTCCTGGATATACGTTGCCATTGTATACAATAGCCATTGCTGTCATTTTTATTGGGAAAGCATTCCGGAAGTGAGTGCGTATTAGAAGCTGAAGCGTTTCGTTGTATGATCCTGTTCAAAGGCGGCTGTGGTCGATTTGTTGCTTGACAAGTTCTCAGCCTAGCTGAGTGGTATCATATTATCTACCTCATTACAGAAGGTTCTTCATGAAGAGTTTCTTTGACAGGACTTGTATATTTCCCATCGGTTTTTGTACATTTTGTCCAAAAGTCTATTTCTTTTTCCATACTTTCTCAAGAATCTTTAAGAGATTTTTATCAATATTCCAGTCGGTTCATCTAGATACTCTCAGGCTTAAATAATATTTGTTTGGAGTGTCCATTAGAAAATACCCCAATTAGTTTTTCTATAGTTTCTGCATGATTTTGGTGCAGTTCAGTATACAGCAAACTTCGAAGTGAAGGGGAAATGGCCAACGAAGTGAACAGAAATGGCCAACGAAGTGAACAGAAATGGCCAACGACTCAAAATTGTGATATTCTTCGTTACCGCAGCTCAACTATACTCAATCCCGCATAGCACGTCTGTAATAACAATCAAACTGAAAGCAACCTTAACTAGACTATTTTCCAAAACCCACTCATACAACTGGATTCAATTCAAATCGCAACAAGTTGAGGCTAACGCACTTTTTACCCAACACGCACAACAGAGCCAGCCAATCTTTCCCCAGAGATCTGCTTACGCCACTCATCTCGAATATCATTGAAGAACACATAACTGAATATCACTCTAATGACCATATAATGACTCTCATGCCAATTGAACGAGTGTATTATTTGCACTGCATAAATTAAACTGAAACCCGCCAGTGCGCTGGCTGCCTGCCGAGCGAGATGAGCTAATTGAAAGTCCAGCAATCTGCCTCAAAGGTCATTGAATCGCGGCCCGACAATCGGTTCGCCGACGTAACAATATAGTCTCTCCTCGGAGGAGTAATAAAAAACAGAACAGCTACTCTTCCCTCCAGCCACAGTAGTGGTTACATTCACCCGAAAGTAATGAATTGATCATGATCTTGCGATAGAGAGTATATAACTTCTTTTCATTCCAAGAACCAGCGCGCGGCCCATCAGAGATACAGTACTCGAATGCCCGCTTATGGCTCGCGTTAGCCCGCACGGACGGATGGTGGTTGCTGATCACTTGTTCGCACCTGATCTGTTCGTAGCGGCGGCTGTGGCGGCGGCGCAGTAGTACGAGTAGCACACAAAAATCTTAAACGCAAACCAGTTAACCGAGGAAAAGAAAACGCCTCCAGCGGACGACCGAACGTATTCTGAGAAGCAGTTTGGGTCATGCGAAATGTAATTAATTTTCGTTTCGTTGACCCCTGCCGAACCCCATTGTGTGGACTTGTTGAGGAAGTCCAATCTCATTAGAATGCGCGCACACCGTTTTAGGAGGAAGGATAACCTGGTGCAGCTGGCACTGGAATAAATAACCAAATTTCGATTTTCGTGCGCGCATAAAACGGAAGTGATTGACAATTCCAATGTCAATGTCTGGTGGTGACCCCACCCCGGAGTATCTATTGGACGTGACTTTCCATTTTTTGGTGGGATTCACATAGATTCTCTCATAATGTGGCCAGGAAATCGGTGACACGGTGTCGATTGCATTTGTTCGAGGTGATAGTGTGTAGTTAGTTACATATGCTGGTCGTGAGGCAGACAAAATTATAATGCGGGTGTGCTATGGTCGATAGGGGTGTGGGAAGGGTCAATACACTCATAGACTGGGGAGGCAATATGACATTTCAATTATTCGCAATGGGGCGGATAAATTGTGTTCAAACATGAACGGGTATCGTTTTGATTGGGGGTTCTGCACAGCTATGGTCTTCTTTATATGCTTTTTTGACATGAGTTTTAGCTATCAGTGAGACCAAACCCCATTACTATAATAACAGGATATCAATCCCAGGTCGCAATCAGCCTTCAGCCTTGTCTCATTGTTTTAATATAGCCACTATATCCACATGACATACCAGAACCGTGGTATGGTAGGGGTTCTGAGTATCATGGTACTCTGTGACGAGCGATCTGAAAGTCCAAGAGTTCGTCTAATTCTGTAAGCACTTCAGCTACATGCTACGGAGGGATCTTCGTTGTTGCGCCACCTTACTTTCTCTCTGAATCAATAATGGGTATACAGGTGACGAACATTTTCCGTAGGGCAGTACACAGATACACCGAAGATGAGTCATGGATTCCTTTTCTCTACAGTTTATACAGATTTCTTTAAAGGAAGCATCAGGCCTTCTAAATGAACCGGACAGTACGTCATTAGGGCGCCAATTATTCATTTTTGTACAACCAAGCCGATATCATCCAGCCACTGCTTCCCATTCTAATGGCTCCGGTATCTTATTGGACTTTTATCGAAGCAATAGGTGCCAATGGT
This sequence comes from Xylota segnis, assembly GCA_963583995.1. Lineage (NCBI taxonomy): Eukaryota > Metazoa > Arthropoda > Insecta > Diptera > Syrphidae > Xylota > Xylota segnis. Next base: position 7,310,041 of record OY757239.1, on the reverse strand, counting down.
ACCCTCTTATTGTCAGGAAGGTTCCGGCCTACATCCTCCAGGTCCGGACTTTATAAATGCAGAAAGCAATGAAGGATGTTTGAAAGACATGCTCTATCTTTTTGACTTCGACTTTCAAGTTGTGAACCATCAAGTTCAGTTGTCATACAGTCAAGATTGTTAGCTGGCAGAGCGAAGTAGGACAGTTTATTTTAGACAAGTTCAGTAGTGAGTTTACGAACTGTCGACTGTTACGTATTCAGTTTTCGTGATAGTCTCGCTAATCGTTTGTTGGAAGCATGCTATGATGTCTACATGTAAATACTTACCTAAGTACTTGGGACTTATTGAACTAAAAACTTAAATTTACAGAAAGAGCCAAAAAGGCTTTTGTTGCACTGTTAGCTATGGCTAACAAATGGGGCTTGCAACATCGTATAACTTATTGGCTCTACACTTCGGTTATAAGACCTTTGCTTACGCATGGGGTGCTTGTCTGGTTGACTGTTTTAGATAAAGCCTTAGTCATCTAAGCAAAGCACAACGATCAGATTGTTTGTGTACACGTGGTGAGCCTTGAGAGACACCCTCTACGGCACTGGACATTTTGTTCAACCTGACATCCCTTGACATTTTAGACATTTTAGTCTCTTAGCAGACTGCATAGTAGGTGTCACCATTGGACATTGACTATAAAAATGAATCAAAAAGGGAAGCACGCAGGTAGACTTGGTGTGCATTCAAACGATTGAATCTCCACGTTCTCTGCACCTGCCCTTCTCTATCACACAACAGAAAACTTCATTAAGGTGCCTTCTACTTCAATTATCTTATTAACACCGATATATGGTGTGGTCGCCGTGGCTCAGTGGTTAGTGCGTTGGACTATGGAGCTAGGGGTTCGAGGTTCGAGTTCTAGTCGGAACACCAAAAAAGTTTTTCACGGCCCAACCTCTCGCGAGCATCTGACAAACATGCGAGAGTACAACTGTCCTGAGGAAGCTTCTCAAATAACAAACTGCCCTTCCGATACGGCATTAAACAGTAGGATCCTTCCATTCGTATAAAGAATATAACAAGCACAACAGGAATGGTTGTGAGAAGCTAGGCCCACCGACCTGTTGCGCCAAATATTAATTTTTTTTTTATCAGGGATCTTATATGTGTGAAAAGGAGCTTTGTTTTGCTATATAAGGTTCGTCAGGATTTAAGATCACAAACACGTTCCAAGTTGCTCCGTTCTCTCGTGTTACGTGCTACAATAAGTCTTTACTGCAAGGAAAAGGCATGAGTTGGTATAATCCAGCCCCATTCCAGTTACAGATACATTGGTTCTGTTTTCAAATTATTCCTGCAACCACTCCATTGCAGATCTCTGTCTAAGATCAGCCAACGAATGTCGTAATCCAATTTAAATTTAATTCCAAAAATCGTAATCAACCCAACCTTGAATTCCTAATGTGACAAATTAAGCCCGGCTACTACTAAAATCTTTGATTAAAGCCCAACAAATGTGTCCTCATCGTTTAAAATTTTCTTAGCAATTAATAAATTCATCTCTCATTCAATAACAATAACAAAACCAAAAACAAAATTAATGGCATTCCACTCAGTTGGAGATCATTCACAGACATCCAGCCTGTCTCCATTACTGTCTACATCTCATGCTTCAGCACCATATTTAGGGGCGGACGAAGTGAATTTCTTTGACAATCTCGTACAAATCGCGAAGATGGATCCCAAAAAAGACGCTCAATAACTATAAACAGAAAAACGAATCCAAAAGACATCTCAGATCAGAAATTCCCCTTCAAGCTCCAAAAAAACGAACAGAAAAACACAAATAAATGGGAAATTATTAATAAGGATTTCGACTAATTAAATCTTGAAATGTCTGTCATGTGATTAATGGTCTCCGAAAAATCACGAATCAAAAAAAAAAAAAACCATTCAACCTAAAACGGATCGGTTTTGATTTAAGATACACATTGTGTGGTGCGCGGAGAGGAAACTTGATCTGCGATTGATAATGACTGTGGGCTGTCAATGGAGGGACGGGAGTACTCGCATGTAGAAGGATAGCCGACTGCGGTGCGATGTCATGACGCCAATTATTTTAGAGTTTGAGTAGATAATTAGTTTAGTTGGCAGCAGGTATACGCATTTTTTTTTTTTTTGGGGGAAACCCACGATCGAAAATACTGTTTAACGAGGCGAATGTAGCTGGAAGTCATTTTCGAATAATCGATAGACTATCGGTGGATTCGGTGAGAATTGGCGCCAATGGCTTACACAATGATGAATGTAGGTGACGTGAATAATGAGCTGATGTTTGGTTATCCGAATGAATCTGACAACTGTCAGTGTCAATGTCAGATGTCGATAAAATGTAAGCTACTTCGGGTGGTTGTCAAATTTATGTAGATATACAAGTTGGAAGATGGCCTTTGCTTGATAGCGTTTTCATTGCCTGGAGGATTGAACTCTTGTTGCTCTTTACAAACAGTGTGACGGTAAATTGATGATGGAAATAGTCTTTCCTTGAGCTTGAAATATTTATTTTCTGAAAACCCTAAGGATTGGGATCGCAGTCTAAGGAAACTTAGGTTAGAGGATCGAAAATGACAAAGGGGCTCGTGGCATGTCTTTTGTTAAAGTTTAGCCCTACTGCTACTTTATCGAGCGGAGGAGAACACACATTCTCAAACATTATGACCTATGTACATATGTGCGTATGTAAGTCAAGCCGAGCTTTGTACTAGAGGAACCGTCCAGTTTAAGTCCTCAGATGCGCCACAACAATGACGATTCAACTTCTGCTTTGAAAATGAAACAAATCGTGACCCTGTTGAGAGCCATTTAAGAAAGTAGACTTGGCTTGGGTTGGGTGATTGTCCAGACTCAGCAGAGACACAGTTAGACCAAAAGACAGTCCACAATGAAAACCGATGTTCAAGTACCGAAGACCTACATGGAATCTTTCCAAATAGGACAGGAATCAGGTCAACCAGTTTCTATGTGAACTCATGGCTCATATATGGTTTGGTATTCATGCAGTAAACAAATTTGACTGGTTACGAAGCATTCTATTTGGCGTCAGTCTAGTGTAATATAAAATTGCTAAGACAGATCAGGTCTCCTCCTTCTCCTTCTCCTCCTTCATGCCTACCAGATATTGCCCTGTAAGGACTCCAACCTACATATACAGATTTTCTTACAATCAGCTCTGTTCAGGTTTGGTTAGAAGTGAGGCATGTATGGATTTGCCATACTAATTGGTATTTCATCGGTTCCTATGGTTTTGTCCTCCATTGTCAAGAAAATTTCAGTCTGCATCCTTCTTTGGTAGCTCAGTCGTTTCGCTACACAGGTGCAGGATAATCTTTAAATCTTCTCAAGAATTGCAATGTTGTTTTTCTTGTCCACCAGATAGCTCTAATGAATGCTTCGTGTATCCAGTGAACAATCCGGGGAGGTAGACTTCCGTTTGGGCCTATACATTTCCGAATTGAATAAAGGGCAATCGAGGACGGTCTGATATATTCAGTTTCAAGCTAAGTTATGTATCGAGAATAACCCCGAAGTAACTGGCGTGATTTGCAAATTATAGTTCGATACTCTTGGGCTTCATGTAAACAATAATATATCAGTCTTGGACGAACTAGCTTGGATACCAGCACTATGTGTCCACCTTGGGGGTTTATTTAGAAGAGACTTCAACAGGTCTCTTACTGTAAGAGGGATCTTTCTTGATAACGCAACTGCAATGTCGCAACGCCTACTGGGATACCGATAGGAGATTACTATCCAAATTTTTTTTATGTGAAGATTGATCAGTCTTTTCAAAGTATTTAGTCAAAAGCAGACTAGATTGATCGGACGAAAGTCTTTAGGAAATTTTTGTAGAAAGTTTATTGACTTTCGGTAGGAAGAATAGTATCTAGTATCTAGAGCCAATGTTAAAATAACTCCTAAAGGTAATGTGAAGCCAGGTACATAATGTGTCAAAACCTTGCTATAATATCAGCTAGAAACTGCTATCGTTTTCTTATATAGTCAGACTTGGATCTCAAGTTTAAGCTAAGGAGCCATAACCAAGCTATTCCTTGGTAGAATTAATTTCAAAGGACCAGGCTGTATCTTTGCCTTCTGAGCCTGCTAAGTAGCTCTATAAATCTTAGCCATGGGTGTAAATTTAAATCGGGACCAGGATAATGCAAGATTAGAGTGTAGTGGCAGGCTGTTCCATTAGTGTATATGGAGATTGTTAAACCATGAACACCATCTTAAGTAGATTTTAATTAATAGCATATGTTTCATTAATAAGTACACTTTGCCTTTCGAACACTAACTGCCATGAATACAACTAATAGATACTTCCTTCACATAACGATGTTCAGTGCACGTCAGTGTCAGTTTCTGCTTTCATCGTCCTCATCACAGATAATAAATCGAAACAAAAAAATCGAAACAAGAAAAGAAGAAATATCTCCAGGTCCACACATCATCGTCATTTTTAATTAAAATTTCAGAAAACGTACGAAAAAGGTTGGCAGTGAGAACGAGGTGTTAACACAGCATGCACTTGGCTCATTTCATCCTTCACTCATACAGATACAAACTGTGTTACTGGCCAAAGATAATTATTAACTCGAACAGCAACAATTCCGTTTTTCTTTCTGTTTCTTGCTGAAAGGGTGGATATGTTCATACATGTACATGACCTGCATATGGACAACTCCATCCCTAGGTAACCAGTTTTTTCTTTTTTCTGCCTGCAGTAGGTACCACGCCTCTCTGGCAAGTCAGTGATGTTGCTGTGAGCTTCCTGAACATCACAAATGCACACATGGAATTCCTAATTGGTCGCGCTGAAGCTAATTTTATAATAACAAAGCTTAGTACGCCTGCAGGTGCCAGCAATGGCAACAGCAGGAGCAAAATAGCATGGCCCTTATTTAATTGTCCTGTCATCGCCCTTTTGTTTAGTTTTCATCTGCAAAGCCCTCGTATACGCTGTCCTAAGCTAGGTGGCTAGTAATTGTTGTCACACTGTATACAGTTTTCATTTTTTTTTTTATTTCATTTAACGATCAAGCACAATAGCTATGAGGAGGGGGGGCAGGTTGGAGGATTGAAGGAAAATTTTTACTACAAAAAGTAACGAATTTGTCGAAGGTTCCGGCTAATTGGCCGGAATTGACTTGAATTGGTCCCTAAATTGACAGCTTGGTAATTAACCTGTGGAGGAGTATGGAGTATAAATGAAATATTCGTTTGACAGGTGAACGAGAGCAGGGTTGTAACAGGGTTGGTGGTGGTGCTACTGCTGCTGCTGCTGCTTTTGGTCGTGATGAACGAAAACGAATGGATTTTCTGCACGGGATTTTCTATATATCGAAGTTCATTGTTATCGGGGAAATTAAATTTAATTCAATTTCACTTTGATGGACAAACCATTTTGGAGACATTCGATAGCCCCCATGCAGAGGTAGAAGAGAGGTCAGCGAAAATGGCACAAAATGAATTGAATCGTTACAAAAAGAAAAAAAAAGTAAACTAATCGATAAAAGAATTAACACGTATGGCAAGGTTGGTGTAAATTGATTTTCTCTTCTCTTCATAGATTTATTTTTGGTTTTTCTTTTTTGTCGGCTTTATTGCCGAAAGTTTGTTTAAAAAATAGAATAAGTACAGAGAAACTGAAACATGGTTCAGATATGAGTAATGATGTTCAGCATTAGGTAATTAAAATTGGCGCCCAACAGAAGTCCCATATAACTCTTTGGTTTGTACAAATGGTTTGGTAAATTGTTGAGTAAGTCTCATTTCCTCATACTAATGAACCAACAATCTATTTGGCCTTTACACCTTATTCGTCTTCTTTGACTAGACCTAGTCATAGTAAAAGTGTATAGAGTTGTCTAAATCAGGGAACCTATTTGTCCTAGAAACTGCTAGTCTTGGAGTCTATTGGAACCTATTGAAAGGGTGCGGCTAAGACTTCCTTTCCCAGACCACGAAATGAGAGACCTTTCTAGACTATCTAGTACTTTAAAGTAAAGAAGTAGGCAGCTACTGATTATCAAGTGGATCTATGAAGATCTTTCAGGATGAGTAGTATATAATCAAGAGTTACTTTTGAGGGAATCTATATAGAGGGCTTTATCCTCATTAGACAGTCTATCCCCAGCTATGCCAGATATCGGAACCTTTTTTATGCTGCGGAAGATTGTGAATACTTGTTGTTTGGCATTGCAGATCACTTTTAAACGTATTTGATGTAACGAATCCAGTTTGAGCACTAGATTGAACCGGAATGTAGTACTTTGCTTCAAGCCAGAGTATTCCCAAGTTATGGATTGCATTGGGTGCTCCACCAAGCTTAGTTTATCTCGCATTCCTCAGAAGATCTCAATTGTGATATGTCCCTTTGTTACTGCGTTAAAAAACTTGGTACTCAGGGTAGAGTTCCTAGCCTTTTGGGAGGCGTTTTAAGAAAGCTTGTACATACATATATGGAGAATGGAATGAACCACCTTTGGTATCTATTGTAGAGACGGAATTAGGTAACCTACCAAGGTCTAATTTTTGCAGACAGTCCTAGTCTGCTGTAGTTGTTGTGTCTTGTGATTTCGGTGTCTTGAGTCTATAGGTTAGGTAATGTATGTAGGTATCCTGGCAAAAGTTATGATACAATCAGATCAAGAGAAAATCCATTGTGATACCACATATTTCCCATAGATAAACCTATACCTGTCTCAAGTAGGTTTTGAGATTTGTTGTGTATGAAGGGTCTAAGTAGAGTGACTGATTCAATTAACTCAAACTATTGGGTGGACTGAGATGGTAGAGAGTGCAAAAAAGGACTGCGGGTGACTGATTCAATCGAATCTTTTATGCCTAGGTGTACCGTGAAGCAAGACTTGAACCTCAATTCTGATAAAATTTTACACTTATAGCAATACGGTGCAAGTAGGTACGACCCAGTCGTGCACTTTATTTATAAAAAATGCATTCCAATGGAAATAGGGAACCTTTGACCATAATCTATGGATAGAAATAGGTAGCCTACTGACGTCTGTGTTTAATATACAACTTTGGTTCAAAATTTGATAGGTAACCTCATTGAACAATTTTGAATCCAGAGTACAATTTGTACTCTATTACGAGGTTTAGAAAGACTCATCTTCCGATATGGGGGGTCTTGATTTCTGGCAGTTTTCGATCCCATAGAATCACCCTGCTGAAGCTGATGCTAGATAGACTTATGCACAGTCCGGCTGCCAAGCCATTGTTAAAGATACAACGTCACTGAATATGGGGGGTAAAGCTCATTCCTAAGTAAAGGATGAAGGTAAGGAAACAGGTTTTGAAATAGCCTAATGAAACACCACGTCCTCATAAACATCTTTCGTGCAAGGTAAAGCCTTTGTAAAAGTGTTTGATTTTAGTCCTACTGAATGGCGGGATATTTACATAAAATGTATTCGAGAGTTTCAGTGCAGTTTAGGCATAGTTGGCGCGTGTTCGATTGGCTTATACCAATTTTCTTGAGGTGATATTGGAAAAAGGGATTATCAGAAAGAAAGTCCGTCAAGATCTTCCCACTGATTTAGTTCTATCTACGTAGACTACAGAAGGGTTCAGGGGCAATTGGGCGATTGGGCTCCAGAAGTTCGACACATATTAGTGTAAAGATTTGATGGCAGTTCCAAACCAGCTTAGACTGAAAGTCAAAGGACAAAGGACTTGCCTATCCGATAAAATATGGCACAGAGCTCTATAGCAAATCTCAACTTGGAAGACAGGACTAAAGTAAGGAAGTGGTCTCTTTTGAAAATGATAGTCAATCTAGCAGAAGTCCTTTCGTGTAATGTTTCCACTAACCACTCCTTTACTGTACTGCTTCCACTCTTTAAGTCAGATTTAGGATGCAATCTTCCTGAACAATCGAATCACGATAAGTCTACTCTCGGTAGGACCTGCTACCCATTCAAATTCGACACGTTTCCCATCGTAACCCGCACACAGTGTTTGAAAGAACAAAAAACTGTTCACCATAAACAAGGATTACCCCCTTGAGGCAATCAAGAAAAATTCCTTAAACAAGCGCCGCCTTGAAATTCGCATGACGAATCGGTATCATGGTAATTCGAAATCGAACCAAAACCGTACTCCAAATAGTTTATCACCTCACCTCACGCTGGTTCGTAATTAAAAATAAAAAAAAAATAAAACTCTTTCCTTCAACCAACATACTCAACGCGATTCGTTCCACTTTGATTCATGAAAAATCTTAACCTTTCAATAAACGTCCTCCGGTCAATCAGACCTGGCCTATCTATCGCTTAATTAATTCTCCAACTAATTACCAACGGCCGGGTCTGGCCTGTGTAATAAAATGAAAAATTATAATAAAACACCAAATTTGAATTAGGCGACGGAGTAGGTACAGGAGCACTACGTTTGCAGCAATCACCTTCAGAAGGTTCCCATCTCATCATTCCATCATCGATGAATCTGAGAATTTTACCCAACAGCAGTAGCATTGACCTTACTCTCCCTCGCCGCCGGTTCGGATCAAAGGTGCGGCTGTTCTCGTGTGATCTTTGTCCGATTTTAATTGTCATGCCACCTGATGATGCTCCAATAATACGGATGCAGATACTCTCCGGTAGACAAAGGGATAAAAAAAAAAGTATCTTCGACGACACAGCCATCCACCGAGCCACCAGAGCGCAGGAAGGCAACACAAACCTGAACTACGGATTTGTATCGATTGTTGGTGATAAGACTGGCAGTAGGTATGTATATGTTTGTGAAGGCGGTAATTGCCTGAAACTTGTTTTTTGGAGTTCAATCTCTCTTTTTTTCGATTTTTTTTTATCGTCATTTTGGTTTGGTGTTTGCAGATAAAAGGGATTGATTACGAGCGATTCGATGGCCCCCTTCGCCATTGCAGCCTCGGAAGTTCTGTGGTCTCCTTAAGACGAAATTGAATTGGGGGAAATAGGGACCAATGGTTTGCTGCTGGGTACACGTCATGAAGACTTTAATTAACTTTACTTTTTCTCTTCTTTTATTCATTTCCGATTTTTATGGCCCAACAGCGGCACCGCTGTTGCAGGCAAAAAGCTATCAACTTATTGAAAAAAGTTAATTTTTTATTGGAGAACAATTTAAGATAGCTGTTGTTTTATTATTTTGACATAAACAAAATGTTAAAAAAGATAAATTCTGTGATGAATATGTGAATCGTTTAAGTGCTGGTCACTCTGACAGCATGTGGCCGGCGGTATAGGTAGTCAGAAGTGTGTCAGCAGGAGATGCAACCTGTCGATAGATTGCTTTATTTTCTTTTAATTCATTGAAAGAGTACGAGTATGTTAAAGAAGACATTTGATATTTAGGGTTTGGCTTTAAGGTTTGGGCACCATTAAATCTAACTCCCACAAGTGCAGTAAAATTTCGGAAATTTTCTACTTTGATTAAGACTTGATAAGTCGAACCCTTTTCTTTTATCGAAAAATCTACCAGTCTTGACAAGAAATCTATCATCTTTGATTAGTTACATCTTACATCACTGGTAAGGCACTGCACCCATCTTAGAGCTGGCAGTGCTTTGTACACACCTCCCACTCGCGAAAATATCCAAACCATGTCCAGTGGTGATTGGAGAATCATTTCTGGAGAGAAATCTATCAAGTATTGTACTTTAGACAGTGAATGTGATGCAGAATGAGCTTACGAACATTATCATGGAGGATCCAATCTCTTGGTCCATTAATATCGTATCCTTTTATAAGTCACGTTGTCCCCATTATGCAGACTATGTTTTAGAAATTTCAAGTCTGCTATCATGCAGGTCCATTACCATTCCCATCTTTGTACTGAAAACCTTGAAACGTATCTTAGGCGTTCCGTGATATTAGCGACACTTTGAAGAGCCCTCCATTCGAAATCCCAGCATGGGTACCTCCTAGCTAGTTTTACTGAGACAATGAGAAAGGTCCCTAACAAGAAAATGGTTCCTGCAAGGTAGCCCAATCTCTGACCGTTTTATGGGAGTAGCTTTTATTAAAAAATGGCTCTCAGTTCTGTAGACGTGTCCAAGTGGTTTTCATTCTGAAAGTGGGTCGGGGTGGTCATAAATCGTCGGAGGTTTTTAAATCGGTTAGTCTATTCCCCTTCGTACTGAATTCTTTGGAACGTATTTCGAAATGCCAGTATCTAAAATCCCAGCAATATGGTTAGTATAAGTGTCATCTTGCCTTTGGCAAAATTCGACTGGTGGTATCAGAAGAAGCAATTCAAGGAGCGTGCTCTGGAGAAGTTGCATTCATGGGCCACAGAGAAAATCCGACTCGATACTAGATTCGAAATCTAGTTGGAAGCCAGGCGTAGAACAAGTACGACGAGCCTTCTATACCTCTTATCAAGTATTCAGTACTAAATTCTGACTCCCACCCGAGTAGAGCCTATGCTACAATTTTACGTATGGACCTTAACTTAAAAAGTACAGAGATCGACGTAGAGGTCCTGTCCAGCGAATGCTGTACGTGTGATTTGAACCCCCCATTCAATTGCACTTGGTTGTTTGGTTGTTTTAGACCGGAGCGCGTTTAGGATGCACTTAAACCAGAGAAGAGTCCATTGTACTTGCGATCTGTGAGGTCGGTAGATCACGTTCTTAAATACTCTGAAAACCATTTACTCCTTTCTACAAAGGAGCTAATCTTAGCCGTGCTGTTGGTGCTAAGATCGTTTAGATCATTGAATAGGTATTCACCTAGTGTAGCCCTTCTGATGTTGGCGAGTGCAGGGCACGTGCATAGTGTTCGGGTAGGGTATGAACTATCTTGGAGAGCCTTCCTCCCTTAGGAGTCCGTTGGGTCTGACTTCATTTAGGATCGACCAAAGTTACCTGGAGGTGTTACATTGGATGATTGCTCTCCTTCTTCTAATCAGTGCGTCAGCCTCACAATTTTCAGGTATGAGGCTGTACTGTCCTGCTATGTATTTGGTTGAGAGATACACGACAGTCTTTTACTGCCTTAGTGCTGGATCCAATAACTGGCAGCCAATAAGTTGCTTAAAAAATGACATTGACTTCGACTGGAAAAACGGAGAGGTTGATGTCCAGGTCTTCGGAGAAGACTCCGGCACGGACTTCGTCGTTGGTTTTGAATCTATCAGTAAAAATTGACCGCTATTCGTGGTGCAGGATAACATGTTGTATCCATTCAGTTCTGTTCTGTCGAACTTCACTATTCAGGGGAATGGGAGTACTGAAGTGGAGGATTCTCAATTATGTGGGTACTGAGATGCAAAGATGTCGTTCACTGCTGTACCGAAAATTTCTTGTAGGTCCTGGTTGAACCCTTTCTCGGCTTCGCCATATCAGCTTGGATTTTATTTCTCTTATATTCCTGTCTGCTGTCAATGATGGTTCCTTGCAATATTATCCCAGTTTTTGTTCAGAACTCTTTCCATCTTTGATCCATTTGTGGAGACATAGGGTCAGAGTCTTACTGAAGGCCATAATCACTTTAATTCTAAAATTGTCTGGCTCTGAGAAAAGAAATAGACCTTCAGTAGGTGTGAGTGGGGGTGGAATGGAAATGCAAAGAGCCCCTTGTTTGCCTTGTCATTTCGCTAATCCAAACAATCACATTATCCTTCGCAATAAGCCTGAAAGTTTCCCATTTCTCTGAGCCATTTTGCTCGAAAACTCATCCGAGAAACCATTCGCAACATTCTCCTTGCATTCAATGCCAAATTCCTCCTCATAGCCCCACCTGTTGTTAGCGTTAAGTTGGCGATAAATTATAACTCTAGCGACACCAAATCGCCAAAGTTTTCAACAGAATTTTTCTTTTCACTTTGCACCTACTTTTGTCGAAAGAAAAACTCCCACCACATCCATGTCCTGAGCATCATGGCCTCCCGTCCGCCCGCCATCAAATGGAAAATTGAAAATTCCACTCCGCACACTCCCTTCCTTCGAGTTGAGAAGCAACCGTCATCAGTCATTTGGTAGGCGTCGCGTCGGGGGCGGGGGTGTACATTGGTGGTTGGTGGACTTGCACAGGTACGAGCATAGTGTGCATCGTAAGATGGTACTCCTTGCATCCGCCCAGCAAATTGGCAAATATTTGCGGACGCAAAAGTGTTTGCTACTATTGATGCCTCTGTACGTATACTTGGGCTTAGCATGTTCCTACACCCCAAGGTTGCAATCCTTACAGGACGTCTGTTGTTTTCCATACACACACTTGCACACACACACACACAGTCAGTCGCCGTAAGACCGAAGCTCATCAGTGTCTCATTTTATGTGTCCCCCATGGACTCACCCACAGAGTAGGGCGTAGAAGATGTGTGTTATCCTGGCTCATATAGCTTCTTATTTTCCTCCTCCTGTGGTTGGGGGTTCACTGAACTTTGATTGAAATATTAATTTTTAATGGAGAACTGTGGATACTACTACCATACACACACACACACAGAGTTCTCGTCATCTTGGGAATACACTCGGCTTTCTTGCTTGGCATCGCAAACAAACCAAGAAGGAAAATTGATACTCTACCCTGGCACACCAGCACAATACTGTGAGAGTGTGTTTGTGTGTGATTTATCGAAAGGATCTCACGATGAATTTTATGACGCGCCGTTGAAAATGCGAATGATTAATCATTATGTGGCAGCAGCAACTAGCTATAGTTTCTATGGAGAACGGGGGAATTTTGGCCCGGGGTGGAGCTCCCCCGTGAGAGTGGTTGTTTGGTTATCCTCAGCTAATGGAGTATTTCGATTCGAGGACTAAACAAGGATGAAAAAAACAAGCAAGAAACACCAGCAATCGAAAAGGGATTGAAGGCATTCCTAATGACACTGGGACTTGAGGGAAGAGCATGATGCGTTATTTCCCTTTCTATTAAACATTAATTAAGTGCTTTCCCTTTTTGGTTAGTTCGGAAACTATCTGCTTGAATTAGCATAGAGCTGTGTATTGGGAGATTTCGAATGGATGAATGGATTTCGAAATGTTTAAGAATTTATAAGAACGAAGGATTTAAAGAACAGACGAAGGGTTGGCATGTTTCAAAGTAGTTAGACAGGTCTGCAAGCTGCCAGACAAAACAGGAGTGTGTAGGGCGAAGGACTATCAATACGCAGTTGGACCGGTCAGCTAAAAAATGTCTTAGTTTCAGAACTCCACAGGGTGATGTCTTGATACTCTCAGGTACACCCCACTTCCTTCCAAATGCTTAATAGCGGGGAACTGAGCATCCCAAAGCCTAAGTCATCCGAATTGCGTTCTTTTGCTTCTAATCTTTTGTTTAATGTTGCCCGTTTGACCCAAAAAACTAAAGTAAAGGAGATATGTGACGATATTGCATTTCAAGGGACTTTCTCCATGTTTGACCCAGGTACACTCCATTTCTTCCCAAATGCCAAATAGAGGGCAAGTGCGTGCCCCATATCCTTCCCCGTATGTCCTAGTAGTTATGTCTACCTAAACGTTGTTTGCTCGGTTAGCCGAGTCCCCACTTCCTAGATACCTATAGAAAATCGTTCGCTTTCTTGAGCTCCTGTCTGGGAATGTTGCGTTGAGCGCTGGTGTTTGAAGTGCTCAGTACCTTCGTTTTGGCCGTGAGGGATCTCGTTTGGCTTAGCTTCTTGATTGTGACGCATCAAATGAAGGTCCATTATCCGATGTGAACGTAGACAAACATCGTCAAGTGGTCCAATGAATTAAGTAGTTGGCAGTAGTAATCAATACTGCATCACTTCACTGATAACCACCAAAAACAATAGTGGTGACAGTATGTACTCCTGACGTACTCCACTTTGGAGTTTAAAATCTTTAGATACCTTACCATTGTGGCACTTACTACCCTCGTATGTAGAGTTACACAAGATAAATTTAGAGGATCTGTAGAACTAAATTTAGGGTCTTGCTTACCTAGCTTCTCTTGGAGATCCATTCCGGTCATCTGGTCATCTGGTCTACGTTGTATACATATCTAAGAGGCTTCCATGCAATTTTTGATATAAGCTCTCAGGAATACGAGGTAGTCGTCTTAATGGTCTTTAAAATCCATACCATGTCAAGGATTTTGCTGCTGCTTTTGCAGCAAGGACCAGCCTAATGCGTGGGTGGTCTGAAAAGGGAAGATTCTTTGAAACAGTTAACTGGTTTAGGCCGACAGATTCCACTAGAGTTGACTTATAGCCTCTTTCATTACTATACTGTCTAAGTCAATGAGTCAGTTTCACACCACCAAGCGACTTAAAGTCAAAATACTCTTCCATCGAGTGAAAGCTGTTCAAACTATACCCCCCTACTACCACGTACCACGGCTTTAAGTGCAAAACCTCCCTCTGCTGAAACAAAGCTAATTTGAATATGAAGAGATTGCTCGTGCTGTCTGACTTCCCCTCATAATACAATTGGCGAACATCAGAACTGCGTCCGAACAACACGGCAAGCTTTGCCACCTTCTTCGGTCGATGTTTTTGTTTCCAGGTTTTCCACTTCGCTGAACCCTCTGTATGTAGTCCCAGTCGAGAATGGAGAGATAGAGACCAATGTTACCAGTACAACCGTGATGTGATGAGTGCCGCTTGAATGTTTTTGGCAGTATTCCACTGGATACCTCCACCAGTCACCCCTTTGTGCAACTGATTTCATGCGAGGGTGGTAGGAGGTGATGATTTCACCTCCCTCTACACGTCATTTCCTCTTTCCAAAGTTCGTTCGCTCGCGCGAGCTCACTGAGCCTCACATTAATGTCTGACAGCGTTTTCATTTACGAATGACTGCGTTGCTCATATCTGCTGCACGTCGCGTCTCGTGTTTTGCCTTACGAGCATCAACACACACCGCGTGGCACCGCAGTTGAAACGAAACAAAAAAAAAAAAAAACAAAAAAAAATCTAGGAAAACTCAACGTTTTCCCGCCAAAATGCATCGATTTCATTGTGCGCTGAAAGATAACCGCAAATAGCTATCAATGAGAGACGTTAAGAGGATATGATTGCCTCTGCCTTCAGCATCCATGCGATGCGATTGAATGAGCCTCGAATGAAAAGTCAAACGAGGCTTTTCACTCACTCACACTCGCATAGGATCGCGCACCCATACCAGAGACTAGATATGCGGTGAGTTTCTAAAGGAATACACATAACTCATGGCAGCAGGAGTGGAGACGAGATGCGGAAAGACCCTGCAGATTCGATGTTGAAACTAGGAACTGACGTATAGTTGCCGGTTGCTGGAGGTGGCTGGAGCGTGGCTATGTTTTTGCAAACTGAACTGGAACATGATATTAAGTGACAGGCGGCGGATGGTTTTCCAATTGTGCATTTGCTTGTAGAACATTTGTTGGGGCATGGTTGGGTTTTTGTTTTAGTTTGGCGTTGCGTTGCTTAGACCAACCATATGGGCGGTTGCCTTTCAGCCAAGGGCTTGTGTGTTTCAAGTCTTTTTTCGTGAATGCGATGCAATTGTGAGTCATTTGATTTTTTAAGCAGGGCTGGCTTGGCTGACCAGTGAAAGGGAACCATTTTGATCAGATTGCCAGAGGGAGTGGTGATTCACTTGGTCTTTGATTAGTTTTCCAAGTTAGCCAGGTTAATTCATCTGAATCGAGAGGAAATATTTACTCCAGAGCCACTTGGCGGGAAGTACTTACACACTTTCTACGCCTAATGGACAATTGTCGTCAGACGCCCGATTTGGACCCCTTTACGTGGTTTGCTATATATAGCCTGCCTATTTTCGCAGAGACCCCCATTTGCACTATTGCTGTCTGGCATGACACAGGCAAGAACTTGTCATCGGAGAAGAAATAGCCAAATGCTATGTTCTTTGTGTCTACCATTCTTATTCGTTCTAGTCTTCTTAGCTATATAGATCTCCCACCAGTCATCCGCTTATCATGTCATATAGTTTACTAGAAATTTCGAGATCTGCGTAGCGTCTGCCTCCCCGTCATCTGGGACATTCATGTGGACATTCCTTTGATCAGACAGGAATCGCGTGTGCTCTCTTTGTCCAGACCTATGTCGATCGTGGGAATCACTGGTGGGTTCTGGTGGATTCATTTGTCTTCTCGAGTGTTGTCCCACCTGGCTTATAGATGTTACCCTTTCTTTTGCTTTTAACTTCTTTTTTATGGTAAACTCTTTCCATCTCGTTATGTCCTGCTATATCCCAATCTGATTCGTTCGGAAACCGCAGGTTGCTCTTCAGATGCTTTTCGTTGTAAGTGCTTCCTTCCAGACCAGAGCAGCGTCTAGAAGGTTAACACTCCGGAAAGTAAAATCCCCCTCGCGTGTTACAAATGTTTGGCAGCTACTAAGCCGGCTGCCAGCATTGGCTGAATGATTGGCTCCTAACCCTGAAGTTTACGCAGCCTTTCGACTAGCCTTGATCGTTCGATCAACTATGTAGTTCTATATCGGCAAGATCTAGCCAAATGTTGATCCTGTTGATCAGCTCAACCATGATGGACTCTACCTCATGGTTTATGAAAGCCGATAACAGCATGGGTCCAAGGACTAACCCATGAGGAACAGCAGCGGAAAGATTGTACTATTGAAAGCCATGGTCCATCTGACCATCAACTTTTGTTAGTGAAGTTGTTAAGGATTACTTTTACGAGGTTCGCAGAAATTCTAATCACAGACCTCCTACTGCAGAACTAGTAAGCAGAAGTCCTTCGTCGCCATTTTTCCCTTTTCCCCTTTTTCCCTCTTCTAAGGCATAGATCGTAGTCGACCAAAGCTCCTCTATCCTCCCTGCGGCTGTCTGTCGTTTATGATGGGATCGATGACTATTTCGACTGTGTCTAGCAGATGAAGGTTCTCCAGGTCACTTGTTTCTTTTGGGCAGGAACACCAGATGTTCGAGTTACTTTGGGTTATGGATCACCCAGCTCACTTGTATCTGCAAAGCATTACCAGTTACCTTCTCTTATATGAAGTCACTGGCGTAACTTACCAAAGCCGCTTACAAACAATAAAGGTACCCAAAGCTGGTTTAACCCTACCAACCAAGCAGTGCTACTCCCCATTAAAGAGAACACAGATTAAATTGGCACAATCAACTTCAATTGAAGTATATCTTGGTTCGAAATCATGGATCTAATTAGCCCGCTTTGACTGATTATCCAATTTAACATTTTACGACATGGGTTTGGTTTGGTATAAGCACCAACACTGCCATGTGAATAGACTTTACCCCATTTAAGATCACTATCCGACTACCACTTCTCTATTTAAATAAATGAATACAAATTCTTAGTTAACCACCATTAACAGAACATGCAATAGTTCCAACCGACGACGACGACGACGACGACCAATTGACCCCCCACAATCGCTCAGAAATCCACTCTGCATCTCTGGAATTCTTTTCAACATTTTTTTTTTTTTTTTTATAATTTTTGAGGAAAAGAAACTCATTTGTCATTATTTATTCGACAGCCACCAGAATGACATACCGACTGCATCAACTGAAAATGTGATTCTAGATTCCCATCGTCATCATCATCATCATCAACATCAACGTCATCATGATCCCATGACCTAGTTTGTTGGTTTTAATAAAAAGTGACACTTTGCTCGTTAGCCGCACTGGGTGATCACTTTCATCTGGAAAAATATACTCTTCTCTTCAAGAATCTCCATATCTCTCGGTCTATCTCTTATGATTTATTCCCATCACGTGGGGAGAGTTGAAGCTCACCTACGGACGTACATACAACTAAATATTCATTGACGTCGAGTTCCGACGCAGCAGCGTGGGTGGCTTCTTGAAGCGGGGCAGCTTCCTCGGGCGCAGTGAAAGTGTCAGTCTCTGATTGAGTGGTGAGAAGAAAATCGATAAATTAAATAATAAATGAACAATGCATTCAAATTCAATCCAGCCACCCTTCCGCCAAAAGCCACCCCATCTGTAGACAATACTCCCTTTCCAAATGAATGAGTATATATTTTCCTTGTATTATTGTTATGTCACACTTTTGTGAAAAGCTGCGCCGCCCCCCAATCAGACAATAACATACCCTAAACAAACACTCGGGAGAGGAAAAAAAAACCAACCCTCTTCGTCCTCCCTCTCTCTGACTCGCTGGGTCTGTTGAGAAAACTTCCCTTCGCCAAATACAATTGCAAAGCGTAAATGATTACCACTTAAAGTGTACTCGGGCTGCCACCTAAAACCGATTTCTCTGAAAAGCGGAATGGAACATATGTTTTTTGCGCAGTTCCACCCCCGACCCGGCTCCACCAGTGGAAAACCTCATTCATCCATCTCGTCGACATCCACCAAAGCATCCATCCGGAGACAGAGTGGTGGCGCTCATACATATGAATGAGGAGTAAGACCAACGAATTCGAACAAATGAACGAACATTTGAGGGAGTTGAACCCTCTAACCCATTCCAAGGACCTTTTTTTTTTTTGGTTTTTTCTTGCGTTAGCCCTTTTCTTGTTCTCCTCATCATCCTGTATGTCGAAAGGAGAATAAAAGTGAGACTTTCAGTGTTTTGTTTTCCTTTCAATTTGTATTTTTCTCGCCCACTTATGGTGTACTTTCCACCCCCTAAAGTGGGTGGCTTAAAATATGCAACTAAAATTCGAACTGTTACAGGAAGAGGAACACTCAGGCGAAAGGAAAACCGATTATCCGAGTGGTGGAATCCCGTTTCGGTG
Source organism: Xylota segnis (assembly GCA_963583995.1). NCBI lineage: Eukaryota > Metazoa > Arthropoda > Insecta > Diptera > Syrphidae > Xylota > Xylota segnis. Next base: position 7,291,333 of record OY757239.1, on the reverse strand, counting down.
GTGAGGTTGAGGTAATAATAAGGAAAACGGACTCCACTTGGAGCATTTGGCATGAGTATGCTTGGTTAGTTGCAATAGTTTTGCATGATGGTGCTTGCCTGTGGGGGATTGTCTCCTTATGGTTGTGGAGAGCGCTGGCTAACTGAAAAGGAATGTAATGTGGTTTTAAGCAATTTCGAGGAACATGTGGACTTTGTTGGTCACACTTGGAGAAATCAATGAAAATATATTTTAAGGATTAAAGTGACATTATGTGGGTTACGCAATTTATTATAAGAATCCTCTCAAGCTAATCGCAGAGGAACCGTGTATGTTCCAGTGTACAGTACAGTACAGTACAGTGGTTTTGGAAATGCCACTCTAGTCTCATTAGAATAATCTAGGACCATTGATTTGTATTCAATAAGAAACGAAACTGACCGTCTATATGGTAAATAAGCTATCAAAATCGTTTTCACTCTAACATCAAATCGCTCTTCGTCGGCTTATCCAGGAATCAATCCTAAAAATACTGCTTACCAAATTTCAGGAATAATATTGCCAGAGTTTCTAAGCTCTCCAATCTCTCCCCTTTCTCCCAAAACCCGCAGTTTTGCGAAAATCTGGTTGAATGCCCTATTCAATGTCATCTGACAAACCGAAACTCTAGCTCAGGGTAAACCCTATTCTTGAAATTTTTTTTCTAAAGCCAAAGTTCAATCACCAAACCGTGCTCACTTCCTGAGAATCAAAACTATTCAGCCTTAATTCATTTAATCTTATTCAATGTTCCTTAAGGAAGCTGTAGACTAAAAAAAAAAAACTGGTTTATCTTGAACCTGTCATAAGACAAGATCAAGCTGAGACGAATTCACATGAACTGGATCTGGCATAGCCTGTTTTACGACTGAAAATAGTTCTTAGTAGGATCTAGATAGACTGAATCTGACACTTGTCTTGGTCTTTGATGTTGAGTTGACTTGTCCAATTTTCTTAAGACAATTTCCCGGAAATTTTTACCATTTAATTGTCGTCATCTACGGCTTGTACCTTATCTTACTTGGAGCCGCATTTATACCCTAAATTGTTCCACAAAATTTCTTCCTGTGAGGCACTTTTGAAAAAAAAACTTGGGGATTTATTATATGGAATATAATCCTGACATTTGTAGATATACATATGTCCCTTATCTGGTGAATCAAAGAAAGTTGGAAAGAAGCTGCGCTAGTTACAGAAGCATCGGTGTCATCAATGTCTTAACACTTTCCGTCAACTGATCAAATTGACAAAATCAAGGAGAGTCCGATAGAGGTTCAAATTTATGCTAAAAAAAACCGAATTCAAAGCCGTCTGATGTCGAATTTATTTAGTGAGATAAAGAGCGCAAAATTTTGTTTTGATTTTTGTAAGTGGGCGCCGTGGTTAGTGCATTGGACTACGGAACAAGGAATTACAGGTTCGATCCTTAGACAACACCTAAAATTTATTACACGATCGCACCTCTCGCGACCGTCTGACAAACATCCGAGAGTAAAACTGTCATGAGAAAGCTTCTCGAATAACAAATTGCACTTCGGACATGGCATTATACAGTAGGACCCTTCCATTCACCCAAAACCCACAACATGAATGGTTATAAGTAGCTAGGCCCTAGATCCTGTAGACCTGTCGTTTGGATTTTTTTGTGTTTTTTCTTATCAACTCGTTTAAGAAATCGGCAATTACCTGACTACATACATACTACATACAATATATTAATACATTTGTCTTCCCATTAACTTCAGAACGCCGCTTCTAAGACAGTTGTTATCTCAGCCGTAAATGGACTACAATGAAGCGTCAATCATATGATGATCTATATAAAATGCTGTCAAATCTGTATCACAGACTCATTCAAGTGCACAGTCTATATTATGACTGAGTACATAGGGCTCTTTACCTTGATTTTGCTTCTCGTTCACAAAAATGTGAATGTGGTTCCAACTAGGGGATCCATTTCTACCTCATTCCATTGATTAGATATAGGGAAATCAAGGAACTCCGGACATGGTAAAGGTTTCAGCTTCCATTGACGTAAGTTCACATCGAAATAAGACGTCCAATACTGACGTCTCGTACAGAAAGGGTCACATTCAGAACTTTGTCTACCGAGAGCAGTGTTGAAATCAAACGAACTGTATGTAACTCTGGTCAAACGCTGAATTGCATAAGAAGGCAATTAAACAGCAAAATGACTATAGAGCAACAGAATGTAACTCTGTCTGGTCTTTAATTTTGGTCTAAATCAGTTGTTTTTAGAGGTAGACATAATACATCTACAGAAATTTGGTTTAATCCTCAGTTCCAGCATAACACGTCGAGACCAAACGAACTGAACTAAGACTTGAGTCGGGCTTAAAGCTCGAGTGTATCTCGAAATATTTCACCAAACATTTAAATTCTAGTCTGTCGAGGCCTATTGCAGAAATCGCGTAGAAACATTTACATATTCAACGGACCAAAATGTCCGCGTTCAAGCTCCAGCAATCAGGCCCCAAATTCAACAGGCATCTTCAACATTCATAGAGGCTTGACGGCTTGCCTCAAGCAAATAAAGATTAAAACAACACACTCATCTGCCAAACTTTTCCCCAGACTCGAGCTTGATTAAAAGCTTAGCATGCAATTTTTTGTCAGCATTCCTTTCTCTCTGAGTTCAGCGCCCGCCATTTTGCTATACATACACTGCACTCCTCTCAAAAGAGAGAGAGAGTGTGAGTGTGAGCTGTCAAATTATTTTCTCCATGTCGAAGTGAACTTTTCACGATCGGACGTGTTTGCCAAAGGTCTCCAGTAATTCTTAATTGTTTTTTGTAAATTTTATATTTTTCTGGATGAGTTGTTGAAATTCTTTCAAAGTTAGTAAAAGTGCAGTGTTTTGAAATTCGTGTAGAGTGTAGGCGAGTATTTAGTTTCTAAAGTGTGTGTGGTTGGCAAAAATTCGTGAAGATCACTTGAAATGCAGCAATGCTAGCAAGTAAGTTGCATTCGGATAACCATTTGACAGGGTCTTAAGGCTTCTTCTGGGAGAAACGCGGCTTAACCTGGTTTATAAAAGTGTTACCCTTTTATTGACCTAGAAAAAGTCAAATAAATATGTACATATGTACATGACAAGGCAATGGTGTTAAACGGCATCTATTTTCTTTTTCGTGGGACTTGCTGCTTTGGACAGACGCTGAAAGCTGGTGTACTCGCGGTAGAAGCTTTCTCTGTCATATACCGACGCACATCTGAAAAGAACAAGGCATTTAGGAATTTTAAGGAATTTATTAAGAGTTTTTTATATTTTTTTGTATGAGACATGAAATGAAGCTCAGATGTGTGATTGGTTTTTTATTTCTTTTCTTTTCCAGATGCGATTTATCATTTCGTCGATTTTCCTGAAAAGTTTCCAAAAGAATCACCAAACTTCACCGCAAATTTCAAGAAAACTTTCAAGATTCAGCAAGCTTCAGCAAGTTCAAACCGGGTGAGTCTGCTTTTATTATTTTCTTTAAACTTTATTCGAATTTACATTTTATTCATAAGTATATTTTAAAATATATCATTTGTATTCTATTTTGCATATTATGGAGGCTTTCATAAATATTATCTTAAAAATATTCTTTGTCCAACTAGGAGTTTTTTCTTTTGAATTTTTCAGCCTATAAATACAAAATGTACCTTAAAACAGATTTTTGTTTGGCAAAATATAAAAGGATTTTTTAAGTTTTATGTCGAAACTAGGAGTGACCTTGATGGTCTAACGATCTTTCACGAATTCTAATAATAAAAATTTTTGAAAAACTTTTACTTGCGAGTACTGTAGAGCAAGAGCACCTCAAAAGAGAAGTTCAAACATATATGTATAAAAAATTCTGTTTATATCTGTACTCTCCACTCCAGCCTAAGTGGCTGGAAGAGCTGACATTAAACTTCTAATTTGGGTCTGTGGGGCCACAATTCAAGGCGAAATTGAAATTTTTTATAAAACCTAAAAATTAAGGCTATTTCACGTTTATATTCTGTTTTGTTTGGATATACTTGCTTGCCCAACTTTTCAAAGTTACTATTTTTGGGCTATTTTTTTAGCCATTGGGGCTAGAACTGGAATCTGAGGAGTATATGTTAGGATTTAAAGTACCAAGAACTGGTCGATCAAGTCATTGACTTTATTTTTGTATAATTGTTTGTCAGGAAGAATTGGATCCCTACCCAGTAGCCAGCATAAGGCACTGATCTTTCATCACTGAAGATTGAAACCTTCCAGGTCCTACAAATGCCAACTTTACGTTTGAATGTCAAACTGTCAAAAGTAACAGCCAAGTGTCCTATCAGGAAGGAGTTTTCTTAATGTCAGACCGGTCAATAAGTGACTGTGCGCATGTACCCTGATATGGTCGTTTTCAATAGATTCTTGTATTTATTTGTTGACATGGGGATGCATGGACTTAATTGAACTCTTAGTTACAATGGTTGGAATACTGCTTAACCCATTGTGTAAAGCTGCAAAAGAAGCTTTTAAACTCTATAGCACATTGATTTTTGCAAGAAACCAGTATGTAAGCAGCTTTGAAAAAGGATTTGGGTTTTATCCTGCTAGAAGACCCGAACCGGGGTCATTTTCGCTTTTATTCCTTAAAGTATTGAAATAGACTGGTTCCCAGCATAGGTTTTCGTATAGACTCTATTTAATATTCTTCATAGAAATGTGCCTTGATTAATTTTTTCTGTGTTACCAGATCGGAGAGTTCTGATTTTTGGCTTAGAGGATGGTCTAAGCATTCCTTTTCACAAATTTGGAATAGTACTCGTATGTTGCTAATTTTTGTTGCTCATTTATCCATAGAATCCTGTTCTTACACCAGACTTTTTTATTTGCGAGACATAAGTAAGTAACTTAAAGCACTTTGGGTTAATAGAGCCTGAGTGACAGTGTATTCTAAGTTCTCCTCGTTTGCTCTGCTCCATTTCTGCTTAAGGTGACTCATTCCCCTGTGTGATGCATTGGATGGTATTCTAGCGTTCGCCCTTGCCACACGTTTGGTGTTTGAAGACGAATCACTTTTCACGTTTCAGGACTTCTACAAACTGCTAGCTTCCTTGTGGTACAGTGTACGCTCCTGCTAAGTGGCTGAGCTTAGTACCTCTGGCGCAACTTAAATTGGACTTAACATCTTTCTTCAATATGGAAACCTATTATACATTCCTCTCATTGTTTTGAGTGACGAAGTTTGATTGGGTTGTTTATATAATCGTGCCCTGTGGCATTTGCGTTGGCTGTTTTTCATTTATTCGATGCCTGTTGGGTCACAAAAGGTTCCCGATATATGCAGCATGTTGGACCACTTGTTCTGAAGGCGATATTAAGATGATGTGTCCAGTTAAATGCACTCCAAATAACAGCCTAACAATAGTCACACAGTTCCTCCTTATACTTGTGTTTCCTGCAATGCTAATATGACTCATGACCACTTATCAGGTATTTGGCGATTCTATATGGCGATCGATTAAATTTCTGTCGAATTCTATGCTCCAACATGATTCTACAAAGACAAACCTATTTGCACTTGTCTATGTCCTTGGTTGCTATTAGAAAGACATAAAGTGCAAGTAGTCCTGCGCCATATGCCATTCCAAAGCACTAAGAAATGTCTCAAGGTTATTCGGTCTGAGTTTCATGTGAAAAATATCATTAGCTAATGCTCCATAAGGTTCTATTCCCAGAAACCTACTAAATTTAGGTCAACCCTTATCGATTTTGCCACATAATTTGTCGCCTTTGTTGGGGTTCCTCCCAACGTTGCTCTTGGCCAACGTTCTGTCCTTAATAACCCACTAAAAAACTCCACACAAAGCAAAACGGCCCAAGAAAAAAAAAAAAAAACATGATCCTTTTCGTAACCAACTCATAAATTCTCCTCACAACAAATACCCTAACAAACGACTCATGTACACACAAACCCACCCTCTACTCAACGTTCACCCAACAAGAGACAAAGGACTCGACGAACTTGCAAGCCTGCAAAAAACGAATAAACCTCCTACAGTGTTTTAGTTAATATTTGCTCCAATTTCGCATCACCATTTAATTGTCATGTTGTTCCCTGAACACTGCACAGTGCCGCCAGTACACTGTTGGCATTCTTTGTTTTTGACTAAGAATCCTTCTTTGACGACACGACGACGATGTTGCTCTTGTTTCCTCATCTGCATAAGGGGAGAGCGAGAGTTCAAGTCGATTCATTATTGTCTGCGGCGTTGCTATATTCTCTTCCTCTGTCTACTACCCTATCAGGACCTCTTTTCCAATGCGGGAACTTCGTTATCGCTATGTGTGAAGAGCGGCTGTCTTTTGTCAAAAAAATAAAAAAAAAAAAAAGGACTCAAGGATACAATGAACTCTGAGTGTAGAATGAACCTACAATAGCATTGGAGGCACTAGTCTGAAAGCTTTCCTTTGACTGGGGTTCACAAAAAAAAAAAAAAAGGGGGAAAAAAAAACTACAACAAAGGGATACGAAAGGAAGCATCCCATTTGGTAAACAACAAAAACCGACTACACTATGTCCAAGTGTGTTACAGAACCATGACCTGGTTTGCCTTTGACTCGTTCCATATCAATTAATTTGACGTCATTCGTCTTAATATAGAAGCAAGCCCATCCAGAGCTAAAGGAGATTAAATCCGATCATCTAGAAATCTTATGAAGTTAATTTATCAGAAGTTAAGCAGTTTATCTATGCGAAAGGGTCCTGTGCAAAGGGTGTTGTAAGTCGGTATCGCCATCATCATCATCAACACGGTTATCAACAAAGTTCGTTGGCTGGAAGGATGAACGTCAGATGGATGGATGACGGCTGAGGAGTAGAAATCTTTCGCGCAAACAAATAAACAGGACGAAAAAGGATGTGGAGTAGAATTATTAATCCCAAACAAGATTCTCTAAGATTATGTATCTAAAATGCAGCCGGGAGCTACGATTTGGGTTAATGGCTTCAAACGGGCCAGCTGGTTACACCCGCCGCCGCCGTCGTCGCCGTCGTGTGGTGGTACAATTAGGGTGGTTGGCGGATATTTGTGACAAGAAATTCCAAACGAAAAGGAACGATTGATGGAGCCGCGGTTGGAGTTCTGTCTCGGCGAATGGCATCTATAAACTTTGTATTTATCTTTAATTATTTCAATAATCATAACGGGGCCTGGAAATACTGATAGCAACTTTCGAGTCTAGTGGAGAGCTGCCATCTCCTTGTGTGTATGGTGGGAGTGTGGTGGGAATTTTATCGTTTTAATGGGGCCAAGGACTTTCGGTCGGCACTCGGGTATGGTATGATGATAAGATTTGAAGGATTCACTTCCTTTACGCTGCTCGTGCGTGGGTGTACAGAATGTAATTCCAAGTTTGTTACTCTGACATCAGAATGGTGTGTCATTTATTTTGGGGTGTTACGTTTCAAGGACTTTTCCCCATTTTAGGGGTAAACTTAGAATGTGCGACGAAGGACGGGGCCAGGGAGGAATAGATTTCAGGTGTAACCTATTAATCTACTGTGAGATGCTTACACAAATGTGTGTGGGTGAAGTTAGTTAAGTTGGTTTAAGGGAAGGATAAGCAGGTAGTTAAAGAGCACATTTGGTTGCGACGAAGCCTTCTACGTACTGTGCTTAGATGATTAAATTTAATATCCTGAAGCACATACATTTGGGACGCACAATTAAAGATATTTTGTCAGGAATACCTACATGTGTGTATGTGGATCTTTGTACATAGTATCCGGAGATGAGGACATTCTAGTATGCTGATGTTGCTCTCAAGTACCTAATTAAAGCTGGGTTTCCTTAGAGAGTCATCAACCTGTACATTGTCTAAGGACGGGGAGGCTTTCTCCTGTTGTCAATTTATAGATCCAACTTTTTGAGAAGCTTTCATAGTTTGAAATATCCCGAGAAAGTTCTTTTTCTTCTTTAAATTGGTAGTGGTAGAGTATTTCCATTGGCTGTCTAATATTTTAGATTTGTTAAGGATACAAGGAATGTAGGGAATGACTCTACGAGGAGAACTTTCTTCTCCTGGTAAACATTAATTTCAATGTAAACTGACAGTCTGAGTTGAAGAAGCATTTCGAAAAATCTTGGAGGAGATTTTGTAGAACGTGATGGAAACTATGTGTGCCGACATTACAAGAATATGTATGTCAGCTTAAAAATATTTAGCGCTACAGGCCATTATAGCCTATTGCTTGGCGATTATACTCTCGGATGCTTGTCAGACGTTCGGACCAGTTGGAACCTCATCCAGCAATGGATCAATAGCTTTTACCGATTGCTTTCATAGTTTTTCCTACCTTGGCAGCTTGTTATTGCAGTGAAAGCAGGACATGTCTGTAGTTTTTGTAATAATCCCAGTTAGTGGTGGTCCTGTGTAGGTAGAGCTAGATTGTTTTGACCGAAGATTTAGTGTACTTATTGTTCAGCATATCATTACCTTGTGTTTGCTTCCACTGTTGTTAAGGAATATTTGGGAAGAGCATTAAAAGACTTGACTTTCGAGATGTTCATAGTTCGAGTCATTCTTTGTTTGCTTAAAACAATGTTAAGCCTAAGATTTTTACCATATTAGCTATTGTTGTTTCGTTACATATGTTGTCTACACCCTTCAAATTCAGGATAGGATCAAGTATTATCAGCATTTCAGTCAGAGACTTGCTTGCTCGATTCTAAATATGTCTTTATGAACTGCTTAGTAAGTAGGAGGGAAGGCTGCATTTAAAGCTAGCATTGAAAAGGCTTATGGATCCTTTCTGAATCCCTACCGTGGGGTAACCCTAAACGAAGAAGTTTATCTGTGGCTTTGGTAAAACTAAGCGGCTTCCCTGAACCAGCCTTATATTGTTATAAATTTAAGAATGGTTGATATTTTCTGACAGGTCGGCCAAATCTCCGAAGTGATATTCGTCCAGAGCTGTTAGATAAATAGGCTTAGGCATGGGCTTAGGCATTCGCATACAAAGTAAGATGTGCTTCCTTCTGCGTCTGTATCGCCGTAGCCTGCAGACGTCGTCACTGTTTAGTCACAGTTTTCTTCAGTCAGCTCCCGAGAGATTGTCCCCTGAAGTGGACTAATTTTTTTCTACTATTTCTATTCGTCGTTCTTTGCCCAGAGTTTTCTAAAGACACGACGTGATGAGAGTGCAGTTCATCTATTTTTGGCTAATCTCATGAAGGCAAGTTCTATGTTGGTTTTAACAAATTCTAGTGGCAGTAGGACCAAGTCGACGACAATTGTCAACTCCTGTTCGTATCATCTGCTTACTAATTCTTCCGCCATCTCGTTTCCTAGTGGAACCCAAAGGTGTGTAATGCCGTTTCAGTGATTAAGATTTGATGATAGTGGAGTTAGGCTTCATGGGGGCATGTTTGGGTCAATTTGCTGGAGAGCAGCTTTATGGACAATTGTCCTGCCGCTTTTGCTATTGGTAAGACTTTCACTAGGAACATACTACCGTGGTTTGAAAGTCTGAGGGAGGGGGCAGTATATACAAATACTAGGAGCCCCTCCTTTGCCAGTTTTCCGTCCATCGAAATATTCAGATTGATGGCCCGTATTGCCCTCTATCCCAAGGTTTGATTGTTTCAAGCGTAGGACACTCTTAAAAGAAATTTCCTTTAGGTGAAAGTCTATTGGTATCAGTGCCATTAGGGTTCCAAATTCTCCCTATACATGCTAGTCTTTCCATCGTGATCTTGTTTGTTGCGGGTCACCAGACTTAGCACCCATAGGATGGCTCTAACCATGGCTGTGTACATGCAGTAGGTGATACTGACTAGGAAGGAATCTTAAGATAATTGAGTAAGAGTTGTCATGCTTACTTATCAGCTTCTCAACTGGTCTGGATTGGCCTCCCTGAAGTTTCTTTTGAAGATATTGCGTAGAGTCCGTTGCTCTTTTCTGACCATATAGTGAAACAGGGTCTGTTGCCTGTGTATATGGCCTTAATGCTTTATTTCTGGCCAGCAAGTGCAGTTCAAAATATCGACGAAGATTGAAGCCACAGTCTATGAATCCATTCCCAATACCCATAAGCATTGACGATGACGCCAGTTACGAGTAATTCGACTAGAACCACACCACTGTTGGTGGTCTTCCAAAGTTCATGGTAAAAAAAAAAATCAATAGATAATGCCACTTACTCGTCAAACTCACTCCCCATCTTATCGCCAATCGAAGAAGGACCCGAATAAGTCCTTTCCATTCACAAAATCGAAAACACAAACCCACATCTTCTTCTCCGTCGGACACAAATTAACTCAAAAGATCCGCACTGCAACAATTTAAAGAACCAACCGAATGCCTTCAAGGTGGTTATAACTCATTATATGCTAATCTGTCACAATGAATTCGCACACCATTGTGTCGGTCTGCGCAGCACCCTGCTTACCTTACCGCCTTAATCCGTTCAAAGTGACAGAGATAAATGCTTCCACCCAGATACGAGTATAATACAGAGAAACACCTCCGCCTCTACTCCTTCTTTCTTTTGATTAGCTTTAGGGCACGTGAGTACGCAAAATGGTTTACAGTCAATATGTGCGAGTGTGTGTGCTCCACAAGGCTGGCAAAAAAAAAAAAAAACAAAAAAAAAATGGACAAATCATGGTGTCAGCGGGAATTAAGTGCTGTCATGTATCAATCCATGTGGAAAACTGGCTCTGGCGAGGCGTTCTCTCTTGATGTTGTTTTATCTTCCTTCCAGCCTCCTTCGGTCGGGACGAAAAATCGAACCGAGTTTGAGGACCCAAACCACACAAGGCAAGGGTCAATGCGGGGGACACAGGAAAAGGGATATATCGAAACAAAAAAAAAAAAAAAAAACAAAAAGAAACTGTCAGTCACTTTTGGATATTGTTACCTAAACTGTGTGACCGCAAGGTTCAGTTCAGGTGTTAGAAGAACTATTACCACACACACACACATACACATGGACACAGTGGACTGGTGGTGCCTACATCATTCGGTCTGACAGATATTTGAATACTTTTCGCCTTTTGTGCGATGGATCTCGATACCCTTTTCTCTCTCATGAGCCCAAAATGCTCAATGACTTGCATTCGTAGTGCCGTCAGATTATTTTCGTATTTTTTTTTTTTTTGTTTTCCGTCGACCAACGACAACGACACACAGAGGAGGGAGTTCCAAGGAATTCCACCTTTCGAGTGGATAATGGTGTTTCCTTGGCCATACTACATACAGGTTCAGCGGTGTGGCCCGTTGATGTTTGGTTCTCGATTTTTTCTATGAATTACAAATAACTTGGCGGTATGACCTGAAGTGGATGTCACTCAGGCAGAGTTTTGTTTTGTGAAAGCAGAACGAAACTGAATGACTTCTCAAGTGCGAGAGCCTATAGGTGTAGTCTTAACGGAGGATTCGAACAATGCCTGGAGGGAGATTTACCAGGGGTTATGGGGTCAATTTTTGGCCGATTCCTTTGTTGTACTTGGAAATGTCAAATTAGTGTCAACTTGGCCAGGGCTTGTCAAGTTGGTATTTAGCCGCTTGTTACAGGTGTCACCTATCGGATGAGTGAATGATTTAATTTTGGTTTTCAGTTCTTGACGGATGTTAGTGTCGGTTGAGGTAGTTTCTGTAATTTCATTTCTGTCTTACTCATCAGCAAGACTTAGAAAAATTCTGAGTTGTTGTACATCCGATGCCTCAACGTATAAAGGCTGCAAAGCTTGCACTCGAATATGCAAAAAAATGTCCAAGTTCTGTCATGTGTAAGTGTCCTAGCTTTATGTCTTGTCTGGCAGGGCTGTGAAGTCTTAAAAATGTCTCCTACAGGTATTGGGCTGCCTTCACAATCAGTAAAGACAACCATTTTGTTGAATGTTATCCTAAATTCTATTCTATAGCCAGGGATCTACCACATAACTTCTAGGCATTTCGGCTTTGAAGCTATACTGATGTGTTCGGTCCTTTGTGTGTTATACACTGAAAGTAGCCTAACAAAATTGTTCCCAGAAATTCTAGGACCATCGTTGTGTTTTCCACTTTCTCTCTAACATCCACTGCCTAGCTAGCTTTTTGAAAACTTAATTTAGACTTAAAAAAATAAACTGTAGCTGATATCCAATTTAGTAAGGCTAACATTTTCTTTGCAAATTCTACGAAGAATTCAACACACTTGGATTGGTCTGACTCCTATATCCACAGGACACGTATCGTTTTCATTAAAAAAAAACCTGCAACTAGCCTTGGATCAGCCCGTGTCTGGTTGGATTGGGCTTTTTTAAAAAAATCTCGGTATAGATACCAATCTCTTAAACTTACTATGTATACGATCTCTAAAGCTTTGATGGACTTATATCATAGTTTCGTCTGCGACTGCATAAGATTGCCACAGGTGATGCAGTCTTGGGATTCACTGTCCAATTATGAAGCTCGGGAGAAATTGCGCGTATGTCCCTTTCTACATGCAAACATTTTCTAAAGCTGAACGCAGTTAGGAGCACCATATGATGTCCTCACTGAGCACTGTCTAATAGGCTAGCATGCTAGCAGGTTGGCCCAATTTTCAAATGACATCTGCAGGAGATATAGCAAACAAAGAGGAGTGGCGATTGTTCTTCACTTTCCTTCACTCCTAACTCCATTTAGAGCCATTTCAAGGAAAGAACTGGTATCTATAGATCCTAAAAAGGATCTCTTTTGGTCCGACTCTGCTACAGTCTTAGCTCTGTTTTCTTTGGATAAAGATAGTCGAAATGAATTACTCTATAAGCCCAACAACAGGCTCATTCAACTTTAGAAAGGAGTAAATGGTGTTTAATTCTGGAGGCTTTGCATATACATAAGTAAATCCGTCCTAGGGAACTTCGTAGAGAACAAATTCCTAATCCTAGCTTCAGACATGTCAAACTTGACAGGCTCTGTACCACTCCTAATCTTCTGCTACATCGAATGTGAAGTACAGCAGGTCCTTGTTTAGTACGCTTTTTTAGCATTTTGCTTCGCTTTCAAAGACTAGTCACCAGTTTCCAGTGATTTCTGTTAGTGTATATCTTTTTCTTTGCCATTTTTGGATAGAATGTTGTAAAGTTTGTAGAGCATCGGCATATAGCCTAGGGCAACAATTCACGTAAACAAGAACTTGTTTAACTGTACTTGTTCAACAAGCGACGATCATTTAAGGAACTAAACAAAAACAGGAGCAATTGTTGAAAAAAAATTACCTTTGACTTAATGATTCACTTCAGCAAGTAACTCTTCCGCGATGAATCGTAGAACTAGCGAGGTAATGGAGGTAGGGCCAAACATGGCAGGGCAGGCAGGTTAATGCCGAAAAAGCGAGTTTCCCATGAGGTAGACCAAGAACGTCCCATTCCCAAGTGGGGAATCCTGCTCCAAACCAATGCAATCCAACACTTAACGTTTTTCTTTAAGTAGTTGGCTCAAGTAATTCATGGAAGACCCTTTGATTCATCCTTTAAATACTTTTCCATTTTTTGATTCTCATTGTTAATGTCCAATTCTGAGTCAAGAAAAGCATACTTATTTCTAGATAATCTTCTCTGCATTGTCACTTGGCAACCACACTTCTAAGTGTTTAGTTCTAACATGTTGACTTCTAACAAGTCAGTTACTGTCAGTCAGATTTTTTTATCTTTTCAACGAGTGTTGTCTGGTTTCGGTCCAAAACTGGTTGTTTTCAATTGCAGAAATGAAGAGTTTATCAAATGTTTTACTTCCTAATAGATTCTAAAACGATTGCTGTAATGCCTGTTGACTTGTTGTTACGTGTTATTATTTATTCTTATTTAACAAGAACGTGTTGTATTGCATCGCTAAATCTCTCTAATTGCTTGCTTGACATGCGAAAGACTATGATTTTTGGGGATGATTCATGAACAGTCATATACTATCCACACCAGTGCATTGTATCCTTACCAAGGACTGAATCTAGGTCACAACAATTTCTTTGAGCCTTCAACAACTGCTCTTCAATTGCAATCGTAAAAGGGTCATTTCCAATCCAATCATACTCCCAATGTCCAGTTCCACTTCCATTTTAAGCATTCCAACTACGATAGAAGAAGAAATCATCAACATACACATGCGTATCCTTCTAGGTCCACTTGTCACCCAAGAACGTTCCTCAACGTTTCACGCTATCAAATCGTTTACGGAATTTCTCTATCAGTTCCATTCGTTTGGTTATTGGCATTTCAAAGCGTGCCTGACATTAAAGGACCGCACCTCCTTTTTTTTTCTTTTCCTTTTTCTCTACAATCCTGTTTCCTTCACTGTACGTACAGTCAACTTCATTTAGTACTACCTACATGTGTATGCCATACATCATCTAGCTGCGAATGAGAATTGGATCGGAGTTGAAAGAGTATATTCACCATTCCTAAGTGCTGCCGGTTTCTTTCGTCCTTTCTATGAACGTTGTTGTTGTTGTTGTTTTTTTTTTTTCGTTTGCTTCTCCTTTATGTCGCTGTCGTCTGTTCATTCCTTCGAAATGAATGAAAGTCTTCTGTCGAACGTGACATTTATGCGAAATGTGCGTTGTGTCGTTTCACCCAAACCCAAAACTTCACTTATAACTGCGCCCATCGGCAGCCCCCACTCGTGGCGCATACAGGATATCAACGGAAAGCATTTGTTCAATTTCACTTTTTATCCTTTATGGTTCGTTTCTTCGTTCTCTGCCTCGGCTTGGTGTCTCTCGTCTCCCGCTGGAATATATGGATATGTGAGACACGAGCTGTAGGTTGAAGTATCACTCTCCTTGACGGCGGCGGGTATGGGGGGACGGGCGCAACGAAATTGAATATTACACACATAAAGCCCCCGTCTCATTGCTGAGCAAATGACACAAACAAACTCATAAAATTACAAAATATTTTTCTGTTATCGCATCGAGCATTATTCCCACCATGTAATGATGTTATAGGTTGTGGGACGGGCTGGGGAAGGTGTGTGGAGATGTGCTCCTGCCACAGTGGAACGACACCATTAAGGATGCTTGAAGTGTGATATTTCGATGAAATTACCACGGAATGTAGGTGAATGGAAGTTGTCTTCCAAAGTATGATTCACAGGCTTTAATCCGAGAAATTGTATTCGGGAATTTAAGGTGAACTGTACACGTATGTCCTGTACAGTCAGGGTGGAGTTTTCATAAAGGATGTGCAGGAATTTATATTGGTTATCTACAATCTTTTGCACGTTACTTAGCCTGTAGTTCGTGATCCTAGTTTAGTGGGTTGATTGCTTTTCCTTCTTGGTTTTGGAATTGACCCAAAATCTTTTTGGATGTTGTTCTAAAGAGATGAAATGTATTGGTGGCTAGTTTAAAGTTGCTTTAAGAGAGAAATGTTGTGAGATTATTCTTGGATCTTATGCTCTAGTATAAGACCTTCATTATAAAACTCTGCAGAAGACTTATAGGAGAATTGTGGAGATATCATGAAGAAACCAAGTTCTCAGTCATCACTAAGTTCTAACTCCACAGGGAGATCCGCTTGCAGCCGTTGTCCAATGGGCTCCTTTCTTCCGTCTTTAGAAGTAGCGTAATGCTTTCTGTGTTTCAAGATTTCATGGAACTATAAGTTTATCAAAGGCTGTACCTTGTCCTTAAGCTAAGATAAGAAGGTTTTAATTCGCTCTAGTCCCTTGGTTCTTGCTTGACTATCTGAAGATTGTTATCCAAGCCGAATTCGGATCCTTTGTATGGTGGACTGAGTTGCCTCTTTGGATTTCTTAGTGTCCTTCGTAACGTCTTCTTCGATATATAAAAATGAAGCTTTTCTCAATATTTGGGACAAAAAAGCTCATGTATTGCTGCCTCCACATATTTTCCTTTACAAGTACAACTAAGCTACAGTCTATTGTCAACAGAAGTTCTTAACCTTGGTTGATAGGTCTTGGCTTCGATACAACTTAAAAATGAGTTTATAAGGAAATAATGTGCAGTCCTGGCTTCTTACTGTTCACTAGAGATGCTAATTTAATTTCGTTTCATCCCTTAAGGATATCGTTCTTATCAGTTGCCTAGTCTCTACGATCTCTACATAAAAGTCGCAGGGTTTTCAATGGCCACAATTGTCACCGAAAAAGATAGTTTTTTCTTTCGTTTTGCAATCTTTGGGTCTTCAACATGCCATGGTACCATGATGTCAGTCAGTAGGAATTTGGGAACCAGGCATTTGACCAATAAGCCTTTTGATTAAGGACACCTCCAGATCCCTGAAAGATTTCAATTTTTGGTTCAGAACTGAAGAATTGGTTCAGTCTCCTATCCTTTTGAAATTGGCAAGGCTTTCTTAGGGCAAACCCTTCTACGGGTATCTAATCTAATCGATTTGGTCCTGATATGTGGTTTGTCTTGTTTGTTGGTACTTGTATGCAAAGAACCTTTAAAAGTAGCTGCCCTCTCATTATTATTACTTGAAGATGGGGTAGGTATTGCTAACAACTTTGACATGTATGTGCCTTTATTGGAATTCCACTCGAATTAAGACTTCTTGATGTACTATTACTGTCTGTCACCGGAAGACACCTGTCCTAGTGCACTTTCTTTGATTCATTTTCCTACAAAAATATGAGGATGAGGCCCAGCACATGTTCATTTCACTGAACTCATCGAATAATCCGCCTGTTTTCCTCAGGAGCTTGTTAGAATACGAATGGTGTTCTTCAAATCCGTTTGGGTTTGGTAGCTTGCTTCATGGCCTGATCATTGTTCCAGGCTCGTGGCCTGCTTTCCCCTTCTAGTTCTGATTTTTTTTCTTTCGATTGATTTCGCAGAATGGTTCAGGACCTATGAAGGTTTTCGATGTTTCCTTTCCTGCTTAGAGAGTCGGGCATTCTCTCTGACATTATAGCCAAGTCATAGTTGGTTTCCGTCCAGATTTGGACGAATCTGTATATGACATAGATTTCAGTTAGAATGGCTATACTACTTTTGCTAAGTGATTCAGACTATGTGGCTATTAGTACTTGAGCTACAGTTCCTTTTTCAGTTCTTGACTCATCTGTGTATCACTCTGTTGCGTATGCGTTGCTCAGTTTGGTAACAGAGTTGAACTTTCTGATAATATCTTTTCTAAGAAAGGTCAGGAGGGTTTACCAATGGTAGCCAGTCACATTCAATTTCAAGAAAAAATTAAGGATCACCTCAATAGGGTTTGGCAGGAGACATTCTGTTGATTCTGACAAATTCAATCCTTGACTTCTCAGATATAAAAAATAGGCAGTCTAGTGGGTCCCCGATCAACTTATTCTTCACATTCGATGGTACAGTGGTTCTCAATGGTATCTGTAGTCTTACATATGCTCCTCGCCTTTTCATTTCTAGGTTGCCATATCTAACAGATATGTTAACTTAACCAGCTTCATTACACTGTTGTGCGATGTACTCAGAAGGACGTTCTAAGCAATTTGAAACATTTCAGCCCTCTATATGTTTGCAGAAGCTTAGCAATATTCTCTTGAGTACCTTGATCATAGTCATGATATTCATATTTCCTGGGAACTTGTACAAATTGGGACATAAATTGGAATGAATTGCCCATGTTGTGCGCCCTAACAATACGTAATTTGTATAGGGCGGACTTCAGCAATGAGTTTTCCAATTCTTCGGAATAAAGTCAAGGATACTTCTGTCTCAGCAAAGCCTTGACTTTATTCCGATTTCAAAAATCTGTGTATAACCAAGTGCTGTAAGGTTTCCCCATATTGTCTTGCAATGACAGGTAATGTGTCTGGATCCACTTATGTGAAACTACTTCCTACTAAAGGTGAATGAAAACATCTGGATAGCTGTATTCAAAATGTATCAAAAGGACACTATGTCTCTATATATTGAAAGGAAATCGCATACATTCCAGACCAACGAAAACCCGTCATTCTTATCGCACCGTCCTAATCTATCCAATTCCAGCATTCGGTTGACTTCCCCTTAACAAGTACATCCACCACTGCCAACTAAGTCAACCTCAACTTAATTAAAGAAATAATTTCCTCTCTCTACTTTGATTTGTGCATTTGAAGTTGCACGATTATTTCCACTACATCAAACCTGTCAACGGGGCGCGCTGCAACTTGAGACGGGTCCACACAAAAACACTATGTCTGTATACTGTATGCACGCCCGAAATGCGCTACTGCAAGGGTGGGCATAGAACAGTGATGAATTGTTCCTTGGGCCGTTTTGTCACACAAAAGGAATTGCGGGTCCTGCAAGTGACAGTTACCGCATGCATGACAGAACTATTATCACACACGTTGACAGAAGCGACACAAACGCTTCGCATAATTCACGAGCAGTGTACTCGTATCTCGTACCTACACACGCATTGGTTGACCATCAGGCTTTTTCGGAAAACCGGGGCTCAACTCTGCTGCATTGCATTTCCACGTCACATATCACGTAATCATGCCATTAGATCGGTTTCATTCGACGACAACGACGACGGTGGCAGCTAAAACGTATTTTCCAGTCGACTGCATCGATTGCTGAGGGTAGATAAAGCGGCTCCCGTTCTGATAGCAAGTCTCTGGTCCCGGATAATTGTCATTTCACTTTCGCAATTACCTATTGTGTGTCTCTCTCTCTGCGTGTGTGTCTGTGAGTTGTTGATTCCAGAACTCCCCCGAAAAATGTATGTCGAAAACGGCAGCGACCGCTGGACATCTTCTCATCGAACCGACCACCACAGGAAGTGTCAACACTGAGCTAACGCCGCCGCCACCGTCGCTCTGCGGGTAATTAAACTGTCATTAGACATTATGGACAAAGTTTTCGTATTTTATTTTCGTTTAATTGTTTTAATAACCAAAGCGAGGTGTTTGGGTGCCGCAATGATGCAGGTGCTGCCTGCTACTGTTTACAGTGGCTCTCTGTGACATCCATAAGGACGAGAGAGCTGTGCGAAAAGATCGTAAATTTTGATTGGGTACAATATGCTGGGGACGACCAACAAAACGTGATAATTGTCTTCTGCTGGGAAATGTGTGCCTTAATGGTGGTTTTGGAAGTCTTGTTTGGGAAAATTTTTGAAAAATGTCCAACCGGTGCCCGAGCGGAAGTGGTCGTTATTGGAGTTTTAAGTGGTGGTGTGGGTCTTATGCTAAATTGTTCGGAGCTCAGGAGGAAATCATTTGGGATGCTGGTTGCAAGTCCGTTTGGGCGTTTTGTAGGAAAAGTGTGGCATTTACAGGATTACGGATCCAAATATTTTCATTGAAACCTTAGCTTTATGACAGAAAGACTGGAGCAAAGGCTTTGAAGGATGTAAAAGTTTTATCAAGACTTCCTCTCGTATACTCTTAGTCCGACAAACCAGATCGAATTTTAGAAATATTTTTAAATTGAATGACATCCCTGTGTTTGATGTACATAGTTAAAGCGGTGTTAACTAGGACATACAGTCTGACCAGAGAAGAGTTAGGTTACGGTTGGTGAGTTTGTTGAAGTGGCTGCCAGCTTAGAACCCCAAAATACTTAGATCAGGTGATATTACTTGGATCATAGGTGAACGTTTCCATCTACCTACATGTTAAACCATTTTAAACCTTAGATGAAGCATAAGAGCCTCTTGATAGCCATATTTGTCCGATCACTTAATTCGTTATAATAGTGAAGCTACCATCTACCGGAGGGAGCTGGATAGAAACAAAAAAGATGGGGAATGCTGCCTTTCTCTTCTTCATCCAAAAGTCATTCGTAAGAAGGCACAGCGTTGTACCATGCTTCCCTATTAGACACTATCCCTTGATGACGCCTATTTCAGTGTCCATATGGAGTCAAGTGGGTGAGATCGAATTCTTAGAGTGTTTTCAATCCAGTCTCGATCAAATCTATTTATCGCTAAACATGTTGGCCCACTTCATCTCTTCTACCCACAGTCATCTCTTAGAGAGACGATCGGCAATGTCTAGAGCTACTAAGGAATTATTAGAATTCGATTCCTAGGATTTGAAAGCTGCTTGGGCTCCTTGCTTAGCAGATATCACTTTTCCTGTGACTAAGGTTTAGACTTACCTACTCGCCGTAATTTTCGGTACAGTGATTTGGAAGAGGAAAGGAAAGCCAAAGATTATGACTATCAGAGTAAATACCTTCACCAATACAGATCCTCATTCCAGAGTAATCGGAAAGGGATGGTGCCGGCGATATTCTTATCAAAATCTAGGCATGGTGTGGTGTAGTCCGTGTTTCCCAGCTTAGAATTGATTTTGAATTAGTCCCATCGTTGTGCAGTTATTCAAGTGAGGGGTCAATTTTCCGATCTGATAGCCCACCTGCTATCGCTGAAGTGTCGGCATTGAGAAACAGCCTTTTATGTCCAAGAAGGCAACCATCATGTACTCCTTATGAAACAGGGTACATTCGATATTACCCAATTAATCGTCCTAAGGTTTTTATGAGGAACGATGGTAGACTAATTTGTCGGAGACTGATGGCCGTTAAGATCGACTGATCTGTTGGTAGATTCTAAACTTTTTCTATCTAACCCATCGGCTGTTTCATTCCATTGGAAGCCCACGGCTTTGATGGCTGTTTGGCTATCTATATAATTATTGCTACTCAGTGTGGATAGGTCCCTGCAGGCTTCTGTGATTTCAGCGTTATACTAACTACATCCATCTTCATGCAGTGTAACAGAAAAGGTCCTATATCCCCTTCCTGTGGTACCCGCTCCTAAATAAATTGTGTACTCTTTTGCATCGTCAGCTGTCGCACGTAGTATCACTCTGTCTTTAGAATAATGTCTTATTTTTGCTTCCCGTCTATCAGTGTTATACTCATTGCATCTATCCTTGTGAAGTTCAATAGAAGAGGTGTAAGATGAGATCCCTGGGGTATATACTCAAGTCAACTACTTGCCTGCTTGCTCCTTAGCCTTTAGTATGAGGATACCGCTTTTAATCCTACAACCTACTAAGAACCTTGATTTTATGTTGGAGTGCTTCTTTATTTTGCAGTCAAACAACACCGTGTCGGTAAGGTAGAGACATACAGGGACTTTCTCGAGTTCCCACAGAAACAATTGCTGTTAGTAATGGAACGCAATATGAAATACTCCCCAACATAAGACTATCCTTATGGCCTTTCTTAACTGTTGTCCGCATTGTTTATATGTTAACAACTAGTTCCCTGTCAATAGCATCAGGCAAAACCTAATTGACTTGAAAAACTCCCCTCCGAGGACAACTAGAAAATCCATTAAACGGCATTGTTGCATGTACCCCAATGCCCTACATTTCAATACCATCGTGATTACAAATCTTTTTCTAAAGAAAAAGAAATAAAAAAAAAAACCCACTTCCATCAGCCACACCCACTGCATAGCCAAGAACAAAAGCATCGTTGCACCATACTGCACTGCAACCCTGTACGCGCCACTTAATTGCTGTTCATGTTGTTAATGCAAGTCCTGTCTGCTGCTACCCCCCGTCGATCCAGCAGACATGAAATCCTCAACCAATTTATCGGAAGCTCTCGCTAAGGCTATGCAACCTTCTCTTTGGGGTTATATCCGTTCTCAGTGTAACAAGGCCAGCCACACCCCCAAAAAAGTAGTCAAAAGTGTACCAACCAGTCTACGAACATCAGCGCCAATGTAAAATTAAAACTCCAACATCTGCGTTAATTACACCCTTGTACACACTACAAGCTGCCCGCCTCGACCTGAGGCAAGTAAATCCGATTACTGCCGACAAGCCCAACCACTAACAGGCACCTAACCGTGCTTACAATCCACCAGGAGTACACGGATAATCTCTCCCTTCCAACGGAGAGAGAGGAGGAAACTTGCAAAAGACGGTTGAAAGGTTCCTATCACTGCATGCACGAGAGAACTGCAGAGCTTTCTACAAGAAAAAAAAAAAAAAAAAACTAAAGAACTGTTTTTTTTTTGTTCTTTTTGCTTTGTTTTTGTTTCCAGGAAGTTACAGGAAAACACCTTAAGGCCACGTCATTCCTTCTTCGATATCTAATCGGTTGCACTAAGGAACTCGATGTAAGGCCACGTAAGTCAATGGTAACTCCTGTCAATAGGTTGTGGGAATCGACATGCAGATATGACAAGGTTGCCACGTCAGTGGTTCTTTCCTTTGTTTGCAGAGGAATTGTTGTACCAACTCACATGTGTAAGCACCACCATATCGCATACCCACTGTGGCCAATTATGAATTCCCATCTAATTGCTGGCTATTTAATTAAATGGCTTCCAACCCTTCCAGCCCCCAGTTGTGCTATTTGCAACAAATGGCTTAATCCTGCCGGAAAAATGGGAGAATATTCCACAAAAAAAAAACAAAATAAGCACAAACCACCACCCCTTGATAGCAGCCCCAATAAATTCATAGATAATTCATGAAAAGGACCTTCCTACTCCTGTGTGTGTCGGTATATGTATGACATGCAAAGTAGCCGCAATTAACGTTTTCTTATCGCGCGAAAATAATTACATTTGCATACAGGATTACGTTAAGGGACGACATTAACACACAAAAAACAAAAAAAAAAAAAAAGTTCACTCCATTAAAGAGTTCATCCCCTCTCAATAGGGAGATATCTGTCCGCAAGTATAATTGTGTATCCTTGAAGAGGGATACTTAAGCACGACAAAAAATATTGCCACAACCTTACAGAGACTTATGCAGGTAATTAAACGACTGAATGACTGTTTGTATTTTTTGTTATAAATCGCCAACGGGATGTCCTTTTTTTTTTTTTGCTTTATTGGACCAGTTAATTTGTTATCCTTTTTCTGTATACATATACAATTCAGACCAATGAGGCTGACAGTGTTTTTTGTCGGAGTTTTAGAATGATTTCTGTGGTTATAATCGGTTTTATTGCGAATTAACAAGGATACCAACACTGGCATGGGGTGGTGGGAGTGGGAGTGGAAAGAGGTAAAAAAGGATCTCTATAGCAATTTACGGTTTTCTTATGGACTTGGAATTGTTTGAGAGAGAGTCATTTTCGGACGAAGAATCGGGATTAAAGGGGATGATCGAAAAGATAGATTGTTAGATGGCAGGGGGTGGCGATGTTGGTTGGTTGGTATGTTTAATTAATGTCTGCTTGTGAAGGATGAAAAGGACACAACTCTGGAGATATTAAGGATTATGGAATTATGTTTGCGTCATTTCGTTGCGTAGAGATATCGTTGTAAGGCTGGGACAACTGATTTATTTACAAGGGTGTGGCAGGCGGTTTAAAGAGAAGAGATTATGAGAGAGATATCTCCTAGAAAATGTTTTTTTTTTCTCCTTCCTTCGAAAGGAGTGAAGAAGATAGTGTCCTTTTAAAGGCTTGATATTGATGGTATGGGTGAGGGGGGAGGTCTTATAATTGGCAAATTAAGAGGCGATACATCTTGTGGACACAATTAGGTAGCAATATAGAGAAGTTGATGGAATGATGTGGTCATTCTTTGGTTGAACTTTGCTTTGCTAACTTTGACATTTGGGAATAGAACTCATAGCTTTGCCTAGAACTCCTTCAAGTGATGCTTTGTCGTGAACCATATGAGTTGCTGCTATAGCTATTAACTATTCACAGAGCCCATCTAGCCCTTTTTTTAAAGACCCTTGTCCATCTGATTGACACTGCGATCTGAAAAAATGTATTCCATCTTCTAAGGGTCGTACCATCCCCATTATGAAGGGAGAATGCGTTCTTAGCTGCGGATTCACAGAGAACGTGTCTGAGCGCAGATTTAATTTGTTAAGCCGCAGTGACCTGAAAACTCACCAGTTCCCTAATACTACCCTAGTCTAGTTAACGATTTGCTTATATAGGCTTGATTAATCGTTTGGTTTGTCCTAACATTGGACATTTTCCTAGTCTGTCAGACGAAGTTTATGTTCCCAGTCATTAAAGAGCGCTGTGGCGGTATCCCAGTTGACACCACAGTAGGGTTCAGGTTCTAACCCAGTTTCTGAGCCAACTCTAGCTAGTCCATCTGCAGATTCGTTGCCCACAATACCTTGCTGTCCAGGGACCCATTCGAGTATCACATTGGCAGGAGATTGTGGTGCATCGTACCAGTATTTCGAGTCCATTGGCTTCCTGGCTATCTGAAAGCATATAAATCCCAGCGCTCTTGATACCTTTACTATGGTTTAACCTAGCGTATTTCTCTATGGGATAGAGTTTAACCTGAAAAATAGTAAAACCCATTTCCTTAGGTATCGAGACCTAGAGACACCAACTCCAACTTCAGGTTTCAACCAAACCAGACCTGTAGGGTCTAGTATTGGAACTTCATTCGACCAGTTTGCATGGCCCAATATTTCTACCTTAAATAACCTATCGAAACAGTACTCCCTGACATGGCCCTTTCCCACATGGTCGTCTGGTTTATAATTATATTCTAGTGAAGATGTAAAGCCTAAAGACGGCTTCAAACGGTGGCACGGAGTACCTGAAATAATAAGGCAGGCAATTCTCTATAGCTTCTGAACCTTAGTTACTGTTGTTCATTCAACAACTTTCGCCCACCAAACGATGATAATGGACTGTACCAATATCCAAAGTATAACTTTAGACTTAGACCTCAAGGTCATGTTGTAAAGGCTCTGGCCCGCATGGCCCTAGTGGTGTGTTCCGTGGAGGACTTGATATGAAATTCCAGCTAAGCCGTGATGCCGTGGAGATATTTGTCCATTGATGCTGGACAGTCTTCTTTTTGTAAAAAGCACTACAATGGTTGTGCATGGATTAATGGATAGTCCTTCGTTGCTGTATCATTTAACCAGACTTTTGCAATTCCTTGGAATATGCATGCTTCGCTACTCACTAAAGACTGGATAAGGTTAGGAGAGCTATATGTACTAAGCCATAGATATGCTAAGACCACAGGAAACTGTTTGTTATAAAAATGAATCTACAGAATCTACAGACCAAAGCACTGAAATTGTCAGGAAAAAGAATTTTTTTTCTCAGAGACAGGTCTGGGTAGTTACAAAGCTATCTTAGTCTTCACACACATTAGTAATTTTTGTGTCCCCCAGGAGAAGTCTAGTATGGTAGTTCGTACGTATTGATTCTGGCCATTATTTTGAGAGCTTTTTCAAGTGAGTGTTGTATAGACTGGTCTTGACCTTTCACCTTTTCATTACTCGCCAATTCCTTGCAGAGTTCACTGTTACGTATAACTTCTCCTTCATTCGCTCTGTAGCCATTTTTCAAGGGCTACGACTAACGCAAGAAAGAAACTCCCATGCTTGCTAGGGTACTCGTATCTCGAACAAAGCCTGATATCATGTTCAGTTGTTTGCCATTGAATTGGACACATTGTTGTTAACAGTAGTCTTATTCTACTGTGCGCCTCTGCTCATTAAACATCACACTTTAATTGACTGATCTTTGCCACGTTTTGACGATACGTAACGTCTCGTTGCAGATCTGTACTTCATCTAAAATTTCCACTGCAAATTTCTGGCTTGAGAAAGTCCTTATTCTTTTGATTCAAAAGTAGTGGCCCGAGGGCAGACTTCTGCGGTATACTTCTCATAACCAAATGGTTCTACATTCCCGCGTCAGTAATAATTTTGCTTCTAAGACCATATGTACTTAGTAGGTAGAAACTAGGAACATTAGGATTCCTTGGACCATATAGCACTGCATAGCATATGTCACTGCCACGATGCGATCCATGAGAGGGTTTGCTTTTTGTAAGTAAGACTGCTGCCAACGTTTATACTTCCAAAGTCCCTTAGTCAAACATCAAATCGATTCCTGATACTATACACAATAAGTCCCTTTTTTGACACGATTCCCTAAGCCAGGGGGTTGGCGAAATTACCCCAAAATACAACTTCATTTGCATAACCGAAATCCATCTGCTGTCAAATTGTAGAGAGAAAAAAAACAAGAAACACCAAACAATCTCCCCCTCATCTACTTAACTTAGGCTAATGGCTTAATTTCAATGTCTACAAAGACCCAATTCCTTTTTGCCACAACAGCCCCCCCATCCCCAACACCCTATCCGCCCTACTGTGCTGCCAGCCATTCATGAGACTAGCATTCGCCGAGGGAAAGTCATCATCGGGTTGATGTTTGTCCATTGTTGTTCGACACCCCCATTCGTCAGCCAGTTGTTGTTGTCGTCATCGTCCATTGTTCTAATCAACAGCATTTCTGATGACCAAAAAAACAAAAAAAATACAACCAAGGTACGAGGAAGCAACACGAAGCGGGGGAAATCACAATTTTAGGCCCCCGTTTCACGCTGACAGCTGTCATAATTAATTTTGACATTTAAACATCCGCTGTCCATACATAATTATGATTTTTTTCTTCTTCTTCTTCTGTTTTCCTCTCCATATTTTTGTTGACTGAAACATTAATAGGAAACATTTTTTTTTTTGTTCGTTCTTCTCCTCATAATCATCAACATCTCTACTCCTTCTTCTTTGCGTCGTTGTCGTCGTTGTCTTGGGTTTTTCATTAAATTTGAATGAATCCATGCCGAGTTGGAGCCCTCTTCTCGTGCCTGGTGGTCCACACTCTGTAAAGGGCGGAACCGCATCGGCCGGCGTTTTGCGCCGAAGAAGGCCATGGAAATGCCGAGGATGCCAAAAGTCGTTAGTTAATTAAAAATTTGTCTATGGAATATGGCCAACAAAAGAAAGAACAAAAAAAAAAAATAATAATTTTCCAAAAAAACAAAAAAAAAAGAAAAGTTGGTTGTTTTAGATGCGCAGCACATCTAAACCTAGCTGCGGGGCTTGGAACACCGTGCTACCTACGTAGTAGACACGGTATAGAACGAAGGAAGACCTCTCCTCTTCGTTGCTGGGCTAAGATGCTTATTAATTAGGCTAATAATCCAAGGAGGAGAGAGCTGGAGTGCGGCGATCTTAAATTATACTTTTTCGGGGTAATTAAATTATTTGAGGTTCGCTCGATACTTAAGGCTCCTGCGTATCTTTGGTTAAAACCGGCAGCCTCGTCTGCTGTCATCTGGAATTTTAGATTAGAAAAGTGGATTGAGGGTTTTCGAAATGTTATATTTTTCCTCCGTTTTTCTGTTGCCCTTCTTCCTTAAGGGGCGGACGAGCGGTCGAATATGAAAGCAAATTGGATTTTTAATTAAATTAAATGCTGTTGTTAAGTAATTTTTATTTATTAATTTTTTTTCTGTTCAGTTTTGTTTAGGAAAATTGATTTTATTTTTTACTTATACATACATATTGTGAAATGTAGGTCGCTGTTGTTGGTTTGATAATTTGGAGATGGCTTTCATTTTGTCTCATCAACCCTTGCAAGGACTCTTGTTCTGTCTTAAATGGGAGACTTAGAAGACAGACAGGGAGACTTAGACAGAAGAAATCCTTAGAATGAAAGACAAGAAATCCTGTGATAAGTCGAATGAGCTTTTCAGTCTAAAAATCAAACAGTGTTGGTTTAGAAACTCCTTAGCATGCTTTTCACTATGCCTTACTCATAATTTTTGATGGAAATTTGTCTTTGTCTTCAGATTTTGACTCTGAGAAGCTTCCGTTGCTTCCTTGGTTCAGCAAATCTTTGGATATAGATATAAATAAGATCGCCTTATGTGCTGCATGTACTATGCATCGTATTCAAATATGTGAGAATCAAAAAGAAGGGCATAGTTACTCATCAATCGCGTTGTGTTTATGTTTCAGGAACAAATCTTCCCACTTCACGGTATGATCAATTTTAGGATTTAGGTTAGATTGAAAGTGATTGACTTTTTCTTTACTTATGTAAGTTTATTTTAAACCATATTCAGGAAGTGTAGTGTAAGGGCACTAGATCATAGTTAGGTGCTTGACTCAAGCTTCGAGTATACCTCAGGCATTCCAAAAAGGTTAGAGGGTTTTAAGTGTTTTAGAATATTGGGTATTTCCTAGCTATCTTTCTGACTTCGATTAAGTCGAGTCTTGATTCTTCTTTACTTTCAGTTTAAAAACGCTCATGGGTCACATTATGGCACATTCCTATGCCTGGGAACTTAGCATAGTTGGACCGAATGGTGCTCATTTAGTTTTGGTAGTGTAGAATTGGGTATCTCTCGTCTCTACGAGATTTTTCCTAATATTACTAAGTCGCCTGCATAAGTTTCAAGTTTGATTCTCTTCTCTGTTAAGATTCTTAGGATTATATTGATGGTAAGAAGCCAATACAGTGAAGAGAGAAGCCCTTTTTTACTGTTTTCCTATGAGAACTTGGCTCAAAAACTGAGTTGATAGTTTTATTCCTTGGCATCCAGAAAATGTTAAATAGGTAGGCATCTTGCGCTTCACATTTTTATGACGAGAAGGTATAGTCTTTAGGTGAAGTGGTTGGCTTGTTGATATCAAGAGTCTTGATTTGTTTCGATGAAGCAATGGTTACTTTTGTGAATTTGAAATCAAGCCGAGAATATTACTTTTAGCTGAGTTACGACTTACCTCTTTACCATCCTTGGTTCTATTCTCGTATCAACTTGAAGCACCCGTAGTCTGTTCCGTAAGGCTAAATGAGCTTTTCAATGATTACCAGTCTTTTTTTGCATCTGTCTACGAAACGAAGACATGTTTCATAGTTGAACTCTTAGTGGCACAGACTGCTGATTGTCTCCACTGTCTTTTCGCCATTTAAGGAGTTTACGTCAACAGCCTTCGTTAAGCCTTGCGGCAAGCTCCGTCCTCTTGCATCAATCTTTTCACAGACCTATCTCCACTTTACCGCCATACAAACAGCTCATCACACACTCGAACCACTTAATACGTAGGTACATAAGATAAATAGGTTCGGACAAAGATCTAACCCTTGTGGGAATCCATACTTGAGCACTTTGTCATCGTCTTTCTATGCTTTTTACGAGGCAAAGCTGATGGAGTCCTCTGAGAAACATCGAATTTACAATCCCTCTAGAGCTACTATCATGTTTCTATCTTTAGCAGACTGACTGTAAGGCTTTTCAGTGATTGATTGCATAAACCTTTCGACAATTAGCCACGTACATGACTCCTGGTTCCGTTTGAGATAAATAATCTTCTATTTCAAAACCTTTACCTTCTCATGCACAATCGGAGTCCGATGAAAAAGCCCAAAACCAAGCCCAATTGATCTTGATCTTGTTGCACTCGAAGCCTACCTATAGTAGACTTTCTTTTTGTTAAGTTTAAATTCCATATCAATCAAACCCGAAACGACTCGCTCTGCCACCCAGACAGACTGTGTGGAAACTCGAGTCCGATTAATGGGCCTCGAGAATGTTTGTCACAGCTCATGGCACATGTCACATCTCCTGGGCTTCCATCAATCAAAAGCGAAACTGCTTCTTTCGTTTGTTTGTTGTTTTCTCTCTCGGTGCGGCCTAACAAGCGAAAGTGATCCATTGGCCCATTAGTGGACATATTGTTATTGCAGCGACCACGGGCTAAAATTTCATTTTCAATCTCGTCCAGTGGAGGAGTGCCAGCGGGAGGTAAATTTGACATAATTTTCAATCTAATTGGGAAACATACGTTCCTCGACTGAGAATAACAAAAAAAGATATCCGCAGGTGGACGGATACACAGATAGATAGATACGAGTCCACTGCTTGGGAGCGGCCCAGCGATTCGTTTGTGCGTCTGTGGGTCAATACGCTAGTTTCCATGCAGCACCATGTGTAATTACTGGAAATAAACAAAATGTAAATATTAAGTCAACAATAAGTGTTGTTGAGTCTCGTAATTGAGAGCGAGCTCCGTCGTCGTGGAAGTGGACCTGGCCAAGTGGTCGTCGCGCTCCACACGGCTACGACTACGAGTACGAGTACGAGTACGAGTGCTCAAGTGATCATATTTCATGTAATTGAATTTGTTTGGTAATTTTCTCGGACGGATTAAGTGGATTTTTTTTCATTTAGCCTGATTTCGGGGAGTGTGCGCCGAGAGAGCACGCGCAGATTGTTGTACCGGCTAATTGAAGTTGGAATGAGATCTGGTTTCTCGAGAGAATTGGTCTGGGCGTGAGTGGCGGAGTCAAAGTGAAAGGTGCAATAGATTATGATTTCAGGGTTAATTGTGGAATTGTAGCGCTTTTGGAATGGAATGTGTTGCTGCGATTGACCAACGTTTGTCATGGTTGACAGTGACTTCCTATGGATCGGAGGTCGGAGTTGGCTGCTGAAGCCGAAGTGGTGCTTTTGTTGGGTTTAAATTGTGTTTTGATTAAGCCAAATTGATGTAGATTAAGCTGAGCCATTTAGGTAATGACTATTTTTGTTCGAAATGCCAATTGAGATTAATTGAGTTCAGATATTAGCTTGGAGTGTATTTTGTTTTTTTAATTTAAATGTGGGAACATTATCAAGGTAAGGCTTACATTATTTTATATTAAAATTCGTAATAAGAAGTCTGTGTCTATGCCTACTTTGACTACCCGTTGTATCAGTTTGGAAATGTGGAAATGATTTTGCGGTTTTGTCCGCCTTGACCGCATTTACAGTAGAATCTTACCGGCGATGTGGAGTCTAGCACTTTTAGGTATAAGGAGCAGTCACCCTTCCAGGTTGAGGAGGTGTTCGAAAAAGCACATAGTACTTCCGTTAGTCGAAGCAGCTTAGAAAATTCCTTCCTTCCTTTTGGTCCTTCAAAATATGCGAACTTAGGTTGCTGTATGTGATAAGAAACTAATCTGGAAACCCGCTATTCTTGAACGCCTAACTATAGGCCTGTACTGCTGTAAGGAGGCGATAGGATATAAATAAGGACTATAGCTACATTAAACTCTAACCATTCATCTTACCTCTAGCCTGTCATCTAACTCATCTTAGGCGGGTACAATGGTGGACTTTTCTAAACATCAGCTCTAAGAAGCACTCCTTTAAGGACTCTCGATATTCTCTTTTATATACAATCTTTAGATATCTATCGTAATCAGTGCTCCTCTTTACTGATCTTGAACTCCTTTCGCAAGAAACCGACTGCATACTAACACACCTTCTGTTCCATAAGAACTGTCGGGTATATTCTCACGATTTGATTGAGAGCAGGATCTGTGGGTACAAGATTCATTTGTGGTATCTTGTTACAAAACGCCAATATCGGCATACGTCTCGCTGCAGTTAAACTGTTGCTTAACCAAACGTACGTGAGCTGCCGGGACCTCGTCCGCATTACTAGACAGATCGGGCTCAAGCTGAACCAAAAACGCTCCAACTCTCGCTCCAACAGAAAAAAAAAACGCTCATACCAATCATAGTAGTTAGACCCATCATTAGGCTAGGCTGTATCGCTAATGTCTTTTGTACAAACTGTAGTCCTCCTCCTTTGTACGTCTCAAGCTCTCTTCCCTGACATTGCACTTAGGTGCCAACTTCATCAATTATATAGGCGAACTGGGTAAGGTCAACATCATCAGGCGGCAACACTACATATTAAGCTCCTGATGGTTTTATGTATGACTCCTTACTCGATGTAAGGAGAACTTACCTAATACCTAGTCATCATCAATGGCTATTATTGAGCTCAGTTTGTATGTATTATCAACATCCTTAAAGCAACATTGTACAGCATCATTTTACCTCTTACAGAGTCTTCCTCCACTTACATAGGTCATTCTTCGTTTGTTTTAACTTTGTCATGCTAATACAGAGTAGTGGTCATGTGACCCCTTCTTAAAGGTATTACTGTACGGCGGTCAACTGATAAGTCTACTCTCTCCATGAAACCAGAGTTACTGGGCCTCAACCAACAAGCCTCTCCAGCCAGCTCGATCATTAGCCAGGTGCCACCAGTTTCGCACACCAAGTTGGTTGAGGTCCATTTGTACTTCATCGCCCAAACTTAAGCGAAATCTTTCTTTACTGCGTCAATCCTCTGGGGTGGATTCCAAGATTCTTCGCACTCGATCCGCTCAACATGATCCAGTCATCCAAGTTGTCTGTAAGTTGACTATGTCGATGTCACCATACAACTCGTACAGCGCGTATGCATATGAAACTTCAGCCATTCTTTACAAAGTCCACATCGTTGCACCGTAGAACAAAACTGGGATGATAGGGGTTACATACAGGGTTACTTTAGTTCTTCAAGAGAGGGCTTACAAACCTTTTATTTATACTGAAGATGATGCCCTACTGACTATTGTCTATAGCTCTTTACTTGCGGAAAGATGTCCAACGTCTGTGGGGATCATTCTATTGAGTTCGTCAGGGCACCTGCTGTAGTCAAAGGTCTACTATCAGTTTTCAATCACCGGTTAGTGATTATATTTTACCACGGAAACCTGTACTTGAAAACTACTAGTCTCTATATGATGTCGAGAGTAGATGCAGAGAGTATACTGACTTTATAGAGCCATAGTCTGTTCTCTAGATAGTGCTAGCTTTTAAACGAAACCACGATGGATTGCCTTGGCTTTCATGCTTTAACACCACTGGTGTTCCCATATTATAGAATGGACGAGTAACCTCCATCCCAGTTCGTTATATCATGGAATTTGGTGCTCCCATGCCATCTGCTTCTCGGAGGTTTCATTGCTTACTCGTAATTTTCTTTAAAGTTTTTCCAGACCCGGCAAACACTTTAAATCCAACCACCTCTAAGAGGTCACGTCCCGATTGCCCAAATTCATTAGCCCACTTTACCTTCCTACAAAGAGTATTCACCTACTTCATTGGTTTGTCCTTGTCCTAGTCTTTCCATTCATAAGCCAGTTTTCTCGCCTGGAGACCAATTACCAACATAGAAAAGGAAAATCCCCACAAAACAGCAAAAAATAGAAAAAAAAGAATAGAAAGTCCCTTGCATTACCCAAATTAAAATTTTCAGGTGGAAGCAGAAGCTTGTCAACCACTTTCGACTAGATGCCGGCTTAGAGTTCTGCCCTTTACCGCTCACCCCCAACTTGTGCAAACGTTTCCATTTCGCATCACCGAAAGCGGGTGGGTGCGTAGGGTGGCCAGGTGTCCATTGGAATTACCCACCGATGTCTTTACCTATTCAAAAATCAATTGTTCCCATTATTGTAATGAGATTACCGTGTTCTTAGAGGAAGTATTCTTTCTTGACTTCCTCTTGCAATATTCTTGCTGACATGGGACTATAATTTCTTTTTTTCCATCCCTTATCCCCGGAGCTAGCAATTCAATGAAAAGTACGAGTCCGTATGTAGGTAGATGCTCGTAAAGTTGAATGTCCACGATTAGAGGAGGATTTGGAGAGTGTCTGCCAAAAGCTGTTTGATGGGTCTTGTCACCCTTGCTACTTGTGCTGTTGGGTTTCTTGTTCACTTTTATTTGCATTTTGTTCATCCTCGGGTTTATAGTACTCGCAGTTGTTGTCTTAGCGAAAGGTGACAGGACAGATACTGCGATGAGTCGATGTCGATATTGTATGTTCTTTATCGGGATGGGGGTGGGGCTGGGGAGAAATTGAAATTAAATTGGATTAATTATTTAATCGATGAAGATGAAACAATTGACTCGTTGAATTGGCATTGGGAGAAGGGACGATATGGCGACAGAGATAAGGGACACAATGGTGGGTCTTTAATAGTATTTGGGGAGTCATACACGAAGACGTTGCTCGATGTCGAACAGAGTGTAGGGTGGATGAACTAGATGTTCAGTTCAAAGTGATTGTAGTGCGTGGGAATCAGAGGGGACATGTTCAGTGACCAGTGTCCAAGACAGTAGTTGGATGCTAGGGCGATGTACTATTTATAATGCTGAAGTGTCATGCTGTTAATTGCGACTGCTTCTCTGTCCTCTGCACCACAGGATCTTTAGTTGCACAATGAAGCAGAAATCAAAATCTATGTCGACCTCAGGAACGTTTGTGTTAGGACACTTTTTAACGAATGAAACTTTACCTGCGAATTCATCGGAAACGTCGGCGGTACCCTGACAGAAAACGATATTAAACTTACTTACTTACTTAAGTCCTGTATCCCCTTGTGGGTCCTAGTGCCTCGACAATGCCTACGCGCAATGGTGTGCGGTTTCTGGAAATGTGTTTCAGTTCTCCCCAACTCTGTGCCAGTTGCCGTGCTTCCTTCTCGACTGTTCTGCGCCACGTACTCCTAGGAGCGATTTTAAACTTGCTTGACAGCTATATAGTTGGGAGTCTAAGTGGGACTTTCCTTCTAGTAGGAACTTCAAACTTGTCCTACTTGCATACTTAATCACATAGGTTCTGCTTGCCATTATGGAAAGCAGTATCATCTGCAAAAGTACCGACAGTAGTTTTCTGTTTTATAATAGGAATAGTACTGGACCTCTCGTTAAGAGATCCATGGCATTGCTGTGCCAACTTGGAACGAATTACTGGCAATTCTAAGGCTTTTATGGAAGGTTGACTATCTGTATAGAAAACATAAGCCCTGTAGTTTATTTAATCAATTCAAAGCCAGCTCTCGGTCTCACGAACTACTGTGACTTTTGCTTGAAATACACTGCA
This sequence comes from Xylota segnis, assembly GCA_963583995.1. Taxonomy (NCBI): domain Eukaryota; kingdom Metazoa; phylum Arthropoda; class Insecta; order Diptera; family Syrphidae; genus Xylota; species Xylota segnis. The sequence goes on along the minus strand of OY757239.1, from coordinate 7,256,892 downwards.
GTGGTCCGCCAGTTGTATGGTGATACAAATGCCCAGTTGACTGGAATAAACTGCCACACTTGTTCTAGACTGACAGATCTAGAACAGATCCGCTTAAATTTTTTCATCATTCCCAAGCATTTCGAATGGGACTCATTGTTTTTTTTTTTCCTTTTTAAGTCCAAAAGGACTTGAACTAGGAAGGTTTGGCATAGTCCCTAGTACAGGTATTGGACTAGCTCTAAGAGGCCACGTTGTACAGACACAGAATACCATTTGAACCTGGTGAAGTATCACAATATTCCGTATATAAGAATGAGTCTGAAGACCACCATGTATGTCCAGTGAATAATTCCTACAGAAATAGAGGGTCTTCCTAGTATCGTCTTTGACATTCAGTCTTCTATGGATTAACTCCTATGTCGACTCTATTCAACCATTTTTCGAGTTCTTTTTAGAGCAGACTTCAGGTCTATAAATACAGGCTATGACACTGACCTCCTCTTTACATAAGATTTGGAGTATCTCATTCACTATCATGAGCGGCATTATCAGCAAATCAGTAAAGAACATCGTAAGGAAGTCCTTGTTCTCAAAAAATCATTTCTATCAACAAGTTTTGGGAAGTCTCTATCGATTTTCTCTTGTGATACGCATTTTGGGATACCAAGAGGGGACTACTATCCAAATTTGTTTTAATGTTAACGATAACCAGACTTTCCAAAGTCCTTAAAAGAAACTATGTAGGTTTGGCGGAGCGAACAATAGTCCTTAGGGACATTTGGTATGAAACCTACTATGGCACTCCTCCAGGAGTGTACTATAGGTAGAGCCAGAACTGCAGATAGATTTGAGTGTTTGGAAAGTTCAATGTAAGCTCTTTGGTACAAAAGGTTCACGCAAGCCTTAATTCCGACAAACAAGTCTATAATAAGACAAAAATGGCTTCATTGATTTCTGTTACTGCTAATTGAAAATGATGGGCCCAACATCCATTTAGCAATAAATTAGCCTTCTAAGGAAGTGCATAAATAAAAGGACATAATCCCTTGCGTCATAAAATCAAATGTCATCATCCTAATCCCACCCGTTCAGCTCAGTCCATTTCATTCATTAGGGCCACTTAAAAGGATTACACATAGCCACACACGCACACAATGCATAATAGCTCCGTCGCCGCCACCAAAATGGGATTATTTACGGGTAAACCTCACAAATCAGATGCATTATGCGGTTTAAGTAATATTTCTGTTTTAATTATTACTTTCGCTAATTATTCCGGCCAGAAGCGGTCGACCACCAGTGCGCTGTCCTTTCTGAACGATTGTCATGTTAATCCCTCGATCTCCCAAGAGGAGGGCGGAAGGCAATTGACGGGGCTTAAGTTTTCACGCGTAATCTCAAACCATGCGAAGGATTAAGAATATGCACAGCCGAGTCGAGACATAAACACCACTGTCCACGGTGTGGTAGTACGAGCAGATAAGCGCCCCTGGGTTAAGTCCATTAATGTGATGTTATTCACTGAAAATGCGGACACGAAGGATGTGTTGTTGTCGTTGGTTTTCTTTTTCTGTTTTGTGCCAATAATGGCATCAGAAGAAGGGAATGCAATTAAAAGTGATAAGAATATCTCTGGTGGATGATTAGGAGAATGAATGCCAAAAAATAATGTTGCTCGGGGATTAAGAGAGTGGGACTACCCGTGGAGAGAGTGCAGCACAACAAGTGGATGTCCTTTGGGTAGTAATTGCATAAACAGGTTTTTTTTCTCTCACATATCCTTTGGTTTTTCCTTCGAGATGTAAGGTACCTGTTTAGAGAAACTCTCTGGGTCGTCGCAGTAGGGCGTTGCAATTGTTTCGGGGAATCTCTGGTATCTCATGCCGTCGGAGTGTGTCGGAAACAAAAAGGAAAAGTGACGCTGACGCCCTGCTGAATATTCGCAGAAAAAGTGTGCAGGTTTTGGGATTTGTACTATCGTGGGAAGGAAATGGAAATTCGTCCAAATGGATGGCCTGTCAGGAAAGAGTGATGGGAAAAGGTAGATAACAAGGGGTTCTGCCATGTTGAGGAACATTGCAATCTTTTAACGATTTTGAGAATCCATACACTTGGGATGACGAAGTCGATCATGTGTAGTCGTTTTCCTCAAAACAAACCTAGGGGTATGAATTCTGAAAAGATATGACACCTCACACACTACGAAGTCTTTCTGAATGTCTATAGCTATAGCTGCTGCCACCGAACCCAGGATGTAGGATCCTACTTATTCGGTCTCGAATCGACTGATGCGGTGGCTTAGTGAAAACCTATCAAGTGGCTTCCTATCAATTACAACATGAAAGGAACTAAATAAGGAAACCTGCTTACAATTCAATGCCACTTCTGAGAAGCAAGTCGAGATACAGTACATTCTTCCTCAATGATTGCCTTCAGAACTCACAGTTCCAGTTCCAGCCACCTATCATTTGTTATCTGTCCCAAATGAGGCTTCAGCTTCTTTCTGGACTTTCCATTCCGATCGTATGCTTTACTTACTACTGGAAGCGGGTTGTTTATGAGATGAGCCTGGTGTTGCAATGGATGGAATTGATCGTGATCTTGTTGGTCGATTTTGACTGATGTGGGTAAGAGGAGGTGACTATATTTGATTATCCTTTTTCCAGTTTATCTAGTAGACTCCCTTTGCCGAGGTTGAAACTAATTCATAAGCATTTTCTCCCCATCTATCAGGGATACACAGATATTGAAAAAACCTTCGGAAGCCCTTCCTTGACTTTTTCTCATCCGGTGGTTTCTGAATTGTGGGATTTGTGTATGTCCCGTCATACTGCGTCTCCAGCTCCCAGCTCGTCGTAGAACCTTAAGATTGAGTATAGCTTCCTACCTAGATAGGAGGTGATTTTCACTGACTCTGTGGTGCTGATGCAGACTATTCTTTAAACCTTTGTCACAGTCTTAAGGTTAACAGTGTCCCACTAGAGCACGTTCGTATTACCATGAAAAAAGTTTTGTAGTTCAATTGGCTGCTTACTGCAGTTCTTCTTTGGAAGTACTCATACGAATGTATTTTGCCTCCGGCCGTTCGGAGACTATTGCTTCTATTAAAGTCTTTTGCTGATCTAAATCATAGCCACTTATTCCTCAGTTAGTTGTCAGCCCAATGTTGTTAGACAGACTCGAACGATTCTGTTAGTGGATGGCAACTAAGTATGACAACAACCATGTTTGTCGTCAGTAAATCAAACTTTTTTCAGCTAAGAATATCACCGAACAACTATTTACATAGAAGGGGACCCAATACGGATCCTTGAGGTACTGCGGATGTAGCCTATTTTGCTGCATTGGTCTGAATGTTTCCTGTACTTTTTTGGTGATGAGTATCTGAAGTATCCGTCGATACCTCGATATATGTGTCGTATTCTATGGAGTACAATCTTGGGTGCCATTAAAGACATTCTTTGTCTGTTTCGGAAGAAGGAAGCGTCTTACCTCTCTGAGCTACCAACCCATTTACATTTACATTTCCCATCACATCACTCATCCCGATTTTCCTTTCACCCATCACTTCTTATCTCAATATTCCAATGAATAGATAAACAAATCCGGATAGGATGTTCTGGATTTAATTTCCCATACACAGTCAATTATCCAATTAGAATTCCAGGATATTGCATCTCCGATTCCATGCATAAAAGTCCAATCCAATTACCCAAGTTCTACAACTCACAGGGCTACTCGAATTTCTTCTTTTCTCAGGACCAACATTTAACAAAAAAAAAAAAAAAATAAAGAAAAAGAAAAAGACCAACCAAAGTCCATCCAGGATATTCAGTTAAAAAGGTCTATAACATACTCTAACAAACAATTTGTTGCTTCTCCAGGACTCATCGTTAGTCTACCGTCCTGTCTGCGAAAAGAAACATTCAAGGAATAGAATTAAACTCGAAGTTTTGAAAACTTCTATACGAACCTGACAACTTAATTGCAGGTAGATTTAATTTCAGGCAATCACCAGGAGGATAGTGTTGGATTTAGTCCACTGGGGTGGTTAGGATATCTTTTCTCTGCACACACATGTAAAATGAAATCCTTTTTTGTTGATTTGTTGTTTTTTTCTTTTACTCCAATCGAGATTTCCTGCTGCGATAAGCTGAAGGGGAAAAAGGATATACCTACTCTACTGAGACTTGGAACGGTTGCGTTTTCGGACGAACTTGGACTCGATATGGTGGTTCTGGGGTAATCGGGGCCTAGGTGTAGCTCTCAAGCACTATTGTGGGGTTTGAATCCTTCACACAAATATCAGATTCCGTTTAACTTCCATTTGAGAATTTAATTTCCATTGTCTGCCCCGGGCTGGTTGGTGGGTGCTTCGAGGTGGTTTTGTTTTTAGAACGCTACGAACACTTGCGATTTATTTGAGAGTAGTCATGAGATATTTTTGTTTTTCCGGATTTATGGAAAAGTTTTAATGGCATTGTGCAACGAGAACAGATGTCCTTAATCCAAAAATATTTAAAAAAAAAAAAGAAAAAATACATTTAGTTGTACGTGGGGAGAGGATGCGGTTTGATTTTGTTGCTCCTGGCTAGAGAGCCGTAATACCCCGATGCATTGTTTGGGAAGAGTACTTGACTCTGAAGTGGAAAACGATTAAATGTGTGAAAAAATTTTCACTCAACCAATATGCTGAGGGGATTTGGATGGCCATGGACGTGGCTGTCAACACAGAATGAATGAATGAAGAGATTATACTTCCTGAGCTCATGAACTCATCCCTCAACTGTTCACGTTCATAACCAAGAACTCAAAGTCGTTGTGTGATATAAAACTTCTGGTTGAGGTAGGTTAGGTTTGAAAAGTTTCCAAATTCGAATAAGGCAATAGCAAGGAGAAGATTTTTGAAAGTCATGCTTCACATAATCATTTTCTTAGCAAACAATTTTATAAATCAAGTTCTTAGCTACTGAATTGAGGGACTTCTTTACCTACTCTGAAGGGCTTAAATAGTTGGGCAAAGCCCTTGGATTGCTCTGTACAGTTCGTTTGAAAACTATACCCTTAAGTTCATGTTTTAGGGTTGTGCTGAGGTCTGAAATTCCAAGAATTTTTGTGCTGCTGAGACCCTTTACTAACTGAGCATGCTCTTTAGAAAATTCTACAAATGTTAGATAAATTTTTACATTTTTAGGGACGTTTTTGTTTCCTGTTAGGTACCCAATGGAGAATCAGGACTTAGCAGAATGCGAGCTAGAGACAGTCCTACGGAAACTACATTTGTTTGAACGAACTGTCTAAAAAAGTAGATATGTACATAGCTATAGGATTAAGCCCATAGTTCTATTCCAATTGTTCACTACATGTAAGGATGATCGGTTACACTGGAACCTTAATACCATCTCACCTCAATGTGTCTCATCTTGAGAGCTTCTCAGTTCTTAGGTATTTTTTTAATATCGCATAGTCTCTAGTCTACACAAGTCTAGACTAAGTCTGCACAAACTTGGCCAATGGATGCCGTAATCTTCTAAAGATACTAATAGCCCGGGCTACCAGCATGCACGATTCGCAGACCCGAATTACTCGATGCCAGGAATGCGCCTACGTACTAATCCACACCCAGCACACTTCTACCACTCTCCCCACGGGACTACTACTCTCTCTCAGCTTCTGCTGTTACAGCTCGCCTTATTTTCTCGATTCTTCTCAGTTCGATTTGCACGTTTGTTACGAACCCAGAAATTTCCATCCAGTCATCCTCTGAGCGCAACATTTGCTCTATAAGGTACTGTGGGCTTGGAAGATTGTTTCTCCAATCCACGAACCGTCTGCAATGGAATACAGCATGTTCTGTATCCTCTTCCTGGTCTTGGCAGTCCATGCAAAGTGAGCTATCGTGTCCAAATCGATGTAGACACTTATGATAGCCACCGTGGCCGGACAAAAACTGCGTGAGATGGTAGTTGCAGTCAGTCGTTTTGTCCAGATCGCGATAGTCGGAATCAACTTGTAGGTCCATCTGCCTTTCGTAGTGTTGTCCCACCTAGCTGGCCGCGCAGTCATTGAGACTGATTTTTCCTCTTCCTTGATCCTCTTGATTATTCATGGTTCCAGCTCGCTTGAGGTTCTCCTGTTATAGATCCTTAGCATCTCGTCCGCGAGGATGTCAATAGGGACCATTCCGGCTATGACGAAAGCAGCTTCGTCCGAAATCGTTCGAAAGCCACTGATTGTCCTTAGTGCGCAGAGTTGGTAGACTGAGGATGATTTCCTTCTCGTTTCCATCGTCGCTAGTGCCCTTGCCCATACCGGGGCAGCGTATAATAGGACTGAGCTGACTACTCTGGATATCAAGATCCTTGTAGGATACCCAGGTCCTCCAAAGTTTGGCAGTATTCGTGAAAGTGCTGTTTGCATTGTAACAAGGGCGATGTCGTCAGCAAAACCAAATATTTGAACTCCTTGCGGCAACTTTAGTCGTAGGACTCCATCGTACATTATGTTCCATAAAAGAGGTCCCAGTACCGATCCTTGTGGGAACCCCGCCGAGACATTATAGTATTCGACTCCGTTATTTGTTTTGTACCTCAGCCATTCGCATATGAAGTGTGACTCTTCGCCACCTTCTCTGCAGATATCATCAGTGTCTAGTCATTTCCTTGTGGTGGACCGCCAGAAGGTTGTGAATGATCGTCTGCTTTCTTTCTTGCTAAATCGCCCCTTCGTTCGTTTCCTTTCAAGGCATGATTTTACCAGTTTAGATTTGTGTCACTGCTGTAACTACTAATACTTTTGCTCGGTTTGGAAGTCTAAGTGGTTGAGTGGTCTTAGAAGAATATTTCCCAGGGCCTATGTCAAGTCATAGGATGCAGTCGTGGGACGGTGAGGTATAGTCTGTTCTTTACCGAATTGAGCAAATCTTTCAATATTGCGTTGAACCACTTAGCCATCTTTTAAAAGTTGAATCTGTCAGTCTTTGAATCAGTGCCAAACTAATTTTAAGAGCTGCAGTAGATAACCCTGGTAGTTCCAATGTATACTAGTCTTTGGACTCTAGTAACTTCCCCAATTTCCCGGGCTTTGTAGTAAGTAGACTGTTTTGCACAGTGCTCCTTTCAGCACCTAAAGAGAAGACCGAAAATTAGTATAAAACCTTTTTCGATAGTTTCAATTCCTTGACTAAGGCTTGAAGGCTTCCTAAAGAATGAAACAAGACAATGTATATAAGTTTTTTAAAAAAACCAAAAGGACAGTCTCAGCCAGTTCGAAAATCTCAAATATATTTGTAAAACGATCACGCAGTTGAAAGTGTCCAGACAAGGACATGTAAGGATATTACAAATCTCCTGGGATTCAGTGTTCAGTTTGACATTACACACCTCCAGCTGATATTCATTGCAGGATGTTCCGTGAATTGAAATTTCCCTCATAAATCATCAAACGACACACACTCCCTGCAGGAAGACAGCAATTATGACTAACTGCCTCCGTGTCACTTCCTTTCAAGGCTACACACAGTCCAGCACATCTCCTCCAATTCATTCGAATCGATTTAAAAATTCGACAGAACCTCACGCGTCTCTCTGTTTTGTAGTTGCATTCATCCGAACAGCAATAAATCGTGTCCTTTTTCGTCTCAGTTTGGTTTGTTTGTTTTTCATCTGCTCCTACCCAAACAAAATCCCGCCTAGTGTCGCATAACCAATTACATGTTCACTTAAAACAGAAGGACATCTTTTTCTGTCTGAAAACGGACGTACAAACCTCCATAACGATAGGACAGTATTAAGATTTGAAGGAAAAAAAAACAACCCACTTGCACTCATGTCTCCTAAGACTCGAACTATACCATTTAAATTTTTTTTTTCTTATTTTTCTTTTGTGTCCTTGTTAGGATTTTTATGATCCATGAAAATGGTTATCACTTTGACTTGAACGTACTGAAGGATAGCAAAAATAAAAGAGCAAGGAATTGCCACGCGACAAATTGGATTCCATGTAAAGGAGATGTCACCCTGCTATATCCACTACCTATGTCAACTAATTTGGAAGGACAAAGGACTTGGCGTAAAGCAAGAACGAATATTTTTCCAACTAAGATCGTATTTTCGTATGTATCATGGGATGGCGTAACAAATTGCCATGAGCGCAGCGACGAAGAGATAGGGAAAAGGAAAACAGATCAAAGGACACAAAAGATAAAGGATGCAGAAAATTGACTATGCAATTGAGACAAGCGGTATTAACTCGGTTCTAGGAATTGTGAAGCGTGTACTAGGCGGAACTACGGACGGAGGTGTGTTGATGTTTCCATTGAGATTGTGGATCTAGAAAGGATAATTAAGTGTGACGACAGCGTATGCGGGTGGTACACGGGTGGCAGTTAAGAAACATGTCCATGCTGTCATGGGTGATTCTGCTAAATGACGGAAGTAGTACTGAGTTTTAAGATTTATTTCCCATCAAGTACGGATAGTAGGTTGCATTGAAACTAGGGAGAGTGAGGTTGTAGTCGTTTCTGAATCGGTTTTACCTCCAGCAGACTCTAAACGTAAGACGTACCTTATACTGCACTGGTACTCCAAATTGTTCGTTTAGGTCCTTAAAAATCTAAGGAAGAAGAATAACGTCTAGTATAAGTAACGTCAGTATAAGTGACATATGTCCTGTATTCATTTATTGGTCATAGGCACTCAACACTGCCTACGCCCCATCGAGTGCGGTAATATGTCTCAGCTCTACGTAGCTCTTCCTAGTTGTCGTGCTTCCTCCTCCACTGTTCTGTGCCATGTGCATCTAGGACTGAAGGAAGTGATGGTGGTCGACGTCGTATTCTATTTTAATTTTAATCGAATAGATACGTCTACTAATTCGTATCGCACCACTTAGTACTGACAACCTACTTACTTATCGGTTGCTGTCTGATGCACTGCGAGTTTCCATCCCATTCGGTACTATGAACCCTGTTCCCAGATCATCAAACTTACCATCCTGGCATCCAGGATTAGAAGCTAGGCTCGGTCTTCCTAGTCATCTTGGACCTGAGGATTGTGATTTGACGGTTTTCTTAGCTGGAGATTTTTCGTTTATCCTCTCAGCTACTAAATTTTTGGACCTTCTGGACCCAATCTTGGTATATGTAACTCTCATAGAGGTCGCAGTTAAATATTTTCCTTCATTCGTCCTCCTCGCATATGGCACCGGATATTCTTTTAAAGGATTTCAGGATCTGATCTGATAGCCGGAATGATGTTCTGTAGAGCATTATGTTTATTCTTCGTGTCAGCAGTCTTGAGCCCCCTGTTTGTTAGGGGTTGTTCTCCACTGGATCTCAGTTAAGGTGTCGTTTGTAGAGTTTACATTTACTCCATAGTAGAGGACCTCCTTAACTACCTCGAAGTTGCAACTGCTAAGAGACGCATTTGTATGGTTTTGAATTGTTAGGACCATTATTTTCAGTCTTTTTTTAAACACCTTTAATGTATCTGTAATGGCATTTGGGAGAGCACCTAATAATGACGATATACTCTACATATCCCAGCAGTTGAATTGTCTTATGAAAGATAGTACGTTCCGTGCTAACAATAGCCTTCTACCTCCTGCAATCGCAATCGCCTTCCGTCTGTTATCTTGTCTGTATATTTAGTGCCATTTCGATTCTTTGAATAACGATTCTTTGAATAACAAAGGCAGATAGTGCCTAGGAAGGCTCTGTCATAGTATATAGCCTTTGAATAGCTCTGCTGGTAGACCATCAGAGCAGGCGGCTTTGTTGTTCTTCCGCTTTTTGATAGCTGAGGCTAACCTCTTCAAAACTGGGAGGGGGATGGCTTCTTCATTGATTGGACGCGGGTTATCTTCTTGCCCTATCGCACTCTATTTGGTGTTCTACATCTACTATTCCCTTTGCTTCGGTGACTAGGTTTCATTCACTATTTCGAAGAGCCTGCTAACCAGCTACTTAGCTTTCCTGAAAAACAACCGCGTGTTGTTTCTGTCGCGAGACTCTTCGATACCCTTGAGCTGGGACACTTTTTTTTGGCTCGGTACTCTTCCCTTGCTGCTCTTGTTTGCTCTTGTATGCTGCAGCATTTGTAGGTGTGCATTTTCTGTCACCTTTTTCCGGCGTACGTATTCATCATCATACCAAGGCCTTCTCTTAGATGGTGGTTGGTAACCTGTGGTGTTCTCGGCTACCTCTTTAATGATGTCGCCGTAGGTACTGGTTCACAGCGGAGAGTCTCTCACTCAGCCGCTCTCTGTACACTATGGCTACTCCATTCGTGCTAAAGCTTCCAACGTTAAATTTCTTTTCCTGTGTATTTCGGAGCTTCTTCTCGTCGGACAGTCGAGCTCTAAATTTAGCTGCCTGAATATAATGGTCAGAGTCGGCACCCGAGACTATCTTGTCATTAATTTTAAGGAGACTACTCAGTGTAGAAGGTCTATATCAAGTCTATATCTCCCGCAACATGTCCCGGAGTAGAAGGCTGAATTATCTCATGCAAAGGCTCCTCACAGGTCGGGAGTCCTTTTAGTAAAGTAAATTACTCTATCAGAAAAGTCACCTTAAACACCTTTCAACCCGACCTTCGCATAATTCACTCACATGGCTACATCACCAACTGTATGTAGGTACATTCTGGTGCAATTAAAAATTTTATAAATCATGAAAGTGACGGGTTGACACAATTTATGACGGCAAATGAAAGCGCGCCGCAAAAATCTGAAGTTTCCTCTCAAAAAAACATAAAAACCAACAAAACAAAAAAATACTTATTAATGTCACCCACATATTTCCCGCAAATAAATCATCGCATAGAAATTATGCAAATTTTTCTGTCAGCCATACAATGGGTACACACGGGTCAGGAAACTCTATCGAACCACCTACCCACATGTAGCATCGCTTAAAGTGACAACCCATCAATATTCGAAGAGACATTAAACACACACCGTTGCTGCCTCTTCAAAAACACAAACGGTTTTTGTTTTTTCAAATTTTTGTTGAATAATTAAGTCCTCAAGAACACAACAACATGAATGGTAACAACTAATCAAACGAGCGCGCTGTCAATTTGACTGGCAAATAATGCTGTTGGACAATTTGTTGGTTCGTCATTAGGTCAGTGTGGCCGAGCTACCTTTTCGGTGGCATCTTTGCCTTCTCTCTCGTTCATCGTTGGTTTTTGCATCTTCCTACGCGCGCCGTATTTAATAAATTTCTGACATTTGCAAGAATTTTGTACGAATTCACAGTGTAATCGCCGCAGCAGACGGCCTCCGCCATTACCGGCTCATTAGTCATCGAGGGCCTCGCAGAGAATGCGTGTGTAAGCCTTTTGTGTGACTACTCAGGGACCACAAAGAGGTTGATTAATTTAATTTCACATTAATCAGAAGCGGAGAGTGAGAACGATGAGGAAATGCAAAAATTGGTCACACTTCTGATTTGATGGTGTGGATTCGGCTTCGGTTGGATGTGGGTCGTGCCGCGGATTCAATGGAACTTCGTTAAGAAGTTGTGGTATGGCAGAGGGGAGTAATTTTGTGGTCTGGACACATGGGAATCAGTTTACGGATGTTGATGGGATTTGATGTTTTGTATGTAATTGGTTCGCAGATACACGCGATTCGTAATGGCTCCTCAAGGGAATTAGTGAAACAAAATCGTTTTGAGATAAAAGCTGCAAAGTGATGTCGGATGCCATATTAGGAGGTGAAATGCCAGAAAAATTGTTGCACGACACGCAATTTTATTAATTTTTTGGTTACATATGTACATACACATGCGTGGGTTTTCGTTTTAAATAGTTTTTTTTTGTAAAGAAATAATATACAATTTGAAGCACGCAAACAGTCTGGTTGATATAAGGGGTCATGGTCTGTTATTTAAAGTTGTAAAGACTGAAGGAACAATGTTGGGAAGCCATACCATGTGTCAAAGTAACCTGAAGACCTGAACAGAGGCCTAAAGAGTTGGAGTTTTACATCTGCGAATTCAAGACAGAACGACCCATCCAACTTATACATTTAAAACTAAGCATTAACAGTCCTCTCGAACAGAAAGAAGTGAGGATACCAATATGCATATGTACAAAAAGCGCCGTGGCTCAGTGGTTAGTGCGTTGGACTATGGAGCAAGGGGTTGGAGATCGAATCCCAGTCGGGGAACATCTAAAAGTTTTTCACGGCCCCACCTCTCGCGAGCGTCTGACAAACATCCGAGAGTAAAACTGTCCTGAGAAAGCTTCTCAAATAACAAATTGCCTTTCGGACACGGCATTAAACAGTAGGCCCCTTCCATTCGTGTAAAGAATATAACACGCACAACGCGAATAGTTGTGAGAAGCTAGGCCCTGGGTCCCATCGACCTTTAGCGCCAAGTATACATATGTACATCTACCTTCAAACCTAAGAAGGCTGCTAGACCGGATGTCCTACTGGCTATGTCAACTTTGGAGGCATTAGTCTCCTTAACATTGCATGCAAGATCATGTGGATCGTACTGTGTGAAAGCCTGAAACCATTTGTCAACGAGCTGATTGATCCTGATCAGTGTGATGTTAGGCCCAGTACGTCCACAATCCACTAAATTTTCACACACACAATGGACCAATCGAATAGAACGTCATAATGGACAAGGGACTCTGTATAATAGCTTCACAATACCAGCCCTTTTCTATGTGGCAGAATGATGGGCGTTAACGAAGACGGATGAAGATATCTTTGTTCGCTTTAATCGTAATTTTTTTCGAATGATTGTCGGTCCTATTTAGGGGCGTTGGAGTAGGAGATCAGAGACCGAACTGTACGAGCTTTACAGAGACAAGATAGGATATGTGGACTCGTAGAAAGTAGTAGTCATAGTTAAGTACCTTGCCATAGGTGGTAGTAGGTTTCCAACTTCCAGTTTGGCTAAGCCGCAGAGCACTGTGTGTGGCAAACTCGTGTGCGAAAAGATAAAGGGGTTTGAGGTTAGTTTTAGCTTGCAGAGCATCTGTGTGGGGGCGGTTCCCATTGTCATGGTTGTGGCCATGCGGGTCAATCTTTGAATCTCGGTCTTAGTATTGCGCTTGATAGTTTTGAAAAGCTCTTGCTAACATGATGATTTTAGGACTATAACCCCAGATTTTACCGAATACCTTATTACAATCGTAGGATGTTGCTATTGCTTTCTTTATTCTTTCCTTAATTTCCTATCCAGGTTATAAGAAATAAATTAGACAGTGATCTCAACGTGACATTAAAGAACTGAAAGCTCAACATCCTACTTTGTCCTTGGATAAGTCTTTTAGTTGTTTACATAAATGTATCTCATTGGCCAACAAGGTGGCCCTTTGTTGGATACGGACTTAGCAATCTCAAAAGCAAAAAAGACTTCAAATCAAACGGTGAGGCTGACAAACGATGGTATCTACTACATATGTACATACGTTTGCTACAGCCAAATCGTTGCAACCAGTCTGTGATAAAAATTAATCTGCAGGTCTACAGTGACAGGTCACTGTGTGAAAGGCAGTCATGTCCCATGGCTAGGACTATTCCACGACTTCTACATCTATTCGTCAATTGGTATGTTTTTGTCCAGCACTTGCCACCAAAAGGAAGGACGCTCTTTGGGGCTATTTCCTTGGGGAACTGAACGATCTAGGAAATATTGAGCCAAACAAACTCCTAAGATTCATTCCCGCATCAAGGGACGCAAAGGATTCCCAGTTGGTCTAAGTGAGGTATTGTTAATTTTGTTAACGAAGGCACCACGTTCACCCAACCTAACCTACCAGGCAAGTTTACCCCATTGCTTTCTTCTTTGCCTTTCAGCGCTGGACGATTTACTTACTTTACTTCTGTTCTGTATCCAATTGTGGGTCCTAGGCCCTCAACCATGCCTCCGCACCATCGTGTGCGATTTCGGGAAATGTGCCTCAGCTCTGTCCAACTCTTTCTCAGTTCCCGTGCTACCTTCTCAAATGTTCTGCTCCACGTACATATGTACATCTAGGACCGCCGAGTATTAGGCTATCCTGAGTAAGCTGATTGCATCGTGTGGTTAACTATGGGCCTGTCACCCTTTCGGAGAGTATATCCTGAACGAATAAATGGTGAAGGTTTGCTATTCCTAAGATATTTAGAGAAACTATTCCTTCAGACTCTCAGTACACTTCGTCTAACTTGAGATCTGCAAAGTTTCGTGATCACATCAAAACACTAGTGCATGCCTATAGGTCATCAGAGAATCAAGGGATCTCGCTACAAAATTCAGCTGATCTTTCCTTTCTCCCACAACTTTCTCCTAATGTTAAATGGACTGAATCCGGTTGACTTACATGCCAGAAGCGCACATCCGTCCCAACACCCACCAACACTACACAGTTCCTTTAATAAAAGGCTAACTCCTTAATTTATTTAAAAATCGATTTCTGCCATCAACATCATAACTCTATTTAATGCGAAAAATATATCCTCATCCCAATTAGCAACGGGAAAATGTCCTTCAACCCGGTACACCTGATCTGCGTTCCCAGTCCTTCCACTCTGCCATCAGTCACTCGAAGACAACTGCTGTAATTAGCACAATGTTCAGAGCATACACATCGCATCACTTAATCAAACCCTTCGTCCTATTTTTCATCTACGGTTATGTGTGAGCGCGTATCCTTGAAAGTTCTCAAAAAGAATCTCAACCAGCCTACTCGTAATGGGCTTCCATAAATTCCACGCTACTCCACACAGATGATTATGATCCAGCGACGCGCATCATCACCTGACAATCGAATTTATTTCCGGTCCATAAAGGTGCAGGGTCTTGTTTTTTGTCCTTCCTCCTTCCAGGATAAAGTAGGTGCAAAAGTCACCCGAGGGAAACACACAGACAACAGGCAACAAGCAAAAAAAAAAAAAATAGAAAAAGGATTCAACTCACAATTTACTTTGTTCTCAGGTATGTTGACAAATTTATTGCCATCACATGTCGCCTTGGCAGGACTTTCTCTCTGCTGTTGTACGAGTATGTGCCTGTGTGAGTGAGTCCTGTGTGTTACATTTGTCTCTTATATGAACTGGATTATTGCCCGTTATAAATAATTTTTGATGCAAAGTGATGTGTGGGGGTGTAAGAGGCGCGCCCCCATTTGGAGTGTGAGTGAAGATGAAAAGGATCTCATAAAAACAATGCGAAATCCTTTTTTTTTGTTGTCCTCAAGTAAAAGGATTCCGTGTGTATGTGTACCCAGGTGATTTATAACGTTTTATTGCTGGCAATTTTCAACTTCAGGTAGCAATCTGTTTGCAGCTACTGTGTCCTACTATATTTTTTTTTTGTTGTTCCCAGAAAGGATGTTACATGTTTGGTCTCACTCCTGAGCATATCTTCAGTGTTATGGGCCATAAATTAACCAAAACAACGTCGTCGGCGCGTATGTTTGACTTTAGCATTGAGTGAAGGGATGACAATACACCGCTGCGCTCCTAGAAATTACATTTTATTATCCTTTGAAAGGAATCATACAATTTTTTTTTTTACTCATTTGACTTTTGTTGACGGGTTGGTTTCTCAGAAGAACACATAGTCGTATATGTACACGAAAGAAACTATTCACTCAGAAACTGACTGAGTGGCATGCATTCGCCGTGCAGGACATTGCACTTAATCCACTTTGCGTGACTGCACTCCCGCCTTAATCACATTTCTTGTGCGCTGTGCTGCAAAATCCTGACTTTTCAGTTTCGCTGTAATTTTCCCATTTATGGCAGTTTATACAGGGAATGGAAATAAAAGTCATAATTGACGAGACCGTTACAAGGATATAAAATAATTGAAATGCTTTACAGTCTGATTCCCCAAGGAATTGTGATGGTTCCCTGTGCCACTGCCACAGCCACTGCCACAGTCACAGCCATATATACATATAAACGGTTTGTTCTCTGCCTGTGTGTGTCTCTCTCTCTTTGAGTTTTTATCCTGACGCTCGCTATTCGCATGGGATTTCATGCGGCATGCGAACCGCTTGAGGATTGTTTTTACTTTTTTTTTTTTTTCTGCTGCTGCTTTACTTGCGGCAGGACAAAGTTCAATCCAATTCTCTTCAGTCCAGAGCGAAAATGGAAACAGAAAACCTCATAAAATTCGTTATATAATTCATATTAAAGCAGATAGAATACGAAGGGTAATGCTACCGCAAAGGATATCGCGTCCTAGGAATATCGAATTAAGTAATTGCATAATTGCTCCACCACTACGACCACCACCAGGCGGGTTAGGTGTACAACATAGGTACCGGGACTATGACGGTGTAATTGTTTTGTTATAGCTTTTCTGTGGTTTTCCTCTCGTGTTTTCATGTGCCTTGGTGAATTACGCGAGTCCTTTTTACCGTGAGCCACCCCCCCACCCGTGGGGAATTGTGAATTCCTTTTTGTTGAAAATTTTCTAATTGTTTCCGGGTAACAGAGCAGGGATATTTGGATTGGCTGTGAGTATATTGTGATGGTATTCAATTCGAAAGGACACTCGGTTAGTGGGAATTAAAAATGCATAGCGGCAGGCAATGCAGTAGTAGAATATTTCTCGAAATCTAATTAGAAGGTCATGGACATGGCAACGATGCAGGGGAACTCATTTTACAGGTTATAGACTAATTGATAGTTGGGTCGGATCAAGGCGACTGTAATTTCGGTATGAATGTTTAATCGACAATTTTGACAAAATTACAGCAATGTTTGTGTAAAAGTTAGGTGAGCTTTGAAATGGTTTATAATGATATGGTAATTAGAAAGCGATTAGGGGGGGGAGGAGAATTCAATTTGAATCGTATAATTGTACGTTTCAGGTTCGACAGGATGTGAGACATTGATGAATGATATGTGCAAGTGTTTATGGCTTTGGCATAACCCACCTGGTTTGGATTTTTGATTGAGGTAATGGCTTTCAATTTAATTTCAGTGAGGTTAGAGTGGTTTAGGGACGGATTTGTTTCGGGCAATAACCCGACTCATTGGACCTAAGTGCGTAAAGTGCGATCCAGATGATTGTTTTCTCCTAGAAGCGAGATGTTTTCTATTGCTTACTGGGCCCAGATTGTTTTCCTGGTTAATTGTTTCAATTTTTTAAATTTTTTGTTCAGCTAGGTTCGAAGTAAGTCCCTGGGTCTTTTATTCGACACGATGTGGCCCTCTTGGGACTTTGAAAATTTTGTTAGAGATAGCATCCAGCTTCTAATCTAAGGGGAAGGAATTTCCCAATGATTAGTGAGAAATGGAATCACCTTCACGCCGTACTGACTCTAGAAGTACTGTGCCATGTAATACATTTTAGTTTTTAAGGTTCGAATTAAAGACTGACACAGACTCATGACATCATCTGGAATATGGGTTAGGTTTCAGACTATAGGGATATTCAAGGCAATTGCAAAGCGGGTGAACTAGCTAGGCACAAGCCACAAAGCAGGAACCTTCCCACAATGGGGGGCACCGTCTTTACCAATTAAATCGATAAAATTCGTGGTAAATACTAAAGTCATTCGAATGGCAAACAGTTTTTTGGTATATCTCCCTGTTGCAAGCAAATCTAGTCAGAGACTTATTTTCAGTACAGGATATATCTAAGAAAGATTGTTTGGGAAATCATGCAAGATGTAGAAGCTCATCTTCTGTGTACCTGTCCTGCCCTATGGGCGCCAAGCAAGTACTTCTTAGAAGATCTTATCGATTTAATTGGACTAGACTTGAACTAAGATCAACCTGGTTGGTCTGCTTCCTGTTCCATTCAGGAAGCTTCCATGTGGCTTACATGTGCTCGATAGTGGCATCACAATGGACCGTGTTTTGGTTTAAGTGTGTCGCTGCTGAGCGAAAGGCTTCTTTCCTTTCATCCCAGCATAACCATCTCCTTTTTTCGCTATAAGTCCTCTTGTAGTCAGTGATTTAAGTCTTTATCTGCCAGAACAGTGAAATGGTCGTTAAAGAGGCAAGAGGGTCGGTTTCTTTAGTTTTACAGCTCGGTGTGCATAGATGACCAACATTCTTAACAAAAAATTATTATGAGCGACGAAGCACACTTCGATTTGCCTATTTTTTTAAAAAACAGAATAGGCCTGTGTTGCTACATTGTAATGTTAAAATTGGAAAACATATGGTTCCAACAAGATGGGACCATATCACACACATCCTGGCATAAATGTCAAGAAAAGGTAATATCGACTGGTCCTCGAGGTATTCGAAGGAATAGCTTTGCACCACCACTCCAGCAACAACTTTGATTCTTAAGGATATTATTCTAAAATCCGTCTTCATTTGCTCAGTTGTGGCTCAGTGGTTAGTGCGTTGGACTATGGAGTAAGGGGTTCGAGGTTCGAAATACCAGTCGGGGTAAGTTTTTCACGGCCCCACCTCGGCATTAAACAGTAGGCCCCTTCCATTCAGGTAAAGAATATAACACGAACGGTTGTGAGAAGCTAGGCCTTGGGTCCCATCGAGCTGTTGCGCCAAGTATTTATTTTTAGACATATCAGTGAAACCACTTACCCTGTTTTGATACTAATCTGGCCAGATACTACTTTACCAGTATAAATGGAGAGTCCTTTATTGCCATACAGTGTTGGGCATAACATACCGGATTTTTATAGAACATTTTTCTTTAGTGAATTTTAGGGAACAGAATGAACCCAAGTAATATAATAAATAAAAGAAGAAACAAAGTTTTGCGATAATATGTTTTGATATAACTTAAAAAAAACTTTACTTAATACGGTAATGGCCTGTGCAAAACATACCGGATTTTTGTTACACTCAATATTTTGTTCAGTAACCGTTGTTTTTTAAGACCGCATAGCATCGTTTTCGGCATGGGCGATACTAGATTTTCAAATATTTCTTTCGAACATTCTCCCATTTATTTTTTAGTGCCGTCATAAGTATGTTTTTGGATGCGTTCGTTTTTGACCCTACCCGGCTTTTTTAAATAGCCCACAAGTTCTCGATAGGGTTTAAATCGGGCGATTGAGACGGGCATTCCAACGCAACAACATTTTTCTGCGCAAACCACTCCTTAACCAACTTTAATAAAAGTTTTGTGTCATTATCATGTTGATAAACCCAACGCAGTGCCATTTCCTCCCCAGCGTATGGCACCATTACGGATTCCAGTATGTCCCTGTACTGAAAACGATCCATAATATGTATATATATAATATGAATGTACGACAAGGTCTAGCTTGAAGACGTGTACCCTTCGATCGTCTAACATGAATACCTGCATCAAAAGCAATCAAGTTTAATTTACTCTTATCCTTTTCCACTTCGTTGCTGACCAATTCAAATAGTTTCTTGCGAATTTCAGTCTAAGAAGTGATTAGCGTTAGCAAAGTAATCAAAGCCTTACTAGAAGAATGAAATGGTACCTTTCTTATGTATGCTTAGCAGTGTATAAAGGCTTTTTTCGCTGGTCGAAAAGTACAAAAATCGGTTTCTCTTAAACGCCTGCGTACGGTGCTTACTTCAATTGGAAGATTGAATTCACTAACAATCTTTTTTAAGACAAGAAAGGATCGTTAAGGATCATTTTCTTAATTTGACGGTCGGTTCGAAGTGTGGTTTTTCTGAGACGCCCCCACAGTGAATTATTTCGGCCCGTCTTCCATTACGGTATGTTTTGCACAGGCATAGTATTGAGTTGAGCTACAGATTTTGATAAAACTCTAAAAATTATGACAGCAATGCCTTGTTTTTTTTTCCTATTAAATATTCAAACAATTGTACCTACTGTACCTCCAGTCCCCTAGAAATCTTCAATGAAAAATTTTCAAGAAAAATCCGGTATGTTTTGCACAACACTGTATTAATAAAGCCATATTTTTGTTTTTCTTTCAGGTAAAGGAAAGAAAACAAAAAATGATGGTGAATCTGCGGATGAATTTCTACAACAACAAACTAGCAAAAGTTCTGACGGAATCATCTGCCCAGACACCAATCTATCAAGTTCCAGAGAGTTTCACGTAAGTTTTTTTAAAGTTTATTTTTATTATTTATATTTTATATACCTACTTACTGTATGTACATCCTTGGATATCTTATTATGCTCCCTACCTTCATAAATGCATATTTACATGCCCTTTTACCATATTTAAACAAAGATGAGTGATCTAGCCTTATTGTGAATCAATTTTTCGTCTTTATTATACAAATTTCATTATTTATTAATGGCAGCCGAGTTTTACTTCCTACTTGCGTACTTTACCGAGGCTTATTCTATGGTAAATCCCTATATTAGTACTTTACTTCCCTTTCTTAAGACAGCAGTTTGAAACTCAACTCGAAGTTGTTCTGATGTTTTCCAGCTCTATTTGCATTCACTAAACATTCTTTAATCCAAAAGCTGCCGATGGGCATATCTGGAGATATCTTTCCAAACAGCATTCAAGAACTTGTTGATCTTGTGTAATGCTTTTGATTGTTTCGTGTCCTAGGGTACTGTACCTGGGCATTAGTGCTTCCACTCTTCATTTCGAATATCCAAGAGAAGGCTACAACATCGCCTGCGGCTTAGACTCGTAAGATTACCAATACCTCCTCCTTAAACAGTGTGCGTCTTGGACTAGGGGGTTTTCATTGGGGAAGTCCACAAATCGATTTGGTTTATTTCTGAATTGCTGGCATCATGAAAAGGTTTGGAAAGTCTATATACAAGATTGTAACGGCAGAGTAAGGGTCTTTCAATTGCAGCGTATAGCCATCGTATAGGGTCGAAAAGTCAACTACACATGTAGAAAGCTTTTATAGGATTCTAGATCCTTTCAGTTATCTATCTTGATTCAAGTCAAATTAAGTGTCTTTTGGAGTCTCAAATCCTGAAGTATTTTTCTTTTCCTATTGGTAAGCTTCAGATTCTTATTTTTGTGATTTGGCCAAATTCTCACAAACAAGCCGTCTGCCAACATATATTGGCACAACAGACCACCGTACAGCCTAATCCAGAGCTTATCCTAACCAGGGAATCCAACGTGTTGAACTCAATTTTTCACATTGATTGTCAGACGAGAGACGATTCAAAAACTGTACGTGATTTGTCGAGATGGGTTAGTAGTGGTAACCCCCAAGTTTCAGTTTGAACCGAGAGAAGCCGAGTCTCATTAAGATACCTTCTAGCTTCGTATTCCTACATCTTCCTTGATCTAAGCTTTCAATCCAATTGAATTGCTTTTTAGTCTGCCATCTCTGCCAAGGTTGATACTATTGGCTTACCCTCATTTCTGACATCGATTTCTGTTTGCTTTTATTGGGATGATTGGGGTAATCATTGGGGTGCGCCTCATCTGCTTTTTTTAAGTTTTTGTCAAATAGTAATCGGTAGACTAGGTTTCTACAATCGAAGACCTTTTTGTCGTCCAGTACTCAGTTGATAAATTTCCTCCTCCCCTTCCATAAGTTCATCATTCCTCAAATGTGGTTTCAAAAACCCAACCAGCCTCATCGATCAGAGCCCCTTTGCTATAGCTTACGAAAGTTGAAGACCTCCAGCTTGCTAAGTGGTCAATGCAATGAAGGCTCTGATTTTTTTAAAAGTGTATTTCTGAGTCTAAGTTTCTGATTTCTTCCTCACCTTTAACATGAAGAAGTGAACTAATTGCGTTCTCCCTAGATCCTTGGTCTCTTTTTCTAGCATGAGTCCTTATTGTTGTTTAAATAATACATACAACGTTTTCCAGGAATATTGTTCAAGTGGTTCAAACGGCTGGTTCTTGTTGCAACTAGCCGCCTTGGCATTCACTAAAGCCCATACCATGAATGCCTTCTATTAGGTGATCCCTCCATCCATACAGTCTTTAGGTAATTTGTTCCCTTCTCCAAATTTTGCACTTCCACACCTGCTAATTGCCTATGCCGCATCCGAAGGCAGCAAATCAAAGGAAATACCATGAATTGTTCGAAAGTCCAACAAGGAAGTATCACTGAACTCCAAATACGGTCGGTACTCTATGGTCAGGGAAACACACCATAAACACACACTTTCCTGTAAACCACCGAAAGACCACCATCCCTATGCAGTGCCAAATTCCGTCATGTTTTACTAATTGTCCAAAACATTCCTCATCTCCGGTTGCCCACCGTCCACACTGCCTCCAGAAGGTGATCATTAAAGATACGAACAGCAATCCCAACAATTTCCCCACACCAATGCGAGTACACAGCGCCTGTGCACATCTTTCCAAGCCATGGACAGACCTCGACCAAGTAATTTTCAATTGAGAAGAGGGTCATTAACGCCTCGAACCGGTCGGTCTGTGAGCGAAAATGTTTTCATTCCTTGACGCGCGCACATGGTCATGGTCTTAGCCTTTTTGTTTTGTTTGTGCCAAACTCCGTCTCTGTCGCCTTGCATCTGCTTCTGCATTGAGCTTCGGTGTTGTGTTTGTTGTTGGTGTTCCACCACTGACCTCTTAACGCATCACTGGCGACGACGATGATGATAAAACTCCTTTTGCCTCCCCGAACGTCGTTTAACTGGCCAAATGGGCGGTTAAGTAACGTTCAGACGGGCGCGCACATTGCAGCTATGATTACCTTCGATTCGATACGATGGGTGCGCATGCGCAGCAGATTGTAAGTGAACCTGACAGTGGTGTAGCAGTGAAGGGTAGTTAGTGTGTTGTTTTGGCTGTTATTAATGGTGGTCAAGTGAGTTAGCTTTGACCGCCTTTGTACCGTGTGTGTATGGGTTGACGGCTGAACTTGACTTTCGAAGGGATACTGGATTGGGAAAGCAGACTTCAGGACGGTCTTACCACACTTGTGAATCTTTGCTTCAGCTTTGTATCAGAGGCTAGGAAGAGAGTAGAATAGAACGCATTCCAACTTAGTGGTATTCCCAGTTCACAACGAGCAATTAAACACGAACCGGTAGTGTAGAGACAACAGTTCTTCGAACAAACACGTGCATAATTCACTCGACTGTTGCACCTCAGTTGGCCATCAAAACACCGCAAAAGGAAAAACCTATTTTCAAGGTCTCTCCACGAAAGTGGCACCGCGCATACACCGACCGGGTTGCATGCAATCTGCATAGCAATGGACGCATTTCATTATACTCATGTTCTAGGAAAACTGTTTTACTATTCCGCGGCTGACACGCCAGCCGCTCTCACCTGCCTACCACCTACCTACCACCAACGGCACTCTCATGAATATTAAAGAGTACACCGATCAATTGCCCAGCTATGCAGGGCCGTGTGTAGCTGCTGTTTAGTGAGAAGTGCCCACCAATAACTACCGCCACCTGAACTGAACATTGTCATGATGTTGGCCGGTTGTGGTTGTACTTCGGTGATGACCCTCGTCTTTGCTTTGTCCCTTCAGTACAGCCCAGATCGTTTGCATGCCAAAGCGTTTCGACTGGCGCTATGCTTCCGATCTTGAGTCTCTGGTCGAAGACCACGTTTTAACTGCCAATAGCAATAACACTAACAAACCCGGGGGGTAATTACTGACCACTTGCGTGAGCGCGCGCTCGCTCTCTGATCATCGCTCCTCTTATTCTGCAATTTTACCAATTTGCTATTTATTGCACAATGGCACCGCCGCCATAAATTATCGACATGGCGCGACAATTCCACTGGTCAAGGAAGAGAAGAAAATGATGATGATTCTATGAAATTCTTCGGGAGACATTGTTGCATGTAGAGGCTTGGTTGGTTTGAGATGAGACGAGAAAAGAAAACCGCCAAAAGGAGCCATTGGAGGGGACGGAACTGGGTAGGAATTGTGTTCATTAGAGAATTTTTCCAGGCTAAGTGCAGACTGTGCTAGGTGACTACAAAGAATTCGGCTTATTCCGGGATAAAAGGGATCTTGGCACAACTTAATGACCAGGAACTCAGCAGAGTTCTACTTGAAGGAGCTCCTGATCGCATTTCAAAAAGCTCAGTGCCCTATCCTCGACTACTACCACTGTCTTCGTCATTTTCAGGGCTTAATTGTGTTGCCCTTTTCTTTATTTTGTACATATATGTACATATGTTCTGTATCGCCTTATGGGTTATAGGGCCTGAACAACGTCTACTAGCCATCGTGTGCTTTTTTGTTTTTTTTGGTTGCGCCAACGGATGTGGAATCTTCAGTAAGATACCAATAACCCGAGCTACTGGCATGCACGATTCGTAAACCTGAATACTCGATGCCAGGAATACGCCTACATACTAACCCACACCCTACACACTTCAACCGCTCTCCCCGTGGAACTACCGTTAAGTATTACTTCGCGGGGCTGGTTAGCACTTTATGCTCTTCTTAACCTGTTCGACGTTTCTTGTTCTGAAGGGGCTTCCGTTTGGGTTTGGTTTCTCTCCCTGAGCCTTTCCAGCCGCCGAAACTCCTTTATGATCACCGCTGCTGTTTGTTTCACGGTATTCCATACTGCGTTCGATGTCGGCATATGGTTTACAATGTTCTCCGGAGTTGGTATTTCTCCAATTATTTCCTCAAGACCTCTGCGTTCCAAGCGAAAATGTGGGCACTGAAAGAGCACATGCTCTGCATCCTCTCTGGCCTCTCCACAGTTTGAGCAATTTGGAAATTCATCAAGCCCAAACCTGTTTAGATAAGCTCTGAAGCAGCCGTGTCCGGTTAAGAACTGGGTGAGATAAAAATCCACTTCTCCGTGATGCCGGTCCATCCATTTATCTATATCCGGTATAAGTCGATGGGTCCATCGTCCCTTCGTTGACTGATTCCATCTTTCCAGGAGCAAGGGGTTCCTGGATTTTGGCGTCATAGGTCCTCTGTAGCTCAATAGCCAAAATATCCGCTGGTAGCATTCCCGCAATAACACATATAGCATCGTCGGATACCGTCCAAAAAGCGCAACACACTCTCAGCGCGCACAGTCTGTTGACGGAATTAACTCTTCTTGAGTGGGACTTAATTTTCACTGCCTTTGCCTATATTGGTGCCGCATACATTATTATTGACTGCGCCACTCTTGACAGAATTAGTCTCCTTGGTTGGGTCCTCCAAGGTTTGTCATTATTCTGGATAAGGCAGTACACACCCGAGCAGCTTTGTCGCACGTTATCATCACACCTAGGTATCTGATCACCGGTTTTGACGTTATATTTTGGTTGCCTACCCTGATGGTGATTGCTTCTCTTTTCTTGCGGCTGCTTACTAGTACTGCTTGGGTTTTATGTTTAGCGAGTTCTAAACCGACTGCTGCCATCCACCGTCTCACCTTTCGGACACATTCACTTCCAATGTCCTCTATTTCTTCCAGATGTTTTGCTGTCACTACAATTGCAATGTTATTGGCAAAGCCTATGATTTTTGCCTCGTTGGGGATTTCAAGCCTCAGCACCCTGTTAGACATACGATTCCACAAGATAGGACCTAGTACCGATCCTTGTGGTACTCCGCCAGATATGTGGTACTGTCGCCATTGTGTGCTGTTTCTTGCAAAGTGCCTTAGCTCGTCTCACCACATTCATATTGCAATACAGATTCAACGTTGAAATCGAACGTACTCTAGTCTAGAATCTGGACGTTCAAATCCTATCAGTGCTGCAGCAGCCCAACTCCATATCCCCAGAAGCTTCCGAATGGTCCTCCGCTACAGTAAATTAGTACTGTGTTGCATGGTGGGAACTGGTCCTCACTCCCATCTAAATATCTTACCTCCCTGACTACCAATGCAAACTCATGAACTCATGCCCTACTTGAAGGAGTCTAGCCTAATTACTCTGTGAGTCGAGCAGTGTCTTCAGATTTCAGAAATTTCAGTACATTGTGACGGTTTTGGTAAGACCTTTTATTTCGGCTCGATGTAGCCTGTCTGTTGCCTGTATCTCACTACAAATTTAGGTAGCTACCCAAGTAGGAAAAGGAACTGCATTTGCTGCATGGATCCAGAGAAGCAATCACAAAATTGTTATATATTTTAGAATTATTAATGGTGGCTTCCTGACAGGGCACCTAGGTTTCCGATGTGACATTCACCCAGGTTCCATTTTCCTAGATTTGGAGCGGCTTGCGGAGTCACATAGAATATGAAATATGCTTTCTTATGGGTCTGACAGCCTCTGCCGAGGTCGTCACTGTTTAGTCCCATCCTTCACAGATTTGGCCACCAGATTTCGGTCCCTGGCCTCTGTCTGAAAGTAGATTGCTCCATCTGGATACTTATCATCGAATTGGGGACTTTTGGTAGCTTGACAGTTGATGCGCTGCATCATTTCCAAAAAATCGAGTAACATCCGAAGCCGACGATCGTTTATATGACCCAGTGAAACACAAAGTGGCTCCCTCGCAGAGAGATGCGCATAATTTCCAAACAAAGATACCGATTTTATCACCTCACATTGAAGTGTTCCCTCCTGTTTTACAGCGTTAACATCTTCATCTGTGTTGGATTAATTTTACACCATAACTCGCCCAATAAACATCACAATCAGAGACTCTTGAACAAATTCCTCAAAGACCGCCTCATAAAAATCAACGCACAATACCCTTTCCTGACAAAAGTGTCAAAGTCCCTGTTTTAACCAAAAATCACATTCCACACTCCAGCTGCGAGTATTCTTCTCAAAAACAAATTTTTACAACTCCTTGGTTGGCCATAAAACTCATTGAAAAGTCATATAACGCACACTCCCTGGTATCCACTGCCACGCTGCCCCTGACGATAGTGTCCCTTGACACTTGGTGCGGATTGTTTCGAGACTCTAAGGTGCGACCCTCCGCTCGGTGACTGTGTGACTTTGATGGATTCCTGGCCAGGCGACCTCGCTAGATAAGCGCACGACTGTTAACCTGGCAAAGACCCATACCCTGCTGTTCCCATCAATCCGGCGAATGCCAGACAACCTCTGTCACTGTCGTGGCCACGCAATAAACGTCTTTGGGAAATAATTTATGTATTCCACTGTAGATACTAGGTTTTTCGCTGTTTGTTCTTCCAAAAATTTAATTTATTTTCGTTGTGTCCGAAAATTTATAATGAATTTGTAGACCAACTGCAGCAGCAGCGGGTCGTTAAAAATCCAGAGCAGTTTTCTTCTCAGTTTTCATTGCGTGTTGAACATGAAGTTCTGAGTCGACGACGACCAAGACGAGACGCATTAACGAATGCGTCCGGGCTGTTTGTTTGTTGCCAAGCAATTTTTATGGGCTACGAAACATTAAAATACTAAATTTTCAGCTTAAGATACACTGCTGCCGAGGTGGAGACAAGAGGGCAAGAGTAAGAGACCCCCTAGGGCCGCCGACGACGATGACATCCTAGCCCTTGAACGGTATGGCCGTAGAGTGAAGCGAAATAATAATAATAATTCTTTTGATATGAAGATCTGACAACAATCCATCTTCATGGAGACGTCGTCGTACAGTTGACCCCAGAGGAGGTTTGTTGTTGTTGTTGGTGGTACTCAAGGGTTCTAAGGAAATTGGAGATTTACGGGGTTACTTCTGGTAATTTATGTGATTCTCTTTTGGTTCTAATTATTTTCTTTCCTAGAGTTATACGATTGGAGTTTTATGATTCCGAAAGAGGGCCCATAAAGGCCTATGAGATGGGCTTGATATTTGGGATGGGATTGCCTAACTGGAGGCTTTGCCAGTGAATGGGAAAAGGTTTTATTGGGTTTCCTACTCGAATATGTGGTTGGTTGTAAAACCATTGAGGTTCTGTTTGCATTACGTACTTCTTTTTATGGAAGAATAGTTCGATTTGCGTGGTTGTAGGGAAAACTTTCTTCAATTTCATTGGAGGCTTCCATCTCAAGAAATCATCACACGAAGTGACAGCAATAATTTGTTCGATTAGTGGGTTGGGTACAAACTTGTGACCAGAACTCAAGAATCTATCCTTTCTCGTAAAATATACATAAATGCCCAGGACACCCGAGCCCTACATATCTTCAATATGAAGTCCTGTAGACAATTTGTATTCTTACTAAAACACTTCAAGTTGATAGTGGTGGTTCGAGTTGTGTCGAAGAGACTCTCCTTTGGATCTTGAGTTTAAGTATAAGACCGTGAATCAGTCAGTAATCCTGACCGACACCTTTCAGAAGGGTAATCCTGACACCTTTCAGAAGGCTTATATGAGAATTGTGAACATCTTTGAAGGCACCAAGTTCGCAGTCATCACCAGTTGAGCTTGTAACACCGCATTACTGCACAGGAAGATTCGTATGAGCATCCCTGACTCTTGCTTTGTTTGACTTTGTCCAATGGACTTCTTCTTCCATCTCTGAAAGAAGCATAATTCCTAATGTATTTCAAGATTACATGGAACTACAAGAAGTCTGCATTTGAGAAAGGTAGGGAGGGCAGTTTATCGAAACCTTCCATTGATACGGTTTGATCTAAGGACACTCGTACTCATAGCCTAATCTTCTGAATTCCTGCTACTGCTCAGAATACGGAGGTTATTCTTGCTCATACTGATACATGCTTTGAATCGTTTTCAGTTGTTTGGGTCTAAAAGTTTCGTGCCCGCAATGTTGCTCCTGGTTCTTGGGCTATTTTCCTTCTCCAGTTTCCTGTATTCTTCTTTGAAGGAACGATCCCCAAAATAGTTCAGGTCTTATGAAAGTATTTGATGCTCCTTTTCCTGCCTGTGAGTAGGTCATTTTAATACCCTCACACATGCCTAGGTATACAAATTCATTAAGTTTTTCTAGCCATCTTCACACAGTTTTAGGCTAAATGGCATAGAAGTCAAGTGCCAATATAACAGCTTTACAGCATAGCTATGCATGTCATAGTTGGCATGGCATCTGTCAGGCATGACAGGCTGTCATATGTGCCAGTTTCAATTAGACCAATGAAGGTCTATCCGGAACTTAAGAATGAGACTAGTACGCCTAGGTCATCAAAGAAAGTATCACCTAGATGCGGTAGTCTTTTATGGGACAGGACTGGCCAGGTCGGGAATAGTTTCTTTTTCCTTCACATCCAACATCTTCTGCAGAAGTCTTGAGCATGGAGACCCATCCTTTTGGCATGTTGACCTATCCGACAGTGTTCAGTGAGAACACCAATATAATGAGGCTTATCAGTGATCGGTTCAACAGAACGAACTCGGCACTAGGTGTTCGATCAAGCCTAGGCCAGATCTGTTTTAAAATACTGTAAGTAGGGAGATTTTCCCATTTACTGGTGCTTTTCCTAGAAAAGTCAAAGCTTAGTAAGAATTTACAAATAGCGAGCGCTAGCCCAGGCTCTGGCATTTCAGAAGTATTTCTGGAATTTTATGGGTACCGATATATCACTGATGGCCTTAAGAGAGAGATTGTGGTGAATACCTCTATTAAAAGCCGGCCACCAGACAAATCCACTATACAAAAGTATAGGCCTGAAAGCCGCACCTTCTATCTATAGCTTTTTGGTGTTCAAGTAGCTGATGACTTCCCTGAGTATCAGTGGGTTTTCTGGACTCTACAAACAGTCATTCCTATAGAGTAATTCGTTGATTACTATACTCATAGGCAAGGGTAGGAAACAGCACTCTGCGGATTGTACTAACATGGCTTCTAGGTGGAACACTGCCCTTGCGTGTGCCTTTCAAGCCCAGAAGGGGATCTATGTATAATTCTCGATTTGACACTGTTCAGGAATCTAGGAAAGCGTTTGATCCTTCTACTTGAGTTAATTTTCAATAATGCTGCGAGTAAGCCTTATATTTCTAGTCTCCGACTGTCAGCCACAGACTAGCCAATTTGATTGGATACAGGCTAGTCCCAGGCCTTGAGCTCAAACATTGTGCTACAATTGAATTTCATGTTAGCCCTTGTTGAAGACAGTGCCAAGTAATCAATGGAAGCCGTTTAGACCCTATCCCCCTATACGACTTCTGGATCGGAACATTTAGTCCGACTTGAAATATACTCCTCTTGTTTACCTGGGAAGGTATTGTCTCCACACTGATATATAGGGAAGAGGCAGACAAAGCTATGGTTTGTATTCAAGTTGCAAAAGATCCACCTCTCTGTTAAAACTATCCGGCACCTCGTAAGGTGACCGAAGCAACTAAGTTCTCTTGTGTGCCAACTCGATGGCTTCCTAAGAACTCTAGTGACACTCTTCTATGCAATAAAAAACCGAAATAAATTTATGAAAGCAGTTTATTTCGACAAAATACAATTAATTTCTGGACAGTGCACATTCTACTTAGACAAAGCCGCTAATGAGTATGTGCCATGGATTTGATTCTGACTAGTTGAAAACCTGACAATCTTCTGTCTTTCCCGTAAAAATTTCAGATATGGCTGAAGATCTGGTGATAGCACGAAACGCCCGTTCGCTCCACGGCCAGACACTTGCAAGAAATGGCCGCTATTCAGAGACGCTCTTATATATTTCCGTATTCTCCACTGCAGGGGTTTCACATTGACTTGAAATCTTTCTTCCAGACGCTTCTTTAAGCTGTGCGTTGAGATCCCTTTTTTTCTGCGATAGTTCTCAAACAGAATCTGATCGATCATATCTGCCACGGTTGCACGATAGCCCTGTCTATGCATCACAGACACCCTACTAGGCATACTCTGAATGGTGGTTCTCGAAACATGCCCGGTCCAGTCACGGTCTTGACCATTTTTCAAATTTAAACAAGATTTTTTCAGGGACGATATTTTGCGCATAGTTGGGTGGATTTACTTAAGATTTCACAGGAAAATTCTTCAATTGATGTCCTAGTCCAAACTCATGGGGGTTCCTCGGGGACTCGAAACCAAAATTCAGTCTACAAATAAGTTTACAAAATAAAATGAAAAACGTTTTGCGTCAATTTGACTTGTGAACAGGCAAACAAAAAACAAAAACTTTTCGTCAAGGTTACAGTGTTCTATGACACACAATCCACTTAAGATCAGTGTCTGCCTTAGTTCCTCTCTGCTTTGGTGCAATTCAATCTGACTGTTAGCCCTGCAGCTATTTCGAGACTTATTATCGTCAAGCAGTGTCTTACATGCGTGCCGTAATTTGCTCACCTTACGTGTGTGCTGCGGTGAAGGATAGATCCTGGCACTCAGCAACTTTTCACACAATTGACAATTTGGACAATCGACGATGGTCGATGGTCGATGGAGGACGCTCGTGATCGTTGATTCAACGGTCCAATGGATCGTGTGCTGTCAATTGGTTTACGCAACACTCATAATCCTAATCCGCAAAAAGCCTTTAAGGAACGGACAGACAGACAGACAGTAGAGTGGACACAAATTCCGGATAAGTAATATGCGAACGGAAGAATGAAAAGTGCAGCAATTAGTTCCATGGAATTAGCTTCAAGCGGTGGAATAACTTTTGACAGGACTTTGGAGGGACGTGCAGTAGATTCGTGAGTAATGAGGTTTCCTTATTAAGAGTTATGTAGCCAGCTAGAAAAGCCCCCTTTAAATTGCCCATCATATGCTTGTTTGTATGTATACCTGGCAACAGAGTGAGGTTGGATACATTTGGTTTCTCAAATTGTGACAGTTGCAATCGTATGATAACCTTATTCCTTCTCTTTTGTATCTTTGCATCTTATGTAACGATCTTATGTATGAATGGGAGTAGATACACGTCCCGAAGATGGTAATGAATACCTACTCCTAACACCATTGCCAAGTTGCATGAGCAATATCTGTCAGAGAATAAATGCTAAGTTCAGAAGTCCTTTCGAAAGTCCTAAAGACTTCACGAACTTCTTTGACACCTCAACCTATGTATATACAGGTCTCTTTCAGATAACCGTAGAGGGCTCTTAGACAATGTAGACTATGAACAAGTCTGCCCTTGTGGAACAACAGCTATCATTTCTTTGGCCAGAACAAACGTCTGTCAACTTTTCTGCTTCATGGCCAAGCAAGTCCTCATGGAGTAGAGTTTTATTTTAACTCGTTTTGTAATCAAAGAACCATAAAGTCTTGTGGACTACACTTAAAATACTTTGATTAAGTGGCATTCACAAGTGGCATTTGCTACGTCCAGAACGTCCCTTGTAGTTGACACTTTGGTTCAGAGGTACATATGTATATCGGCACTCAGTCAATGCCCGATGTAAGAACAAAAGCACTCCTTGTTTTTAAGTTTCTATCTTTTCTATTTAAGTCCTGAAAATGAGTCAGCATAAGTGCGGTCTTATAGGTATTAGAATGCCTTTAATTAGTAGGCTAACTTAAGGAACTCTAATAGGTTAATTCTGACTAAAAGCCGTCTAAACCATAGAGCGATACTTAGGATACTTAGCCGCAATAATAAAGGCCATTGGAATATTGTTCAGATCCGTTCGATGTCCGAAAAGACATCAAAATTTCTAATTTTTGTAAAACAAGTTTTGTAGGGCTTGGAGTATTGCTTCTTAAGTGTTGTTCAAGTTTAAACTCACGCTAAAATCAATATCCTAAATCATCGATAGGATATGCGAAAGGAGCAGTACTTCGTATACTGAATCCAGCATTATCTTCGTTTCTAAGGGCTTCTTGCCGCACGCAGCATTACTTGAAGATGGCTGTAGATACATAGTAATTTCGTGCTTTAAGAGTTGGAAATACGTAAACAGAAATATGTAAGTAAGAGTATATTGAAAGGCTATGGCATCCTACAAGCTGGGTGTGATGTGGTACCGGCTTGCTGGAATCTACTCTGAAATCAATGAGTATATGCGTTTGATTGAATGCTGACTTCAGGCCCTTCTCATTTTAGAAACATTTTTTTCCCATTTTCCTCATTTTTCAATGACTCAAGAGCTCTGCAAGGAGATTCCTCTTTTGTTTTCTCTTGTACTTTGTACTGAAGCATAAGTCGTATTCTAGCTCTTTACATTTTCGCATTTAGTCCTTCAACAAATAAACAAGTGACAGTGACTTCTTTGTTTCAAAATGCTTGTGCTGTTGTTGTTTTGGAAACTTATTTTTTAAATTTGCTTATAAAGCAAGAGCTTTAGAGCTCAAATAGCCACAAAAGAGTCCCATAAGATCTACATCATACTGTAGCGCATTGTCAATTCTTCTTATTTTTGTTACATGCGATTTCTAGCACAGTTTTGATTCTATCATACATGGATATTTGGCTGTGTTTGCCTATCCTACTACCTTACAATTTAAGAATGTTTGATTAGATTTGGTATTTCTTGGTTCAGTTTAATACTTCCACTCTTTTGTTCTCAATTCGCTGGTGTCTCCCACTGCAAGTACAACAGAATCACCTCTCTATCAAATCGCTAGTATAATACTGGACCTAGAACACAGCCTTTTGGTACACCATCTTCTATTTCTCTCCATGTGGGGTAGGCATTTTCTTGTTTAACCTTATAATACCGATGAACCATATAAGGCTATAGAGTCCCTTTGCCATAAGCTTTTGCAATTTATAGGACAGTTGCAGACCATCGAGGGCCTGTGCTATATCCTCAAATGGTTTTCCAATTCAATCTCTTACTCCATGTAACCTGATTTATTGTGGATTCATGGTCCTTTGCGATTTGCAAAATGCTGTACATTCCTTACCTGGTATACAGCATTTATAATCTGTGCTGGTCTTTGTTAACTTGTTTTTTGGAACTGAATTAGGATTACTGCCTAACCTTCCTGTATTACCTTGATAATTAGGTTAGGTTAGGTTCGTGGGTAGGCGACAAGAAAAATGTTCACATCGCCACACTCAAGTGAGGACAGACCCATTGTGATATTTATGGGGGAAATCGTGGGGGGATCGCTTGCCCATTGGTAAACTGTAGTGGGATTTCCTGTCCTTTTGCATAATTCATTTGGTCCTTTTCTAGTCAAAGTAAGGCCATAGGCTTCTAGTAGTCACATGGGTGTCTAGGGAGTATCATCTAGTATTGGCCTCTCTGCTGGCCCTAGTCCATGCCTCTTGCTTCAGTGCGCAAGGCGGGATGAACACCGAGGTGTCTATCTGTTGTGATGTAGATTCTGAGCCCATTCTTGCCAAATCGACTGGCTTCTCATTTCCTGGTATTCCTTCGTGTCCAGGGACCCAGCAGAAGGCAACCTTGCGCTGTATTCCAAAAACCTTGAGTGCATCACGACAGCTTGGATTTTATTTCAGTACCAGTAATTGCTTTTATTACCGCCTGGCTATCGATGAAAAAGGTGATACCTTCCTGTTGTTACTGCTAAGAGTTTCGCTTGGAAAACACTGCTAACCTTGATTATTTCTTTCGACGTTACTAGCACGATTCTTCTGTTTCTTGATAGTCATTATCAAGGAGTTGTGGTACTATCTGAAGCAGTCATGTCTTACAATCTTGTATTTTGACTTGTAAAGTGCAACTAGTAGCATGTTGGGAGGCCATATACAAAGTTGAGGGTACGCTGTATTCCAAGTACATGTCTTACCCTTCTGCAGTAGATCGAACGAGAGGCTATTTGGTCAGACATCATCTAACCTAACCAAGAGAAGACAATCTAGTTCTTATCGAGGAAAACACAGATTTTGACTTTTGATTTTGATTTAAAATTCATTCCATTAAAACCTTTCTAAGATTAGACTTATCCCAGCCCCAAGGCTTTTGTAATGATTATGACACTGGCATTTGCATTCTCCATAGAATTGGCTATGCTAGATGTAACCACTTTCAAAGTTCCCTAACAACACAATAAAATCAAGAGCAAGATCGCGACATTTCCTCAACCGCTTGGTGGCGGTTCGATAATTTATGAGCCGCTCCTGTCACCTGACCCTGAACACCACCAGCATTCAGCACTTACGATACACATTCATTCCGCCAAACGGCATTCAAAGCATTAGAAGCATGACTTATGTGACTTTAACGATGCATAAAAATAGTAACAAATGCACGTAGCACACCTACAATATTGCACGATCGTGATCGGGGTACATGTACCTACCTATCCACTGCACATGGCTCGGTTAAGCCGACACATCGAATCTGGAAGGCGCTTTCTCATTCGGTTTGGTTGCAGCAGCGTTTCGAAACCCACCCCCATGTCGCACAATTAGAGTTCTCTCTCAGCACAAACGTCATCTCTCTTTCATTAGGCCTAATTAAACCGGCTGGGTGGACGGAATTAACAAATGTTCCTAGAGAAAGTCATTTCTATGATTAACCTCACAGCGAGGAGCCAAAATAAAAAATTAACCAAAAAGACAAAAAAAAAACTGCTTACACCATCGAGACAGACCAATTGGGCTAATGCCTAATTGCGGGCCTCAATTATAATCGGCGTCGCCATCACATTCGTCACCCAGGGTGCCCTGGTTGGTAATGTGTGTCATGCCAACCTATTTGCGGCCCCGCCATCTATCCGAAGCTTCAGAGGAGCAATTAACTTTTATTGTTTGGTTAATTGTTTGTTGCTTCTGCACAGGAACGACCGACGACGACAGAACGACAATAATTGATGATGATGATAGTTTGCTCTCTTGTTCGACTGTTGCTCATCATCATCATCACCATCAACGACGCCGGTCATGTCAAGCCTTGTCTTCTGCTTCTTGTCGATGTCACTATGATGAGAGCAGGCACCACCGTACTGTCTGTCTGTCTCCGTGTGTGTGTGTTTGTGTATGAAAGTTGGCAGGAATTAAAAGTGTCACACGTGCTTGGGCATGGGTGAATCTGACAAGCACATCCATGATGATTGGCCTGGAACTACCACTCCTGCATCATGGGAAGATGTACAAAGTGCCTATTGTGACGATACGTTTGGTAAGAATTAGAGTAGTTATGATGTTGCTTGTTGTTTTCAAGTTGTGCAACGGTCTCACGCTGGCAGACTAAAAGTTCTTTAATAACCGAACCGGAGCGATGGCGGCGGCGTAGGGGAGGGAGAGTGACACAAAGGTGGATAGTCTGGCTTTTAATTGAGATATTAGGAGATAGATAGGTACATACTTAGTTATATGGGCTTGTGACGGATATAATGACAAATTAGAGATTTAATGACGTGACTCATGGCAGCGACACCCAACCCGAGGGGTTAATGGCGCATGTAAAATGGAATTCATTTGGTCTTTGAAGCCAAATCCAAAGGTGCTGCCACTAATGGAGCGTTTACGAGTAGGTATGTGTAGTAGAGAATCAGACTTCTAAGAACAAGAATGTACATATATACGGTGAGACAATCCATCGCTAGATAAGGATTGTCTCAGGAGGTGTCATTTTAAACCAATGCTAGCCGTCCAGGCAGTATTCAGATCATTGAGATCGTTGAAAGGTATTTACCTAGTGTGGCCTTACTTAAGTTGGCAAGTGCAGGGCATGTGTCTAGGAGGTGGCAGATAGTCTCATCTTACTCCTGATCCCTACAGCTTCTGCAAAAGTCATTGTAGAGGATGGTCAGTCTTTGAGCGTGCGTTCCTATAGTACAATGGCCGGTTAGCGTATTAACTATGATAGAGAGGGCTCTTCTCGTGTGTTTTAGGAGTCCCGTGGTCCTATTTTCGTTTAAAACTGGCCAGAGCAGTCTGGCAGTGTTGCAATGGTCAAGCTGTTGCCAACGATGGTTGGGCAGCCTTACTGCGTCGGCGTTGATCAGGTATTTAGCATACGACGTAGGCGCCTCGATGTCGGTGACGTATATGAAATCTAGACCAGAGGAACCTCTTTTAGCCAATGCGTCAGCTTCGCAATTTCTCGAAAAAAAAACTGTGAGGTTAGTACTGGAATACAATCTCTTGCTAGTGTCAGTCTCTGCCTACAAGTAGTCAGTCTTGAACTGTCAGAACAGCTTTGACTTTGTCTTTTAATGGATGAATTGTTAGTCTGCTGGCTTAAAACCTTGTACTAGCTGGACCCTGTAAGTATTAGGGCAAGATCTTTATGCTAAATCCTGTGCAAAGTGGTTGCGGATGTGTCCGTTTCCTGTGACTCCACACTCTCAGCTACGACGGAGACTGGTCGGAGACGTTCAAATTTACCGAATACATTCACTACAGCTCTAGGAAAAGGTGCTTGATGATGACCACAATCAGTATAAGCCTTACAAAACATTTTCCTGGTATTTTCACCATTTTTGTGAAAATTTTATACTATCAAACATTGCATGAGTGATGTTTGATGAACAGGCATAGAGGAGGCTTAAGCCAATAATCTTCCAATCTAGGTTAGGCTTGTGAGTAGGATCTTAGAATCTGTGCTTCACTCTTGCTTGCTAGACCTATGGGTACATTATCCATGCATTCATATAGAACAGAATACTAAATCATTGCACTACAATGCACTTGATCTGTTGCAGACGTTTAAGTTGTCAGGCGTTTCAAGACTAGCAAGTGCCCTTCGTTCCTGTTCGTCCCTACAGCTTCGTAAAGCCTTAGATAAGGAATCATGAAACAGGGCCTCTTGATAGAAACTTATAAGACCTTTCTCAGGTCATTGCTCAAGTACCATCTGCACGCTAGATCTGTCTACAGATACAGTGAGCTATAGGAACAGAATTCCAAGCATTAACAAGAAAAAGCATTAGAAAGAATCAACTGAATACTTGGAATAAGCTTCAGTTTTAAGCCAGGCCACTCAATAGTGTTTTGTACCAGAGTTGCCCTTGAAACGTTTTGCGTTCCAGTACTCATTGTGGGATGAGTTTTGATGGGTTCCTCATCTATAAACGTGAAGGAGGACTTAGTTTATTGAACTTAGTTTTGTGCTATATACTGTATATAGTATAAATGAAAATCGGCAAAAAGCAGCTACGTACTTACATATCTCTTTCAGATCATCGACATGAATGGCTATCATATACAGAGATTCCTCACCATCAGCAAACTAAGTCCGCCGATAAGTGTATGCAACATTCCTACGGGCTCCCATGATTTAGATTCATTCCCATATGACAGCCATAAATCGACGATGCACTTGGGTCTCGTCTCTATGGCCACAACACAGTCGTCTTCAACAATTTTATCCAGATCTACCTCCCCATTTGTGTCCCATTCCTTTGTGTTCATAAAACGATGTGATAACCCAACAAAAAGCGGAATATCTAGAAGAGATTAAAAACCGCTCACATCGAGTCCATAAATAATAGCCATTTAGTCCAAAAGGTGGACTTTTGTCCACAGAAGTAGAATTTACTAAAAACAAAAAAAAAAAAAGAAAAGTAAACTCAGTCCCTGGGATGCAAAACGACAACGTTCATAGTTCGTCCAAAAAAGCAGACGCAAAGAGAGAGAGAATGCCGGTCTTCGGAGTCAGCCCGTCGCTCTCAGTGTGTCCGGATTTATTACGTGGAATATTTCTCAGTTTCTGGATGCACTGGACTGACTTGCTCCTACTTCGGCCGGGAGGAGGGTTATCCCTATCATCGGGTAAAATTTATGCATACACAAATACAATGCCCGAACCTTCGGAAGGCTACCTACTATGTACCAATGTCATAGGAATTCTGTTCCGACTGCTGCTGCTGGTGCTGTTGCTGGTGCCGGTGGTGCTCTCGTTGTAACAGTCGGTCGCTCGGTCTGTTTCATATCTTGAAATCGGGTGCCTGGCTAGAAGATACGACGGATGAGGGTAAAGAGTGTCCAGGTCAGGTAGATGGGTTCCATAGATTGGCTGGATGTGTGTCTTTTCGTATTTACTCTTGCAATTTCCTTTGGAGTTTGTTTTGAAGTGTTATGGTCATGTTTCTTCGTTTTTCTGTATTTGTTTTGTGCTTTGTCCATCCTGCTGTGTTGGGAATTTTTTTTATTTTTTTTTTGGTTTCCGTTGGAAATGTAAATTTACTTATTCGAATGCACATCAGCTTGGATGCAGGTTTGCTTGCGAAAATTGGTTACAAACCAATTAATCAAAAGCTCGAGCAGTCCCCGACGTATCGTTTTGACAAGAGAGTAGCAATTGGTATCTCCTTTCTTGACGTGTCTTACCTCGTGCTTTCTGATTTTAGAAATAGGTCAACTGTGCCTGTTTATTGCTTATAACTCGAAAATCACAAATTTTAAAAAAGGAAAGGACTTCCAAAGGTCTCTGTACAAGCTGGAGTATTCTCCTACATATTGGCCATATTGGGAATTGTGTATGTATACGTTAAGTCCTAGAAAATCTGGGGTGGTTTTGAAACTTATTAGGTTGCGGCTAAGAACAAGGACAGGGATTCTCTCTTGCAATTGTCATCTGAAAAGTTATGCCATGAGATTAGGATTATCTCGGAGAACATCACACATCTACTCTGTGAATGTCAGGGCATAGCTCAGAATAGACTTAAGTATCTGGGAAAGTATTTCTTTGACAATTTAGAGGATGTCGGGTCTGTAAACCAAAATCAATGAAGCAGTAAAATTTTGCAGGGATATCATATGGTTTAGATTTAGGTTTGTTTGTCCACTAGAAAGCGCGATCGACCCACAATGGTGCCTAGTGCTTTAAAATAATCTGATAACCTAAACTACGACAGATCGAGCTACATAAATAGTTGGCTGAGACCTGTTGATATTCCTCCTAAATTACTGGAATTTCTAGAGTGGATTCCGAAGCTTATTAGTACTCTACGAGCAGTCTAGACAGATCGAATGTTATGATGTCCATTGCAATGAACATTGAACGCTGGTCAATATATTTACTATGACTGATGAAAGTGGTGACTTTCCTCATATGCAATGCAATTTCTAGAACTGCATTCTCAGTCTTCTAGTCGAATTTCATGAGGTTTTTGTTTCTCAATATTTTCAAATAGTTGGAGCAATGTTTTTCATTCATCCTTCGTAATATGGTATGGTATCCGCGAATATAAATCCGCCAAACATCAGTCTGTTTTTAGACCTGTCACTAGATTCACGTACTTACTACAAGCTTAAAAGGTCAAATTCAAAAGGCAATGATCTCCACCATGAGTTGTTTCCGAAACCATTTATTTTCATAAGGAAGCTAGGTCAGAATATGCCTACTCTTTGAAGATTAAAAGTGCCTGAAGTAAACTTAGAAGAGGGGAACAGCGCTATCACTGACATTTTGGTCAAAAAGTGTCAAAACCTGTAAAAAGGGTTCTTGTTGTGGTTAATCTGTGAAGAATCTTAGATGTGAAAGCCTAACTATAATTCGAATGTAGGCTTAGTGTCGGTTCTGGAACTACGCTTACACCTATTATGCAAATTAGGCAAACCTTCTTCGATCACCTGGATTGTAGAAGGTTCCTAGGTTCCTATTCGAAGACTTTTTTGACCCTGATCATACCTACATATGTATGTACATGGGATCTCAAATCGGGTTAAAAATCTTAGTATGTGCTTTGGCGTTCTCCTTACTGTCATACTTTTATGGGAAATTGCAGGATAATTGTAGAGTTCATTTCATTCCACAGTGGATAGGCTTTGTAGTCACCGTTTGACAAACATACGAGGGTATAACGTCGTGAAAACATTTTTCAAACCAACACCTTCAGCACAGTCACAGTGGACCGGCAACGTGAAAGGTTGTAAGGCTCTAAGCTATGAATATTTTTTTGTGTCTATTTGGCAATACTTCATATAGGAACGGTCCAAGAAGGTTTTCTAAGCCGTACAGCACCTGCTTTCTAGTATTATATGGCAGGGTATAGGGGCTTGTAGAGCTTAAGGCGAGAAATTCCGTCTAATGCACACCCATACCCTGAATGAGATAGTTCATGGAATTTTTTTCGACTGCCATAGTAAAAAATTTCCTTCGTTTTTAAAGAGTTTGTATTATAAACCACAAGTAGACCATTCCATGTCTATAGCTAACCCATGCCAGTACGTTGCAGGATTTCTTACAGAAGTCTTGAAGCAACCACTCTCTCTACCTACATTCTGAAGACTCAAATGGCATTCAACTAAGACAGACTATCCTCCTTTGCTTTTTCCATGACAATGTCTTTCAACTTGCCTTGCCTCTGTGGAACGTTCGCCTAATCTACGGATCCTCTCTAGATAGAGAAACCAATCAATATTCCCGTACTGTGTGTGGAGGTCCTTTAGAGAAAGAAAAACTTTCTCTGGAAACAGAAAGCAAAAAAAAACCAATACTCCAACTTAAGCCACCTTTCCTCTGACTTCTGGAATATATAAATAACACAACCAAAGTCCAGACATATGCCAGCTTTCAAGGCTATTCTCCTCAACCAAACCACAGAGAACCATACAAATGAAGCCATCATCACCTTTTACCAACTCGTGCCGTCTCATCCTGTGTACTATGCCACTGCGACTTAACGTCACAAAAAGATACGTCTAAAAATAAATCCTGTTGGCAGACAAATTACCCCACAATGCATACTCACACGAGTACCTAACAGAAAATACGAAAATAAGAACCCAAAGATAACGGTCTCATAGACCTAGATATAAATACAATTCCACTTAAACTCACACCCAGGCGCAGATCCGGTTTTGGTCTCGTAGTTTCATGTTTTGTATCAGTACAATCGAAATTATGCTTCCCATTGTGTCGTCTCTTTGTTATTCCCTACACAAGCGAAAGGAACAAGAACAAAATAAAAGGAGCAAGATCTAGCAGCAACAGCAACAGCAACAGCAACAACCCACAGGACCTCGTACGCCCCAAAACATACACACAACACATTTTGACTGCTAACATAAAACGGACAACACAGCAGACAACAGCCACTACAATGGCTTTAACTACCAAAGGTTATGCAATTAATTTTGTCCTTTTATACGTCCTGCGTCGCGCTTTTTAGGGATTAAATCTTTTCTCTCTGTGTCCGCCCCAGCCCCCACGAGTTGAAATTAAAGCTGATACCTTAGAATTCGTATTCGTATTCATATGTGGAGTTCCCACAGCAATTAAAAGCCACCCACCTCTCCTCCTGTCTACGCAGTAATAGCAGACTTGGACATACATCCTGGTACCGAGAACTGTATTGTTGTATTGTATGTGTTTGTGTGTCGAAAAAACAAAAAAGGGACAAAATTAGATTGGGTGTGGTAGACCTGGCTGCAGGATTTCGTATTATACGGGTGCATGGGACTGAAAATGAATGTTATTACACTTGGCTAAACAAAAAAGGACTTTTTGTCAAAGGACCATGCCCCGGCGTTACCCGGCGTTGTGTGGGTGAAAGAACCAAAAGAAGCTGGTAATTTACTTTTAATCCTTGGAAGACAAATCGACAAAATGCCGTCGTATTTCACCAACAGTGAGCGTCTAGTTTTGCGGAACGTTCTTTTAGTCCCATTTAGGTTTAACTTAAAAGTGAGGTTATTTACCGTTA
Source organism: Xylota segnis (assembly GCA_963583995.1). Taxonomy (NCBI): domain Eukaryota; kingdom Metazoa; phylum Arthropoda; class Insecta; order Diptera; family Syrphidae; genus Xylota; species Xylota segnis. The sequence goes on along the minus strand of OY757239.1, from coordinate 7,214,767 downwards.
CCAACGATGACCAGCAGAATCCGCAGGGAGTCCCATTAAAACAAAAGCTAAATACCTACACACGCACGAAAAACCGGCACAAAACAAACAAAAATAAAAAACAGAAAACAGAGGGAAACTTCGGACGAGGAAAACAATTCCATAAGGAAGAAGATTACGGGTAATGTCCTGTTTTCTCTCTACGGTATGTTAAGTGCCATTTCGGTGAGTGGGAGGGGAGGCTGATGTCCTGTTTTCCGCAAGAAAAAACAAATTTTTTAATGCTCTCAAATAATTGTTCAGAAAATTGATGCGAAAAGTTTTTCTTGTCGCCTTTTTTGTGTTTTGGTTGTTTTTTTTTACAGTGGTTGGTGGGAGGATATTAAAAAACCGTTAAATGGTTTGATTTTTATTACAGCTGTCCTCTGGGGCATCGTATACTATAGTATTGATACTACTAGGTACCTTTTCGCCAATCATTTCCGGCAGAGAAACTTGTGTTTATGTCGTTCTGATGCTGGCGGAACGACATCGAGAACGTCGAGGACGATGGCAATCAATGCGATGAGTTAGCACAATGTCCTCTTATCTTAAATGTTCCATCCGCGTAGACACACAACAGAGGAGCGGAACGACAACGAAGGAGAGGTGGACACAGGCACAAGACATTTAAAAAAAAAAAATTTCATTCGATTTCCTTTTTTTTGACTGGAAGTGGGAGTCCTTAAATTATATTCTCCATCCCTCCGCCAAGGGCGACCGAGACACACCAAGAGTGAGAGCAATCTGATTGCTTAGTCATTTGAGTGTGTCCTTATGGCTGTGTTGATGGCATGAACCTGGGAACTTTTAAAATGGCAATGGCTGGTCGGCGGCGTGGTCATTAAATTTTCGGTAGCGATAAGCGCGTCAGGACAATTATTGAAAACTTCTTCTCCTGGTGTAATGGGGAGATAAAATTTGTTTGTCATCGTTGTCGCCGATGTTGTTGATGTCGCTTGGTTGCTTTGACTTTGCCTCCGTCACCATTGATGGTCTGGGTTTATTGTTTAATTTGGAAATTGCAAAGCTGTTTCACTCGAATCAATGGCGGGTTTGAGGGACGTTTATTGGTCATTTAAAAAAAAAATTATTTTCCAATGGTATCTCGATAGAATTGATGACTTTATTTTGGCTAAAAGTGGAAGAGAAATACAGACGTTGGTGCTTTGAACTGGCTTTGGTCTGGCTCCAACTCTATCTTAATCTCGATCTGGTTCTTTAAAGGGTTGATATACATATGTAATTTTACTGTTTTCTACTAGATGTTATCTTGAAACGAAAGTGCTATTGACACTGTCATAACGGGGACGCATACTTTCTCCAAGCAAAGTTGGCTAGAATCGATTCAAAGCAACCCTTTTTATAGAAGCTACACGTACGTGTTCAAAAGGCTCATGCCATCCTATCAGGTCCTTATGTTCTACTCTGTTAAATTCCAAAACATTCTTGTAATTGTTGTGCGGTTGGAAGGGGTTCTATCCTCTAGTAACCAAGACTCTAAAGTGGATACTGATATCTCTTCTCGCTTGTTCTAGAAGATTGTTGGCATAACATTGGTCCTTCACGGTCCTTCCAGTCCAAAGAGGTCAAATCGCAGCTCCGAGGCGGCCAATTGACATCGTTAAGACGGTTGATAACACGATTTGGGAATTTGGTGCGCAAAAGTTCGATTGTGAAATGGGCTGTATAGCATGGCGCTCCATCCTGTATGAACCAGAGCTCGTCCAAATTCATGTCTTCAATTTCGGTAAAAAAAAAATTGGTTGTCACGGGTCTGTAACGCCCGCCGTTGACCAAAACTTAGTTTCCAGCCTCATTTTCAAAAAAAAAAGTTATCGAGTGATACCACCACTCCACTGCATCGGCTTCTGGACAATAACGTGCGGGTTTTCCGAGCCCCAAATGCGGCAATTTTGTTTGTTAACGTAGCCGCCGAGATGGAAATGCGCCTCGTCAGAAAAATGATGATTTTTCGCCCAAACTTGTTGTTCAATTCAAGCTGCTCTAAGGCCCAAACTGCGAGGCGATAGCTAAGCGGATAGTCGTGCGTCTTTAATTGCTGAGTCAATGAGATTGATGGAAAGTTGATGCTCGTGAATTGAGTCTCACACTCTTGGCTACATCACCCACATTCTCGTCTATGCGTACCGTACGATGGCGGGGACTATATGTGTTGCCTAGTCTCACATACTTTTTGCACTCGTGCTTCATTTCGGCCAAAACTTCTTTTCAAATACGGCACTGTTTGGGCTACACAGCACTCACTTTGGAAACAAGTTCTCAATATTTCCCAAAGTTGTTCAAACGTAATGCAACTCATTTCGTTCCGCGGAGGTATGATACTGACTTTCTGTCAAGATTTCGAGCGGGAAACAGCTGTCAGTGTCAAGATAACCTATGATTCAGAAAGAAACCACTAGATGGCCCACCCTGTCTCAATTGCAACTCGTCCAAACTGGTGTTGGCCTTTGATAATAAGTATGAGGGGATTCTTTCTTTGATAGCTCCAAATGGAATATCTACATGTCGAGTGTTGAAAAGCGTTTCACCAGACCATCACCCCTTCCTTACTCTTCTATGTCATCAATATGCTGAGTCTAACTTTACTACCAACTTTACCACCGCTAATGTCGGCTATGGTCAGTGCAAATCCCTGTACAATTAGGGTTCATTTTTTGAGTTTTTGAGTTGGTTGCTTACTTTTCTTATATCTTTGCCACCACACAGCTCCTCGACTTTGTTTAAGTGACCTGTCCACCTGCACTTAGTCCATCGTTGTTAATCTCCTTCTCTTTCTTTATAGAACTTGTAGGATATTTGGGTTCCAAGTGTCTCTTAAGCACCATGAAAGTTCAAAACCCAGAAGGAGAAAACCTTCTAATTCGCTTTCCATTTTCAGAATTGTTACATAGAATTTCTTTGGTCTCAGGTCTCCTCTCCAAAATGAACACCTCAACCAAAATTGACTCAGAATCTCGAACTGCATTAATGCATCACATACCGATAAACTGATATCGGCTGATAAAACTGTATAACCTTGATGACCACCACTTGTTCCACAAATAAAGTCTTAAATCTTACAAAATACACTTTGGGAACAGGTTTCCAAAGCCCACCTTGGCTTTCCCAGCTTCGAATCTCCATCCATCGATAACTTATTCCCAAAGAAGCTTCCGCCAACAGAACTCCACAATCGTAAACTACCAAGCCTGCTTATCGGCCAATACGTCAATCCCCGACCATAGGTACGAGTACCTCAAAGTGATTTATAGAATTATGCATCGACTGGCCTAAAACGTATTCAAATGGACGCTTCATTGACAAAGAATCACCATTATCAGCGATAACCTGGACGTATCTCCCAACCTAGAAAGACTTTCAATCTTTTGACAACGTCTTCATACAGATACATGTACATATGTATGCATGTAGGTATAGAGGCGCAGCACCCCAGCCTTTCCACAAATTGAAATTTAGTTAATTGAGTTATGTAAATGTATCTCGAATGGTTTGATCTTATTTTTCCAAGATTTATTGTAATCACTTCCACATGGAAATCAAAATTGACTTTTAGGGCCCCAATCTAATGGCTCTTAACACTTCTCATTCATTTGGGGCCGTCGGGAAATGACATGGCCAGCACACCATTAGAAGGGGTAACCAGGCCGTTCAGTAATTACCATCGATTATTTTTTTATGTTCTTTTAAAAGAAACTGAAACAGATACTCTCTCCGTATGTTTGTATGTACATATGTATGGATAGGCAAGGAAGGGGACCCGCAAAACCTATTCCACTTGCTCCAGATGCAGTGACCATAAATCACAAAGATAAGGACCACTAACTGTCTGCCAGCCGTATAGACTGTATATTGAATTTCATAATTAGACACATTGCTCCCTGCGAGAAGAGAACCGAATTCAATTTTGAATAGTTCTCTTGAGGAGGAAAGAAATTGGGTCCTCATTGGGGGCAGCAGTAGTGCATAGACGGGGTCGATAAGGACAGTGTTTATGGAAATCAGGGTGGTCGTCGCTGAAATGCACTTCGGTTTCGACTCTTTGACTCTGCGACCGAGGCCATTGCAGATGGAATAATCGAATTTTAAGTGGGACCACTTCCGAGTTTTGTCTGGGAATGGCACGGCACTGCTCCGTTACCATGCTTATCGGATTCATAATTTAATAATAAATGGGTATCAATTGACAAAAACGGTAAAAAATTCGTTGGAATTCGGTCTTAACTAGGTAAATCGGAAAAAGTTTCTTATCATCTTTTAATTGGACAGTGTAAATTGATGGTGAGACTGTGGCGATGGAATGCGTGTTTGTTTGACCATTAGTGAAGGAGACACGTGGAGATTGATTTAGGTGAGTGGTTTGTCATTCTGTTTTGATGGGAACAGGTGGATGTTCGGTTTTGGCTTTGACCAGTACGTATGGTGTATCGTATCTGGCTTTCCGGTTTTCATTTCTGTCATTTTTTTGAAACTATTTGTACAGATTTTTTTGAATTCCTCCATTCTGCTGACAGCTCCTTTGGTAGCCCTTAACTCTCTTTTGACCATTGACCAATATCTTCCAATTGAAACTCGAAGGTTTGGCCTCTATAAACTTTGTGTCCCTTATACCAGTCCACCTAGTGACAAAGATGCAAGATCAAGTCAAAAAAGGGGGCGTTCTTGATGACTGTCATTAAAAAACTTTAAACGGATGAACATAAATTTCTCCATTTACTGAGCCAGTAGTGATGAATGTTTGACTATTGAGCCCAGAAGAACAAACTGCTTGCCGAACCAGGAATTTTTTTTGGAAATTTTACCCTTGGTTGGGTTTGAAACCTTACTTCAACTTTTCCCCTACCTTCGACAGTATAAAATGCCTGCCCCGGAAGCTAATTGAAATCAGCAAAAACATACGTTTCGTCGTCCATTATGATGCATGAAAATTTGGTCAAAATTTTTCATAAGTCTCGTTCCCGTCAGGAACTTTCAGGCCCGTAGACCTAGGCTAACAAATTCGAACGTTCTACTTTCTTGGCAAAATTTCTTTCAGAAGTTTTTGGATTTTTTACCATTTCTCGACCATATCCCAACGAGATTCTTCGGTTTCCTGCTTCCGGTTGTAAGCAACAATGATAAGATTTACTTACTTACATTGGTGACACTACAGTTCTGGGTATTAACCAAAAAGCCTCTTCTGTCTTCAATTGATCACTCATAGTCGATTGATACTATATGCACCTTGTGGATCCCACCTAAGCCATAGGATTTATGTCCATCCCCTCTGCAGGTCATAACCAACTTAAGCGACAGATATCTATTTGCGACACTATTCATTGATTTTGAGCGTCTCTTCTTGTTGACAGCATATACTTGGTCCACGGAACAAATTCAAGTTCACCATCAAATTATGGACTTATATCCGATGCTATTGGAACCTTAGTCCACAAAAAATGTCCCATGTATGTCCCATCTTTGACGAAACAAAAATCTGGACTTATTCCACAATGGACAATGGGATATAAGTTCACACATCTTCTGTGCTCTTATGTTCTATTAAATCTTAATCCTTAGAGAAGTGAGCGTTGTCCAACATCATATTCCAAAAACGAACTAGTTTCCCGAAACTAGGCATAGCTTGTCTCTATTAATGCTGCCATGTGCGGTCTTGAAATTGATGAAGTTTTTCTCCATGAGCTACGAAAATATGAAAACTTGATCGATTGTGGACTTTCTTGGTCTAAAGCCACATGGGACGAAGAGTTTCAGCCGTTCACATCGTATGAGAGAAAGATACGCGATGTTTAGAAGACTATTGCCTCTGTAACTTGCACAATCGAGGGAGTCTCCTGCCACGCTCAGTTCTTCATAACTTCATTATTTTGTATGAAATCGAAAAATTTTATTAACACAAAATATTTCGATGTTTCAATTCTCTACAACTCCTCCATAAATTATATATGACCACGCCTACTTTTAGGGGAGGGGGGGAGAGACACAAAATTTGTTCATAGAATTCAGATCTCCTTTGGTTTAGTGATTGGAGAACCAAAGATTTCATTTATTGCTCCCAGCTTAGTCTGGTATTTGTGTTTGCTAGATTCGACCATGTACAGGTCGAGTTGCAAGCAAAAGTAGAGCAGGTACACTATCGTTACTTCTTTTAGAAGTGAATTTGTTTAAACCCTCTACCCAGTCATCTTTAGTTGCTTGGAATAGCTCGACCAGTAACCTGCCAACTCCAGTAGCCTTATTGGATCTAAGATTGGATATTTACATATATCCTCACTTCGTTTTGATCACGTGGATGAATGGATGTCTGTATGACAGCGGGATGTTGGTTTTCGTCCTTTCCATATTCCAGCTATGACTCAGCAAAGTTTATTTCATCACCAGTAGGGGCCTTCTTTTAACGTTTTTTTGTTTTTCTGCACATTGTTCCTCGACTCCCTATTTTTCCATCTTTTGGAGAACCCAATATACTTCTCGTCTTGTAGAGCTTACCTGTGCATCTTTATATGCCTCTACAGTAGCTAAACATGCTGTGCTTGGTGACATTCTTCGTCAAACCAAGAGTTTCATTTGCTGATCCTAATGAAACCCAGCACCAGTTGAGCTTCTAATGGCATATTGGCTGCATTGTCTCTGCTTTTCGGCATTTGATCCTTGGAGCAAAGGAGTCGTATTGAGATTTCGGCATATGTACATACATGTTCGACGAAGATTCTATCGGGATCTGTTACTTACTTAAGTTTTGTATCCCCTTGTGGGTCCTAGGTCCTCGACAATGCCTACGCGCCATCGTGTGCGGTTTCTGGAAATACATATGTCTCAGTTCTCCCCAACTCTTTCCCAGTTGCATTGCTTCCTTCTCAACTGTTCTGCGCTACGTACTCTTAGGACCGTAGCTTATCCTGCCATCCTGAGTAGGCGGGTTCCATTGCATCCCGTGGTTAGCTATGAACCCGTCACCCTTTCGGAGAGTTTGTTCAATCCGCTGCCACTTTCGTAGTCGTAGTGTTGTACCTATAGGTTTATGGCCCGTTCTCTGATAGAGTTGTTCGTTCGGATCTGTTATGTGGCCATCAAGACTCGAAACCATTTGCAGTACCAACTAGATGTCCTTGCTAAGTTGAATTGAATTTCTACTCACTTATTCAGTCAGCGATTCCTATAATTTATTTTATTGCCACGAATGATCTTCTTTATGAGTCTGGTCGCTGGGCAGTCGTCTCCTCCACAGCTATTAAACTGAAGAAACTTATTCACCTTTGTGCAGCTCGTTTATCTGTTTGGTTGAGTGGTGGATGATACTCAAAAAGATTTCAATTCTGACGTACAGTGGATTAGATGCTTCAGAAATAGAATTCAAAAAAAAAAAAACTCAACCGTTTTACATGCCCATACTCAAAAGCTCTCTGATCACACTGGTCCAGATGAAGCACTCTAATTTAACACTTCCTACAAAGGGCACCTTTGTACGTACTATCTGCTCGCATAAACAACCAGACAGATCTAAATGAAAATCCTTTTCATCTCCAATCCGAATCCATTACTCCAACTGTCGACAAGTGGCACTCTCCAAAGTCCACTGCTCCACATGTTCACAATTGCAGTGGATGTACACATCCCATAGTAACACGTCTGATAGTCTGGATACTAAATTACATTTTCAGCACTCAGCATAATCAGTTGAAATGCGAATGTAATAATAGTGCGATAGTAATATGACAAATTATGAGAAGTAGTCGCATCGTGCAGTCGCCGCACTCGTTGGCCCTGTCGTCGACACAACGTCGTTGTCGTTGTCGTTGTCGTTGTCGTCGTCTAGGGAGGAGGAGGTGGTTACGTTACTGGCCGAGTGGGAGCTGGAATGGCATGGAGATGGTCTGCATTTCAGCAGCAAATATAATTTATTTGTCAGAGAGACACAGGGTCTGTCTAACAGCCGACCGCCGCGCCGTTAGTTTGTTTGTTCTGCATGCACACACAACCTACTTGGTCCAGACAACATCGTTTGAGAGAATGCATTATAGTGGCTCTGTGGAGAGAGGTGCTCCTGAAAGCTGATGCCGCTGCGTGCATGGAGAATGCAGTAGCAGCAGACAGTTGCTGTGCATTTTGGGGTGAAAATATGGACGCATCGTTCGCAGATTGTGTCTGCGTCTAACTACTCTTCTAACTTAACTAAATCGGCGATGTTGTCGTTGTCGTTGACGTAGTTGTTGGCGGCGTGGTTGTCGTTAACGTCGTTTGTTCGTGGCTATTATGGAATATCATAACCTGATAGTTTTATTTTTTCCTCTCTTTTCTCGAGAAGGAGGAGAAGGAACACTGGTACCCGGATCGCATCGCATGATGATGTATGCTGATGTGATTCCACAATTAATGCAATTCACTAAGTGATCCAATTTGTTGTTACTGCGTGGTCCGAGTTGGTTCCTCGTGCAGGGCGGCACCGTGATTTATGGTGATGCATTGGCGAGTTAAAATTTGCTTAGCTTGTGTTTGCGTGTGGTAATTGGCCAGCATGCCATGGATTTATTTACAAAATGGAAATAACATGTCATCAGACTGTAAGGTTTGGAAAGTCGTCCAGTCTTACATACTACATATGATGGTGTGCGAGTTAATTGAGACTTGGACTTGGTGGGAATAGCTGTTAAACAGTCAAAGGAACACTTACCTATCCTGAGTTCACTAACGCGAACTCAAAACCAGTGGAACGCGGGACCATAGTGGTAAACTTGGCCCCAATCTAGCGCATCCATCTTTCCCTAAAGCCTGACACTGTAAATAGAAGCGAAAAACTTTGTAAAAGTAAAGACGGATATATTCTTCCGACTTTGACATACGAGTACTTCATGTTTTAGAAGAACTATCGAGTAGGATGTGGTTCTGCTTAGATTGTCATTCAGATTTGGTCAGCGCTGTTCTTCGTTTGCTTTTTGGTGAAGTGTTGTCAGAATCCTCTAAGCTAAAGCTATCCACCGTGACATTCTGCCTTTGTTCATTCTCTAGTGAGAGCATTTTGGCTGCTTTTGTACCTCATAACAAGATTTGACACTATTTGAACCACAGGTGACCGGGAATCAATGTCCCCCGACCCATTCCATCTTACCTCTATACAGTTCATCTGCTACTTAAGCTGAACGCAGTGAATTCAATGAATTTTAGATGGGCAGACGGTCTAGACAGACCTGGCCCCAGCAGCTTCTAAACCTCTCGAACTGTTTGATCAGACAGAAAAAGACGCTCAATGCAAGCCACTAGGTTAGGTTAGGCCTTCATGCTAATGATTTCTATAAAATCTGCTCTGATGAAGTAGAGGAAGAAACCATCTATCACCTGTAGTTGTTGCCCAGTTGAAGACATTGACATCAGCCATGATGTCTGTTTGACACTCTGTTACGAAATTGCAAGGCTTTTAGGAGGTAACGTACTTATTTAACGGGCTCCCGACTCTGCCTGAGACACGGTAGCCTTCCATTTTCTTCGATCCCGGGCACGCTGCTTCCAGTTGTCCAGACCAAAAGTTCAGGCATCCGCGATAGCTTGGTCTTTAAAACGGAGGTTCGGTCTTCTTTGTCGTCTCGAACCTGGGGGCTGTGAGTCGAAAATCCTCTTTGCTGGAGCATTATTGTCCATTCGCTCGATGTGACCGAGCCAGTGTAGTCGACGTAGTTTGGCTTTTTTGACTACATCCGCATCTTGATATCTTGGTACAGCTCATAGAGTTCGCGGTTATATCTTCTCCTCCATTCGCCCTCCTCGCATATGGGACCGAAAATTCGACGAAGAATTTTTCTCTCGAAAGTGCCCAACATGTGCCCTGCTTTCCTGCTTATCGTCCAGCACTCCCAAATTGCGCATTGCACCGCGTGTTTTCCAGCGTCACGCGGCACAGCTGGATCAATTTCGCCGGGATCCCGATTTCGGCTATCGCCTTGTAGAGCTCAAGACGATGAATGCAGTCGTATGCGGCTTTAAGGTCGATGAAGAGGTTGGTCTTTTCCAAGATTTGCCTTAGCGTGAACACTTGGTCGATCGTCGATCTGCCGGGCTGGAAGCCACACTGGTACGTGCCGATTAGTGTGTTGCAGAAAGTTTTCAGACGTTCACACAGTACATTGGATAAGATCCTACGCGACATTTAGCAGGGATATGCCTCGGTAGTTCTTGCAAGACATAGGATCGCCTATCTTGAAGATGGGGCATATGGAGCTGATAGTCTAGTCATCGGGCATGGCTTCATCCACCCATACTTGGTTGATGATTTGGTGCATGAACCCTACCAAAACATCACCACCATGTTTGAAAAGCTCGGCTGGTGGACTATCAGAGCCAGCGGCTTTGTTGTTCTTCAGCTTTTTGATAGCTAGGAGGTAACTACTGAATAGAATATCTGTGTTTCAAGTTCACCTAAAGTTTAGCGCCCTCGATATAAATTTCGAATTGAAAAACACCAAGGAATGAACAGTTTCCAAATTTGATCTATCAGTGAACTAAGTATGCTAACTTTATTAGTCCAGTATTGCTTTGTATGTACATACGTACTCGTGGACCTACTAGGACCAATTAGTCTTTCCATTTAGCTCGATCCTTAGCTAAGTCCCTTCTGAGATCTTCCTCTATTGCATTGTTCTTCCAGGTTTAGATTTGCGGGTTCGTAGCGTTGGTGTCCCTTCGATATGTAAAGAGAGAAGTGCAAGGTACTTTCGGAGGTCTTAACGATCTTCCTACTGTAGCCATAATGTAAGAAAAGAGTCTAAGGACAATCTCCAATATTATTAAGAACAGTGACTTCTACTATCTTATTTTCAAATTCTTATATCATATATGAATCCCACAACATATTTCCTTCTATTTCAGCACAGATATTCTGCAGCATTCAGTGCGAAATAGTCAAGATTCCGACATCATTTACCAGCAACTTTTGAGGTAAAACACCAACATCCACACAGTGCAACGAAACGTACAAAGAACTTTCTCCAGTTCTAAAAGTGAAGCTCTCATCAATTTCATTTGCGGTAAGTTCTTAGCATTAGACCTCACACCATACCTACATACATATTGTAACAATGGAGCCTCTTAGACCACACTTGTGGAATATTAATGAAAACACCTTTTCTTCTCTCGATAAGCCCCATTCCATCGAATTGCTTGTTAGATAATTGTGGTTCCTAAGGTCATTTCTCACACTACATCTCAGTCACACACGCACTCTCTGCGGTCTTTTCACTTCCTGGCCCCAACAATAGCCCCATTCAATGGGCTGTTCGAAAACAATTTACAATCGCACACTGGTACCGTGTGCCGGGCTCAAATAAATGAAAAGATGGTCAATTTTAATTCTCCTCGGCTCATCATTCAATCGGCCGGTGGCGTACCGAAGACAAAAAGTCATTTGGGAAAGAAAAGAAGCTAATCACAGTTGTTGGCTTCTAATGAAATTCCTTCCCACCGCCGCAACGTGCTGGATGCACTTCCAACCGCAGGAGTAACAATTAGGAAATAGATGGTAAACTTCACGCCTGAAATTACACTCATCCATCAAGCGTCTCGCAAATGTCAAACCCAAACCATGTGAATGGATATTTTCGCTGCCAGGGTCAGGATTTTTTTGTAGGACATTCGAATAATGCATCATCTCACCAATATCGTGATGATGAGGTGTGCTTTGATACAAGGTCCTCCCGCAAGCAGTAAGCAGGAGTGAGAACCAAATGCGAGGGATCAGAATTACAAAGGATATAATTTCGTTGGGGTCCAGGGGGTGTGGGACGTAGACATGCAGCGCTATGGAAATTCGTAAAGTCACGGATTGTCACTTGGGAACTGCCAGTCCAAAGGTCAGTTGTTGTAATGTAATTAATGTTTCTGGCGTAGACTGTGTGGGTTTTACCAGTGGAGTTTGTCAGTGGTTACTCATGAACGAAGCAGTTGAGTCTCTGGTTTACGAACACGCCTATATCAGAAACATCTGAAGGGTAACCCTGTTTCGACTTGTGAGTTTTGTACAGTATACTATGCCTTGTCTCAGATTCTGAGACACGCTGTCACCGCAAACGTCCATCTCTTGTGATTGCAGGCATTAAACAGTGTCATTGGAGACAGGAGTTTGGATACTAGCTTTTTTTTTCACCAAGTGTGATTCCCTAGGGTCAGTCTCTCTTGACTAGGGCTTGTGCTAGATTTACACCTAAGTAAGCGAACTCCCTTAGCAGTTTGAAGTGACAGCTGTCAGTAGACAGATGGTGTACTTTTTTGTCGACAGATACTTGGAATTCTTGATTACTTCTTCGACTGTTCCTTAATTGTTTGAATAAACTTGCCCTGTGTACTATCTTCTTCAGCGCCAGGTTCCACCAGGACGGTGCACGTTTAGAATAGTTTGCGGAATAGTTATGCGGAATCCTAGATCATCCAACGTAAGATGATGAACTCTGCCATTGAAAGGTTTGAAATAGTCGAGAACTTTGATTTGACATTCGTAGAGCTATTCGTTTGCACTTGACACTCATCATACCTATGTTTTGGACATCATTTACTTAGAGACCGAGTCAAGGTCACTAGTTTGCACCTTCACTAACTAGACAATTTCCAGCGATGGCACGTTCAAAACCTCAGCCCTGGTTGACAGCACACCGATGGTTGTTAGTCATTGGCTCAGTGGTGTTCTTTCTTCTGAAGTTGACCAAGTCAGGCTTTGTGGCCTAATCCTTGCCTAAAACGTTTAATCATCATTGTTGAAACTAAGCCGCTTGTACTGCTCATTAAGTCCGGAAACAGCTTGCATCCTTAACCTGATATTTTTGTCACTTTTCAAGTCATTCGACAGAGCAGGAGCTCTAATGTGACGGTCAACTAGAACAGTGGTACGACGATAGTGTCAAGACCTTGAAATATATTTAATACCAGCCTTCAGTTTCAAGGTCTTAAAAACCGTCATTTTGAACAGGACAAATGTTTTTCACTTCCTTAGGTTCCTGCATATCGCTGTTCGCTCCACTGTTCTCCCCCACTGTGCCTTTGCACAGAGCACTTGGCGTGTCCCAATGGTCACATCGAGTGATTGCGGGCAGAAAAGCGGTCATACTGGTGGCTATCGTATGTGCAGTCCGAGTTTGACGTGACTGTGACATGTGACAGTGATTCATCGAAGAGTGGTTTGCCGGTCCCTGTCTCATACACAGAGCACTACACTCCGATTCCTTTGCTCCAGGGAATACCACTTTGAATTACATCGCACAGCAATTAAAATTTTTGGGAATCTCCATGACGTTTGATCACATGCTGCTCACCAACCACTGTGTATGTGCGCATCGCACTCCTTCACAGCATAACCATGGTTTCAGCCCTTTGTTCGATGCAAATCCATTAATCCACCCGCTTTTATGCTTTATCTGGTGCTAATTGAAAATCATGTGTACACGTCGCCCTTGAAAAATGATGACACGAGACCTTCCTTTGCCTCGCAATAATATCCTGGAAAGCCGCTGCTAATTCCCGTACTTAATTCTGAATATATTTTCGTTCGATGCATCACTCCTCCTTCCATTTGGTTGTGTGTTAGCAGAGATTTTCTTCATCCATTGTTCGCATATGGCACCAAGGAGGCTAGGATGGGTAAGGAGATGGTTTTGTTTTTTTTTTTTCAATAAAAAAGGACATCATCCATCCGCATTGTCCTGCAATAACGACGACGACGACGATGGCAAATGAAAAGTAAACACACAAAAATTTAAAATAAGCACACACCGCACCATATCGTACAGACATACAGACATAGTTGGTCAAAGGAGGAAGGAGAAAGGACAATAGGAAGTGAATTTATCTGATTTTAGTGGGCTCAGTGTCCTTTTTGTTGTTCCTCCTTTATTGTCGCCGGAGAAATCGTCTGGCTTATGGGGTTCTGTGTGTGCCCGTTTGATATCCTTTTTAATGGCGACTGCATGTGTGCTGTGTCTTTTTTTTTTTTGCGAGCTCTCGCTCTCCTGTGTGTGATGTAATGTCATATGGCCTTTTTATTCTGTTATTCTTGTCCCTCTATTTCGTCAGGATAAGAACGAGAATGGAATAATGGCTTGTGTGTCCAAGCCCCCTCTAATTTGAGATTTAATTTCTTTTGTATGCGACACGAACGGAGCGATAGGGGAATACATAGATGGAGGATTCTGTCTCTCTTTGCGGTTTCACATGTCCTTGCTGGTCTGGTCGTCTATGTGTCAGAAGGCTTGAATTATGTGAATTTGAAGAATCATCGCCACCTGGAGGAGATGCCTACAACCTACAACACACAAACACACGAGTACGAGTAGGTATATCTCCTCTCCTGCTGGTCAAATCGATTCGAATTCGACCACAACAAAAGGTCGCCACCATCATTGGATTGTCCTTTTGCGAAGCCAGTCAAGCCAGCCAACATCGATCGGTTTTCGTCGGTTGGTCGCCGTCGTGCAAGGATAATAAATTTTCACTTTTGAGTTTTTGTGTGTTTTCTGCTGAGATATGCAGTGCTTATCAAAATAATTTTATTGTTTTGCAATAAAATGGGATATCAATGCAATTTTTGACCTCTGCACACGGGCGGCAGGGGGCCTGCATTGGACTCTCGAGTCCTGTGTATGAGTTGGTTTCTGAATTTCGAATGAGTTATGATAGTGCAGTCGAGATGGGATCTGTTTGTTATTGGATTGTTTTGGCAGCTGTTTGGAATTGGTTTTCCGGGTTGAGGACATCTTAATTGCAGATTGCAGCGGTAGGAAGTCGTAGTGATTCATAGAAATGTTCAATGAAAAATAAGGGCTTCCTAAATAAATAAATAAATAAATACTTGGCGCTACAGGTCGATGGGACCCAGGGCCTAGCTTCTCACAACCATTCGTGTTGTGCGTGTTACATTCTTTACACGAATGGAAGGGGCCTACTGTTTAATGCCGTGTCCGAAGGGCAATTTGTTATTTGAGAAGCTTTCTCGAGACATTTGTACTCTCGGATGTTTGTCAGACGCTCGCGAGAGGTGGGGCCGTGAAAAACTTTTAGGTGTTCCCCGACTGGGATTCGATCTCGAACCCCTTGCTCCATAGTCCAACGCACTAACCACTGAGCCACGGCGCCCACTAAGGGTTTCCTAGGGACTAGATAAATTCAGCTATGATTTCTATTTACGTACATGCTGGAGGCATTTCGTAAATCTTTCCATCTTTCCTTAATGAAGGTAAATTGGTGGTGGGTGACATATCATAGGTCGTTGGAAGAATAAGGACTGGTTTGGATGGAATTCGATTTTAGCAGGTCAATGCTAAGTTAATAAAGTTAAACCTCCGTTCGCTGTTAATCTGATACGAATTACATATAACTTTTCCATGATCCTTATTTAATCAATCCAGCTCTGGATGACACTGGAAAACCGGCGACCTTCAGGAGCTATCGTGAGCTATGACAGATAAATAGACCTATTTGGTGAGCGTAGATACTCGTCAGGTTTTGGGAGAATCTTCCACCTAGCATCTTCTCATTCTGAGATTAGGAGAAGATTTGAAGATTTAAGGAGAAAGGATCAGACTCATGTTAGGTCGTTCAGTTCGCTTTGCATAAGGCACCTCCGAAAGCAAAGACTTGCTTGTTCAGCACTCATGCTTGTCAGAGTGCTGGCACGTGATGTGCTTGTCCATATCACCGCAACTTTGTTACTTTTTGCTTAATATGTCAACATTTTCAATATTACAGTGTCCAGGCACCCATTTTTATTTGATATGGATCTTGGAACATAATCCTCTGAGAATTGCGCGGCAACTCGTGACTATTTTATGATGTAAGACTCTAACTTTTTTAGCGCACCCTGACTCCGGAGTTTAGAGCACATCTAGAACCTCTGCGCTGTATGTATCCGGACTACATGTAGTGGCGCAACAGGTCGATGGGACCCAAAGCCTAGCTTCTCATAACCATTCGTGTTGTGCGTGTTGTATTTTTTGCATGAATGGAAGGGGCCTACTGTTTAATGCCGTGTCCGAGGGGCGATTTGTTATTTGAGAAGCTTTCTCGAGACAGTTGTACTCTCGGATGTTTGTCAGACGCTCGCGAGAGAGTGAAAAACTTTCTGGTGTTCCCCGATTCGGGATTCGAACCTTGAACCCCTTGTTCCATAGTCCAGCGCACTAACCACTGAGTCACGCCGCCTTCCGTCCATTTATACCGAAATGTTACTTTCGATCAGAACGTTTTTCCTTGCAAGAATCCCATATGTAGGCGTGGGTTCGACAGCCGTTGTATACAGAGAATGTATAGCAACCCAAGTCTCAGATTCCACTTTTCACCCAGTGTCCTCTTGCAAATACAACAAACAGGACTAGAAATTGCTTTAGGAAGATAAACTTTGCTCAGAAATTCCATAATTCCATAGAAGATTTTAAAGTGTCCCAGGATTTGTTCTCTATTTTGTTAGGAGTGTTCCACAGCAGGCTCAAATGAAATGTCAAACCATCTCCTCCAACATGCCTCTATTCTATGCATTCGTCACTGTTCTGTGATGCTCTATCCCGTCAAAAAAACGGCCATTCCAACCAATATCAGATCAATCAAGGGACAAACTTGCATTTACTATCACTATCGAGATACAAACTCCCTCTCTTTTCCAAATAATCTGCTCCCCCGTCATGCAAGCCGAGATCTCTAAAATCCGCATTCCCATCCCAAAAGTGCAATGTAACTTTCGCCCCAAAACAATGGTTAAATTCGATTCACGTCTCACAGAAAACAACCTCAACTACAAGCGAAAACGATGTCCCACAAGGTTCCCTTCTTAGCATCGCTTTTCTTCTCCACCAACTGGCATACCATTTAAACTGGTAATTTCCCCGTTCCACCCATTTTACACCGGCAACAATTCAGAGTCTAATGACAGATCACAACACTGGATCCTACTCCAGTTCACGTCCCATCCGGCTGGTACGCGATAGTGTTCTGCATGATTTCAGATCACCACCCAAGCAAACGAATAGAGAAGCAGCTTCCGTCCACCACCTACCACCTACAACCTGCAAAGGCGCACACTCTAGGTACCTACCTACCTATCGACACAAAGAGGTTGACCTCTGGGGGTAGTCGCTTTTTTAATTCAACGACGTGAGGTGAAACAGCGCGCAACGAACTTGTGAATTTGCCACAATTCAAAGAGGTAGCTCACGCCCCATGACATTGTACGAGCATATAGTATATATGGTTGCTGCACTCCTGCCAGACAGGCAGCTCCTCTCCGTAACAGACTCCGACAGATGGACACAACAAGTCCGAATTGAAATCCTATTCTGATTTTATAATTCACGACTTTTTTGCTGTGTTTCCGAGCGCGTTTTGGCAACGACGACTGCGGTGGAACATAATAAAAAGCATCTGTGGAACATGAACGAAATTCATAAGCAGATCCCAGTGTCACACTGCTGCTGCAGCCCTAGGCTGTCGCCTCACATTGCCGCCGCCGTTGCTACCAGCTTGGTTATCCTCGTGATAAACCTTAAAAAGCCTTGGCCACCAACTAACCAACCAACCACCATTATTCGTCCTCAGTACAGCAACAAACCAAACCAACAAAAAAAACCTGCAACATCCGTATAAAGGATGATAACTTGAAGGCGGCCCGCAGAAGCCTATTCAAGGGCGAAGGCGGCGATAGAATTTAATCACGATTTTTATGCTTCCACCGAGCTCGATGGCAGTCCGGGGGTAAGCCATAAGGGGACACCGACTTTACATGCTAGTAGCTTGTAGACATAAATCCCATTTTGACTTTTGTTTGGTATCACAATTTCTCTTCTCTTTTTCGGGTTTGTTTCGTTATTCGCGTCTGACTCTGACTCTGGACTGGAGTGTGTTGTCCCTTTATTTGGATTTATAGTTTGGAAGCGCTTGGCGGCGGCGGCGGTGGCGGTGGCGGTGGCGACCCATACCGCCAGGTTTAGGCGCAGACCACTGTATGCTGCGCGACATTCAGACAAAACGGGAGGTTTGGTGCAAAATTATGAAGAACACCAATCGCGGTAATATGTCACATAAATTGTGTGACGGGCGCGGTAGCATTCCCCCATGCGATATCCTTGTAAAAATTCGAGAGTTTTCATTTGGGCGTTGGGGATGTCGGCAAATGGAATGGTCATACGAACGGAATGACTAATCAGGCAAACAGAGGCTTAGGTTTTGTTTGTTTTTTTTTTTTTTTTTTAGAAAATTGGCCTCTGACAGCATAATTAAACAGTCATCGTTGGCAATGAGTCAGCCCCCACCAGAAAACCGGGGAATACAGTCACAACATTGTGCGATCTGGTTTGGGGGTTTTATGCTGACTCTTATTCGGAAAACATACTCGTAAACGCCTAAAAGGATAGTATGCACTGCGGATTGGATGAGGCTCGGATTGCAGAGGCATTAGCAGTTGAAAACCCCGAATTAGGAGCCCAATATCGTGGGACAAGTGTTCATACATTGACGCGGTGCCCTCGAAGGCCGAAGAAGCAGCTATCAAACGTGATTGCGGAACCATCCACAACATCACGAAAGGATAGTTCTACAGCGCATAAGGGAGCATCTTAACTCATCACTCTTTGCCGAACAGGCAGAATATTGAAGAGGATACTGAAACTGTTTAGATCCAATGTGGAATCAGTTATAAGTACTATACGGGAGTAGTAAGTACTTGGAAGGTTACCAGTGTTATCACTCGAAGACTGTCCACTTGACATCATAAGGATTTTGGCCAAACCTCATCTCCAACGAATTGCTTTATCAGAGAATCGGTCAAGAACCTTTAAACATCATGATACAGACGAGGAAGTGACAATGGACTGGTCACACTTTACGCACTGAAACTACCCTGTTTGCGCAATATGCTATGCGGTGGGATGTACTCATCCAGTGAGGCAGAAGAACGGGACGGCCTAAGCAAATGTGGCTTAGAACGGTCCGAGAGGACGGGAAAGAGGCGGAGTGGGTTGAAACACATTGAAGAAGACCGAACCAGATGGCACCCACCTTATGCCCCTCGAGTGGCGACAGGAGTTAAACAAACAAACGCTGTGTCGGAGTTGTCTAATGAACCGTGGTTGTAGTAGAGCTCGTTTTTCCGGTGGCTCGAATGGAATCTTATTTTCTGACTAGTTTGGATCTCCTCCATGTTTGTCTTATTGTATGAGCTTCCAGATCCCTGAAATCTTCAGTCATACAGTTCACACAGAGCTCAATCGACCATGCATTATCGCCTTTCGCTTATATCGTTTGCCTTAAGTCTTCAAACAGCGGTCTGCATGTACTGGCCATTAGTATGTTCATCAAATGGTTCGCACATGTGCCGGTAATGATACTTCGTGATTGGGCACCTCTCTTAGAATGCTAGGAACCCCTTTGTATTCAGGGACTATCACGGAGCAGTGGGCTTAGTTAGGTTTTTGCTTAAAGCAAGCACGTTCTGGATTCCAATATTTCCCTTCGATGAATGCATTAAATGGTGTGCAGCTCTTACTCCTCTCTAGTCGCACTCAACACTTCATCTGTGGGCTTAGAGCATGTTCTGAAAGCACCACCAACTTAGACTGCGCAGCTAAAGATAGTTTGTTTTGGTTTGGTCTAACTGCGTCTCGATTTTCGTTCCGAATTCGGGATGACCAATGTAAAGACTTTACCACAGAGTGGTGGACAGAGTTTGATTCGCTTACGGAAGGACTGACTTCGACCAGAGAACATCCATTCTCTTGTCACAATAGCCATTTTTCGGCAATATCTTCAAACTCCTCCAAGAAGTGTTCCTCGAGAATCTGCTATCTTAGTGACGATAATGCAGGTCAGAAGATGAAATGGTGATTCTTTCTCTTCTTCATCCATACAGCCAGCACAGAAGTCGTTTACTCGGCACATTGACCCATCAGAACTTCGCTTAGAGTACCTGTGCATAGTCTGCTGATGAGTAGTATGATGTCCTGCGTGTACTCAACTGTGCCCACACCTGTGTAAAATTTATATCTCGCTGTCTGAATGGGTAGATGGAGCCCCCTTTTGGTAGTGGAGAGCTTCTTTTCTGTCTAGTTCGTCTGCCTTACCGTTGTTCGATATCTCATTCAGAGATGCGCGTCATTGCATCACCAATTTAGATCTTACTATTGGTGATTCAAGTGCTTTGATAGCTGCTTGAGTGTCGGTTTAAATGACGATGTCCATACTTGATACCGATCTCATCAACTGCAGCTTATACGCCCTCTCCTGTCTTTGACCCATCAGAGTTCTTTTCTCAATCCTGTTGGCTGTAAATATGTGTATCTAAGGGCTTACTAGTATACATAGCATAGCATGATATGCTCACTTGAGTTCAGTGACACTTTAAGGGCATTTAGCCTTGGTCTTCCGAGCGGAAGCGCTTAGAAGCATGCGATTCAAAATTTTTAGCTTCCAAACCACTCATTATTCTCTAAAGCAACAAAACAATCACATAAAGCCAACACCTGCGGGCATCTAGCTTATTCTCCTTTCAACGCAATAAAGAACACGATTGCTATGAAGTTCCAGGAGAATTTAATCCTCTCTAATTCAATTAATCCTCATAAAACACTGCGCCCCGCACTCTTTCGGAACTCTTTCGGCCTTTTCCACCCAACTGACCATAAAACTAAAAACAGCGAATTGAAAACCCCCTACGAGTAGTCCAAGTGCACATCCATGCCACTTTGCCAATAAAATTAAGTTTATTACTTAATTGCTCTGGACAAACCGCAATCATATCCTAGGCGAATGCGCGTGGGCCCGGCTACTTCTACCACCATCCCCACCAATTGGACTCACATGTTATCGCGCCTCAATCATCGGCACCATCACCGTCATCGTCGTGGTCGACGTGGTCGTCGGCGTAGTCCACGTCAGCTGCTGTAGTTGCGCTGCATAAAATGTGGAATTTGCAACGGTGCCCAATTGCATGAGCTATCTCAATCTGATACGACGGGTGTATGGAGGATTCGCTCCTACGCACATTGTTTCCAGAGGTGGAAGACATAGGTTCTCCTCCAGACCGTTGATTCGCTCGCGCCCATCATAATCAGAATCAGACGGGGGAACAGCGATGACCAAGTCGAGATCCACCAGGGCGTGTGTGGTGTCATGTGTGATGGTGAGTCCTGAACCGAGATGATGATATGAAGAGCAACTAGATATCCAGTTGCCGAAGCAGAAAATCAATTTGCCTGCCGTATATCTAGGCATCGCTAAGTGGTCGAGTGGCGGCTAGAGAGTGTGTATGCAAGAGCGAACCAGATCACTTCCTGAGATCATGTAAATTAATCATGTCATATGTTGTATTATGAACGCCTAATGTGGCTGGAAGGCTCCCTGCAACAGAGTGTGCTCGCTCCTTTCGTGGCATCTGCACACGAGTCGCCTTAATCTGGCGTGTGGAGCTGCTGCTGCTGCTGCCGTCACCGCTGCAGGGAGACTTACTCTATGCGATGTGACATAAATCTAATTACGTTATGTCCAAAAGCCCATTGGCGAAAGACACAGAGAGACGAAAAACGATCTAGTTTGGGGCTTGACGATGACGATGATGCTGCTGCTGATGCTGATGATGACGATGCCGATAAACACAAGAAACGAGAAGTCGCGCTTGGCTGATCTGTGTCCAGGGTTTGGGTCTGGTGTAGTTCGTGTCAGCGCCAAGATGTTAAACTGGTTGTTTCGCAGCAACACGTATGTGAGATGACACTCTTGGTTTTTCGTAGGCTTTGTGGAGATCATGAGGCTGGCCATCTGCATGGAAGTTATGGTTGTACTCGGTTGAGATGATGGCAGTGACAGTTTGAGCTAGATGAAGGATTAATGGGGGCTATCCAGTGTGACAGCGTAGAAATGGGATAGGCTGGATGTGGGTATTGGACGAATTTGTCAACTTTTATCGGTTGAAAGGAAAAAGGTTAATCAACCTTCTGACGGACTTTTGTGGTCGGTGGGTATCTAGTGTTAAAGATATATTCCTAAGCCAGGTATTCAAGACTTCTTTTCACTCCTTCTTCTTATTTTATCCTTATTTTCCTGATTTTAGTAGAAAGGTCTTGTTTAGTGACCTTCGTTAGTACGAGACTATACCATAATTATAGTAAGTTGAGCTCTATCTAGCTTAAGCGGCATAATTTACCCAGATAATGAGCTTAAAAGGCCACATGGGGCGGTGTGAAGGCCTCTATTCGTTATTCAGCTTCTTTTGGTCGGTAACTGACTCTCACCTAATCGTCTGTAGGAGGAAGTTATATCTCGTAGATTGTGTTGAATAGGAGTTGGTTCAGGCTACAGGATATAGGTATAAGGACAGTGACTTCTTTTACCGGAATAACCATTTGTTTGTTCAGCGAACTTTAATATGTTACCGACTCCTGTTTTCCGAGGTGCGTGTGTTCCCTATCAGTGGTGCTCCCAATACTTTGTGGGCTGTCTCCTTGGTGCTGGGTAAAGACAGAAGAAGTGGTCTATGGGTTCACCCACCTCTTCGAATCTATTAGGCCGAGTGTCCTGTTAGAAGCTCCACTTTCAGTCTCAATTGCGTTATATTGGAACTAAGGTCTGACTTCGTTAGTTTGTTGTTTGGCTCCTATACGACTGACCTACTATGACCGCTCAGTACTTATTGAACTTCAGGTGGATCTGCTTTTGATGGTCGCCAGGGGAACTTCTTTCGGGAGTTGATTCCTTGATGACGGCCCCTTCTCTTGCCAATCCATCCGTCTACTCTTTTCCTGCTATACCTTCAAGTCCAAGTACCCGAGTAATGGTTTGATTTGGACGGAGGTGGATGAGCGCTTTGTGCATAATTCCGATGGGCTCTGCCATTTTTTTTGCTTCCAGATACACTGATAGTAAAAAAAAATCTTTTGGTGTCCTGCAACTTGTCCTGCCGTCGCAGAACCAATATTGGGACCCAAGTGCTTGCACTATTTAATTCTAGCTTTTCTTAACATCCGGAGTCATGTCCACTTATTCGATTCTTGGCGATAAGACACATTTGGACTAATGCATCATATAAAGAAATTCATTATCATTGGAGCATGCTTTGTTGCTTGGCGCCTTTCTTAAATTTCTTACTGACCTTTCTTTTTATTTTTTCAGCTCACCTTTTCTGCGGCTTCAAAGAAGAATCAGGTTAGGCAAGACTTTGCGATATGCAGCTACTTTCCCAACACTCAAACCAACCACTCAATTCGGCGCTGATTCTCCAAGGAAGTATGAAGCTGTCATGTTTAAGAAGCCAGTCTTTAAAGAGGGTGAGTCCTTATTTTGTTTTTTACATTGATAAACCCTTTCTGTAGTTTCTGCCCTTTCTTTTGCTATTTCCGAACTATTTTCGAAGTCTCTTACTCTTTCGCTTTTAGTCTTTTTCAACTTTTTGTTTCGTGAATCTACAGAAGGCTCCAAGTCGGGTGAGATCTCCTTCTAATAGTGTATATCAACTAAGGCGTGAACTGCCTCTACTACGATGTCCTTCTAGATTCGTTTTGAAGATTCTACGCACCGGAACGCTGGTGACCATTCCTTCCACATGTCCTAGTCACCTCAGATGACTAATGTGCAGTTTTTGACTAAGTCGATGTCTCTGTAGAGCTGTACAGATTGAGAATTTGTCTGGGAATAACCAGGGGGCCTTGTTCTCAGGTGTTGGTCAAAAAGATCCGCCGTTTCTTCCCCATTGTTGTTCCCGATTGGTGGCCACTGCATTTGGGGGTTTTATTGATACTTTTCATGGCTTTTCAGAGCGAATAGTTAGTGATATTCTTGCCTGTTAAGCCTTCCAGATAATCAGAGGTCTGTCGATTTTTAAATATTGAAGAGGTTTATATTTGAACTTTGGGTTAAGTAGTTTGAATATGTCTTGTGTTGGTGGTCGTTTCACGAATAAGTTCTCTCTTTTTTGTTATTTTGTGGTGAAGTTTATTTGCGTTCCATGTAAAAATGTGTAGGCATCATTTCATATTCACGTGGGAGATCGGTTTCTGCGAAGTTTCACAAAAATTATAGAGAAAACTTGGAAGATAGGGTCTGTCCCCAAAGCACTATTTTTATTTTCTTGTGATGGGGTTGACCAAATGTTCGCAAATGTTACTGGAAATACCAACTTTACTTAACTTTTGGTTAAGGGACTCTACTTTCGTCTTAACTTTGTCCGATTCAACTTTCTTTAACTGGATTTGCGTTCTGGCGTAAGGTATTTTTAAATGTTTACTGCTTCCCCTAACAAGTTATGCTAGTTGACGGACTCTCCTTGTTGTGTTACATACTGCCTGCTCTAACCATGATTCTATAGCTATACAACTAGTTCGAAACATGTTGTTGTCTAATGCATACTCCTGTAAACAGTACTCATGAAGCTACACACAAAATCTGGTGAAAAAGCATGAGTTATGGCCAACACAGTGCATCCCCTCAAAGTTCAACAGGAAATATCTTAAACGTAATCCCCAACACCGTGTATCTCTAAACCTTAAACGCACTCACCACTCACTGCTAAAGCGCTTAATCGCAAAACAAATGACAACCAATTGCATGTTTAAAAGCATTCAGCAATTATCTTATATTTTCGCCATTCATTTTGATTATGCGGCTGTCAGCAGGAATTTGCCCCGAGCTACTTATCTCCGGGCACAAAGCCAACGGCGGCGGCAGCATTTCAATCCGTAAGACCTTCAATGAATCTCGATCCATGAAAGTGCATATTACCCGCAACATGTTTCATAATTTTTCATAAGAAGCCAAAGCCGGGGTATTGTCAACCCCGGACGGCCTAAATCCCACATCAAAGGGCTGCGCACTCACCCTTGAGTCTATCCGCACAAAACCGCGCACTGAAAATCGCCTTCAAAGTATCGAAAATAACAAGCGGCGACATTCAGCGATCTGGGCGCGTTTCTTTGATATTTTTTCGGCTAATTATCTCATTTGCTGAAAATCAAAACAAATTTTGCATTTGACTGTCGCCGCAGGGCCGCCTAAAATAGATGACACCGCCCCGTACAACAGGAGGCATGTGGCTGATCATGACGATGACGATGATGATCATCATCATCTCTGGGGGGCGAACGCACTTAAGTGGTTCTTGGTGCGGCGGGATGGTGTATGTAGTCCATTAGGCGCTTTGAATGCTCCGAATTAAGTGCTCCGATGATGTATGTGCCAAATGTGGATACCCTATGCAGCGACACTGGCAACAGCCTACGCATAGAGAGCTCAGTGTCAACTAAACGAAAGCATCCGCGAAATGTTCCTCCAAACGAATATAAAATAACGCCCCTAGCCCGTCGTATCTATGTAGATACTATGTACATTTCAAGGAGCACAGTGGAATGTGTAGAGACCTATTTTTAGGGATTAATAAAGCAATAGATACATCATTAATAATTGTTCGAGGGGTCGGTAGGTTTGCTCGTTTGTGCGGTGATTATGACAACTGTCTAGCAGTGTCTCTGGAGACACTCCACTTTCTTTTGATATCCGAGGCGAGTGCGTGTCCGGATTCGGAACAGATGTTGTGCAGATGAAAGGGGAAATCGGTTCCTTTGGAGTGTTTTATGTTTTCGATGACAAATTAAGGAGAGAAATGACTTTTAATTAAAATTCCAAACGTGGTTGGTTTGATCTCTGTTGCAGCGCACAAATGATGTATCTAAATGGTGGCGATTGAAGTTTTTGGTTTTCAAAAGGAATTTCGGATCATCAACAATGTTTCAAAAATACCGAGCGCTTTGGCTCTGAGAAGATTTAAGGCGATTCCGGTTCCATTTGTCTTGAAAAGAGTATGACCATTCTCTAGCACCCATTAGAAGTGGTATCTACTTCCAAAGAAATGGAGCTTACCCTCGTCGAATGGCGATTAAATGGTTTTCAGAAAAGTCTTAATATTTGGCTACAAGCTACCAAGTACAAGTCGGAAGAGCTGAGTGCATGAGTACTGATATAACTTAACTAAAACAAAACCAGCGCTGAAGTAAGTAAAGCCTCTAAAGCCTCTAAATACTGGTAACACGAAAGCCCGTGCCCACTGTAGAAGACAAACAAAAATCACAGCCTCCTCCATTGATAGTAACGATCACGTCGGGCGATCGTTAAACCATTCTTATCCCGTCTTAACCCAAAACCAGTATGGGTATCTCCGAATTCCCAGTTAACCACATCAAGCTCATTCAAGTGTCATCCTAATGCACTGACCACTAAAAACATTCTTATCCAAACAAATCGATATTTATCGTTCATTGTGTCACTCAGGCAGTCGATTAAAGCCCCCATGGTGGTGGTCTACAAATCCCCTCCCTAAGCTCCCACCCACAACAGCAGGCCTACGATCATTCAAAACGTGGTGTTCACCCCAAAAATGCCGAAACAAAATTTATCTAAACTGCTCGACACAGTCGTAAAATCGATAGGTGTGAACGACTGATCAAATGAACGGGCGATCGTAAACGACAGACGAAAGAGGTTTCGGTCACGGATAATAAAAAAATTATTAACTTAACATGTTCCGCTGCGAACAAGTCTGTAAATCGCCTACGTAGCCTTGAAAAGGAGTGGGTTCCTTACACGACCAACCTGATTTGACCATCGTATCGTGCACGCACTAATCCAAGCAAGTCACACACTTGCACCGTCATGGGCACCGGTCCCAAATGCACTTTCTCTTGGATGCGCGACTTAAATTGATTAGACTGACCGTTGGGCTCGCGCCTGCTAGCATTCCATTCGATGCACGCCGGCTCACATTTTCATTGACGAGAGGTTCGATGATAACAATTATGCTGATGAGGAGGACTGGGTGATCGTCGGACATCATGATCATCAGTGTTGGACACACTGTCGCCGTCGTCGGATGACATGGAAAAGATTTTGTTTCGATTAAACCACAAGAACGAGCTTTATCGTTTCGGATCATGTTTTATGTGGTCGGGTTGTTGATGTTTTGAGCTTCGGCTTCGGTTTGACCTATCTAGATACTCTGCGTAGTGGCATTTTAAATTGATTTCTTGCTCGAGGCGATGTAGTGTGGCGGATTCTTAGTTTATTGAATGAGATGGCTCTCGTGTGGCGTTGGTCGTTAGGCGTACTCTCACAAAATGGTCTGTGAAAAATTGCACTGAGTGGATGTAGTCATTAGTTTGGCCGGGGGACTGAATTAGAGACACACTTTCAGGGCATTGATACTGATACAAATGTATATAAAAATAGTCAAGTTCAGATTTCTTTGCAGTAGTTTGTTGTCTTGGAAGTGGTGGTGGCTCAGGTTACCTCTTTTCGTCTCTGAATATTAAGTTTTGTCTGTCAGAACTGGCTCATGATGAAGACCTAGATTATGTTAGCTTTCCTTGTAGGCCTCAGGCCCTGGATTTTGGAAAATGTTTCAACAGAAGCTGTGTTTTCTTAGTTTGAAGCCATGGACTCCATAAAGTCAGAAATTGTTACGCATAACTGGCAGACTCATAAGAAAGCCATTGGTCTTCACTTTTAATTGAGAGCAATTCACATTAAAATTTATGAAAGTCTGGATTAAAGTTATGGAAATACCTGTATAGTACCTGCCTCCTTGTAGTGCCTTCTTCGTTCTGTGATGAAAAAAATTTCGTTAAGGTAGAGCCAAGTACTTGTTCGATGTGATGCCAATGTTCATTCGTAAGTTCGCCAGTTTTCTTCAAAGGGGTAGCACTTGCAAGTAGATTGTAACCTTCGAATCGTTTACCAGACTAATCACTCGAGTCTTATGAACTCTTTATGTGCCTTGACAACATTTAAAGTCTTTGTATCATAGGTTGTCTTTTCCACTTTGCAAATATGCCTCTACTTTCAAGTTAAGTCCCGGCTTATACTAACGAAATTAAGTTCATATGGCCCCTACTTAGTTTCATGTAGTTATTGAGACTCTTCATCGAATCAGACGTTTTTTCCAAATGGCTTTCCATGGCTTTTTTCCAGCAATTCCACTTGTTTTGTCCGATATTGATGGCACTTCTGTCGACATAGTTTCTAGTGACTGTAGCTCTGGTTGCCAGTGAGTAGTAATTCACATCATCAGCTTCGGTTATAGTGTTCATAGACCGCCAATTCACCTTGTGAACAACACCCGGACATGTGAACCACTACCTTGCTAAGATGAAGCTGCATACGCCTGCTTCTCTGTGTTTCGAAGCTCTTTTCATGAAGACTGTATTTTTCAAGGACTCCTACCAATGAATGTTGATAAATCGAACCGACTGACTAATCACTTACCCATGGCCTCCAGAGTCTTCGTAGTCTTCCAATTCAGAGACATTGACGGAGATTGACAATTTGTTTATGAATTTCAACGGAAACTCTGCCTATTTTCGAGCGAAATGGGTAAATGGATGATACCCTATTTCCTGGAGCTCCTCTCGCAACCTTTATCGTAGATTTACCCACCTCAATGACTATGTCTAAGAGAAACACTTCCGCCTCTCGGCTCAAACAATGGAAACAGAAAAAAAAAGTTACAAAATCACTGTGTACATCTCCAAGCATCACAATTTCTCAATCACCAACATCCTCCTCTAGCATTAAACGTATGCCGGCCTGCACAACCCTTCGTCAATCTAACGTACTCCACACCCATTGTGCATGGACAGAAGACATCGCAGCGATATGCCGGAAAACGCATGTTTCTTACATTAGAATCCATCATTTCATCATTTGGATATATCATCGAGCGCATATCATTCCAGCATTGGGCCTGTCATCGTGATCATCATCAACTATCTGTCTGTCCGTTCGTGTGCGTCCATCAGCTCGCTAACTCACTTATTTGTGCAAGTCGCCGATGACTTGGCGCTGAGTGGAATCTAGAGTTTTATGCCCTGAGAGTGTAAGTGATATGACTCCCCAATGGATGTGGAAATCTATCAAAGACGACGCCGCCATTGGCCCATTTTCGAAGCTTATTGGTGCGCATTCCAATCGAATTATCGCCCTCGATTGACAAACAGGAGGTGCACACTTCACTTCCATCCCCTGAGTGCAACACTTCAACCGAACTCAGTTCGATTATTTTTGGAAATCAAAATCGTTCCCTAAGATCTCTGGAATTGAAATACCAAAACCCCTATGAGCCGCGGTCCACTGATGATGACTCTGTTCTCATGTTGCGTATGGCATAGTGCCCTCTGGTTGATCTTATCCCTCCCATGTACATACATATGCGTTTGGTATTTTAATTAAAACGAAAAAAATTTCGCTACATTCGTGTCTTTGGCTCGAGGATTCTCAGAACGGTCGCGCTGCTCTTGTACGCAAAACAAATCAGAGTGAATCAATGCGTTCTGGGAATCGCTGTGTACGTCTTCGAAAAATGTAAACAACGCAGCACAACCGCCAGCCAAATAAATATGAAAGCAATATTTTTTCCCATCGATTCCCAGATGGCATCCGGAGGCCACTTCACCATCATGAGTTATTTAACATTTTAAATTGGCCGAATTAAAAGCTTCTTTCCATTTATTTTATTTCTCTATTCAGTGTTTCTGGTTGGGTTCTCTTTTATGTGGGAGATGTGATCTGTTCTGTTCTGTTAGTTGTATCTAATTCCGAGAATATTTAGATTCTTTTTTTGTGAATGAAAATTGCTTATAATTTATGGGCTTTTCCAATTTGTTGGAGAGATTATGGAAAGCGCATTTGTGGTGTCGGCTCTAAGTGCCAAGAGCCATAAAATCTTTTTTGCTGGGTTACCCAATTTCAGAATAAAAACGAATCGATTGTGCGTAGATTTTTGTTTCATTGCGTAACGTACACATGGTCAAATGTTTTACAGATGACTTGTCTTCAAGTAGACATGGATGTTGTAACAAATTTCAGATTAAAAATTGAAATTTCATATTTTGCAAAGTTTTTACTAATTTTGTAAAACAAAAACAACCAATTCACCATGCGACAAACTCCAATTAAAACTGGGTGCTGTCAAGATCTGTTTTTCGAATCATTAGTAGTTCAAAACAGAAATCATTCAATGATTTCTGGTTCAAAAACTAGTAGGTAAAGTGTGCTCAGATTGCTAGGATGTCATCGTGCGTTGTTTTACAAATGCAGAACGTGCAGAAATTATTAAAAAATATTGAAATTCTGTCTCAGTTGTTGTCTCAGGTCAGTTGTCATTATCGCTTCAGTGTGCAGGCAATTTTGCGCAATATGGAAAAGTTTGAGCGTGAGTAGACTATTTTAGACCTTAAGCCGCCAACCAGACAGAGATTGGTGCGAAATGAAGAAAACATAGCCGCCATAGCTGCAAGTACCAAAGAAGACCCAGAAATGTCGATTCGGCGCCGATCAGCTGAATTGGACATCGCCAGAGAGGTAACCTGGTTTATTTTGGGGTTGGATTTGGGCCTACAGCCGTATAAGATTGTGCTGACGGAAGATTTGATAGGCAATGCCATGATTTCGCTAACTGGGCGCAGGAATTGTTAGTCGGAGATCCGGATTTTGGCCAACAAATCATCTTCTCGAATGAGTCCAATTTTTGGCTTAGCGGCTTTGTTAACAAGCAGAATTGCTATTACTGGACCGAACACAATCCACAACTGTTCGACCAAGCATCAATATATCCACAAAGATTGACTGTTTGGTGCTGTTTATGGCATGGTGGCATCTTCGGACCTTATTAAGTTCGAAAGTCGTGTTAACCGACTTTCTGTAACTAGAGTTCGACTACAACAATATATCCGAGATGTGGTTCTAACAAGACGGCGCTACATGCCATACAAGCGACGCAACGCTCGATGCTGTGAAGGAGAAATTTGGCGACTGGGTTATGGAACGGTGAGCGTTCATCAACTGACCGCCGTGATCAGTTCTCTTGACACCAGTCGATTATTTTCTCTGGGGCTTAGTCTACGTTAAGAAGCCAATCAGTTTGGACGAGCTCGACTACAGGATTCGAGACGCTATTGCCGCAATAACGCTTAAAACATACTGAACCAAGTCAAGCGCGAAGGCTGATAGTTATATTAGGTAAATGGATGTCCTTGCTGACAGTAAAATTATTAACTGCTTACCAAAACAAGCAATGTATCTAGGTTAGGTTAAGAAGGTGACTGCAAAACCATGAGGAGGGAGCAGTCTCATCTCGACAGATCCATTGTGTTCCCCAGTGTGGGGTACGGTGGGTGGTTTTAGGGGGCGTGTTAGCTAGTTCATAGAGTTGGTAGAAGAATGTTTTTTCGACGCATTGGTGTCTGATTCTGCCGAGACTTGGGCATTTGCAGAGGAAGTGTTCCGAGCATGGTTTCAAGGGTAGCAGTGGAAGTAGTCCTGGTGGGGTATGTGTCAATATTTCCCATATAAAAGACCCATGAGAACGTTAATTTAATCGTATTAATTTCAAGAGTTTGTTAAGCTCCAATTTCGCAAAGGAGTGACTGTCAAGAATGGCTAAGCGGTGTGCTTGCCTCAGCAAGGGTCTTCTTGGAGCTTAGAGGTGACCGCACTCTGGCTAGTTCACGACAGAGAGGTAGTAGAAGTGTTTTTGAATTGAAATAAAGACTTATAACTGTTCTTTATAGTTGTTACTACCATAACTTAGTGCGTTATGCTTAGGGTCTTACCAAGTAACAAAAAACAATGTTACGATGGGGTGGGTACAACAATTGCCGTACTAGCTAGTGTATAAGCTGGACAAGTTTTTGGAAATCGCTTGTATGAATTGTAGGATCCATTCCATAGAAAGGATATCAACGGTGTACTATATGAGTATCTATCCCCTTTGAGTGTTCGTTCGTCTTTATACCTGTTTGTGTAATAGACTGCCTAATGAAGATGCATTTCCTTACATAACACATGTAGAAACGCATTACCGTGAGAATGAGAAAAGGCTCTGACTGCGTTCCTTTAACACAAACATCACTACTTTGAATGACAAAAGGCTTGGTCTGCCCAACATCACGTCTGCTGAACAGTTGATCTTGTTACAACTCTGTTGTACACCGCAAATCAATCCCGATTGTCAGCACCAGCTACACAACAACACTTCCAATCCTTTTGTTATCCCAGATACAAACTATTTATTTGCCCGCACGTCGTCCCCGTGTTGTTTCTTTTACATTTGCATTCACTAAAGTTTTTTTTTTTTTTTTTGTTGATTGTTGTGTATCTGTCGCCCACTGTCACACACTCTCTCTCTGTCTTTTGCTCTCTGTTTTGCTAAGCTTGACCAAAGTGAAAGGTGAATCCATCGTATGGTTGACTATTGTTGAACCTATCATCGGAATCCGTAGATTTGAATTTAATCCCGTTGGCTTGTGTGTCCACTCCTCGCCTGGTGTCGCTCGGCAGTGTCATTGATTTGTCGTCCCGAACGAACTGAACATATGCAACCTTGTATCCCTCCTGGTTGAGTTTATTTTTGTAGTGTTGACACAAAAAAATGGTCAAAAACTGGGCCAAAGTGTGGCCCATAGTGCCATGGTACCATGGTACCATCGAACCTAGAACTACACGACATAGCGCACACAGAACACAACGGACTTGATTTGTGGAGGTTCGCCTTTTTTCTGTTCTATCCGTCCGACGCGGACGCGACGTGTCCGTGTCTGTTCGTATTCGTTCGCCTGTCTGCTCTATTTATTGTTTCGATTTTTTTATTTATTTATGTTTTCATTTTCGGTTCTGTTTAGTCAAAGTTTGACGACACAAAATTTATTAAAATAAAATCCAGCAACGTTGTTGGGTGATTGGGCTCCAGGACCGACATTGTCCGATGTTGTGTTGGACACGGTCTGTGTGTTTACACGTAATAAAATTTGAGAATTTATTTGACACAAAGCGGCTTGGAGCAGTAGAAAGGCTGGCTGGCTTTTCGGGCGCTCTTTGCAGTGAGTCGATGTCGGAGTGGCAGTTGCATTTCCATTTGATTGGTGCTAGAGTTACGATGACAGGAAATTGGCGGAAAGGAATTCTCCTCCCTCTCTCGATCGATATAAATATTTTCACATATTAACGGTGATTATGCGCTTTGTTTATGCAGCTAAGGGGGAAATGACGGATGGGTTCGATTAGGAGGGTGATTATACGTAGCGGCCTTAAATGCCTCTGGGGAGCTTTCGGGATATGAATTATGATTTGTTTGCGTTTCGCTTTCGATGAATTTAAGGAACTATTAAAAGTTTGTAGTATTTTTATGAAGACTATAAATTTTTATGAAATGTGGCGGAATATTTCATGAATTTGTTGTTTGTTGTGCGTTTTAATTGTTTGACGTTTGTTAGCAATGATTTTGGGTTTAAAAGTGCGAGGTACATACTCAGCGAAACTTCTGTCTTTTTTACTTAAAAATCTGAGAAATTATTAGAGATACTTATAAGATTCAAGCCAAATTGTTAGCTGCCGCCCTTCAAGTTAGCTGTCTAGACAGAGGATGACAGAACTAAATGTTAAACTTCATTCTACGGAAGCTCTTCTTTACTATGACGGGATGAACATGCGAAGGACTTAACATGTGATAGACTCGGAAACTCATCTGCCACTTGACTGACATCACAAATCTTTTGGATCATAAATGTGTCAGTAATTCTGATCACATTTTCCCAAGAGTCTCCAATGAATGCTCTTCCTTTCATAGAGAACTCAGCTCAAGGCAGAACAGTGATTTGATTATTTAGAAGAAAATTTACATTTAGCTTGATCTTGGTAGGAAACAAA
Source organism: Xylota segnis (assembly GCA_963583995.1). Taxonomy (NCBI): domain Eukaryota; kingdom Metazoa; phylum Arthropoda; class Insecta; order Diptera; family Syrphidae; genus Xylota; species Xylota segnis. The sequence continues at coordinate 7,181,041 of OY757239.1, read as the reverse complement.
CTAGGATTGGCATAGAAGGTATCTGAAAGGTATCTCAGTGTATGAAGTCAAAGATGACCACGACTCAGACGAGCAGAAAGTGGAAGAATGAAGGAATTACAATTGGAATTGCCATGTTAGCATAAAGAGCGTTCTAAGTATTAGACTCACTAATGTGCTCCAAATGAAGAGTGATGACAAGTACAGAGTGAAGAGTGAAGAAGAGTACAACATGTTTTGAAACCTACGATTCGAAATTCTAGTTGAAAACCTGCAGCTTCTGTCTTTAAAATTCAAATAACGTTGAGGAACTGAAGGAAACAGATCATTCGAAGCACCAACCGGATTAGGGCTTGGACACCAGAAAACTCTAAGGATGACTTAGATTTTAGGAAAGAAAATCTTCTTCAGCTTAAACAATTTTCTATTGACTTTACTCGTAGTAGGGTTGATTTAAGCGGACCTGTCCTGCAAGTCTAATTGATATATTTCACAGTCTCAATCTAAAAATCTTTCTTTTCGATATTTTTGGTTTTTTGTTCCTCTAACGAGGCTCAGAATAAGAAACTTATTTTTGTTAAGATTGTGGTTTGCTATATTTTGACATTCGTTTAAATTTTCCTAATAATTCCTAGGACTGCTTTGGATCAAATAATATTTTGGAATGCTCTGCTAAATGTCTACTTCTGCTTTGTGATTGTTTTGAAAAATTTGAATCGTTTTTAAGTTAAGACGCAACAAGTGCTTTAAAGGCTGCTGTGTTCTGTGATTTAGGTGCGTGTGTCCAGTGTACTATGTAAATAGTAGTCTATAGGACTACAATTCGGAATGGAACTGGGTCTCAACCAACAAGCCTCTTCAGGCAGCTCGATCGTTAGCGAACTGCCTTCCACACACTAAGTTAGTTGAGCTACTTACGTTCCACAAGGGTGTCTCATTTTAGACGACGTTTATCTCTATTAAGTCGTCCCTCTGGGATGGATTTGAAGACTCTTTTGGAAGGACTGCAATATGGCCTTACCTTAAGCATTGTGTTTAGCTCGTGTCATAGCTCTTCTTCTAGGTTGTTTCAGAAGTCGTGGCAAAGAACATGCAAAGTAGTGTGCTGTAGAGGATAACTGGGGTGTGATCAGGGTTTTGCATAGGGTCAACCCGCAAGAGGTGTCATTCGAAATCCGTAGAAAACTGCAATGTTTCTATAAAAGGTATTGGTATTGTTACCTTAATCCAAAGTACGAACTATGACATTGGTAATGAAACGTTTGTCTTGGGTCTGATTACACTGATGTCAGCACTGATGTCAACGACAGAATTTGTTATGGACCCCAATGACGTTGTGTCCGAGACGTTCGTGTTGCATGTTCGTACTTGGTGGGAGTCTACTGATAGTCTCTCATCAAGTTTCGATAGCATCACTTGTATGTTTCAAAAAATTTACTTAAGCTTCTAGTTTGTCATACAATAAATTTACAATTTACTCGTACGCTTGTTACATTTCCTACAGCCTTACGTGAGGCATTGAACCTTCCTTGTTTAATTCGGCACTCTCGTTGAGGCGTAATTCAACGCTCTTCAACTGGTTCCTAAATTGTCTTGCTTCCTCCTCAACAGTCTTGTTCCAAAATTGCTATGAGCAACCTACTTTTCTTCCAGATTGAGATCGTACGTTCAATAGGGCGACATATTGTGTTGCCGCCGTAAGGTTTGACCTATCCATTGCTCCTTCCTGAAGTCGTTGGGTTCCTGGTTCGTTCTTACTAAGATGTGTTCGTTCGATACGCGATTCAGCCAGAATATACTCCTTGCAGCTTAAACGTCCGATCCTGGATCTACATTAGAGCAGAACCGGCGTATGTAGCTTTGTTTCTAAGCCGATACCATTGTTCTTCAAGATTTTGAATGTCGCGCTGGATCTAGCTTTCGATTTCCCGATCCCGATGTGATTGTCCATTTTTAGTTCTTCTCAAGCTGGAGAACATCGCCTACTAACACCAAAAATTAGCATAGGTGACAATATACAACCATGTGGCACTCCTATGAGTGATTGCTTCAAAATAAAGAGATTGTGAGTGAACTTCTGGAACATGGACATTCATATCACCCGATCTTGTCGGGGCAGCGCGCATTCTCTATTGTCATCCCACGAACTAGTTTAGCTTTGTAAAACTTAATTCTGTAAATACTGTCACATACTCCCTTAAAATCCTTGAAAGATGGTACTCATCGATTTGGACTCCTTGAGTTTTCTTAGGGATCGGCCGCAGTGTGAAAATTTGATCGACAGTGGACTTTCCTGGCCCGAAACTAATCACATCCTTGTCAAAGGGTCTCTTGCCCTCATGTACTCAGTTTAAGCAAGAAAAGTAACCAGATAGTAACAAAACGGAAGGAACACACCCAATCCTACTTCGCATCAGTACCTACTTGGATAAATCAAAAATAAGGACCAAGAAGTACGACATTAAGTGTTTCCATTATTTGCATGCATAGTGCTTGCCACATTCAAAACCTTCACGCTGCACAATTCATAGAATGAAGAATGCAAATAAACCACACCATAACGACTCTAAAGATACACAAACAGTACACTGCGGCAGTATCCCGCATCTCAACAAAATCCTAGAAGTCCTTCAACTCATGGTACATTCGTGAACATGTAGCTTGTGGTCATGTTAGACTGTGCTCCAGTTATTATTTTTTTAATTATTTAAAAGGATTTTTAATGTCTGTTTACAGAGTGTGAACGAGAATGATAATAATCTCAGCAATAATAAATGATGTCACTGAACACACCAGCGCAGGACATCTGTTTAAGGTCGGGGATAGGAGGGGACTTTTCATGGAATTTGATACTTAATACATTTGCAACCAAGATGAAGAAAAAAAAAAGCATATTTCCCATACCGGGAATCGAACCCGGGCCTCCTGGGTGAGAGCCAGGTATCCTAACCACTAGACAATATGGGACTTGAGCACCCAGCAACAAATGCTCATAGTGATGGTGGTCTCTCAAAATTTGTCCTATTTTGTGCCAACATTGTTCGAAAAATCAAAAATCGAAAATCTCCCTCGCAAACAGAACATGTGTCAGAAAAACTATCAAAAAACCAACTCCATGTGAAACTTATGAAAACAAATCGTCCTCCCTTCGACAGCCAAATGCATGCAATAGCAAGTGCACAATTTCCCAGGAACATAACACCCGACCTATGCTCGTCTCAGTGTGCACTTTCCATTACACTATGCATCGGCGCTATGGGTATTTCAAACCAAAAAACTTTTTTGTTCTCTCTTTTCAAAAACACAATATTTGATTTTGTATAGAATTAAATTTGCCCCGTCCCGTCGTCGTGCGCGGATACATAGTACAATATCAGATACACAATTGACAGGAGAAATAACAATGTTGTCCTCGTCATCGTCGTCGTCGTGGTTTGGGTTAAAAAATAGAAAACAAAATATCGCATGACATGTTGACACAGTTTGTCCAATGTGTTGTATTCGAATTACCAAGAAAAAAGGACAAAAATCAGCGACTGTAGTACTTCCCTTTTAAAAACAAAAATTCCCGGATGTAGCTACCACACACACACAGACATATAGTTTCGAACTAAGCAAGATAATGGATACTTCGATCGTTTCGAAGCATCAGCTTCCGATATTTACTTTTGGGTTTTGAAATACACTCTCGAGTGCATTAGCGGGAGTGAAATTGGGTGTGATGCAGTTGAGTAAATACATAATCGATTGACAACTTGATGTTTGGACTTTCATCTCTAAATCGAAGGAAGCATGTTTTCAAACAGAATAATTAATTTCTGGTGTCTGGTTGCATGTTGTTGGGGTGTTGCCTTGGTGCCTTGGTGGGTAGAGTTTAGACAAGAACAGATGTCACAAAAGTTTTCATTATTGAATTTCAAAAAATATCCTCTGGCACTACTAGAGAGGCCTTTGCCTACGTGTTTAGTTTAGGTGCTCATCTAAAGGAAAGAATAACAAAAGCCAGATATGACCACACACAAGGATCAAATCTCTATCATTCTAGGACTTAACACGACCAAAAATAGTAATTCCAAGACTTGATCTTCAAACCATGGACCTCCTTCTGAGAAAACAAGTACATATGTATGTCTTTGTCAGTCTTAAGGGATAGTCTAGATAGCCAGAGAACCATTCTATACAGAGTAAACAAAAAGAGCTATTTCCGCTTGATATTCTCACAAGCCTCCTACTTAATAGACTCACCTAATCAGAATACCGGACCTCTCCTGTAGTTGAAGTGACTTATGTAAGTATATGCAGACGCAATGAACCTAGTTATGAGTTGAGTGTGTCCTTGCTGAACGAAAATAACCACCCAATACAACCGATCCCTATATGATGCGTGGGACTTCATCTATGAATACCCAAGCCATAGCGGAACCAGAACGATAGAGCTCTTGAACTTACCCTGGGGGGAGCTATCATTACCAAATTAGTTTGAACTTGGGATGGCTTTAAGGTACCTATTTTTCATTATAATGTATAATAAATCTATAAATCTATAAATCTTTAGGATATCGTAGTCATTCTCATCATTCTACACTCATACATGCCTGCTTTCATTTGTTTAAAATATTCTTCTCACAATTATTTTGCAATGTCTTCACCACTAATTTGTGTTTGTTTCTTTTTTTTTTTTTTTTCTTTTAGGAATAGCAACATGATTCTCTGCATCAAAGAAATTTCTGGAGTTCAGCTTTCTAACACAGCGCCCCCAGTTCTGTAAGAAATCACAGTTCTCCCGTACCAGTATTTCTATAGTTCTAATCCAAAAACCTGGGATTTGACTATCAAACTACTCTCAACTCAACTGACATCAACCTGAGTAAATCACTGAAGAAAAAGAAACACAACTTCCCGCAAACCTATTTCCAACTCCGCCAATGAAAAGAATCACTCAACAGCTGCAACAACTTCCAATAAATTCATGTAAACTTGGCTCTTGTCATCTAAATTTGGCTCATGATAGACCAAACTTTGGAAGAAATCACAACGGAGCTCAGTAAAGTACCTCTAAAAGATTAATCTACATTCAAGGTCTTCAGAAGAATAAAGATATTTTAAGAATTCCTTTTAAAATCAAATGTAAAACCTTTTATGTACATTTACCCATTTATTACCAATAAAATATTACATAAAATTTAATTCTACATGTTTTATTTAACGCTCATCTCTAAATTTCAGTAATTGCACATCTCTAGTTGTCCAAAATCTTTCATTTCCAATCTTATTAAAATCCTCACCCAACAATCCATTTATCAATTTTTAGTAATATCCCATCTCTAATTGTCACCAATTGCACATCTCTAAGAAAAAAAAATTTCAGCTGGGATACCTACTGGCTGCGCCTGGTCGCCTGGTATTTTTTAGAAATTTCGCAATTTTTCACCGATTTTTGCGATTTTTGTGATCGGGTTACGTACGTCAGGGGTGATGAAAAATGTTGGGGTTTGGTAGAAGAGGGAAAGTGGGCGGTTTTGTGGGCGTGGCTGAAAGGGAATTTTGACTAAATTACATAAAATAAAACGCAAAGCATGTTGTTGAAGGCAATTTATTGGGTTGGGTTTGGGTCTTACATGGTTTACATTGTGGGCTTAATTTTAAGGCTTAAGTCTACTCAGAGGATGTGTTTGTAAAGGCAATGGGTAAGGATTTATCTAGACTTAGTATAGGACAGCAGGAATACTATATTGATGAGAGAATAGACTCATATCTAGATGTCAAAGTTTTCTGAATCTGCTGGGATTCTGGCTTCGTTTAAGGACTGCAAGTTGTACTTAAGGACGGGCCTGGTTGCTAAGAGTGTTTTGGTGTGGCTCTGAAAGAGTGCATGTCTGTGGGATCTAACTGATTATCTGGCTGTTGTCGGCCGTCTTGGTTACTTAAGTCAGGATAGTGTTTTGGGTATTTCGGGCCGACTAGCCCGCCTAACATGTCTTCAGATCCAATTGGGCTGATCCCACAACCTCCAACTGCTAAGGTGATCTGAAGAGTGTTAGAAAACGTGTTTGATGTGAGGTTTTGCAGAATCTCAAGATTAAGTTGTTTACTTAAGTCTAATTGAGTTAGTAAAATTCTGAGCCCTAAGACTAAGATACTGGGTCTCGCAGAAACTTACTATCTGCCTCATTTGCTGGATGGTAGCTGGATGTTTCGATTTCTGCACCAAAAGTAGTGTAGCTGCGCTTTTGTATCGAAGGTCTTGATTGCGAATGATCCATTGTAATAGGTACGAGTTACATCCTGTAATTAGTCTAATGTTAGAATTTATTTAGAAAATAGTGGTTTGGAGATCAGGGACTTAACTTACTCTGTTAAAGAACTCAGGACTGTAGATTAACTTCTTCTCTTCCATTAGTACCAATTGCGATGAGAACTGTAGTAGATTCTAAAGAAAGAAAAGCAAACTTGAATTAATTAGGTAAAATATTTCTAATCCATCAATCTAGATCTTCTCACAAAATCTTTACTTTTTAAATGGTTTTGCTCTAGGGCGGACCCTAGGGGACTCTGTAAGTCCATTTTTTACGCAATCTATAGACAGTTCCTACCAATTAAATGGTTCCTTAGTGATGCTGGAATACGCCGTCGAGAATGTGGGGACTTACAAACGAAACCAACAAAAATGTTTGAAACACTACCCCAACCATGAAGCGAAAGGAACGTTTTGGAATCATCTGCTGAAGACTTAGTATTTAAGCATGTATGCACTAGTGGCTAGCTTGGATTTCGACTCATTTACACAGCCTGTGATCAATGTAAGTCGAAAAGCTCAGCTGTAAGATATTGGTATTTTTAAATGCCTGGTAACCATTGAGTTATGGAATTGACTAGCTGCCGCTTACTCTGACAAACAATCTGGAATACTGGATTAGCAGTTCATACCGGCATTTAGAAGAGATGTCTGGTTCTCCGCCAAAAGTTTTACACCAATAAGTCTGACTTCCTTCACGTGCTGAGGTTTCGAAAATGTGACCTTTGACTGCATGTGTGACCGCTATATCCGGAATTCCTTGGTTATAGCTGCTTTGGATCGTTCTGCATTCTTTGTCAGGATTTTCCTGATATCCACATTGGGATCCTAACCAGCTACTACCTTTAACAGACACATCAATCTATAACGGTTGAGAAGAAGATTTGAACACTCTGAAACACATTCCTCGTGATTGTAAGTAGCAGATCTTGGTAAGTCCAGTCGATCTAAATAGTAGTAAGTAGCAGTCGATGAGGTAAGTCCTGAAACCATGTTTTTCATCAGTCAAGTACTTACTCATCCTTCTATGAAAGACAAACAAATTTCAGAAAAATCTAGTTTGATGTAACATACGACATTTTGGGAACATGAGCATCTGACTTGAGATAACTTTTCAAGGAGAATTTGTCGTTTAATCAACCTGACATCAGCAGACTGAGTTGTCGCAACTATTCCATTCCTAGACAGACTTGAAAACACACTTAACAAGATCACAGCTCGGAATTCGATCGTAAAAGTGTGATAATGACCACAATTCAGCACCTGTCAGAACTATCAATTTTGTCGTTTATTTCTAAGTATTCAACCCACGAGTCTAGCGAAATCTTAATACGTAAGATAAATCTCTTGGAAACACCACAATTTTGAATCTCTTTCACATACATCATCGACCATTATTAAAGTTTGTTTTCCTCGACTCCAAGACTAATGATCTACTGAGGAATGCCTTAATTTTTTATTCACGAAATTCCTCTAGCTATTGTAAAATCTAAAACAGATGTGATTTATTGCGTAGGACCACTTGGAAAATAACTTGGCAAAATGTTAATAAAATAAAACATTTTAATTTCAGGGGAAAATAATGAGCTGATGAACAGTGGGGTGCAAAAGTTTCCTGTGACTTGCAGTCTTTCAAAAAAGAAAAACAATCTGAGCCCAAGTTAAGGCCACATGGACAAAGCAAGTCAGTCAAAATATTTGTTAGAAACAAATCATGGTTTACTTACATTCAGTAGAATAATGGAGATAAAATTCCCTCCTTCCTTGTACTTTATTTGGTATTTCCTTCTTTTCTTCTGGTAAGGAACGATAGTCAAATTAGCCGATAAAGTCTGAAATGAAAAGTAAAATGTTACGGACTGATTCATCTTAAATGTCTCTGTACATATCTATAGGGACTTTGAGCTAAAATTAGTATAGACTGATGCTAGTTCAATGCTACTTAGGTAGAAAAGAGGCTAAATTTTGATGTAAAGGTCTTATCGAGATCAGTCATATGGGACACTTTTCTGATGACTAGTGGCAGCAATGATGCCACGTCCGCTACGATGCTCAGGAAACCATATTGATGCCTCGATGTGAGTCATACCCAACCTGCTTGTGCCAGAGCAAACTTTTCATAAAGCGCTTCTACCTAGTGAATGATTCTGTTCTTTAATCTCCTGGAGACATAACTCATGCTAACAAATTCCGGTTTTCTAAAAAAAAGAATCTTCGAGCGGGGGTTGCCAGTTAAATATAGGAATGGTACTTGTCCTGGTAGCCACTTTGATGAAGCACCCAAATGCTATTTTTCCAGAAATCATTTAGTACTTTTTCCATGTCTGGTCGCCATTCGAGGGGTTCGAGGATCGAACCTCACTCGGAACAGCTAACAAGTTTTTCATGGCCCACCTCTCGCTAGCGTCTGACAAACATCCGAGAGTACAAATGCCCTGAGAAATCTTCTCAAAATAACAAATTGCCCTTCGTGTTGCGTCAAGTAGGTTAGGCCAATCCTCTTCTGAACTCGTAGTCTACTATCATTGATCCTAATTTCACAACATACATACGTATGTTGTCTAATGAACTAATTTCATCTTACATACATATGTGGACTATGACACCAGTAGATAGACATCTCCCAGTTCTTACCAGTCACTAGACCATTCAAGATTCTGCCACCAGGAAAAGCCGACCTTTTTGAATAATTGTTGAAATTATTTGGTCATGGTTTGGACTCCCATGGAGTAAGGTAGCATACTAACTTGGTAAAGCCATGCAGTAGTCCATTTGAAAAGCTTCGAAACATGATCCATGTTAATTCACGAAGCAAGCAAAATAATGTGACTATCTCCGTCAACTGCACTAATGGTCTTATCAAAGAAGTTTTTAGGATCAAGCTATAATCGATAGGTATCAAGAAAAGTGACAAAGCTGCACTTAGAAAAGGGATCAAAAGGAATAAGCAAAAGTACTTTGAAAGCTGTTTAATATTGGGATAAATTGTGACTCTCTCTGTGGTCTATTATGGCTTCGAGCCACCAACTTAAAACGGCCATAGTACGTGCAGACTATCAATACCATTTGAAGAAAAAAGGGGCTTTCTTAAGAAAATACCTACAAAACGAACTATGACACAACAAACAGACATTTGGTAGCAGAAAGAGTGGTATTCTGACCTATTATCTGTTAGAGATTAACTAGGAAAATCTTAAAGCACACGCTCTTTAGTACGCCGAATAGTGGTCATGAGAGATTCTAAGGAAATTTAAAAAGAACAGAAAACGGAGACAAACCAGGTGATCACTATTTTGACGAAGGAGACAAAATAGTTAAAAATGTTTCATCTGAAAGCACTATCTATATTCTGGCATAAGCCACGCCAAATTGTACAATCTACACCAAAGATCAATTTACTTGGCCTACGAGTTTATGGTTCCAGAGACAGACTCAATTTTACAATATCGCCTAAAATCCCTATCCCTAGAGTCATGATTTGAATATTTAGAAATTTTCAGCAGGTCACCTTGACATGGCCCTGATAAAGTAAGCCGCTAGCTGTAGTGACTATGTCGGAGAATATGTCAGGTAGGTTGGTAGGTAGTGTAGGGTTATGAGTTTACCATAAGGCACTATCCATCATAGTGGCCCCATTGCGATCTTTAACGTCTGAGCTGACAAAAGCGGTATCACTAATACCTAGTTCAGAAAACCAAAAAGATACATTTGCCATTCTAACACACCCAGAAAGAAAAACCATAATTTTTGGACACAATCTACTCCCCACGAGTGTTTTCGGACACTAGGTACTTCAAACAGTTCCCAAGTGACTCAGTCAGAAAAGGGACATAAGGGCAAATTCTAACATTTGGCTTTATGTGGGTTCCACGAACTAACCGAATGACAATTAGACTTTGTTTCGCTTTTCACTAGGTACATTGTAAAGGAAGTTACTGCACCGCTTTGCTCCGCTCCTCCTTCGCTGCTCCATTTACACATTTGAGGAGTGTCGACTGTCTGTGGCTTTAAGTGGCTCGACGAAAGTGAAATAAAGCCAAATGTTTGAATTTGGACTTTGGTAGCTTTCTGTAAGTGTCATAAGCGTAAATTTCAAAATTTGGTCTTATGTCACGGTACCAGTTTGAACTGCAGTTTGACTGTAAGCATTGCATAGCGCCTATTAATTGAATTGACTATTCAGTCAGAAAACTTTCGCCCTCAACTGTGAACTGTCTTAAAGCAAAATGGAAAACTGATGTCACCCATAAATCCGCCGCTTGTAAAATCTAATTGGAGCAGATTAGAATATCATTTCAAGTGGCTAACCGCAAAAATTCATAAAAATAAATAAAAATGGAAAAAACGGACACAAAATTCAATTCACTTTGCTAGATGTCTCCGGATTTTATGACTATTCCGTCCATCTGTCTAATTGTCATCTGTCTGCCGTTTTTATTCACAATTCCGATCATAATTCATTTGTGGATTAATTGATGACTCTGTAGCCAATGGACATGTGTTCGCTGAGAGCAGAGCGCTATAGATTTAGACTTTTAGTTGGAAGAGATGAATATACCTACTTGATGACTTACGGCGAATAATTTTATATTATTTTTATTTGTGAATTTATACGATACGTGTTGTTGTATTGTTTTTTGTCAGTTGTTTCTGGCACTTTCATTTTCTGATGACATCCATTAATCAGTGGGAAGAGGCACATGAAAATAGAACTAAAGAATTTCATCCATCAGATGATATTTTTAGATGCGACACAGTCCACTCCCTGGAGGTGAATTATTGAAGACATAATAACGTCTTTGTGATAAGTAGCAGAGTGGTTTGTTGTGATTTGTGTTGGGTATTTGGGACAGGCTGGGATTTCTTGTTCTCTGTTTTTGCTTTTTGACATACAAACATACATATAAGCACGAAGTAGCAAAACAAAAAGCTAAGGTCAGTGGTGTTGCCGAAAATAAAGATGTTCTTTCAGTGGCTGTTACATCAAGCCACTTAGGAGTCCGTGGTGTGGGACATTCGATGGAGAAAAACTTTTGTCACACAACGAAATCTGAAATCCGAAAAGCCAAACCTCCCATACTAGTTTACTTATGAATACCGAAACTGAGGCAGGAGCTATGAGTAAGAAGGTTGCAGTTCAAAGAATCTCCTTATAAGCAGAGAGGCAGACTCATGTAGAATCTTTTTTTAGAAGGTGACCCATCTGTGGAATGAATCAACGATTCTTTAGAATAGCCACCGACTCGCTTCCGAAAAAGCACTCAGAAACATTTGATCCAATCCTAACTGGAATCTTAATTAACAATGACATTCCATTGCTGATCGCAGTTTTGTTCGTGGCTCAAGTTCACCTTCAAACATACAGGCTTTTCAGGTTACAAATACTATAATAGTGTTTTTGGCCTAAATGTGGATAATCTACAAAACTACTTCCTTTAAGTGCATGTTATCACCGTATGCAACTATTATCTAAGAAATCTGATAGTATGGACTAGACTCGCAGTATGAATAAATATGGATTCCATGCCTTACTATACCAAAGTTCGTATCAACATGCACGGATGCCACCAACGAAATACATAGAACGACTACATCACATGGACTCATTGAGAGGATCTACATACATACAAATGAGGAATGACCTAAGTATGACATTCAATTGAAATTTCGATGTCAGTTGCTACCCACAGTAGCAATCGCAATTGGACAAAACATAGCCATAGCTATCACAAGGGAGTGAATTTCCAGAATTTTCGAATCCCATGGCACGGATAGTTCAACAGCACACACATTTGCGAATGCCAATTTGGGAAACGTTTTCCTGATCATTCTGAATTAAAAAGTAGAGTGGGAGTAGGGTGCAGAGTTCTGGAGATCAAGTTTACTCTGAAGATGCATGGATTAGGCAAACGTCTCTGTGATCAGTTGAGCAAATCCTTGGAAAAAGCTATTGTTAAGCTGTAGCGCGAAGAGTCTATATTTGGCATCGCTGGTCTGGGTTTCAGAAGATTTGATGGGATTATCAGAAATTACGTTACAGCCGCCCTTATAGGCTCACAATTGTTTATCAGCACCTACTCGTTGCCTCACACACGTAAAATGACTGATGAGGTGCTTCCAGGGATCAGAAATGACTGGACAATATCGATGGATTTCGTTAGAGATCTCAGTGCTTTACACGAGTCTCTTCAACATATCAGCTCACTCTACATTCCGGAGAAACTGAGCTCTGGTGGCTATTACAACGTACAATGACACGTTCGGGGTTGGTGTAAAGGCCGTGGTCGTAATAGTGGTGGAAAGGATGATTCTAAGGAAAGGATCCTAATCACTAAATTGGGACGTAAGTATGTAGACACTACTAACGACGGGTGACGAAAATTATTGCACCTCAGTTCGTGGCTCCACTGAAACTCTGGGTAACTCTGCCAAGGCCAGCTGTGCTACCATTCCCGAAACATACGCTTACCTAACACCAGACTTGAGAAAGAACTTGCCACTCGGCATGATCCCATACCAATACCATGCTGACTTTTTGGTTGACAAACGCGACATAATAAAGAGGAAGTATAGCCCCATGAAGGGGGGTCCCTTGTAGGATATATGCATGATATTGACAGGCAAAGTCAATTAAATCTAGTAACACTCGAGTAGATGACTTGGTAAGAAACATGGATCAACTGGTCTGAAAAGTTTTCACGAAAGAACTGTGTCCTACCTGACGAGTCTCACTTTTCTTTGCTAGATTTTGAAATAAGGAGCTTTTGTGGTCAGCGTTGAAATGCAAGACAACCTCGTAGTACTCCTGGTATGTCTTGTGCACTTTAAGGCAAAAAAGTCTACGGCTGATCAAACATTCGCACCATAACAGGGTTGGATAAAGTCTAAGTCTGGACATCCCTCACCCGGTTATTCACTATGGAGTGGCCCTTGATCTAGCATAGTCCCATCTGGAACGGAGACAGAAGTTACTCAAGGTTAAGATCAGATCGACCAACCAAGGCGCCATAAAGAGACTAGCCAACCCAAGAACGTACTCGAAATTGTTGACGGAAAGGAATGAAATACTTTATACCAGGTCAACCCGATTAGAGTAACTCCTCACTGCGAGCAAGAGGGCGGGGAACATGGACACACTCACGGTCAAAACCTTGGAAGTCGCTTTAAAATTTGTTAAAACCGCTAACAGTATGGATGGTATTTTACAGACAAACTGTCCAGCATGTGGAAATGACTCCAAACCATTGGGCAAATAGTACTCTCGATGTAGGCAGAACTCAATTAAGTCAGATGGTCGGGCGCTACGTCAGACACCAGACAGACTGATACTGGTGACATCTAGCAGTTTCCAGCACCAGAAAGAAATTTTGAACATTTCCTTTCCGATTGCCCTGCATTAGTAGCTAAGATGCCGTCACCTAGAAAAACGAGTCCAGTTTCGGAAATAAAACCTGGAAATCATTAGAAAATCAGGATGTTTGCTTCACCTACATCGCCCCTCTTGTCATGCGGATCTAAACGACGGGCTACTTCGTATAGCATGTTTAGACCATCAACACGAATACTTGTTTCGCCAAGAAAATATGCGGAATCTACCCGATAGATCTTACTCCCAAGGTATAACATAAATAAATCACGTAGCAACGAATCACTGCTGTTAGTTTGTGCCAATTCACAGTTCAAGACCAACGGACGTTCAAACAATACAACTTTCGGCTGAGTCGATCTATGACTATCATTACCCATTGCTGCTACTGAATAGCACAGTAGGCATGTACCGCATAATATGATACCATTACCAACCTACGCAGTGAAAAAGTTTCCACTCTGATTGATGAGTTTTTCTCAAATTTTACCATTTTCTGCTGCTGATTAACTTTGCTTCGTTTCCCACACACGGTCCATCGAAATTTCTCCCCATAAACACCACATTAGATTCTTTGGTAATAACTATCGAACAACACTATACCCACGGTAGGGCCCGTAAAAACTTAGCCTAAGTACATCTTATTAATCACTTTTAGCTCTTTTCCAGATCATGAAGTTCTTCGGTATTTAATTTAACTATTACCGCCGCCGTGCTCCAAAAGAATCCTCCAAATCCAATTAGAAAGTTCAAAAAGCAGAAAAACATCTCATCAATTCGCCTTTCAACTTCTGTCTTACGGGTTCGGTTCGGTTTGGCTCGACAGCGGCGGCCGGGGGATCTCCTCCACTATCTCATAAAATATATATACATTTCCAGACCGTATCATCAGGCACGATTCAAATTAACACCGAAGGGAGATCTCAAATTTAATAACTTTGTAATTACGCCTGTGAGACCTCGTTAAGGTTCGCTCCGCATCGTCGAACTGCAACTACTTCTACTTCACTACTTCATCATCGTCTTCGTTGTTCGTTGTTCGTTGTTCGTTGTTCGTTGTCTTCATCCTCCGACTTTTACAAAAAAGTGCAGCCGTCCCTTGATCAAGAAAAAAAAACGAAAAACAAGATGAAAAGCCCGAAAAGTGACAGCCCACTGATTTGACTGAGTAGCAGACGGGGCCCAAGCAATGCCCGGGGAAGGATTCTCCAGCGTGCGACAGTTGAGTGACCAGCAGCAGGTTTGTAGGTAGGTAGCTGTGGCTTCCGTAACAGTGGACCATATCATAGCTTGTACATCTCTCTCCTAGCATCACTTGCACAGACGTCTGACATTTCACGCATGTACGCATCTGGAGTGACACTTATTGAATATGACGGATGGTATTCCGGCGGCGGCAGCGTAGGGACTCCGTGTCAAACGCGCCGTGTACACATTAATGTGATGCGATCATCTCGAAATCAATCGCGAGCTCTCCCTCTCGGTATGACAAGGATAATGGATGCAGAATGCGATGTGGTTTAGCGATCTTGGTGGTGGCGATCCACCAAAGACAAGTAGTGCATCAGGGCTTGGCAGGAGCAGCAAGAGTGATAGAGACAGCCTGTGACAGTGGTTAATGGGGGACCTCATGCGGAGAAAATGAGTTGGCGAGTAGGAAAGGCAATACCCAACATTCGGTGGGAACGAAATATGTTCGGAGATAGTTTTCCTACAGATACAGATGCATTCTTGGACATTTGTCATAATCGTTGTAATAGAATCAGTTTGGTACGTCGCGGGGCTCCCACGGCGAAGGGACTGTTTGTTTAATCCAATGTCAACCGGAGTGACTTTGTTAAACGATGATTGTCGGGCTGATAGCAGATGATGAATGTGGTATCGTTGCACGAGCCTCTATGGTAATGGTTACGTTTGGGGATGTACGGGGAAACGCGTGAAACTAGTTTTGAAATGAATTTAACGGAAAAAACAGGGAGTGGTCACTTTTCTTTCAGATAGAAGTTGAAGCCTTCCCTTAATCCTCATTAAGCATGGCTTAGTCTGCACTTATCACATCGGAAAAACTGGAGATGAAGACTATTACTAGACTTAATGTACATATCTATCGGCTTTCGCAATAAAAGTAATCAAAAGACTGGATGTTTTCAAGGGCAGTGTGCTAGTTTTGAATAAAGTATCAGAAGCTTGTTTTCGTTGGAGAAGGAATGGTAGCCTAGAAGCAAGTTACCAACTGATTTGACAGATATCCTTCAGTTTTCAGGAAGAACATGGGCCTAAACACGATCCTTAGAATGACCTATCAAGATGTTTACACTAGTAGTCACACACACTAGCGACATTCCTGAACATTGAAGGGACAATCAACAACATAAACTTGATTTTAGTTACAAAAGCTTTAGATCAGGCTCATGTAAATTCTATTCTCTCAGACTGGATATGCTGAGAACTGGAGAAAATAAATCTGGGCTGGGCAGTAGACATTTGCTTGACTGTGGCCTTTAAGGCAGACGTCTTACCACTATTTCTCTCAAATCTAGTCATCAACGAGATCCTCGGAAGATAGATAGATAGTTAAAGCCGGACTAGTGCAGTCGCTTAAGCCGGTGAAGTTATCATGTTAGTGAATTGGGCTATATGCCCTGAGGAATAGGCCAAACTTTACGGATTTGATCTTAATGAACAACAAACTTCGAGCCATCAAGACTAAATGCAAACCAACTCCGAGTTTCGGACAAGGTAAGGTACCTAGCATGCTTAATAGATCAAAAACTGAGCTGAAAAATCAATGTTCTTGGACGCAGAAATAAGGCCACGATAGCTTTTTACGCATGGAATAGAATTTTTGGTAAAATTGGGACCGAAGCCACCCACTTTTCAAGCAAGTCTCATGTCCACATATTCCTACGGCTGGTAGCATGCTGATGAAAAAGTCACATACCTGCGCAGCCTCACAATGATCCAACGACGACCAGATATTTCAAGACAACGTCGACTACCACTCTAAATGATATTTGAGCTTTATTCAGTTTACATCATCAAGAAAAAAGGAGCGTCAATAAGTACCCTACGCCTCCGTCAATCCTGACTGGAAAAATAAATCAATCAGGCACCAAGTGGACAAATATTAATTTGCCTTCGGAATACCTATGTTCTTTAGTGATGGACTTCAGTCTTAAGCTCGATTCCAAATTTCTCTCTTTCGAAAGAGCAGTCCCTGCTGGATTCCGGGTAAGCTTTAAAGGCTACCTAGACCTAGACTGAGCATTGCCGCTTTCAGACAAAAGAATACTTTGAAATAGGTACCGACTGGTTGTATAGTATAACCGACAAACAAAGACATGTTGTTCAGCTGACTGAAGCAACTGCTACCACAGGGTACCATCATGCTATTGAGCTGTAGTACTATTCCTGGCGCTCCCTTGCAGTGCAATATCAACACTATTAACGGATATGCCCAGGTTGCTTATGTAGGATGCGAATTCGTCATGGGAAATGGGAGGTCGGATGGTGCACAGCTAACCTAACTACCATTAGGTCAGAACAGAAATTCAAAACTAAGAACATCACCAAAATGCGGCAGAATATGTATATCCATTGCATGTTGGTGTATAGAGACAATCGAATAAGACGACCCAAGGTCAGCTCTTGAAGCGGTGCAGACAAAACTGCAAGTATGCCATGTAACTGACTGCCTGCCTTGGATATTGTTAAGGTTATTAAGCAGAACGCAGGACTTCACTTAAAATAATCTGTTTCGCGACTCGGCATAGTTGAGACCCCTGTCGCAAAAGAAAACCAAGCAAAAAAGCAGAATCGACCTCCAACAGCAGAATAAGTAAGGTAACAACCTTGTGTGTGAACAATGAAAGGATTCGATTAAGTTGAGAGCTCCCTGTAAAGGTGGAAGTATATCAAAATATGTCCACTGAACAAGTGTATCTAAATTCATAGAATAGACACTTGTTACCCATAGTCAGATCGATCTCAACTACATTCGCATGTGGAAAGTAGATCGAAGTGTCTATCCCCAGTTAGTAGGATACAGTTCACTCCCTCCTTGTTGGTCGAGAAGATCTCTTAAAATAAAGGTATCACCTTTTACAGCATTCCGGACAGGAGCCGTATCTGTACACCCATTAACTGCAAATATTTTGCCCAATAAAACCTATCACCACAGCCACTCCCCGGCCGTAAGAACCATTCCATTTTTACAACTCCGTCGAGGTTTCAGCACGCAGTCACGACACAAAGCTAAAGCCTTTCCGGCACCATGCATGCACACCCACCTCATGCAACTTCACCTGATGCATAAAACACTAATTAAAAAATCCAAAAGCCTCCAACAACAACTGATTTCAGCGACTTTATGGTCAAATTTAATTCTCCATCACGCCCCACCGATTAATATCTCATCATCATCACATTTCCATTTCAACGGAATCCAATAAAACATTGAAATCGGCTCCTTCCTTTCCACACGAAGCCAAAGCCCAGAGCCAGCAAACTATAAAGACATTCCCGATCAATAAACGACCTTTCGAACCTTTCGTTTCTCGTATCGACAACGAGCGAACTTCTCTAGAAGCCCTCGTGCTTACCACCGCATGATCATCATCCATCAATCACGACCCAGCCCAAAATCTCCGCGGGCTCCAAAGAGAAGCGGGGAAAACTTTTGTCAATTCCTGTAATTACTCCGAGAATGCCCGACGGGAAGAACCAGATACCCATGCCACGCTACAGATGGCCTACGCAGATACAGTGAAAAGCACGCGCACGCGTGATGTCTGCAGAATCTTTCTCTTGGGCTCGCCCGGCTGCGGCAGGTGGTTAGGTAAATTAATTTCACATGAACGCCGACCGCACACATATGGGAGCGCACTCACCTGAAATGGGTGCCCCCAAGGGCAGCATTAGAACCGGCCGGCGAAAAAAAAAGGGCTAGGCCGCCTAATGTATGTATATCAGTGCGTTCGGAACTTTCACTGGCCGAGGCTTTTCAATAGAAGAAAATAATTTTAATGGACCATCATCATCATCATCAGAAGCAGCACCAGTCTCTACCACCCCCCACGAGAGTTATGCATTCAACAGGCAAGCCGACTCAATCCAATCACAGACTGAACCCCAGAGTCAAGTGATTTGGCACCACTTTTTGTTTCCTCTGTGTATGTGTGCTGCTTATGTTGTTGAGTTATTTCTTCCGTATGCCGGCCGTACACTGGGGAGGCCATTTGTCTACTTCCCACCGGACACTTGGAACAGCTTTTTGGTGAACTTTTCTGTTCATCTGTGCCTGTCTCTTTAGCCGGAGAGCTGGAGAGAGCAAGATAAATCGCAGCGGTCATCCATCATCAGTGAGGGCGGCGGCGGAGGCGCTCGTACAGACACTAGTAGTGGCGGCCTTCATTTCCAAATGACAAATTGGTAGCCTTTCGTTGCACTTTAATGCTCTGGAGAGGCCGAGTGATATGGATGCGTTCCGTCGTACATGGAGACACTATGGATTCTGGAAGTTCTTTTCGATTTTTTTGTTTCTCTTGTTTTGTAGTTTTGCTTTCATTGTGGATTGAATGGGGAAAGTTTGTGCCGGGGAAGGAAAAAGTTTCACTCTCTAATGGAGATTCATGAGGCAAGTTGATAAGCCGGATGCATTCCACGGGAATTGTTGGATTTGGTGATTATTTAGTCTGGCTTTCAAAAAGTATCTGCGTTATATCACAGACGTGTGGGGTGCACATTTTCGGGTGGCAATTGGTGCAGCAATTTGTACCAACCCTTGGAACACTTCCCCTATGGAGCTAGAGCGGTGTAATGCTGTGGTCATTACCCAAAGAGACAATCCATTTATTTACTTGTCTCCGCTTCGCACTTTGAATTGAGATACTTTGTATAAGAAGTACATGTGTCCTAGTATGTGTGGAGATTGGGGGGCCTTTACATAGCATAGACATCAAAAATGCCTCTAAACACCACAATTTTGAGAAATATGACCTCCCAAATAGGACGGGACTACATGCTAAAGTTTTTGTCGTATGACTGGATCAATGGAATGCCAGATCGGCGGGGGGATGCTCACATATAAACCACTTAGGATGAAAGTTTTTTTGGAACGAAAAATCCAGTGATTGAGTGAAGAAAAAAGGGTAGAAGTTGGACGAAAAAGGAAAGAGAGTTAGGTGACGATCTGCACTGTTTCAAATACTTATTGAGTTGCTAAAGAAGGAACTTCCAAATCAAACTAATAGATAGGCGGAGCACAACCATAGATTTTACCGAACAACTGCTGATTTCTCTGTGTAAATTCCTGATCCACTCTCTCGAGACTAAAGTTCATCTGGGAGTAAGGTAGCCCGAAGGCACTTTAAGGTTTGACCACTTGGCGTTGGAACAGTGTCTTAACGAGTTATTTGTCTTCAGGCAGGATTGGCGAAATGGTGGGACCCTTTGAGAACTTTTTTCATGAAGATCTCAAGTGGAAATAACCCGCACATGACTTCGAGGGTGGCAGTTAGTCACTACATGTTCGTATTGTGCCGATCGTACATATGTACGCTAGACGTTATCACGGTTCTTAGATATGTTCCATTTTCGACAGCGTGACATAAGACTAGGCTGTGGTATGTGAGGATGAGTCTTCCGACGACGGTGTTACTCAAATTGATGGTGATTTTCTGCAAATTCTGCTGCATGCGTGAAAAGCTATCAAGGCCAAGGACAGTGTGCTACTACGTCCCATAAATGGAGTTGAGTTCTATTAAGTTTCAGTGGCTCTTAGCCAGAGAGTTTTCCTCTTGTTTGCATCGAGAACTAGGTCGGTTATTGTTCAATAAGACCAAAGACAGTTGTAGTGCATACGTATAGTGCCTGGTATGACAGTATAACCGTGACAAGCAACAGCCCAAATCCCTTTTTGGTCTAGTTGAGTGGCTAGAGAACGAACTTCCGAATTTCACTGTAAACTGATAGATAAACGGAGCACAATCTGATCCCAGATACCTCTTACACGTGTGGACCTATCCCAAATGAGTCTCCAATACATATGTATGTCCATTTCCCCAACACAACCAAAACTCTATGGAAACCGAAAAATCCTCTCACCACGTGTGGAGGACGAAAAACCATCCGTCAGCACCTCAAGTCATTCAATGTTGCATTGCGCGCGTATTTTTAATTCGAAATAACGACCATTTATGTCATCACAAGCAATTTGAATATTTTAGGTTCCAAAATTAGATATTCCCCCTTCCGAGCAAATAGCAATGCATTCACCAGCAAGTGTCTTTCATCACTTTGCCAGCCTCCTGCAAGTGGGTCCTTAACACTGCTGCTACCATTCGCAAGCAGACACAGTACACCAAGCTCAGGGAGAGACAATTTCGTGATTTATATGTTTGTAGTATGTAAGTATGTGGTGGACCCACCGACATATGAATTTCATCTCGCACGCTATTTGAAATCGGAGCAAACCTAGCGAAACAGCCGCACATCTGCTTCCTTCTTCGCGAGGAGTGACATTTTTTTTTTTTTTTTTTTTTTTCGTCTTCTCTAACCAGAGTCTGGTGATTCTTTTCTTTTTCCACTTTTGTCGCTCAAGTACCATGGCACTCATACGAGGAGGGCATAATTTCAAAAGAGACTGAAACCAAAAAGGAACAAATGGGTGTGTGTGTGTGTGTGTGTGTATTTAGGACCAAAATGACAAATTTACTACAAACTCCAGCGCGGTCCTTGAGTTGATCATTATTATCATTATCATCGCTATTATAGTCATCGTTATCATCAACATCTTGGGATGTCTTTCTCTCGCTCTCTGTATAGATGTTTCTGAAGTGCCTCCTTGCGGATGAGTGAGTCAGGAATTGGGATTCGGAAAGAAGATACGTTTTTTTTTTTTTCTGTAAATAAAAACAGCACTCATCGGTGGTTTTACATTTCTGTCAGGAGCTGAACGTAAGTACTGTAATATGTCTGTCCTCTGTGCGATATCTTTCGATGATGAATGCAGAGTCCTTTTGGAAATATTGGGACGTTGTTGATGTTGTTTTTAGATAGAAAGAAACTGCGCGTCGCATGAATAAAAAAAAACGCATCCTTCGCTTGCGATCATTTGCTTTGTTTGACACAAAAATCTATTGTTTGGCAATGCTTGAGGTTATGAAAACATTTAGGGGTATGTCGTTGGTTTTGTCATTATAGCCGGTGCGGTGTGTCCTGTGATTGAAGTGGAGATAATATTGACATGTGTGTTGAATGGTTCGAATGGTTTCAACAAACCATATTATGCGGAGAACAAGTTCGCAGGATGATTTTATCGACCGACAGTGGAATTGCTTACGCTTGAAGGAATAGGTGTGGCAAGGGCAGGTATGTAAAGGATCGGGACTGGAATATCATAAAAAACGTAGCGAAGACTAGGTCTCTGGTCATATTTGAATCACCACTTTTGTAGTATGTTTTTATAATTTGAACGCATTATTCGATCCATCCATTATCGTAAATGGCAAACATTCAACTAATATTATGACACTTCAGATGACAGCTGAGTTTGGCAGGTGTCAAATGGTAGCGCTACCAACTTGAAACCACGAAGTGAATGACTCTGTAGAACATAAGAGGTTTTCAATAAGGACATAACAGTTTTGCACTTAAATTAAACACAGAAAAATTGCAATATCGGGCTAAAATCGATCTTGTTCGTATAACTACCGTAATAACGTGTCCAGCGATCAATTTTTTGAACCCAATTTTTCATTACTCTTTAATTTTTCATGGATATTGTTAATGAGCTCCTTTGTCGTTGTTGGGTTGTTGGCATAATATAACCACATCAACGTTTTTAAATCGTACGAAGTATGTACATATGCAGGTGATCAGTCGACCAGACCATTTCTCGAGATTATAAGGTTACCAAACTTCCCCTTCAATAGAGCAATTGTTTAACTAGCTGTGTCGCATGTGGCACAATGTTGTCGGAACCACATGTCACTGATGTCAAGTTCTTCAATTTTTTTTATCAAAAGCCTTCCAACATGGCACGATAGCTGAGTCCACTGACCGTACCATGAGCGTCATATCTTCAACATAAAATCCACACCAAATGGTCCCTTTTTGTGGATGCAACGGAGTCTTCTGAAGTACATGTGGGTTCGTTGCTGTCCAATGAAGCTAGTTCACAAAGCCCGTAGGACAAAAAAAAAACTCTCAAAGTAGCAATCACTGATTCAAAATTTCGGTATAAATTTGTAATCATTTTTAAAAGTTAGTCTTTCGTAAACTTCATCTTTAAAAAAAATGTTAGTCTTGAGTAACCTTCTGATATTAACAGATCATAGAAAAAGTTTAAGGGTGCGTTTATATTAAAATAGAAAAATGTTATGTCCCTACTGAAAAACCCTTTACAAGTATTACATTTGTAAGCGTGTAGCTACAAGAGCAAATAAAGTGTGGCGATATCTTTATATTCCGTAGGGTATAAGCTAGGGCTTATGACCTAATCAGGAGTAGACTAAAAGGGAACGAGATCGAGTGTAAGCCAGGAAGTACTTCCGTTGGATGGAGAGAATATCAGCAACGTCGTCTATGCCAGGATAGATCTCGAAGAACAAAACGAAGCTGAATATTTTTACTTCTAGGCACATGATCTCAGGCAATTGAGTAGTAAGGCCTTGTCAAGAAGCACTAAGGAAACTCTATATAAGACCCTCATCATCCCAGTCCTGCTCTATGGCGCAGAAGCATGGACGTTAACCAAGATGGATGAAGATATCCTTGGTCGTTTCGAACGCAAAATCCTTCGGATGATTTTCGGTCCCATTTGTGTTGACGGGCTATGGAGAAGGAGATTTAACAGCGAACTCTACGAGCTGTACAGCGACATCGACCTAGTCAGAAAAGTACGCATAAGCCGTCTAAGATGGCTAGGACATGTAGAGCAGATGGACATCAACGCTCCGGCCCGAAGAGTCTTCGAATCCATCCCGGAGTGACAATGCAGTAGAGGAAGACCTCGCCTTAGGTGGCGTGCACAAATGGAAGAGAACCTCAACCAACTTGGAGTGCGTAACTGGAGGCAGTTAGCCAAAGACCGCGCTAACTGGAGAGGCTTGTTGGTTGAGGCCCAGGCCCACCCCGGACTGTAGCGCCACCTAAGGAAGGAAGGAAGGCACATGATCTATCTAAAACGGGGACCAAGCATGACTAGCGTACTCTAGGAGTGGACGGATAAAGGCAATGTAGAGTGATTTGGTCATGGAAGAGTTGGAAATTTGTGGACAAAATGAGGGAGGGACTGACATGGAAAACTATCGATACGTACTAGTTGAAGATTACATTTTTAGGCAGAGGAAATAGGTTTGAAAAATGGGTTTATACATACATATGTATGTAGTTAGAATGTAAAGAAAAGGACCTAGATTACTGCCTTGCGGGACACCAGAGGTGGTATTGCAGCATGCCAAATATAGCGCATAAAGCGATACAAGCTCACAAGTCTGTTACTCTTAAATTTCGAAGAATTCGCTTGTCCATCATAAATAACTTTTTTGCAAATAGCAGCGGGAATAATACCGGCGATTACCCACACGTCTCATACTAAATGCGGCTCAATACTATAAAGAAGTAGAACGCCCCATTTTTACCAATGCCAACACGGTTTCTTAAGCATCGACTAAGTTACTGCTGTTCGTTTGACGTTTCAACTGGTGTATGCTCTATTTTGTCAAGGATTTGATTTCATTAACTCAGCAAGCCGAAGCCAATGTCTACAGTTAATGGAGATCCCAATCGGACCAAGTTGTCTGACTGTTTTTGGGATAAATTTAAAGAGGATGTCTTGGCTCATTCATTTATAAAGGAAAATTGGGTTCTCTCAATGAATGCTAATGGCACTGTTACTAGAGGAATGACCTTGAAGCGATATCACTAGCCCCATCCTACACCAAAAGTTGCCTCTCATTCAAATATCTGTGGAACGTTTCAAGAAGAAGTCCTTCAATACTACATTTTCTAACATTTAATAAGAGAACAATGTAGGATCCACCCAACCTTTAGAGGATAAGAAATCAATCTCTAACTTATCGTTTAAACTTTGGCTGTATACTAATTGTTTGGGCAGAATTCGCCACATATCGGTTCGTGACTGCCAAGTTGTAGCAGGAAATCTATTTTTCTCAAAAATTGCCTTAGTAGCCCAAATAGGACAGTTTCTAGACTGAGAGTGTCTATTACAAAACCAAAATAAAAATAAAATGTGGGAATGTATGACTTTCTCTGACACCACTATGTCGGATAGACTACCAAACACTTGCTTAGCTAGTAGAGTGACGCATACAATTTTCTTAGAATACGGTGTCATCTCCAAGGACTCTGCGATTGTTTTGATAAACAACATGTCACATTGGCCGACTTGAGCCATAATCAACTTCTCCATACAACATGCTGTTTCATTTGTCATCGTTTCAACATCCACCATCTGAACAAGCAGTGTCACGCAATGAGAAAAACAATTGAAGTATCTACGACATACCATCGCAGCGCATGGCGTCATCTTCAACAACATTATGAACTCTAAGCACCAGACAAACACCAGACTCCATACCAACTGACAGATGGAACATTGCATCCATCACAAAAAACAGCAAAAAACCGAGCACAATGCTCTCCAAGAAGATTTACAATTGCTCCACCAGTGCGAGGCGCCGCGACATGATCATGCAACTAATTTGCTCCACACATCTACAGGGCACCCCAGCTCTATCCATCTCCCAAGGCATTAATTACTCGTGCAACGCACATAAATCCCCGAAACGTCAATTTGTCAGCGTTTTTTTGCCGTCACACGAGAGTACTCACGCCAAAACCGCAGATACGGATAATTTTAGAACTCTTGCGGTATGCACTCCCTGTCGTAGTGTATCTCACATGCAATGTTGGCATGTGCATCCCATTGGCAGACAATATGTTTGCGGGATTCCTTACCAGATTCCACATGTCAAACATTCCAGATTGGTTCCCAGGCAAGGCTTCCGAATATTCGGTCAACAGAATTCCCGAGAATTCAACAATTAACGTTTTCAATTGAAAGCAATCCCTCCCCATTCACAAAGACCAAAGGCTCACCGCTAATCCATTTGCGATTATGGTAATAAATTTTAAATCATCATAAGCACCATCGTAATAATTCGGTTTGTTTGGATGTGTGTTAGAGGGAATAATAATTACAAATAGACCGAAACTGAAACAAACGCTGCCGGCTGCTCTCTGGCCGGTCGGAAACCTCAGAATGGAAAGTAATAACCATTTTGAGGTATTTTTTCGCTAATCTTTGTAAGCGAACGCTGGCACGAGTGCTAGCACCACCAGTGTTCCATGTGGTACGGTGTGCTGGGAAGCCACCCTGCCGCACACTGCTGCAGCGAGATACAACAGGCGTGGTAGTGTAAATGGGAATGACTAATTTATCATGTTTTTCGGAGCTCATTCATAATTGACGGGCGGTCAGCACTTTGAAAGAGGAGAAGCCGGCTTGCAGTTCATTCTGGTTTCGGCCGATCCATAGAACATTGAAATTAAAGAGTTTTGATGAGACCACTCTCATCATCCATCAAATAAATTGCCAAGGCCACAGGTAAAACAGAGAACTGTAATCGATATCATAAGCCGTTTTTTAATGGAGTAGCTGCAGTGCGAGGCATCATTACTAGAGATACGAAACTTGGCAACCACTTCGAATCAAAATCGGTTAAGGATTTGATGAATAACACCGATTCTACTAGAACTGCGTGGAATTCTAGCCTCTTGTTCGCATACATACCTGGGGAAGATCAATCAGCGCAAAGGCTCCGAAATGCGTCCAATTAGAGGACAAAGTGATTTTTGTTCCTTTCATTCTAAAATAGATACTCGTATGTATTTCAATTGCTTGCCCATCCAATTTTGACAGAGAATGCATCAGTAGACCCTTTAGAAGCGAAGAAAGAAAGGATTTCTTTATATTTTCAGGAGATACGGCAACTGCTACCTCAATTTCGATGTACATACGATTGTATCTATTTAAGTAGGAAAGGAGTTAATAAAGTCCATTTAACCCCACGAAGGGTCCAAGGACTCTTCACATGAAAAGTCTTCATAACAAGACTCGGGCGGCAAGGACATTATTTCTTAAACAACAACCTAATTGAACATATGCAGATCCTTAACAATGAGGGTACCAGACCTTATTGGGACAATCCTCAAACCAAGCAATTGGTACCTCAAACAGATTGATTCGCCGACGTTTCGAAAATGTCAAATAGTAGAGTCTGCTCTACTCTACTTCTGTCTTCCAAGCAAAGCCTTGGAAACATGGAAACATTTTATCAGATAGCCAAGCCGTTCTGAAAGCCTTTAAGCCCTCTGGTTTTGAATCTAGACTGATTTAGAACTGTGGTCGAACCTTCCCACAGTTATCCTTCCACAATAAAACCACATTAACAGGGGTACCACAGGACATATTGGTATGGCTGGGTATGAGGCTGCTGATGAACTTGACAGATTCGTTGCCCAATTTCTACATATTCGTCCTAAGCCCTTCTGTGGTGTACTTCCCAGACAAATAACGATAGCTAACCATTACTTGGACAAGGCTGAAACACTTCCATAAAGGTTTTATGTCGCCTTCTTATGTCCTGCCTAAGCTTGCTTCATGAACTTGATTTCAGCTAGAAGGCAAAGCCACGCAACATCTTTAAGGGGGTTGGGACTATAGAGGTAGAATTATCTAAATAATGTAAAGGAATTATACCTTTGGCCAAAGTGCAACAGACAATCGGAGGGAATTGTAGCCTCTAGGGTTGGTAATGATTTTAAATGCTTCCAGAAGTTCAGTAACGATCTTAAGTTTGTCCCTAATACGAAGCCTATGGGACAGTTGCGGGCAAATAAAAGAGGCTTGAGATGGTTGTTGTTTAAGTTGATCCATTCTTTTATCGACTTCGATACAGTGGAAAGAATGACTTTGGTGAAACTACACTTTTAGTGTCCAGGGACTCTGATGCTGATTAGATAGAGATTCCGATTTCGCCTCGCATTGTGACCGTACAGACTCCAGATCTGAAGTTTGAAACAAGTCCATTCAGCCAAAATGGTAATGTCTACTGTAATTTAAATCTCGAGGACTTTATGGCGAGCCTTTGGATACTTTACAGTGTCTGTTTATCTAGAAAGGGTGACTCTATGATACTTGATTTCTTTAGAGAAATTTAAACTCAGTTTATCGACACAGATAATAGCCAAAGAGTGGGGTCTTATTGTTACAGAAGATTAATTAAAATTCTCAGTGACTTCAGAGCGCAACCTATGTATCTACTGGTCTATCTACTACCTATGGGGACAAATTTCGTCAATAAACCAATGAAGCCTCTCAACGATATAGCGACACAACTTAACTTGGAACTTATGACAGAAGCAAGCTTCCAAGTTTTTGTAAAATTCTCATTCAGAGTGTTTGTGTCAACTATTTACTTTTCCACGTCTAACGTCCTGAGATAGACTTATGTCTTCCGATTCAGCTCTAGATCTCCCATCCAAGTCGAGCTATTGTGTCAACTATTTACTTTTCCACGTCTAACGTCCTGAGACAGACTTAGGTCTTCCGATTCAGCTCTAGATCTCCCATTCAAGTCGAACTATTGTGTCAACTATTTACTTTTCCACGTCTAACGTATTGAGACAGACTTAAGTCTTCCGATTCAGCTCTAGATCTCCCATCCAAGTCGAGCTATTGTGTCAACTATTTACTTTTCCACGTCTAACGTCCTGAGACAGATTCAAATCTTCCGATTCAGCTCTAGATCTCCCATTCAAGTCGAGCTATTGTGTCAACTATTTACTTTCGTACATCTAACGTCCTGAGACAGACTTAAGTCTTCCGATTCAGCTCTAGATCTCCCATCCAAGTCGAGCTATTGTGTCAACTATTTACTTTTCCACGTCTAACGTCCTGAGACAGACTTAGGTTTTCCGATTCAGCTGTAGATCTCCCATTCTAGTCGAACTATTGTATCAACTATTTACTTTTCCACGTCTAACGTCCTCAAACAGACTTAAGTCTTCCGATTCAGCTCTAGATATCCCATTCTAGTCGAACTATTGTGTCAATTACTTACTTTCGTACATCTAACGTCCTGAGACAGACTTAAGTCTTCCGATTCAGCTCTAGATCTCCCATCCAAGTCGAGCTATTGTGTCAACTATTTACTTTTCCACGTCTAACGTCCTGAGACAGACTTAGGTCTTCCGATTCAGCTCTAGATCTCCCATTCAAGTCGAGCTATTGTGTTAACTATTTACTTTTCCACGTCTAACGTCCTGAGACAGACTTAGGTTTTCCGATTCAGCTGTAGATCTCCCATTCTAGTCGAACTATTGTATCAACTATTTACTTTTCCACGTCTAACGTCCTCAAACAGACTTAAGTCTTCCGATTCAGCTCTAGATCTCCCATTCAAGTCGAGCTATTGTGTCAACTATTTACTTTCGTACATCTAACGTCCTGAGACAGACTTAAGTCTTCCGATTCAGCTCTAGATCTCCCATCCAAGTCGAGCTATTGTGTCAACTATTTACTTTTCCACGTCTAACGTCCTGAGACAGACTTAGGTTTTCCGATTCAGCTGTAGATCTCCCATTCTAGTCGAACTATTGTATCAACTATTTACTTTTCCACGTCTAACGTCCTCAAACAGACTTAAGTCTTCCGATTCAGCTCTAGATCTCCCATCCAAGTCGAGCTATTGTGTCAACTATTTACTTTTCCACGTCTAACGTCCTGAAACAGACTTAGGTCTTCCGATTCAGCTGTAGATCTCCCATCCAAGTCCCTTAACTGGGGTACTTTCTCTGAACCAGATATTAGTTCATGTCAATAGTTTTTCCATACCTCCCCCCCTATACCCCAGTTGGCCTACTGACTTTCACTCTTCCAATACACTTTTCCTAATTGACTTCAATGACGCCCCAAGATTAATGACCACAAATGATGGATGATGCCACAAGAAACAAAGAAAAAAAAGATCAACCATAGTCTCAACTCATTTCATGCTATATGTGTGAAGCCATCAAGACTATATGGAACCACCTCTGGCATTCACGTCGTCGAACTTGAGATGTCGCCTTCTTCAGGAATCACTTCGCCGATACAGCCAATTACCACAAACAACCGAGACCGGACGGGCAGAAGAGCAAATATTTTTCAAGAGTGGCCCTCAAGTGGTTCAGCATACTTGAATGCATTGGTTTCAAGTGGAATGAGGTAAACTGTTTTTTTTGTTGTTGCTGTTGTTGTTGTTGTTCTCTTGTGAAGGAGAAAAGATATTTATGCGTGCACACCAGCAATTATCGATGACACCATCTTTCCAAACAAAACCCAACCCAAGGACCTTTGGTGACTTGCGACTTGCGTTTGGTCATTAGTAAGCCGCCCACATACATGTACTATGTGTATGTAGATGTGTTGTATATTCCCAAACATGGGGGGTTTGTAGTCGTTTTTCACTCTCGGTTCGGTCTTGGATTTTGGCCAAGTGGACGACGACGACGACGAAGACGACGACAACAAATTAATTTCGGTTGCCTAATGTGGTCGATGGTGGTGTGGTATTGGCGGCCGTGGTGGTGGTGGCACCATCGGCAGAAGCGATGGTAATTTCGGAGGTAATTTCAATGGAAATTTATGCAAATCGCAGTAAACACCAATTAATTTGTTAACCACCGGTATAGTCGTTGTCTGAGAAGAGTGTCACCCCGTCGTCCGTCGGGGCGTAGAATTACTGGACGAAGTGGTTCGTCGTGAGATGTGTTCGCCTTGAACGCCTACGAGTGGTTTTATGCGAAATTTATTAGATGGGCTGGACAACGATGGCCATTGTGTACACAAGGAAGGTGGAATCTTTAAGTGAATGGTTTATTGGTACAATAGCTCGGATGAGGTATGGTGTTATTTTTTTATTGCAGGGATCGAGGGTAATTATTGCTGATACGATTGGTATCCTGGTTTGCTTAATGTGGTTTTCAATTTTATAGGGTTAAACGATTGACCTTACATGCATATAATATGTTCTAAGAGTAGCTTACCCTTGACTAAGGGTTGACACTTGATGGTAATCTAGCAAGAAGCAGCAAACACTTAAGTGAACAACCAAACACCTAACCAGCAAGGGAGCCGGCACATTCTAGCTTAAGACCAAGAAGTTATTTTATTGCTACTGGAGTTAATCTCGTTGTCATCATGCCAACATCGAATGGAACTAAATTCTTCCCTTTTATGCCTCTTATGCTACAGTGGGCTGTGAAAGCGTTCACCACCTCTCTAACACTGTACTTGACTAAACTAAGAGTTTTCTTCGGTAACGTTTGCCTAGAGAACCAGGCAATGTATATTTTCAA
Organism: Xylota segnis; assembly: GCA_963583995.1. Taxonomy (NCBI): domain Eukaryota; kingdom Metazoa; phylum Arthropoda; class Insecta; order Diptera; family Syrphidae; genus Xylota; species Xylota segnis. Next base: position 7,149,974 of record OY757239.1, on the reverse strand, counting down.
ACCCAATTGACAGTAAGGATCAAGTCCTTTACCCAGATTCTGACTTTGATGATTCGAGTTTGACCCTGATAAGTCTGGCAAGAGATATAGAGCATCACTCTTACGATCCAAGTTATATAAGAGTCTAGTGAAATGGACGACAATGTCTTGAGTGGTGCCTGACTATCTGGTAAGATCTACCTCCTAGGGCCCCTGGCCTGGCTCATTGACATAGACTTCAGTCTAACCTACCAACAGTTTACTCAATCGTAAAGATTATCAGTCAGTGTCTCTATATCCAAAGTTACTTTGGACTTCCACATCATGGCCAAGGTGGAGTACATCTAGTGCCACGTTTCGAAAGTTCGAAAGGAACCAATGCAACAAAAAAGGACCAGACAGAAATCCTATCAATCCAGAGACCACAGATGATCTAGAAGTAGAAGAATGGGAATGAGCTTATGTAGAAATTGTGGCGATACAGAGGTAAAGGAAGACACAACACACTTCCTCTGGCCAAGCCTCAACACCATTAGACCCAATATTTCCACCTAAAATAACCAAACATCACACCCTGACAATGATGTTGTGGATGGTGTAGACCATGTCCCTTCAAGGAATAGAGCTAAGCTGCAATTCAATGTATCATCGTTGGATTTAGACCAAAAGTTCTACAGCAATGGCGTTTACTGGCCCACATGGCTCTATTGGTACGTTCAATGGCGGACTTGATTTGAGAAGCCCGAGATGTTTAACCTCACTGGAGTGAACTAGTTTTGTTGATGATGACAAGTCCTCGATCAACCAGTCTATATTATGTTTAAAGAAATAGAATGATTTTGCAAAGATCATTGGAAAGTCCTTCTCTGCTTCACCATTGTAACACGTGCAGTAAATCACCGGAGAAAGCAATGCATATCGTCAAGCCATTGGCGATGTAGACTGGGCTCTATAGAAGATTCTCGATGACTACTGACAGAAGTTTCAAAAGGACTCTTACTGTACTGCAGTCATAGATACTGACTTCTCCACAAGAGAAAAAAATAATTTGACTCTGATTATAAATCTAACCTATTGGTTGGTTAAATCCTCGATATCTGTCCAGAGCCATGTTCGCCCCAGCTATTGAGCCGCATCGAGTGACATCAAAAGCGCCCTCAATCTCAAAGCAAATAGACAAACCTGTTCCCTTGAATTGAAATGTTCCACGGCAACATAGTCTATTGATTCCCAAGTTGCTAACAATATTGATTTAGAAGAGGTTGAGTTATTTAAATCTCATGGACTATGACCAGGACTAAGGTACATATATTCACTGAAGTTATTAGTAGACAGTGTGTCACTGGAACTATGTTCTGGACTGATATTCCTCGAAAGGAGCGTGTTCCAGCAGAGGTAAGACTGAGTAAAGCAGAAGATATTTCGTGTCTTGATCACGGAAATCAATGAGACTTTTACCTTCCTAGCTACTTTAAGTATATCGATTGCCCCCTTGGCTGGAAGCAAGTGAAATATGATGCCAACCATAGACTTATCATTCCTAAGGAGCTCTGCAATCAATTAATGAACTTTGTACATGCATGAAGCAGGGAGCTCTATGATAATACATCATTACTTCCATGGTTTTCTTTCAGAAATAAATGGTCCAAAAAGACTGATCAAAGGAAAGCGCTAATGACTGAAAACTTCCACAACCAGCGTGAGCTGGTCTCTGTTTTCTCACCAGTCCCAGGCACCCGACTTCAATTACTCATCCTACCGTAACTCGATAAAAATGAATCTAAGCACGAGTTCCCTAGATTTAAAGACATTTCACGCATCCCGCGGAAAAAGATTCCCAACTTCCCTTTTACCCAATAAAACCTTAGTGCTACTCTACCTCCGTGAAGCCAGCATGTGGCAATCATTAAATTTCTTGACAAATTGCCCAAGTCACTTTCAAGAGTGAACGTGCACCAATCCATCTGCCCATCGACAAGCCTAATTTACACGTGTCCAGCGTCCAGCGTCCAACTGTCCCGTCAATTAGCAGCAACCGATTCCCATATATTCGCCGTCGTACGAACCTATCCACCGCACAACAAACCCTAACTAAACAAGGATATGTTAACACGTATTGTCCGCCTCAATGGTCCAGCAATGATTTCGTAATTGTTACACGATGACCGACGTACCAGTGTGCCCGCACTAGGCCCATTAATCATAGAACGATGGACGATTGAACGTAAATTGCCTCCGATTGGCTACGCCTATCTATTCGACCCCCACAGGCCAATGCAACGCAGATCCTTGATCAGGAAATGATTTCGCCTTTTTTTCTCGAATATCTAATAAAATTGTGATTTTTTTTTTTCTCACAGCGATTCATATACTGTGTGGCAGAAAAAAGTGTCCTTTTGTGGGAAAGGCCCGAAACCACCCAACCCAAGGGTTGATTTTTTCGAACGCAAATTCCGAACTTTACCCTCGGTGCGCATCGAACGGAATGAATTCCTGTGAAACTGGTGGAAAAATGTTTTATTGTCACTGTGGAACGAATTTGATTTGATATGACACATTTACAGTGCGGCTCGGGGTACGGGGACTTTCTGCCATTTTCCCAATGGGGCGGCCAATTCGTTACACCTTCGACGAAGGGACTTTGGACGTTTAGATGTTGGGATGAAAGCCCTAGTGTAAGGGAAAATGTTTAATTCTTTCTTCCACCAGCAGCCGGTCTTTGAGGAGGGTTGGACGCAATATAATCTGAAAACCATTATTAGGAATCGAAACATGGCGGACGTGTATTTAAAAATAGGAATTAAAGAGGGTCTACAACACAGCCACGCCTACTAATTGATTCCATCAATGACAAATGGTCAGCATGAGGTTGGCAAAATGTATATATAGTTTCAGGGTTCTTAATTGCTGGGTATTGCAGCATAGGTCGTGTGCGAGTGGTTGACTTGGAGGCATGAACCTTAAGCCCGGCTTTGGTTGGGATTTCAAAATTGGAATCAATATATGGTGAGGTTAGATTTTTTTCGCAGGAATGATCTCAGCAGAGATTATCCTTCCGTTATTAGTGTGTGAGCATTTGCTACCAGAGGGTAATAGTATTTCAACTGATATGGGTGGGCACTGGACAGAATCGTGAAATTTTGCAGAATCTGTTGACCAATTTTCAGACAAGAAGTACAGAAGCTGCTCCAAGGAGACAGCATATGACATTCAACAAAAATGTCGACAACATCTTGAAGCCGAAGCTCGTTAAAGCTTCGAGTTGGAAAGACCCTCCATAAGAGAATATCCCAACAGTACACATTGGTTGGTTAACACTTTCCGCAAGTACTTTCGTTCTAGCCACGACAGGTACCACTTTTTCATTCAGCCATCTCGAGACTGTACAGGAATAACCCCAGTTTGCTGCTCATACAAAGAACCCAATACTAGGGATTGGTCAGCGACTATCTGCAAAATATTACATCATAGTTGGAGTCAACAACCTGATCAACCGAGCAACGTAGAGACTACCGATTAAGGCCTTACCAAGCAAAATTAGAAAGTTCCAAGGAAATTGAGCCTAAATGTCAATGTGAAGTCCAAAATTTGTTCGTGGCCAAGTTTGCACGACAAGGAGCTATGAGGTTGAGCCGATGCATCCGCTTACCAACAGAACATGAACTTATAAACTGTTGGCCCTTAAAAATGTTTAACCAAACCCAAGTACAATGGCATTGCATTCGAAACCTAAGCCAGGGAAGGTATAGAATAAGTCATCTTCGAGCCGGTAAGACGCCTAAATAGGAGTATGACATCAAGCTCCATTTAGAAATTGGCTAGACTTCGCACAATGGCTTAGAAATAAATAATACCATGCAGTTCAGACACCACACTGGTAACAGGGAAGCAGAAAATAATAAGTCCTGATAAGTCTTCTTCAAACAAGGTAAAGTGATCCAATGTTTTCCTATACAAGAGTCCAAGAGGAGCTTATGCAAGTACTATCCAAGTTTGCCTCCTTCAATAACTCAATAACACCTATATTGTACCTAACTTTACCAGGAAGGCCTTGAACTTAGAGAATAAAAATTCTTCTTACTTGACAGAGTTTCTTTGAGACCTTCTCTGTAGGTGAGGAAATGGACTCTAGACCCTCAGTTTCTATGAAACGGTTCCTCAGAGAGTAGTTGACAATCAAAAAACAAAAAGGACGAACGAGAAATAATAGCTTCAACGAAGGATCAGTGTAGAGGAGCAGTGATACGATCAAAGGAACCATTCCCCAAGATTTATGCCAAGTATTGTGGCGGACGACCCGAACGTTGGACGACGCTATTAGATTCATAAGACTAAACCGAGAACGCAAGAGGAGAGTCTGTACCTCGGATTCTAGAAACGCTTGACTATCATCTTGTCGTGAGAGAGTTACCCCAGGATACACAGTACAGAAACACGAATGGTTCCGAGAAGCCTAGGTTAGCATTATGTATGAAGTAGATGGCCATGTGGCGCCAGGTGGTAAATTTAGAACTTCTAGGAAACAAAAATCGGAAAAGGAACCTACGGAACGCTCGTCAAGAGTAGCTTAAGATATTAGTCTTAAAATCTAATTTCGTTTCTATTTTCATATGTATGGAACTAAGGTATAAAGAAAGATCTAATGTATGTTTTTTGTCAACTCACGTGCTAGGAAACGAAATTCCATTCTTCTGCAACTGCAGCTCGTTACTTTGATTCTGAAACGAAAAGAGAATTATTTTGAATTTTTTTTTTGAATTTGAGTTTTACAATCATAGAGAAAGAGTACAAAATTCACATTGTTCATGGTTCAGAGCTGTAAAAGAATGCAATGACTTCAAAGACTTCAACTGACTCGAACAAACTGAATGCATTCACTTACTTCAAATGACTTAATGGATGGATTCAGGGAATGCTAGTGACTTAAAGGTGACTTCACTGAATGCAGAGCAGAGGAACTCCAAATGTAATGTTGATCTATTTTATTTAAGTTTAAGTCATTACATATTGATGTATCGTAGTATGACTTCAAGAAATCCATTCCATAGAGATTGCATTCTTTCACAGCTCTGGGGTAGTTTTACAGAGTAGATCATCTCAGTTTATTAAAATTTATTCAGGAAGAAGACATTGGAGTAAAGGATTGACAATTGTAAGAAAATGTAGGGAACATGTGGAAGTATGGAGTAACTTGACATGTCATTTGGTCTAGACAATTGGAAACAGCGTGCCCGGAATTGAAGCATGTAGAAGGCTGCCGCGAAGACTCTTCACTGAGGATTAATGCTCCGTTCGAGACTTGATAAGGATATATTGAGGAAGAAACTGATCCAGTAGCTATACTTGTAGGACAAAATAATCGGTTACAAAGCAGCAAGTACCAAGTGCCAAGCAACAAGTACTTCAACTCGGTGTTCAGGGAACACAGAGAACTCAGCCTACCGATCATTTTGGTTTAAAGAGTATTTAAGAAGTGGTGACAGGAAAGTTTGTCAGCAAAACCCTCTACTGGACTTGAACTCTTGTTCAATAGATAAATGGATACTGGAAATGGGGCCTAACTTAAGGAACTTTAAGGGAACTACAGTACATACTATATGCGACTACATGTCCCTTAAGCGGTAGCACTCATAATATATATTCAAGTACCCAAATGGACCATCTGGATGGTATACCACTTCTTCCATCGCATAACATTCCACAACACCCAACTCATCGTTACATTAAGCCGTAAATCAAATCGCCGGATAATCCTTTACACCAAAACCAAAACGAACCACCGAATCGCATTAAGTCACCGTGTAAGCCGCACAAACACAATACCATCCCAAAACCACTTTGATTGACTTCAATCGCCGAGGAATTAATTAGTTTGACACAAACGCTTGCCACTTACCTGGGTGGCCATCAAAGTGCGAAGCCCCCCATGCGGTATGCTGGCGCAACCCTACATTTTGTAATTAAAAACCTGATGGAAGAGTTGACCTTTTCTCCCCTTTTTTTAACAAAGAATTTCCTTCTTTCCTTCTTCTCTCTTGCTGTGCAACATTTCAATCCGATTTTCCGATCTTTCTCAACCTTTGGGACGATGACGAAGGAAGGAAGGAACGAAAAAAGAAACACAATTGATACCCAGAGAGATGAAGATGATGTCGGATGATGATCTTTTCCTTTCAGCTAGGTGCAGTCCTCGCTTCATCTTTGGCGCGCATAAGCAGCACAACAATATAGCCAATCCCCCGAAATCTAACAATTTCCGCATTTGAATGCCAGCCCAAGACGCAGGAAAAGTTCATCGTGTGGGTCATGGTTGGTGCTACGGTCCCCGTCTCTGATTCACGCATTTTCCTTGGCTTATCTCGTCGCGTATACGCAACCTGGAGTATAGCCATGAATGGCTGGGAGTATGTCGTGCCCTTTTGGCCAGAAGAAACCAAAAAAGAAAAGGAACACGCGGATCGCTTGTGCGAATTTCTACGGCTCGCCGCCGCCGTCGTCGCCGTCAGAACAAAAGGTGATTATGTTACAGCGGTACTATGCGACTTGACAGGGGAATTTCGCCTTCGGGGATAGATAGGTGGAGCTGTTGGAACCAGAATGATAATATTTGTGTTCTGATGGAAGATACCGCCGATGGAAATGACAGAAGAATTTCAATATTCGAGATACTTGGCGGTTGATTGAATTTTTTTATCTAGCCCCGGGCTGTATATGATCGACTCAATTCAATGATCGGTTTTGAGATGAGATGATTAAGATCAATCGGGTTCCTCCTTCGGCGCAACACAAATTATCTGATTTGTCAGTTGAAAGCGAACTTCCCTTAACGGTGTTAAGTCATCGGTTTTGTATGTGAATTCGAGTGGAAGCAGTTGTGGACTTAACATGAACAGGAATGGAACGAACACTGCAGAGACTGTAGCAACCCTAAGTTTAAGGAACATTCCCCATTCTTTCTATATGAATGTCCAAGCATCAACAGAAAGGTCCACTTTGTCAGTCTGGGTAATAGTGGCAGTAGGTGATAGTGAGATGGACAAGTCTGCCTTTCTCAGGCACCACGGCGGTTAGTGGCAAGCTTCGTCACACTTAAGGCCTAGAAAAAGTCGTGCGCTGTTGCGTTGACAGCTCCTCTACAAACTCGGTCTTTAGTTCAGTTCTGGTACAGAATAGCTGTGTATGATTTTCTACTGTTGATGGCAATGCTGAAGTCCAGGTAGGTAGTCCTAATCTCTCTGTTATGGTGCCACTGAGATGTCGTACAAGAGTTTGAGGAGACCTATAATATCCATTCTCTGATTCACTTCATCACTCTGATCTATGTATGTTAGGGGAGCTGATATCCCCACGCAGCCGCTGAGATTGTGGGCGTAGACCAAACAAAATTTATCTACTTAGCTTTGTCAAAGCCAAAATTAATCTCAATCGGCTTTATCCTATGAAAAATGGAAAATTCCCAAGAAATTCATAATTGAAAAGCAAAACAATAATTTACGACGAAACATGAAAAGTACCTCAACTCCTCTGCCACCTACACAGGTTTCAAACTCAAACCAAGACTCATAACCAGTTCCCGTCTAATCCAATTCAACACCCGATCGACGCCGCCACCATCACCGCCTCATATGGGCTTATCCTTCCAGCCCATATGGGGATAATGAAAATTCCATCATCGTCACCGTAAACATAATCGGCGGTCGCAGAGTAACTTTTCCATTAAACAAATTGTGATAGGATTTCAATTCGCAATGATGTTTTCATTTCATTTTTATTATCCTTTCATTTCATCCTTGAAGGTTGTTTTTTTATTTTTTATTATTTTCATCTCATTGTTGTGGAAGAAAGTTTATTTATCCTCTCTGGGGGCGTTTGCTTCCAACTCATGTACAGGGTTGGCTTGGAGAAAATCCGAAATTCTTTTTGAAAAATTCTACTTCTCCTCCTTCAGCAGCCGGTGGAAACTTCAAAATCCTTGCGCTAAGAAAACACAATTCACTCTTCTCAGAATGTCTGCTAGTGTGTGTGTGTGTGTGTGTGTGTGTATGGTGTGGATACTAAGTTGAACCTGTTTTCGCTGTCAAATCCTTTGCACAAAACCATCACCACACCATCAGTAAGTAAGTAGTGAACTCAGTCTTAGACTGAAAGTAATGTGTTCCGTGTGTTTGTTCAGCCGCGTTCCAGGACTCACTGAAATAATATCAATCAACTCTCTCTCTCTTTCTCTCTCTCTCTCTGTGAAAAGACCTCGAAGGAACACACAAAACAAAAAGGAAAGAAAAATTCACATAGAGGATCAAGGATAATAAAACATCTTACATCTTTGCAAAATTCGGTGTGATGTTTTCTTAAAGGCTAATCCTCCATTAAGGACAACACATACATAGTACATACGTACACATTCCCTAAGCCATCCTAGTTAGTTGAATTCCTTCTACAACGAACGACCGACCTGAGGAATTTGTGAAAAAGGATAAAAGGCGAAGCGTTTGCTGTTGTTCATTTCTGGGCGAGAAAACTTCTTAAAATTATCCCTCTTCTCTTCTCTTCTCATCCCTAATGCAAATATCCAGTTAAAAGGATCTCCAAGAAAATGGGAATTGTTATTTTTTTAAGAAGGGATAATAACAGTATGGAGAGTGAATTTAAATTGACTATGGGTTCACTCCTGACAATGGGATAGACGTAACCATCAACGTTGGCCGCAACCACACTCTGAGCAGTAAACAATCCGAAACGGATTAAACGAAAGGAGTCTATTGGTTATGTGTTACATGTTTTTTTTTTTTTTTGATGTGGAGAATCAGAATCCTTGAGCCATTCATAGTGCGTAGCGTAGTGCGTGTGTTGTTTATTTTTATATTGGAAAAGGATACAGAGCAGTCGAGCGCGAAACAAAAACAGAATTAGAGCGAAAATCCCATTTAAAATGTCCTTTTGTCCTTTTTGTGGAGGCTGCCACACAGTCACGGCCTGGTAGTTTGAGTTATTGCAGTTGCAGCCATTTTATTTACATTATTTGCATATCTCTGTGTTGAGGTTGACAGGATGCCAGTCTGTGTTTGTTTACCATGGATGTCAAAAATCCTCACCACAAAAGCCCTGGTGGGCGCCTTTTGTTTTTCTGACCACTCACCGTTGTCTTGTGTGTACGTATTTGCAGAAGTGATCATCGACGTCACACAGGAGTGGCCGTATTATCCTTGACACTTTCCTACTCGCTCTCTCTCTCTCTCTCTGTCTGTGTGGTTCTATATTACTCTGACGGTGATGATGTCCTTCTCATCGCCAGTCAATGATGCGATTAACGATGTTCGCAAATATTTGGCGATATAACACACACACACACACACACACACGCGGAGAGAGAAAGGGAATCCACTCACCCACCAATCCACCCACAGTTTCTGTTACATGTAAGGGATTCCATGGGAAAGTTGTATGCTGATGCTTCAAGTGTTCCTTGTTATGATATGATATTACGCTTGAACGTCCTTTTTTGAAGCAGCAGCAGTAGCAGCACCAGCAGCAGCAGCAGCAGCATTTTGCAGTGAAGTATGTGCTTCAGCTTGGACGGTTGTCGTCGTCGTAGTCGTTCGTTGGATTGGAAGGAAGATGACTTTCGTCCTTGAGCTAAAAGCATTCAAGTGCAAATGTATTGCTGCTTTATCTTTCTTCCATTCTCTTTTCTGGTTGTTTGTCTTTGATGGAATTCATCTTGTTTGTGATCTCTTGTACTACTCCCCCTCGTCATATATGTATGTACGGATGGACAATGTGTGTATGTGGATTATTTGTCCTGGAGCGATAGATGGCTTTGCAGGGATATGATTCTATTGTAGTGGTTCTTTGCGCCTTAATTGCTGGACAATAGCTTTGGATGAGTGATAAAACCGTATGGTTTTCATTCTATTGTTGGTGTTCAGAGAACAGGACATAATCGATGTTTTCCTTTAGCTTCCGCTGAATAGGGATTTATTTTATGAAAGTCATGTCGGACAAGGAACTGGGTCAAGTGTGAAATGTATAGCTTGGTGTTTGGTGTTTTCTTAAAGTGATGGAAAATTCTACAAAAATATATCTGAACAAGTTAAAAGCGACAGTTTCCAACGACCAAAATGAAAGTGGAAACTTAAGACAAAAGTTGAAAGCACCCTTTGAGATTCCAAGGACTTGGTGAGTGATCTTTGTGGAAGGCGAGCGTTTGGTATCCTTACAGAACATTCGAAATCGAAAAGAAAAAGATCAGTTGGACAATATTTGAAGGAGACATTTGGATTGGTACTAAGTATACGAAAAGTTGATATTAATAGTCGATTGAGACATACTTAGTTGATCCATTGAACTGTGTCCATTAGCATATCTTATGACCAAAACCTTGTCGTAAGTGCTCTTATTTTCTTTTTCTCTCAGCATGAGCACACACTCCCTCGCAAGGACGAAAGGGTGTTGTGCAAATCTAGAAGTCTTATGGGCGTATTTAAGTACACTAATCTTTACTAAGGCGGCTTCGACACTAACGATGGTCTTGGATCTTCGGCATGTGGCCGGAGTTATGCTTTATACTTTATAGGTAGGTTAGGTAGGTATGTTGTAGTGGCAGGCCACATGGGGAGCCAGTCCATTGTGGTGTCCTATTGATCTCATATCCTTAGAAAACTGCGTTATCGTGTTTGACTAAATTATCGATGAAGTGGCACCTTAGTTCAGTTTTCTTCGGAGAAAGCTAGGCACATACAAAGGAGCTGAAGTATAGTTTTAAAACTTTTCATCCATGCAGCTTCCACAAAGTTATTAGCGGAGAGGTCTGGTGGCATGTCTGCCAACAATGCAGGGTTTCATGAATCGTTTCTCTGTCTGATCCGACAACTAGGGCGTTTCTGACCCCAACTTAGACCAGATCTGTCTACTAGTTAAACTCACAATATTGAGCTTAAACACGACCTTAGGTGTAGCGGAAGGCTTGCTTATAAAATTGATGAAGTTCCTGGAATATCATCATCACAATCCAAATGATGTGAATGTTGAATGGTTCACTCATCTCGATAAGAGACAGGAGACGATTAGGGGTGCTTTCGAAATGGAATGTGAAGGCCTTCTTGATTGTCATGATCCATTTGGAAAACGCTACAGCTACTTAAAATTCGACCTTCTATTCCCGATTCTGTGTTTGGTTAGACTGTATAGTAGCATACGGATTCTGTATGTTTAAGCCGTAGATCCTCTTCCCAATCGACTCTGATACAAAGTTCTCATCGAACAGAAGTAGCAAGAGATTGTTGAGAATAGAACAGTGTCCTGTAGCCTTGAAACGTGTAACTGCACAGGCTGCCACTTGTTTCCTATAGTTGTTCAAAGGTGCTTAACTTTGCATCATATTCCCAATCTACTCCTCTGATTAGCTATGGGGAGAGGCGTTTGATGGTCATGCACCAGGTACATCGGAGTTAGTCAACACCTAGGGCGGTGTTGGGTACCGAGTTTTTCATTCTGGGTATTCTATTGTTCCAGTGTGAACAGTGTCCTACTTGTTCTTGGCCTTAAGAAGCAGAAAGCCTTAATTTTTTTTGCGATAACAGATAGATGCTGATGACACATTAGATGCTGTCCTTGCAGATGGTAAGAGATGTTCTCCAAGAAGGAACAAAACCATTACTGATGCCTTTACCATCAAGAGATCTCCTTGATAGTATTTGCATTCCACTGAAGAATCTCTGATATTTATCAGCCGGTTGTGGACAGAACCACACTAATATGAGTGCTTAAGAATGTTAAGTTACCATCAAGTCCTGGTCAGAAATATCTCTTGTACCTTAAGAGAAAGGTTTTCCATTGGGTCTCTGACACAAGCATGGATGGAGACTATAACCTGAAATCTGGAAGAGGGCAGGAGGACTAGCAAATATGACAAGAATCCAGGGAGCTCCAACTCTGACTGAGATAAACTGAGAAAAAAGGATGAAATTGAGCCAAACTTGGTACACTAAATCAATATCTTTTGCTTTCTATATGCATACAACCATCTCCACAGCTCAGGAATAACACAACAGACATTCGTCTCCTACTTCTACCCATGCTGTGCAGACTAATTTCAGACTTATAGCAATGGACTCCACACGAAATTGGGAATTTCACAAATCTCCATGTTGATTGCCATCCACTTCACTATGAAAGTTCATCAAATTCAAGACTTATGCATCCAAATCGACATAGAAATCCATTCTTTTCCCTTTCCCAGGATCTATTATCAAATTCACTACAGTGCCATTTCATCTACATCCTTCTACTTTCGAAATTCCCAATCAAAGAAGCTAAACATGTTAAGAGTATTTACCAGTATACACACATATACACACCTATGTACGTACGGAGGACAATATGCCACTCATCATCATGAAATCCGTATGTTTTGTTAGTTTCAGATGAGAGACAACTATGATCATTGCCCCTACCGGACGAGCAATCATCGAAATCATTAGAAAGGATTCCACTCTGTACATGGTTGTGTGCACTGTATAGTGTAGCAGCCAAACAAAATCCTAAGCTTCTGTCTATTCTCCCAAACAGAGAACAGATTGTATTCAACAATTGATTTGCGAAAATGCTTTCAGGATTTTCTTCTCCTTTGCTACTGATTTGTATCGAAAGAAGATTGAAATCTATATCAACAAACATACACCGACAATCATAGGATGACTACTCCTATTCGTACTCATACTCGTGCTCGTCCTTGACCCAGTTGATGATGATGAATATCTTGAATGTGGAAGCACACTCTTAAAACTCATTCCAAGGAGGATTAGATATAGTTTTCCTTTTCATCCAAACAGGACACTAGACGTAGACAACATCAAAGCAGATGGTAAGGATTATGTATCATGGACAGGTTCCACTTGTCAAAATAAATTTGATTGATACGATTTTATGTGGACAAGAAAAAACTCCTTTTAAGGCTAATGTCCCTCTTGGGTATAATCCTTTCATTGTTTAGGTTTAGGGCATCCATTTCTCACCTGACTAAAGTTCAAACGCATAAAGATTAATCAAAGACGGATCACAATCGAACGTTATGCAGACAAAGAGTCTCTGCTCGATAGAAGGGTTTCCTTGGTCCACAAGGATTTATTTCTACTTTTGTCACCGTTTGTCTGCCGTTCTCTCTGATCATTCTTCAAAAAAAGGACTACGTGCGTGTGTGGTCACAATCGGATTTAATTGAATTAGAAGATGGAAGGACGAAAAAAAAAACACTCATCCAAAAATAGAGTGTGCCTTTTTTTTTTTTGTGTGTGGAGGAGTGAAAGGATAATGGACGACCAAACTCAACATATCAAATCATCCTTGAGACATCCTAAATCTGTTGGAATTTCAATTGTTTCTCCTTGAAAACTCTTTTCCCAGTTGATTTCTGAGAAATGATTCCCGTGTTGGGTAATCGACTGTGTTGACCAAAAATATTGTCAAGTGTGTCCTTGTGGATTAATCTTGAGAAATGGTCAATTTATTGTGACAACAAAAATCATTTTCTGTGGATTTAATCCTTTTTTTTTTTCTTTGCCTGCTCTTGGTTAAGTGTAGGGGGGTCAGAGTGCTCTTTAAAAACAGTAGAGAAGAGAACACTCTAGCCAAGGGTTACCATTAATAAATAGTCCTTTGATTATGCCACTTGAACGTTTGTGAATATCTTTTCACACATTCAGTATCCTTACTATTCATTGCATCCTGTCTGTCTAGAGTTCGTGTTTTATGGATTTTTTCCCTCATTTTTTCGTCCTCCTCTCTAAGCAGCATCATTTTCACATGCAAACAGAGCATTCACCTTCGCTCTGCATGGCGGGTGTGCATGTACTCTTCTTTTTTAAGTCCTTATGCGACAACTAGTGTGTGTGTGTGTGTTTTTTTTTTCTTTGGAAAAGAGTTCCCTTATAATCTCCCTGCAGCAGCATATCATTTTGTGTCGTGTGTCCTTAAGTCTTGACTACACGTTATGTCGTTACGCTAGTGCAACGTAATGAAAACTAATGTACGATGTACAATTTGCTCACATTGCATGTCCTTGTGTGCGATGCAGCAGGTCCTCTCACCTTATTTTGTCTGACTATGTGTGTGTGTGTGTGTGTGTTGTGCCCCCACGGGGTAAAAGCGAAATGGAGATGTAAATTAAGTCAGAATGAGGATGTTGTTGCAATGAAGTTGATGATGTTGCGACACAACGTTCAAGTGCAATCAAATTTAACATTTTAAATTGACATTAAAGGAACTTAAGGAAGGATGCAAGAAAAGCATACCAAAAAGACGACGAGAGCTTAACTTAAGTGCTGGCAATAGTAATATGGACGAGATGATGATGTTGCATGGTCTTAAGAGAGCAATAAACGTCTAAGGGAAGTCACTACTTTGATGTTGGCATTCATTTAGAAGGATAAGTCATTTCAATTTAAGATCATTATATGCTTCCTGTCGAGAGGTGTTCTACAAGCACGTAATGGGTAGGAATTGTAAGAATCTCCTTGAAAGCTTTGCGGTATTAGAAGTTATTCATCTTGAATGGGGTGGTGAAGGGGCGTTCTATGGGAGCACTTCAAAAACTGCGATAGATACTTCTACAAGGATGCATCAAAGGATTATGTTTTTTCATAGAAAAGTCACCCAAGAACCACAGACCCACCAAATTCATATACTTGTACAATTTTGCACAAAAACCTTCAGACATTTGACTATTTAGAAGCTTAGCTAGATGGCTCCAATGACCATATAAGAACTAAACTCGATTCTAGTAAAAAAATCATCCATGAAACCAATCCACGAACGACTTCGAACCATCGAAAACGAGGACGAAGACTCCAGCCTCGGAGAACGACGACCCAATTTAAGATCACAAACTGGAACATGGCCATGGCCGATGAACTGGAATGTACGTAAAGAGACACTTCTGGTGGAGTGCAAGAAGTTGAATCGTCCTCACACGAGTTACAAGGCAGATATTACAGCGATTGAACACATAAATTGGATAGGATCTGGTATGGAAAAAGGGACATTAATTACAGTTGTCACAAAAGACACAATATGTGGACACAACCTTATCAAACTCTATCTTGTCATTAAGTCTAAGCAGGCAATCAAATAATAGGCAATAGATTGAGCTTAAAGTCCTAGAGTATGAAGAAAACAAGGTATCGACGCTACAGACATCGTTATCGTCATCGAAAGACCTTGATATAGTAGTAGTCGAAGTAGTAAAGCTAGAACTACCAATTGCATCATCTGTTTAGACGGATGCTATGGAAATAAGAGAAGCTAGACGGAAGCTGCCGACTGTCCATAGACTCATAGTTCTAAAGACAATTTGCGCCCTTGAAACAGTGTCGAAGGAATCGGCTTACTATATGTCATAGCTGCCATGGTACCTACCTATCGATATCCAGGTTGACGAGATGGAACAAATATACTCCATGAATTCGACAGCATGGAGGAGGTATTTTTGCTTGAAGAAAGGACGATCTCAAAAGCAATGGCAAAATGGAACACACAAACTCATACCCAACATGGAAACTTGGACAAAAAAGTGATAAAAGTGAACTGTAATATCACTCAGTTCCCATCTAGTCATGGTGGATATCGAGTCAACTGCTCGCCACTACCTATGTAAAGATATGCAAACTTTCAGGACCCCATAAGCAGATATGATACAGTAGGAAGAACTTAGGAGAATCGAACGCCGAAGAAAAGAAACCGGCGAAGGACAGAGAGAAGCCTAAGATCTAAATCAATCCCGCATGCTATTAAAATAAAAAGATACCAACGAGAAGAGCCTGGGAACAGCGCGGAAAAAGAAACCTAGAACCTTAAGCCCGATTGGAGTAGTCGGAGGCTACTGAGAGCACCTGAGCCTGAGTGCTATTAAACACTGCACACCATCCACAAACGCCAACAATCTGTGAAACGACATCATTATAAAAATTGGCGACCACCACAAGTTACTCGTCGCCACCACTAGAGAAGATGATAAAAAATTCTCACCTACAAACGCTGCAGCTCAAAGCAAGTGGATCAAAGGAGGGGTATCAAGCCCGAAGAAGGGAGGAAATAAAAATCTTCCGCAAAAAGAACTAATCCCAGCTCAAGAACATCAAGGAATCCCGCAATACAAACAAGAGTCAGATGTATTTTTGGACGGCTAAGCAACTGACACCAAGCTTCAAGCCCAAAATGTAAGCCCTTCGAAGAGGAAATCATCCCCTTCTCTCAATTTTAAGGAGGTTGCCTCAGCTCAAAAAATCAGTAGAATAACAAGCCTAGCGGCTTTGATGATCTACCATCGGAGCTATTGAAACATGGTTACAAAGGTTTGGTAGGGCTGATGCACTAAATCATGAACCAAAGTCCAGGCGCTCCATCTTTTCATGATAGTATTCTTACCTTGAGGTCTACAAAGCGATAGGGGAATCCAGAATCCCGGCAATACTGATTCAGCTATGCCATGTGAAACTGGAAGACACTAAGACTCTATGTAATTCGGAAACAATTCCTTTGAACCAATGTAGATGCACTGTCATGTGACTTCTTCAATTACATGCTACAACAGTGCGCAGGGCATGTGGCAATACGGAAGGCACTGTCTTCAACAAATACGTCCAGGGATTCCAGCCTCAGTAACGACATTCTACTACAGGCTACCTCGATTTGGCGAAAGGAATGCGTTCAAGACTCTTTAGTCGGAAGACGAAATCCATGATCCAAAAAACCTTTAATCATGCCAGTTCTGATATATGTATAAGCCGAGTGCTTTACGAAAAGCAGGACAGCAGAGCAGATATTGAACACTTTAGGCAAATGGAGGAGAAGTTGGAACACTGAACCCTATGAGCTTTAGCCGGATGGAGATGTAGTCCAAAATATCCAAGCACGTCCACTACACTCCTTCGCCACATTGAGCAAATTGACAAATATGCTCCAGCCACCAGGTTCAAGGCTGATGACAAAGAACACCAAACCTACATTTTGAGGATGAAGTCTGAGCGCTTGGGCTGGAAGGAATATACCTGAGATCGAATAGAGTTTAAGGCTTACATACTTCAGACAAAAACCCAGAGACTGAGACCGAAGAGAGAAGAAAAGATTAAGTAGCTTAAAAACTGAAGACTGTAATCGAGACCACTATTCTGAGTCAGCATGTACTTACAAAGGAATTCTAAAGCTGTGAACCCATGATGACGACGAAATCAGAGGATTCTGACATGATAACACTGCGATAATGGGATCAGCGTATTTGTCAAGTCATCAAAGGCCTCAAAACCTCTAGCACTGGCAGAATTTGAGACGAAAACAATGTTCTTTTATGAGTAATCACTGAATCAAAAGAACACATAAATCAAGTCAAGGATGGCCTAAATTTAGAGAGCATGTGGACTACGTTACGGATTAGTCGTCTAAGAAAATATGACTAGAACGTTGTCAAACCACGTTGGCAAACCAAGAACTAGATATTGACCAGAATATTGGTTATTTCTGAGACCTGATAGTGTTTTTCACATGAACTCAAGTTCAAGTCGAGCTTAGAGGATAACTGCAGCCAAATAGGTACAGTCTCACTCACTGACTCACTCGAGATTAAATTACACAGAAGAGGACGTGAAGCAAGTAGTCCTTGTAAGCTTTAGGAGAATAGGTTCCGCTTAGAACAAGTCATGCCTCGTGAATCTTTCCCACTGTCTGCTGCAGACATGGGATGCTAAATACACTTTTTTGATGAAAAATCTTCCATTGACCCTCTAGTTAAGCACCGGCTACCAGGATAACGGAGTCTAAGTCAGTTATACCGACTTTTCGATTGGCTAGTTCATCCCCAAACCCTCTCCTCCAACAACTGCATGACGAATCGTATGTCAAATAAGTTCAATCGCTAAAGCTAACCTTTAACCCAGTCTACCACTTAAAAAGGATAACTCCCACTCCTGGCGCTGTCTGACTGCTGTCTGGTAGGAAGAAAATTAAAAAAAATTCCACAGTTTAGCTGTCAAAGCACAAAACACAAACAAATGTTACACGAAGCGAAACGAAACGAAGATAATTAGACGAATAGCGCTCTCCGCCAGACGTGAGTAATTGCCAACTGCACAGAGTGTGCCCTGTCAGCTGAACTGTCAGCGGGTTCATCCAAGGATATGAAGTCGAACAATATTAAATAATTTTCTCCGCATCTCTCCCATCTGCAACTGTAACAGCTGGTTATTGGAAATTTGTCAATCACTTTGGCAAAAGTCAAACCGGGTGGAATGGTGCAGTGAAATCACTGAAATCGCTGGAATCGTTGAAATGGCCTCCCCCCTACAATTAAGGTTAAGTTCGAGGGGGCGTCGGCAATCAGGTTTTTCAATAAAACGACAACGTCTCCATCGAGGTACACTCACATAAATCACCAAACTGCAGACCGGAAAAGATGGAATAAGTCTTTTGCTCTTGCACTTGTGTCTTCGTCATAACTCGAGGCCTCGTCCGACCGACAATGGCCCCAGCAAACAATAGATGCATGAACTCAGATGTGGCTATATTCTTTCACTCTTCGGCACATTGGAGAGCCCTCCAGAAGTGGTGGAGGTCTTGTCGATTCGATCTTAACATTGGCGAATGAAAAAAATGAACAATGCGGTCTTGCATTGGGCCAATTTGGCGATAGTCGTCGTTCGCGTTGAGGCGAATGGGACTAAACCTTATTGCCAGTCTTCCTACCACTTCTGAGGATGATGCCATCGATGATGATGATGATGACGGCTGTGTGAATGGTTTAACACCCACTTGACCTGGATTAGCCTTCCATAGCGCAAAGAGAGAGAGCTAATTTAACCCGGATGGAGAGTGCTGGCGAACAGTTACTTTTCAAAGGTACACCTCTCCGGGTGAATGGTGTCATTTTCGTCGGAGGATGGGAATCTCCTTACGACAGTGTTTGTATGGTTAATGAGAAAATTCCATAATGCTGCAGCTCCAGAGTCGCATTAATCATCTGTGTGCACCGATTGACACCTCCTTTCACACATCGGGCTACAGAGGCAATCAGTCATCAGCATCAGCATCAGCCGAGACCAACAATAGAAAGAGGCACACATACACTTTGACTTTATTTACGAGAGAGAAGCAGGAAGCAAACACATGAGATTGAGTGTAATTAATTGTCCTGTGGTGTGGTCGTCCTTTCTGAGCCACTAATCGGGAACGTGGGTCTGTCCGGATAATGATATAAATTAGCATGGATTAGGGACAGGGCGGGAGAGCGCCCGGACGACCTTAACCGATAGTCCCCAGATTAGTGGGGATGGACAACGTTGCTCGGAATGGAATCCCAAAAATGTCAGTCAAATTATTTGCGCAAAGCATCCATATGCCAATGAAGCGTACAAGGATTTCGTTCTTCGGTATTCGTTTGATCCATGCGAGAGATTATATCAGCAAAGATGTCGTAACCTAATCGCAGGGAACACCTTTTTTTTTTTTTTGTTCATTTTCTATGGCTCAACTGATATCCTGTGCTCAACTGGAGGAAACCAAATCTTTTCTTTCGTCTACGATTATCCTGTGATCGTCGTTTCTTTTTCGGGGGAAACCATGGCAAACCAAATAATGAGAGATTGAAAATAAATAGAAAAACGTATTGAATGTCCTTTTTGCCTTCTGCAATCCGGTGGTGACATGTTTTTTTCTTTCTTTTGCGTTTTCGAATGTCCCATGATGTCACCGAAAGGTTGAGCTAAGGCTTTTGTGTAACATTGAATAGTGCGGTAGTCCAGGTAGAGCGGCATATAGTTGGTTTCGGTTCTGTCAGCATTGTAAGCTTGATGAAAGGACTTATGGAAATTAGAATTAGAGAAATGCGTATGTGGTCTTTGTTTATTGTAATGAAGGATCGGAGGAAATGTGTGTTGCATTGTCGTACGTAAGTGGATTAGGGATGCTATTGGGGGATGGAGAGCAAGAAAATTCCTTTGAGAGTTATAGGTTGAAGGTTTCCACTGCTTGGGAACGCCACTGACCTCCGATATAGTATGTTTGAAAGTGAAATTATATTCCTGCCTTGGTGCTTGAAATATACTAGGATAGGTTACGTTTACTATATGGCAGACACGCCTCACTTAGCAAAAGGAAGGTCTATTGCGCTACCACATGGATCAAGATCTTCAAGAGCTACCCATAGGACCAGGAGCGCTGTTTATGTTACCTAATTCTCCTAAATGGAATCATTGAATTATTTGTGAATTTTTGTGTTCTGGTGGACCCAGATGAGGTGACAATTACTAAAGTGGTTGTTCCTTAGTTTGCGGGTGGATAAGGAGAGGACCTCTTCGTCAACAATTGAAATCTACTCGGGGTCCTTCTAATCAAATAGACGGAGGACATTTTTTGGAAAAAGAGTACTCAGTATCCACTTGAGTTTCTAGGGGGACCTCTACCCTACTTTGATTCCAACTCAGTGGTTTACCCGAACCACGATGAGAGGCCATGAACATTAAGTTTAATCCCAAGGTATCCTATGGTCCGCATCTGGCTGTCCAATATGAATATTGACGGAGAAAAGCTTCGTCCATGCACAACCTGGTGGACCCTATGAATGACGGTAGTCCTCGAAAGTTTGCATGCTTTATGCCAGATCTAAGATTTTCCGACTCCAAGTTCCTGAACACGATTTCAGCGAAACCGACAAGATGTAGCAGGACATGAGGACTGACATCTACCCACAACAAGTTGACAATGAAGGTAATACAGATTAATCTGCACAACTCGTATTGGGTTATAGGACAACCTTGACGTTAGCCAAGAACTCTAAGTTAAGGACTCATCATCCATTTTGAGTCTCGAAAACAACCATTGCAACATGGTCTACAAGTTTAAACCAGGCAAGTAAGCCCAGAACTTACAGTCACATTATCAACGAGCTATGTCTTCAGTATAAAAGATCATAAAAGATCGGAATAGACCAGGAACAACATCAACTAAATAATACGGACAATCTGCTCGTGAAGCAGTTTTGAAGCATTTCCTCTGACTATTTCTTCGTCCTTCCGAGTTCGAAAAATGATGAGGTGAGAGGAAGTTTTGGACATTACTGTGAACACTCCAGTCAGCCCCTAGCTTATCAAAAGCCGGAAAACTTTGAGCCTGCAGTCAAACATTCGAACTGTACTTTGACCAAAGATGGTATAATGGATACACACCATGAAGGCGTAGTCCATACCCTCTTATATGGGTCAATTGTTTGATGACATGAATCCAGAACATTAGACAAGTAAGTAGAGAGCAGATGCCATCCGATCATGTCCAACCAAACTAAGAATATTCTTCTGCCCCTTACACCACAAGGTTTTCATATGAAAAGCATATCTGCATGCACCGCGGTTAGACTACAAGACAGAGAGTTACGACTCAAATCGACTACAACACACTTAAACTGAACTTTAGTGATGCTCCATGGTCTGCTTCTTATCCCGAGTGGGCTGGGAAAGAGGTGAGTTTACAAAAGTCTGTGGAGTAGGTCCTGGAGTGATGGGAAACGCCTCACTTATACCCGCTCCCAGATTCATCCACAGCTTCCAGACTGCAATGCTATCAGTACTTGAAACTTGTCGTATTTTGAAACAGAATCCTGCACACAACCGACTTCGCTAGAGCATCCATCGGTGGGATATAGTAACACAGAGGGAAATGGGCGTGGCTTAGGAGTTGATGGACTGTCGATAGCAGTAAAATAGAGAATCTTCTGCCACTTTCTATCAAAAACCAATACCAGAAGGCACGGGTTGAAGAATTGTGTCATTTAAAGGAAGATGTGGCCCAAGCACAACCGATCCAGAACACACTATCTTTAAAACAGTATTGGGTAAGACATTGCATGGATTATAGCGAATATCAGAGATCGCTGGCCTATACAACCAAACACGTCCATATTCGGGATCACATTAGGGCCCACTGGTTTCGGCATGGATTACATTATCAATAATGGCAGTCAAAAAGAAACCATCACCTTCTCTCTAGCTCTTGGTAGGCCAGGCCTCAAATACCTGGGAAAATCGTCTTTGACAACTGATTCCCAAATGCCAAAGGATAGTTGTATACCATTTCTGATCTCTTTTCTAGGACCTGTCTCGCTCAATGCAACTTTTAAGATCAATCGAACCATCAGCAGTTTTAATAACGTCGGACTGACCCAATTTAGTGACCAAATACATGAGGACAACTCAAAGACTCATACTTTCCAAAGGTTCTAGTTAAAAATCTCGGCTAAAATATTTCTCTGAACCAACTCTCTGGTCACTAAGGTCCAGTTAAGGCCTTTGCATTGTTCATTTCCTTTTTGAATGAAATTTGCATCGAAACTATGCGTGCATAGAGGTCAATCACCAACTCATGACCAGAAGGTCAAGAACATGCAGATCGCACAAAGTCCCATTTAATCTCATTCCCAGGTCCATCCACTTATTCTAATCTCCAGCCTAATCCCTTGCCTACAGTGCAGATTCACAACTCCTGCCGAACTAAGTGCCCTGACTTAAGAAATCAAAAAATGCTAATCGTTCCTATTAATTCATCCGACCAAATGGAACACAAAAAAATGCGCGCTACCACACCGGGGCGCGCAGGAGCTCCTGCAACCTCCTTCTGTCTCTCTTTGTGTGTGTGTGCCTGTGTTCAATTTGAATAATACGCGAACTGAATACCAAAAGCAGCCAAGACGATGAAAAAATCCGAAAAAGAAATTTGCATAGAAAACGGACTCCGAGAAATTTAATTGCGCTCTCCGGAACCGAAACGTATTCACTTGGCTCACAAAATTACAAAAACAAATCTACAAGGTAAATGTGGAATCTGACCATTTGTGGCCATGTGGCCAAGGAACCTATTCGAATAGAAGACAACCTCAGCGGCGAACCGCTGCTGATGCAAATGTAAAACTGTACGTTATTGCGGTGAAAGTCCAACCAAATTGCGACCCACTGCACAGAGACCATAAGGTATTCATGAGATTCGACGACGAGACACAAAGTAGCGACGACGACGACGACGACGACGACGACTACGATGACTTTGCCAATGAGGAGGACGATCTCTTTGACAAAACGGAAACGCTACGCTAACGCATGGAACAATCGGATTGTTAAGAGGGAAAAAGTTCCAATTTACGAATCACCATACTGACATAGAGATCACCCAATGGTCATGATGATGATCTGCATTTTGCGGTGAGTAGGTTCAAACATGGCTACCAGGATGCCTGTAGGAGTGTGCCATAAGTAGATCAGCTGGTGGTTTACTGTAATTGTCAGCATCCAAGACCGGGTCTAGTAGGTGCTCTCCATTTGTGCAGAACTCGATATCACTTACTGCAATCAAGCCTTGAATTTGGTAAATCAATCGATACATGTCACTATGGCGGGCTTCAAAGGTTCGGGCTCCTCCATAGTTTGTAAGGTCAATACCTTATGTCATTCCATCCTCTTATGGGCTAAGGAGTCGGACATTGGATATACTCGTACCTTGTACTAAGACCTTTACATTTCAATCATTCCCAACCGTTCCATATCCCAGAAACAGCATTTAAAGATTCGATAAGACAACAAATTTGACAACAAATGGGACGAAAGGTAGGACCGGACTATAGGCCTTAAAGGACGTAAAGCTGTAGTGCTGTGGGATTTTGGAAAGACAAGAACGAACGAGCAGAGCCTGAAAATATGTGACTTTCATAAGGCCCCTACATGATGAACGCATCAAGTTTCCTGGTTCATCTGATTTCTAGGTGACGGCTATGTGCTATTCCGGGGTAAATAAATAGGCCTACACTGATGTCCCTGATGACACTATAAGACAACCGGCACACTGTTGTTAGGTGAAATAAGCGACAAGCTGAGGCCACATGGTAGCGATTCAGAAATGAACTTTACGGAAGGAGAACTCCTTGACAAGACAAGACCAAGAAATATTCCACAACAATTCATACACATATATAATGTTTTGTAACTAATATGTTTTGTAAATGTATTGACTAGAGGAGCCTGAAAGAAGTCAAGGTCACGGGTAACGCTTTACACCCACCGAAGATAAGTTACGCGGCTAAACCGAACTTCGTTCCTACTTAAGACGTTCCAGACTAAATCCTTTTACTAAAGACCGATCTGTTTAGAAAGACCCGATTACAGTGCTGACTCAAAAGTTCACTAAACCACAGAGAGCCTTTAACATCGTAAAATTTGAGTCCATAACACCAGCACTTGTCCAATAATCTTAGACTGGGTTGAATGCATGCTCAAGGCGAGATGCATCAGCTCAGAACTGACACACCGCAAGGTTGGGTGCTAATCTCTCTATTATTGATACTAGATGTGAACAAAATTTTAAGGAAAGTAGAACACAGTGGGTTCCCAGCTTTCCCAAATGGGTATGACGTTCTCCCACCATCATCGAGTCGGTCTCAATGTCCTGCAGAAATGGGCAGAAAGATGTGGATTAAATGTTAACTTATTGCAAAACAGGTGGTGGTACTCCTCACTAGCAAAGGAACAATGGTACAGATCAAGCCTATCAGAGAGTCCTCCGAATCTCATATGGGTGCTTAATTTGATGGGCCACCATGAGACTTCCTAACCACAAGAACCATGCCAACTGGAACCCTTGTAGTTAGGGCCGACCAAATTTTTGGTTTTAACGAATAGATTCAAAACTTCCATACCACGGTAGTGTATTCCAAGTGGAAGCAGAAGTGGCACTGCCAACTTATATATCCACATTGAGGTCGTAATGAAGATCATTTCATCTATAATCGTCAAATCCTAACGACGCATGGTGTGAATAGCTCAAACTATTCCAGGAAAATCACACCCTGGGACTCCAAGACACACCCGTATTTCAGGGAACAAACTGACAGAAGATTTACTATAAGCTTTAGAGAGACTGGCACTTTTAAACAAATCTGGTAAGAGCTGGTCAAAACGCCAAGGAAAAACAGTTGGCACCATGGGGAATGCAATAATTTCTTTAAGACCCGTAGAGACGACAAGGACGATGTCTTGTCGTAAGAGTTCTAGAGCGAAGAGCCTAGGCTAGTACTTCTTCAAAGACGTTAATAGTCTAAAAAGTCGAAAAAAAAGGCTTCGTTACTCGGTTAACCTAGTTTATAGGATTGGACATACTCTCCGAAATGGTGACAGGGGCGTAGCTAACCACGCGATGCAATGGAACCCGCTTACTCAGGATGGCAGGATACGCGGCGGTCATAGGACGTCATAGGTACGTGGCGCAGAACAGTTGAGAAGGAAGAACTGGAATTGGGGAAGAGTTGGGGAGAACTGTAATTCATTTACAGAAACCGCACACGATGTCGCGTAGGCATTGTCGAGGCCCTAGGACCCCCAAGCGGATACAGGACTTAAGTAAGTAAGTAACCTAGTTTAATGTTTAGACAGAGATTTATATTTTTCCGGCATGGATTCACACCGAAACTGATTGCCCTGGCTGCTTTGTCATTTGGAAAGTTTTTCGATGCTGCTAACAGACCTCCAGAAAGTCTAAGTGTTTCTCCACTGAGAGGGAACAACAACCCAACCCAAACGAGACTACCTAATGAGAAAAGGAGTGAGAATGAGTTCGGGCGTGGCTCCAGAAGTATGTGGACAGAACACGACACCAACCAGGTCTGGGACCAACTTTTAGAGCTCTTCACGGGGAATATTTATAGTCACAGCCTCCAGTCAGCACACAGAAGAAAAGAATGCGACAGGACATACTAGATGATGTACAGATAGCGGCTTTGGCAACTCTGTTGGAAAAGAGAGCGCATCCCCCATTCCTGTGCGAAAGACTAAGGCTGTGCAGAACTAAGAAAGCAGACCTGAACTATCCTAAAATTTATAACAATCTTAGGTTGGTTCAGAGAGTCCTAAAAACCACAGAGAAACGTTTATCTTTTCTGTTTAGGGCGCTCCTAAGCGATCCGAGTCCTAGCTGCAATGTCCAGCATCCACTCTTCTACCTGCCTCTTAACTGTATGGAGTACTTGGTAGAACTGTAGACACAGTCAAGATACTGGAAGCATGCTAGTTTCAGTCAGTCAGAGGATGAATACCCCAGCAGTACCATAATAATCGGAGATCGAACAGCAATTGTTTCTGGGTGATCTTCCAAGGACTTCTCCAGCTCAACTTGGATGACCAATGCCATCAAATGCAGCCTTTTTGCATGTAGTCTCCTCATCAACAACAGAACATAATCTTCATTGTTGTATCGCAACAGAAAAACCGGTCAAATCTCTCGGATAATCTCGTTATCGGTAAGCCAAGATTTAATTGAATCCTTACAAGAAGATCGTCAACGCAGGCAAAAATAATTGGACTACATCAGTGCCCCCGGGGCAGATGAGAGCACACCCGAGGACAGATGAAACATTTAATTTGCATTTGTCCTGAACAACAACAACAAACAAAAAAAAGAAAATGAAAAGAAGAAAATGCCCCTTTTCGGCGCCTTGAGGCTAGCCCATCATAAGGGAGTGACAGTTGCCGAAAAATAATTTTACTCCTGCTACGTGAAAACTTCGGGTGAACAAACTGCCACAACACTGTGGTTAGGTGTGTGGTGTGGGGGCTCGCGTATATCCTAGGTAATTGCTACCTCTTGAGCTGTAACTAAAATTGACATACAAGACGGGACCAAGCCGCGCCGCGTTTTATACAACTGGACAACAGCAGCACCAGCAGCAGCAGAAGCACGTTGCACAAATGCGCAAAACTTTTCGCTTTAGTGAGACGCCCTGATTCCATTGGATATTATACTCTCCACGCACACGAACAGTTCACTAAAATGGAGATTATAGCCCCACGGGGTAGACGCGACGCACCAGCACCAGCACCAAAAGGCAACATCCTAACGCAGGCCGCCGCAATTGCAATACTTAATCTTTCGGAATTCCTTTTTATTAGGGACTTCCACTCACCAAGAGAAGAGAGTCTTCTTCTTCATCGTCGTCGTCGTCCTCGTCGTCGTCGTCATCGTCATCATCATCATGCGGATGCACATTCATTACCCTGGAAGAAATAACGAATTACTATCAAGGGTAATCATTATCCAAAGCAGTCAGTCAGTCAGACAGCTAGGCAGGCAGGCAGGCAGGCAGGCAAGTATCCAGTCAAGGTATGTGCAGAGTCTCTCTCACTCTCCTTGGTATGCACGGTGTAAAATGGAGTGTTGTGGAACCCACAATTACAGCGCCGCCGCCGATGAATTCCTCATTGCACCTCAATACCAATTCCATTGGTCAGCCAAAGAGGATCCCATCATGGTCATACCCACTGACTGATACGACGACGACCACGATCTCGATCATGATGATGATGATGATGATGATGATGATGATGATGATGATGATGATGATGATGATGATGACGATGATGTACTGGGGCACGTCGTCGTCGTTTTGTGTGCTATGTGGTGTGGTGCTCGCGCCTTGAAGCGCTACCCAAAGATCGGCCAAGCGAGATGGGCACCGATGGAAATGAAGAAGCGGCCTGGTTATGTTGTGCACCTTGTAATATTCTATAGTTTGTGGCATTATCTTGGAAGTACTTCCAAATGATTGCTTTTAAAGTTGTAACTATGAATTAGCCCGCTGACGGACGATGATGGTGAAGAGATGGCACTAGAATTGAAGCAGGCCAGGTTTAACTTTTTCCCGCAGAAATGCGAGAACTGAGGAACAATTCCGATGGCGAAGTTGTACGGTGCGGCTAATGATTGCGCGCGCCTCGAATGTGGCTGGTGGGGCTAATTTCGAAGACATTGCTACCACAATTAGGGTGTAGAGGGTATGACTACCCGAGAAGGCTGTTGTTATGGGAATTCTTTCGATTAAGTCAAATTGGGTGATATAAATTGGATAACGTGGAGGATGTTTATTTTATTAATTTCATATATTACCGTTATTAATTATTAAATGGCAATTTCGTTCAATGGGACTTGAGACTATCCTACGATCTGCACAACAAAAAAGATCCAAAATATCACTAACTACCCACTAAGGGGGGACCTTCATACCCAAACCATGATAAGTTATAATTTCTTGATTTTCCTTCAATACAACAAGTGCTTGTTAAACAAGTCAAATTCAACAAGTGCTACTAATTTGTGTAATACATGACAATAAGCATGCGGAGACTACAGCAAATGTTTTGGAATCCTTGGACAAGTGGACGATTTGAAAGATTCCCTGTTATCGAAACTGCATTTGTTGAAAAGTCGATAAATTCTGAACGACTTGTTGCAAGCCAACAAGTTGCAAATAAAACACCTCCCAGTTAAGTTGATAACAATTTTGCTTTGAACACGTATTTCCTTGCCTTTCAATCGTCAATGAGAAACTATGGTAGTCGAGGAAAGAACTAGTTTCGAAATAAAGTCGAAATTTGTTCGTTGAAAACCGCTGTGAGTCAATACAAGTTGTTGAGTCATAAGTGAGAATAATTTCAAAGATTTGTTGAGTTTCGGAAAAGATCTGAACTTGTTAAATAAGCTCGGCAAACACTTGTTGACTTGTTGGCTTGTTATTCTGTCTTATAGGTCCCTGGTCTATGTAACCTGGAGATAAAGCAAGCAATCTTAAGGTAATCCTTAAAATAGAGAGGCTAACAAATGTACAATCTTGCCAAAACGCCACAATCGGGTTCTGTTGATAGAATCACCTTTTCTACTTAGCCTACATGCACAACCAACGTGATGAGAACACCGGCGGTAACAGGGTGGATAAATCCAAAGGCCTGCCGCCAAAAGGGCCTTCAGAATGAGCCCATTCCTTGAACTTATACCTCTAAGCCCGTACAGATGCTTAAAGAACCTCGCAGGCAAAGACGTAAACACGTCACCAAGTAAAACCAAGGAACCAACAAAAGGACGAATCTATATCTATCTCAACAGATGGGTCAAAGGTCAAGGCAGAAAGTTCTGGCCACGATACAACAGAACCAGACAGGAAATCACTGTAAATGTTGGTGAGTGCGTTCACTGGCCATAATATTTTAAGAAACTGCACAACTTAAACTCAAGTAGGACAGCATATGCAGAGGATGTGACTACCAACATGTTCAGGAGGATCCCGCTGCATGTACCAGAGCTATGGTATGTAATGTTTTACTTCACAATCTTCCGAAATTTCTGCGGACTGGACATCCTACTCACCAACGACCAGTATATAATAATCCACAATAAGATCTGAGCGCAATCGCCTATCAAGGATCACAATGAGTCAAGGAGGATCTCAGGATGATGGAGAGATTAGCCAAACAGCAGAAAAGCGGAAAGACTCAAGAAAACTTAAGAAAGATGGTTTTGAACTTTGAGAGTTGAAGCCATGAAAAGTGTTTGTAGTCCCAGATAAGTCGATGTTTCTATATCTTCATATTTGGATCCATCCCGAGTCCAAGTTAGTCCAGGTTTAAAGGATTGTAAATTCATATTCCCCATCAGAAGAATGGAATTATATAACAAAGTCCCAGGGAGAAGATCATTTCTAAGGCATCGTAGCAAGCCTGGATCTACCGGTAGATGTTGACAAGTTATTTCTGCCAGCAAATCCGGTGCCAAAACCACTGTCGTCTTCCTCGAAACTTTTTACAGAATAAATAAACATAGAGGAGTGAGTGGCCGTGGGATGATTGTGCCATGTACCTTGCAACAAAAGAAGGCCAGTACTGTTGAAGCCCTTGTTAAGCCGACTACTCTTTGTTAAGTCAGATACGAAAAACTTGACTTAGTCATTGAACGTAAGAGAGAACACTTAAAAGTGGAAAAATAATTAGGACCACGCTTGAGTCTAGCGAATCTCTCCATTAATCAAGATTTGCAGCTTTTATGGCATAACACACTCTTCAAGTCTTTCGCCTTAAAACCTCCAGAAGGGTACATGACAGTGAGAATGTAATGTGAAATGAAAGTTAAGTCTGCCATAAAGGTCATACCTCTTCCCTCTAAAGGAAAACTTCTCTCCTGGTAGGAATTAGGAACTCCCTTATCTTTGTTGATCAGAGATACTCTTAGCAATAGAAGGACACCTCAGGAGGTAGTGCTAGTAACAGGCGATGTTATGAAAACTGCTCTGAGTAAAGTAAGTACATTGACCAAGAAGTGGGGTCTCTAATCGGTCGGAACTAATGCTCTTCACGCACAATTATCTATGGTAAGATGAACAGGTGGTTAAGGATTTCGACACAATCGGCTCAAAGATAGACTATGGAGCCGATGCAGGTGTGTTTCTTGAAATCTTAGCGAAAGTCTGCTATTCACGAGAATTACCTCCAAATTAGTATAGGAATACCGGAATGTGTACTTCGCGCAACAGGTCGATGGGACCCAGGGCCTAGCTTCTCACAACCATTCGTGCTGTGCGTGTTATATTCTTTACACGAATGGAAGGGGCCCACTGTTTAATGCCGTATCCGAAGCACAACTTGTTGTTTGAGAAGCTTGCTCAGGACAGTTGTACTCTCGGATGTTTGTCAGACGCTCGCGAGAGGTGGGGCCGTGAAAAACTTTTTAGGTGTTCCGACTGGGACTCGAACCTCGAACCCCAGGAATGATCCAAGCTAAATCTGAGTTCCAGAACACAGCAACGTTTATGGAACGACCTGGCAGGATCAGTCCACATTTCGCTAGGGATGAGCGAGAAGAGATCTCAAAGAAAAAACATTAAAGAACGAATTACTATTCTAAACTCCACAGATCTGGATCTAGTGACTCCTACTTCTGAAACAGAACCGTCACTGGTACCTACCGACCTAGGTTGAGTTTTTTTGTAAACGATTTCTCCTTGATGTACAAGGAAAAGACTTGTACTAGAACTAGTGATAGTTCCACATGTCGTCACGGTGTTCATTCGCCAATTCGTCTTCTATTGCGCCAATTGCATCACACTTGGTCATGGAAATCCAAGAAGTACAACCGAACACGATGAAATACCTATTCCGGCTTAATTTCATCAAATTGCATGCCACAAAGTGTTAAAGGGAAGCAAGCAATTCATCTCCACCACCAGCGTCACCACCTCCCTGGGCAGCCCTGCGAACCACGGACGAATGAATTCCTACCCCTCGCGCCACAGAATCAAAATTACACCTTCAGCAAAGCGATCAGAGGAAGAGGATCTTGGTTCGCATTCGGCGCGACCCCCTGCGCGACTGGGTGCGCTTGTGCGCGTATAATTTGGCAACTTTAGATCCACTTATATCACCTCCTTGTTAGGCACAGACAGCGCGCAGTTGAACTCAAACTGCGAGCCCCGAAGCCCTCAAGTAGATCGCTTTTGCTCGGCTTTCAGTTGTCTTGCACTCCACTCGTCGCACAGTCCGAGGCGCAATTTTCCTGATAATGATAATGACTTTAGTTTGGCTCATGGAATGCCCTTAGATGGAGTTCAACTCCAGCTCCAGCAAGTGTTCCACACGATTACCACTGGTTAGTGCCAATCTGCTGTATCTCCTGTTCTGTTTTTGTATTCTCTTTGGCCATCTGAAGTTGGTCGACCTTTAACGTCTTCACCACCACTTCACCGGAGAACATGATTCATTTCAAGAATCCATCTCGTTAGGGCGCAAACAGATAATTGCTCTCATTAGTCTTCGAAATGTGAGTTTAAATCTCTGGCCATCTGATTATGGGTGTACGCGCTGAAAACAAGAGCTGTGCCGGGTTAGAGACCGGCTTGTGATCAGTGCCGATCATCAGAGGCGATTAAGCCAAAAGAAGAACGAGAACTGTTTCGCGATTTTCGGGTCTTTGCCTGACGATGAGGGTAGACGACTTAAGGATCACATTAGCATCAGTGATTAATCAGTGTTAACGCGAATGTTCGTTCCAGGAGAGCCAGTCGGCATCTTGGCATGGGCAGATCGTTTAGCCAGGTATTCGTGGTAAAGAATTGCTTTCGACTGGAGATGACTGAGAGACGCCGAATGGAGGAACAAAGTGTTCAAAATGCATTTCAAATACCTAGAGATGAATAACTTATCCTAGGACTGGCAAGGACAGGGAATAACTGGCTTCAAAGAGCACCTGACCGGTCCAGAATATTGCATGGCTAATTATGTGAAGTCGTTTGCAGTGGGAGGCTAAATTGATGGGCATTACGCCTGGAATAGGTATGCTAATCACCTTGTGAGCAGTAATTACCACATCATTTGCGAAGTCATTTGCTGCTGAGCAGCTTCTAACTCTGGGAAGGGGCAAGTGTAATAAATATTAGTCTGCACAGGATATTGGGTTTTTCGTTCTACCACTTAGAGCTTCAAGTAGTTATGATGGTCTCTTAAGTGTGAGAGTAGATAGAAGAATATAGATGGCCACTACGAACTTATACTTCTAGTGTTCAAAGGATACCCATTGTAAGGCACCCCTGCTAGATTGAATGGCAAGTAAAGCAATCCAATTAGACCGATTTATTTGAATCTGATGTAATGAACTTCCTTGTTTTTCACCAGAAGTGGATTGCATTCCAGAGTATGGTGACAGTCATCTGGTGATATGCCTGCTTCGTTAGGCGAATGCGCATATGTCTACTGAACCACGGATATAGTGGCAATAGCCTTGAGCAATGTTTTCAGAAATAAATGGAGGCATTGGGGCACATCCATATATACACATACATTTGTACTGACATCCAGGATGTCAGACCCCTCGGACCCTTCAGACTTGACTTTACATTACAAACGCTGACAAATTCCTCAAGACTCTGGCCATATACACAACCTGTTCAACAATAAATCTGATGGTTCTTGGGCGGAAAGAAGCGAATAAGTATTCAAACCTCGTACTCCAGCAATTATCTATCACACCAGTGGGTTACATAACATGGCAGAGCTATCGTTGACCTAGTCGCACCATTCAAAGCTTCAGAAAGTTACATCGAAAGTCAGAAACATACTTAGAAAAAGAAATATTCAAACATTTTTTAGGGCTTAGATGCATACCAGGACCGCGGAAGAGGAGTCTTCTTCATATCTAAAGCAGCTAAACTAAGTTACACCCAATCTACACTAGAGAGGCTTTTAGATGTACACATTCGAGGCAGCTTATGCAAGGTTCAACATGCTTATTTGTAGACCAAATCAGTGAAAACTTCTTGATACTTCTTGGTGGTGCATTCAATGTCGTAAAAGAAGAGGTCCTCAAATACCATTGCCAACTGCTTCTGCTCATCTCAAGAAACATCAATTCCACTTCAGATATAACTCAATTAGAGTATAAGTCACTAAAGCAACTACGTAGTAACTTGAGTTCTAGAATAATTTCTAGACGTTATGGAATCATCTCTTAAGAGTCTTGGGAAATCGACTAGAGATTGTGGACTTCACGTTAACCAGGGCAAAACAGAAAATACAAGATTCCCCCTTCAACCCTTTGGATCGCTCAAAACCTCAGTGAGAAAAATTAAGAACGTGAAACCAGCTATGTTGCAGTGGCTATTTAGGCCTATTCTTACATATTCGATTCTTGTTAGCAAAAACTCATGATAAGGAAGAATACATGGAGTACATTGGCCAAGGTACAAAAAACTGGTGATTTGCACACCACGCATATGCATCCTTGATGAATCGGATGATATCCTGGGTGTCGTCGACTTCCATATATTACGCCTAGTAATACTATAAAGAAAATTGACCGAGAAATGGTGAAAAAGAGAAAAAGTGTTTCTGTAAAATGAGCTATACATATGTATATGCAGATGGTACCAAAATCAGGAAAGTATGAGGTCCGATATATACTCCAGAGGTACTATCCAATCCAACCTATGTAGCTTCAAGTACTTACCAGCCAGCCAACACAAACAAAGTTCAGTTCATTTGACTGCCAGGGTACCGTGGATAATAAAAAAAAAAAAAAAAAAAAAAAAAAAAAAAAAAAAAAAAATATAAAAAATACAAAAAAAAAAGAACGTATTTAATTACGTTTTTAGCTTAAGTAGGTTAAGTAGTTTAAGATTTATTTTAAGGTAGAATTAAGTTTTACATAAAACCAAAAAAAAAAATGTACGTTTACAAAGTTTTTTCCTTCCATCATTTTCTTTGTGTCAATTAGAAGTAAATAAATAAAAAAATAAGAAACAATTCATTGTTTTAGTTAGGTTACGTCGAAAGACATAGGTTAAGCATTAAGTTTAGCTTAGAGCGCCCGCATAGGGCCAGTAAGTTAGTCATAACATAGTTAAGTTAGTTAAGCTAGTTTTAAACAATTTTGTCTAGCACGTAAGAGTTAATGAATTAATAAACAAAAATGAATTAAAAAAAAAAAAAAAGTACCGTGGATAATATGGTAACGCCATGACCGACATATGCATGTATGAACTAGTCAGACAAACGACCTTCATGATGTCGCGACCATGTTGTGGATTGGGTAACAGCACTGAAGGTAACAGACAAGCCAAAATCTTCCTGCCAAGCATCTCTCATACAAAAACGAAACAACTCCTAAATCTTACTAGAGACCAAGACAATATTTGGATTATTATGCAACAAGGACGAAGAACCAGCAAAGCACATTTCGTATCACTTAAGTAAATTCTACATTGAGGTAGAGGATACATTTTCTAGTTCACCCAGAGATTTACTTGGATTTACAGGGATCACCCAGGAACGAACTTCAAGTAGAGGAAATCACAATAGGTCTACTTTTTGCCGCAGTCATATGGTGATGTGCTTCCTAACTTCCTTATTTAATCTTAAGGTCTTCATTGGGGTGCCTAGTGACTACTGTCCAATGATAAACTCATAAGCCTTCCTATAAGTTGGTGTACAAGGCTCAGAGATAAACACACCAAAGCCAACGCAATCGAGAAATTAAGGAAGTCAGAATGAAGGCTCTAAGTATAAGTCAAGCTACGATCAAGTACGTGGTAGTACCATAGGTAAGAGTGAAACCATGACCTCGTAGAAGACTTAAGCTATTTCTCTTTCCATAACAACTTTCTTATTTATGATACCGCTTTAGTCCGGCACTGATTTAGGCTACAGCATCCTGTAGACTTTCTCTATTTATCGGCCTAACCATCTCAGGCCTTGTACATTGGGTTGAAGCAAGGCCGTCACCATTGCTTGGTTAGGTGAATTATTTTGATGATGTGGCATGGATATACTTGAAACCCAAAGCAGGGCACAAAGTCGTTAAGAAGAACTCACATGATCAGCGTTAAGGGGCAGATCCCTCCAAGCAATCAAAAGCGAATGGTTTTAATGGTCAGGCCTGGATAATCTTTAAGGCCAATGCAAGGCACTCATTTTTTAAGAAAGACGATATCAGGTAAAACGCCATCAAAAACCAAAAATCAAAGCGCGCGGAGGACTTATCCGCCAAGAGTGTGCCATTCACTGGCTTCCATGAAAAGCAGCTGCTATCAGCAAGTATCCGTGAGGAACTACACAATCGCCTTCTGAGCATAATTACAGTTTTCATTCTAATTAGCATTTCATGTCTGAAATTTATCCAAATTCTATAGCTGACATGCGCAAGGCACCTCCTTTCGCCAGGCATTTGGTTTTTTTTGTGTTTTTTTTTTTTTGTTTCCTCCGTCTCTCTTTCCACAACAATGCTCCTGCCTGCTTATCTCATTCTCAATCGACAAAGCCAGACCTTCTCGAGGACTATCTAACTTAAAACACCAAAGGTGAGCTTCAACATCACCCACCCGAACACCTGGGTAAAAGATATCATAACATCACCTTTCCACTCCGTTCCCGATTCGAGAATATTCATAAATTTCACATGTCCAAACAAAGAACAATGCCAGAGACCTCCATGTGCCTTTGTCTTACCAACGGGTATACCTATGTACATAAGTCAGGAGGACCTCGACGCCGCTGCCGCCACTGCTGCTGCATGGGCAATTAATTTTTGTGTACACACAACCTTCGCCCAGAAGATTTATGAACTGTTGTGCTTCCGCGTAGATACAACTCACAGATACAACTCGGCCAGAAAAATCATCGAGGAAACTATCATAACATTGGCAATCAACACTTCTTGTTTATAATGTCTTAATTATTTAAATTTTTACATGTATCTGCCCCGGACAGTTCGGGGACCGAAAAACAACTCAAATTTTCATATTCATAAGTGCGGAGCATTTGCATAGGCCCGGGCCTGGGCTTGAGTTGAGACGGACCTCACAGACTGGAACAGGGAGAACCGTCGTCTGTCCCATGCATGACTAACTCTAATGGCCTTGTAAATTTGAGTTCTCCTCCACCAAATGTGGTATGATTCCCTATTCCTGTTTTTTTTTTTTAATTTTGACAATTATTAACCATTTTAACAGCGCGACCAGGTTAGATACTTTAGCAAGTTCGTCGAAGTAGAACGTTATGATTTTGGGTTCGAAACCGACTCTGTGTGTGTTGGCTTTGTACTAATTGGCATGTACAAAACGCAACGGAACAAAGGTGAACCGGTCAGGAAAAGGGTAAGAAGTCATTATTTTTAATTTCGGAAATTTTTCAAACTTCCCGCGGTACCGTGCCTGGACTTTGGAAGCGTTTATCACTCATTAACACGCATTTTGGGAGAATGCAAATGAGGCGGTAAAATTTATGATTTCCTTGAATGATTGATGCCGAGGGTCGAATTTTATTGCTGGACGATTTAAACGAGGGCTTGGGAAGCAACGCTCTGGATATGAGAAATGTGAGAATCGAGTGTAAGGCACACACAATGCTTAATAAAAGTCAGTCTTGGGGCATGTAAATGGTTAAGTGGGTTCGAGGGTATAAATAATGCTCCACATCCGTCGGCCGCCGCCCAAGGAGGGAATATTTATGACACTTTCTTCTGGAAATCATCGTCACTTTTGTTTCCCCCGTCAACAGGATATACTGTGACTTGGTAGCACCGTGGCGAAGTGATTCTTTCAGCTGCATTTCTGACTGGAGCTAAGAACGTGATGTCAATACACTGCTGCGTTCCAACAAGAGCTGATTCCGGAAACCACCAACCAAGCACTTAAGGGAAACATTGCTATCATGATGGCCGAGCCGTCAAATGCTGGAATGAGGAGTTATTCTGCAGTTATACTGCATGTTAGAGCTCAAAGCCAGCCAGCATACGAAATTCTTTCTAGAAGATATCTCGTAATAGTCGCCGGCCTTATATTGAAACCTAATCTTGGTATTAACACATTGCCATTGCAACGTTAAAAGCTGGTAGCCAAACGATCTTGTTGGGTGTTGACAGTCTATAGTGATCAGCAAGGGTAAATGGAATCCGGGCTACTTGTCTCAGCTGATACCTCTCTGCATACTGGACATGGCAGGGAAGCTCTTTGAAAACCACGAATCGCAGCAGTAACTCAGAAGTTTCAGTAAAGATTACTCTACAACAGGACCAATCAGGGAAATCAGGGAAGCCGTCATATTCACAGCCTTAGATGTAGGGAATGGCTTAAACTCAGCCCTTTGGAACGATATGCTTAATGGACTTGAAAATGCGTTCAAGATACGAAAATATCTCCTGAGAGTACAGCTGAAGCAGCACAGGACTCTTTGGATAAAAGACACACGTAGCCTTATGGAAGACATATGCAGATGACATCGGCGCAGTAAATGGATCAAGAGATACGCCTAGGAGGCACTAATCTGAGTAATGATACCTTAGTTCTTCCACGAAAAAAAGAATAGAGATAGTCCTTGTAATTAGGAAACAGAAGTCAGCAACTAATATACAGCAAAACAGCAGTGAAAAATCTAGGACTAGCAATAGATTATCAAGGCACATACCGGAAGGTCAATCATGAGTAGACGACAACGACTCCTTATGTATGCAACCTACACCATTCTCATATTCTGTACTGATGCACTCAACGAAGAGAAATGTAGAAAACAAATAGAGGCGTGGAGCCTTAAGAGTCATAAACTCTTACAACGCAGTCTCCGATGCAGCGGCCTTGGTAGTCGCTAGAGTGACTCTCATCGGCCTCTTAATGGCAAAAATAAAGTGAGTTCACAACAAAACGACGATTCTAGGAGCTGAATTGGAAGAGCTTATGAAGCTGAAAAAGTTAGGTGAACCGGGAGGATGATTACCAACGAGCGAACACAATGCGAAGTAAACTAGTACCTCACATCGTTCCTAATAGGATAATGAGTATCTTTCCCGGTATCTCCGCGAAATGGGGAGAGTAGCAGAAGAAGAAGCAGCAGAAGATCCCGGAATACGACATCTGTCATACCTTCTTTACCTGTAGCAGGGGGTCAGCAAAGAGGAACAGACTATATATTCCTAGAGACTGATAACTTTCCCAAAACAACGTCGTATCCAAAATGGTTTCTAGTTTGACGATCAAGATGGGCCTATCGCCAGAATAGACTGAAAAACCAGGTCCTCGAAAGGGAATGAGATCACCAGCCTGTGAAAACCTAGGTGTGTCTCTTTTAAGACGATCAGAGGCATAGGGTCTTTCATACCATTTTGCACCGCGTTTTGTATAAAGATTTTCTGCTATATTGTTAAAAGCTTCAATTTAAGCCAGCCGACCATATATAAGCCCGTACACTACCCGATGGAATGGACACCTCTTGCTGGATGACTCTACCAACAGAGGTAGGCATTTGAAAAGGCGTGCCAATAGCTTATGTGTGCATGTCCTTTGCATTTAGAGAGGCTTTCCCATGCATTCTGAA
Organism: Xylota segnis; assembly: GCA_963583995.1. Classification (NCBI taxonomy): domain Eukaryota; kingdom Metazoa; phylum Arthropoda; class Insecta; order Diptera; family Syrphidae; genus Xylota; species Xylota segnis. The sequence goes on along the minus strand of OY757239.1, from coordinate 7,111,308 downwards.
CCAACTTAGGTATTAGCTTTGAGCTATACGCAAAGACGTAGTCGGGGTACCACTACTCGTCTATCCTCCTGGTCGTTCCTTCTCCTAATCATTACCCCTTATTCACACCTATATAGGATATGCAGAACAAAAGGCTACATTTAAGGGAAACTGAAAAACTTTGCTAATCCACTTCGTGTACGACCACGAGAACAATAGCTTAGACTCAGATTTCATCTCCGAAAAACCAGCGCCCATCTCCACCCTCCCAACACCACCACTAGCAAGACAATTGTTCCAATTTAAGTCTTAAATTAAACATACACTTTGGCTTTGGTCGGAGGAGCACTTTAAAGACCTAGTAACACTGTTTTTCTGAATTCATTTCTCCCACTATGTACGTTGCGCATACTACTCCACCACACACTGCTGAAGTGTGATGCTGCAGGAGAGCAGTACCAGTACCAGTAGCGGCATCCTGCTGATTTTCAATTAGAATTCAGTTTTAACTTTATGAATGTGTCCTTGCAGCTAGTGACCCAATTTCTGGTTCACAGAATATCTGTAGCCCATCTCAATCTTCTTTCCATCTCATTGCACAACCCAAATTGCTGGCCCCTTTCATCCTGCGCTAAGCCAACGTTTAATCCCCATGAAATATAATCGCAAATGCAATTAAACGGGCGGCTTTTGTCGAACAAAAGTATCCTACGATCCATAAATCGTCTTGCTCCTCCATCCATGCACACAAACACACTGGCACACAGAGTGTAGGAAACAAACAAACCAACACCCAACACACACCACCCACGGAAGGCTTAAGGGAAGTTCTTTTTCTTTCTAGTTTCTTGCTTGCTTCTGTTTTTTTTTTTTCAGTAGCTTCCTTTGCATCTTCTAAATCCTTATAATGTGTCTCTCAGCCTCACCACCACCATCGCCGGCACGCCTTCTTAGTTGTAAGAACTCAAATTGCCTCCCAGCAGGATACAAACTGCAGCTGCATATAATGCCATACACACGCACACACTAGTGGCTGTGCAAGGAAGCCCCCCCCTTCCATCCACCGGCTACCGGCTTTTCATTATCCTTCTTTCAATTTTAAATTGGTCTCCAGCAACTGGGAGATTAGATGGATTGTTGTTTCTGTTTGGTTGCACATCCCTTTGCATGCACGATTTTCATTAGCACCCCCGGAGCACTATACTAGCACTTGGCATATAGACATTATTGTTGGTGCTTGCCTTCTTCTTCTACTTTTTCTTCAACTACTACTACTACAACTATGTGTAATATGGTAAAAAGGATCTATCCATGCGGTTGTCGCACAAGGAGCAATAGACTGGGTGGTATGTGGCTCCTTTGAGCCAAACAAAAGGATGCTTTGCACCATAGAGTGTGAGGGCGGTTTTATTTTATTTTTTTTTTTTTTCGTTCTCTAGTGTCTCTTAGTGCTACTGTTGCATTTTCCGTTTTCAGTTTTTGCATATGAAAAGGACTTTTAGCTTGAATTAGCTACGCTAAAGAGTGTAGAAGGATAATGCAAGTTGTCGGGAGCTATAATGAATGGGGTAACTGGTTTGGCGCATTAAATGCAAGGCGCGTTGGAAATTGGGTTGTAAAATACACTCACACCTCCCCCTCCCCCTCCCCCCAGTGTGTTACAAAGGAAATGGGCTAAAGGATAAATGGAATTGAGCAGATATGTATGCAGATTAGGAGTGTATTGTGTTAAGCTGTTGTCAGCCTGAGGGATGTCTAACAGTGTGCGCCTTCATTTCATACTCTAATCCACTTTGGTGGTCTATCAGACCAAACAAATCCTCACAACAATAGCAGAAAACCAACAAAATTAGTAAAAGGACATTGTCTCCTCTTTAGCAGGACTCGAAATAAAAACCAAACAAATAGAAATCATCCAATGTATCTGTCATTTAGCAGCCCAAACAGAAGGAAGGCACAGAAGTTTGCTTCTTGGGCCAGAACTCGTCCTGTCTCTTAGAACCACACCGACATAGGACATAGGACGTAGGACATAGGATCGATACAACAGGGAAAATAAAATGCAATTGCCTTTCCCAGGAGAGCCTTTTCTTTAGCAGCAAACGGCAACTAATTCTTCACATTATCCTTGTTCACTCCCATTGTTAACTTGAAAATCACACCTGGATTTGGCAATCCACAGACAGCAGGAGTTCCTTCCACCACTACCATCACCAGCAGGAGTAGCAATACCACGAACAAGGAGTGAGTAGGTAACAATTTAACAGAAAAAAAAAATACAATTTCCTTACAAACTATAAAAATGCCAAACCTTACCTTAAACCAATGCCCATGCCTCCTTTTTTTCAATCAAAGAAATCTCTGTCCAGTTGAATGTGGTTGTACAGTATATCCTTGTTGCGGTCAAACATTTTTCAATTTACTTCTATTGTGTGTTGATCGCCTTTCCAGGTGCTCTTCGACTTGACTTCGTTGGGGCGCTAGAGAGAAAAAAAAAAAAAAGTGATTAAGGTAAAGGTGCTAAATTGTAGGACATCCGTTCATTAATCAAACAACAACGACCGAAGCACACAAACCACTACCAAAACGTATCACATGCAAGCAGGACAATGAACAAGGAGCATTGTGGTATTTTGTTGTGACATGTTGTGATCGAGAAAATGTATTTTATTTTGTTTTGTTTTGTTTGTTATCCTTTTATTGGAATTTTCTTTCGATTGGGAGTTCTTTTCCTGCCATGGGTGGTATTTACTTTTTTTTTGGTTTAAAGAGTACAAGGAACACAGGGCACGAAGGATATCAAGGAAATTAAATGAGGTTCATCAATAATTCCGATTCATTCGAGGTTGGTGGTTTTTTAAAGGACACTAGTAAGAATGGATCTTTAAAGATTGATGAAGATTTTTCATAGAAAAAGGATTGGGTTAGCCTTTGAAACATAGTCTACCAGCAAAGATCTCTTCAGGACATGAAGCATGTGTCAGATTTTTCGATGTCACTCGAAAATTTTACCCCAAGGGCACACCTAAACAGCCGAATTAGATGCTCCCGAGAGAACCTGGGAGCATCTAATTTGAGAATTTTAAATGATAAAGCGTCTCACATAGGAAGAATATAGCTCTGCTGAAGCATACAACTACTAACAACTGGTTTGTCTCCCCCAAGACAAGTGGAAGGAAGAGTAGCGGAGTAAAGCGGTGCGCCGTTGTTAACAGATAGCGGCTTTACTGCTGGATTACCCGTATCTTCAAGTCCGGACCAGAGGTACCCAAACTACTATTCCAAATTGTCCAATCGAGATACGATAGACAGAGCAGCTAAAGCGCAGCGGAGCAAAGCGGGGCAAAGTTGCTTATTATATGGTTCTTTAGGCATAATTTTGAATTGCTAACGAATAGTATTCCATAGAAGGCTTTGTACGTCATTGTCTGTTAGGATCATACGTTTAAGGACAAGGACCAAGCCAAGCGAAAAGTACTTCATATCCGTTTTCTTCCTCACTAACCAAAATGGCAAATGTGTTTCAACAACTTTTAAAGAATGCTGTACAGTCGAGGAGGAGGAAGAGAAAACCATGGCACACATTCTCTGAACTTGTCCTGGCCTAAGACTTCTTTGAGGATCTATCGATCTAGTCAGACTTGACTTAAACCAAATAAAAATGTTTGTCTCTGGTTCAATGCCTAAAGGTCGACCATACCTCTTCAGCATAGGTTCACATCACAAATGGTTGTCCGTTCCTTGTTGAACCTTTTGATAAATTCTCACGTATGTAGGTTTCTGGTGTTGGTCCGCTGTTTTGATCTAAGTATGTCCCTGCTGATTGAATCCATAGGCCGAAGGAGATTTAGCTTGTCGAACAAAACACTGCAACCCAACACTTCATCAGCCTTGGAGTCATCCGTGTAGAAGTGAAACGAACTGTCCTCAGAAGAGGGATCACTAACCTATTCACTACGATCAGGGTTGCTCGTGCGGAAGTTTCGGTCAAACAACAAGGCTCCTTGTTCCCCTTATATAACTTGGCCTGACTTATACTAAAAAATTGAGAATACGAATCCATCGAAGCATACCACAATCCATTTGGTTACGATGACCTCGAAAGCCTGTCTTTCCTTAGCAATCGATCGGTAACCCATAGAATTTGCTATAGATGCTGTTCTCAGCCAAACCAATTGGGCTTCTTTGTTTTTGATTTATGCAGTTGAAGCATGCAGTCATACACTGCATTCCGACAAAGAGAAGGGACCCCAAGGTAGAACCGTGTGGTACTTCATCCGTCACAGTATACTGTTTGCACCGTCATCTATACCGCAGGTCCGAATTTATGTTCTGAAGTAAATCAGGATCAGCAATACTCTTAGAGTCTAAGCTTATGATTTGTGCCGGGACTTCTACCACCATACCCAGTGTGAAGGAGTGCTGGTAGCAGCAAACAATAGAGGCAATCCTTATAATACTTAAAAATTAAAGAATAAAAGGATATTTCAGAACACGTCCAAGTCCTTTAGTAGTCAAGGTAGGTAGGGTCTTCAAAGTCAGGGATCAGGTGAATTCAGACAGTCGGATGTAGTACATTGAATACATTTTGCCTGAGGCAGTGGGTGGGATCGAGTATCTGTTCCCGCTTAGCAGGGACATTCTTAGACCAGATTTCCGTATAACGACAACTGCATTGAAAAGGTCAAACAGTTCGATACATGACAAACGTCTTAGCCTCTCCAAACCATGCAATATGCTTGTAGACTGATGATAGTTTGAACATCATGGCAAGACTGTAGTCTCAGACGTGGATTCAGGAATAAACGAAAGGATTTAAATCAGAAGGAGTGAAGATAGACGATGAAATGCCTAAAACAGAGAAAGTTTTAAGCCAATCTCAAGGCATAGATTGTGTTTTAGATCTTCAAAATTAAAAATCGTTGCTCCGAGTGAGATTTTTGTAAATGTTCTTGCTTCCATAAGCTAGTCTAATTATGATATTGGCTTTAGGGACCCTTAGGGAATTTGTATTCGTCACACCTATCGAAGGTTGTCCAGGCCAGTGTAGCCCTATTTGAGCTATAGCTCTTCTCTACTTACGACGCACGTATGGTACATAGTTAAGATGCTAGCATATGCTTAGATTATAGAGCTGGATCTTGGCACCCTTTTAAGGAGACATTCCTCCAATGGCAAGGCAGCAATGTCACGAGCTGATATGGTTCAGGTCGTGCTTCAGTCCAATTTTACTGGACTAGTCTTCTGCGGATAAAACTGGGTGTCTGAGTTGCACTTCAGGGCTGCAGGTACTCTCATGCTTTGGTATACAAAAATCTAACGTAACTACAATTGCCAGTAGCCACTAGAAAGTGTTCCATCATGGTGTGTAGGGAAAATTTGCAGATAATTGCCCACATACCCTCACGGCGGCGTAACCATCTCGTGACCAACGTGTCTTCAAAAACACCTTCAATAAGAAACAATTAATTGAATCCATTAATTGAATATCACCATACAACCCCCTTGGCAAGGCACATCAACTCCTCACTCACTTTCCGCCGGACGGGAAGTTCAACCACGACTGCCAACACCAGGTGTATCCACTATCGACACATCTCTCTCCCTAGACCCTACGAAGTCAATCAAAAGCTAGGTATACCCAATTTGGTACGAACTGCAATTGGCATGACAATAAAATTCCTTTAAAAACGCAACTAAATATGATTACGGCATGGAATTCTTCATCACACGCGATAAAGGTGCGCGCTTTCAAGATACAGATTGCCGGGATTCCTATTCGCTTTCTATGGCTAGACAGTGCACGCTGGACTAGTAGCTGCACAGTCCAACCTGTGCAACAAAAACTGGCATCTCCAAGATGACCACATTGCTGGAGGTGCATAAATTTCCACACACAATTCAACAATTTTTTCTGCTTCCACTTTTCTTCTCTCGCTGCTGGACAACAAGACACATTGGGTGCACATCCTTGAAGCTAACAGGCACATCACGCAAGCACACACAACAGCTCTTGGAGAAGGAGGAACACCAGGAAAACAAAAGCAACAAAAACACAAAAAAGTCTGCTACAGGGAACCACAATAAAAACGATATTCAATCTGAGATTCTCATCTCGATTTAATTTATTACGTTTCGGATGCGAGGAGAGCGAGAGAATGAGATGGTCTTTGGACTTTTTATGTGCTGCACTCGTTGAGCTCTCATTTGGGAGATGGGACAATCCTGAGGATGGGTGAGTTGGGAGTTAGGGGGCGAAAGTGGTGAGGAATTAACAAATTCTACATCTTGGACTGAAGAAGGGTTTCGGTTACGGTTGTGAATAGCGCCGGGACTCAAGCCAAGCTACAGCCTGGCAGTTTTGCACATCTACCAGGGACCATAAGTACTATATGTGTGTGTTTGCCAAGTCCCTGCTGAGCCACAGCTTGAGCTTGAGCTTAAGCTTGAGCTTGAGCTGCTGATTGATGTTAACATTCGAGAATGCCACATGCCATACCATACCATACCATTCCCTAAATATTTCCAGGTGCATGTAGATTAGGGCTATACAACGTGAGTCCTAGGACTGACACATTCATCACGAATTCTCTTGGAGAAGGCTGTGCTGAAATAATACAAGATCACCGGACGGAGTGCCACAGGACTCACTACTAGGTGCGATACTCTTGAAAGTCATGTACGAAAGAGTATTCTGTCTGATGAGACAAAAGTTATAGGTTTCGCCAACGACATCATGATTGTGGCCTGGTGACATGAAGCCCTACAGAAAATACCTCGGAGGCGTACTGGATACGAGACCTTCCTTCAAGGACTATCTCAAGTGCATGAGCAGTAAATACCAGGGCAAGAACGGGGGAATGTTTTTGAGAAAGGAATGCGTATACCACAAGGACTATACCATGGTGAAGTAGGGTATCACCTAACAAAGTTACTGGCAAGAACTTAGTACTCCAGATAAACTAATACCAATTCTACATACCAAGTTTTGAATAGAGGAAGGCTGTCTAGGGAATTCGAGATTCAAAGTGGTGTCCGACTAATGCTTCCACCAATATAATTTGTATTGGAGAGATGTGCTAAATCTTTGCCTGAAATAGTTGCTCTATGCTGACAAGATAAAGGTCCTTCTCCGAATGATGAGTGAATGCTGAGAAGGAATCAACGTCTGGCGGTGATCATTCTTGGATGGTTGGACAAACACTTAAGAAAATAGAGAACTCCCAGTACCTTGGGAACATAGTCGTAACCGATGGTGGAACTAAATTGGATATACTCAGTCGATTCGACAAAGTAAAGTCCACGGTTGGGATAACCAAAACTTGGATAAGTAATAGCTTAAGCCCCACACTACAACTGTTCCGTTCCAACTTTGAATCAGTGTGGCGTCTCTACTTTTGCGAAAAAGGTAAAAACGAGAATTAAGAGGACCCTACACAGTATCGTAAGGACTTTCGGACAAAACCGCATTTAGCACGAACAGCTCTACCAGACCCATGGCTATGAACCATCTAGTAGAACCGTATAACGATTGAAGTGGCAGTAGATTGTGCACACCTACCGAAGAGGTGACGGACATATAGTTTACTACGTGATCCAATGGAAACTGCTAACTAAAAACGGCAAGGCGCTCCTAGATGCACATGGTACAGAATAGTAGAGAAGAAAGCACATTACCAACTTAAAACGGCAGGATACAAGGCGCTCCTAGATGCACATGGTACAGAATAGTAGAGAAGAAAGCACATTACTAGAGGCCACTCATAGGCATTGTGGAGATCCTAAGACCCATAGGGGCATAAAGGATAGACATAACTGAGATAGGAAGTTCTTTAGTAAGTTAGTCTACTCTCCGCAAAGGATTAAACGTAAAGCCTAAAGCATGTCCAACTGAGAAGGGAATTTCTCAATGATCTCAAGAAAGTATACCTCGGCTTATCCGAAAATCGTCTTGTTTTAGACAGGTCTCTTGACAACTACAGAGTACACAGATAGAGGCTGTCAGTTGTTAAGCTATTCTTGTTGGTTGCCTGATGGATTTTAAAACCTAACATAGGGTTACCCGTCCAAAGTTTCAAGCCTGAAATATGGTGAAACTTCAAAAGCCATTTTTCAGTTGAAGGGGTTGAAGTGGACTGCGATCGTTTGCAGATACTTGCATACCTTGGTTAGCTTGGACTAGCTTTCCGAGAAGTAAGGTTTAAAGGCGGAATCAACTCAGTCATGAGCTCAAGCCGGGGAGAGGAGCACTGTTCAACTCCTAGCTACTACATCATTTAGTCGAAGAGATTCATGAGGAAAGGAAAGTGCCTCATAGCTCGTTTTCTTTCCCCAATCCAGGCTTATACCGCAGACCAACTAAAGACACTTATTCGAACTAAAAATGTGCTCCTCAGTTGCTCACAAAAACCACCGATCTGGAATACATTTAAGCAAGTGGCATTCAATCAGATATGCAATGTTCATATCGAAGCAAGACATAAGTAGTACCTTAATGGTCGGGTATACCTACTCCAGCCAGCAACAACAACACCAGCAAGTTGAACAGCAGCGGCAACTAGCACCACAGCATACATCTCATGCTGGTTAGTCTCATTAGGTTTGCGCGCTGATCTCCTATCCTGGCAGCATTTAGCCATGCAGTTTGCTACTGATGATCGATACCATGAATACCAAAAAAAAAAAGGCACAAACCTAGTAGGTAGGTACATAATAAAATGGTAGGTAGGTAGGTAGGTAGTCAAACCACCACCACCGCCGCCGCCAAGTGAATCCTTCGGCCAGAGCACACACAGCATACACACCACGCCGATGATCGATGATGATCCAAATGTCATGCATTACAATTATTCGATTGCCTTGGCAATTCGAACCCAGAAGAGGGCCAATGAAGAGCTCCGCACTCTGGGTGGACTGGATGGGGGTACTGTGTGATTCCAGCACGAATAGGTGATAGTGATCAGCATCGCATGGTGAGGAGTTGGGTGTTTTTTTCGATTTTTTTTTTCTGAGTTCTGGAGTTGTCAAGGAGATATGATGATCTTGAACTGCAGCGTGATTTGTAAGGTCATCTCGTCGTAGCCGTCGCAGTGAGTCGTGTTGTGTTCTTTTTTTTTGTTCTCGTTTTGTCGATTTTGGTTATTGTTATTCATTGGTCCATGTCTGGAGTTGGTTTATCTGATTTTGAAATCCGTACAAGGAGTTCTTGGAATACGTTTCGTTTATGGCTAAGTGAAGGCACACTGAAGGGAATCAGTTAATGTCTGCGAGAAAAAATTAACCAGAGACATTAAGTGCTGCTTGGGAGGATTATTTAAATGAAGGGAACACCAGGTACTGAGTTGCGAAATGTATTCGGAGGAAGCTTACCAAATGCGATTGTGTTCAGAGAAATGCAATAAACGCCGAAGCTGGCCAACATGACCTATCTTCCGAAGTAGCAAGGGGAGAAAACTTCTCCACAAGAGTGTGTTCTCCCGAACTGCGTCTAAGTAGTCGCGGCTTTTGAACGCCTTACAGCCCGGTAACCTGGTACCTTTATATTCAACGATGGTTTAAAGATAGAATATAGGGAAGGCTTTCCGGAAACTCTTACGATATCAAAGTTCTTTACATGAAGCTTTGCACCAATCCTTATGATCTAGCGAACGTCGTTCACAGACCTAAAAACATAGAAGTAGATACAGTGGGCGCCGTGGCTCAGTGGTTAGTGCGTTGGACTATGGAGCAAGGGGCTCGAGATCGAATCCCAGTCGGGGAACACCTAAAAAGTTTTTCACGGCCCCACCTCTCGCGAGCGTCTGACAAAGTACAACTGTCCTGAGAAAGCTTCTCAAATAACAAATTGCCCTTCGGACACGGCATTAAATAGTGGGACCCTTCCATTCGTGTAAAGAATATAACACGCACAACACGAATGGTTGTGAGAAGCTAGGTCCTGGGTCTCATCGACCTGTAGCGCCAAGTATTTATTTATTTTAGATACAAATGAGTGGCTTACTTAGCCTTTAAGCCTGAATTCCGATGAAAGAAAATGCGACGCACAAATCAATGACCTGTCCTCACAAGAATCAGTTAACTGACATATCTGTCAAATAAGTCCAAATGCCTCTCTAACCAAACTTGGTATCATTCCTGTGATTACATCCGATTGCAAGCGGTAACCCTTGACGGTGCTTAAATCTATTGGTTGGATCAAGAACCCATGGAGGGACCTTACGCATCTATACACAGCTGTCAAAAACAGAACAAGAGTTGTAGTACCCAAAGGAGCCTGACACCTCATCCTACTCAGGCAGACATCAATGTAACATCTTTGAGAACGATAAATCCAAGATTATCTTGCCTTTATGGCAGTTCTGAAGAGTTTATTCACTTGGAGTAAGAAATCTCCATAGAAAACCTGAGTCCGGATACCTTCTATAGTTGTACCCCCCTAAGGACCTCGAACAGCTCTAGATTCTAGGCCTCGTACTTGAGAACTGCACTGGAGGTCAAACATTACTAAAAAGAATCAAAAAGAATAAACCTTCGCTGTTGCAAAGAGCTTGGACTCTTGGAAGAAAGCATAAGGTTGTACTCTGGTAGGTCCCTGGATATGAACATATGTTCCAAGAAAATCCACATCAGAACAAGCCAAGACTCCGGTGTTCATCCCCCTTGCAGACTGAGACTTACTTAAAGGAAGGAAAAAACACCTTCAGAAGGCAAACATGAAATGGGCTTCCATAGGATGCTGGTGTGAGCACACGAAGTGTATGACCCTGTTTTCATGAGAGTAGGACCGATAGGACTATTCATAAGGATAGGGTAATCCTTTTTTCCTGATAGGTGATGGGTGTCATCATAAGTCATAACACTCTGCAGTATCACATGAACAAAGTGGGTGTGGAGATGAGAAACTCAGCAAGTATACTCCTAACTTTCCCTGTCACTGTCAGGACTTTATCTACCTTGGATTGAAATCTCTCGGTGGACACTTCTTCCATGACCTAGAAAAAGCATTGAACATCAAATCAACTGAATAGTTTGCTAGTTCACAAGACTAGAACTAAGGTTATCTAAAGGCCAAGGAATAAACGAATTCCAGGTATGTACCTAGTGGAGTTCCGCAAAGATGTGTGCTAGGTCCTATTGTATTCAACAGTGTTCCTAGGATAACTGCCTTGGGAGGTTTTCTGATTAATTTGAGGACTTAGGAGGATCAATTACCTATATTTGAGGTCAAGAAGTTTTGAATACCAAGGACTCTGAAAATTGCAGAAAGGTAGGTTTCGTGTGTAGAGGTCTCACACTATTGCTCGATATGGACACAATTTAATGTTTGAAAGATTCCAATCTATTAATGGAGACAAATTCAATGGGATATCTACCAAGTAAAAGCCTTCTCGGCTGAAAGAATCCAAAGTGTGTCGGGAATAAATCGCATTGGTCGTTATTTGATTTTGGAAACTCTTTACCTCTTTTGATTTTGATTAAATGCTACCGACTAAGGTTTCTATTGCTTTAACTGAAACTGTTTTCCCCGAAATCTCTGGCTTAATCGAAATTCCTGTACATTGTACGAGTTCAATGAAATCACATTCCCCGTCCTCATTCAACCGTAACACTCATGTCTAGAACGAATCAATTGAAAACTTCTCACAGATTAGAACAGAACAGAATAAAAAATAAAAAAATCCCCACATCTGTTGTGGCAGCAGCAGTAAGCCCCATCACGGTCTCCTGAGCCAACCCAATTTTTCATCTTCAAAAACCTCATATCAATTCCGCCATCATCCGGGCGAAAATTGCCCTCTAATCGTCATGACCTACCTAACGAACGTCGAAACACCAGCAAACATACCAAAACATCTAATCAATGTCAATCACAGCGTTTCATGCATGACTCCCCAGGGTATTATTTTCCAAAACCGAAACTCCGCCAAAACCACCTAGATACCCCGACAGCCACAGTTGCCACAAGTAATATGCAAACGAAAGGCAACCCAGCACAACAGCTTTGGAATCCCAAATGCGCCCGCCAAACTGGGGAAGAGGGAGCGCGATACTCCGATGGCTCCAAATCAAATCAGGCGCGAACAACCAAATCGATGGAAGGAACCTGTAAATGGCACAATTACACCCAGCTTACCTATTTCTCCCAACCTACACAGAGAATACACTTACAATGGGATCTGTGCACCCCACTGGTGTTCGCGTAGGAACACTAGCAGCAGCAGCAGCAGCAGCAGCAGCTCTCCAATTTATGCACCAGATCTAATTTTTCGCGTAGTTTAACTCTGGAGCGGCGCGAGGAATTGCACTGGCCGAGGACGGTACTGCACTCGAGGAGCACCACCAGCGCACGAGACGAGTTCAACAAAAAAAACAACATTTCACACCTGATTGCACTTCTCTTCTGCTGCGCTGGGATCCATCTTGTGGCTATCACAATGTAATATCGGCAAGAGGCGCTCGAAGGAAGGCGTTCTTCGGCGGAGAGTGTGTTTGCAAAGTGTCTTACAAAAGTCCAAAGGAGCAAGGGGCCACGGCAGGTATGCATGCAATGCAATTTAAATTTTCGCCTTTTGTCGCCGATGCTGCAGAGGACTGACTACAGTGCTGTGTCATTTTGCGCTATGAACTGGGTATCTGGCTGGTAGAAGGAGCCTTTGTTGGACTTATCGTCGAAGAAATTGGTAAGAAAAAAAAAAAAAAAACCAAGACCAAGAGAGGGAGACGAAACGAATTTCGCAGCATAGTGCCCGGAAGGTATCCTGGCCAAGGTGGTGATGGTTGCAAGAGATGCATTTGTATTGATGATTGAACTCGATTTCGACTGCCGACGTGCTCTCTTTCGGGGCCATATTGTAGGGTATGTCGTCTGTTATTTTCAAGTAGGGTTGCCATGCGACGCTCTGATGTCTTTGGCATGTCGATTGCGTTGGTCATCTCTTAAGTCAATAGCTGTCAAGGGTAAGGTCCTTCAATCGAAAATAATCCAAATATGATTAAGATTAGCGCAGATGAGGCAGTTCCTTCTAGAATTGATCCTTCAAGATTACTTGCTTCAAACTTTCGAATGCTGATCCTTTACAGAACCGTATAGATACGATACTTGATCGCCCTGCCTCTAACCACCGGTTAATCTTGATAGAATGGGTCTTCGTTGAACGCGATGATGCTTCTATAAAACTTGCATGATCACCACGTTTCCACGATCGTCATTAACATAGTGACACCTTCTGGCAGCCTTGCAAAGGCCTTCTTAATATACATATATCCTAGAATTCCATTAGAATGACTAAGAAACAGTGACATAGAATTCTGTCAAACCATCGAAATTCTCAAAACCTAACAACTCATCTGGTCCTGACACCATTATACCTATTATGCTACGTAATTTTGAAAACAACAAGTCCCTAGCTAATACCGCTTTTATAGGGTCTGTCGATCTAAATCACATTCCCCATTCCTGGAGTCGTGTCATACTGGCTTTTATTCCGAAACTAGGCCTGCAAGGGGATAAGTATATTGCCGTGAAGGTATGATAAATTAACTCATATAAAGTGCTTAGTGACACAGAGCTGGTGCGAGTCCAATCCTTGCTTATGGCACTACAGTTAGGAGCAAGAAATAAAATACTTGCAAGGATTACACGATCATTAAAATCTTGTCAAACAGAGGCCAGTGTTATCCAGACAGAGTTTTTCGCGATTAGATAAGAAGGCTCCCTACTAGAGAATCTCCCACAATACCGTTGTATTTTCGGACAACCAAGTTACCATCGAAGGCATTAAATGGTTATTTAAAATAAACCAAATAGGTATCAACCCACTGACTGATCTCAACTGAATCTCAAGGCGTAGAAAGTATGAGGCTAATGAGTGTACCGACGATCTACCTAGACGAGGATCGCCTCTCAACAGTGCTCTAGTTTAGGGTTTCCAGCTAGCAAACTGCACATTTCAAAGGCTGGGTTTGACTAAGATCCCTTCTTCACAACCTTTACATCCTCTTATGTACAGGTTTGTTCCTGCACGAGCCTTGTGTAACAAAACGTGAGACCTTAGCCCTAATTCTGTTCACGTTCCCGTCTCTCGATAAAAGTTAACAGTTAATATCACCATCTTCACGAAGGGAATCTTTGCTAAGCCCACTCTTGCATAATATCACCATCTTCACGAAGGGAATCTTTGCTAGGCCCACTCTTGCATAAGATCCTCGGATGTCATGCCAACAGAATATGCAACTTTGTCGATCCTCACAATAGGGATCACGAGAGAGAATGCAGAACTTTTTCTACTTCTCCTAGTCAGGCAGACGTCCTGGACAGACATTACCTTGGCATATATACATATATAGGCAGTGGTGGGGATGTACATAGTTCTAGATCAGGGAGCCCCCAATCCCCAAGGTAAACAAACTGCATAGATGGCAACTCTTCAACTAACGACATGCAGATTGGTCGCATCCCACAAAACACATCAGGAATGGAAAGACTCCAAAACAAAGCAAAAAAAAAAAACAGGTTGCAACCAAATTAAACTCAAGAAATGAATACAAAAAAAAAAACAGAAAAAGAAAAAAATTATTCCAATTTAGAGCACACACAGTGCTACAGTGCTACAGTGCTCTAGAGCCTTGCGTCACCGCATCACATTCCCCTTTTTGCCGGCACAGTATTTGGAAATTCAAATTTGGTCCTCTCAACTGTTAGCGTCTCAGCCACAGATACTTTGCATATCCGACAGGTGTTCCACTTTGCAAAGCGAACTTGAGAAACACAAAAATAAAACGAAACCAAACAAGCTGGGGAAGACTCCACTTATATGCGGCAGTGTGTGTCCGTTCCCTAATTCCTTCAAAATCTTAACAAAGATATGCGCAACGAATTTGGACAGATGGAGCAGGGTTATTTCGTACAACACACACTCTTACAGGCATGGCTCACAATTTAATTCGATCGATTCTCACACCTCTGGGCTGATTACATGGTATCCAATTAACGCAGCACCGTGCGTCGTCGAGAGGTGTCGGCCGGAACCGCAAGTCGTCGAGGCAATTTTTCTCGAAATGAAATTATTAATACTGAGGATACTTTTGCGCGTCCCTACTGCTCGAAAATTTATTGTATTGAGGGTGGTTGGGCCTCGGACTGGGGTGCTATGTAAGCCAAGCATAATCGACCATATGGTCAAAAGGAAATGTCAAAAATGTGAAATCTTATTAACTGTGGCATTGGAGGAGCTCTTAAAGGATTCCAGTTTGTTTGATTAAATGCGGCATGTGCAACAGCCTTTGAAAAACGTTGTCACTTGCAAGATTTTTAATTTTCGCACAGAATGGCGGAACCGATTGGATTTGGCTTGGTTGTTGATTGGATTTTTGGGTTACTTTTTGGGTTGAGTTGGAGGTTGGTGCTAAATGGACTGGGAAGGAATGCCGTAGAGGATTCCAGAGTTGGTTTTAAAGAGGAGTTTTTGTAAGAGGTGAAGCGGAACTACAGCATTTTGAAACGCGTGTTGATGACTTGTCGACTTGTAGCACTGTCTACAGGCCATATTCTCAAAACAGCTTTGCTTGGTATCTATAATCAGCTTCCTCTCAGTACGCTAATAAAAATCGACCGAACTGATTTGCACACTTGGACTCCAGCGCCAAGCCATAGAAAGAGGCTGAAATCCGTAGGACTCACAATGATCAGCTGGTATTTTACCCCAAACGAGAGCATAAGTGAGTTTCAAGAAATAGAGAAGAGACAACGACAGAGAAGCTGATCCTAGTAAAATAGAAGTCTACGAGCGGATGTCTTGAAAGGAGGGAGTTTTCCACGAGACCAGGAATATCCACCAACATACAGACCACTGTGCATGTTGGATATAATGGGAAAGCCACACCTTACATCAGTAATTCAGAGGGCAGGCGATCTGTCAGCAAGACAACATGGATTCAGGACGCCGTTATCTGGGGCCTCAAGGGACACCAGAAAGAATTGGCGAAAGTTCTCTATCGTGGGACCAAACGGACGACCATTGGCGAGTAGAAGTGTAGTCAGGTACCTTGGGATCTGGCTAGACCAGTATCTATATTTTAACAAACATATGGATGCTGCTTTGGACAGAGCCCGAGCTGCTTTTGCCCTTACAAAGAGACTGTTTTATAGCAGCCAACTCGATGCGAGGGTGAAGGTAATCTGCTACACGGCCCTCATACGGCCAATGCTCACCTATGGCTGTCCGGTGTGGTTCAATGTGGGAGCAAGCTTGATGGAAAGGATTCGGGTGTTTGAGAGGGCTTGTCTTCGGGCTTGCCTTCATTTATACAGAACACCAGAGTCCGAGTACAAAAAATTCTACTCTAATGAGGTCCTTTATAACAGGGCGAATCTGATCAGAGTGGACAATTTCCTGGTGAAGTTGATTCGCGGTCATATTGCAAGAGCAATGAACTCGACCAATAGCCTGATCTTTGGGGCTTACTACCCCAACGACATGTACCACGAAAATGTGCGCCTCAACGGCTTTATCCCCCCAGAGGCGTTTCTCTATTTTGACAGACAAGGTCTGATACAGGATAGAACGGGTACTCCGATTATCTTCCACGTCGCCAGAAAAGCTGTAGATAGGCGACTCAACTACGAGCGAGGCGTAGCACAGAGTACTGAGGATCGTCTCCGATTCAGTAGGTCGGTTTCGGAGTGTGATCGTAAAGATGTAGAAAGACAGCACCAGAAATTTTGGTGGCTTAACGAAGTGAGAACTCCCTCGTCGAACTCGCTTATTTCTGGCTAGCCCTTTTAGGGTAAGCTGGCCACTTTATTTATTTTTTTTTTCATACATATCCTGGCCGGCATACATAGTTTTTAAGGTAGTCGTAGGTGTTTGTTGTAGGTGTCCTAATTATAAGGTAGTTGTAGAGAACAGCACTTGGCTTAAAAAATAAAAAAAAAAAAAAAAAAAAAAAAAAAAAATATAGCAGCAGTCGGCTAAAAAAAAAAAAAAAATAAAAATACAAAAAAAAAAAAAAAAGAGCGTATTTAATTACGTTTTTAGCTTAAGTAGGTTAAGTAGTTTAAGATTTATTTTAAGGTAGACTTAAGTTTTATATATAAAAACAAAAAAAAAAAAAATAGTTCAGCTACAAAGTTTTTTCAAAAAAAACATTTTCTTTGTTTCAATTAGAATTAAGTTAATAGTAAATAAATAAGAAACAATTAATTGTTTTAGTTAGGTTACGTCGAAAGACATAGATTAAGCATTAAGTTTAGCTTAGAGCGCCCGCATAGGGTCAGTAAGTTAGTCATAACATAGTTAAGTTAGTTAAGCTAGTCTTAAGCACTTTTGTCTAGCATGTAAGTTTTTCTGAATTACAACAAATAAAAATGCATTTAAAAAAAAAAAAAAAAACATGGATTCAGGAATAGCCCCTTTTCAATAAGATCAATCGAGCAAGTCATTACCTAGACAACCCAAAGCACTTAACAGGACAAGGACTACTCGATGATGATAATGGTTGTACTGCTGGCAGCTGGTTTTGCTAGGATCGTTCTCCTTCTCGGGTAAAACAGAACAGTAAGGGACGAGCTACCTAGAACAGGCTCGGAATGAAATAACCTACAAACAGCCTCACTTAGCCTCCTCAGAGGCAGAGAACTCCTAACACTCAATTGATCACAGCTGAGCCTCATCATTGGTATCCTCACAGGCTACAACCCACAGAAGAATGGGAATCAACAGCACACACCTATGCAGAGGCTGTGGCGACAAACAAGCCTAAGCCTCAATGGAAGTAGAAGCATAATCCTCAGAATGGCTAACGCGCATCTAAGACGATAGCTCATCAAGAAAACAGGTTGGTCTAGGACTACCGTTAGACTAGTTCTTGTTCTCTTTTTTCTTAGGCACACCAGGGGGCACAGTAGATCCATTGTGATCCGAGTGAGACTACAGTCTTTTTGGCTGTAGTCACCCCTCAACCTATCCATGTACTTAGGGGTCATTGTATGCTTTGAGGCTTGGAATTCTCATCAAGAATGCAGCTTCTGGAAGACTTTTCCATCGAGGAGCTTGAAGATATTTCCAATTCGGATATCAATTCAATTAGGAAAATCGTCCATAAATCGAAATGATTCCAGCAGCAACGGAACTTCTCTTGTCCAAGGACGATAGCCACCTAACCTACACCCAAACCTAAGTTGGTTCTTTCGTCTAAATGCGTCCGGTACGTATCGCCTTGACCCGTCGGAAATACCCCACAAAATAATGTCCTGCCAAAGACTGCGCACAATTGCGGAGAAAGCCCCCCTCAACAGGAAGAAAAGTCCTTTGAAATCAGCAACCACTACTATAATTAAAAGTACTACACCTTGTAATCGGAAGCTTAAGCCTTGCCGTGCGTAACCCAATATCTCTCGATCAATTGATCCTTTTTGCACGAATCGCGCAAAAGACGCTGCACACTGGCAGCGTATTCACACCAGTAACACCGCTCCACACACAATGCTATCAAATACACAGTCGCACATCCCAAACGCGCTCCCTTAGACTCACCCATATCCCTACTCTCCTACCAACCAGTTATTCTCTACCTTCTGGTGACAAAATCCTTTACGTACAATAAAAATTGAAAGGGAGAAACAAATTGTCATCATCATAGAGGAGGCAGCAGCTATGCGCCGGCAAAGTTTCCTCCTGTGATTTCTTATTTTTATTCCATCAAAGGATTTCGTTCGTCGCCGCGTCGTCCTTGTATTCTTCTAGTCATGACAATTTGATGGAAAGAAAAAACCTGCAAATTTACGGTTTCGATTTTCAAAGGAGAAAGAGTCCTTTGCTCGCGCTATACTCCGTAGATTAGCATTTCATCGGTGGGATTGGAACACAAGGCACAGGATATAACGAGTATAAGAATGGGATCAACCGTGTTCGCTCCTTGTCGATGGTATTTTGTTCCACTCGATATATTATTCCTTCTTTTTTTGTCATCAGGACTATAATTATTTATTGTCAACGTTAAACGATTGAGGTAGGAATACCCTCGTATGTGTGCAGCTCGGATAGAGCTAGTTTAACAATTCCCAGGATGTACACAATGGGGAAGGGAGTCCTTAGATTAGATTCATTAAGAGTGCCGCGAATTGATGCTAATCGATTTACTGAACCGGAAATATGAAGTAGGGAGGATAATGCATACGTATGTGTTTTGGAATCAGGATTGCGGATTTTTGTATTGTGCACTCGGTGTTCTTTAAGATCCTTGGAGTGCGATACTCTTGAAAACTTCCTTCGAAGTTGTTGGAGAATAAATATCATTTCTTCTTCCGGACGATTGAGTTTCCTTTTCACAAAAGGAATGATATTTAGTCCTTATCTGATCGGTTGAGTTTTACAAAAGGACTCGAATGTCGGGTGCAGTACTCGAAGGAGCAACCATCAATCACTAGTCAGGTTTGAAGTGGCTCGATTGTGGCAATGCAATGAAGTATGGGCCTCGTTGTAATCGATACAAATGAAGGGACCATGCTTGTTCGTTCATATTCGTACTCTAACCTCTACGGGACCATGTACCTGACCGCTTAGTAAAGTTAGAGAACATCGAGAGTTACCTCCTCCTTAGACGGGACCAAAGATAAAAAGATAGTCATATCCGCTCGACCTCGAACCACCCCATCAATACCAGCCCCAACTTTGTTAACCCGACCCAACTTATGACCTGAATCAATGTGCCACACGATCCGTGCCGGTGATCAACCAAAATGAGGGCCCAGATGCTCACTCACAAACGAAGTATGAGAATGCATGGTGCTCTTCAGAAGGTGTATCTACATACCGCGGGACACTGTGTAGATGAGCTCCCACTACGATGCCACTGCGATTTACGTTGGCTCATCAGGAAGGAGCCCTTGCAAAGAAGCAACCACTTCCATGCTCCCTGGCACTATATGATGAAGAGAAACTCCAGTCATGGGCCCACTGCTAACCTGGGTTCATGCCTTTAGAAGCCAGTTGTGCAAAGAAAGAAAGAGATTGGAAAATGCAAGATGCACCATTCTGAGACTGTTTCAACGCTAGGAAGCGAAACCGGCAAAAGGCAAAAAAAGAGAACATGGCAAACAAGCCAATAAGATCCCGAACCCAACAGCATGGTCAATTCAAAGAACTTCTGCAGCCAGGGCTCTGGCCAATCCTTTCAGTGGTCCTACAGAAAGAGCCGGGCAACGTGTGTATAAAGAGATCGTTTTTACTATAGACGATGCCAGAGTTCTGTAATGTAAGCATCTTCCATTAGGTTTAGGTGCATCTTAGACCAAAAGAGAGCCTTTGGCTAGCAAAGAACTGATAAAACCAACCAAACCACATCAGCCTATGGAGCGAAGCATGCTAATGACGGGACGGCAATTTGCTGAGGTCATCGAAGAAAAGAATCCCTTTAGGTCTGGGCGGGGTAGGGTATGAAGAATAATAACATCCTCCTTGAGATGGCTAGGACATGTAGATAGAGATAGAGGAAAACCTCGCCTTAGGAGGCGCCCACAAGAAGAAGGGGACCTCAACCGACTTGGAGTGCGCAACTGGAGCCAGTTAGCTAAGGATCGGTCTAACCAGAGAGGCGTTAGAGAGGAGTTAGTTGAGGCCCAGGTTCACCACGAACCGAGAGTTTACTATACCGAGAGCCCAAGGACACCAACCTCTGACCCTTCCATCTAAAATTAATAAAAGGAAACACCAAAGGACAACCAGACTCAGTTCAATTTACTAATGTCCCCTAAAAGAAAGCAACAACAAAACAACATTGTTTCACATCCTAATGCAGATGTCATACGACAAAACTGTAACGTGTAACGTACCTACTTTCCTTTCGAAAACTCATACGACTGCGGTTTACCAATTAAAAGTTAAAACACCTGTTCGCATCATGAATTCAATTTGCCCCGAAACCGAAAACACAAAAATGTGTTCGCTTCAGGACTCCACCGAGTCCACACACACGTACATACCGTACAGCTCCTTCGGAGGAGCAAAAACCAGCATGCATGCATTCGCCAAGATATGACAAAAACTATTTCCGTCCACACACTCCGATCTGCTCCGATTCGGCTGGTGGTCAACCTGCTGGGAGGACGCTGCAATTGAATTCTCTCGTCTGAGAAACTTTTTGGATGGTTGCGTGCCACCATGATGGAAACGTACACATTGTCCTTACCGTCCCGAAGCCCGCCTGTTGCTGAATGGGGCGCACTACTTAGGTGGGGAACGACTCCCCTAACGTACGTTGAGATTTTGCCAAAAAGACAGAAAGGAACACAAAAAAATATTGAACCCTTCCTGGCGACACGTCCTCGTCCTGAATGCATGCATGCATTCATACCTTCTCCACTTCTCTAGGTAATGCATTCCCGAGTGTGTGGCCGACCTCATTGCACATAGTTTTGCAAAACCAATAAAAGATGGCAGCCCAAACCCGAGGGAGAGAGCGTAGGGAATGAAAGAACTTTCGAAAATTGGAATTAAATTGGAATCGTTTCAAAATTTTGTTTGCGAGTATTAGAATTTTAAATGAGACAATGCTGTTGCTGCTTAGCTCAGATGCCTCTCCGAAGGATCCTCTGGTTGTACATAGATGTGTGTGCACATGTGTACATATGTAAATGCAAAAGGACTATCGTCGTCCTGTGGTTATGGACTCTGTTTGCTGTGAGAGCAGATAATAAGTCCAGGGGGAGGAGAGGTTGTGGCCAACCGATGGACGTTGTCGAAATTAATTCGAAAATGATATGTGGTCGTAAGTTCTTTCGTGTATTGGATTGTGATTGGAATCTCGGGTGTGCTGACCAAAGGAGGTTTGATGTGAGTGCTATTGCAGACCCATTGGCGGCTGAGAAAAAGTTTTACATTTGCAATTCCACTTGTAATGTTAGACTGGGTACACTTGGCAGGACTAAAATAGTTGCATTTATTGACAACAGGATCGTATGTTTGTCTATTGTGCTTTCAAGGAAGTATGCATATTCAATCATCTACCCCAATGGTTTGGGTGTCTTAGGGCATCTTCCAACTAAGACGGAGGAATTTCAAAATCTTGCGCCGGTGACAGGGTGCAAATGTCTCAATGAAAGGGTATTTCCGATCGATGGGAAGGAGACATTTGTGTTTAGTGGATACGATGTGACAAGTGAACAGTCGTGGCTGAAAATATATGACTGTACAATGGCCACGACAACCTATCTTCCACTGTCACGCCATGAACCATGCAACCTCAACGAAATTGCCCCAAAACTATCGTCCACCAAAGACCAAACCAAAGGGAGGATAACAATATCTAAGCTTAGACCCCACATAGGTAGCTATTGGACCTAACGGCTTATCAATTTATTTAGGCAAAGCAGTTGCAAGTTTTCTGCAGAAGTCCAAATTGGGTCTCAATAGGCGGGCCATTGCTGGCAGAAACATTAACCTAACCTAACCTTAGGCCGCATATACCAGGATCTATACAACCCAACCATAACAGAGGCACGTTTGTGCATCCCTGTCACAATCGTTCTTTTGTTTAGAATGACTATGGAGAAGAGCACTTTCTGCTCCATGAACGTCGGTAACGTCTTCACCGAGACCTTTCAGGTCAAAAGAGGATTAAGAAAAGGTGACCCACTGGCATGTGGCTTGAGAACCTTGTGCGAAACTCAAAAGACAACACCTGAGGCATAATCTTTCAAAGACTGTGAAACTACTTATATATGCCGGTGACATGGACAAAATTGGCAGTATCACCAGTGCGTGCGATAGTACTGAAACAGAAGGTACCAAGCTAAGTTTGACAGTGAAAGAGGGCAAAACTAAGCATATCCTAGCAGCAAGAAATACACACAACACCAGCGAATAGAACGATCAGAACGACAGCTATAACTATGAGGTAGTGAAATAGTCTTTGGCCAAGGCTTTGTTAAAAAATACCAAGGAGACTCTATATAAACACCTTCATCATCCCTGTCCTGTTCTATGGCATAGAAGTATGGCTGTTGACAAAAACGTATCTTAAGGTACCGCTTGCGTTGGTGGGCTTTGGACGAGGAACTCTTTGAAACTATGCAGTCTTTGAAACTATTCCAGGAGGACAATGAAAGTTGGACGTTAACCCACTTGGAGAGCGCAGATAGAGGGAGTTATCTAAATACAGGCTTCAATGAACGAATTTATTGAGACCCAGGTCACCCAAGAACTTATCTTGGTCACAGAATTTTTCCCGTCAAAAGACAACCTTACAAGGAAAACCTTATACCTAAAAATTCAAGTAATGAGGTTAGGTGTAGGGACTTCTAGTTCAACACTAGTAATTCAGTGAAAAGTATCTCAAACAATAGTGCCATACAATGTGTTACAAAATTTTATAAATAAAATATAATACTTTAAACAGAAGGGGCTTAATAGGGCTTAAAGGATTTAAAGAAAACTTTAGCATATGTTAAAGAAAAAACTTACATATTTTATGATAGTGTCTTGTTTCTAAGCACTTTTCCAAGCGACTTACCTGAAATGAAAAGAATAAATATTAGATCTTATAAATGGCTAAAAGGTAGTATGCTTATAAGGACTACAAACTGATTTTTAAATACAAGAACAGCAATAGACTTTATGGTTTCCTTCATAGTTTTAAGAAAATCTATTCTGGGCCCAAGCCCAACATAGTAGCAAGGCTATAAGTCCAGTAAGAGGTGAGTTGAAAGAACGAAGGATAAAATGAAAGAAGACTGAAACACTCCCCTGTTCCTTGTGAAATGGTCGTCCATCCCATCTAACAACATAAGCCCCTGTATAACCTAATTTATGTAAACATGAGTTTTGGAACATCAGAAAGCTTTAGAAAGATCTGTAAGGGCCTTAATTGCACAAGGCGCTAGCAAAGCACAGTTAACACAACTTCTATTAGAATCTGCTTTTCCTACCAATATTCCGTGCACAAGCAATGAAAGCAGGACTGGAAAATAAGGAAATCCTCTCCAGAGGGCATGTAAAACAAAAAATTGGCTCCTCTGAGTCTTTGAAGTGACAGCTATTCTAGAAAAACTAAGGGAATAGGTTAAATACTTCCACATTTGGCATAGATACTAAGAGACAGTCTAGAACTGGGTTATATATCAAACCAGTGGACACGGGTGAAGATAGGGTTCATTTCGTTCAAGACGTTAGTAGAGAGTACAGCGTATCTCTTTCAAATAAAAACAATGAAATAGTACACCTTCCTTAGCTCGAACAACCCTAAACTTCATTCATGAACTTGACTTCATTTAGTAGGCAAATCCACAAAGCATCTTTAAGGGAACAGAACAAAAGATTTCTCGTGGTGGTTCTTGAGGAGATATGAAACCAAATCACCCCAATCCTTTAAAAATCAAATTCGAGGTGCGAGTTTCTTAGCAGAGTTTATTCGTTCACGCAATTTCATCGCTCCGCTGTGGAGCAACAAATTATCTGTCGCCTGAAACTCATGACTGTACGTAATAGGTCTGCTCTATTACTTTCTCAAAAAGTGAGTAGATTTTTTCGAAAATTAATCATCCTATCGGAAGATGTTACTGTTTTTGCAAATGGCGTCGTACATCAATCATATTTGACATTTGTGAACTAGACAGCTGAAGTATACAAAGAGAAAAGCAATGGAGCGCTATACTCCGCAAGAGCATGGAACAATTGTCTTGAATTTTTTGACCGATAATAGGTCGGTGGTGAAGAAACATCAATCTCAATCTCAACAACGAAGAGGACGATTTTGTGTCGAAAAGCATCAGGAGCGACGAGGCGCATTTCCATTCAAGCGGTTTTGTCAATAAGCGAAATCTTCTGGGGCACTGAAAATCCGCGTGTGATGCTCAAAGAGCCATTACATCCGCTCAAAACCACTGTGTGATGCGGGAGGAATGATTGGGCCGTATTTTTTTGAGAACGCCATCGGCAATACGGTCACGGTTACTGGCAAACACAACAGGGCCATGATAAACGACTTCTTACTGCCAGAATTGGATGAGCAGGGCTTGGTGAACATATGGTTTCAACAAGAGGGTATAACCGCACATACAGCACGAGCCACAATGGATATTTTGAAGGAAGCGTTTCATGGTCGCGTAATCTCCCGTTCTGGCGATTTCGCATGGCCAACAAGATCTCATGATTTAACCATACCAGACTTTTTTCTTTGGGGCTACTTGAAGTCGCGGGTTTATGCCAACAAGCCTCAGACAATCGCAGCCCTTAGGGAGAATATTCGATAGGAATGCGAACAGTTATCACCGAAAATCTTGCGGAAAATCATGGCTGCCTGGGATTCGAGCCCCGAACCCCCGTTGGTCCATAGTCCAACGCACTAACCACTGCGTCACGGCGCCCTCCATCGTTTACTTTTTCTTAATTTGACGTTTTTCTGAGAAAATGTTGCGCCCATTCCTTGTCATATGACAAACTACACAAAAAGTACACGAACAGACCTAATAGTGTGTAGAAACGGCAAATGACAGATGTCACAATTTTTAAACGATGACCAACTTTATGGCCATCAATTATAAGCCGTCTTTCTAATTCTAAACAATTTGTGATAAAACAAAACAGTTTCAATCTAAAGAATGCACCTCTTATCAGATCCACCACAGCAATGTCTCATAAGAAACAGTGACACATCCCAACCAGCCGCAAGTCATCTATCGGTCAACCGGTGAAAACTCTTTTTCATTCTTTTCTACTTTCTCTTGTATCTAAGAATTTTCCCCAAGCCTAGAAGTATGCACAAGTGTGAGCACAAAAAAAGATACAAATTTTCCGCCGCCCTTCTGGGAAATGCGTGTTGGAATTCATTCCAATTAGTTCTCCAAAATACCAATCGTCGTTTCATATTTAATGCTGTTAAAAAATT
Organism: Xylota segnis; assembly: GCA_963583995.1. Taxonomy (NCBI): domain Eukaryota; kingdom Metazoa; phylum Arthropoda; class Insecta; order Diptera; family Syrphidae; genus Xylota; species Xylota segnis. The sequence goes on along the minus strand of OY757239.1, from coordinate 7,085,448 downwards.
CAAAATATTTAGTCCCATTTGTCAGTGACAAACGTCACTGAGGCGAATGAACAAAAACATAAAAAAAATATTTTTTTTTGTTTAAAATTTAAATAAATTCCAGATGTTCATATCAACACGACGACGACGACGACAAATTTGTTTAAATACATTTTCCAAATGCCAACAAATTCATCGCAATTTTTCGTGATGTATCATCGAAAACAGAAAACAGAAAAAAAAAATAATAAACCCGGATGTTGTACATAAAACATGCATCCAACACGGGGGGCGGTTGGAGGAGAAATTACATTTTATCACCATCGAATGAGCAGTGGAAAAATTGGAAATTCATTCGACCGAAATTCCGACACAATTAATCGACGGATGTCTTGTTTTCTGGCCGAGATTCATACGCTACGCTGCTTAATCAAATCTGCGCTGTGCGTGTGACGTTGCGTACACGATATAAACTCTGTTCATACATGAGTATGTGTGTCAAGGTCCTTCTTTTTTTTTTTTTGATGGGTGATGGACGAAATTTTTGTTTTTGTGAAAATCACCCACCATTCAGGATGGCAAGCATGACATGCATCCGCGAGCGTAATTTGTTTTTCAACACCACGAGCGTGTATCTGTATCTTTTTTGAGTTTTCATAAAGTATCACACTCGTAGGAGTGCGTTCTTAAAGTCGACTCTAATTTTAACGTGCACTTTATTTATTAATAAATTTGTCGGCGTCAAATATGTTGCCATAAATTTGAGGGCACTTTGATCTTTCTGGAGACTGCAGCGATAAAGAGATTCCAGCCGGGATGTGCTGCTAATGGAGTGCAATATAGTATGTTGTGGCAGATACAGATACAGATACATGTGCATGGGGGCAGATGCAGATTGAATATTTTGCTAGCCCCTTAGCGGAGATGAGAGCCATATGATGGCATGATCATGGTAATCATGTGCGAAGAGAAGTTCATTAAAATCTGAGAACGAAATTCCGTTTAGCAAACTCTGTGCCGATAAATTTATGACTCGAGTGCAGGCGGTGGGGGACTGTCTTGATCTGGATGGACAAGGGCGAGGTGGGTGATTTCAGAATGTATTTGACATTTGGATGCGACGGGGAATGGAGGCATTCGATGATGAACACAGAGGATGCTCTCAGTATGCCATTAGGGACTGTGATGAGCTTGTAAAATGGGTTGATCATGAAATAAACGATCGCTAAGACATGTATTTGTTGTTTGCAATCTCTAACTAGTTAATTAGATTGCATAACTCGGAGGAAACTACTACTCCAGCCTTGAGGAGATTCGACGAGTACTGAGCCTTGTCTGGACATGGGCTTGGGAAATGGAGAGAAAACTAACGAACTTCGAAGACATCACTTATGCTCTTCGGACTATTAATGCTGGCAGGGCTATCGTAAGGTGCCAGGTTAAATTGGGTAAACGGAAGTCCTTGTTGGCAATAACTTGTAAACGGCTCGCCTAAGTGAGTAGTCTAAACTACCGAGAAGTCCATTATGTCCTGAGAATCCATTTCCAGTCTTCCACGGGTATAGTACACCACCCAAACAGGAGTTTGCTAGGCTCAATATTTTTTACATCCAACAGATTCGCTAGGAGTATCTTTTCTAGTAGTCCTAGTAGTGTTGTCTATTACACAGTGTCCTGTCATAACACCCACGACTGTCCAGAAACCCATGTTTCCATCAGATATGCAGATATGTCATAGACTAGTCATAGCGATTTGGCAATAGGAAATATCTGTGTTAGATACCAAGGCTTGTAAGCCTCCTCGATTGATTCAGTGCGTATTTCCCTGCTTAAAGTTATAAGTGGTGTTGGAAGCAAGATGCTAGATACTAGACAAACAGCAGAAAAGAGGCTCTGTTGGGATCTGTGAAGAGACGATGAGAAAACCGAACCTTCGATGTAAAGACCAAATAATCGTGGATGCCAGAGTTTTAGGTCGGCTGTACCTATCTCATGCAGAAGTCCTATATATGTTGGTTGGGAATCTGTTAAGAAAGTAAGTGAACCTGTACCCTTACTTAGCATGAGGTGGTCATCGATACAACTGTAAGTAATAAAAAAGAGGTATTTCCCACAAGTACCGATAAGCTTGCACTACCTCGTCTATGGAGAAACCCTCTAACACTTCCTCTGCGAATGCCCTGCATTTGGAGTTCTACGATATAAACATACCCGTGGTGAGCTATCTTAGACGTTACAGCTTCGGGAAAATCCTGGAGTTTGTTAGAAATACAGTATCTTTCTCGGAGTAGTGAACCCCACGCATCCGTCCCTTCCTTTCTTTTTCAAGTTCGCCAACTCCATCATTTTCGGTTTTGTCCTCATGACCAGGTGCCCAGCACATAATACAACTATGCCAATACGACAAGCTAGTTCGGACTTAAGTCAGTTGGAAATATTGCTTCAATGGTCATATTATGCTGTTTGCCTTTGTCACTGCCAGGACATCCGCTTGGATGCCACACTATAGCTAACTAACAAACTCGATATTCGAATCAAGTCACGACAACTGATTATCTAGCAACATGGCTCGATCTTATCGTAGATATTTAGGGTTAAGATATACGGTTTTATGACGAAAAGGGTTGTATGCCTTGGAAAAGACGTGTTTCAAGTCGAAGCTCTTACCATTGTGGATTCTTTGGACAGCGTCGACGGTGCACTTATCAATTTTTTCATTCATAGACAGTCATGCTGCACTAAATCTCATTAGAAACGTTGGTTTCCTTGAGCTAAGTATACTTTAATACATACGAGTACATTCCAGGCTCTTATATCCTGAGGTATTCAGGGAGATTGATGAGCTACCTTAGAATTAAGCTTAACAAGGTGTCTCCATACAATACAATTCACCAGACATCCGACTGAGCTATGCAATGAACAAGAAACCAATTGTAAGAATAAAACTAGAATATTTGACACGACGCAGCCTAGAGGGACCCCAGCATTTGTTTGGTGAGATTAGCTTGAACTAAGCCATTTTCAAAGAATTTGATTTCACAAGCCTTAGTCTGTACAAATTCATTGAAATACCAATTCCACTTCCCACAACGAATCACTAAGCTAAGACATTTTGTCCCATTACCACGTTCGTGACCCCCTACAGTCGCACGCGACACCCCGTGACATTTTAACCATACAAATTCAAATTCCGCCTCAAACAACTTTAGCGCCGCTCCTGCACTTATATTAACAAATAATTAATAAACAAAAGAAAACAACTTTTTCCTGCTGAACTTTATCACATGGCCAACAAATTAATAACAATAACACTAAAGAGCTTGTGGTGGCCGAACCAAATGAAGCTATCATCATCGCTGCTGGTAGGCATGGTCGTAACTAAAAATGGAAAGGTTAACAGTACCTGTTCCACTGGGAGGCTTCAGGCCTCCATTCTTCAGCTACATTCTCAAAGTGAATGTTTATAGGAAAATTGTTGGAAAGAAAAATGATCGTTGGGGAAAAATGGTTTACTAATTGCCACCTGCCTCAGTGGCACACCGGAAAATGTTGTGCGCTTCCATCGAACTCTCTACAACGAGCAGTTGTGTCGGTGTGTATCGGTTTGAAACATTGTATAGTGGCGAGGGAAATTGATAAAAGTGTGATTATAGGGCGGAATGACTGCAGACAGTATGGGTGATTGGTTGCAGATAGAGTCAGGGGGCTCATCAGAGCTAGAGCCGTTAGGTTGTTTGCCTGTGATTTATGTCCGATCGGTTAGAATGGTGTTGTAAGTGATCAGTGGCGAGTGTGGGGATACCTCCACGGCTGTAAAATAGACGATGGCTTGGACTATTTAAGGGTATAACCGTCAAGGTTTGGAAAATAACAAGGCAGTGAAAAAAGGCATCAATCACAGGATAGATTAAGGAGTTGCCGCCACAGGAAGGTAGAACTTGGTGTGATGTGTTTTCTTTCTGCTCTAAACGGAAACCTAATTTATTTGGGACAGTGTCTGTCTGGGTACTGGAGTTTAGAGGTTAGTGCATAGGACTACTGATTGTGAGGTTGGAAGCTTGATTCGTAGACAACATCAAAATCTGTTTCACGATCTGACCGCTAGCGAACGTCTGACAGACAGCCGACAAACAGCCGGATTTCTGTAGGATATAATGCCATGAAATTGATAACCTGAACATTAGCTCCACTGAGTCAAACAGGATCTATAGAAAATGAAGCCATATATAACGGCTTTCCAGTCGGAAGTCAATTTAACTTAGGAATACACGAACATCGTACCACCTTTTTACAACCTAAGGATGTAAAACCGGACTCATTATTGGCAGGTCTCCAAGATCTGTCAGTAAACAGGCCAGTCACAAGACGGGGCGAAAAAATTGGCGCAAGATCATCAACTCAGCTATTAGCTCTGCAAGAAAAATGATAACAGGAAGCACGCAATAAGCGTGGACTCTTCTCTCCACCGTCAACCAAATCCTAAGAATTTTCAAAATTGTATCTTTTTCAGGCGCCAGAGTAAAGATCAATTCTTGGCAATAATCAGTGAACTAATGGAATCTGCGCTCAAAGAGCTCCTTGTATGGGCAAAGCAGAAAAGGGTTATGGGGCTAATCCTAAAAACTGAACTTCTTCTACTACGGAACTACCAAATCTAGATGGATCCGCATTATATCCCTCACCCTAGGCAATAGGAAGGACAGGCCAGGAAGACGAACGGATTTAGTTTATTTTTACTTCCGGACCTTTGGTCTACGAGTAGATGAGTATTTCCGTTACACACCTCTTCATAACCTAACTTAACCGCCCGTGTGGTAGCCTTAAAGATCTCCATAAGTATACCAACCGGAAAAATTGTTCCATCAGGTATTCGAAAAGGTTGACTAGATCTAGATTTAGATTACCCATCAGATAGTCGAAGTGTTTATAGCTTCCGACGAGTTCAACGTTCAGTACTCGAAAACAATCAGAAAACCCTGTCTCGTTGGGCTCACACCTCTACAAATCTTGATTAGGAAGACGGTTGCTAGATGCTCTATTAAGTTGCAACTAGAATACAAGTTTAAGGCAGGTGACCACGTGGGATACCTGAAAATTGTTGACTCAATCCCACAAAGAGACATGTTCTGCACTGTCCCCGACGTTATTGTCAGGGAATACTGTTTCGGTAAGTTATTTAAGGTTAAGGTCTAATGGTATTCCAACACTAGACCTTAGAGGTCCGATATGGTTCACACACGGATCAAAGATGGACTCTGGAGTTGGGGTTGGTGTCTTTGGACCCAACACCAAAGTCTCAATACCTATGGGAATGTGTCCCACGGTTTTCCCGACTGATGCCATTGAGATCTGCGCCAGGTTAAACCTTAGTAAGGGAATCAAGGGCGCTAAAATTTATATCTTCTCAGATAGTCGGACAGCTCTCAGAGCGCTGTCCTCCAACTTAGTGGACTCCATAGCAGTTATAGACTCTTACGATGCATTACAATCTCTTGCTAGACATAAAAGTGTGGTACTCGGATGGGTTCCAGGTCATCAGGGGATTGCAGGCAACGAGTCTGCAGATGGACTAGCCAGGGGTGACTCAGGATCTGCGTGGCGTCAACTGGGCTGCTGCCACAGCGCTGATTAACGCATGGGAGCATAACCTTCGTCTAACCTATTGGGAAAATGTCCTGAGGTTACGACAATCCAAAAGGTTAAACAAGCCATATTCCTACAAGGGAATTCTGAGTTTAGACAAAGAAAACATTAAGAAACTGGTGAGTTTACTAACAGGTCACTGTGGCCTGAGGCATCACCTCAACAAACTCAATCTATGCCCAGACATAGACAGCAGATTCTGCTCAGAAGATGATGAATCATCTGAGCACTTTCTCTGTGAATGCCCAGCTCTGCATTGGTTGAGGTGGCCTATCTTCCGCAAGATAACATGCTCGCCGGCAGATATTGGGACCTCTGCAACTAAAAATTACACCCTAAGATACAACAGATCTTTTAGGTCGCAGTATCAGCCATATGGGCTAGGGTCTAGGACAACAAAAAAAAAAAAACAGGATTCACCCAAGAGTTCAATGATTTGAATGTGAGTAGCTCACAGAATCTTTTAACAAAGCTATGACGAATTTTTTCCAGTAAACAGTATCAAACCTATTGGGTCTTTCGCACAAACTATAGACACCCAGCCCTGAAATGAAAGTCAAGAACCTCAAGCCAAACAATCTCAGAAACCCCAAAGAAAGTTATGAGGCTAACGAAAATCCTCTTCTCAAGTTCGAACAACTTCAGTTTATGAGAATATTTTGTTAACATACCATAGTCCTAGAGGGACGAGGTCTTCACTGGTCTTCAAAGGTCATGTTACTTGATAGATCTAGCTTAAGCTTCTGGCTCTTAGAAATAAAATTCATGCTCTGAGCATGTACTCCGATGTAGAACAGCCGCCAATACGATACATCTGAATGGAAGAATTGTGGTAATTCCACCTGGATAGCCGAGTGGATATGTCCGAGTATGTGGGGGCATGGATGGCTTTTAGACTCATTCCTCGATATGAAGCCTTCGGTGGTGGAGTCGACCTTCGAACAGCTGTTACAACTGACAGAAAAATTTCAGCAACATTCTATATCTTCTTGAGCTAATAGTAGTGGCCTAACTACTCCTCCTTGTGGTGTTTCTAAAATAAATAGCCGAGAGGTTCTGTGTGACTATTTCAATCGAATTAGGGGACAGAAGTGGTCATATTACACCTTCTTGTAGATTTCCTCTGGTCAGAACTATGACGAGCACACAACAATGAATTCCTTGACTCCCGAGAAGATTCGTAAGAGCCTTACACAGATACAAGTACCTTTGACGATATAACGTCTTAGAATTCGGTCTAAAAATCTAGAGTAGAAGTTTGTATAACGAAATCCAGTAGGAGTAAGCCTTCGTGGAGCAAAGTAGCCCCAGCTCCTGTAGCGCAACGAATAAGGAAGGAACATTCAAATTTGCTCACATACTCGGTTCCACTTTAAACCTGTTGAGGTGTTGCAACGTATTTTTAGACTGTTTTGGATGAGTAGGTTGCTTTAAGCCATCCTCAGCTATAGTCCAATTGCCAGACAAATCAATTAGAATTAATTTCATCACCAAAACATAAAGCACTTTTGTTTAACATTGAACATTCATGTAGAGCCACTGGCAAAATGTTTCCACTCGAGCCCATGGACTGGAGTATGTATCTATCTGCATATACCTCCAGCATTTGTGCACCTAGTTGGATCTAGCTTGTGTGGCAATTAGTTATCCATTTATAGGCAGACAGGCAGAACAATGCGCCATCATCATAACCATTATTGTGTCTGTCATCGATGTCATCCAATGTACGATGACACAGCTGTACATTGTAACCAATCGATCTCTCTGGACGGGGCATACGCATACGGTCCTCAGTAAAGAAAGTTTGTTGCGAAATCATCCAACATTCTGGAAACCTTCTCTCATGGCATCGCAGCAGCCCCAAGTGTATGGATGTTAAAACTTTTCACCTTGTGGGCTAAAAGTTTCCCCATGTGGTTTGTCCCACCCAGCAGGGGGTGAGATTTTGATAGGGTGCTGCATTAGTTTCGTAACTCGGTAGGGGCGAGAATGTGGAATTATATTGAAGTTTAACTGATTTAAAATGCCTGAACCACGACTAGCTTCGGGGGGTGCTGGGCTGCTTATAGGGAAAACATTTTATTTTGCTCTGGTTTAACTGGCAAATTAAAAAGTTGCGAATTGAATTAATCAGTGGCGTAGTTTATTAGATAGAAAGGTTGGAAAAGTTCGTTATGAAGCTAATAAATCTGACTCTACGGAACTTTGTTTATTATGAGATACTGCACTAAGTGGGCAGACCCTTAGAGTGCATGTTAGGTGTTCTGGGCTTTTGATTAAGATGTAGCAGAGATGGCGTATGTATGTATTAGTAGATACATTTGTTACGAGTGCGGAAAGGGAAGAGATTCCTTTCACTAGAGGTAAGCAGGCCAAGGCTGTCAGGGATTTTTGTAACTTTGTTCGAACAATAAAGAGCGATGCAGCGTATGTGCAGAGAAATCATTTTTTCCCAGAGTTTCCAAAGTTCCAGATGTACAGTGATGTAGCAAAGACAAGCCTATTTGTCTCAATGACTAGTGGACACCAAACTACCGATCTGATGTCTGGAAAATGGTCAGGAAAGGTGGGGAGCAATCTTAATATCATACTGGACTTTTGTCAAATTAGGAACACTCAGCTCTTTGGTGCAGCTCTTGCACTAAATCCTTCTAACTCAAAAGCTAAGCCTTGTCTTCATCAGTCAACATGGAAACCAGAAGGCGCATTCAACCTATTCTGGTATCGCCAGACAAGTCAAAAGACAAAAGGGAATGTACTACTATGTCTGACCTTCAAAAAACTGTAGACACTCCCCAAAGTCGGCTTTCACTTGGCAACTTAGTAGGAAGAAGGAAGTTAATTATTTCTAAATGCGAACAGGATTCCTTGAAACGAGGCGCATTTGTCGCAGGAACCAGAGAATTCAACCAGAGGTACTAGGTTTCTGCAAGGATAGTCGCCTAACCAGACAAACGGGTGATGGGTACTGGTCGTTTTGAATGACGGACATAAGAAAGGGAAATTGCTGCCATAACAGCATGCAAGTAATACTTAGGAATGACCGTACGCGACCTACCACGCCGTAATCATTTAGAATAAGCATTCTAAGTGGCAAATGGGAGAGTTCCTAATTTAGAATTATGCCCGCTCCAGTGCTTCCAAAATCGACCATGATATCAAGGATCCTTCTAAGATCCAGGAGAGGATTTCGGAGAAAAACAAAGTCCGCAACACTACTCTCTGGAAGGTATTCAACACAAGTAGGAGGAAATAGGCTAGCTTCTATTCTTTGATGGTTGCCTGGAGCAGGGAATCGTGCCGGAAACAATAATGTCGATGACTATAGGAAGCCAAAGGCAATCGTCTCTCGAAAGAACTGGAAAACATGACAAGAATCCTGGAAGGCTGACACTGACACACCGACTTATACTTATAGATTGCGGGTAGGATAGTAGAAATGAATTTCAACCTAAGCCAGTACCCCACCGGACGTGGATACATATTTCCGAACAGTTCAAGCAAATCAGCCTCTATTAACTGCGATATACGGATCAACCACATAATGTCGTTTGCAATGCTCAAGATACGTCGAGTTGATTGAGTAGAAAGGTCTTGTCGAGGAGCAGCTAAGATTGGCATACCTGTCTAGCTCGAGGAAGCATGGACAGAAGAGTGGTAAAGATATCCTTGATCGTGTTAAACGAAGAATTCTTTCGAGGATTTTTGGTCCCGTTTGCGTTAAGGGACTTCGGAGAAGGATATTTAACAACGTACTCGACATGATAAAAAAGTTAGTCCAAGTAAGACACCAACGCTCCAGCCCGAGGAGTATGTTCGATTCTAATCCAGAGATACAGTCTGGTGGAAGAAGACTTTGCTTTAGATGGGACGCACAAGTAAAAGAGGATTTCAACCAACTTGGGGTAACTAGAGTGCCTTGTGGGTTGAGGTCCAGATTCATCCCGGAGTTAAGGGTCACCTAAGTAAGTTGCAAAATACTTAGACGACAAGCTTACATATTGCAGCTTGCGATGACATACATATGGCAATCGTGAACACTTCCTTTCTAAAAAGGACCAACAGCATACCACTTATTAAAGTGGAAGTTTCTACAAGTTGAATACAATATGACAGATCACCCAACCAAGTTGCTAAATAACCAAATGAGATTCTTGTCGATCTATGGAAGTAGAGGGAAACAGTAAGTCCTTGCTTTGGAACATAGAAGTAAGTCATTCCTTAAAGACTGCTAGCACTCTTTAACATCACAGATTGTCACTGCGCGGATTCATGTCAGGATCCATTCGAATCGAATTTTCGTAGCAAGTATTAGGAAAATACGTTCGGTTCTACAAACCTTGAAAAGGTTTTTGAACAGGTTCCCAAGAGATCTTACATGGCATTCTATAGAAGCACAGCATGCTCCAGAGCACTACATAGGCTTGATCAAAGATATGTGCGATTACATCTCGACCTGTATTAGAGAAAAAGGAAGTCACCACCAAAAATGTCACGCTTAATGTTGGAGTTCACCAAGGTTAAGTACTTAGTTCACTATTGTTCAATATACATAGGTCGTAATAGACTCTCACACAGCTAAAACTTAACGAGCTACTCCTTGGAACATACTTAAAGCGGGTGACATAGCAAAAGTTTAAAAAACTTGCGAAAGATCCTTGACGAGTGGCAACTAACATGGGAGTTAAGGGGACGGCCCATCAGTAGACAGAAATCTAAATACATGAGGTGTGAGGAGGTGCAAGCTCTCTGATCATTCAACTCCACAGTTTACTTGGAAGATTTTCCCCTAAAAGAATTCTCCTGCTTAAGTACCTTGCTTCCTTGCTCTCCAAAGTCAGAAATATTGACCGAGACGTTGACCAGGACACGAACACTGAATGGTTGAAGTGGGAAATGCTATCAAAAGTACAAAAACAGCTGTTAAACCAGCTATGATGTATGACGACGAATTTTGCCCACTAAGCCAACGTCAGTAACAAAAACGCCGTCTAGCTGAAATACAGGTGTTCAGATGAACGGAGCACATATCGTGAAAGGTCGGAGAAATCGACTGAGGTGGTATGTCCACATCCATGTGAAGACCGACGAAACATATGACTCGGAAACTTATGAAAATTGAATCAGGAATCCTGGTAGACCCCGATTTTCTTAGATCAACCTAGTGATCGCTATTCCGTCCGACTTCTTCCTAAGAAACGAACATAGAACAAGGGCTAACCCTTTGTACCACAAAAGGCCTATGGTTTCACCATGCATCTCATCCTCCTCTCCTCAGGCCGTCAAAATTCGACAACCTGAAGCTATCATGTCCATCACAACACATCAGCGAGAAGCAACACGTGTTAATGACTTAATTTCCCTTGCACTTAATGGATACCCATCTCGACAGCTCTTACGAACCATTTTTTTGTTTTTCGTTAGAAACTTTCCCCGAAAACAAGTTTTCAAAAAAATCCCAAAAAAAAAGCCCAACGACTCAGATAGCTACCGCACTCATCAGTGCAATTAAATCGAGATCAAGATATCCATTACGCAGTGCATGTGTGAGAAGGAGGATGAGGAGGAGCACATTTCCATTGAACTTAATGCCAAGTCACGGAACACCTTTCTTCTTTTTTGGTCTCTTTGACTGTACGACTGTGGGACTGTTGGACTGATGCGAAGCCCATTCAAATGTAACTCGTCGCTTTGGATGACGTACGAGTGTATAAATGTCATTCTAGTTCATTGGAAAACAAAACAAATATACAAGACACAACAATTCCGTGGAACTTCACATAATTTTTCTGTTTGTCAGCACTCATCATCGTCACGTACATACGTATCCATGTAGATGGAGGTTGAGAAGTTGGCTTACAAAGTGTCCATGTGTGTGGTGTAGTCCACAAATGAGCATGCTATACGCTCCTCTTGCTATCTGGGACTCAGATTTCGTGGCCCTTTTGAACTTTTTTCCTCATTTTTTTGTAACAGATACGCACAACACAAAACAATACACACATCCTCTAAGTGCAATCGTTGCATGTCAACAACTACACGGTGTCTTGGGATCGTTCGTCTTCTCCCCCCTTTTTTACTCACTTTTGTCATTATTGCCTGTGGCGGTGCTGTCCTTTAATGTATATTTTTATTATAAAAGCGACTTTGTCGGCATTTCAAGTGGAGCAACGTTCGGGAGGGTAGGCATACATCAGGTGCCCGCACACGTTCGATTTGTTTGCATACGACCGACGACCGACGCAATAACGAGGTGGTAAAGAAATTAAGGAAAACAAAAAAAAAAAATAAGCGAGACGAAATAGACCGAGTGCCGCCGCTAGTGCTTGACTGCCTGACACATATCCAAGGAGGCATCACTCAAATTTTGAGCGAGAACACGGCCTACACGCGCGCAATACAGCACTTTAGGCAGTAGATACTTTTACGTACTACGTGCACAGCAGTATCTCAGCCAGTGTCATAAAACTGGGCTATGTGCATTCGGCTGTACGAAGAGTGTCGCATCGATGATCCGGTTTGGGCCATCCATTATGCGGAACGCATGCAGAAAGCACTATAGATACTTTTTGTACTCGTTACAGCGGTGATTGATATGGAGGAGGTGTACTTGATGCACAATTCGTTTTACGCGTTTCCCAGAAGTGATTTATTTTCGAAAGACGGGAATCGAGTAGTTGCGCTTTTGGATTATCCTCTTATGTCACAATACCATGAGGAACTGTAGAGTATCACTCTCTGTATGGGTTTTGTTTTGCAGTCAAACCGGGCAAGGTTTAGATACATAGATCAGACTTGTTGTCTTTCGAAAATGCTAGTAGAGACTAGTCGAATGAACTCATTTCTGGAAATCTAGCAGAGCTCCGAAAGTACGATGGTCTGGGTGTTAGAAGCCCTAAGCTCTCATACTGTTGATACTCATTGTCAATCACCAGAATACCCCAATGAAATGTACTACTTTTTGGCCAGAACTAGTTCGAGATAAAACTATTCAGTAGACAATGGAGTTTGGCCCATTTTGAACAATCACTCTAATCCCAACTCAACATAGACCTGTCAGTCGCATATCCTTTCTTTAGAAATTAATCTTTCAGAAGTCATGAATCTTTACTGTGAAGAAAAACAACGGGGTTCCACAGGGTTCATCAATATCTACTGCACTTTATATAGGCTTTGTCATAACAACAAGTTAGATGAACTGTAACGCATGTAAGCAATATCTTTCTATCTAGAGTTCGAATATGTCATAAACACAACCATCCCAACTCAGGTACCAATGTTGGAGTAAAATACTACAGCTTCACTGAAGAAGTCCCACAGGGATCGGTCTTAGGATCACTATCATGTATGACGAAGTCCTACGACTAACGCTACCAGATAGAGTAATGATAGTTGGATTCTCAGACGAAATTAGCTACAAATGAATTAATTTCCTTCAAGTCGACTGGATAGTATCCAAAGAGCCTCCCAAATAGCGTAGAGTAATTCTGTATAGCAAACTGGAGTTAAAAAAAAAAATCGCAAATGCAGGGAGCTATCGTACGCATATTGCCTAATATCGGTGACAGAATTCGTTACTCAAGTAAAGGAAGACCAAACGAGTACTATCGTTGACATGCAGACTCTGGCCGCTATGAAGGAGTAGTGGCTTGCAGCGAGCCATCTTATATGAGACCGGCTTAGTCATAGCCTGAAATAGTAGACATCCTTGCAAATGTGCTCGTTAGGATGTACATTATACATAAGAAGCTGAGCTACCACGATGCCATTGAGGCTAAGATATTTAAAATGTCAAGCTCGTTGGACTGATAATTTTGCTGATACCGACAGTCAAAGATTGGATAAGTCCAAAGCATAAGGATTGCAGCTACCATCTTACGCAGTTCTTGTCCAGCCACGACGATTACCGACTTGGATATGATAGCTTCCGATCCTGTCCAGAAGGATGAATATGAAGATATGGAGTACGCAGTACTCTGAAACGAGCTGTGGAGATTAGAAAAATTAAGAATAGCAACTGAACCAACAGAAACAACTGACGCAAGAAGCTTAGCATGATTTGCTAACCCATGAGGATTCCCATGAGGAGAATGGTTGGAATCTGTGTGTAAGGGTGAGGATTGGTTGGTTGGCTTAGACCGGTTGGGTGGATCACCCTCTTACTCTGGGAACCATCTGCTACTTTGTATGATAATACTACTCTTAGTCGTGCAGACGGTGCTTAAATCGTTAAGATCATTGAATAGGCCTTCTTGATGTTGACGAGTTCAGGGCATGTGGATGGAAGTTGACATACGGTGAGGATTAGTGTATAGACAGATATCGACTGAGAATTCTATGTTAGGATCAGCTACATACATGAATCGCACATGTCCATAGAAGGGGCTTGTGTTATCTGAAAAAGATTCCACACCTCCTTGGAGCAACCATCAAAAAAATGATAACCCTATTGCCAAGCCTTTACGTCTACTGAGACAAACAACACTGTGGCAAACCATCATCCAGAACCGAATGTCCCCAGGAGAAAACCCGAACAAAATGTATTTCCTTTGCTGCGTGTTGTTTCCTGGTATCTATGGCATCTGATTGGAGGACTAAATTTGTGCTATAAGTAGCTACACACCCATTAAGACAAAGTGTCCAGATTCACAATTTCTCACATTCCGTTGGCAGGGTATCGCCTTCATCCTTGCCCAGCCCGTTACCCCGTCAGCCAGGGGCCGTTAAACTGCAAATATAATTCCAATTATGGTAATAATAATTTTCCTCTGATTGCTTTATTGTTTTCGCAGGAACTCGCCAAAGATTTTCACTCAATTTACTGCAAACTTTCACAAGCAGCAGTCACGGCCAATTCCTGTGAGGATTATTTGTTCAATACAAATCACAATCTCTTCTCCTCTTTCCTGGTTGAGAGTAGGAGTAGGAGGCACTTCTTCGCCTGGTAACATCGTAATTAACATAATATTCGCCACCTTCACCGCGCACCACCACTGCCTAATCCAGTGAAACTTCTCGCCACCACTAGGATGTATATCCTCTCCACCATCGAGAGCGTTTATAATTAAAATCAACGAATCCAGGCCACGACTCCTTTCAATACTCTCCTTGCCATTGTAAACAAATTAAATTCATCACAGCTATGAGAGCGAACGCGTTCGCTAACCGTTCGCTTTCCTTAATTTCATTCATTCGGGGATATTTTGCGAAAAGTAATCCTAGAAGCAGCCTCCCTTTCTCTATGTGTGTGTGTGTTTGTGTGAGTACACGCGCGGTCCTGCGAAACCATTCAACTGAAATACGACAGAACGAACGTCATCGCAACATTACTCAAATTAATTTGATTCAATTTCATTTCGAAATTACTTTTCGAATAAATAATTCCACTCCACAGTATATGTAGCTACTACACCGAGGATCGCTTTCGCTATACTTGGTACAGCTCGGCACAGGCCTGCTGCCTCCTGCGGAATGAATCCTTAAGAATTGTGTACTACGCTTTTTGTGTGCGTTTTTTCGTTTTCTTGTTGGCCCTCTTTGTTTGCGATTGAACAATTCCGTTATGAGTTAAGCATCTATAAATACGAAAATTTCGTCGTTTGACAAATACTTATCGCCCACCTGCCCAATTAAATCTCAAAGCGATAAGGATGTCAACAAACCCAAGAGTCAAACCTCTTCAACGAAGAGAAAATCAATTATCCTTGAAATTTATTTTTCCTCGTTTAACGTTTAAATTCGTTTGAGAGTGGCTCTTCGGGCTTGGATTTCCTACTTCGACTTCGAGACTTGGGCCGCATGTCTCAAGTGGAAGATTAAGTGTCACACGCGTTGGAGTTTAGTCGAAAAAGAAAGGAAAACTCTAGCGCGGACTATGTGTACATCTGTGTAGTCGAAGGGAAGGATATAACATCCGTGGCAGTGCTTCCTTGTTCTTTATTTGCTTGCTGGCTGGCCTTTCGAGTGGGCGTCGATTCATGTGTTTTACGTCTTTCGTCTTTCGGTTTTTTCACGAACAACAATTAGGAAACCGAAGCTATCGGCAATTAATCCTTGACCTTTGGGAGGATACTATAGGAATGCGGCGGCGTTTAACATAGAATTAATGGTGAAGCTAATTGGTACGTGTAGCACGGATCGTGAAGGATTTTTCAAATGGTAATCACTTAATTATTATGCACACACGTACTTTCAATTAAAATGTTTCGAAGGAGGAGGAGACGAGGATTGGTATTTCGATGGCATAGCACAGTGGGGCATTGTTTTGTTTGGTGTATCTTCTTAATTTTTTCGATTCCGTGTATCCCCTAGGGAATCGTAGAATAAGGTGGCTTTGGTGTCCTTAAATCGGGTATCTCAAGGGACTAAGACCAGGCAACATTCTCGACTTGAAATGACAAGGTTGTGTAGGCGGTTTCTACTCTCTGGGCGTCATATCTTCTGTAAACACTGGTGTACCGCAGGGATGTATCTTCGCACCGATACTTTTTAAAAGCAATTTATATGGAAATTCCATATACTGTGTACTACTAGTGTACATGAAATTTTGAATCGAGGATTCACATGAATGTGTTCAGAAGAACCCAATTGAATCACAGGATGTGCTACTCAACCAAATAGTCAGTCAAGCTCTATGCCTCTCTATATCGATTCTTTTCTAAAGGACAGGTGTAGCAGGTATCTTATGGATGATATTTAGGTGTTGTGAGTTCGCCACTTATCTTTTACTTATCCTTATAAATAAAGTGACAAGTAGAGAGTGGTAGAGAGGACCAAACTGTGACCAAGTATTGCCCACGTTAAGTGAGATACTGATACCCTCAGTCCCATACCCTTCATGTTCTTATGTCAGAAACCTGGCTGGAGACAAATACCTGTCTAACTCATAGCATGTGTATCTAAGGGATAAATCGGTAGACAGTAGTCTCTAAGGCGGACTAAACGTTTCAGGGCAAGGAGTCCACTCTGGAGGAGTTGCTCGATATTCATTAGTGGTCTCCGACATGCCCAACTCTATCCGAACATTTACGATTGGATTGGTCTGATGCTAAGGTAGGTTATGCTTAACATTGCAAAGCACTATTAGCTAGAAAACAGTTCCCACTTAGCGAGAGAAACGTCTTCAAGGTGACGGTTCTATGTTCAAATCGAAAGATGTATGTAGAAGATCGCATAAAAAAACTGTCAACAGTCCCCTATGGAACGAACAGATCCCCCTACGACGAAAGACCTTAAACGGCGGTACCATAGGGAAAATGACGACATGGTTGATGGAGGTGATTTAGCCATGTAAACATACAGGAACATGGAAGGATAAATCATAGCGCTACCTAGTCTCCATAAAGGATTTCACTACTCCAACGCATATTCAAAATTTTGTAGGAGAGTATTCAGTAACACTTAGGGCCTTAAACCAACCGCATTGCATTGAATTTACACAACTTGAAGACCAGGCGAGTATGGAGACTAGGCTTAGCCTCTCTCGCTGAATCAAAGAGTCCGGGAGCTAAAACAGAACTTCCATAGAAAGATCAGGATTCCGATTACCAGCACCTTATATGCATTCGTCCATCCACCACCCTTTTAGAAGTACCAAACAGGTAGTTCGAAGGGGACTTGATGAGAAAGGTTATCAAGAGGTTTACTACCAGAATTCGTGACAGACATGTCTAGCTGTTGATACGTACAATCATGCGGAAGTAAAGGTGCTGGCTGAGCTACGCAGTAATTACATCAAGGCTAGTGAGGATCTGTAGATGCTAACCTGATATTTAGAGTCAAAATAGTGACTATATGCTGAGTAACAATCTTTTTAGACATCGAAGGCTCCAAGGAGTAGATGGAGGAAAGGATTATTTCTAGTCTAGACTACACTTCCAGACCTATATATCGAAGCTATATCGAAGGAAACCCTAACGACAGAGCTATGTTGGTAAAAGAGACACAGTACCAAGACGACTTGAAACCCCTGAAAGTCAAAGGGTGGAAAAGTCTATCGTTAGACTGATTCGACTAGAGTGATGGTATTCTACAACATTGTTTCAACGACTACCTTAGGTGAGGTTACGTTATGAAGGGATGGGTCATGGATGAAGAACTCTTCATGTTCAGTCGGAGACCGAAGACCCATAGTTGATCCCATTTAAAAGTAGGGTGCGAAGCTGGAAAGAAAAATACTAGGCGACCAAGTGGTGCTCCTAATGAAGTAGTACTTGCGAAGAACCTGAATCGTAGAGTTTGTAGAGGTCGGTCTTGCAAACCATGGTATTGGATTGTGTCCAACTCCTCTTTATCTCCGCAGATTTTGCATAAATCGTTGGACTCTACCCTCCATTTAAGGAGCCTGACACCAATTGAATAGTGTCCAAAGTAACTATTCACAGGATAGAGGATCTATTTGGTGTTAGAAGGCTCAGCGTCTATCTTCATTGGCCCAGTACGTCTATAGACTAATGACAGAGGTATATTCGAAAAGGCTTAGCTTGTACAAACATGCGAAGAGGCTAGTACATTAATCTACAAGAATTAACGTGGGCTTGGACAGCTTCGAGGTTCCCTTCGCTAATTAACTTCCTAAACCAAGTATCTTGACATAAGAAACTCAGGCCTGACTGAACCTTGTGTGGGATAGAACGAGTGAAGATCCAATTTCTGAATGTAAAGTCCTAGTCGGCATAAGAACACGATTCCTGCGGGAGAAGGACCTTATTAAAGTCGACTCCATGGCAGTTTTTTGAATCGGTACTCCGTCCAGTCAAAGCTGCTCGTTCTTGTTAGAAATTTGATTGGATAAAGCGTGAATGATTCATTTCTTGAACAAACTACGACTGCCACATTTAGTAAATTGCATGTCCTACCCAAAGGACCTTACCTAACCTACTATACAAGCTTGTTACATCTTATATTTTAATGAAAATCCTCATACGATAGGGCTTTTATGTCACATATTGCCACTCCAATAGAAACCTCTGCTAGCCTCCCATGTGCGTCATCTGTTCTAGAAAATTTGTACTACTTCTCTGTATAATCAAACCACGAATCGATTCCATGGAAAAAGTAAATCACAATCTGTAGGTATACGTTTCCACGGTCTAACTCATCAAATATTTAGCGAACCTGGTTACATATCGAGAAATAGTGGCGGCATACGTAGGCCCCCTCCTGACACACTGCAGGTACACTATCCTCAAAGAGGAAACCAATGCGGATGTACTCCGAATTGGTGTTGCTACCCCGTTTGCTTTGCGTACGCTAAGTGCTTATTTAATGTTAATTAGCGGTTACCGGTTTGCTGGGACGAACAGAATATCCTATTGAATTCTAATTACATGTTTCATCCTTGATTCTTTTTTGTGTTCGTCGTTTCTTGTTTAAAATGCGGTTGAAAAGAAAAGTCCTTTCTGTACTCGACCATATGGGCTAGTACTCGTAAATTGCTGCGAAACCACATTCGTTCGATGGAAATCAGTTTAAATTGCGCAAAATTTAATCCTGTCCATGGGCGGGAGAGGGGGGCAGCAAAAAGAAAATAAGTCCCTGTACAAACAGGCAGAAGGACATCGTTCCCATTTGTGACGAAAATTCGATTAAAATCGCTTACAAAAGAGAGAGGATACCCGATAGAGAGAAGGAAGGACACGAACGGACGGAAAGAACCCGTGGAAAATGAAAATTTAATTTTAATCAAAATTTCAATTGATCCTATTGAACTTGAGCGTGGAGCATGACCAGCTTGTAGACTGAGTGCATGGTGTGCGTGTGTATTATCGGCCACAGCAAGGATGAATGTTTGTTTCAGACTTTCCATCGTCAACCTGATTTTCGTCATCATCGTCGTCATCATCATCATCATCATCATCATCATGATGGCCGTAGTCGTCGTCGTCGTTGTCGTCCAGTCGCCATTATTTTGATTGAAACGTTTTTCACAGATGCCAGTCGGCTGGCTGGCTGACTGGCTGACTGGATGTATGGACAGGACCTAGACCGGGGGGGCGTTCATTTTCCATTCACGGCGGTTGCTCCTTCACTCCGAAGTCGAGCAGATGGAAATCTAATTTTTGAGTGAATGTATTCACAATTGATCGGATGCTGTCCGTGCCCACATGCCACGTGGGGGTCGATGGTTTGGGCCCGGCAAATTCAAGTTCATTCAAGGACGACGGACTATGGCAGGGACGCAGTGCATCTGCGTTGAGTGAATTTTCAACCCTTATCTCTGGAAATGTAATTAAAATTTAATCGAAATTATTGCAGCTATTTTTTGTTTGCTTGTTTACATCGGATTTTGGGGTTGCACGGGAGGGGGTGGTATTATTGCAATTTGGCGAGTTGAACCTCGGACCAGAGGACGAACGATGGATGCTAATTAAGAGCAGTAAAGCAATCAGTGGACACGTGTAATCATTTAAATAAATCTGATGAGGTTGTGAAATGCATTTCATGCAATCTATACCAACAAGTGGACGTATTAAGTCTCAGTCATCACCAGCCATCATCACAAGTCATCATCAAGTTGTGAATCTTTGCGGAGCCACTGCTAGACTTTGAGGTGATAAGGGACTTTGACAACTCTGTCCATTTTATCTTCCGGTGTACATACTCACAGTGGCATCGCAGGAGAAATTAAACGAAGATTAACTGTTGTCAATTGCTGTTTCTTGTGGGCTGGGTAGTAGAGCTCTCTCCTGAGAAACTGAGAAGACTCTATGTAAGATCTTGATCATCCCAACCCTGCTTTATGTCACTGGAACGTGGACACTATTTTGACGGGTTTTGGAGGAGCAGATTAAATGACGAACTATACGGGCTGTACAGCGACATCGAACCTGTCGTCGAGTCTTCCAATCCAACACGGATGAACAACGCTGTAGAGGAAGACCTCGCCTTAGGTGGAGCGCACAAGTAGAAGAGGACCTCAACCAACTTGGAGTGCGCAATTGGAGACAGTTAATCAGGGACCGGGCTAACTGGAGAGGATTGTTGGTTGAGGCCCAGATTTATCTCGAACTGTAGCGCCACCTAAGTGTAGAGTCTTCAAATCAAACCCAGAGGCTCATACCGAAGCAATTCTGAATTGCTTCATTATGCTGGGTGTAAGAATCTATTTACACACAAGATTTATTCAGACATCATTAGGAAGCAGCAACATAGTCATATTTGCCAGTTCAGGTCCTTTACTATGAATACATTCCTTTTTATGTTTAAATAGAGAAAGAATTGAAGTAGTAGGGTATGCGAACGGCATGGCGGCACTTGTATCGGGACTCATGGAAAGCGCTCTAGCAGCTGGCTTATACCAACAAATA
The DNA here is from genome assembly GCA_963583995.1 of Xylota segnis. NCBI lineage: Eukaryota > Metazoa > Arthropoda > Insecta > Diptera > Syrphidae > Xylota > Xylota segnis. The sequence continues at coordinate 7,064,518 of OY757239.1, read as the reverse complement.
AAAATGGGCCATTAACCAAATTGACTAAACTAGAACTAGAATGACGAAAGGAGCTGGTCTCCCTAGATAGCCTGTTTATGGTAACCATGGTCTGAGCCACAGATGAACTTGTCAAAAGTTGCTCACCCTCCCACTGCTGACGTACAGAACAAGGTCACACTCTATCAAGTCACATGAGTCGTGGTATCAAAACAGCACAACTACGCTAATTCTTCTTCTTCTTCTTCTTCTTATGTCCTGTATCCCCTTGTGGGTCCTAGGGCCTCGACAATGCCTACGCAGTGGACTACACTTAGCATTCGCTGTTGCGGTTTTCCAAGAAGTTTTTGCAAATATTTTCACATAAAGTACCTCGCGGAGTGAGAATCAAAAAGTAGTAACACTGACTTACACTGGCGATCGTTTCACTTCTGCATGATTGCAGTGTCAATTTTTGCAATAAATCATTGGGCACTAAATGAAAATGAAGAATTCTTACAAAGGAATTGTGGCTCAAGCTAATTGGGTTTATGTTGAACAGAACGACTAATTTTCCCCACCTAGCCACCTAAGCCCTAGTTCATGCCGCCCCACTGCGTGATTTAGACTAAATAGGGCCGGGGAACGACTCGGCCCTTGCATGAAAAAATCTCATATCTTGGAATCCTGTTGTTGATGGGATATTACTGCTCCTTGGTAGAGTTCCCGAATGCAAAAGAGATAGAGAAGCACTGTTCAACCATAATGACTGTCAAAAAACCTTCAAAAGATTGAAAGTTGCCTTCTTCACGTTAGAAATAGAGTTAGAGATAGAGCTGATATCGATCTACCGATGGTACCAGGTTATGGACACCAGAAAAACCTTTCGGTCTCTTGTATGAGTCGACAAGTTCGGAACTTGGTACAGGAGACACGGTTGTCACGATTTCCTAATACAGGACGGTACTTAACTGATATTGGCCACCTAGCCCGAATCCACCCAACTAAGAGTGTTGATACAAAGAGCATTCCGACTAGCCCTACCGATGTATTGCTTCACTCATGGATGCATAGGGAAAGAAAATTCGAGAAAATTCTGATTTTGCATAGTAACAATGCAGAAACTGGACGGCAATAATAGAATGAGTTGGAGATCAGCATTTTATAAGGGAACAGTACCTATAAAAAATGACACAGAATAACCCAACAAATTCTATGCAGTATTGAGCAGTTAAGACCAAGAATCCTGTTAAGAACTTGAAAGTTATCGCCTTCAAAAAATAGAACTTTTGTCAGTCTTGAGAAAAAAAATCAAAAAACGGCTTTAAAAAAATACAGGACACGACGTTTATAAATAGAAATAAAAAGGACCTGTGCCCTTTCCTTCAGAAAAATTAGTAGAAAATTGTTGTTCCACTGAACAAACCAGATTCTAGTGAAATACTGAGCATTGTAAAATTTATAAAAATTTGGTTTTCGCAATATCGACATAAGTATAAGTAAATATGAAAATAAAAAACTCACTCACCCCATTTCATTTCAATTAAACGTGTCGGCAGCCATTTCTTCTTTCTTGATGCATCGCCTTCCACACACTTTTTACGAAAAATCATAACCGAACGCGATTAGCTTTTGATCAGGAAAACAAATTTCACTCCCGCACACTACTTAACGGACGAAGACCAAAAGCATGACAACAAGCTTACGAAAACGCCCGCACTCGAAAATTTAAGCCACGCACTACTGAAACTTGTCACTCGCACTGAGCGACGGCATCACACTGACTGTGCTTTCAGTTGATCACGTTGATATAGGTCAAGGTTGGTGAAAAGCTTTCTTTTTGGCGAGAGACGATTGGAGTAGTGTTGGTGTATTGCTATTTCTCTTTCTCTCATCTGGGCATGCCTGCAAATTTGACAGTTGATTGCAATCTGAAAAGAAAAGCTCTTTTTGAGATTAAAAGTGACAGGCTATAAATTTTTGGTCATGAAAAGTCTAAGTCTCTTTTGTGGTTAGGTAGAAGGATAATCTAGGCCAGAGTCCATGAAACTGGTAGCTTGTGCCACATCAGGTTGGGTTAGGGAGTGATGTCCAATGAAGCACCAAATCTTTACGTAGTTATACCGTAGACTACTTGTGACATCAAAACTCGTCAGTTTGTCGCAGTTATCGCGGGGAATAGCCTGAAACATTAGGACAGGGAAAAGCAGACAAAGGATTGTGTCCTTCAACACTTTATCTATACAATTCCTGTAGAAGGGGCTAACCATGCCCCAGTTAACAATAACCAGTTAGGTTTGATTGATAAGCTGGAGTGAGTGCAGCTGCAGAGAATCTGGAATCCATTGTGACATGACAGGGTCAAGTATTCTCAATGGAAGCATTGAACTAGCAGGAGTGTTGTAGCCAGTCAATGCTGAAGCTGAAATGCCTGATTAGGAAGACAGAAGGAAATTTAAAAACTTAGAGCTTGTGATAAAACTCCAACCCCACCTCTGTAAAGAAATATAAGGATCCCTTGCAAGACCCCCATCAGTCCAGGTAGTTAGATTTTCAGCTTCATTTGCTGTCTAGGTTGAGCTGTAAGTACTTAACGACATTTTTATTTTATATTTAGCGACTTTAGAAAAGAAGGTCTACAGAAGACCCCTAACAGCGCCACAGCGTTCGGAGCATCGCCTTCGTAGGCAAATACGTTGCACGAATCACTAAGTTCTAAAGAAGAGGGGAGATCACATCTTCTTCTGTTGTATCTATGTATATTAACGAGGCTCTGAAATAATGCCTCTCTCATCTGTGGTTAGATGAATCCGATAGCAAACCAGTACACCAATCGAGGTGTCAATTGCAAAAGATCAAGGGTGCCTGTAATTAGCCGTGGATCTACGTTGTTAAAGGCTCCAAGTATCTCTTAAGCCAGTAAACGTTGTGCCAATTTTTCAACTGCAGTTGACTTTAATGTCCTTCTAGGCTGTCTCTCTTGCACTTTGGAAAACGTCTAACCTGATACTAAGCCCAAGTTAGATCTCATGAGTTGCCAGGGTGTGTCCTTAGAATGTCCTACTTTTAGAATTAAGCCAACTGTTTGCCAACGATCGTACAAAGATCTGATATTCTTAAACCTAGCTTTTCAAGCCTACAGTCTACGCAGTCAAGTAGTATCACCTCAGCCACTTCATGTTTATGAGTCAACTTGCCACAAGTATAGAAATAATCCAGAGCAGGGTGTAGACCTAAGGTTTCAACCTTTCATCTGCAACTATCATAGGCATATGCAAATGCATACCTTGCATTATTCTTTTTTAAATTGACTTGTAGCTCTTTGTTTTAGACAGAATTCAAAAGGTGTTATTATACAGTCATAGGTATAATCTAAGGGAGCTTATCAGTCATGACTAGATACAGACATTTCAACAAGCCAAACGTGAATTGGGACTAGTTGCCAGAGTAGAGGTAGCCCATTCGTGCTCTCCCCAAATTTATGACCTTTTTAAGGAAAGAAGTCTCCACTAGTCCACTAGGGTCTAAACAGAATAACATCAAGATGTTGCCTTCAGCAGAGATCTCGAAAAATCAATTCTAATATGTCATTAATGTGAAGGATAAGTAGTCTGGGTCAGAGAGTAGATCCCTGAGGTATTTCAAAGATTGCCTCAAAGGTATATCGCAATTGACTTATTAAATTAGTTGGACGGGCTTGATTAAGATACAGTTTATGATACAGTTTAGACTATGAAACAGCCAGTTGCCTGCTGTGTAGTATTTGGGAAGCAGTGGGGTACAATCTCAATCAAAAATGAAGAAAACTTCTGAATCCAGTAGAAATGCCTCGCATCCTTTAGCTTTTAGTATCAAATAGACGAAAGTGAATATCTCTTGATTTTCTATAATTTCGACGGCTGAAGTCCTTAAGAGGGCTGCATAGTCTAACAGATATTTTCACCGAAGTATGTACGTCTTCAACAGAATGGATGCGATTCTTGAAGGTCAGATGTAAAGTTTTTCCCAATCTAGATGCCTTATAGAATGGAACGGACTACAGAAAGTCAAAACTACGCAGTTGATGACTTCAATCCGGTGCTGTCCCTAGTGATGCATATGAGTTTTCTAAAGATGGAATGCTGTTGCGTACCACTTCCAACATGGGTCACTGTCTATAAAGGAGGTAAAAAAAAACATCTGTTCCTTCATAGGTAGGTATCTACTCGACATTTTCGAAATAATTGATAAGGTTCTGAGAGATTTTCCGTCACCCAGCAGCCGCTCGAAGGCAAAAGATCAAACCTTCTCACATAGCCACTAACTTCATTTCCCACTTGACATCGACTATTAACTTTTTCATCGCAAATACGTTTCCACAAAATTGCATCCAACCTGTCGCAACATAATATACCTTCTCACCTCTTCACAAGGACCATATAGTCAAGTTGTCACCGGTATTTTGTTGCTTTGAAAATTTGTGCAGCATTTACCGCAAAAATCCCACAAAAGCTTTTAACACAGCACGATACATAAGTAAACATCCATCAGGTTACAGATACATTTTCCCTCTCTCCAAGGATTCGTAGCACTTAAATGTGTTCGCTCTCTGTCTGTCGTGTCGTGTCGCCCACACTATGCTTTTGTCTAGAATTTGATATTTTGCTAGGAACCTCATTTTTATGGCTTACAACACCTCATCGCCTTAGTTGGTTGGTACCTACACAGGAGAGTGATTTCACCTGTAATTAAATATCCTGTTAAAATTTATACGTACTACATAGGATCCTTGTGGCTTTGCGATGACGGCAATAAAATCACCGTGCGGTCTCTAGTTACTCCATTTATTCTCAAGCCGTTTCTCGTAGAGAATTTCATCTTTCAATCTCGACCATGATACACGTTGACGTGGTTGATACTTCTTAAAAAGTATGTCGACACATTTGGCGTCATGTGTCAACGTTGTCGTTGTGACAGTAGTGTTGCAATAACCGTCAAAGGATTTCTTTTCAAAAAAAAAAAAAACAAAAAAAGGAATGTTTTATCCACTCACGTGATGGTTGCTTGTGGTCCTGGTAGGTGGAACGAACCCTCAAATGAATTATTACAGCCATCCTGGTTAATGTGTCTTGAATTACGAGAATTTCACTAAAGTTGGCTTTTTCCTCCAATTATCCTGCGTACCCGTTGATGGGTGTAGTACGGTAGTCGTCGCCGTCATCTCACATGTACAGTGTAGGTAGACGCCCTCAGGTGCTATGTGGCGGAACAACATCTTGCCAGGTATACTGCTTAGATACTCCTGCAAGTGTGTCCGTGATTAGTGTCTCAACTTTCACAAATTCATTCTGTGTCCTTGTCGTTCCCGTCGACGTCGTCGCCGCCATAGTCATCGTCGTTTTCTTTTGTGTTCACCTTTATGTCTAGGAAGCGCTTGAATAGCTTTTTGCAGGATGATTACAGGAGCTCGTAGTAGTACACCTATCCAATTATTTGTGCGAGAGAAGTGCAATAATGGAATTTGAGGAAACTTGAAAGAATTGTTGTTGTTACATACAAAACTCAAGGATGGGATGGATGTTTGTATCTATACTGCAAGGACCTGGAAGAGGGGGAGCTGAGGCATGATGTAAGATGATGTGGTTAAGTTGGAAAACCTGTAGAATTTATTTTCCCAGACTAGAGAAACATGATATGCGGTGGAGGCTGCTTTTACGTGCAGATGGTAGATACTTGCACGCTTTGTGTAATAAATTTTGATGAAGTTAACTTCACAAATTCAGTTCGAGGCAAATGAAGATGACTACGACTACGTCTTTCTGTGCACAGGAGTCATTTGTGCAGAGAAGATTTTTAGGATTGATTAGCTCGAAATTGGAGGCGATGGAGACGAAAGTAGTGTTTATACTAATTAGGAAGATAGATTGCTTTCTTAGCTAACCTAAGCTCTGTAGGGAAAAGTTGATCTGAGATAAAGTTAAGAAAGTTCATTGTTTGTTTGGTATTAGTGAAGTTGCATGATGGAAGAGGGTCTGGTAATACTAGTCCTCGTTGCTTAATATTCCTTATCGAGATCAAAACTGTAAGTGGAGTGATTACGCTTCGAAAAGCCATGGAACTGCGATGACCAGGATATCAAGCATAGAGAAAGTCCCTTGAAATGCAATGCCGCCATATATCGCCTTTCCCTTTTGGGTCAAATGGGCGAAGCTGAATAAAAGATTAGAAACAAAAGAACGTAAATCGGATGATTTAGACTTTGGTGCACTCAGTTACCCGCTATCTAGCATTTGGGAAGAAATGGGGTGTCCCTGGGTCAAACATGGAAAAGTCTCTTGAAATGCAATATCACCACATATCTCCTTTCCCTTAGGCTTTTTGGTCAAATGGGCGAAACTGAATAAAGGATTAGAAACGAAAGAACGCAAATCGGATGATTTAGACTTTGGTGCACTCAGTTGCGCGCTATCTAGCATTTGGAAAGAAAAAGGTCCTACTTGGGTCAATCATGGAGAATGTCTCTTGAAATGCAATGTCGCCACATATATCCTCCCCATTAGGGTTTTGGGGGCATTTTAAACAAGAAACTCTTACTCAAACAAGTATAGATTAGTTTAAACCCCAGCTAACTTCACGTGTAACCTTATTGAGTAAACTTTTTGTATAAGTAGGTTTCAAATGGTTCTCCCTTTGTGACCTTACTCAACCCAACCCAGTAAGAAGAATGATTGGAAACTAAAACTATAAACAAATCAACCAGAAGAGGTGAGTAAGCTAAACGAACACTTCCGGACCCATCTTAAAACCTAATTTCGGATTACTAATTCATAAACCCATAACTTGGTCATAAATCAAGAAAACGAAAATGGCTTTCATTCATAGACACTGTGGACTTTTACGCCCCAATAAATCGAACTAAATAATGAACCCTAAAAAGTTTCATAGTCATATTTACTGCGCGAAAAGTGTGGAATTTGCAAAACAAAATTATCTGTTTCTGTCAGTCGCTGTGTATCTCTAATCAAATTTGTATCTGCTTTATGTCTTGCGAATCCAATTAATGATTATTGGTTTCGACGAAATTTCTTCTCAAAAGTTTATTCTCTAATTGGACCTTGCGTCAGCAGTTTTATGGCAAAATTTTGGTGTTTTGTAGCTGGGAAGTGATTACGTTGCTGGTTTTTATAATATTTTCTTATCCAAAATCATGTTTGTTTGATTAGATGGTTTGGAATCGCGTTATGGCGATGAAGCATCCAAGGACTCTGTTTCAGAGACAGAGTGGTTCTTTGTACAGAATGCTCTGACGAAATCACCTCTGCATCTTTCTAATGGAATGCATGACTGTGATCAGGGGTAAAGGTTTCAATAGCATCCTTCTTCCAAGAGCCAGGTACGGACAGAGAAAAGGTTTCTTGTTTCATAAACAGAAATGAGAATCATGTCCTTTCCAATAGGTGTACATTCTACATATCGAAGAAATCATCGATGGAATTAATCGACCGTATTTGCCAACGCAATATGTCAAAGGATCCGGGAGCTAAGTTAGAATGAGGGTGTTGTGGTAGACTAAGACCTGCGAAGTCGTAGGCTCATAGTGAGAAAGTGATCCATAGACCGAATACAATCTCTGGCCGGATATGTATGACCGGTTTCACACGTAAAGCATCTCTTAATAGTATCGTTTGCAAGCAGACAGGATATACAAAGACTGCTCTAAGGACTACAGCACTTCACTGGACACCTTAAGTATACATTACTTCATCATGGGCTTTGGTGTCAAGAAAGGAATTTGTATATAGATTGTATAGTATTCGAAGTATACCACACGTATCTAACTTGCGACCCTAAAGCAATTTGCTTCGAATTATTGGAGACTTTGCAGCCTTTAACGCAGTTCGACAATAGCGGTGTACTCTATTGTGTCAGATCCCCGCTTCACGAACTACGGTGGCTTCTGCTTGAAATACACTACAGTGGTTCGGCAGTCGTGTGGTGATACAAATATTCCGATCAGAACTTCGCACATAAGGATAGGTCTAAGGATCCCCTTAAACGCCAAAGCTATATGACAGCTATATGAATATGAGCAAACTTTGCAAATAAAAATATGAACTTACACAGCCGGACCAACAAAAGGTGATGTTGAATCATTATGTTCTACGTCTAGAGGACACAATTCTATCGCTAAAGAGCCCATACCTAGCTCTTCTCAAAGGTATCGTCACAGGCCATAACTCAATGGCTGTGAAGAGAATGAAAAATAAGAGCCAGCGACACAAAGGAGGAAGATTCGACCAATTTCCTTTCCCAATGCCTAAGCCTCAGCAGAACTAGACACGAAATCCTTCCAAAAGTATCTTTCAGTGACTTCAGCAAACTAGAAAACACTCCACCGAAATCCTTCCCTAAATTCATATCAAAAACTGTTTGGCTCAGGAGGGCTGTTTAGATCTTTCATTGACTGCAGGAGTTTAAGTGATCAAAGGAAACTTATTAAGAAAACTTTGTATGTGGGTGTGCTTCGTATGTTAGATCAGCAAGTACAAGGCACCTCTTTGGGTACACAGATAGTTTTACTCAACTGACCTCACCCTGTGTGACCTGTGCCCATTAGCAACAGAAAGTACCAGTGCCGTCCACTGTGCCATGAGATGATGATTTACCAGGAAAATTCTGAAACAGTAGTGTAAGTCGTACTCAGAAGGATAGACAAATCTTAGTCTTTCCAAATCTATTCTTTCCAGAGACATACTGGTAGAACAGTCGAATCGACTAGAATGTCCTTGTAAACTAGGAAGCAATTTAAATTGTACGTAGGACATGGACTACTTAATACCTATCGAAATACGTAAGTGAACTGATGACTAATCTAGACTAGACAGTACATCTTTCTGCCAAAAATGTGTTAAGATCCTTAGGTAGCTATGTACATAGGTGATCAGTAGTTAGAGGGTTAGAGGGATACGCACCAACCTACAAGACTGTCCGACAGTTCACACATTAGGCTACAATACGTTTGAATCTATTTGATTATTCCTAGGCGCTTCAATCGCAGTGAGTATCACCAAAATGGGCAGAACTACAGTCTAAACTTAAGTCTCAAGTACGACTAGAGGCACCGTGATGTCGGTGCCGCTCGAAAGGTTGTACCTTACAGACGCACATTTGGGACGTATCTATCGACAAACATCAAGGACTCATTTCCATAATTGTATCTTCAAGAGGAAGACAGTGATATAGTATAGCTTATGACAGCAGTGGTATCTATGACAGTAGTTCTTAAAACTCTGTTTAGCATATTGATTGCCTTTGGCTAGCGCAGAGATCTAACTGCTCTCCCAAATATTTCTTGCTTCTATGTTTGTCTATCAATTTCCCATTGGATCAAGGGTTCAATAAAAGTATCTACATTTTCTATGTTGCTTTTCAAAACCCTTTGAGACATTGCAGAGTAAGCAGCATTGGAAAAGGTCAAGATACACAACAAATTTGGAAACATTAAGGTTCCTCAATCCCCAACAGAGTCCTCAAGGCAGAAACCAAAATGCATTCAGATGAAAATACCTCCACCATGCAATCTGTGGTACCGTATCACATTCTCAGTAATGAAAGTCCGGCGCCAACTGCAATCCTTAAAATGCTGCCCCTAACTTGGACACTTGAACAAGTGCCAAAGGACAACGGACCCCATATCGCTTACATCCAGCCCACCGCTCGCTCGTATGACATTAAAAAACCATCCGCAGCAGCACCAGCCATTCCAACCATCCAGCAACCGCCAACCAATGTCATATCTCTTCGCTTATTATTACTTTACGCTTTGAACGGTCCTGCTGCTGCTGGTGCTTGGGCTGGTGGTGGTGGTGGTAGTTCAGATGATGGTGGTGGAGCACACTGTAACCCTGAATGCACACAAAAGGTCCTGCGATCCGTTTCATATCAAGTGGGAGCCACGACCAACCGGTAGCTAGCTCAAAAATTATCTCCCTCAGTGCAGTGCGGCAACGATGATGGCGGCGGCGGCGGCGGCAGTGCGCTTGTAACCTGTCAACCACTGTGTGGTATGCTCTTTGATGCTCCCCGGTTTACTGAACCTGGCTGCCGCTGAGAAGCATTCTGCAATGAGAAATAAATTTTAATGCACATACACACACAGCAGCCCCACCAGACGGGGTACACAATGTGCTGCGCCGAACAATAATGAATTGCGGAGCCTTCTTGCACTCGTCTCCCTGGGGCCAGGGCATGGGTGAGTGAAAGATGAAATTTCTATATGCGAACGCGCCAATTCGATCCGCGCGGTCATAGATGAGAAGCAATACCACCAGGTATCTTCGGGACAAAAACAAAAGTATCTCATCTCATCCCCTTCACTTGCCAGTGGCTTCCTCACGACACAACGGCACAACGACACTGCGATGAGCAAAACGAACGACGACCATTTTACCGGCAATTAAACAAAAAAGCGACACACAGGAGCAACCGTCGTCTTCGTCGTTGCCGTCGTTCGTCGTTGCTGCATCTTACGGTGTAGCGAGCAACATCCACCAGTATCTTCCACTCGATCTTATTAATTAAGAATTATTTTAATTAGTGTAATAAATTTTAATCTGTCATTTAGTCGAGAGAGAAAAAGAGACACAGAGAGAGGGAGCGGGTAACTGCAACATGCCGCAGTCAGATTTCCTGCCAGGAGTAGGTCATAAACCATGGTGAAGTATGGCCGCAGGAGTTATGGCAACGGCAAACGCTTTGCCTCCTCCTCGTGACAGTTTCCTAGGCACCATTCACCGGGTTCACCTCCATGCATAGTTGGATTCCATAATTGGGGAATTTAATTGCCACCCTCAGCCACCAACGCAGCACCGAAATCGGTTTTTTTTTTTCGCCCAAAATAAGTGATGACCTCGACCGTGCAGCTCACCAAGATCATGACAAAGGATGCTGCTGTTTTGGTTTCCTTACATAACATGGCATTTGCGGATCTCGTCTTGTTGCCCCGGCTCTTGGCCACTACTTGGGTGCACAGTCAAGATAAGCAACCAATTTATTGATTATCTTCTCCTGATGAAGTTTACTTCTTCAGTCCTGCTTTAGTCGTCGTCGTGGTCGTTGTCGTAGTCGTAGTCGTTGGGATTCATGAGAATATAGTGTGCATTTTAGTCCAGGCGCACGGCTACCATTCGTTTATCGTTCGTGGCTTCCTGACAGATTCTAGACCAGGTCGGTGTGCAGAGTGGCAGGAAGGCGCACACAGTCAGATAAAGAGAGAACCAGGCGAAGAACTCAAATGGAAGAGTGTCTCATTTGGATTTGTGTGTCGATTGGTTTACTTCTTGTCGATTGTTATCGTGAATGTGAATAGCGACGGTTTTTTTTTTCTATCCCGTCCAAGAGTCCCCGACTGCAAGGAGACTCGTGTGGGATAGTTCGATGCTTAGCCATGGATTGGAGGAAAATTGGAGAAATAATTAAATGAGAAGTTAAACGGTACCTCGGCTATTTGTCATGAATCAGTTGAACATCTGCTGGCAATATTGACAAAAGTACTCCTTTTAAGGATTGGCACGGCACGTAGAGGAGAGATGGGACAATAGGAAGTACTTATGTAGCTAATCAGGCGAGCTGCTTAAAGGAGCTGGAAATGGTTTGGTAAAATGCACGGACTAACTCATGTCTAATGACTGATGAATTGAACCTTTCCATAGTGGCACGATATACAAGGAACAAGACCCCCTCCAATTGGGTCAATCAGAGAGATATATCAGGAAGAAACAAAGACAGACCTCTATGCACGTTAGACACCATGGAGCATAAGTCACAGATTGTAGAGTGTCCAAAAGAAAAGACTGATAGCCTTGTAGATCACCGTAAGCCACGGTCTACGATCGACAGCATTGACTAAGGCATACATGGCCAAGAGAGTACCAGACTACATTATAGGATACTGCTCTATGACACTCACGGTGGAGAGAGACAATATATCTATCGTCACAGGCGGTGTCCCTCAAGGCTTCGTGTTAGGTCCGGTACAATGGAATCTAATGGGTAAAGACATACTCAGACTTAGATTCCGGAGGTAATCGGAACATAGTAATCTTCCTAGTAACCATATTCCTTGAGGAATCGAAGTATGACTGGAACGAAGCCATCAGTATGATTCATGATTGACCTACAATGTGCTGAAGAAAAGTTGAGCTAATCACCAGAATTCAAGGCATAGAAACTATAGAGTAACCATGGACGATCAAGCTGTAGCTTCCAAACCAAAAGTGAAGTACCATAGGTGCAAGTCAAACTTTTAAGGACCACCTGCAGCATGCAGCTGAAAAGGCAACAAAGGGAAAGTTTGCCCCTGGCAAGGAGTATGTCAAATGTCGGAGGACCGAAACTCAAGAAGAGATTAGAGATTGAAGCGTTGGCTCATCGATAATGTTCTACGGCTCCCAAGTATGGGGTGAAGCAGCTTACGAGTACACATACTTGGAGACTATTCCGAACAACTTCTTACGACATGCCATGTGTAGCAGCTGACATGATACCAATAGACCTTCTTGCTGTAGAAGAAATACCATGCCAGTAGCAACCGAGAAATTGTGCTTAAGTACTGCTTAAGTACTGCCAAGTCTCGAAAAATGTCAGTTGGACTCAGGGACTGATACTCATCTGAGATGCTTGCTTTAGAGCCTACTTGCATGAGTATCGACACGTGGATAACCAATATTGTCCAACTAGCACAAAAGCCGTAAAGAACACACAATACTTAATGGTTCACCGTCTGTGTAGAACGGCAGCTGTTAGTTGGGCCGAGGACTTAGCGCCAGATAGATGATGATAGGATAGATGATGAGCAAGGAAGAGGCTTGACAAAGCAATTAGTGAGCCTATGACAAGCAGTATTAAGTCAAAACAGGAGCGACTATGAAACGCAATGCAGCATGTTCTCCACACGAATGAAGTACATAGGTGGGTTTAGTGGGATAAATCGCACGTCGTTCCTGAAAACAGAATCAGTTTCATTTTCGAAATACTCCCACCTTCTTTCAAAAAAAAAAAAAACAGAGATATCAGTATGCTCAACACCCTCTGCAAGATATTATAAGTGCTGTCAGACCAGTGAAGGTAGTAAGAGACCTTGTCAGGAGCATATCTTTGGAAAAACCTGGGAACCAAGTCCCAAAATCATCCTGTTGCTATACTAGCAATTGCAAAACCTACACTTATCTATGGAATCCTTGTATATTGGCAAGCCGCCAGCAAGGCCACCAATCTGAAAACCATCACGAATGTACAAGGCTAGTCACTGGTCATTCTACTCCGGCTTGACCTTTTGGTTAACAATCGGCAGCCACAAGCGCCCTAAGGATAAGTAAATCGGACAGCTAAAGGGCATACACATCAGGCTAAGCCAGGAGTTTGTGGCGAATGTATCGGCAACAGACTACAAGACGGCTTATCTTGACTTCATAAAACCTTTTTATGACCGTCTATCCAAGTAGAGAGGACTTGTAAAACATTTTTTTCCTCTCTGAGTAACACAATGGGTATATACTGACCTTTCGTGCGGTGAAGAGGGGATTCTGTCCTATTAGACAACCCGCCTATCTATCTACATACCCAAGGGAACGTGTCAATCAATTTTGACAATAACCCTTGCCAATCGCTGATTCGTTGGATTGAAAAGGCAATTGAGAAGTTAGGTACTGTCCTGTACTACCAAGACGAATTTATGTTTTCAACCTTTTATCACAAAAATGGTCATTGGTCGTCTGAGCGAACGAGCATCAGTGCTCTGAATTGCAATGCTAACCTACATTTCAAATAGAGTGTAACTAAGGGCAGTATGTTCAAGGCAGGGCTAACTAAAAACCTTGTTAGTTGAAGCCTAGATTCAGACATAGACTTGAGCAAGTAACTAAGCCTATCAGATACGACTTCTTGTAAGAAGATACTGAGAGGATCTGTTTTTCGTCGAGGATAACGCCTTCAAATTGTGGATAACGCTTCCCAACTCCATGACAAGATTTTTGAACTCTGTGGGATGATCCAACACTTGAGCTATAGATTCAAGTTTGTGGCTTTTCACGTAGGTTCTTCAGCAAACGCGATTTGCCCATATTAGTGGCCAAATCGACTTGAGGTCTCAGTTGAAAATCCACACATTTCACTGATAGAGCTCTTACACGGTTCCAACACGAAGCACATCTCATTATAAAGTCTCTCACCACATGTGTGCCGAAAATCACGTTCGCCGGTTAAATGAATTCTATTCTCTCCCTATTCTTCCCGAATAGAATCCCCCCTCTAATTATCATCCGAAGATCATCTTGTTACGGAGTGAAAGCCCTTTGCATCATTCAATGGATTACCCACCAGCAAGCAGTAGCAGTCACAACCACAGATTCCACTGGAAAATAGACTGCGATAGATGCTTGAATAGTTAACAATAACAGTACTTAAGACATTTTCCTTCGACGAAAAGAAAATAGTTTTCCTTCTATTTTTTCCTTTTTTTTTGTGGTTCGCCCATCCTTGGCCCCGGTGCCAGTAGGTGGTGCATTGTAGTAGCGTTGTGATTCTCATCGTCGTCGTCGTCGTCGTCGTTGCCCTTGTAACCACTCGATGATGTAATATTCGATTTTCCTCCATCCACACCCACACCCACGCCAGTACCTGCTATAAATCCTATTTTGACAAATCCTATCGACCGGGCGTTATTGAAGGAAAACTTGCAATCTTCCTGAAAGAAGATACAAATCTATGTATCTCTAGATCTGTGCGCTGCACTTGGGATGAAGATGAGAGGATGAGGCGAACAATCATGATGATGACGACGACGATGATGATGATGATGATGATGATGATGCAGCAGCAGCAGCAGCAGCAAGCCAAGCAGGAGCAGAGGAGAGAAATTTCTATCTCTTCCGATGAAGGAATTCTCCGAAGCGGATTATTATTGTTATTGTTGTTGTTCTAGTTGTTTGGTGTTCAGTGCAGTTTTGTTCGGTGCTGTTATGTTGGTATTATTAGTTTTATTGAATTCGGTCCAAACGAACGAAGTGCACTTTTCCGCTTGTTAGTTGGCTTGGTCCAGTTAAGAGATAACAACGAAAACGATTGTGATTTTCGGTTCTCCTCTGGATGTACCTACTCGTATTTGGGTTCTTGTTGTTGCTATGTGAACGAGTGTAGCCATCGTCAGCGCCTCGTAACGATTGTAGTTATTGCTATTGTTGAAGTTATTCGATGCAATGTAATGGCGTAAATAGATACTTCGCAATCCGGGGTAGTTTTATAGGTCAGCAGTGTTTGTTGAATAAAGGTTAGGTTGGGTTCTGGTAGTACAGCTTGGTTTGTAATTTTAAAGTTGGATACCTTTTGGTTGATTGGGTGATGCTTTAAGAAGCTTTTGTTGTAGGAAGAGGTTGAGACAGGTTAACGGTAGTAACTATGGGTGAGGTTAGCAATTAGAGTGGAGCATATGGTATCTTGTCTGCACTAGGCACAATTTTACTCCCGATTTTCATAGCTAGACTACGGAAAATCGTTTTAAAGAGACTCAGACTCCCAGGATTCATTCATAGACTGATGTTAGAAGGCCGTAGAACCTTAGGACAAATATAAGGATACTTTCAACACTGCAGCAAGTCTTTATGGAAAGCAGCCAATACTAGCCACTTCCTTGGCAACTCATTGGAACTCAAGACATTTTAAAGACAAATAAATTTACAGATTCGCTTAAGTCCGATGGGTCTGCCCTCAAACCAACAGGACTACACTAAAGGCGGATCTGGTGCGACACCCCCGTATGAAGTAGTAACGAGGATCACTTTATCATAAAGAACTTGCGCTAAGGGCCTTCCTGGATATAAAAGAACTCTTCAACGCAAGGTGGAATCATATTCCCTCGACTATCATATTCTCACAATGGCGACAAGGATGGGCAGACCCACCATCACCGAAATACGTCAATCAGTCCTCAATACCCCAAAACAAATGGACACTGATCCATTAGACCTCTACCTAAATGAAACAACAGCTAAGAACGTCATAAGCCTGAAAAAATCCAATTTTTGGAACTTTACCTCGATCAAGGATGCTCAGGATCACATGCAAATGCAGTATCGACACACATCTCTTCTTCTTCAACTTTGGTGCACTCAGTTGCCCGCTATCTAGCATTAGGGAAGAATTGGGATGTACCTGGGTCAAGCACGAAAAAGTCTCTTGAAATGCTATATCGCCACATAGCTCCTCTATCTAAGTTTGTTGGAAAACTGCCCATCTCTTCGAAGTGGTAGGGCAATCTGTCAGGAACGCCACCATTACAGAGAACTGAAGATGTATACTCATTTGATGAAATAAAACGATCCACCAAATGGCTCCTCCATTCCCCCAATTGTCAGAAAAATAGAATGTATGACTAGATCCTGATAGAAGTCTGAATTCATTTTAGATTGTATCTCCGCAACAAAGCTGAATTGAACGTTTAAAGTCGACAAAGTAAGATATCATACCAATCACACGTGTGTGAATGTAGAACACACCCTTCCCAGAGCACCTGACCTTCTAAAACCAGACCATGACATGTTGCCCACATGAAAGGAAAACCTGCACGCCTCCAAACACAATACAAATCCGACTTTGTTTGCCAACCACAAATAGTATCTCAACTACGCGCCGAGTCTATTTGAAATTCGCAGTCGTCACTCTGGTTCTTAGAATCGCTTTGATTTTCTTTAGTATCCAATGACAGGTGTGGTATTTGCCCGGTTAAGCAATTGTTGTTTGTCTGTACAAACACAAAAGGCCCAACTTCCATGAAACCCATGAGACGCAATTGTTTAAGCTGCTGATAAGAATCTGGTACCACAGGCGCCCCTTTGTTCCGGTTTTTCGTCTTTTGTTGTCCATACTATGTGTCTTACGGATAAGTTGTTGATTTTTGATAAGTGAACTGGCAGTATAATGTGGAATTAAAGACTCAAGCCTCGCTGATGCGAACTCGTACATAGGGGCTCACAGCGACCACAATGTCGTACTTCAGACCAACTGACCATCTGCCAGGATCTTCAGAAGCGATATAGTGCTATGTACTCGTACCTTTATAACCCCTTCACAGCATTACAATGCACGCAACGATGTGTGTAACTCGCCATTGAGAGTGGCATGCGTGTGCATATTTAAAACCGCATTATCCTCGAAAAGGGAATCATAGCACATTCCCAGAATTGATACCATTATAAAATGTTACGCATGCGCGCTGTACGTGCGGCTTATGTGTTGGCCGTGAGAGGTCGTGATTAGGGGGACGGTGAAAGGATTATATTATTATGGTGGCATTAAGGAGCAGTAAAACTCTGTAAGACTCACTATAGTGCCCTTATATGCGTTGATAGCAAACCCTTTAGTTTATCGGGGGGCGCAACTCTGTTGATCCCATATGCTGAGGAACCTTTGGTGTGTCCTTTGTTTGGTGTGGTTATGTTCCTGGGATCATGCTGATTTTGGTGCATGGGTTCTTAGAAGTGTTGACATTTCAGTTCAGTTACTTATTGGATTTGAAATGGTTGTTATGCCAAGAAATAGAGGTCGCATTTCACCTATGTAGCTATTCAACAGAACTCTTGTGAATGTGGTATGGCCGCAGTTATGATTAAGCAGGGATCATGAAAGGTAACTGGGTTAGACACATCATCACCTAGCTAGTCAGAGATCTAAGGGATTGGGAAAAGATCTAAGCTTTGGAATAGATCACACCAGAAAGGTCTGAGACTCGACAATGAAGATATATACGAATGACACTCAATAGTAAGTCTCAACATAAACTTGCCCAAAGCTCAGTAAATGGCGGATTGGGTATAAAGGTTGATCAACAACAGGCAAGTAGTTGTCTCAGTATCTACTTGTACGACATACAGTGAAACCGTAAGGGTCAAGGCAACAACGTTTGAGGTAAAATGTAAGGATGCAACCATGATGACCAGGAGGAGTACACCAGCGATCATATAATTACTTGATTCAATGGGGGCAAGACTAAGCAGGTCAATATAATCACTAAATGAATGCTGGATCAAGACAATAGAGGCAAGACAAAGTCTGGGTACTTCCCATTTGCTGGCGTCCCACAGGTATCTGTACTAGGTACCATGCTATCTACTGCAATATATGATGGAGTCGTACAACTCAGAATTCATATAAATCAATTTGAGATGCAGATGGTAGCTTTCTTCACTATTCGAAGAAGTTTGGAATAAGCCTACCCATGTAGTCAGACGTTGGCTGGCGATAGTGGACCAAAATTTAGTAAAATGGAAGCGACGTTAGTCACCATCGTTAGTCGGGGCCAGAGATAACAAGAAAACTATCAAAAATTCCAATAGATAGCTTGAATAAGTCCTCAATCAGCTTGAAGCCAGGTCAAGCAACATCTAAGGCAATTCTGCCATCGAAGCGAATCCACATTTAAAACTCTTGGAAAAGTTCCTATACCAAGGCTTACTCTCAAAGAGCGATTATCCAGACTAATACCAAACATCGAAGTGACGGATGAACTCGTTGCATAGAATCGCATAGTTAAGAGTGTTCTCGGCTTTAAGAACGTTATTAACGAATGGCCATCGGTTGGGAATGGAATATTTCCGCAACACTGTATGAGAACTAACCAGAGGATAGGAGAACTATCGACGAGGATAAGGAGGATGAGGTTTACAGAATCACAGCCATGTCCATAGGCTGCTCGAGGGTGACCCATATTGCTCGTATTGCCAGAACGTGGGACATCTTCTGATGAAATGCCAAAGGATTGGATTTGGCGAGAGGACTAGGGATGATTTGGAGGAATCAAATGAAGTGATGCATCAACTACGTGTCCAGAAACGCACAGCAAGAAAAGAGGAATAATCCTCAAATCCTGGAAGCTGAGAAAAGGACGGAACTGAGTCACAAATATGCGTCGAAGGAAGAGCAGAGCCGTTGGGTCGAACTGAGAAGAAATGTCAGGGAAATCATTACTGGATACCCCAGGCATATCAGAATAGAGGCTCATCAAGTAGATATTAGATCGAGTGTGCATTCTTTCAATCTTACTTAGCGTACGACTTGGTTCATTCACTCTTACGAGAGATACTAAAATTCGAGTGCCATGGACATTGAGGCAGGGAATATTTATCTGTGGATTCAATCTTCAGGATGTTGATAAGAGTTGACTATCTCACGCTGAAAGCCCCATCTCCACTTAGATGTGTTTAGATCTCAACTCAAACTTTTTCACAGCGATGACTGTGTCTGAGGAATAAAGTAGAATACCGACTTGATATCCTGTACTAGGCCGTCGATTTCAAGTCATCACACAATAGCGTAGCTAGGAGGTGAACTATATCCCATATTGGCCCTTTCCGCCAGAGATTTAGATCAACTCATCCCCAAAGTTCCAGGCACCTCTAAACCCATTTTAAAGTAATTTACATACATATGTACGTACACGCCGACTTAAACATAAAAAAAAGAAAAAAAATCAATTGACACGCTTTTGACATTCGAACTGTTTAACAGACTCAAAACCTTTTTTCTAGAAATCCAAGCACAAAACTCAAATATTCATTTCACTGAATCCAATAATTGCAAAGGATATCAAATATCAAAGGAATTTCAATTCCTCAAAGTAAAAAAAAAAAACCGAAAAGAAAAGAAAAGGAAGAAGAATACTTTCATTCGAAACACAATTATATTTCCTTTTTTATTTGCTTATTGAAATGTTAGAAGGAAGTATCTGTTGGGGTAAAGAAACGGAAGATAACCCAAAACGTTCACATCCTTTGACAAGGATAATAACCTATTTACGCAAATTTCAGTACTTTTTAGCACATTTCCTTGCTCATTTCATTAAGCATCTCCCTAAAGATAAAGCGTATATACTTGTAAGAGGAAAAAAGCAAAGAGAGAGAGAGATACCCCGGTGATAATAAGGATAACTAGAAGGCTCACTCACTGGAAGCGATACTCGGTGGCACACACCGAAAATTGGTTGTTATGGTTGTGATTACAGATGTGAAGTAGCGAAATCAAATTCGCGTGTATGCTTGTATCTTTTGAAAAAAAAAAATAAAAAAAAAAACAAACGGAAAGACGATGCTAATGAGAGGAAGTGGAGAAGTCCTTTGAGTTTGATTTTCATGACACTCCCGTTGGGAGGGAGACATTTCGTTGGAAAGGTGATTCTGACAAGTGTAAGCCCTCTGATTTACTATCAACAAGAAAGTAGTTAACCAGCACTTCCTGGCACAGCTGCCAGCACACCGATAGGATGAGTATCTCTCGCATCTGTTAAATTGCCTATTACTAGCATAATGCGGTGCACAACAACAGCAACCTGTCCACAAGTAGTAATAATCTCGTCGCATTATAATGCGATATCGACAAATTATCGATCACGCTCCATTTTCCAATGCTGCCTTGTGTGTGCTGTGCCCTGGATCCATCACAATGGAGCAGAGGATACAGCCAGCTTGAATGAGATACAATCGCTTGGTATGGCAGAGTGCACTTCTTCGATACAACACACACACACACACATACGCATACGAGTAGCATTTCGAATGATGGAAAATCATAACAACAATCGATGGATGGATTGTTGGGTGGGTGGCTGACGCTCAGAGCAGTGTTCGCAACTCGAAAGGACCTTGACTTGATGACACAATTTTCGACGAGTGTTGGGTGTTATTGGGAATACAAATGAATTTAGCCGCTGCGGGGGTCATGGTTACAGGAAGAATATTCTTGAGATGGTGTACTCGTACACCTGCTTTGTGGAGCAAAAACACTCCACCACAAGACGGAGTGTCACGTTAAGATGAAACGGATCAGCCGCGCGACCTTAAGTGGTTTCTCTTCCAAGCACTTTGCTTTTTCGGGATTTGTTTGCACACGATAAAGGAGACAAACAACAGAGCCCATGTAAATAACAAATGAAAACGTCTATTCTAGGGCCGTAAGGGCGCGCGCATAAGGCCTCTCTTCTCGGCAAATGAGGTACTTTTTATGTGGAACATCCTGTTTGGTTGTTTGTCAACTGCGAACCTTCCGAAATCAGTGTATGTTGTTGGCCAGGTGGTGGCGCTTGAGGCATGGAACAGCTCTGGGTACGTGGACCATTTTGATTGCTTTCTCATGGCAACTGAAGCCCGACCGAGATGAGTGTTTCAAGGTCCTAGACAAACATCATCATAACGCACCCACATACATATGTAGGTACTACTCAATGGTTGACACATTCATAAGGGTGTTGCTGTGTGCGTGAGTAATTTCACGGTAAATTTGGGATGATGTGGTGTGCAAATCTGGGCGCCTCCAGGTGAATAAGCTGTGCACACACACAGGAAATCAACCAACAGCGGTGAAATGATTATGAATTATGGCGGCGCCGGCTATGTATTTTGTTTGGATTCCGTTTAGGTTTTTTTTTTTTTTTTATTCTCCGCCGCCGCCGTTTGTTCTGGGAAATCGAGCGGAAAGATTTCTGCTGCGAGCAATGCTCCTGATTGTGGTGACGACGACGGTTAGGTTTTATGGTGCACGTGGAAATGTGTGTCCCGACTCTACTTACTCCTTTCCATGTTTAAAACATGTTTGGAGATGAAAAACATTTCAGTATCATGTCTCTACTTGGAAAGGGCTTACTTTTCGAGATCAGTTTATCTAAAGATTTGTAAAGGAATAACAAATTCGTCTATGGTTGACCCTTGCTGATGAAATAGTTCATCCTTTCGTGGGACAGACCCCCTATTTACAAAACCAACTACCGGTCCTGGAGTAAGATTTCATTGACCTTGTTGCAGCTATAATTTTATAACCGTTTTTCACGCTTGACCTGAGCTCAGTCCAGTCCTGCCCTATTCTTGGTTGTTTTGAACCCTAAATTCTTGGGGGATTTTCGGTTTCATTTTCGAGATTCGAATGCGAGCTAGGACATCGACTTGGTCAGAAAAGTACGATCAATCGCATCAGATGACTAAGTCATGTAGAGCAAATGGACCGGGGAGACAACTTGGTAGAGGAAGACCTTACCTTACATACGTGTAATATGTGGAAGAGACCCTGAACCAACTTAGACTCCATAAGTGGAGACAATCACCTAAAGACCACACTAACTAGAAAGTCTGGTTCACCTGGGCTGTAACCCCACCTAAGTAGCTAAGTAAGACCTATGTATGCTTTGACGGTTGGTTAAACTTCTAGCTCAGGTTTTCTAGTTCATTATTTTGAATTTATCTCTTAAAATATGTATGCCTTAGGAACACTACTTTAACTAATGTGTTTAAGGATTTATTTAGAATCAAAACTCACCATGTTTTCATAGACTTCAGCTTCATCTCATTCCGTCAAAACTGATCCTGAAGCATACTCCTACTCCTAGGCATTTAGAGGATGTCCCTTCATACAATTTCTTCAGATTGGCGTGTGAAACTGTGCAGTCATCGTTGTTCTTCTTAAGGCCGTCTACATTGATTTGAAAAACCTGGAAATATTGAAGTCATTAGAACTCATGGAAAAAAAGTATGTTCCTATACTAAGACGGGGATGGAGCTCAAACAGCTCAAGTACATCGACTACACATATGAACTAGAAAACATCAAATGAATAGACAAAGATCCAAATCCTTCGACTTGGAATACATAATTTCAGTGTCGTGTTTACGTTTTAAGACTTCGTTCTGTCACGAGTTAAGTATATAAAGGCTTTGCCTGCTCTCCCGATATGGTCGTTGTAGGTCCTTCTGTCAGTAAATAGTAGAAGTTGCTGAGTTTTCGATGAACTATTATTGAGTATGGTTCTGCGTAAACTATCTGTCATTCAAGGAGTCAATGGTCCGAATACATCCCCTGGCAACCAACTGGCTTCTAAAAGTGACTGCAAGTGACCTACAACATACCTCACTATCATCAGTCTCTGAATCTAAGTGGTTAGTACTAGAAGTGTTTCCTATTGCATTACCCCATGGTATTCCACAGCTTTTCAGGTGGGAAAGAAGTTATGGAGCAAACTAGATCAATCAAGAGAAGAACCTACGGTCAATAGACTTTGAAGAAAGTAATCTTAGTGATCTTACACTCTGAAACTGAGCCTGCATACGTCCGTCATATGCGCTTAACATACCTAGCTGCTGTTATATAGTTGGCAGTCCTTGATCGTTGTCTTCGTTATCGAAGCGAGTTCTATTAAAGTTTCTATACATCCAGACGAAATTTAGGAACCTAGGAACATGAGCCCCGTCCCTCAATAGATAAGTACGTCGGACTACGGAGTAAGGGGTTCTAAAGTTGAACGTCTGAAAAACATCCGAGAGTATAACTATCATGCAAAGCTTCTCAAATATAAAATTGCCCTTCGGACATGGCATTACAGAGTAGGACTCTTCCACGTACCACGTGCAATCGTTGTGAGAAGCTTGGCCCTAAGTTCCATATACCTGTTTCGCCAAATGCTAGTAATTGTATTTCTAGTCCATTTTCCTGGGTCCAGTCTAACGAAACATTCGAGCACTGATTGGCCCGACAGTGAGAATCGTTTGCGTCGTGGAAATTTTGTTCAACAATAATAGAAAATGTTCCTGATTCACATGCCTTTCTGACCTTTAAATCATTTACACCAAGCTCACCAGCAAAACAAAAGTCAAAATTATCGTTTCTAGCTTTAGAAATTATTGCTGTAAATTTTTGTCCCATTACTAGTGATACTGAACTCTAGCAGGCATCGGATTATGAAAATTCGCAATGACCTGTCTTCAAACTAGTTTAGCTTCTTGTTGTATGTGCAGCATACGGCGTACTATAGTAGAGGACCTAGATTCGAACCTTGTAGTACTCCTTCAGTATGCTACTTTGCATCATTTTATCCAACAATTGCGTGAGCTGAAGTGTTACGGACTTGAATGCATTCATCATTACATAATTTTTAAGGAATTTTATAGTTTACTTAGAGATGGGCTAGAGCACATGACTCTTACCTAACTAGACCTTGATGAGCCAGGAATGGACGAAGTTGGCTGTATTTGATACTTGAGGCTTGAACTCTTTGACTCTGCTCTGACTAAGCATCTAACCGAAACCTTGCGCAACTCTACATCATGGGGACATAGTAGAGAATGTGATGTCACTTTGGATCACTTTCTTAGCCGGACTATACCATGTACACGTCACATGTTAAGCGTCAAGTCATTCATTTCCATTGCAAAGCTCTTTAGCAGGACATGCATTCCCCAGTCGATAACAATAACTCACCGACAACTCTTTCGTTTTCGGATTACGAAATTCACTTTCCTCCTCATCCATTGGCATCGGAATAATCGAATCAATTCGGAAAACAAGTGCCTAACACCATGCACAGCCCATGGAAACGACGAGGACACGATCACTTTATTGCATTTACATGTCAATAACATTTTTCCAATTATTTCGTTCAAGAAAAAGCAAAAGCCTGAAGCTGCCATAACTTGACGTCCTGTCCTGTGTGTCTGGGATTCTGTCATGAGATCACGACGTGATCCACGTTTTGTTAATTTGAAACCGCGCTCGATCTTTTCCGTGTCGCCATCATTTGACAGCGTCATCATCAGCAGCGCCTTGCACAGATCCTCTAACTTATTGACACCTAGTTGAAGCGTGTGAAGAGCATTATTATCATCATCATTGTTGTTGTTGTTGTCGGCACAGCGGGGAGGTGTGTGCAATTGCATTCAATAAACGTGATATGTTAATCATAATGTCGAGCGCGGGAGAACAACGAATGAAGTCTCGAATGAAAGTGATCGCCGCTCTTAGAGGCTTTTGCACGTAATATGCGCACGATCTTTGCCCAAAGTGCCTCAGCGCGAGGTAGTACAACCAGATACACATATCTTCGATAAGTACCAAACGTTTTTGTTGTTTTTTTTTTTTTTTTACTCTTACAAGTGGTAATCAGTTTTGTGCGCGATCGGAGGCGTATTCGTTGAATAGTTTTGGTGGAAATCTTTAGTTGTTGGCACTACTGGCGAACGTGGAGAGACGATTGCTAGGAACTGCAAGGATGCACAGTATTTACAACAGACTAGAACAGTCAGGTGTGCTTAGAAATATACTCCTTGGTGGCAGTTGATGTAACACAGAAACGTATTCAGGGATGGAGACAATGAGAGCCCCAAACGTACATTTTGAAAGATTTGCCAAATGCAAAATTCAAGTCTTTGGTTAACCTAAAACCCGAGGGCAGAGTTTTAACGCTGCCATTCATAGAAGTAGTGGTGTTCCCCAAGGTTCCCTACTGACACCACTATTCTTCTTGATAGTGATTACTAATGTTTTACAGAGTCTTTTGTCGAAATAAAATAATTCATAAACTATCTGGCCTACTGTACCACAGACTCATGGCCCTGCACCAAATAACTACAGGGTTGGTGGCAGTGGCTTAACTTTGCCAACACTTTGCTACTTGACTGGTGAGCTTATGCGAGGGGAAAGCAACCACATCGACCACAGCACGATCACAATAGGCAAACGCTAATGTGCCTTCTAACTATGTACATTATTCCTTACATAAACTTCAACCATTAGAGAAAGGTGGACATATTCGTCCAAAATAGACGAAGGTACAGGCTCAGGATATTCTCAGACGAATCGTCAATTGACTACATCGCCACGCTAGTGTGTTCCAAGCGGAAATAAGTAGAACTATCGAGGTCTGCAGGCCTGTGAACGTCAACAACTATATAGACAGTCAAGCAGCCGTCCATTCCATTACAAGTAATTCAAAACAGAACAAGAGATATATGTAAAGAAACTCGAATTCCTCAGCTCGTAGCAAAGCATCACACTGTGCTCTGTTTAGGGACATATGAGTTTCCAAGAGAATGAAATGGGAGAATGGCTAGCTAGGCTCAGAGTCAAATGACCAACAAACAGATCACTCGGTACTAACGACCTACAAACTTTCACAATATGCCCAATGCAAGGTGGAGTACACTCACCTCATGCAGCGTTTTGAGAAAACCTTGAAGCTACTACAGCACTAAAAGGACTAGAGAACCCACAACCTGGAACACAATGGATCCGTTGAGATCCGAGTGAGGCTGGCACTCCAGATGCAGGAACCTACATGGCATGCCCCCTCAAAAGTCAATGGGCAGAGAGAATCTCTATCAATATTCTTACCGGCGACCTACTCTACGATCTAACATAAGCCAGAAGACTTTAGAGACTCAATCGCCTCCTAAATGGTACCATTTTAGGTCAGGCATTGATGATGAACATCTCTAGAATATTTCTCTTAGCCACACAGATCCGGGGTTTAACACCAACACTGTGTTTCTTCGTGGAAGCTCTGATGCTCTTTTGGCCAGTTCGTAGACTTTTCGTGGCTAGCAAACGTGGCAGAGATCAGTGAAGATCATAATCTTAGGTATCGACTCATTGCCTAGGTAGCCACGTGCAGAGAACACTCGGTTCACCTACCTAAGACTGAGTTGGAGGGAGCGTTCCAGTTCTCCGAACCAGAGGCGTTGTTTGCATTGTTCATACATACTTCGAGAAGTTAAAGAATTTTGGTAATGTGCCCTTTCAGCAGAAAAAAAAACAAAGAATAACTCTTGCCAATCGCTGTTTCTTTCGGCTGAGTCCTGTCCCAGTCCTGCTTTATGGCGCTGAAACATGGACTCTGTCTTAAGCGGATGGAAGAAAGATTCTTCGTAAAATGTTCGGTCCCGTTTGCACTGACGGGCTTTGGAGGAAGAGATCCAACGACATATTATACGAGGTATACAGGCACATCGATCTAGTCAAACAAACTGCGCATTAGTAGTTTGAGATGTCTAGGACATGTAGGGCGAATGGAAACCAATGCTACGGCCCGAAATAAAGGAAGACTTGGAATGCCCAACTAGAGGCAGTTAGCTAAGGACCGGACTAACTAGAGAGGCTTGTTGGTTCAGGCCCAAGTTCACCCCGAACTGTAGCACCACCTAAGTAAGTAAGTAACGCATCTTCAAAGCGAAAGTCTAGCCCCCACATAACTCTCCCAAGTGGAAGCCCTTTTTTGTGAGGCACATTCTTTTGTTCCCATTCCCAATGTCCAAGTCACATCAAATCAATATTTCTCGGTATTACCCCGATGCCTCGTACATACTATACATCCCTAACAATGCCACGTATTCCCATTAACTCTATATTGTTACGTTCGTCCAACATGTTGCACCTACCCAAGTGCATGCAAATCAAGGAAGTCCAACAAAACAAAAACCAAACCAAAACTTATTATGCAACACGACTCTAAGCTGCATGGACCGAACTGCAACAAACTTTTTTCCTTCGTTTGTAGTCCAAAAAAATACGGAAAATAAAAATCCAAAAACACTATAACGTCCAGGTCCGAACTATCCGCTTTGGAAAAAAGTAAAAGTTTTTTTCTCTCATTCGAGGGAAAAAAAATTGCATTTTCCACCAAAAATCGTGCTGCAGGAGGGTACAGCAACAAAATAAATCGCAACCCGCAGCTTGGCAGCATTCATTGATTCCATGTATCTGTCGGTATCGTGAATGCATGCATGGAAAATATCTTTGGCAGGCGAACACTTCACGGATACACGGTGGTAGATATTCGACCGACTAACCGAATTGTAAGCCCGGCACACAGAAGAATTCAACAGACGACATTCCGTTGGGGGTTTTTGTAAATTTTCCTTTTTTTTCGTTTTTGTGTTAAGGGGGGTCCTGAAATTGCACACACACACATACAGCTGGTCGTTTTTGAAATCGTGATTTTAGTTAATGGCAGTGAGAAAAGTAGCTAGTTGCACCTCAACTAACCGGTGTGTGGCGACGGTGTAGGTACTACCTTAATACATCATTAGGCAATTGGCATTTTTCGGTCTAGCACCGGCTATAACACGGCAATGGATTTCGGCGACAGTGTGCAAAGGTTGCACAACACCGACTAAGCCCCCGTTGAATCGATGCTGAATTTAATAGGTCATACAGGCAGTTTGGAGGAGGTAGGCACCATGGAGGAAAGCGAAATGAGATCGACACGGAGCAGTTCGGCCAGCAAGCCAACGACAACGACTGGCAACAGGTTGTTGCTGGCGTTCTGCTCTGTGGTGTTGGGTTATGTAACAATGTTGTTAGGATATGCTATCGCAAACGGAAGGGAAATCGATGTTAGTTGGAGCTACATCATGTTATTTATGTATCCTTCTATGGTTACGTCAAGTTTGATAAGTAATAATGATTAATAGGTGTCTACCCACAGACACATGAATAGGACTTCCCTCGAAGCAGTTATTTGAAGCTCCTGCTTTACAAGTTCATCCAAATCTTCCATTACAAGCTTAAAGGACCCGTAGATAGCGAACATATGCCTTTAAGAGTTGCAATGTCACACAACCCTTGCGACAACCGATATAAGGAAGTAATCTGACTTGTAAAGTGGGTTCTGTGAACCTAGCAGCCTCCCAACGACCCTGTGATCCATTAACACGAAATCGGACGGACTACTGTTCACGCGCAACCGAGGAGCTCTGTGGTAGCGAGAGCCCTTAGAAGTATGAAACGTACATAGGTGAGGTCGTAAATACAATTAATCAGAGATCAGTTCAGATCATGTCTTCGTCGTCTGACAAATTCACAAATTTTGAGTAGCAAATGCAGATTGACACTCAAGTTGCTTCTGTAATTGGGTTTAGTTCGTCTTATTCTGATCGTCAGAAACCCAATAGTCAATGGAAACCAGGGACCTAACACGGATTCAGGTTTAAGGAAATCATTCTCTGAGACTAGCTTACTTATCTTACCGCAGATCTCCTTTTCCGGAATCTCAATATGACCTGGGACTCAAACAAAAATCAAAAGAGGCATACTTGCTTGACGAGTAGTGAGTCTAGTGTTGTCGATCTCCATGATGACGCCAGCAGCGGACCCTTGACTAGGTTTGAAACTATCAAGGAAAATTGGGCAGCAGCCCAGTTTAGGGTCAGACGCTGGTCCAAGACAGTCCTGAACGCAAGGAAAGTTGACTAAAAATGTTCACAACAGCCGAAGTTCCATTGTCATTGCATCAGACGACATGTCCATATTTCAGTAAAGTCATCGAAGCATGCAGCTGAGTTTGGTAAAAAGATAACCCCAGCTGGGTTACAGCCGGCTCACAATTCTGTCAAGTAATGTACCCTCATAGAAAGGATTGGCAAAGGAAGTTAGACTTTCTGGTTCCAACATCATTGAACGTGAGGAGATATAAATCTACAAAGGAGTTCTGAGACCTGTTGATACATACAATGTGTTCCAGGCAGAGGTTCTGTACTAAAACTTCTTAAAATGGAATGAATATCCAATCAAAATATCGTAGTGCTTAAGGCTTTAGAATCCAAGATCATAAAATCTAGAAAAGGCAGGACTTGCTGCATGATGGTTAGGTTTCAAGACGTTTCAAATTATACCGAGTACCTGGACAGTGCGATATAGAGGTCAACAAAAGATCCAACACACAGGTCAGGAGAGGATCAAAGTTCCCACAAAGTGATACAACTATAGACATATGTTTATCCTCTAATCTGCGTGGTGAAGAGGAGTAATAGGATCCTAGGACTTATGAGGGCAACATTTGAGGGCTTGTAGCCAGTGTAAGATCGGAAAAGAATAGCGACAGTGAAGACGACTAATAGGATCGTCAAGATGGCTATCCTAAGACTTATGAGGGCGACTTTGGAGGGCTTGTAGCCAGTGTAAAATGGGAAAAGAATAGCGACAGTGAAGACGACTAATAGGATCGTCAAGATGGCTATCCTAAGACTTATGAGGGCGACTTTGGAGGGCTTGTAGACAGTGTAAGTTTGGAAAAAAATAATGACAGGGATTTCTCTGAGGACATTCTTCTTACCTTAATCTTAGCTCTAAGAAAATGGTAATTCAGGCATTGCTGCTTCTTCGATATCCTAGAGGAAGTTTCTTTTTCGAACCAAATCAGTGAGCTATCAAACACATGAGGCAAATGGTTAAGGTCTGTCACCTTTCAAATACTCTGGCAATCGGTATGGGCTTATTATGGTGCCTAGGAACTTATACTCAAACGGATACATTCCTAATGACCAATACTGATCATTACCTCTACTTAATCCACCATACAATGAGAATCCGAACTGCTAGATAGGACATGCACAGTCCAGCTTCAGTAGTTTACATGCTGAACTATAGTTCTAAAGTTCTATGGAAATCAGTGCAGCACTGAATGACACCGGAATGTCGAGTAGGCACAATTTTTGGCGATTTGGAAAGAGCCGCCACCCTGTATCTACTATATCTACAAATGATTAGATATCCATTTTCATATCCACCTTGAATGGTTAAGGAAATGGAGATGGAA
Organism: Xylota segnis; assembly: GCA_963583995.1. Classification (NCBI taxonomy): domain Eukaryota; kingdom Metazoa; phylum Arthropoda; class Insecta; order Diptera; family Syrphidae; genus Xylota; species Xylota segnis. The sequence goes on along the minus strand of OY757239.1, from coordinate 7,034,188 downwards.
ATTTCATAAAACTTACATCTGTCTAGACATCCGTATCTTCGCAAGCCTCTATAGATACAATTCATGATTTTACGTCTTCCACCTGCCAACAGAAAAGTAAAAAAAAAACCAACCCCATCCTAGATAAACATTATTAAATGGTTTCCCTCTCACATTAATCCTTTCAACCAAAAACTCCAAGATAAAACAAAAGGACGAACGAAACACCAAAACCGAAAGGAAGCAAGAGAAACAAAAAAAAAAAACAAAAACCCACCTACAGACATTGCACCGCGCACACAATTAATTAGCAATTTACCATGTCTTGGCCCAGGATAACAGGTAGAATTTTAATTATGGGAAAATCCCAAGCGACTCTATCTAATCAAAATTCCTCAGATGACCCAACCAAAGCACCTGCTTAACAGTCAATTCGGTGTACAGTATATGCAAGGCACCTACCTACCAACCTGTTGGTCCTTGACTCTCTTTCGCTCATTATCAGTAGGTGACAGCCGAGTTGTGAGTATGACCAGCATGAGTAGCTACGATTATGATTGAAGATTCCAATCCAAAACATGGCCAATGATCTTCGAAGGGAGTGTTATCCTGAATATTAAACAGTAGCCAGGTGATGATGTAACTAATCAGTGGTAGGGTACGAATGGAATGGAAAAGGATTAAGACAGCTGCCATGAAAGAAGTGTCAATTGGTGGGACGTCATAATTCCGTAAATCAGGATTTGTGGAACGACGATGTGCAAAAAACAAGTAAAAATGAAAGTCTACACTGCTACCGAATGACAGGTGGTTGGGTATCAGCTTACATGCCCGTACAACAGGTGACATTACCGCACCCATGTAGGTCCTACACTCTTCCAGCTGACTTACCCCCAAAAGTCGTTTGGAACTTGATACCTTGCGGAAAGATTTGAGATCTTTTACCATTTTTTGCAAAAGACATTCCCACTTTTTTACTTGTTTGTTTGTTCTATCAGTGCCCGGCTTAATTAGCGTTTTTAATTGATATTCGTGCGACGCATTCCGAACAGTATGACCCCAGTGTGCCCTATTTTGGTGGTTTTTTGGCAAACCACTCGCCAATCAATGTCCAATTAAGCGGCCGCTAATGTGTACGTATGTAGGTTCCAGTTACATTTTTGGTTTTCAAATTAAAGTGGACATGTCGTAGCCGCAAGGTATGCACGTGGCCAAGTCGATTTCAACTGAGCCCGACTGACTATTCACTGGACGACGACGGCACGGCGTTGGGCAATGTAATTTTTCCAAGTGGAATTCACGATGCCGGTAATTGAGACTTTTGAAAAGCAATGTTGACGGGATTGTGTGCGCTGACAAAGTGCTCAGACAGATTGACGGTAGAGGGAAATTATAGACGGATTGTCTCGAGAGATTGCATAAGCTCGTGGCGGTTTCTTAGAATTCCGGAAGCCTTCGGGACGGAAATGAATCATTTTTTTCGATTCAGAATTAGTGGTAATGGACTTGGAAGGTAATCGGTAATGCAGTTAATGAGTAAGATGTGAAAAGTCACTGGCAACTGGCGGCCTTTGATACTGTTAACAAGGCTTGGGTGTACGATTAAACGGGTACGGCACGTGCTATTGTTCTAATACCTGACGAAGTGTGGAGAAGTCTGGACTTCTTCCGGATTGGCTTGAATAAAGAATATGAATGAAACCTTTATGATTATTCAATGAATAAGCAAACTAAATCTAGGAAGGCAATCCGAGCATCCTACAAAAATAAGCGCGATAATGATGAGACCAATCATGACAATCATGGCAAGATGCAACATTTACTTTGAAAGAGGAGTACTCGACAACCATTGGAAGAGACAAAGATGGGTCTTTCAACATAAAGGCTGTAAATATGCTATAGATTTCAACCAAAAGTGACAGAAAACAAATTGCAATTAAAAAGGCTAGAGGCTTTGCAGATTATGGGTCCGTAAGGCAATTTTTCGATCGTACAGTACTGACCAGTCATGGAAGCTAAGACCAGCTGGATGTTAAGACGCCTTCCCCACACCAAACTGGAGAAGAATTCTGTGAACACTTACCGTCGAGAGAATAACAAAAAATAACAGACTTCTTGAAACCAGCGATGGAATGACCAGTGCAATGTCATAGGCGGGATTCCTCAAGTCCAGCACTATGGAATCTAATAGACGATACGGATTTCAGATTTAGAATACCGCGGTTGTCGAAAATAATTGGGTTTGGGGATGGCAAAGCAATCATGGTAGTCACTAAACTCATCGAGCAGATGGAGCATGACTACAATGAAGCTGTAAGGAGTACAGGGTACCTCTTACAGTAGATGCAAGGCTAGCTATTAAGTAGCACATGGAGCTGATGAAGTGCAACCGAAATGAAGTACCAGTAGAACAAGGTCAACAGTGATACTCCACTACTCTTGTCCCACCATCTAAAAGCCTGAAAAAATAGCATGCTGAAGGCAGTTGGGCTCATAGACTGATATACAATAAAGGCACCTAGATTGTTGCTTTAGACCCTACGCTCATAGGTTGGGATAAAACGACGTCCTCTATAGCCCAACGTGCACAAGAGCAGTCGAGAAGAGGCTGCAATATATTATGTTCCGTTGTCCAATACCGTGAACGGCTGATAGACCAACTGAGAGAGGACTTAATCGAAGACAACCAACTTTACCAGACAGAGGATGAGTCGTGATGAGGCTTGGGAAGTAGCTAAGAGCACCGAGGAAAAGAGTGATAATGAAACACACCACAGCAGGCGACCAACACGAATGAGTCGAATATGATGTCTCCCCCTTGTTCTGATAAAACTTGACGGTCATGCCCTGAGGACCAAGGGTATCGTATCGCTTCATTTACTTTCAGACTTTAAAACTGATGATGCAGAGTCTTTGATTCTAATTCAGAGGGATAGCGCACAATTAGAAGAAGACCTTAACAGAATTGGAGTGGAAATTAGCTAGCCCCAATGTACCGTGCGCATGAGTAAGTAACTTTGGTAATAGATCACCAACATGATATAGGAATTATGAATCCTTGAGAGGAACTGTGCGATGAAAGGCTAAGCTGGTAATTTCGCTGAGGTGAGGTTGTGTTTATTCTTACAGACGCAAATCGAACTTGAAAGGTTGAGGTTCGATGGAGATGAATCCAGACAAAGGCGTAAATTTTCTTTTATAGATTCTACAAGAAAAATACATTTTTTTAAAACTTCGCACGGGCTCCTGGTATGCCTTGGATGACAGTCAAATTATTCTAAAATCTAAAAGCCAATAAACTCTCATTCCTGGGATCTCGGAGAATGCAGCTCTGACTACAGTCAAACAACTGAGATATTGGAAACTCCAAGCGTGCTGAATCTATCCCTGCTTCCTTTATGCCGTTCTCAGTCCCAAGTTTCTTCTCCCTTTTGTCTCTTTTGCTAGCCGAGCCCTGCAAATGGAAATCACATCCAAAACCCCTGCCACTGCACCTAGAATAAATCTGCTTCCAAAAGAGTTCAGCAAAATGGTAAAAAAGCCGACCATTCCCCTAGCGCCATTAATTACACCGCATGCATATGAAACCATGTAAGTATTGTCCCACCACCATGGAGTCTGGTTGTCCAGATTACTTCAGTGCCAGTACAGACTTACAAAACAAAAAACAAAACCAAACGGAGATCAAAAATTCACAACTACACTGCAGACCAACACACCGGCCGGCACCATCCTGGTCCTGGTCAACCCAATGTATAGTGGAATACTCAAAAATTCATCCGCATTGTAGCCCTTTACCTGTTAATTAACTAATTAACTGCATGTACGTGAATTATTCATTACCCTCTGTTGAAGGCTCTCGAGGCCCAGCCAGACCCTCTGACCATAGTTTCACCAATGGATGCTGGGATGGATGGATGGATGGATGGATGCCTGACTGGATCCGTCGCAGTCTGTTGGTTGAATTTATTTCGTAGTTTTGGGAATTTTTTCCAACCAACCCACAACCCTTCTACCCGAACGATGAGAAGGGCGTCTGCAGACTTTTGTTGGTTTTTTTTTTTTTTACTCTGTTTTGATGAATGTCTCTACTGTTTTAGCGCTGGAAAGGCGACGAAGACCTGGTCTTTCACTCGTGATCGCTGGTTTCACTGGAGTCGGAGTTGTATTTCATAAAAAAAAAAAAAAAAAAAATAATAACCAAACGAAAACTACGTGGATAGTAGGTCTTAGCTTTAGGGGAGGAAACAGTTAAAGTGATTTATTTGACGGACATAACACTGAGTTACTACGGCTTAAGTGGTTTTTAGCGCGAAGGTTGGAAGTCTTATTTTGAACACTTTAATGGGTTCAATGATTTAATATTTTAATTAGACAGATACGCGATGGAGCGATTATGGGCAAGGGAATGATGTGGAAAATCTGTGCTTGGAAAAGTGTACCCTGTGGTCTTTTGTATTTTACAAAATTTTCAAGGCAGATAGCCTTGAAGTTTCTTTTTGTCTTTAAATACATTCAAAAGTGTAACTATAGCTTGGCTTACAATGGTGTTGGGCGGAAGTTCCTGAAATGAGAAAGTCACCAGCAGTGAAGTCCTATAGACTGCCCAGTCTAACATTGTTTCTTCTTCCTCCACGTCAGCATGCAATGGAGCAATGTGTGAAAGCACCATGATCTATCAGACTCAAATAGGATAGATAAGTTGACTCCTGCATTATAAGTCTAAACATGTCTGGGAATATCTGGACAAACGTAACAAATTGGGGAGAAGAAACAAGGTGACTTCCTGTGGGAATAGAGGTTAATGAAATGTCAGATTCTATAGAAAGAAAGCATATGTCCTGAGCATATGGATTCTGAGTACTAGGACATCACACCTTTAAAGACGAATTTAGCAAACTAAAGAGAGAAAATTGGTACAGAACCTGGAATAACTCTCAGAGCAAGAAGAGGCTGATTTAGGCAAACTCCTTCCTCATTCTTTGGAGACCATGTCTTTGGTCAAATCTGTCTTTTGACATGATTGACTGTCAGGCGTCATTTCGTATGGAAAATGCACCTTTTGTCGATGAAGGCAAATTGTCCGACATCAAGATGGATGAAAACTTCGACAAATTATCATCCTCAGACTAGGAAGCCTTTAGTACCACTATGGAGGTTTCTCTGCCTTATTGTAGCTCTAATGTTAGTTCAGATTACCAATCCATTACGGCAACCATCGGCCTTCTGCTCCATGCCTCCGGATATCAAAGGTATAGGTTCCGAACAATCTGGAATGTGCACAGGACGAAGCTGAACTCAGATCGTGTACACTAACTTGGCACCATAACTATGTATATTACATGATACAGAGAGCCTAGACCTACCACAGTTCATGAGATATACCTATATAGCTACTGTCAGAGTCCTGCAAAAAAAAAACCGAAGGAGACCATCTTTATAGATAACCAGGTATGTATATAAATTTTACCTTCTCTGTACTACTACCTGCTTGTCTGGGCCGCCTTCATCTTCCCGAAAGTCTTACATACTGTCGATATTTTTTGTCCCAAGCCCGGTTTAGTAGGCGAGCGATTCAGCCTAATCTATCTTAAGGAAACTGATGGAACTTGGACGACCTGCTTGACTCATGATTTTCGACAGATTATACGGACCAAACGCCAACGGCCATTTCATGGATTAGACTATATGAGTCAACGAAACCGGAAGGCATAATACCTGCCGAGTTACAGAGAGCATCGGGCAAAATCTTTCCGGTTCTTGAAATATTTGTATAAAGCTTTCTTGACACGGTTTATATCTTAGAGAGAAAGAAGTCGACCTATACTTACATACGGGGTGATTTTCTGGTGGGCAAACCTTGAGAGGTGCAAAGCGATTATCTCAAAAAGGTCCAGTCTACAGCTTGTCTTGCCTTCCCGGAAAATACAGACACCATATGCTCGTCTAAGTTTTCCTCACATCTATCCATCCTCATCACTATCCATCTCTACGAGATCACTTTGGAATTACTATGAATTTTTAGAGGACGAGGTAGGTAAACGCACAACGGGTATAGGAAAGTTTATCCAATAGAACTCCGACTTAAGCTCTCGATAGTCAATGAATACGTACGTGCGGCGAAAATTTAAAATGGCCTTCAAGCTGTTTATGATGGGTTGAGCTGGTTGGTTATCTCCGCTCAATAGGGACAGTGTCCTCTACCAGCCTAGTACTTCGTACATAAGCCTGGGTATCATGACAACCGTGTGGGTATATTCATTGAATTCGGGGCAACGAGGCCTTCGTAGCACGGTTTTGAGTTTCCAACACACTTTTTTTTATAGAGGATAGCACCCACATCTCTAGCATGAACTGCAAATCTGCTTTGGAGAAGTTACACATAGTACCTTCTACTCAACAATACTGGTCTAGTCTTGAACTACTTAGTTCTCAAACCGACACTATTTGTTCACTTTCCAAGTTTATTTAGAACAGACTTCATAAAGCCTTTGATTGAAACTTCTTCTTCTATCGTTGGCCCAATGTTGTCCGCATAGGCTTACTTGCCGGAGATTAGGAGTATTTCATTCCCCACCCAGGGACGCAATTGTGGTCTTTCTAGGGAGTACTTCTAAGCCCGCTACTTACAAGGATTTCTTCTATTTAATAGCACAGGTAATTGTCACTCTTCAAGTCAAGAAGTGCAACAGATGCGCTTCTGTTTTGTCATTGTTGAAAGCTCCTACCCTATTGTTGAAAGATCCTTACCAATGGGGTGTAGGGCAGTCTCTATCGATTTTCCCCTGCGATACGTAGATCAGCCTTTCTACTGTCTTTTATGGAACAGAGGATACGCTGATCGGACGAAAGTCTTTAGAAGGTGCGCGGGAGGTACAATTTCTTAGAAGCACTCTAAGAAGATTCTTATTCTCAGAAGAAGGGTTTATCGGATAAAACCCCTCCCAACAAAATCAGTTTCTCAATGTTAAATTTATTCCTCCGGAAGCCAGAGATTTTGGTAAAAACTCGAAAATTATTTACCTAAATCCATCGCACTCTCACTTCATTGACCATTCGCTGAGAGATTAAAATAAAAAAATAGGAAAGAAAGGCCCCCTGCCAAGCCTACGCTGACCTGTCTGCACTAAGCCCTCATTAATTTGTGTAATGGACGACTTAGCCCGAATACAGAGGACCGACGACTCCCTTTCAAAACATTCACCATTCCTCAACCTTTTGTTTGGAGCACACGAAACAAAACACACCACAGCCCAGACACCACCACTATCCACTCGAACAGGAAATAAAAATAGGAAATCCAGATATAAAACGGGATAAAAGCCCCAAGAATTAACAAAAGTTCTCCCAACAAGACAGATGCTTATCCCCCAACAACCTGGAGGATCCAATGAAATGGAACAGGATGTATATACACACAAAAATTTTTTTTTCCTTTTTGTATTCAAAAGAAACACAACAACAAATAAAAAAAACTGTAGATACTCCAAAAATACAAAAAAAAATCTTTAGGAAATCCCGGGATACTCCCAGTCCTATCTGCACCTGACTTAGAGAGTACAGGGTCACCCCAAACAAAAGGCGAGTGGAGTACTCGTATTGTACGAGTATATACCCCCGGGATGGATGGATGGAAGAGCCTTCTATTTTCCGCCCCACAAGCTGGCCAAACTTTACTTTCAAATGGAAAATTATTGCTAAGTAAGAAAGGAAAGTAAAAAATCGATCCGGCTTAGAGGGGTTGAGTCAAGAACCTGTGCTTCCTACGGTCCCTTTCACAGTTTTCACTTTCATCAGCCAAGAGATGATGATGAAAAACTTTTCATTTGCAAGGATTCGCGTTTTATAACCTAAACACAAAAAAAAAAACCGTAGAACGCACACACAAAAAAAAAACAAAAAGGACCGAAAGATTTTATTTTCGTCTTTCGTCACTGTTTATGGTGTTTTGTTCGGTTCGAGTCCTTTTGTGTATCCTTTCAGCGAAATTTAACCTTTGACGTCGTCTTCGTCGTCTGTGCGTTAAGGCGGTAAAAACTTTTACCATACTTTATTCATAAGAAAGGACGATGTATTGAGCGGAAGAAGGACGACTAAAAAATAGTAATTAAGCACTTGTCAAGGTCCAATTTTGTAAATTACCCCAAGTACTTGTCGAAAATCCATATTTTGTGACAACAACTTAAATCGAAGCCTTCGCTGCCGGCCATTGTACAAGTACGAGTATAATGTTGCCGTCCGCCCGTTGGCCATTGTTGTCGAATTAGTTTTTCCAACAACCGGGACGATCTCTATGCGTGTATGTGTGTGTTGAAAAGGATTTCATGGGTCACAACAATGTGAACTTTTCCGGCCTCAAAGAATTTATTATTGCAAAGGCGTTTTGTTATTATTTCTTCGGGGGGGCTTCAAAGGACTCACAAAGGAGCCGAGCGGTCCCTCTGCCGACTGTTTCGCTTTCGACACGCGATGATTTGAGGTGGAAAATTGTTTGAAAAGAAAGAAACACGAAAAAAAAAGTGAAAAACTTTTGTCTTTTACTTACTTTTCTGTGAAATAGTAGTTAATGAATATTTGAGTAGGTGCCGGAGAGAACTCAGTCATTATGATCTTAATTGTGGGGTCGGGGGCTAATAGGACGACGCTCTTTGTTTGATATTTTATTTCGGAAGTTGTTTACGCAAGTGGTTGGCTGTGACGTGGGGTAATGTATGCGGTAATTGTTATTCAATAATTTGGAAAGCAATTAAAATTCATCGGCCTGAATGTGAAGGTAGTATAGCTTGGACTAAGTAAACAAGTTTCGTTTGTTGTTTTCAATTTGCCCGGGGGGAACTATTTTAAACTTTGTTGCTCCCTTTACAATGAAACTTTTAAACATCGAGGACATTTTGGTCAGACGTGGCTCGACTGGACTACTCTCACATAGTAAATCAACACACTAGGTAACCTAGATCTCCGATCTGGAGTCAAATGGTTCTCCGTACAGGATGGTATGAGCAATGAAATTCTATTCACTCGTTAAAGAAGAATTATTTTCAGGACCTAATGCTGAAAGCGTGAACGAATAATGGGAAGGAACTTTTAAACCAATGGGATAGTTTACCGAATGGAAGGGGCCTAGAGTTTAAGCCCATCTCGAAAGGGGCAATTTGTTATTTCAAAAGCCTTTTCATTACAATTATGCTCTCGAATGTTTGTCAGAAGTTCGCCAAAGATGGCGACGTGAAAGAAATTTTAGTTTTTGTTTAGAGAGAAAGCCTTAAACTCCTTCGCTCCAAAGTCAAATGCACTAACCACTTGAGTCACGGTGCACAACTTGGTTCAATTTCAAAAGCAATGAATGTGAAAGAGAACAGAATAAGCCCTTAGAAGAGAAAGACTGAGAGGAAATCCGAAAAAATCACAGGAGTATGTAACTAAAAACTGATTCCATAGCATTTGGAAAAAAATGATTGTCTGAGCTCACAAAGTGTATATGAGATCAACAGTGGAGTACCAGAAACGTACATATTGGGTCCGTAAGGTTTAATATCATTAAATTTGGTGAGCTTAGAGACGGAATAGTTTGGTTTTCTTCTACTGCCTTACAGAGAGAGACAAGTGGACGCAATTCTATCTCCTTCGAGACTATCGAGTATCATGTACGAGCCATGAAATAAGTGGATTAAAACACAGTTGAAAGCTGCTTCTACAGGATTATTACTTCCTTAAAGACCAATATTGTCCAGAGTCTTCTAATACTGAACTTCTAGTCAAGCAAATTATAGGAGGTTCCAAGGACTTTAAGAAATTCTGAAGGGACATACATGTATGTACATATATAAGTATTTCTTTTCAATCTAGAACATGGCATCTAGTGGTGTTATGGTTCAATAGAAAATGTAGATCCTGTGATACTTCATTGCACACGTCTTCTGTATCCAAATAGTTATTTTGAAGTCCTATCAATCGGAGATAATAGTGGAATGTCTGTTATTCGTGATGTGGGAGTAGAGACTATAACCAAAGACAAGGGGAAACTAGCCTCTAACGAAACTATCTTGTAGAGAGTGACTTCTGACACAAAAAATTATAACTTGCATAGCTTGACGGAAATGAAATGATCCACTGGGTCTATGGACATTGCTATCCTGTCATCCCAATGATCACTTATGGTTCGAAGGTAAGAGTCAAAATCTAGTCAAAGTCGTTGACTTCCTCCACCATACCCCACTATTCTAGGCCGTATTGGAACACAGAGTCTACCAGACCAACTAGATTGTATACATACAAGCCATTAGACTTGAGTAGATGTAGAAGGTCCGGCATGGGGAATAGTATACATACATATATTCTCAGACAGAATGGAAAAGCCTTACTAATATCTACGATCAGCGGTAAGGTCACCAGAAGGTTTCTGTGAGTTGCAGTGGCATCAATTCTTGTAGAAACCCATTGAAGGCCTTGAACAAGTTATGAAATTTATTATATTGCCCGATTGCCAAGGTCTGGTGCTTCTTTCAAGGAATAATCAGTAAATTGTCCATTTAGGCTAGGATTTCTTAAACCTCTCACACAGTATTTAGCGCCAACCAGACTATTCTTTTATACTAATATTCCTAGCAGTTTGGACCAATAGATGGGTTAGCCTTCTAGAGCGTCAAGAGAAAAAAAGCACGGGCTTAGAACATTGAACATCCATCTATTATCAAAGAAGGCGGGGTAAGCCCACAGTAATTGAAGGAAGAATTCGACCAAAGAACCGTCTAGATTATCAAAGTCAGTAAGGAGTATTCCTAAATCCTTCGGGACTCAGTGGAAAAAATTTGCAAAACAGGACTCGTGTATTTCATTGACGAACCTTACCTAGCTAAGAGGTATCATGAATAGTGATCTTGAAACTGATCTAGCAATGAGAAGAATAGTTTTAAGAACTGTTCCCAGGTACATCCTTAAAGATCGATAATTTTATTGCTAAAGACTACATGTCAAATTGGTTTTGACAAGACATAAGATAAAGGTCCCTTTGATCTACAAGTCTAGTATTTAATATAATCGCTTGGAACTTATGCGGTCATATAAATACGTGATCATGTTTCGACTAGCCTTGAACTTGCTTCGATATCAGTGCAATGAGATCCAACTACAAATTAAACAGGTCACAAGCCCAGTTGAACTCCACTCCTGCTTTTTAACGCCACCATCTTTGACTGGCTACTGGTTTTACCTACACGTGTGTGGCTCAAACTCGCGCGACTTTGTCTCAAACTTACAGGAAAAGGCTTGCCAAAGTAGACTCTGTCTAATGGGGATTCATTCAAATTGTCCAGTATGTACTCATAACCTTCTAAAACAGGCGGTCAAAGAACTAAACCTTGTGGTACTCCATTCGTGATTTTTTAAATCTTTATTTACAATTTAATGAAATAAGCCAGGCTTATGCTTTTGTATGGATTTTGTTGGTTTAAGAAGGTAGTTTTATTTATAAGGTAGGCTTGATTGTAAGCTTACATGGTCAGATTGGGTGGAGTGAAGATAAAGCTTAGTTTAGACGGATACACATCTGCCTGTATCTACAAAGCTGAATTGAAGCTTCAAGGACTTGCTGATATTGAATTAAAGGTTTCAAGCTAACTTTGAAGTCAGAGTTAGCCTGAATGGTGGTATAACATACTTCAATGAGTCTAGCAGTGTACCTGAAAGCCACCTAAGCCATTCTAGGCAAAGAATAAGTGCGAATTACTACCATCTAATGAAATTGTCACACACATCGAAGCAATTTGTCATAACATACCCCAGAGAATTCAGTCAAGTGTATCCCCGCCTAACATGTGTTCACAATCCAATTCCAAACAACAACAACAACAACAACATTGTCAATGATGAGGCAAGGCCTACACCACTCCACTCTTGGACATGGCGCACAACAGACGTTAGGCTTACTCCATACCCAGTCGCTCGACGAGCATCATTCATGTTAAGTGCACAACATTAACAGTGTTTCAGAGTCATCGTTGTCGACGATGTCGTCTTGGTCTTCTTTGGCTTACAGATGTTGTCACAGTCATGGCCAATGGGTTTGGTACTTGCAGCCTCTTGTTGTTGTTGTTGGTGCTGCTGTCTTCGGTTGCGTTGTCCACTTGAAAACACCGCCGCCGAATGATTGGTATGCATGCGAATATGCGAAGGATTTCCTACCAAGATACTCGCTCTCTCTGTTCCATTGGCGAACCGAATGCCGGGGATGAGGAGCAAGGCTTAGGTGTCGGTCATTAACGCCATTAAACCAGTTTTGACATTTTAATTAAATATCCCATGTGTGTACGTACGTCCGATGAATGCCTTGTGATTAGTCTGGCCAGGCTGGCTGCTGGTAGCAAGACGAGATTTTTATCAGGACACGGTTGCGGTATCCGGTGATGAGTTTGCTGTGGACAATGAAGTCCTTTATAAACTATTAACAAATCAACTGATCAATATTCACCCTCATGTTGCAGTATGATGATCTGTCTGATAGGTAAACGGTTTTAATGAATTCGTGGTCAGTCTGCAATTCGACCAAATCGACTAGGCCGCATACAAATTGTTAAAAGCTTCTAGCTCCACCTCTAATCCTCTCTAATTTGTACAAATATTCACAGTTTGTGTAGGTATGTGGGCCTGAAGGAACTTCCCCTTCAATAACCATAAATAAAATCACTCCCAGCTCCTCGGTCACCCGTACCAGCAATGTCTGCACAAACACCTATTGTGTATATTGTATTGTTGTGTTATTAATGAATTTATGATCCTGATCGAGGGTGTGGGTTGGAGGACTGCAGGAACTTTGTCCGAAACACACCCCTAAGCTGTTGAATTGCGCCCAACTACCACCACCACCACCACCACCCCGTCGTGGGCTGTCGGTGTGCAAAACGTATGGATACTGCTGCACAGCATACACACACGGCAAGTGCTGGCCAAAAACTCTCTTAATTGAAATTTATTGAAAATCTAATTATGTCGGTTTCACCAGGCATTTAGTATTTTTCGGTTGGCTATTTGTAGAGACTGAGGGTGATGAATAGGGGAAGTACTTTAAATGCAGTTTAGGTGAAATGTAGTACTTGTGGAACGGGCAGAGACAGCAATGGTTTACGAGTTTGTTTAAGCAGGGATTATGGCTAAGCTGGGCTTCATTTCATCAGATTTGTCATGTGGTGTTGCATTTCCGTGGACGAAGTAGTTTTGGAACACGTTTCCAGAACAGCGTTCGAAAATACGCCATGACGGAAGCTGCCAAGAGGCTTTGCCATAAGCAAATAGGGCAGAATCCTTAAACGGTGATCTAGGCTTTTAGGATTGGGTTGAACACGATGAGATAAACAAAGTGGAGCTGACATTGTTGGACAGACATTCAAGAACAGACAGTCAAGAAAGGTGACAACTTTCTGTACGGTCTCAGCTATTAGGATCTGGTTACACAGACTGGCAGAAATGCGGGAGGCTCTAGGCCAACGTGACCTCGAACATTGGAGGAGGAATCGATATCATTAGAAATGAGGTAGAAGGCCGCTCAGACAGAAAGAAAAAATCCTCAAGGAAATCGACTGATTTTGGAAATGGTAAGGCCCGATCGACAAGGTGGCGCAAAATGTAGCAACCTACAGGAAAATGCTATAACTTGTGTAAATGGCGGCAACTGTCAGTTTTGTGTTGGTATTTCTGATACAAACAGATGCGGAGTACAATTCGATGCTGTGCTCCTTAAGCTAGCGGAATAATCTATCTGATAAACACTAAGGGATCAAGCCGATCACCTTGAGGAGACTGGAACAATATGTGACAGAGAAGGCGCTGAAAGGCCTCGCAGTGGTCGTTCCGACAAAAATATCGCCACTGTGGTTTGTTTCCGGCCACCAAAGTCTCGTTTTGGCGATATGCACTCGCCGGGGGACTTTGGAAACTCTCAAAGGGAATATACGACAAGATGCGAGGACTTATCGCCTGAAGTTCTCGCCGAAACGATCATCTTTAAAAATTAATGCAAAATATGTAAAGCTCTTAATAAACATGTATTTACAGGGCCACCCTGTAAGTGCTTCTTTATAAAATAAAGGAAATGTGTATTACTATAATTTAAAGCAGGAATAAAATAGTTGAAAACCCGAGATTATAAAATATTTCATTGCCAGCGCACCTACCTTAGGATCCAGCAGCATCAAGCGATTCAGCCAAAGCTTCTCTACAGCACCTTTTCAACACACAAACCACGACGCAATTAAAGAAAACAATTAACAAACACAAGAACCCCGCACTAATCGAGACTAAAAATGGCGCGCACTACTGACACTTATCACTGCTCTCACCAGCAAACGCTGAAATGGTACTGCTCAGTACTCAGCGCACATCTGTCATCTACCTCAAGGCAAGGATGGTGAAAAGCTTTGAACTTCGCTCGAGCTAATTCGAAATTGTGTAGTTTTGTCTCTTTCTATTGCGAGTGGGAGCATGTATGGACATGAATTGCTCTGTCATGCCAAGAGCAATATTTAAGATGAACTTGGTCAAGTCTCTTTAAAACACTTTCGTGATAGAAAAACTTATTTTCAGTGTTAACCTATCTTGAAGCTGAACGGTTCGATCATAAAGCCTTCACGTATTAACCCCCTAGTAATATGGGATTATATGGGCAACGTGCCGGAAAAGAAAATCTAGAATAAGTTGTTTACACCAAAAGATATTTGGCAGTTAATATAATTGTCAGACAAGGAAGTTAGGTGAAACAAGTTTGTTGCCAAATCGGGCACATTTATGGCCAAAATACAATGGTGCATTTGACAAGTATTCACTGACTTAACATTGTTATGGTCACAACGCGTGACCACAAAATTTACAACGCACCAAATGTGGTTGCCCTTGCGCAGGCCTTCAAAAGTCAAACTATAAACAGAGACGACCCCTAGAGCCTTCGTATACCCCGTGCTACATGTAGACTCTTGCAAAATCTTTACACAAAATCAACTTTTTCAAGACAGATCTGGACTGGACTTAATCTGAAACGTAGTGCAGATTTGGTTCTGCAATCACAGATCAGCCACGTTAGTATCTCAGTCTTAAAAGACTACTCCAACGTGGAGCCCCTTTATTTGACAAATCTAGATGAACTGCCATCCGTAGGCGTCACATTTTCTATGACATCTAGTCTTAACCTAACTAAATAAGGATTGTTTGGCTTGATGAGGTGCGTTATGAAGAACAGCCCTGAAAGTAGGTAGTTGGCTAAAAATTACATAAAACTTGTGGGACTGACTAACTCTTTGACTTCAATAGATTATTTCGGGTTGAATACCATTTACTTTCTCGCTAGTAGATGGCTAAGGTTGGTTCGTTATCGCTAGAAATCATGTAGTGTGCTACAAACCCCAAGTACGACGGACAGTCACGTAATACGTTTAGGTTTGTTGCTTTGACTAGCAACTGAACAGCTACACTAACGTTTGATGGGACAATTGCCGCCCATCAACTAAAGATGTTCAATGAAAGGAACCGAATATTGATGAGACACTGAAACCGTCAGCACTTGTTTAGCCCGGACAAGGCTTTGGTTCAAATACAAAAGGCACCCAACTTGTAAGCTTAATTATCGATTCCACGTGCTACCTATTCCTCATCTTCGGTAGCATCTCCTAAGTCTCCTCAACTCCTAACTACCTTGAACCACAGACTTACTGACTTTCTCACTTCTGGTCAGGCAATCCCCCCTATCAGTACTTCCTGAAGATTGGGAACCAAGTCATTGCATCGACTACAAGCCAAGCCATAGGTGATTGAAACACTTGGGGCGTCCACAATAGTACTTGAAGGTGGCAAGGTGCACCGCAACATTAGTCTCCTCTGAGAGTTGAGTCCGATAGGAATCTAGTGATCCCTCGACTGTCGAAACGAATGTATCCAATTTTCAGTCATCGACTGTATCTCTTGCAGTGACTGCTCATTTAACCGCCCAAACTGTTCAATGATTTGATGAATTTACATTACAAAGACCGCTCGCCCCCCTCAAAATGGCCCTAGGGTCAGACAACCCCTCCCCAATTTTGATTGAAGAATCCCTTCAACTCATGATCGGGTCATCAAACGCCTGAATGGGAAAAATCCAAAAATGAAGAACATCCAACCGACATACAGACGAAGCAGGGATTCAAAATATTCCTCTTTTTTCCTGAGGAATTTTTTATTGGATTCCCTTCTCCGGATATTTGTTGTGTTTTTATGTCAAAAATAGATGTGGGTACACAAAAACAAAAAAAAAATGTCAAAGAAAAAAAAAAAAAAAAGGGAAACAAAATCAGGATACTCTCGAGCGCGCCTGGATGACCCGGATTTCACATTGATGGCATACAACCATATATCCTGGGGTATTCATAAAATTCATCATTCTACACGGTCAAGTGAATTTTCAAAGAGCAGCAAGGATATACTCATAATACACGAGAGAAAAGGATATACGGTAGGAAGAAAAATGCCAGCAAAAAGAGCGGAAAACACTCGGTAACCGGGGATATCATATGCAGATGCTGCTGATGGTGCTGGAAAGTTATGAATTTTAATCGCTTTTCATCCGCCAGATACGAGTATGTGGAGAGGTAGGACCATAATATCCGTCAGTCAGTTTCCTGATCGCCGGTCAAAATGAGGAATTTTTTGGGAGTAGGTACTCGTTTTCGTTTTCCTTTTTTTTTTTTAATTTGTTAGCTCCAGGGAGTACCGGGAAATCGTTTTGAAATTGAATTGTATTCAGCGATTTATACGGAGTTTCGAAAAAGTGGGTCACTTGACCAGGCTTAATAGCGACACAGATACACAGACCCAGTGGTGATAAATTTCGTTATGAATTGCAATTTTCCGGGCGACGGGTTTGTTGGAACTGCAGTGGCTCCTTTGCAAAATACAATTATCCTCGCCGAAGGATCCTATGGCTTCCAGGGGACTCCTAGATTAAAATTCCACCTTTGTTTAGATTAATTTTATTTACCGTGTGCGGACCTTTGTCTCATTACCTTGAATAAGTAATTCTTCCCAGTGCTCGCCTTATTAACAAATGGAACACCAATTCTGTCGTACGAGTGGTGTCGCATTCTCCACAGAACAAGCACTAAAAGTCCTCCATCCTGTCAGCAGATAAGTTCAAAAACATTTGTTGCTGTACGGTGTTCGTTTAATTTTCCCAACATGTTAGTAGATCACATAGTTTCGTCGAGGATACAGATAGGGATTTGTTATTCGGCACCGAAATCATGTTACCCTCTGCTGTATGGCAAGGACAAGATTCTTTCTTTTTTTTTTGTTTTGTTTTCGTGTGTAAGTGTGTGTTAGCACGAACTTTTCTGGAAAAGGGTTTCGCAGTGTGATGTGATTTCATTAGCGAAACGGGGGGGGGGGGGGAGAGCTGGGATAGTGGAATTTTACTGCGCGCTTCGAAATGTAAAAAGTTTTGCACTCCAACGGAGTAGGCAGAAGAGAGGCTTAGGAGGATGACAGAGTTTATGGTTTGACCTTGTTTTCTAGTCGACGTTGTCGGGCTCCTGTGCTGTTGCGGTTGGGCCTAATCATGTCGACGAGTTTGGTAATCATTGATGTTCTTGGGGGAAAAGTTCGAAATATTTTTGCTGTATGTTCTGTAGTCGTGTTAAAGTTTTTCGTGCCTATAAGCTTTGCGTTTGTTTTACATGTAGAGAAATGGTGGTATTAGACAGGGTTGGATGGGAGACCGTATAAGGTGAAATGAAGATACTGCTTGGCAAGAGTTTATGAACATCGAAATGGCAACTGAGATGAACAGCACGATAATGGCCCAAAGTTGTGACATGGGAGTATAAAAAAGAAAGTAGACGGGTCTGAACCTGGTCTTAATGGCTTTACTGCCGAGCCTACTTTGTAGACGTGAGGTGTCTCAAATGCCTCCAGGATCACTGTTCAGTGGAAATCTTTCCTTCAAGGTTGATTCTACATGAGTTGGTTCAAAAGGTCTTGAAAACAGTGGACCTCACTGAAAAACCTCCAATATTTACTGGACTTGTATCCGTAAATGCACAAAACATGGGTCAGATTTAGAACCCACTTGCCGAGGGTCAAAGAAGGAACAAACATTAGGAAGACAGTTTCTGGATGTTCTCTAAAAGTGCACCTAAAATCGGGAATCTTGAATGATACCTGGAAATACTTGAGTCATTTTCTGCTGTGGAACATTTTTTGAGATAGAAATTGGATCATGAAAACTGGTCTAATGTAGTTCCGGAACGGGGCCCCAGGAATCTGCTCTTATTGATGACGGAATTTGGAGCTGAACTCCTGAACTAAACTGAGTTCCATTACTATAAGTGCTCTAAGAGGCCATAAGACGTGATGCACTACCTTATTTGAGTGGTTTATAGGTCACAAACGTTCGAAATCCTGGTTTTTCAATTTATTCCAAGTAATTTTTGTCTTCGATAGTATGATGATCCCATTCAGAAACAAAAGCAATGCACAACTCGTTACACTCAAGAGTGGTTTCGGGCAGGGTCTGAGCCTAGACAACTTCAACTTATAGTATAACTTAAGCCCCAGAAGACTTCACTTCTCAATGCTTGCATTTGTTTTCCAAGTAAATACTTACATGTACTACCCTTTGGGTCATGATCTTCATTACAAATGTAATCTAGGTTTCCCCCAAAGCCAACAGGGCCTTAAATTCTAAAGTAGCTCCTGAACGAAAGAATATTCTGAATTCGGTCACAAGGTTCAGACGAACATTTTATCGAATTTAAGCCTGCGTTGGGTCTTGGATTTCTCAAGATCAGAATTGCAAGTGATATGATACTTCGGGCTAAGCAAATGTTACTTGATTTCCTTGATAATCCTTGAGAATCTAGATTCCTGTATATTGGGGACGCGGTGCAGTTAATCCACATTAATAGTTTAATTTCCTATTGAAGCCTTAAGGCCATTAATGTAAAATATTCCCAATGGCTTGATCCTCAAAAATTGTTAGCTTGATGTGAATGCTTAGACCTGGTTTCAAGCCGAACACGAAGGTCCAAAGCTGGTGGGTAGAGGACGATGGATACATGTAGCTATATAGTCAAAGGCAACTATTATCCAAAAAACGCAATCAACCATTACCTACCTCCCGAGGTATTTCACTAAGCTATCCAAAAAATTTTGATCCTTTCCTGACCTTACCGTGTCATTCAATTATTCGAAAAAATCTTCCCTTGTCTGGAATCACATTACGGATTCCTAATATCCACCATATCTGCCCTATTATCGCCTTATTGACTTACGAAAATCATATTTCCAAATCTGTTACTTTCCCATCAGTATTATTATTGCAGTCCTGGGACACCAAACAAAAGCCAAAACGAGTTCATAAATCACATGGGCTTTACATCCTCCGAACGCATTGTGTAGTGGATTTACCACATAATACTTTGGCAAAAGTTTATAGAACATCAGTACATCATGTACACAGGACGGTAAACGTGACTGGGATTTCGCGCTAAAACTCCCAAATGTGCTTAAACACACCCAAGGACATACACAAAATGGATATTTTTTTTCTCTTTTTTTTGCAAAAGGAATCATATAAAATTTCTCCTCTTCTTCGACTTGATTTCCAATTAGGGACAAGCATACTAAGTGTTTCTTTCGAAGAAAGTACGCTTCCATGTGTACTTATTGGTGATTTCAAGGACATGCGTCCCGTACCACCCCACGTTTGAACTCGCCCAAATTCATTATCCCGATAATGTAATCGGTATTTTATGGCCAACAAATACGTGTGCCATATGAAGATGCCTTCTGAAAATGGCTTACGTTACTTACTGGGTGGTGGTTGGGTCTTTCGGCAAAAAAAAAAAAGGATCTGGAACAAAAAAGAACTCACGCACCCGAACTATGTATACAATTTATCCGGGCCTAGCTTTTCGTTTTGGGATATTTTAAGGGTGTCCCGTATTTTTCCGTCGTGTATACTTACCACAACGTAGGACATTTATTAATTTTAATAATGGCCTCTACGTGTCCTTACGAGGATCTCGTGACTGATTTAGATTCAAATCAAAGTGCTGACAGATTGAAATCGCCACCGTATACACCAGCCAGGGGGACACTGTAGTTTGTTATGTCAGGTGTGCGGACTTTGGACTATACTTAATTGAAGGACGAATGACTGGGGTCGAGGGGAAAGGAAAAACGTCAACTCCTGTGCATATAGAAACCGCCCGCCCATTGAAACAACTATGGTTTCACAATTATGTGGCAATTTTCCACATCCTTTTGCGGTTTTCCTCGAAACTCCTTTGGTTGAAAAATTCCCGCAGTAGTAAATGTAAGTCGCTGCGCTGCTAAGTGGGAAGCATTCCCCGACTTGTGGCCCCGTGGTTGTTTGTGGTTTCCAATTTAATTACAGTTATTGTAATTATGAAAAGGAATATTTGATGACAATTTTGAAGTATTTTGATGGCTTTCAAGTGGGTGTATCCTGTCAGACTTAGTTCATAGCGGATAAGTATCATTATTGGAATCTTGAAGGTGGGACGAAGGCATGTTGGCTTATAAGGAAAGTAAGTGCTATTCGCAATTCGTTTGCTTTGACAAGAGACATAAGAATTGGTTGCTTGCTGAAAAATTTCTAAGCCGAATCCTTAGCTTTGAACCAAAAAACTGTGGTAAAAATACTGGTACAGGACCGAGAGGCAAATGATGCTCGCGCGAAGGGATTTGGTAGGAAATTGAAAGGCCACCGATCTACCTACATTCCTGATGGTGTAAACGATCTAATAAACTCAAACCAAGTTTCAAAACAAGCGAATTATATTCGAGGTTCGGCCGAATAAAAGGTTTATAGATCCAAGATCCCAGATAAGATTATTGAAAACGTGTTTAACATGTTCAACCTATGGCACCTAGGTTCCAAACAAAGATCCGCAACAATTTGCGTGCCAAACATTTAGATTGCCTACACTAGTAGCCCACGTTAGAGACTCATTTTTGCCTAAATGCATGTGATAAGAACGAAAAGACCAATCCAACAACAGATTAAGAATTCGAAGTAAGCCTTTGGTCTGATTTTGGACGAAAGAAAGGACAAAGTCAGTAACGATGTAACGAAGTATTGTATTATTTAATTTGCATCTGCATTTATTCATTTGCCAACTTCGTCCAATGAATTGATTATATTTCGCAAATAAAGAAGCTCTGGCAATGCCATTCTCTACCTCCCAGCAAGCTTTGAAGAGAGAAAGAAAGAAAAATAATGACACATCTGTCACTAAGCTTTAGCTGTCAATAAAGAAATAAAAATGTTTTTGTGTTCGAATCCTATTTTCATTAAAATATTTATATTGCGAAAAAAGTACATTTAGTGCCCGCAAATTGATTGACTCCTTACAAAAAGCTATCTATCGTACCCTTGAAGTGTTTTATTTTGGATTTTCTGATCACATCTTCATCTTGGCAAAGTGGAAGTCCTGGTTAATCGCTTCTTTTTTCACAGTGAGTTTATAACCCATTCTTTTGGACAAAATAATGTGTGTTAGCATTCGCGAAACGTCCCTCTTCGAGCTATTTCTTTGTCCAAGGGCTTCTTCTGGCAGCGATGTGTGAAAAGTGCTCGCAAGTCTTCAGGAGAAGTGCAGCAGTTTGGAAGGTTTCCGTCCAATTTGCAATGGTCAACTGCAGTAAATCAACGATTACAGGTGAGTGAATTACAAATCCTTCAATTTATATTAATTTCACAATCAACATAATTAAGGTTTAGCATTCGATTAGGAGCCGTAGTAAGGCTTACGCAGTTGTTTGTTTAGTCTTTCCTTGAAAAAGCCACGTTTGCCTTAGACGAACCGATTCTATACATAATCTGCAATGACAATGTGGATAGGTTCCTATTCCGTTCTAATATGATGCGATTTCGATAGAAAACGCTGGATGTTGGGTACGTATTCGTTTGTGAAAAACTCACAAGAGATGGGATCGTGAAGAGAAATGGGAATGGTTCCTAGAACCTCCTGTTCAGTAGACTGAGCATCTATCTCATCACTGAGCCACGATGGAAACCTTCTTATTCGTGAATGGAATGGAATTCATATGTTCCTTGTTTCGATCAAGCTAGCTTTGGTTAATATTTTGGAACTGTGGGTTTGATGACTATTTCTCTGACTCTTCTAGGAAGTTTTGACTTTCCCGATGCGATACGAATTTGGGTCTTGGTTTCCAAAGATAGCTCACTTCAGTTAAAAGTAACGACACAATCGTCCAGACTACAAATGATCTAAAATCTTCATAGTAACGAATCGTTCAGACACCTCATAGCGTGTTGCAAGATTAGCGATTCAATCAGCGGTCCTGCTGTTGCATCAGCATGCTTATTTCTCAGCTGGTGAAGTGGTTTTCAATTTCTAGCGATTACGTTTGTCATGCCTTACACTACGCTAAGCTAATACTAAGAGAGGTGCACACTGAGCCTTGAATGAAGTTCGGTTTTTGTTACATGCTGCTCTTGACTTAAACCGACAAACTGTTCTGCTTATGCTGTAGAAATGTATTTTAAAAATTTCAATGTTCGTCCCTTTTCGGTTGGGTTGTGGTTCTGATAGATTCGGCTAATTGAGCGAACTCGTCCCTAGATTGTAAGATCGCTTTAGAATCCGAAACGTTTTGGTATTATACCTGAAAATGTTTAAATTGTTGACGGCGAAATTGTTCTATCAAAGACGGTGCTCATGTATTGTGACAATTATTTCAAATCACTTGCTGATCGTCAAGAGATCAATCAGGTCCGTCTATTGCTTAAAGCCGATGTTTACATTGTCATTGATGTTCTCCATTACAGTGAAGATGTTTAAATTTAGACTTATGTTATGGGCAGCGCTCATCCATAGTGTCGGAAGGAGGGTCATATCACTGGATGATGGTTATCGTTACAGTCCTTCTTATAGTACTCTAGCTTCGCTTTCCTTAAGAACCAGACTATGTTTAAGGCAATTACATAGGTTTTAGTCCATTAATGCTGAATTGTACATACTTGATAAGACCTTGCCTTGGCGATTCTACGAACGTGTTCGCTCCAGGATTGCTTAAAATTTCGCAAAGCTGCCTGAATTGTCGTACAAATTTACGTCCTTTAGCAGTTGATTGATTGGTTATACCTGGGCTTTACAGCCCATTCCTTAGACTCGTTATCAAGTCACAATCATAATCATTAAAATCATTCTTACTGCCATTACTGTGAACTTCAAAAAACTCCTTTGTATATGTCCCTATTAACTTGTAGCACTTTAATACATCCTGCAGCCCACCCCATGTATGGTGGCCCTCCACCTATTCATTGCAATCTAGAAACTTGAACTCGCAGACGTTTTACGAGCTCACACTTTGGTGGTTCAAGTCCTTTAACACTGTTTCCTACATTGTTGCCCAGTCATTCCGTGACTTTTTATGTCCGCCTCCTCTCCGGATGTGACACCTAACCACCCAAGTGCTGGAAAATATTCAGACAAGTCCATTTATAGCACTAATTAAAACTAACGGTTATGGTCGCCGTCGTCGTCTCTATTCATCCTGTGAAATAATCGAGAAAAGGATTTTATGCGACAAAATTCAGTTTCCAACTACACAGGACCCGCCAGACAACTAAATTAGAAGAGATACTGTACCAGAATCTTGCAAAAATAGGGATGTACTTGACATCTTTCTTCCCTGAGAAAAAAAAAACATAAAAGAACAGGAATAACATTCCTTTGCTTCATTAAAAAAAAGAAAGAAAGAAAAAAAACCCCTTGGAATAAGGCATTCAAGGACACAAAGGGTATGACATTCTACTCTAAGAAGGCGTCAAAATCAACACTCAAGCTTAATTGAATAATTAAGAGGAGAGAAACCCGTCTCTGTTTTACGGCAGGGCACACTAAGAGGATTTTCTACACCCAGAGAACCCATTGTCTCGATGGAGGTCCTCGTAGCCATCAGTAAAGCTGTTGACAAGGTCGTTAAATATCGTTAAATTCCGATACGAATACGTCCTATCGATTAAACGGCATCTCTCTTGGAATTAATTTAACTCCTGAACGGTTGTAAATATTTATCGAAGGCCAATGGTGGCCAATATCCTTTAATTACAGATTCTCTTTGATTTTCTTAGCTACGAGGAGTATTTATCGAGAGTTTTTGTTGTGTCTTTTGGTGCGCGGGGAGACAATCCCTGCCTGTTTGCCTGGCTTTTGAGTTCCAGTGAATGTGAGTGCTTGCCTGTTGCCTGACATAATTAATTCAAGTGCTTCGATCAGATTCGTGAGCGTTCGGTTAGGGAATGGAGCGGTGGGGTGGGATACCATCCTGTGTACTAAGGTGCACATGCCTTAAGGCTGTCTTCTAGTAAATTGCTGCAATCAATTAACAAAGTCAAAGCAAATGAATCCTATTGTCGGCATGGTAGGCAACACGGCACGCTGTGTATCCGGGTGGAGAGAATGAAGCTAAAGGATTTGCATATTCATGTGAACTGAAGGTGGTGTTGCGCCGAGATGGCCGTAGGGATTTTTATATTGGATGCTTTGAAGATTGGATGTATATATGGTTGGTACAACAGTGGGATAGCGTGTAAAGTTGGAATAAGATTGAAATTCCTTCAAGTTGGGTGCAGGTGGATGGGAGTAGATTCATTTATAAGCAAATGAGCTGGAAGTGTACCATGAAAGGATGTTGGAGGTTGGTTGCGATTTGTTATGATCTTAAGACACGGGGTCAGTCAGTACCTACAAAATACATATCTAATTTGTAGTCATTCTGTGACAAAAATAGGGCTTAAGCCATCGGAAATACTATAGTTGTCCATGAACTTCTTCAAGGGCAGCAACTACACCGAACTTGAGTTATGCATTTAATGCCACAGTTTTAAGATACAGAACGGAGATGGTTTTATACTATGTTGAAGTGACTTTGATGGTTGCTTCGTCTCTTTATTATGACCATATGTACCTTCTGTTTCCCAAGATTGAAACTACCAATTGAAAGCTAGTATAAATTGTGGATAGCTATCCCCTTGGCATCCATAGAATCACAATTTGCGGGTATGGCAATCCAGGTATTGGGTACGTTTATACAAGCTCATGTCTCATAGGCTACTGGATGCCTGTAAGAAACCAGGCTCATTCTTGCAACTCTCTCTGCATAAAAGGGTAACGTTTGTATGCATCTCTGTATCAAGTCAGCAATCTTAAGGACTTCATGAAAGTCCTTTACATCCACAATTGAAAGTTCGGTGCAAGTCTGACGATGATGACTGGCTCATTGGTCTCTACTTTTCACAATCAAAGTGAAAATTGGAAGGAGATGACTTAGAGTACATGTGGTTTCTACAAAACGGTGACACATGCCACGACCTCAGGATCAACATTTAATGCCGATTTGACGGCATCTCGTCTGATTTATGCGAAAAAGTCAGAGTATGTCAGAGTAGAAAACAAAGCAAAGTCCATTGTTACCGGTCACTAGTGAAGACCTACCTGGAAACTTCTCTAATAGGAGAGAAGCAAAGGCAGTATTTCTTCACCATTACCGAGGTGTCTTGGGTTCGTTGTCATGCAGGAAGGAGAAGTTGCTCCCCAGACCCAATTTGTTTGCTCTCGATCTAAGATTTTCCATCATGATGGTTAGATACCCAAATCTGTTTATTTGGGTTCAAAGAATTACCCACACCGAAAGAAGCCACTCATCCTTAGAATATTATATTTCCGCCTTCATGTTTGGCGGTTGTAGTGTGGTTTATGGTATTCATTTCAGTATTCGACTTTCTAGTTACCAAGGTAAGTTGGGGAATTTACTGGAACTGCGAGACAGCATCACTCGGATATCAATGGATCCATTGTGTTCTCCAACAGTTAATCTATGGCGGTAACGGCTCTTTTAAATCAAACCATTTTCATAAGAAATTTTAGGATGATTTTACATAGCATGTTAGCTTGTTTCCAAGGATTATGTATCTAGTTCTTCTGTTGAGGCTTGGGCATTCCCAGAGGAAATGGGTTGTGTCTTCCTCTACCTTTATGTTTCCACAGGCTTTGGATAGTGATGTTGATCCTTATTCTTCTAGGTTGGCCGCCATTGGGTTGTGGTGTCGGACGATACCTATGAGGAGACTTAGCTGTGATAGGAGTTCTAAAGTCCCTTTTTGCTGTTGTATTGAGCTCAAAGTTTTCTCTGCACGCGAAATGAGGTGAGTGTACTCCACCTTGCGTTGGGCATGTTGTGAATTTCCAAAATAATTTCAATCGATCTATGCGACTTGAAGCTCATATACCCCGGAATCGAAAAAGATGATATAGTGGATTGAGCTGAGGGATTTGAGTTCCTCTTTGCTGATGTGTATATGCTTGTTGCTGTTCAGAGTGGACAAGCACCTGCAAGCTGCGTCTCATACCAAATGGTATCGTCTGACTCAAAAATGTTGGATCTACTTTCCAAAATGATTCGTCCCTGTCAATGTGTTCAATGCTGTACTCTAGTCTAGCTTGCTGATGGGGCTTTCTTACGTAAGGCTTCTGCGGAGATTACTCCCGTAACTATCCAATGTATCCCCGTCTAATCATGTAGTCAATGTCATATATGTACATATGCAGATCTATTTTACTCAGCCATACAGGCATAAATTGCTCCGTAACTCATAAATAAACTATACCCAGTGCTTCATCATGCCTTCCTATGATTATCCCCATTGGAACTCGTAACACGATTTGCCTTCAATCATCATTCAACAATTCCTCAGAGCTTCACAATAATATCTAAACATCCAGCTGGCAGCACAGATACCTACTCCGACGTTACAATGCAAATGCGTGAAAACGTTCCATTTCCCAACCTACCCCTCCTCCGAGGGAAATGTTTAAAATTTCTCCGGAAACTCAAGAAAATAACATCACGACAGGCAACTTTCCTTCTTTCTGAAGTACCAAGGCGCTGCTGCCTGGTTAGGGGTGTTAGGCAGGCGTCGTCGAACACTCGTATACCTAGAGAATGACTGACAGAGAAAGCGAACAGGAGTGTAACAATGAAAATTTTATGAATTTCTTATGCAAACAGAATTTCCTAAATTATGTAGAAGAAAACAGAATACCCGAAAAGATGACGCAGAATATCCTTATGTTGTTGTTTTTGTTGTTCTTCGGGTATTCCTTGGATGTAAGGTGTGAGGTGAGTTATCTCCATTCATTCAAAAAGCTGCAATAAAACTGACACCCGCCACTCGCTTACTTGGGTGGAGTCCTCCAGACAATTCAAGTCTATGTGTGTGTGTTTGTGTGTGTAGAGCTAACATCATAAAATAACATAATTCTCCATCAAAGGAAAATATCCTCTCCCCCATCTGAAGCAACCCCACCAGTAGATAGACCTTCAAAACAGCAGTAGTAGCATCCTAACCGAATGCACAATGGAACAAGTAGAGATGTGGGTAAAGGAGTCTAGGAAAACCGGATGATAAAAAGGAACAAACATGCACACGCACACAACCATTTAGAGGAAGGAAGGAAATGCCAGAAGGAACAAAGTGCACAGGAATAAAAGAACACCGAGAACGAGCAGAAAACAACACACACCATTAAGGACTAAAACATTTTAAAAATTTAATATCAAAATGACGACTGATCCGAGGCATAGCAGGCTCACACAAACTCGGTCGAGGATAATGACACTCTGTCGCAGGAGGTACATACATAGGTACTTGTATAAACTCAGAGAAAGTGTTTTCTTATTGACCGCGCGCACTGTTTTCAGTACTCTGTCCATCCCGAATAGAGCAACGGTGGTATTACATTGAATATTTGATGGCACTGCTCCCGCACAGGACACGGTGGGTGGTGGGTGAACAAATTATTTACTTTTTTGGCTTTTTTTGCATCATATTCTGAATATTCCCTGCAGTAGGGATGAGGGATTATTGCAAAAGTTTATGGATCCACACGGGAGCCTCGAGTGCAAGACAAATAGTGCGGCTGTGAGCAAGGAATTCGTCAGGATACGAGTATTCACTCGCGACTGATAACCGAGTTTAATATTTGGGTCACGAAGAATGAGTGGATCTGAGTACGAGTGGCAGCAATGCTATTCCAAGAGGATTTATGGATTCACTGTGTACTGGTCTCTTGATGGTCCTTTCTGTTTGCTTCTTTTTTTTTCAATGTTCGACCTTGCCACTGTTTTTAATATCTGCCCATGCATCCGAATCTGAGAGCTTTGGTGTAGTTACTGACTTACTTACTGGCAACGAAACCGAAAAAGTCGTCCACCCTTGTTAGTCTTCTTCAAGTTGTTTAGACTTTGTGCTCGAGCATCCACGGTTGCTCAGTGTTTTCTTGGTTATCCTTTTTTGTCAGTTCCTGAACTGAGACAGTGTGGTGATGTTGAAGACAATTCCATGTTGACACCTTCCATATAATTCTTTGTCACAAGGACTTACCTTAGAATAGAAATTTGTCGAAGGGTTTCAGATATTCATTCAATACGTTGGATGGAGTCGGGTTTCGTGTTCGTCCTCCCAGAATTGCTAAGAAGACGAGTCTGTCGTATTTAATTTCATCACTGAAGCTGGTGAGTCTCAGCATTTGGCGACTAATCCTGTTCACAATTGAAGGAAGCCTATGTTCGAGTCGTCTGCCCTTCTTCTTGTAAATTGCTGCATGTGTGTTCTTTTCTTTCGCAGGACCTCTTTTGCTTCATTTATGCATGATAACCTTTACACTTTCCCAGAAACACCCACCTTCGAGCTTTCCTATTTGAATGAATAGAGCTTCAACTTGCCATGTCTAAAACCATGTATCTGCTATAACTTGCGTTTAACTAGGAATCATGATCCCACAGTCTCTTACCACAATTCCTCCAGCTTCGCACTGTTAGCTCATTCGATACAGGAAAGAGCTTGACATGCGTTTACGTCTCTTCTAGTCTCATTCCATGTCACATCCTTTAAATTTTGTTCCTTCATTCAACAACAAGTTAAACAATGTTCTCAGGATGAAGGAACTTCCTTTCCCTCAGGCATCTATGTATAGATACACAGCGGTACATGTCAACCATCAATGACGCACGATTTGTCACCAACAGTAATTTATCCAGAAACTACACAAGTCCCTTTCTCTCCCTCTCAGGCAGCATTCATTCATCGACGAGAGATCCTTTTGTTTTGCCATTCACTTCCGCTATCGGTGGTCTATTTTTCTCCATCTGTCTTCTCTCTGTGAAAGGATTTCCGGACCTGAACTTTTATTGAATAGAAAATCCCGCTGAACAAAACCTCAGGGTAGTTTTTATTGTCTCTCGCTCTCGTATTTAGTAAACTATTTTCTGCTGTAAGCTGCTTAGTAGCAGTTTAGCGGTTGTCATGTTCCCTGGCCCACCCAGTTGTAAGTCTTTTGTTTTATATCACGGACGCTGTGAATACCAATGAAGATACCACCACCCGCCATCCCCATTGACCTCATTGTGGCAAAACCAAGTTTTATCTGTACAGAGGGAGAGATAAATGGTCGACGTTATGTCAAATCGATGACTTAGGGTGGCCCCGATGGTGGTGATGGTGGTGGTAGCAGTTGCATCCGAAGGATAATAGAAAATAAATCTTACATTGTTGACGCATACGTGCTCCATGATGATGAACATCACCTGGTACTGGTGCTATTAAAAGATTACCATCATTACAACCCGTTCCGAGGGATTCTAATTGTTTCGTTCTTCCACCATCCACTGGCAGTGTGCTTTGAATGTTAATGACTCCCAGGTATCCGGCAGTGGAGCATCCTGCTCCGGTTGTTCATTTTGAATTCTGTTTTTTTTTTCTGTCCCACACAGCATTGCATTTTAAATTTGGTCAACGCCACACATACACACTAATCATTTGGAATTCCAAATGAAGTCCACACCACGCATCTGATTTATGATGCACACTGCGCTTAACTCATTGCCTTCGGGTTCGTGTCGCAGTGTTATGACAACTAATAGAGTTTTTGACAGCAATTTTTGGGCACACACGGTGTTGTGTAACTTATTTACGAGCGAAGGCTTCATTTCCTTCGGATTCGGTCGTAATTAACGCCTTCCGCTGATGGCTTGGATGAGGTCCCAAATAATAAACGATCCATCAGCGAGGGTGTAAATCAATTTATTCTGTTCGACGACGACTCGACAAACATTTGCATTTGGCTGTGCCGTTGTGCTACTGTGCTAGACCATACCTATGATGTGCCCAGACCTCATTAGGCCTTTTAGAACGTTGTCAAGTGTGTAATTACAGAGAAATTTTATGGGAAAGTGTTAAGACTTCCTGTGTTGTAAAGTCAAACATTTTTATGATACAATTCGTTTGATGGTTATTGCCGGAGGTAGGAGGTATTCACTTGTGCTATTGAGGAAGTACACAAGACTCATGGTATGGTGGTGTGCTGGAAGCAATTTCAGGTTGTAAAATGACAAAAACGACAACTTTTAGTCATTATAAGCTTTTAGAGGAGTTTTAAGTTATGCATGGGTGTTGTCTACCTCTAGCTGGTTGACTGTACTTGGAGTCGATTGATGTTTTAGTTTAATTAACGACTTTTCTTTATTCGGTGGGACATCAGTTGAATAGGAATAGACTCCATCGTTTAATAACCTCTTATACTGGGGCCATTCATACACGTCAATCGAAGCGACACTGCCTTCAGATGTACAGTCTTAGTCTTACGACATAAGCGCACATTTGGTGCTTATAGCGGAGCCTTGTACCTGGGTTTATGAGTTTAAAGTCGATATGCACCATAGTGTTTGAGATCAAATCACTGACAGACTGGTACTTGCCGATGAATACCTTGTACATGATTCTAAATCCTAAGCGCAAGGGGAACTAATAGCCCTATGAACACACTTCCCTTTAGTAAGTTCACGAATCAATGAGTCCATTCAATACCCAGGACAGCTTCCTACTTAGTCATCCACTCTCTTTGAAACCTGACCCGCTTTTTCCAGTTCTCTAGGTCCAGCGGTCTTGCATAGTTTAAACCTGAGGTAAGAGGGTTTCGTCTTCCTTGATGTCTCGAACCTGATGACTGTTATTCATTCCCTTCATGTGGTAGAGTCTGTGGCTTGTCCAACTTTATCCACTTATAGAATTCAGGGTTGTATCGTCTCCTCCATTTCCCCTGTTTGTTCAATGTTTTCCTAGTTAAGAGGTTCGAACGCAACTGCTAAACCAGCAGCACTTTGCTAGGGTTGGTGTTATACTAAAAGTTGACGGGATTTACTTCCTTACTCGTACTTAGCGCAATATTTTGAGCTGAACGTGTGGTTTAACCAGTAATCCTTTCAAATTCACCTAGTCCTCACAAGTTCCCAGCCGATTCGGACCTCCTTCTACTTGGGTGTGCAACATGCAGGGTGACCAGATAAGAACGTTAAAAACACAAAATTAAATAAAACAACAACGATGTAGGATACACCCGAGATTCTGACTTCGTTTTGAAGCTACATTCATGCCATTATGTGTGGAATAGCACATCATTCAAACGGCCGCTTCGGCTTCGCTGGCACTGCTTCAATCGAATGGTCAAAATTTTGATGAATCGGTCCAATATATGCGGGGTTATTCTGTCTCGAATGTTTCCCTCGATCTTGTTCAAAGTTCTTGACTTGTTAGCGTAGACTTGACGTAGCTGCAGAGAAATGAATCGAGTGGTATCAAGTCGTATGACCGCGGCGGCCAGTTGATGAAAGCTCGGCGTGAGATGATGCAGTCGCCAGATTTTTCCTTTATAACTTCAAGCTTTGCGTCGCTTGAATGGCATGTAGAGCCGGCGTTGGAACCACAGCTCGGATATATCAATTTTATCTAGCTCTGGCCACAAAAAGTCGTTGAATATCGCTCTATAACTCAGCCCATTGAAGGTAAAAGTGTCTCCATCCTCATTTCGAAAGAATTAAGGTCCGATGATGCCGCTATGCCATAAATCACATTGATACTTGGTCGAATACTTGTGAATTGTGTTCGTTAAAATAACGACAGTTCGGCTTGTTGACATAGCCACTAAGCCAAAAATGGGTTTCGTCCAAAAAGATGACTTTACTAAATATTTTGACAGCTGAATGTCATTGGTATCTTTGACAGCTGTTGAAATATAACAAATGGGAAACGTGTCATTGATATCTGGTCAACCTATATTAAGCACTCGATCTCTCCAGTTAACCCGATCCTTCGCTGACTATCTCTATATGACAGTTGTGATCCTGTGATCCATATGGATTCGATTCAAAGACTCTAGAATAGATTGGGTCTTTTCTGCCTCAAACGTCTAATGGGCAGTTGGTTGACTAAGTCAATGTCTTTGTACAGGTTTTATAGTTCGCCCTTTAATCTCCTGGTCTTCAACTTATCTTACCTACCTACATACTACCATTCGATTGAATCAGATAGCTCGACAGTATGAGTTTAGACTATACTCAGGACTACCACAGGCCTTTCTACTAATTTTTCATCTCGAGTTATCCTGGAGGATATCTAATATCCCGGCAAAGGTCAGGGACATCGATTTACCCAACGAATAGCTGCATAGTTCTATTACCCGCCTGTCACCATCTAACAAACCACAAAACATTTCTTATTTGAACCTAATTGATCGCCAGTATCCCTCTGACCATCTGTCTACATCACAAACGGGAAATACCATTCTCCCACAATTTCACGGCACAAAAAGGCATTTAACAAAAGGTCACCTCGCTTTTTCATTTCGTCCAGCCAAAAGAGAGAGAGCCAAACTATTTACCATCAACTCATGTTTCATGCCAGCGAATCTATCCTCATCTATTTATCTCATCCTCCTCCTCGTCGTCCATTTGGTTGAACGAATTTTCTTCTTTTTTTTTTTTTGTATGTGTTTCCTACAAATGTATCCACATCCAGCTAAAACAGCAACAGGGCCCTAGCACTACGGGATCTTTTCTTCCTCCATTTAAATTGGCATGATGATTTAGTACTCATGTCAACCTGACACCCAAGTTAGCAACCTGCCTCGCACTATGAGTACCAACAGCGCGCTGTCTCGTTACAGTAGAGAGCCCCAAACGGGGGGGATACTGACTAAAGAAACATATGTTCGACACGACGCCGACGTGGATGACGATGACGATGACGATGGAATGACGACGACGACGACGACGACGAGACGGAAAAAGAAAATCTGTTGAATAATTTGTTTCGGGTCGCATGTAATTAAGTGGGTGGCAGTGGCGGAGGTGGCGGTGGAACCGATTGCAGCCAAAAGATGGAACAATCCCCCTGCATGTATGTAAGTCAGTTCCCTCAATCTCCGACTAATGGCAAATTTTACTTAAGTAAGTACCAGGAAATTACACGAAGTACACACACTCTCTGTGAGTGAGTCGAGCAAATGGATGAATGAATGAGTGAGTTGTAGTAGGTTAACATCCTCTCCTCCTGCGAGTCGTCGAATGCGGCTCTGACAAAACGACCTTAATTAACTTATTTTCCCAGAATACACCCGCCGACGATACGATGTGAGTTTGCACTGTGTGCTAAGCCCTGGTACTTAATTACATTCTTCTGGTATTATAGATGTTTGTAAACAAAATGTTGGATCTGCGTGGGACAGCTTCATAAACAAGAAAAGGGCAAATATTTAAATTTGTTTAACGTTAAGTAATCGACTAGCCTTATTGGTAATGCTTGGAGGGCTTTGTTGAAAAATCCACGGAAAGCCAACCTTACTGCCGTGAGTAAAGGTCTTTTATATAGACTCTGTCATATTTTGCTCCTAAGGCAAAGTATGTCTGTACTGCTTTATACCCGGAAAAGGTTTACAGATACTCTCGATACTAGTAGATATCTGTTGATACTTGTGCTTATACGCCGCATATGCATTCATATGTAGAACTAGAATTCCATTAGCATTCTTTTCGATCAGACAGTGTCCTGTGATCAAACAGTGTCTTGGCAAACCTGGCACATCTATGTAGTGATATGGCACGTGGAGCCTCACATTTTCTTGGACGTCGTGGGCCATAGTCTGTCTTTTGACAATACCGTACTATTTTTCACGACTCCACCTTTAACGAACGTCTGACAAACTTTCAAGAGATCCTTGAGGTACGCTGGACTGACAATTCTTCTTCTAAGTTTTGACAACTAGTGCCTAGGAAACGTATACTGAAATTAATCAGAAACCAGTCTCTAATTCTTCTTGTATATGAGTGAAGACTCCAGTTTAGAAAATATCCTAGAATATCGTACAGCGAGGGCCTCTATTGACTCAAAGTTCAGTAGTAGCGACTCCAGCTTGTGTGAACTCCCAGTTGTTAGTCGGTCATCATTCTGAATCCCTATTCTAACTCAAGTGGTGCTACAGTATGATTTTGGACATCCAGGTGGCCAGGTCTTTAGCTAACTCTCATTAGCTCCGCACTACAAGTCAGTGGAGATATCCTTTTACTTATAGTCGCCAGCTAGGGTGAGGGTTCCATGACTAAATTTTCGCATTTATCCTAGGTAGCTGATGCACATCGATTGACTAGGTCGATGTCGCTGTACTGCCTGTAGAGCTCTCCTTCTTCAAAGCCCGTCAACCCAAACAGAACCAAAAATTTTACAAAAAAACTTGCTTCATCCGCTTTAGATAGAGCCTAACCTACAGACCCGTAAAGCTGGGATGAAATGACTGGGATGGACAAGTTCTCATACAGAGTCGCATTCGTTTTTCGGGATAAGATTCTGCTAATCAATTGCATTCTCAGTCCAAGGAAACAGAGCCACTGTGAGAAAGCAGAGCTAAGGAGAACAAAGTTTCTTACTACCTTAAAGTTAAAGCTGCCTTTGTGACATTCTAACCAATTCTTCTATGTTGTGTGTTCCTTCTTGTTGACAGCAAGTTGACAGCCCCATTATTCGTGAATGTACCATTTACAGCCCATTGAGTTCACCCAGGGGATACCAAAGATAGGCATAACTCTGTACAGCTCTTCCCTAAAGATGGTACCATATCCGACCTTAAAATTGATAAACGATGATGAGCATCAACTTTGAGCCCCTATCAGCAAAGGAATATTCTTAAATCCACTAAAGACTCCTAGAAGTTCTAGACCTAACTCCCATATTCTTAAGTCTTAAGTTTGTCACCAGGTCATACTTCACCAAAATTCAATTTTTAACTCAGAGTTGATGTCTATCAGCATAACAGCATAGTACCTCCATGTTCCCGTATAGACATATGTGTGTATATCCCAGTTCTCTGTTGGGCCAGGCATCTTACTTTGAAAGGACATAGGACATTGAGCATGTCTTACGAAAATATATTCAAAGGTGTCTTGAAGGGTCTGACTTTGTGACGAAGATAGACACCTTTCATTTCTTTCCGTAATGATCTAGACTGAGCAGATTTACATGATCTAGTAGGCATGTCACATACATACATCCAACCTCAAGTTCTGTGTCCCTATTTTGTTTAATATTAAATATTAAATAATATTGCTCTGTTTTTTTTCAGGATTTCAGCTGAGGGTGAAGCAACGGAAACTACAATACGATGGAGCTGATTTCCCAACCCTCCAGCATAGTTTACCCTGGGAAAAAAAGGTACGTCCTTGATCTTATATTAAATTTACTTTGTATCACGTAAGAAAGTTCTATAAATTATGATCCTCCTATCCAAGTTACCCACTTTACCAATTAGACCCATCTACTGTACTGACATTGTTGTTACCATTTTGCTGATTGATTCTTTGATAGACGTTCTGACCTAAAGTCAGTTTCAATAGTAGAGTCCACTAAGCCATGTCCGGTCGCCCATCTGTTCATAGGTAGGAACAATTTTCGGACTGAAATTTTGAACTAGAATGTTGAAATAGCATTCCTTTTGCATTACACCTTGCTGTTCTGTAAAGGAAATAGCTTCATCTAGAGCTGTCACCTAAGTTCAACTAACATAGCTTATCCTTTTCTTAATAAGTGGTTCTTTAAAGTAGTCGCCTCCACTTCCACCCTCGCCACTATACTCACTCGATCTCTTCCCCAGCAAAGCCGTACATCCGTTGGGGTTGTTATGCTTAGTTTTGGAGGACAACCTTCCCGGTACAGGTGCTGTCGACATAACTGAATCGTCAGAAACCTTGTACCACTCCACTCGTTACTGATACTGTAAAGAGTAGTGGTGACAAGATGCAGCCTTGTGGGACACCGTTTTTAACTAGGAATCCCTCTGACACTCCCTTCTTGTGTCACATACTGTCTTCCTCAACGAATACTGTAGTATTTTGTTCTGTTTTTTTTTTTAATTCGACTTACGCTCTGAAATATAATTGTACGAGTACATCCTGTGAAATATCAACGCGAGTGTAAATATAGCAACATTCTGACTACAAGGAAACATAGGTAATCCCTTTAGCTTGGCACAACTGTCCCCGAAAAAAAATAAAAGAAGTGACTCCAACCAAACCATTGATCGTGGTCTGGTTGTTCCTTTATACGAATACATTCCGCATTCAGTCGGAGAGCTCTTCATTTTTGAGGAAACGCACTTGCCAAGATGTAGACATGAAAGAAACTGTGTTTGTGCCAACATCAATGGAGAGGAAACATTTGTCAATCATTTTAATTAGCAGATGAGGAATAATCCTCGTGAGGCTGTGCCGTAACCGTAACAAGCTGGTTCGCTAAGGAACTGTTTGACTGGCACTGTGCGTGGCAGTGATGACGGATAATACCGTATTGCTCCCTCTCTGTGGTTTCGCATTTAATTGGATTTATTTGGGATTTTTATCATCCTCATCATCAGCCACTGGAAGTACATCAGAACCGACACCGTTCCAAGTGATATGGTGGATGATAATCAGATCCTTTTTGTTTTTTTTGTGTTGCCTGTGTCACATTTCTTTGGAGGGCAAATTAATTAAAATATCACACACGGACTTGTGTGCGTGGAGTGGATGAATGTAAGATGTAAAGTGTCACCTCGCTGGATGGTTTGATGGGTGAGTGTGATGCGTTGTGGCCACCAGGTTTTGATTGATTGAGGAGGTACTTAGGGATCGTCTCTATAATTACATCGACCGAATGAAGCAGCGATTGGTGAATGAAATGCGGAAATGTCCAATGGAGTGAAAAGGAATTAATTAATCGTGGCAGGATGAGATTCAGAGGACAGAGAATGTTCCGACCCTAAGACATAACTGGGTGCCGTGGCTCACTGGTTAGTGTGTTGGACTATGGAGCTACGATTTAGAAGATCGAATCCCAGCGAAAACACATAAAAGTTTTTTCACGGCCCCACCTCTTGCAACCATCTGACAAACATCCGAGAGTTTAACGGCATAACGGCCCTTCGGATACGGCATTAAAATGTAGGCCCCTTCTACTCGTATAAAGAATATTCTTTTCTTTTTTTTCTTTAACGGGCTCCCGACCCGTGAAGAGTCCCTGCCTGAGACACGGTAGCCTTAAATTCTCTTCGATCCCGGGCACGCTGCTTCCAGTTGTCCAGACCAAGCGCTCTGGCATCCGCGATTTAAAACGGAGGTTCGTCCTTCCTTGTCGTCTCGAACCTGGGGGCTGTGAGTCGAAGATCCTCTTTGCTGGAGCATTATTGTCCATTCGCTCGATGTGGCCGAGCCAGTGTAGTCGACGTATCTTGGCTTCTTGGACTACATCCACATCTTGGTATAGCTCGTAGAGTTCGCGGTTGTATCTTCTCCTCCATTCGCCCTCCTCGCATATGGGACCGAAAATTCGACGAAGAATTTTTCTCTCGAAAGTGCCCAACATGTGCTCTGCTTTCCTGCTTATCGTCCAGCACTCGGCTCCATATAGCAGAACTGGCAGGATTAGAGTTTTGTAGAGCATACATTTCGTCTTCCGAGATAGGAGTTTTGAACCCATTTGTTTTGCCAAAAAGAAGTAGCAGCGGTTTGTTAGGGTAAGTCTTCGTCGAATCTCCACTAGGGTGGGTGTATAAAGAATATACCACGCACAATAGGAACGGTTGTGAGAAGCTAGGTCCTCGGTCACATTGACCTGTTGCCCCAAATATTTATCTTTTAATGAGACATAACTGCCTAATCCACCCCAGTTAGGTGACTGGCAGTTGGGAGTTTCATATGGTTTCATATTCAACTCGATACAGTCTACCACTCCCGTTGTAGTACCCAGGTTCTGCATAGAGGTACACAAAAAAGTGTCCAACTTAACTAGACAATGTCAGTTGCGTGCCCAAGTTTTCTTCTTGCATTTTAACCTACGGTTCGATTGATTGGTGGAAACAGGACTAAATCCTATGGTCATGCCTCAATTTTGATTCGGTGAACTCTGGAAGAGAACGTAATATATCATCCGACTATAGTTGTAGTTGTTCCTATAACAATCGCTAGTAGGGAGGAGTGGTATGATGTCTGGATCCAGAAATGGCTACTAATTTCATACCGATTAATGTACAGGGTGGGCCAAATACAAGTTTCTTTTTAAAAATTCAATAAAATGAACAAAATTAAATCTTTTAAATGTATCATGGCTTCAAAGAGCAAAAATTCCCATTAATTATGGAACACAAAGTCGTTTAAGTGGCTGCTTCGGCTGGCTTCGCTGTATTGCACTCTGTCACTCCAATTTTCCACACGGATTGCTTGGATGATTTTGGCTTTAAGTGCTTGAATCGTTTCCGGATTGTTGGCATAATATCAGTCCTTCACGGTTCCCCACAAAAGAAGTCCAAGGAGGTCAAATCACAGCTCCGAGGGGCTCATTTGACATTGACAAGCCGGCTGATAACACGTTTTGGGAATTTGGTGCGCAAAAGATCGATTGTGTGGCATGGTGCGCATTCCTGCATAAACCAATGGTCGTCCATAATTTCAGAAAAAAAAAATCGGTTAACGTGGCTCTGTAACGCCCACCGTTGACCGAAACGTTGTTCCCGTCCTCATTTTCGAAGAAATATGGTCCAATGATGCCACGACTCCCCAATCCGCACCAAACTGTCACTCTCTGTGGATGCATCCGCTTCTCGAGAATAACGTGTGGGTTTTCCGAGCCACAGATGCGGCGATTTTGTTTGTTAAAGTAGCCGCCGAAATGAAAATGCGCCTCGTCAGAAGAGATGATTTTTCGCCCAAAATCGTTGTCCAATTCAAGCTGCTCTAAGGCCCAAACGAAGCGGATGGTCATACGCCTGCTGAGTCAATTGGACCTTGTAAGCGAATAGTCCGAGATTTTTGTGCAGAATTCTTGAGCTGTTGAGATCGATGGCCAGTTGATTTCATGAATTCAGTCTCACACTCGGCTACAGCAGCCACATTCTCGGCTATGCCGACGGGGACCGTGAGTGTTGTCCAGTAGCAAGCCAGTCTCACGAACTTTTTGCACAAACTTGCGTACAGCAGGCGCGGTACTGTTTGAGATACTGCCACTGGCACCAACTTTGAGTTGATTTTTCTCTCCAAATCGCTGTCAGATATACGGGCACAACTCCTTTCTCTGCTTTAAGGTATAACCATCAAGTCTTGAAGCAAGAGGCTGCTTTATTTACCCTGAATATGAAAACTAGCCTGATCTCGCTTCAAGTACTTTGGAAGGTTCATGGTGCTGGCTGCGTGAGTCTGAGCCGGGAAATGTGCGGCTTAGTCTGAAACAGGGTAATAATTAGGTATAGCCATGGCGCTGGTAACCAGATTCAGCTATCTCTCCCACATTCTGTCTAGGTTCCGTTTCGAATCCTTAAGACACTTGGACTTGGACGCTCGGTACCTTCCTGTGCAACATTCAGCGTCTAAGACCCTCGAAGAAGGATTTACTATTCACAATCGTCTTCACAACTAAGTGGTAGAAATCAACACCACCCCTTAGGGTCGTTTTGCACAAGTTAAACACCAATAAACTCAAATGGACCGTAAAAAACGCTATTCGATATCTCAGCGGCGTGGCTTATGGTTATTTTACGATGCAATCGCATCTGCATGACAACGTGTGCAGGCACTTTGCCGTCAGAAGCTCAAATCGGTCATAAAAATGTTAACCCACAGGGGGAGGCGGAGAGACGACACACACACATCACTTGGTCGTCATTTGGATTGTTCCTTCGTTTTTTTTTTTTTTTGTCACCCAACTGTCTCCTGCACTGCAGTCGCACTGTGATTTGTCCAACAAGTTAGTCTCGCGTTATGAGTGTTTGTATGGAGGGATTTAATGGATCTGTGCTCGTATATCCTTTCGCCAGAGGAGACGATTCTGTGTCACGTCACCGGAGTTAAGATGGCACATCCCAGTTTATTAGTTTCGTTTACCATCGATCACACACATATCCTGTGAGGCGGTGGGCGTTGGCGTTGGCGTTGGCGTTGTCGGTGACACGAATGCAATTGATATGACAGATACGTGACATCAAGTGGTTCAGGAGATGTGCATTCAATGAGAGTCTCTGGTATCTATTCTCTCGATGCGATGATTGATTTACATGGTTAAGAGCGGAAGAAGTTGATCGCACTTTAAGTGCATAACCGCCGAATCGAAGCTCTGTTTAGTGTGATTTATCTAAGGATGTGCATACGAGTGTGCATCTTCCGAATGACCGACATTAGCCAAGCCAAACGTCCAGAGAACAAAGCCTCAACTATCATCATCTACCGGTGCTGCTTATTTATGGCGATTTTGTGTGCAGCGCAGCATAAATTCTTTTTTTTTTCCCTCCTTTTACAAATTATTGTTGCAACGCGTGCAGTAAATTTGTTCCACTCATATGCAGCTTCCAGACGGAACACCGACCGTGCCGTGAAAATTCTGCGCTCCATAAATAATGTAAATATGGACACAAGCCAATGCCTAACGCAGGAGGAGGCAGGTGGAAGCGACTACTCCTCGTTGACTACCAACCAGGTGTATGGACTTCCCAAATAGATAAGCGATGCGCCGCCATAAAAGGAATCGGACAACCAAGCACTTGAATCATCGCGCACAGCGATGTCGAACGGGAACGCAATAACGCGCGCACCCCTTTTTCGGAGGCCAATAAATCCAGCAGTAGTTGCACAAAGACGTCAAGGATTTGTACTTGCAACTTGTACATGTGTGTGTGTGTGTATGTGTGCGTGTGTATGACATGTCACCAGCGCTAGGAGTCATAAATTTTCTGCGCTGACCAGCCGCCTGGAAAGAGAAGTTTAATCGATGGCGATGGACACACTTAAATGTGTCAGGATTTTGATTTACTCCTTTGGCATCGTTGAACCAGAAAGAAATTGAGGACAGGTGCGTACGAGCCGAGCGGTTCGATCAAAGTGCGTAGCGAGTGGGGTGTGCGACGTTTAGAGCTCATTGGTCAAGGTTCACTAAACACCTCCTGACACACGCACCTGATCGATGGACGACGTAAGAGAACAAAAAAAAAAAGGGTTGCAGTTGGCAGCGCAAATGAGCCGTGCGCCCATAACCGTTTATTACTTCCATTAAAAGGCACCTTGCTACCCAATATGGATGGAAACCCTGATCTCCCGCCCCTCTCTCCCCGCAAACACTGACAAGGCACACAGCATTCCTTTGCAATAAAATGTTGCAAGAGGAGGAATTGCATTTTATGCGACGAATGCGCATTTGGCAGCGGCGGTGGCGGCGGCGGTGCGCATCCCTAATGAATTTATAATTGGCTTCGGGTAAATGACTGCATTCCATAAGGCATGACACAATGCCTTGTTGTAGCCATAGGCAGCTGATGTTATATATGGCATCGAGGGGATCGCAAAATTTATGAATCCTTTTTGTTGAATTAGTGATACTATCATCGTAGTCAACAATGGTGGTGGTGATGCTCCTGCTGCTGGTGCTGCTGCAGCATCGACAATGTCTTCTCTTAATCAGGCCAAGTGTATGAGAGGCACACAGACCTTGTCATTTATGGAGGCGACCATGTGATGTGATCATGATAATAATGATCTCCCTTTGCTTGTTGAAATTGATGTTTTGCTCTGATGGTGGTGCGAACAAAAAATACAAAAATTGTTTAATGTGCTGCAAGTGATGGCTGAACTTGGTCCTTTTACAATTTGTCGTCCCTTCCTATAGTAGTTCTGTTTTGGATCTTATCTGTTTGTATTATCTCTGATTTATGTATATAACTCGGCTTAAGAGAACACAGTCGATCCCTCAAACACACAACACTTAGCCCAAACTTGGTGGGTTTCGTAATAAAAGAAAAATATATGGAGAAGAAAATAATCTGAGGACCTTTTCCAAAACAGATTATCGAGGCTTAAATGACCTGTCATGGAACTAAACTAAGCCTGTAAGTTTAAAGTCAGTTTAAAAGATCTGCGTGCACAATTGGCTCATTCTCTGTGCTAGACATACTCACCTACGGCCTGTAGAGGTCTTTGAAACCCAATCTTTCTTTTATTTTCTTGACCAGACTTTTGTGTTCCACTGGTTTTTATAAACAGGGACATGGTTTGTCGTAAAGGCAACGTAGAATATCTCAAACCTAGAGCTCGGACGAGTGGACGATATTGGACAAATTCTTAGATGCTTTTGAAGCTCAGTCAGACTTCTGTGCCCTGAGCCAGAAGTACATCCCCAACCAATGTTTAGTAAATAGCAAAGCAATTGATGAAAATTAAGTCAAACGCGGTGCATGGTATGTATCCACAGAACGTCTTTCATGCCTCCACCCATTCGAATTCAAGGAACGAATGAATTTCTAGAGAGGTCGGTCCTGTAATAGTGATATGAAAAGCAAAACACCTGTCAAAATGCTGCAAAAATACTAAAAGTTCTGGAGTCAATAATGACCTAACATGAACATATGCTCTGTAGGACTATGATAAGGGTTTGTGAATCCGCTTACCACAGATAAAATGTTCTCACTGTGAAAACCTTTCGTAACAGTAAGGGGTAAGCAGGCATTACCACAATTTAGTGAAAGAAGTCAACAGGACATATCCTGAACGGAATTGAAGCTATTGACTGCAAGGACAGGCTGTTCCAGACTTCAATAAATAGGTTTATGTTCTTCTTAACGACTGGGTGGAAAAGAAAAAAACTGCAGGAATAAGAATCAATTCCTCGAGATGGCAGGATTGGATTTGAGATTCAAGTTCACGAATAAACCATAAATTGACATACGGGGAGAGTTTTTAATGCACCCGTTGGAATCTGTCAAAGAAAAAAGTCTAGGAGGTAGACGAAGGCTTGGGTATCCAAATAGCTTACGTGAAGTTTACTGGCCGAATGGCAAGGAAAAAGTTCTGTCCTGTTTACCTGATTATGTCTTACGATTGTCCGACTTAAAATTCACGCATTTTGATGTAGTTAGTACTGCTTGCGCTTAAATCCAAGATCCCTGTCTTAGTTTTCTGTTGTATGCCATGTTCTTAAAAGATTCCTCCGATTTTTGCATTCAAAGTCTGTTAAAGCTTGAAAAAATTAAGTAGTTTCCGCTACCAATTGAACTGGATCCCACTGTTCAACGGCTAATCCTAAGTCAATCTTAGGTCAAGATAGGCTTTTACTTACTTAAGGATGATTCTGAACAAAACGGTTGCAATATATTACAGAAGTGTTTCATCAAAACCCAGTCCTATGTGATTTGTCGTTTCTTCTGGATTTTAAACCTTGAAACTCAGGCTTGATAATCGAATGCGCTATCCTCTACACTACAACTGACACTCGGAATAGGCTTTACGAGTACGTCGCATTCGTCCTTGTTTGATCTGCTTTTTCTTAATACACTCGCCAAAGTAGTAGTGAAGTAATCCGATACTAAATTTGATGTGCTGACCGTGCCTTCTATTATCTGTCATAATGCCTCCATCGTTCCTGCCTCCCTTGCAAACTTGTTCGTGACTCTAGTTAATAGCAATCTCCTACTATACTTTGGTCAATGTTTGGTGTTAGTCTTCCCAGTGCTGTCGATGTTTTTGTGGTTTTGCTGTCTTCGTTTAGTTAGTCTAGATCCAGTCGGAAATACTGTTCTCGAAATTTACCAATTCCATGGCACATTTGATAGACTATCCTTTAGCGTTCCTTAATATCTAAAAGGCTAAATCCTTATACTGCACGCTTCTTTCTAATTTACCAACTTCTTCATGTGGAGGCATGCATTTTCATTCCAACATGTCCTTTCTTTATGAACATCGACAACTCTTTTTAGGGTCTTGGCAAGAAATAATAAGACACTCTTAGAGTTTACCTCCTTGTTGCACTCGAGGGTTGAGACCTCTTGGGCTTTTCTCAAATCTATTTTTTTCATAGGTCGTGTTCAGTACTGCCTAGGTTAAGCCTGTCTTTTGAATATTGCCTAACTTAACTTTGAAACTACCTCAGAAAGTAACTTGGTTTATTGTAGGTGCTGTTAGGGCTAAGTTGAAAGCTTGGTTAAAACATAATCAACCTATGATTCGATGGGGAAGCCTTTTAGAACCCTCCAATTCTCAGTAGAGACCCGTTGCTTCTCACCACAACCTTATTACTTAGAAGTTACCTCGGGATTATCATGATTTTTTTGTCTTCGAGATTGTCGGGGTATTACTTTTTGTCTTTCCCTTTGTTAATTGCTGTAC
Organism: Xylota segnis; assembly: GCA_963583995.1. Taxonomy (NCBI): domain Eukaryota; kingdom Metazoa; phylum Arthropoda; class Insecta; order Diptera; family Syrphidae; genus Xylota; species Xylota segnis. The sequence continues at coordinate 6,989,647 of OY757239.1, read as the reverse complement.
ACTTTCATGTTTTGCTGTGCTGTTTGTAGTCATATCTGGGTTACCATCATGAAAATATTGCTTCACTCAACAGTAGAGGAATCACAATGGAACCTTGTGGAATGCCGTACGATTTGTTATCGTTTGATCGTTGTTCTCGTGTTCGCCAGAGTGTAGCCGAAGAGTGTAGCTCCGCAGCTTTCTGCCGATCTCGCGTGCAATTGCATTAATATTTACGCATTCATAAGTCGACCATCAGGAGCCTGCCCAGTTCTCCCAGCATCGCGGAAAACATTGAAATCAAAATTAAAACAAAAACCAAATGAAACTAACCCAATCGACGAGGACGACCACGACGACAATGACCACGACATCCCGCCGACAATTCACATATAAAATGCACATAATACGTCCTCAATGCAATTCGCATCCTTTGGCCTCACTCGGCGCGCTGGCAAAATATATCTCCGTTTAGACAAATCATTGTTCCCGCATCACGTTGCATTGTTTTCACGAACGCGATTCTCATTACCGCAGCAGCATTGGCGGCCTACACACAGAGCTTCCCGTTCGCACGGATCCTTAAAAAAAAACAAAAAAAAACCAAAAACCCCTCCAAGAAGTTTTTATTTTCTCTTCTTTCTCTCTCTCTTCGTTATGTGATTTATTCGATGTGTCAAGTAAAGCGTTCAATTAGACCTTAAACTGTGCGCTGTCGTCCCGCACAGATATTGTCCTCGTCCTCGTGGAAGATGCGATGCGCGACGACGACGACGACGACGACGACGACTGAGATGACGATGGGGCCAAGGGAGCAAGGATCCTGCAACCAACAAATCAATGACCATCGTCATCATCGTCAGATGCGCTTTGGGATTCTCGCGCGCACTTTGGAGAGCAAGAGTCGGAGCAAAAGGATGTGCTGTGTGCAGCGAAATTATTTTGCGAAAATTGCTGATGATGAACGCGTTTGCTGCTTAATGGCGATTCACTTTGATCGTAAATATTTTCCGGCATACAAACGTAAATCCACAAGGACTGTCTGTGTCGGTCGGTTGTACCACATATAGTATAGACTTTGGCAGGATGATGGATATGGCCGGTGTCTGGTGAGGCTGTTTGCTGCATCGTCTGGGCCAAGTGAATTATTTAATGTGGCCGAATGCGGGCACAAACGGCAGATTCATTGAATCCCAACACTGACATAGTGGATCTGTGAATTTGTTGCTCCTGCTGCGTGTCCGCTCTCTCGCTCTCTTGGGCCTGTTTCCAATCGGTTTTTGCTGTTTTTTTTTTTATTTTTTTCAATGCGGGTGGATTGAATGAGGTGGGAATCGTAATGAGCTAATTTATGGTCAATTGATTATTTACTGGCATTCGGAAACATCAATTACTGGGGCCTGGTCAATACTACACAGAGGTACATGTAGTACCCACTCTTGAGATGGCAGGGAGGATGCCAATGTCGATGCCGATGCTGATGCTGATGCTGATGTCTGCCTAAGTGCGTGTGCAGACTTAGTTCTGCGAGTTATTACTCGTCGTGGTGGCAAATGGCAAATGATTGTGCTCAAAGATGGACGGCGTCGATAGAGAGTTAAGGCCACTTGGAATGGGGTACTCACTGCAGTTCGGTGCACACGCAGAAAACGAGCTCGTAATGGGCGCACAAATTGAACAATGTTGTTTGGGAATTATGTTTATATCAAATCATTAGGTTGGTGACCCTTCATCAGTTTTGGCTTGTGAGTGCCTGGGAAAGGTGTGCGAAATAGGCTCGCGGAATGTCGTACTATTTGTTATGCGAGACTTATTAGTGGACTGTTGAAGGTGACGCATAATTTATCCTAGTCTTTAGAATTTCAGGCCATTTTCGAAAGTCATTTGGACGCTATTGATTCTGAACACCTTTTGGGTCTATAGCAATTTGTCACTCAAAATGGAACAACCAAATCCATTGGTTCATAGTCGTTTACCTACGGGCATTTTTCAAAGACTTAGACCATAATTGTGGCTAAGATCTAAGAACCTTTACTTTTCCCAGTGGGATTCTAGGCGACATTCTATGGAGTGTAAGCTATGACACACTATATGAGGCTCTGGGCTATCAAAAGTGTTGAATGGATAGTGTAGAAGGTATCACTCAACGCCATCTCAACAGCAAACTATCTGCCTACCTTTAAATAAGGTTTATAGGCATTTCCACTGCTGGTCCTTCCTGGATTTACATACATATACCGACTAAAACCAACTACTTTCCTCATTCAAGCTTTTCATAGAGAACACGTTAACGTTATAGCTTTGGTTCCCGGGTTTCTTTCTTTCTCATAACTGCCGAACTTTTGCCAACTTCCTGGTGTTTAGATCTCTTAAGATCTATTCCTGCTAAGGTGTATCGTGTCCTTATGAATTTTGGAGACAAATTTATAGAATTGCACCTCAATTTATGTGGTAGCTTAGCTTGACTCCCAGTTGTTATTTTATTCACCAGTTGCCGTTTATTTCCTGATCAAAGTATCGCCGACTCCCGAGAGAAAGGCAATGTGCTACCATCTATGTTAGTTCGCTGCAAATCTATCTACCTTGCCACCACTAATGCATCCGACTCAGCATACCTTAGGACAAAATGTTTTTCCAAATTCGTCCAGTACCTCGAGTCCGAAAAGATCTCCTAAAAGATCCTTCAGCTCCAGATAGGATTACTTGCCTTCTTTTGAAGAAGTGTTCTTTTAACTGGCGAATCTTCTGTGTAAGCTCTTCCTCCTGTCATATCCTGCAGTCATTTTGTGCACGTCCAGCCGATCTCTAAAAGAGCGACAAAACCTTTCCTTCAAACTTACATTGTACCTAACCTAAAAATGTAGTTGTAGTCTGTCTTGAAATCTCTAATGCCTTCAATAGAATTTGGCACATGGCAGTCCAAGTCTATGACCTCGGTAGCATCTTCTCATAATGGTCTGCAAATTTAAGTAATTCGTCAATATTAGTTTTATTGGATGGGTATAAAAACATCTACCTTATTCTTAACTAAACCTGGTATATCCCAGAGGAAAGTGCTCTCTCCGACCTCGTTTTTAAAATGTATTAACGACCTTCCCTCTCTTACTCTGAATAAAACCCATTCCTTTACGGGTGACAGTACTCTTAACTTCGCTTATTCTTTGACGAGTCCAGGGCTAAGACCCCAAGGTATGGAGTCTCACAGCCAGCGGATATCGACTGAACTCTGTTCACTGATCCAATCAACAGAATTGAGCTTGCCTCGTCAAAAAAACAAGTGCTGTGTCAAAGTGTCAAAGTCTCGAAATCGAATCCTAATGATGGAAGTTGGTGGAAGGATACTTTAACTAAACTGCAATTTATTTGGTGTTCACCTACGGTCCTTTGCTCTAAGTGATTCACACGATGAACAAAACGAATGATCATGTAGTCTCAGGATGTCATCATCATATCCTAGGACACAACATTGATATGAAAGTCGGCTTAAGGGTTCAAAATTTTCTTGTCACCTTTGACATCACAGACTCGATCTCCCATTCTTCTATGGGCTGCCGGCAGTAGATTGTGGGCTATGAAGACATCGATGAACAGTGTCAGCTGTGGTCTATTGAATGATAAGAGTTCTCTCGTCCTTTGTCCACTTCATCTAGCATTAGCGCCTACTGGGTTGTTGGACCTTTTCTATCTAGCTCCTTGGAAGCTCATATGTCCCGGTATCCAGCATAGCGTGATGCTGTGCCTAGAACTAAGGGTTATTAGAGGACACATTCACGTTAGATCATCTTGCGGTGGTGCTATGTCCGACGTGGTAACCTCCCGGTTTATCCTAAGAGTATATTCCTCTCATATGTAAATAGGACCAGTTAAGTTTTCTGTGGGTTGATAAGAGAAACCACATCGTATGATCGATCTAGTTCCAGGATTGAAGAACGTAGGTGCAGCTCAATCATCCAATCAAGATCTGAATGAGCCACGGAGAGGGAATACGCCTATGATCTTTGCAGCATCACAGGAATGGTCCTGTCTGGTCCCGGGGACTTGTAGGACGAGAAGGTGTCAATTGTCCGGCCAATTGTGTGCTGATTGATGTCGCTTAACTATTCTCAAGGGGGTATGGATTGTTGAAGGAGCAACCGGGAAGGAACTGCGAGTTGATGAGTTCCTCCAAAGTATACAAATAGGAGCCAATCCAGGTCCCATCTTGTTTTCAGAAGAATCCCAGAACTGTTTGCATCTTTCATAAGTTTTCTAAGCATAGTAGCATCTTTTGTGTTTTCGATGTCGGTACTCGGATTATAGAGAGATGTGTCATCCCTCATTGTATAACAAAAACTTTCCTTTTGAAATTTTTTGCTTTACAATAACTAAGTTTGTTAAGGACCTCGTAAATTACCCTCCTTCCTGCTCTCACAAATCTGTACGTGATGTTCCAGCACACAACTAAAAAATTGTTCCCAAAAATTCTGACTCATTTCCCTCCTTTATCCCATAAAATCGCCATAATTCTACCCTTCCCGGCGGATTACCTTGTGCGGTAGCCCCTGCACTACAATGAGTCTCTGTGTGTTATTTGCATGGAATATGGAATCCTCGTCTCGTCCGCTGAGTCATAATCTTCGAAAATCAAAATTGGATCCGTTTCCCCAAATAACATATCAATTTATGAAACGTTTAATTTCGTTTCCTAATTATTGGCATTTCGACTTCAATTCGCAACACATCATTTTTTTAAATTTATAATTTATAGCATGTATTTTTTAGAAATTCAAAAACTCACCCGCCTTAGGCGTCCCAATAGGATAATTGCTAACGTTTGCCTGGATATACAGTGAGCGTCAAAAGTGAGTAAACACCCATTCGATGTCCGAAGTTATATGTAATTTAGACAAAAAAATAAATAAAAAGAGAATTTCAAAACATCAAATAAAAGCTTTATTCAATTGTAATACAAAAAAAATAAACATAAAAATTTAAAGTAAAATTAATGCACTTTTTTCTAACAAAAACTAAACATACTCCATATTTTATGCGTCAAAAGTAAGTAAACACCATGCCGCCTCCCATCGTTTAGTATTAATCAGTTGGATTTACTGTTATAGTTTTTCATAGATATTATTGAGGAGGTAAGTCCTTCTCTTTACTTCACTTCAGAGTGTAAGCTTATTGTGATTAAAGACTTAACAGCAGTGCAATTCGATTTTATTATAACGAGGAGTGAAATTTCTTTGGAAACGCGGAAAATTATAGTTAATTTGAGGAAAAAGGGGAAATCATATCGGGATATTGGCGGAATAGTTAATAGAAACCATGTTTCGGTAAAAGAAATTATCGATAAATACAAAAAATTTAAAACATTGGAAAATTTCAAACGGACGGGTAGGCCAAAAAAGCCTAATAAAAGAGAAGAAAGACAAATTGTGATTGAAGTGAAAAAAAATCCCAGTTCAAGTGCTCTTAAAATCGCAAAAAAATTATCAATAACAACCGAAAAACAAGTTAGTGCGAGTACTGTTCGGCGAACCCTACACAAATCGGGCTTACATGGTAGAAGTGCTAGGAAAAAACCATTGATATCTAAAGCCGATAAAAAAAATCGTTTAATATTTGCAAAAAAATATATAAATAATGATATTTCGTTTTACAGACGAAAGTAAATTTGAAATTTTTAAAGGCAATACAAATAAAAAAATTTGGAGAGAAAAAAACAAAGAATTCAGTGAACAAAATGTAAGGAGCACTGCAAAACATGGGGGAGGTTCAGTGATTGTGTGGGGGTGTATGGCGGCGTCTGGGGTTGGGAATCTTGTCCTCATTGATGGTATAATGAATAAACAAGACTATCTTAACATCCTAAGGAATAACCTGCAACCGAGCGTAGACAAATTAGGTATGCTTAGCAATTGGATCTTTCAGCAAGACAATGATCCTAAGCATACCGCGCGGCTCGTTAAAGAATGATTGCTTTACAGGACTCCAAAACAGCTCGATCACCCTCCACAATCGCCGGACCTAAACCCCATAGAACATTTATGGGATCATTTGGACCGAGAAATTCGCAAAAGGACCATCAAAGGCAAAGATGACCTAAAAAAGGCATTGATTGAAGAATGGGCTCAAATATCTTTTGATACTACAAATAAACTTGTTTTATCCATGCCACGAAGACTTAAATAAGTCATAAAGTCTAAAGGTGGTCTAACAAAATACTAACTTTTTAATTTAAGATGCTATATTTATGAATTCCCACAACAAATTACAGATGTTTACTTACTTTTGACGCATAAAATATGGAGTATGTTTAGTTTTTGTTAGAAAAAAGTGCATTAATTTTACTTCAAATTTTTAATTTTATTTTTTTTGTATTACTATTGAATAAAGCTTTTACTTGATGTTTTTGAAATTCTCTTTTTATTTATTTTTTTGTCTAAATTACATATAACTTCGGAGATCGCATGGGTGTTTACTCACTTTTGACGCTCACTGTATATAAAATATAAAACGCGAAATCCGCAGCAAATAATGGAGCTCACCGACTGCATCGAGACATCGTTTATAAGCCATTTAAGTTCAATTAATAAAATGTTTTAAGCAAAACATCCAAAACGAAAAAAAAAACAAAAATGGTGCTGCAGCGATGCTGCGATAAAATTGACTCAGCCGCTGTCTGGCTTTGGCCCAGAGACCGGGGGAGACCAGTAATTTCATTTCTAAATGATGACCCATAATTTGGGTAGAAATTGTTTGACGGAAAAAAAAAGTTGAAAAAATATTAAAATTATGACTAAATAACTGAGATGAATGGGTTGGGAGTTCGTTTTTGTGTTTTGGGAAAATACATAAATTTAGAAATTTCGACTGCGTGTGGTTGGGTTTTGAAGGGATTTGGCGCGGTTTTTTCTACGTGTTGCGTGAGAGTTTTTCACGAGATGTATTATCATTTTTGTTTCCAAAATATGCTAGATACCCTCTAGCCAAAAGCTCTTGCAAGATAAAGTATGTGCTCATCGAACGAATGGTGTCAATTCCATCACCCAATCAACGATAGTATGAGGTTGTGCGTGATCAGGCTTTAAATCTGGTGCCGATTGGCCCTTATAACCAAAATCTTAGTACGAAATCTGGTGCGAAGAAGACACACTTCGGTTTTCAGTTACACACTCGATGAACTCGAACTGTAGTCTCCACATCACTAACCTGTTCAGTACAGCTCTCCGAGAAGACACTTAATGATTGCCACAAGCATTACAAACCATCCATTATCCATATTAAATAGCTTCCTACTTTTAACTTATCAAAAGCCATGGCAATGACAGTTGAATGTTGACAGTTCAACAATGGGGCCAAGTTTAAAATGACACCTCTTGTTGGATGAGCTTTTAAATATGAAATTTTACTCTAACATTGGTAAGGATCTCGCGACGCTTCGCACAAATTATAATTACTAAAGAATCCTTACAGTATTCAGACTTAAATCCCTGCAACAAGTAGAAGTTTCGCTATAGAAGCCAGTCTAAACTTTCTCCAAGGTATGAGAATACATTACTTAAAATGCCAATCCAACAAGGTAATTGCTAAGTACAGTAGAGATCATTCGCAACAAGGTTAGGAGCATTCCATTGGTACCAGGCGCTATAAAATATTGACTGATGCAACTGAGTAGCAAGAAACTATTCCTTCCAACTTGATCTAAGTTTGTTGAAAGGCTGCTAGGTGCAGACCCAAAATACCTTTCATTTCATAAAAAATTATCGCCTTACGTCTCTTTACTTTTCAAAACTTTAACCCTGGCTTAGTAGTTGCAATATTAAGCCAGGATCCAAGGTCGAAATCAGTTGTCTCAAAATGTAACGAGAAATTTCTCAAAATAGGTTTAAGTTGAGGAAAGAATTTGACTGGGACTTTAATGATTGAAAGATAGGCTTTGAGCTAAATTAAGCTTCACAATTATCAAAATTTAATCCTTACTTCTTTTCAGGTACATGATGCTGAATTAGGATTAAATCAGAGGGTATACGTCCAGAAGAAATGATCAAGAACAGGATTTATATGTGAGGGACAGCCTTAGTGTTTTGTGATCAATGAAATTTCCAACAAGGCTCTAAGACACACTCCTCCCCAAGGTAACATTTCGGTTAGGACAATGATCAACTCAGCTTATGCATACTTTATTTATGTATCCATCCTTTTACTTAGACATCAGTATAGTTACAACCATATGACATCCAAACCAGCACACATATCTCATCCATACATGGGGTTCATGAAATGGTTCAAATCTTTGTAAGTACTCTTTTAAGTTCGATATTGACAAATAAATTCTAGCATTCCATTCATTTCAGGCTTAATCAAGGCCTTCACTAGGGAAGCATATCATAAACACAGAAATGTGGATTCTCAGCTCCTCGCCAACAAATGACATTTAAAGTCTGGCTTTTACTTGGCTCAACGTTCAATAACGTTTTGTTCACATCGCTACAGGAGAACTCGTAAGATTAAGACATTCATTAGCTGGATTCGATCAACCAAGGATTCATTTCAACCAATAGTCTGTTGAATTCGAAATTCCTGACAAAGCCTGGCTTCCAGAGAACCCAAACTTGGTCAGATTCGCTTAATGTTTTCGAACGGCCACACCAACTTTCTTTATGAACAAACAAAACCATGATACGATAGAAATCCCTCTACACATCAGTGAAATTGGCCTTCTGAGATTTAAGAGAAAAAGTAAAAGAGCATCATCTGCATCCATGTCAAGTTCTCAAAAACATAAAATAAGCCCATCACTACCGTCTTTAAATGCAGCCCTAGAGTAGCCTTTAAGCCTTAAAAACTAAGCCCATATTGTCATGTAAAAAACTTTAAACTTATTTCAATAAAATCGATCGAACTTCCTCAAGCACTGTTTGTTTTATTGTACTTTAGTAACAAAAATACTATCTCAGCCACGCCCCCAAACGCCCACCTACTTCCTTTTACCAAATCATAAAATTCAGCAAAAATCACTTTCATCTCCTTCCAATTTGAAAAAAAAAAACAAAAATCAGTGAAAAATTCAAAAATTTCCGAAAAACACCAGGCGACCAGGCGCTGACAATAGGTGTCCCAGCTGAAATTTTTATTTTTTTTTTGACTGGTAGCTAGAGATGTGCAGTTGATGAAAAGCTGATAGAGATGGGGTATAACAAAAAAATTGCGAAGCTGGGCATTTTGGACAAATAGGAGAGTCAGTGGAAATTAGGGATGTACAAGGAATATGAAGCATCTTTTATGTTTTTAATATAAATAAAACATGTAGAATTATTTTTGTATGTAACATTTATTGGTAATAAAGGTTTTACATAGAATTTTTAATGTATTTCTGATAAACCTAATATTTCTGGAGTATATTAAGGCCTTATGATTAGATGTTGATCCTGATTCATTGGTAAGCTTCTAACACCATCTTGTTGCTGTCATAATTTGTATTATTTGAGATGAGGAAGGTCTGATGATGTCTTGTTTTTTGGTAAGTGTTGAACGTAAGAGAAATCAGAGAATATATTTGGTGCTGGAGTCTGCTCGAGTTTTCAATTTTCGAAGATGAATAGCAGCTTGATGATGATAATGATAATATGATAGACAAGTTGAGGGTACTTAATTTTGATTTTCCAAAGACTGTGATGAATGCACTCATTTCGTTGGAAGATAGATGATACCTCGTTAATTTTGTGTTGGTTTCGGATCCTCCCGATGATCCTAGAATAAATAAGAAAAAAATCATAAGTGACAGTCAATAGGGTGAACAATTCTTAAGGATAGTTGTACTTGAAATGTGAACATATAGAATGAATTGTACACTTCGAAGCAATTTATTCCCCTGAAGGAATTAACCCTCCGCTTATATTTTACATTCAAAACTTTACATCTTGGAAAGAACATCATATCAGTATGTAAGTATATAAATCGTTTAAGGACGTAAGTACATATGTTATGCACTTGAGTTTCAGTTAACAATATCACAGCAGAAATCAGACGAAGGACAACTCTTCTAAAAGCACTAGCTAGATTAGGCCTTATACATTTTGTAGATGAATGAGGCATGAGGTTGATCTACTGCACAGGGTGACTGAAACATATCAATGACCACAAGCGTCTTAAGAGTTTTTCAAGACTCTGCTCAGCATATGTTCATATGTTTAGCCTTTATCGCAGTCTCTGATGTTGCTTGTGAGTCGTATTAGGCGAAGAGAAAGGATGATTGCAGCCAAAGGAGTACAGTCTCACTCGGGTCTCAACGGATCCGCTGTAAGTATTAGTGAAAAGAGCGTACAAGTATCAGTCCATGGCAGGAACGCCTCTCCTCAACCATCCCGTGTTCGTTACAAATTTTGGGTAGGAGGCATATAAGCTTGTTAGCTAAGGTCGTTTAAGGAGAGTTGGAGCTTGTGCACTCTCAGAGGAAGTGCGGGTTGTCTTCCTTTACCACCATGTCGCATAGGTCGGTGCTGTTGATTCCCAAACTTTTGAGGTAGGTCACCATTGGGTTGTGTTTGGTTATGAAGATACCAAAGAGGAGGGTCAGTTGTGGTCTGCCGAGTGAGAGCTGTCTCCAAACACGACACGAGGAGAGTACAATCTACCTAGCAATGACCATGTTGTGGAAGTCCAAGAAAATTTTGGATGTGAGATGCCTGTTGTTTTGACAGCGATCTGTTAATAGGTCGTTTGATTTGATGCATATTCTAGCTGATTCATTAATCCTTTCATTCTCTTGAAAGCCCTTGTCTCAAGAAATCCAGAGCGTGATGCTGTGGCTTGAGCTGGGGGATTTAAGTTCATTAGATCTTTTGACCAGCTTTGAATTCGTTATGATGGAAGCGATGGCTTTACTGATTGACGTTCAATGTAGATCCAAGGTGATATATAGACCACAGTATCCTCAAAATTTGGTATGATGTGAGCGAACACTATTTTTGACCAGCTATCTGTTAGTAGCTTTGGGTAACATTCGATTGGTGTCTGTTTTTCTTGCTAACTCATCTGTCCCTTCGTTTCCGTGGACACTCCTAAGCCCAGGAAGCTAACAGAGTGTAAATTTATGCCCTAGAGTGGGGGATTTAGGTTCGTCTTCAAATTGCTTTATCATTTTTGAGTTTATCACGGCTTTCTTTGGAATTTCAGTACGCTATCAGATCTTACCGAAGAACGTTTAACCTTCATTGAAACTGTGTTTATGTAGTCAGGGGATAAGCTTCTATTGTAATGTAATGATGGGGAAGTAAACTCAATGAACAAATTAAGTTAAATTTACAACGAAACGTAACTCTTCTTAAATTAGTGAAGATTTCCACCTTTCATTGCAGGAGTGTCCTCCACTCACCCGTGGCCTAGACCTTCAGTAGGTACCTGAAAACTTGTCAAACCCTCTACACGTCGAGTCATTTCACGACCTACCCTCTTTGGTACTGGTAAACTTCTAAGAAAAAAAAAGAAGAAAGAAAAAACTTCCTGCAATCGGCATATTCCTTTTTAATATTTTCAACTTACTGCACACAGAAGCTGGCCCTCAAGCCCATTGAAACCCCATTTATGAAAACTTGTAAAACCTCTATTTCGCCAAAGAACCAGAGTAGTCAGTGAAAAGTTCCTTGCACAAGCTTAATTATTTCCTACCAATTAATTTAGCGTCGGAACTTTGTGCAACGAAATTATTATCCTTCCCCCAGAGGCCGCCATTAGGCAAAGCCTGGTGCCTCCGTACCTCCATACCTCACCAGGCCCGTCCGTCGGCATCATCTCTCTCTTTCTCTCAGCACAAATACCAAGCACAGTTCTCTTGGAACAAAAATTATCCTTTTCCTTGAAAGAATTTTCTTTTCAGAACTTTGAAGCATTCGTTGGTTTTGTGCCGCCCGAATTGTAAATAAAAAGATCTCATTAAAAGTTTAGCGACTCTCTCTCTCTCTCGCTCTAGGTCCTTGTGTATTAACTGAAACCAAACCAAATCAGGAACTCGCCCGCCACAAGTTGCAGTGCAAAGGATTGGTAGGTCCTACCAACTCTCCTTTTTGAAGTGCCTGGTCCCAGTCATCGCAAGGAAGAAAACTTTAAGCGAATGAAAGAAAGCAAAAATGTTTTTTTATATAAATCTTAATTTGCATCGGGGTCGTTCGTCCTCCTCGTCCCGTTCCGTTCCGGCTCGTCCGTAAGAAAGTTTTTCTTATGGAAAATTAATTTCCTTCCCAAGCAAAGGAGAACATGTCAACGAGAATTACATTCGCATAGTTTTGTAAAGCAGCGCTCTGCACTGTCCCATGCAGTCGCAGTCCCTTTTCATTGAGAAAAGGATATCCAACCAACGAAGGAATCCGATTGCATGAAAGCATTTCGCCTGTCATTAAATGTTCCTTGTTGCAATTTTTTATTGGAAACGTTTTGCCTTTTGTGAAACTACTCGTAGCACTGCACCTACATAGGTCCTTCGTTGAAACTATTTTCAAGAATTGAAAGGATAATGGTGCTGGCACATACGCGCGGATGTGTGTGCCCGTATATGGGTGGCGTCGTCTTACCCATCCTCCGTGTGTAATTATGAAGTTTTTTAATTAAAGTAAGTTTTAAGTAAATGGGGAAATTATTTAAAAATTTATATTTTCTGTTTTTTTTTTTTGTTTTTGGTTTTTCATTGCTTGTTGGGAATATTCAAAGGATTTTCTTTGGATTTTCTGCAATTTGTTGAATGCGCTTCGACGAGATGGCGGAAATGTGCGCCACGGCACACCAGGACACCAGCAGCACGGTGTAGCGAAATTTTTATTGCAGTAGTTCTACAGTTGGTATGTTAATTACTTGGGAATTTTTGAACATATTCATAAAAATAAAATGGAAATGACTGTTATGGGGTTATGTTGCGGAACTCCTTCATATGGGATAAAGTTTTCGGAAATTGAAAATTCGGTTACGGAAATTGGTTCTTTGCAAAGTTTTCTCTGAAAATGCAATTTAGTCATAAAAAGAAAAGCGGGAAAGGGTAACGTTTTGTTTGGAAGTACTTAAGCCGGGTAGGGTTACGCTTGGTGCAAATGACTGAAGAGGTGTGGGACTATTAGTGCTCGTGTGAAGGGAACTACAGGTGTTGGACAGACGTCCAGATTGATTGCTGTCATGGCCATTCTAGCAATTGTAGAGGTGTAGACAAATTGTCCTTTTGAGAGCTAAGTTCAAGGTATATGTACACGCATTTGGGCTTAGGAGCAAAACAGATGTCCGCGGGTTTGACCGAGAGCTGCTTTGGATATAAATTCGACTGTGATTTTCAGTAACACCAAAATTAAATTTTTTACAAGGCATTACAGACATCGACTCCTATCGTAACTGGAGGACCTGGAGTTCGTCATCTGACACTAATCCCAAAGTGGCTTCAATGACGTCTATAACAAAGCATATACATATGTACTGGTAAATCAGAAAAGTTCCCTGATCCAACGGAAATGCAATCTCCTCTCCTATAGCATTTTGGGTAAAGCGGGCGGAACTGAACAAAAACAACTTAACCAGAAAAATAAATCGGATGATTTAGACTTTGTAATGGGGTGTCCCTGGGCCAAGCATGGAGAATGTCCCTTGAAATGCAATATCGTCACATATCTTCTTGCCCTTAGTCTTTTGGTTCAAATGGGCGAAGCTGAATAAAAGATTAGAAGCAAAAGAACGCAATTCGGATGATTAGACTTTGGTGTACTCAGTTGCCCGCTATTTAGCATTTGGGAAGAAATGGGGTGTACCTGGGTCAAGCAAGGAGAATGTCCCTTGAAATGCAATATCGCCGCATATCTCCTTTCCCTTAGTCTTTTGGGTCAAATGGGCGAAGCTGAATAAAAGATTAGAAGCAAAAGAACGCAATTCGGATGATTTAGACTTTGGTGTACTCAGTTGCCCGCTATTTAGCATTTGGGAAGAAATGGGGTGTCCCTGGGCCAAGCATGGAGAATGTCCCTTGAAATGCAATATCGTCACATATCTTCTTGCCCTTAGTCTTTTGGTTCAAATGGGCGAAGCTGAATAAAAGATTAGAAGCAAAAGAACGCAATTCGGATGATTTAGACTTTGGTGTACTCAGTTGCCCGCTATTTAGCATTTGGGAAGAAATGGGGTGTACCTGGGTCAAGCAAGGAGAATGTCCCTTGAAATGCAATATCGCCGCATATCTCCTTTCCCTTAGTCTTTTGGGTCAAATGGGCGAAGCTGAATAAAAGATTAGAAGCAAAAGAACGCAATTCGGATGATATAGACTTTGGTGTACTCAGTTGCCCGCTATCTAGCATTTGGGAAGAATTGGGGTGTACCCGGGTCAAGCACGGGTAAAGCTCACTATCGTCACATACCTCTTGCCTTTAAAATGGTCAAATATGCTTCATGTCCTACAATCTTGAATGTTCTAATTCTGGTCCAACAGTCCCTACAGCTTTGGTTTTTTGCCTATGGACTAGCTAGCCCTAGGACTCGTGTCTCTTAAAAGAAAAACAACATCGTCTGTAGAACTATTTCGCCGAACCTGGCTTACTTTTGACAGTTCCAAAAAAATTCTTTTACCTGCACCAAAAGTTTGCACTATCCACGCAGTACGATTGCCTCCACATGATCTTCTAGATTTCAAGGTAATGAATGTGGTCACATTCAGCTTTGCAGTGGAGATACTCGAAATGGTTTTCGTAGAGTTTTCTGCGAGATGTGTCTCATTGTAAACCTTCGATCAATCAGCCAGGACTTCTAAAAAATAGACACTTGCTTTGTAACATGTCTAAGAACCATTGGACAAAAGTGTAGGATATAGTCAGCCATTAATCTAACAATCTACCCCTCTATTCGAGCCATTATGTGTATATTGCATGAATCGCTTGCAATTAACACGAGGTGTGTCCAGCAATAAAAACATCGCCCCTTCCAAGTAAAGCCAAACAAACTGAAACGTCCATGCTGCGTCTTACCACCCTAAATGGATTCCAAATGGGGCCGCTGGCAATAAACCTGCACAACATGTTACAGATGACTTCTCCATCCCTTCAGTAAGTGTCATCACATACACGACATCGGTCAAAATGACTTTCGGCCAAATTGCAATTGCAATATTCACCATACCCTGGACAGTGTCTTCCTTCTCCGAGTAAGGGTTACACCTTCTGCCGATGTTGACCCTCCTTCTCACTCACAATGACTCTATAAATAAACTTTTCCCGTTGTCCAGATGACGCCTATCTATGGACAAGGGTTGTCATCAACCCTTTGAAGACTAAACAGAGGACGAAAAAAAAAGCAACTCCTTCTTCCAGGATAATAACAGACCTTCAGGTGCAAGGTGTGTATTACGCTCAGTAAATTACACTGACAGTGCGTTGATTGCGCGTTGTACAGAGGGGTGATGCGCGATGCAATGGGAGACGTTAAGTCCACCAGACGCAAGTCAATGCCAACGCAATGACCATGCTGCTAAACCAGTTTATCCGTTCGAACAGTAGCCAGCATTTTATGTCGCATTTGTTTCGAATGACGTTTTTGTTTTTTTTTATGGATATCACCCCTCTCCTCTGCCATCACACACATATTTGTTCCAGCGAAAGGTTACACATGTGAGATGCTTCTTCCAATTTGCCTTGAAGTCCAATAATTTGAACAGGGAGCAGCAGCAGCAGCAGCAGCAGCCGATGCAGTAGCCGGAGCTCCTCGTCTTGGCCAATGGTGTTGTGTGTGCTTCGCCAATAAATTCCAAACATAGACAGACGACGATGGTGACTCTGTGTGTGCTGCTGTGCTGTGTCCAGGGTAAATGCGGTAGCAATAGGCTCCTCATCCGCTTCGAACGTAATTGGTATGAGCATTTAAATGCCAAATTAGAAATGTCGCGCTTTAAGACAATGTCATCGCCAAAGTCTTGCTCTCTCTGTCGATGTGGCTCTCGGTATGGTGGTGGTAGGTACCGAGGTCGGACTCGGAGCAATCCTCATCGTCGTCGTGGTCGTCGTTGTTGTCGTCGTTTGCTGGACAACAATGACACATAACACACACAGCACAGTTCGGAGAGGCTCTCTACTGCGCGAAAGATGACAATGCATACGTTCCAGCCGCAAGAGCAAATACCTTATTCCTGGCTTCGTCTCGTTGCGAAAATTTCCATTTCCATTCAATTATTTTACAATTCGATTTGCTGAATCGGGAAGTCGGGAGACGTTCTGCGTCGGCACCATTCTCTCCGGGTCCTCCTCATCGATGTTGTCGTCTAGAATGTCTTAGAATGGCTCGAAGTCGCACCTGGGATGAGGAGCTTCGGTATACATTGGATTTGTTCGTTTGTTTTATTTTTTCTCGTTGAATCTGGGAATAGATGCAATTTGGTCAGGTAAGTTTAGTTTGGTTCTCTGCAGCTCCTTAATGTGCTTGGGCTGGGGCAATGGGAATGGCAATATCCCGTTTTGATTGCTTCTATTAGAAAGTAATTCCTCTAAAGAGTCACAAGGAAGTCAATTTGAATAGAAATTTGGCGATCGAGGAAATTGCTTTGTTGGAGCTTCTTAATATTGAGGACTATGACTGCCTGCTGTAAATACAATGATGATGATAGTGCTTGGAATGGTATTACAGTAGCACACGATGTCACCACTGTCAAGCGCACTGACAGTATAGCAGGGAGAACGGTTTTCCTGGCGGTGGGGATTTATTTGAATTGTGCCTTAATTACGTTCGCTTGACTTGGGGACTTGACCCTATCGACGTAGTTGGTATGGATGCGATATTGTTTTCAGACCTTGCCGATAGAAGTAACAAGGGGCTTACGATTTGAATTACTTTTTCTATGGAATGTGTGGGTTGTAACCCCGGTAAGCTTGCTCACTATGCAAATTCAGTGATCCAATCTGAGACCCATTACAGCGAAAGGGTTTCCAACGTTTCACTAAGCAATTTACTTATCAGTGTTCCGACCAATGAAGATAGTCTGCTTAGGATAATATGGGCCGGACCTAGTATCCTGGCATTCATGATTTCATGATTCTTGTAACAAAAGTTCGATGTTCCTAATCGTCTCTCAAGTTGGGATTCAAAGATTCACTGAAATTGAATGCAAAGTGGGAAGCGAGGTCATCTTTGGCAGTATTGTCGGAAAGAAAAGCCTGCATACTATCTTCGATATTAATCGACAGTCTCAATATCAAGAAAAGAATACGGAGATCGTCTGATCAGTCAGCTGTCACCCAGTTGGATCGGATTGTCTAAGCGTTCCCAGGAACAAACATCGACATAGAGTGAAACCTTCTTGTAGTCAAGATACGGATGGAGATATCCAAAACAGAACAATGATGACGTCGGAAGGCCACAGTCCCAAGAGTTTGCCAACGGCTTTTCTGATTAAGTGTCTCTTAATAACTCAAGGGGTCCTATGCTGCCAGCATAAAGCTCTGACAACCAGTGGCTACACTACCAAAAAGTCTTCAAGGATCCCTTTTCAACGAAGCCCATGGTTAAACGAATAGATGGCATACTGGATAGAAGGAGCAGAAATGCTAGTGAGCTCTACGAGCAAACGAGACCGGATGAACAACGGTTTGTCGGTAATAAAAATAAGGACTATGCGAAGCGCGTTTGAGGAAAGAGAGAGAGATTGGGAAGTTTGATCAGAAGTTGTGCTGCAAACCAATTTCTCAAGGAACTGAACTAACTCTTTACAAAACCCCTGATCAGCCCAGTCCTGCTAATTTAGGTGCAGATGAATGGAATATGCCAAGAGTGGACGAGGCAACTCTCCATTTTTGATCCAGTCTGCATAGACATGTGGAGCAATTGGACAACAATCCGTCGGTCCGCAGAGTCTTCGAATCTACACCAGAAGGAAAGTACAGTAAACGATGATCTCGACTAAGGTGGCGGGCTCAAAGGGAAAGGGACCTCAGCCAAACAGTTGTAAAACAGTTGATTAAAGGTCAAGCTAACCAAGAACCTTGTTGGTTAAAGTCCGGGCTCAACCCAAGCAAGTGGATTGTAGCTTGATTTGCGAAAATACTCTATTTGGCCTAATCGCCATGCTACTTTCTACATTGCAATGACAAACTGTCTAATGACGCTATTCAATTTCGACATCAGGAGGCTTTTAGTCACAAAACTGTAACCATGCTAAGAGCCAGAGTTTAGATGATATCCTAATCCTTGTGCGATCATAGAGCCTGCCTTGAAAAGTGTAATCAAATGCAACATAAGAGCCTTGCCCAAGGTATGCAAGATTTTAAAAATACTAGCTAACTCAAAAGAACATAAATTTGTTGTTTATCATTTTCGAATTTCATGGTACATTTAGTCCTTAAAATAATCAAAGCCATTTACGAGGTAGCGAAGTCACTTCATTCCTTGACTCATAAAGTTCGTTACGGCCTCCACCCATTTCTGCATATGTGCATGCACTCCAAATATTTTACTTTCTAAGTCGGCTACAGCAATCTCCTTAACGGATTAGTGCTTCTCCACACCCTCCAATGGACGTCCAAAGCATTCCATTAAACAGCTATTTGGCCACTAGCCTCCGGCGCATATGTGCACCTACCACCGTGCTAACAAGACGCCCCAAATGCACCGGGCAATCAATAACGCTATTAACTCCACACACACGCACACACAATGTGTGCTGAGAATCAGTCAAAACCGAATTAATACCGCGGGCTTAAAACAGCACACCACTGTCCATTCTCCAGACATAAAACTCATAAATCCCTTGATTTACGATTATTGACTGCGCACCAAACCGAAGGATGATAAACAAAACAAAAGTAGCAACAAAAAAACCAGGCAATAATATGTCTGCAGGACAATGCATTCCTCTGGGCCAATTTAATAATCCCAACTCGGTCGATTCCTTCCTTTAGCTGTAGCCCCAGCAAGGAGCCACCTAGTATCTAGTGTAACAAAAGAAAGAAAAAAACCTGGTAGTGCAATCGCACCGCTTAAACTCATTTACGAGCATCATTTCGTTTTGCTACGGCCTGCCGGCTGAAGGCCGAACGAAAGAAGTCATCATCACCTCAAAGCCATTGGCTATGGTCATTCGTATGAAGGCGCGCCGCTGGACGGCCGGCGTCAGGAGACCCGACGACGTTCGCCAAGGAATTTATGTGACAAACGTTGGCAATTATTAATGCCAACTGGTGAATTGTGGACGCGCGCGATGCCAAGTGTCAATTAGTCACTGCGCGTGTAGTGAGATGTTTGGCGGCGATCGGTGTCGTGTCCGCTTGAGGAGAAGTCCCATTAGTTAGGGTCAGTGCTGGTGTAATATACTGGTGACTACTGTTTGTTTCGAACTGCACAACATGGATTGTCACTTGTCGGTGGGATTGTCGGAGAATTGTAAATTAGAGATTAGCCGTCTGTATCAGCTAAAGTGACAAATTGACTAGGTGAGTAAGTGAAATGAAAAAGTGTGGTCCTTGAAGGAGAATTACAGTAGTACCTGTTTTGCTTGGTTGTTATGAGGCAAATTTCTCTTTTCTGACTTTAAAGAGGTTGTCTGCTCACTCTAGACTTACAGAATTGACTGGAGCATCTAATCTCTTTAATCTTTAAAGGCATACCACAAGGTTGAGTTTTATCTCCTATACTTTTGAAACTAACCAAAACTTCACTTATTTTTAAGCTTAATTGATGGAAAGCAAGCCACTGTTTGTATAGCTCCCGAAGGGTGATCGATTCTATTGAGAATTCTGAAATTCATACTTATAGGAGTCTTTGTCTTCCTTGAGCCTTTGTAAGAAAAATTAAAAATTTTGAGCACGAAAATTTGATTCTCCTTCGTCTTTTGAACCTTGTGCTGGAACTCTTAGATACATTTGGACAATACCTTCATCTTGATACAGTTTATGCTCAACTTGACTACTCTCCGATGTTTGTCAGATGCTTGCGAGAGGTGGGACCACGCCCACACCATTCACACTTGACAGCCTGACATGATACCGCATCTATAGTGCAGTTTAATAACTTTTCCCAAGATTCATCGCCATTTAGATTGGAAGACAGTTTTCGTCCACGCATCCACATTCTTCAATCGTTCACTTATACTCAGTTAAGTAGGACTCAGGACATAGCTTTCGTATTGTGCGTGTTACACTTTGTCGTTCGAATGGCAAGAGTTTAACTTTCTAATGCCAATTGTATGTACTCCTGAATGTTTGCCAGATGTTCACTATTGTTTTGGATCGTCAAATTTTTTGTACATGTTGGATTGAAACCTTGATCGTTCCGCCCATACATACATATCTATATCGGTGACCAAATATGACATCCTTTTTGTTTTTCTAAAGCTGAGTTCCTGGCCTATACATCTCTACTACCTCCTATGTACCGATAGCTGTTTGCATAATCTTGTTGTTTGACTTTTGAAAGTAAAATTTGAGAAACAGGTTATGAGATTCTACGACTACTTTGAGTTGCGAGGACTAGTCAGGCTTTTCCATATTACGTAGCATTCTTTACACTGAGAAGCAATCATGACTGAATTTCTAAGGTTATACTACACAGTCCTCGTAGGACACAGCCTAAAATGCTTCTCCGCACCACTTTCAAATCAGTTACCATCTCTCAGCGTTTCCTCTCCTGTCAAAGGTACATGTCGTCACGCATTGCTTTTCTGCGTAACTTTAAGACCTTTTCCCATTCGTAAGTCGCAACATCGTACACGGAATCCAAAACGCCAGCCTGATTGACGCAACACACAATACGTCTTGAAGATTGTCTAATACCGCAGCTGATTACAACTGCAGTGCAGTATGACACACCTAAGCACACACAACAGATAGAATCACAACAAGAGGGAGTGCCATCCTCCAACTTTTGCAATTGTCTTCCCACTCTCACACACAATAGCAAGAAACTTCTGCACTCATTAGGAGTGCCAGTCGCCAAAATCCAAAGATGTTCCCCGGCCTCCAATCTAACGACGGAAATCGCATATGAGTGACATTCCAACAGGCCGCACAGAGCACTGCAACGCTCATTCATAATGCGCGCGCGAATTGGAATTCCTGTCATCAACATCAGCGTCTTCAGTTGCCATACCCCATTCCATGTGTCATCCGATGGGTGAAGGAGATTCCCTCTCCTCCTTAGTGCGGGAATTCTATTTTTCAATGCTAATTTCTCTAGCATTCTATAGTTGGATGCCTTGGCATGGTCATGTTTGCCATTTTTGTCTCGTAATTTCGTTCATCCAAGCTTATTGTCCACATCCTCTGGAGTAGCTGGCTGTCACCCGAGATCAGGGTTGTGCAAACGAACATGTTGTTTCCTGGGACAAGGGAGGACGGGTGCGTCGGACGAGCACTCTGTACCCGTATATCCTTGGTTCGGTGTGTGCGGAAACTTGTTCGCTCTTCCTTTATGATAATGATAAACGAGTCTCTTTGGTGTGTCCGTCTGGCAAAGTGTCCAGTTGGTCTCGTTTCAAAAAGTCTTCGATTTGAATTGAGTTTAAGCTGAGAAATGGCACCAAGTATGGATGCTGGTGTGTGGTTACAAGTCGTTCGGTATATGCGCAGCTTCAAGTGAGAAGTGGAAGTTGTCCAAATCCACAAATTGATATTGCTTAGAGTTGATGTGGGGAAACAATTGAGGCTGGCGAAGGCTCTATTGCAATTTGTCTAGGGCAAGTAGTGGTTTAGCTGGCAATGTGGTTGCGGGCCATAATGGTCCAGGAAGCTTAGTCGGTTGGCCTTGTTTGGGTAATCTTTGACTGTTGGAGTGTATTTGTTAATGATATGATGACTTAGAAATTGGTTTGTGAATGGGATGTGGTTTGGTTAAGTTTTCGAACATGTTTGAACTCGAATTGTCACAGAATCGAAAACAAAATGTTAAGTTGAACAGGGAACTGTCAAAACAATGGGAATGATTAGTGTGTCGGACGAGATGCAATGTTCGATAGTGTGTATTACAGGCAACGACAAGTCACAACTTTTTTCTGCGATTAGTTGAGACATCGCCCATGAGGTACAATGATACCGGAGTTTCAAACCTTTACCCCAAAAAAAATTTTCGGAGTAGGCTAGTACCTAAACTACAACCAACTTATATTGCGTCATTGGAAGCAATTAGCGAGCTATCTTCTAAGTAAGTAAGTAAGGACTACGGAAAGAATCCTCCATGGGCATAGACGCCTTGGATAATGCGACTTTTGACTGCATGTTTGACTCTCACGAAGCTCACGGAGTAGAAGAGGTATTGGACTGGTGAATAGGAACGTGACTACCATGTTATGCCAGCTATTAACAGAGGCTGCCCTCAAGTATTCTGTCGCTAATGCTATGGTGTATGATGTTCGACTCTCTGTTGAATATTGTCAATAGTTCAAACCAGTTATACTCAGCCATGTCCGGATAATGTTGCCATACTTTCTTTTTGATATTTCTACAGACTCTCAGTACTATCGTGCCTTAGATTGGTGGATGAATGGTGCATTAGGAATGGAAAGGGATGTATGTGACAAATCGACATAGCCTGTGTGAAAAATTATCACTATCCAGATCTGCGATGAAGCGAAATATCGGGGAGTGATCCTGGATAAGAAACTTCTTTGGGCAAAGTATGTCAAGTCGAAAACATCTAGGCCCTCTATATGTTTTTGGCAAGACACCAACACCAAGTTTGAAACAGGATCTTTTTATCTTCACATAAGTAGCACTAAACTCCAAACAACGGCCTGTCTGGGCTGAAAGTTTTTATCATGGGCTCTTCTATCAAACCAATCTACACTCTTAAACGGAATAACTTTTGATATCATCTGCACTGGCGTTTCGATGGTTATGCCGTCTGAGACAATGACACTGGAACTTCTTTTGTTCAGGACTAGTTGTGGCTGACTTTGAATCTGGACTGGGAATATCATTACTAGTGAAAAGTCTGGTAGTAGTGCCTTCACGGAGTCGGACAACAGTCAGGATTTTTCGATTGCAAGGCTTAACAATTTTACTCTTGCCCACGTCCAGTACCACTGGGATTGGGGAAACTGAAATCTTTGAATAGATACAAAGCTAACCAAGGCTTGGAGGACAATTTCTGAGGACCTGAACCTGCGTTGAGTCATCGCACAAACCCACGGTACCTATAGTTTCAACCTCCTAGCCTATCCATTCCCGTTGGTAGGGAAAATAGTAACCATAGCGATCGCTATCCGGAACGAGGTTTAAATGGCAACTGAAACAGATCGGATTTCAGAAAACTACGCAACCAAAAGACTAAACTTGTAAGTTTGTTACCCTCCATGAAACTTAGAACTGCAACCAAATGAAGAAAACTTTTTAAACTTTGTTTAACTTTTAAATACTATCCGTCCTTACTTGGCGCCCAACTCGGGTTACTTTTCATGACATTTCTCTTCCGATTGATCAATACATTCAGTTCCTTGTCCTACTTTTACTAGGTGTCCACCAACTGACTACATGAATCATGACTCCAGATCAAACCCGTACCGCTCCACAATCACATACACATGTTTACGATCGGTTGTGCGATACATAAATGCTTGCAATACAATAGGGTTAAGCATCTTTTTTCATCTCCGACACGTTTGGTTGCATTGAAAAATTCCCGGCTACTGCCGCACTTCGACCTTTCCGACCTGAAACGTGCTCAGTGGGAGGAAATATGCCTTTCACAGATTTTACTGATACCAGATTCCATGGGTTTCATTTTTAGTACGCACTTTCCTGACGTTTCCAGAGGCCACCACCTCGTTTTTATGACTTAATATCTGCGTGCCAAAGTGAAAAGAGTACCAAGAACTAACTCGCTGAGTGTCAGCACACAGCCCCGACCAGCACAGGAGACGACTCATAAAACCCATGATTTACTGCCGACATAAATGCTGTCACATTTTTTTCCATTTTATTTGATTTTTTTTTTCTGCGAATTATATCTAGAGTGGGTTCTGTATGGGAAGCAAACCTCCCCCTCCCATATCATTGTTTGGTTAATTAAAAGCTCAATTCGAGCAGGTGAATGGTAAAGGAACTAACTTTATGATCCTTGGTCTGCGAAAGTAAATTTTAATTTTTTTTATTAACTCTCAACGCGAATAAAAATAAAAACAAATTCCGCTTCTTTGATTTTTATTGCCAAGGGCAGAAAATTGTAATTTATTATCGGGGGAGAAAATAAATCACCAAACTATAAAGGATGCAACATGAAACTATAACGAGGTGGTGGCGAGCGAATGGAGCGCGAAGCGGAAAAAAAAACAGCGATATCCTTTTGGATGGGAAATATATTAATATACTCCAAATTGGTAAGTGAATCGTCGAGAAAATGATGTCCGGTCATTAATTATGATCAGAACATGGCTGTGTGGTGCCCTATAGGTCCAAAAACTGCCGCTCTACAGGCGGTCTGCTTCGTCATCGTTGAATGTTTTTTTTTTTGGTTTTTTTTTCCCTGTAGGGACATTGATTCGAATTGCTTTTGTAGATCAGATACGGTTGAGAAGGAGGGAAGCCACGAAAGGAATCAACATAATTTTTAGACTGACATTTTGATTGGGGATTTACAGTGTACACGAAAAAGTAATGGATTGGTTGTGATTTTTGAATTCCTTTAGAGTCCCTTCTCCATCGCATGAAAAATGATGGTATTTGCTTGAGGGGTAGATGATTTTACCTATTCATCTTCAGATAAAGTCTGAAGGTAGGCTCCTTTGGATATTATTTGCATTTACTATCTAAACAGGTGAATGTTTCTTACTCTATTGTTTGAGTAAAAAGGTAGAAGAGTAAAAAATTTTAATGTTAAGCCCTGATAAGTTCGCCTTTTAATTTCCATTTTCACCCCAATTCCTGCCTGCCGCATGTGATTCGCTGCGTAATGGTCTAGTGTCCCAATGATGATTCCCTACCATCAGAACGATAATGTCTGCAGGTAACATGGACAGTCTAGACATAATAAGAATGATCTCTGCTAGTTACTCGAGTTACACAGGGACAACAGAGTGACCAGGTTATGCGAGATTAGAGGGTAATGAAACAGCCACACCCTTCATAGGCTTTGAGAAGGTTAAAAACAGGAAACAAGAGAATCTGGATAAATCAACAAGGTTTGAGGCAAGCTAAGAATCTTCTTAGAAAGTACAACTAAAAAAGATTCAATGCTTGAATCAACCAAAACAAGAATAATCTTATAATTTTCCTAATGGGGGATTGTAAACTCAAGAAATTTAAAGAAGGTAACTAAGAATATCAGACGAGGGCTTTTGTACATTCTGCAATGAGTCCAGCGAAACTTCGGAATATATTCTGGAATCCTGTGGGACATCAGACCACAAGAAGATAGGTGGAATCCTGTGGGACATCAGACCACAAGAAGATAGGTGGGTGAGTACTTTTTATCAGGTAGGGATACGCTATCAACTACACACCGGCTTCTCATTTTCAGATTCCTTAGAGAAACTGGATTAGAAAAGGTACTATAAAGTGCGGTCTCTCAGGCGAGAATAAGCAAGATCGCCAGAATAAGCAAGTGTATAGACGCCTTGTTGGTGGTTCGATCCCCAAATGACATCAAAATTTTTTCCACGGTCCTGTCTTTGCTAAGTGTCTGACAAACATCCGAGAGTAAAGCTGACATGAAAATAGGTCTCAAAAACTTCCTTCCAATCCTGTAAGGAATATAACAGACTTCAGCCATAGTCCTGGGTATAATAAACTCTCTACCCACTGTCACAGCACTAAAACTAAGACTGAGCTAATCCTGTCCGTCAAAACTGAAGAATACGAAACTCAGTTCCTCGACTTTGACTATGTACTCATACCTAGGAACCAGTGAATGCTCTAGATGGTGGCTATAAACTTCTAAAGGAATATAACGAACTACTGTCTGAAAAGCTTCTGAATACCTATGTACATATAAATACCATCCCGTCGTCTTCATTTCAAACCCAGGAAATGTCTACTCATTCTTATTATTGGGTCCTGAGGTAAGTATTTTTATTAATATGAAAACCATGCAATGGTCATGCAATCTAGGTTCCAACGAATTTTTTGGAAATACGAGAAGAGATACTAGTTTTGGAAATAATTTGTTGAAAAGGAGAATAATGCTCTTACATTTCGATAGGATCTTACTTCTAATAAAAAACAAAATTTAGACTTACGACGTTTAAGTTTATGTTGAGCCTTATTTGTAGACGGCATCAGCTCCTTGTTTCCACGTCGAGTTCTTGTTAAATCATTGGCTTGTGTGACAAAGTTGAAGCTGTGGATACGATTTTTGGAAAAGAAAAATATAAACGAAGGTCAGTAAAAAATTTGATGAAATTGTTCAGTGTTCTGATAAAACTTTCAATACGGTTCTGTTAGAGTATAAAAAAGGACTGTACAAAAGTTTGCAACGATATTTTAAAAGAAAATCTTCAAAACAACTTCTCGACTTGACTGTCGACTAGAAGCACTTCGAGAATTTAGAAAATTCTTACAAGAAGTACTAGAAATCTTAAAGAATTTTCTGCGTATACGATACCAGAGGAATCTCTAACGATTGAGCATATAAACTGGAACTGGAGACAGAAAAAAAAATTTTAATATAAAACCTAAGCCTTTGAGGTTATTAATGAAATACAAATCGTAAAAATGTCTGCCATAGCCCTGCTTATTCATTCTGGTAATAACATGTTTCATGGTGTTCCCACTTGATTGTGTGCATAATATCCTTGATATGTTCTTTTAGTGCATAAATCGTTGGTGGAACATTGGAGTATTTCTGTACTATCTAAGCCTTATGAACATGTTGTCCACAATCTTACAAGACAAGATCCAAAAATGTGGCAGTCATCTAGGTTTTTCAGTCACATTCTCAGCAAAGGCGGCGATATTTTCAGCTAACCTTGACTTACAAACACGTCTTGAAGTCGTTCCATTATTAACCTATCCGAAATGTTCAAACTTATAGATTAAATTCACTATACCTATGCGAGAAGCCGCTTGTTGATGACCAAAGACAGTATGAACTTTACAAAACCTTTCAGCAATATTTTCACTCTTTTCGTAGTCAATTTTCACTATTTAGGCATAGGGTGCCAGTGTGTATCGAACTAAATTTAATAACCTTTTACTTTTTATTTATCAAAAGTTTTTGCATAGGAAAATGAGTGGTGACAGTTCAACAATGGCGTGAAATTCAAAATTACACCTCTTCTTGGATGGCCCTTTAATATTTTGTGCTGTTGTAAGACTAAAGTGAATAAAGTCAGTGGAAACTAAGACAAGCCTACACTGTCACTGGTCGTAGCTGTTTAAAAATAGGAGACGATCCATTACGTCAAGTCAGAAAGAATGGAAGCCCTATTCGTCATCGTGTGTGGTTAATGATCTGAAGTGCACTTTTCCATAAAAGTACCTAAGGTGGAAACCTCCACTACCTTGCACTCATATGTTCAACAAAAACGGACTTGGAGCTTATTTTGCCGAACATTTTTACCTTGTCCAAATAAAGAGTGATGGTTTACAATGGGTCTACATCTTTTCCTCACACACTGTCCACCGATACTGTGTGGTATCGCTACAACAAAGGGCACACTAATAGGCCCCCCTCAGAGAGCCCTCTTTGCGCACATACTTATGTATGTGGTTATTTGCAAAAAAAAACAATATTTTCGATCCAAAACCGAAGGCCCAAAGATATTAGATGAATTTTCGAAAAGAATTCCAACCGAAAATGTAAAAAATTCTACTCCCCAACCACACAGCAGGCAGTCACTCATCCATTCAACTGCACACAACATAAGAAAGCAAAAACGATCCCTGTTCCACCAGATACAGATACATTTTTGTTTGTGCCGCTGCTGCCTTGGCTCGCATAGTTGAATGTCATCACATATTCCCCGGCCATGCATTCCACATTAAAAATTCACAAAAAACTATTTGCTATCAACCGAAAAATAAAATTATTCATCATTCAAAAGCATATTTTTGGAATTTCCGTTTTTAACCCTCTCCAGCGACGATGGTGATGGCGAACCTGTTGCAAATGTGACTGCACCAATCGGAGCACAACTATTTTTCGTCTGTCAAAAATCGAGAAAAAATATGAAGAACAGCAACGTGCTCATAAATAATAAACGCAAGCAATGTTATCTTAGAAAAACGAAGGCAAGTCGTAAGTAATTTATTCAAAGCGAACACACAAAACGAGGTCCAAGAGGCAAGGCCCAGCGCCCAGGAGTTTCAGTCAGAGTCTGACAGATAGAAAACGGAACCGACAGTTGTTGGACAACGCTAACACACACACATGTATACAGATTCTAAGACAAGGAGTAGTAGCAGCAGGAGTAGCAACAACTTACAAAAGATACAAACGATACCGACACGACTGCACGAAGGAAGACGATTTAGAAAAATCATAACTCAAGCATGGCAATGGGAATTTTTTTTTTGTTTTTATGAAATATGCTCTGAATGAATGGAGGGATGCGAGTTGGGGCCTTTTTTGCTCCTTTCTGTTCCGCATAGGGACAACCTGCATAGCTGTGTGGTTGCTGGGGTGTACCTTGCATGGATGGGTTATTGGCGGCAGATTTGAAATTCTTTTTCGCGAAGTTATCATTTGCTTTGACGCATTTCGGTTATCGTCTGATGGGTTTTCATCAGCCGGAGAAAATGGGAATAGTTTTGTGAATTGAAGAGGTGAAGTTGAAGGTATCCCATCAGATTGGATGTGTGAGATATACTCAGTCGATTTTACACAAGAAGATGAATCCTAGACTGAAAGATTGTGGGTGAGTAGATAGGTTTATATGATTTAGACCAGACAAAATCAAGACAAACAAATTGGTGGTAAGCTGATCAGGTCGCCCTCTTGGATGAGTCCTGTCATCGCTATTATAGTTCCTTGAGTCAAAAGGTATTTTGTAACGCAAAACTGGGACTCAAAGGAGTAGAAAGTAAAATTGTGTTAAATGATCTGGGCTGGACAAAGTATAAATCCATAAAAAAAGAAGATTCTGGAAATGAGTAAACCAATATTTGCGCCTCTAGAGTTACACGGTTCCCCACCGCAGATCTAAGAAAATTTAGAACACCTTGTGTCCATTTTAAAACGCTAACTAGTGCGGAACCATCTCTACATAGACTAAACAAAATGTCACTGTTAAGAACTTCATTTGACTGTATACCCGAGGAGTTCTGACAAGCAGGACCTAAAGACTGCTTGAAAGGCTAAGAGTAAGGAGGGACTGGTTGCTCCTCCGTGGAAGAGTAATAGTCAATAACAGAATCCTGAAACTGAACAGAGAGAAGGAACAAATCAGAGACTTGTTTGAAGGAACAAGTATCAAGTTTTCTAAGAAAATTACTATAGTGCCGAAAGAAAAAAGGTATCTGTTTGCTCCTAACTTAGCAGCTTTGGTAATCCTTGATCTTAGATAGGCTTGATATCTATTTGAAGTGAGTACGATGAGAGTGTTTAATGAGTCCACAATCTACTAACTGCACAGTGATACAAAAAAGTGGTAAACTGACGGTGAAGAACTGACGAAGGAACTGCAGCAGGAGTATTCGGAAACCATAGCCAAAGGTGCCAACATCTTTGAGGATGAAATGTACATATGTCATAGGTAGATGTGTTCAAATCAATTTTGACAGAAACCTCGCCAATTGAGATATAGCCAAAAAGTCAAGTTGCTATCATGGCACTTGACTTGAAAGCTAGCATTAATAACCTTCATTGCTCATTCTAGCCAGTAAAGGATCTGCATTGATGCCAAGACCAATCTTTGACCAAAATCATCAGCACAGCGCAATACGGTATTATAAACTAGCTGAAAACCAAAGCTCTAAATAAAAGTCAGATTCATATAGTCACAGGATTCCTCACTGGGCGTTGTCAAGTCAAAAACCATCTCATGACTACGGGAATAGCTCAGGATAGCACTTGCAGAACGTGTAACAACGACGAAGCATCCGCAGAACATATGTTGTGTCTCTGTAATTGTCTAATCAAAGCACCTAGGTAAATTCTACCAGCTACTCCTCCTATAGTCCTGTATCATTCTGTATCCTAAAATGAACTGAAAATTAAACATAGACTTAACGAGTAAAGAAAGTTGCACAGCTTTCAATGTCTGTAACAGAACCTTTAGCAAAGATGGGGGCTTCAACCAAATTGTCTCTGCGGATCCATGCAACCATAGTAGAGCCAATCCCCACATATCGGTCGATAGTATTGTGGCCGGCTATTAAAAAAGGCTATAACAAGCTGGAAAAGGTACAAAGAGCAGACGCTCAGTCTTGCTATATCTTTTACCATTCGATTTTCATATTATAAACATTTCCGCGCACAGTACAATCAGAATCAGAGAGTCCATGTACTAAACTGCGAAGCTCTATAGACACAGCAATATTCTGGATCCTCTAACAGGAGAACTCGTATCAATGCCAATAGACCTACAAGAAAAGATTCGCTAAATGAACAGATGATTAGAGAATTCTTACTTATGATTTCCGGATGTTTTCTCGGACTGCCTAAACATTTTAAATTCTAAGAGACTTTCCGACGCTTTCGTCGTATCTGCAAGCTCACTTAAAGACCTACTTGGATTCATCACGAGCTCGGGTATCTTGAGAGAGCTTTAATTTTGGAGGAAATCACAATAGGCCCGGTCCTCACACTTATAACGTAATCTATAGCAACCTACACTTGAATGAATTCTAAAAAAATCGGCCTTAAGTAAACTACCCTTAATTTTGAGGTTAAAATGAAAATTCCGATTTCGCCTCTAGGGATTATCGCACAGACCCTATATATGAAGTTTGATCTAAATCCTTCCACTCGTTCAGGCTGTAGCCTCGTGCACAGACAGACAACAAGACAGACAAACGGCATTGGCGGACCTACTTTTTTGGACTTCTCCATTATAGTAATGTCAAGTTTGATTAACAAATCGAGTTCAAAATTTTGCACGAGTACAATACTTGCCCTATAGGTGCAAGTAAAAAACTCAAAGCTAGTCCTGACAGGTTCGAAATTCCGTTGAGTGTACCGACTTCAACTAAACCATTCAAGGCTGGTCCTACATTCCAAAACATACTGGTCTAATTTCCCACTGAATTCATCAAAACCTTCAACTTAATCCGACTTCCTTCCCAATAACATCACAAATTCCTCACATTTTTTCACAAATCCATGTAATTTCCCATTGAATTGCGTCCCCGTCATACCAAAGGATACCACAGACCAGTATATGTATACGGAAAAACCAAAAGTCTCATCTGCCAATTGAAGAGCCCTCAGCGCATTTTGATTCTGCATAAACACAAAGAGAGATTTCCGCTTCAATTGAATCAACCAATTTTCCACACAACAAACAACAAAGCAAACTTTTATCCTCGTCGCCATTCCGGGGATCTGTGTGTGTGTGAGTGCCACTCTGGTGGGTTACCAAACAGAGTCCTTCTCAGGAAGGGAAAAAAAAAACACAGGTAAGTTTTTTTTTTTTCAAGATTCTGAACAATCTTCAAACCGTTCATCCTTATGTCTCAAGTATTTAAATAAAATTCCAATGACGAGACATTAAAAATCAGTTGAAGGATATTTTCCTTTTTAGAGGTTATGTTATTTTTTTTCTCAGTTTTCTCAGATTTTTTTTTATTTTTTTTTCTAAGGAAAAACAGGAAACGAAAATGAATAACAATTATTCAAATGAAGGAAACTCCTCGACACGCGGTGGTTGAGAAGAGGAATAAGGATCCACTTGAGTTGGGGTTGGGTTCCTCTTCGGAAATTGAGTTGGCGAAGACATTAATATTAATTTGCATACTTTTACTTGTAAGAGTTCTGGAACAGGGCTATGATGTGCCCGCCACACAGGAGTAGAAGTCGTACATCATGGAGTGATTCCTATTCCGGAGGTTTTACTTTTTTTTGCTTTTTTTTGTGCACACGCACAACGTGCCAGTGATGAGAAGTCGATGGGTTTTGGTTAGTGGGTTGATGAATCGTAGTCGGTTTTATGGGCGGGTGCCTTGGGGCGGCTATTAGGTGGCTCCTTGTTCTGACTTGTGTGTGCTACTGGTTGTTTTATCTGGGGGTTTTTCGTGACAATTGTTGAAGTACTTTTTTTTTCTTTTTTTGTGATTTGCTTTGCTGTTTGTTTGTTTGAAGTTTGTCGGAATTATTTTGGAAGAATGTGCTCTAATTGGAAAGGTAAATGAGAGCAATTGGATGGGGGCATAAGGTTTGGCATTCAAGAGGGACGTCGTTGAAGTACATAGCTGCTTGTGGAAATAGTTGAGGAATTTGTAAGGAAACCAACCTTAACTAGGTGAAGTTATAATTCAGTAAAAAGATTTTAATTTGCTGGTTTTTCGTAATGTTTTTCAAAGTATTTGAGAGATGAGGGAATACTTTTAAGGATGTTTCTATAATTATGAAACAAAATGAAACTCTGAGCTTGACTCTGCCTAAATCGCTGCAACATCTGCATTTGAAGGGGTATGACTATGAAGGACTCTTTGCTAGCAGACAACAAACGAACACTAGCTTACCTCAGTTGTTGTTCGTTATTTTTGAAGAATTTTCTATTCTATTTCCCCTATCTCAAGTCTTGGTAGGATCCAAACTGTAGCAAACTTGTATGGCAAGTCAATGGAGACTCGAATAGGGAATGTGTAATACCAAAGCATGCCACGCCTAAGTTTGGGATTTCTTCTTTAATTGCTTACCAAGAAGTTGTATATGTATGTATGTGTGTCATTTCGTATAGCTTGAGACATAAAGTTTGTTAAGAGCTGATCTCAAAAAAAGAAACGAATTCAAATGCAATTGCATTGACATTCAAAAGAGCGAACTGGCGGACGAATTAACAAGAAAAGGGTACGAACAGAACCAGACAATGGTCGTTGCCTGTGTTCCACCGCCCCTAGCGTTCGTAAGACTGGCTAACAAGAAATGGAGCGCACTCCCATCTACTCGTGTCTCCAGACAACTTTGCGCAAAATATGATATCGCCAACTTAGATAGATCTGATAGACCTAACTTAGCACTCTTCCAGGGGATCATTACCGGCTACAAACTCATGTTTATATTTGTTTTTCAAGTAAACTCACGTCAGGGGCTCACTATGGATCCACTAGCTGAAAGACTATTTCAACCACGTGTATATGTATAGAGAACCAAAGGTGTTAAATTGATGGTCGGGTCAATAGTGCCTTAAGGAAATAAGGTACGTAGAACGAAGAATGAAAGCTTGAAGACAATTGAGAGAAATACCACACACTCACTACCTACTTTCCTGGCTAATGAAGCAGCTTTCAATAGTGTCAGAACATGTGGTGAGTAGAACCCTGATGAGCCTCAACATAGATTATATCCTAATCAACTAAATAGTTAGCATGTTAAGGAAGAGGCACATTAAAATGGAATTAGGATATACTCAGTTTGAAGTTTATGCCTTCTGAGAAACACTTCAGGGCGAAGGCATCTCTCCTTTGCTGTGGGTTCTTATTATCAACGAAACAGGGAATGTGGAGCCAAAAAAATAATAACAGAATTGGTCCCTCTGTTGGAGGAATCCTCAAAATCTCCAAGTACGCCAAATACCTGAAGCTAGTGCTTGACAAAAACGTAATTTAGAGAATGAATATCGAGAAAGAACTGAGAAAGCCACGATAATCTTCTGCGCATATAGCAAAATTGTCGGACAAACAGAAAGGGAAAGTCTCAAAACCATGTTTTCGATATATAAAACTATTGTAAGTCCTTAACTTGTCCATGGCAACCTTGTATGGTACCTTAAGGCCATCACAATAGCTGATAAACTAGCGTCCCTATCAGTGCAATAAGAACAGGGTTACTCCTACTACACCTTTTTGTACAAGAATCAGCAACTACAAACGCATTAAGGATAAATCAATCAGACAATTTCGGACACTATAATCCTTCAGGGATTATAACAATAACTAATAGAAAGAATGGGAAATAGCAAGGAGTGATTGGTGAAGGAGCAGGTAAATTTTGTGAAGTGCTGGGAGCATCTAGATCGTAAGGTTAATCGACAGCCTGGCAGTGACAAAAGCGATATCTATCAAAAAGAGTCCAAAATTTTAAGAGTGTAGCATATGTTAAACCTATGCTGGGTCCCTGATCATGTAGGTATACCAGAGAATAAAAGGTCTGATGAACTATCTGAAAGAGGTTTGAAACTCGATTTAAGGCAACCCGACCATACGATGACCTTCTATACATTAGGGACGAAAGAAGAAATAAAGTGCGAACTGGCAGACTGATACAAAAATAAAGAAGATCCCTGTCTACAGACATAGGAGCGACAAGACACAACAGTCTGCAGTACTAAACTAAAATTGACGAATGAAGGTCTTTTCCTGTCCCACCCAAGCTCAAGCCTCTGCCATGTAAGAAAAAAATTCTGGACACTTCTTCCAAGACATCGAAGAATTGTCTGACAAACTGGCTCATAGACACAAACCAAATGGTTCAAACTTAAAGCAGAAAAGTTGATGGTCTAACGAGGATATAATCTACGTGAGGACTTCTCACTAGGCTCAATGAACGTAGTCCTGTATGCGTACAGTGAATTCTATCCGGTCCATGTATTTCTTTCGAAAACTTGCCATTATGAGTGGTAGGAGTTACAAATTGTAACTTTTCTGTAATCTCGGGGAGTCACTTAGTTGAACTCGATTTTCAGGACATGGAAGTGTAAGGCCGACTACATACTAGTACTCTAAGACTTCCTCTATGTTAAACTATTGAGTAATCTCCATATATCCTCATCCACGGATTTCTACAGATTAGGGATCAACCTCATGTATTTCCGCATCTCCTTTCCAAAAGTCAAACCCATCCATGTACAGCGGAAGTCTGCATCTCACCCATTCTGGGCCTGCATCCAAACTTCATGCAAATAAACAATGAGAAGATACCCATCTGCAGCAATAACTCTTAAGGTCCACATAGTGGGAGATCATGGACTCAACTCAGCTCCACTGATCTGTTCCTCACTCAAAAAGTCATGTTCATTAGCTTTTAACATGGCGCATAACTCTTTGTATGGAATCGCGTCCCAAAGAAGAGGAAAAACCATCTCTTCTGCCTCACAGAAGCATCGGAGTCTACATCCACGTCTTTTCGATTAATTCACGCCAACGAACAGAAGATCACTAGAGAAGTCTCGATCTAAGTCTAGAACCAACTCCGTGCTCTCGCCCGCACGAAGATGGCCTTTTATGGTTGTTCGTAGCCCCCACCGCTCTGGCTGGCTGGTGGTGGGAATTAATCACCGACAACCAAAAAATTAATTTCATTTGACAACTACATCGCGTTCTGTGTGGCGACGCGGTTGTATGCGCATCCGAAGCCCCTCAGGCAAGGTGCATCGGCGCGGCGCGCTAATCTGTCCAACAAGACAAAGATCCATCCACGGTGAACACAGCAGCTTCCAGCAGTTGCAGTGCATCAAAGCACTATAAACGGGAAGAAAGAAAAAGCGCGCACATGACCTTTACGAGCGCTAAATTTAAAAACAACATGACAAGCCGGCTGTGTACCGCGAGACAAATGTGCCGCGATAATCATCTTGACAGACGATCACGTCCATTGCCCGGCCAGGCGGAGGACCAGATGTGGACAAGATAACGCGGAGGTGGACCAAATCAATGGGTGCCTCGGCTGACCATCAAATACGTATCGAAGCACTAATATCTAATTAGTGCGACTCATAAGCTCCCCGAGAGACTGTCAGCATCGCTCTGCATGGCTAATTAACGCCCGAATGACAGTGGTGTGTCCACCTATTGGTATTTTGCAAATATTTCTCGGTTGTGCTTTGTTGTTTATGGTCTCATGTCTGGACACATGCACAGCCATAGTCATGGCCATTGTAGCAGCATACCGGCGGCGGCGGTGGCACAATTAAAAAAGAAGCCGCCACTGTTTTGCTGACAAAAATAGCAGCAGGACGGGACCGGTCCTTGCCGAACACCAAAAATGGGAAATTATCTGCTCAGATTATGTCAAGATTAATTACATTCACCCCATTGTATTGTCAATTGTCGATTGTGTAGGTAGCTCCGTTGGTTTGGCTGGACATGGTCTAGAGGGTATGTTTACTACCTGCATGCGGGATTTCGGATTTGGTTGCTATGTTTTGCTAATTAATTTAAACGTTTTTTTGTTTTGTTCCTGTACCGAGGAGAGCGGACTTTTGAAAGGGATTTCAAGGAGATTATCTCAAAGCGGTCCCGCGCTGTATGTAGATGCCAGTTTCATAACGTTGTTCGGTAGTTAATAATTTTTGTTTGTGCATTTGGTGGAGTCATATCCTTTGTAGATTTGCATCGCAGGAAGGGGGGATCGACATTGGCATGTTGTTTGCTTTGGTTTAGTGACAATGTCATCTTTTCGGTTCGCTTTATATGGTAAGAGGGAGTCATAACTTTGTTGTTTGCTATGGTTTGCGTGGAGTATCCGCAGGAGGATGATTTGGAGAACAACATTCTTGTTGTGGAGAACTTAACAACAATGATTGTCCTCCTTGTGTATGACCATTACATGTCCATTCATCATGAAGATATTATTTGCTGAATTTTCTGGAAAACTTATTATTCTTTTTCAACTTTTATGGCGTGCGAGGTGATTGAAAATCGGCTTCAAGAAGGCTTTGGACACCTTATGCTATCTGGTCGGCCATGGTCAGGAAGGAAGGAAGGAAAATATGCAAGCCACGTAGACTAAAAGGAACTTAACCCCTAATATCTGAAAAGGAAAGATACCTAGGCAGGATAGTAGATCGAAAATTGAACTGAAAGGACAAGAAACACCAACGCATAATGCCAAAACAAGCAACCATTTATTGAAGGTCTACTGTCTACTGTCTGGAGGTCTACTGTCGCAAAAGGCCCAAACCTGAATTGGTTGGTTTAGACCGGCCTTCGGTGAGGATAGGTACATTTAGACCAGAGAAGCTACTTCTACTGGCGATGTGTAAGGTGAGTGGATCACCCTCTTACTCTGGGAACCATCTGCTCGTTTGTATAAAAGAGCTAACCTTAGTCCTGCTGAGATCGTTAAGATCATTGAATAGGTGTTTACCCAGTATAGACTTCCTGATGTTTGTGAGTGCAGGGCATGTGCATAGGAGGTGACTCTTCTTCTATTCCTCTTCGTCCACGTAGCTTCTTCAGAAGTCATTGTAGGGAACGCCCGGTCCTTGGACATGTTTACAGTGACCGCTTAATGTGTTGAGCGCGTATAGATACGACCAGCGGTTGTGAAACAACATCGACCCACACCATGGAATTCGATGGACTAATTCATCTTATCATATACACCTCGACCATGCTGACCATGTTTGCCTATCTTCCCACAAGATAATGAGCCCACATCTGATGGCCCAAGATTTAGAAGCTAAAGTAAGAAAATGGAAATAAAATCAAAAAAGCCTTCAGCACTTTTAACATACTCAACCAGACTTTAGAAATGAGTGGACTGGACTTACCATACCACTGAGGAAACTAGAAAGAGTGATAGGGAGAACGGGGAAAAAATAGGGCCACAAGCTAGCAATGATGAACTCGCTTTCTATCATGATAGTCAGACCAATCCCTAGATATGGGGTTATTGAGTGGACTAATATGGAAAGCCATGGTAAAAGGAACTTGGCCATGGAACTACGAACAGCCTCCAATGTCCTTTGTGCACTACATCCACATATGAATCTGTGATGTTTCACCATGCCATACTGAAGGGGACAATGCTAATAGGAAGGAAGACCTACATACTCTAAAGATAAAACCTGCAAGTGGCCTTGAAAGTTCCGGGTGCATGCAGTGTGTTAAAAAGCAGAGTTTTTAGCTAGATATGGGATTAACATGAGACAGGAATATGGTCACCAATCAGCATAACATATAACCATTAGCATAAAATCTGAAAGTCAGCAAATCAATATATACCCAAAAGCGTGTCAGACTATCCGGGAGATTGGGATCTAGAGTGAAACGAAAAAGACGACGTACTAACCAATAATGGGTCAGAAATTATACAAAGTGATATAAGTAGTTGGAGGAGTAAAATGACAAATCTACATGACTGAACTACGATGGTCTAACTAGGGAGGATATAAGGTTTATAAGACCTTGTATATCCCTAGATTAAGTTAGGTCTTCGTTTTGCGACTTTGAGCCTAGTATCTATAACAAACTCATAACCCTTCACTACCTACCTAGCTATCTAATGAGTATAAGTCGTATGCTGACAGATTTGGATTTTTAATTCTTATTGACGGAATTTTGTCCTATGGATTGTTAGGGTATGTTACGTTACTCTGGACACTAAAATCGTATGGTCACATCTAAATAAATACTAACTCAATAGAATGAATCGAAATTCGGGACCGAGACTACGTAAAATCACGCTCAGAATGCAACCGAAGATTCTATGTGACTATACTTAGCAGTAGGGAAGGAATAAAACTTGAGTCGGTACCGAAGACGTGCTGGCTATCAATATTGATTAATGACAAATGGGTGTTGGTAAGGAAACAAGTGTTTGCAAAACAGGACAAAAATTGACTCTATGCCAATAACGAGACCTACTTCCGTAACCATACTTACTTACATATGTAAGTCCAGCTATAGTTCGATCTGAACCTCGGCCCTCAACCTAAAAACTGTTAACGTTGGCAGTCCAATTCAGAGAAATCAATCAAATACGAAAAAGATGCAACAGTTCGCTGATTAGTTCAGAGACATAGAGCATACGTAGAGTAATGAATCCAAGCAGAACTTGATTTTCAAACCACTGTACTAAGGATACTACTATGAACCTAAAAACAACACTCACTCAGCTATATTCCAAGCCACAATTGGAGTATCTATATATGTTTAGACCAATCTCACAAAATCAGACCACGGGATTAGGACCGCAGATTCAAAAAAAAAATATCTTCAAATAGATAATCAGATCTTCTGGGTGTTTATGAATTTTTTTGTTTATCTGCGGTAAGGACCTTCTTTTAGTTTACGATTTTCCCAAAAAAAAAACTAATAACTTATGCCCGAGTCCTTCAGAGCACGATAAAGTAATTTCTAATTAAAAATCGAAAACATAAACCCGGCTCTGTCGCTCCCCAAATGGGGAAAAAATAATAATAAAAAATTAATTAAAAAGTATCCTTTCTCCTTTTTTGTTCCAAATGAAAGGAAAGAACACAGCGATAACTGTGACAATTCTAAATTACAAAAGCAAAGCGATAAGCATCACTTCTTTTTATTGCTCAACCCTTACACCTATTTCACAACGAAAAAAGGAGTTTGAAAGTCATTTCCGTTTTATTTCTCAAAAAAAAAAAAAACAACACAGTAAGCAGCCATAAAAACACGATGTCCTGTGAAGTGAAATATTTGTTAAACATTTGCAGGAAAACCAAAAAGGGCCAAATTCAATCGCCGTAAAATTCTGCGTCCAAAATAAAGGATATGAATGAAAGATGCCTGACTATGGGGATGGAGGCTTCACAATTATCTGCGAAATGATCAAAGTTTCCCGGGCAATTAAATGAAAGAAAAGGAATTTCGCTATGAGAAAGGTACGAAGGATAAAAGTATTTTGAAGCTAGAGGCTAATTAAAGGACGTAGGATCTTTGCCCGGAGGGGAATCCAGATTCGAGATACGGTTTTTAGTTTAATGTTTTATGAGGTGATGTGGAAGTTTATGCAAATTCAAGGTGGCTTTTGGTTTGAGTGGAAGGGATTCACGTTAATTCATTAGTGGCCAACGAAACTGGCTCTGAAACTAAGAGTCATCGGGTGAAATGGTTAACATATCGTAAATTCGGTAATTTCACAGAACCACAAACAATGGAACCACTTAACCAAGAATGTCCCAAGAGTGAATCGACAAGGAAATACGTGGAGTCAAAATCACTGGCAGAGGTGGAGAGACGTGAGACCTCACTCAGAACACCGTTTTTGGTTCAATGTAAAGGTTTTTCAGTATAAACATAACAATTTTGGATTTTAATACAAACTTTAATCATTTTTTAGAATTTGTCAATATCAAAACGTCAGTCACGGTTTTCATTTTTATTATGGTGAAGTTCACGAACAACCAACGTTTGAAAACTATCAAAAATTATACCGAAACTCTGATTCGGTGGTCGGAACTTAAAGAGGTCTATAGTAGAAAAATTCAGTCAACATATTGACCATTGTTGGTATTGGTTTATTGGACACAAAAATTCGTCGATTTTTGACACTATTTTCTGCAAGATGGCTGCGCTTATGTGACAGTTCTTTGGCTGTTGGTGAACAAAGACGTATTAGTGCGTTTGCAGGCAAATTTCGCATACATTCTTGCTCACCAACGGTCATAGCCTGTGAGTGCGGTAGAGATACACCCTTGAAGTTTACTGTCTGTATAGTCTGTGATATTGAATATTCCTGTGTCAGAGAACTGATCGATACACACCATACCCATGGATCTGTCATTTCGCATTGTGGCGAATTTTGCGTAAAGATCTTGGTCTACAGGATCAAATTAACTCAAGCACTGAAGCCTCTTGACGTTTGAAGTGACGAAACTTATCCGAATGGGTTTTGCAAAAGTTTTAAGAAAATCTTGAATTTCATCGAACAAGCTTCTTCAGCGATAAACCTTATTTTGGCTTAATGACTTGTATGCAACAACCCCAAAGGACCTTCAGGAGACTCCACTGCAAGCACAAAAAGTGACCATGTGGTGTGGATCTCGTGGGGAAGGTATGATTCGAAAATGATCGCCATGTTACGGTCAATTGAGTTCGCGATAGCTATGTTGGAAGACTATTCTAGGGCACAATTGTATGAGCTGGACATCAGTGATATGTAGATAGTGCCACATGCCACACAGCTGGTCCAAGAATTGGTCTATTGAAGGGAAAGTTCGGTAAACGTGTAATCTCAAAAAATGGTCCAGTCCAAAGGACCGTTTGGCGCTATTTTTCAGAGATTACGTTAAGTCGTTGGTTTATGCTAAGAAGTCAACAATACACAGGCAACATTTTGGTCGATTTGAATAAATTAGTGGAAAATTGTCTTCAACGTATCGAATCACTGCAAACGTGCTCTCGGTAGTCATTTAAACGGGATCGAGTTCTGTACTTAATTTCAACATGTGCATTACACTTGATATAAATTTCAGCCCAATGAGTTAATTATTCTGCGTTCTATTTTAATACAAAATTGTTAAGTCCTTATTGAAAAATCATTTGACAGAGTAATCCAACAAGAGGTGTCATTTTAAGTTTCACGCTATTGTTGACTTGTCGACGCTTAACTACCATAGTGACGATTATTGATAAGTTAAAATTAGGAGGTTATTAAATGTGTTGAGATGCATACTCATACAGTGTGTTGAAATAGTGCAAATTCACTTCAAAAACGGTGAAAATATCGAAGAAACATTTTTTTAAGTTTGCACTGGTTTTGGCCATCTTCAAACGCCTTCTCACCCATGTAGTGAAGCTTATCAATAACTTTGAACGCCTTGGACAGGTGGGTATTGTAAAGACTTCAGCTGGTGTTTGTCTGGTATGGTAGGCCAAAAAATTGCCGCTATAGCCGAAAGTGATGACCGGAATTGGCTCTATCAGCAACCATTGTCTGTTGCTTGTTGTATGTAGATCTTGATTATAATGTTCTGTTGGCAATTCCATTAATTTTTAAGGACAATTTTTGTTGGATCACCGTATGCACTCCGAAAAGCGGGTGTACAATGGTAAATTCAAATACAAGCCTCCTCTACAGTTATTCAAAACAAAAGTTATCCTGCAAGCCCATTACAATTGTGACCACATGCTGAAAACTTAGGACACACCTTCTCCGAAGGGTTCCACTTCCAAACGACCAGCCCATCTCGGAATCCATTTTTCAACACAACACCTGAACAGGGAAAAAAAAAACAAAAACCGTGGTAAACTCCTTTCCGGATATAATAACAACAAACTGATACCCCTACCACAACGGACTCAATTACACTCCGGTCCAACTGTCACTCTGCAGGTGGAGTCGTCCGCCAATATACAATTGCGCTCCCTTTTCCAATTTCCTTTCCTTCATTCATTTGTCCAACCCTAAACCGAATGTAATTTAAGATCCCGCGAACTCAGGCAAAGCCAAAGCAGAAAAAAAAAGACATGCCTGCCCAATTTCTATAAAACTCCTTTGCCGCGCCAATTGCAAATGATGGCGGAATTAAGATGATTTATATACCCAAGCCTGGCTTTAGGGGGTTCTGTTGTGCCGTCAAACGGAACCCATTACACATCCGAACGAATTTTATACCCACTGATAGTTGCACTGATGATGAATGCAACTAATTTTTAAGCGAGTATCTGTGAGAGTGGGTCCACTGGATTTTAGCGGGACACAACAATACGTAAACGTGTTGAATAAATGTCAGCCTTTGGCACTTAATTCGCATGTGCGCCCAGTAACATCGGATTGTAGCCGCCGCCACCGCCGCCGCTGCTGCCTCTGCCATGGATATCTATCTGGCTCTTGTTGACTTTGACGGGCATTCAGGGCTCTGTGCCGCGCGTCGAGTGCACATGAACGAGTCTCAACCATGACGTGGGCAATTAGCGTTGACGCTGAACTGAGACGCGCGCGTCCGTCCGTTTGTGTTGAAGGCCTTAATTGCTTGTTAGGCCTTTTGACATGAGGCAATGGTATGCGATTAGTAAATGGAGGGAGAGAGGTCGTTTCCTTCGTTCCTCTTTTTCATATTTATAAAATGCTCAACGCCTAATCATATCCTTTTGTGAGAGTGGAGCGCCTCCCTTTGGCATATCCTATCCACATAGTAGTTCTTCTGTGTTCTCTAGTAGTAGTACGAGTAAGAGATGTGGCATTGCGTGCCATCGGGCCGTAAATCAGAAAACCATTTGGGGCTAAGCCAATTGAACCACTTTAAGTAATAAATTGAAAAGTTGCCGATTTGGCCCCAGTGCTGATGTTCGATGGGTATAAATGGTATAGTGGTGGTGGTGATGATAGTAATGGTAGCGATGGCTCTACGCGGAGGAGTCACTATAATTTTTGCTTCCTTTCTGTGGATAACAATTTTATGTCCTAGACAAGCTGCTATACTCGTACGTATAATGTAGTTAAGGGTCCTGAGTGGCTGTGCATGTCTTGTCTGGCGTGTGTAGCCGCAAAGTTGCACACTCAGCATAGAGAGAGAGAGTTTTTTTTTTTTTTAGTTTTATGGGGTACAACTTTTGGGCTGACTGCCCGGGATGCATTGAGTTGTATGGTTTGAAGTTACACTTCTTAGCTGGAAGTGGAATTGCCTGCAGACGATATAGAATTTATGTTTACAAAAGTATCCTGCTGTGTATTTAGGAAATATTTAGACTAAGTGGTGTCGCCTGAGTATATCGAACTATAGATCTGCAAGGCAATGCTCTGAAAATCGCACAAGACGTTTGTGAACTTTGGTGTATCAACATATGGACAGTTTCAACTCCTCAGGGCAAAGACTGAGTAAAGTCATTCAACAAGGCAGGTAAAGGTCCAAACTTTATGGAAATCCACAGATAAATGGGTAAACGGTTTGTTATAAGAGACAAACTAAGCCTGAACCTTTCCTCATACTGAACAAAGGGTTCAAGATTCGATTTCCAGACAACACTGGAAGTTCTTTTACGGCCACATCTTCCACGAACTTCTCACAAGCATCCGAGTGAGTACATAAACCCCTTTTTCATGCATGTGAGTGTTATGACACGGACAAGAAGAACGGTTATAAGCAGTACAAGCTCTCGTACACTTTTAAGGTATGGCAGGTCCTTCGTGCCTTGTGCTGGATAGCGTAGCCTTTGGAAAGTCATATGGCAACTGGGATATGCAATTGAGGATGGTAACTCACTGGGCCATCTTGCTCTGAGACTAAAGCCTTTTCAATCAACGGACAAAATGCTCAGAAGAATTCGATTCCAGATTCCTCCTCTGACCTTTTAAAGCTTTTAGCTTTTTCTTAAATCGTCATATTACCTGACTGATTTGGATACAAACTCTTCCCTGTAGACCTCGACTACGCTGAAAACATCAAACTTTGTGATGATCTTGCGTCTTACTTTCTTCTCCAGTTAGACCTGTTCACGTGGTAAGAACTATAGACCCAATCATCTGTATCGAGTTGTTAGTTATAAATATAAATAGAAACCTATTACGAAAGGGACACCACTCCAAATTTTGATGTCAAAAAGATTTAATCCCCAGATGGGTTACTAACCACAACAATTCTTAGCTCAACCATACTATATCTGACTGAGTGAAAGCCGAGATCTAGACCACTAGACCTTGTATGCTCTCTGTGTCCCAACAAGGTCAATAGTGGAAACAGGCTAACACTCGACAGAGGCATCACTAAAATGCAAATAAAATCATTGGGTATCGACCAAGGAGTTAACCCTGGGTATCGACATTTGACTTTGTCCCATCTGCTAAGACTAAAGATCTACTTGCAAGCCTGATGGTCGAGTAATCGCTTGGAGTACTGATTTGAGTCTGAAACCTTTCCAGTTTCGGAATTTCCCTGGGTGGTGTCTAATTCTCTCTTCTGTGGAAACTAGTGGTTAACGGGCTTCTAATGAACATAGACAGGACTAGTTGCAGAGTGGTTCCCAAGGAAGTTCGCAAGCCTGCAAAAAACACGCCTATACTCTCGAGGAAATCCTTTAATGACCTCTTCTTCTGCTCACTAGGTGAAGCTTAAAATACGAACTACGGGTTAACAAAATATAAGGTTCCCCTTATTGGCCTCCTGCTATTAATGGCACTAGTCTCTTAAAAAGTCCCAAAAATTTTAGCCTTAGTTTAGACAGAAAATTATCTAGGAAGTCAATTTACAGCAACTCCGGCTCATTAGTTTCTTAAAAATCCCAAAGGTAGGAGCTAAGGTTGTCA
The DNA here is from genome assembly GCA_963583995.1 of Xylota segnis. Lineage (NCBI taxonomy): Eukaryota > Metazoa > Arthropoda > Insecta > Diptera > Syrphidae > Xylota > Xylota segnis. The sequence continues at coordinate 6,944,716 of OY757239.1, read as the reverse complement.
ATCTTATATCATATGGTGGATGTGCGTGTCTTATACTACTGTATGGCGTTGGCCAGCTCTTAATAAAGCTACTCACTTCAATCTTCTATTTTAAGCTCTGGATATTAAAGCTCCAAATTTATTCCAAATGCGACAAATGCTAACTTCAAAGCCTCCTCACAATGGTCTAGCTATCCTCGATCATTGATCTGAATTTTACCGTAAATGACACAGACTACACTCCGCCGAATTGGTAAACCTCTTTTGAAGACAGTTCAGTCTTCTTCTACAGAGAAGGAACCAAGGTGATGGAGAACTTTTCTCCTATAAGCTTATTCTGAAGATATCCTTCTACCTCTCAGATCATTGTAGAGTTTTGTTTAATGGAACAAATTCGCAGAATTCTGGGCGACAAAGTCAAGCGGTAATCGTACTCTTTTACTGAAAAGGGCACTTGTCGCTTCTGAAAATGACTGACCAGTTTTATATTCACAGGGACATTGCAGAAAATTGATATACTGACGAGCTCGCCAGGCAACTACTTACTGACAACTGGGTGTGCTCCTCGTTTCTTGCAAAATTTTACTAAAGTTGGAAGGTTTCAGCAAACAGAACTGAAGAAGGCAAAATCTCTAAACTTGGAACATTTCTTTCCAGATGTGGCTTGAGGATGATCTGAAAAATAGTGCCAAGTGTGTTCACTTGAAGCGATCACAGATCAGCCTCGTTATCGGTGTTCTTACAGGACACTCTTGATAGGGTTATGTATAGCAAAAAGCCGAGCCTCATTACATATGATTTCTGCAGAAGATGTAGGTTTGAGAAAGAAGAAATACAACCATTCTCATCATCTTATGCATGTGCCCACCCCTGTTCTAAAAAGGACCGCTCCATCTAAGAGCTCCCTTCTTTGATAGCCCAGGCAAACTGCTTCTTCAAACTTCAAACTTCACTTGATTTAAGGTTCTGGTTGATTCAATTAGTCTCGGGTAGTCCATGGTGTGATCCATGGCATACAATGCAACTTATTGGTCTAAGTGTGTAGACTTTTGCATAAACCTAGGTTCAATTCAAAATATCATAAAGATGTGGCCAATTCAACAAGAACCTCAACGTGTTGTCTGGGGATCGATCCTTGAACTCCAGATTCCGTAGTCCAACGCACTAACCGCTTAAGCCACGACTCCCACAAAGATCTCTTAGTTTCAATTTCACTACAAAAAGTCTAAAGATCAGCTGCACAATGAAACTTCTCCAAAAGTCCCACAATAACTCATCTCTACTCGACTCCGAGTCCTCGCTTATAAAGTACAAATTATAACATCGTATCTCGTTCCAAGTTTTTTTTTTTTTTTTTATTTCAATAACCCCACCGATAAAGGATATCATTGCAGTCAAACATTTATCACTACAGTGCTAGCTATCTGCCATCCATTGCATGACCATTACCGCATATCCTCAACTATCAAGGATACCACTACTTGTCGGGAAAGTTCCCCCACGACATTTGTCAGTGAAAAATCTGAAAAAGGATATAGCAATGAAATTTATGGAAATTGCCGGAGAAAAAAATCTGAATCCAACAGAATTGGAGCGAAAATCAAAACAAGGATCCAATTATAAAATCATCCACCAGTCGAAAAAGAGACAGAGACAGAGAGAGATAGAGAATGACAATTTGAATTTTTTTTTTTTTGCCTAGTACACACTCTGTCAATTAAAATGTAAACGAATATCAATTAGATCCCGTCGTCGTAGTCATAGTCGTTGTCTGGTTTGATCTTGAAAAAGTCGTGATGGCAACCAACCTAATTACCATTTGTTGATTTTTCCGCCATTTAAGCTCGGAGAGTGTTTTTTGAAGCCCGGGAACGGTCCTGCTACTGTTCTACGCAATGGCAGCTGCAATTTACGCAGTTTTTTTTGTTGTTTTGTTCAAATGTGTGTTTGGATGGACCCCCAGTCTTTGTGGTGGAACAATAACATGGGGAATGCCGAAACCAACGAACGTCACTTGGTGGAAAAGTAAAAACTCTGTCAAGCGAATAATATGCAAATTATGAAACAATCTGTTACTATGTTGGGTGTGTATCTATGCGATGTTCGGTCGGGGAGGGTGGGTGAAGTGAGGTGAGGTGAGAGTCTGTGACGATTCATGACTTATTAATATCCCCCAAGGATATACACTCACACACTGTCACAGGTGGTGTGGGATATTGTAAACAGAGGATAAATCGCGAGTTGTTACGTCAAAGTTTCAGCCGAATTAGCCATCACAGACTGGAAGTGGATTTTGGGTTATTTTTTTTTAAAATTCTAGAACTTGCCGTGCTAGAGTGATAATTGATGATGATGCTGAGGGTCTGATGGGGATGATGATGTGTGCATGAGTGAAATTGTTTTGTTTATTCAGGTTGAAGGAGAATAATTTATAAATTTTAAGGGTCAAATAGGACAGCATGCAGAACGCTATTTTGCGCACACACCTGGTAATTGTTATTCCATCGTCGGGTGCAGGAAGAATGAGGTGTCGGTTGGTATGGTACTATAAGGAGGACGTGGTTTTGATTTGATTTGCGATAGCATACCACGCAGACAGATGTTGGCGACACGCGTAGCTATGGTGTAGAGAAACATACAAAAAAAAAATATCGTTTCGCCGAGTGGGCCTGCCACCTTACGCATGGTTGGCTGTGCACATCATAACTCATACTCACGCCATCCGGTCAATTGAATCGAATTGCACAACGTACATCCTTGGGTTTAAAGTGTGCAATTGTTTCCGTTGGTTTGACAAATTGTCGTCGGTAATAAATTGTAACTCCAATTGGGGATGCAGTGATGGATACTTTCCTGGCAAAAATTTTACATGTCACTCAGATTGCCATGCAGTATACAGTCTAGTTGAGTATCTTGCTTGGAATCACACTACCCGGATGACTTGATTCGAGGAATTGGTCTTCGCTGATGTCAGAACTGTCTTTGTCGTGCAAAGGTTCTAGAAAGGACTAGTTGTCCCCGGATCTCTAGGTCAGATCTGTCAAAACCAGGTCCTCTGTCGTATGAAGTTTTGAATTAGCTTTGGGATAGCTAAGCGGCCTTTCTGCACCAATTGACAGATGGCTTCGAAGGGGTATTCGAAGGGTAATCGCATAGTATATGCCAGAGTCAACTCCTTCATCAGTTTTTGAGCGGTCCATCAATATCCAGTTATTGTTCGATTTATTGAATCCTCCTTTGAGACGAAGGCGGTTTTAATGTTTAGGCATAAATCGTGGAATAGTGGTCTACTGCGTCGGTATTCAAGAGCAACCATCCCATATTAGCACCTTGCAACCACGGATTGGGTACAGTTTGCAAGTCTTTCCCTTAGGTCCACGTCTAATGGAATCAGTGCCAGAATAGTTTCAAAGTTAGGCACTAGGCTAGGCACTACGATATAATAGATCTGACGATGACCGCATCCCTGAAGTGTAAAATGGCGGGATTGGACCTCCATTTTTATAAAAGATTCTCCTAACATTTCAGAAGGCTCTGGATACCTTTGCTATGCTTTCAAACCTGTTCTCTTTCCAAATTAGTTTGTGGGTCCGTATTCAGTCCAAGTCTTGAGATTTGGAGTTTCGAGTTGATGCGTCTGATCTTGACTATGAACTCAACCCAACCTAAGATTACAGGGTCTATACTTTGCTGGTTCAATGCGCTATTTTTAGGTTCGGATGTCAAACTTTTTGATGGCCTCTTCTGTATCTAGAAAGACCGCTAGCGTGACATCTTACCACATCATGCAGGGCTGTCACAGTAGATCGAGACATTGTTACAGGGAGTAGAGCCTTATACATACATATGTACATATCCCAATCCAGTGAAACGGATTTTCCAAATCCTTATAGTCAAGTTGTATCGAAACAAGATAAAGACTTTTTTTAGTTACACGACAAGCTCACATGTTCTTAAAGTTCCCATCATGCTTAACTCGAAGGCAGCTCACGGCCCATGTGATTGGAAAAGTCCCATCGACTGTAATTGGATGTCACACCTCATTACAAGAGAAAATAATTAATCAACTGATCAGGTAACATCCAAGAGTTAATTACAAATCTAAAACGCAAAATGGTTAATTAAGATCCATGGACATTGTCATAGGCACCGCTTGGCTAAAGGCTTAGCATTTGCTGTCGGACATTTAGCCCTCGCATTTGATGGCATTTTTGCAATTTCAATCTACTCAAGTCTCATTTAATTAGAAGATGCTGCTTAACAGCTTTAAACATGCAGAAAGCGTTTCAGAGCCCCATTACGAGTACCTGCCTCTGTGCGGCTATAAATTACCGACCACACTAATGTAGCAAATTCCCAGCTTTTATTTATCACCGCTGATTACCTACATTACAGCCAAATATTAAATTCACTTTCGCATTAATCACATCGTTAATGAAATTCAAAAGTATCTATGTATCTCTGTGGCGGGCGGGAGCGGCACCGGCACCAGCACCGGCACCGGCAGCAAATGGAATTAACTTCAATCATTCGTATATTGAATGCAATAAAGTTGGTAATGTCCGCCATTCATTATCGCCGAGCATCGCATATGCAGACAAATCAGTCTGCATCCAGCGAATACCGAATAGCGAACAACACCTAGCTGAGCGTTCACAATTCATTTTGCTCGATTCGCGCCTAATTCACGGAGCAATTAAAAACCGATTCTATGCCAAAACGAAGTCGAACACATAAAATGTGATTTTACGTTTGACTCTCCGGGTTATTTGTTTCCTTCGGTATGCCAGTAGTTGGTGGTGATACCGATCCCGAACATCACATTTCGTTTGGGGACATTAACTTGACCGCTTGTGGTGAGACCGTCATCAAGAGTCTGAGGGATTGGTCCCAGCTACCAGTGGAATTCCGAATTCGGGCGCGCTAATTTCTGTTTATGACCCTGAGAGTCGTAAATTAAATTAATTTTAATGCTGCGTGCAATTACTGTCCAAGGGATTAATTGCAAACGGGCACGGATATTGTTGCACTCTGAGATGGAATGGGGCGAGCACGGGGTCGTCCTGTAATGCAGATGCTAAGCGAGGACTTAGAGGACTTTAATGTACCGTAAAATGTTCATTTGTTTCTGTATAATGTATCGTTTCGGTTGAAAATTGCTTTGGTGGTGTATCACATAACACACTTGTAGATTTATTATTGCTGCCCAACGATAGGTGGTGGTCGCTTGATGGTCAACGATGGGAGATTGACTTATGTGCGGTTCTGGTTAATAGGATGTTTAATGCAAATTGCAACCTTTATGAGACATTTCATTGAACTACTGGTTGCAGCAATGAATATAATTAAATGTTCGCCAATGAATTATGTACAAACTTTGGAGGATGAGTGGAAGAATGATTCCTTGCGAAGTGACACGTTTGATGGAATGGTTTGTTCTGGCGGTATTTTGAAAATTTGTAGTACCACTTAGTGGGTTGGATTACGGAGAGCTGGTGACAAATCCTAAATTAATCAAGTCCTTGGATCTAAAAGTGTTAGAAAGTGATCAGTAGCGAGTTGTCTTGAAATACAGGCACACACTGTCATTAAAATCATCTTGCACAAGGAATTGGCCAAATTATGACGAAACAATTCAATCAACGCCGTGTGGACGCCGTGGCTCAGTGGTTAGTGCGTTAAACTATGGAGCAAGGGGTTCGAGTCCCTCTCTGGAGGGAAACCTCTCGCGAGCGTTTGACAAACATCCGAGAGTACAACTGTCCTGAGAAAGCTTCTCAAATAACAAATTGCCCTTCGGACACGGCAACAGTAGGCCCCTTCCATTCGTGTAAAGAATATAACACGCAGAACACGCAGTCCCATCGTTCTATATTTTTTTTTTATTCAATCAACTTTAACATCAAGTAACGAGCAGTCCAGTCCACTACTGAGTTCCTGACGGTGTCGTCACTGCAATCGTTGGAGAAGCGGTTTCGGCACAGTATTGTCGGAAATGTCTTGCCTTACGGCTCAGTAAATGAGGTGCTTGACTGAGGATTCAATCAAGAACTCATTCGATAGAAAGAAACCCATTAAGATACTAGTATTTCACTACTAAAGTTGCATTAACAAATAGTTTACAAATATTACGATGGTAATAGGTAGGAGGAGGAATTTTAAATCCCAATTAACTACTTTTATCTTCCAAGCAAAGGCTTTTGCTATCGAGATCTGTGCCAAAGAGTGTATCAGAAGAAAATATTTTATTAGAGAACCAAACAGCTATAAAACATGTCCCTATATACATACGTATCCACTTACGTATGCATATTTAGGTATCCCTGGAGGAAATAAGGCTGTTAGCGAACTAACCAAACAAATTGGCCCTGAACCCTTCTGTGGTCTACCTGTCAACCAGATAAAGATAGAGCTAAATCAGTGGGATGTAAGTACATGTAGTAGAAATAAGATTCCTACAGAGACCAAATATAACGCTAAGATCCTGACGGACTTCCTTTGTGCTCATTTAAATATTATCGTAAGATAGTTGGTAAAAGCTAATCGGACACGTGACACCCGACTATGCCATGAGGACACAGAAACTGTCGAACCTATTTTAAGTGAATGTCCTGCCTTTGCTCAGAATTTACTTTGCCTTCTGATATCAACTCCTCCTCGGCTCTAACAATTCTTAGCTTCATTCTAGATACATGGTAGGCAATACAATATATCATCTTTGAGAGGGTATAGCACAAAAGATCTCTAGGAAGATCTGTTGACAGATCAGAGTACCACAGTCCCTATGGAATAGGCATAAGTACGTTGAGTTTTCATAGCAGAGAGAATTTGAGAAATAGGTTTCGAGTACTCAAATCGAGATCTTTATCAAAGTTCTGTTTTTTTTTCAATACCTTGAATAGATTTCCTAAAAGTCTGGTTACCATTGGATTACATAGCACTTGAACATGGTATAGAACCACATCCAATTTTTCGAGACAACTTTTGTAGAATCATTTTTGGTAAAATTAAGAGAACAACACTTGCAAAAGTAAAATTGGTTAACAGGATTAGTGTATCTTATTTCAGGCTTATTTCAGTATCCCAAGCGCTATTTCTAGAACAAATATGTCGTGCAATTGAAATTTCCAAAGGGCAAATTTTTTGAAATAATTTATGGCAAGACACCTAACCTAACTGGTTTCATTTACCAACTCTGTGGATCACTACACCATGAAATAAATTCGACAGATTGTCAATTTTAGTTTCACTTCAAAAGAAAGAGAATTAGTAGTTGTTTTCTCTCATGAGAGAATGTTTAAAATGTCTTGACATAATTTGCCGACCCAGTAAACAAAATTAAGCTTCCTGTCTATGCATGTCTTGTCAAGACTCGGCGTCAAAAAGGAGAAATCGAGTAAGAAAGGGAAACTTGAAAGACCAAGTTTGAAACCAGTTTTGGAGACACACTTGCATACCTTCTCTGGGATCTGTCACAGCATACATGAGTATTAGTGAAACTTGTTTTTTTGATGTTTTTTCCTTTGCTCGCGGTTGGTAAAAAAAAAGAAAATTGTACTGAGCTAGAGATAGAGAGCCTAAAAACCAGTTCTAAAACCGTGTATGTATGCGTGTATGCCCGAACATTAGTTGATTAGATCTCCATTTCCATATTTTTTTGTTTAGCTACACAAGATCGGTTAAATAATTCCCATCCTTTATACCAGATGTAGATTTATACGACATTCAACACTGAAACCTATTTTGCACGATACAACACTGAACGATAGCCACTTCCAAATGAGAAATGTCAAATGTCTGTTTTAAATGACTTTGATAGGAACGTCCTTTTCCTAGGAAGTATCGCAGTTAGTTTTGAACTGATAGACTTGCTGGGCTAACATGCAATAGGTCAGTAACTTGGAATGATACCGAAAATATGGGTCTGATATTGACACAAAACAAATAGATTGGAATGAATTTTGAATGTAGCAAAATTTATAGAAAAAACCTTGTTACGTACTAAACTACTTAGTCTAGGACTCACCAGCATCATTTTCTTCATGTCTGGAGTTAATCTAACTGACTGATGAGGGCCCATTGTGTAACACTATTTGAAATTCTTACAGCAACCAGCAACCAGTTTTGTTCTCTGAAAAAAAATTATTTTAAAATCTAGGATACATATTCGGAAAACTGCAAGTCATTCGAATACAAATTCACACAAAATTCTAAATTTGTACAAGTAAATAGAAGTACAAGCATATTACTACTAGAATTGAATTTGGTAATCGAATCTACTAGAAATAGATCCAATGGGACTATACAGATCGGTAGGATATGAGTCTTTAGCCATGAATTCTAGAATGTCTGTCTGAGGGAAATAAAAAAATACACTCGCGCACTATAACTTTGTTGCAATGAGAGCTATTTTAAGATATAACTAAATAAAAATTGTAAAAAGGAGAGCATACATCATTTCATTTTCAATTTTTTGGCACGAAATAGGTATCAAATGTCCATGAAGGCAAATGGATCCTACAACTCACCAGAAATTTCTACAATTAGTAAAGCCCTGCTTTCATTTGTTCACGTTTTTCATTTTACCAGAAAAAAATTATCTAAAATGCCACAAACAACCTTTCAAAAATTAAATTGAAAACTAAATTTTATGTCACAAGCCCTAGTTCCAACGAGACTACAGTCATACTGAAATAGGGAATGGAAGAGATACTTGAAAACCAAGTTTGAAGCCAGTCTTAGGAGAGTCTTTTATTTTCCTCTCTCAAAGCATGTACAAACACATCTGGGATAATGAGACTTTTGTCTTGCGTGTATGTATTACCCTCACCGTCCAGACCACATGTGGCGTCTAGTAAGAAATGAAACACACACTAGCTCAATCTGGATTCACTGAGAGTGAGTGGGACTTCGAGCTAATCGTAAACAGGGTATACATATGTACGTATATTTGTATTGAGTTCTAGTACTTATGTCAAATTTATAAGAGCGAGAGAGTGGCTTGGAATACACACTTCGTCTGCTAACTAGGGAGACTTAAAAAAATGTTGGTATCTACTGGTCGTACTCGTACTTGATGTATGAGACTTTCACTGATAGGGATCTTTCGAAATGATTTGAGGTTACCAAGAAGAACAGAATTTCGCAGACCCACTTAAGACCATTGCTTAAAGCAATAGCTGTTGTCAGCAACAAGGGATATAAGAACGTAGGTGCAACATCGAATAACTTGAAAAAACCTCATTATTGAGCATTGGCAGCTATAACGCTGAGGTAGTCAGGGACGTTGTTTACTCTTGGGTCTACGATAATTTCAAGCAATATCTCAGAAGAAGTAAAAGGAGGAATTGCTGCCCCTTTGGGCTGAGAAAGCAGTGAAATACTGTTCATCCCACTTTATGACGTTGAAGCATGGACTCTACTGAAAGTGGATACAATTATCCTCAGTGGTTTAAACGGAAAAAGTTCTTATAATCCATTTTGCATTAATCGACTCAGTCAAAAAACTGCACAAGAATCGTCTGAGATGGCTAAGACTAACGAATTGTCAAGAGTGCTCTTGCCCTCAGAATCTTTCAATTTATCCAGAGAGTCAGCACAGTAGAGTAAAGTCTCGCTTTAGGTGGCACTTTCAAGTGGAAGGGGATCTCAAACGCCTTGGAGTACCAAATTGGAAGGAGTTAGCTTAAACTCAGGTTGACCCCCAAACCGTAGCACAACCTAAGTATATAAAAAGAAAGAAGAGGTTTAAACAAAGATTTATCTTAAAGAACCCACTTTCTCATGACTCATGAGCATTGATTGGGACTAAAATTTTTCAATAAATTCAGTTGAGGACCTACATAGTTCTAGATTGCCGACGATACTTCAAAAACTGCATCGATCTGCCAACTATTGGGAGAGAGATCGATAGTACATGACTGTGTAACATTCAACTACAATAGGAGTTGGTCTACCCATTCATAAAAGAAGTTACACTTACTTTGATTTAACAGAGTATTGGTAGACCTACAATTTCCAAAGATAGAATTTACAGAGACGCACGACTTCCTAAATTTATGGTCGCCTAGGAAAATTCTATCTCTCTTGTACTTGGAAGAATCGTGAGATAGAGTGAGAGATGTGAATTAACCAGGTTCCCCAGCCACATTTGAATTTTTGAGTGTATATGTACACAGCTAGAGTAGCTAAGAGGTCTAGACTAGTATGGGTTCAAAGTTTGGGTAGGAGTTCATCTTGTAGTAGGTAATATCCGATTTAGTATTACTCTCCCTGTATGACAGAACTTCTACTTCTACAATAAAACCAACAAACTTCTCCTTCAGTGTATGGGTGCAATTTCGACAAAGTTTGGTTTGTCAGAGTATACGCAACTAAGTTTGGTTCTCTGAAAAAACAATGGAATAGCGAAATGGAGGCAGTGTTACCATCTACTAAAAAGGAAGCAAAATACACTCCATAGTATTAGAAACTCCCTACCTTAGTAACATATGGGAGTCGAACGTATTATAAATGCTACAGATGTAACAGAAAACAATACAATGTGAGTAAGTATATAAGAAAGATGGATGTATGACTGACAAAGGAAAAACCGACATAGAAATAATCACAAGTCACACATTCGATGAAAGATTTATTTCACGAATGAAAAATATGGAAGAAAAAATAAGCGGAAAGGGGATACTTCACGAACTCAGAAAGAACTTTAAACGATCATCGAGGCCTTAAAAAGAAAATAGATTAATGGGGTTTTCAGTTCGACCTCTTAAAGTCCCAAATTCATTTTTTCTTCATTTTTAAAATTAATTTCATCAAATCTTACAGACAACGCATGAAAAAATTAAACAAGTAAATAAAATCAGCTCAGATCTTAACTTTGCATCGCAAACTGAATTCCAAAAACTGCATCGACCCGCCATCTGTTGGGAGCGAAGCCATTGTACACGTCAGCGGTAAGATTCTCAGCAATATGTTTTGGTCTTTTCATTCATATACAGGACACACACTTGCTTTGTCTTGACAGTGTATTGGTAAATTTACGGTAGCACAAGACAAACTTGGCTCGATACTTAGCACAGCCTAATGGATTTATGAGCACCTCGCACTTGCTCTCTCTCACCCAAATGCCAGTTCACTACGTACAACCAAGTTTCATACACAGACTTCTTTTCATCTGTGTGGCAGTGCTACTACCGTGTACTCGAATATTTTTGAAAGAGAATCTTGCCAAACCAGTTTTCGGAGACATACTGTGATCGGCTCCACTCCTGGCCTTACAGAGAAGGCTTGAGAAGACTGTATGAGTATGTATGAGTATTTTCGTATACAAATGACCTCAAACCAAGTCTGAGAGTGAATACAATTTGATGGGAGTTCAGCAAGGTGTAGGCAAATCGCAGATTTTTACTACTTTCTACATGTACGCATGTGTAAGTGCAATTTCGAGTTTGCTTGATTAATGCATGGAGAAAGTAGGCGCTAATAGGCTTAAAATAGACTTTCCGCCGACTTAATGGTTTGTTCGGTACAGATCAACTATTTTAAAATATATTCAGTAAAGTTCGGTAAAAGGATAAACCAGACATATGGGTAAATCTATTGTATTATCCTCCATTAAATCTGAAACTTTTAAGGAATCGAAGACCAAGTTTCAGAAATTCTTATGAATCCCTTATCAATCATAAATTAAATTTGTCAGCGAAACCCACCCAAGACTTAGTTCTACATTGTAGACAACACTTCAAAAAGTACATCGACCTGCCATCTATTGGCAGAGAATTGGATACTACACATTCACAATCTTAGTCTTTTGGCTATATTATCATGGTAGGAACACATACTTACTTAGTTTTACCAGAGTGTTGGTGAATATACAGTTGCTTAAGATAGACTTGAAATTGACACTTTGCCTACTGCACAGAAAGGCCTTCTCAATTTATGGTAGCCCAGTAAAATCATTTGTCGCTTTCTCGCTTGCTTACACAAGAGTACTAAGGTGCGCCTTGAGATAGAGTCAGAGATTCTGGTTCACTAAGTAAGACCAGGTTTCGCAGGCACACTTGATTCCTTGTGAGTGTGTACGCAGCTGGGCTTGGAAAGACTATAGGGCTAGTATAAGTCAAATGTTTGGATGGGAGTTCATCTTGTAGTAGGTAAACTCCAACGCTGTACTACTCTCCCTGTATGAAGAACTTCTAGTTTCAAACACTAACTCACTTTTCCTTCAGTGTGTAAGTGTCATGACGATCTGGCTTGGTTTGTGAATAAAAATATTAAAAAGAGATTGACTAAGGTAGCTCCCCTTGGTTATCAGGTAACTAAACTAGTCCTGGCTCTTCATAAATATTTCTGTAGCAAGTCGAACGAAATTAATAATTGTGCAAGAAGTGGATTTTTCTACATTTTACTACATTTAGTGTTATCCTTTTATCAGGATTCTTTTTAAGTATCCCTTTGAACATCCCTTTGAACTAAACTCTGTGCCTAGCATATCCAAAAACTCTATTCCTCAACAAAATCAAATCAGGACCAAGTTCTAATATTGTAGTTGAAATTTCACAAACTGCATCGACCCGCCATCTGTTGGGAGAGAGATCGGCAGTATGTATGTATGTGTATTCACTGAGTACAACTTATTCACAACACAAACAAATACTTGGTTTAACTTTTGAGAGTGTTGGTACACTTTCTGGAGAGATATGCTTTACAGAGAAACTAGCCTGCTAGATTTATGTTTGCCCAGAAAAACCAAGCCTCACTTGTTTTGGTGTGTCACTCCACTTAAATTTGGTTTTACTTTATGAATGAAACTCTGTGTATAAGTGCTCTACTCAATTATTCGTGTATGGCTGTCAGATGGACTTCAAAAACCAGGTTTGGATAAGTGGACATTCCTACACATACATACATATGTCACAAACAAAATATGGATCTCTTTTAGAATTTGATGGGAGTTCAGCTTGTAGTAGGTATTGAGCCTCGGAAACCAAAAATTACAAAAAGTAGTCTGGTATATCTTTGTAAAGGGACAGGTCTGACATACAAATGCACACATGATTACTACAATAGTAATCAAAACCACACTAAAGTATCATAATTTCACTACTAGAGTTGGATTTAGTAACAGATTGTCTCAGAAATGCTACAACAGTAATGAAAAACGATCCTAACTTAGTAGGTGCATATGTGAGAGGAAAATAGGATTGAAGAGAGAAAAGTGTGTGTGACGTAGTACAATATAGGGAGATCAGCATATGCATTATATCGTGAGCATACCAGATAGTCAAAAATGCAATTAGAGCCGATTTTATTTATGGAATGGTTGGAATGGCCTCACGTAAATGATTTATTCGTAAATACATCAAGATGGCAGTTTCTTAATTGAACAATTGATAGAAAAAATTAAATAAAAATTAAGTCATTGATTTGCTATTCAAATGTCCTCAACATTGTAAATGTCCTGTCACTTCCACATATCTCGATGTAATCGCACCGATACACCTTGCAAATATTAAATGTTTGAACAAAATTAGTCCAGGACCTGATACAGAATTGCAGACGAAATTCCAAAAACTGCATCGACCCGCCATCTGTTGGCAGAGAAGTCGATACAACATGTCGGTGTAACATTCACAACCGTACCTCTTGACCTATCCATTCATAAAAATAACCCACACATGCTTTGTTCTATCAGAGTATTGGTAAATGTGCAATACGTAGGGATAGACTTGACATTGACGCTACGCCTACTACACTGCATGGCCTTCTAAATTTATGGAAGCCCAGTAAAACCATTTGTCGCTTTCTCGCTTGTTTAAACAAGGGCTTTGGGATCAGTCTTGAGAAAGAGTAAGAAATATATGTATGTATACCAAATAGAACCTGTTCTCGCAGCCACACTTAATTCTTTGTGAGTGTGTGGGCTTGGAAAGACTATAGGTCTAGTACAAGTCAAATGGTTGGATGGGAGTTCATCTTGTAGCAGGCAAACTCTGATTCTGTAGGAAGGCAAGACTCACTGTGCTACTTTCTCTATATGAGAGAATGTCTTGCTCGAAATGAAATGGCTTATCTTATGAATGAAAAAGGTGGAGGTAGGCTTGAAAAAGACTTGCAATTGAGTGTCTTTTTGCTTTCGCAATTATACAGACAAGCTTTGTTTTGTTATAACATGTCTGGCAGATAGAAATTAAGTTCGACTTGAAGTGCAAGGTCAAAAAAGTCATCCTCTGCCAGCTAAGACCTTATTCAAAATTCAAGTCGGAGGCAGTGAAAGAATGCCACTATATGGCCTCACCATACGTCCAAAAAGTCCTCTTTACTTTGGACAGCATCTACACCGGTAAAAAAAAGTTGAAAGATAGAACCTTCTACATGCCTATTTCAAAGTCGATTCTTTACTTACATCTCCTTCGAGAGTATAGTCTGACAGAATATGGATCAAACGGACTGTCTAGCTCCAGTCTGAGCCACTTTTTCAAACTCAACAATCACTTCTTTCCCAACCACCTGCATTCGACAAATTGCCTCCTCTTACTTTAATTAGTGACCCAATCAACAGCAACTTGCAACTTGTAACCATCAACACTCTCACCTTGAGATGTCTCACTAGTAAACGATGAAATTCGCTAAACCATGTTCAAAAAAAGAAAAAATCGATTCCACAGTCTCTCATCAACGTCATCATCATCCACACACCAGGCACCGACCATATCGAATGAGTTTGGCGTATAATCACCCAACTGCTCACACACATGTCAACGACATCTCGTATCTCGTAAATTTTCTACAACAAATCGCAGCATTTTCCTGTGAAGACCCAATCAACTGCCAACTTTGCCTCGAATGGCTTAATTTGACCGCAATCACCAGAAAACGACATACGGCATGATCATAACCAAGTCAACAAGACCCAAGACGTCAAGCGTCCGGTTTTCGGTTCACTTTCAATGTAAATTCCACCAGAGATGATTATGGCTCGACTGCTTGCTGCTGCTTCTGCTGCCGTTGATGATGATGAGCTCCAAAAAACGTAAGAGACATTGTTGGGTTGCTTGTAAACGGCTCGTATCCGAGGTTATATTACCACTTTTATGGACACCAACCAAGCCCAATCAATGGGTAGCGTATTAATTTTCGTATTTTATTGCCAAACGAATGTTAAATGAATTTTAATACATAAAAACACTCCAAGACGAATAAATTAATGCAAATAATTTGCAAATTAGCTACGAGTGTGGTTTTAATGGCGCGGGGAGGTCGTCCCTTCTGTCGAAGTCGAAGGATAGTTTACAATTGTGTTCATGATTGTGGTGTCAGGATGTTTTACGAGTGATTAAATGTATAATTGCATTTTGTTAATAGTCCTTTTCGATGGCAATTGAATTAGTCGAATGACAGAGGTTATGATGTGACTGGTTGTAAAGTGTCCTCTCCAGTGGAGCACTAAAGTACGCGATGACATTAACCGAGAACTCCAAGGGGAAGTCCTTTAAGTGGTGTAGATTTGTTATTCAACTAAAAGGGAGTAGGAGGAGTGTATGTAGGGGTACGCAACGAAGATCTAGAAAGTAGACAAGTTTCGTCGAAATGATCCAAAACAAGTCACGGGGTATCAAATCCTATAATCAATTTCTGTCTGCTTCATGCGAGATCACACGAGATGTAGACGTCGGAATGGAGCTGATTTTATAGCCATACCGTCAGAACCATTTAAATCTCCAGACAGCACTAAAAGGATTTTCAACAATAGACACACGGTTGGAATGTGTGGTAGGCGGGTCTTTTTAGGTCACTCAAAGGGAGGAGAGGAGATGCTAAATAAAAAGTTAAGAGACAAAACCTATTAGTATCAGGAGTGTGTAATTGATAGACAATTGCTAGAAGACAGATCGTATTAGAAGCCTTTCTTGACTTGATAGTGACAAAGCCTGATAGTGACGCTCGGACATCATCATCTTTTATGAGTTAACTGGCAGAAAATCCTCAGGGCCAAACGACCAGTGCTCAACATATCCCTTAAAGCAACTATAAGATCTTACCCTTCAATATTCTCCTAAACAATCCAGCTATCCCTAGAAAATGGTTCCTTCCCCTCGACTTGGAAGAAGCGGAGGGTAGTTGTATTACCGAAAACAGGAACAAATTCTTGCTAGAAATCGTCTATTCTGTCTGCTTGATACAATTGTCCTTAAAACAAAAAAAAGAGCTTCCAATTGCCCAGACCAAGCGCTCTGCCATCTACGATAGCATGGTCCTTGAAAGTGAGGTTCGGTCTTCGTTGCTGTCTCGAACCTGGGGACTGTAATTCAAAGATCCTCACTACAGGAGTATTATCGTTCATTCGCTCGATGTGACCGAAGCAGTGTAGTCGACGTGTTTGGGGATTTTAGGCTACATCCACATCTTGGTACAGATCACAGAGTTGACGGTTGTACATATCTTCTCCTCGATTCGGCCTCCTTCCATATGGGATCTCATATCTCACATCTGATGGCAGATCAGCAGCACTGATCCTTTGGTATTAAGGTCATCATTGGTGCAACGCTTAGGCGGCTTTCTGCGAAAATTCTAAATTGGGACACATACGGTTAGCTTCTTAATAGTACAATGTACAACCAATGTTTTGGTGAAGTGATTCCTACCACCGGAGGATCAGTGGTCATAACCCTAATTGTACACGATGCCTAAAAACAAGAACTAAGTTCTTTGTTAATCTCAGCTTGAACAGTCAGATGCATTCCAATTGCTTTGGTGAAAGCTAAGAGCCTATTGATCACAGTAGGTACATATGTATGTATATCGACGCTAAATGCTAATTTCAAGAACACACATTGCTATCTCTCATTCCAACAAAATCTAGACAAGTTTCGTGATTCCATGGAATTTGCCACGAGTTCACCTTGAAACGCACTCCAACTCCTCGAGCCAATGCTTTTATCACATCTCCTTCATTTTATATGCCATCTAAACAAGTCCCGATTATGTTACTTACATACACACTCTCTCACAGCCTTGAAGTGTATCGTCACCATTCGTCGGATTCACTTTTTGTTTAGCTGCAGTTACAAACGCCAACTACTACTACTACTACTGCCACATCTTAGCTGACAAATATAAATCGCGATTGCGCAACAAATCCAATCCAGAAAGCCCGCCAAACAACAACCAGCATCATGATCAATTGGAATCGAACTGAAAGATCTCTTGATCTTTAGATAACAACACTTAGCGGCAATAAATTGAAACGCGATCGCGCCTTCACTCCAAGCTCCAAAGCTATGCCAAGCGTGCGCGCACACATTCGTGACCAATAAATTTGCAAGTCTAAAACAGTGCACTTTTCTTCTCCTATCCACACTGACGTCAAGTTCTTATGTACCTACATACTTGCATAAGATACGAGTACGAGAGTTCTCGTTGTATCTAGATACACACAGTGTGTCACCCGCTAACCGCAATCAACTGTAACATTTATCAGAAGGCATGTTGCAAGCAATTTATGAAAATGTAAAAATTTGTATAAAATATTGAAAAAAAAAATTCTTTCCTGGATTCTGGCTGGTTGTGGCTGGAGCACCCCGCTTCAAGCCCAGGTTAGACCCAAACCCAATAAGCCCAAGATTGAGTACTGGAAGTGGTGTGTGGCAGCGTACTGTATATGAAAAAGTCGCTTGCCAAGCAACAATAATAAAAGGTTTGACTGGCATATCACGAAAAGTGCCGCAGCCAAGCGCGCAAGAATTATTGCTGCGCTTAAACAATGTCTAAGCCTGTGCAGTGTCTGGTGCAGAGTTGCAACATTAGAAATGAGTCCCGGTGTGCGCCTAACCAGTGTGTCTCTCTTGGTAGATGACTGAAGTCATTTTGAAGGTTACCAGCATATTCTGTGTGAATGTGTGTATCTGCAGTACTCACGACCACTTAAGCCGGGCTTAGATAAAAGATTTAGCGGAGTGGGTGAACAATTCGACAGACAGACATACACACAGATTGGCGGGACAATGTCTTGTTATTTTCTCACTTCGCCTCGGGGGTATACTGAGACTCCACCAAACGATCTAGTGCGGTGCACTTAGGTCCGGCTAATTCTGGCGGCAATTTACGACATGTTCGCCTTGGAATGAGGCGATTTTTTTCTCCTCTTCTAATCCAAGATTTCCTTCCCCTCGGTTGGTTCACATTCAGAGATTTTGTGTGTCCAGAACTCGTACGTCGTCTGTGGGAGGTTTCAATTAGTCGAATGCGAAAGTTGTTAGGAGTCTTTCTCGCGGGCCCGTCTTATCGAAATTAAATGTGCAATGAGCTTGCTCTTGTTTTTTTTTTCTCTCTTGTTCTGGTTAATGCTGCGCATGCATGCGACACGCCTTTGGAAAAGCGCAACAGTGCAGTGCAACATGGGCGCATGGTGTCGGAATGCATGTCGAATGCAATTAAATTGTATGAAATTAGGAGTGTCCGCCGGGCCACAGCTTGGCTTGTGGTAATTTATGATTCCAGGGAAGCTGATAAGAAACGATTCGAGTGGCACGCCGCTATTGGGACTGTTTTGTTGGACAAAACTGCTCGGGAATCTGTTTGTTGGATATACTTTCTGAGGATCAGAGACAAGAACATAAATGCTGTTTCGTGTTGGACATAAATTGCTTGTTAGTCTGAAGGAGAACATTTTTATTCCCAAAAAGCCAGAATGTAGAAATAGAACTTGATTGACTACATATTTTGTGGGAGGGTGGTGCCTTGAAAGGGAGTTTTGATGAAGTACTGTGGAGAGATTGTAGTTGAATGAGATTGGCAGCAATTTGGAAAACCATTCCTATAATATTCTACACTACACTAGATAGCTTCCGATCAGTCATCGCCATCGGTACAAATCATTGCTGTCCAAGGAAGGGAAAAGCCAATAAGCTGACAAGAGCGGAGCAACAATTGTCTTTATAGGACATAACTTGGAAAATGAGAAATGAGGAACCAATTGTGATTACTCTGGAAAGCGGTCATTCAGAATAGGACTCGGACGGGTCCATGAGGACCGTACGTGGTCTGTGGAGTAAGTGCTGAAATGTTCTGGGAAATGGCTTAGAGATTTGAGTCTTAACGCGTCCCGATTTCAACCAGCATTTTTCAGGTAGAAGTATAGTATTGCAGTTGAAGTGTACCAAGAGGTTTTTTTCACTCTCGACCCTGTATACCCAACTTCTTCCAAAATGCGACATAGCCACCAACTGAGTGCACCAACGTCTAAATCATACGCTAAACGTTTTTTGGTTAAGTTTTTTGTTCAATTTCGTCCATTTGACTAAAAACGCTAAGGGAGAGGAGATAGGAGACGATATTGCAGTTGAAGTGCACCAAGAGGTGTTTTTCATTCTCCACCCTTTCACTAACTCTGCTACTTTGTATAGCCTCCAGCTCAAGCTAAGGTGTCCAATGTTAAGTGTACTCTCTTAGGCCGGCCTTCTTTACTTGCTTGAAGCTTCGAATTTTCTTTTCTTGAACAATCGAGCTGTGGACTTTGATAGAGGTGAAGGCTAGTTCGGAACGAAACTAAAAAGACTCGGATTAAGCTATCTAGAGCTAAAAGTTTCCACGTATTCCACATTTTTTTCATTCAAAAAGGCTGCCACACTCTGCCAATTTGTCACTAGTTTTCCCGATAAATTCTCCATTAAATTTAATGCCGGTACTAAAGTTTGACAACCCTTAAAAATTTCCAAACGGCAATCATAACAATAAAACCGCACACAAGCATAAGGACATCATACCAGAAATATGATGTCAAAGTGAAAGACCCAAAATCATGGGTCAAAGTTATCACCGCCGCCAATGAATGCGATACCAACACCGCATGTCCTTAAGCAAACAATCAAAGTCCAGACAATGCTCTGAGCCTATCTATGGCACATAACCTTTTATTGCCATTTGATACAGTGTCTCTGGCCCAATTGTTTCAAAACCAACATCATCCTGATGCGAAGTCCTTTTTGCTTTTTCGTCGAACTCATCTGCAATGAAACATCTGTAGTTTATTTCTTCGGCTGCAAGAAATGGGGGAAGTGGCCCTAATAAGAGCCTAGGTGGTGTTTTTCTTTTCCTTTTCTTTTAATGGCATCCCTCTGTCTGATGTCTGATGTATTGTGAGAGTCCTGTGTTTTATTGAAATCAGCGAGGGATGTATACTTAATTCAAGATGTGGCCAGGAGTAGATTTTTTTTTTTTTTTTTTTATTTTAAAATTCAAATCCTGGAATAATGTTATTTCACACAAACACACACACAGCTAGAGAGACTGGAATCTGCACAACAAACATTCAACTTTTATTGGTTCAATAAATTTCACAGGGACCGGGCGTGGGGCGCATAGAATACATTCAGGTGGCCAATTTCGAGAAAAAAAAACCCACCGCATAGTGCGCGATCTATCTCTGAACTCTAAGCACACAAACACACACGGTGGAGCATAGTGTGTTGAAAAAGGAAATGTGTTTCACAAATCGGTTGTGCCAATCCACCCATTTGGCTATTTCCCTCAATAATGGTCACACACACGTTCACGAATGCGGACACGAAATACAAAACAATTTTCCAATAAATTTCCCATGGACATGGCGCGTTGTCCCGGTCCTGTCCCTGGTGGTGGTATAGAGTTCGTTGTTTGTGCCACATTTCATGGAAATTACGACTTCGATACGAGAGAGCTCTTAATTTCTTTTTAGCCAAAGACTCGATAACCGTTAAGGTTTATTTTTTTGCGTGAATGACGGCGAACAAAAAAAAAAAAAAACAACAAAAAGCACACACATTGACTTTTAGACAATGTAGCTAGTTTTGGCCTTAAGCAGCAGCAGTACCAGTGGTAGTAGACGGACCAAATAAGGAGAGAGGCGCAGAGAAACGTTTTAAACTGGTTCACGTTAGATTGGATTTCGATATATTGGTCGTGTGGCAAATTAATAGATGGCAGCACATTATTGCGGGCAGCTTAATTTTATGGTCCTTTCCATGGTTGAGTGGCGAGAGGAAATTGGTGTCTGTGGTGGAGTTCGATTAAACTATTTCTATTGCATGGGCTTTAACATGGTATGGAATTTTTATGCGATGCTGGAACTCATTATTTTAGATTGTGGGGTGCGTGATCGGTCTAGCTTATCCGCCTTGGGCTGCTTAGCTTAATTGTTTTGTGAATCAGGCTTACTTAAGCCACACAGACGAATTGTGGTAAAACCTTTTAGAAAGGAAGGTACTAAGTGCAACTAAGAGTAGAAACTGTAAGTACGAAACCAGTCGTTAAGATCATCACTCGTTATTGGGGACTTTGACTTCAAAATTTTCTAAGCATCCCTGCATTTCGGTTGTCTTCACATCAGAGCCAAGTCTTGGAAGGCTACTATCGGAAATGATGATACACAGTTTAACCCTATATACCCACGACTGGAGGGTGTAGCAATGTAGTGTAAGTCCGACTATGCCACTTATCCTCCGAAGGGATGTCTCGATACTGACAGCCAGCTCATCTATGGGCAAGCCTAGAGGTTAACCCATACCTCCCTGGTAGAGTCAGCAAATTAAAACCCTAAAGTTTCAATCCTTTATTAAGAGTCCCAAGATAAATCTTGGAGCCCGTTTTGTAAAAAAAAAAAATAGAAGAGATCTCGGAAGCATAAATCCGTAGAAAATGCTTAGTTTTCTTTCATGAGTTCACTAGTCATCAGTAAGTACAGCTAAAACTTCTCTGTCACAAGGCATGGCCTAAAACAACCTAACTTATTTTGATCTCAAGACCCCCACTGCAAGTAAGTGCCGCTTCCAAATAGATACCACAACCGGAGAGACGTTCCCAAACGGAACTCGATCAGCGAGCCTACTCTACTACTCTCCATGTACTGAAGGTACTCTGTGCTTACTCAAACATATTCACAGCACGGTGCCTTAGAGCTCATGTTAAAGTAGAAGCCATCCCGATTTCCTCTACCAAGGCATCTCTAGCACCAAATCAACTCCTAAACTATGCTAATATACTTTCTCTGGCACAAGATTCAACCTTTCGCAGGTTAACTTCTGGTCTCAAGCCCACGCAGCAAGGTAGCCCATAAAATATAAATTTCCCATTAGATGCCCCAACCTCACAGAACTCTCTCTAAAGCAAAGCCCTAACAACCATGGCTAACCTTGATCCTTTAGGAACGTTAGAATCATCAAATTTATGTAAAAGCCTTTTCCCGCCTCAATAAAGCAAAAGCTTGTAACCAAATCTGAGAATCGCAGATCAATATCAAACACAATATCATCTGTAAGCTCTGGAGAAACTGAAAGCCTATATTCGCAGTACCTAGCGTTAATGCGCTGTGACTTGTGAACCCTGGAATGGAGGCGCTGATTGGGGCCTTAGTTAATCAACTTTTAACAAACAGGGCTACCTACTCAAATATGACAAAAAATCTATCAGAAGGTATCTGAAGTCGATCTCAGGAACTAGGTATATCTTTCACCAGTTTCTGGCTCCTTAACTTAGGAATAACAATAACAATACACGAAGCCCTTAACGAAATGCCATTACAACCACACAAATTGATTATAGGTTCCAAGCTGGAGGGGTCATTGATCCTTATGATGACTCGGAGCATATGTAAACGAACGAGTTATTGAAGTATCTTCAGAAATTGGCCATTAAATCTCTGAACTTTTCCTATGGGACAGAAACAGTAGATGACCTCAGGATCATCGAATTCCAAATTGTCAAGGAAAATAAGGTTCATGTACAGTGTTGTTGACTGTGTCTTACAAAGTTTTTGAATCTTTATCTGGGTTTGTATCTACAAGAGTCAATCTCGGAGTTTGCTGGTCCGGAGCCATTTACCACAATTGGCAGAGGAATGGTCCGCAGCGGATCACCAGGGAGGTTGGCAAACGCGAAATGTTCCAGGCTGGCGAAAATGGCTGGTAATTTCCCGATGGTCATCATTCATAGAGAGTTTCTAAGCTTAGGACGATATAGTTATGGGCATCTACAGGTCATGGAAATTCTGATTATCACCTAAAGTAGATGGGTCTTCTGGCGGAAAGATTGAATATTGTTTGCAGAAGAATGGAGGTCTTGGGGAAGTCTATTTAATCGATGCTCCCGTTGACACGAGGAATCCAGGCAGTCCCTTTGGCTAATATGAATCGGAGAAGAGAGACGAGGAACAACACTATGGTCTGGTTTGTGTACACTCTATCTTAGCCCAGTTCAAAGCATTGTTCCCTAACAATACCAATTTCAATGGTTAAATCAATTACCCGACAAAAGTTCAGTGTGAATCCAAGCAGATCTGTGGAGATAAAGTTACACCCCAGCACACTGCATGAACATTCCATCACACTTAATCTAATTGCAGTTCGTTTCCTTTCCCAAGACATTACACCGACAACATCGCAACCCTTTTTCTCATTATCGAATCGGAGCCAATTAGGACATGATCTCATTAAAACATCTACGCATCCTTGCACTCGTTTACAAAGCTCACAATATTTCCCTCTCCATCCGAGACTACGTGCGCCATCAATTTAACTCTCTTCCTCGAATGCATTCCCTTTTTTCAGATATTTTTTTTTTCTTAGTTTATTAAAGGATAACCGTCCGTCCTAAAACACCGTAAGTAGATAATTTTTATTTTATAATTTCCTTCACACAAACACTCATTAAAAATTATGAAAATCCCTTCGCACAGGAGGATCCCTGTTTTCATTATCCTACCGTAAACAATTCACTTTAATGGTTATAAGGTAATTTGCCAAACGAAAATGTGAAAAAATAATCCTTTTTCCTTTCGGATAAATCCTTTCCACTCATGCAAGGCCAAACGCAGCAATTTGACACTATCTTACAAGGGTTCAGTCTTACATGCATTAAAGATGCAAAAAAAAAAAAAACAAAATCAAAAAGGCAAGGATAAACATTTTCAATTAATTTTAATTATTTCATACTTCTATGTGTGTGTATGTGTGTTTCGTACCCTCCTTTATACAAATCAGAGAAGTTGCCTTTGAAGCAGCAACAGCAGGAGCACCACCAACACCACCGCTGGCTGGTGGGATGCACATCACTTAAACTTTCATCGTAGCGACTATTGATGGATAACGAATCTCAAGGCGATATGAAGGCACACACTTTCGTGCAGTCTTTCTGTGTTGCTCTCTCTCTCTCTCTGTGTGTGTACGTTAACTCGAATAAAGGAATTAATAATGAAAAGAGTTTTCCCTGCCTTTACCCTGGTTATGCCATAACTTGCCTGATATGCTATAATGGCCTTACGTTTCCGACATCAAAGGCAGGGCTCTGCCGAGGGAAGAGAAAAAAAAATGAACTTTTTAATGAACATTAAATATTTGTTCGCTAAATGGTAAGTTAGTGAAGTCCTTTGGAGTGAACTTTTGAGAAATCCAATCCATGTGGGTGTATAGGGGAGGTGTTGGCGTGGGTGGCTTAAGTATCGTTTCAATTATTTAGTAGGGCATACGAAGGATTTTGCTTCAAGACATCATGGATTCTTATAGAAGTGGACATGGATGGGATGTGGACTGATGGCCAACCGGCTGGTATGGTATCAGAGAGCGGGAAAGGATTCATTTCAGTTAGGGTGTCAAGTATAGATCTCCTGTAAACCTAATTTTTAAATAAGTGATGGCTTTCAGTGGAGTGACTTACCCTGAATGTCACATGCGGGAGGAAGTGCGTTAGCGGCGTGGGTATACAAGGGGGCCACTGACATGATTTAAAAGTGGAATCGTTTCGTGAAAGTGTGGGTAGTCCTTGTTCGCACTCCCCATGGTTTTGGGAAGTAGAATGGTGCTCCTTAGATGAGACACCCTTTGGTGCCTTCCAACAGCTTCAGTGATTTTGAAAGGTTGACCAATCTACCCCAATTTTCTTCATCATATTGGCATGTCTATAGAATTCTGCTATACATTTAGATGGTACAGTCAAAGGATGATAGAAAAACATCTATTATTACTCTCAAACGTTGTGTGCTGTGTGTCAGGCCATCTTCAAGGCTGCGAAATCGATGTAATAGCCACTGTCCTACTTACTTTTCTAATTCGAAAGCTCTCGGTTTTTAATCCGGTTTTATCAGAGGGATTCAATCTTACCACAAAAATCGACAGTCTCTTACCTCTTTATGGTCTATTCAGCGGTTCAACAAGTCCATCTTTTAATTTTGTTTTCAATTTCATCCTAACCACCAACGATGTCGACCAAAGATTCCATTCTCTCCGATGACATGAAAGCTTCAAATGCATGCCTTTTACAAACGTCTTTCAGATCCCTTCAGACCCCTACTTTGCCATATCACTCTACATCAGCTTAGTCAGACCCATTCTCGAATTGTGAGAGGATTGACCAAGTCCTATTCCTTGTAGATGAATCATCGACCATATCTAGAGCCATCATCTGCGTGTTACCACCACAGATCGAAAGCCTAAATAGATAGATGATAGATAAAGTCATGA
Source organism: Xylota segnis (assembly GCA_963583995.1). NCBI lineage: Eukaryota > Metazoa > Arthropoda > Insecta > Diptera > Syrphidae > Xylota > Xylota segnis. The sequence goes on along the minus strand of OY757239.1, from coordinate 6,919,250 downwards.
AGCCACTGCTTTCAAAACCAGTCCTCATAGCACCAATTATGGTTATAACCCACCATTATCTAGAATACTTCTTTTGGGTAACAATATGGAAAACAAGTTTGACTGTCACTCCAGCAGATCCTGTCTTCAGTATCGTTCTGATTCCGCCTGAGACGATCAGCTGTCGTTCAAACCTTTCAACAACAAGATTGGCACAGGGAAAGCTGTTTGTAAGCACACTCCAATGAGGAAACGAACTCACGAACTTTGACGAAACGAATCAAGTCCAACTTTTCTGATTCTATCAAGGATAGATGAATATTTACTAAAACTTAGCATGACGTGTCAGTCTGTCATCTGAAATTGGGTCTTTTGATCGCTTCAGCCCCTCTGTCGAAGGGCATGTGCAAATCCTACCATTTTCCTAGACATCAGTACTGCCATCTCCATGATACACATGCAAGCCTAATCCATCTCTGTAAGGACAAACAGCAACCTAGGGCGGTCTCTGAAATATGTAAATTCGAGTCAAAGGACTTTACTTTTCCTTATTATTATTATTGAAATATGCAGGTCTGGATCATAGGTCTTATGGCGGAAGAAGCTTGTGAGATCTCTTGCTAAAAAGCTACAAACATTCGTTAATACTACAGGTGTCTATGCAACATCTTGAGGATATTCTGGTCCAACTGAATCACAGAGAAGAGTCATGATCGATGAAGCGACTGTGGACTGAACACACTATCCGAACCCGAAAACTCAGGAAGCCAGGTCACCAAGTGGTCCTAGACAGTCGCAGGAAGCATGGCAATCGGGAAAATGCGATGGCGTATAGGCGTTGTTGGACATACATAAAGTATGTAAGTGGGTTGCATAGGTTGTATCATTCTACTCATTTCGTGTCGAATACTACTTTCACTGCAAGATATAAGAAAGAGGTGGCACTGCCCCTTCTTGAGCTATGTATGTATGAGCTGCTTACAACCTTTGTCCAGTTCTATATTAATATCCTCAAACAACTGTTTTGCGACGACAATACTCCCTCCCTGGACCCTTTCTGACATTCCTTTGAGTCTCCCTTTGATAAACTAAAGAAACAAAGAATTTCCTCAAGGACTCCCTCCCATACGGGGAAAAATCGAAAATGCATCGGTGACTTAAATCCTTTCGCAAACTCCAAATACGCTTACCCATTCATCGACTTTCAATAAGGATTCCATATGCCAAAGGGTAGCAACAGTACCTTCTGCGTTCCACTTATGTTCTTGCCATTCATCACAGCCTACGGTAAAGCTACGTAAGACCACCTTTTGTTGAAGTTCGATGTTTTTTTTTTGCTCTGCTTCGTTCCTTCTTACTATACATTCACGATCCACTGTGCAGCTTACTCAAACATAAATGCAACTTGCAACAGAAACCAACAGCGATAGCAACAAAAAGTGCACTATACTTCGAGAGGGTCTTTTGTTTCTTGTTTTTGTTTTTTTTTTTTCTCTTGTGAACGAATGTACGTCCTTACAGGATCAAAATCGATGCATAACAGGGCGCGATGGAATCGACTCTCTTCTCTCTCTTTTTCTCTAAACTGCTTTGCAGCTGGCATTTGTTTTTATAAAAGTTTTTTTTTTGTTGCCGTTCTCATTCTTTTTAACGGAATAGCAAGAGTTTTTGCATTGCTAACTGGGTAGCAATTTGTCCTGGAGGACAAAACGTGGATATGCCTCATGTTGAACAGTGTGTTTGGTTTGAACTGTGTCAATAGTTTTGTCCTTCGGAAAGGGTTCTACTGTACACACGTGCACGTATGTATATTTGTTGCGAAGCGGGCGGAAAGCAATAAGTTATAGCACACACAAGTTGCATCAGTGAATAAGTGGACGAACAATTTTCCTCCTGAAAGGACGACAACATATACAATGGAAATATTAACAATGCTTCGATGGCTAAGGTCGGAAATGGGGTTGGAAAAGTGCCACAATGTCAATGGATATGGAGGGTGGAACAAAAAAAAAAATTCAACTGAAAGGATTTTAATGACTGCCATAATATAGGGGAGCCCGTGTTTAATTAAGTTCAGGAACCGCCATGTTCAACAGAATATCCAATCACAACATCCCTCCTCCAGCGAGCAGTGTACCAAGATTTGATAAATTGATCTCTCCCTCACTGCCAACTCGCCCTGGCTGTCTACTTGTCATGTAATCTGCAACTCGATGAATTACTTCGCAACTCCTGTGCTATGGTGTAGATCAACCCGTTCCGTATCTGTGTATTGCCAAGGAGGACCTTGTCAAACGCCGGCCGCTAATATCACAGCATCACCGGGCATAAAACATCATTTAAATGAATACTTACAATCCGGCCAATAAAACATGGCCAACAAGCAGATTGAACTGCACAAGTTAACAACCAACAAGCACTGCTCCAACTGACCATCCTTCGAGTTTACCACCGCGCCGCCTCAGTGGCGCATGATCAATGTTAATGGCGTTTCCCGAACTCAAAACTCGATCTCAGCTTTCGTTTTCTGTTTACGAGTACTCCTCGGCGATAGATCGCGTCCAGGTCCACCTATTTGTATATCGGCGAGATGCATCTTCATGCTGGACTGCAGCCTGCTACCCGCTGCGTGCAAACTTCAACAAAACGATGGTTTTCTTTGATTAAATTGCACACTTGTTACCCAGAAGAGCGACAGAGAGAGAGAGAGAGAGAGAGAAACCATTTGGAGGCTGGCTTCACATTCTTCCTCCAGTGGCTGCTAAGTAGAAAAGTTTATTAAAGATGCAAGAGCAGTGCCAGAAAGATCCTACTTCATGGCTGCCGTATTTTAAATGGATCTAATTTGAGAGGCAATCAATTCATTGGAAGCAATAATTAAACGAAATGATACATTGATGCAATTCCAGCAGTGTGTGCTGTGCGCTCCCAGGTGGATGGTGGGGGGCTCTTAGAGCTCATACAAGTCGTCCAATAAATCAATCTGGCTATCCTTGCATCATGCAAATTAGTTTTAGGTATGGTTACCGGTGTATAGTGGTTGGTTGCGCTTAGAATTGAGGAGCATCACCTACCCATATGCATTAGAAGATATGCGGTTACTGCCGCTTGAATGATTGCGGTGCTACCAGAGAGCTGCTTCCTTCTGGATTCCTGAGGCGATTACATATTGGAATTGGATCGAAGTGAATTGTGTTTACGGTTAAATGGTTTATTTTAATCTCTGACCAGGTGTTCTGGCAGAGGATATGAGGACGGGGGCCCCAGAGTTGGGGATCAATTTGTTTGTTTCGGTAGCAGCGTGGTGTATGTAAGTGTGTGTGTGTGTGCACGAGAAGATTGGTATAAATTCATTTTGAGAAGTTTATTAGCCTCTTCCGTTTCGTAAGGAATTGAAGTTGTGGATGCGATATACCCGATGAATGGAAGATGCACTGTGATGCTCTTAAAATTGACTTTCGGAGTGTTGTCGGTTGTTAAGTGGTTGGTGCAGGGAAGATTAAAATGATTGGAATATGAGGATATGAGTACCTTCATGGTATCTATTAATATACAGATTTTGACTTGCGATCTTTGAATCCCCATACAAAGCAAGAGCTACCACCGAAGCCACACTCTTGTTCTATGGAAGTCTGTTAGTTCATGTTTAGTCCAAGATATCATAGTTGACTGACGGGCTATGAACTATAGTATGTACCTTCGCCTTGAAATGTCCTGCAATACCTAAGCACAGCTAGAAATACCTTGCTACAACCATCCACAGTCTTAGACTTATCCACACAAAGTTTCTATTTTACGTACATACCTACTGACAGACTGGACAAAATCAGTATCTATCACAATTATTCGTGCCGCGCTATGGGTAGAAAATTCCTGAGATGAGAGCCAAGCTTCTAGGAAGAGATAGAACTACCAAAACTGGCCAAAGAAGAGTGCCTGATAGAGTCCATAATGTCATGGAAAGTAGAAGTAAAAGTGTACCTTAAGGAACACACAAATTCTTAGGGTTATAACAAACTATGGTTACACACAAAATGAGTCCTTTTCTGACCATCGCTTTATACTAATTGGTACTGACTGTGGCTCCGCATTCCAAGGAAACCCAGGGAGTACGGAGAAAAATCATCTCAACAGTCTGACGTCAGTTTAGTCGCTATGTCTGACATAACCCTAGGCAAGCCCTGAGCAATCATTTGACACAAGAAAAGGGATAACTCTTTGTGGTTGAACTTTGACATAAGTAGACTTCGACATGAAAGCGGTAATCTTTTCTTCGGGAGACCCAGCACAGTTTCATATCCTGTAAAATCATTCTCTGAGCCTTGCTTCACAAGCTCATCTGTGCTCTTATTTTCCCCATCACAATTTGACCTAGGACCCAGAGTCAAAGAAATCAGCCTTGCAACCGAAGTCAATGTCTTCTTGCACTCACGACCTATTTTTGAACGGTCTACAGGCCCGAGCAAGGCCTTAATTCCAGTCTGACTGTAGATACTCCATATAGCATATATCTCAGCTTGGAAAACACTGAAGTCGAGTCCAGTCAGTCTCCACGATGACACCAGAACCAGACTCTTGACTAGCTTCCGAGCCATCCGTGAAAATTCGGCAACAGCCCAGTCCAGGGCCAGACTCTGACTGAAGCCAGTCCTCCACGCACAGAAAGTTGAGTCTAAATTTCCATAGCTGCCGAAATTCCAGTGTCTCTGGAACCAGAGTCTCACGATACCATCGAAACTGGACAATATCCTATCTTAGACGGTACATTGCTTTAACTGCACACCCCATGGTAAAATTATCAAGGAGAGGTAGATCATGCAGAATATCTAGAGTAGGGTCAGAGGTACTCGGTTGCCAAAGGGTTACCAAAAGAGCCCCTTATACTGTCAAAAAGTGCCTTGGATGTGAAATGGTTTTTTTTTTTTTATCCTGGATTACTTCTAGATATTTCGGTTTGTCGTAGACCTAGTTAGTGACGCCTTTTAACACTAATTGAGTCCAAAGATACTCTGTCAACTTTAAATTTCTCAGTAAAGACATTGCCCTTCTTCACTTTACAATATATGATCCACAGTCAGTAAAAACAACTTTTTAGACTGCCACGTACAAGCTACTTAGTCCCAGTTATCCGAACACAAATGTGATTTCACTTTAATCCATCCTATCTTAAGCTGGTTACACACCTTCAAACTCCTTCCAGACTATACAAAACTGATGACATATTCTCATCATATGTAATGTAAAGAGGTTGCTTAGTGAACTCTCAAGTATTTCTATGTGAGTAGGTATCGATAAAATCTATAACAGCTAACCAATCCCCGAAAAACCATCATCGCAATTCATCATCATCACGCAATTCCATCTCATAACCGAGTTAACAACAAAGTAACACTCTCGTATGAGGAGAAGGCTATGACAACATTTATTGCCTCAGATCACACTCAGTGCTAGAAACAAACAACCAGTGACCTGTCTGCCATCAAAGCACAGTCAATGGAGTGCCTCTTCCTATCGACAGCAAAGCTAAGACTTCGTTAAATGTCAATGATCTTCCACACCCCCCTCGCGGCAGGACCTCAAAACGATTATTTCCAATTTCAAGTTATTTAATACCAGATCGCGCGATTTATTCGGTAACGACTGTTTCGATTCCACTGAAAATTCCTCAACCTCCAGAGCCGACAGTATTGTGAGATACATAAGTATCTACAAGCTTAAGTAAGAGATTTATCGGTGATATGTCAGGCTGTGAAATGTCTGCACCACGGCACAGAGCGCTCTGCACAAAATGCAAAAGGTAATTACACACCGTGGAATGAGACTTGAATTTCGTGATTATTAAAACTGGGTTAAGACAGCCATTAGAGACGGTGCCGGTGATACTGGTGATGCTGGTGATGGTGGTGGCTGTGGTGGCTCTTGGAAATTGCCTTTTTCACATAGGAAATTGCACAACACAGCCAACTAGGAGAGCCACCATCATCAGCAGCCGGGGCATACAAAGAGTTCAAGGCGAAATGTAACCTGGAATAGGTCTAGACTCTCCTAGACTGACATCATCCCTCAGAACGAGCTGCCTCAAGGGACATTGGCGGTCTTATGATTTATTCACACCGATCGCTGGAAAAGTGTTGTTTCACAGCTGGACAAAATCATTACACGTCATTCCGGTGTGCTTGAGAGCCTTAAGGGCACACACACACTGCACACAACTGGTTGCAGTGCCATTCTCTGTCTACCTTGGGTATTGCTGGAGACATGTACACGACTTCCATGCCACTGTGAGAGGCCTATTCGCGCGTAGGCAGTGTGTTTGGGTCTTGTTCGCGAAAGGAATTAACATCTTAATAACCCGCCGATCGGACTGTGGCGTCCACACACAGGAAATCACTGCGCAAAGTATGATGCTGTGGTCAGTCCCTCTCTCTCTCTGTGTGTCGTTGTCAGTGTCCGTGGTGGTGTGGCAGTGTTAATTGCCACAATATATCCGAAAATTTATGTCGACCCACGAAGCTGTGTTCGCTTACATTAAACGCTCCAAATGGCGCGATGACGATGACGACAGAAACGCGTCGCGCCGCGGTCTCCTGGTCTGGTCTGGTCTGGTCTGGTCCGTCGTGTGTGAGTTGACGTTGTCTCGTCGATTGTATTGAGGTACACACTCATTAAGACTTAATTAAGATACAACGTCTGTTGTTTCCTTGGGGGCTTTGTGTAGAGAGTGGTTGTTGTGGTTGTTCGGTCGTTGCTTCCCCGTGGAGCTGAATGGTTTTGGTTTGAGCTTAAGCGGAGATTACAAGTAGAACAACTATACACCATCAGCTGTCAATTGTTTGTGTCCCATTGGGGATTCTTGTTGATGTCAGAGACACAAATATGGTGGCATCACGCTGCGATATGATGGACAATATTAAACATTAACAACTCTGTTAGCAGTGTTAACAAGCATCTTGGCTTGTCACTTGGTTTAAGAGTTTTAAGGGAAATCATTCATGATGGAGGATCCCTAAGTACAGTTTTGTTCTTGTTTGCGATAGTATGAAGCCTTGAGATCGAGAATTGTTTGTGGTTTTCTGACCTCTTCTAGCGTATCTAACGTTTGACTTAAGTCTTGGAGAAAACCGGTCACCTAATTTATCATGGTCTGATAGAGAAGTGGACTTGCCTATGCATTAGTGAAGCACCAAGAACCACCTTCAGATATTTAGTATTCTAGACAAATGGCGACTTGTGCGGCCTTCTTTAGCTCAATTGACCAACTGTCTGATTAGAAAGAAGAGATCACTCATAGCAATCATACAAGGTGTCATGGCAGGGCACTCCTGTACTAGTAAGTTGGAAAAACAAGTCCTACGCTACACTTGAAAAAATGTTTGACCTCTCGCTTAGGATGAACCACTGAATCTCTTATATAGAGGCTTAGGTCCAAAATATAAGGGCTTTTCACTATATAACTTGAATTGGCCTTGATTGTGAAGGTAACACTGTATCACATGGAGGTATCAAGTGTTTCGTATAGTATTATCTGATACAATGTAAAGGATTACACAGATGGATATAAAATGACAACTATGTTACTGGATAGACTCTTAACTTACAGTAGTACCAAGCTTAGTAAACATAATTTAGCTCCACTTGTTTAAATAACAAAGTTAGAACGGCAATAAAATAGAGCTTCTTTAAGGATTGAAAGTATACACATAAATTGCGATTACTTACTTTCTACATTTTGAACCGTCCACAAAATTTCAAAAACTGCATCGACGCGCCATCTGTTGAGAGAAAAGTTGGTACCACTCGTCTGTGTAACATTCACAACAGAACCTCTTGACTATCCATTCATAAAAATAACCCACACTAGCTTTGTTCTATCAGAGTATTCGTAAATGTACAACAGCTAGGGAGAGGCTTGACATTTACGCTTTCCTTACTACACAGAATTGCCTTCTAAATTTATGGAAGCCCAGTAAAACCATTTGTCGTTTTCTCGCTTGTTTACACAAGAGTACTAGGGTGCGCCTTGAGATAGAGTGAGAGATTCTAGTTCACTAAGTAAGACCAAGTTTCGCAGGCACACTTGTTCTTTTGTGAGTGTGTACGCAGCTGGCCTTGGAAAGACTATAGGGCTAGTCTAAGTCAAATGCTTGGATGGGAGTTCATCTTGTAGCAGGCAAACTCCAACGCTGTACTACGTCCGTGCATAAAGAACTTCTAGTTTCAAACACTAACTTACTTTTCCTTCAGTGTGTTAGTGTCATGTCGATCTGGCTTGGTTTATGAATGAAAATATGGAAAAGAGACTGACTAAGTTAGGTAACCTTGCTTATCAGACATCTAAACTAGTCCTGGCTCTTCATAAATATTTCTGTAGCAAGTCGAACGAAATTAATAATTGTGCAAGAGGAAGTGGATTTTTCTACATTTTACTAGATTTAGTGTAGTCCCACGGCCCCTCTTATCAGGACCCTTTTTCGGTATCCCATTGAACGAAAAACTGTGCCTAGGACATCCAAAAATTCAATTCCTCAACAAATCAAGTCAGGCCAAGGTCTAAGATTGCAGTCGAAATTTCACAAACTGCATTGACCCGCCATCTGTTGGAGAGATATCGACGGGATTTGTAAATATGTAGTAGTATTCACTGAGTGTGATAATCTTTGGATCGCCTACTCGCAACACAAACAAATACTTGGTTTAGCTTTTGCGAGTGTTGGTACATTTTTTTGAGATATAGGCTTTACAGAAAAATTAGCCTGCTAGATTTATGTTTACCAAGAAAAACCAAGCTTCACTTGTTTTGGTTTGTCACTCCATTTAAATCTGGTTTTACTTTATGAATGAAACTCTGTGTATGGGTACTCTACTCAATTATTCGTGGATGGACTTGAAAAACCAGGTTTGGATATCTACGTGTGTACACACATACACAAAATGTAAATCTCCTTACTACGTAATGTAGAATTCGATGGGAGTTCAGCTTATAGTAGGTATTGAACCTCGAAGACCACAAAGTACGAAAAGTAAATATGTCGTCTGTTATATCTCTGTAAAGGGACAGATCTGACTTACAAACACATAAATGATTACTACTATGGTAGTCAAAATCACACTAAAGTATCATAATTTCACTACTAGAGTTGCATTTAGTAGCAGATTGTATCAGAAATGCCAAAACAGTAATGAAAAATTATCGAAATAGGATTGAAGAGAGAAACGTGTGTGTGACGTAGTACAATATAGGGAGATCAGCATATGTATATCGTGGGCATACCAGATAGTCAAAAATGCAATTAGAGCCGATTTTATTTATGAAGGTTGGAATGGCCTCCAAAACACCAAGATGGCAGTTTCTTAATTGAACAATTGATAGAAAAAATTAAATAAAAATTAAGTCATTGATTATCCTTGACATTGTAAATGTCCTGTCACTTCCACATATTTCGATGTAATCGCACCGATACACCTCGTAAATATTAAATGCTTGAACAAAATCAGTCCAGGACCTGACACAAAATTGCAGACGAAATTCCAAAAACTGCATCGACCCGCCATCTGTTGGCAGAGAAGTCGATACCACATGTCGGTGTAACGTTCACGACAGTAGGCTTTGGTCTTTTCATTCATAAATTGAACTCCCACATGCTAAGTTTCAACAGAGTATTGGTAAACTTGGGATAGCACAAGTTAAACTTCACTCGATAAGGAGCACAGCCTCCTAGGTTTATGAGCGCCCAGAAAAATCTGCCTTCCCTGTCTCGCTTACTTTCCCAGTTCTGTGTGAAAGAGTCTTCAAAACAAGTGCCAGCTCACCACGTAGGACCAGGTTTCATACACAGACTTGCTTTCCTTTATGTGCCCTTACTTCGTCCGAGTGCTAACACAAATGCTAATGAGAGAGGACCTTGCCAAACCAGTTTTCAGAGACTTACTTGCTTGTGTGCCTTTGCCTAAGTATGCAGTGTAGATGACAAAACAGAGTGCGGCTCTGAAAACTGGTTTTACAAGTCTCTCTGTCAAACATACGCACGCACAGATTGACAGAGGTCCCCACACGAGTGGAGTGTGTATACATGTACGAAACTTGGTTTTAAATGCTAAGCCCTCTAATATCTTCTCTCTCAATCTACTCCCAGTTCCATTCATCAAATAAAACCACTTTTGCGTAAACAAGCAAGATAGTGAAACCTGGTTTTTCTTGGAGAACATAAATCTAGGAGGCTGTGCTGTGTAGTAAGGAAAGCGTCCCAGTTAAGTCTCTCTAGGTATCGTTAAGTGACCACTACTCTGACGGAATCAAACAAGTGTTTGTTTTTGTTTATGAGTAGCCAGACTAAAACTTGTTGTGTTCGATGAAACCAGAAAAACCAGGTTTCGCTATCTTACTTGTTTTACTTTACGAATGGAGCTCGGAGTAGAGTGAAAGAGTCTTAAGACGACAATCTAGCTCACCATGTAGCACCCAGTTTCGTATACACACATTCCACTCGTGCGTGGACCTCTGTTAAGCTGTGTACGAATATGTGAGTCTGTTTGTCAGAGAGACTTGAAAAACCAGTTTTCAGAGTCACACGCTTTTTTTCTCCTATACTGTATGAACCATGTCAGAGTGCATACAGGCTTTGGGGCCACAGCTAGACTTTGGGGAAATGAATATACCAAGGACTATGTGCTATTGTTTAGCATAAAGATGAAGTCCTGGATTTTGTTGGTCATAATGTTGAATAGTCCAGTCAACCCTTTGCACCACACGATCGATGGTTTTTCCGATCGTTTCTGGTAGGTATTCTCCTTCAACATCCAACAAGTCCCAAAGTCTTGGACCACTGCCAGCAAATAAGATCAGAAATTCAAAAGAACGAGGACAACAACTCTCCGATGACGCAAGAAACAGGTCCACTTGCACCCTCTTAAACCGTAATTAACGATCTACTCACACTTAATTACAGCACGCAACCGAATTGCTAATTATCACTCCCGCGCCCCCTCTTTCTTCCCACACCATCTCCATCAGTGATTTCCGCTTTGCATTACTGATCTCATCACAAAATCTCGCTCAGCCTTGACGCATCCGAGGCAAACAAATTTCGCCGGAAAGCCGAAAAACGCAAACACACACAGATCCAGAGGGCCTCCTTACAGCCCCCGCGCATCAATTTGGCCAGCAGATCACTGGGCACCGGATAGAGGTATGCACTCTCAATAAATGCGCGCCATATTTTAATGCAATTTAATTAATGTTGTTGCGTCTACACAACAAGCACTAATGTGAGACTCTTGTAATTGCAATCCCAACCACTCGTCCTTCGCACACACGCGACTGAACGCTTTAATAACCGGTCATTTCGGGGACTGGTTAGTGGCTTGAACGGCCTAAACTAACCTGTTGGCTAGCTACACCGATGCTCGGTTCGATTTGGAGATTGTCCTTTGCCGGGTGCCAGTGTGTGGACGATGATGATGATGATGGTCAATGTGAAAATGAGTATGCCATTTTGACACTATAAACAGGGTGACACAACGCCTGTTTTTCTTGTGTGATTTTAATGAGCGTGGGGGAATGGCGCATTCCTTGAGGCCGTTTTGTCGTTTTGTTGTTTTCAACCGGATTCGGTGTGTGTCCTGGAGATTCTCTGTTTTGGTCCGACGGTATGCAGGTAATTAATGTTAACGTTGGTTAAGTTTTGTTTTATGGTTATGGTTTGTGTGTGCATAGTTTTGATTAAGAAATTAATGGAAACCTGCTCCAGTGGGTGGCCATCAGTTGCACAGCAAGTTAGGCATAAATTTATCATTGTATTGCCCATTGGGAGAGGGAATTGAATAAATGAGGGCTATAAATGCTGGCTCTAGTGTTATTTATATTAATATCTTAACACAAACACAATTGAGAGGCATGTGCTTAGAAATAGAGCTGGTACAACCCAGTCGAAAGTAGATTGTGCTTATAGGCCTGATTCTTGAATAAGAACTTCTTCAATCTCAACCTAATACTTGCGTCTTCTGGGCGCAAATCATGTCGATAAATGAAGCCCTTTTGGGGCTAAGATGCAATATCATATCCGTGAAGGATATCACTTTGCTGCTGACAGGATGATTAAGTCCCTGAATTCGGTCACCTTCAATAGCATATACTACGAATACATTATTTGGGTCAAAGGGACGTACCAGGTCCGAGGAATCCCGCAGAGAAGGCGGCGAATCTTAACATGCTCTTTGCTACTCGCTTCAAATGAAATTCGATTTCCTGCTGCCGTAGTAGCGTTTAGCTAAGCATAGGCGAATCAAAGTAGATCTAACGCAAGCTGGATCACAAGCCCTTGAAGGTCTTATAAGACTCAAGACAGGCTGGCTTTCCTGAAAACAATTTCGGAGGGAGAAGAGAGCCTATTCTTCACATCCTTTCCACCTAACAAGCTGCCCCCACCATTAAGAGTATACTTCGTCTTCTGGAAGAGATGTCCCTTGCTCTTTTGAACTAGCAAGCCACCCAGTTGATTTGATTGACCTGGTGGATAAGACATGAACAGTGAGAGAAAAAGACATCCTATTCTCCACATAAGCGACATAAATCTTCTTCGTTGTTCTTAGCTTTATCATGCTTCGTGATGACTCATTTCAGAGTAAAAAAGGATTTCCTACTTTCAGTGCAGTCTCACAGGCGGCTACTGTCACTGCTAAGGCTCCACTTGGAAAACAACCCACTCCTACATTCATCTTTCATCCACCCATGTATGTAGAAATGAATCGCGAATTAGTACTGTAAGCGCCTTTTCATTCTTCTCAACACTACTAGGAAACAGGATCATAATATGTTCTCTCTCCAAATATCTTCTGACTTATTCTCGGGGCACTACTCCAACGGGTAGATTAAGAACACTAGATCCTGAGGTGTCCCAATGAGGCTATTCTGTTTTTTAAGGGGCTGCATTTCCTCTAGCCTTTCACTACAACCTAACCTAACCTACAGATAGTTATTACAGTCTTCACAATCGAGCTGTCAGACTACTGTATGTTCATTATCAGAATCTGAATCCGTCCAACTACTAATTTAAAGAGGAATTGGGGTGGTCAAAACTTCATCATCATTGGTGCAACAAACGCTTTACAAAATAACCATCTCACACAAATCTCCTTCTCTATGTATAGTTACCTTCGACTAACAACCCTGGCATCCTGTCAAACAAACCCGTCACCCCACGTATACATATGTACAAGAAAAACTGCATCACCTGAAAAGTACCATTCACTGCTTCAAATCACATCCATTCGGTCAATTCCCCACAGGACTCGTCCATTACTATAATGGAAGTGGTGTCCAGAAAATGTTCAAATTGTCTCCCTCCTGGCCAAGTGTCTCGCGTTCACTAACCTCCCACCCGACTCGATTAAAATTACTCACTTAAACTGCAAATTGAATTAGACCGAAAATTAGCAATGAAGCTGTTACGGGCGGACAGCAACCCTTAGCTACTTTTTAAATGCATGCACTTGTTCTACCCAAACCAAAAGAAGGGAAAACGGAAAGAAGCAAGCCAAAAACAAAAAAAAGAAAGAAGAAAAAATCATCCCTGTCTACACCCAAAGTGGATGCAATAAATTGCTCAGAATACCTTGGACTCTTAGTCGTGTTGTCTAGTTGGCAACTAAGACACAACTCACCGGGGTATTGCTTAAATAATTAAGTGGATTTGATGGTGGTGTGTACACCAGTACATCACACTGCCAAGCCAGAGCAGGCCTTCCAACCAGCCAGACAGCCAGCCAGCCAGCAACAGCATCTTCATCTCAGGTACAGTACACAGGAGCTATGAATAGCACTACGAATATGGGTATACTATCTATCGCATTTGGCCTGGCTAAGAGTCGACTTCCATCTGCAAATGGGGTCAATTAAATTGTTTACCCGAGCTCCGGAGAGAGCTCTTTGGGCTTCACCATCTCTAAGTGGCTGGCGCTGGACTCTCTCTCACACTCGCTCGCGCGTTGGTCGTTGAAAATTCTCCTAGTGTTAGTGGATTAGGATGAATTGATACTATTAGTGGGTTAATGTTTAATATGAAGGCTTTTGCTGCTGCTGCTGTTGGTGGTGCTGCTGCCTCGTGATCGTCTACGTGTTTTCCTGCTGCCGTTGGGCGCCCACGAATCGTGCAACGTTTTTTTTTCTATTTTTTTGTGGTTTTCACCCCTCTGCCACCCGGCTTTGTACTTTTAATCGAGAAACAACGCTAACTTGTGATTAGCGTTAAATAACACTTCGTGGCGATTAATGTTGCAAATGTGAAAAGTTGATAGCATATTTTATGACTCGGGTAAATGAGATTTAAGCGCGCGGTAATTTGTTTCCTAGTTAGCCTGGCTGACTGGCTGACTGGCTGGCTGGACTGACTGGCTGGCTGAACTGACTGGGGTGAGATGGAAATAGGAAGCTACATTCGGTTTGTGGTAGTCACATTTTCGCGTAGCGGTAATTGAGATTTCATTTGGAACAAATGTCTGCCGCATGAACTTTGACATAATACTCGTATATCGATTGTTGTGCTATTGGGGCGGCGCGTGCATCTTATTTGTAGATTTCGGATGGTAGAATAGTCTTTATTGCTGTAAGTTGTGCCTTATGCAAGCTATAATGATGGAAGGGCTTTGGCGAAAGGAAAGTGCATGCAGAAATGAGGTTGGTAACAGTCATATTGATGTATCTGGGTAATTATGGGTATTGAACAGTCGTAACAAGTATCTACGGAGGTTAAAAGTGACTAGGAGGATTGGTTGAGGTGGTCATAATGATGACTTGGTTCCACTTGAGCTTTGCATTATGGGTTTAGTGTTGAGTATATGGAGAAACCACTTGTGCAGATTATTAAACGTCGACGACGACCCAAATTCCGATGCGAGGCAAAACGAACCATTCAACCTGGAGGATTAAAACTAAGACTTCCGTCCTCCCCACCAAAATGAAGTAAGGATAGCAATTTTCAAACTAAAGACCAAGAAAACTGCTGGACATCCTGCTGAAGACATCAGGGGATGAGTTGATGGAAACGACATACCAACTCATTTCCAAGATCTAGTTGGAGGAAAGTAAGCCTAATGAAAGGAATCTCAGCATCGTTTGCTCGACCCACTAGAAAGGAGACCCTCGAAACAGAGTGAATCACAGATGCATTTATCTCGAAAACAATCTCTCCGAGACCTTTAATTTCAAAAAAGGATTCCGACAAGGTGAAGCGCTGTCATGTGTGCAATTACTTGCATACACTAATCACATTAACATCATCGACAGAACACACCGAGATGGATTTAGGTGTGAATGAGAGCAAATCCAAGTACTATATGTGGCATCCAACAAGAAGGGACACATATAATCGACGAATCGGAAAGTAGACAGCTTTAACTTTAAAGTAGTTAGGGGCTTTGTCTGCCTCGGCTTTGCTATACCTAATCCCTGACAACAACATAACATTAGAAATCAAATGAAGAAATAATCCTGTCAAACTCTCTTTTGTTGCCCCAAGAAGCCAATGGAGAAGCAAGATCTTGTTAAGGAACACCAAAGAGACTCTACTCTAGACCATCATTAACCGAATCCTGCTTTATGGCTCAAACGCTTGGATGGAGGATCGGATGAGCTTCCAAACCCTTTGCGTTGGCGGGCTTTGGAGGAAACCCTTCGAGCTGTACAGCGACATCGACCTGCTCAGACAAGCATGCATCAGTCGTCTAAGATAGTAAAGGCTGATTGCTGACATAAATCGCATGATTTAGACTTTGGACCACTCAGTTCCCCACCATCTAGCATTTGGGAAGAAATGGGGTGTACCTGGGTCCAGAATGGAGAATGTCTCCCTAAGCGTTTTGGGTCAAATGGGCGAAACTGAACAAAAAACATAAATCGGATGATCTATGTAGACTTTAGTGCATGTGGGAAAAAGATGGGCATACAGAGGTCAAAAATGAATCTCTTGCAGTAGCTAGAACCTCAATGTTCGATCAGGTTACTCCCACGAAATTTAATTCTTAAATTTCCCATCAACTATTTTTGTAAAACCTCCTCAAAGTAAGATGCTGAAAGGTCCTCCAACTCGTCGTCATAAACTCAAACCACAACCAATCTGCGCAGCCTACGCGCAGTTAATCAAAATCCATGCTCCATTAACTGCAGCACAGTAAAAAAAGGGTTGCCCCAGTCTAATGAAAGGCCTCAACAACAATGTCATTCCTCTAGAACATCCTAACCACAGTCGGGTTAATAAATTTTATCCTTTTGGCATCGCCTCGAGGGACCGCAAATGCTGTCAACAAAACGAAAAAAAAAAAAAAACAATGAGACTCCTACTCCTCCAGCCTGTCTCTGAGGTTTTACGCTGCTGATCGACCCTAAAACCACTCGCATTTCACCAGCGTGATATTAGGCGACAACAAATCACATCCACATGACACTTTCATGTGGCAAAACCTAGGGCGCACGTTACATCCACGACACCATCAAGACCACATGACATAAGCCACGACCGCATTAAACGCTTGTGCCATTGTGTCGGCGTACAAAAAAAAATCCGAAAACGAATATTAACAATATTTTCCATCTTCCTAGCCACAAAGTATCTCGCAAAACCCGACTCATCACTACATAAACGCGAGCGAGCGAGATGGTGATTAATAAAATCCAAAAAACCAAAGATGACAGCATCCGGGCCAGAAGTGATTTATGGTGGACAAACGATTTTCGGTTCTTAATGGATCTTCGCGCGCAAAAAAAAGAGAAACAAACCTCTACTGTGTGCTGCGGTTTGACTTAATAACAAAATCCACTCTTGACGAATTTAATTATCTCAGCCAAGAGATAGAACCCGAACCAGATACATCTCGAAAAGATGATGATGATGCCTCCCCACATGAGCGATGGAATTTCTGGTCGTGCTGGTCATACACATATTTCACACTCCGGCATCTCGCTCTGACAGTTCAGCAAAAGTTCTGTGCGACGACATATCGCTTGACACGAGGTAATAACGATGATGACATTAAGTCTACCCAGGGATGATCGGGAACGAATGTTTGTCCAGGAGTCGGCCGACGGTGCAGTAGGAGGACAGTCAGCGAAATTAAAGAAATCCTCAAGATGAGTTTTTTTTTCTTGTTTTTTTTTTTATTTGACAGACAGTTGGACACATTTTTGTGGTCTCGTGATAATCTGGCACGTTCTTTTATTTTTTGGGGTTTTTATGTTTTGGACGGGTGATTTGTGTCCGAGATATGAGATGATAGCCACTTGGAATGGTTGCACTGTGCGGTGAAGTTGTTTTTTCAGCTTTAATGCCAAACAAAGACTATTGGCTTTTTGAAATTGTGGAATGGAACTCATGCAACTGCCCTGAGGTGTGGTCCTTGAATCGAGTCACAAGACTTACGCGATGTAGCCCCGAACGGAAGCAAACCCATAGATGAAGTACAAAGGGTAGTAGCATCATCGAAGATTGTATTCTTCAGAATTGTAGAAGATTTCCAAGTAACCATAGTGGGCAACCACAGGGTTGCGTGCTTTCACCACTTTTAATTCAGGAAAATCGAGGAATACAGTGAAGGGAAGAGCCTTTATTTTAAATGGTTCAGTCTGAAATAGGGTAAGGGTAAGGCTTACTTTACACTATTAGGTAATTCTTGAGCGACTTTCAACACTCAAGTCCAAAATTTTGTTGTAAAGACTTGGAAAATCGGTCTTAGCCGAACAATGCGAATAGGAGCTGAGATGCTGTGTCTTACACGAACACCTCCAGCTACCTCAAGATGAAATTAACTCAAATTTTAATAGGCCTATGACTCTAGATCAAGTCTCTAACTCAAGAAAATTTGGGAACATCTGCCAAAAAGGAGAAATGACGGCGAAGCTGAAGGAAATCGTGTTTCATCCTTCGACACCATAATAAGATGAAGTGTAGATATCGTAGAACAACTTCAGTAGAGAGCAATCGCTTTCTAACTCTTGAAACTTAGGCTCGATAAAGATGAGAATAAGTAGACTAGACGGTTTCTTCTGGGGATAATACAACAGGCAGTCAGAGGGTAGTCGCATATGGTACCCTTGGCAGTGCTAGATTAACCAAGTCGTCATTCCTGTAGAGTATATACATACCTACATAAGAGGCCTTTCCGGCACTCCTCGAATAAAAGACTAGTTTAAAGTGGGCCATATCTCTTTAGTTACAAAGAATTATACTTTCTTTCTGCCATATTGATGCTTCTAAACTTGACTTCAATTTATGGTTTCCCTAGTGTATCAGTACTGGCTTAAAACCATTACCAATAGCCGGGATGTAGAGAATTAGGACAGGCCACTGTTAGACTTTAGTGAATTTTATCATTAAGTCATGATATCCTGCCTTAATGATGTTCATGTCTATAATAGGTACAAAGACTATTATACTCAACACTACCTCTGACTAATCTGCTCAAGATCAACTTGGATCTATTACAGGAAAGCTATAAAGAGTGGTTCAAACTTGGCCAAAGGGCTGCTATCGACCTCAAACATTGGTTCACTCTTTTTAACACTATTAGCTCAAAATTCCAGTGAAATACATAAGAATTATTATTTAAACAACTAAAACTAACTATTTGCATCAAATGTTGACTTTATTTCTCAAGGATTCGTCCTTTTTCAAAAAATGCACGAAACACGCCAAAAAAAGCAGTCAAATGCATAAGAAACTGAGAAGACTTTTTCTGGGATTTCGTGTCACACTGGAAAAATCTACGATTTCGTGAAATTTTCGTTGTTTTTCGCGTTATTTGTGGAATTTATGGTGATGTTTGTATTTTTTATGAAATTTGTGATATTGACAAAGCGAAATACGTAGGAATTTTTCAGAAAAATTGAGAATGCACGAAGGATAGAGCCTTCAAAGCCAGGACCAACGTGTTTTAAGGTTTTGGTCGTTTTTACCGGAAACGGTTAGAGATAGAAAAAAAGTGTCAAAGGCAAAGTTGTTAGTATCTAAAATGTACATTAGGTGGTGGTAATGAAAATCGTTCGATGTCCTTCATTTCAAGGATATAGATAAAATTTTACTTTTTATAGCCTTAAAATTATGCTAGAGTCCTGAAACTTGGTACATGTATTTCCCGTAGCGTGGAACACTAAATATATTCAAATAGTTGAAATCCGCCCACTTACACGCCCACAATTCAGAAAAAACTATTTTTTTCAAAAATTTTACTAGAAACTGAAAAATGTTGTCATAACAAAAGTAGTAGACATTTGTATTCTCCACAATTCGTCCATACATTATGTAGGTCTACAGCCACTATTTTGGTACAACCTCTTGAAAAGTTAGGTTTCCACCTCTTTTTATGCATTGCACGGTCATATCCGAGTCGTACCACCATTTTCAAATAAAAGATCACTATTTTTAGTTTCAACCGGGAACCAATATTAGTTTTACAACAGATTTCACATACCACCTCCTCTGAAGAATATGTTCTTATCCTTCTACGGCTTGACCGTACCGAATTCCAACGTAGTATCTACTAACCAGAATGGATACAGATTCAACTTATCAAGAAAATTAGATAAATTCTGAAATACGAAAGCGAACTCAAGTCTCTCTAACAGTTCTTGAAGTGCCCCAGATCTTTTCTCTCACGGTATTCTATTATAAGCGTTAGGTACATAGAACTCTCTAGAAGAAAAGCTCCACCACCACCATGGTCCAAAAATAGGACAGCCATCTATCTATGTTCAATCCGAGTATCTATACCAATCGAAAGTCGAGCGAATACGGTCCCAGTTTATATGGAACCGCTTTGTTCAAATGCTCTGACAAAAGACTCAATGAATATTTTCGTTTTTAAACATGGTAGATACATGCATCTGAATAAGTACTTTCGACCAATTGTGTGCAGGGAATTGCTGCACATAACAAGCCTTTTGCGCATGGTACTCAACGATATCCACACCTTGAAGGAGCTTTGTACGCAGCAACAACACAAATAAACAAACATACGAAGTTAAGCTACTCCATCCGATTGGTACATATACCTTGACGGACATTCAGATACAAAATCAAGAGGGTAGACATGTGTATGTATAAAATGTTCATGCATGGGCCCTTGCTTCCAACAATGTATCTATACATCCTTTTTTCTGGCAATTTTAAAAACTAGATACATACATAGGTACCTACTGGCAGTTTTGACTTCAAAAGCTTTCAACTTGTTGTTTTAGGGAACTTAAGAACTCATACTTAGTACAAAAAATACTGGTAAGCCATGATGATAAAGATCCTCGCTTAATTTTTTCTCAGAAGTAAGTTAGATACGTACCTATCTCACCAACTTCCAGGAAGCTGAAGCTTATAGTTCATTTTTCGTTAAATATAAACTAACATCTCGAAGCTGATGGATGTAAAGAGAGCCTTCAACACTGTAAGCTGGAGAAACATCCTGCGCGCAAATCTCGCCAAGAAGATACCAGTGTATGTACAGATGATAATGACGAACTATTTTGCAAATAGAATGCTACTCTGAGATACATACTGACAATGAAACAGTACCAGTAAACAGAAGGCAGTATATCGTTTCAGATGGCATTCATACTAGGTCCGCTGCTGTCGAATCTTATAATTGGCTTCGCCGATGACAAAGCAATAGTTTTAATGAACAAACTCTTTGAGAACTTGCAACACGGCTCATACTGTTGCATCAATAGCAAGCAAGTCATGGAAACTATGAGAGACACTTTGTAGTGACGATCACATGACTGGTGTCAGACCGATAAACTTTCTTGCTAAAGAAACGCTGGCAAAATCCTCCGTCAGCAGGACAACTGCAATACCTGTGAACGATAGCCCTTATTGTCCAAAGTGCACGGAAGCAGGAGGATAGAGAACTTATCATGTTCCACTGGAAAACAGCGCTAAGTAGGACCTCAATTTAGATGGTTTACGGCGTACTAAAGCACTACGGTCTTAATGTCGACTAGATGCTCTATTCGAAGAGCTTTAATGAACCAGATGTATCAGAGGCCGTTTCCTTGGAGTCTATGCAGAATCTGCAATGAGAATCGACCTATAACCACACCG
The DNA here is from genome assembly GCA_963583995.1 of Xylota segnis. Taxonomy (NCBI): domain Eukaryota; kingdom Metazoa; phylum Arthropoda; class Insecta; order Diptera; family Syrphidae; genus Xylota; species Xylota segnis. The sequence continues at coordinate 6,898,194 of OY757239.1, read as the reverse complement.
CTTAGAGTTCTTTGAACTGTCTTAGTTGGGAGAATGTCAACCCAAAGTTTGGCTCATTCCTTCCATTTTTCTCTACCCAGCGTTCACTTGTTGTGTGGTTTAGAACTACAGAAAGGTGCTTCTTCCAGAAAAGTAATTCCTGAGCCGTTCCCTGCTATTACTTTCTACTGTTAGTAGCGAGATAGGAATTGACTTTGGTAGTCTGGTATGGTGTTTCAGTATATTCCTGACTCAGACTCTGTGCAAACCCACCTTTAGCGGATGAAAAGTTGACAGGTGGCTTAACTAGTTGTAGCAACAAAACAGACCAAATCAAGGTTAGATCTGATATGATCTAAGAATTTGATCTCTCTTAACAGATGGCATAATAGAACTATTATAGGTGTCATCACTGTACAGTGTCCAATAGAATTTCCTGCAACTAGAATTGGTGTGCATTCAAAGCAGAAGCCTTTCTGCAGATGCTGGAACTCTGCACTTGGTTCACTCTCTCTTGGAAGATTTCTGCTTGAAAGATCGTGGTGATCTTACTAAAAATGAAAATAGGAGTCTTCTAAGTTAAGGGTATCACTGGTCTTTGATTCTACAGAAAAATGATTAGTAAATCTAACCCTATGAGGACTGTATCTAATAGCGAACAAAACTGTAAACTTTATATAACCTTGGGAGACCTTGACTATGAATGTCTATACTTTACTCCTGTCTGCACAATTTAAATTACTTCAACGCGGTTCGAGTCAAAAGAGCTCAGAATTGTAAAAATCTTTGTCCGTCATATGTAGCTCCATACAATAAGCCTATCTGTACTTAATTGCTTTCATCATCAACATTCCATTGTGCATACTCAATCCGAATTACATGCAAATGTACGCCAACTCACTGACCCGATTCTCATTTCAATGATGTCCTTCCCCCGACCCTCAAACCGAGCTTCGCAACCAAACATCAGCACCGACGACGACAACGACAAATCAATAAAATCTCATTCAGTTCATATTTTTCGATTGCTGAAATCGATCACTTCACCAAGATAACACGCCGGGTCCCAGTTGGCGTGTCTACAAGCTGTGTGGCTGTGCCAACATTATCGCCGGCTTCCTTTCAAGTGCGCTGTATGCGCGCGTCCATAGGCGATACGCCATTAGAGACTTAAGTGCAATGAAAATGCCATTCTCAGATTCCCATTCTGAGGCCCCCAGGCTGCCAATTTGATTTATGCCAATTGCGTTAATTTCCCAACATGACACATTCGAAGTGTATACTGCCAGCCAGCGAATGTCCATGTGACTGAGCCATGCCTCAGCTGCGACGAATGCAACTGTCAGTCTGTCTTGGATGTTTGTTTTTGAAAAAGTACTCGTATCGAAGTATCTATTTGAAAATCGATTCATAAATCTCGAACAGCCAACATACATCAACTGGTCTCTAAGTCGAACACGAATTATTGCTCCAATCACCGAGTTATGTCGGCGGGGGTCCTTCCTCGCCATTGACAGTCACTTTCGATTGTAAGTGTGGTAAATCAATGTCTAGGGTTCTAATCTCCGCTAAATGACGATTATTGCTCACAAATAAGCACAACGAGACGTGTAACCAAGTCTTTTTGGCCATTTGACTAGTGTATCGTAGCGTCTTGAAATAAATTTGAACGAATGTGCAGTGGCTCGGGCTCCTGGATTTGCATAGAACAGCGAAAACGTGATTCGTCTGTTTTCCCGTGAACGATATGTGTGGTGTGGTGTGGTGTGTGCAAGGACGCGCTCTCATCGTCACCCTCAACTGGAGGAGCTTCGTTTTGTTTTTTCTGCTATTTGGACCTGAATCCCATTGGGAAATATCGAAATGGAAACTATCTGTGGCACATGGATGCATTTTGTTGAATGGTGGCGGAGGATAGTGCGCGAATTTTTGCGCTTTTTATTGCCGCCACCGACGCCGCCGCCGCGCCGCTCCAGTGCCACTGGCTGCGGCACTGGTGCTGGAGGCACGGCACAAGTGGTTCGGTCGATTACACGACGTAGACATGGGTTATGAATAATTTAGGTCCCAGTTGTGCAGTGCTGGCTGCTGCACATATGCACATTTGCATGCGTCAGTCGTTTCGGAAGGTGGACGGGTTCGAGGGACGAGGGTATTTATTGTTTGCATGCATTACATGTCGGGTAGTAAACTATGTCGATTTTATTTAATGGGATTTCCTTTTCTTTTTTACTGCACTGCACAGCACAGTGTGCACGGGAGGAGGATGTGTTGTGTCCTTTTAATGCAAACTACGTTATTGATGATATTGATAGACATGGTAGGTTGTGCAATGTAAGAGGCTTGAAGCTGTGTTGTCATGTTGTTAATAGACAATAGCAGAATTGAGTGCGTGCAATATGGAATATCGTGAGGAAACCAATACTAAAGACAAGCTCCTGTAAGGTTCTCGAGTGTTCGTCGCAGGAAAAGTGAAAACTACCAGATATCCGATCGGACGCGTATGTTTATGGCATTCAAGGACACGACATGAATGCAATGTAAGAAGCTACTGTAACTAATAGACATCGTAATCGGAATTTTTACTGAAGCAGTAAGGAGCCCGTATTGCAATATAAAAATAAAGAGTTTTTCTCTAGTCTAAGTCTTATTACCTTAATCAATAGGACTCACCACAAATATTTTCTTCACATCTTGAACTGAAGAGGGCTCCTGATGTAATACTATTTCCAATCCTCATAGCAGACATGGGTCTTTTGTTTTCACTAACACCTTGCTGTCTAAAAAATAATTTAATTTGAAATTTTGAACACAAATCCTACAATGAAACAAAGACTTACCAACTATTTATTCCGAAGAGGATGTGATTGATTGGAGCCTTCTTAGGCACATCTTTTGAATATCACTTGCGAAGGAACTTCACTGATTCTAATTTTGTTTACACACTATACCAAGAAATGACTAGAACTGCACTATCACGTCACCTGTTTTGAGACAAATCGAATGCTTAGACTGATAACCTACACAGACTAGTAGCCACTGAGAATACTCGCAGCTCTGGAGATAAGCTTTGCATGTGTTGTCTTAAATAGAATGTACACTTGCTTAAAAGCTTAGTTGTGTTAGTTTTTTTGACACTGACTTTACGACAAGATAAAATGAAATGGAGACAGAGAGGGAGGTTTGAAAACCAGTTTCAGAGCATATCAGAGCCTGTCAAGGCATGCAAGTAGGTATGTGAGTTCCTACTTTACTCCTCACCTAGGTGTACTCCTTGTCTAGTTCGAAATTGAATGCATACTAAGTCACTTTCCTTCATAGTGTGGGTGCAATTTCGATCTGACGTGTTTTATGAATGAAAATGTGCAAGAAATGGATTGACTAAGCTAGGTACCTAACTAAACTAGTCGACGCTGTTTATAATTATTTCTGTAGGAAGTCGCAAAAACTAAAACAGAGTCAGAGTCAGAATTGAACTATTTTTCATTTTGCTCTAACATTGTTCAGTACCCACCCACTCTGTCATGTCTGTTTTTCGTTTCCATTTGGATTGAAATTCGCAGCTACAACATGCAACCATCAAATTGTCCGAAAAACTCAGGCCAAGACCTGGTTCTACATTCCAGACGAAATTTCACAAACTGCATCGACCCGCCATCTGTTGGGAGCGAAATCGATTGCACAAGTTAGTGTGACACACAGTTGCTTTGTCTTAACAGTGTATTGGTAAATTTGCAAAAGGTAGCAAAAGAAAAACATGGCTCGAGGCTTAGCACAGCCTGCTAGTTTTATGAGCACCTCGCATTTGCTCTCTCTCGCTCAAATGCCAGTTCATTACGTAGAACCAAGTTTCATACACAGACTTATTTTCATCTGTAGCAGTGCTACTACCGTGTACTCGAATATTTTTGAAAGAGAATCTTGCCAAACCAGTTTTCGGAGACAAAGTGTGCTCGTCTCCGAGCCCGGCTTTACACAGTAGACTTGAGAAGACTGGTGCGTGCTATGGTAAACATACATATGTATGAGAATTCTCGTATACGAAGTGACCACAAGGCAAATCGTAGAGCCTATACAATTTAATGGGAGTTCAGCATGGTGTAGGCAAATCGCCGATTTTGTACTACTTTCTCCTTGTGACACAGCTTCTACATATCTCCAATGAGATGTACATATGTATGCACACTAGTTCACTTTTCCTTCACTGTGTGAGTGTACTTTCGAGTTAGCTTGATTAAGGAATAAACATTGTAGGCACGAATAGGCCTAAAATAAACTTTTCGCCTACTTAATGGTTTGTTCGGTACAAATCGATTATTTTTAAATATATTCAGTAAAATTCGGTAAAAGGATAAGCTAGAAATACGAGTAAATCTATTGCATTATCTATCCTCCATTATATCTGAAACTTTTAAGGAATCGAAGACCAAGTTTCAGAAATTCTTATGAATCCCTTATCAATCATAAATTAAATTTGTCAGCGAAACCCACCCAAGACTTAGTTCTACATTGTAGACAACACTTCAAAAAGTGCATCGACCTGCCATCTATTGGCCGAGAATTGGATACTACAAGTTTGTGTAACATTCACAATCTTAGTCTTCTGGGCTATGTTATCATAGTAGGAACACACATTTACTATGTTTTATCAGAGTATTGGTAAATATGCATAGAATTGATACTGGTGGTACTGAGTACGCAGAAAAGCCTTTTCAATTCATGATAGCCCAGTAAAACCATTTGTCGCTTCCTCGCTTGTTTACACAAGAACTAGGGTACACGTTGAGATAGAGTGAGAGATTCTGGTTCACTAAGTAAGACCAGGTTTCGCAGACACACTTGATTCCTTGTGAGTGTGTACGCAGCTGGGCTTGGAAAGACTATAGGGCTAGTATAAGTCAAATGTTTGGATGGGAGTTCATCTTGTAGTAGGTAAACTCCAACGCTGTACTACTCTCCCTGTATGAAGAACTTCTAGTTTCAAACACTAACTCACTTTTCTTTCAGTGTGTAAGTGTCATGAGATTGACTAAGGTAGGTCCCCTTGGTTATCAGGTAACTAAACTAGTCCTGGCTCTTCATAAATATTTCTATTTTTCTATTTTTCTACATTTTACTAGATTTAGTGTAGTCCCAAGGCCCCTTTTATCAGGACCCTTTTTCGGTATCCAATTGAACTAAAAACTGTGCCTAGGATATCCAAAAACTCTATTCCTCAACAAAATCAAATCAGGACCAAGTTCTAATATTGTAGTCGAAATTTCACAAACTGCATCGACCCGCCATCTATTGGGAGAGAGATCGACGGCATGTGTAAGCATTAGTATTCACTGAGTACAACTCTAGTAGTGTGATAATCTTTTGATCGCCTACTCACAATACACATAAACACTTGGCTTGATTTTTGAGAGTGTTGGTACATTTTACAGAGAAGCTAGCCTTCTAGATTTATGTTTGCCCAGAAAAACCAAGCCTCACTTGTTTTGGTGTGTCACTCCACTTAAATTTGGTTTTACTTTATGAATGAAACTCTGTGTATAAGTGCTCTACTCAATTATTCGTGTATGGCTGTCAGATGGACTTCAAAAACCAGGTTTGGATATGTGGACATTCCTACACATACATATATCGTAAACAAAATGCGAATCTCTTTTAGAATTCGATGGGAGTTCAGCTTGTAGTAGGTATTGAGCCTCGGAAACTAAAAATTACAAAAAGTAGTCTGGTATATCTTTGTAAAGGGACAGGTCTGACATACAAATGCACACATGATTACTACAATGGTAGTCGAAACCACACTAAAGTATCATAATTTCACTACTAGAGTTGCATTTAGTAGCAGATTGTATCAGAAATGCTACAACAGTAATGAAAAACGATCCTAACTTAGTAGGTACATATGTGAGAGGAAAATAGGATTGAAGAGAGAAAAGTGTGTGTGACGTAGTACAATATAGGGAGATCAGCATATGTATATCGTGGGCATACCAGATAGTCAAAAATGCAATTAGAGCCGATTTTATTTATGGAATGGTTGGAATGGCCTCACGTAAATGATTTATTCGTAAATACATCAAGATGGCAGTTTCTTAATTGAACAATTGATAGAAAAAATTAAATAAAAATTAAGTCATTGATTTGCTATTCAAATGTCCTCAACATTGTAAATGTCCACTCACTTCCACATATCTCGATGTAATCGCACCGATACACCTCATAAATATTAAATGTTTGAACAAAATCAGTCCAGGACCTGACACAGAATTGCAGACGAAATTCCAAAAACTGCATCGACCCGCCATCTATTGGCAGAGAAGTCGATACCACATGTCGGTGTAACGTTCACGACAGTAGGCTTTGGTCTTTTCATTCATAAACTGAACTCCCACATGCTAAGTTTCAAGAGAGTATTGGTAAACTTGGGATAGCACAAGTTAAACTTGACTCGATAAGGAGCACAGCCTCCTAGGTTTATGAGCGCCCAGAAAAAATCTGCCTTCTCTGTCTCGCTTACTTTCCCAGTTCTCTGTGAAAGAGTCTTCAAAACAAGTGCCAGTTCACTACACAGACTTGCTTTCCTTTGTGTGCCCTTGCTGCGTGCGAAACTTACTCGATTACTAATGAGAGAGAATCTTGCCAAACCAGTTTTCAGAGACTGACTTGCTAGTGTGCCTTTGCCTAAGTATGCAGTGTAGACGACAAAATGGAGTGCGGCTCCGAAAACTGGTTTTGCAAGTCTCTCTGTCAAACATACGCACGCACAGATTGACAGAGGTCTCTGCACTAGTGGAGTGTGTGGTGAGCTAGAATATCTTGCTAAGACTCTCTCACTCTACTCAGAACTCCATTTATAAAGTAAAACAAGTAAGATAGCGAAACCTGGTTTTTCTTGTTTTTAGTTAGAAAAGCGTCACTGTGAAGCCTCTCTCCCTAGATACCGTATATTAACCACTACTCTGACGGAAGCAAGCTAGCGTTTGTTTCTGTTTATGAGTAGACCGACCAAAATTTGTCACCAACAAGGCTGCGCTCTATGAAATTGAATTGGTAGGTAAGACCTGGTTTCGCAGACACATTTGATTTCTTGTGACTATGTATACAGCTAGGCTTGGATAGATTATAGATTATAAGGCTAGTATTATTCAATTCACATGTTTTGATGGGAGTTCATCTTGTAGCAGGTAATCTACGTTTCCCTTCATGTGCAAGTGTCATGTTGATCTGGCTAGGTTTATGAATGAAAATATGGAAAGGAAATTGACTAAGTTAGGTCACCTTGCTCATCAGATCACTAAACTAGTCCTGGCTCTTTATAAATTTGACTGAAGCAAGTCAGGAAAAAATGATAAGTGTGCAAGAAGAAAGTGGATTCTCTGCATTTTATCTGAACATTCTGTAGTGCCACACCCACTTCATAAGGACTTGTTTCTAGTATCAAATCTGATAGTCTGATCATGCAGAATGCGAAAAAATTAAATTAGCTGAAAAAATTATTCCTGGAGTCATTTCCACATCGGAAGCAAAATTCCACAAACTGAATCGACGCGCCATCTGTTGGGTGAGTATTCGATTTCATCGAGCACAACTCTGTTTGTGTGACAAGTTTTAGTCTGACTACTCAAAAACAAAAACAAACACTTGTTTGATTCCGTCAGAGTAGTGGTCACTTTACGATACGTAGAGAGGCTTAACAGGGACAGTTTCCTTACTACACAGCACAGCCTCCTAGATTTATGTTCTCCAAGAAAAACCAGGTTTCACTATCTTGCTTGTTTACGCAAAAGTGGTTTTATTTGATGAATGGAACTGGGAGTAGATTGAGAGAGAAGATATTAGAGGGCTTAGCATTTAAAACCAAGTTTCGTACATGTATACACACTCCACTCGTGTGGGGACCTCTGTCAATCTGTGCGTGCGTATGTTTGACAGAGAGACTTGTAAAACCAGTTTTCAGAGCCGCACTCTGTTTTGTCATCTACACTGCATACTTAGGCAAAGGCACACAAGCAAGTAAGTCTCTGAAAACTGGTTTGGCAAGGTCCTCTCTCATTAGCATTTGTGTTAGCACTCGGACGAAGTAAGGGCACATAAAGGAAAGCAAGTCTGTGTATGAAACCTGGTCCTACGTGGTGAGCTGGCACTTGTTTTGAAGACTCTTTCACACAGAACTGGGAAAGTAAGCGAGACAGGGAAGGCAGATTTTTCTGGGCGCTCATAAACCTAGGAGGCTGTGCTCCTTATCGAGTGAAGTTTAACTTGTGCTATCCCAAGTTTACCAATACTCTGTTGAAACTTAGCATGTGGGAGTTCAATTTATGAATGAAAAGACCAAAGCCTACTGTCGTGAACGTTACACCGACATGTGGTATCGACTTCTCTGCCAATAGATGGCGGGTCGATGCAGTTTTTGGAATTTCGTCTGCAATTCTGTATCAGGTCCTGGACTAATTTTGTTCAAACATTTAATATTTGCAAGGTGTATCGGTGCGATTACATCGAGATATGTGGAAGTGAGTGGACATTTACAATGTTGAGGACATTTGAATAGCAAATCAATGACTTAATTTTTATTTAATTTTTTCTATCAATTGTTCAATTAAGAAACTGCCATCTTGATGTATTTACGAATAAATCATTTACGTGAGGCCATTCCAACCATTCCATAAATAAAATCGGCTCTAATTGCATTTTTGACTATCTGGTATGCCCACGATATACATATGCTGATCTCCCTATATTGTACTACGTCACACACACTTTTCTCTCTTCAATCCTATTTTCCTCTCACATATGTACCTACTAAGTTAGGATCGTTTTTCATTACTGTTGTAGCATTTCTGATACAATCTGCTACTAAATGCAACTCTAGTAGTGAAATTATGATACTTTAGTGTGGTTTCGACTACCATTGTAGTAATCATGTGTGCATTTGTATGTCAGACCTGTCCCTTTACAAAGATATACCAGACTACTTTTTGTAATTTTTAGTTTCCGAGGCTCAATACCTACTACAAGCTGAACTCCCATCGAATTCTAAAAGAGATTCGCATTTTGTTTACGATATATGTATGTGTAGGAATGTCCACATATCCAAACCTGGTTTTTGAAGTCCATCTGACAGCCATACACGAATAATTGAGTAGAGCACTTATACACAGAGTTTCATTCATAAAGTAAAACCAAATTTAAGTGGAGTGACACACCAAAACAAGTGAGGCTTGGTTTTTCTGGGCAAACATAAATCTAGAAGGCTAGCTTCTCTGTAAAATGTACCAACACTCTCAAAAATCAAGCCAAGTGTTTATGTGTATTGTGAGTAGGCGATCAAAAGATTATCACACTACTAGAGTTGTACTCAGTGAATACTAATGCTTACACATGCCGTCGATCTCTCTCCCAATAGATGGCGGGTCGATGCAGTTTGTGAAATTTCGACTACAATATTAGAACTTGGTCCTGATTTGATTTTGTTGAGGAATAGAGTTTTTGGATATCCTAGGCACAGTTTTTAGTTCAATGGGATACCGAAAAAGGGTCCTGATAAAAGGGGCCTTGGGACTACACTAAATCTAGTAAAATGTAGAAAAATAGAAAAATAGAAATATTTATGAAGAGCCAGGACTAGTTTAGTTACCTGATAACCAAGGGGACCTACCTTAGTCAATCTCATGACACTTACACACTGAAAGAAAAGTGAGTTAGTGTTTGAAACTAGAAGTTCTTCATACAGGGAGAGTAGTACAGCGTTGGAGTTTACCTACTACAAGATGAACTCCCATCCAAACATTTGACTTATACTAGCCCTATAGTCTTTCCAAGCCCAGCTGCGTACACACTCACAAGGAATCAAGTGTGTCTGCGAAACCTGGTCTTACTTAGTGAACCAGAATCTCTCACTCTATCTCAACGTGTACCCTAGTTCTTGTGTAAACAAGCGAGGAAGCGACAAATGGTTTTACTGGGCTATCATGAATTGAAAAGGCTTTTCTGCGTACTCAGTACCACCAGTATCAATTCTATGCATATTTACCAATACTCTGATAAAACATAGTAAATGTGTGTTCCTACTATGATAACATAGCCCAGAAGACTAAGATTGTGAATGTTACACAAACTTGTAGTATCCAATTCTCGGCCAATAGATGGCAGGTCGATGCACTTTTTGAAGTGTTGTCTACAATGTAGAACTAAGTCTTGGGTGGGTTTCGCTGACAAATTTAATTTATGATTGATAAGGGATTCATAAGAATTTCTGAAACTTGGTCTTCGATTCCTTAAAAGTTTCAGATATAATGGAGGATAGATAATGCAATAGATTTACTCGTATTTCTAGCTTATCCTTTTACCGAATTTTACTGAATATATTTAAAAATAATCGATTTGTACCGAACAAACCATTAAGTAGGCGAAAAGTTTATTTTAGGCCTATTCGTGCCTACAATGTTTATTCCTTAATCAAGCTAACTCGAAAGTACACTCACACAGTGAAGGAAAAGTGAACTAGTGTGCATACATATGTACATCTCATTGGAGATATGTAGAAGCTGTGTCACAAGGAGAAAGTAGTACAAAATCGGCGATTTGCCTACACCATGCTGAACTCCCATTAAATTGTATAGGCTCTACGATTTGCCTTGTGGTCACTTCGTATACGAGAATTCTCATACATATGTATGTTTACCATAGCACGCACCAGTCTTCTCAAGTCTACTGTGTAAAGCCGGGCTCGGAGACGAGCACACTTTGTCTCCGAAAACTGGTTTGGCAAGATTCTCTTTCAAAAATATTCGAGTACACGGTAGTAGCACTGCTACAGATGAAAATAAGTCTGTGTATGAAACTTGGTTCTACGTAATGAACTGGCATTTGAGCGAGAGAGAGCAAATGCGAGGTGCTCATAAAACTAGCAGGCTGTGCTAAGCCTCGAGCCATGTTTTTCTTTTGCTACCTTTTGCAAATTTACCAATACACTGTTAAGACAAAGCAACTGTGTGTCACACTAACTTGTGCAATCGATTTCGCTCCCAACAGATGGCGGGTCGATGCAGTTTGTGAAATTTCGTCTGGAATGTAGAACCAGGTCTTGGCCTGAGTTTTTCGGACAATTTGATGGTTGCATGTTGTAGCTGCGAATTTCAATCCAAATGGAAACGAAAAACAGACATGACAGAGTGGGTGGGTACTGAACAATGTTAGAGCAAAATGAAAAATAGTTCAATTCTGACTCTGACTCTGTTTTAGTTTTTGCGACTTCCTACAGAAATAATTATAAACAGCGTCGACTAGTTTAGTTAGGTACCTAGCTTAGTCAATCCATTTCTTGCACATTTTCATTCATAAAACACGTCAGATCGAAATTGCACCCACACTATGAAGGAAAGTGACTTAGTATGCATTCAATTTCGAACTAGACAAGGAGTACACCTAGGTGAGGAGTAAAGTAGGAACTCACATACCTACTTGCATGCCTTGACAGGCTCTGATATGCTCTGAAACTGGTTTTCAAACCTCCCTCTCTGTCTCCATTTCATTTTATCTTGTCGTAAAGTCAGTGTCAAAAAAACTAACACAACTAAGCTTTTAAGCAAGTGTACATTCTATTTAAGACAACACATGCAAAGCTTATCTCCAGAGCTGCGAGTATTCTCAGTGGCTACTAGTCTGTGTAGGTTATCAGTCTAAGCATTCGATTTGTCTCAAAACAGGTGACGTGATAGTGCAGTTCTAGTCATTTCTTGGTATAGTGTGTAAACAAAATTAGAATCAGTGAAGTTCCTTCGCAAGTGATATTCAAAAGATGTGCCTAAGAAGGCTCCAATCAATCACATCCTCTTCGGAATAAATAGTTGGTAAGTCTTTGTTTCATTGTAGAATTTGTGTTCAAAATTGCAAATTAAATTATTTCTTAGAAAGCAAGGTGTTAGTGAAAACAAAAGACCCATGTCTGCTATGAGGATTGGAAATAGTATTACATCAGGAGCCCCCTTCAGTTCAAGATGTGAAGAAAATATTTGTGGTGAGTCCTATTGATTAAGATAGTAAGACTTAGACTAGAGAAAAACTCTTTATTTGTACATTGCAATACTGGCTCCATACTGCTTTATATCCCTGGAATTCATAGTTCTAAGCCTTTCCCCTCTAAGCTACGGGTATTGATCTTGTGTTTTGTTATAGTACTAAATCTTCTTAGAGCGATTTGAGATTTTTTAGGTCCTTTTTTGTGTTTTCCTTAACCTCCATAGAACGTACTGATGAGGACTCAGATTTTTAAACAATTGTGGGCCTAAGAAAGAGCGATACGTCTTTGAGAATTATTGGCCTGATTTTGTGTTAACAGAAACCAGAAATGGGTTCCCCTTTGAGACTCAAATAAAGCGGATATTTCTCATAGTAGTCTCTCAACATCACCGACATTATATTTTCTTCTCCGATGACGACGTCGAAACAGTCATACAAAGAAGAATACTCTCACTAACATCAGCTGAGTATGTCTTGAAAGAGCACAGACTACACAATACAAGCATATACATTGCTTGGTTTTTCAGGTCTATCTTTCTCACTTCTAGTAAAACCAGTGTTGGATGTACGACCCGTCAGAGCAAGTATGTATGTCATCACACAGTCTGGCTATTTCTGTGTATTTGCCACTCACGTCTATTTCTCTCCCGACAGATGGCGGGTCGATGTAGTTTTTCAACTTTCACTTGCGATACAAAAGAAAGTTTTAGACTGACTTTGTTGACCAATTTTATGTTTTGCATCCATTGCCAGTGAGATTTGTTTAAAATTGGTGTGTTTGTGTTGTCAGTAGGCTATCCAAAGCCTGTCCAAAGTTATAAAAATTAAAGTGAAGCTGATGCTGTAGATGTCGAAACAACTAGCAGGAAAGGACTCACACTTAACCAATAAAACAGCAAAATCCTATGTCACCACCAGTCTTTAGGGACACGTTGCTATATCACCCGCCAGCCTAAGCTTCTTACATTACATTTAAAGGGTTCAACAAGCATGAAGGCATTAGGATGACCCGCCTGAAACTACCCTTACCTTGACAACGGCGACAGTAGTCGTTCTCGGATGATGATTCTAATTAAAATATGCAAATGAATGCAGGGATTAAATGTGATTTGTTCTAGGGGCTTCCTCCAAGTGGCGAGTTATTAGAGTCTTCCACTTTCCGTGGGGTAGGTACGGCCATAATGTTGTAACCTGAACTGAATGAGAATACGAAATGCGAAATGCGAAATGCCCGATTCGCTTGATAAGGTGAGATTGCCAACACAGTTGAGTTTCTAATTAATTTTTTTGTTTACATCATTGTGGTCGAAAATGTGTACCTTGTCATAATTGGTAGATCTCCGGAAGAACGACTCATCCACTGACCACTCGTGGGACGTTTTACCAAATTGAGTCATATCCTCCCAATTAATCGTTCGTCAATTAGTTTAGTTCCAGCGACCCCTAATGAGATACCACAAGACCGCATCAATAAACCCCTAGATTTATACCGTCATTCTCGACCATTTCTAGGGAATTTCACTTCATTCCCCGAACTACGTCACAGCTAGGTGCCATAAAATTGTGCAACAACGACGTTGCAGCTGGCAGACTCTTAAACTAAACAAAGTGTCACTTAACCCAGGCGCGACCAACTCGAGGCTAGGGCGCTTGCAATAAAATCAAATCAGCAGGAGATACGCTTGCCACACCGCGCTGCATACCCAGTATAGGACGGTTGCGCATTTGTCACCCATCGTCGGGCTTTTGTTTGTCACACTCATCGAACATCTCAGCAGATCGTAAAATTTTTCGCGTCGAGTCGTTAAATTGGCAAATAAAACTTAAAACCCCTTGACACTTGCACCCGCCAGCGCCGACGGTTGGTGTTCCATGTGTGAATTTGTGCTAGGAGGCACGCGCAGATGAATTTCCAGAGTCCGTGTGAGGTACGAACGTGTCAATGACTCTGGTGGCTGGTTGACGATGGAATGTGTGCATGGACCTAGGTCAGTTTTAATTGAAGGCGTGTGGTTAGAAATTATTGGACCACTGAGTCATGGATGGCGGCTGCTTGATCCAAAGTATGCGGTTCATGGAATAGGACTGGTGGTATAGGTTATGGCCAAAAATGCGGGACCAGGAATGCGGCTTTAAACAGGTTGTTTGAGCAGTCACATGGTACCAATGTCGTAGAAAGAAAAAACTCATAGGTTTTGGGGGAACTCATGGAAATTTGAGTATTGCTCAGTAGGAGCTGCCCTTGAAATAGAATTGGTTAGAAGGTAGAACCCTGAGGTACTCCATAGTGTATACAACTGACATCAGAGATACGACAATAGCCTGATTTGAGAACTATTTTTCATTCAAGCTATGTAACTTGGACCAATCTTTGCCCGAGGTCCATATGATCTACCATAGTGTACAGTAGAGCTATGGTACAGCGGCCATCATCTATTGATTTGGCGTGGGGTTTCAACTTGACGGAGAAGTTTTTTGTGAGTACGATAGAGCAGAGAGCTTGCAGGGATTTAGTGGAAACGCTTGGTGCATGTACAAGAAGAGTTTATACCAGTATGCAGGACTGTACTAATCATCAATAAGGAAGGTACCTTCTTTGTTGTGGTGATCCCATTCTTATTAGAGTTCAGTTCAGGTCAATCTGAACTATATATAGTAAACAGTCCCTGTGAACTTTGTAGCTTTCGAAATTTGTAGAGCTATTTGAGTGTCGTGCCTCCTAAACGCTCGATCGTTTCGATAAATGTGTCAGTTGTTCTTTTACCCAATGAACTGTGAAAAATGTGTAATTTAGGGAGCCACGTCAGAACAGCTAGGGCAATTGAGTGTCGACTAGCCACCGAACGAAATTACCTGTTCATTCCCCCTTTGATCCAAATGACCCTATCACTTCCAGAAAGTCTATTCAAACCGAGTAGAACCGAAGAGTTAGTATATGACACTTACAGTCAAGACCATTACAGAGAGCTTCAACCAAGAAGCCTTGATCAAACCAGGTTTGAGTTGAGGTCATAAATATTTGACATCCACTTCTGATAATTTTCTTCTGTGAGGCAAGAAGTTATGGAAACCTTGACTAACTCTTTCCAATTCTTATACAAAAATACATTTAAGACAGGCCTTGACTGTTTCCTTTTTTATGTCCATTAGACCGATAACACATCTTGAGAAATCGTCGTTGGAACCTTCAAGCTAAGCTTAGAGTCAAATCTGTTAGAATTTACTCTCATCTGGTTATCAAATGGCCAAAGTCAGGGACGTGTTCTGCTCCTTTTGATATGCAATTTATTTTGCTCTGTCATAAGGACAGCCTACAAAGCAGGCTTATCTCTCTGCTCTGATTAGTTCAGCCTTAAATCTCCATCCCACATTGGCAGTGTTTCTTTCTTTGCACCACCTTACACCTTCGTGTGGTGTATGGTGTGCCTAGCTCCATTGATCATATCTGGACAATGCAAATGGACAAATTTCCATTCGTCTTGGTTCGTGGCACATTCCATGTGTCTTGTAGATGTGACCGCTGATTCCATTGACTACTTACCTAAAAATGGCCAAAACCGATTAAGACGGATTGACTGTGCAGACACACCCTATTTGGATAAACAATAAGATTCGAAAGACCAGGTAATAAACTAATCGCTGGCACTGCTGGTACTCCTGTATCTCTCCAGCAGCCAGTACTCCATCATCGAGGGTCCGAAAAGTATGATTAATTGCGAATGCCATTTGGCGCGCGCGATGCAATACGACGACGACGACGACGACGACGACGACAAAAATGTGATAGCTGAGTGGGCGCCACTCGACTGTAGTGTGCAGTCAGTGCATTGCTCTGGTGCTGCCCGAAAACCAAGTGGAGTGTGTCAATTCAAGACGACGATGACGACGCTGCTGGTGCTGTGGTATCACACTCCTTAGGTGGAAATGCAACAGAAGCAGCTCTACGGTGCTCTAGCACCAGCACCGGTGCTAGTAACAACAGCTGCTGATAGGGATCTGTGTTGCATTGCTGTTGGTTTACATTGTAATTATTAATGTGTACCTGAAGTAGTTACCGCTGCATGTGGAGGCGGTTCAGTCCACCGACTGGACAATGGGATACCAAAGTGCAACGATGGATCTTGGCCCAGACCCAAGGAATGAGAGATTACGATCGATTTATAATTAAAAGACTGTTGTGAGTGGATATTGTCACATTAGGGCGTGCTTGAGTGACAGGGAGCATTAATTAGGTTCGTATTTTTCTTGACACGGGGGTGTCGGTGGAATGAAGCACAAACTGTTTGGTCACAACCCGGAAATGGTGAAATGATCAGACTGGCTAAAGGCGGTGACCTTTTGGAAGAAGATTACGTAATAAGAAGACTGCATGGAGAATACGGAGTGGCCAAAGGAAAGGAAAGGTATCACATGGAGGTCCATTCCTACACATCCACGGGAGTATAAGTTGCATCGCAGGTCTTCCATGACGTAGATCCTCAATCAGCTATCCTACCCGGACTAAAGTTGGTTTCTGCAGTCCAAGGACTCTTTTCGAATCAGGAAGTGAAGTTCATGAAGCTCCAAATGTCTACTAGCATATTGGACATTTTAAATAAGTTACCCTTAACAACTCCTAACACCAGACTGTTCCAATACAGAAGATGACCCAAATTATAGAGAACCCTAAATTGGATTTCTGCTTACTCTTAGGGAAGTCATGATAAGATTTTAATGATCGTATTCTAGACTAGAAAACTGGGGGCTACCATGAGATTAACTCCATTCGATTACAATGGGAAAGCATGGACTAGGGTCACCAATAGATTTGTCATAGGTGGCAACATGTTGTGGCACAAGACCTCCCAATAGCTACCAAATTAGCTGGATGTCAATCTACAGAGAGAAAATGTTGACATTTTATGAGAGACTGGGTACTGTCACGGATAGCTCTTCTTCCTTGGAGATATATACGTGTTGATAAAAAATTAAGTGTAACATCCGGACTTACCCAATACAGCAATGTTAAGGACATTTGACTGCGTCACCATCAGTAATACGAGTATGAAGAAGAAAGTGAACTCGATAGGAAGCTCCCAGCCAATATTGCCACTCCAGATTAGCTTTTAAACCAAAGGCTTGTTAGGACCTTTATTGGTTACAGCCAGCTTACCGAGTTTTTCGCAAGCTTCCTTGAATTATTAGAGAGTCTTCTTGCACACCATATTTCCAAATAATTCCTACAGACGTGAAAAGTTCAAAAAGATTTGGAATGGATAGTGTAAGCGAAAGAATGCATCCTTGATGCAAGCCGGTGTTAATCACATACGTTTCCCATTATTAAAGTCCTCCAGCTTATAAAGTAGTAACCTAGGGCTATTTATGTTCATAACAAGGGTCTCAGTTTCTTCCCCTGCTTTGCTAAGGTCAACTCGTAGTGCGCTCTCTACGGCATGGTGGCAAAATTTGGGACAGGAAACCAGTGAGGTTTAGAGCCTTGTACTTCACACCTTAAATCAGATTTATAAACAATTCTGTGCAAAATACAACAAATTGATTAACTTACCAACTCAAACTACCCATCTGCATCGATTTTTACCTCTGTTTCCCAAGGATTCGTCCTTTTTCAAAAAAATGCACGAAACACGCCAAAAAATGCAGTCAAATGCGTAAGAAACTGAGAAGACTTTTTCTGGGATTTCGTGTCACACTGGAAAAATCTATGATTTTCTGAAATTTTCGTTGTTTTTCGCGTTATTTGTGGAATTTATGATGATGTTTATATGCAATATGAAAATTGTGATATTGACAAAGCGAAATACGAAGAAATTGTTTAGAAAAATTGAGAATGCGCGAAGGATAGAGCCTTCAAAGACAGGACGAACGTGTTTTATGGTTTTGGTCGTTTTTACTGAAAACGGTTAGAGATAGAAAAAAAGTTTCAAAGGCAAAGTTGTTAGGAACTTTTTTTTTTTTTTTTTTGGTTGCGCCAACGGATGTGTAATCTTCTAAAGATACCAGTAACCCGGGCTACTGGCATGCACGATTCGCAAACCTGAATACTCGATGCCAGGAATACGCCTACGTACTAACCCACACCCTACACACTTCAACCACTCTCCCCGCGGAACTACCGTTAAGTATTACTTCGCGGGGCTGGTTAGCACTTTATGCTCTTCTTGACCTGTTCGGCGTTTCTTGTTCTGAGGGGGCTTCCATTTGGGTTTGGTTGCTCTCCCTGAGCCTTTCCAGCCGCCGAAGTTCCTTTATGATCACCGCTGCTGTTTGTTTCACAGTATTCCATACTGCGTTCGATGTCAGCATATGTTTTACGATGTTCTCCGGAGTTGGTATTTCTCCAATTATTTCCTCAAGACCTCTGCGTTCCAAGCGAAAATGTGGGCACTGAAAAAGCACATGCTCTGCATCCTCTCTGGCCTCTCCACAGTTTGAGCAATTTGGAGATTCATCAAGCCCAAACCTGTTTAGATAAGCTCTGAAGCAGCCGTGTCCGGTTAAGAACTGGGTGAGATAAAAGTCCACTTCTCCGTGATGCCGGTCCATCCATTTATCTATATCCGGTATAAGTCTATGGGTCCATCTTCCCTTCGTTGACTGATTCCATCTTTCCTGCCATGTTCTCATGCTTCGCTGTCTTTCTGCCAGCTTAATATCTTTGACTGGAGCAAGGGGTTCCTGGATTTTGGCGTCATAGGTCCTCTGTAGCTCAATAGCCAAGATATCCGCTGGTAGCATTCCCGCAATAACACATATAGCATCATCGGATACCGTCCGAAAAGCGCAACATACTCTCAGCGCGCACAGTCTGTTGACGGAATTAACTCTTCTTGAGTGGGACTTAATTTTCACTGCCTTTGCCCATATTGGTGACGCATACATTATTATTGACTGCGCCACTCTTGACAAAATTAGTCTCCTTGGTTGTCTGGGTCCTCCAATGTTTGTCATTATTCTGGATAAGGCAGTACACACCCGAGCAGCTTTGTCGCACGTTATTTCAAGGTGTTCCTTGTAAGCTAGCCTAGCGTCAATCATCACACCTAGGTATCTGATCACCGGTTTTGACGTTATATTTTGGTTGCCTACCCTGATGGTGATTGCTTCTCTTTTCTTGCGGCTGCTTACTAGTACTGCTTCCGTTTTATGTTCAGCGAGTTCTAAACCGACTGCTGCCATCCACCGTCTCACTTTTCGGATACATTCGTTTCCAATGTCCTCTATTTCTTCCAGGTGTTTTGCTGTCACTACGATTGCGATGTCATCGGCAAAGCCTATGATTTTTGCCTCGTTGGGGATTTCAAGCCTCAGCACCTTATCATACATAAGGTTCCACAAGATAGGACCTAGTACCGATCCTTGTGGTACTCCGCCAGATATGTGGTACTGTTTTACCCCATCGTCGGTATCGTAAAACAGGTACCGTTTCTCGAAATAATTGATTATTATTTTGATTAGGAATTCTGGTACCATCATTTCTCTAAGTGAGTACAAAATATGTCCCCAGTTTGCAGAATTGAACGCATTTTTGACGTCCAGTGTTATTACAGCACCGTATTTCTTTGCGCCTCCTCTCCATCTTCTGCCCTGGATAGCATCTTCCAGGATTGTGGTTACCCTCCGTATAGCATCGATTGTAGAACGGGCTTGTCTAAATCCATACTGTTCGTTTGAGAGTCCCCCGGCTTCATATATTGCCACCTCCAGCCGTTTGCATATAATTTTCTCCAATATTTTACCCATTGTGTCTAACAGGCATATGGGACGGTATGACGAGGGCTCATCTGGCGGTTTTTTCCCTTTGGGCAGCAGCACCAGACGTTGTTTCTTCCACTGGTCTGGAAAGACCCCTTCGGTTAGACACTTATTATACATTTCTAGAAATGGTTCCGTGTTTGTTTTTATGGCTAACTTAAGGGCCTTGTTGGGTATCCCATCCAATCCAGGTGACTTATTGTCATCGAACCGTTTGCACACTTCCAAAAGTTCCGTTTGCGTGACGGTTGTGATTTCATGTAAATCCTGAGGTGCTGTTATACGCTCTGCCGTTCTCTGCGGTGGAAATAAGCCCGACACTATTTTTTGCATTAGCAAAGGGCATGAGGGCGAGGGTGCCCTAGTGGTGCCTTTGAGTTTTGCCATGACTGCCTTATAGGCTGTACCCCAGGGATTTACATCTGCTTGCTGACAGAGTTCTTTAAAGTTGTCACTTTTGCTTCTCCGGATTGCTAATTTCAGGTCTCTACGCCTATCTTTGTATTGCACCTGCAGGTTCTGGTGAGAGGGCAAACCTCTGGATCGCTGGAACAGTCTTCTAGCTTTATGGCACTTGCTGCGTAGCTCTGCTATCTCTTGGCTCCACCAATATACTGTTGTTAGGAACTGGGAAATACATAAGGTGGGGGTATTCCAGATCCTTTCATGTCCTTAATCTTAAGGATATGGACAAAAATTACTTTTCCATGCATTATTAGTTGAGGTAGAAAGTTCAAACTCAGTACACGAATTTCTTAGAGCAAGATACACAAAATATGTAAAAACAGTCAAAATCCGCAAACTAACACGCCCACTATTCAAAAAAATCTAATTTTCTCAATATTTTTAAGGAAAAATCAAAAAACTTCATATCATCGAATACATACAAATGAATATTCTCTACAACTCCTCCATACATCATATAAGGCTACGCTTGCTTTTTGGGACATTTTCGAGAAAAGTCAGATTTGACTTAGTTGTATTAGAACGTCCAGGACACAGACACTCCGTATGTGTTGATCGGTGGAATTGGTCGTAACTATACAAGTATTGCCCATCATCAAGTATTGCAGTCATCAAACAATGGCTCTTCTGCACCAACAACTTTCCTACGATAATGCAGGAGACTAACTGAAGCCATATCATTTCCCACCTGATTACTAGAACTCTGAACAGCAATCGAAACAGATTAGTTTTCTGTCTTTCATCAGAACTGGACTTCTGCTTACCATCACACATTGTTCATAAGCCTACCTAGATTCTCATTGATGGTACAGCTCCACATCAGCCTTCCCGAAGCCTTGTCAACAAGTCACTCTCACCAAAAATTGAATCTACAGACATCCAGACATATTACAAGTAAACTCCTCTATACGTTCAGTCTACCCATTCCTAAGAATAGAAAGAAATAAAGTATTCCTCAAAGACAGCTCAAGCAAATGCTAAGGCATGACTTTGGTTCTCTTTATTTTCACAACTTATCCTCCAACAAATGTTCGTAAGGCGCCAATTTCGATCTAGAAACAATCTGATTCAATAGCTGGCATCTATCTCCTATAGATCATCGTAGAACTATTTGTACTATCACAATACCAACATTTTTTTACAACAAGTTTCACCAGATACCCCGGTTCTTGGCCTACAGTTGCTCACTTTAAGTTGTTCCCCTTGTGCGCGCCACCATCGCATGTCCTAGTTACCTTGGACGACTGATGTACAATTTTTGGGCCATGTCGCTGTATTGCTCGTATAATTCGTCGTTGAATCTCCTTCTCCGAAGCCCTTTAATACAAACTGAGAATTTTTTTCCTTTCGAAACGGCCGAAGATATTCTCATAACCTTGAGCTTCACAAGATCCATTCTCCAACCTGAAGGCTACCCAAGATTCCCTTCAAACTGCTACACTACTACTACATCAAAGAAAGTCCCTTCCACACACATTGGAACTTCTAACAATCTCGAAGAACACTTTATAGGACTTCCAATCAGCTGTTAATCACTGTGATGGGATGTAATTCGACAAAGAACTTGACACTTGCCGCATCTCTATACAATTAGTATCACTTGCCACCCAAATACCTGTTTTTCAAGATCCCAACGCTTCTTATCTTTATTGCCATCCATTTAGCTATGTGGCCCAAAAAACGTTGTGCATTCTGTCTCTAAGCCTCCTACTCTACCCCCATTTTCCCAATACTCTTCTAATCATCTTAAACTTTAGTTGCAGTTTCTATGTTTTCAGCTAACCAATCGAAACAAAAATTGAACCTAACAGGTGGGTTGAGTCCACCTAATAAATATATCATTTAGTCAGTCTCTCAAGCTACATGCATGTATAGAATCCTAGAGGTACTAACATTAACCCAAAAAGCCACTGAAGCCTCCATTTCGTTTGACTTTCATTTGCTTTGATTCCTAGGAAATATTCTCAAAATTCATTGTCAAATTACTTGTATCTTTCCCTATGGTTCGTTGTGGTACTTCCAAGATTGTTGGCATATTGCATGGTATACATGATACTTGTTCCAATGACGATAAATAGATACAGTTTTTGCTTCAGGTTCTCAGAATTCGCTGTGTTCCTCGACCATTTAAATGATACACTACATCTTCATTTCTTCTATATCTTACGTTCATGGCCAGAACTATACATATTCCTCTCCAAGAGAAGTCAAATTCAAACAAAAAACCACCGCTAACCAAAATTCCCAACCAATAATAAAATATTCCACCAAAGATGCCCTCTCTAATCGAACACCGCAAAGTGAACCACAAGTTGAATCCCTTAAAAACTTCCCCCGCTGAACTTTATGCACCCTAATAAACTGTAAGTAAGATAAGGACACAGACACTTAACAAAGATCCACCATACAACTGCTAAGGGTTTGGCCCCGAAGGCAAAATAGCGCAAAAAGGAACAAGGAACTTCGATTGTTTCATTTCTCCTCTAATCTAGATGGAAACTTGAAAATTGTTTCGCAAAATTTACTGTACATCGATGGAGAATACATATTTTCTAGATGTGTGCTAAGGTGTGGGATGTGGGAGTTCACAGGGAGGCTACACCTCTTCACCCCTAACCTGACAAGCGTTTAACCCATCAGAGGAAATCGATTTGCATAATGCAAGTGAATTTTAATTTGCTGCGAATGGTAAATGGTTTTTACGTGTCCTTGTGGGTTTTTTTTTCGTTTTTGTTTTATCAGAATAAAATCGATAGGAATGGGAATTTCCGATGTAGGATGGTTTTTCCAAGTGAACTTCACCAGTTGGGTTTAATTAGGTTAAGTAATGGTACTTGGTTAAGTTAGTAACAACCAAGGTCAAGGGAAAAACCAGTGACACAATGGAAGGACTAGATATCGGTAATCAGTACTAGAAGTATAGGCAACAACAAGAATTTGCATGGTGAAATAGATACGTACTGTATGGTTTATGGGGTTCTTCACAGTGTTTCATGCGGCTTTGAAGTCTAGGAGGATAGGCTGGGTTTGGACTGATTCAATTTAGTCCAAATCAGAATCCTTGATGTCTGAATCTGTGATAAATCCAAGTTAATCTTAGCAGATACCTGTATAGTATCTTCTGTCTCAAGTATCGTCACTCAAGACATCATCCTGCACATCCTGCAAGTCTACATTTGTTGGTATTCTCATAGTCACGATGTGCTTTTCGATTTGACAGTGTCGAGTAAGGAATCCCGTGACTATACAAACCTATAAGTCTAACTACACCTTGGAGCTATTTCGTTCTTGTGTGAGAGATGTTTGACATGAACAACTTACCCTCAGCATTCGTCTACTCATGCAGCATTTCACAGGGTTGGTTACCTACCATATTCATAAAATGGTCTTGGCATCATGAACGTCGATACTGATCCTTTTTTTGCTAGTATCCCATTACCTAAATTATGAAGAGAGATGAACCATGCTTAAGCTAGTTAGTGATGTAAGTAGTCAGAGGCAGACCCATATTAGTTTCACTGTTTTTTCATGGGGCTCTTGGACATACATAGTTCTATAGCAATGATTTCTGCTTAAAATACACAGTTACACTTGTCCATCCTTGTGAACCACCGTATACTCTACACCCGAGTCCATCTGTTTCCGAAACATCTGTATAAGAGTGCCATACATTAGCATAGCTACCAAATGGGTTCATTCTCTTCTACCTCGATGTTCTTAAGCGAATTCTCAATCATCCACTATCTGGGATTATACAAAATAGAAGAAGATACAGAATACATACATAAAACTTAATAGAAGTGGTCCGAGAACGCACTCCTATGGAACGCCATCGATTATTTAGTTCTCTTTTGTATTCAATGTATTTTAGTTATCGAATGTGATCACTTCGCTTTTCTCTGATTCTACTGATCGTAGAACGAGTTTACGGAATCTATATCAGAGGAATGGAACCGTCTTTCTAAGCCATATTCTGTCTGAAACCCTGACCTAGTCAATTCAGTCAATTCTCATTATTTTGGGATTCGCAGCTGCAGAGTATGTAAAACGTAATAGAAGTGGTCCGAGGACTCACCCCAATGGAACACCAGCTCCTTTGTATTGCACGACTTTTTCTTATCAAATATGAATGTGACTGCGTGTCGGTTTTAGTAGAACCCTGTTTCTAAGCCATCCTCCGTCTAAACCCTTCCACCCCGACTTTCTTACGGCACGTTTTGAACTAAAAAAAAAAGAAAAGAAAACAGCTTTCAAATGAAATGATGGCACCACTTTGTCTCGTAATAGCAGCAAACTAATCAGTCTCAATCTCTTACCTAATCTTAGCCAACTTATGTTGTATTTCTCACTGATGGGAGACACACAACATAGATGGTTCACACTTTCATTTGCAAATTCGTTACACCATACGGGCAACAGCGCCAACAATAGATTCCAATAAACATCGAAAAAAAGGCCATCAATCACTCCACTCTTAACTGACAACCCACAACCAAGGAAGTCCAAAGTGGGAATACCCGACAGGCATTTTTCATAACTCACGACGACGAATGTGTGAACTTACACGCGCATCTGCAAACACTCAAATTCAAATTAGTATCCATCAAGCCCGAATGGAGACCGATACTTACCGCTGCGCGACTGACATTTCATATCCGAACCATAAAGCTGTAAGCCAACCACCGAAATCGACCTCAACATGTATATAGCCATCCCGAACAGAAGTTACGAAACCGCACAGATGCCAAGCCGGCATGGGATTCCGTCTTGCGGAACGTGTTTAGGTTCGAATCAAACGGCCCAGCGTTTGATTGATTTCAATATTTGTCGGAATGAATTACCCGCAATCAATTACGTTTCATTTACCTTCTGTGCCGGACGGGGGTGGCGGCGGTGGCGGAGGCGGAGGCTGGGACCAACGTGACACCGCGTCGACTGGAAGTAATGAGCATGAGTCCGGGGTATGTCGGCCTAAAGGCGCTTCCGCCGCAACAATAGTCCGGTTGATTCCATTTCACTTTTCATTACTGCGCCACGGCTACATACATGTGAGTTTGAGGTTGAGTTTGAGCACTCATAGTGGTAATTAGCCGGGCTCTGGTGTGCCAGCAATGGGATCCCATTTACATACCTGCAGGGGCTTTGTAAATCTCTTGGATTAGTTTGACCCACTTGCGATTGGGCTGGAAATCAATCAATGGCAATTGGCCGCACTCAGGTAACGATGTCGCCTTCTGCACTGCGGCCGGAGTAAATTACTAATGCCAAGCATTAGTTAAAATTATGAATTCAATTATTTTCGTACTGCCAGCCAGGCTACCCGGCCAATTAGAGTGGGCTACGTGGAGCAATGTTAATTCTATGGCCGGGTTGAGTGTTTCAACCAGGTCCTGAGAGGCTCTGCATAAAGAAGCGGTTTGTTTTTTTTTTTTTATCCAATTTTCCGCCGCATTTATGGTAAACGAGAGGAGAAGTAGGTTGGGAAAAACGATTTCGATTTCGAGTAATTCTTTCCCGTTGATGATGGCGGTTGCGGTGTTTATGCAGAGTTCCAACGGTTGATTGAATGAAAAGTGCTGAGGGGTGGTGGTACAGCAATCGGAAGTGAGTTGTTATTCAGTGGATTTTCCTCGAGAGGATGCTGGATGTTAATTTGGCTTTAGCACAGATCGTGGCCGTGAGGTGGGCGGCTGCGACGGTGGCGGCGGTCTGCATTTTAGGAACCAGTTTATAATAATTGCTATGGTTGCTGTTGAAATTGATTTGACAGTCAAGTGAAACGAGATGAGAGATTTAGTTCAAGGAAATTATTCAATTGATTCGAGCCAAGTCAAGGGGGAGAGCATAAATCAATTTGGTTGTTTAGAAAATTAGAAAGCAATATCATCAAGCCATCTATATTAATGAGGTGGAAAGTGGTTCATTTAAATTTTCCAAGTTTTTTGTTTTTTCTTCTCTTGATCTTAACGTGAAGGGGGTTGGGTGATTGGGTCTTTTGATTTAAGGGGGCTGTAGTTAGAAAATAGGGTCCTTATGGTGGAACAAATGACCTCAAACTTCTTCAATGGAATAATTGAGACTAAACAAGCTCTTGCCAGTCAAAGAATCACAGAGGCCAACGAACATTCCTTCGTCTGATAGTTCAACTTATATGGAAGACAGACTAAAGAAGAAATGAGATTTAACACCCACTCTTCAGGATCACTAACACTTGATGTTCGCTCAAGCAGAGCATCACCTTATAAGTCTGAGAGAAATCGAATGGGATTCCTTTGTGAAACATCCTAAGAGTTTCGGAGGGGAGGACATATTTCCAGCAATATGTCTACTGAAACCGATGTCTTGGCTTTCACTCTATTCAACCTCTATTCTCAACTGCATGGGGTAAAAGGTTGGGCGAAGGATCTATGGTCTCGCTTAATACTAGATTCATATTGGCTGACAGCAAACTTTAACTCACTGTGCACAATATCTATGAATATCTGACGTACTGAGGTTAAAATATTTTGCCATACATCCCAAAATTACCCTTGAAGCATTTCTATTGCACCAAATTGTCCTTCAATCTAACGTCAATCCTTTGAAAAGTGACTGAAATACTGCCAAGTATGCCACTCTGTGTATTATGGTTTGTGTCGTATGATACTCTGTCCAATATTGTAATCTGTCGAGTATGGTACTCTCTGTCTAGTCACTAACCACTACACCATGAATCAATTTAGGCAAAAGACCCACATTCGTCTCCAGGATTCAAGATCCAATTCAAGATTCGAAATGCAATGTTACTCTTGTGGGTTACGCTGAGCATCTCTGCTGGCATTCAAAATACCTGTAGATCAAGGGACCACAGGTGTACGTATTTTCACTGATGGTCAAGTGAAAATCAAGACAGATATGTTCTTAGCTGCTCCTCAAGCGATACTGTCTATTAGGCCAGCATACAAAAAAGCAAGAAGGAGGAATCCAACCTTCACCTCATATGAACCTGACTAACCCTGTGCGAAAGAAGACTTTGTTCAATTGACAGCCTCTTTCCTTCAAAGACCTCAACTAACGCACATCCTTAGATATCATGAGTAACTTAGCTTCATGAGAAGCTCTGGTTGGTTTAATTAGTCCTGGGTAGCGAAAGTTAAAAGATCCATGGTATCAGAATAGAGAAGCTACACATATCCATGTAGACAGCCACCCAAACCCAAACCCTAACGAAACTTCGCAACACACTTTCGGTGAAAACTCATCACTGTATGTGTCTGATATGCTACTCATTGATGATCTAGTTCAATATTCTTAAAACTGTCATTTCCATCTCCTGCTAAAGTCAACCACATCTTATAGAAAAGGACCTTCGTAGTCCCTACCACCAATTACAAATTCGAAGACTCCTCCGCCTCTTAAAACAGGGTTTCTCACAATATTACTTCAAAATTCCAGTGAAATGCAATAGATTCAAATAAAACTAACTATTTCCCTCAAATTTGAACTTCATTTCCCAAGGATTCGTCTTTTTCAAAAAAATGCACGAAACACGCCAAAAAATGCAGTCAAATGCATAAGAAACTGAGAAGACTTTTTCTGGGATTTCGTGTCACACTGGAAAAATCTACAATTTCGTGAAATTGTCGTTGTTTTCTGAGCAATTTGTGGAATTTATGGTGATGTTTGTATTTTTTATGAAATTTGGGATATTGACAAAGCGAAATACGAAGGAATTTTTCAGAAAACTTGAGAATGCGCGAAGGATAGAGCCTTCAAAGACAGGACGAACGTGTTTTAAGGTTTTGGTCGTTTTCACCGGAAACGGTTGGAGATAGGAAAAAAGTCTCAAAGGCAAAGTTGTGGGTATTTTGAACGTACATTAGATGGTGGTAATGAAAGTCCTTCAATTTCCTTCATTTGAAGTATAAATTTTTTAAATGGATACATTTTTAATTTTAAGGCTCTTAGTGTTGAGCTAGAATATTGAAACATAGTACATATATTTCCTATAGCAAGGACCACTAAATATGTGAAAATAGTTGAAATCTGCTTACTAACACGCCCACAATTCAATAAAAACCGATTTTTTTCAAATATTTTGCTAGAAAGCGAAAAATTTTCTCATAACAAAATGAGTGAAGATTTACATTCTCCACAATTCGTCCATACATTATATAGGTCTAAACTCACCTTTTTGGAACGATCTCATAAAAAGCCTGATTTCCCAATGTAATAGTGAAAACCACACCCACTTTCACCCTCAGTATGTCATAGAGGATCAAGATATTTCGAAATAAATCCTTTATTTTATATCAAAACTACCTACAGGTAGGCTTCAACGAGAGGTTGGCAGAAACCATTCTGATACAGAAGATTAAGTTCTACAAATAGCTTAACTACTACGAGAAGTTGTGAGAGAAACCCCCCTCTTTCTGGTATTGATGATTAAGTTCTACAATTTGACACAAAGTTAGGCCCGACAAATATTCTCCTATTTTCTATCTACCTTCGGTTGTCACATGAATCTAAGGCCTTGTTTGTTGTTAGGACTAAGATTCTATAATGCGACTGTCAACTGTGTCCCACGCCACTTAGATGTATAGAAACCATTATTATGTTCTCGGGTTTGGTCTCAGCGAATTCCAAATTATTACCAACTGACCAGACTTCACCCCGAATCATCCCTGTCCTCTTCTCGAGGACTTTTACATCCACAACTTACCAACGGAACTAGGTCAGTACAGAAATAGAAAGCCTTTCACCCAGTCGGTCCATGACATCCAAACAGCCATGGTACTGCACCTAGAGTACAATAACAGCACCACCACTAACATGGTTTTTAATCATAAAGTAGAAGACTTCGCAGTTCCTTGCCTTATACTATACGTTTCTGTACACATTACGCACTATCATTCGAAAACTTTTGCTACCTGCCACCACATTTTTATACCCTCACCCCTCATTTCTCTTTGGCCGTCATTGCCGCGGAACTTTCATGTTAACTTTCGTGGCATCAGTCTACTAACAAATCATTTATAATTCCGAGCTACACACTATCAGTCCAGCAAACTGTTGAACTACGTACTTATCGAATATCTGCACCAATCGCAAGACGATTCACATTCTCTGGCGCAGGGCCAATCCATTCAACGAATATTTCCTTTCTTTTATCATGGGAAACACATAAACATAAGTATGTGCATATGAATCTACTTCCGACCAATTGTGCGCAGACCTAACAAGCCATCTGCGCAATATGCCCAACCATATACGCACCTTGACAGCGTTCACCTCACAAATGTACATATGGAGCTAACCTACTTCATGTGACTGATTGGGAAATCCGTTGAGTGACATTTATAGAACATTTATAGAACCGAAAAGAGTAGACACAAATCTACAAGATACACAAGTTTATGCAATCTTTGTTTTGCACTAAAAGCGAATAGAGGCAGTGAGAATCCAAAACAAGTGGTGCACATGGATTGTTATGTCATCCAATTGGTGGGAAGTACTTATTCATATCCATGTATCTGTCATTTTTTAAGAACGGATTATTCGTTGAACGGATTGGTCTTTGGATACGAATTGTATTCTCGTGAATTTGATTGGTTCAGATATTCGAGTTTAGGGGAGAGTAGGTTTTGTGGATTACGTCTAGAAAAAGTTGGTATCTACGACCTGATTTAAATAAATAGTCAGGAGTTCTTGATGTCCGAAATGGGTAAAACTGCTAAAACTTATAGTAAATCGATTAATCTACTCAAAGATTCATAGACTTTAGAATAAGTATGTGACCTTCCTTCTTGTGGAAAGGTATTAACAGATACAAAGTGGAAATAAAAATGATGACTTCAGACGTTGGTGGTAATGATACTGTTGTTGGAAAAGGAGTCACGAAAATATTCGTAATACTGAGTAGAGTAAAGGGATCTAATAAGTAAGCAGTGCATTTTCAAGGGTCTATGACTGAGTGAGTGACTTGACGTTGGGTTCCTATTTCAGTCAGTACCTAGTTTTGTTAAATTATCGCTGGTATGTTGCGGATGTGAAAGACAAACATGCAGTCTGGTCCGTCGGTAACAATTTGAAATTTGCTGAGGAATATGGATATATTCATATGGTTAAGTTAAGTTAACATCCCTAGGTTTTCTGTTGAAAGTAATAATAATGATCTATGTACATTTATGTAAGTGGTGTGGGACACAGTCGTCAGTCGCAGAATCTTAGTCCTAACAACAGACAAGGTCTTAGATTAATGTGACAACCTATGGAAAAGACAAAATCGGAGAATATTTATCGGGCCTAACTTTGCCTCAATTTGTAGAACTTAATCATCAATACCAGAAAGAGGGGGGTTTCTCTCACAACCTCTCGTAGTAGTTAACCTATTTGTAGAACTTAATCTTCTGAACCAGAATGGTCTCTGCCAGCCTCTTGGTGTAGTTAACCTATTCCAGTTGAAGCCCATGTGCGGGTCGTTTTGATATAAAATTAAAGATTTATTTCAAAATCTCGCGATTCTCTACGACATACTGAGGATGGGACGGTGGATATGTGAAAGTGGGTGTGGTTTTCACTATTACATTGGGAAATTAGGCTTTTTATGAGATCGTTCCAAAAAGGTGAGTTTAGACCTATATAATGTATGGACGAATTGTGGAGAATGTAAATCTTCACTCATTTTGTTATGAGAAAATTTTTCGCTTTCTAGCAAAATATTTGAAAAAAATCGGTTTTTATTGAATTGTGGGCGTGTTAGTAAGCAGATTTCAACTATTTTCACATATTTAGTGGTCCTTGCTATAGGAAATATATGTACTATGTTTCAATATTCTAGCTCAACACTAAGAGCCTTAAAATTAAAAATGTATCCATTTAAAAAATTTATACTTCAAATGAAGGAAATTGAAGGACTTTCATTACCACCATCTAATGTACGTTCAAAATACCCACAACTTTGCCTTTGAGACTTTTTTCCTATCTCCAACCGTTTCCGGTGAAAACGACCAAAACCTTAAAACACGTTCGTCCTGTCTTTGAAGGCTCTATCCTTCGCGCATTCTCAAGTTTTCTGAAAAATTCCTTCGTATTTCGCTTTGTCAATATCCCAAATTTCATAAAAAATACAAACATCACCATAAATTCCACAAATTGCTCAGAAAACAACGACAATTTCACGAAATTGTAGATTTTTCCAGTGTGACACGAAATCCCAGAAAAAGTCTTCTCAGTTTCTTATGCATTTGACTGCATTTTTTGGAGTGTTTCGTGCATTTTTCTGAAAAAGGACGAATCCTTGGGAAATGAAATTCTAGTTTGAGGGAAATAGTTAGTTTTAGTTGAATCTATTGAATTTCAGTGGAGTTTTGAAGTAATGTTGTGAGAAACCCAATTTTAGGAGGCGGAGGAGTCTTGTAATTTGTAATTGGTGGGTAGGGACTACGAAGGTCCTTTTCTATAAAATGTGGTTGACTTTAGCAGGAGATGGAAATGACAGTTTTAAGAATATGGAACTAGTTCATCAATGAGTAGCATATCAGGCAGATAAAGCAACCAATTCGCTCCAGCGAAGGCTGAGCAATCACAGAAAAAGTGGTGCGAAGGTTCGTTGCCTTCGTCTGAGGATTCACGATTAAAGCTGATGTCAAAATGGTTGTCTGTACCAAGATGTAGTCGCAGTATTGTAGTAGCATTGATAAATGCCATTTCCTAAGCTTCTTATAGAGCGATGTGTCCTGCTTGTCACTTGAGTGTCAGAAAAAAACTAATACACCTGGTACACAGGACAATTCTGGAAGTTTACTGACCCACCCCTCAACGATCATTGAGGAAAAGCATGATTATGCCTCGAACTGAACCTTGAATCCCTGAAAGTATAGTGAAACTATTGCCTAAGCTGGATTCATGGTTTAGTCGCATGTGATCTCGGCTGAAGGTGAGCAAATTGTACTGGCCATGATGGAAGTGGTAATGCTTTGAGGATTAGTTTTGGAGATGAGTCTATTTTTGAACATTTTTTTCTGGAGCTAGGACCAGAATATTGCTCGTCTTTGTATCTTACGCCACCTTAGAAGCACTTCCATCCTGCTAGCGATGTCTCCTCAAGACACCTTTTCTAAGAATTTGATCTCTATCTGAACCAGCAACACTTCTATTTGTCCTTCCATTAAACCACTGTCCCCTGGCAATTAACCTTGAACTTCAAAGGCTGCACGCTGCAGCGAACCACTCTCTAATAAATTTCATCTTCGCACCCAATTAAAACTGAGCACAACGATCGTCACCACTGGCGACTGTCGACAAATTGAATCATTTGCGAGACAAAGAGATCGCATCATAAATTTCAATATTCCTCGCCATCTCTCATCACACAGTCTGGCGGTGTGGCAGAACCAACAAACAGCAAGCATTCCAAGTGACAAAGTGCCCTCGCTCGAGCAAAACTTCAAAGGAATCACGGATCACTAGCAAAGCAGCCTTCGGTCTCGTTTCGCCCGCACAAACAGGCACCCGCTTCAAGGAACTCCACAGACCAAGGGAATGCATCAAGTCCCCACAAAACAGAAAAAGTGAAACTCGAGTGCCCCCAGCAGGAATGCTGTAGAACGGATCACGCATGCGATCACGATTATGATGATCATGGTAGATCTCCACATGTGGCTCCTCTAGATACTCGCTGTATATCTACACCGTGAATCACCATAACTCCAAGTGGGTGAGATCGGGCAAGTTCAAGGCTGCTTCTGATGCTGTCGATGGAGGGAATTCTGCTTGTCATGATGATGCCATTATGCGTTCGCCCGATGTCCTGCTGGCTTTTTGGTAATATCACGAAATTGCATAACTTCTCGTTACTACCTCTGGTGGATCTTGCATTTGGTTCCGGCTATCATTGCGCAAGACCTGTCAAAATGGTCCCAAAATCTCAAGTCGTATCCACTTACTAGACCTTGAAGTGTCCGAGTGCCGAAAAAAAGAAAACCAAAAAGAATTCCATGAACCACTTAGGCACGATTGTTTGTTTTTTTGACACGACGAACGGCTGGCTTTGCCGCGCTCTAGATGCCAATTTGCGATTTGGCAATTGTTTAGAGAGTTTCGTATTTCTTTGTGGAGCCTAACACACCGGCACTGGGACTTTGGAATGTTGTAACCCAACATAATTGCTTGTGCCGTTTGTGTGGAGGGTTTTTCTTATTTTCTGTTTTTTTTTTTTTGTTAAAATCTCTCAGCGCGCACCGTGGGTATCTTTTGTTTGACTGGGCTCTTGAATTTTTGGATTAGTAATTGCTGGCATGACTGTTTTTGATTTGTTGCCCCCTTTGTGGTTGTAAATGTTTCGTTTTGGCCAGACATGGAAAAAAAAGGTCAAATTTAATGGTGAGTTACACTTGGGAGAATAGTTGTCAAACAGTGTGAGATACTGGGGATGTTGAAACGCTCTGGAGCGTCGATGACTTGCGAAACGAATGATTGAGATCTAATTGACACATTTGAAGCATCATTGAGCGCAAGACTAGACAAAGAAGGCGCTTCGAGTCAGGAAGTGGTGTAATGGTGGAGCGACCTTCAGAGGTTGTGCTCTTTTGAGTGGTTGGAGGTAGTTGTTAAACGTGGCTTGAGTCGTGACTTTGTTGTCCTTTTGCGGAACACTCTACATAGTGTGTACATACATATGTATATAGAAAAATATAAACAAAACCAACAAATTCATCTAGTAACCTACTAGCTAACCCATCTCCGATATCTTTTTTGTTCAAAACAGTGTTGACAAGCAACCTAGATATAGCCAACTTTGTTGTTACCAGCAAACTCCTTTCAAAACAGATGCCCATTTTTCGATCCAAAGGTGTACTACTTGGTTTGGGTTGTAATGGGTGGTTGTCCTCTCACTAAGTCCAAAGATTGTAGTACCACTATGGAAACCGTAGCACATCGGAAATTGTCATGGAAACTTCCTAAATGGAGGCAGGCCAACCAGGTCGAAGTATGATTTTTTCTGGTGATGAAGCTTTCTTTCTTAAGTCTAGTTTAGCTCGATTGTTAAGTTCTCGTTTAGGGTTTTTCATATTCTTCCTCTCGACTGCATCTACAAAAGCTGCTGAAGGGAGCACCAACTCTTCTATCTTTCTTACCCGTCAACAATTTTTCTTAGATTTTTCCTTTTGACGGAAAGGAAGCTCTGTGTGTCTCAAGGGCAAAGACACCATATTCAACTCCAGATTCCATACTCGAACGTCTGTGAGCCAGATCAGACCATAGGATCAAGTACCGGAACACCATTAGACCAGTTGGCATGGTCCAATATTTCTACTTTTCAAAAACGTCAAGAAAACTAGATTTAACTTCATACTCCCAACTAACTAGAGTCTATTGCCTCCAGCAACCTATGGAGATTACTTACAGACATCTCGGCTACTTAACTCAATCGGGTTTGGAGTTTTCTGTCTGTTCTCCGTAGACA
The DNA here is from genome assembly GCA_963583995.1 of Xylota segnis. Lineage (NCBI taxonomy): Eukaryota > Metazoa > Arthropoda > Insecta > Diptera > Syrphidae > Xylota > Xylota segnis. The sequence continues at coordinate 6,863,534 of OY757239.1, read as the reverse complement.
GAGCAGTGATGGTAGACCGGGTATTGACTTTATTACCTATTGTTCCAAGCCTGTTGCGAAGTGGCTTAAAGATACGATATGTGTTTTCGGTGAATGAACATTTTTAGCGGACCTCAGTCGGGTCTAATCTACCTTCGAAATTAGGCCTTCCTCAGCGGTGTTCCTACAGAGTCTCCCAGAAGGACATCTTCACTATCAGATGGCTTTGCATTATTGCTGGAGTTGTACATATAATTCAACTTGTTGTTCGGTCTTTCTGTTGGACTTTCCTCGATTTGTTTGTATTTCTCGAAAATCTGCTCATCGAATCTCTACAGTTCCAAGCTAGGTTTTGTAAAAGGTTATCGACTATCTACACTTAAACACTCAAGCAAAGAAGCAAACTCAAGCTCACTGATTTTTCTCTTGCATGCTAAGTCCTGGCTTTGTAGGTATTGGCAGAGTATCTACATGTAGAGACTTTAGAAAAACCAGCTTTGTAAGTCTGCCTTCAAGTCGAGGCGCAGATGAAGTCGACAAAATACTATTTTTCCTGTCGTCACGCCTAAGTGCAGGGTTCAAGTCGGAGTCTATGTGTACAGGTATACAGGTGTACAGTCAAGCAAAGTCCCATCCAGACGTATTATGTAACTGACTTATATCTCTCCTATTTCACTAATAACTCGACTAGGGATATTCTTGAAACGATTTCTTAAACACTCTTTAATGTCAACCTGTAAGGTACGTCGATATATCAACCCTTTGTGGATGCGGATAGAATCTACAATTAGGATTGAGAAAAATTCCATCAAGCGAATCCCTCTATTCCTGTTCAACGAAGCACTTCTTAGCCATAGCGACTAGCTTATCCTAGTTTGCAACAATAGACAATGTGTGCATACTCACTCACACACACACATACAGAGCAATCTGTCTGCAGTCCTGTCACATATAGCCGACGACAACAAGGACAACAACGACAACGACGACAACTATGGTCTCCATAGATGGTGTGAATTTTCATTCTCTTGCAATGTTCGTAGGTTCTACTTTCTAAGTTCACAGAGATACTACTCCAATTCCGGAGAAGGTGTCCCCTATGATGAAAAATTCCTTCCAGCATTCAGCAAACACCTATGGATGCTGCCAAATGTAACCCAAAGCCTGTAAAACTCATCGTCGATGTCGTCGTCGTACTCAGTCCTTCGACTGTTTTTTTCTTCCTCCACTGCATTCGTGTGTGTCTCCCTATTTTTTTTTTCTGTTTTGTGTGTTGTCCTGAGATTCTATTTGGGATGCATGCATGCATGGTAGATTCACCACCATGAATCGTTGCCGTCTATTAAACTCTCTCGATGGAACAACAACATGCTGGCTGCTGACTGCCTGGATAGTTAGCCTGACTTTGTCTGGTGTACTATATACACACGGCAAACTTGGCCTTTGTCAAGGGAGGTGGCTCTTTCTAACGTGCCCGCACCTTTATCCAACGATTTTGTCGTTTTTTTTTTGTTCCAGCAATATCATCTCGTAGTCAGCATCTCTCTTGGAATTCGAATCACTATATCGGGTGCACATCGCGTACCAGCACCACCACCACCACCATTCAACCAACAACCAACAGGCTCCAACTCCCAGCTCCAGTTTTATTAGTTCGATAGCGATCTTGGATAGGTGTATGGCATAATATTTTCCCATTTTACCTTATTGCTGTCTCACTAATGTTTCTTTATGGAGGATTGTTTCAGAAGTGAATTTATTTTCTCTTTGCCATGAGGGGTAGGATCAGGGAGGTTGTGGAGGGTGTACTGGGTTGCTGGATGCTGGATTGGATTGGATTCAGTGTTGCGGATGGATGCCGGAGTTTTTAGTTTCAGTTTTGTTTCAGGGTTTTTTTTCTGTTTCCATCTCAACCTGTGCTATGGATGGAATTAGAATTATTGCATTTGTGAGATACTTAGATACGAAGAGAGAGATATGGAGAAAGAGAGAGGTGACTGTTTTTATGTTCTCTTTTCATTTAGTATCGGCAATTGATTGAATACACGCGGGTGTTGGACACTAAGAGGGGTTAATGGGGGGAAAGGGGGAAGCACCTTGTCATTCGCATTTGGGAGAGTGGGAAAAGTTATGGGATAGCTGGGTGTCTTTTGAAGGGCAATTTTGTTAAAGAGGCAAGTAAGTGGTAATAAAATGTCAACGCATTGACCAATTGATACAAAAAGTGGAAGTTATTGCTTCAAGGAGGCCTAAATGGGGGCAATATTTCGAGAGATATTTATGGTAGCAGTTTTTGAGAGTGAGTGCTAAGAATCTAAGGACCTTTAACGGTCTACTATTCTGCACTTGGCCATATATAGTGTTTTCAGGTTGTTAACCCACCTAAGATCTACAACCATACTTTTAGATACTTCTAGTGTTGCATAGACTAAGGCAGTTTTGAAGAAACTGATCGTACATACCAAAATATATCTGTTGAATGAAACCACTCCTAATTAAAACAAAAAAATAAACATCACCACCACGAAACGAAGTTGGCAAAACATTTCCGCCTTCAAACATCCCGCTCTTACATAATGCTAATTAAAATACCGTCGGTTAAAAAAGTTCAAAAGTCAATTTCTCGAATCCACCTTATCACCTCCGCCATCAACAGTAGGTATTTGCCGCTAAAAAGTATCTTTTTCCCTTTCATCTGCGAGAAAAATAAAAAAAAAAAAAACTTCCTTAACTGTCAACCCGAAAAAATCCAAACGATCGTTACGATCTCGATTACGATCGGACACCTGCCGAAAATTTTAACACGTCACTTCGATCATTCGATCAATTAATTTTCTTCGAAAATCGATCTCTACGCGGAGACCTCGCTGAATACACAAGCCCGCCACTAACGTGCGCGATCGCGAATGCAAAAGAGATCGCGAAAACCTTTCACTTTCGTTCGGATTCTGCAACCAGCAAAAAGTTTCCTCTCATGATGGGTGATCTCTGTCGTTCTCTGTTGCCGATCGGCGCAAAAGGAATACGAGAAGACCAAAAGATACCGATCGAGGAGTGTCGATCAAGTGTCAATCATTAGATAGGTGCTGGATCTGTTGCATATCTTTTCGGTATAAGAGGATGAGGTATCCTTCACCAGGAAGCGCCGCAAAAATATACATATATACACCTCTTTAGTCACGCCCTGGGAGAAAACAACAAGAGGATAAGTGGAGGCTTTGTTGCGCCTCTGGAGAGGACGAAAAGCCCTCATTAAGTCAACAAGGTTCCACCGCGCACATAGAACCTGTTGTTCTTCGATGCTACTTGGCAGCAAAAGAAAACCATCGAATTGAAATTCCATGCGATAACGAATCTTCCAGCGCTCATTGATGTCCGTCCGATGTTAGAGCTCGACAGTGTGTATGTGTAGTAACACAGGAGAACTATGTGCCGCATTCCAGCAAAGCGTCGACGTCGTCATCGTCATCGTCACACGTTGTACGTATCTCTTATACAACCACTGTTGTGTTCTGCTCTTGTTGTTCCAGCAAGTTGGCCTGCCGGCTTCGATGTCTTAATTAATGGCTTAATGTGTAAAATGCAACAACCTCGATCGATATCTTTCAATTAAATCGCAGCGCGCGAAACAGAGAGAACAACAAGAGATCACTACGTTCCGGATGGAGGAGCAGTGGCGATGGCTGGTCTGCACCACAGAACTGATCACTCGATCTATCGATCGGCGAAAGATCGGTTGATCTTTTGCTGCTGGTCAGCTCTGTGGTGGTTATTACTTTAATGACCAGAGGCACTACCCATGATCCGGTTAAAGAGAATACAAAAAGATCAACCAAACCTAGTCATCAGCCTAGACAAGGTACCACCATCACCAGCAACCACAGTGTTGCTGTACGCATTTGCACATTTGTTTGCCGCTTAATTGGAATTTCCGATCGATTGATCGCCTGATTGGATGTGGATGCGGATTTTAGCACCGCGATTGTATATTACACGGCCGATCCGATCAACCGATCGACAATAGATTTACAGCATAATTGCGGATTGATTCATTGCAGCGTGTTATTTATTTTAATTTTCCTGTTTTTTTTTCCATTTTTTTATTTTATCAGGTATTTTGTTGCCTGTTATCGGATACTCCACCTAAATTTTGTTGCACTTCCTTCCAGTCTGGTTGCAGACATTTAAATTGATCAGTCATGTGGAACTCATGTTAGCTGGCCATTAACGCCACCTTCTGACGCTTGAGGGAATTCAAAACTAATGTTCCTGTATGGACAGTGTCTCCCTCTTTTAGGTCGAACCATTTGCGGTTGATCGGACGTTTAACTTTGGTACGTAATTCAATATGAGCGGAGATTTTAAGCCGTCTGAGGTAAAATGTCTTTTCGGTCTTAGGTACACAAATGGCGCACACACGATCGATAATGTATCTGTGGTAGCAGTGATCAATATTTATTGTCTTTTCAGTTTTTTTTTTGTTAAAAAAATAGGCCAATTGCCAGACAACTTCTGTAAGCTTGAACGAACTGAACTAGGTCTCGTTGGATTAAAGACTTGTCTTTAGAGTACAAGAAGTGGGAAAGATCATTCAGACAGAGAGGTAGACGTGTTTTGCTTGTCAGTATACAGCTTGAGGCGAGTTTTTACATTAATAGGTATTAACTATAATTTTTACCAGGTCAACAAAGTAGTTTCCGCTTTTGTTTCGAAAATATGAAAAGTTATTGAGTAAAGAAAAACACGTAGTTCAAGGAGCTCGCAAATATACAGGATCCGGAAGGGTAATCGTTCTGTTAAATTCAGTGAATAGTGTCATACAAAAAATAGTTCACATACGCCTACGAAGAGGGTCAAATCATAGAAACAGTGAACTAACAAACTTCTGACAAAGACAAGTGTTTAAAAATACTGCCTCTTGAATGTGGCTTATAATAATGAGTGTGGGTCGTAGAACTAATAAAAGGCATGAAGACTGGATCTAACACATTCACATTGGCACATCTACTGCCTCTTGAAACTGCAATACATCTCCTAGCAGTTAACTCTGAAGCACTTATTTCATGTAAATATGTTCATTTAGGTGAAAGGTGTTATTGGAAAGAACAGTACTCACTTTCAGAGTTAGTCTAGGAGTTCAGGAAAAAAAGTTCCAAGGTGCATGCATACACCAAGGGGTATTTCACTCCCGAAGTCATCATGGCAAAACCGATCAGAGCTCAAAGCAAACTATTTTAACAGAACTTGTACTTCCAAGCCAGGACACCAGGTCCATAAAACTTCTCAACCACCCAAGTGTGTTTCAAGCGAAAGTATATAGAATCACCGAAGTGTCCCTGGACCTATGCACTCTGAGCAGCAATGAACTTATAGACATCTACATAGGCAGCCCAGTATCTACCAAAGCCATCACTCTCTCAGCTCGAAGCATAGTTTAGGCTGCAGTCGAATTTACAGACAGACAGAATTGGACCCATTTTTTGAACTTCTCCGTCATAGTAATGTCAAGTTTGATTCAAATCTTGAGTTCCAAATTTTTCACGATACCAATGCTTACCTTATAGGTAAACATACATACATAGGTGCAAGCCTGGTGTTCTTAGGAAATCTATGATTTTTTTCCGATTTTTGTCGATTTTTTTTTTCATTTTGGTTTTTGTTTGGTGGGTTGGTGATTTTGGTAAACGTTTTTAGGCTTTAGGGCGTATCTGAGCAGTTGCTTATTATAAAACAAACGACATACTTTCTGATAGACTTTTGTTGGGACATGGTTAGATGGTTTTCAAAATGTTTTGATCTTAAAGTCTAGGGCTCTACAGAGGTAAAATGTCATTAGGGGTGTAACTCAAGCTGCTGTAGATGTTTCTGATATACGTAGCTAAGATATTTCACTGATTTCTGGCTTGCTGGCTGGGTGTACCTGCAATGGTATTTGAAAATCAGCGTTCTGTGAAGAAATTCGTAGGAATGTGTGCTCGTTTATAACCTTAAGATTCCCGACGAGGTGAATCTAGGGTAGAGCTGTGCTTAGAAATTCTCCTGAGGGTATGTCGATGAAAGACCATATCTTTGGACTGTATGACAGACAGCTGAGTAAATTTTTGCAGTTGTATGTGATTCGCGCCATAAGAAGGTGGGTTTAGTTTCGAAGGATATAGGCTTCAAAGTGAGTGTGATAGAGGTGCTTTGGACGTACATATTCAGTGGTTAGAGCTAACAAACTATTTTAAGAGGGCTATCCTTATCTCCTTAGCCAAGATGATTGCGATTCTTCGTAACTGAAGCTCATTCTTTATTGCAGATAGTTTGAGGTACTATTTCAAAGCAAGACTTAACTAGTCTTTATAAGTTGCAGTGAAAGTCATAGTAAAGGAGAGTCATTGCCAGAAGATTTTATTTAACGATAAAGGGCAGTTAAAATGTGATTTCAAAAAGCCGAACTTCTGCTAGTTTAAGTCAGGTTTTCATTTAGATTCAAATCAAGGAATTTAGCATTGTCTCCGAATTTCTACCAACAATAGTAATGTTTCCGAATTTTGCAATCTCTTTGCTCTTTGTGTTTTGTCTTGAGCTTGTGCCTTCAAAGGCTTTGATCATTTTTTTTTTTGCAAAAGGTTTTGAACAAGTTCTTAGAGTCTTACCTGGAAAACACTACTTGGTAAAATTTAACTCTTCTATGTAGCTTTAGCGCCGTGGCTCAGTGGTTAGTGCGTTGGACAAGGGGTTCGAGGTTCGAGTCCCAGTCGGAACACCTAAAAGTTTCTCACGACCCCACCTCTAGCGAACGTCTGACAAACATCCGCGAGTACAACTGTCCTGAGAAAGCTTCTCAAATACCAAATTGCCTTTCGGACACGGCATTAAACAGTAGGCCCCTTCCATTCGTGTAAAGAATTTATTCACAAATGGTTGGCCCTAGGTCCCATTGACCTGTTGGGCTAAGTATTTATTTTATGTAGCCTTAGGGTGTAAGGGGGTGATGGAGTCCAGAGATTGGTCCAATCTTGACTGGAGTACAGAGTACCTTCATGACTTAAGCTTTGACTTAGACTTCGATTAGTATTTTTATTGAAGAAGGACGACTTATTCTTGAAATTCTGTTTCTAACGCAAAATTCTCTTACCAGCACCAGCCACTACTGCATGGTACTACTTTGAATACCAAAACTCTATACCAATTGGAACAACTAGGGGCTTGAGAATGCCATCAACTAACCTATTCAAATTTTGTAAGGTTTCTTCTTCTCCCTTTCTTCTGCTCACAATTGGAAAGTATCCACAAAAGTTTGAATCACATTCATCCCTCAACGATCCTTATTGTTAATTCTCCAACATAAATCGATGTCCTTTCAACAGGACACTACTCTTAATCATCTCAACTATATATGAGAAAAAAAAACTCCCATCATCATTGTTCTCGAACAAATAAAATCCATTTGCCCAACACAGATACACAGAGGACAAACAAACGAACAACTAAAAGATTGATATACAAATACGAGATAGCCAGACCGATAGGGATAGACCAAGTTACCATAACCATAGTTCTCGAAGTATGAATGTGAATTTAGATTATTTATTTGCTCTTGTGCATGCGATTGACTACAACACTGCAATTCTTAACCACCACTCCAAGTGCTGCAGCCCATTCTACTGAACCAAACCAGAGGTCTCTCTGGAGACAGTCCGATAGTCTCGTTTGCTGCTTGTTTATGCTTTTCGAAAATCCGTTCAGATTTGCAAACAAACTGCACACACACACTGCCCCCTTCCAGAGGAAGTGTGAGGTTATGCAATTGTGCATTGGGTCAACGTGCAATGCCAGTGCCATGAGGTGGGGACTCCCCTCTTATCGAAGTTAGCAGAAAATTCATCCGCACGGATTGTGAATATCCTCTCGTCCCTGCGCTGATGTCTATAATCGCATCAGGTAAGGAATTATTACGGATTTCTTTTTTATTTTTTTTTTCCTCCGGTCCGTATCTGGGATATCCTGACAATATACCACCATCGAGTCTGAACGAAATGTGAAATCTCTTTGGATTCGTCCAAGGACCAAACAATGCGGGAACATACGGCCTGTTGTTTATCGAGAGGCTGTTGGTATGTACATATATGTAGCCGTGCTGCACAGTAATTCATAATCAAAACAGAAATTCCAATTTATCCTGTTTTTGTTTGCATTAACTGTTATTTGCGCAGCCACCCCCCTGGCACTCGCCATCATCGTACAAATGGTTTTGGATGCGGATTATGTTTGCTATGGCCACCACGATACGCTGCAGGATTTGGCGGTCAGTCAAATCTCCTCCTCTGCTCCCATCTAACAGCAGTCGATATGTGTGTGTCTGTAACTCGATGCTCTGTAATCGGTGAGCTATACTCGTAGTCGTACGTACTTTCCAGGAGTCATGGTTTGTTCATGGTCAAGCTCTTGCACATCGAACCGAACCGAACCCGAACCGGACCGAACCAAGGGGAAGGAGTGTATGGTGACATATCATGAATTCATATTTACATTACGTGTGCGCAAACAGAAATGATACGCATTCGTGTATAATTGAGATGATCTAAGGCTCCCGTTCGGATATCGTAGGTAGGCAAATATCCTGGCATTTGAAGTGGGATAGCTAGAGTTTTAACAAACATTTTGCTGGTACGTAGCTTAGTTGGGTAAATATGGTCGAGGAAGTCTATTGGTTGGACGTTTCGTCAATTGCTGTTTAATTGGGAGCATTTGGATGCTGCCTGTCTGCATTTGGATGTTTGTCCTTTATCCTCTACAAGGCTGGTGAAGTTCGCATGAGGTTGGTAGGCCTTAAGTCCTTCGAGATTCTAGAGATTTTACAATTTGAATTCAGACAGGATTTCAAATAAACATTCTGTAAGTTGATGATACTTCATATTTCTTGCAGAGGATGTATCTGATAGGATCTTGCCGCAGCCAACCGGGATGACTTTTATTATAGTGTACAGTGTGCACTGTGGGATGTATGTTATGTATGTACGGTCGGAAAATTTGAAAGATTTATGGGAGCCAATATCGATTCCTGTATTTGGATCTAGGAATCGGCTTCGAGGCCCTCAAATTGGTGCAGAACCTGAGAAGTTGTGCAGAGAAAAATCTGAACTCCTTGTTAATCCGACGAGGCAGTTGTAGAACTGTCCTGATGGTGTGATTGCAAACTACTACCTTGTTGGTCAGAAGGGAATCTTGAAGGATACAGAAAAAGACCTTGAGTAGAGTTTCAACTGGATTTTTCCTATTAGGACTCCCTCCCAGTTTGGATCAGTGGTTGATAGAACAAGATCCAAAGCGGTGTGTATCGCCTACTGTTCTCCGTAATAGCTGAGAAAAATGATTGGGGCTGGCAAAATTGCAATATCCTGCAAGGAATTCCGTAAGTGTAGTTAAAATGCTTGGAACTGCTGCACTTGGATCTACTTGTGTGCTTGGTGTATCTGGTTTGAACGTTGTGGAGTACGTAGCTAGGCAGCTACCATGGTGAAACTTTGGTTGCGGCTTTGGTATGGCTAAGTGGGCTCCCTGCACCAACCCAGGTCTTCGAAAAGGTATTTGCCGAAGACCGTCTTTATGGGTCTACACAAGATTGTGCATTCGTAGAGAAAATGGAAGAAATTAGTCTATGTTCAGTCGTATTTGTCTCGGGTAACCCACCAAGGCTTTGAGACCTGTAATAGTACCTTTTGAAGAACTCTACATTTTGTCATGAGTGTCTTTAGAGTTTTGGCATAACTTCTCGTTCCCACAGGTTAGTCTCTGTTAAATTTTACAAAAGCTAGGGGCTGTAGAACAGAGGTTAGGTAAGGATTGTTAGGTCCTGCTTGGATCCCTTCGGAATTCGTCCGTCAATTCGTTCCCTGAAGGAATGTAGTATCTAGTTTGATGTGAGAGGTGTGAGTTCCTCATGACATTGTTTTACCAGTTTGGATTTCATGGCGGTTTGGCGGTCGATATATGTATGTACTGCTTCCTGGGGTGCAGTTTCGAGGATACATAGTTCTCGCTCCGTTCTGGGTTTGCTAATACTTCTCCATGGAACACTTCTAGCTCGGATGAGTATACGTATGTATGTATGTTAGATCATTCATCAGTCTAGGAGATCTCGGTTGATGGCGCTGTTTTATATCCAATCTTATCCAATCTCTTGAGGGAAAGGTTGATCACCTCTGCTTCGTCGAGAGTTAGGTGTAATGGGCTCTCTTTAGATTAGACGTACGCCTCTTTAGGACATAATTGTCCCATCTAGAGTTCCTCCTGATCAAAGCAAATGCCTACGACACTGTGAGTCTAGAAGAACAAAGAAAAATCTAGAGAAACAGTGTGAATGAGAACAACGCACAAACCTTATACATTTCAGACGATATACAGTCCAACAGTCAGATGGGCAAGAGCTGATACCAAGCAAAGTTATGCTAATTTCAACGAAAAACTGCCAAATCCTTGCCTGTGCAGACGATAACTGAAATAAACTACCAAACACGATCCGTTTTGCATATAATTTATGACTCAGTGCTCTGAGGGAACACATCAAAGATAAGCCACTTTCCAAGAACTCAGCCAAGCTCCAGAGGTATCTCCCGATCAGGTGAATATGAATATCGACAGTAGCACGCAGCAGTGGCAAATTCCAAAAAAAAAAAAACAAAATCTCCTTCATCGACGCCACGAATAATTTTCCACGAATCTGGCGCGCCGACCGCTCAAGGAATCTTAGTGTCATTTGATTAATGAGGCCAACAGCGCCAAATCGATCTTCCAACCCACCAGCCAATGACGCGCGGGTAAAACAGCAGCCACCATCAGACAGACATCAGCAATAACCATCGAAGACATTTGCTCGTTAATCGTTCTCCCAAAAGGCTCTGGTGTGTCTGTCAAGTGTTTAATGTGCGAGCACGCTCGCGTTTCTGGCGACACAATCCCGTGTGGGCGTTCGCGTAATTTCACACGAAATGCGATTACTTGGAGTCCCGCCAAATCGGGAGAGATGGACTCCTGAGAAGGCTTCCGCCAGCCAGCCAGCAGCATCGACATCAGGAAGAGTCCAAAGTGGAGGAAATTAGGTGTTCATGGTGCGACGGATTTAGCTGGTTGTTTCGACTGTCAATAGATGGGCTCACCATCCTTCTTAGTAACGGGATGCGACTGTAGATGCTCGACGCTGTGACACAACGATTTATTCTCTCGATGTACCGTCGCCATAGTCAGACTCAGAGTCATCGGCATCGCCATCGTCATCGTCGTGGTCTTGGAAGAAGGTATGGAGGAGTGTGCGCCAAAGATGAGCGATGATAGCATCTCTTGCCAGAGATGGTAAGGTGTGTTCGATGATCATGTTTGTGTAGGTGGGTGGTACTGTCGATTGGTTGGTATTTTAATTGAAACGTTCATAGCGGTAATTGTTAACGTATTTTCCTACTTTTTGTTCCTCTCTTTCTCTCTCTCCGTCTCACTCTGTATACAATGAGGTGTTGACGATCTAGAGAAGAGGTCGAGTTGGGGGTTTTCTCATTCGATGTACTGGTGAGCAACTGACCCACATCGCTAGGAGAGGACTGGGACAGCATTGAACTTGTAGCTACAGACACGCAACACACATTTCATTTATTTGACAAGTTCGGTGGGGTTACGAAATGTAGCCGATGGTAGTGGGTTTTCCTCAACCAATTAATTGGAAACTGGGAATGTGAATGGGATTAGGGAGTGTGGGCCAATGTAGTGTGGTTCGTCTAAGCGTATAGTTCTGGGAAAGTTTTATTCATCAGACTTAGTAGGTCAACAAGCAAGTAGGTCTTGTTTTGGTTTCTAAAGTTAAAGATGTCACACCGCTCCTACCAATAGAAGCCTTGAAGATCATGCCCACAGCAACTTAAAGACTCAAAGATTTGTTTTAATCAGAAAAAAGAAAGCAGAACCCTAAGACCCGTATGTCGGACATAACAGAGAAACTTGGAGAAGATTCTAAGGCCACACATGCATCTAAAAGATAACACGGATTCCTGAAAAGCGACACCACAATAGGAGCGATGTAAGAAGTAATTAAGACAGTCTTAGCCTTTCAACGGGCCCACTACTGTTCAAGAAAGGTTGTGGCACTACGAGTTTTAGACACTAGGGTCTTTAGCACCTTCAGGATCTCTCAATATCCCCTATGAATAGTAAAGGAACTACCGAGATCGTTCTTCTTACCAGGATGCGAATTCCAACACAACTCGATTTCCATGTTGGGCCTGATGTGATAATCAGGAAACATGAATTGAAATGCCGGGGAATGATTCTCGACTGCAAACTTACCTTCTGACAATAGATCAAATCTGCATCGAGCCCTGAAGATCACAACGTCACTCACCAGGTTCATGACAAATGTTGAAGATCCTACTATGAGTACGTAAGACTTCTCTTCTCATGTCAATCACATCATAGGGAAGATGCCCCCGAACGAAGGCAGCTGCAAATGGATAACATTTTTACCAAAAACCAAAATAAAAAAGAGAGGAGAACAAGAGCGCACTCTCTTAAAAGATTGAGAATCCTTATAAGGTAAAAAAAAAGCTGTTGAGGGAGAAGAGGAGTTTGGTGGAGAACCCATTAAAGGTTTTACCCACCAAAATGCCAAACATTCCTTGACCATGCATAAGGCATTCTCACTGCTAGCTCTGCGGTACTTTCAAAGAACTTGGTGCGCAGAGGTTGTTCCTGTTCTTCTATCTAGCAACCAGCATGTCGGTTTCTGGAAATCTAAAAGATACCATTATTCGCAGTGCTCCTGGGTAGAAGCCTGCTTTCGTACCTTTACCGGTTTCGGGTCATTCTTGTAAACTATGATTCTAGACCTTTGTCTATGTTACTAGACTCTCATTCACCTCTGCTTGAGGAACAAATATAGTTCGGTGGCGCTGTGTAATGCTTCATTTTTTTTTAATATAACCGCATGTCCATAGGTGGTCTGTTTCCACAGGTGGATTCACTTAATCTCAGAACTCCTTCCGTGGCAAAAGCTTTAATAAATATGTAAGTGCAGAGAATAATATGAAGAATCGTACCCAGCCCTGTTGCCAGCACTTTGTACAGTTCTTTAAGATAACTTTTTGTACCAGTTGCTGTCCACTAGACTAAGGATCCATAGGAGATACTTCGTCTGATGATTGCTCTTTCCTTGTCCTTCCATTTTAACAAATTGGAGTCCAGAGAGAAATTTAGAGATGTTTCTTCTCAAAGTGCCTCTTATTGTCATGTTTCTTACAAAACTTGACCCGATTGGTGAGCTGATGATCCATTTTATGAGCGACCTGTTTACTGCCCAATTTTCCAGAGCTTTCATTGTAGAGCTAGATTTGACATTATATTAAGGAACGCTGCCATAGTCCACTTTTCGGAACCAGATATTGCTCAATTTCACTGACTACATTATGGAGTACACCTAAGGCATGTTGCAGTTCATATAGGTGATCAGTCTTCAGATATGAAGGTCAATTAGTCACTCTGGGGGTTTTCTGCAAGAACGATGAAAGACTAATTAGCCTATAGTCCTTAGCACAAGATATGTACCCTGTACACATCTCGCTTGTAAAGTTGGCAACGAAGTGAGGTAGAATTGCTGCTCTACGACAGGTGTCAGTCAGAGTCCTACAGATTCCTAGCTGGATTCAGCCCACATATATCGTCCATACTCTGGAAATATCCGCAGACACAGAGGCCTTTGGATAGTATATCGTCGTTTATGTCCTCTAACCCATATTGAGGTTTGTGATCCATCAGAGAGCATTCGTTTTCATTTGAGGTGGTCGACTGACAGGACAGGAGTTTTTAAAGTAGAACTATGAAGCGATTACTAAGTTGTCTACAGTCTTCTCAATGAGAAGGGAATTCGAAGAAAATTCCAAGAGAAACAGACAGTGGAAACAACCCATTTCTCAGCACTGCTGGTCCTAGTATTAGAAACTAGAGTCAAATCGATAGCTTCTTTCCTAGCGTTGGTTGGTGTTGCCTTTGTTCCGAAGCATAAAGTTAGGAAAAATAAATGTTTTACAATTTTTCTTAAAGTATACCAAAGTATATGAAGAGCTTGTAATTCATTCATATAGAAACAGATAGTGCTTGATCTTACCACTCTTAAGCTTCTCTTCGCATCAGTTTTAAGTTACAGATCTCAATCGTGTTTCAAAACTTAGTGAGCATCCTTTAAAATGGCAAATGACCTCTCTTTTCCTAAAGTCAAACCGAAGGACCCAAGTACGTACTTCAAAATAAATGAAATAACTTTTTATATTCATCAGCGAACCTGCCCAAAAAACAAACCAATGAATTCGCATTTATTTACAGCGATGAATAGAAAATCAATGGCTCGTCCTGTGCAATCCTTTTCGCCATTGAAAAAGCCGCCCACATCGAAAGGAGACGGCAAAAAAAAAAGAAAAAAAATTAAGCATAAACGAATTCATACCGCAAAACGAATGAATTATATTTTACGAGTACTATTCACTCGATTCAATCATTCGAAAATTGTTTGAATAAACCTCGAGAGACAGAGAGAGATAGAAGTATGAAGGAGCAACAAAAAAAGTGAAAAAAAAAGTAAAATATAAATAAGTACTCCTTCAAATAGGAAAAACGTCCTTTTTGCCGTCCTTATCCTTCTGCAGCAGAGCGAACCAACATTGTACTCATCTGTCTGTCTGAGAGCCCGCATCCCTATATTTCTGACTGTAAAGTGAGAATCCATAAAAGCAGCGCCAGGATCTACTGGGATGCAAAGATATTTGCATATAAATCAAAAGTGTTTATGGTCTGGATGTCCTTTTCACATACATATACACACCCATCTGCAAACAAAAAAAAAAAAAAACGAAAACACAAATAAATATGATAAACAACACAATTGAAAGGATATTCGCTTGGTTTGGGATTGAGGGGCAATTTTAAACTCTCCACCCACACACACACACACCCCACCCACATAGTGTAAAGTCCTTTTGAGTACTTTTGTGTCCCATTATTTGGTTTTTGTTAGGAACAAATAGATAAAAAGAAAAACAACCCAAAGAGAATATCCTTTTAGCCCAACGCCCTACGGCTATGCACACAGAATTGTCCGTTGTCGTCGTCATCGTTGAAACGGTTCTTACTTCGATTTTAAGGACTTTTAAACTGGGAATTTACGACCGCAATAGAAGGCGAATGAAACCGCACTTTATACTATAGTATATGTGTGTGTATTGCTTGCAGGACAATTGCGGATGGGGCGGATGATTGTTATGTTCACGATGGTGACATTGTGCTCGGCTTAGTGATGTGTGAATTGATTGGATTCCGTCTAAGACGATGACAATGGACAATGCGGCCTCGGTTGTCTCCATCGACTCTTGAATATAATGGCACTGCCACTTGCTCATTCAACCGTCGCATTATGAATTCAGCACGAGGTGATTGCTGAGGGCAATAATAATTTCATGCAATTTTTAATCTTGTACGTGCTTTAATTCACAGTTACATCGTCTGTCCATCGCCACCACCTCCATCGGTTGCATCTCCCAATCCCAATCCCAATCCAACGAATGGATGGGACGGGGGCAAATCTCATCACGAGGTGACTCTTTGGTCACAGAGTCGGATGTGCCATGCAGTTGATTGGATTCAATTTCCATTTACACCAGAGTCCTTTTGTGCGCGCAGTGCACCCTGCAGTTAATTTGTAAATGGTCTTCGTCCGTTGATTGGCCACGTTCCGGTGAGCAAGTCACTACGTATACATATCTATTCCTGCTGCTGCTGATGGTCGACGACACTCTGGACGTTCGTAAGTGGATAGTGGCGCCCCAGAGTTGGGATTCATAATGTAACCATAGGAAGTAAGCGGTAAAGGATGCGGAATGATGCCATAATTCGTACTTGTATAATATGTATGTGGGTGCATTCATTTTTCAAAGTGAGCACGTGGAATTGTCACGTGGGTGTGCAGCCTCTGGGGACGTACTTGAATGTAAAATACAGTTTAAGAAATAAAATGTGAAAGGTATGTACAGGTCATAGCAAAGACTGGTATTTCGTTGCACTCACCTCCCAGAGGAGTACATGTGGACTGCGGCAGGGCTGTGTGCTCTCACCACTACTTTTGAGTTTGTAGTGGGTTACGCAGTCGAGGACCTTTGCATTATCGAATGAAGTGTAATATTAGGGCATTAAATAGGTTATACTTAGATGAATCTTGATTCCACTGTCATGTCATCTTCTGAGAAATCTACCTGCTATTAGACATGGAAAAAACTGGTTGCAGAGTAGTTCTTATTGCTGCTTCCAGCAAAAAGCCTGATATTCTCAGGAAAATCCTCCAATCTCCTGGTCTTCGGGTCACTAAATGTGCCTTAGACTTGTCCTCTTTCATAGGACTATAGCAGCATGTACATATGTATGTATGTGTCCACCGAGACCTCTTAATGCAACTATCCGACTCAAAGTCTATCCACAGTAGTCTAGCTACCATGGAGACTACCCTTTGATCATTGATCTCTTCCATGTTACCTCAAAATTTTCGAACGATGGCTAATCCCTGATCCTGGTGAGTGGGACATAGACGGCTTTAAAACTGAAAAGGAGTGGGCTGTAGTGTTCCCTCCAACAAACTCAGTTTGTTCATGTCTTCTTGCCGATCATGGAAGCCTTATCCTTGATAAAATCTAATCCAATATGTGGCAAGGGTGGTGGAAACCTGGAATCACACTATTTTCCTTCAAAGACCGCTTTAAACTGAAAATTCACATATGGCGTGTGCCAGGCCGCAGAGATAATCTAACAGATTGCAAGAGTCATAAGGTCTCCAGTCTGGGTCCGATTTAAGGGACTCTGTGGACCAACTGAGATGGAAAAATGTCTCTACTTACAACGTTTCAGGACAGATCTGACGCCGGCTTAATTCGAAACGTAGTACTCAGTTGGTTTTATTAAAACGATGACAGATCAGCCAGATTTTCGGAGGTCCCATGACAAGAATTTGTACCTCATTTGACATGACTCTTGTAGAAGGATGAGCACCTTCTTGGATGTGCCTAGTTCTGTCCCAAAAGAAACTGTTCCATCTAGGAGCCCCTTTCTTCGATAACCTTTACAGACAACCTTTCCAACCCAAACAAGCACCATGAATCCATTATGTTTCTTGTCGGCGACTCTTGAAAAATCAGTGTTTCTACTCTTCTAGGTTGGAATGTAAGAGGAATAAGCTCAGAAAAGATTCTTAAACCCTCGTTTCCCATAGAATAGATATTGTGATACAGTGGACAGCAAAAGGGTTTTACTAATTCGACACTCAAGTGACGTATGGGTTCAAGGAATCCTTACACTAACGTTTCACATTCAGATTTCAAACGTCGAGAAGGTTGCAAGAGTGAATAAAAAGCAACATTTAAGGGCTTACCTCAACCCTAGTTACCTCAATCAATACATATTTAATTTCATCAAAAAAAATCAGTGCTAACTCTGTCTAGACAGATGAAACCACATCGCTGCCGCAATCCTTCATGAGAGAGTACACGCGCGATTAGTGCCATCTGCATCCTTCCTGTTTGCATTCCACTAGGATGACAATGAGCTGAAAATACCCGTGCATGCACTCATCACAGACATTATCCCAAGAACGTGACAAAACTTCAAAATGGTTATCCAACAGGGAGATGCCCCGCCAATACCACCCGCCAGTGACAAAAAGGAACATAGCACAGCACTACCACAAGCGTCAGGACTAGAATTTTACATTTGTGGATAAATTTCCTAACCACGGCACACACATGGTTGTAGCTACGATACGATGGGTTGGTTGCTTTGGGTATCCTTTTGTTGGTCCTATCACTGATACAGATGTGTTGTGATTGAATGGATTCCTAATCCAAATGAAGTTAATTGTGACGCACTGACTCACCTTTAAAAGCCTCCAGCCCCCATGGCAGAATAGCAAATCACTTTAACCAAACGAAGTAGGGTAACCCAGTTTCAACTAAAATTCTAATCAAATCTAATCGCCTACACTTATTAACGTGACCATAACGAATGCATGTGTCACTGATCAAAGCCAACGAGTGTTTCCTTTGATGTTCAACATCCTTGATATCCATTTAACGTGTTCCACCAACGATATTACTTTCCATATATCCTGAAAACATTTCCCATGCCATGGGCACACCATATTCGCTGCCATCTACATATCTATTCCCACAGTCAGTCGAAATGGCAAATGAAATATTTAGGAAGCATCCTAGTTTGGTAGCAGCACGTTCTCGACACATCTCCACCGAAGAAAACCTAAGCGATGGCTCTTCCACCAGAGTAGCGCCAGGAAATATGTAAAATTAGATTTTTATTGCGATTTTGGAGAGAGCTGGAGCAGTAGTGCACACTGACCCACTACGGTTCGTCTGTCCATTCATCTCTACTCTCTGCCAGCCATAGTCGTGCATGCACATTGCCACAAAACTATTTCCGATTTTTTTATTTTTTTTTTTTTCGTACCAAGAGCTTATATGCAAGCCATGCATGGCGGGATGTGAAACTAGGTTACAACAAATGGTCGCTTCTTTCCGGCGTAATATGTCTCTGGGTATGGAGCGGAAATGCAAAGAGCATAATATGTGCTCTTCCACAACAGAAAAGGAAATGCTAACTGGATGTGTACGTACACGGGCTACGGGGGGAGGGAGAGACTTATTGGAGGCGAAGAAATGCTTCGGTGAGCTGGGTTTTGGTTGCGTAATTTACATCCTTTTTTTACTTGTTTTCCTATAGTACATAGCTACTAGTGGCAAAGAAGTGGATGTCAAATGGTATTTTGTTGGTTAATTGTGGTTGTGTTGTTGTGTCAGAGGGACGGTGATGAATGGACTAAGGAAGGAAGCTGGACAGACAGGAAAAAAAAAGAATCTAACTGCAGGCCTCTTTCTTTTCTGCTTGACCTTGCCGACAAACTGTCTGGAAAATGCTTTTCAATGGAAAGTCCTTTAAATGAGATTCAAGGGCGAGCTGACTTATGTATGTCCTTGCAGATGTGGGAATGTTAGAGAAGAGGATAGCCGAGTAGAGTGCCATTGTTTCTAATCGGAAACTTAGCATGCAAATGACTAATGAGTAGTACGACTGCGAATAATGACTAACGATATGAATGACGAATATGATTAGTGGATGAAGGACGAATATGAATAACAACGAAGGACTAGCTGTAGTGCTACAAGCTATGAAATGCAGATAAAGAAACTCCAGCGAAAGTTGAAATCATCTGGAACACCGGCAGCCTTTTTAGGTTGGTATACGATTCGGAAGACTAAAGCTGATGGTATTCGATTTGGCTCTGTGTAACCCTAAACGAATAATCCTCCATGAACAAGGGCATTCCGACAAGGCCTAACCTAGGTAGGTAGGTAGATCCCAAAGCAGGCGATGTTAGCTGTCGCACTTAAACCAGGGAAGGCCCATTAAGGTACTACATGGCTTTAAGATTCTCGTAAGTCTGCTCTTGGAGCAGATGTTGTGTTAGTCATTGCATTTAAGTGCAATGTTCTACTAGTGGGAAGAACTTGGTACCTACGTAGATCATTGCACCTTCTATAGATCTCATTACCGAGAAGGCTCAGCCAAGTGCGATGCATAACTTTGGTTACTATAAGCGTCTTTTACTGTCTGATCAGACATTTGAATACAGTTTGAGCCAGAAGTGGAAATGAGGTACTTAGTATCGTCTGCCCATCTACGATTGATTAGGTCGAGCTTTTGCAGTAGGGAGAGGTATGTCAATGTCCGGTTTACTCTATAAAATTGGTAAGGTTGTACCTTGCCAGGAAAGCTCAGCAATCATCTTCTTAGGAGACAGTCGACAATTTAGATGTCGAAGTATTCGAATCCAATGTTAAGGATTCCAGATATTTATTTGATCGCGACTTAGTTATCTTTAAAAACGTTGATGTCCCAATAAGACATTGAAGCCATAACAGGGCTTTTTTGATTGTCATGGCCTCCGGTGGGAAGACACTAGATTAGTTGGGAAGGACATCTCCCCTTCTGTTTCTAATTTTGTTTTTGATCCGTCCATGTAGAATCATTGTAGCCACAAGTGCCCCTCCAACCAATTCTTAAGGAGATGCGTGAATCTAAGTTATTGTCAATCAGAAGTTGTGGAAGTGCGTATTTGATGGAGTAGTGTCCTGTCCTTCAAACGAGTAGCTCGACAGGCTCTCACTCGTTTGCTACACCCGCGTCAAGGAGATTCTTATTGCTTCTCTGATGCATAGGCAAGTCGACGTTTGTACCCGGATAAGGTGATGTCCATCAGATAATCAGGCCATATATGAATACATATACAGAGTCAATTCATAATACGTGGCTGTAGATCCCATCCTATCGTACAGGACTGCAGGAGTATAGCCCTGCAGTGACTACCTTATCACTAGAAGCACAAGTAGCTCGCTCTAATGCGAATCAGACTCCTACAGCTTCATAGTTATTTCATATGATAGGCTGCATCTTTGCGGATTACCTAAGGATGTCTAGCAATTCTGAGTTCTGGAAATCTAGCTCTTTGGGTGTTCCTTCTTTCCTGAGCAGACTTTGAATTTTATCCTTGACATGCATATCCATGGTAGACTCTATAATTTCTAGCGATTTGTTCCCATGTTCTGATAATTTTCAGGTTGCATCCTTTTTCTTCGATGAACTCGGTCGTTTGGTGAATGTCCTGGTCAGAAATATCATCCATCAGGCATTCTTTGGCTTTGCTATCTACAATGTCTGGACAGTTTATCTTACCTAAACTGAATAATCGATTAAATTGGACCTACAAGCTCTAGGATCCTTTCAAATCTGAGTAAAGTGTCACCTCCCTTGAACTGAAGGACCTTCTCCTCAATCATCATCAGAACTTATATAAAATAAGCTTCCCCCCTCACTGGCATTACATCTAAGGCCATAGCTTAAGTCCAGTCTCCACTCCGAGGAAACCCTCAACTGTCAACTGATACGACTTCCCTTCAGTTTCACGTGTCGTCGTCACTTGTGGTACAAATCTCATTTCACATTCTACGCTTCACCCTAAAAGAGGAAAACAAAAGAAGAATCGTGAATGAAAAGTTTGACACTGATGACATGTGCTTGACAGGCGTCTTCCTCACAATCTTTCCTCAAAAAGCTGTCAAAAAATTGTCAGCTTAAGGGACAACAAAAAAAAAAGTGAATAAATCGCTCAACCATCCATTGACAGGTGAATGAAAGACAGAAATTGATTTCAAAATTTTTCGGGCTTTTCACCGACTCACTCCCGGATGCATTGTCGACATGTACGTAAGTATGTATATGTACACATATGCGGTCCGAAAAAAAAAAAAAAAAAAAAACAAACTTCAGGTGTCAACTCAAAGTGTGATTCACGACAGATTAGCATAAATGCATCATCATCATCATCCATCCCCCCACCTATTGGGCACGAACCCTTTTCTGATAGTGTCGCCCCATTTGGAGCGCGCACTCAACCCAATCACAGACACATACTCGTACATATTAAATTATGTTGCTTACCATACAATTATTTATGATGGATTTATGTGCGTGGAGTGTGCTGTGGCATTACTGATTAATCACAACTGCTGCACATTCCCAGGTAAAAGAGACGAATCCAAAAGCAGCCAGGGTATACCTTTCAGCCTGACGTACGATTATTCAATTATGATTGCCGTTAATGAATTAAGCATTAGAGGAGCCAGCCAAATCAATGGATTCGATTACAGTATTACACACAATTGCTGGCCACTTAAAATGCGGGCGCACGGCCCTAAATGATGAGGAGTTGTTTTACCTGACGTGCAGCCCTACCGCAAGTGATCCCTGGTGGAGAGGTGTATTGTGATTTGGAGCTCTTGGACGGCTGGGAATTCAATAGGGCTATGTTGTGGTTTTTGGATTGAATTCGAATGTTGCGCCGTGCTAAAGGGGTGTTATAATTTGAGGTTACTAATTGAAGGGAAATTTTGCCAGAGGGTAATGTGCAGTTTCTATTGATTTGCTGTTGGTTTCGGTTATCAAAGGTAAATTAGTTTGAAATAATGAATTAAACTGGCAATTCACGATGGATTCGACGGATTCAATTTAGCTTATAGGCTTCTATATGGGCTGTCATTGGATTTAGATATCACTTGTCAGTCAATCAATGGCTTAGGTTTAGGTTTTGGTTTAGAATTTCCAAGTTTCCGTCAATTTCACATGCAAAGCAAGATGAAAACAAATCGTCTTCGAGAATAGAAGTTCTGGACAAGTTTGGGAAGCTCCTTTAGACAAAATTTTATTGATTCTGTTGCCGAGTTTGAGTACCACAGGGTCGTATACCTTGCCCCTGTCCTTTTAGAAAGTTGCAATTGAAGGGAAACGAAATTAATGAACAGGGATGTCTTTCACAATCTAGAACACACAGCACCCAAGCAGTCTTATATGTTCAAGACAAAATTTCAATATATCCGGGAGTTCCCCCTAAACGTAAAGGATTCGAATTTCAATTCTGTCGAGAATGTCAGTAGCACACTGATGATGGTAAAAGAGGCTGTTCTGGTCAGGCCTCAACACCGATGGCCATGGATTATCTTATCCTCAGTCACAGACTTTAAATTTGTCATACTGCGCATTGAGTAAAGGGCACAGCATATCCCTGGAATCTCAGATAGAATTGCAAGATGGTGGGGAAGAAGTCTTAGACATTACCTACTTTGCAAATAGTTATCAACAACTTTGGGGTAGTAAACTGACTGATACCGAAGTGTAAATCCTTTTCGGATCACAATTGGACTCTTCACAATGTGATCCTCAAGTTTGAACCTTCTAAGCCCTTAAATCAATTCAAGTAATCAACTCAAAACAAAGCCAAAGAGTTGACCTTTGAATCAGTTTTCTATTTGAATACAAAAATCAAGACATTTGAAAAGGCCATAGGTATACCCTTCAAGATCCAATGTCCAGTTTTCCAGCTGAGGATAGTCTAAGAATATGCAAGGAATGGATGGAATACTATCAATCCATTGAAACCTTTAAGGACTCTGCTAACTCAGAAGGATTCCGTTCAAAGAACAGTCCAGCTCCTCGGTTTAAAAAAAGTCGAACAAGATTTGGACAGAACTACATAGAACATGCTTAGAACTAGAATCATTCAATCCCTTCTCGGCAGCAGCACTTCAACAAAAATCTGTCGATAGACGAACACCTCATTGCCCCTTATTTTCTTTGGCTTATGGTTAATAACAAAATCCTGTGAAGGTGCCTTGAGTAAGTCTTTTGGACTCTCTATCTCTACCTTAGGTGGCAGCTTAATAGAGACCTGCGAGTTCCGAAAAAAACGCCTGTAGGCAAATATTCACTAAAAAGTATGGGCTTCGACCGAAGATGGTCTTATGGTGTTACATCCTCATTTGCTCATATGGGTAACTTATCGGTTTGTCTGGATTGAGGGAAAACTACAACACTATATAACTCTAAGCAAAGATCATATAACAGATGCTGTAGGTCCACCAGGCGAACCCTTGAATATTTTGTTTGCACTTTATACCACTCGATCGTTACATTAAAGGCACATCAGCATTAGGCTTGTATAGTTCACGAACGAACTAGTTCAAAAAGTAGCTCTTACAAGTGAACTAGTTCCCAATGTCATTCAATTTTAGTTCGTTCCGTTCAGTAGTTCAATAGTTCATTGAGTTCAGTAGTTCCACAAACTCAAGTATAGTCTAGATCCATGCAGTTCAATAAGAACAACTGAACTAAAATGAACTCTTTTTTGCGTTGTTTGTGAGTAGAACGCAGATCTGAGTTTTGCTTTGGTTTAACCTATAACAGAACAGCATGAGTTCATTGTTGTTTTGGACTCGGGTTTCCTGAGCAATGAACTTAACTGAACTTAATGAACTAAAAGATCGAACTAGTTCAGAGAGCTCTTTGTACTGAACAAACCTGCTAATCAGCATGTACTGCAGTTCAACTACGAGGGCCGTAGGTAAAGGACTATCCAGGGATGATAATATGTGCATTCAAACGTTAGGTTAGGTTGCGAGGATACTCGGCCTAGTGACATGACTACCGATAATGCAGTGTCCTGTGATGACACCTATTACAATTGCTGTGACCGTCCTTTTCTGTCTAATCAGACAGTTGGTGCGTTGGATCTGTCTGGAAATCAGACACTTAGTACCATTTATCCATCGACGATTGGTTGGGTCTACGGCGTTTGGCGTAAGTAGCAGATTTACTGTAACAGGTAACAGGTAACACCTTTCTTATCCGTAGAGTCATAGCAACATACTGAACATGTTTCCTAGTGATGTTAAAAGGACTCTAACTACCACTTTTCCCTACCTACCATGACTAGTTGAGAGTAAGATTTGGAAATGATAGGTTGGATGATGGCTTGATCCAATGTTAAACTGAGGAGAGGACATTGTGTTAGAAACACACCGCGTAGACCACGTAAAAAACAATCTCGACGGGTGTCAAGCCCATATTGGGATCCAAACCACATTCCATGCTACTCTCTCTGTAACATATACATACATATGTATGTATCTCTTGCCAAATGTGTGTACTTTTTTTTACTAATTAAGAACGACAATGGTTGACATTTTTAACCGAAACCCAGCAGGACTCATAATACACATTGAAATCACCAATTAGGCATTGTAAAGCTTCCGAATATCGCCGCGCACACACCGCCGGGCCGGTATAATATCACATCTGTCAATTAAGCGAAAAATAATTCCTAAAAAAAAAAAAAAAATCATACATACGTCTGTATTTGTATGTATTTATATGAAACCTCGAACTGAAATCCCTGAAATAATTCGCATCCCATCGGCAATTTATCGTTCGTCGCACACACCGCTGTTGTGCGCGTAAATGCTGTGCAGGACGAAACAAAAAAATTTTGATTTATGAATTTGACCAAAATTGGACAAAGTTGTCATAAAGGCATTGGAATTGTTCTCTTGTTTCGCCATAATTCCTTTTTTTTTTTTTTTTGATTTTTATTGATAACAGCTTCCGACATCTGCCTGGTCTGAGTGTCTCTCTCTCGAAGGAGACAAAGTGTGATGATGCGCTGGAGAATCATTAAACCGTAATGAAAATTCATTGCGCGCGGAAAAACCCTTTTCCATTGAATTTATTAATTGACTCCGGGGCGCACGAGGAGGAGACAAAAGACATATTGGGCCATACACACACTGTACACATTTTGCGTGATGATGTTGATCGTTTATCTCGTCAGCCAACCGTAAATAATAATGAAACGCGCGTAGAACTTAAGTACTCGAACGTGGTCATCAGTTAGCCATAGCCAAGGCACTTGATGTATCTACAAGGCAAAAAGAACACAAAAAAAGGAAACATCCAATTCCATCAAAATCATCACGAAGACATCGGGTTGTGCTCGTTGATGATGATGATGATGATGATGATGACGACGACAACGAGGTATATAACTGGTTGTTTACGGACACAAAAAACTTCCTGAATTGATGGTTGGCGAAACCTGATGCGAGGAGCTAGTTAAAACAGACAACACACACAGATCGTCGTCCGAACCGATGATGCTGATGCATGTTCAGCTTGGATTCTAAGTACAATTGTAGCTTGTTTAGCTACTGTTGTGGCTGTTGGTGCAATCGATGCGAAGATGTTTTGTTGTATCTGAGAGATAAAATGATGCAATTAATGACATGTCCGAGGAGAATAAATTTATCAAAATCGAATGAGCACTTGTCTTGTTTGGTACACCGAGCAGTATTGCCAGGTGTGTGATGGTTCACATACATCAGAGGGACGTGTGCCAAGTGTATTGTTGATCTAGCAATGTTCATCCAATTTTTCATATTATTCTATCGATACCCTATCACGGTAACCTCTTAGTATATAATGTGGATCTAAAGATTAGATGATCTAACTCTGTAGTTACCTTCCTACTTGAAAGGCTTGAAGTTGTCTCACAATTCGACAATTCATTGGTGATTTCTATCGAACAAACTTGGACTTAATCCTTTTCCACATAAGTATGTAACGAACGGTCAAACATTGTCAGAACAAAACTGCAAGACTATGGATTGCCATGAAACATCTCACTTAAGCTAGTGATAGTGTTAAGCCCGGACTACATATTCCGTCTCAAAAATTAAGGTACTAAACTCAGTAGTGAATACAACATACTTTCTAAGTTGACTATGTTTGTGATCTATGAAATCCTCTGAAGGTCTATGCATCCACCAACCTTTCTATGGAGTTATGAAGTGCTTATGCAAAAGTTAAGAGAAAATTCTACTACCCTCTGACCGTCCCAAGTCTTGCCGAAATGGTAAGACACCCATCAGAGAAGTCTATCTTTACTGTCCTTCGGGTAACCAGTTCAGTGAACTGTAATAAGTCAATCAAGAGAACCTACACTGAAGTACAAAAAGTGATGTTCCTTTGAATAGAACACCATTCTTAACCTCTAGCTACTCTGGAGGCCTTCCAAAAGGTGTAAGTTGAAAAATCAATCTTTAACAACTCCACAAGACTTTGATATGTGACAATACCAAAGTTCTGCGGCATATAACAGATGGGAACAGATCAGAAAGCCGAATCTCTCCAAAAGAATTTCCAAGGCCCTAAGACGGTGAAAGATATACAGTGTTTGCTATAAAACCTATGTTGCCTGTGTTGTGGAAGGTTCCACCAAGTTTCGAACTAATGAGGAAGCGGCAACCAAAAGAGAAAGGAACTTCTTTCTGACGTTCCTGAACTTCTGGTTCAGAGTTCTAGTTATGAGATCCATTGACTCCTAAAGCCAGACTTAAACTAAAAAAGTTTTGCCCACCATATGTAGGGACTAATGTCCAGTGTACATACGTCTTAAGGTGATCGTAGTTTTTATACTTTTTTTTTTAACAGAGACTTGACTTTGAAGCCTGGTTAAGGTTTCCGGAAAATGGTATTTCATGTGAATTTTGATTCCGAAGTGTAGCCTGGTGCTTTTAAAGTCACTTCAGTGTCCGTGAGAGTAGATGAAATGACCCTTATCCTAGAGTTCACTGAAATCTTATACTAATGTCTGAATCGATGGCTCAATGTTCAGCTTGATATATTGGCACTCGTTCCAATTGCTTCTTAGACTTTCCTATGTATTTATCCTAAGTATTTCGACTTTATATGGCTTGTTTCGCACATTCTAGGCTTAAGCCTTACCTCTAAACCACATAAGTATGTGCAACATTACTCTCAAGATCTTCTGGGTAATGCTGGTGTGATCTAGAGCCTCCTTCTTAGGTTAAAAGTGCGTATCTCCAGTACTTAAAGCATCAATTTAAGGTTTAAACTCTGTCCTTCTCTAGTAAACATTTGATAAACATCCAAAAGTACAATCTTAGTAACTCACTCACTAAAAAATGCTATGAATTTGTAAGTCTTAAGTTTAATTAAACCTTAAGCCACAGTAGGCAGGACGTCGAAACTATTTATGTTCATATCCTGTATTGGCCTCGTTTGGCAACGTGCATCAGTCAGTACTGCTTAGAAGGAGCTTCCGGTATATTCACGCCTCAGTTTACTACAATGCTGGTACAAGGAGCAGTAAATCGTCTGTTTCTTTAGCTAGTGTCCTTGGACTTGGCGACCTATCTTATTGCCCTTCACGACTGTATGTTTTACTGGACTATAGTTTGTTCAAAGATATAACAATCCACTTGAATGTGGCAACACCCAACGCTTGTGGTATAATAAATTAATACACTCCTTATTTTGTAGGAATCCATCGAGGAGGACCGTTCTGCACTTGTTTGACGATCGCGCGAACTTTGGTCGACCACATTCCTCAACAGCAGGATTCCACTTGGAAAAAGTGTTTTATCACTGTGATGATCAAGAGGAATTATGTCAAACAAGGACAAGGTATCGTGTTCATTTTGTGGCATCGACTGGGACATGACAAATCAAGCGAGAATCCACTGCCACTGCCACTGCTCCTGCCAAGATATGAATCGATTGTGTGCCTTTTTCTGGGCCAAAAAGGTAAGCCTTGTCGTTGCTCCTTCTACTGCTGCTGCTGCTGTTGTTGCTGCTGCTGCTGCTGATGATGATGATTCCGTAATGCGAATCGAATCGAATCTCATTATGAAGGAAATTAATATTTCTCCTCTTTTTCTGTGGCTGCACTCGCACACTAATAAAAACATCCGAGCGCAAATAGCTCCTTGCAAGCATTACTAAATGACAATAAATTACGAAGCGCAGCATCCAGAGACCAGAGCTGGAGTACTGTCACAGCTAATGTGATTTATTTCAATATTATTAACCAGAAATCGATACATGGGATCAGCAGCAGGACGAACGAAAGAGAGATACAGAGAGAGTTCGAGAGCGAGTGTGAGTGCACATTTACACTCCTTGAAGAGGAATTCGTCGGCTCCTTCTTACTTTTGTATTCCACTCATTGATGGCGATGGCTATAAAACATCACAAGTACCATTTTGTATAATAATAAATATATATTTAACGTTTTATGGACGACAGTGTGCATCCTTAATGCGACGCCACAACACACCGCCACAATGCACAATGCACATCTCGTTCAATAGGACTCAAAAAAAAAAAAAAAAAAGAGAAAGAAGTATCCTGGCAGTAAAAAGAAAAAGAACACGAATCGTGTTTAAAGTACTATCCTACTCCTTGGTAGTGCGGTGGTTTCTTCCGCGCCAAATGGTTTGGCGAAGGATACAAAACGAGCGCGCATTTGCAAACGCTTACAAATGCCACCACGGTCGTTGTCGCTCCGCTAACAACTGCCATGGCGTAGTCATAAAGTAAATCCTTAAAAAGGAGCAATTTTTTATCGTTATCAAAATGGATGAGATTGTGTTGTTGTTGTTGTTGTTGTTGCTGCTGTTGTGGGGGCGAATGCGCGAGGCTTTCAAGTGAATCCTGGCCATAAACAAAACAGTCATAACTTTTTAACGGTCCGTTGGAATAGCAGCAGCAGCACGGTAACAGCAGTAGAACACTTGGCGTAAGGAATATAAAAATGCAACAAACGATGCACATTGTCCTGTGGAATCTTAAGACCATCGAACCGGAAATGGGCATAATAGTCGCGGAGATTATCCTGATTTTTTTTCTTTGTACTCCTTCTAGCATTTGTCTTGTTGGGCCGTATTACATTAGGTCAGTGAGTTTTATAGAGCTGGATGAAGAGGGCTAAATGCCGACGAATGGTCTGGTAGAAGACAGATGCACTTTGGTTCTAAGGGGAAAGAGCTTTTGTTTTTTTTTAAAAAGGAATTGTGTTTCCTTTTTAGTTTTCTGTTGGGAGAATCTGATGTTTGATTCTGATTTTTCTTTCTGAACCTCAAGTCATCAAATGGTGGCTGAAGAGGGTGCAGACAATTTTTGACATAAGACGGGAAAGACTAGATCTAATCCATGACATATCGACACATTAATCTATGATTACATCCAATCCCCTTCAGTGCTCGCTAGTGGTGACCAATACTAACTTGAAGGAGACTTGGAAAGGGTAGACTGTATTTCCGCAGATATCAATCACTGTAGACAAAGTCTTTAGATATATTGATGCTCTATCTGCCCACCATGTCTGACCGTCTACGTGATCATGTCCGATCAGTTAGTTAGTTCTTTGGCAACAGAACTAAAGACTAGAAAACGAAACTGGTTTTTTTTTTTTTCTTCCAGCTTCTTCGCATTAAGGTGACCTTAATCATAGTAGTTCTGCTGAGCTGAACCTTGACTTAAAGCGGATGAAGATATCCTCGCTCGCTTCGGGAGCAAGATTCTTCCTAAAATGTTTCATCCTCTTGCGTGGACGGCCTTTCGGGGAGAAGATTCAACAATGAATACGAGCTATACAGCCACATCGATATGGTCAGCAAAATCTGTCGTCTAAAATGGCTTGGACACATAGACACATGTTCCGGATCATAGAGTTCTTGAATTCAATCCCAAGGAAAAGCGCAGTAGTGGCAGTCCTTGACTTAGTTGGGGCGCACACGTAGATGGGAATCTCTATCGACTTGGAGTGTGCAACCAGTTAGCTTAGGACCGGGCTACCTGGTTAGTCCATTAAGTGACACCATGACCTGTAGCGACACCTTAGTAAGTAAGAGGATCTTGTCAAGGGCTTACTTTTTGGATCACGGGAAGAACAAAATAGCTGAAGCTACGCAGAGTTTCATAACTAACGTGGTATGATGTCAGAGATAATTGCTGCGTTGGCCTTTACAAATGGTTACAACAAATGGTTTTCTCTCTCAATTAATGCGGAGAATATTTATATAAGGTAGCCTTAATTTTGATGACTCTTCAGTCTAGATTTAACACAATATTCGTTGAGAATGTCAAGCAAATATCACAGACTAAGAAGGTCCTAAGAGGGTTTTCAGTTAATGGTCTTGGTATATCCAAATAGCTTCCAAACAGGCTAACTTTATTCAAACTTCCTTTCTTTATATTGAAATGGAAAAGTACGAGAACAATATTTAAGTCTGGTTCTGTGTATTTTTGAACCATGATCCTTGAAGACCCAACCACAAGCCATTTCAAACGCAACTTTAGAATATCGAACTTCGTTTATGATAAGACGTCTTAGTTTTACTTGGTACTATGCATAATTCTTAGTCTATATCCAGAATTTCTAAGTCCAGAATTTTTCATAAAAGTCTAGTGTAGAATGCTTAAACCATGCTGAACAATGGCTACCCAGATGGGGCTTATAATCTCGGGAACTGCAGCAAGTGTTTCAATAAAAGAAGAAGGATCTGAGTCAAGGAAGCAATAGGTGTAGGTCAGGGTCCAAGTATTAGCATTGACTTACATTGATTGTGGTACATCTTCCACTTAGTGCTTCGGTAGGCTATTCCTGCCGCGATTTTTTGTCCTGTGCTATATTATTTTAAAAATTTTTTTTACAGCAAAGAATTCTTCACCTACTTTCCTCGCAATGTTAGCTAGAAGGACATGCCACACTATTCCTTCTTCAAGTTCTCTGCAAACAAAAATTTAGTCATAGTTTTCAACCTTAGTTTCGGTATTAAGCCCACTGTCCTCGTAATGTTAGCTAGAAGACATGCCACACTATTCCTTCTTCAAGTTCTCTGCAAACAACGATTTAGTCATAGTTTTCAACCTCAGTTTCGGACAGAAAGATAACATACATGTACATATATATACTGATTCAAAGCTTATCTTGATAGATGGATCACAATTAAACAGCCAGTCGCAGTCCATTTGTTACAGAATCCAAGACCTAGTCAGCCAGGGATTGGATTCCAAGACTACTTGCCACAAAGAAATTGACTTCCAGTTGCAGTTCCTGATCGAGTGTTAAACTAGTTAAGCTTTGTTTAATCGACAGAACAAGCCTGCTCCTCAAAAATGTAAGCTTGACTCAAGTGATTCAAATGCTAAAGCCAATAGACAAACTCGGCAGGGGACAGTTTCTACTACAAAAATTTTAAAAAATTGTGAATATATGCTGAGTGCAGTCAAATAATAATTTCAGTCAAAACCTTTTTTTTTTTATAATTTGCGCCAAAGGGGATATGAATACCTTTATACTGAATTTTCAGGACGCAGGCGTTGGGAAAAGAGGGAAGAGGAACAGAGGAGTAACCGGTGCACGTTGGCCTTAAATGTTTGAAGGTTGCAGTGATGAGGAAATACAGAGCTTGGAAGATCATTCCACATACGTGTCGTTCGGCTTATAAACGAATCTCTATATTTGACAGTACGTCCGAAATTGGGTTTGAGGGTGAACTGATGTGCATTCATAGCGTGACGCGTATTCCGGGTGAAATTTTGAAGGGAAGGAATGCAACTGGCTATTTCATGGAGGATTTTTTGTGAAAAAAAACGGTAAAACAGGGAGAGACATGATACATTTCTCCGATGTTCTAGAGGCGCTATGGAGCCTACAATGTCTCTATTACCTATAAGTTTTAACACGCGATTTTGCACCCTGTCTAGAATGTGCAGAACGGTCTTGGGTGCACCAGACCAGATATGGGCGTTGTTTTCCATTTTTGGGCGGATTAATGCCTTATAAATTGAGGCCCGATCAGATGGGGTGAAGTATTTCTTGCACCGCTTAAGGAATCCTAGACATTTTGCAGCATTTTGGCGACCTCGACTATGTGATCGTTCAATCGAAGATGGTTATTAATAAACATACCGAGAGAGGTTTCCCTTGAGAGACAGAAGACAGCATTGCGTTTTGATTTGATAATGCTGTCAAGATCGGAATTTAATAAGTTTAACATAGGCTGCCGATCCTCTTCCGAAGGCCTCAGAGCAAGGACGTGAGTTAGAGAACGAATATGAAAAACTGAGGGTGCTATCATCACCGAAGGAATGGATTGGATTAGAGGTTGCAGCCAAGAGATCATTTATAAAAATGAGAAAAAGAGTCGGAGACAAAACTGAGCCTTGGGGAACACCAGCATTTGTTCGGTGAATATCAGACCTAAAGCCATCCAACACAACTTGTATTGAACGCCCCGAAAGGTAAATGCACGCATTTTATACAAAAGAGCTTGGTGCCAAACTCTACCCTCCAGGAATGAGTGACAGTCTGAGACAATAGCTCACTCCATCTTTTTCTTGCCCTTACTAGGATGATTCTTTGTAACGATCTAACGATATCGGTTTTAACCCAGAAGACTGGAAAGCAGCACGATCTCTCCTAATTTTGGTCCAAAGAAACCCCAAAACAAGTCCTCTATCAATACTAAAGTCCTCTAAATTATTACGATTCCATTCCCCGTGGAAAAAAATATCTAAAAATATTCCAAAGTGTACAGCATCGACCACCGGCCAACGTCCCACAATCTGCTTAGCAAATTCAAATTTTTCCACATCATTAAACAGGAAAACTTCCAAAGTCCTTTCGCCGAATTACACTCGCACTTGATTTCTAATATTCGCACATATTTCAAATTCCTTATTTCCCACCTCCTTGCCACCCAAAGAGGACGTTTTTCTTTCTTTTTTTCCGGGAAACATACAATTTTTCATTCAAACTCAATTTGATTCCTCAGCAGTGGCATAGAACGCCCCCCTCCCACAAAAAAGAAAAAAAGAAAAAAAGGAACCATCCGTGTCGGTCGCATTGAATTTATATCTGCTGAACAGTGTTCCATTTATCACTGACATCCTTTAATAGATATGTGTGTGTGGGTGGCTGCCTGGCTGGGTGGGTGGAGTGACTCCAGCTCCAGATTTGTCATGTGGATGTACTATTTCGTTTTTACCTTTAAACTACTATAAAGTGGACTCGATGGAATTTCTGTCCCTGTGTGACCTTCGTGTCCCTTTTTAGCTGAGGGTGTGCATACATATATCTCTTTGGGAAATTACATACTTACATCCCGCACCCACTGTGACACATAACATCGAGGGTCGGTTAAATATATGACGGTTCATAATCGTCCTGAATTTTTCACAAAATGAATTTTTTCATTTCCTGTTCCTCCATCTGGTATTGGCGATATGAGATATTGCGTTGGCCTTTCTTGCTTTTTTATGGTCCCACAAGGAGTGCTTACGATTCACACTTTTTTGCGGGCTTCGTTGGGGAACATTTCAAAAATGCACAGCACACATTCGTGGAGATGCATGGTCTGAAGTTGAATGACTGCATCTTGGAGGGTGTGCTCCTTTTTTG
The DNA here is from genome assembly GCA_963583995.1 of Xylota segnis. NCBI lineage: Eukaryota > Metazoa > Arthropoda > Insecta > Diptera > Syrphidae > Xylota > Xylota segnis. Next base: position 6,829,831 of record OY757239.1, on the reverse strand, counting down.
GTTACAAATCTCAAACCCACTTTGAGTCAACAGTGACATACATATTAAGCAACGTGTCCATCGGAAAACTGACAGGTAATTTCAAAAGGTGTCAGACCTTAATTTTGGGCCAAAACAATGTTTCGCCCACCAGCGTGAGCGTAGGTATGTTGGTTATTCGCTGCTCTGTGGCGGGAGCCCACATTCATAAAAGTTTTTCTTGGATTATGACGGGGAACCAACTTTTTGAAATCAACTGACAGGCAGATTAAATTCATTTGAACACAAATTACAAATTCGCCACACTTCTTCCAAGATGAATCTGGACGAGTCGAGAGGTGTTTTTTTTTTGCAAATCAACAAGAATCTGTCCTCAAGCATTGGGTATACTACATATCTAGTTCTATTCTGACCAAAACAAAGGAAGACGTTCTCGTTTTCTGGTCTTTGTTTGTGTTTCTCCTTCTTCGGCGGCCGGCGTGGAGTGGATTAGATGAGCTTAATTGACTCATTACCAAAGCATTTCCTATGAACAGACCGCGCGGATCTGTGTGGCCTCGTATTGACTTGTGTGGATGTCCCAAATTGGAAATAATCCCTTTTGAGTTATTTCTTGGTAAAGATCAGTGGATCTACTCTTATGTATATACATACATACATAGATAGATCGAGTTGGAACGCTTGGTCTTGTAAGTTTCGAGTTTCGATGATTCGTGGGCGTATGTCGGACACGTTGGATTTGAGGTTCAACGTCAGAGGAATAGATTAAAATTTGATGGATTCTAGTCATGTGACCGATGATGAAGGTTTGATTCAGTTGATAGTCTTAGACTGAGGACTCTTTTGGATTTGTGGTACTTTCCAAGGCCTATGCATTGGCATTCAGGGAGTAGGTGTCTGATGTCTTCCGAGACGTGAAGGTCATTGCAGCAGCTGCATATACATATGTATCTGCATTTGATAGAGAGAATCCCTTACTGTATTCTACTTAGTTTTATTAATACTTTAGATTTTGTTCCGATCTGACCCTAAGTTGGACCATACTAGATCAGCTATATCGCCATAAAAAGTAGGCTTTCGTGCCAGATCTTCATCCATTCTCCCCATTAACATTCTGCGAATGGTAATAGAGCAATCGTTTGAGGAAAGATCTATCTACTCTTTATCGATTTCGAAAAGAATTTGACACGAGCCAAGAACCTATAACCATTGTTATATGGAGGACAAGTGGCAGTGGATTGGACAAAACTTGAGGCCTGAAGGCAACTTTACTGCGAAATGCAGAAACGGCCTAGGCAAACGTGGCACAGGACTAGGTCTTAGATCGATATCAACATAGACACTCTTGTGATCTCGTGATTTTGGGTGACGATCGGCAAGATTCAAACTATTGAACAAATTGCCGACACTATGTTGTCAGTTGCATATTGCACATGTGGCTCAGAGGTTATGTATACAGACAGAGATGTATGAAAGGCTAGGTAGGGTTATGAGTTCTTCATAAAACACTGGGCACCATAATGGGTCCATCGCAATCGCTGGAAGAACTTCACGGTAAGACACCTAACCCAATTCATCCGTGTACAAAACCTGAATATGGTATCAATATGGTTCCAAGAATAAACCAAGAAATGGCTTGACATTCACAGAATAGATGAGTAATAAGAATGTATGTAACCTCACAGCGTTTTTTTTTGCCATAAACCCCTTTGTAGGACGTCTGCTCCTTTTTTGGCCAAAATGTTGGTACTTGCGTTATCCTCCATATCACAGAGTCCAAGTACCCAACATTATTTAGCACAGCTCTGCGAATATAATGCTCTGAGAATTGTTCGGTAACTCGAGGCTTGGTTAGATTTAGTGGTGTACGACTCTAACGCCTTTAGCGCAGTCTGACTATCAAAGTAGATGATAATATTCTTGATTCCATCCCTAGTAGTTCCGCAGTTTTAAGTACGACCAAGACATCTGCCTGGAATGCACTGCATATGTTCATACATACATATATGGGTCTTCATCCCTTTAGTATCTTCTTCCTTTGCCCATCTTCCCATCAAGGTTCGTAACGTTGGTGTGTCGAAGTCTTCATCCACATTGTCATGGATACCGTGAAGTGATTGCTGTCCGTTTATGAGTTGAAGCGGACTAATACCTGCCTGCAGTTTTTTTTGCAGGTTAGGTGGTAAAAGGAATGAAGCGCGCATAGACAGCGCACAGACTAGATACTGTAACAGCATGTATGGTCTATTTTTCGTTTATGTTTCACTCAGTTCCACTCAGGAATGAAATTCTATATTTTCGATAATTCAACCAATGTAACGCGATGTGACGATAATTTTGAACAAGTCCCACATAGGCGTGTGATTCGTGCTAGTTCTAGAAGTACAAGACGAGGTAAGCAACCATAGCATAGTGGGGGATATGCTCTAGACGTTGACACTTAAATGAACATAATCCGTCAGTAATTGTTTTTCGTACGATGGCTTCAAATGACTGCCGATTTTCGTTACACCAGTGGTTCTAGCCTCCATCCCTGTCCGCAGGTTGAATTATATAACTTTATCATGTCGAAAGTGGTGGTGTCCACTCCAGTAAGGGGGCTCAGATGTTATTCCCAGATCCAGGGGATGAAGACTGCGAAGACGACATGGTCTCCGGCGAAAGTTTCCACCCTTCCTATTAATTAACGAACAATAATGGAAGTTCTGCTTCAAATTACTCCCTGCAGATGCCAACACAATTGCACAAAACACTTTTTTTCTTTGTTTTTATTAAATTAACGAAATCAACGACAACTCCCGCCGTCTAGGTCCCATATGGAAATACTCAAATTGAATTTCCTGACTTCCCTGAATCCTTGTTTTTCCCATCCACACACATACTATACCTACATATCCCTGCTGCCATTCAATTTTTATTCGCGCACAGGATCGCTGTTCAATTTCCGAAATAGCATTAAACTTCTCCAATTTATTATCCATCTCTTCACAATTTTTTTTTTTTTTTTTTTTTCGAAACAAAAAGAACTCCCAGGCATCCGCATCACACCTTCATTCATCCGGATACCATCCGATTGAAGTGCGAACGCGCGTATGAAACGACAACTGCACGAACATGGAAACAGGAGCAGCACTTACCACTTGGTTATTAACACGAGCATTTTGCCGGAAAACTGATCTCACACGTTCAAGCATGTAAGAGCACAAAACAAAAAAAAAAAAAAGGAAATCAAATTAAATAATAAAATCAAAATTAAATAAAATTTAATTCGTTCGGATTTACACGAACTGCATGCTGGATGGGTGGGATTATCACCGGTTTTCCCGTCGTCGTCGGTCGGTCCTCGTCGCCGACCTGTAAGTCTATCCCCAAAACTTAATTACATACTTTTGTAATTTTTTTTTAATTTTTGTTTAAGCGAAAGCGAAAAATAAAAAAAAAGAAAAAAACAAAACGATGCCCGGACAGAATGTTGTCCAACATGGGCGGACGTGTGAACGAAGGGGGTGGTGTAACATTATTGCCATTTTATGCCCAAAACCTCAAAACAAAAACAACAACAAAAAAACAAAAAAAAAGTGAAAAAAACACTTAAAACTCCAACCATACTCGGGCAGTAAATATCAACAACGGAGCGAGAGAAGCTCCATTTTAGGAAGCCCCTTTGCTCGACGAAAATAAAAACCGGAAATTTAACGCGAAATAAAATTCGTGAAAAAATTATATCTTCTGTGTGAGAGTAGTGAAAGATACTATACCAACACCGCCGCCGCCGCCGTGTTGTTGGGTATCTATTGAGATATCTGCAATTGCCAAATGCACTTAAATGTCTTATTCCGAACGGGTTGGCATTTTTGTTTTTTAAATGGATTTTTAAATGGCCAACTTTTGTATTCTCTCATTATTTTTACGTCTTTAGTGCTTCGGTCGACGATGATGATGATGACGACGACGAAGACTACGACGACGGTGTGGTTTGGAACGATACCTACAGAAGAAGGAACCGTTTTTGTGGAAATTGAAGATGCTTTCAGTAAATGAGATTTTGGTCTTGCCTCTTACGTGTGAAAGTTAAATGAGTTCATTTTATTGCAAATTATGAACACAAAAAATTAACAGTAAACCGAGGAATGATGAGCATTGGCCTGTAGGCTTTTATTGATTCGAATCTAGATGGGATTTTTCATCTGTCTGAACTTTCTCGTCCTAAATGGGGAGAATTTTAGAACACGATCTTTACCTTAGAAAGCAATCTGGGGCATACTGACACTAGGAGAACTGCAGGTTACATTTTGGAGCTAGAAAATGCGGTACCGAAGCGTGTGAACTGAGCTATCTAAAAAGCAGTTTCTATTCCAACTTACTTTCGTACTACCAGTTGGCGATAGCAACTAGAAATCTGAAAAGTTTCTAAAATGAGGCATCAGATAGGTCTTGTAGGTCTTTTTGGTATACCGTTCCTCATTTGATGTAGTTTTCGACAGTGAGAGGCAAGTAGTGAGATGTATCTTTGGAAGGGTGCTTCGTCGTCACTTATCTTTATATGTTGTCATTGTGGATTTTAAGGTTCATTGTGTGTTTCCTTGTAACCAAGAGCCCAGTAGAGATTTATACTGTGTAGAGAGCCAAGAACCTTAAGTTTTTGACAATAGCGATGGAGTAGTGATATATTGGGCTTGATTTTCGTACCAAAAATGTCTTTAGTAGCCACTTGATGGCCAGCAAAATATTGTGATATTATCCCATGGTATTGCCATCATTGTAAAGGGGTTTCCAATAGGGACAGTTGGTAGTGGCCATATTGTTGAAACTACATCTGTCAAACGGATATAGCGTTCAACAACATGTGCAAGTATTGAAATTGATTTATCAAAATTGGTGTTCTTTTCGGGCAACGTTCCGTGCGCCTCGCCCATTTCACGGTCGCCATAATCGTCCTTCCGAGAGGACTATTCGCAGTGTGGTGGATAAATTTGAGTCCACTGGTTTAGTAAAGTCAACCAACATCAGTACGTCGACCAAATGACATGACAGTGTGCAGGAGTGTGCAGGAGAATCCGAGGCGTCGCTCACAAGAACTTGGCCTTTCGCAGATCACAACTTGCGAATTTTACGTCGTGAACAATATTCAACTGACCCAGGAGCTGAAGGAAAACGACCATAGACAACGATATGTGTTCCCTGGATGGGTTCTGGAGCAGTTAGAAACTGACCCTAATTTTCATCGAAAAATCATCTTCAGCGATGAGGTTGGGTACGTCAACAAACAAAAGTGTCGAATTTGGGACAATATTAATCCACTTGAGATCCAAGAGAGTCCAGTGGATCCCGAAAAAGTCAATGTTTGGTGTGGATTTTGGGCTGACAGCGTCATCGGTCTCTTATTTCTTTGAGAACGACGTTGGGTTTGCCATCACTGTCAACGGCGAGCGCTTAAGGTCGGTGATTACCAACTTCTTTTGACCTGAATTGGATCATATGGACACCAACAACATGCGGTTTCAACAGTATAGCAATACGTGCCACACAACTCACGCCACATTGGAACTTCTTCACGAACGACTCGAGGGCATGGTCATCTCACGTGGAGATGATGTGAATTGCCCACCGAGATCGTGCGATTTGACCATGTTAGACTTTTTCTTGTGGGGTCGCAGGTCTATGCGAATAAGCCACAAACCACAGCGCCCCTCGAAGCCAACATAACCAATGTCAAATGCAGCCTGATTTATGCGCTGGAGTCTTGGAAAATTTGACATTTCGGAGAAAAAAAATTCGATGATATCTCACACAAACTTTGTTTTATTTAAATCTAAAGATAGGAGTGCTTAATGAAAGACTGATAAGCTGTACCAACTTATTAAGGTCTTGACTGGAAGGCAGTGTCAGACATTTGCTCCCGGGGCAGAACAGAATGAACAGCCCTTTTGCGGACAGGGTAGGACTAGGGTTATATTCCTGCCAAATGTTGGGAAAACAACCAGACATAATCAAAGCCATACAAACCCATCAGCCTAATATCGTTCCTTCTCAAAACGATGCAGGAAGCTTTAGACAACTATTTCGGAACTGCACTGCACAACCGCACTATATCATTCGGTAATGCCTCGCATGAAGCTATTGCATCACCCCTGATCAGAGAAAGAGTTAAGAGCTCAGAATCCAAATGCATTATGTGAACTACTGAGCACAGGAATAGGAAAGGCTACTGTTGTACCAACAACTCATCAAGAAACAAACGTGGGAATGTTCGGGTAACACTATCCTATCTTATTCCAAAAGTACCTCCATCTTCCAGGCTGAAATACTCGTTTGTCACAGGCGTATCATTTATATCAGGTCAAGTGATTTGGTCTTAGTTAGTGGTAGAGTGGCGAACTCTGTCACGGCACGTAACCATTTCGAGTTCCTTGCTGTAAGTTTGGACAACAGCCGTCCGGGATATGCTCTTTGTACAAACAGCTAGAACACCAATTAGGACATCAGTAACGATTATCCTTCACAATCCGGAAGAGAACTCTTAGCTAGATCACACTAATGACCACCATTAGTGACCTAAGTATGTTTGCAAATAAATGCATACAGAAAATATACCAGGAGATACCATAACATTCCATAGAACTTCCATCTTATCGATGAAGGTCCTTGCCTTGCCATATCCGCTCTCTCAATGACAATCCCCATGTATAAGCACAAAAATTATCCGCAACATTAGTTCAGTCAAAGCATACAGATTACATGCATACATGCTAACAAAATCGTTACGTGCACGTTTATTCACCTATGAATCACAGGATAAGCCCTCATCATCCTTAAAAGAACGATACCGGAAATCGTAACCAAACGATACACAGAGACCAACGAAAAGAGAGAAAAAAAAAACTCGCATCACGTCCGCTCAAAATGCACAGATAACAAATAATGCTAGTAGAATTTGACAATCAACCCCCTCCCATGGAGGATTAAGCCATTCCCAGAGACGCCCATATCCAGTTTGATAGCTCAATTTTCCTCTCCTTTCCAAAAGGAAAGAATGCACCGCCACCTTCTCACTAGGATGCCTGTGTCCCGTTTGCATATCTCAACGACGACGACTACACAGAGTCATTTCATTCTACGTACACCATTCGGAGCGTCCCGTTTTATGGCCACTCGAAATGAGAGTTCACTTAGCGTTTATGCTGCAACAACTGTACGGTTCGCAGAGGAATGGCCAGCGCCATCCCCGGCTTAAGGAAGTCATAAAGTGCATAAAGTGGATAAAATGTATAAAAAGCGCGCATTGGTACAATGTTTCCTCCCCGAGTCGGGTGGAAATCTGTCAACCTGCAGACCTCCAGTGCCGGAACCATCAGTTCTGGCAAATTGCAATCATCAAACCTCATCAAACGTAAACAAGCATAGGTTCTGCTGAAACTTCTCATTTGACCGATTGTCCCACCCGCCGTCGCCACCGCCACCGCCATCGAAAACGAAGTCGACGACGACTATGATTCAATGAAGACACGTCACGGACTCGGAGCTTATCTAGATCTGGCGAAAAGAATCTCAGCGACATGGCTTAAAGGGTACCACAAACCTTGCGATCCACACGCCAAAACGCGGGGGAGTTTGTTATTCTCGCCATGAGTCCCAGGAATGACTGATGAGCTCTGTGCATTCCTCAGCCCCGACCGACAGCAGACATTTGTTCCAGCGCGCTTCCCTGCACACTCGCCCAGTCACTGCTTGTAGTTTTGTCATTGTTTTGTGTATCCGTATCTGTTTTATGATGTAGATGACGATGATGATGATGAATCCCAACCAACCTGTGTGGATGGAAATTATTATTACTCTGGTGTACCGGTTTCGGGAAGATCGCTGGTGCTTCAGTTCGTTGTAAAATTATCGGACGCTTTTTGCATGGCTAATGATGTCGCGTTGTGTCGGCGCGGGACCGCTCTTTTGAAGTAGTCTGCTTGGCTTACTCTAATCTTTTGCAAATGAGTAATAAGTGCGCCGCGGTTTTATGTTTGGAAATAGAATCGAGTTTGGGGGGCGGGATTACGCTAGTCGCGGCCTATCAATTGTGTGTCCGGCCGACCGTCTCGCGGGACTTTTTGTGGTTTAGGAAAGTTGACGACAGTTTGCCGTCTAATTGATGGCAACCGCAAACGTTTTAAATGTTTGTCATTTCATCAAGGGGAATTGGAAATTTTTGTACTTCAATGGATTGCTATCTGTCAGCTAGAGGGATTGATGCCAAAAGGAAAAATGGAGATGTCATGATTTGAATTTTAATTCCGCACCGACTGGCGGCTTACGGTGAACTATTGTTGGCTCATACTGGAGCGACGCATTGAGTGCAGTGGTGAATCATAAACGATGGAATGGTCTGGTCAATGGAACTACAAAATTGTTCAACAAAATCAGTCCAAGTGTGGCTGTACATTGCCAGACGAAATTTCAAAAACTGCATCGACCCGCCATCTGTTGGGAGATAGGTCGGTAGTACACGTCTGTGTAACTTTCACAACTATAGTCTTTGAATACATAAGGAGGACACACACTTGCTTTGTTTTTACAGAGTATTGGTAAACTTTGCAAAGGTTAGACTCGACTCGATACCGAGCAGAGCTTGCTAGATTTATGAGAGCCTAGTCAAATCTGTCTTCTCTATCTCGCTTGCTTTGGGAGTTCTTTGTGAAAGAGACCGCGAAACAAGTGCCAGTTCACCACGTAAGACCAGGTTTCATACACAGACTTGCTTTCCTTTGCGTGCCCTTAATTCGTCCGAGTGCTAACACGAATGCTAATGATACCTCTCTCTGTAGGTATCGTAAAGCTACCCCTACTTTGACGAAAGCAAACAAGTGTTAGTTTTTGTTTGTAAGTAAGTCGGACTAAAACTTATCACACAGCAAGAGTTGTGCTCCATGAAATCGAATACTCACCCAACAGATGACGGGTCGATGCAGTTTTTGGAATTTCACTTCTGATATGGAATTCCAGACATGATTTCATCGACCAATAGAAGTTTTTCGAACTCTGCTTGAGAGATTTATCGGATTTGATACAAAAAAATCATGCTAAGGTCGGTGTGGCGTTACAGAATATTCAGAAAAGTGCCAATTTTTTCAAGCATGCTTAGTCACTTTTCGGGATTTCCTTCAATTTTGCTTTTTTTTTTTAAGTGACAAGGACTAGTCTAATTATCTGATAAGCAGGGCTTAGTCGATCTGTTCTCCACATTTTATTCATAAATAAACCCAACTCTTAACTGGACTCACACAGTAAAGGAAAAGTGTGTTACATACATACCGAGAGCAGAACAAAATCGGAGTTTACCTACTACAAGATGAGCTCCTATCCAAATATTTGACTCATACTCCACTGACAAAATATCAAGTGTGTATGCGAAGCCTGGTCTTACTTGGTCAACTGGATTCTATCACCCCATCTCAAGTTTAGTTCGACCGCTCTAGTGCAAGCAAGTGAGATAGGGAGCAATGGTTTCCTAGGCGAGCATAAATTTAGGAGGGTGTTCTGTGTGGTAGTCGATGGGCCAATGTCAAGTCTGTTACTAGCAACTGCACATTTACCAATACTCTGATAAAGCTAAGTATGTGAGTGTGGGTTATGGTTAAGAAGGAAAATAGAAATGTTTGTGTTGTGTTTACACAGACGTATGCTTTCAATTTCTCTGCCAATAGATGGCAGGTCGATGCAGTTTTTGAAATTCAGCTAGCGATATTGATTTCTGATTGTTCAGACTAATTTCTTTTTATACGTCATCTGCAAGTTTTAATGAAATGGATACTGAGAAGGAGTAGGACACTCACTACATACAGACCAGTGGAAATCCAGGTTAATGCATTATGGAGGTTTGTTTAAAGCCATTCTAAAATTCTTAATTCATGTCATGTCACTTGTCGAATTGTTGTTTATAACCTCTTTCATCGATTGTGCGAGCCCTTCACGCCGTTTCTCTCCCAATCATACGTTTATCTTATCTACCTACTCGCATAGTATTGTTTTCTATTACTATTGTATCATATCTAATACATTCGACTCCCATATGCTACAAAGGTAGGGAATTTCCAATACTATGGAGTGTATTTTGCTTCCTTTGCATACACTTTTTAGTAGATGGTAAGACTGTATGGAGCGTGTACTTCCAAATATACACACACAAACCTAAAACTCACTAGGGCCATGTGAATATTGGTTGAAACCTGGTTTTTCAAGTCTGCCTCTCTTCCTCTATTCCATTTTACTTTCACTGTATAACCTGAGAAATCAAGCCTGAAAGAAATTGGGACCCACACAGTGACGAAACCGAAGTTAGTTAATGTGCAACAAATTTCGAACTGGAAGTTCTGTCACAAAGGAGGAGTAGTATAGAATCATACCTACTACAAGATGAGCTACAAGCATTTGACTCATACTACGGTCTTACGAAGCCTAGCCATGTATGCATTGACAAAAAACAAGTTTGTCTGCGAAGCCTGGTTTGAACTCGAATCTCTCAGTCAATTTTAAGTACTCTAGTCCAAACAAGAGAGAAAGGGATAAATGTTTTTACTGGGCTACCATGAATCTAGAAGGCAATTCTCTGTTGTAGACGAAGGCTATCAAGACCTGCTTTTATACTCTCTTGAAACGAAGCAAGTGTGAGTTATTTTATGAATGTATAGACTAAAGACTATGGTTGCGAATGTTACACAGACATGTGCCATCAACGCGTCTCCCAACAGATGGCGGGTCGATGCAGTTTTTAAAATATTATACGCAGTGTACAGCTTGATGTAGGCCTTAGCCTGATTTTGTAGAAAACTTTATTATTTGTGAGGTGTAGCGGTAAGATGGAATCAAAACGCATGCTAGAAAAGCGAAAAGTTTGACAATGAGGCATAAATTGGATGACAAATCAATGCCTCTATGTCTGTATAATCCTTTTCATCGATTTCTCAATCAAAGGAGAAATTGACCTGTTAGCACTCGCATATATGTAGATAACATTATTTAGTGATATAACTTTTTAGTCTCCGAGACATGAATTTGTTTCTTCTTGCAACTTTGTTCATAAAAGAATGAGACAATTCGAAGCTAGTGTGGGTTTGATTTCGAAGTAATTCGATACTCTGCCTACTACAAGCTGAATTCCCATTCTACGTACCGTATCCCAGTAACGATACTCATATTTTGGTTCTCACATATACATATGTACATACAATCTCTTTCAAATCTCTCTAACTTCAAGTTTCATTCATAAAGTAAAAATAGAATTGTAGTGGCACACCAAGCCAAGAGAGATAGCGAAGGTTGGTTTTCCTGGGTGACCATGAATCTAGCAGGCTAGCTTCTCCACAAAGCCTATCTTTCTCAAAAATTCACCAACACTCTGAACTAAGTATGCGTTTGTGATATGAGTGTAGGCTTTTCAAAGCGGTTCACACTGCCAAAGTTGTACTCAGTGAATACCACTACTTATTTATGCCACCGATCCGTCTCCCAACAGATGGCAGGTCGATGCAGTTTTAGCAATTTTGTCTGCAAAATAAAACTGAGTCCTGGACTTGATTAACCGATTTAATCCTTTCACATGTTGTCTGTGAGATTACATTGATATTGATAGTAGCAAGCAGTCCAGAAAATGTGGGTGTGGCTCGATATATAGTTCAAGTCAAATCCAGGATTGGGCAATGGTCTCATGTTTGCTTTTTTTAATCCTTTCCCTGATTTTTGGTAAACAATATTTACCAGGTTCGATATGACCATTTAGTAGGAAAATTTTTTTCTTTTTTGTCAATCTCTCACTCACATATTTCATTCAAAAATTAAGTATTCTCGAAACTGCACTCACATAGTGAAGAAAAGCTGAACTTTTGTGAATTTAAGTTCGAACTAAACCCCATGAGAGTAAGGTACTCTTTCACTTCTCCTTTCGATTGTGAATTCGTTGTAAGGCAGAGTCAGTTCCAATACATCGAAATTCCACTCATGTAGTGAAACGACACTGATGTGGTTTGTATTTAAAATTTTGCCAGACATCCCTACAATTTTTGCTGAGCTCCCTGCTGTATATTCTTTTCTCGATCATAATTTTTGGTTATCTGCTAGTAAGAAAGGACCAGGTTCTACTACTATTTCAATACTTCCGACTACTAAATGCAACTCTAGTAGTGAAATTCCACTACTCTGGTGTGGATTTCACTCCCTTCGTACCAGATATACCAAGATTAAGCTTCCTAGTGATGGTTGGTCGACACAGTCTCTGAAAATGTTCAAAGGTTCAAAATATCCCAGACTAGTGTAGTAGGGGTTATCTTTTCAAAAGCAAGTGGAAACATTTCTAAATCTGTCGTTTTAAAGCTTTCAATGATCCTCCATCATGTTACCGCTTGTTGTCGATCACAGAGATCCTAGTCTTTCGACTATATATCCCAAACATGAGATCCACCAGTGATTTAAATGGACAACGTTTATAAACTGTGATTAGAGGTAATGAAATCACAAAATTTAGCCGAATTTCAATCTCACGATCAGGAATACTTATGCTCTCCAACGGCATACAACAGGGTTGTGCACTATCACCACTCATATTGCTGGTTTTGATTATGAATGTTCTGCGACACTGGCTAGGATTGCAATGGGCCAGAACTACACTAACTATGTGTATGTGCTTTTTCTAAGGATAACTGAAATTGGCATAGTATAGACTTTCACTCTGTTTTAATAGACCACTGGCTAGCAGAGAGTATGTAAGGTTTCGTGATTGCTAAAATCTAAAAGGATAATATCTTGGCTTCTGTTCACAGCTTATTGGTTTATATGAGCGTAGACCAAAGGGATCACATGAAACTCTAAAAGGCGTCTTACACAAGTTTTTATAATAGTAGGTCGTCCTTAAGGAATATGGTGCAGTATCGGTCTTGGAAGTGAGTTGAAAAGCAAATTGGTGTGCACTTTACCCTACAAGGTATCTGTAAGGGATTTAGTCCAAACTTTATTCTAGGTTTCAATGAAAGAACACTGGGACTTACATAGACTTGACTGCTTTCCTTGGGATAAAACAATCCGAGACTAAGTTCCAAAGGGAGCCCGGTTTTTTTTTTCACAGAAACAAGATTATTCGTTTAAGGCCTTTGCCAATGGCTTTCGTAAAATCATTTAGAATTTTAAAAGCCACTCTACCGCTCACCCACGTAATCCAACTGACCTTTGATTAAATGTACATATATTCATGTAGATTTGCTTTTGAACCTCATGCTAGGTATTCCAAGGACAAGAATCGGTCCAAAGCCAAAGCCTTTACAATTGAAATCTATTATTTCATTCGAATTTCCTTGGAAACAAAATAAAGGATATTCTCTGATTCCATCAACACCATACGAATCCTTCTTGAACGGACGAGATTTCCCTTTAATAACTTAAGGATTCTTCTTATTCCCTATATCCCGCCTGTAGAGCAAAGAAATTTATTAGAAATCCAGATACCACTTTGCCATTCTCAAGTTCAAAGTCCATTTTCTCGGAATTCACTTTTTTTTCCCTCCGCACAAGAGTGAATCCTTAATTCGTTTTCATTTCCTTTTTTCACCTCAAGAAGAACACCTGATTTTTGCTTTCATCTTCCAGAACACGTCCAGCTCCTGCAATCTAAGGCTAGACGTCGGTTTAATTATGTAACGAGCATCAATCCTCATCCCACAGTAACAGGACTACAATACAAAGGTATCTTTGAGAAACTACAATGGGTAACGGGAACAAATAGACGTTCGTAGTAAAAAAAGGAAATGAAAAGGACTTAAATTAGTTTCGCAGTACATGTACAGCCTTCCTCCCACATACATATGGACATGTACTAGTAGTTGCAAGTTAAATCAAGGATTCACAGATTCTTCTATTTACTTTTGCCTGCATGCCAGTGTATGTAGACTTAAAGTTGGTTTTAGCCATTTTGGTTGAAGAGAAAGGACGACGACGAAAAATATCTGCTAGGTCCTTGAATGAATGCCGCTGGCTGCGTTTCCCTTATCTCAGTGGGTTGTGTCACGTTTTGCTTACATTGGACACACGTACCTACTACACACATGCTCGTTGAATTCTATCAGTTGTCATTATCATTTGTACGGGTAATGAGTAGCCCATTCAAAAGGATACGTTTCGAGAATTTTCTATTTACCTACCTTGAAGCTATACACAGATAGAAATCGAAATACATAGGTCACCCCAACATGAGCACCGAATCTACTATTAAAGCTGCAGTTTTGGTTTTGGATTTCTCTCTTGAATTCCACCCGAAAGGCAAGCCGCAATAAATTGGATCACCAAGGACATACTAATTTCCCAATGCCCCCAAAACAACATCCTGCTGTTGGTCTGTTGGTCGGCAAGAATCCAAAATTCGACCCCGTGGAGTATAAATCAAAATCCGTCTTCTGGTTTTGTTATTAAGTTGTGGAGTCTGGCTGAAGGACACCCATGGCCGTCGGCTGTGTTGTGAGCCTCTGCAGTAAAAGTGTAGCATTGTGCATTGTGTGCGTCTCGTCGTGTCCTCTCGACTAGGTGCTATTCGAAATGACCCATTAATGTTTAGGATGCGCGCATTCATGTGCGGGTTTTTAATGCGAAATGAACGCCATAGCTCGCTGTGTGATTTTAATAAGGTTATTTATGAAGGACGTAAATTATGGCCCAAGCAGGGCTTGCAGGTCATATAAATATTTGTTGGCCAAAAGTTGACGGGTGTGTTTTTTTTCGGTTTGATGATGTCAGACGGTGGAGTTGATTTATGGCGTTTGCGCGAAGTACAATTGAGATGCCATGGTGTTATGGCAAATAGGAGGTAGATCAGCGGAGCATTTAGCCTGAGGGCTGGTTTCGTTGTTGAAGATGAAGTAAGTCGAAGAGCGGAATGAATTGTGATCAGATTCGTCATGGAAACTGGAAGGAAATCCACACAATACGAATCAATACAAAGGCCAGTGGATTAAAGCTGCTCGAAGAATTTATTTACCTCAGCGGTGCCAGATGTTAGTCTTATGTGAATTTTTATAGTTCCAAAGCCATGAGACTCCTTAAGGCAATCTCTACAGGCTTTGCAAACGGTTTTATGATCGAGACAACATTAATCTGGAAAAAAACGATCGTCCAGCGATGGATTCGTCACTGGTGGGATAAATGATCCAAACAATCACGGCAGCGTCCGATGCAGCAATGTCCAGCAGATCATTTCAGGGCAAAATGTACTCGGGCCCCATGGAGATCTTAGTAATTTAAGGGAGTTCATGTCTGACTAGAATGGATACACCACCTTTCAGTGGCACACTTTTGTCGAAATTTAATAGTTTGTCGACCCAGAATTCGTACGAGAATAAGGCTGTCTTGTTGAACTTCTGTGTCGAGTACAGCAGTAAAAAGGCGTCACAGCTCCAGCCAGGATTTTTCGGGATACCGGCAAATATCTGTGAATCTGTATACGCGAGGAAGATTCTGGTTTTCAGTGCGGTAACTCCATTACTTCTATAATCCACTCCAGTCTGGAGGAGATAAACAAAAAGGTCCCGTCTGCATACAGCCTGTGTTCGACATTTCGCTCAACAGGATGCAAAGTTTACAACGTTATAAGGAGGGTAAAAGCAGAAGCATGTACAACCATGATGGGATAACACGGCAAAAGGCTCTAAAGGCTTAGTTCCACGATTGATGTCTGGACAAAGAGAGTACATGGGGATGGTAACTACCACCTCAAACGATTTACAGCGGATATGGGAAATTTTCACAGATTTGGACGCCCATCACGCAATCTTCTACTGCAGACCCTTAGCGGTTTTCGACTTATTGAAGATCTGCTCCTTCGTTGCTAGAATGGAGAACGAGCTAAGAAGACTCAGAAGAATAAGAGGAAACCTTGAAACCTTGGACACAAAACACGTACTAAGGACAAGTTTCTAACTAGCTCTGCGATGGAATACCTAAAGACAATTCCGGGGAGAGTGTGGTACAAGCATGCAAGCTGGGAATTTATATTTAGACGTACTCCCAACATCCGACTACACTGGCTTGGCCACATCGAGCGAATGGACAATAATACTCCAGCAAAGAGGATCTTCGACTCACAGCCCCCAGGTTCGAGACGACAAGGAAGACCGAACCTCCGTTTTAAAGACCAAACTATCGCGGATGCCAGAGCGCTTGGTCTGGACAACTGGAAGCAGCGTGCCCGGGATCGAAGAGAATGGAAGGCTACCGTGTCTCAGGCAGGGACTCTTCACGGGTCGGGAGCCCGTTAAGTAAGTAAGTATTCCCAACATCCAGTGAAGTAGTATCGCCAGAGATAGGAATATAGAGAACAAGAGCTTGATACAATGGTGCAGTATCTCCAAGGTCGTTTTGTCGTCATCTTTTAAGATAATGTCAATACCGTCAGTATTTCAAGCTTTCTGGAAGTGAGTCCTTCCTTAAGAGAGAAGAGCTCCAGGAAAGAAGGTTTTAAATGATCCATGATATCCTCAACACCTTTATGATAGCCGTACCGTCTGAAAGGTCACTAAGGCATCGAAGCTTCAAGCAAGACTCTTAGAATATCTTACATGTTAGAGTATATGGAAGGATTAGTGTGTACGAAGCGATTACAATCTACTCGCCTTACCATAGCTGCCACCCAGTACCATAGGGCTCATACTACAATCAAACTATCTTGGCGAGCTTGGAGTTCTTTTTAAACTTGGGATTCAACCTCATTTGTTAACGCGGTCATTAACTACATGTTTTACTGTGCTGCCACTCCGGACTATCGCAAAGGACCTGTACATACACAGTCCTTTTTGGCTAGATTGATGTCGGTGTACCGTTCGTATGGATTTGTTAAATTCTCTTGTGGTGCAGAGCCAAACACCACTAAAAGCTCTACTAACCTCCTTCAAAGGCTCTGTGTAATCCTTTTTTAATGCAAAATACATACAACATCTAATTCTCTTGTCTCCTTCATCACAACGACCCAGTCTGCCAAAAACTAGCCCCCTCCCTCTGCAAAGATGTAAATCAATACTTCCTTGAAGAAGTCCTCGAGTAAGTTAGTAGTTTGTCTGTGGAAAACAGGAAACATTTACCGTCAGCATTTCTTGCTTGTCCTTGTTTATCGTTCTGTTTTGGTTTAATTCTTTTTTTTTTCCTTTCTGTGTGTCCTTATTACTTAGAAGTTCATCATCCTGGCAATTGTTGTCAACTGGCCCAGTTGACATTTGTCCAAGTGAACTAAACAATTTCTTTTTACTGTTTGTCCTGTTTGTCCTGTTTGTCGTTTGTTTCCCTTCTTATCATCGTCCATTATAAGGAAATAAGGAATAAATTTTCTTGCTCCTTACACAAATGACACAGACATAGTGAAATAGCAAAACATTGCCAAGGCATTAGCCGAAGGAACCGAATTTACATTTGTGAAGTTGACTGACGGAAGTGGTCTCTTGAATGGAAAAGGATATTTTTTTTCTTTTGCTTTCACTCGTTACCTACTAGTTTCGTTTGTGTGTGTGCATTGAGTGGCATTTGCCTGCAAGGAAGTTGATTTAAATTGTAAAGTGCGACAAGGAAGATGGAGTTTCATTCAGAAATGCTGCCAAATCTGGGTATGTTTCGCAATTATTAAACAATTTAATTCTTTGTCGGAGAGAACTGTTACATTTTATCTATTTTCGGGAAACGACTTTCATAGATCACATCATTAAGTTCTTTGAGAGCCAATTCCGGGTGCACATAGTCCGCCATTTACATGCGCCATAAGAAAATTCCATTACGACAATCACTGAAACGACAGGATAAGCATTTAACCCAAAGGATACACAAGCAGCGAACGTTGTTGCATGCTATTGCTGTGCGGAGTAAGAAAAATTCCAGTTTCCGGATATTTTTTCCTGTTGCTTGACTTCACTACCATATAGCTGCGGGCAACCGCATTTTAAAATTTCAAAAGAAAAGGATATCCTGTCGATATTGCTGGCGCTTGGTGTATGGAGTCCGTATACAAGACGGCTTGGCTAAGCGATGGAATCTTCTTCTTTTTTTGTGTCTCCTTACATTCTGAAAGGACATGGAATGAAATTGAAAGAATAACGATGACGTCAAGGACGACCGACTTGCATTGGTAGACGTTTGTTCCGAGAGACGAAGGATCTTGGGTCTGGTTGCTAAGATAAAATTTTGCTAAGCAGTGAAACAAATGCAGTTTTATGTATTCTTTTGAACGGTAATGTCCTTTTTTGTTTCAAATCGTCTTTTCATCTCCTCTGTCTTCAATGGTAATCGGGGAGCTTAGCATTTTATGCGGCGTGGCTGTGGTTTGGCGGTGGAGAAATACATAATTGGTTTTGCAGGTTTTGCTCAAGATTTCTGGGCTTTTAACGCTGAAGGGTAAGGAAGCCATGGAGGCGAGTACAATCCAATGTAGAGAATTGGGTTTACCTTTACTTACAGCCGGTTAGGCGAATCAAGTGAGAATTGTTTATTTGATCTTGTCTCAACAATAGTAGAGAAAGGAAGCACCTACCATACATCCTCGTCCCTATGTTACAAAATAGAAGCTTTGATACAAAATGGAAGGTAGAGACACAACATTTCTTCCCAAAGTCTAAATCCGATTTGAGTTTCTTCGTTAAATTTGTTGACCAGTTGCCTTTTATTTCAGACTCAACTAAGCAGTTTACCTCTTTCATGATGAGCTTCCACATTATCTGCCAGTATACGCTGAATACCAGAAGGGTTTCGAAGCCTAGCTATGCATACTCTGGCGAAGCAAAAGGCGCAGAAGAAGCCAAAGAGGATTGTGGGTTCGAAAACTGGTTTTTCAAGTCTCTCTGCCAAACATACTCACATATTCGCACACAGCCTTGACAGAGGTCTCCATTCGAGTAACGTGTGTATATGTGAAACTTGGTTCTCGCCTTAAAACTCTCTCACTCTACCCTGAGCTCCATTCATAAAGTAAGCCCAGTTTTGCGTAGGTCTTGTCTTTCTCAAGACTTTACCAATACTTTGAACAAATTTGTTTCTCTGAAAACTGGTTTGGCAAGATCCTCTTTCTATAATATTCGAGTATTCGAACGCAACAATTGCACACAAAGAAAAGTAGGTCTGTGTATGAGACCTAGCCTTAGGTCTTGTTTTGCAGTCATTCTCACGCAGAGCTCGGAAAGTAAGTGAGACAGAGAAAGCTGATTTTACTAGGAGCTCATAAATCTAGGAGGCTGTGCTCCGTATTGAGTTAAGGCTAACTTTTGCAGAATTTACCAACACTCTGTAGAAACAAAGCAAGTGTGTGTTCTGCTTATGAATGAATAGAGCAAAGTCTATGATTGTGAATGTTACACAGACGTGTACTATCGACCTCTCTTCCAATAGATGGCGGGTCGATGCAGTTTTTGGAATTCTTCTAGCCAAACTAAAGGAAGTTCTGGCCAGATTCGATTGAACAATTTCATTTTACGAAATTTATGCATAAAATGAGTGATGAAAAAGTTAATAGGGCACTATGTACACCTTGCGTTTATGTCTATGTCTTTTTAATCTGTTTTCCCAGTTCTTGCAAAAATATTAAAATAACGCCATCAGGATCGATTTAACTGCTCAATAGGTGAAGTAACCTTTTCCAGTTTATTCCTTTGTTTCACGTTTTCCATTCGTAAATTAAACCAAATCGAAATACAACTACGTGTCAGTTATCGAGTAGTGTTTTCACCATTTCTTTCTCTCTTTATCAGACGTGTATCATATCTATCTAGCCAGAAAAGTATTGTTTTCTACTACAAATGTAGCATTTTTAATACGTTTCACTCCCAAATGGTACAAGGGTAGGAAGTTTCTAGTACTACTGAGTGTATTTTACTTCCTATTTAGTAGATGGTAACACTACCGCCTCCATTTCACTATTCCAGTGTTTTTAGAGAACCAAACTTAGTTGCGTATACTCTGACAAACCAAACTTTGTCGAAATTGCATCCATACACTGAAGGAGAAGTTAGTTGGTGTTAGTATAGAAGTAGAAGTTCTGTCATACAGGGAGTGTAATACTAAATCGGATATTACCTGCTGTAAGATGAACTCCTATCCAAACATTGGACCCATACTAGTCTAGACGACTTAGCTACTCTAGCTGTGTACATATACACTCACGAAAATTCAAATGTGTCTGGGGATCCTGGTTAATTCACATCTCTCACTCTATCTCACGATTCTTCCAAGTACAAGAGAGATAGAATTTTCCTAGGCGACCATAAATTTAGGAAGCCGTGCCTCGCTGTAAAGTCTATCTCTGGAAATTGTAGGTCTACCAATACTCTGTTAAATCAAAGCAAGTGTAACTTCTTTTATGAATGGGTAGACCAAAGCCTATTGTAGTTGAATGTTACACAGTCATGTAGTATCGATCTCTCTCCCAATAGATGGCAGATCGATGCAGTTTGTGAAATTTCGACTACAATATTAGAACTTGGTCCTGACTTGATTTTGTTGAGGGATTGAGTTTTCGGATATGCAAGACACAGAGTTTAGTTTAAGGGGATATTGAAAAAGAGTCCTGATAAAAGGGAGCGTGACGCTGCAGAAAACGTAATAAAATGTAGAAAATTCTACTGTCTTCTTGCACAATTATTGAATTCGTACGACATTCTACAGAAATATTTATAAAGAGCCAAGACTTGTTCAATTATTTGATAAGCAACATAACCTAATTTAGTCAATTTCCTTTCCATATTTTCACTCATAAACCAAGCCAGATCGAAATGGTACCTACACACTGAAAGAAAAGTGAGTTAGTGTTTGAAACTAGAAGTTCTTCATACAGGGAGAGTAGTACAGCGTTGGAGTTTACCTACTACAAGATGAACTCCCATCCAAACATTTGACTTATACTAGCCCTATAGTCTTTCCAAGCCCAGCTGTATACACAGTCACAGGACATCAAGTGTCTCTGCGAAACCTGGTCTTACTTAGTGAACCAGAATCTCTCACTCTATCTCAAGGCGCACCCTAGTACTCTTGTGTAAACAAGCGAGAAAGCGACAAATGGTTTTACTGGGCTACCATAAATTGAGAAGGCCTTTCTGTGCAGTAGGCAAAGTGTCATTTTTAAGTCTATCTTAAGCAACTGCATATTCACCAATACTCTGATAAAACATAGTAAGTGTTTGTTCCTATCATGATAACATAGCCCAAAAGACTAAGGTTGTGAATGTTACACAAAGGTGTAGTATCAAATTCTCTCTCAACAGATGGCGGGTCGATGCAATTTTTGAAGTGTTGTCTGCAATAAAGAATTAAGTCTTGGATGGGTTTTGCATACCAATTTCATTTTTGATTGATAAGGGGTTCATAAGAAGTTCTGAAACTTTGTCTTCCATTCCTTAGATGTTTCAGATATAATGGATTTACTCGTATGTCTGGTTTATCCTTTTACTGAATATATTTTAAAATAGTCGATCTGTACCGAACAAACCATTAAGTAGGTGGAAAGTCTATTTTAGGCATATTCGCACCTACTTTGTATATTCTTTGGTAAAGCTGACTCCAAATCGCACTCACACAGTGAGCCGAAGTGAGGTAGTGTGCATGTATTCTAATGTAGAAGTTTGTCACAAGCGGAAAGTAGCACAAAATCGGCGATTTGCCTACACCATGCTGAACTCCCATTAAATTGTATTCACTTTGCTTTGAGGTCATTTGTAATACTCATACATACATACATACTCATACAGTCTTCTCAAGCCCACTCTGTAAAGCCGGGAGCGACGCCGAGCACAGTTTGGCTCCGAAAACTGGTTTGGCAAGGTTCTCTTTCAATAATATTCGAGTTAACGGTTGCACCAAGGCCACACAGAGGAAATCAAGTCTGTGTATGAAACCTGGTTCTAAGCAGTGAACTGGCACTAGAATTTGCAAAACAACCGAGTGGAGCCCATAAATTTAGGAGGCTGTGCTACGTATCGAGCCCTGTTTTCCCTTGCCACCATAAATTTACGAATTCACTGTTAAAACAGGGCAAGTGTGTGGCCTGTTTATGAATGAAAAGACCAAAACAGATTGCTTATCTCTTAACACTGAATTGAGCAATCGGTTCCGCTCCCAATAGATGGCGGGTCGATGCAGTTTGTGAAATTCAGCTTGCGATGCTAAGTTAAGTCCTGAGCTGATTTTATTGACCAATTTAATTTATTCATACGTTGTCTGTAAGATTTGACGAAATGAATTTTGAAACTGAAAAAAAAGTGAGTTGGGGACTGAATAACGTCGAACTGAAAAACAGGATAATCCATTAACTCTATGATTTCCTAAAAAACAACACTACTCGGATCGATGTTAAGTAGGTAAAATACCCTCTTCCAGCTTATAACATTCTTCCATATTTTTCTCTAGCTCTCTGGTCATAGTAAGAAGCTAAGCCCTGTATTTTGTGTCCTTAAACTTTTAAGCCAGTATTCTAAAATCTACAGCATACCAAGTTGACATGGCAAGTGTGCCTACCAAACGCTGTTCTATTTGGTCTCAAGGATTTTTTAAGATTTATTTCCAAATCATCGCACTAGGAGATCATAAACCTAGCTAGCTGTGCTGTGCAGTAAGTAAAGTGTTTCTGTGAAGGTTCTCTCTTGGTCTGGTGAAACTAAATACTCTGAAAAATCAAAGCAAGTGTGTGTCCTGTTTCCAACAGCTCGCACCCTTACAGTGAAACCATTTCTAACTACCCATTCGTAATGCTATCACACAAGCAAAGTAAGTAGTACTGTGTGATGTCTACTATCGCCACAGTGCTATCGAGTGCACAGAGCAGAAGTCTCTCTAACACAAGTAGGATTTGTCTGTGTCTTCAGAGACATGGTTTTAAACTTGGTTTCCAAGTCTCTCCCTTTTTTCCTTTTTTCATTTTGTCTTATCGTAAAACCAGAGTCAAATACACCAACACTGCACTAATCCATGCAAAGTTTATTCCAAGAACTGAGTAGTACTCTAGTAGTTTACGTAGTCTAGTCCTGGGAAGTTGAACTCACACAGTTAAGCGACGCTGAGATAGTGTGTACTTCATTTTGTTGGCAGTATGCCTACTATTTCTGCTGACTGCCCTGTTTCAAACTATGTAGTACACTCTTTTATTACTATTGTAGCATATCTAATACATTCAACTAAGAGGTGCAACTCTAGTAGTGAAATTCTAGCACTTTGGTACGAGTCTTCACTACCTTTGTACCTGATATCAGCAAAGGAAACACTTTAGACCTCCATGTGATGCAGTGTATCGGGTTCACTTTGACAATCGAGAAATATTTCATATTGTTCAATGAAGAGTCGTTAAATTTTGAATATTTCATTTAAGAGAGGTCAAGAACTGTACATCCCAAGATTTGTATTCAAGTCTCCATCTATCTGGATAGGTGCAGACCCTTATACATGGTTCTGTTGCCCTCATTATCTATATTCTCGTTTCTGAAACTGTTTGCCTTTCCAATACCCCATACAGCATACCGGTAAGCAGTTCACCATAAAACCTCCATTCTAGGTAATTATTTGAATTTTCAATTGATTCCAACCACCGACTCATTAAAATTCTAATTTCCAGCGAAATCGAGCCCTCATGTTGAAATTTAATTACCATGCAAAAATGTTAAGCCCTTCGAATTATAATCAAAACCAACAAAACTAAAAAAAAAGGCCTCTCCACACACTCAAAACTAAAATCAATTAAAACAAACCACAGCAAATCGTGCCTGTTCCGAAAATGCTGGCCTACCGCACAATTGCACTCTTGGTCCTGGTTTGTTTTCGTTTTTTTTGTTTTTGTTTATTTATTTAAATTCTCTCCATCCCCCATCGCCGAACCCAATCAATCAAATCACAACTGAATCATGAACTCGGATTGATGAACAATGCAAACAACAATCAAATCATTGTTTTCTGCAGTTGGCTGGATTGGTTGCCTATTTTTCGAATATTATTGCTTTGTTGGCCCGCACAACCCCATGTGCCTGTGTGCCACTCTATTATATTTATTTGCTCGGCAATTTTCAATGGAATATCGCCACTCGAGCTAGATAGGGTCCCCTGGTCCGGTCTAATAGTTTAGTACGAGTTCGGACGGTAAAACATTTATTAATAGGAAAATTATAGAAATTGTTTTGTCAATATTGACCTGAGTATCCAGGAAAATGTTAATCAATTATCTCTGGCCATTGGGAGTGGGGTAGCTGGGTGGATGGGTGGACCGATATTTGCAGTGGGTGTGTGAATTAAGTGCGGGAGCTTGGTGCTGCGTACTTGTTTTGTGTTTACTTTGGGGAGTCACACGTTTGGGTGATTAATTAAAGTTGTAGATTTTCTGTGGGCGTTTTTTGTATGCAGGCCGAAATCATAGCTGTTGACTTTGATGGATGGAATATGAGGACCCATCAAGGGGGCTTCCATTTAATAAATTGATGGGACTACGTGTGTGTGATTATTTTTTTGGTTTGGTAAAGTTTTCACTTTGATCTTTCATAAATGCGGTCGTTGTATGTACGATATGATGGATAATAGCAAAATAAACAAACTATAGGCAAAGGCTGCATACATGAGAGGCGTATTAATAAGTTTAATTAAGTTGGACACATAGTACGGCGTTCTCCTGCTCTGGTTAGTCAGGTTCTCAGTACTGAAACAGTCAGGAATTGCATACATAATGTCCTGATGCAGCCTGACTGTCAATGATGATACTCTTGTCAGGTACTGATCTTATATCCAGTGATTCCGCCTCCTTGAGCACTGCTCAAATGTTTCCTTGGAACACATAACATGTGTCCGTCAGTCTCCGGATCACGTTCAGGTTTACATCTCTGGTCTTGGATTCATCTGTGTAATGACGTTCCTTTGCAAATCCTCCTTTTTAGGGAATATGTGTATACTTCGCACGATGTATCGAAGAGGACTTCCTTGGATTCGTCAGAAATGTCGGGAGGTGATTCCCTAAGGATGGAGCTTTGTATCACATTTTTGGGCTTGAAGAGCCCTATCTCAGTGAGACAAAGAAACATTCCAAGGAATGTCAATTTACGCTGTTCTTTGTACCAACGTATCCTGTGTATTCTTCCTTACACTAGAGCCACATATGTATGTAAAAATGGGTCTAACCATCATGGTATATACCAAGTTCACCATTGGTGATTTCATCCTCCTGTTTTTAGTTCTGGTCATTTGCCAATGAAGAGAACGTTATAAGCCTTGGTATAAGCCTTCAGTCTATTTTCTTTCCGTTTAGTCTCGGGACTTTGAAGGATGTACCAGTCCCTAGTCTAGCCCTCTTCTCAAAACTGTTAGGAGCTGATTCCATCATTGAATTTAATGTGTCTAAGAATTTTCTGTGAAATTAAATTACTAAGTCATTCTCATACGACATTATGCCTTGTTATGTGTTAGTTAGTTCCTTAAGTATCCTATCAATGTCTAGAATCTAGAGAAGGAGGTTTCTCTATTAATGGATTTTCTAGCGGAACTATGTATGTATATCCGAAAGTGGAATTGATTTATCTTAAAATTTGCTGGTAATAGTCAAGCATTGCCGTTGAAACTTTCCAAAGTGTCTTGAGAAGGAATAACAAATTGATCTGTTGTCTTTCGCTTCAGTGTGACTTGGCTTAGCATCGTTATGTACACAGACGACCCTCACTTCCCCGCTTCTGGTATGTAACCTAAAACTAAACATTGGTTGAAGATTTCCCAAAAACCTACTATGACTGTCGGACCCATAGCTGCCAGAACGTCGTCTAGGTCTGGCATGACAGTCTGAACGGTGACGAGATTTACTACTTCGTCCTCTATCGTATCGACACACTAGTACTACCCCAGTACGCACCCAATCGTTTTAGAAACCACGTTGCGAATACTTCCTTCCTATTTTCCACCCACGAATCATTAGATTTCTTGATCAAGGTGGAAACTGCCAAGACCGCATCTTGCGGGAGTCTCACTAGTATGTATCTGTGATCTTAGACTGCCTGCTTGCAGAAGTGCCTTTCTTGTCTTAAACTACCCTATACTTGTAATTTAAACTGAGTAAGGCTGGTTATTACCTCCTGAAATGTGGCAGTTAATTCCCTTCCACCTCTGGACTACTTTTTTTTGTAGACTATTTCAAGTCCAGGGTTTGTATCAATAAGCCAGAGACTGTAGTCGTTCTCAGAACCTACATCGAATGTCAAATTGGAGGCATATGGCCCGAAATTATGTTAAATGTCATGGGGAACTGTTACAATGGAGGCCATTTAAAATGTGTCGAACTTTATGTCAAAATATTCACACGGTTTGACCAAATTCATTTTGGTACATCTCAGAGTTTGATGTTAAATATAATGTTCATCAAGCCTCTGTCTAGGCTCTATAGTCTCTAATTACACAGACTTCTCATTCCAAGCTTAAGTAAAATATCGTAATACCCTCACTCTGCTGTCTCTGCGAAGACAAGTGAGTCTGGGTCTCCAAGACTCAATTATACACGAACACTTGACCAGAGAAATGCCACACATAGGTATGGAGTCTGTAAACGAAACCAGGTTTCACTCGATTAACTCAAATTTATTTCAAGACTCTCTCCATCTTTACAAGTACATCGTCACACTAACGCAAGCCAGACGTCGAACATTGGTTTTCTCTGGGTTTTTGACAGATCGTGTGTGGACTCGCGCTCTCTCTCTCACGTAAGCTTGTGTTGTCAGTTTTGCAAGCTCTAACCAAGCAAAGCAAGTGTGTGATCCAGTTGTTTGACGTTTGGTGGTGGGGGCTAGACGTGTTTTAGTTTAGTCCTTAAAAAGTGCTTGTGTTTTTTATGTAGTGTTTGTGAAATATTAAAAAACCAAGAATATTTTGAAAAAGAAACTTTTGGTAAGCATTTGGATTGATTTTAATTTTGCTCTTTACTTTTTCAAATACATTCAAGGCCCACTTTGCCTTGGGAATATTTTATTTTGTTTTAATCCCTTTAACTGGAGATCTGTGCTCCACAATTTTTCATACTTTCATTCGAAATTTTTCCTCCTTTATCTACTTAGTAACATTAGAACATTTTCTATTTGTTGTGTTACTTAAAAAATTTTCTTTCATTGCAGGTACAAAGGGTAGGAAGTAGGAAGGTTCTTTCAAGAGCTGGCAATCCAATTCTTCTTCGATGGGCATATCAGACGGACGACGACGTTTAAAGGAAGTACAAAGACATCAAGTTCATCTCTCCTGATCAAATAAATAACCGGTGAGTCCTTATTTATTTATTCTACTTTAATCTAAAAGTTAAAATTATACAAACCTCGCGAGTTCACCGGAGTCCAGTAGACCTGGATGGCGGTTATTTAGGCAGGAAGGTAGGCGTGCTAACACTTAGATCACCTAAGAGAGAAGAGAAGACATAGTTTGTTTGTGGCTACTATACGACTTCCCTCAACCAATTCGAGATTGTCACTGGCCTTTCTTGACAGGTCGTTCAGGTTTCCATCCATAGTTTCGTCGAGAAGTACGTTCTTGGTTTGGGAAAATAGCTAAGATTTGCCTGGTTTTAGTTGTCTCCAGCTACGATAAGTGCATTGCATTTGCATTTTTTACTGGTTAGCCTCAAGTAGTCTTGTTTTGCAAGTGCTAGGGAAACTTGGATACCTATGTGTCTTGGAACCTACCAGCTTGTAGCCTCGTATTTTGTTAAAAGTGTTTTAAGTTAATCGCGGTATCTTCTGGATAGCGACTTTAATGTACATCGAGGTCGATCACCCTTCGATTCTGCGATTTTGAAGACTTCCACTTAGAATGAAGGGCCATGGTTTGGAAGTCGTAATGAGCGTCAAGTTACAGATTCATTGGTTCTTGATCCTACTAGGAAAATTGAGATAATGTTCGTGTTCATGAGGGGATGGCCAGGTGTGCCCATCTTCTCCGAGTGTAATGGAACATGTTATGCTCCATCCAAAAGGTGAATTGTTTCAAACTGGGGCGCTCTGTAAGTCTAATAGAATTAGTGTTGGTATAGTTTTAATGCCTGCAGTGGGGGTGGTTGTAATGGGATTTGTAGTGACTATGGTACCGAAAAGTATCCCTTTTTTTGGCGTATGCTTGTGCCAAGTCAGTTTTGGTCTAGTATACCATCTCCATATCTCGGGTTATATACTAACCTTACTATTTCGAGTACTGTGGTGGGATTGAGTCTCAAGGGCCCGGTTGGTAATATTCTTCTCATGCCATTAGTTACGAGACCACCTCTGTATTTAAAGGGTTGCTGATGGTCGTTAGAAACTTGCATGTTGCTTGCGAAAGCAGCAAGTAGGAGCCCTGATTTTGGTTTCTGTAAAATTTCGTCCACTACCAATCATATCTGAGGGATAGGTGTTAGATTGATAAGGCCTTTCTACCATATGAGTGACGCATAGACTATTAATGGGACATATGATGATGATGGCGGGTTTCTAGTGCAGTCCAGGCTTTTTCTCTAATAGTCTAGAGTCCCAGACGGCTCTTATTATCTTTTCAGTGATTCTTTCCAGCCGAGAACTAGATTGAGTTAGTGGCCCAAAGTTAGCCCAAAATAAATATTTCATTTTTAGAAGCCGAATTGTTTGCCATGCAATGTCATTGTTTGGCGATCTAAGCTTCTCTTCTTGGTGAGTGGAATGATGACAAAATCATATCCAAAACATAGTTCAGTTAGTATGTGGTTCAGTGTCATTGGCATTAGCAACAGTTCTGATGGATCGCAATGATGTGTATCTAAGCCTCCTTAGATATCCAGAATGGGATAGGGGCTTAAGAAAATAATGAAAGACTATCTATTTACCTGATTGATATGCGAAATGATGTTCTTTTAGCTGGAATTCTATCAGAGCTGTATTTAAAATGTGAAGAGCGATAGTTTTCCATTACCAACACTGGGATGAGACAAAGATCTCTGAGTTCGATATATAGAGCTGCACAAACCCTCTTTATATGAAAGTGGTGCTGTCATGACGTACGATCCTCGTTTCGATGAAAGTGATTTCTCACTTTTTTATGTATGAGATCCTTGGGACATGTTCCTGCATGAAGTATGCACTGCCTCCAACATATAGTTGCGCAATAGTCTGGTAGAAAGCATCTTCTTGCAATGAGATACAAGGAGGAGATATTAGAAGCCTTACAACACTCCCTAGACATGGCTTTCATCGTTCCACCAGCTTGCCATAGCACATTCACATAAATCATTTGCCATTTCGATGAAAAATTGCATTTCTATCTATTTGTTCCATCTGACCAATTAGAGAGTCTCTATCATCCAGCCTGCTGGGGTTCAACAAGTTCAACAAATTTTTCCAAGGCGTGTTTCTGCAGCTCGACTCAAGTTTAGTTCATTAATTGGCTTATTTAAAATCGCATCATCTCGTGATATGCCACAACATACAGCACACAGCAACAATAGGCTTAGACCGGAGTCAGCACACCATAATCATCATCGGCGAGGAATTCCCACCTTCTATTTAACCCCAATCATCATCGTCATTATTTGGTTTGATTTTGATTTGAAGTCTGAAAGCGAAAAGCGAAAAGCAAAAATGATGATGATGATGGTGGCTGAGATGCAAATGCCCCAATCTCTCCCTCGCTGTCCCTCTCTGTGTCTATCGACGAATGAAAGGAGCAGGTCTATTGTTGTGTTCCCAACTCTTGTTGGTATTTAAGACGATCGCAGACCTTTTTTGGGCAGACAATAAATTCTGCAATGGCCGGGGAGGGGGTTGACGTCGATGACGACAAATTTTGCATGCAAATTAATGAAATATATCAGCGGATTCGAAGAAATAATTTGTCCTTTCGCGAAATGTCTTCGACGAATGCGGAGAGATTGCTGAAGTCTAGAAGTTGATTGTTGTTTACGGGCTAGCGATGAGTTGTAAATTTCTGATCGAAACCGATCGATTTGATAGATCAGAATATTTAAAGTGAGGGGATCGTCGAGGACGGATGGCGTGTGTGTGATCTATACTTGGATTGATGACAGCGGTTATGTCATTGGAATACGAAATGTGAGAGAAGTTTATAACTGCTCGGTTTGGTTGGAGTCTACTTTGAATATTACGTAATGGTATTTCAACGAATTTAGTTGGGAGTCATACATAAATCGTTTATAGCATCGAATGTCCATTGCTAGAGTACCTACTTACTTACTTAAGTCCTGTATCCCCTTGTGGGTCCTAGGGCCTCGACAATGCCTAAGCGCCCAACTCCTACCCAGTTGTCGTGCTTCCTTCTCGACTGTTCTGCGCCACGTACTCCTAGGACCGCCGCGTATCCTGGCATCTTTCGCCGTTGTCATTGCGGTTGCCTACTCCGTGCCGGGACCTTGGTATTCAGGTCCCCCCATCACAATGACAATGTCGCCGTTGGGTATTGCATTATAAACAGGTCCCAACTGATTGTAGAAGGTCTCCTTTACTTCCTCAGACGAAGCCTCCGTGGGGGCGTAACACTGTATAATGGGGATGCGACGTACTCTTGTCCAGAATCTGGCCGTTAAAATCTTATCACCGTGCGGCTGTTAGGAAATTAGGCCTCTGCATGCTGTAGGTGTTAACAGCAGTTCAACTCCATATCCACGGGGTCTTTCGGAGTAGAGTAATACAGTGTTACCCGTTGGGTATTGGTACTCGCCCGCATCTAACCATCTTGTCTCACTTACTCCCAATATGTCCAGCCAATATCGCAAGAACTCATGTTCCAGTTGAAGGAATTTCTCGTTCTGAGGTCCTTCACTCTAAGAGTCAAGGAGCGTCTTCACGTTCCAGAAACCAATCTTAGTCCGGGTACAATAGCCAAAGGTCGTCAACATGTTATCAGTCCTTATCCGAGGCATTGTGTTGGTTTCTATAGCTTTGTAGTTTCGGTAACGCGGATTGCTGGCCCTGGTTACCTAGTCTAGGCATAAGACCCTAGACAGTCTCGCACTTGCAATTTTTGCTTGCATGTATAAGGCTTTATACAAGTAAAGCACTAGATTACAAACTTGATTGTTGCGCTACGTGCCCAATCCATGTTTTGGGCAGTCAGTAGTTTCCCGATCAATCGCCATGCAGATCCCCAAAGAGTACCTAGTTTACTTATGTCTAACCATCCCTCGAGGGTTATGGGGCATCAAAAATCCCAGCTCCCTCTAGATCGATCACTTTACAAACATCACTATTCCTCACTGTATCTGTCTGGCTCACTGTAACTGTGCTACACATCATCTGAGATGCTATTTACTGAAAACCCTTTCTTTTGAAAAACTTGTTAATTCCTTATTCCAACCCTTCCGCAGTCTCTTCTTACGACTTTTACCAAATAATTGTCCATTTGTGTACAAAGTCCTTTGAAGAAGAAAGGACAGAGAAAAATTTAACTCTAAGTCCTCTATGTCCTCAAAGTGGTTGTTGCGTTGGGTTCTGTAGAGTCTGTGAAGTTCAAAGCTTCAAGACTTTACAGGGTGGGCCAAATACGAGTTTCTTTTTAAAAATGCAATAAAATGAACAAAATTATATTTTTTCCAAGTATTATGGTTGTCATTCAAGTGGCTTCCTAGACTGGCTTCGCAGTAGCGAATTCTGCCACTCCAATTTTCCAAGACCTTGTTGATAGTTTCGGGCTGTAGCTCACGGTTTGCTTGGATGATATTGGCGCCTTAAGTGCTTGAATCGTTCTCCACAAAAAAGGTATAAAGGGGTCAAATCGCAGCTCCGAGGTAGCCAAGACCGCTGATAACACGATTTGGGAATTTGGTGCGCAAAAGATCGATTGTAGCATGGGCTGTGTGGCATGGCGCGCCATCCTGCATGAACCAGATGTCGTCCAAATTCATGTCTTCAATTTCAGTAAAAATAAGGTGCACGACTGGGTCGTACGTACTTGCACCGTAATGCTATAAGTGTATAATTTTATCAGGATTAAAGTCCAAGTCTTGCTCTTCCCAGTAAAGTAGGCGTGGCATTCCGCGTTTCGATGGAATAATAGTCATAACATTGTTGGAGTTTACTCAATGTTTTGTTTTTATAAAATTGCCCATAAAAAGTGGGCGTGGTCAGATACGGCGTTTGAGTGACTTATAGAGAATTTTAAGGCCTATTACTTTGCTTAAATAATTTTTTCTCAATTTCTAGTAAAAATTTTGAAAAAAAATAAGTTTTATAAAAGTGGGCGTGGCATTCCAAAATTTGGTATGCCATTATTTTGCACTTGTCTTATAACCTACAAATAATAATTTTTAGCCCAATCACCGCACAAATACCCGAGAAACAGCTGATTTTCAATATGACCGTCATTCGAATTTTTCGTGAAAAACGTGGTATGCCACCTCATAGCATATACCCAAACTAACCCACACATCAAATTTTATCGAAATCGTTAGAGCCGTTTTCGAGAAAATCCATTTTAACTGAAATCGGCCCTAAGTAAACTACCCTTAATTTTGAGGTTAGAATGAAAATTCAAATTTCGCCTATAGGGAATATCCTACAGACCCTATATATGAAGTTTGAAGTAAATCCGTCCAGCCGTTTAGGCTGTAGTCGAATATACAGGCAGACAGACAGACAGACATACAGACAGACGGCATTGGCGGACCTACTTTTTTGGACTTCTCCATTATAGTAATGTCAAGTTTGATTAAAATCTCGAGTTCCAAATTTTGCACGAATACAATACTTGCGGTTAACATGGCTCTGTAACGCCCACAGTTGACCGAAACGTTGTTCCCAGCCTCATATTCGAAGAAAAATGGTCAGCACTCCATAATCCTCACCAAACTGTCACTCTCTGTGAATGCATCGGCTTCTCGACAATAGCTAGCGGGTTTTCCGAGCGTCTGACAAACATTCGATGATACAACTGTCATGAGAAAGCTTCTTAAATAATAATTTAGCATCGGGTACGGTAGCACGAATGGTTGTGAGAGCTTGACCCTAGGTGTCATAGATCTCTTGCGCCAAATATTTACATTTTTTGTCCTTAAACTTCTGGCCTTACGCAACAAGATAAAGTTATGGGTTATGTAAGAGGCCCCATTTCCACGTGCTGTTCTAGCCCTTATTTTCCGATAAAAAAACATTTTTTTATAAATTTTGTGACGACCAAGACTTGGTTGGTCAATTCCCGCGGGATATATTTTCAATATCAGTGCCCATTTGATTTGGGATTACGGTCAGGGGTCTTAGGCCGAGCGATTAGAGACCGGTAGCATGGTGAGGCATCTGCCTTGAGCAGCGCGATAATAATTTTTTCAAAAACTTAAGTAGATAACTCTGCAGATGACAGTATTTTGGAATAGGCTTCTCACATTAAGGCCGCTGTGCTTCAGAAACTCCGGATAGATTCCGTCTGCGATGACTGTTCCTTAATGGCTAACTATATATGTACATAGACGGGAACACTATTCTGTAGCAGATTGCACGGATTTGCCATGCCCAAGTGTTAAAAGCCAATTCTGTTGACCTTGTCCATCTTGGTTTCGCCTAGGCTTCTTATAAGTTCGTTTTTTTTCAGCACTGGAGGAACCCCTTGCAAGATTCTCTTGAGTTACATGTTCACCCTTTTGGAATTTTCATCATGACTTTGGGGCTTAGATCTTGTCGAGATCCTGCAGGTCATACTTATTATAAGGGGCGGTGTAGGCTATATGGAATGTCATATTGAGAGATGTGTTTAGAGGACCGATTTCTGAACTGACTACAAAACATGGGAGCGGCTTGTAGTTTCTATTCCATCTACTTGAGTGGAAAGTGCCGTTATTTTTGGCCCATTCTACTAATTTAAGTCAGCTTTCCTCATTTCCTCAGAGGTTGTGGTAACTATTGAAATCTCCGGCGTAGACTCTTCGTTGGGGAAGGACATGGGTCCTGCCAACCTTTCCATTTTTCGAATTCTTTTAGCTGAATGGTTATTTCCGGTTATTTCCAGAGTTTGTAGCGGTCTTGAGGTACTTTTCGAGTCACCCTGCCTACATCCTTTTTTGACATCAACGTTCTCAGTAAAGTTGTCATTGACCTTGACAGATATAATATGATCATGAAGAGGAAGTCTCATTTCTTATGGATTACGTGACACACAGTTGGCCATTAAATCTTGAAAATGAACTCTCTACCTCGTAATTTCCAGCTGCTGTACCAGCCCCTTAGTTTCCACTTCTCTTTCGGTGACAGAACTTTGGGTATCACCGTCTGGGTAGAATGGTCTTCATCGCCCTTATACATCTTGCATTTCTTTTCTATCTGTATTCTCTGGCTTTTCCAGCTCTTTTTTGCTTATAAGGGCCTTGAGCTGCCATTGCCCATCTTCGCAATTCAGCTTTGTATGCTATTCTGTATTAAAAATTGTTTCCATGCTTGGAAAGACATCTTAAGGAGATAAACACCGTTCCTGGACGTCTCCCTATCATTCCTTTTTCGAGACCCTGAATGGATCCGGAAAACGATCTTTCTTGACCTGAAATCCAAATAAGACATGTGCTAGACTGATCGTAGAAGTCACCACATCATCGGTAGAATTCGTCTACTTAAAGCCCTCCTGACTTATAATGACTAATAGCTAGATTCAGAACACTCATACTTGGACATCCAGGACCCCCTTGTTTACTCTGCCATTTCAGCGTCACTTCAACATAAACTTAATCGAACCTACCGAGCAGTTAAATCAGTCAATTGATAATGATGATAGCCACCTGCAATACCTAATTGAAATATTTCAAGTTCTTTGGTCACAAAAGCCGCCCTACTTCCCTAATCACCATCGACTGTCAATCTCAAGCCGTGCATGCACAACACTTACTTCGATTTTACCCACCCAGAGTGCCCCCACGGACACTGGCAAGACCATGGGCTCCTTGCCAACTTATTTTCAAATTTAAACAAACGACTTCTGCAAGCCGAAGTGAACGTTTTTATTGCGTTAGCGCCCAGCTGGGCCCATACAGAGGTGCCACATAGATTCGTTTGAAAAATGACTGCACACGCTTTCGCGAAGGTGATTCAATCACATTCTGGCCAATCGCCAACCGTAGGAGTCCTAGATCCGGTTTTACAGCAATATTTCTCGATAAATTTAATTAAAAACTCAATCAAATCTGGAGCATTTCCTGTGAAACGATTATGAAATCGATACGATAGTCGAAATTGAATTATGCAATTCTCTGCGCCCACCATCGCGTCACCGCCACGCCACGCCACCCAAACGTGTACGGAGAGCACTTTTCGAAAGGATTTATGCTCGATTCGACGATGTAATCGAATATTTACGAATCAAACCCCGGGGGGGTTTGGCAAGGATTGAATAATTTGTTCATATCAATCGACAATCAAACATGCGAGTGTGTGTGGTGTTAAAAATAAAGCGGCACAGCGAATGTACTGCGGAATCACAATTGACAGTTTGACGATGGGGGCTTAGACTGTTTGTGGGAATCCTTTTTGTGAGAATCTATGAAACACACACACACACGTCAGTGTGTCTGTCAAATCGGATTTTCACATGTTTTTTGTTTGACTTGAGTTATTGAACGTCTTCTGACACACATCCCCAGAAATAGCCTGACATGCATTTTGTTTGATTGTGATTGAGCGGCGGAAGAAATAAGAAATTTTATTTTGCTTTATCTGTATTTGTGATATCGTGGAAGGGATACGCGTCCCTTGGGAGTTATTATTCGATTAAGTTCAAGAAAATGCAATTGACTGTCGCTTGTACTTATGTTCTGCATCCTTAGATTTTCCCACTCAATACAGCGATTTGCACGGTCTGAAAGCATGGCGAATGAGTCCTTCAGGATATCGGTTCAAGCCCCTTGGATGACTTCTTCGTTCAGAAAACACTTTTCTTTGATCAGCAAATGCTCTTTTTTGAAAAAGGAAAAGTCCGACTGCACTTAAAAATATATTTTTTAGCAAATCCTTGCGCACACTCTTTGGTAGCCCAAATCTTTGGTCAAAATCTAATGCTTGGTTGGTTGAAACCGGCAATTGGACTGGAAGAATGTCCATTGTGGTGACGATGTGTGAGATGGATGGATCCCCGTCCAACTCTGGGTATCATATACTCCTTAGTATGAAGGAGGTATTAAGCATTAGAAGTTGCTACCTCAATGTCAGTGGCGCTTATAATTTGAAACCAGAGGAGACTCGTCTAGTCAGATCATCAGACATCCAATTCTCTGGTATGTTACAGCGACCTGGTACCTAGCAAAGGGTGAGGTTGTACTGTCCAACTATTTCATTAATAGATTCGCAGCAGGCTTTCACTGCCTCGAAACACACCTTGTATGTGCAGAGTAAGAATTTTTTTTTTTACATGTGATGCCTTGATCCTTAGTGATGATGATGGAGAGTTTTGATGGGTCCTCAATTGTTGGCCACTGCATTAAGTTGAACTGTACTCCTCTATCCTAGAGAGAAATCAAAGTATTTCCTATCCTACGAACTGTTGTCTTATTTCCTTAAAGACGGTAGAAATGTAAAAAAAAGCTAATCTCGATACAAATTTTCAAATATTCTAGAATGATTTTTCGTACAGTCTGTCTTCCTATCGTTACTTGAAACCAGTGTGAGTTATTTTCTTTTATAAGAAGTGATTCCTCAATAGTCAAGTCGACCTGGATAATACCACAACAGAAGCCTTAAGATTAACAAAAGTACCGAAAAGCATGATTAAAATTGATGGCTTTTAACTGAAGGCTTAGAAATGCAAGTAGTAGGTTTCGGTCTTTCCAAAAGAGAAAAATCGGACTAGAGCTGCAAAGCCGACAGGTTCTGCCATGTTCCACCGTGTTCAAGCCTCGTCCTGCGCCAACTGCGATTAGCTAGCTAGATATATTGGTCCCATGTGGCATAAGGTGCTGCTCAGTTGCAGAGAAGAGACTAAGGAGCTTCCGAAATCTTAAAGCCACCCAGATAGCGATTTGACTCTCGGAAAGCCTTCAGCACAATTTTCCGCAGGTCCTCCGGATCTGTGAAGAAAAATCTGGCAAGAGTCATTAGTGTTAGCGAGGTCACACAGACAGCACATGATGCAGTGTGTGACATACCTGAGACTGACTAAGCTTGTCTAGAGATAGTGTTCTCCTCCAGTCATAGGCCGGAGCTACACATGTATCTTAAAAAAACCTATGATTGTTGGCTTTCACTGTAATTTTCATAACGCCGACATTCTGTCCTTCCAAGTTCACCTACTCCTTCCTTGGCTGAGATATTGTTCCCAGTATAGGGTCTATATAGTCTAAAATTAATTACTACACAGCCTAGGGTCTTAACGGCTGGGTGACTGTCTGGGGCTGGAAAAGCTAACAAAATAAATAAAGTGCACGTCTGGGTCCTACATACTTGCACCTTTATATTGGAGATTGGAGCGTGGCCATTAAAATATCAAAAATTAAAATACTGAATAGTTTTGAAAAGTGGGCGTGGTTGTTTCAAACATGTTTATGGCATATCTTTACAAATGTCCCATATTTCCCAGAAATGTATTTAAAGCCCAAATAGCTGAATTTTTAGAGAAAAACGGTGTAAAATATTTTGTCAAAATTGTTATAGGCGTTTTTAAAAAAATTTCGATTCAAATCGTGACCTCACAACTTGAAGTTGGAAGCAAATCCGTCCCGCCATTTAGGCTGCAGTCGAGCTTACAGACTGACAGTAAAAATTGGCGGACCTAGTTTGTTGAACTTCTCCATCATAGTAATGTCAAGTTGTGATTAAAATCTCGAGTTCGAAAATGTTTAGGAAACCAATATTTGTTCTTAGATATAGGTACAATCCTGAATCCTAAAGTGCACATGATGACGTCAAATTTTGAGAGGCCCGAATGGTTACTTTCCTTTCGCAAATACTTCAAAACCTATTTAACACTGCGTTTGGTTACAAAACTTTGGACAGACAGTCTGAGTCACTATCTGTGTATGCTATTTTCGAAAAACAATTTTTTTAGGCCAAATTTTAGGGCTTCCTGCTTCCATTTACGTCAATTTAGAGTACCAGTTTTCATTCGTTAATTACTCGTCGATTCCCAAACCAAATCTGTCACGAATGCTGGTAATGATAGTGTTTTTTGCTTGCAACTAACTTTAGATCGTAGAGTAGAATCTTCTAAGGTGAGAGTGGACAGTAATGATTTTGATAAATCAAATTTGATGATTACAAATTGTTAGCTCTCCGTAAAATGACAGTGATACCATAAAAGCGATCGCAAAAGGATTCCTCTGTGGATTCCCTCAGTTTGAGTGATGAACTATTGCAGCAAAGATCTATCTAAACGACTAATGGCCTTCGTAGATGTCAATCTTAAGGATTCTGAGATTTGATGCGAACAAGCATACTGTAGACCAATTTGTCAGAATCCAACTCACAATTCCTCAAATAAACCCAGCGCACCACTGCTGATGCTGAAAATCCTTTGCATGGGTAGAAGGCTTTTTATGGGTAGAAGGCTTTGCATGGGCAGAAAGCTTTGCATGGGTAGAAGGCTTTGCATGGGTAGAAGACTAAGCTCCTTCCTTGATGCGCGATTGCTTGCAAATTAATTTTGAATTCAAAATTGTGCCTAGGTATAGTGCTGATTTTGAAATATTAAATTCAACCCCACTGATCCTTGGAGCTTTGAATATGGGAATTTCTCTTTTCTGTGTGAAAAAATGTTAACTAATTGGACCTTTCGCTCTCGAGTTAGCCAATAGCTTCCACATCACCACACTTTCAGGTCCAGTATCCATAGCCTTTCTTAATACTAAAAGCCAGTGCTGGCGCTCGACTTTCTGAAACTTTTCAGCTATTAACTCTGCAGTTTTGCAAACATTCATCCAAGGGCTACTTGTGACTGCCAGTGTTACTGCAAAAATGTGTTCCACGTACGAATAAGCAGGTGGCAAGTTCGCTGACATAAAAGATTGACGACCACAGGTCCAAAGTCATCGGCCTACCCTCCACAATGAAATATCAATTAAAACACACTTCCATTTGGGCGTCTGAGACCTTTTCCCATCCACTGTCCTTGCTAATTCGCCTCCTACTGTTCACCCACCAGCGATCACTCATCGAAGCCTGCGCGCGTACAATTTCACGGAACCCCCACTTGGCTTATACCCATAACAATGCTAATATTAAGCATATTCCCTTCGTCTTAATATAAATTATTCATTTAGAGCGTAAAAGGATGCGTCAGGCGTATCAAATTGACACCGAACAACAACAAAAACGACACCATTCAACAACTTACAGAAAATTTAACATAAATTAGTCCGCAGAAATATGCTGCTTGGTGTGCTTGATCATGACGACGACAGGGACGGTGTCGATGGTGGTGAAGGTGCTGCACCAACGATGACGACGACGACGACGACGACGATGTGCATGTGCCTAAACGCTACCCTACACGTAATAAATGTTAAACAGCCTGAACGATCATGATTAACATTATGAAACGCGATCGGAACAACCTGGTCGCGTCCAAAAGAGTTCTGGTGTCGAGGCTCTGCTGCCGCTGCTGCTGTTGCTGGTGGTACTGGTGCTGCTCCTCTGAAGCCGGTCACCGTCGGTCGGTGTGTGTGAGCCTGGTGTTGCAACATGAGCATTTGGCCGCCTCTCGATGCTTTAATTACATAAATAATCTGCAACTCTTGCAGTGGATTTATTGGATTTTTATTCGATTTACTTAAATGTAACAGGGACCGGACGGGACCGGCAGGAGAGAATAGGTTTTAGGTATAAGGCTGCACCTATATTGGTTCACAGCATGATTTAGCCTTGTTTTGGTTCACGATTTCTGTTCGCCGTTATTACACTATTAGATGCTGGTAAGTGAACGAGTGATAAATGGTATCAAGGGAGGGCTGGCTGGGATTGCCAGTTGGCGCGGGACGAAAGGAGCACCAATGTGTATGTGCCAAGAGAGACACGGACATGGTGGTCCATAGGAAATCGTATCTTAGCCGGACTGTGTGGTTGACAAACGAACATGATGCAGTTGGATCAAATTTTAGTTTATTAGATAAACGGTATCAGATCGACGGTAAGGGAGGAGTGATATCATACCTACTATGTCCAGGTGGTGGTTTCATGCTCTGGACTGGACATGTGGTGCATTCCTTCCCGGACACAGGACAGTGATTCATTTCATTTTTGTGAGATGTAGAGGAAGTGTTTCTTACTGATTGTGTCTGACTTTGGAATGGAGTCAGGCGTCAGGGAAAAAATATTCCGGAACATGAGTAGTTTTGACAGAGAACGTTGCGCCGCCGCCGCTAGATCGGGTGCTGGACTTGCATGTCAGTAAGTCATTTGGGGGAATCTCTTAGGAATAATGACAGAGGCACACTGAAACAGGATAATTGGAATTTGTTTGTAATTCGTGATTTAAGGTTATGTGCTGCAAGTGGCAGGTAATAGGTATGTTGAAACACACCTATACTCGACTTGTTTCAATTTTATTCATTTCAGTATAAGAAGGGTGTACATATCTTTATAATAATTTTCTCGATATATTGCCTTCATTAAAGGTTTGCAGATCTCTACTTACTTGTTAGCATGCTTAACAAACGACATCCCATTGACAATGGCAACATATACAGATTAATAGAACCGAGGCCAAATAAAAGTCTCTCTGATTACTACTTGATGATCCCATGATCTTGACAGAGAAACCTTTACGCGTAGGTGAACATGTACTTATCTTTGGGTTAATCTGTTTAGTCCAGGGTAACCATTTGTATCCGATGATCTACAAGTTCTTGAGCGAAAAATGTTTTCATCCTGCTATATGGGAATAAGAATGGAACCTTCTTGTGTCTCATATAGTAGGACCATAGGTTGAGTGCATGGCTTCCATAATTACACATGAGAGAGTTTTGCGACTCGATTAAGCCTCGTAGAGCCCGTCAAAACTCATGTATTCTTCTCACTTTCGGATGATTGCCAGACTTCCTTGGGCTTTGCAGAAGAAATTCGTCGTATCTTTCTCTGAGCTGTTGAATTCTAATTTTTCTGAGCTGGGCTACCATTCATTTGTGTCCTGTGAGGACACCGATAAAAAGTGTCAACTATTGTCTACTGAGTTGTAGTAGTTTTCTGGTCCCTTTATATTGGGTTCTAAGAGGCCTCGAAATATGGCAGGAGAAGAGTGCTCTCCACCTAACATTGGTCCAATGAAATCTGGGAAGAGAGGAGAGTGATATGCGGTTGGACCGAGTGGTGGGTAGCTCAACAGCCCTTTCATTTCCTTGAAAGCCCATATGTCCAGGGATGCAGCATGGCGTAATAGTGTACCTAGAGCTCAGGGCTTAGAGTTCCTCTTTACATTTTTGTACCCGTCTTGAGTTGGTTGTGATAGAAGTGGTGGCTCATAGGCTCCTGTAGATTGCGGGGAATATGTGGTTCCTTTGACAAAAATTCCGAGCCTGTGCTTTCATCCGTTTTGGTTCCGTCCGTAAAGATGGATATAAAGGCAGGGTTGATGACCATTTGTCCAGTTCTCTCTGGAGGGAAACTTGAAGTTAATGATCAGGCTGAAATCTGATGTCAGCAAACGAACTTAAGCTTCACGTCCTATACAGTCCAAAGCCCCATATATTGGCGTTGGACCCTTCTGTGGTCTGCCTTTCAGTCAGATTGGACAAAGCAATAGAATTCACAAACTTAATTCCTGACAATGATATGACGGACTTCCCATCTGGTCATTGCTCTCTAAAATATCATCTCAAGAAAATTGATATAAGCCAATTGCACACGTGTTAACTATGTCCAGAGGACACTGAATCTGGAGAGCGTATTTTATGTGTTTGTCCCACCAAAACCTAAAACACTTCCATCTCTTTATATGATGTCACCTCCTCCTCAGATCAAACCATTCTAAGTTTCAGTTAGTAGGCAAATCAAGCATCTTTAGGGGAATCCCTATGAGGTTCTGATGCTTCTTGAGGCTATTTCAAAGCCCATCACCTCAAGTACCTGTTAACGATATACAAAAGTGGCTATGGTTTCTTGGTTTTATAAGTATGTACGAGTAAGTCAATTGAAATGTAATACCACCTAATGAAATCCCTTGCGGTACTCCAGCTTTAATTTCTTTTAGTTTTGATTGAAATTTTTTGAAAGAATTCTTTTAGTAAGTACTTCTACCAACAGCGTATTGTTGTACATCATTATTTAAAAAAAATTCTGACGGGAACCCCATCACGTCACCAATGCCACCAGAGGTGCAAGGTACCATAAGTATAAGTACTCCAATGAATGATTTGCTGACATGTGTTCATAGCGTTTCCGATAATGGAACACAAATTTGGTTATTTTCTTGCACTTGTAGTGACATGACACTAGATGGCATTTTCCCACCAAGGTTGGTGTCTCTGATTATGTTCAACTTAAGTCATTTGTTCATGTAGGGAGAGTCCTATTAAAATGTTCATACTCCATCAGAGACACGTAGTCCCATGCTCGAGATTCCATATGAGAACTAGATCAACTCAGCAAGTTCCTGTAATATATTAAATTATTATGACATCTTGAGTGACTTTCAATAGGGACGAGTTCGATTCTGAGAATTTGTATCGACCTGACACTGTTCCGTATCTAAGTCTTTGCTTGACAATTCGCTTGTTTTGTCAAAGTTTATTCGCATTCCACATTCCCGCAACCAAAACATTCGCAAGACTTTGATCTCACAATTCGTGCTTTGTGTTTCATGGTCGGTAATGACAAGTAAAATTCGCAGATTATTCCAAGCAGAAATGTCAATGAAATGTCAAAATGCGCGAATATTCGCTATTTTGCAATTACTAGCCAAATGCAGAATTATTTTTTAACAATACACCTTCTTCTATCCCCTAAACATATGGACTTACTTATAGAAATATGTAGGACCCATGCTCCAAAATTTTGTTTATTTGAAAACGGGTCTAGGGATGTCGAAAAATACTTAGACTATTTTTTGAAATTAGTGCGAGAAGTATTTCTACTTTTTAAAATGTTCATATTTGGACTAAAAAAGGAGAAAAATTTATAAAGGCAAATGCCATAGGCAATAAAATTCTTCTATATAGGGCCACGCCTACTTCTTCGAGAAGTCAAAACGGGTTTTCAATGAAATTTTCCCGGTTCGAGTCGTAACGCAACTAATGTTGAGCTCCAGTTCCTCATTCGTATTCGGCTTAGCCATGTAGACTTTGCGCTTTACATACCCCTAAAGGAAAAAGTCTAG
Source organism: Xylota segnis (assembly GCA_963583995.1). Lineage (NCBI taxonomy): Eukaryota > Metazoa > Arthropoda > Insecta > Diptera > Syrphidae > Xylota > Xylota segnis. The sequence goes on along the minus strand of OY757239.1, from coordinate 6,786,649 downwards.
AGATCGCACGAACTAGGAGGCCTATTCACCCGTCCGAAGCGCGAAATTAACTTGTCACCGAATTGTTCTCGCAATAAAGCCATAGTTTTACGGCGCCATTGACAGAAAGTAGGGCTCATTTTTGACTAAACTATGACGATTCGGTAGGTCAGCCTGCTTAAATTCTTGCAGGATTTGAATTTTGTATGCTTTTGTATCCTCACGTAAAATACGCCAAGTTGTTGCGTACGACAAGTCGACCTGTTGAGAACGGCGCCAGGCGATTTATTGCGGTTTTTTGGGTACACTTTCTGCTATGCCGCGTTAAGTCTTTCCATGTTGAAATGTCAAACAATTACTTACTTACTTAACGGGCTCCCGATCCGTGACGACTCCCTGCCTGAGATACGGTAGGCTTCCATTCTCTTCGATCCCGGGCACGCTGCTTCCAGTTGTCCAGAGCAAGCGCTCTGGCATCCGCGATAGCTTGCTCTTTACAACAGAGGTTCGGTCTTCCTTGTCGTCTCGAACCTGGGGGCTGTGAGTCGAAGATCCTCTTTGCTGGAGCATTGTTGTCCATTCGCTCGATGTGGCCGAGCCAGTGTAGCTTTTTTGGACTACATCCACATCTTGGTACAGCCCTCCTCGCATATGGGACCGATAATTCAACGAAGAATCTTTCTCTCGAAAGTGCCCAACATGTGCTCTGCTTTCCTGCTTATCGTCCAGCACTCGGCTCCATATAGCAGAACTGGCAGGATCAGAGTTTCGTAGAGCATACATTTCGTCTTCCGAGGTAGGAGTTTTGAATCCATTTGTTTTGCCAAACCGAAGTAGCAGCGGTTTCCTAGGGTAAGTCTTCGTCGAATCTCCACTAGGGTGTCGTTCGTGGAGTTGATATTTACTCCGAGGAACTACCTCAAGGTTACTGTTGCCAACAGTGACGTTTTCTCCTAGGCGGTGGACCGATGCTTCTTTGTTTGTTGACAACAGGTACTTGGTCTTGTCCTCATTTACTTCAAGGCCAACTCGTTTCGCCTCTTCTTCAATTGCCGTGAAAGCTTCTATAACGGCACGCTGGGAGCGACCGATGATGTTGATGTCGTCTGCATATCCCAACAGCTGGACAGATTTATTGAAGATAGTGCCTTCCGTGTTGACACCTGCCCTGCGCACTATCTGTCACACGACAGCGCATCTCCTTGTCGAAATCCGGTGCAAGTTTGGAATAGTTCAGAAGAACTGTCCCCAAATTGCACATTGCACCGCGGCACAGATGGATCAATTTTGCCGGGATCCCTAATTCGGCCATCGCCTTGTAGAGCTCAAGGCGATCAATGCTGTATGCGGCTTTAAAGTCGATAAAGAGGTGGTGGGTCTCGACTTGACTGGTGGTGGTTGGTCTTTTCCAAGATTTGCCTTAGCGTGAAAACGTGGTCGATCGTCGATCTGCCGGGCCGGAAGCCACATTGGTGCCGATTAGTGTGTTGCAGAAAGGCTGCAGACGTTCACACAGTACATTGGATAGGATCTTATACGCGACATTTAGCACGGATATGCCTCGGTATTTCTTGCAAGACATAGGATCGCCTTTCTCGAAGATGGGGCATATAGAGCCATACTTGGTTGATGATTTGGTGCATGCACCCTACCAAAACATCACCACCATGTTTGAAAACCTCTGCTGGTAGACCATCAGAGCCAGCCGCTTTGTTGTTCTTCAGCTTCAAACAATACTCAACAACAATACTATTACAGGGTAACACGACTCACGTGTCACCTGTCAAAAAAGTGCCTATACTTGTGTTTCAGTGCTGTCAATTCTCGATATGTTTAACTATGTATCTCGATTAACTAAATGTTGGGCATACTGTCATCGGATGAAGTGTTGGTTATCGGGGAGAAAATGTCCCTTTTGTCCTATGATTCTTCAAACCGAATTGTGTTGTATTGTCTTTAGTTCGGGGATTACTTGAGAAGATTACACACTTCTTTTCATGAGTTTAGCATAAGTATGCTGCTGTCAAACGTCACTACGACTACTGTCAAAAGATCAAGCCTCCTTTACTATGGAAACGGACCACCAGAAGTCTGATTCTCTGAAAAATGTAGTCTCGAAGCATGCCAAAACTCTTGCTCACCACTGTATCACACTTCTTCTACTATCACCACTTACTATCTTCACTCCTAACCACACACCATCGCCAATTAAGGAACAAAAAAGCAAAAAAAGAGGAGAAAAATTTGCATAATTATTGCCCTGGCATTAATTTAGTTTTCGCCATGCTGTGTGGTGGTGTTGCAACTACATCTGTCCGCCATGTCATGTCGTCTATCTTTGCGCTGGGACTCCTGTATACCGTAGGACAGGATAGACAGCCACCACTCGCTGAACATGTTTTAATTACTCGATTTGTTTATGCATAGTTACCCTCTTGCAGTCAACGCAGAATAGTTTTCTACCCACCAACTAGAAGCGTTCGTAGAGGACAAATTAATTTCATCCAGATTAACATACCTGAGAGTCCTGGAATAACGACACCATATAAAAAAAAAAAACAGAAAAAACTTTAACCACACGGATAGAATTTCCCTGACTAAGCCCGACATTTCAACATTTCAACGGCACAACGCCAATTCATCAGAAAATATTAATTACGCCGGCAATATACTGGGACTCCAGGACTTATTACGTAAAATGCAAATAGAGCTCAGTTCCCCCCTCGCATACACAATCCTCGGAGATAAAGGTGTATCCCACTCGTTTTTTGTTTGCGCAAATAAAAAGGGCATAGCTCATCAGATTCCATAGCTTAGGCAGGATGGTGAAGTCCAAACAGCGATAATCCGCTGGCGTTTGCACCGGCTGTAGTGTATCCTTAAGCCTGGCGGGATTAAATAGTCCATGTCGGGACGAGCGGGCGTGTATGAAATGAAACCATTTGTTAAGCAGGTAATTAATGCCAGCGAAGTTTTGCTAGCCCTTCAGTTCTGCTTCGCGTCTATCCCGTTGACAAGGACCCAAACAAGGGTATCCATTTGAGAAACATCTGAATTGGCACATTTTCACCAACGAGAATCGCTCTATCGCTCCGTGAATAATCCACACCGAGTGGAGTACATTTGGGGAGTATAGTGGCGGGGATTTGTTTAGATGCTTTCTGGTGGCGGTTACCCACTATTAAGTTACTCACATGCGATGCGAGATTGGATGCAAATCGGTTGCGTGTCGCAGCCCCTGGTATATTGTGGGTAAATGAGGATTTCCTGTGTGCGAGGATACCTGGTGGCAATATTCGACGGTAGAAGATTAGACTGGAATAGGTCTATTAGTTATGAATGGAGGTGAACTGTGTCGCTGTGCATTATACCCAGGAACACTGTCAACCGAGTCTACAAATCATTGTAGCTGAGATATCTATCGGGGACCCATATTTGAATAGATAAACGACTCTGCAGATAGAGTAAAAGAGAATTCTGTGTCTTCTATGGTTTATTCAACTCCGTCATGGCATTGGAAAGCTATCCGCATCTAGACGTGTACCTCGCATTTTGAAAGTCCAGACTTAAAGTAACTTACTTAGGTGACGCAATAGTGCGGTGTGAAGCTGGGTCTCAACCAGTACGTCTCTTAAGTTAGCCCGGTCTTTGATTATATTTGCCTCCAGTTACGTACTCAAGTCGTCTTCCACTTGAGCGGGCCACCTGAAGAAAGGTCCTTCCGGGTTGGATTCATATGAATCATAGTCGACTGTCACGCACTGGTACCTGGTCAAGTCGATGTCATTGTACAAATCGTAGAGTTCGCTGTTAAATATCCTTCGGGAAGCACCATCAACACAAACAGAATCGAAAACTATCTCAAGAATTTTGCGTTCAAGATCTTCATCCGTCTTCCTTGTTCTAGGCCATAGAGCTTCCTTAGTATGTCTTGACAAGCCCTTGTTACTTTATTGCCTTCGTAAGGCCAAGGAACAGAGATTGGCTAGTTTACATCTTTCTGATGTGATGTTGCTGTTAGAGCTTATAGCGGAGCTGAGATAGACAAAGTCCCGATATTATGAGTCCCTTCTTGTTGACAGCAATACCTTGATTTGGCCCCAATATTTGCGAGAACTAGGTGTGGTCTGCCAATGATATCAAGGTGATCAGCATATGGAAGAGTTTCGCACAATTTTCTTAGGAATGATGTTGAAGAAGTCAAATGAGGTCACAAGGTGAGACTGTTTCCAACCTTCAAGGGGCATTTCCTCGTCATTCTGCGGAAACGAACCAGTTTGGCATAGCTCTGTACAGTTCGTATCTACGTTGCTATAATCGGCCTTAAAACTTACTAGACTTAGCGCACCAATCAGCTTGCTGACAAATGCTTCTAGATGTTCACTCAGTACGCTTCTTCGATTGTAAGGATTATGTAGTCTGCAATCCCCTGCAGCCCCTATCCAAATATTTTTCAAATTCCTATTCAACCAATACAATGACCAAGTGCTTAAGTTTTCATCCACCCAAAGCAACAGGTTTCCCCAGAGTCGGAACTATCCAATCGGCCCCCCCTTAGTCGGCTAAATGATATTCTGAATAGAATGTCACTCCAATCGGCAGACTACATCCATAGTCACATTAGAATTTCCAATAAGTCAGCAGAAGGTGGAACCGCAGTACCTAGCTCTGATTATCACCAACAACGATGACACCGCGCCAATTCATTCCATGTATCCTTCCCAACCCTCTTCCACTGACATCCGATGCAAATACAAAAGCTGGACGCCCGACGAACATAGCTGGAATCTAATAACTTCCTGTCCGTTAAACCAGACGCTCAGACCACCAGCACCACCACCGCGGTGGGTATTCCCAAGGCGAATAAATATGAAGGCACAGCCAAGTGTAACCCCATCCCCCTGGTCTGAGTCGATGTCGTTCGTTGACGATAAAAATGCATCCATACTCCCAGCTGCCGGTGCGGGTCCGGAGTCCGGATATTTGCGTTTTGGAATGCCCAGTTGAGATAGAAAAAAAAAAAAGAAAAATTCTAAATCACAAGACATGCGATAGGATTATCTCCACCCGATGGGGAGGAGCGAATGCCAGGACATCGCACCCGCTGCGCGAGTTCGAATTAAAATTATATAAGTATCTATGTGTAGTGCAGATGGAAAAATCCCTCCATCGATTTTAATCTAATTGGAATTTCAAATTCCCTGTAAGCGATACTATACCCTACCCAGGCGCGTTGGTAGACACGGGAAGCTTCAGAACTGATTGTCTATATTGACACTACTGGCACTGTCGTAGCGTGGCACTGGCTGCCACCCAGCGTTATTCTTTCGTTAATTGATCGATTCTAATCCGAGGGCGATATGGAATTACAATATTGGAGCTGGGAGTCATTGTCTTTGGCTTACTTTGCAGCTGAAGTGAAATTGATCGGCCGTATTAGTGGGTTATACCTTTCATTATTCTGTGTATTTCTTGACTCATTGGCACCTGTAATTGGTGGGTGGGTAAGGGAGGATATCCCTCGAAGGGACACTGAAGGTGTAGGGATGAAATAATTGAGGAACATTATTTTGTTTCTGGTTTTAAGGCATCGACAGTTGAATATTGATGAGGACGTCGCAAGAGTTCGTTGCATTCACGGTCGATGGACGATGACGGATGACAATTTTTTAACGAGCAATCTTTCATCTCTGTAATTCGAGCCAAGGGGATGGAGAGGGAATAATGAATCGAATGTAGGTTCATCTCAGCGTGAGCTATCCTAGCGAATATGTTTGGTTAGATTAGTATCGATCAACCAGCTTCAGCAAGTGCGGCCACATTTACGTCACAATAGGCCCATTGTAATACCACAGGCTCTAGTGTCCTCAATCTAGCCATTGAACGAACAGCAGCTCATTACAAAGCTCTAGAGGCGGCTAATGGGTATATTAACGAGTTCACCGAAGGTCTCTTAGTTTATAGAGGTGGGCAGATCCATAGGAGTTGAAAATTAGTCTCATCATCTTCCTTATCCACACAGCTTCTGGAACAATTGTTTGCCGGGAAACCAAGCCTGAGAGCAGGTCTCCCAATGATGCATTGTCCCGTAAAGACACCTACTATTGTGCAGGAAAACTTTAGTCTTACATTACAATTGGAGGACTTAAGATCCAGCCTAGGTTAGATCTGTTCCGTGGTAGAGTAGTTTGACTGCCTACTATTAGTAGCGTTTATCTCATTTTGCTGAATTGAAAGTGACCTCTCGCACCTGGTTGTATCATGGCAGAGTTCGTCGGCAGACCCCAGTATGTAGTGCTTCCAGCTTAATTTACTGTCTAGGATTAGGCCTGGATCGAATTTGTGAGCACCAGGGCGTTGGAGTTTAGTTTTGGTGGAAGAAAGTGAGGAATTTTGTACTTCGTTGTGAAGATGGGCAGTTTGGTATCCGATATTGAAACCAAAACCGCATTTTTTTGTCCTTTTAGACAGTGTTTACTCACTTAAGTCCTGTATCCCCTTGTGGGTCCTAGGGCCTCGACACTGCCTACGCGCCATCGTGTGTGGTTTCTGGAAATGTGTTTCAGTACTCCCCAACTCTTTCCCAGTTGCCGTGCTTCCTTCTCGACTGTTCTGCACCACGTACTCCTAGGACCGGCGCGTATCCTGCCATACTGAGTAAGCAGGTTCCATTGCATCGCGTGGTTAGCTATGGATATGTCACCCTTTCGGATAGTATGTCCAATCCACTGCCACTTTCGTCGTCGTATTGTTGTACCTATAGGTTCATGGCCTGTTCTCTGATGGAGTTGTTCGTTAGAGATACAGTTTGGCCAGAAAGTCCTAAAGATATAACGTTAGCATCTATTGACGAACGTTTGCAGCTTTCTCGTGATAGTGGCGGTCACCCTCCAGGTACCACATCCATATAGCATCACGGATTCAACATTGGAACGGAACAGTCGTAGATTGGTGGTTAAGCTAATCGCATTGCTCCGCCAAACTCTAGATAGCATCCCAAACGCAGATTTTGCTTTGCCTATTCGGCTGGCTAAGGTATTGAAAACTCTCAACTCTCTCAACCGTTTGTCCAGCAATGCATACATGAGCTGATGAGCTCGGTCCTAGGCTGATCATATTTGTTTTTGCCGAGTTAATTTTTAGCCCAACGACGCCTGCTGACATGTGGACCCATCATATGTATCCTTGATAATTGCTTTTTTAGGGAGCTTGACGATCATTCCTTTCTTCCACTCATCCGGAAAGCTCTCGGCTTCCCATGTTCTCCCGACACGTGGGAACAATAGCTCTGCCGATGCAGTTGGCGCAGCTAGTAAAAGCTCCGCGAGCTCCATCAGTGCTCTGATGGTAGTGCGGATTCGGGAATTTCTTTCTACGGACACTTCTGTCTGACTTGGGTGCATATTCCTGGCGAATACTAGGTTCAGAACCGAAGCAAAATGCTCCTTCCATCTCTTGAGTTGGTCCTCATCCGATATAAGCAACGAACCGTCTAAGCCTTTCACTGGGTGCTGAGTAGAGCTTCGGCCACCTATAAGCTCTTTGGTGATTCCAGAAACGGTTCTGCTGTCGCACCTCGCTGCTGCTTCTTCTGCTTCTGTAGCCAGCGCATTGATGTAGTTGCGCTTGTCACGTCGCACGCTACGCTGCACTTCTCTCATCTTCATGCGATATAGGGACTCTAGCTCGTTCCTCTCTGCTGCTAAAGTTGCTGCAATTCGAGCTCGTAGCTGTTTGCGTTCGTTGATCCTCCTCCAGGTATCCTCGGACAGCCATGCCCTATGGCTTCCCTGCGATCGACCGACAATCCTTTCAGCACCTGATGTGAAAACAGTAGAAAATCTCAAAATGTTTTTAGGTGTTTGATGAGACAGTGTTTTCTAATCTGTCTTCTTATGAAAAGTGCCATGTTGCTGTTTCCCATCCCTTGGGCGACATGGCCACCGAAATTTCTGTCAGTAGAGGCACTCCACAAGGTGGTGTTCTATCTCCTCTTCCTTAAAATTTTCTGGTTAACGAACTGTTGGTAATTCTGAAAGGGAATAGATGGACAGCAATCGCGCATGGATATGGTATTGCTAAGATGTCTACGGAAAGTAGACTCTGACTAGACGAGTGGTTTGGGTGTAAACCCCACAGAAGTGAACTAGGACTCTTCTCCAGAAAATATAAAATTCCGTCAGTCGGAATTGCTTTCTCTGCTAACTATTTGGGGGTTATCCTGAATAGGAAGCTAAGTGGGGAACTTGACATCTTAAAATGGTTTTACGAGTAGGTAGACAAAATGAAGTATCACAATAGACCTCTACGTGTTTTGGAATTCTAAGCTGTCAGGCACTTCTACCAAACAAAACCAAGTCTATACCTTCTGACTGCCACTGTTGCCTGCCGTTGTAAGACTTCTTTGTTTTTAAGGCAGAGCTGGTATCACATTTCGAACATACATAATCCCATGCTAGGTGTGGGCATTGTTCCAAGTTCAAAAGTCCAAGATGCGTGTACCTAATCTAACCAAACGTGTTTAGGCTAACACACAGTCCCAACATAATTATTTTATAATTCGACAACACAATTTCAAAATTAAATAATTTCCATTCTGACACTCCATTCAATTACAGCCATACCCGCACCATCAATCAGACAGACATCTTAAGCTGTTCAACCTCAACTTAGTCCACACAAGGTAATTACCCAAAGTAGTGCCTGCAGCTTGTCCAATATACCCTTCGACTATTTGAATTTTTCTTCTAGGTGATAGGGAACAAATTACAGGAAACATCCGCGTAGTCACACGTAAACCGCACTTTTAACCACACCAAGGAGAAAACAAAAAAACCAAGATACACTGTGCATGCATGTTGCACGAAAGAGGCGAATCAACACGAGGCCAGAATTGTTAATGTTCAAAAATTAAGGTCATTAGCACACTCCAGCAGGTGAGTCAATATATGTATATATCTCGAAAAACAAAATTTTAATTTAAATAGAATGTCAAACAGTCTTGCCACCTCTTGCGTTATAAGCATTTCGCTTGTCATCTGATGCTTGTCAACCATAAAGCGACATCAACTGACAGACTAATTAAAAATAAATTTTACTTTCATCATAATCCATAAAGATAAGCATGACAGACGTCAAAATACTCGTGTTGTTTTATAAATGCTATTACAACATCCCAAGAATGTCATCTGGTCCAATTTAACCGATGACAATCCCTAAAGAGCTCTCTTTTTCGTTGCCTGCCTAAAGTGGACCAAGCGAAACTGTTCCTTTTATTGGCCAATTAAATTTATTAACTTTAATTTTGGAAAGTATGTCTTTTTGTCATCAAATTTTAGGGCATTAGCATATGCCTTGTCTTACAAGTCAACAACTCATGTCATGTAAGAGTAAGAGAGTACAATTTAGAACAATGACTTTGCCCTAATTGTAAACGTCATAACCCTTTCGGTGTGCACTCGGGCAATTGTTCGAAAATGTTTAATTTAAATTAATGGCGACGTTTGTTCCACCATCACCGGTTTAATGATAAACGAGGCGAGTTCAGCGAGTACGCATTCATCTGCAACGCAAGTGGGCGTTGCCGTTGAAGTGTCTGCGCGCGACTACGCGTGTAACATCTCACGGTGCATGTGCATTGTTCGAAATCGATAAATATCAATTCGAACTGTCAGATTTGTTTTCGTTTCTGAATTGTGTGACAGTTCGTTCTTGTCCTTGGGCATTTGGCATGTTTGTTTAAAGATTTTATTTATGAGACTCAAGATTAAATGAAGATGTGACAGTTGTATGGCACTGAGAGATGACGTATGGTGACACTGCTGTGAGTGATGTGGAATTGATGATGTTGAAATTTGGGAGATTTAGTTGGACTGATTGGATATGATGGAATGATTCAGTTGGAGTCAAGTTGATTGACATTGGTGAGATTGCTAATCTCTGATAAGCAACTTGGTCGAGAATTCTTATATGTTTGACAAGACTGTGATCAGTCGACTGTAGATGGCGTTGTTACTAAATATGATTGAAAAGATCTACAACTCTATTCTCTATTGAACTTATTGCTATCGGATATGCCGTTGGGATTCCATTCTTCTTGACAAGAAATTGTGGGCTTTGTCAACGTTCATCGCTTAAGCTATTTTGCCAAATTCTGTCCTAATACTGCCGAACAGATTGTAATGTCAGTGAAGTATGTGACAGATTGTAGTTTGACAGACATTGATTAGTTTGACAGTAGCTTTTCTACATAAATGTTGCTGTAGAAACCCTTAAAATCGTTAAAAAAGTTTGAGTATCTGCTGACATCTATTGAATACATTGATAGGGACAGTTGAGGATCCTATAGTGGATTCTATAGTGCAGACTAGCAGTTCTTCAGTGGTTAATGCGTTGACTCTTGGAAACGTCTGACAAACATCTGCGAGTCAGGAACGAATTTTTCCAATGAAATGAACAGGATATTGGAACGTGTTTTCAGAAATGACTTTGACTCCTTCATTAGCTTACTGTCCAGCCTATGTTTCTGTGAAACGTTCTTTTAGTCAAGCTTTAGTAAATTGCTTCTAGTATGCCTCGTGTTATTATTTCTATATTTCGCAAATAGGTACTAAGTGCTTACTGGATTTCCCTTAAAGCAGGGGTTCTATGGCATCGGTTGGGATATTTTGCATCAATGCACCTACTGACCGACTAGAAACCATCCTCAAGTTTCGTTCGCTGGATATTTTCGTTCAAACTTAGTGCCGTCGGAATAAGCCAGCCTGATAGTTAGACAAGGCAGTCACAGAAGTCACGCGAAAATATGTCCAACTTTTTGGCATATTGGCCTATCGGACAGTGGGGTTGTCCGCCAGCTTAGCTTTTTTGCTACTTTTCCCGACCGGACCTTGTCCTCTTGCCGTACCTAGTCGTCGTTCCAGGGCAGATTGGGGTTCAAATCAGCTGCTGGCTTAGGTCCCGCAGCACTGGAAATGGGGAGCAAGAGGCTTACCGCCTTCTGTCTTTTTTCGACCCTTTGCCTTTCAGCGTGATGCGCGCTCTATCCAGAGCTTCGTATTCCCTGTCCGTGTAGGACTTGGGGTCACGCTGCTTAAGCCGTTTGATTAGGCGAATGGCATTTCTCCGCCGGTTACGGAGAGTTGTCCCCTTTACGTCTTTTCGTTCCACTTTAGGAAGCCTAGTCTCTGCGCTTGGCGGTTAGCAGTAGGCTCACCATATGATAGCTCCTGCAAGTAGGCCCTTGCATTATGGAGTCTTTTCCTTTCCAACTCCGTGAGTTCGTCCCACCTCTTTATCCCTAATCTCTTTACTGTCAGCTTGCAGTTCCTAGACCAGCTGTCACTGGTATCTAGAAAGAGGTTTTCCAGATGCAGGTCAACTGTCCCGACGCTTTCTCCGTCTGAAACAAGGAGAAGAGCTTCTTCTGTTTTATTAGCTGAATCGGTTTTTTTAAAGCTAGAAGTGCCCGATTCAGTTACACTCTTCGCTTTTTTGGATGAGTAAGGGGGGAGAAGAGGTCCATTTGTATACAGGTGGTGACTGTCACTATCTACGTGTTATCTACCTTAGGCTCGAATTTCTTGAGCGACACTTCTTCCAAACCCTAGCAACCTTTGAACTACGTCATATCAACTGTACGGTTTGGTAGTAGAAACCATAGGCAGAACAAGGGATAACCAATGGGCAAGGTACTTCTCTCTCCTATGGGTAGAACGATAGCTCTGCGGGGTTAAGCTACATAACTTTGGGGTTGCAGATTATTACCGCCCATCTATCTAACCTTCTCGTTGAAGTCATGTAAATTGATTCAAAAGTCATTCTTAGTAAATTCCTGGCAAACTGTTAAAGACTTGACTCTAGCCACCTTTCTTTAGCCATGTAAGCCTTTAAAACTCATCAACCTTTACACCAGCTCCATGCACCTGTTGGTCTTGTTAGCATCGATTTGAATAGGTCTTTCTAAAGATTTCACACGAACTGTCCTTCCAATCCGTTACATCTACCATATTCTCCAGCCAAACTAACTTGTGACCTTTCGATTAGGTTCTGTATTCTGTGATCCGCTTTTTATCGTCAGACCTCAAATTATTCGCAATTAATTGAAAGAACAAAAGACACCAGCCTTGGTTGGAGGTTCAACAAACGGTTAATTCCACCGGCCAGGTCAGACGCAACACAAAATAGAAGCCCGCCAGCCCTTAAATTGGTACTTATTCCGAACACGCAGAAAGACGCTAATGACTGAATGAGGAGCATCATAAAACCGACAAGCATCGCCACACCTTAAGGTTAGACCCATGTCTCTGGAAAAGGAACCAAATCGTGCATCTCGCCACAGAGTTAATTATAACTGTCCAATCGAGAGCCCTACGGATCCACCTGTTTGAGATACCAATTATTGAAATCGTGTATCAGTCCAGTTCGCAGCTAGATAGGCATGGTCTCGTCTGATCCAATGCACAGGAACAAGGCAAGTGTCAATTTAGTTCGTGGTGGAGCACTGGGCATGTGCATCTGCTAAAAATGGAGCATCATCAGCCACAGCGGGACGGGTAGATACTCTGTCTAATTTATGGGTGTGCTAATTAGTTAAATGTTTTGTTTTTGTTTTGTTTTTGTTTTTTGAACGAAACGCTGATGTGGAGCAACTAAGACCCATGGAGGCAGCCGGAGACAAACACCATGCCTATTGTCAGAGATAATTAGGAGATGTTGACTAATTGTGTGATGCGTCTTTGGAGTGTGGTATGGTGGAAGAGCTGACTGCGCCTTCGAAAAGGGGCGGCACAATGCCAAAAGATTTTACGTCAAATGATTTGGTCTGTTGACAGCGGATGGGTGTTGTTGTTTTTGTTTCTTCTTTTTATTTTCCTTTCGTATGTATTGTGATTTAATGGGGGGCGAAAAATATTATTATTCTCTGCTTGTTGTTGTTGTGAAATGCGGGAGAAATGGGCGGGTGGTTTCGGTGTTGAAAGATGATTTGGACGGGGATTGCTTGCTTTTACTGTACCTCAGGAGGGACCATACATTCCACTTAATCATGGGGAGTAAGTGTTTGTCCTATTTCTGCTCTAAGGCCTTTGAACTAAGGGCGTCTTCTTATAAGCCATTGTGCTAGTAATCGAAGCTGTAATTCCATCAGCGAATAGTACACTAGCTGCAGTATCGGTTGTGCTGCATGCTTCAAACTTGGGGTCGATAGTGACCGTTAAGTACTGAAATGCCCTTCTTTTCGATTAATAATGCTGCTCATATGGCTGGACATTCAATGTCCTGGTAAAGGGTATTTACTTTTGAACAAAAAATGCCCTGAATTTGCAATAGTTTGGTTTTTAAATTTGTGGCGTGCCCACATCTCAAGAATTTGTGTGTGGGCCTGCCGTGGCGCAAGTGTTTAGTGCGTTGGACTACAGAGCGAAGGATACCGAAGGATTTTCATGACCCCACCTCTCGCGAGCGTCCGACAAACATCAGAAGGTATACCTGTCATGAAAAAGCTTCTCTAATAACAAACTGCCCTGCCATTCGTGTAAAAAATGTAACAAGCATTACGCGAATGGTTGGGAGAAGCTACGCCTTGGTCCCATGTACCTGTTGCGCCAAATATTTGTATTTTGTATCCCAAGACTGTTGGTTCTAGATGGCATATTTGCTAGTTCGCTAAGGTTATTGAAATATGCTTGTCCAAGGATGGTGTATTTGGTTCTGTTGGGCCTTGGGCATTCCTAGAAGAATTGCGTCGAGTCTTCCTCTACCTCTGTGTCGTTATAGCCTCTGCAAAGGTCTGTTGTGCTGATTCTTATTATTCTAAGGTGGGCTGACGTTGAGTTGTGGCCTCTGAGGATACCCAGTTCTTTAGTTCTTTTTATGTTGCATTGGATCGAAACTTTTTTGAAGTTGTGTCATGGGGTGTATTCGCCTTGTTGTAAAAGTTGATGTGATTTAGAACTATACGGTCGTAGATCATTTGATTTTGAGTTTTCTCTAGTCATTTCATTTTCTTGAAAGCCGACATGTCCCGAATTCCAGTAGCACGTGATGCCGTGCCTCAAGCTAGGGGATATGAGATCCTCTTTCCATCTCTTGACCAGTTTTTATCTGGCAGTGATGGTGGTGATGGCTTTGATGTACGTTTGACTGTCTACGCTGTCTATGTGTTCATTGCTACGTGACTACTTAGTGATAGCGCACTATCTGATTTGTAGAAGTTGTGGGGCACTCTTTGCTGTGACGGTAAGTGTTATCGTAATAGGTTTGGTATGCTGGATAGCAAAGTGTAAACAGCTGTACATGAGGATGGGTTCAACGATGGCGATGTGCTTCAAGTTTTGGCTCATATTCTTGTCGAAGATTCAAGTACATATGTTGTTCTTCCAGTTCAGTTTTCGATCTATTCTCCACCCTAGGCACCTTGCCTTGTTTTTTAGTTGGCGCTGAACCATATTTAGTCGCACAACGTTCGAGCCAATTATTCAAGACGTTCAACGATATGACGACATAATCAGAATAAACCGGTACTCTAACCACTCTTGCTTAAACCGGGCTCTTCGGTGTTTTTATTAAACACTGTCTCTTCTCGAATTACTTTTGCAGAATATGTATACTCCAGGATGCACCTGCACCTGTTGAGCTCTGCACCATAAAAGATTACTTAGTCCAGGAGCTTTATGCTTTGTGAACCTTAGGCAGCCTAGGCTCTTTCACTTTTTTAAAAGAGTCTAAGATTTTTTATGGTCAAACCTGACGAGAGCGTCTAGCAAACCCCTGAGAGTATAATTTTCATTAAAAAGTTTCTCAAATTTCAAAATGCCCTTCAGATGGTCATTAGATAGTAGAATACTATCATTCATGAATGGTTGTGAGAAGCCGGGTCCTGGAGAAGCCATGTTGCGTCAATACATCATGTTTTACAAGGTTGCAACTGGCTCTGCGGAATCTTACAGTTTATCTGACATTCTTCAGACCTTCGTTCCGTTCCATGAAAGCTATTGATTTCAGCAGTCATTTCAATTCGTCGATAGCTCTTAAAACCTGTTTACGTGGAATTATTTCCTGAAATTTTCGAATAGTTTTCCCGAGATGAACATGAGTGTCTACAGAACCAATCTCCTTTATTACTTACGCAGATTAGGTCTGGGCTAGGTAATAGCTAGTACATCCCCTGTTGGAGTAGGAATTACTCACATTTTTACCCCCGAACTTGCAGATCTTTTACAAAGACCTGCAGAACCGACTAGAAAACTTAAAAAGTATCTAAGTTTCCAAGTAGCACATTGTCAGACAGTTTACAAAGCCCTCTGATCCGTAAATGGAAACCTCATACTTAGATGGTACAAGAGGGTCTATCTCAGTGTTCAAAGTTCTAGAGGAAATCTAAAGGCAGTTTGCGTTTCTCGCTAAGATTTCTCCTCTACATATCCTCTGTCTAATATTAGAAGTCTTTCTCTGTCCATGGAGCCCTGATCGATATTCCTAATGCTATCTCGACCCATTTTACAAACTACAGGTTGTATACTATCACCACTATCAGGTCTTAAAGTGTAAAGTGATGTTCCTCATGTAGCCTTGCCTTACAAAAATCCATCAAAACCATTCAATATCCGAACCCGAATCCAATATCCTTCCTGTTAATTAATTCTTCATATTAAATTCACTGCACCTTACCTTATAACTAGGTAAGCAGAAAGGCATTATTTTAATGCTTCCTAAGCACTTCTTTCATCCTCTCCTACAAGATGAGGGGGGTACACACACACAAACACACGCAGAAGGTAGAACAGATTACTCGTCCTTAGCCAACTCTAGCGAAACAACAATAACAATAGCTCATTGCGTCCAGAAGTTCATTAAGCAACAACATGCACCTACACTTGTTGCTCATGGCCTGGCTTCTAAGCAGTCGCGGCCCCATCTATCCATGGAACCACCCCACAACGCTGCTGCCACCAGAGAGCCCAGCCAGCGTCGTCGTCGTCATCGTCGTCGTTGTCAGTCCCAGTCGATGAGATTACTCGCAGCATGTTTACATTTGTTGTCTTCCCCGGGAAAGATAAATGACTTTGCCTGGTGGTTCCAGGTTGTGGATCTTCTTCTTTGCTTTTACGATGATTCCCGTCTACTAGTATACAGTTGCACATTCGCAACTACTACGACGACGACGACGACGACGACGACGACGATGGAGACGATGGGGACGTGTTGGGCTATGATTTACAACCGACGTCGTAGATGCTCCGGTTTTAGTTTGTTTTATGTTTTCGTATTAATGTTTTTTTTTCTCTGTTTTTAATCAGCCCCCATGTGGCGTTTATCGGGCAAATGATGCTCTGGTACCTTCCGTCGTGGCTTCTTGGCCATTTCTTAGTCGAGCCTCAACAAGACACCCCATGCAGCTGCCAAAAGACCTCTCGATGAGTGAAAGTTCGTGTAATCGCCAGAGGTTTACAAGAACGCCGCGGATACCTCCCAATGGATTTTAGAAATTTTCCTTTTTGTCCAACTGCGGGGCAATTGACTGTACAAGCTTGATAATGGCTTAAGCTGATGTAATCGGAGAAGATGATAGCCGTCTCCCTAGACAAACGGTACCTGAATGAATAAATCAAGTTTATAGGGTTATGCGTGTCTCGGAGTGGAATGTTTATTAGTTTTTCTTTAGTACAGACACTAGGTCATACTCACTTAAGTGGTAAATGTCAAATCTGAGCCATAAGGCACTAGTTCCTCGAGTTGTAAATGTCCGTGGTTCGTATAGGACTGGGTTGTGGAGGAAAAGTGCTTGAGTTCGCTATTTCTAATTCATATTATATCGGTTGACAGGAATAACGAAAAATACACAGTGTTAACCTGGCCTTTAGCAGTTCACCTTGTTTGAGGAACTCTTAAGAGAATATTATGACTCTTACGACTCGTTGAAATATTTACGAACAATGGTGAATTACTGGCTATTAAATGTTGTAATACATTGTATCCTAACCAATGCGTTGCAGTCAAGATCATAGCCTTCATAATGAAAGACCTTCATGGCAGCGCAGTCAGCTTGTTTTGAACAAGCACAAGGTGCCACCATAGAAAGGCACTTAACTGCTACAGAAGGTAAATGGTTTAGAAAATATCCGTTGGATGTCTGAAACGGACATTAATCGGGCACTTATGTTGGCTTATAACCATTTTCTGGCTACAGCTTAAAATATGTACAAATGTTTGAAGTGACATGTCCATGGAACCCAAAGCTAAGCTTCTCCTACTGTTTACTGTCATTTCATGCTTTTCAGGACAGATTTACTCTCGGATCTTTGTCAGACGCTCGTGAGAGGCTGAGTCGTGTAGAACATTTAGGCATTATCTGGAACTCGAACCTCGATGTTCTGGATCAGTAGGTCGACCCACTAACCTCTAAGGTACGGTGTCCACTTGCTGCAGTCGGCCATACTTATTGATCCGTTTTTGTCCTTAGTTCTGACCAATGCGGGCTCAGGCATAGCTCGTTGGAAACATAAGCTTCTTTTCGTTGTTTTACGAGGACGTTATGGGCTATAGTGGAAATGATTCCAATAGGGCTAGTCGTGCTGTATGGCATGAAAGTCTTCCCAAATTTATTATTATTAGTAGTACATGATTCTTTCTAAGCTTGTGGATCCTTATTAGGTGGCTTTAACCAGTCTGATCTTCTCGCAAATCGGCAATCCTCGAAATGGACATCTAAGATATTTCCCATATGGTGGCCGCTGCCGTCAGAACATGTTGATCTACTATTCCTTTGAGTTTCCAAAGATTAGTATTGACAAACTTGACTGTATTGACGGCCTCTGTGACTTCCGCTCAGAAAATTCTCCTACGTTCGTACAGCGTAACTGGAGAGGCTTCAGAAATGACAACTACGAAAAAGATTTGATTTTCAGAAAGGTTCGTAGTTAATATCTCTAAGCACGTCCTTAGTTGCAGAGGTTCTAATATCTGCCGGCGAGCATGGTACCTTGTGGTAGATGCGCCACCTCAGCCAATGCAGAGCTGGACATTCACAGAGAATGTGCTCAGATGATTCGTCATCTTCTGAGCAGAATCTGCATTCTATGTCTGGGCATAGATTGAGTTTGTTGAGGTGATAGCTCAGGCCGCGGTGACTCACCAGCTTCCTAATGTTTTCTTTGTCCAAACTTAGGATTTCCTTATAGGAATATGGCTTGATTAACCTCTTGGATTGTCGTAACTCCGGGACATTTTCCCAGCGGGTTAGACGAAGTTATGCTGGGCTGTGGCATTAGCCCAGTTCACGCCACAGCCCTGGCTAGTTCATCTGCAGATTCGTTGCCTGCAATCCCCGGATGACCTGGAACCCATCCGAGTACCACTACTACTACTATTATGTCTAGCAAAAGATTGTAGTGCATCGTAACAGCATTTAACTGCTAAGGAGTCCATTAAGTTGGACGACAGAGCTCTGAGAGCTGCCTGACTATCTTACTAAGGTTTAATCTGGCGCAGATCTCAATGGCATGGAATTCAGCCTGGAAGACCGTGGGACACATTCCGAAAGGTATTGAGACTCCAGAGTCCATCTTTGATCCGTCTGTGAACCATATCAGACCTATAGACATCAGACATCATTGAAACTCTGAAACTCTTGGAACTCGAATTGGGATTCTTAAAAATATCAATTTATCGGATTCTGAACAAACATTTTTGATGTCAAAAAGTGAGTTCACGGTATGTTCCAAAGTAACCTGATACACGGCCTTCCACTCTCTTCGATTCCGTGTACGCTGCTTCCAGTTGTACACGTTCCTTAAAACGTAGGTTCGATCTTCCATGTCATCTCCTCTTTCCTGGAACATTACTGTCCATTCGCTCGATCTGGCCCAGACAGTGTATTCGACGTATTTTGGCTTTTCGGACTACATCCAGATCTTGGTACAGCTCATAGAGTTCGCGGGTATATCGCCCAAAATCTGCTAATTTTTCCTGCTTATCGTGCAGTACTCGTTTTGTAGAGCATGCATTTCGTCATCCGAGTTAGAAGTTGTCAGGAGACGAGCTGCAGTCTAGACTGTAGAGTAACCTTCGAATTATTAGAGAAAGATTCCAAGGATTTGATAGCCGTTTGACTATTTGAAAATATGGGTCAAGATAGGACCTTTTAAATCGCCATTAATTCCGCCTGGAATATGCTACAATGATTAGGAAGACGGAAGGAGAGTAGAGGTCTACGATTGAAATAATATCAAAACTGTTCAGATAGAGGCTGCTTAGTACGGTTTCGACCCACTTTCTCAGTTCATCGACTGGTTCCCAAAATACCCAAAAAAAAAATAGAAAAATATTTCCGACAAATGTCAGACGCCACTGCTAATGATTAAAAACACTGATGAGGCATGTTGATGGCGATCAAAATTCCTTCGAACAACATCACACAATTCAATTAGCCTCGTGCGCCATATTGTATATATACATCGCACGCATCGTGTAGCCATTGAGCTTGATGGCTAGCTGTCGATTTGTGACAATGGCGCCATGACATATGTTGAGTGGCCATTACGCCTTGACGACGTACCATAAATTAGTCCGAAAATAAGCTTGAGACACGTCCCCTCTTAAGTGAGCAGAGCAGCACCATTTGGAAAACCACTTTCCATAGGTCGGACTGGGTTCACCTTCTGTATCTCAAAATAAAGTGAAAAGTGTCAGAAGCCGACACACAAACACAAAACTTTTATTCGATATACATATGTAGATGTGCGACACGCATTTTGATGGTTTTATTGTGACAAACACGCGTGGCACGCACTTAAAATGCTATCGCTGCACCAAAGTGGTGGCGCGATGATGAGGTTCCGCCCCCTTAATTAGTAAGCGAGTGACCCAGATTTCTGTGTGACAAGGGATGACACACCCTGCGAATGCAATCAGCTCTCCAGGTGGTTAGGTCATCTGTGGGTGATGCAGCACCGCGCTGGCTAAATGGATTTGTTTGTTTAATTGCATTCGCAGGATGCATCTCTCGTCAGTTGTGGTCTAAGTGGATGCTGCTGCAGTGGCTCCACATTCCGTCACATACGAAGCATGCGTGGAAGATGAAGTCATAAATAAGCCAAGCAACAACTCCCTCAAACTTTTTGGGCCAAAATCCTCACGTACTCGCAATAAAGGTGCGCGCTGGAGATGTTAATAAATAAAAAGACAAAAAGTGAACCGAAATTTCTCTTTTGGATTTGGGACAATTTCTTTGTGATTCGGTGACAGATACAGTTTCTCTTCCTCGGTGCTCGGTGGTACGTGATTTGTACCGTGTCGTCATGTGTGCTACCTGTTATCTGCGTTACAGGTGACTTAGGTAACTCGCCCCAAACCCTCGACGATCTGATAAGAAAGTGAAATGCGTGCAGAATCATCATCAAAATGCCTGGCACGTTTGTCTCATTGTATGTCTGTCTATGGCCGAGAGGGGAAGAGGTCCACAACAAGGACACTGTGGCTGGTGAATTATTGTCCTGACATTGTTTTCATTGTTACAGTTCTTTTTCCTCTGCTGGCTTCGCCTAATTGTCGAGGAATCCATTTCCATTTTGAAGCGTCTATATCAATTAATCTTAGAAGTTGATGGCTGATGGTTGCTGGTTGCTGGTTGTGGTGTTTCAGGACACATCTCCATCGTTGCTATCAAGATCGACATCTATCCGGCGCGCGGGGTGTATTGTTGTGGTTGTTCTTACTGCACGGTCGTGCTGCTACAATAAATTGACCCATTGATGCGTCGGATGATAAAGATGATGAGAGATGCTCCAGTATTATGGGTGGTGTAAGCAATTCCGGGTAACGTACTTACTGGCCAGGAGCGGTGGTAGACCTTGTTTCTCGGGAATAGTAGGAGAGTAATTGATTTTTTTTTCTCTGAATGATGGAGACTAGTATTCCTTTTTATTTTTGTGTTGAATCGGATGTGCGATGAGGGATGAATGTTGATTAGAGGAATTCTGTAGGAGGGTGAACCAGCGCTGCTGGAATGCGGATGGTGGAGTTGTTAATGTGAATTGGTATAGAACTTTGTTCAGAGGAACACGATGTGTGAATGGTATCTCGTCGGGGAATCGTTAATCACGTCAATGGATTGCGACATATTTTTTTTTGTTTCATTGGAATTGGAGCATAAAGACAAGCCTCGATGGGTCGTCTCGTGGAAGGCCTTTAAAGGTAGGGTGTGGCGATATTTCTATGAAATAGGAGCAATCGTGCCCTTTAAGGTGGTCGAGGAGAGATTTTATTAACTTAATGTCAAAACCTTATAGTCTTTAAGGTCTTGAAACAGTCTCTTTTCATAATCACGGGGATGGTTGGTTTAAAGGTCTAAGTAGACACAGTCTAACCCCTATGTACCCTCTGGCGCTAGGTATGTAAAAAATGTATTTATTGCTCGCAGACACTGCAATTTGTTCATCCAAAGTCGGGCATAAGTTGCGGAATACTGGCAACAAACATGTCAGTTGATTTTAGATCAAGCCAGAAGGACAGGTACAACGCCTAACGCCATGCATATGGGCATGTCTACTTAGGGAAAAACGTCTTTGCATTGTGCCACCATCACATTTAATGCTAGGATATGGATGACAGCCTGACTGTCGATAGAAATGCCAACGCTTCGGATTGTTGGCACAACATCGGTCCTTCACGGTTCCCCCAAAAAAAAAGTCCAAAGGGGTAAAAGCACAGCTCTGAGGCGGTCAATTGACATCGCCAAGACGGTTGATAACACGATTTGAGAATTTGGTGCGCAAAACATCGATTGTGGCATGGGCTGTGTAGCATGGCGCGCCATCCTGCATGAACCAGAGGTGGTCCAAATTCATGTCTTAACGGCGGTTGTTCCCAGTCTTATTTTCTAAGAAAAATGGTTCAATGATGCCACCACTCCACAATCCGCATCAAACTGTCACTCTCTGTGGATGCATGGGCTTCTCGATAATAACGTGCGGGTTTTCCGAGCCATAGATGCTGCAATTTGGTTTGTTAACGTAGCCGCCAAGATGAAAATGCTTCTCGTCAGAAAATATGATTTTTCGCCCAAAATCGTTGTCCAATTCAAGCTGCTCTAAGGCCTAAACTGCGAAGCTATAACGAAGCGGATGGTCGTGCGCCTTCAACGTTGAGTCAATTGGACTTTGTAAGCGAATAATCCGAGATCTTTGTGCAGAATCCTCCTCGGAGCTGTTGAGATCGATAGCGAGCTGATGTTCGTGAATTGAGTTTAACACTATCGTCAGCCAGATTCTCGTCTGTGCGCACCATATGTCGACGGGGACGATGTGTGTTGTCCACTAACATACCAGTCTCACGAACTTTTTGCACGAACTTGCGTACAGCAAGCGCAGTGGGTGCTTTATTTCGGCCAAAACTTATTTTCAAATAGCACACTGTTTGGGCTACACAGCACTCACTTTGGAAATAAGTTTTCAATATTTTCCAAAGTTTTTCAAGTGTAAACCGACTCATTTCCTTCCGCGGAGGTATGATACTGGCTTTCTGTCAAGATTTCGAGATTTTGGGTCATTATCATGTTGGTAAACCTAACTCAGTGGTTTTTCCTCCCCAGCGTATGGCACCATTACGGATTCCAGTATGTCCCTGTACTGAAAACGATCCATAATACCACTAATCTCATGTATTGGTCCACATCCCTCACCAGAAAAACTTCTCCACACCATAGTTGAGCCTCCTCCATGTTTCACGAATGTACGACAATGTCTTGGCTGAAGACGTGTACCCTTCGATCGTCTAACATGAATACCTGCATCAAAAGCAATCAAGTTTAACGAACTCTCGTCCTTTTCCACTTCAAATGGTTTCTTGCGAATTCCAGTCTAAGAAGCGATTAGCGTTAGCAAAGTAATCAAAGACTTCCTAGAAAATTGAAATGGTACCTTTCTTGTGCATGCTTTGCAGTGAATAAAGGCTTTTTTCCCTCGTCGAAATGCACAAAAATCGGTTTCTCTGAAACGCCTGCGTACGGTGCTTGCTTTCAATTGAAAGATTGAATTCAGTAACAATCGTTAAGGATCGTTAAGGATCATTTTCTTAATTTGGCGATCGGTTCGAAGTGTGGTTTTTCTGAGACGTCCCCCACAGTGAATGTTTTCGACCCGACTTCCGTTCCGAAACCTTTTTACAATGTCACACACTGTCGATGATGGCATTTTATACTTCTTGGCTACAGATTTTTGTTTTAACCCTGCCCTAAACTCCGCTACCGCCTGATTGGTAACCACACCACTGTATTTATTTTTAACTATTTTATTAGTAAACAAATTGAAGACACCTGACCTTTGAGGTTTAGTTAAGTCTATAGCTCAATTCAAATGACAGCAAAAACCGTTATCAGCAAGTAAAAGAGAAAGGAAATACAGTCCTTTAGAAAATCCGGTATGTTTTGCACAACACTGTAGGTATTTATCCGTAGTCCAACATACTAACTAATTTTAGAAAATCAAGATCTAAATTCCTGATCAAACTAGGACAGTACAGAGGCTGACTGACGTACTAGAATGTGTAGATTCCTCTATGTTCTGATGGTTACTTCTGTTGCGCATGACTGAGAAAGGTGTTGAATGTTTAGTAATTTTATTTGTTTTTGCAGTTTCAGAGGTCCAAAGACTAGGCGATAAGTAAGAACTGTGATCCCACTTTGAAGCCCCTCAGCTCATAGTACATCCCTACGACAGTTGCCAACTTTATCGCCTTACTTTCCGTTTCAGTGTCAACTGTCAACCCACTTGGACTACTGAGGTAGCTCGACCAGTTCATCTTCTCAGTCATTTCTATTCATTTTCTTGTCGTGTCAAATGTCCAAAACCAATTTTAACCGGAAATATGTATAGCTACGGCCCTAATCCCATGGCATGTTACACCAAAACTATAAACGCACTTCCAGCACGGGCATCAAAAAAAAAAAAAAAACGAATAGAGACCTCGTGGTCGTACTAATCAAACTATTCCCACCGGGCGCTCATCTCATCAATATCCATTCCCATTTCGAATCCAAAAAAACCGCAATTACTTTAGAAATTTTCAGTCATTTAACCGCCATTTAACTATCCAAACTGTTGTTCTCCCTCCTCCCTGCGCTGGCTCTTCCTCTGATCTAATTTGGTCAAAGAAAACAGAAGAAAAACAACAAATTAAGCGATCGAGAAAACAATCACCAGGAGAATGAGAACATTCATATTCTCCCTATTCTCCTCCAGACATACAATCGTACCGCGAGATGGTCTAAGAGACCGCTTTTTTGTTTCTGCCGCCACCGACCACAAATTGCCCTCATTAAGTGCACGTTACACTCCGAAGCGCCTTAAGGGGTTCAAGGAGAAAAATTAAAGAAAGAAACCTGCTTCCATGGACCATCGTCTATGCATTTCAACCGACATTAGACGACCGCCATTCAGACACAACCTCTAATTAGTGGCGATCCATTGAATTTCGTAAGAATTCCTTTGCGAAGGTCCTGCTGCTCAGACGGAACCTGCCATTGGCCCTGACACTTGTCAAAATATGAAAATAAATATTAAAAATCCATTTACACTCAAATCTTAATCGATAATCGGCCTTTTCATTGTCTGTCTGTCGGTTGGACGAAGGTCCTGGTTTTCATTGTCATTTCTCGATCGCATTATGTCACGGAGATTTGCGAAACTTCGCATCCTTTTTTCTCTCGTTGGGATACCTGCATCTAATCAGCTTTACGTTCGGAGACAATAATGGCAAAGAGGACTGTCTAGGATTTGGCCACCTTTTCTTGGTTTGTAATTAAAAATTCTAAGCGTGTCTGCGGATTATAATGCAACCAATGCCGGAGTGTGGTTTCTGCGAAACAAGAGTCTTTGTTGATCCTTTCTGATCGGATTTTGGTAAACAAAAAATTTTTTTTTCTGTGTTGTATCACCGTCTGTCTTTGATCGCATGGAGTGATTAGAAACAACTTTCCTTCAGAAAACACCTTTTTCGGTTCGAGGGCTTAGACTGGTGAGCGGATTAGAGTGACTTAACCCTCGCCGAAGGACGAATGCTCTTTTTTTCTTTTTTTTTTTCATCGATGGATGGAAATATTATTCTGTTGCGCATTTGAGAGATTTTGATGGATTTTTTCGTGTAAATCCATTAAAACTGTGACGGGGCCAAATTTGACAACTTGTCAAGATATTGAGGTCCTAATGCGGTTAAAAGGATTTCTTCTTTTCTATTTTTATCGATCGAAGATTGTGTTCAGACAGTGGAATTATGAGTGGGATTTTGAGGAAATGAGCGATAGATGACGTAAGCCAGGTGGAAGGAAATTATGTCAATTAGGGAAGATATTACAGTTTCAGCTGCACGTCCTTGTATGTTAGTCATTCTAGTCTCCTTAATGTACTTCACGACATATTTCTTAAATTTCATTGAAATCTATACTGGTTTTGTATGTCACCTGCTCCTTCACGAGAGTTGTGTAGGTCGAATTAGAAAGACAGCAGTTCACTATCATGTCTTTAGAGGACTTGATGTCAAAAAGAAACGAGAGGTCAAGTGCGTAAAAGTTCAGAAACCTGTATGTTTATGCAGTATCCAAGGCAGTTTATGAACCCACTCTCAACAGTCTCGATCTAAGTAAGTCTTTTGCATAAGATTTTTCTGACAGAAGTCAAACTTCAAAAGAAGTGAGTCGGACTATCAAGAAACAAGAAAGTATACTGTACGCCGACCGTAAGGAACGACGTTCCCCAAGGTTCCGTACTATGTATGTCCGATACTGTTTTGTGTCATGTGTTTTGGGATTGGCAATCTTCTACTGGTGGTCTCTCATGTGGGCCATATAGAAAGAAGGTGCAATCAATACGTTAAGAATATGTAGAGACCTCCACTTCTAATTCAGAAGAAGTAAGTGTTGTTCCATTGCCCGTGGTACGAAGAGTGTACCTATTTTCTGGTGGAGAAACTGAAAAGGAAGATGATATTAAAATCATCACGAATTCAGCATGACCCCCAATGGAATACCATGCAGGACCTATAAGTGAGTGAAACTTAAGCCTACAGTCCATTTTGCAATGAAATCCTTGATCGCGACAAAGAGGATGGTTTGGATACACAAAGATTCAAATATTTGGCGGAAAAAGTTCAAGCGACACAGGACCTAACTTCTTATAACCGTGCATGTTCTGTGTATTACATTCTTTACACATAAACTCCAACGCTCTAATCACTTGACCTACGGCGCTCATGGATTTTATTCCTCTAAGACTCGCCTTACATTGAAGGTATGTACATACATTTATGTAACTTTCCTTAAAAGATGACCAAACGAACAGACTCTTCGAAACCTGGTGACAGCAGATTAGATGCTTCTCAGGGGCAGACAATTACCTACACGTAGTTACTGATATCAATAGCAAGTCAATAGGAACAGCGTCTCTTGAATTAAAAGTCCGGCAGGCGAGCACTTTAGTTTTCGTTCTAAACGTATTAGGCCCAAGTAATGACGATTCTACTCTGCAGAGGAAAGGTGTTTAACGCCGTATGGTTTTTAAAGAATATCAGGCCCGATGTCCTGCACTACATGATCTCTTTACGACCTTTACTCATCGATGACCTCTCGATGACCTCACGCTGCAACCTCTGGAGTACCACAATAGTGTATCCTATGACCCGATCTATTTTTTGCAAATTTTTTTTTTTACATTTCATAAGCAAATGCCATCCTATTGATACTTCTGGCTCTTAGTACGAAGTCCTATAAATAGTTCACAAATCGTCCTACTTAAACTAAGCGACTTTTCTTTTCCTCAGATACTACAAGGACATGAAATGAAATTGAAAGTATGATAGGGAGTACGATGAATAAAATTCTTTATTCCAAGAAACGATGAAAGTTGAGTCAACTTGCTAAGATAAAATTTTGCTAAGCAGTGAAACAAATGTAGTTTTGAATGTCCTTTGGATCTGAAATGGGGTTAAGCTCTCTTTCTTGTTATAAATCGTATTTCTGTCTTCTCTTTCTTTTATGGTAATCGAGGAGTTTAGCATTTTATGCGACGTGGTTGGTGTTTTGCCATCGAAGGATAATTGGTTTTACTTAAGATTTTTCTGTGGTTAGTGTACAAAGGCATAGACTGTTTGTTTGTTTGTATTATTATTGAAGTATTGATTGGACTTTTTTTTTCCTTCCATCTTTCTCCCAACAGATGGCAATGCAGATGCTCCATATTCATATACCCAGAAAATCATGTCCCAGCCAAGTGGAAATGGTCTTATGATGGCAGAAACAAGGCAGTTCCTTTAGTCATCGACGTTCAATGGTTGTATGGATTAAAGAAGATTATGACACCTAGGACTCATATTCTATGCCCATGAAAAGGATTAACAGGTGAGTCTATTGTATTCGATGCACACCTCAGAATTAAAAATTTATTGATTGTCAGTTAGTTGATCCTTACAATCGGCGGTTCATATGCGATAGATAGGATTAACCCTAACGAAGAGCGTGAAATGTAAACATTTTTCAGAGAGAATTTGTAGAAAAATAATTGAGCTTAGGCCTGTTTGTAACTTTTGGCGCTAGTTTCGGGATATATCTTTCAAGTAGGAAGGTTAAATTGTAGGATGTACATACATATGTAGTTATAAGGGAATTTATTTCACCTCGCGTGGGAACAAACTTCACATTTTGAGGATTGATTTGTATCTACTCGAAACTTTGCCATTCTAGGAATGTGAATTTATTCCGCATTAAACGTTCAATAAACTCGCATTTGGATTAAATGTGGAAATGGGTCCAGGAATCGAGAGGTTTCCTACAGACACGCCTACTTATGAAGAATAAATTACGAACTTTCATAAGTTTTCCTTGAAACCTGTTTTGTGCCAGCCAGTGCATGTTAGTTCAGTGATAGTATTTGTATCCTATTTCTGTCCATTTTTGGTTTTACTTTTCAATTTTCCAATAAATTTAATCGATTTAGCTGGGTAGTTACATTTTAGTTAGATTTTCTGGAACTTTGCTCAGTACCTTCCTTTGCATCCTGTCATTTCGCCTCTTTTTTCGTCCGCTTCTTGGTCTACTATCATCATGTGTCGTGTCGTTATGGTTAACTGTATCCTCATAGAAATCTAGAGTTTGCTTAATTTTTGCCACCGTCTTGGCTAAGTTTTAAGGTTAAAGCGAATCCCTTGAACGTTCGTTTGTCACTACTTTTTGGGCCTAAATTTTGAAGTGCCACGCCTACACTTTGAAAGCTCCACTATTTTGCTTGAAATCGAAGATTTTTATTAAGACCAAATATTTAGATATTTAGATTGTCTACAATTTGTTCATACATCTTACATAGCCACGCCTACTTTTTGGGAGTGTTTTCTTAAAAAAACTGATTTTGTTAGACTTTTGCATATAACATCCTCAAGCGATTGACGTTATCGTTGTGATTTAAAATAAAGTGGACGACTGGGTTGTACGTAGTTGCATCTTAATGCTATAAGGAGTCAATTTTTGGAGCCTTGGGTATCACCATGTTTGTCTGTTAAATGATCGCATTTCGAGGAGGATGTTTAAGGTTCAAATCTAAGATAACATCAAAAGCTTATTTGTGGCTCTACCTCTCTCAAGCATTTGACAAATATCCTGTTGACTGTTGAAGAAGATTCCAAAAACAAAAATTGTCCATGTTCTTCGGATACGGCACTGAACAACCATAACCTGAATACTTGTGGTAAGGTAGGCTCTGTTCTTATGGACACCTCATGCCAAGAATTTGTATTTATATTTAGTGCTGATTTGATAAGGACTTTGTTGCTTTTTTGACAAGGAAGTCGTGCAGGAAGTCCGGTTCAGGACCAGATATGAAGGGTTTAAACCAACTGGGAACTGTATCCCCTGTTGAAAGATGTGTAGTCTATCCAGAGAGCTTGATTGACGTCAATATATTACGCTTGGCTTCTTGGAGCGAATATAAAACCACATGTGTTTTTCAGTCCCAGTTCATGGGCCGAATACGTTGGGAAATACCTTATCCACCAATTTAATCGAAAATAGTTCATTCGCCACTTGAACAAGTCGGCGTAGAATAAATCGGTTGATAGTTGCCCTTAATGGGCACCAAGAGTCCCATCTCATCACCTGCATACCTACAGGTGGACCCGTTTCGCATAAGAACCACAGACAGCAGGATTCATAAATCTAAACCTTCCTCCGATTTGTATACACGAATATTTCACCGCCTCCGTCCAAGGTGTCAAAATTGCTTTCAAATTAAAGTATCCAGCTGCGCTTGACAAAGATTGCATCCCAAAAAAAAAATAACGAAAATAATATGTATCTCATCACTGAATTAATGAGGTCCAATTTGAGTGCACGCCGCCACACTACCCTATAATTTGTTGCAAGGGTATTTGGGACTCATCCTGTCCTTACCTTGATCCGCAACCATAAGCGGATATAAAACAAAAGGAATTCGCTCTCTCGCTCTCAAAAATTAGTTGTCATCAATCAATTATATAGTGTGGACCTCAACAGAGTGGGTGTAACAGAGCCGACTGACTCACAATCAGAGTAGGAAACGAACCTGGAACTGTTATTATTTCTGGCGCCTTCGAGTATTACACTCGGACCTAATTAAATGTACGGCCGGCCGGCCGGCACACACAGGATCCTCATGGTTCGGGGCGAAAGAACCGAACTGGATTAAATCGAGGTTTTCATTTCATTCAACGATACGAGAGTCTGTTTGCGGCTGCCTGCAAGTAGGATCACTATCATTTATCACACTCAAAATCCGGCCGAAGGGATGTGTGTAATTATATCGGTGAGCGCGTCCCAGTGCAATGGCAGTGGAGAAGGACACCTTCCAGCCAGGCTTGGGTTGCACAAATTGCTTTTGAAAGCAGTTTTGTCACTGCTGATCACACCTGCTCGCACTTAATCACTGGGGAAAATATAAAGGCATTTTCCTTTCTGAGTAGATAATTAGTATCCCAAGGGGACTCGAGACTCTAGGCTAGATGATGAGTAGTTGAAGTTTGCAATTAGACGAGTGGCTTGTGGTCAAGCGTGAGAGTGCATCTGCAATTGATTGTGGGATGAAAATCGATTAGATTACTGCTTTGTGTTGAACAGGGTGATGAAACGAGGCTAATGGTCTGACAACGAGGTAAACATCGTTAGGATTCGACTTGGGTGAGATACCACATCTCGGCCAATTGAACAGATATATGGAAAAGTCAACTGCTCTTGGGTATCATTGCCCAAAAATAAACCTCACCACCCAAAATTTAAGGCAACACTTTGACCCGATTTCAATGCTTTCCGCATTCCAACACTGGTACACACTTCGGGGCTAATTAACTTGTTTATGTTGGGTGTCCTCATAATCCATTGGAATAAATTCTCAACTTGTCTGTCGGTGTATAGCTGGTGGTAGCCACAACCTCCCTCGAATTAGAGTGATGGCTAAGCCCACTCAAATCAATTAACCTGATTAGGAGTGGAAGAAATAAAACCGCTTTAGATATGCGTTCAGTGACTTTGGGACTACAACGAGTACACGAGCTACGGCCATTATGATAGTAGAAAGGTCATTCCAATCAATTTAGTCACCACTGGAGGCCGTTCTAATGCTGCATACTGCTTGCTTAAGAAGGAAAAATTAGCGGCAGATGGAATGTTATTTTGGATTTTGTTTTTTCTTTCAAATTGTATCCCACAGCTAATTGAATAGGGAAAGATACTATTCAAAGAAGTGGGCTACAGTAGTCAGCAGAAGAAACTACGGTCGATGGACATAAAAGAAAGTATTTTTGTGACCTTAGTACATTGTGGGACTGAGTTTAGGTCATATGGACTTAACAGAGATAGTCTATTGCTAGGCATTGATCCTGATATTCATTATTTAGCCGATACGTTGGATATGTATCGATGGATTGGTAGGTTTTACTACGACTAAAGCTGCTGAACATCCAGCCGCATTAAGGAGCCTTAACATATCAGATATTAGGGAATCCGGTGTTTCGTCTAACAAGAGATATCATTTTATATTTCCAATTTTTTGACCTCAGCTCTTGTCCCAGCTGGACCTTAAGCATGGCCAAGATCTTTATGTACAATGCCATACAAAGTGGTTGTGGATAGATCCAATTTTTGGGATCCTCTCTATATGGACATGCTTTGTTTTGAGTCGTGAGTCTTCAAATTTCGAATTTTTTGACAAAATTTTCTGCAGATGCGCGAGAAGGCATTTGATGCTGATCAAAACCCGTGGAATTTACGAAACGTTTCCGCGAACGTCAGACCATTTTTTGAGTGAATTTACACTATTTCAACACGCTATCCGAGTATATTTAAAGTCATATTTCCAAACTTCTTAGTTTTCGCTTATGAAAACTGATCAAAACCATAGGTGTGTGTTAACAGTTCCAGAATGGCGTGAAATTTAAAGTGACACCACTTGTTGGATGACCCTTTAGTAAATCTAGGATTCTGCTGCATGCCTTTACTACGTTCCTCTTTCAAAACGATGTTCGCCTTTCAGTTTACCTTCTATAGTAAGGAAGGTATGCATGTATCATAATTTATTCAAAATTTAGAGCTCCACTTGTCAGGAGCGAAAGTACACTTTTTCTGGTTAATAAGACTATCTGTACCAAGATTAAATTTGCAAGTTTTTCAGACCACCAGTGGAAACCTTAATGCCACCATGGGACTACCACATGCTCCTCTCCTTCTACCCGTGGTCACGCGACACTATCGTCAAACATTTCAAGGTGAAGAAGGGCTGCTCTGCACTTTGTTCTCACTCCCGTCTTTGCTGTTCCTACATACATGTGTGTTACCTTGTCGCTAACTGCTTCCCAAGCATCTTCTCTGCTCATCATCTGCTTTGTGAAGTTTTCTAGGTAATAAGCCCTCGCTCAGTTGGACTGTTGGACAAAAGAGGTTGTCGTTTGTGTCCAAACCTATCCAGGTAGGCTCTGAATCATCCATGTCCTGCCAATGCTTTACTGTGTCACTCAGAGTGAGACCATATCTCCTCCCATTCTTTCAGACTTGTCCTTGGTGAGACTCTAGTATCACTTCGACTCATCGCTTTTGGGGTTGGCGTAGTGGCATTATATCTCATTTTCGGTTCTTTAGGAAAAAAGTCTAGCCAAGACACTACACCTACCACGTCACAATAAGTTGTCTCAGTTTGCTTTCTGTATGATTTAGGCTTCATGGCATCAGTCTATATTTGAAAACCCTAATCTTCGCCAGAACATCAGCTGCCATTACTGCCTTTCAGCTGAATGCTGCAGGTACTGCTTTTAGGTTAGCCGCTCATATGTTGTAATGCCAAGGTTTGGAAACTACGATTACTCTTATAGTCTTTATGACTCGTCTGCTATTTATGTGTTAAAGTTAGATTCCCATGCGTCCTAGGCAGTTGTGAACAGTCATGCTCCAACTCGTCAACTTGACTTTGGCCACTTCAACAACTGCTAAGTCATCGGCGAAGCAAATTCTCGTGATTTTAAGTCTGAGGACGTCATCATACATTACATTCCACAGTAGGGGACCAAATACGAAGCCTTGAGGGACACCGCCTGTGAGGATTGTGTTCAAGTAGTTTTCTGTCTCCATTTTTCCAAGTTTTGGGCTTTTATTAGAATGAATCCATGGTAGATGTGAGATCAATAAGTTCGTAGACCTTTGTGACAGAAGTCAACGCTCCGTACTTAAGTAAGTCCACCATTCGTTTTCGCTATTCCAGGTGACAATGCGTGGAGGTCACTGATTCGTTCTCCCTCAGATTAGATCTAAACGTGACCCACGGCATTTTGCCGAAGAACAAGACAGAAAGGTCATCAAGGTCCTTGACATTCAGCCAATGACTTACAGCAATAATTTAAAAATTTGTCACTCAAGGTACCCCACTGGGATCTTCTCCACATAAAACTAAATCCAACTCCAAGCACTTTTCCCAACTTCTCAAACAAGCTGTTGACCTTTTTTAAAAAAACAAAAAAAAAAAACTAAATAACAGATACTCTCATCACATAGTTAGATCATCTACCAATATTGTCCCATAAAACACGTTAACTTGCATAAAATTATGACCATCTTGGACTCCTTATCGGCAGCACATTTATTATTTCCAAATAACTCCCCAAGAGACCACCCTGTTGTGTTCCAGTGTTGGATTCATATTTCAGACAAATATTCTCACATCATAACAATGAAAACCGGTATTGACGCTTTCAGCAGAAGACGTTGTTCTGGCCATAAACTATCGCAACATCATATTTTACATTTGCCCCTCCTCTGGTCCACCATTTTCCTTTTTGGTCTGTCCATTCATTCATAATGGATCCAAAGCATCTCTCCGGTGATAGACCATAAAACACACTTTTTTATGGCCATGGAAACACACTTCTGCCGAAACAGACGATTCCTAAAAAAATTAAAAAAAAAATATTCGTTACACTCTGGATCTGTACATATGTACATCCCAACGACCTTAGGGTAGGTTCCGTCACCGTAGTCGTCGTCATCGTCGTCGTTGTAGTCGTCGTCCGGAGTAATTGCTTTTATTCCGTGGACACTTTTAATGGGTTTCTGTCTCATAAGCCACATTTATTTTGAACGCGTTTGCGGTTGTTGCTGGTGCTGTTGCTGCTGGAGCTGCTGGTCGGTTGCCGTTTTTTAAAGATTCACTCACTGGAAAACGAATTCAGAAATTGTTGTTGACCAGTCGCGTACAATTTAATGGCTTACACTTTTTAATTGCTCACAAATTTTATGAGTTGAAGTTGCGCTTTGGTGATAATGGAGATAGACCGCCGCGTCGTGTCGTGTCGGTCGGCCGGGCCGCGGTTTGTGTGGCGTGCGATTATTCAAAAGAGGCGGCAATTAATTTGTATTTCATTTTGATGAGGTAATGCTGAAGGTCAGCACTTTGGGATGTCATATCTGATGGGAGGTGTTCATGGAAGCGGTTAGGATACTTCCGCTTCCTGGTATGAGGTGGTATGCTACCAAGTCAGGGTGGTCGTAAGGTATCAGTCGGCCGTCGCATTCAAGTCCTGATCGCTGTTTTTAGCAGATTTTGTGGAACCACTGGCTAAGAGGTACAAACATACGAATATAGTATTGACCGACATCAACATGTAACCGATTTCTTGAATTTAAAGCCAACATAACCATTTGTTCGAATAGCCTGTCGGTAGAGTTTTTCGAACATAGGGTTAGGGTTAGGTTCGTGGGTAGGGGACTATAGTGATACCCATAGGTCCCTTGCCCATTGGTAAACCCTAATCTTAATTTGCTGCCAGTGGATCACCAAACCATCCGGTGGATTTGATGAAGTTAAAAATTTCGCTAATTGGTCCATATGATGATTCCTCAAGATCACAGGAGAAGTGACGCCCTGGTAATTTAAATCTAAGTCATCAGAGAAAGTGGATTGAATCCTCATTGACATCCTCGTCTTCGCATCCCCGACATAAATCTTCACCCTTGAGTCTTAGTTTTCAGGACAGAAAGGGATTTCATGTCCTTTTGCATAATTCGGTCGGTCCTTTTATTGTTAAAGCAAGGCCATAGGCTTCTAGTAGTCACACAGGTGTCTAGAGAGGATCATCTTCTATTGGCTTCCTACTGGCCTTAATCCATTCCTCTTTCATCAGTGTGCACCGAGGTTGAGATAGATTCAGAGCCTTTCCTTGCCAATTCGTCTGCCTTCTTATTTCCTGGTATGCCATCGTGTCCAGGGACTCAGCAGAGGGCAACCTTGTGCTGTGTTCCAAGAACCTTGAGTTCTTCACAACAGCACTTCACAAGCCTGGATTTTATTTCAATAGCAGTAATCGCTTTTATTGGCGCCTGGGTGTCGATGAAAAAGGTTATACTTTCCTTCATCACAGTTTCACTGCCAGCTATTGTCACTGCTAAGACCTCCGCTTGGAAAACACTCATGACGAACATGGAGATGACGTCTTTTTAAAGTGCACGCACTTAGTCGTCAGCGAAGATTGCAGCACCAGCTACCTATCCTTCCATAAGACAGACATACCTTACTTACTTACTTAAGTGGGGCTACACTTCGGGGTGAACCTGGGCCTCAACCGACATAGCTATGTCTTGTACATTTCGCATAAGCCTGTGATAGCTCTTAGCAGTGTCCTTGTCTGCACGTTTAGTCTCTGGGCCCATTAATCGACGCTTCCTTGGTTTCAAGAACGTGAACTACTGTATCCTAAGTGCCCATGTAATTGAATGAGCCCAAGCCTCCGGGCTTCATTTTTTCCAAAGATTTTGCTGCATTTATTGAAGGCTATGGGTTCTTTCTTTATACCTTCTGAGCTCAACCAGTCAAATACCAAATACATCGACTTCTCTGAAATAAGGAGGATTCTACAATTGCGCTTCAAGTGTCCGATCCGTGATATAGTCCTCTTGTTAGTGAAGAGACTGACCTCTGTTTTCAGGGTCTAAACGTTAAGCCCGCAACTTCCTGCTCTTAATGCAGGGTATTAAGGGCTAATTGAACTGTTAGGGTGATGGTGGGTATAAATTTCCCTATCGCCATTATAACGCCATCATCCATATATCCGCAACAGGTCGATGGGATTCAGGGCGAATGGAAGGGGCCTACAGTTTTAATGCCACGTCTGAACGACAATTTGTTATTTGGAAGCTTTCTCATGACAATTGTATTCTCGGGTGTTTGCCAGACGCTTGCGAAAGGTAGGGCCGTGAAAAAACTTTTAGGTGTTCCGACTGGGACTCGAACCTCGAACCGCTTGCTCCATAGTCCAACGCACTAACCACTGAGCCATGGCACCCACATATGTATATGCGATTACTTCGTCCTAATTTCATTAAGACTGCATTTGGCATCAGTAGTAGAGGGTATTAGACCCTACCTGGCGGGGCACTGTTGTACACGTACTTGCCAATCACCCAGTTCTGAGTTAATATGTCACGCCTCTAGCATGCATTTAAAACAGTCTTTGATTACTCGATTCATCTTTTGTTGAAAATCCTGGAACATAGGTTGCGATTCGCGAGTTCTAGACTGAAAAACTGATTCGAAAGTCGCCAACAAGTTAGTACTAAGCCTCGGAAGGAAGAATCCAAGTTACCCGAGTCTGTATATATCCTTTGAAATAGTAGGCTCACTAGGATGGCTCCTTAGTCCTCCATAGCATAATTTAAGCTTGTTCAGCGTTGTCTCAAGCGTGATCTCACAAGATCTGGAATCCATGAGCATATGCGAGTTCCCATTGTCTATCAAAACGGAGAGCTTGTCACTCATTTGTTGTGGAGTATTAGATTGCTCTATTTCTCTCTATCACTGTTCCTGCTGATGCAAATACCATTGCCTGGAAGGGTCTATAGTGCTGAATTGATGTTTCAGTGCGGTCTTTGGTTGGCTTACACTGAATTTTCTAGTTTCCATGTTTTATCAGACAGCAAATGGTAGTTGCTGTCAATTTAATTAAGAGGCTTCGCTTAGGACAATCTTTCGGTCTAGAGCTTGACTAATGTCCAGGTATACATATAAATAAGCCTTGACAGGGTGGGACTACAGATGTTCCATTTGCAAAGTTTTTATTTTTCCTGTTCCTGTTCCTGCTCCTCCTACCTATCATATGAAGACTAAGTCTTGCCAAATATTTTTTTGAACCTTAATGGGGCGTGACTCTCTCTGAATTTAAATTGCTCGTCTGCCGATTGTCCCTAGATAGTTGATAGCCGGTTTCTTACTGTCTTAAGTGGTTATGGAGATATTGCATCTGTTAAGAGCCCCATATCCCTGTCATTACTACAAAATTTTTAAAAACATGAAACAGCACCGCCGAGTTTTAGATAACATATCCTCATCAGCATCAACCTAAACCAAACTTAGCCCAAGCAGTTGTCATTACTTCATTTGGCATTCGTCCTGGTAATCCTTTAAAACCTGCAATTAAGTGCTTTAGCAACATCCAGATGCCTTACGGTGAACTGATTCAAAGGAAAATATGTCCTCGAGTCTACCACACCTGGATTTCCCTAAACCTCACAAAGCCACTGAATCCTTTCTATTTTTTCTTATCCTAGCAATCAAATCCTCTCGAAAGAAGCAAAGATTCCGCAAAACGGCGCCCTATCAACGGATTAATCTCGCAAATACCTTCCACACTACGGTACACCTCATGCACCAGGTGATGGTGATGACATTGCGTTTTCTATTCGACAATGAATAGAGTACAATAGTGCACCTCTCCTGCCCTAAAACCGAGGGAAGGCTCTTTCCTGTGTTACATTGAATGCCACCATCAGATATCATTATTCAAACCAAAGGATCATTCGCAACGATCGATAGTGATCTCCTACCATTGATATCCTTATTGTTGCTCATGTGTGTCGTCATCATGGCCATATTGTTCGTGTTCAGTGCGTGATCGACCACAAACGTCTGGGAAACCCATTTATGTACGTACAACATGTCCTTTTGGATTTAACGTGTTTTGTTTGGGTTTGTTTGGCTGCTGATGTTTATCGATCATTCCCAGGATTGCTCGCATGAAATTTATTACCTGCGTGCATGAGATATGATTCTCTTTCGAGATATTGATCAAATTTGTCCTTCTTACGCAAGGGTTTTGTATGACAAGGGTATACGTATGTATGTGACATACAATGAAACAGAATCGGGGATCAAGTCATTAAATTGTCTGCAGTTAGGTCAGAATTGTGGGCATGACATTTTGATGCACTGTGAAAGGTGGGTTCTTTTGGTAGTTGTCCCGATCTACATCTATCTTCAGCTCTTTACAAATATATTCCTGGCAATTCGCCCAACACACCCGTTCCCTCTATGACACATTCGTACTTTATTATCTTCCTGGCCACAGGCATTCTTGGCAGACCTTTCTCTTTGGACCTCAATTATCCGTTTATTGTCTTTCGCCAAACTGTTGACGCGTTGTCTATACCCACAATAAAAATGCCCGAGCAATAAAGATCCATCACACCGCGAATTCGAACCCTTCAGGTGTAATTTAAATTGCTCGTGCATTGCGTAGCCTCCAGGAGACAACCGTCTCCGAAGCGACTTTCACATACGCGCCTTCACCTATCTACGGGCCTCCCAAAACGGCTACAGGTCATCATCTTGTGAATCTTCAATGAGACCTGTTTTCTACCCTGCAGCCGTGCGTCAATTAGCACCATTTCGCTAATTAGACGGCGCGGCGGCATTCTTTTACGTTTCACAACAAAAAAAAGTGTGAGGATCGCACTTGCACCTTGGGTTTGTCTGGTGTGCAATATCTCTCGCAGTACCGCAACAAGAAACGTAGATGAATCCCGTCCAAGGATCATTGGTTTAATTTTAAAGGCAAACGTAGTTCCGCGTTTGTACTTACAGCCATAGACCTCTGAGGGAAAGGGTAGATTGGTCGACGGCGGTCACATACGGTTGGACTAAATTGCCTGCCTAAGCCAATGGAGCGCAATTAAATTGCTATTATTTTCAATTTAATTTATTGCGATTTTATTAGCGAGAAAGCACGAGAGAGACAGAGGAGCCTTCGTGGAAGGGACAAAAATGACTTTTGGCAGAAGCCATAAATTCTCGGGAGATGTGTCCAATTGCTGCTGTCATTTGGAATTGCCATTTGAGTGGACTGGTAATGACCGCGATGTGAATTTGCGGGCCATATGGGGATGGCAGGAGGTTTAGCTTCAGAGAGTCTACTGTGTTTTAGATGACTTTTTTATAGCCTGCCACTGAATGATGGACTTTCACTTCACATTTGTGGCCAAGAAGAACGTTAAGAGACTTTTCTCCGGAAGACATTCAAGCTGAGTGTAAAGTTTTCTTTGAGTTTGTACTCTTCAACTGCAGACGGAATGAAAGTGGTAGTCGAAGGCAGAGGTCACAGAGTTCAACAGTGCCAATTGTTACCTAATCCTTCGAGTAAAAAGACGAAGTTGATGCCACAAGTATCTCGTCGAAGTTGTGAAGAACTGCTTTAATTCTGGGGCCAGTTACAGTAAAAAAAAATTCAAATCTTTTGCACAGGACACAGGACATGTTATATTTCTGCCAATGGACACTTTTTGTTTTGAGAAACTCCTTCTGATCTATTTGCCTTTCTTATGAGACCAAATATTGGACAAAGAATTTGTCTCCCAAAAGTGTTGAATGTCTATCTGGTTTGGTTTCCTACTTATCGTCCAGCACTAGTGTCAGGACTAGTGTTTTGTAGAGCACGCAACTCGGACGACATATCAGGAGCTTTGAACTCATACGCTATGCCCCATTCGTTCCACTTCCATTCCATCGATCACTTCGAAGTTACTGATGCCAACAGAGATGCTTTGTTCTAGGCGGTGGACAGATACTGTTCATCTATTGCTCCTATGATGGAGCGTTGTCAACGACCGATGATGTTGATGTCGACTTGGTAATCCAGCAGTTGGACAGACGTGTTGAACATAGTGCTTCCCAATCCTGTCCTACGCACTATCTGTTCCAATGTGAGTCATATGATAGCACCTCATCTTGCTGAGATCCTGTACGGATAGATCGGAGGAACTGCGTGTTTTCCAGCGTCACGAGGTACAGATAGCCAGGATCCCGAAATCGACCATCACCTTGTGGAGCTTAAGACGATGAATGTTATCACATATGGCTTTGAATTCGATAAGATAAGTGAAACTAGTCTTGAAATCGTTAGATCTTCTCCAGAATTTGTTTTACACAGTACCATAGTACACAGTACAGTACATAGTACATAGGATCACCTTTGATAGTCCACTCATCGGTCTTTAGGCAGCCATACTTAATTGATTATTTGGTTCAAACACCAAACTAAAACACCACCACCAAGTTTGAAACGCTCCACTGCTCACAAACAGAGCCGGCAACCTTGTAGTACTTCAGCTTGTTCGAAATTGAGTCTACTTCAGGTTTTCTTCTTTGTTTTGACCGCACTCCGAGCCTGTAGCCTGTAGCCAGCTGCCAGTTTCTTGGCTTTCCAAAAATAACATCCGGGTGTTGTTTCTATTACAGGAGGTTCTAGCAGGATAGAGAGCCTTTCTGCTCTTGTCTTGTGCTATGTAGTCAACCTATGATCAAAGGGCAGTGAAGAGTGTCTTCCTCAGTCCTCCAACGTTGAATCTCAATTCACGGGCGGTTCACAGCTTCCTTTCATTGGACAGTCAAGGCCTGAATTTGGCCGTTTAGCTATGAATATAGTGCTTGAATTGGGCAAAAGCCCTATGCCTGTTTCAGTCTTTCGATGCCAGATATACCCAGTTTGTTGGAAGCCAGCATCTGTCGCATCTTTTACTTCTCGTACATGCACCCTCCGCTCGGACAATGTCATCGTACAATACATTCTACAGTAGTGCATCCTAGTGTAGCGTATAGTCCATCAAACCAGGATCAGGGTCATTTACAACATTTTCTGTGTTCAGTATTCACTTGATTCCATTCATTTTCTAAGTCCTTTCTGATTCCCGCAACAATACTGTTTGGTACATCTAGCCCTGCTTATAGAGTCTACTGAGACTTTCAATATAGCTACCGATGCTCTGCTAGCTCTTCGGCTTCTAATCTCCTTATAATGTGCTCCAGCACCAAACTGTTCGTTCCAGGACTGCAACATTGTATATATCCGCGAACAGATTCGATCGGACTTCAAAGGCATTCTTTGGACACCACTCAGTATGGCATCCATCTAAGGTACCTCAAATCGGTTGCTGGTCTCTATTTGCTTTTAACCATTGGAATGGATATTGTCTAATCACTTCCACACCACCCCAGGGAAGGGACCTGTAAATTGACAGCAATCAACTTGACGTACCCAACTCTGAACACAGCTAACAATAGATGTCACTAGCTGAAGAGGCTTCTTACTCGATATCCAAAAGTGTGGATCTACAAAGAACTCCATCTAATCAATCGTGATAGACTTCCAAACAAAATCTCTAGATACCAGCAACACAAGAGTTCCACCCTGCTGTGGTATGTACAGCAGGTTCGACTTTGTTCCTTCGATTATATGTGCAAATGAAGATCATTGTGGGCGATATTGGGCTTCTGGTTGTCCTCTTCCACAGAATCCTCCTTCACTCACTCCCTACTCTCATCGATAGAGCAGAGGAACAGAAAAAAGAAACTACATCCGATAAAAAGATTCTCAAGACAATGGAGATCAAAACATTCAAAACGAATTGATAACCACCACACATACGCTCCTCGAACCGTGCCCAAACGATAAATTAAAAGAATAGAGATTCCCTCTGCCTCCAAGGAGGACAAGACCTAGTGAAGATGAATATAACAGAAAAAAAAATTGTCCCAACTTGACTGTGATAATGATCTTGGTTTTCCCGGGTAACAGAGATTCCTTGAATGTGGTCTACCTGTGATTTTTTGTAGGAGCGTCATCGTCTTCGTTTCGCCATATACAATGGATCCTGGTTTGGCCTTTATGTGTAACAATAGAGAGTGTACTAGTTTGTGCAGGGGGTGGGGCAGAGCGCACCACAGCACTTGGTTGGTACACCTCCTTAAGAACATCCCTGGGGATTATAATGCGACACAACTCTTGAGGGATTCTTTCCATTTCTGTACTCTGCTCCACATGAGTGGAATGGAGAGGCCGCAACCAAAGTCGTGACACACTTAAACCACACAGAGTCAGTCTGCCATTGTAATGTGGGAAAAAATCTCTGTGTTGACATTTGTTACGATGGGGTTGGAAAGTAAACGGACTGAATGGTGGTTGTTATATTGTGAGTGCCAGGACACTGGAGTTTCAAGGAACAAACACATTCTGGGTGATGGCATGTTCTAAGAAACTTTAGTTTTTAGACCTAAAAAAGACAAACCTTGACACATCGCTGTTAGTTAGTCGAGAGGCAACGTATTGCATACATTGTGTCAAGCCTCCAGGTATGTCATTCTATACGAAGAGCCAATATTGTTATTTTGTCCGATCAAAGCTTTAGTGAGCGGTCTTTCAGAAGTGCCTTCATGAGGTAGTGAGAGAGTAATCAATTCACGCTCTGATTTCGTAGGCTCTGCCCCACAGCCACCTATTCCGTATGGTACTTGCAGGCTTTTTAAGCTACCTTCACAGGATGCTTCTGTAAAGACAAGATGAGGTCGTATATCCTAAGGATAGGATGAGTGTTTTTAGAGGATAGCTAAGTCGACAGACAGGTTTATTTCGATCAAGTATCACATTATTCTGCCTCCAAGAACAGAGATCGAGATTTTAGTTTCTACGTAGGATAGGGGACGACGTTTATCTTCTTGATTCAGCTAATCTTCATCGACAGGGATCATCGCGATATCCAACTGGTCAAAAATGTGAAAATTAAATAGAATGGAACCCAACACTAATCCCTAAGGCAATCCATTGATACATTTTCCGAACCTCAGTAGCTTAGAAAAAATTGATTTCCGTCTTCCTTTGGCAGCTTGAATACTTAGTTATTGAATAGTAAAGGGTGCCAAGACTCATACCTGAGGCAGGCGGTAGATAAGTTTGATAAGCCAACTCAAGGTTGATTATTAGAGCTGAAACTGGTGATTCGATTTGTAGTAATTAAACAATATGGGATCCAACAGTGATTCTTGAGGGAGATCATTCCTGAGTTGGATAGACGTACTCTCACGACACCAACAGCTCTGCAAATCTCTTTTTGTCACAGACTGGGCATAATGATTTGCCTGTAAGCCTCCTTGGTGGATTCGATGTTTATTTCTCTGTTCAGAGTGCTAAACGATGTACAGGGCTCAGGAACGGCATCTGAGAAGCTTAGATGTGCCCGTCTCTTCCTAGTTCATTTGTCTTTTCATTATCTGGGATATTCATGTGATCCGGTGCACAAGAGGGAGTCACGTTGTTGGCCACTGCGACATAATTCTGTCATTTGACGCACATTTTACCGAGTTTGGAACTTATACTGACTGTAACGATTTGATGGTCGCTTGAATGTCAACGTAGGCAGATAGGTAAGGCAAGCTATCCTATAGCAGTCCTCCTTTCGGAAATTTGATAATTTGACAAGTTCGTACAGGGACTCAAGGTGTAGCTTCTTACAACTATTCGTATTGGCAATACCAGTCGTTCTTGTACTTTTCTCACGAATGGAGTGCCATGTCCGAAGGTTTGCAATGGCGGTTGTAATACTTTCGAATGTGTGATCGTGAAAAATTAAAACAAATTTTCGTGTCTGGGTATTGATACTCGAACCCTTCCACCCGGTAGTCCAATGGGACCCACGGTCCCCAATGGATCCCCCTTCTGTAGCTAGAATCAGATTGAAGACCAGCTACAACTATATAAAGCCTATTTAGCAGACCTATGTCGCAATAGTTTTCAAATCTATTACTTCACTCTACAGGCTGACGTACTTTGGGCACGTAAAAGCAAGCTAAGTTCCCTTGGTGGTTTCAATACAGTTTCCTCAGTAGATTCCATCCTTTTGTTGTGGTCTGAGTGCGGAATCGAGACTCCAAGTATATTCATATTTTCGTTCAAGATAGTCGAGAGTATGTAGCTCAGTTCCAACTGTAAGTAGCCAAGGGGATCTATGAAATGTCAAATTTGTCATACCCATTGCTGAAAGCCACAAAATTCTCCTGACGTTGGCTTCTGGTTTCATAGTCCTGAATAAATGGTGCTTTCTTCCGACTTGAGTAGAAAACGGCAGTCCCATTAGACTTGGTATACAGCATGCGTCTTACTCACTTCCGTAATAGCTGTATACTTCCAATGAAAGGACTTCGGCTTGAGTATGTAATGTCCGAGTTATATATTAACTCTTCTTGCTAACAACAGAAAATATCCAAAAAGATTCAGGAGGTTGAATGACTTTGAGCGTAGGTTGGTACAAGCTGTTGCTGAGAGTCTCTTAGGGTCTTAGGGTCGCATCTAAGATAGTAAATGGATTCAAGGTAAATACTTGTGCAAGCTCAAAAAGATGGTCCTCCCATTGAATAC
Source organism: Xylota segnis (assembly GCA_963583995.1). NCBI lineage: Eukaryota > Metazoa > Arthropoda > Insecta > Diptera > Syrphidae > Xylota > Xylota segnis. The sequence goes on along the minus strand of OY757239.1, from coordinate 6,742,669 downwards.
CGGGAAGTAGTATCTCAAGGCTCTACCATTTCAACAGGTACTTTAAGGACGGAACTAAAGTCATCTGTGAATTTCTCCACCCCACTGTACTCATGCAGTACTACGACTATTATAATAATATTTTCTTCGGAGAGCATTTTCTTCTTCTAAAGCCAAAAAGGACGAGAAATACAAATTTGTTTCTATGTATGGTCCTTCAATATCCGAAAATTCGCATTCGGACTTTGTATCCTGTTTCGTTGTTACGACCTAATGACCATAAATTTCATCATGCAACAAGGATTCGTTCAACTGTGGCCTCTATTCAGTACAGTGGAATCCAATAACCCGCCCCCGGCAATAAGACCAAAGAAAGGACACTTAGGACATTTTATTGTTTGACTAACAGCTTTGCTGCATGTGTGGCTTTCTTTCCCTGTGTTTGCAACTCTATCACCGGACCAAATACTCGTACTCCGGTATCCTTTCCAAATATCTTTTTGTGTCTATTATTTATGAGTGGACATGTCATTGGGTAACGTTTTTATTTTGGCTCCGTCAGGTGTGTTGGTCATACTCTATCTATGCACTGGCCGGCCATTCGATGAGATACACTCGTAAAGGTGGAAGATTATTTATGACCTTTTGAAATGTTATCCAATTAACACAGCGGGACGGTAGGTAGCCCAATGGTAGTCGCAGTAGACTCCTTTTGTGTCGAATAGATAGATATTCACTGCTTCTGATGCAGTCAACAGCGATGGGGCGGAATGGTAGCGAAAGGTTCATTAGGTGAAAGCCAAGTGATGTCCTATTTGGTTTAATATTCAATTCATAATTTTTTTTTCTCCCATCTCGGTATGGTATTCGTGTGGAGAATTCTATCTCATAAATGTAACGACAGTTTTTATGGAATGGATATATTTTTTCTTCTTCGTTATGAGATCATCTGTGGATAAGGCAGGAGCACGGATGATGGGTTTTGTAATGGAAGGTGTTGTCGGTGTTGTCTCGACGCTGTCAAGACAAATTAACGAGCAGATCGTATAAAGGAGGTGGATGCAGTATTCACTAAGAATGACTTTCGAGGGGAGACTCTAGGTTACAAGCATTTCCAATTGATTGTTGTGGTTGATTAGCTGTCTATGGCTAGGAATTTGGAAAGGAATTTGGTAACAAGATGAAACCCCATCAGTATTCAATGAATACAGATTTTTTGGTAGAGCCAATGGACAGGAAAGGCGATGCTTGAAAGGATACATTCCAACACTTCTAACAAAAGTTGTTGGAAGTAGTTAGGAGAATTTAAGAAACCCATGTGTCTCCGAAGACTTCAGTACTTTCCCGTACTTTCTACTCAAGCTGATATCACTCAAGGAAAGGGATCATCAAATATTCACTTGATCAGGCAGGAGTTCAAGTTTGTCAAAGCTTTCTGGGGCGCTAGCACTCAAATACCCTACAGACGAAGCTATAGTACACCATCGCTCAACAGTGCCCATTTGCTCATACCGACACCGACACTATGGGTTCCAGTGCTGAGCAGCGTTGTTCTAACTATTGTGGGACAAGTCCAGTCGCGCCGACACTGCAATTCTTTTGTCATGTTAGCCAAGTCTTGCCACGTAACCATTATTTTCAAGGAAGTAGTAGCAATGATGCATGTAATCTGAACTCTGCTGGGTTAGTAGAATGTCCTGATGCCACCACCAGCTCGAACCCATGGGCAAAAACTTAATCTAAAACATCGCGGACCTAATAATAGCCCACCCCCGTTCTGAGGTTCCTACCCTGTCTACCATTTTGAAGAAAAGCTAACAGGCGATAGTATCTCATGCATACAAAGCCAAGTTGTTATGGCCAGTCTACACGTATAGCAAAATCTGATCTCCAGATCTCTTAGACTTAATCCGTGGTTGGCCTCGCAATATGAGGCTACGTGGATAGGCAGCAGGGCTGGGACTGACGCATATCAACTTCTGAAGAAACTCCAGTGATGAGAAGAAAATAAAATCCATTCGTCACTTGTTACAAAATTCTCCAGGACTAGTAACTGTTGGTGGCTACTTACTTACAGAATTAGGCAATCCCAGAAATATTGAGTTAAACAAACTTTTGAAATTCATCCACTCATCTGGGTGGTTTAGTTCAAGTTCTGCTGAAGCTATACGTCATCCAAAACAAGCCTGTCCAGCCATTTTGATCACTGAAGTCTCCTTCTTACATTTTTGGCCATTGCCGTTCGGGTCAGGCCGCTGGGCCACACTTTTGTTTTATATGCTATAGCTACATACGAGTAGGTAGATTTGTCATAACACATTGGCATACAACTTGGTGCAATTCGGACTCTTTTCTCAGAGCCGGAGCTAAGTAATCAGTGTCTTTAGACATTCGAAGGACCTGTTGTATTTGACCCTGTCTGTCTGGTCTTTCCATGGCCAATACCATTTTATTGCCAAGTGTTCCAATATTCCAAAAAATAAATTCTAAAACTTTTTCCATTTCAGAATACACCAAAAAGGATCTACTAATGGCAATACTAGAGGTAAAGCACTGAAAGAGGTTGAGTATATGTATCTTCATCTTAACTATGTGATCCTGCCAATCTGGACTGCCTTCTAGTGAATTCAGTTCAGCATGGAACATTGTAAGTCTCCTTTTAATGCGTTTTAAATATACTTTTAATAATATATAGCCTTTCACTTCTATAGACAAACTCAGCGACCACTGCCTTTAGCCTATAAGCAGCCAAGATCTTCCGTCCGACCGTCGAAGGGAGATACAACTGTCTATCATGGCATCGCCGTCTTGCAGGATGTTGGAATGGAAACAATCTTTTGACAGAGAGACTGACATAAATATAGAGAAACCATTACTAGATCCGAGTGCCACCTAAAATCAATCACAATCGTGGAAGAATTTGTTTCAGAATCAAACTTTAGCTGAATAGAACCCAGCATCACAAAGAAACCCTGATTTCTCTTACAGCGACTTTAGCTAACCACATGAGCAAATTTAGTTCACCATGTTCACCACGTCAAACCCTATAACCTGACCTGCCTTCAAATTCAGTAAGAAACCTTCAATTGAAGACATTTCCACTAAACATCGATTCCACATAAAAAATGCTGCAACTGACCAGAAATCAGTCAAGCCTTCCAGCCATATCGTCGCCTGGACGCGGAAGCTGGTACCTAAGACGGTGCTTATCATCTAGACCTCAGAAGAAGTTAAAGCCTTTAAAGAATATTTTTAAGCTTACAATGTACCTAGTCTACTACTTACCAAGTCTCAATAAAAAATTATTCCAAATCAGAAATCATGTTTTTTTTTCTAAATCAGACAGCGTTTTCTTTCAGACACGCCCCTCTTAACCCCAACCCATTCCCAAAGAGTTCCACACAAAACCCCTCCAACAAGACCCAACAAGACCCCCAAATCTCACAAAAACAAAAAAATTTGGTTGCAAAACGAAGAAAAATTTCCGAAAAATACCAGGCGCCCATGCTCAGCAAGTAGGTATCCCAGCTGAATTTTTTCAGCTGATACCTAGAGATGTGTGGTCTACGAAAATTAGAGATGTGCTTTTTTTGAAAATAAAAATATGCAGTCAGTGGAAGATGGGCAATTTGGTAAAAAATAATGAAATGCGATTTTGGACAATTAGAGATGTGCAATTTTTGAGTTTTAGAGATGTGTAATGGGTTTTTTCCTGAAATTTTGAAAAAACTTCCCTAAATGAAATAAAAACAAGTGATTTTGATTCAAATAAATTTTATTGATAATAAATAGGTTATATAATTAGTTTTCTATGAAAGGGCACAATGGATTTCATGTTTAAAGTAAGTTTTTATTGAGGTTGATGCATCGTTTTCTGGAGAATGAGTAGGTAAGATTCGAAATTTCGGCAAATTATCCCCGTCATTGGAAGACCTACATATAAATCTGATGACCTTGTGTCTTTAACACTCCCTCTCTTCTTAAACCATGGAATAGGAGCGCTAGTAGAGCTCTTGCAAAGTTTTGTCGTGATTTTTTCTTATACGCAATAAATGGTTAGGTTTTGAGGTTTCTAGCAGTTTCTAGACATTGGATTTACTGTCAATTTAATATCAAAGGCGGCATCATGTGACTGGGATTGAAAAGACATCTTGTTTCTTCTTTGTATTCCTGGTTTTCATGTTTCACGAAGTTCTGCAGGCAGTTAAACTGGTTTCTCTTGACTAATCTTTACTACTGTGTCTCTATCTATCACCAAAGGTCACACTGGATTGAGCGCTCCCTGAAACGAAGAAAAAATTAAAGGAATGATTAGTAAATCAGAAAATGTTTTATAAATGATTTCAAAGCAAAGCTTGAGTTGAGCTAGTCCCATGAATATTAGTCTTAGCTAAGTAGGGATTGCATCTAGAAAAGGCAATGATAAGGAAAAAAGGGTTTGTTGTCAATGGAAAGCTTCACTGTCTCTAGACATAAAGAGCTATCACATTGCAAGGCTTGACTTATAGACTGTATATCTTCCTAAATTTCGTTTAGTGCAAGCCTAGCATGAACCCGATTTCCAAACTGGACATGGATGCAAGTCATGACTTGGAGAATAGCACGTGCCAATCCAGTTAGTGAAGATTTACTTAAACATTTATACAAATGTAGGCCTGTAGACAAGCTGAATACATCTTGAATCTTGAAACCCGGGTAACAAGGTAACAGACAGAAGCCGAGAATCACTCAAACCAAAGGTTGGTGAAAGATTTATATAATTGAAGTTAGGTTTGATGGCCTCGTTTGAGTTATTGCTGGATGCTCCGGGATTATAACCCAAGGGCATGTCATCCCATCTATCAAGGAGGGATGAAACTCTCGTGAGCCTCACATGAAGTAGTCTAAAGACATAAACTAAACTAGTAACAAAGGCAATAGCCAAAAACAAGGCATTGGGTTAAAGGGAAATTGTTCAGGGACGTTAAACTAAGGATGAATTTAAGAAAAGCCTAATAGGACAGAGTTCAAGAGGCTTAGAGGGAGAGTCTACGAAGGTCGTCTTGTCAGAAATAGAAATGTCCACATCCTGTTGGTGTTTCACACTCCTCTTCGTAGAAATTGGTTTGGGTCGTCTCTACGTTTGAGTTTGATGTCGTTCCTCCACGACATCTACAATTTCGAATGGCAATTGTCTTGGAACTCCATTTCGATACAGCGCCTGCTATGACAAGTGTCTTTTCTGTCTAAATATGGTTTTTCCCAATAATAGATGGATTCAGTGACTCTGTCTCTGTACTGCACTGCAATTAAAATTCCGATTCGCACCGTTTCTGAAGCCCTTGCATTCGAAATAAAAATTCTGTAACGTCCCATTTACGTAATTTGCATTTATGACTGATTGCATTCGTATAATTTGCACTCCTGAGGATTCAACCCAGCAACGATGATTGTTTCCACTGGACGTACTACACTACGCTACTGCAGCTAGGGGTTTAGGTGGTGAAATTAATTTTTATGATGAACGTACACACTGTGCAATGCATTTAGCTCTGGACACACGTTTCGCGGGAAGATGGATTGATCATTAGCAGCGAGGCGTTGACCACATTTGTCGGAATTGTTTATTGTCAAGGTTTTCAGAAATCGTATAGGTAAAAACGCTGGGGTAGGTAGGACGTCATTTCGACTGAAATATTACAATCGTTGTTGGAATTTAAAATAGCAAAACGAATGCTCTCGTCACACGTCTTCTGTGCCTAGTTAAGGATGCAAATTGAGTTAATCAATGGTCCTAGTCGCAGTCAAGGCTTTACATTCACTCGGGAGAGTGGGAAAAATGAGCCCTTGTTCCCGTCATAAGTTAATTTAAATTCACATTTTTAGAAATTGCGAAAATTGATGATCTCCTCGTGGGCTCTGGCCAACCTATTCAGCTGTCCCTCTCGAATTCCCTTCGAAACTCATTAATAACCGAGTCTATAAAGTCGCATACTGCCTGCCTCCCGCCTCTCGGAAGAATAGCAATCGAGAAACGTACTCGCTCCACCAACAATGGCCATGAAGTGCGAACGAAACAATTAATCTTGACACTTTGTTGTTGTTGCTGCGTCGTCGTCGTAAGAACGTGCTACACATATGACTATGCGAGTGCATCGATTGCACGGTCGTTGACACTGTGCCCAGCACGGATTCGATCATTAATTTCATCCCGAGACGGTCGGTGGTAGCCGGGGGACTACCTGTGGCTATCACAACACCATCTCCCTCTCCCGGGCGTCCAAGCCGGAGGTGCAGAGAAGAACTTGAGCATAGTTTTAACTGTTTTCCCTTCTCTTGAGCCGAAAGGACGACGACGACGACGACGACGACGACTCAGTCCTCACTGCATCCTCCTTCGCCAGGAGCATAAATCAAAATCATTCACGCTCCGGAATTTCAATATCACAGTAATAATAGTTTAATTACTCTGGAACCGCGTCGTCCACCGCCCCAATAAGTCATTAATCTTGGCACTCTGTCGCAAGGGGGTGTGTTGGATTGGGGCGCGCTACCACAAGTCACAGCACAAAATTTTGTCATAAGAATGAGTTATCATTCTGGGCGACTGCGGGCCCAGACCGCCCCCATTGTGGCAGGAAGCATTTCGCGCAACGATATGTGCCATAAATCGAAATCCAAACCAATCACCAGAGCTCACCTTGTCCTGTCACCTGATCATTTTTCTCGGGAAGAAGAAATGCCGGTTGCCGGTTGCCGATTGCCGGACACACGCTGGACGGTCAATGCTCCTCTAATGGTCGATGGTGGTGGTGCTGCTGCTGCTGCTATTGCAACTGAAACCCATCGGAATTGAGTGCGAGCCAAGCGGTGCGGAATATAAATAACCAACGATTGTAAGTCATTTCGAATTGGACACGGCATAGGTGAGAGCTAGGGCTGTCCGACGCCGCCGACCAGCATATTCGTACACAAATTCTACGAGTGCGACAGTTTGTCGCAACAAGATGCGAAGAGAATTAGATGGTGGTAGCCGACCGGGCCCGGCTAGGTAGAGTGTCCGGTCGAGATAGCGTGTGATTGTGCGGATGTTCCTGCGATGTGGAAAACCAACACCATTCGATTCGGGGAACAAGCTCTGCTTGCATGCATGCATGCATGCATGGATACTTCGTTCTATGTTCCATTGCATTTGGCATTCGGCATTCGGCATACGGCATACGGCATTCGGGATTCTAGGTGAAACAGTGTGCTGCTCCGCTGTGTACATCTGCACAATTTATTAACCGACTCTAATGACCATTAATAAAGGCGATACCATCACTTGAGGAGCTGATTTTTTGAAAGGTCCAAAGATTCATGGCGTGCACACGCATCTTTTCGAAAACCGAAAACGGGTGTCGGAGTGCAATTAGAAATTAGTCTGGTAGTTAAGTGAGCTGGACTCGCTCGAGTGAAATGAAGTCAGATCCTGTGGACAGTTTTAATTGGAACGTTGGGAGTCATGAAGTTGGTTTTGTATCACGTCATGGGACAGGAAATATAGGAGAGCGATTCAATTGTGTTTGGAGTCCAAAAGAGACTTGCTGGTGCATGTCATATGCAATACGAATTCGTTTAATGTGTTGAAACTATACTGAAGGACCTGCACTGTACCGAAATCAAAGAAGAACTGCAGGACATCTCCCCTGAGGCTTAGAAGAGACTGATTTGGAGAGATGAAATGTACAGGAACTGCATTGGACATTATCACAATATTGTTATACTGTTCACGCGACAGGACGCTTATGACAGTAGCGTTGGGTGAAAAACGTACAAAATGCTGACACAACAGCCATGTCTGCCAAGGATCAAAACGCAATCAGTTGCAGAATATGACTTGAAGTCTTGTATCGAGCCCAGCTTGTATTAGACTACGTTTACATAAGTAGGTAGGAAACAGACTTGGATCATCTGTGTTCCCAAAATAGGAAGGACCCTCACTTTACATCTACAGACTGCAGGCTATTAAAACTATCCTTCTTAAACTGTCCTTCTTAATAGCCTTTGCATGGCAAATAACAATGCTAGTCTCTCTGACTGATCAACCCAACGCTAGGAAATATCAGTCAAAGGAAGTTCATTCGCAAAAGGAGGTTTTCTTTCGCAACTGGTATGAAAAGACGCCGTTGAAGAGGTTCTGCTGACAGAGAAGGACGCGGCTTCGTAAGGTGTTTTGGGCATAGTTCCATGCCAAGGATGTTAAGTGCTTCGAAAGTATGCAAAAGAACGTTCGAAAATATTCGTATTTTATGCACAGAAGTCCAGGGAGTCGAATACTATAATGTCTCGGCGGGGGTCCCACAAGGATCGGTACTGGGACCTCTTCTATGGAACATAATGTACGATGGAGTCCTACGACTAAAGTTGCCACAAGGAGTTCAAATATTTGATTTTGCTGACGACATCGCCCTTGTTACAGTCGCAAAACATATTCACGAAATAGAGAGAGCCACCAACGAAGCGGTGGCTAGAATCAAAGACTGGCTGGTAACCGCTGGCCTTGATTTAGCGGACCACAAAACAGAACCAGTCTTAATAACCACTCGGAAAACTGTAGAATACGTGAGTATAAGGATTGGAAACCAAAATATAAGATTAAACGAAGCGATAAAAAACCTAGGAGTAAGGATCTAATAGGCTACAATTTAAAATGCACGTAGACTATTCGAGTAAAAAGGCGTCACTAGTGCAAACAGCACTTTCACGAATACTGCCAAACATTGGAGGACCTGGGTATCCTAGAAGGATCTTGATATCCAGAGTAGTCAGATCAGTCCCATTATACGCTGCCCCGGTAAGGGCAAGGGCACTAGCGACGATGAAAACGATGAAGACGAGAACTCTGCGCACTTAGGACAATCAGTGGCTTTCGAACGATTCCGGACGAAGCTGCTTTCGTCATAGCCAGAATGGTCCCTATTGACATCCTCGCGGACGAGATGCTAAGGACCTATAACAGGAGAACCTCAAGGGACCTGGAACCATCAACAATCAAGAGGATCAAGGAAGAGGAAAAATCAGTCTCAATGACTGCATGGCAAGATAGGTAGGACAACACTACGAAAGGCAGATGGACCTACAAGTTGATCTCGACTATCGCGATCTGGACAAAACGAGTCGACGGTGACTGCAACTATACAGCATTTTAGAATCCTACCTCAAAAATAGGATATGTAGAGTTAAGCGCGGAACGGACTACTCAGGGTTTAAGGATATTGCCGCCGGGGTTCCACAAGGGAGTGTCCTTGGTCCTACTCTGTTCTTGTTATATACATTCCGCAAACTGAGGGTACAATAGTAGCTACGTTCGCGAAATTTGCGATTGGACAAAACTTTGGCGTATTGCTCTCAATGAGACCAAATCCACGCATACTAATTTCACATATAGAAGCATTAGCAATATATCCGTCTTTATTAATTCGGTACAAATACCGTACGCAAATGAAGCCAAATATCTCGGGATGACGTTAGATGCTAAGTTCAAGTGGAAGGCGCATGTAAAAAAAAACGTGACGAACTTGAGTACCGATACCGAGAAGTGTACTGGCTACTCGGACGACATTCCAAGTTGAGCACATACAACAAACTGCTGATATATAAGCAAGTACTAAAACCTATATGGACTTACGGTATACAACCCTGGGGCTGCACTTAAGCAAGTAACAGAGAATCCATACAATCATTTCAAAACAAAGTCATTAGGACTAGTGTGAATGCTCCCTGGTATCTCCGAAATAATGATATACAGGGAGATCTATTGATCCCAACCGTGGACGAAGAAATAATAAACTTTGCTAGGAAGTTACGAACTCGACTTGATGGTCATTGCAACCATGCCGTACTCCAAATTTTGGACATGAGAAACCTCGTGCGTCGACTCCAAAGAACGAAACCGTTCGATTTAGCGCAAGGAGTACCAACCACTCTTAATGGTTCTAGTAGGTGATTTTACCGAAAATCTACCTGCCTCACGCGTACATATGTATAATGAAACTAAAACTACTGGATGGGGAAACCTAGTTGTAGTAAACGACAAGAACTAAAGGGAAGGGTGTGTTTAGTGTGTAAAAATCTGACACTACTATGAGTACACAAGTATCATAGTGTCTTCATGAAGATTCATACCAACCCACGAAAAAAAAAAAAAAATTAGCCTGAAAGCTACATAGTAGTCACAGAGAATAGTTTCGTCAAGGGATGGAGTACGCATTTTGAGCAAGAGGTCGCGAAGTATATTTTGAAGTACTTGTGGGCAGTTTGCAGGACCTCAAGCCACCAAATAGACAGAGATTGGCGCGAAATAAAGGAAACATAGTCGGAGTAGCGGCCAGTTTCGAAGAAGACCCATACATGTTGATTCGGCGGGGATCAGTTGAGATCGCATCGCATCGCCAGAGAGTCAGCCTGCATATGAGATTATGCAGACACAAGAATTGAAGTCGGACAACCATAGTCACGGCCGCCTTGAATTCGCTAATTGTTCGCTGGGAATGCTGCCCGGGGATACGGATTTTAGTCCAAACATCATCTTCTTGGATGAGGCCAATTTTTAGCTCATCTGCTTTGTTGAAACAAACAGAATGCATTCACAAAGATTGACTGTTTTGGTGCGGTTTATGGCATGGCTGCATCATCGGAACTTATTTCTTTCGAAATGAAGAAGGAGTCATAGTTACCTTCAATGGTCTCAGGTATAGAGCGATAGTAGCCGATTTACTGTGGCCAGAGCTTTGTCGCATTCGTCGTACCTAGCTGTGGTTTCAACAAGACGGGGCTTCATGCCATACAAGCGACCCAGTGCTCAAAGTTATGAAGGAGAGCAGAGAGAAGAATTTGGCGAGCGTTCATCGTCGGCTACATCAAGTCCTAACAAGTCAACCACTTATGACGAGCTCGAGGTCGAAATTCGAGACAGTTTTGCCGGAATCGAATACCTATATTGGATGGACTCATCAAAAACTGAACCGACACCGCTTGAAGCACTGCCAGTGATGCCGAAGCGGCCCTTTGAATAATGTGCTTTCCACACATAATGCAATCGAAATAAGGACAGATTCATAAATTTAAATTTATTTTCCTACTTGGTTGCAGGCAAATCTGTAGTTTACTTGTTGCAAGTAGGCTTTGAGGGGACCCCCACATTCTAGCTGTCTCGCGAAACGCTGGCACCTGGGAGAAGATTTATGCCGCCATCACCTCTGATACACTGGCACCCAACGTGTTATGAAACCGATCTTCGACAGGTTGAAATGGTAACAATGTCGAAATGTTGAGAAAAATGAAAAATTGCCTCTCCACATTCTTCTGACGAATTTTATTGGACATAAGAGAACATTAAAAAAAAAACCAGCCATCACCTACTTCAATATCATGTTCATGTCCGCAACAATTTGATTTGTGTCTTACGCGCACTTAAGATACAATAACACCGAAGCTATTTGGGTCAGATAAAACTGAAGAAATACCTGGGAATAAGTCCATAAACATCCGTTTTTAAAGCCTCCACCAATCTAAACAATCTCTCCCACCCAAGCATCGAAACAAAAAAAAAGAATCTCAGCTTCACTCATGCGCCATTAAAGCCACTTTTCAATCACACTAAACTCTAAAAAGCTCTTTACGACTTCACCTGTCCAAAGTGACCAATTCCTACACCCCCTCTCCGATCGAACTTTATCTGCCTTATTCTGCCTTCGATCGTAAAAAAGTGTGATCACTCGATCCGCGCGTATGTGTGTGTGTGTGTTTTAAGAAACTCCCGCGTCTGTCTGTTGCTGTAGATACTTCCTCGATAGAAACCAATCAATAACAAAACACTTCAGCGTGTGTCACATTAACGTCGGCCAAACGTCACGTTGTCGTCGTCGTCGTGTCGAGTTGAGGCCTCGAGTTGAGAACCCGCGCAACCCTTTTGATATTCAAATTTATTTTTTATTTTGGTATCCAATAGATAAACTTCAGATCAGAGGGCAGATTTGGTTAGTTTTTATTCCAATTTGGGTGCAGTGCGTACTCGTATCTTTAGTGGCGGACTAAGGTGGCCAGACCACCTACTTTGGGAGATTTTTATCACACGCGGACTTTTAATTAAAAAAAAAAAAAAATGGGTTATCACCTGAGACCGGTAGACAAATAAAAATACAAATATTCTGACATCAGACAGTGACAGTGTGGCCAGACCCACCCGTTCGCCCGTCCGCCGAAAAGTCAACTTAATTAATTTTTTGCATTTTTTTTTTCATTGGTCCGTCGGTCGTTGGCAATGTGCAGGTGCAGTGGACGTCATCGTTGGTTAAACAAATGCCGCTTAGGTCTGCCACCGGGGGACCGGTCTGGATTTATTATTTATTTATGAGTTCGAGATTAATTGATTGAATCCATTAAAAATTTGTAACGAAATCGACGTCGCGTCTGAATGCAAAGTCGTTTGGTTGGGTCTCCGCAATGGTTATGTTCTAGTGTTACCTAGGAATGTCTGGCGGCTGCGTCCGTCTGTGTACATTATTCCGGTGTTATTTGAATAATTAATGGAAATTTTTCCGAGTGCAATTTGTAGCAGTAGCGCGCCCGACGATAGAGGGAGTTACTCTAGTTTTTTTTTTGCGACATTCCTTGGCATATGTAGTAGGAACGAGTACGCACAGCAGTTGGGTTCGATGAAAAATGAAGCTGTCCGAGGGCTGTTCCTAGGCGAAACATTGAATCGATTTATTATTTGCCTATCGGGCGTCATGTGCATACGGTGGCGGTGGCCGTGGCGGGGTTATTGGTTGGGATGCAGGTGGTGCTGCCTGGTTTCTGATATCAAATAGAGTGATGAATGGAAGTTTGCGTAACTGGTCTGGCCAATCTATAGGAGGTATACATTGTCGTGTGGTGTGGTGTGGCAGTGGCATCCTCCTTGTGTTTGCAATCTGCTTAAGTGCAGGGACAACATAATTATCGAGCACCTAGTTCAGCTGGATTTTGTGTCAATCGCAAGGCGATAACAGTGTGACAAGTGCGCATTCGGGTAGGATTTCGCTGGGGGAGAAGATAAATGGAGTTGGTTTGGTAGAGCGAGGCAGTTTCTACAAGGTAAGATGTTGGTAGATAAGGGTATAGCACTGGAGTGAGCTCGTTCCTAATGAGCGAGTTTAATAGTTATGGTACTTCATTGGCTTAGAAAGGTATAAGAGTTGCAAAGGGTTACAAATGTTAGACGGTTTTCGAATACATAGCCTTTGACAGACAGAGGTTGTGATCATAGTGATCAGAAATCATCACACAATTATGCAGCTTCCTGTTCGAGAAACGTTCCGCAGGGTATGTTGGTTAATTTTTTGGTGTAAACCGCCCCTACGCGAGGATGCACATAGACAAGGGGTAACTGGTGATCAGATATCTAGGTGTGATGATTGACGCTAGGCTCGCTTACAAGGAACACCTTGAAATAACGTGCGACGAAGCTGCTCGGGTGTGTACTGCCTTATCCAGAATAATGACAGACATTGGAGGACCCAGACAACCAAGGAGACTAATCTTGTCAAGAGTGGCGCAGTCAATAATAATGTGCTCGCTGAGAGTGTTTTGCGCTTTTCGGACGGTATCCGGATAAGCGGATATCTTGGCTATTGAGCTACAGAGGACCTACGACGCCAAAATCCAGGAACCCCCTTGCTCCAGTCAAAGATATCAAGCTGACAGAAAGACAGCGAAGCATGAGAACATGGCAGGAAAGATGGAATCAGTCAACGAAGGGAAGATGGACCCATCGACTTATACCGGATATACATAAATGGATGGACCGGCATCACGGAGAAGTGGATTTTTATCTCACCCAGTTCTTAACCGGACACGGCTGCTTCAGAGCTTATCTAAACAGGTTTGGGCTTGATGAATCTCCAAATTGCTCAAACTGTGGAGAGGCCAGGGAGGATGCAGAGCATGTGCTCTTTCAGTGGCCAAATTTTCGCTTACAACGCAGAGGTCTTGAGGAAATAATTGGAGAAATACCAACTCCGGAGAACATCGTAAACCATATACTGACATCGAACGCAGTATGGAAAACTGTGAAACAAACAGCAGCGGTTATCATAAAGGAACTTCGGCTGCTGGAAAGGCTCAGGGAGAGCAACCAAACCCAAACGGAAGCCCCCTCACAACAAGAAACAGGTTAAGAAGACCATAAAGTGCTAACCAGTGGTTGAAGTGTGTAGGGTGCGGGTTAGTACGTAGGCGTACGTAGGCGCAGGTTTGCGAATCGTGCATGCCAGTAGCCCGGGTTACTGGTGTCTTTAGAAGATTACACATCCGTTAGATCAGAGGAAGGTCTATTCCGTAAGGTGGGTGGATCACACTCTTACTCTGGGAACTTTTTACTGAAAGAGTTAATCTTAGCCATGCAGGCGGTGTTGAGATTGTCCGGATCATTGAATAGTTATTCAGAGGCAGGGCATGTGCATAGGATGTGGCTAATGGTCTCCTATTTGGTCTATACAGCTTCAGTAAAAGTCGTTGTAGAGAATGTCCAGTCTTTGAGCATGTCTTCCTATAAGACAGAACCCGGTGAGGGTATTAACTATCTTGTACAGGGTACCTCTCTTGCGTTTTCTGAACTAGAGGAACCTACTCTAGCCAGTACGTCACTCTCACAACTCCTAGGTACGTTACAGTGACCTCCTCGTGGTACCCAGCAAAGGGTGAGGTCGTACTATCGAACTTCCTTGTTGTCTTTCACTGCCTTAGATCTCATGCGAGATATTTGATGGCAGCCTGAAAAAATTGACAGCAATTCGCCGTGCAGGGCTTCACGTTATGTCAGGGTCTGTTAGCCCAACTAAATCCGTCTAATTGTTAGGAAATTTCATTCGTCTATACATTACAGTGACAGTTGAGAGCTTCTATTTTCGGATGAAATGGCAGCGTTCTTCTGCATTTCGAAGGAGACTCCTTAAATACTCCATCTCTAGCTGTATCTAAAGTCTCTCATCATGGCTTCCTTCCCCAAGTCTATACCTAGTCATCTTGTCTGTTTTTTGGGCATTGATCCCTCAAAGGATAAATCCTCTCTGATCTCTACCATATCCATGGAGCCCTTCAACTTCCTTACCACCAAGGTGTAACTAATTCCGTGTGACAGTGTGCCCCGCGCTTAAAGGAAACCCTCAACCACCGCCGAGATATTTGGTCCAATAAATTCAGCTATACACTTGAATTTCATTCACCACACCGGTGGCAATATACAGATCAATAGGATTGCCTCTCAAATCACAGAATCAATTCCAAAGTATCTCGAATCATTTACGATCATGTCAGGGATAAAGGGGCCCTCGCTCCCTCTCTCTCTCCTAGCTGGTGTCACAACAATGTAGACCAATTTTTTATGGTTTATTTGGTATTCTTTAGCACCCCTACAGTCTTAAGCCGCACAAAGGCATCAAAGTCAACCCATCATAATCCTTTAAGTTATTTCTATTCGAAATAGGTTTGGTCTTCCAGAATTCCTAGCCATTGTTACCGTCTACATCGTCGAACGATTATTTATTGGCAAGGGAATTGAATGCCTGCCCGTGACTCTGTGTGTGGAGGGCGATTTGAAATTTTAATAATCCCAATGGACCATCATAATATTTACCATCGTATACGGGGGAATTATTTAAAGCCGAAGGTGGAGCCTTCCCAGTAGACACAACTTTGTCAATTGTTGGGTATACTGGTGCTCCTTGGGCATCGCTCGTACAAGAACTCCTCCGAAAAGTCGATCATTCAATTTATTTATGAGTTTTTAATGAGGCTAACAATGGTCTTCGTGCAACATCACCGAATCATGAATTTCCACTTTTGCTCGAACATAAAATTACATCCCGAGCTGAAGGAGCTCTCACCGGTCGGGGTGTTATTAAGGAGCAATAAAACCGCGATTAGATGGATATGGAAGCACAACAGCCACAGCAGTTCATAGAGGAACGACGACGGAGATGACGATGAAAAGAAAAAGGAGTTGAAGGTGATTGTTTTGGAGGATGGAAGTGTGAATGAATGAATATGTACCTATGTATGTACGTATCCCTAAAGTGGCCCGATGATCTTAAGCCATCTGTGGACGACACACCACGGCACAACACCGGTAACAACCGACACCGGCAGCCGTGGCAACTACGATGACGGAATCGCTTGAAAAGGGTTGATTTGGTGTTCGGTTTTGTTTCATGTTGCCTAGGCCTGGAGATGCAGTTCCATCCGAATCCTCCTCCTCATTCGTCGTCCTCATCGTCGGTCGTCGGTCGTGGAGAGAGAGAATGGAGATTGTTTTTTATGTTCCTGGATGGTAATTGGTGGGTGGATACCAGCGACAGAGCACAAGGGGGAATAGATCGTGTCGGTATTACACGGTTCTTAAAGGCACAGATCCCGACAGGAATTCATTCAAAACACCAAAAAAAGGCCAACAGACAGACAGATAGATAGACACCCCGGACGAGGTAACAGTTGAGGTAAATTAGACTAAGAGATATTGGTTTCATTTTGTGTAATTTGATCTGAAGTGGAAAATTGCTTGTTGTGTGTTGTGCAGAGTTTTCCACGTGAAATTAGATTTTTGACGTGGTAACGATTTTATTTCAGTGCTGCGAGATGGCGAAAGGTTTTGCTGCTAAAGTCTTGGTCTCCGCGCAGCGAACCGTTTAGCGTTGGGGGAATGTTTAGCGTTTAGCAGGAGGGTGATCTTGTTAGAGGGCACTTGAGCAATTGTCAGTGATTTGATGGCGGGTGATGCAATTTATTTGGAGCACAAAGGAGGAGGCAAACAACATTGTACCTTGGAATGAACGGCCAACTGGGTTGGCATTATTCGCGTAACCTTTCCTTCATTGGGTATTGAGCTTGGTATGCCTTAAGTCAGGGTAGAGCACAAATGCCTATGAAATGGTTGAGTGTTAATTTTACGAGTTCCTTTGTGGTTTCTCAGCTACTCTCTGGATTCCTTTGTCACTGAGCTGGGACGCGTTAATTTGAAACTGATTAACCCTTCTTCGAACCTGAGTTGGAAGTAAAACAGGTTGGGGATAGTAGACTGTTTTGCACTCCTCCCAAAGCAACAATTTTGTTGAGTTCATTTCAAGAACATCGACTAAACTACTTGGAGATCTATCTTCGAAGGAATACATGGTCGCCAGAAGTAATATTTAAAAATGAAACAAGTTGGCCTAAATGGTAATCTAGTTTTTGTCCTTAGAGGGACAACTGCTTCAAACACCATAATTCCAACAATCATTTTACGAGTTTTTCGCACGTCTAGTGCTGATCCTAAGCAAATCGTACTTCTAGCAAGGATGTATGTACAGGGACCCTGCAACATCATTTAACTTAAACGTGGCCATACAAGCTTGGGAGCCGAAGAACATTCAGGATGTCCAGAAACTGCTACCACTGTCAATAACATCGTTCACCAAATGGTGCTAGACAAGGGACATAGTAGAGGCTATGAATAGAGAGGCTAGGAATGAGAAAGCTGACCACGCATTGGGAGCCACGTTAGCTCGCGTTAGACCAAAAACGTGTTCGAATTAACATTTCCAACGCTCTAGTTGCGCAGTTTAGGGACACTTAATCAAAGTTTTGACACCTATTAGACCATTACAGGGTGACGCGCTGTCATATGGCCTCTTTAATATCATACTTGAAAGAATTGTGCGAAACTCACAAGCCAACAATTGGCAGAACCCAGCGGGCTGTCACTGAGGGTGAATGAGGGCAAAACCAAGTATATGCTGTCAACAAGAAGGGACACACAACACCGACGAATTGGACAGAACGTCACAATAGACAGTTATAACTTTGAGGTAGTTAAGGAATTTGTATACCTCGGCTCCGCTATAAACTCTGACAACAATATCACCTCAGAGATCAAACGAAAAATCACTCTTGCCAATCGCTGTTTCTTTGGCCTAAGAAGGCAATTGAGTAGTAAGGCCTTGTCAAGAAGCACCAAGGAAACTCTTTATAAGACCCTCATCATCATCCCAGTCCTGCTCTATGGCGCAGAAGCATGGACGTTAACCAAGATGCAAAATCCTTCGGATGATTTTCGGTCCCGTTTGCGTTGACGGGCTATGGAGAAGGAGATTTAACAGCGAACTCTACGAGCTGTACAGCGACATCGACCCTGGTCAGAAAAGTATGCATTAGCCGTCTAAGATGGCAAGGACATGTAGAGCGGATGGACATCAACGCTCCGGCCCGAAGAGTCTTCGAATCCATCCCGGAGAGACAACGCAGTAGAGGAAGACCTCGCCTTAGGTGGCGTGCACAAGTGGAAGAGAACCTCAACCGACTTGGAGTGCGTAACTGGAGGCAGTTATCCAAAGACCGCGCTAACTAGAGAGGCTTTTTGGTTGAGGCCCAGGTCCACCCTGGACTGTAGCGCCACCTAAGTAAGTAAGTATTATACCATTACACGCCACAAACAAAATTACAGTCACAACAATTTCCACCAAAAACGCAAAGTGGTTGGGAAAGTGATTTTCATATCATCAGATAGCCATACTATGAATCATTCCTTGACAAGCTAAAGGCAAAATCATGAAAAACGGCTGCATTTGCAGAAAAGAAAAATGGTTCCATTGAGGCAAAGCGGAGAGCCAAAACCTCTGCGAAGACTCACAAATGACGGATTGACCCACCTTAGTCATCAGATCTAGCTTCAACCGACTTTTCTTTGTCCTCCTCAGCTATAAGTTGAGCTCTGAGTACAGAGATTTTCGTCAAAAGATGAGGGCATCTTCTTCGAGTACTATTTGAACGGGTTCGAGAGATGCTGCCTTTATACCTAAATATGGATAACTCTGCAAGCCAAGCACTCCCCTACCTACTCGTATCAATGGAGCTGTAGCCTTCTGAGACCTTTTTCCAATACTTTGGGATCTAGATCACAGTGTTTCGGAAATATCACTTTCGAGTTAAAAAAAACTGAGATTTCACGATCCAATCAAAGCCTGAGTAAGTCCTGTCATTCGTGTGACCAATACAATGCGCCAAGATGTAGACTTTGGGCTTTACTTGACCCTAATGGACCGTATTCCTTTTTTGGTTTTTGATAGGATTTTCGGTGTTGTTTTGGTGCGGGCACTACTTGACAGCCATGACTGATGAGATTTGAGATTGACACCTATAGACACGTCAGGGAAATTAGGGACAGAAGATAGGAGATACTGATGAACGTTGGTTTTAAATGTTTGTGGATAAATAGAGCATGGTATGTACTTGAGTTCTGTGAGGATTCGAAGACTGACGGGTGCTGCGAGAAAAGTGTTGAAGTGGCGATAGAACAAGGTAAGATAGGAAATATTTCCGCGATGTTCGAGAGAGTCAATAGTCACTGCTAAGCTTCTGTGTCCCATTAGTTTTCTATCTAGCAGTTGCAAGGAGGTTTAGGGTCCACTAGACCAGACATGAGCATTATACCTACTTGAGGTTCGACATAACTAATGTCCTTAAGATCTGCAAAGTGGTTGAAAGCATTTTTATTTTATCTACAAGTACATCATGACGGTGTTAGTTGCTCTTCATAGGTTCTAGTAGCTCAGGGGACCAAAAAGACTTCCGGCAGACCAATGTGCCTACATTCCACTCACCTTTTCAGTAAGAAAACGCACCTAGGCATACTCTCATTCCGCCAACAGTTCGTTTAACTCAAAACCAATCACTTTACGTCCTTCCACATTAGCATCCTCGTCTGACATCGATCCAATTATAAACTTCACTTCCTTTCAACTTCCAAGCCATGAAGTTAGTTACCATGCCGCTCATGGAATCAGTCAAAATGCAAAATATTACTCCCATCGACGGACAGAAAAAAAAAAAAGAAACCAGTTAAACCGACCACTTCACCAAGGATTGGGATTCTAATTAGACTCATCCACATACATGTGCAAAGGGAGCATGTCACAACATCCATTACTCATTCATTACCAGTGCTGCCATCATCCATTTCATTTGGCGAACGCAAGAAAATTACTCAAACAGAAGTCAGATGAGCTGTCACCTTTTGAAATTCCCAGCATCATTATCAGCCCCACAGATGACAACCTCTTCCATCATTCGGTGTGTGTTTGTAAATTAATGGAAATTAAAATGCGCAGAGGGGGCGATGAACAACAAGATGCTTCCGAAGAATGCGCAATCCAATTTCACGGTATCCCCGCATGTGGCCACCGGCGGCGGCGGCGGCGGCAACAACGTTGCAATTGCATTGGCCATGACCAGCAGCCATATTTGACTAAGCTCACCCGTGGTCTGTGCGAATGTAACATGAAGGAGGACTCTCTAAGGATCTGGCTAGCATTTGTACCTGGAACACCGACACCGTCACCGTCACCGTCACCGTCATGAGTTAATTATTTGTCAATTCGTAATTGTCATTAGCGAGGACGAATGGCAGGCCAACCGCTAGCTCCCAAACCGGACGCAATTACTCGGCGTGCCTGCAGTTTGCAGTTTTCCACCTTCAAGATGATTAATTAGACAGCGATAGGTTTGCCATCACTGGTGTGGATAAACCTGGCAGCAATTGGAATTAGTTTTCGTGCAAAGTTTGTTTTTACATGCCAACACGAAATGGGATATTGGAGCTGGAACACGGCTCCGTGGCACGGCTAAGTCGATTAGGATTTAGCACTGTGATGATGGTTACTGCTGTGGAAGAGGATTCGTTATTTATCGTGTGCTGTTGAAGGATTAAGTGCCAGTGGCATGCTGCAATAAGGTGACGACTTCTCATTGAATTTAGTACGAGTTGTGTGTGAGTGATCGGAACTGGAGGGTAGCCATTAGGGCAGAACAGTGATGAGCGTGATTTTTTATGGAAATTAATGCAGTTTATGTACATCCCTATATCGTGGCTTCATTAATTATTTCTTCCTTCTCTTGTCAGCACGTGAATGCTTAAGCAAATTCCCTGCTTGAAGGTTGGAAGGAACAAACTTGTCGGATGTTTGCAAGTTGTTTACCGCAAGGCTTAGCATTAGACCGTCTACCCAATCTGGATGAAGTTAGGATAGAAATATATAAGCTTAGCCCTAACAAATCTGATGAAGGTGAAGGCTTGGCTACCGAGGTTGTAGCAACTTATTTGAAAAACATGGTTGGACGAAAGTTGGCCGGATCTTCAAGAAAGGATCTTCTCAACAATACTGTGAACCTTTTGTCCATGACTTGATTGGTCCGTATAAGTGCAGTTTTAGGCCAAAAACTTTGAAAAAGGCCGCTCATAATCGGCATCGATAGACATGAGCAGAACAGATCTATGTCTAGTTTTGGTATCCTTGCCAAACTGGTGCGGATGTGGAGGAGGACGATGGAGAATGCATGCGGCTCCATCAAGGTCGAGAACGACCTCACGGAAGGTATCTTCTTTAAAAGATTCAGAATCTCCCATGCGATTGCTCGCTCCGTTACCAGAGCCCTTCGGACAACTCTCACGGTGGTGCTAGAAACGTTCCTGCATATCCTTCTTCTGGATATTTATGAAAGATCGGTCGCAATGCAATCAGGGGAATAAAATTAGGGAGTCATTGGTATGATGTCTCAGTGAGGCAGTACATGACACAAAAATAGAAACCAAGCAACACCGTTCTTGGATTTCAACATACAAAGCAGACACGTATTCCTAGTCGACAGGATTGGGTATCTGGTGGGTCAAAGACATCCGAGGGCCTAGGAACTGAACTACATATTTTCAGTCTCTTCCGCCGAAAGCGCGTCTGTTTAGCTACCAGACTTTTGTAAAAGTCATATTTCTGAACTTTTCGGAACATGCACCGGGTTTAGTACTCCTGAGGTACGTCAGGCACTCAACTCATTTAACACTATTAGGGATTCCCACAACAAACCGTCGTTCTCAAGAACAATAATGATAAAACCAAATTTTTGCTTATCACAAAGGACAACACAAAGCGTTAAGATGCCCTGGAGTAAGTGTTAATGAAACCTTAATGGACGTCAGACCAAGAATCATCCTAACCAACCGCTCCTAGCTTGGCGAAACTTCTAAGGACCAGCATGATGACGTAAGGAACATTCCCATACGCAGTCTTACTATATGGGCCCCAGTACTGGACAGTAAGGTAGTTGACTCCTACAAATGGATAACATTTCGTCGAATATTTGTTCCCATATGCGAGGAGGACAAACGATGATGAGCTTTGCCCATATGTGGTTGTAGTCCGGAAGGTTAAAACAAGTCGACTACAATGGCCTGCTACTGTCAAAAAATCCTTTAAACTCTAGGGTTAGGTTCGAGACAACAAGAAAGACCGATCGTTTTGAGGATCAGGCAATCTGACGAGCTTGCAGCAGTCCTTAGAATGGAACGTCGCAGGTATGTCTTTTTAACAGGTCGAGAGCCTGTCTAGCTGGTAAGTAAGATGTAAGATCATGGACGTCAGTTGAAAGTACATAACTTTTCCTACAAATGTGACAGTAGGTATTGATCGTTTTAGGACCTTCAGCTGTTTAGGGTGAGTCCAATATGCTCCCTTACCCAACAACTCTGAAAATCTCCACCAGAAGTCCGCGATCTGTTTGTTTACTATCGAACCACCGGGCCACAACTTGAGCCTCCTAGGCATGGGCTAATTTAACACGCTTTTCTTAAGCCTTCACTCGATAAATCACAGTTTTTTTTTGTTTTTGCTACCAAAAATATCGTTAAACTCATTCCAATTTATGAGGTTTCAGAAATTACGAAAAACCGTCGAATACATTTCCCCAATCCGCTTAAGACATTAAAGGGAAAAAATTTAGAATAATTTATTCCCGTCCACATCAGAGGTCGTTAGCTGGCCAAAGGAAACAAATGACTACCAGATTGGTAGTCAGCCGCCCAAAACAAAGCCCTGGCTTCGTAGAACAATAACTCACGATCAATTTAAACGGATTTTAGTCAACCTACCGTACCGACACGAATGGTACGAGCATAACCCCACCGCATCGGTAGTGTCCACTTGGTAATTCCTCAAAGAAAAATGCATCTCAGCCTGTTCTCCTTGAACACAAGATGCATCACAGCACCGCCACCTCTTTAATCCGCAGTTCCAAAAATAAAATTTTGTATCTTTTACTTGTTTTTCTGTTTTCTGCTTCTTTCGAAAAAAAAAAACAAAAAATATTTAAATTACTTTTTTGTCTTTCGTCGTCGATCGAATCAAAGACGACGCTGAAGACTTGCTGAAGACTACGTGGAGGACTACGATGGCGCAGAGACGACGATAAAGAACAGAACAAGTAATCTTCGCGCATAAATAACGAACTTAAGTGTCAAAGGGGAAGAAATCAATTTGTACTCTCGCTCTTAAGTGTTGTCAGTGCGATGTCTGGCTGCGTGTGAAGAGGCCCGCCAAACCGGCAGCCCAGTCAAAAATCTGTCGCATATGTTGTAAATGGGACGTTTTATCTGTTTCTGGGGGAATTTTTGACACACAAGGACGGTTCCGTGATTTATGCGAACTGAAATGTGTTCGATGGATCGCTATGCAGTTCTGCAAGGCGACATGGAATAAACTGCAAAACTTATTGAGGAACATTAGTCTTGTTAGGCTAGTACCCCTTGCCGGGCAGAAGTTTCGAAATTTTATTGTTTTAGCAAGATGCAGGGATGAATGCAAATTTTGTTTGCGGCTTCGCAGGATTTATTGGTGGCAATTTGTTGCCCGCTTTGGAATCGGTTGGTTGGTTGGTTTATCATTCCGGGCAGGTAGATGACATATGGAAGTTACAATCAATCACGAGAGGCTGGCTGCCTCTGGAATTGGGTTTGGCCACAAAGTCTGGGTATAGCTTACTGAAGTGACAGCGCTTATTGACCTTATGACGTACGATGGTAGATATTGGAAGGTTTTTGTTTGAGTATTTGGTCACACCCTCAATTTCGCTTTAAAAAAAAAGACTCTCGATAGGCTGGGCTCTCTACCAAGACAGTCTTAAAGGATTCAAGAGAAAAATTCAACGAAATTACGAAGGAGAATCTGAAAATATGGAAATGATGAGGGATTCCTCCAGGATACGAAAAATAGAGAAGCCTCTAAAGATTGAAGACAGATTTAGAGAGGTTAGTACGGAAGAGGTACAATCCTTTCCTTAAGAAAAAGACCAGAACCTCTTTAAAAATAAAAGAATTTGCATTCAAGTCGCTATCCATGCCAGTGAATCCAGAAATCGGACGATGACTAGAACTTTTTTTAGGGAGAAAGCTCTAGATACCTATTTTCTGAAATTGGACCAAATTAACGACCATGCCCAATCTACTGTCAAAGTCGTATATATACAGTAGAGCTACAGCTTTGAACTTTTTTCTAACTCTTTTGAATAGAAGTGAGGATATAACTATGTACTAGAACCCACTAAAGAAACTCAGTCAGTCATGAAAGTAGGTCTTCGAATCTCTAACCAAGATAAGATAAGAGCTAGCAAAAGGGCATGTTGAAGGTAGCCAACCCCTCCCTTTTTCAAGAAACTATGTCGGGGGGCTTCAGAACTCAAGATCTACAGAGTAAGCAGATTTTTAATTGTTTTGGGAAGGTAGGTCGGTAGGTACTGTAAGGTTACAAGTCTATCATAAAGCATTCGACACCATAGTGAACCCATCGTGATCTCCAAAGAGCCATTACAGTAACAAACCTAGACCTAAGCCATCTCTTCAATGCATTGGTTCTTCCTACAAATGTTCACTGATTTGGGTTGCAGAGCCTACTTTCTCTAAGTTGTCAAAGAAGTACTTTCCGAGGTGTTTAAATCTACTCCGAACTATGCTCTGGCATTCACCGGGTAGAGTGTGTGTTGTAGTCTGTAAATTCTATTGAAAATCCTAGTCGCATGGGATACAGAAGGCAAAGGTCTTATTTGTGACCCGATTAGTTCCAGATTTCCCACGATCTAACATCGGCCACAGCGCCTTAGATACGCCACGCCCTCCTAAGTTGCGCCCTTTTAGGTCAGCCATGTTGATGAACCTTTCTAGAATAATCCTCTTAGCCACACAGATCGGTGGTTCTACACCTCCAACTATGTTTATTATTTGGGACTCTTCCACTGGGTCAGTTCATTAAGTTCTTGTATGATGGAGAGGGGGCAAGTTAAGAAAGCCGAATATTCTGTGAGAACACGTAGGATGGTCTAATCATTCTCCAAGTGATGACAGTGTAGAGTTATACTAAAAGACTGTGATCCCGTTCGGATTAGCAAGAAACTAAGGGAAGACGTACCTACGCCTGGTGTATGTCCAGATGACATTGAAGACAGATAGCAACTGTTGCTTGCTAAGAGTCTTAAAAGAGCTCTGCCTAAGCTATCAGTCCCAGAACCACTGTCAAATTCCAGACTCAAAGGAGCTATGAATGCTATGAATTGGTTTTTATATCAAAATTGCACTAATTCTTCGGCTTTAAGCATTTGAAGGAGGCTATTAATAACAAGTGACTTTCATAAGGATGACAAAGCAAAAGACAAGCATGCGTTGAAGCCACTAAAACCGATGAGCCTAGTCTCAAAGCTGTAATCAATCTCAATCTGTCATGCCAGAATTAGACAGTGTGATTGTAGGAAGTCAAATAAAGTAATAAGCCAGGCTTTGATACTTTCATTGACTCTTCAAGTTTTTAGTCGAATATGGCAGTATGGGAACGAATGACTGTGAACATTGACGAATGCGAAGTGTCCACCAATATTAGAAGTAAAATAGACTCTTGTGGAGTGCTGTGGAGATAAGCTTAAGAGTCTTAGAACAAAGAAGGAGTTTAAATCTCACTGGTTCTCTGATCCTAAAAGTGTACGAGAAATGGAGCAGGCGAGGGACGAATTAACAAGGACTGGAGCTACCCTAATTGGGAAAGTGCCTACAGACTGTGCATTGTGCTGCAAAGCGAGATCAGTTCAAGATGTGTATCGATCTGGGAAAAGGCGTGTATCGCAGCTCACGGAAATCGAAGCAAGGAAAGCAAGAAAAGCCGACTCTTCGACAAAGAGACGGAAACCTTTTTCGCTTTACAGTATCAGATGGAGAGAATGGTAAGTTAAGGTAATTCCGTTAATGAAGAAGCGGGGTCTACATTGTAACTATCAGGAAGTAACTCTGAACCCTACCGTACTACCGAGCCTTTGTGGATGCTTAGACCACTGGATCTAGAAACGTTCTGTGCAGTCGCTGGTGTCATAAGTGGATACTTAAATGAACGATAGGGAGTAGTTTCTTGAAGTTATAAGTTTGTTAGCCTGTACCCTGTCGACAGACAAGGCAGACTACTAGTCTTGAGGCCATGTTTAGTGCTTCAGTTCAGCAGTGAAAACGTTGAACTCTGTAGAAGACCGAATGGAGCAAATAAGCCTCAATATTTTGAAATCAAACCGAAGGAAATGTTGATGCAGGCTTCTAGGGACAAATTAATTAATATAGCTCAGGTTGTAAGTTTGTAGGTAGAGACTTTCGAGTCTAAACCAGGTTCACCTTTGACGCTAGCACTAACAGAGAAGTATCCAGCTGAAGTTAAGACACTGTACGACTAAGATGTAGTTCACTGCTATGGATAAGGCCAAGTTATTTACTATTTTAGACAGCAATAGAGACAACCTTGTGGTTTGCCATCAAATTGTATAAAATTGTGTGTGCCCCTGTGGATAATACATTTGTTACCAAACGTGTCGTCCAACTTCAACAATCAAGGACATAAGCCAAGAGGTGTCACGCCAATAACATGTCAAAACGTAAGATAATACCCAAAACGTTAGCCAAACAAACATTCCAATTACGCGTTTGATAAGCCAAATAATTTCGCCTTTATATCCCATCGAGAATAAATAAACAAAAATATCTTATAATTAACAACTAACCAACTAACAATGCTCATTGGCGAATAAACACTTGAAAAATTTCGGGCCCAAGGCTAGTGCCAAATAATTAACTGATTTCAAGTGTCTCGCACACTCGCCTTGCGGGCCCGAACACCGAACCATGTAATTGCGAAATGTTAACCAAGCTATAAACAGACAGTTTTCTGTCACTCTTCTAATCCTCTTTTCGCGGAGATAGATCTAATAAGCCCACTCGATAGGAAGCACTCTGTTAAACCGGTGCACACACAAACGGTCTTTAGCCGCGTAACGAGGTAAAACTCCAGAAACTTAAGCACCGCTTAAAAGTGAAATAACCTTATTAACCACTTATGCAAACACAGATACTCTCACGCACACACACACACACTGATCTGGGTCTCAATGGAAAAAGAGAACACAAACAAACCAAAAAAAAACATATTCAGTAGCACAACGATAGCTTAGGCTTAGGGCTATTCTCGTGGACACCTTGTCTTGACCCGTTGGAATTTATATTGCCAGAGAAACTGTTTCGTTTAGGAAAATACCCTGAAAGCCAAATTGAATCGTTTTACCAGTTTACCGAATCCGAACAATGTCCGTAATCTCCTCTCAAAGCTGAGCTTCTGGAATTCGTTTGGTATTTTTATGGAAAGCTGTTCAGCTCGTTTAAGCCACTGTTTGTTGGGCATCTCTAACACCGTTTCGGTGATATATTCGACTTAGACGAAAGGTGATCTACCTTCAACGTTGTGTGACAGTAAATTGATGATTTGTTTGGCACAAAGCCTGGATCAGTAAGTAAAATATCGTCTAGTGTGATCCTCTCGACAGATCGACCATAAACAGACCAAAGTAGAGGACAAAAGAAACGAAAAACGTAAAACGAAAACCTGGCCCCACTTCTGTGTGACGATGTGTGTTGTTTTCGGGCTTTAACACCTTAACTGGATGTAATTACGGCAATTTCACGCTTTTACTCACTTAAATTGTGCCCACTGGAGCTAAGAGATGGCTCACGCATTTTGATCGGCATGAACACAAAATTAAGGGATTCCGAGTGCAATTCTGCGCCATAGCCAAGTTCGATCTTCAAGGTGATCGTGTGCAGGAGTTCCAATACTGATCGTCTCCTTACCCTCGTGAAGTCAAGAGTTTAAGTGGTCACCCCTCATTGGTTCGATGGCGATCATCACACACTAGGCTTTGGCGATCACCGATCATGATGATTCTCTCGCCTCCCTCTTTAGTGATTTATGCTTGAAATCTTCACAACAAAACCTGGGAATCTTGCTTCGGGAACCCCCTCATCTCTTCCTGTTTCGATTGATCTTGAAGAAAAGAAAGGTTTTTTTTTTTTTTTTGGCAACGTCATGCGATCGTTTTGTGTGGAAGACCACACACTCAATGTGAGCGGTGTGATGGCCTCGATCAAAGCATTGTAACCTGTTAAGAAGAGTACGCACTCCTCTGGTTAAATATCCAAGTATGTGACATAAATGACTGTTGCGGGGGCCTTTGAACTATTGAATTTCGGTTCGCATTATTCTCACAGAGAGTGTATAAGATACAAAGATACTTTGTGTGTGCTGGGCCTCACACAGGTGCGTTGAGATCAGTTGATGAATGAAAATGTCACAAAAGGGCTTGGTGACACAATGCGTGTAGCAGGATCATACCACACACGAGGTGGTGGTGTACTGTCCTTAGGGACGAAGACAACTAATGAGGGTGGGAAATATTTTTACATTCTCACACCTTAGTGAGGCAATTTGCAAAAATTCTTGTGTCAGGAGACCGATAAGTAGCGGCAATGATCTTTGTACTATCAGGGCGGTAAAGGAGTATATTTTGTCATTAAGGATGTCTGTTGTGACAGCCACATAATTGGTCTGATGTCACCGACATCGGGGCTGTTTAAATGGAGTCAATTGGGATAACAAGTTGAACAATTGCAGCTACATAGATAGAGTGAGGGTGTTTGTCGGAACGTTTGGACATTTAATCAACAATGGAATGGTGGTTGTCGCACAAGGATCATAGGAATGTGGCGATGATTTGATGGGAAGCGTAAAAAGCGTAACCATAACATTTGAAATATTCAAAGGCTAATAGAAGAAATGTGTAGATAGGGTAACATGAAAGAAAAAAGTTGTTGGATTAGTAAGGGAGAATCCACTCGATATAAACCGCCACCATGTTGGCAATGCAACACCGTAGTCACACCGATTGAATCAATGAATTAACTATCAGATGGTATTTTGTCAAACTGCAGGACAACACCAGACGACTGAGACGAAATTTCGAGAATTAGGGCGGGTATTGTAGGACATACATGTGTTAAGGCTGTATGATTCTTAGGTCTGCGAGGAAATGTAATGAGTTTTTCCATCACACACTCCTTTCTTAACCTAGCCAAACCTATCAACATGCCTAGAACAGTATAAATAATCTTGTTGACCAGGCTTTAAAGTTCGCGATCACTCCTCTGTTCACCAGATAGGAACGCAATGGGTGCCCTTGCAGATCTTTACCTACACCTTCTTGTGGTCCAAAAGAAATCCAATATATTTAGCATGGGTTCAGTGATCACTCCAGAATCCGGCCTTATTAGTATGTATGTAGGGGTCATGATCAGTGATCGTTTTTGCTGATTGTATCCGATTTGAGTTAGTGTCCACAGATCGTGTCCAAATCGCCCCAGTCTAGGGATCGTTCCAGAATCAATCGATCATAGTGGGAACCGAGAGATCGTGATTAGGATCGGAGTAGCTGATCGCAATGACCTCAAATAAATGCTTGTATAGTACTTTGCGTAGGGAGTACTGATGTCTTTCCGAGACATGTTAGTACGAAACAAGTGATCGTAACCGCATATGAGTGCTTAGAATTTTCAGACAAGAATCAATACCTTGCTGACAAAATTTAAAATTTCGAATAGTGATCAGTTTCGCTTATTGCATTCAACTTCAAGACTTGTTCGCATTAGTATTCGAGTAAGCGATCTTGATCTGCGACTAAATGCACCGATCGCGTCTAACTTGAGTAAGTTTACTGATCAGTCTAGAATCAAGCCTTGTAAACGCGAACCTATAGATCATGATCCAACTTGGATAAATGTGGACACACCTGGTGATCGTTCTAGAATCACTATTTGCTACAAGCAAGAGATCTCTTTTGTGATCGGATTGAGTGATCGCAACTATTTAAAGTACTTTCCCATATTTTGCGTAGATGTACGAGAGTTCAAAGATTAAAATGTTTTTGAGACACATGTCTACATTTCGTGGCCAAGAGTTTGAGCAAGGGATCTTAATCTGTGCCGATCGTGTCCCACTTGAATAATTCTTCTTACTTTTGGGTTTAAAAGAATTTAAGGTCTTAAATAAGTATTTGCCTTGGCTATTTCGGACTCGATCAGTGATTGGTCTTGAATCAGACCTTGTAATTGGGAATCTAGGGCCCTTAATCGGTGATCTGTGAATGGTTTTGGTCCAAATCGTTTGATGTCTAAAAAATGTGAAAGGTATTTCGCCTCAGTTCGGTGATCGCTCTAGACTGAGCCCTTGCTAGAAGAAAGCAAGAAATACAAATGTATTGTGACCGGATTGCTGATCGCAACCATCTTAAGAGGTATAAGGGTTTAAGATCTGACTTGGTTGGTTAGTAGGTTTAGACCGGACTCTGACTTGCTGCGCAGACATTTTAGAAGGAAGCAAGTGATGGTGATTTGTGATCAGTTTGCTAATTGTATCCAATTTGATCACATATCGGGTTCAAGATAGGTTAGATCTTTCGAACTTTGCCTTGGTAAGCCTTGTGGTGTTCTTATTTTCATGGAACGAGTGTGATCGATCCTTCAAACGTTACTTGAGATGAAACAGTGTGAAAGTATCTCTCCCAAAGTATCTTTCATCTATGCAACCTTTCAGAGTTTTTTTTTTTTGCAATATTTTCCTTTTACGTTTAAAAGTTTACAATAAACACTTGAATATGGAAAAAAAAATTAAAGGATTGTATGGGCTACCCTCCTCTTTCCGTCTATTTATTTTCCTTTCCAACAGTTTTGTTTGGATGAATTCAATTTTTTTTTTATTTAAAATCAACGGACCGAGTCCAGTTGAAGTATCCAATGGATAAATACCAACCAAACAGTGGGAGAAAGAAAATAGGTAACGCTTCGCGCGGTAGCAAAGTGCTTCTTCCTTTTTTCCATCTCGTATAGCCTGCCGAACCACGCTAGGTACAATATGTATCTATGCATGATGCGATGCAATGCGCTTATGCTGTTGTTTGCTGTTTAATTATTTATAACCCAGTTAATTTGAATAGGGTAGCCCTTGAAGTTTTTTGGTCCTTCACCAACTGCACTTCTCCTCCTTCTTCTAGGCACTTATCCTTTTTTTTTCCGTTCTGCTGTGTGTGTATGAGAGAATTTCAGTGCTACACCGCGCGGTTGTAGTACTCTATTTGTGTTTAATTTTGTAAATTTATTCCAAGGACTATGACTACGTAGTACATACAACGGTAGGATGGGAGATGAAGACATTTCTTTCTTCCCATAGATAGTTGCATACCGAAAAAATGAATTGGACTACAGAAGTGGAAGATGACGGAGGTGGGCGCTGTAAGGTTAGGTGATGCCTGTTAAATTTGAATAATTCAATTGAGAACAGGCAGCAGAAATTGAGATAAAACCCTGAAGTGGGTCACATCACTGGGGGAAACTTTTGCCATTCTCCTGATTAATTAATTTTACTTACACGGAGTGAAGTGCAGTGAAGTGAGGTAATAAAATGTAGTACCTACAGCTAGTGCGAGAAAAACACAAAAGACCACCCATAATCGAGTCTCAAATCAGTTAAGCAATCAAATCGCTGTCAGGTCTTTTGTTTTGGTTTCACAAAGTCCCCACATAAACAAAAACGAGAAACAATAACAAATAGATACTCCTGACACTCAGTTAAATGATATTAGTTCCGTATTGTTCCCACAATATCCTGACATTGTCCGAAGGTAACTAACAAATTAACACCGTTGTGCTAAAGCAATTAAAGCCTTAACCCAATTAGATGAAGGATTTGGAGCCGACTTTGATTTTGACTTCGAAAAACAGAATCAGTAAGGCAATGAACTTGGATGACCGATGGATGGATGACAGAAGACATGGGTTGACTTGATGGCATTGTTAGCGCCAATGTACCAAGTTGGTCTGAACTGGTCATTTGAGATCTTGATGGTCTTCATTGTTTTTCTCGGCTTTAAAGTTTGCCGAAGAATTGATCAAGTCTTACCAATTTAACGTAAGGGTACTGAAAAGTCTTAATGTTTCACAGCTTAGAGAGAAGACACCCTATGGCAACAAACAGAATATTTGTCGATCGCTTATACCTCAAGGGGTCTAGAAGAGACGATGGACACAGGATCAAGTGCTGAAAACCAGTGGAATCGATACGATGTTCCACCGGATCACCTTCACGAAACTCCTGGTTTAATGAAGGGTGAAGTAAAGTACATGCACTCTGCTGGGTCCCTGGACACGAAGGTATTCCAGGCAATGAGAAGGCAGACGAACTGGCAAGAAGATGCTCTGAAACTACATCGCAGCAGGTAGACACTTCGGTGTTCATCCCGCCTTGCAGATTGAAGCAAAAGGCATGGATCTTGGCCAGAAGTGAGGCCAATAGTAGATGGACCTCCCTGGACACCTGTGTGATCACCAGAAGCCTATGGCCTTGCTTTGACAAGAGTAGGACCGACCGAATTATGCCGAAAGAGGAGCAAATAACATCGACTTCTTCGGAGAATAGTAGAGAGGTTCTACTCCAGAAATGATGTTCAGAAGTTTTACCAAAAGAGAGTCACATTCGACGGTGCTGTGGATTAAACGACAGCAAAGACAGGAATTCAGCTATTAGGCAATGCAAACCAAGACTTCCATCCACCTCACCTGAATAGAATGAGGATAGTAGTATCCAAATCCAAGAAGCCTGATGGACAGAGTGGCTTATTAGCCGAGCTGCATTTACAAAATTGGGTTTGAGGAAAGTATGCCTGATAAATGGAACCTCAACATCGTGTGGCCAAATTCAAAAGAAAAGAGGCCGACTAAACTGTTGCAGCCATTAATGTGTGGTGGCAACCAAGTTCTCACAATAAGGTAGATCTAAGGAAAAACCTCCAGAGCTCCAGATCGATACTTACAGTACTCGTAAAACTAAGTTTTGAGGCCGCATATGACAGCATTTATAGAGACGAGTTATACGGAGTCATGTCTAGCCAAAATCGTTAGTTCGAGGAGAATGACGGTGGAGAACGCTCGGTGCTCTATAAAGGCCAAAAGCAGTCTCACTAAACCCTTTGACATCAACCACAAAAGTTGACAATCAAGCTGAAACAAGTGTTTTCATGAAATTTGTTTAAAACTATACTTTCGACAAAATTGTACAAAATTCAGAAGCCAACACTATAGGGGCTCTTTTTCAAAAAGAACCTGGTGATATTGACATCATTGGCAGAATACAGACAGCTGTCACATCGGTGGTTCCAAGTATTGGACACAAATGGGCTTAGTTGTGAAATAGGGCGCTACCCAGTATACTTATGTATGGAATGCTGTCGACAAGGAAGAACACCCAACATCGATGAATCGTCCACAACGTCACAACACCTCGATTCAGGCAGTAAAAAGGCTTTATCAAGAGACACTAAGAAGACTCCATATAAGCCTCTCATCATCGAAGTCTTGTTCTGTGGCTCAGATGCATGGACATTGACGATAATGAATAAATATCTTGAACACAAAGTTTCTGCGATGATTTTCGATCTCGTTTAGAGAATTAGACTTAATAGGGAACTCTACGAGCTATATAGAGACATTGGTTTGGTCAGAGAAGTACAAAGGAGCAAATGGTTATCAACGTTCCAGCCTGATGAGTCTTTAAATCCAACCCAGAGGGACAACGCCTTAGGTGTCACTCACAAGTGGAAAAAGGCTTAAAACCAACTTGCCGTAGCTGGAGGCAGTTAGCCAAAGAGTAACTCGAAAGGCTTGTTGGTTGGGGACCCAGTCTACCTGGGAATATAGTGGCCTCGAAGTAATTAAGTAAGAAATAAGGATCAAGGCTTAGTGTAAATAAAAGAACAAATTTTCTTATACAAAACTTTTAGAAAAACTTACAAAGTATGATTCCTGATAAGTGAAACGGCTCACCTGAAACGAAAAAGAAAATACAATTATCTTAGTTAATAGCACAAAAAAAATTGTTAAATAAATACAGTGGATGTCCACGTTAAAAAGAACACAAGTGAACAATTGGACCTAAGGTGAACCACCTGAGAATCTGATCCGAAGAAATAGGTGAACTTATGTCTGAAAAGAGGAAAATTCGTAAAGGCTAGCAACTACCTATAGAGACCGTCAAGTCATAAGAAAAGACTCAATGATTTAACTAATAAGCTAAGAAAAGATATTAGAGAATTACCTCTAGAAAGGTACCTCATTCATCTGACACACGGTGCTAGTACTCGCGAGCAGCTAAATCCACCAAAGTCTAAATCATCAGATTTTCCTTTTTCGGTCAAGTGTTTAGCTCAATTTTGCCCTTTTGGCCGAAAACGCGAAGGGAGAGGAGATATTGCATTTGTAGGAGTAGGATCCTGAAAGCAACTTAACTATTATCGTTTGTAGGTGGCCATTCCTTGGCAGTTTTTCGATAAATTTCTTGACAAACTTTTTACTTAAAAATCGAGGAGTAAACCTAAGTAGAAACTTACAGAAGTACATAGTAGGTCTAGCAGTGATTTCATAATCCGTACGTACACAATGTAATAATGAGTATGCTAAACGAACTAATAAAGACGCCACTGAATTTTACTATCCCCTGAAACGTAGCTACTTATAGCATATCCCGGATCATCAGTTCGGCTTTCGTGTCAAACATTCCATAATCGATCAGGTGTATCGTATAACGAATGAAATCGAAGAAGCTCTAGAAGCGAAAAAGCGCTCTTCTCGACGTATCGCAAGCCTTCGACAAGGTATGACACGAAGGTCTAAGGTATAAGCTAAGACTAATCCTACCGAAAAAATTGTGTAGAATACTGGAATCATACCTTGAAAACAGGCTCTTTCGTGTTAGACACGGTACCGAATACTCAGAATTCAAGGAAATCCACGCCGGCGTTCCGCAAGGAAGCGTACTCGGTCCAATGCTATTCCTGCTCTACACAAGAGATATGCCTCAAGATGAAGGGACCGTCGTAGCAACGTTCGCAGATGATACGGCTATCCTCGCAACGGACGAGTCAGTCGAATCATCAACGGGTAAACTACAACGGGCTCTAAACAAAGTATGCGAATGGACAAAGGCCTGGCGAATCGTCCTTAACGAGACCAGGTCAACGAATGTCAATTTTACGTACAAAAAGGTGCCTTCGCTGGAGGGCTACCTACCTAACGCGATTAACACTACAGAAGCGCAAACTACTTGTTAAGGGAACTTAGTCGTAGTCATGAAACAATGACAATGAACACGCGGGACCGGTGTCTTATAGTGCCTCTCTGAGGGGTGAGGTTTAGCCCGTAGGCATATACTGACTGACACTAATGACATGGACAGGTCAGCTATATGAATCGGGCATCACTAATGGTATGGGCCATTGGTATCTTTTGAAGATTCCTCACCTCCAGGCGCAACCAAAAAAAAAAAAACTTATAGCATGAGCTGTACTGTCCGAGAAATGTGTCGGCTTAAATGGGTTGCAGAACAAGGCCTAAGTTGGATGAATACACACATATCAGACACATTTCTCCTGCGGAGATTTAAAGTAGTCGTTCCTTCTGTCCAGGACTAATATCGATCAAACTGAGCTTGAGGCATTACTTCAGGACTTTCGAATGCATGGAACTGAATCTTTTCAGTCAAAATCGGAATTTCTATATCAGACTCAGTCATGTATTAGATACTGTGACATAGGAGATGTCTTCAATACATCTAAGATCCAGGGAGTTACCCACATAGTTCATAGTCATAAGCGAAGTAATCTAGTTATCCTCTGGAGGCTGATCTGCCAAGGTACTAGCAAATCATGGAACATCTTAAGGGAGAGCCATTTTCGCTGTGAATTCTAGTTCCGACTCTTAGACAACTACTTGGGGACACTTCTTTTCTCATAGACTTAGTTCCCTGCTCTCCTCAACCTCTCTGGTGCACTAGGTAAAGGCTTGTAATGATAATGTAAGGACTTCTAATGATCTAAAGTAAACCCAACGTTACCTTATCTTCAATACTCTTTTCTTTCATTCCATCACTGGACTCATAACTTTGAATGTCATCATTCTAAATGGCTAATACAGTCTTATTTGGCATCCGTAGCCCAACAAGGCTTCGTTAAAAAACTTTGGGGCTAATGTACCGCAAGTCTCAGTACTAAGACCACTACTATTGAAAATTTTATACGACGAACCATTTGAATAAACTATTTGGATGCATTAATGCAAAGTTCCAACCAAACTCAGCAGACGCACCGTCGGGGCGTATCGATTTAATTTTGAGAAGGCACTGGTTGCACTTAGTAGTAGAAAAGTCAGAAATTCTTTTTAGCTTTAAGCAATTTTCGAGGAAAATTGGTCGAAAAACGGTCGAAAGAGACTAGAGTCTTTGTGTTACCAGTATCAAGGGAGACTTGGGAGTGTTTCACGACTCTTTCTAGATCGTTTATACGTAGAATGAAAAGAAGGGGACCTAGTTGGTTCCCTTGTGGGACATCCCAAGACATGTCAGTTGCATATCGATTACAGCAGGATTTTCTTATTCTATGATACTGTCTGCGACTACTTATCGATTGAAATAAACCCCAAACAAAAATGTATACATCTCCTCCCAATGAAAGCCATCTTATCTTCGACCATAACAAGCCGCTGATGTCATGGCAAGCATGTCCGTCATAATTTGCTAATTAATTGTCAACAAGCGTTTTGGCCTTTCTTCTGAGTCATGTCCTTACACCTTCTGCGAAATTATGACAAACGCCTGAGAGCGTGTCCTACCCGATGGACCATCCCACAACATATTGAAAATACCACACACACCCTTAACATCCACAACGGCTTACATAATGATTAATTGCCGCAGTGTCTGGCACAGCACAAAACACACACGGTTAACTGTCAGATGTCCTTTGTTTAGCCGCATAGCTCATAAATATGTTACGCAAAACAAGGATGTGTCGTCGTCCGTGTGTATGAGAATTTTTGCACTTAATTACACGGCACTAAGTAGGCACACACAAGACCAACAATGGTGTGGCAAGGATACGTACGAAGAGGTGGTAGTCACTGTTCCTTATCGAGGATATGATTTATATATCTTGCAATGGAATTCATTTATTAACATCATTACCATGTGTTATCTCTGGCCGACTTGACTTGCGACAACGGGCGGGGAAAGGTCACTCGGTGTTTGCACAGTGCACCATCGGTGTGTATAGTGGTGGCCTCTTAATATTTTCTCTTTCAATTGATTTATGTGGCGACACGAAAGGACGCTGATCGCCCCATTGTCCTAGTCATGCTACTCAACATAATTAAAATCCATTTCCTGTCCAAACAAACCATCACAAGGCAATCCGACAAACCTCATTCGTCTTCGAAAATCCAATTTACCGGGAAAAAATCCCGACAGCTCTCCGCCAATCAATGTCATTAATTCGGTTCGTGTATACCAAGTGGTAGATCTGCATCAAGCGAACCCTTTTATGTCGGAATGGTCTCCTTTCAAACTCACAGATGCATGCCAAATTCGAAGATGAATGCCTGGACAGCTCCCCGCATATTTGGGCTCGAATTCATAATCAAATGCGGAACTAATGCTCCACATAATGGAAAGGATCCCCTCGTCAATGACAAAGAGGAGCTCAGAAGCAGTAGATCCACAGGGGCTGCTGACAGTGGCCTACATTGTTCAGCATATTGTGTACGCTGCCATGGAAGTCGAAGAAGACAAATACCCCTGCACACTCGGCTATGCCTATGCTACTATCGGATGAAAGTGAAAGAAGGTCATGAGCGCTTCGTACTCTGTGTGGGCACACAAACGTCAGAATGCTTCACAGCACACGACGTCGGCCGACTTTCAACTCATCTATTCAAATCCTTGAGAGCCCCTGATCGGCAACAACCTACCTACGCGCTCTGTAAGGCGTAGCAAATTACTGTCACATTTTTTGTCACTTTGCCTGTTGGGCCGCCGAAAAGGGAAGTCCTTTTTTTTTGGCAATTGTCTGCGATGCATCAACTCGAAATTCGTTACACTTGTTTTACGGAGTCCTTTTCCCGTAGTTCTTCCTGCCACCCATGGCTGGATGTGAGAGAATGGTATAATTCGTTCCGAAAATGTGCACGTTTGGGCTTTGTGTGTTATGTGTCCTTTATGCAGTCGTCCTTTTGTCTATATTGTTGCATGTTCACCGCAAATTATCTAGGAGGTCTTGTTGGGACCTCCTATGAGGTGTTGGAATACACAGATACTGGCGGGAGTTGTCACTATCGAATTAAACGGTGTTAGCAGCTAGTAGTATCGAAGGATTTCTTGGAAAATCCTTGCGTGAAATTTTCCATATCGCAATTTGTTTCGATTATATCCATGCGTGTTTACAGCGGAGGATCTTTACAACATGTGCGCCTTTAAAGGATAAATAGGGAACAGGTCGTGTTATGGCTGATTAAATCCCAATTTTGACGGTAGTTTCGCATGGCTATAAATCGGAGGTTAGAGCGGTTAAATGGTTGTTAAGACGTGTAATTTCGAATTAAAAACAGTTGGCTCAACGCACTATTGAAGGAATTAGAGGGCGTGATGCAGGGTGTAGTACTAATGACATTTAAAGAGACTTGAAAGGTATGTTAGGCATAGATTCGTTGAAGACTATGATCTATGCTTGCTAGAAGTGTATGGGAATACTCAAAAAGAAGGTTTATGGCCAACTAGTGATTGTTAGAATCAGGACATCGTCAGTACGTCACATGACTCTGGACACTGACTCCACTGAATAATGAAACCAATGTGACGCAGAGA
Source organism: Xylota segnis (assembly GCA_963583995.1). Classification (NCBI taxonomy): domain Eukaryota; kingdom Metazoa; phylum Arthropoda; class Insecta; order Diptera; family Syrphidae; genus Xylota; species Xylota segnis. Next base: position 6,703,751 of record OY757239.1, on the reverse strand, counting down.
CACAAAAATGTATTCGCTAGAAGTTCATCTTTTCAAAGGCGATAGGCCAGGACAAGTTCACAGAAGGTAGGGTAATGCTTCCTCCTTTTTCTCGTCTCTACAAGGTTGTTCGGTTGTGATTCTAATTGCTGGAGTAATCGAGGTGGAACTTGAACAGTTTATCCGGACCACATTCCCCATAGCCAGCTCGTCTGCTTTGTGATTGTCTGGGATGTTGCAGTGGTCTGGAGCCCATTAACCTCTTTAAGAGACCCTCGACTAGGAACAACAACGTTTTAAACCCAGGAATGGAGTAAGAGGAAAGGGTATCGGGAAGGTAGAAGTTAGAAGGAAAGGCACTTGTTGAGTGAGTAAAAGGAATCTCTGAACTTTACTGTGCGAAAGTGGGTTTTTCAGGATAAGGCTGTATGGAAGGAGCCAATTCAACGGACATAACCACAGATTTGAACAACTGAAGAGATTTGGTTGCAAATTAACAGGTCACCGATGAATTTACATGTCATACACTGGTTTTATAAACTCAAACAAGTTGGAGGACCTCCCGCACTTACATGTGAGTTTTATTCGAGTTTTACACGGCTATATAAGTAGGAGCTGAGTCAGAAGGACTGAAAAAACGTTTAAGCCTCTGAAAGAATCCGAAGTCCTTAGCACTGGAGCAGGAATTTGATAATTCTAGCAAAGGTCTGGGGTAACTTGCATGCCAAGCATTGTCAAGCCATTAGATTCGTCAATATCAGCTCTATCTTTTTTTAGTTTGGCTGCATTAGTGTCATGCTTTAGAGGGAAGATACAGAACTGGATTTTGACAATGTCAGTACAAATGTCTGGTTCGCTGGAGAAAACTCACGAACCAGTCCCTCTATTGCATAATCATTCAAAATTACTTAAAATTCCAAAAAAATTCAGATTTTATACCTGACGTTGAAGTCCAAAAGGTCAAATAAAGGGTACTTTCTAGGAATTATTTGCCCATTATAGCACAAGTCACCTACAAAGCTCTTCTTCGTATCCAAAGCCATCCAGAAGACTCCACACACGAGTGAACTATTCGGGCCACATTTAGTTTCTTGTGAACCTCATTTGAACAATACTAATTAGATCTAAGACGGATTAATCCCGAGATAATGTCAGGCTTCTTCCTTCAAAAAGGACCTTATTTGCTAGCTGCAGGGGTAATTTTAGCAGTCTTAGCGATAAGAGCTACCACTGTACACCGACGGTTTCGATAGACTCAGCATGAAGAAGTCTGCTTTTAAGAAATAAATCGACCTAATAGCACATAGCTGTAACCTTTTAATTAGCAGATGGATGGACTAGTAGCTTCTTTCTGACCAAAGCAGACCGACAAGGTCCGAGGACGAGAGCAATATCAAGAATCTTCATTAGGAAGACGGCTGCTAGATGCGCTATCAAGTTGCAACTAGAATACAAGTTTAAGGCAGGTGACCACGTGGGACACCTGAAAATTCTTGACTCAATCCAACAAAGAGACATGCTCTGCACTGTCCCCGACGTTATGGTCAGGGAATACTGTTTCGGTAGGTTATTTGACACTGGACCCTAGAGGTCTGATAAGGTTCACAGATGGATCCAGAGTCCATTGGAGTGAGTGCTGGTGTCTTTGGACCCAATACCAAAGTCTCAATACCTATGGGAAAATGTCTTCCAGGCTGAACTCCATGCCATTGAGATCTGCGCCAGGTTAAACCTTAGTAAGGGAATCAAGGGCGCTAAAATTTATATCTTCTCAGATAGTCAGGCAGCTCTCAGAGCTCTGTCGTCCAACTTAATGGAGTCCTTACCAGTTAAATGCTGTTACGATACACTACAATCTTTTGCTAGATATAATAGTGTGGCACTCGGATGGGTTCCAGGTCATCCGGGGATTGCAGGCAACGAATCTGCAGATGAACTTGCCAGGGCTGGCTCAGGATCTGCGTTCATTGGACCTGAACCTTACTGTGGCGTCAACTGGGCTAATGCCACAGCGCTGATCAACGCATGGGAGCATAAACTTCGTCAAACCCACTGGGAAAATGTCCACAACAAACTCAATCTATGCCCAGACATAGAATGCAGGTTCTGCTCAGAAGATGACGAATCATCTGAGCACATTCTCTGTGAATGTCCAGCTCTGCATTGGCTGAGGTGGCGCATCTTCCGCAAGGTACCATGCACGCTGGCAGATATTAGAACCTCTGCAACTAAGCACGTGCTTTCCTTCATCAGGGAGGTGGTACGTCTCTTAGAGTAAATTTACACCCTAAGATACAATAGATCTTTTAGGTCGCAGTATCAGCCATATGGGCTAGGGTCTAGGAAAAAAAAAAGAATCTGACATCAACTAGAGATTTTCCTGCAAACTTCGCAAAAACAAATGCAAAAATCTTCAGCAAAATGCGTTTAAGAAATCGAAGGTCTAGGTTCTTGCAGAGGTGTTTATATTGACTTCAAGCAATGTTGTTACCTTGAACATGAGAAAGTGATTGTACGAGGTCCACAAATATCATGTAACAGTCTAAAAAAATCCCTCAAAGCGAGATCCCACAAGGTTGCATCTTGGTACAACTATTGTTGAAATGATACGAGCAAGTACGGAGGCAATGAGATATCTCTCTAAAAGTATGTACGCCATTCCTATCTCTGGTTTGTTTAGACCATTCGAACGGAAGTCGTCAACAACGGACATGAACCATGTATGCACATGTGTACATATCCATTTAGTTTCTTACATCAGAGTGTGTAAGGTTGACTATTTTGGTCCGCGATTCTACACAGTATAGTCATCCCAGAAACAAATATTAGAACAGACTAGACTTCATATTTGCATTTGCCTATTGGCGGGGTAGTAGACTCTCGTAAAACTAACCTGCTCGGGGTAACGCATCTTCCAGCTTTCTACTAAATTCACAGCTCAATATCCAAGACACCACACGGTCCAAGTTAAGAACAAGAGTCATGCTTAAGAGCAGTGACTGAAAAAAACTTGGCTAAAACCAATAATGATCTACTGGGTACCCACATAATTTGATAGTCAGACTGGTGGACAGCAATTAGTAAAACATTAGCAGATAACGTACATCAAGTACCTTCGTTCACAAATGGATGGACCGAAATTGCGGAGAAATAGATTTCTACTTAAACCAGGCCCTAACACGACATGGATGGTTTCGAGCGTTCCTCAACAAGTTTGCTTGAAGGTCAGAAAGTCAAAGGAAGATGTCCACGTATTTTTCCAGTGTCCTCGCTTCAGTATAGAGCGCAGAGAAATCAGTCTCAGTTGGAACCCCTTACAGAACAAAGAACAGCAATCACGGAGTCCAATGTTGAATCAACAAACGGGGAAAGAAGAACATAAATTGCTAACCTGTCCCGCGGAGTAATACCAAACGCTAGTCCCGCGGGGGAAGTGTGTAAGGTGTCTGTTTAGTACGTAGGCGTATTTCCGGGATCGAATAATCAGGTCTGAGAATCATGAGTGCCAGTAAGCCGGGACTCTGCTGCCTTGAGAAGATTACACGTCCATTGGGACAACCAAGAAGTAGAGCTTTCTGATTAGAGTAAAGTAGACCCACCGAGCTCGTGCTCTTCGCCGAATCCAATCCGGCAATAGTTCAACATCGAAACTTTGGTTGAAGGACATACATTACAAAAGCTTGGGAGTAGACTTCAACGATTTCTACAGCAAGCTGTAGAGAAGAGAAGGAAGGCATCACCTTAGAATCTATGGTGGCTTCTTATGTATGGAATAACCGAATTGCTATTAAATATATCCGTCCGTCTGCTACAGAATTTGAAAATAGCTAGAGTATCACGGAGCGTACGTAAAATTGTGTATATCAATGCTGCTACCATCCAGACACGATTCGGAGACCAGCAATGAGAACAGCAGCGACAACCAAGTTGCACGAGGAGCCCTTAAATCCCACAAGACTTGCTGGGATTTTGTCTCAAAATTCTTTCAAGCTCTATATCTAATGTCATCGTCACCTGCATGTCAGGATAAAGTATGTTCTAACCTCTTGAAACTGTCGAAACAGTGAGTCCTCCCAACTATGTATAATGTTTTCAGAACAATAGTAGAACTTAACAAAGAAGATCTAAATGCCTTCACCGTCTGCTGGACAAATCAGTGCATGCTTAGATACCCGCTGAAGTATGACAGATAGTTCCAAACCAAACCAAAGAGAATGGGAAAAACATACTCCTTGTTCGATAGAAAAAACCCTTTTGCCACTTGAATCCTTATAATGTGGTTTCTATGGGATCTAGGTGATCGTCAACAAAACCCCACTACTACCAAACAAAGCCTTAATCTAAAGACAACATTGAACAAATTTTTGCAAAACTGCTAGCAAAAACCTTTCTTAATTATTATTTCAGTCCTGAATGCTCAACTTAACCAACATTCAGGTCGATTAACTCACAATAGTCCTCAATCAGCAGCCATTGGTGAAATTTAGCAGAAAAAAAAGGACCAATCAAGCCCACCCATTACCAAATAATAAACACTCACCCATCGGGCATAGTTGCATCCTATGAAAACAGCTAAAAAGGACACTTGAAACAACAACAAACAATAAGCCCACCAGTAATCCTAATCCAAATCTGCTCATTTACGTTCAACAAAAAACAAATATTGTTCAACCCCAGCCAGCTACATGGTCCACGAAGGACTCTACCTACCGCACTTCAGGCCATTTTAACATTTGTACACAATCGCAAGAATTAAGCCACTTAATCTCCATCGATATCGATGCCATGGGAATGACGACGTGCATTTGATCCAATTCGACATTCAGACTTGTTTCACACGGACCGACTTTTACTCTACTAATCCTGTCTTTACAAAACGAAAAAAGGACAACAAACAACATTCGAGATCTTTTCACGGCAAATTGAACTCGCGCAACTATTAGGTGCAACTGCTCTGGAATGTGCGTGCGTTAGGGATTCGTTACGTCAAAAAATTGCATCTGCACAAAGATGCGAAGGGAATGATTAAAATTTGCCACGGATGCTTGCATTTGCATCCGCTTTGCTATGCCCAAGTGAATTTCTAAGGATGCTCTGACCCAGCACCAGGCCGTTGAAAATTCGCTCAAACAATGCCGAGGAGAGGAGAAGGACACAATCATCATCACCATTATCGATGTCCTGATGCAGAACAAATTTTCAAAAATTTTTTTGAATCTTTTTTTCAAATGCCAGGCGGGAAGGAATGCGGCAGTTAGTAGCCTACATTCTGTGAAGTATTGTCAAGGATAATTCGAGTGATGTGCGTAGCTTCCAGGTGGGAGTTTGGGATAATGTCGCGTGACTAAATGTTTAATGTGGAACTGGCACGTTCGAATGGATTGCAAGGAGATCGCTGACTGACAGGTAAGTGTGTCGTCCGAGAAAAGGTGAACTGCTGCTGTACTCGTACATACATGACGGATCCAATGACATTCTACTAATTTTATTGCCGCCATAAATTCTCAAACGTTCATTGTAAAATTGCTTTGGAAAATATTTATGGCAGGCTGCTACTAACTGCCGCCGTAAGCGTGGCATGAAACAACCTTGGAAAGTCCATAACCCCTGGTATTTCATGAGAAGACTTCCGTAGACTGTGCTCAATTTTGAGAATTAATATCTGAGTCTACAGAACTCAGAGAGGACACCCCAAGGATTTGTTTTCACATCGGAGTCCGCACAAGACAGGAGCACAATAGATGAAATGTACTCAAATGGGTACCAACTAGTCTTTCGTCCAACCCAGCTTCTCAAAATAAAGTTAGCTATTGCCAAACTAAGAACTGAACTACGAAATACTACATGGTGCGGAGGATCAATCACTGAATCTGAAAAATATAATCAAATAAGAGAAAGTCTCTTGAAATGCAATATCGTCACATATCTCCTTTCCCTTAGTCTTTTGGGTCAAATGGGTGAAGCTGAATAAAAGATTAGAAGCAAAAGAACGCAATTCGGATGATTTAGACTTTGGTGAACTCAGTTGCCCGCTATCTGGCATTTGGGAAGAAATGGGGTGTACCTGGGTTAAGCATGGAGAATGTCTCTTGAAATGCAATATCGTCACATATCTCCTTTCCCTTAGTCTTTTGGGTCAAATGGGCGAAGCTGAATAAAAGATTAGAAGCAAAAGAACGCAATTCGGATGATTTAGACTTTGGTGCACTCAGTTGCCCGCTATCTGGCATTTGGGAAGAAATGGGGTGTGCCTGGGTTAAGCATGGAGAATGTCTCTTGAAATGCAATATCGTCACATATCTCCTTTCCCTTAGTCTTTTGGGTCAAATGGGCGAAGCTGAATAAAAGACTAGAAGCAAAAGAACGCAATTCGGATGACTTAGACTTTGGTGCACTCAGCTGCCCGCTTTTTGGCATTTGGGAGGAAATGGGGTGCACCTGGGTTAAGCATGGAGAATGTCTCTTGAAATGCAATATCGGCACATATCTCCTTTCCCTTAGTCTTTTGGGTCAAATGGGTGAAGCTGAATAAAAGATTAGAAGCAAAAGAACGCAATTCGGATGATTTAGACTTTGGTGAACTCAGTTGCCCGCTATTTGGCATTTGGGAAGAAATGGGGTGTCCCTGGGTCAAGCATGGAGAAAGTCCTTGAAAGGCAATATCGTCACATGTCTCCTTTCCCTTAGTCTTTTGGGTCAAATGGGTGAAATTGAATAAAAGATTAGACTTTGGTGCACTCAGTTGCCCGCTATCTGGCATTTGGGAAGAAATGGGGTGTACCTGGGTTAAGCATGGAGAATATCATCACATATGTCCTTTTCCTTAGCCTTTTGGGTCAAATGGGCAAATGGGCGAATGGGCGAAGTGAGCATTTTGAAGGTTATCTGACTGCGAAATTACTTTTCAAATGTAATCAAATAACATCTCTCCTCCAATTGCTTGAATAAACCCAAAAGAAGCCCAAAACTTTGTGACAAATGAAGACCACCGACTGTCCACTGGTCTTAGATTTTCATATTCATAGACTCATCCCTCTCATCAGCAAAGCTTTCCCTGACTTCCAGTTAAAAATGTCATAACTAATCGATTCCACATGCTGCGATGTATATCGATAGACTTTCCCAGTAATAGAAAAGGGAAACACAAACATCCCATAAAAAGTCACAACATTCTGTTCCCATCATAAGAGCCAACGCTAGCCCACGAACAGTAGGAGGCCACAATTTGTCCCAATCACAATATTATCACCTAATTATAACTTCCATTTGAATATTCTGGCTGCAATCGATGAAACGGGAAGCGTACCACAAACTGGAACAGCACACCTGTGTTGTGTACTCCCCACAGCTTTTGGAACATCATTAACCTCATCAAGTTGCTGCCGTTGCGTTCTGTTTGTTTACACTCAACTCGCTTCAATCAGTGGATACTTGTTTCTCAAGTACCCTGTCCATGGGGTAGACACGCCATCAATTTTCCTCCCAAAATAAGAAGTAAACTTGCTGCGGAGTTATTTATGATTGCTCTGGCTACCTACCCACCGTCCTCAAATGGTTTCACACTTCCACTGAGTAGAGCAGTCCTGTCATCCTGGAGTGTCTCAACGCGTGGGCCCGTGGTGTGCCGGTGGTGTGCCGACTAAATGGAACACAATTAGGTGCTGAAATGGTGCATTTCACGAAAACACTCCGATAAATGAGATCTAAAATTGCGGGAGTACCATGTCACGATGGATGTGACACATCTCGCGTAGGCGCGCGACACACACAGCCATCCAATCCAATCCAAGTGCTGCGTCTGCATCGAATCTCTGGAAGTAATCGTCTTCCAGTTAAACGCCACTTAAAGCCAACCCACTTGTCACGGACGCATCTCGCGTCGTCATCCCCAGCCAAATGGAAGATGTCCATTAGAGATGGGTTAAGACACATGCCGCAAGTGGTGACAATCGCTAGTGTGCGAGTACCTTCGCCGACTAAAGCTCAACAGAGATAAACATCCGACAAACATCTCAGCGAATAATAATTAAGCGCACATATGTTGTCCTCGTTATCGGCCGCCAAGCGGAGAGGACAAGCTGTTTAGACGGCCTACGCGTAACGATGCTTTCACCGGCGGAGAGGGTCGGTCGGTCCTATTCTCCTGGTCTAATTATTAAATTGTTGAAACACGCTAAATGAATGTCGCTGACTAGAGGAACAGTGTGGTGCGCGCTGTGGCACAGCCTACGTAGGGCGAATCGGAAGAACACCTTTAATCCGTCATCGGGAAACATCATCTATACGTGGTGTAGAACAAGCCCTATGATGGGGAGGATGTTGATAATGATGATGACGGCGCGAGTGAGCGAGGCTGAAGCCGACACTCGTTCATGAATTAACCATGCACAACGCAACGCGTCTGTAAGTTTATGTGAGTGGGTTGAGATAAAAGGTGCACGGATGGCTTGGGCAGGAGGGAATCGTGGCTACCATTTTAGCAAAGGATTAGCGTAGAAAAGTGGACGACAGCATATGGCGGTGGTAATGGCGACATGAAGGTTCTCATGTGCACTTAAAGCAATGCTTGCGCGTATCATAATGTGTCACGAGTGAGGCCGTGTAAATGGACGGTATTATGTAGATCCTGGTCATTAGTTATCTTTTACTTCACATATACCTATATACAGTGAGAGGGTTGGAGGACTGACTGTGGGACTACTTTCTAATAGTTGTTGTGGCAGGGCGCAGGGGTTTTGGGTTTCTCTGAAAGTGAGCAAAGGCATAAAACCAGTCCTTTAGTAGAAGGACCGACTGTTGCATAGGAGACTTCTTAAGTAGAGCTATCAGTCCGGGATTTCTTTGTTCAAAGGCCATAAAATTCGAACCCATAAACCTCTTACTTAGTCCGGCAATTGCATCAAAAGTTTTGTTTTTTTAAAAAAAACAAACGTCAGCAGCTGATGAAAGAAAAGAGTATCTACTACTTAGGACTCTCTTCCGCCTTAAGAGAAGCTTTCCCATCACGTTACTTTGACATCAACGTTGTGACGTTACACGTCTTAATATCTTTACAGCACCTTTTACCAACCTTCTTCCAAAAGAAGGCTTAGACAAGTAGACTCATCCACTCCTTTACTTGAAGGTTGCCAACTAGTTTTGCTATTGAATCGAGCAAATGCTTCAAAACAGGCTTATCCATGCTGAGTTCGATTGCTGTTAAACCAGAAGTTCCGTGTTCAAGGGTACAGCTCAGGGCGGAGTATTATCAAGACTGTTATCAAGACTCATGGTAGTGAATGATATACTTGAATAAAAAGAGGTTCAGTGTCATAGCCCATGCAGACAATATCGAGATATTCCTTCTTACCTTTTATTGATTGCCTTTTATTGATGTAGAGAGACAATAGGCCAAAACTGGGGTCTCCACCACCGGGATTTTCCACTAGATATAGACAGCTATTGTCAGACCCATCCTTTTGTATGAGGTACAAGTTTAGTGGACGGTTCTGCCTCATTGAGTCTGTATTACGGGGATTGATAGAACCACTCTTACAACTGCACTAAAATCAATGCTTCATCTTCTTTCCCCTGATACCATTGATCACGCCTTAAGCTGGATTATAGCTAAGAGAATCTTTGGAACTAGCTCAACAAGGTATGAGCCAACTAATCATCATAAGCGATCATAACACTATTCTTAGCAATTCGGGGACTATGTACCCCTATCTGGACTTTTTTAACAAAGATTTGTAGCAGAAGTGCTTAAGGATCGGAAAAACCTACTCTAATGGTTTAAAGAGGGAACACCCCACGCAGGTACTACTTTCAAAATCTAAAGCGACTTAGCTAGTAGCTAGACCAGACCAGAAGAATCAAAGGCTTCGCCAACAGGTTATTTTGTATAATTGTGTCCCTTCTGAGAGCGGACCAACCCAACCCTGAACAAGAAAACAATGGGTCACAAGAAGAAATATGATTCCAAGAAAGGCCTTTAGACCTTAGGATCAGGTACAACAATTATAACCTATGTGACACATATGGCCTTACACAGTTGTAGCCTTGGTAAAGGTCTGTAGGCTCAGAAACGATCGAGGACCAACCCCCAAAGGAGTCCTGGAATTTACCCATATCATCTGTTCCAGACGTATTGTACTTTAAACTAAAGATCTCTACAGATTGGCTCCAAACCTTTGGCAGATACCAATTGGATATGCATACCCTACTACATACATACATATGTAAGAAGATAAAGACTTACCTTGATTCAAAATGTCAGAGCTTCCTTCAGTTGATTGATGACTCTCGTTGACTTTCCTTGAATTTTGATGAAAATTATGAAGATTTCTCTGAAAAGATAGAGAAAACAAGGATTTAGTAAAGAGTTAACTAATTTTTGAACATTTAGTCCTGCCTAATCTTCCCCGTTTTGGGGTAAACAATGTGAACTGGAGAGCTGCTTATAAAATATCTAGCACCCACATCCCTAACCTGACAGAGATATCGACACCACGGCCTGTATAATCCATATCGGGACTCCACCGCCTTGATATCTTTCATTTTCAGCAGGGCTTCACACACAACACACAGATTGTTCAGGCAAGAGAAGGCATGAACTTGTTTCCTCCGATGCAGGGCGAGTGTGCAGTCTACAAACTGACCTCAAGACCACTTTTTGGACGATCAGAACGATCAGTTTTCAGGAGTACCTTCATATGCAATTTCAAAATAAAGTTATAAACACGCCTTACCTTCCCAAATTCCGAAATTTTCATGAATCTTTGCAAAGATTTCTCCAAACACAACACTTTTCCTAAAAATCCAACCGAAACACTTCCCAAAACAACTGAATAATGTAAACCACAACACAAATCACTTCGTCAATATTTAATTTAAATTAATTTGAAAATTTTATCCCGAAATATACAAAATTTACGAAAAACAAGAATTTTTTTCCACACGATCGACAGAACAATGAAATTTTGACAGCTGCTGCCCACACACACTCTTGCGAGAGAATGGAAAGCACGTTGTCGTAACTTGATTTGGAGCTTGGTGTTCGACTGTGGGAAAAGCTTATATTTAAGAGAGATTGGAACTTTTATTGGCGGCCATTTTGTGTCGATGGTTTAGCTTTTATAAATGTCTCCGTATACAGTAGGTATTGGCTTGTGAAGTCGGGATTAAATGGTAGGCTTTGGAAGAGTTTGAGTTAGGGTTAGGCATGTCAATTCCTATAAGACCATAGGTTACATTAAGGCCCATAAGCACACTGGAGCCAGCTTGTGTTCCTAATGAGTCGCACCTAGCCATTTCGAAAGCATGAAAAGCAAAGTGGCAAACATGATACATGTTTAGGAACAGAGCTATTGACTCTTCTCATCTAGGCAGCTACAGCCCTCCAACAGAGAATGTATTTTTAGACGCTTGAAATCTATGGAACAGTCCACGATATGGTTCTTTCTTTCCTCAGTTTTTAGGAGTGCGAGGAAGAGTTGATTAGGTTTGTGCACGCAAGTAGCCTATCACAGAATGGGATGACGAATTGAATTGCTCTAAGCGTTGCAGCATTTCTGCGAAAACATTGCTAGCATGCAAGTAGCGACTCGAATTCATAGGCTCTGTCATGTGAAAGAATTGTACGAAACCCACAAGTCAAGACCAAAGGCACCATCTTTCAGAAATATGAGCCACTACAACCGTTCCCGGACGATACTGACAAAATGGGCACTCGATCTCAAAGCCCTCGTTCCATAGTCCAACCACTTGAGCCACGGGACCCGGATAACCTTTAGCCCGGATAAGGTTAAATGGACAAACCTATAACCTATTCCAAGCTTCCTGTGTAGATGCCATATTAAATCATTATGTCGTTAACAAGTAAACAGGTGTGTTTTAAGCCGGGTAATGGTCCCACTGAGAAGCTTCCATCATATAGACGTCCATGGAACTCTAAACATATTCACTCTTAAAAGGATGAAACAGAGAAGTGGTAAGTCTCCAAAGGATGCCCGCTGTCAGTTCATCAAAACGGAATTGCTTTATAAGCCTGTTTCAATACACAGGCTATACTTAACCAAGACATCAGTAGTAGAGAGGTCTACGATTTGTCCAACCAATGGTTCAGCTCTATATTTGAAAGTGGAATAATCCAGTCTTCCTTAAGAGAAGTACAAATCCTTGTAACTACAATAGAAGTCTGTCTCTAAGAAATATTGACAATCTTTTAGCCAGTCACTCCAGAGATGACTCTATCGTTGTATGAAAGAGAAAGAGTTGTGATCATTCCTTGTAAGACCTATTGTAGGGCTTTTTCAAGTCTGGGCAATCTTCATTCTCTTATCGTCAAATGTTCTCTGCGTTATACTTAACAAAAACCAAATTCGACTGTGGTTAGAGCCATAAGTCTAAAGCTCGATATGTAAGTTGGACATATGTCCAAAGCTGGATGTACTCAGGCCTCGCCAAGGAGTGCTTTCATTCTACGAATTTCGTTAAATATTGGAGGGCCAAACTGGAACGTCCTTGCAAACTGTGTATGAGTTACAATGAGAAACCATAGAAAATAGTGGCTATAATGAAGCGAATAATCATCATTAGACTGGCGGTTCACTGAAGGGTACTTCAAGAAGAATTCACACCGATTCATGAAATCCCGGCCTGGCTTTCAGTCAATTCTTTAGAGTTAAGCCCTTGGAGTCGCCAATAAAACAATCGAAGTTCGAGATCGTTGTCAAGTGCGTACTATTCCTTTAAATGTCAAACAGTAGGTGGACTAATATTAGCATGGGAATTCCTTCTAAACAAATCTGGCTAGAACTCGATTTTAGTTCGAGCCCTGAACTAGTATGCTTCGTGCTCTCATCAACGACGTCTGTATTTGTGGAGACGACAAAGAGGAAGAAACCATTATGTACCTTCTGTGGATCTGTCCTATCCTATCGGTTTCCTCGAAGGTCTTAGTGATCTAGCAAGACCCGCCTTAATTAAAATAAATAACTTTGTCCGACCGGGACACCCACCTAACATGTTACCAGCAAACGATTATTTTTCTATAAATAATTACCATTCTCCGATTCAAAAGAGAAATGAGCAATTAAAATTCATTGAAAGACCTTGGCTTCTCCATCGACTCGCAGCCAATTGAACTCCCAGTGAACTCATCTCGCATTACCACACAATAAATCCGTGAATTCCGAAAAGACAATATCCCAAAAACAAACCATCATTTCAGCATTTAATTAAAACTTATTGGAAAGCACACCGTCCACACAAATGGTCACAACCCGGCAGGGGGTCCGCACACACTGGCCAACAAAACATATGGTGACATCTTTGGACAACCATCATAAGTTGCTGAAGTGCACCACAAAGGAGGGGGATTCATCTTGACCACGCAATGTTCAAAGATACACGATGTATCTTTGGGGCCTACAGTCCAAGCCACATGCTGGCACACACAGTCCAAACCAAGCCATGGCCCCAATGATGATTAGTCTCTTCGCCAAAAGTGAATATCCGACACTATTTCTGTATTTTCTGTTCAGTATTTGACACGACACACACCGGGAGTACATGGAGAGCTGTGGTGGCGGCAAAGAGTATTTATTTGATATCCTGGATGCGATCCTTCCATGATGGAGGAGCACACTCGATACAATGTCAATGGATACATACGCCGCCGCTGCCAGTGTGGAATTGAAGTTATACACTCGCAGAGCGTCCGTTTAGTAGGGGGACTTGCAAGCAGCCTTCTGCCGGTCGATGGGAGTGAGATACAATCTCGGATGTGCCCTTAATAAAGAAACCATTAAAAATTATTGCATTTCGCTCAATGCAAGTGACATTTTGTATGGCGTTGTGTACACGAATGTCCTTCCATAGAGAGCGCGGTCCGTGATGGTGGTTCTTGTGTCTTAACGCTTTGTGGTCCACCAATTGTCCAAAGTTTGTACTTTGTACGACTAAATCGATGATTGGGGAGGGAATGTAAAATAGACGAACGATATGCACTTGGCAGCTGAAAGTTGTAGGGAATTGTTTCTTAAATGTCTAGCCTCTGTAGCTTGAGAGACAGGAGCCGCAATTTGTCAGAAATTCTTTAAATTAAATTCTTTCATACAAATACTATCAGGAACTATCAAACTATGTAGGTCCTTTGACATCTACAGTCAGAGAAGATCTGAATCGGTCGTCTAACTCCTATGTATGAGAGAGACGCACTTTACAAGAAAGATGTCTTAAGTATCCGCACTTCACACTTTCAATAGACATATCAGGTCTAGGAATAACAGATATACTAGCTCTGATCTGTTTAAGGTAGATATGCACAGCCATGACAGTATTCAGAATGGCTTCATCCCGTAAGGTCCAAAAATTTGACTAACAGATCCTTACGCTGGCCACACTGTTGTACTTTGCATTAAGTCGACTGTTTCCAACTCTGAGTCTCACCACTATGTTTGGTCATCATAAAGGAAGACGATGCGTCAGATGACAGTTCTTAAAAAACTGTCTCATATCAATGATTAAAAGTTGTGGATCTAAGCTGCATCCCTGAGGCACTCCATGATACACATATTTTGATTGACTGTAACTACAAGACAACTCACTCCTAGTACGTTGGTGAAACTTTGAGGAATTCGTTTGAAGACCACAGGAACGTGAAGGAAAGCAATGACAAGCTGCTAAAGAGTTCCACCATTGTATGTTTAGCGTGAGAGGAGTATCATCACCCTAATGACGGATAGTACATCCTTAACCACCTTCTCATTGCCGCTGACGGGAATATTTCCTTATGGAACTGAGTTAACCAACGTAATACTGAGCTTCCCAGAGATTTTACTCTGATGATTCGTCATCTTCCGAGCAGGACCTATATTCCGTATCTGAACACAGATTACGTTTGGTAAGATATCAACCTCAGGCCTGTAAGAAAGCTCAGTAGCTTCCTCGTACTATCCTTCGCTAGATTACAGATTTTTTTGTAGGGATAGGACATGATTATAGTTTTGAATTGTCTCAACTCTTTCCTTTGTGTTTCCAATCATAAAGCCGTCTGGTTGACACCACAGTATGGTTCAGGTCCTACAAAACGCAGATTCTCAGCCAGCCATAGCTACTTAATCCGTAAATTCGTTGACGACTGCAATGACAAGTTCGAAGATCATCTTGCTATGCCTAGCAAGAGTCGTGCTAGGCACGTCAGCTCTTTAGGTGCTGCCTGGCGCGCCTAATATCTATGTTTACTAAGGCTTAACGTAGTTTAGTTTTAGTTAGTTTAAAAAACCGTGGGATACACTCCCAAAGGTATCGAGGTGTTGAGTTCGAAGATACCAGTTCCAACTCGATCCATCAGTGAACAAGATCAAGTGCCGGAACACCATTAGTAGGTCAGTTTGCTTAGGTGGCGCTTCGGGGTGAACCTGGGCCTAAAAATAAATACCTGGCGCTACAGGTCGATGGAACCCAGGGCCTAGCTTCTCACAACCATTCGTGTTGGGCGTGTTATATTCTTTACACGAATGGAAGGGGCCTACTGTTTAATGCCGTGTCCGAAGGGCAATTTGTTATTTGAGAAGCTTTTTAAGGACAGTTGGTACTCTCGGATGTTAGTCAGACGTTCGCTAGAGGTGTTCCCCGACTGGGATTCGATCTCAAACCCCTTGCTCAATAGTCCAACGCAATAACCACTGAACCAAGGCGACCACTTACGGTTTACAGTTTACACGGTTTAATATGTGTGATGGCAGGGATATATAGAGGTGTAAGCCCAACGACGGCTTGTAATTCTGCGGAAACAGTTAATCGTCTGTAGCTTCTGGAGCTTAGTTCCCATTCTCCGTGGAAAAACTTTTGCCTAGGACTAGGATACTTAGGATCTTAGAGTTCCCTTAATGAATTGTGAAAAGACCGGGAGGTCATAATGGTGCGATAAAGTAGCACTGTGTAGCACTGTTTATGCAGGCTCAGCCTAATATTATGGTTAAATCCAGTTTACTTGAACCACTTTTCATTGCTTGGGATGACGTTATACCTCATACGTGTCTGAACTTGGTTGAAACTGGTTCTAGTATATCGGCAAGGCACAAACTAAACATGATTGGCACTAAAACTTAACCTTGTGGGTCAACTCTTTGAACAAATTGGGTTCTATTGGGACATAAGGTCAGTGTATATGAGTTCTTAGCGATAAGATGGCTTAATCCATCATGAGAAGTAGTTCTATGGGGTGTAATGCAGAATCACGATTATTTTTGATCAGATTTCTGGTACGAATGTACCAAAGTCGACCTAATTTACTAATTGTACCATTTACTAAGTCTGTGACCCCAAATTCTCTGCTAAAATCGAAAACTCCACCGCCAAGTGTAAGTCCCAAGTCCTACTTTAACTGATTCTCTCAATGAACCTGCACCTATTAGGCAACATCACATTTAAAACATTCTGCATCTGCATGCCTGCAATGGGGCTCAAAGGATGCCCTGGTGTTTTTGAAGCCATCTCCCTACCTCCATATTTTTATAACTACATTTCTCTTTTCTTGTTTTTTTTTTTGCATTTTATTGTGAGAATATCTGATCAAAGCAAGCAGTGAAGGAGAAGAGAAACCTATTCAGGTCCAAGCGGGCCTTCTGCTTTTGGCTATTTGCTTGTCACTTCACGGACATATTGAAGTTTAGTAGTTCTACCTCTGTTTTGTGTTTCTGTGTCAGCAGAAAACGAAAAAAAGATTTTTAACTTGGAATTGCATGCAACAAACAAGTGACCGCCGGCAGCGGTCCGCTCACAGGGTCAATACCGAACACCATTTCATAGGGACACAACGGACGACGAAGACGTCGGCGACGTTATGTGTTCAGAAGCCAGCAACTAATAACACTCTACACCACACACGGTTGGTGTATACACACCACTCGTCTTCACTTAATTAATGTATCTGCCTATCTTAAAGATTTAACGATAATATACGGCATTTTAATTGCAAATGAATAAAGTAGAGGCAGCCAGCGCACAGTGGTTGGTACTCGTCCTTTTTGGTTAACACCATATCCAATAGACCTTCAATAATTCATTAACAAGAAAAATTGTTTTTATTTATTACTTTTGGCCATTTCATGGACGAATGCATTAGCATTGGTCGAGTGCTCTGCACCGACACCATCAAGGTTGTCAGCCGCGCGGCTGAGAAGAGGAACCTCGTGGATCGGTTGGTTAAATTAAAACTCCCTGGAACACATCACAGGGTGGTGGAACCCATTTAAAGGATCAAATTTCTTGATCTTGATAAGCGCATGGATGTTTTTCATTTCGTAACGACGACAACGACAACGACGACGATGAGGAGGACAACTTCCATTTCTGTCAGATTCAGAGACTTATTTCAGACCGAAGAGTTGACTGGACTGTATGTGGCGTCGGGCGTTGTTTTGTCACCAGCTTGTCTAGCTTCTAAATTATTAAGCCTGAAGGAATTAATTTTTGTAGAATATGGTCGGTGTTATTTTTTTGAAAAGAAAATATTAAGATCGCGGATAGTCCTCCGACTGACATAACTTAGTTAGCTCCAACCTATAGGCCCAATCGGAGGATAGGTTTCATGGGGAACTGAGTGGCAAGCAATTAAAATTTCATATTAATTCTGACTGTCAAGACCATTGATCGTCAGAACTGATCGCGCTACGTTCTTAGTTTGAACAGACTCTGAACAACAGACTCTCACAGCAGTGATCTTGAGTAGAATGATTCAAGGAATTTCCAACCCTTGGTGTTGCCAAAATAGCTCGATCGCCATAAATGGAAGGGAACGATCGATAGTGATATCCATGATCAGTACTCATTCCCCTACCAACTTTGTCTGAAGATCGGCATCGATCGTTCCTTTATATTTCTGATGATCGTACCTAGTTTTGTGAAAATGGAGATTACAGCCTACCATCTCTAAGTTCATGCTAACAGATGTAAATATCAGACGTTAACTGATCGCAGATGGCCTACCATCTCCAGGTTTAGACTAGCGAGATGAAGATACGATATTGACTGATCAATGATCATGAAGAGAGAGTTACTCTGTATACTGAAAGTTCGAAGGTTTCTTGTGTCTTTACTAATACCAAGCAACTTAGTATGCAAGATCATCACAAATCGAACGTTGCAAGGACTCTAAGAACACTATAGATACCAAAGAGACTATCAGTGTGGGAACCTTGTACGTTTCATACTAGAGGTGGGTCAAAAACGGTAACCGATAGTTCCAAGGGACAATCTAGGGTTGACTTGGTCCTAACAGACCTATAGCGAAGAATTGGGAACTATTCGTAAGGCTATGCTTATCACTTCCAAATTTTGTGTCTGTATCACTTCATTAAGGACTACTTAAACTTAAAAGAAAAGAACTGATCAAGCGATCACAGAAGGGGTGCCTCAAGGTTCGGATCTAAGTCCACTTTTAGTAATTTTGACACCAAAATATTGCGTAATGCTTCTAGGAAATTCGTATTGAGTTAGAAACAATATAGGAGTTTGCAATCTATTAGTCTGTATCTTAAGTTTTCTTGCAACTGTTGGGATTCAGTAGAAGGCCGCTATTTTAAGACACTGATAAGTTCAGGAGTACTAGTCAGTGCTGTGACCCATTTTGTCAAACTACATGTACAGAAAACTTATTCACACTATCTAATAGAGAAGAGTACCACAGAGTTCGGTAGTAGGACCCATATTTTAACAAATTTACAATAAATGAACGTAGCTAGCCGGTGTGGCTGAAATTCAACTTCGCGGATGAAGCCATCGCCAGAAGTTGCTGTTGCAAAGCTATGTCATGAAGGAAAGTAAATGTTTCAGTTATATGAGCCTTCCAAATGGAGGTACTGGCAGTCCTTAAAACTTGTCAGGTTTCGAAAGACAACCCTGCCATTCACATGGGCACCCAAGGTGCTTTCAAGGTCCTAGCATCGAATGAGACAAATTCTAAGCTAGTGGAACCGTGCAAAGAGGAACTCTTTTCGGCAGGCGGTCGTTTCAAAATCAGTCTCCTCTAGATGCCGGCCCACGGTAACATGGAAGGAAATGAACGGACTGGTGAGTTGCCGAAACGTGGCTCACTCATTTACAGGTTTATCTCGCAGTTTGCCATCAAGGCAAATGTGGCCTAAGTAGAACCGATTCAAAGCAAAAGATCTACACAATGATCTACGCAATGATCATAGTAATCTGTACGGGTTACAGGTTGGGTCCTAGAACACTTTCAGAAATTAGTACATAGATCACTGATCCTCAACTGATCCGTTGATCGATGAGAGATCGGAAAAAAACAATTTCACACAGAAGCCTACACTAAGCAGCAAGATCCTACTCCGGATGGATGTGAATTGAGAGTACTTGTCGATCACTGGCTGTGCAAAAGGATGACTGTTTCCAAAGTGCCGATCGGTCGTCCTGTGAACCATAAACACGCCTGCCATTAAACACGATCTTCAAAAACAAACTGCCTATAGGAAGTCCCTGCCCACCTCAACCAGCCCACACTAATTCTTTGCACAAAAACACATTACACCCGGACCTGCGTAAAATCAGTCTTACTTAGCTGCACCCCATAATCGCCTCAAGTGCTAATTTTACCATTTAATCCCCTGCCTATCACATTGTTTATGACCATCCAATAAATACCACCATTAATTCTTATTAAGCACTTCCTTCCCAGGCAGCACGGTTGCGACCAATCCTTTCGCTTGACCTCTATCACCTGTCTTTGATTTAACACACCAGTCAGCCAGCCAGCCACCACCTTCATTGGAAGATCCTTATTGGTTGTCTCCTACTGTAAGACCGATTGAAACATTTTGCACACCTAAGACTCCCTAAGCCGGCGACATCACGTTCTCGAATCTATTGCATAAAATACGCACACAAACACTGCATCTGAGTGTGTACCCGGCCGGCTGCTGATTAATCCGCCATTTGGTTAATGATGAAAAATTGGCATTAGCCTTGGCCATGAATGGGAATTGACACTCATGAAGGCAGGCAGGCATTCGTGGAACCGAATGGTGCCACTCTAATCCGAGCCGCAGTAGGAGAACCGATGATGGACCCCACGCACGGGATCATATCATTGTGCTAGATCCTATTTTGTGGAAATAGGATATAATGTTAGGATATGTGTTATGGCCATGTGCGGTTTATTTGGTACACACCACGCCGGAGACAGATAATGGAGTGGATGTTGATACTGCTTTCCTTGTATTTGGTCACGATTTGTGGAAAAGGATTTTTCTTTTCCTTCCTTTTTTTTGTATAATTCGTAGGGACTGCATAAGTAGATGGGTTGTAAGTTGAGGTCTGATTTATGTGTTATCCTTTGTTTGGTTTGAATGGGGGTGGATAATGAAGTCCTAAAGGGAGGCCTTCAGGGAAAATGACACACATGCGTCCTTGGAATTAGTAAGTTTGGAAACAGGCTTCTAGACTACAGACACTAATGAAGCTTCTAGACTCTGCAGACTGTTGACAAAAGACGAGGCAGTGCTCAGGTTCATTAGATAATCTGATGGTCTGATGGTTCGTCGATGGAAGGTAGTGAGAGGGTTTTGAGAAACATTGGACGACGATTTGGATACCTAATGGGTACTCTGACACCACTAGTTTGTCAATAGAGGAGTGTTTGTCAAAGTGCAGTCTAAGTAGAAACATGTCAAATGTCTAAGGCCTGGGGGGACCTATCCACTCTGAACTGTGATAAGCAGAGCCATTTAAGTCACAACTTTCATCACAATCAAATTCTGGTGAAGAAACTCGAAGTGGAACTCAAATCCTTAGCCTCGAAGTACAGTACCACGGTCTACTGGATTCTGGGACACATGGGCTTCCACAATAATGAAATGACCGTTCAGCTAGCTCGAAAGGAGTCAGAGTCAAATGAACTAAAAGTGGATCACCCAGCCAAAACGACTCCTCGAATCCAAGAGTGCCATGAACTTTCATAAGTGGGCCAACCGAGTGTACTAATGAGCCCATATAGCGACTTACTCCTCTTAGGAGGATGCCTCTCACAGGGCACAGCTCAATGGCGGCTCATCTTAGATGAGTTAGTATCAGAACTATCGAATTTGGGGCAGGATGTGACGACAAAGATATAGAGGTGGACTCCACACATTTCCCAAGCCTTGTCAGAGCCAAAATGCGATCGAAAATGGGTTTGTTCAGGAAGGCCGTACTAGCCGTAGACTCTATTGCACAGTGTACTTGTACACCGGGGAACCCAATGAATCCGAGTGAGGTTGCAGTCCTGTATATCCAGAGGTAGAAAACCACAAGGGTACCAACTGGATCAGGGATAGTTTTATACATTGACTAAGGCACGGCTGCGTACAGCGAAAGATTACAGATTTATTAGGCTTCGGTCACGTCTTCTCAAGAAACCTAGGGCAAATCAGTGGAAACAGCTCTACCTGAACTAACAAGTAAAATATCTGCACTACTCACTAGCGTTAAAAACTGTCAAAGGTGGACTGAAAAGGATAAATGTCGGGCACAGCTTCATCAATTTTCTTTGTATCGGTTCATAGAGGGACTTCCTCACGAAGGAGTTAGCTATCCCCTTTTCAGGGCTCGTCATACTAATAGAAATGAAGGATTTAGCGTCACTTCTTATGTGGGAGATGAGGTAATTCTAATTTAGGACGCCCTAGGTGTAATCAGCCCTAAAAAATGCTCAGTAAATGTACTGAAGAGTGTGGTCTTCCTTTCATCCTTAAATGAGCGGGTACTCTTTAGCAGGGCATACAAGTAAGCAGAAGTAAACCATCGCAAAAGATATCTACAATGATGGAGGCCGGATTGAAGGCTTGACGTAAAGGTCACAATGTTTCCCTCATTTGGAAGAGGACAGAGTTTCAGAATGCGATCCAACAATGATGAATTGGTTATAATGCTAGTTAGACCCATTCTTACATATGAGGCTCTTGTTTGCTGGAAGGCTGCGATTCTTCGTTTTGCTACTTCAAGGTTTTTAAAAACCGGTTGTTTACGATACAGCTCCATTCTCAAGGTACTGTTTCCCAAAAGGAAGCGGTCACTGTACCAAGTTATGGATCCTGTTAGGGAGGCTTGGCAAAGTTTTGACAGAAAATTAAGTTGCTATGTACACGGAGGGTTTTAAAACTAACGAGGCTTTAAGCTGACTAAGACGGTCAGAGTAAGGAATACTCCCTGGATACGCAAAGGTAAGGATTATCGAACAGGGATAGTTGCAGGTATTGTGATGACCTTCATAGCTACATATTGCAGAGGATGTTACCCATATTGTCCAGCCAATTCTCGGAGTAGTCGACACTAGTCGTCTTGGCAAATAGTTATTTAGTAATGTAGAGGAGGTTGACTCCATGAACCAAATCGATGTCATATTCAGGTTCTGTAGCTTTGTAGTCGCCCGACAAAACACTGTCTGTGTCCAAAGACGAGCTGATCACCATGATTATCATTTTAGAAATGGACAGTATACTCCCAGAGCTATTTCGGCATCGGCTGAGCTACTAGACCAAGTTCTTGGGAGAGCATGGGAGGAGCAGAGGTTTACGGTTTACTACCATAACAAGACAATCTGGTAAGCCTGCTGTGGCTAGAATAAGACTGTCACGAATCAAACAACACCAACCTGGAATCAAGAGAATATAGAGCTTCTAATTCCTTGGGAGTATTGCCTCAGTCGATGGTGGAACCGAACTAGATACAGTCAGTTGAATCTGTTAACCATACTATGATTGTTCCAACGTTAAGTCCTTGCTGCTATATGAGTATGGGACTTGGAGACTATCCTCTTTACGAAAAATCTGCAAATAGGTGTTCACGCAATATTTTAAGGATTCTCTGATCAGACCGTTTTACTAGAGAACTTTTCGTACATCAGTAGGCACAACCATACAACATGGATTAGACACCCTATGCAATGGAACTCGCTAGCACAGGATGGCAGAATACCTATGTAATGATCGCCAGTTTCACGTGGCTCATCCTGTCGAAATGACCAACAGAAATGGCAGACTGTTTCACTGGTATTTTCCCTCAGAAAATACCCTTGAATCCTGGAACAGTCCTATTTCAAACAGTAGCCCTGTTTTCTGCTGCTACGCATCCTTCTCGCGAACTTCTCTGCAGGACACTTGATAGCACCAGTGTAAACAGTTTGTTAACTCCCCGCCCTTTGTCAAAACAATGGCATTGTTCATCAAAACTAATCCCCGACACGATGCTACTGAAATCCACTTATTTACGACACATGCCATCCGACCCAAGCCGCGAAAGAAAGGACGCAGGTATGCCAAATCCTCCACCTAGTCCTGATTCACTGTTGATTTATTGCCCCGAAATTATTTACGACCCCTTTTTTGGATAAAGTTCCTGGTACAACACCTTTGGAACGTGTAACACATTGTCGCGTTCCAAGTCAAGATTGTAAATCATCAAGAGATGAAAACACAGGCCAAAAAGGAATCCTTCAACTCGCTGCGGACAAACTAATTGAGACCTCAGGCTGACGCCACAGCGTTGACAGCTTCAATAAGGAACAGCATCCAGTTCACGTTCGCACTCACTCTCGTGTGTGTAATAGCCATGCTGCTGGCGATGTCCTTCTATCAATAGCCTGCCAATCTCTGTAGCAATGTTATGCAACAATTGAAAGGAATAAAGTAAACTTTGTGTGTGTGCACTGGTTGGACCTCAAACACTTGACATCCCAGTGACCAGATCTTTTTTCCTGTCTGTCCATTTACTCGCATTATGTTTACACAAAAAGGAACGAGAACGAAAGAAAGACTCATGTGAGACATAAACAAAATAAACGTCAGACCATAAGTTGACGTCTTAATTCTATACAGCTTCGTGCGACGACGACGTGTCGTCTTTTAGGATGTCTTCTTTGAATGTTATTCCATCTCCTGGCCTGTCCATAACCGATGACCAGAGTGTGGTGTTGTTGTTATATTTTTTTTTTTAAACTAAATACACGCACATTGCATGCGCCATCATGGACATTGGGCTCGGACTCAAGCGATGGCTACAAAGTTGAAGAGCTTAAGTAAACATACTTAGGAAACGATGACAGGAATATGCAACGAAGAATTGATGCTAATTGGTTTGCAAATTATGGCCATCAGAGTAAACAGTTTAAAATGGAATGGATATTCCGAATGTGAATGGTTGGCGGATCAGTTCTTTTGTAAACAATTACTAGTGAGCTCTCAAGCCATGCGGGAAGTCAGTTGGACACTGATTTGAATCAGAAAACTTAATATAGACAGCAAACGTAGGAGACTTTGTGTGCTATTTGTTCGATGAGGATTCCTAATCATCCTTCGCTTCAAAGATGAAATTTCATTCCAAATGGTGTCGGTAGCTCAGTCGAAAGCGACCTTTCTTCCGACAGGGTCTCATGTATTCATGTGTGTCCTTAATACTGTAAGGATTGACATAAGGCCTTTGCCCTCAAAAATCATAATAGAAGATACAACAGATACTTCCTTAGACAGTTCAGAGCACCTTATTTGAGAATCCCTTGGACTACTTCATTACACTTTTCAAAATCGTATCCTATCAAGAGACGTGACTTTGATGTGAAAAAGTCCATTTACGGATTACGTAGAAGTCTGCCTTCATAGGCCACTACTAGGAGACTTCGTGTGAAATAGCTATGTTAGCTGACATTTGGTTGCAATGAGGAGGATATTAAGAATAGTCCTGCATGCCTCACTGGTTGAACTTTACCTGTATGAACAGAGCATAGAACATGATGTTAGCAAACTATACAGGGATGTAGTCCCTAGTCCTATTCAATGTCTCTTTAACATTCTCTTGACTGTAGGGATTCCAGTTCAGGTTTCCTTTGACTGCATGAACAGGTAAAACGGAGCACAAGCTAAACGGAGTTTTTAACTTACTGTAAACAAATCCCTTGACAAGTTGACTAACTTAACTATCAACTGATAAGTCTGCACTTGGAAATCTACAATGGCAAGGAGGACCACTTTGTGGAACAAGGAGACTTAGACTACGTACTCTTATTTACTGGTTAAGACCAATCGGAAGAAATATGCCTACGTCAAGCTTTAAAGCCTCTTTTTGACTGCAAGCTGCAAATTGGAAAGCATCTGCAACGAGATGGCATGCCAGAGATACTACATGAACGGACTCCATTCCAACTTTTGTTGTCAACATTTCTTGTCCACTTTTCTTCTCTTGATTCGAGATGGAATCCACTCGATCCACAATATCCAAAACTTGGATAATCTTTTCTACATGCCGGTCTGACATAGCCCTAGTTCAGAGACCCTGGAACCGTAGTTCCAGTATCTACGAGCTGAACTGCAACATTACAACATATTCTTTAAAAAGGGCGAATCCAACTGGAAGTACCGTGCATGGATCCTCTCCTATTCCCTTATACCAAAGCAAAGATCATACATGTGCCCGACTTAAGTGGGTTGAAGACAAGCCTTTGGTCTTCTCAGGGATCTACTTGACGTGCTCAATACCCTTCATAAAAGGGCAAAAGGTTGGTAACTTCCTAAAGACAGAGGAGGTCCCCTTCACTAAGAAGAAATCAGATCGTGTCCTTGAGTCTCAATGACACACTCGTCCAACTCTCAAATAGGGCGAGATACTTGGAGGGGGGGGGTATACTTGATCGTAAGCTGATTTGGAACGAAAACCCGTCAGAGAGGGTAAAGAAATCATCGATAACCCACTGGATGGACACAACCTTCGTCAGACCCATTCAGCACGCCAAAACCAGCTTTTGGCACCGTACTGGCGTTGATTCCAATAAACTTGCACCTACATACATGAAACGGCTGCTAAGGTTGTCCTGGACTTGAGCCAACCTAACTCTTGGAAAAAGGGCACTTTTACGAAATAGGCACACTTGGGTACCGAGAGAGATTATATATCATTATCCCATCTCATCAGCATCTTCCCTTTAAAGAAGAACTGCGGACCTCATGGACCGTTCAAAAACCAGCCAAGGAGTAGGCCCTCATTTGAACTGAAATACCTATTCTCTGAGACTTCACAAACCGTAGCAGCGTATTCCAAACGAAAGTATTAGGATCTGTACTCCAGGAAGATGATCGGACATATGCATCGACAGTCTACCTGCCATGCATCCATCTAACTTAACGCTCATCACAGGGATTGTTAGTAGCGGACGAGACATTGGTGGGAAGGACCCAAATCCGAGTCTGTCCTGAACTAGAATAAAGATCTAGGCGACTTGTCAGAAAAGTCAACTTGTGTCCTTATCTTTTTTTTACGTTGCTGTACAATGGTTCCTTTGGTGATCCGAGTCCTGGCTACGTATGCCACCCCTTCTACCTACCTTCTACTACAGATATGGGCTGGAAAAGAAATAGAATCTGTTCCAACTCATGGAAGCCGATTCTGTCAAATGGAAATTTCTACAACGGACTTCCTGGGTTCCTATCGTCCGTCACTAACCTGTCATGTAACCGAAAAGTACTACTTAATTCAACGCCATCCCACAAAGCATCGCGGTATGCTCTTCTCTAATCGCTTGCCACACTCACAACTAAAAGAAGAGCAAAGCATCCTTTTCCTCCTTTTCTTCTTTTCAACAAATTGCTCCAACAGTATCGCATAATTTATCCCTGTTCCCTCTGTCTTCCAGCAACACACCTAGTAATCCGATTAGAGACGCGCCAAAGAAGGCAGATTCATAAATCCCATCACCAAAGCATCTTCAGACTTGTACCAGAGCTTATCGCATAAAATTACAATATAATTTACCTGCAGAGTCCTTGTCATCTTGAGAAAAAAAATATATGTATATATACTTGTACACAGGACACCATAGCAGCCAAGATGACCCTCGCCGTCGCCGCCGTTCGTCGTGTAGAGAGTAGAAGTGTGCCACACAACCAGAAAAAGATTCCCAGAATATTTATGCAAAGGATTATCCCGACAACGACGAAGGAGATTCACATAGCAACAGGTACCAAGTGGACTAAAATAGAATTCGGTAGTCCAGTTGAAATGAAAATATTTACAGTCCTCGCCGAACAAAACGGGGCACGTGAACAAACACAGGAACAGGACATTGTCTCTGTCGCCATTGATCCGTTCGTGAAAAATTTCCAAAACTATGGATTTGTTTTGGAATCCTTCACAGGACTGAAAGAATTCCTTCTGAAGAAAGGTCATGTCACATAATAATCATAAATTTGCACAAGGACATGCATATTTTCTAGGCTTGTGCCCAGGATACGCTTTAATTTTCAACAGACCTCCCCCCCACTGTGTGTACGGTTTCGCAAAAAGAAGAATGCCTTCCGAATCAGTGGGATGACGACACGACAACGATGGCAAGGACGACGGGACTAGGTAGGTTGAGCAAGAAAAAGAATTTAATTGGCTCCAGGATTCTTGCGCTTCATCCGCGTGCATCCGCTCGAAAGGACTTCCTTGAGGTGAAAAATTCCAAATGACTGGAGTTTTCTTTCCTTCGAAGGATTTTTTTTTTCCTTTCTTTTCTTTTTTCTTTCCTTCATTCTGCCTTCTGGCTGCCGAAGAGAAAATGTTGCTGAATAGGTGGAAATATTTTAAATGCTTTTGATTGAATCCCCCCGTCGCCGCTTTGCTTTGCTTTGGTGTGTGCGCCGACGGTATCCTTCGCACCATTTCACCCGATTCCCTTCATCGGGCGAGCGGTGTTACTGTAATGAAACGCAAAATCAAATGAAAAGGAAAATGAATCCAATCGAGGGGGAGGGCGGGCGGTAGCAGCTCAGCCCCCCAACACCACTCGCTGATCTAATCCGCGCAATCCTTGAAATTAAATCGAGGATGAATAATGTTATTTGGATAAAGGATTCTACACGGTAAATTTTGAGGAATTCCCTGCTCTCTCCCTCGACTCCTATTTGTCTCCCGGTTTGGGTGGCGGCACAAGGATATTCAACTCAAAGGTGACGATTTGCTGCTTGCCTCTCTGAGGAGCAATTTTCCGTTAAATTTAAGTAATTACGTTGCAGGAAAATTTCCCTTTGTTTGTGTGAATACGTGTATGCGTGAGTGTGTGTGTGTGACAGGATTTTGTTTGATTCGTTTCATTCATTCGGCAGTTCACTGAAGGAGGAGAAATTCT
Organism: Xylota segnis; assembly: GCA_963583995.1. Taxonomy (NCBI): domain Eukaryota; kingdom Metazoa; phylum Arthropoda; class Insecta; order Diptera; family Syrphidae; genus Xylota; species Xylota segnis. Next base: position 6,675,637 of record OY757239.1, on the reverse strand, counting down.
TTTTAATTAGCCGCCTGTGAGGCACGTGCTTTCGCTGTGATTTCAGGATGAACGAACGAACGAACGTACACAAACATGGATAAGGATTCTCAAGGAACTTTGCATCAATTCTGCTGATTTGGCTATGCGGCTGTGTGTGAGGAATAATTAGTCGCGGATAATTGGGATGATTCGGGGTAAATAGATTACTTTGCTAATGAAGACAATGCAGAAACTGGGTCGGGATTTTTCACAGAATCCCGAGTCCATGCGGAGCGTTAATTGGGAGTGATGGGTGCTATTTTTCGTCGTGGAAGGACTCTATGTGGTAATTGTCTTCATTACAAGCCACCTTATCGCTAAGTACACACATTCAGGGAATGTCCAGCAAAGGAATTCGCGCGCGCGAAAGGATTTTCCTCACCTTGGTCTATCGCTGTGGCGCATCTACTTAACATGTCCGCAGCCAGATGCGGCCATGTGATGATGTTCCGCGCCTGATAACAAGGGATGCGCGCTATGTTGTTGCGGGGGAAATTATTACTCGCGATAAGCTGATTGTGGGTTGGGTTACTTTTCGGTCCTTTCGACCGCATAGACCGCATAGGAGAGAAAAAAAAAGCGTTGTAAAATCCTGATGGATGCATGGATGTTATCGCATGTAGGAGTCGTCGTCGGGTGCGTGCTGTATTCCATGATGCACTCAAAACGAAAAACGAGAGAGGGAAAGGGAGAAAGAGATGATTAATTGGCGGAGATTGCCTGGCAAGCGGCGAACGAAGGATGATATCCTGCAAAGAAGAAATCATCGCCTGCTTTGGCTTTGGAGAATTCACTTTACAGACGCGCTTCGTATGTGAGGTGTTGAAGGAAAGCCCCCAACAAAGAAGAACAGTTAAAAGGTGATGGTGGTGGTGGTGGTGGTATACTCCATCTTCATCATCATCATCATCAGCTAGAGAAACATTGCAATTACCATTCTCTATCGTATACAGTCGGTCGTGGTACTACCGATGGCGACGACGACGACGACGACGACGACGGCAAACCACCATGGTGTACCTCAAGGAGGAGGAGTTGGTACGTCGCTGTTCCTTTTTTGCTTCTCTCCGCATCGTGTAAACGACCATAATTAATAGTTTATCATAATCTTTAGAGTCTCATAAAAGTCTCCGGCTGCCTGAGAGCGCGCGCATCGCACACATAGTCACATATGCGGAAGAGATTCCAGGCAACACCACACCGAGCCGGGCATCTCGGAACGAATGGATTAGTGGTGTTCTTTCAACGCATGCGCCCATGAGCAAGCGCCTACATCTCCATTCGGCTGGAGCTTGGGCAATTTATAAGAGTCGCCACAACGCTGACGTTAAGCGTGTGCACCTTTGGGAAATTTATCAAATTTTTAGATTTTCCGTCATCCGGAAAATGTTGGCTTGTTGGCTTGTTGGCTGGATGGCTTGATGGCGGTGTGTCGGTGGCGGTGGTGGTTACTCTATTGTTGTACTCGGTGTAACACATACACTCACCCGCAGTGGGGGTATCCTTTGTTGTGATGGATACTTTCTGCAGTTCGTGGTGTGACTTATGAAATGGGTTACAAGTGTAATGTGGGTAGAAGGTGTTATTCAGCTGTAGGCAGGCTACCATTCCTGTGATAAATGGGTTCTGGTGCGCGGGGATTCTCTATAAAGTCAATCGTTAGAGGAATGTTCAAGTTGTGTTGTAAACAAGGAGTTATGAGCTTAGGAGGTGATTACATGTGATTACTCAGATACTGAGTAAGTTGTTGTCTAGTCTACTTTGTGCTTAGACAGTGGAAAAGGAAACGGTCCTTGTATAGGTCGAGGGTTTCTGTGTTTCTTCTAGCCAACCGAAGAGGCTTAGAGACTAGTAAGTCTGTCAGAGTTAGAAAAATCCAAGTCAGTCCGAGCTTAGACATGATAACGTCATATGATAAGGCCTGCTGGTAGAAGGCTAGAAAAGACTAAACCAGATGGAGAATAGTCGGCATAGGTACCCCTCAGGGAGGGACACTATTTCATCTTCAGGGCCTAGAAGTAAACCCAAACTAACTAGTCCTGGTCACAAAGAATCTCAAAACATGTAACTTCCACACTCCCCAACTGGGAGAAACACCATTGAATCTCCAATACAACGTGAAGTACCCTTAGACAGGAAACTGATCTAGAGACAGAATATAGAAGAAAGGGTCACCAAAACCCAAAGAGTTTACTGGATATGCAAGAGGACCTTCAGGATAGGGCTTGAAACCTCATCATTTTTAATGATGACCATGGAAGCGATTCTAAATATATTACCAGTGCACCTAGAAGGGAAAGAAAATGCTAGTCTTTCAGCCACAAGGGACAGAACCCTGGGATACGCCAAAGAAGGTTACGTAAGGTTCGATTGACAGGTTCCAGTAAGTGCAGCCACGCTTAGGCCACACAGGACCTAGAGGCTCAATCTTACTGTTCAACCAACAGGAGCTCATTGTACACTGCTGGAGGCGGCTAGTGCTTAAGTAAGCGACTTCACCGAAGTTGTCAAAGAAGTATTCTCCCAGACATACTATTCTCTAAGTTGAGAGAGCTTGACAGACGCATAAGAGTCTTTTTCTCTTCTAGATCTTTGCAGGTTGTGTAGAAATCTAAGCATTAGAGCATTCCTCCCGATGATGCAGAAGCATCTATTAGACTGTTGGAGGGTTTAGGATCTAACTTGGGCCAGATGTGTTGCATTATAGAGCACGTAGTATGGTGCGACCACATGCGACTTCAAGCTTCTATCGCATTTTGCTTAAATAAGAGTTTACTCATAGTCAGTGGTATATTGACAAGAATTTTGACATGGTTTTCCCTACAGGGAGATCTTGGACGAACGCAACACCGACGGCTCTACTATATCAGGCGAATCAGGGACTGGCATCTTTTGTGCTAATCCGGCAATTTGACTTGAACCTAAAGCCACTAATTTGGAGCAAAACTCCGTACAATACTGAATGCGATCAAGACCGAACTCATCCAATAACCTAAGCCAACCGATCAGGAAAGAAGGCTCACAGAGATGGTAGAAGAAGCTATACCAGAGGAATTTACATACAAATGTCAATGTGTCTCTAAAAACATACCATGACTTGGCCCTAAACATGCAATATGCGTTGAGTGTGGCTAACCCATATCCATACGCTGGCATATGTCAAATGTCAAGTTTAGTCTAAAACTGACAGAACTTAAAACCAGGAAATCAACTATAAATGACAGAAAGAAGGCAGAAAAGCTGGCAACAGTACAGATTGGGTCTAAGCTTGAGGAGAAAACTGGTAGGGTTTTGAAAATGACTTGAAATACGAGAAATACGAGTATGAAGTACAGTAGTCGAATGACAAAATTGTCGATAAATATCAACTGAGAGGCAAGACCGAAAAGCTTCAAGCTAAGCCACAAGAGACGAACAGGATGAAAAGCTCATTTGCCATTTCTCTCATTCCCTACTATACCGGTGTATCCTAAGGAGTGTAATGCCCTGATTCGCTGTAAGTGCTTCTAGCTCTTCACGGCAGATGACTGTGGGTAAGATGTACATACATACAATGTCCATCGACTTCCTGGGGCCAGGGGTTTGTTGCCATAACAACGTCTAACGACATTGTGTTCCCAACTAACATGCTAAGGCCAGCTCTATAACATGGAAAGGACTGTCTGTCGACAGTTCCATTATTTTTAAACTTAGACTTAGACTCATGCTTATACTTTATGCGGAAACATACTCAAAATATGATCTACCAACAAATTTTGAATACCTAAAGCTATATCAGAGTTTCAACAGTCATCCATCGATGACCTCATCACTTGATTAATGTCATAGCTATTTCCCCCACTTCCGGCAATAGATACGCCACTCAACTGTCAGATATAGAAAGCAGTGTTCCTCCCCGTTATACTGGTCAAATTTCTCAGAATTCAAAACCAATTTTTGACACATTCTCCAATGAAAACAAGAATCTTTTGAAAATTATTTTCCACCGCCCATCGTAAAGTTTTCACTGTCAAAACCCCGGCCAACTGTCATCTGCTGTCACATAAACTTGCCCCAAACAAACCGCATCTTTCGCTCGAACCAAAATTTTCGATTATGACTAAGAGGCACCAAAAGAAGCAGGGAAAAGAAATCCAACAAATTGGCTCAATTGTTTTTTAATTAATTGATTGCTTAATTCAAATCGAAATTGTTCATAAATTGTGAAATTGTCACCGCACTGTGCTCTGGCCAAATGTCAAAAAATAAAATTAAATTCAACCAAACGGTTTTTTGGCAGTAAAAACCCGCTGGGCAATAAAAAATCATCACCCCCATCAAATGTGGAATAAAATTCCAATTTAATTAACCAACCAGAAGCTGGCGGTTTCGCCATAAAGCCAACCAGCCACTTGCCATTATGCCAAAAAGAAAACACCGTTTTGTCTGCGGCGAAAAGGAATTAGCTTATCGGCGAGATCTTTCGACGAAAATCCCGTCAATCTCACCTCAATTTTATTTTTTCCAGATTTATAACGGGCACTAAAGTCCGGTCTTCCCATTAGAGGACCGCATAAAACAAAACGACACAGCGCTAAGCCGGGCAGCACATCGCGGCGCATAATAAGCAATTAATTAAGTCTCCCATGTGGACGTTGCCTGTGCGAGTATCTCTGTATCTTTGGCTCTATTTGACGCTCTCCGAAGCTGGAATTTATTCAAAATTATTGACCATCAACTAATTAGTCAAGTTTTTATCCAGTTCCCCATTAGAGAGCCGAGTCTCCATCATAACCACTGACAACAACAGTCGGGGTAAAAAAAAAAAAAAAATGTCATCATGCTTTCTTCCACCGAATTAATGAGGGAGAAATTCCATAAGCCAAGCCACCACCTCTTATCATGGCTTGGGCATCGCGCCAGCCGGACCGGCATACAGCAGCTTCGAAACAAAGGGACTGACTCTGAACGGTACCCGGTCCACCCAGAGTAGGCAATCTCAATCTCGAGTAAATACACAAATTCTGTCCCTGGAACTTGTTGCACACACATTTCAGGTAGGCCTTGTCATAAGTCGTAATTTGAGCCTGGCTTGGAACGTGTGCGTTACACCAAAACACAGCACACTCTCGAAATTGCAGTGACTCTCCTGTGTGTGATTTTTTTGGTATAAAAACAATCACAGTGGGGTTTCTAATCATTGTTTGGGCATTAATTATACGTTGTCCCCTCCTCCAGCCCCATCGTTCGCGCTGGTCCAGATCAAGATCATCAGGAGGGGTAACATGAGAAAAAGGCTTTGTTTCGTTGTTGTTTTTTTTGTTTTTTCTGTTTCATAAATTTTTGCGTTCCACAAACAAGTTAACAATATAAAATGAAGAGTTGTGACATCCGAGGGATTGTGTGCGTAGAGTCCGGCCATTACGATAAATCATTGTTGTGGATCGTATAAATATTATGGGTGACGTGTTTTTTGTTTTTTCTTTTGTTTTTCTTCTTTAAACTTACAACGGTTGACAAGGAAATTTGAGATTTTTGAGAAATTTCTTGAAGTCGTTTTGGTTTTTGAGAATTTTATTGGAATTATCGTTGACGCCTTATGACATGTTTAGTGGCTGTTGGTTAATTTTGTTGTTATTTATGCTTTAGGATATAGACAGGGGCCTGAAGGAGTGTACAACGGTGGTTATTGGTCAGTGAAAAGAGGCAGAAGAAGACAGACTACCACAGACTATTCAAAGCCTAGGTATCTTTAAGAAATAAAAGTGTATTCTGGCAACTCTTGTTTTATATTCACAAGTGACGATGTAGTACCTATAATGCTTCCCTCCATTGTGAATCAGCAATCATTCCCAATTGACAACACAACGGATTGTGAACGAATATACTGCGCAAACAAAAGCAAACTGCGCATCGTGAACTAGCACAATACAAGAGGCATTTGTTATTGTGACTTTTTGTATCTTTTAAATATATTTCAGGAATATTCGACTGTCACCCGTACTATAAGAGACAGGATCGTATAACATTCCAAAACAGTATGGTTCACAAAACAAAACTTTGTACAACGCACTGTGAAAGAGCCATATGTAAGGTGTAGTCACAATGAGAATTCGGTTTGAATTGTGAAAATAAGTCAAATTGGGTTTGACTAGAAAATACAGAGGACTACATCTTACATTCAGTCGTCAGTTTGACGACAACAGAGCTAGAAGTTCGAGGTTCAAATGCTAGACCACACCGCAAAGTTTTTCACAGTATCATCTCTGACAAACATCGAACAGTAAAAGTCATGAAAATCTTCTCAAAATCAAAATTGCCATTAGGTGAGCCCTTCTATTCGACACAGTGCCAATAGTTGTGAGAAGCTAGACCTAGACTCCCATGGACTTGTTGCACAAACTAATACTCGAGTCACAAAAGTGAACTAACCCTGTCGTGGAGATGCCTAAATATTGAAAAGGGAGACGAATTGAACAATGCATTCGTGTTGTGCCACCGTGACCCATTCCAAGATACATAGTTATTGGAATCTTTCTCTGACAGATAGCCCAGCTTTCCAAAATCCCATCTACTGAAGACCGTCTTACTGGTTTTCCTAGGGCAACACGAAAGTCTTTGTAAAGATAATCTGCATTTAATCGAATTTTTCTTGGGTGGAGAGGTTATAAGAGGATATGGCTGGTAACAATCTTTAAAAATGGTAGGCTGGCTCGACTGGTTTTAGTTTGCTTTTCCAGAATTTTCTGAAAATACGACAATATGGGAGTCTATTCCATCTTTCATTGGCTCATCTTAGGAAGCCTTGTAACATGATAGAGTTCACAAGAGCTAAGACGAACGATATTCAGGACGAGTTCTGACCCCTGAGGTTAGGTAGAAGCTCACTTAGATCAACTTATAGTCCATTGTGCCAAAAATATAAGATCCTATCAAACCCCTTTCTTACTAATTTGTTCGCCAGTTCCTTGATTCAAGGGTTTATCGTTTTTGGCATGTTCCCTGTCCAAGCCAGCTTTCGGTCAAGTATACAACCCAAGTATTAGCCCTTCTCTAACCATAACCCCATTGGGCTCTATTATTCTCTTATTAAAGGATCAACTCTGATTGTATCTCTATGATTTAGTCTGGACCGATTGTTCAAATCTTGGGATATAAAGGCTTAGTATCCGAAATTATAAAAGTAAATCCCTGTCTACAGAGCAGTTAATTCAGACTCACTCTCAAGTCTTGTAGTTCTGCAAACATTTACGTTGAATTATTGCTCCCGCAAATACAAGCAGAGCATACAGAAACATCTCAAGAAATAGAACTGTTGGATCAGATCGGCCTTAGGGCGGCAACTGGATTGAATGGCAATCAGGCTAACATGGTTCTAAATCAAAATAGTGCTAAACTACTCTTGATACCGATGATGGGACAAGGCAGTAGCCTATATATGGTGGGGTTCCATAAGGATCGGTTTTAGGACCTATCTTATTCATCTTTATGTATGATAGTATTCTGAGACAAAAATCATAGGTTTTGGAGAAACACTTGGAAGAAATAGGGAGCTAAGCAGAACATGGCATCAAAACTGATCATCAGATATGAGACTTAGGTGTGGTAATCGATCGAACTCGATTACAAGGAACAGCTCGGAAGAACATGCGACAAAGTGTATGATACCTTCTCTAGAATAATGCTTAAAAATAGTTCAAAACCTAGACAATATAATTTAGGTCAAAAGAGGGGCTATGTGCGTTGTTAGTCAAATGAGGCTGAATGTCTCATCGAGAGATATCCTGGTTAGCGAAGTACAGAGGACGTACGATCTCTAAATTTAGAATTACTAAGCTTCAATCAAAGATTTCAAGGTGTAAGAAGGATACCAAAGCTCCTCAAAGCCACAGCGCACTGCCTTGTAACATATCTTAGTTCATGTCACGTCAAAGATACTCGTACAAGACTATGAGAAAACATTGATACACAGAACACTGTCAGTGAGAAGTTCCTCGTAATTAGAAATGATTTATTACTGCCACTGCTCTCGGCGATAAACATATCGCTGTCAAAAGTGACATTTTGTAATCTCCAACCGCCCACAAATGGATTACAACTTGCACAATATGTCAACAATAGCAAGAGCAGCACCAGCACTCTGTAGGTAATCGGAGAGTTTCTTCAAAACGATCTCATCTCTTGGAATTTAGAAATTAAAATATGATTAGTAAGCCTAATACCGTTTAATATGCTGTCACATTTGTCAGGTGTTCCATTCATCTGTCAGTGTCACATTCCCCCCATTGAACAATAGCATATGGAACGAGACAAGAAATCGAGGTCGTAGTCACTTCTTGGTCACATTTTCAGATGACACTCATCAAATATCACCACATTTGGGGCCCCGTAGCTGCAGCTAATGAAACCAGATTCACACCTCTTTTCAGGCACCACAATGCACTGGGGTGCGAGCGTCATGTAACGATAAATACATCATTTAAACCTCGTCCCATGTCACATGTCAGATACCAATTTGATAAATTATCCCCATTTGTCAGGAGAAGCGGACCAACCAATTCGATTCTTTTGATCCACATTGCTGCGGATAGTGGCCCTCTTTGCCTTTGGATGACAGGTTGTATGCAGTGCACTGCATTCGGCGAGGGCTATCATTAGATTAATGAACGTCATTTACTTTGTTGGTGTGGGACATGACTCGACCGAGTTCCAGGAACTGACCGAAAACTTGGAGCTCCAGTTTAACCATTCACGTCCCACTGAAGATACCAGAATTCCTGGGAACAGTGAGATGGAAAAATACGAATAAAAATTCTCGTATGTGGATGGCCAGAAGGAATTTTCCCTTCGGTATGGAGAAGGTTAATCCTTGCGACATACACAACGTAATTGAGCAGTCAGTACGCTGGTGGATGGTTGCATTTTAACTGCTGCACCCATTTAGTACCTGTTTCTCGTCTGACCGACTTTCAAAATTACCGGGGCACGCATTGTTGCTGTATATTTGGGGGTAACACACACACGGGGACGGCGTTCCGCCTTTGGGTCATTTCGCAAGATGTCTGCACTAATGGAGAGGTGTGCGAATGGCCCAGAGGCTGGTGAGGAAACTGCAGCAGTTGAGTGCATTCAGCAGAATTTTGATTTGTTGGAGTAAGCACTTTTCGAGAAACGCCATTGTACAGCGGTAATGTGCGATAATTTTTCAACAAAATTTATATATTTTATTGCACGGACTTGTGTTTTTGGGCAACGGAGCATGCACAGCAGGAGGGTGTGGATGCCCGGAGTATGCATGGTCCACATACTATGTATTCCCTGGAGAAACTGAAAACATCTGTTATAATGGACCTTATACTCCAAGTGTTGAGGACAGCGCAAACCAAAGATAAAGTATAAACCGGGTTGAGTACGAATGGGTTCGTGAGACCATTGAAGCTGTCTACCTCAGAAGGTCCACAGTCCTACAGTCCAAGGTTGTGAAACCAGATAAACTAGGGACAAATTTTAGCGCCATTTTGTTTTTTTTTTTTTAGAATTGCTGGTACTTAAATGAACACAATATGATGTAACCACCTTACAGGAAATCTGGTACGAGGCTCTCAAATCCCGAGCCATATGGGCTTAGCTAGTGGCTTGGGAAGATGACAAGACCACCTCCGAGGTTTTGCAATAACATTTACGGCCGAGGAGACTTGCAGAACCGTGTTAGAGTGGGAATGAGCAAAATTTTGACAGGCCTGTAGCTACAATAAGCATATGAAGCTGTTCTATAGAAGGGAAGCAACAAGGTGCAACAGGATGCTTTTTAGGATGAAATCAGGATTGACAAAGGCAGGCACACAGCGACGAATAGGAAGTTAATGTAAGCCCTGTGTTCCAAAACCTGATGTTAACAGAAAACATCTGCGAACATCCAAAGATATAAGGTTTCAAACATGGGAGTCAGACTACCATCGTATGTGAATCCAAGTCAACTGGACAGAAAAACATAACAATAAGACCAACTAAAGCCACCAGGTCTTACCGGATCCATCTAAGTCGGCAAACAGATAAGTCCGCAGCATTACGGCCTTAGAATTAAGTTGAACAGGCTCTCTTGTTAAGAAAAATTCCTGCAGCACCAATTTTAATAAATTAACTCTATGACAGAGAACGTAGGTGGCTTAGCATGGCTTAACCCTCAACCATTCCAAAAACACGGAACCGACACCGGAGATGCCTCCAAAAACTGTTTTTTAGGTTAAGCTTAGGGTGGATAGAGACATTTTGGAAAGGGAATGATACACATGACTTGTAAGACAGTAATTTCCCTAAAGTCCCCGAAGTTAGAAACCCCTCGAGGGACCAGTCCTCTTTGGAACGGAGCCGGATAGGTAGATAGGAGTTGCATATGACTTTCTCCTTTTTTTCGGCTCTACAGCTCCCTAATGATTCATTTGTTACAAACGAGGCCAACCTTTTGGCATATTGATTCATCAGAAAGGGTTCAGACAGGGCACATAATACTACTCTGATCTAGGTTAGGCCAGAGATGTTTTTAAGATACTAAAGATACTATCATACTAACAGAGTCCAGCTTTAGTAGATATTCACCTGCAGCGAAGGGCATACAAAGGGTTTTAGAACACGATTTCAAGAACTTCGTTGTCGCTTGATAGTCAGGGAAGTTGTGGGCTATCCTTGAAAGATAGTGGACTGTGATTCAACCAAGATAGTGACTACTTAGATGCCTTAGACTAAGGATTCCAGAGAATATGCGACAATGCACTCCAATCTCGGCCTTGAAGCCATTTGTGTAGATATGAACTGCCATTCCCTCGCAAGGAGAGGCTAATGTCATTGATCGTGGAAGGGTCTCCAAGACGACCTTTGGATGTCCCTAATCAGATAGCTGATACTCACCAAGTACGATACCGGCAGATCTTGTAGACTTGAAGCGTTTTAATCTATACAAGGGTCACAGAGATGCAGTTTTCTCTAACAAATATTACATTGATGGAGTTGCTATATGGTATCAGTTTGAAAGGGATCTATCGAGCAAGAGATCACTGGGTTCCTTACTAAAGGAAGTCTAGTTGCGTTCTAGATTCATCAGGCAATTGGAGAAGAGTATTCTTAGAAAAGGCTTTTAAATTCTGTACCCAAGCAACATAAGCACTGTTTAAGGAGATAAGACGGTGCACTCCAGCTGGTTTTTGGAAAACGATTTATGGAAGAAGCCTACTAAAAGACCACGGGAAACGCTGGAGAATTCAGAAGCCATATTAAACTCCTCCAGGAACAGAGAGATTTTCGAGATTTTCTATCAAAAGATACAGCAGATATTAGAATCAAAAAATATTCTACAGTACCAGTTGGTTGGTCTAGGTTCCCACGTACATCCCTGCTCTGGTTGCCCGGTAATTATGTCCATCTCAGGCATAGCAGTTTAACCCGAAATGGGTATACTAAGGCAAGAAACATACGATTCTCTGGACCCTTGAATCGACCCTTAAATCTAATATGTTGCTCGTGATTCGAAAGCTGATCGCTCTCTTACCACTTTCATGTAAAAATATGTCCAAATAAAGTGAAGTTTGACATTTCCATCAACGGAGTCATCAGTTCAGTGTTAACTAAGAACAGCAACGTGGAGTTATGCATGTATACTACTCTAAACAAGCCTTGAAAACAAGGCCAATGGAGCAGCGTTTGTTTTTGTCATTATTTTCACGCTAGTGTGCCAAGTGCACCAAACAATCTGACATGCACTAAATCTATGAATTGGAGCAATCACATTACCAAAGATCGATCCGTAAAGACTCTAAAACAAGAAGGTCTCAGCGTTCAAAACTAGAGAAGCCAAGTCGTAAATTACCGACAAACGATTGAATGGTAAGCCAAATGCTATTAGGTCCTGTAACCTTCCACCGGCCTTAAGTGTCTTAAAACCATTGCTATGCCATTACACGTCTGCACTTTCACTAAAATGCTCGCAACAAAGGCGAAAAGAAAAAAATAAAATACTTAAAGCGCAACTGACCGCTGACCAATGATTGATAATCCATCACGAAAGGCATCGTAAAAGTAATTTTCCACCACAACAAGTGGCATCTCCTCGGGCATTCATCTTTGCACAGATCCTTCCATCAGCGAGCGTATGCACTTCCATCACTCCAATTACACGTAGCTCAAGTGAGTCGAATTGACTCTGCCGATTTGCTACACCAATCATCTTCTTATTTTCTGTGCAATTATAAATCTTTAGCTACCCGAGCAGTCGAGCAATCGAGCAACCGAGCAACCGAGCAGGCGAGACAGTCTCGCTACCATTTAAGAGTCCTTTTATTATGCTTAAATTGCTTTCTAATTAATTACCAGACATACTCGTCCAACACTACATAGCACCGGTACCAAATATGACGCTGGGCACTTTGTCTTCCATTCTCATGCCCATCTGCTGCTCCTGCTGCTGCGCGGATACTTTCTCATAATGCTTCGGTCTGTTAATCCGTCTCGTGGTGCACCAGCAAGATCTTAAATGGTCAATCAAAATCGCTTTAAATTCTCGAAACGATCAATCAATCATGAGTTTACGTTCTACCATCCAACCCGTCTCTGTCGCGCTGTAGATACGAGTACTCACTCTCGCCCAGACTCATCGTCGTCATCGTCGTCCGTCGTGATCTTGTGCAATTCATTTTGTTCTTGTCCAGTGGAGGATCTTCTTGCTTCATTTTCTGCCTCTCTGTCAGTTCCGCCGGTAGTCAGTCATTCAGTCAGAGCGATTTAGTATTATCTTTGGACAGCTCCAGCCCTCGGAGGCACATCACTGAATTTGACAAATTCCAAAGATACATCCAACAGGCAGTGCATCCACAGTAGCCGAGGTCGAGTTCGGAAAGGATCTGCGGGCAGGATCAACACAATTTCATATGCAAATTGATCCCTGGCGGAGATTCACAGATCTCTGGGTGATTTATCGCTTTTAGAAAGGTACACTGTGAGAAGATGGATGACGCCCGAGCAGCGCTGTACCGAAATTCGATTCGACTGTAGATACCTACAGTCGGGGTGACATTAAGGGAATCCATCAACCTGCTGCAGAGGTATCTTCTGACACTTATGGTGGAATTCGTTCGGGTTTTCCTGTGGTACACCACACCTCACATGATATGGTAGATTCGGAACGAATTTCCTCAAGATTGATGGCTTTCGTATCGGTGGCCGGGTGCACTTGTGAAACAAATAAACTATCGCGACAGGGGCGTGGCTATAACCACTTCTTAATAGCATCATTCCCATCGCTAAACCGCTATATGCTAAACAATTAAAGCCTTTCCATTGAATTTGAAATTTCCAATCGCGGACGTCAACACTTAATCGAAAACAACAAATCCCAAAACTTATGAGCAATTGGCGATGAATGAAAACACACCTCAATCCGTAGTTGGCATCGAAACGGATCTCTTTGTCTCTCGACTGTTTTAATTAAAAAAAAAAAGAAAAAATTCTCAAAGTTTATTAAAATTGCTTAATTTTTTCGTGTGTCGCATCCATGAGGTTCGTGTAGTATCTTTAGCTTCTGAGCGATGAGTTTGGATCATAAATTGTCATTAGTCGTTGACGTTTGTTAACGTTTTTCTCGTCGATCGACGGAGAATAGTGGACCAATGTTTGGCTAAAGAAGCGCTACAAAGCGCATAAGTTAGGTTTAAGCCATCAGAGGTATTTATTAGTTTTTTATTCTTCGACTTTTGGGGCCGTAAAATCGGATCAGTTTATGCAAATTTTTTTCCAAACTTTAATGATGGGAGGAGAGTGTCACTTTCGATTGGGATTTGATGATTGGCGTTTGTTGAATGGAATTCTTGTTTGAGTAGGAGCCTGGGTAATGTTTGTCACGACAGACAGTGATACATGTCAGAGGCTGGACTAAGTACATCGATATGAAGTTTCAATAGGCGATGACATAACTCGGTTTAACCTTCAATTGAATTCGGATACACAGAATGCAGATTAGAGTGTTACTTCTAACCAATTTAGACGAAGGTTTTAATCTCAGATAAGCTAGAGACGATCGCGTGCTCTGATCTGCCTTAAACACTTACCCCTGTGAGGCCTTAAAAGTCGACGACACAACCAAGACAAGCTCTAAACTCCGTCATGCCAAGTTCAACTCTGTAAATGCGTGAATATTTTAGAAATTAATTGGTAGGAGTCGTTAGGCTAAGCTTATAAGCTGAACTCAAGCTGGAGCTGATCTTAGGCTAGAACAACTGATTTCATTGAAAACTTAGACTGATTTAAGCGAAGCAATCAAGTTGGTGATCGAGCGGTAACCAAGTTTTAGAAGGAAGGCTTATTATTTGGCGATCATTTCATTCTATGCGATCGTGTAGTTCCAGAGTCTTCAAATCCTGGTTTGAATCAGTAGTGGTTACCGCAAACTACAAGTGCAAACCTTTGAAAAGGTTCAAGCAACGTGGCTTAGACCTATGGTTCAGCTCCACGCCACGGATAATGAATGTTTTAATGATACTGGCTTTTGTCTCCTTGACAGACATAGCTGTGTCTGTAGTAACAATCTCACTACCAACTGGAACGTGAGCTTATTCGTTATAGTCTTGATTGTTAGAGAGATGTGAGAGAAGGCTGGTTCGAGTAGTAGCACTGATACGCCTCAATGAATCTTGTGACAGAGGCTGCAAAGGACAACTTAATGGAAACAAGGGTTCAGAGGTCGAAGTGACAATGACGAATGGACTTTTGAAACTCTAACAAACTTGCCTTGTACCATAATCTAAACCTATCTCTAATTCTGTTGCATTTACCTGACCGTGAAACCGAAATCTGATCCCTGAAACAGACGGTGGGAGAGACATATTAGGAGGACAGTTGACCACCGCCTTAGATATGTTAGCTACTGTTACCAATTCCATCAGTTGGAAACTCCAAAAGATCACTAAAATCTACAGAGACAGAACCGGTCTAGAGCATAAGAAAAGAAGTCAAGGAAGGCAGAGAACTTCCCTCAGATACCTGGAAACTGATTGGGGAGTGATAAGCTTAGAGAGCGCGTAGCCACAGCAGTAGGACCCCATTAACTAGTGTCAGAGCTGCACAATCTACCGAATTACCAAATGAGCCCTCTGCTCATTTCAGACGAGGACCAGCTCAAGAGGTGCGGTCTTAAACTAACGTATCCTGAACTCAGTCCACAGCAAATATGAGATCAACGTAGTGATAAAGGCACTTAAGACCAACAAAGTCATGAGACTTTCCTTCGGTATTTGATGCATCAACTGCATACGCCTGTGAAGAAAGTCTGAAAAGCTGAATCTTTCTTATCAAGCTTCCTAAGAATATAAGTGTTATAGGTGTTCCAATCGCATCAGCACTCTGCGGATCATAAATGGTCGATTCCCAAAGGATGATGACAGTATCATCAGAAAGTTTATATGACTTGCCTTCGCCAGGAAGTGCAATAGGTGCGATTGGACCAAGAGTCTAGCTTCTAGCTTGCATGATCCCGCGCTGAAAATGATTAAAATCAGAAGCTGTAGAATATTTCGAATACTACGGAGTATCGGGTAAACCAAGTGTGGAATAGCCCACGGAATTAGCAGGACTAAATCTGTATGAAGGAAACCTACACCCACCACTATCACGATATAGCTGCAAATGTTCCCGAGTTGGAAGATCTCGATATATCTTGCGAATCACTTGGTTTCATCGCACTTACAGGGCAGAGTTGCATGAGTAACTATAGTTTGGAGGCCGAAAGTTCTTGAACGAACAACGACGCTTTAGAATCTCCAGAGAATCACCTGGTTCTACGCGTATCTACTGTGCTTTCACTCCCTGTTAACTCAATTCCCAGAAAGGACATGTTTGGCACTATCTCTGACATCATGGTCAGGGAGTACTCTTTCGATAGATTAATTGATGTGAAAATATTGGACCGTGTAAACTGATCCAATAGTATTCTGGCACTGGGCCCTTGGGGTCTGACCTGGTTCACATATGAATCGAAGATGGAATCTGGGTTTGGTATCTTCGATGCACTGTAATCTCTTGCCAGACACTATAGGGTATGGGATGGGTTCCTGATCATCAAGGAATTGCAGGCTACGAATCGTCAGAAGAACTAGATAGATCTGCATTCATATGACCTTAACTCGACTGCGCAGTAGCCACAGCTCTGATTAATGAGTGGAAATACTGCGTCATCAAGATATGGGAAAGAGGTTCAGACTATTTGACAAGAGACTCAGATGGACCGTCAGTTAAACTCTGCATAAGAACTGGCTTTCTGTTGGTCAGCAATGTGAGCCATGGTAAACTGTAAAAAAAGGTAATAAAAGCAAATGGTCATGATTCATTGGTGGACGTTTGAATCTGGTTGCCAATCTCAACAACAACATAAGCTTTAGTTTCCTCCGCAATTAGGTAACCTTAAGTAGGGTGGGAGTTTCTGTAATTTGGAAAACATTAACATTAGCTTGGGCTAATTCGACTTAATATTGCAGACGTTGGGGTCATTTTCAAATACCCGCCCATCTTCACCTCATCCAACGGTGTGTATGATGTGAACTAATTCCCTCATTACTTATATAATCCCACATCGTACATCTCCGGCTTTTTTTTGTTAACCGCAATTATTTAAACAATAAAAACACAAGAAGACCCCCAGGGCGATCCATCCATCGATCTGCTATTGTTGTCTGCCATTTAAGTTTCGATCAAGGGGTTAGCTTTCAACAGATCCAAAACAAATTACACCTCCGTCCATACACTATCTCCTCCCCAAAGCAAATGCGATCCCCACGCCGGGGTCCAACAATTACGCCGCGTCTTCTTCACTTCTTCGCCAACAACGTCTTCCACAAAAGTTATTTAATAGAATGACACAACCATTTCGTATACCCGGCCAGAGAACTGAGTTCAAAGAGGAAAAAAACAACCAAAAAGGCTCCATCAATGTCATACTAAGCGGTAACAGCAATATTACAGCAAACCGTGGTCCGCCTTGTGTGTGGCCATTTAGTTTTACGTTCCCAGACTGAGTGATTTCTTTTTTACGCCGAAAAATCTACTCGCCATACAAAAAACTGGAACCACTGTGTCTCTCAGGCACAAAAATTATTTGAACTCATTTGTTGTGTGTATAGGTATCTGTGTGGATGCCTCGCTGGTATATGTAATGTGTCAAGTGCCTTGTAACATACAATTAATTTGACATGCAGAAGAAGACATGAAGGATCTGGTCGCGCAGTTTTGTCGTCATCATCATCATCATCATCTTCATCGCCGGGAATTTCTTTTCATTTTTAAAGCCGAACGACGACAGAGTGTTGAAAACGGCCAACGCAGTTTCCATCCAATACCACCACCACCACCACCGCCATCGATGACACACCACGAAAAATGATTAAGTGAAAATCTAATGAAGTGACGGCAAAGATCACCAGGAAGGGGAGCAAGGAGGAGATGTATGTGCACACACACGGAACAACACCTCTTCTCGGGCAAGTACTTGAGATTCTTGTTCAAGGGGTTTTTGGGGCACCACCAATAGTAATAGTTTTCATCTTCGTCTTCACCGTCGTCGTCGTCGTCTTCATGTTCGTTTTCGTCTCCAACCGGCATCCATTGCGCAATGTATCTATGGTGCTTTTCGGGGGTCTCTTCACAGACTCTTTGTTATTTTCAACACTTCGAAAGAGTGCTAGAGAGTTTGGACCGTTTTGTAGTTGTTTTTTTGTCTGCCTGCCTGCCAGACTAGGCAGTCAGACAGACAGACAGATAGGCAGTTAGAGAAGAGGGTTCAATCAAACACTATCTTGAGAAATTCCATGTCTAATGCATGTGCCTCGCCAAGTGGGATAATAATTATTTTTTCGTCGTTTGTATGAAGAAGTAAAAAAAAAACCGATGAAGTGTTGAAAAATGGCCTCTTTTATTTTCAAAACTATTCGTTTCGTAATGAGAATCTCAGTTGAAGTGTCCTATGTCTCATCGAAAAGAAATAAAAATTCCTTTCAAGTTATGTCATGGAAGCTTTCTTTGCCTGAGAAATTAAAACAGTGACCGGACTACAAAGGCTGTATACCAAATCAGTAAGATAAGCTAACAGTTGTATCTACAACCACACATAATCCCATCAAAAGTTTACATAAGGTTTGCAGGCCATCGTTAATAGAACTGGACTAAGAATGGAACCCTGAGGTACATCATCGTTTAACGAAACTGTGTAGAGAAACAGATTTTGAATCAAAAATTTTAGAGTCTACAAGGTATCACAGTTGTTTTGGGAACAAAAAGTTAAACTAACTTCTGCTTTATATGAAAGAGAAATCGATTTGAAGTACAGATGACGTTCGACGTAGTTAACATTGTAGAGGTTATTCTAAAGAGTGAATCTCACTTGGAAGAAAAACTGTATGTACAACATTCACATTTTGATGGAATTTGCTTCAGGGAGTCCCTTCAAGTTCTTATCCTTAGCCCACTATATGGAGCATCTGCCGCATCTATCTCTTTGCTCGAAAGTGGTAGTCCAGATGCGAATCGTGGCACATTACCCCAAAAACAGCGCAGGCAATATTAAGGTGGTCCCATCCATAAATAAGTTGGTAACAAGTCATTGAATAAATTGGTCAAAGATTGCATCCCTGAGGCACTCCAGGCACAATTGGAAGTATTCTGTATTGAGCTTTGCTTTGTTCTGAGTATCCGACAATTCTACATGGTTTTGGTAGAAATTTTGCTAGGACTGTAGCGCCAAATATTTGCCAGCAGCACTTAAAGCAAGTTAAATGCTTCCACAATCCACTACAATCTCTTGCCAGGCATAACAGAGTGAAACTCGCATGGAACACTGTTCATGAAAGAATTACAGGCAACGAATCGTCAGATGAGTTAGCTAGGATAGGCTCAAAATGGGCCTTCATAAGACCTAAGCCCTGAACTGAACTGCTGCCATAGGGCTGATTAATGAATGGGAACACAATACCCTCTAGGAAGTGCGAAAAGTATGTTCAGACTACTTGACAGTAGACTTAAAAAATTCGTCGTTAGAGTACTCCACTCTTATCTTGCTGTCAAAAACTTCATGTATTTCTCAGAAAATAACGAAGGAGACACCAGCAATGACCAATAAGACTCTGATCTGGCCAGAGTTGAAGAACACTGAAAAAGCCAAACCTATGTATTTTATATGAACGTCACGTCATTTCTCGGACTAGCCTAAAACATGTCCATAAAGGTTTTACGTCGACTTTTGATGTCACCTCCTCCTCCACTCAAGGTGTAGTAGATGGAGTAGTCTTTTATGGGACAGAGCTGACCAAGTTCTTAGGAGGCATGAAATGGTTTCCTTCTCCTCCTCATCCTTATAGAATCTGCAGAAGCCATGTGAAAAGAGGTCCTGCCTTCTGACGTGTTGGTCACACCGATAGCGTGATTGATCTGTGATCACTTTAATAGAACCAACACCGCACTATGGGTCAGATCAAGCCTAGCTCAGATCTGTCTTAAAATGTTGCAAGTAGTGAGATTTTTCCATCTACAGTTGGAACTACTAAAAGGCTCCTCAGCTCAAACAACCTGCAGCTTTATTCAGGAACTTGATGTCAATTAGACCAGACAGCACCTTTGAGCGGATAATACAAAATATCTCTATATATATAGCTCTTATTATAGGAATAAAAAATATACAGGAGACGGTCTCAGAACGATGGACAGGATCAGATAGTATCTAGTTTTGAGAGCTGCCTTACATGCCTTTCCATGTGATGGGACACATTCCACTTTATTTTCAAGTGACTGTCGTCTGTTTTTATACAACTGGGAGAGTATCTCTTTGCGTTTTCTATTATCTTTGGGATGTTCTAGTCTCCCTGCATTCACTGTCTAATGTTCTAATGGATCTACGTATGAATTCACGTAATAGATGCACATTGCTTAGGTTCTGAACAAACAGTTTCTGTTCCAGGATTGTTGGTGATGAAAGTACGCCAAAAATACCTCTGACAGGACTACCACCGATGCAGCATTCTTCTGTTTTAAAGTACCTAACTTTTCCCTTGGGAGTCTAATAGAAAGAAAACTTGAAAAAAAAGAGAAGAAAATATTTAAAAATAAATTACACTAAGCCGTCGAGATGTCGTTTAACCAAACAACACGCGTGTCACACACCCTAACTCTTCCCACCAACCAACCAGCCAGTCAGTCCATTAACATTCAATCGGCTTAAGATAGAAAACTTTTTTTCAAAAAAAACACAGAAAAAAAACTGTGAATAGTCAAATCGGATGAGTCCACAAGTAATTTTAATCCAAAATGATTGATGCTGCGTTACAAGGTAACACTTTCATAAAAAGACTTTGTCACGTATCAGTCCTTTACTGCACACTCAGTCGCTCCTACAAGTGATCTACACTAATGCGCACGCATTTATTCTAATTTCGATTGATTTATCACCTTTAATTGGTTTCCGAAAGAGAAAAAAGGGGTCTTAACTATTTCTGGGTCATGATTTTGTGAAGAAGATACCCCTCGACTCGCCATCAATCAATTAAACCGCCGATCATAAATCTTGTATCGCACACTAAACTTTTAAGCTTCTGATTCATTGGCCAAACGATAAAAGACGAAAAACTAAAACCACATTCGTGCTGGAACCATTGCACACCTGATTGGTTGCTAATATCTCGAGATACAGATCAATAGATACGCGTTGTTGTCTACATTCCATGCCATACAGATACGAGCAACAAATTGGACACAGCTGCTGCTGCTGCTGGTCCAAAGTGTCGCAGTGTAATTAAAAAATCACCTCAAGCTGTCGGCACACCCAGACCCAAATCCTTATCTAGTTACACAAATTTTTTGTCAATAAACAAACTTTTGCCGGACACTTTCTGACACGTTTATGACCAATGCCGGGCCCGGACTGAGAGTATCTATCTAAAGTGGCACCAATTAATCGGCGTTTTATTATGCAAATCCAGTGACCTCCATTAGACAGTCCGTCATTTTGGACAGAAACACATTTACTTGACTTTTTATTGCACGCCGGTATAATAAACCGGGCTGGCAGGTGAATGCGTATCTTTTATTTGACACTTAAGCGCTTATTGACGAAAGCGATGACTGGTGGCGCGGCGGCAAGACGTCAAATTCTTTTTAACCAAAACGGAGGATGGAATCTTTATCTTTTTCTCTTTGGAGATGCTTTTTCGAAATGAGGAAGTGTCAGTGTAATTATATCGCACCTTGGTAATTGGAAAATGATTTTCTGTTGTTGTTGGTGTGAAATTCGATTTGGCGGAGGTTCATTAGATGTGCGAAGACTGGAGTTCACAAAGGCACCAGCTGCGTGTGCGAATTGGCCGTTTCGCACGTCGTAAATTGGCCATTTTATGTGACTTGGTGAACAATTTTGATGAGAGAATGAAACCAATTCGAGGAGAATTAATATAGCTGTGAGATATCCGTCGGGGATTAGCATTAGTTTGCATATGTTTGCTAATTTTGCAAATTAGCTTGAATGTGGTCTCGAATGACGGTTGGACTGGTATTCGGTGTGTGTTGCTAATGATGGTGTTTTGAATGTTAATATGAATCTTTACTTTGTGTTTACCATGTGATTAGGGCTATCAGTTTAGGGTTTAACGACTGGATTAGCAAGTAAATACGATAAAGCGATAAAACGCTTAAAAAGAGCTGACAAGGTTCACAGTGGACCCCAAATCATTTCTTCCATTCAAGTTTCAAAAAATTAACATCTGTCTGTCGAGCAAAAAAGAGCAGTCGAGAGCAACTCGAATCTTTGAGGAGTAGGCACACCACAGCTTCCAAGGAAACGAAAGGGCTGATGAGCGAGCACGAACATCATCGGAATCAAAAGACACTTGGTCCAACAGCCCATTAGTCTCCTTTCTTCCAAGATCTCAACGGAACTCGGCAAAGCTAGTTGGAGTGCACATTTCTAGTGCCGTGTTGCGAGGCTACTTTGAGCCCAATACAACAAAAAAAAAGAACCAGAGAGCTGACCCTTCTCAGCGGTGGGCCTCCAGGCCACAAGCCAAAGGCGGCCCACCTCAGAAGAATCTGAATCAACAGTTATCCAGAGGCTGCCGCGATACGCGATACGGAGAGGGACCATGACACAACGCACCTAATGCCTAAACCTTAGCAAAACCAGATACCTAACCTCCAGGAAAGTATTTTTCAACGACTTCAACAAATTAGCTACCACGCCCCCTAAGACTACCTTAAAAGTCATAACGAAAACGGACTAGTTCAGGAGACACGCCATTGTATCCCACACCAGGGATCACAATAGATCCGTAGGAGTCCGAGTTAGACTGCCCTTTTAACCCTTTAACCTGTGGATGGATCGGAGTATCTGCATCAGTAGGGACAATCAGGCTGAGCTTAAGCCCATGCTCAAGCCGTTCTATAATAGTTCGAGAGTAAAAGTTCAAAAGACTAAACTCTTTGCACACATAAGCTCACTCTCCTAAGTAAAAAGAGTCTAACTTCGTCTAGAACGATCTGATTTGCCAATCTTTGTTCCTTCTTTACGCAAGCCTGGTATAAAAAGGTTAAAGCCAAATTGCTTGAGCAAATCTTTTGCAAAACATCAACTTTTTCTTTGAGAACAATGACTCCCGTAGCTCAATGGATAGCCAATCGCACTACAGAATGAAACTTCGAGCCTCTATAACCAGTTTCTTACGATTCCACCTCTATATAGCAGGCACAGCACAAATTATTGTGAAATCCAGATGCTTGACACCGTATAAAGCCCAGCGTAGACATTTCTTCTCCGCCCTTAACCTTCCATACAGTTTGCCATTTGGCACAAGACCACCACAAGGTAAGAGCATTCCTCCTGCAAATGAAAAATACGAGTGCTGTAGAACCCCACTGAGTCCGACTTGACACATGAACAGCTTCACGTAATGGCTAGACTACATGGTTTAGCACCACCTTTCCCTGTCACTGTCAATAGCACTGTCAACTTGACAGGGGTGTGTTCAACTGATTTGCATTCATTTATGAGAAAGTCTCTCTATCTTCTGGTATTCAGCCAGCAACTTGTCATGGCCTTCACAACTCCGTCTAACCGCTCTACTTTCATAAATTAATCTCAAGCCGTTGATGCCGGAATGAACGGATTAACAAATCGTAACATTTCACAAATTCACATAAAAACCAGCAGCGTAACATTTCTCTGTGTCACTGCCGTAATTGCGGCCATAAAGCAATTTCAATTCCCATTCCTGGCATTCCCCAGAATCAAGTGCATATCAAGGCGTACAACCACTTCAGTGAAACACCTAAATCATTTGCTAAGCCAATAACATTTGCTAATTACTCGACATAACCAGACGCCACCGCCACCGCCACT
Source organism: Xylota segnis (assembly GCA_963583995.1). Taxonomy (NCBI): domain Eukaryota; kingdom Metazoa; phylum Arthropoda; class Insecta; order Diptera; family Syrphidae; genus Xylota; species Xylota segnis. The sequence continues at coordinate 6,652,230 of OY757239.1, read as the reverse complement.
GCCACTGGGGATTCGCCGTAGCCGCCACCAGCTACGCTCTGGTACATTGATCTAAATCGCCATCACCACTTGTATAAGCCAGTAGCCGCCGTCGGGCACTATCACTTGGAACATGTGTTTCTAAAAACGCTCACGCTAACTAGCCAGCAAGTGTATGACGCCTTCGTACATTCATTTGCAGGTTCTGCGCCCCAAAAAAGGTGGACCTGTCAAAATACACTTTTTTTGCTGTTGTTTCTCCGAGCCGGCCTACCTCTCACTTGAGCCGTGGAATAGAAAACTAAAACCAAAACCTGTACCCACCGCTTCTCGCTGACATAACTAGAGCAGATCATGATGGAGTTTCATTGCTGGTAGTACGTACAGCTGCTGGCTGGGTCCATTGATGCAATTGATTCCGTTTGCCCAACCAGCAGCAGCACGACTTTCACTTGTTTCGCCAAGTAACTGCGATCTGAATTCTTCTCCTCCGCGTGTAGGCCTCTAATTATGCCCACTGATCCAATCTGTCTCTGGCTCTCCGAATGGACTTCATCCAATTTTCTGCAAGCCTGCGCGGCGTGGAAGTGGAGTAATCTTAGTGCGATTCCGTGTAGGACACACGGACGGACATTAGTACCGCGCCGAGGCCAGGTAATTTATTGCAGTTGCGATAGATTGCGCAACGCTGCTGGCTCTTTTGTATGCGGGATGAATAATGCGCTCTGTTTGGACCGGGGTTTGTTGCGCAAGCCTACACGTTGACAAGTCACAAGTGTTTATGGGAGATATCAACTCGGCGAGTTCCATCACAACACCGACTTTTGACATTACTGCTGTCATGATGCAAATTTCATGAAGCAAGTACGAGCGCAACACTTTCTCAATAGGCACAGGTACAGGCGCTTCGTGTCACACAACAGAGAGACACTGCTGCTGCTGCTGCTGCTGCTGAGTGGAGTCAGTCGAGCATGGATTTACTCATCGCAAAACAATGGATGACATAAAAAGTCGCCGACACGTATCTCACTCATATGACGGGATGCTAGACTGATGCACGGTGTGATGTAAGGCGATAGGTCTGACCTGGTTCTCATGTGTTTTGGGGCGACAATTGCGGCTGCATATTATGGATTACATCGACGATGACAGCGCGCCGTACTTAGTCGGAAGAATGTGAATTCCAGAGGAGGTCGTTCCCACCATGACTGAGTAGGGTATGGGTACCGCACTACCCACCATCAATGCAATCCATTGTGTGGTGCGCGGTGAACAATTTTACGGCGGATTGCATTCGGAATTATCTACTTATTCACACCTGACATTAATACGCGACTTGTGACTGTAAGATGGCAGAGTGCGGTTACCAGATGAGACGCCAAAGAGAGAAGTTGGATGGGAATAGGAGCACGGCACTTGATGCATCAAGTCGCTGTTCGGATGGGATTGCTTGTTAGAATTTGCAGACGCATTTCGTAAATAGTTTGACAGAAGTGCTTTCGAAACACCTAGGGCCTGAGGAACCACTGTAGTCTTTCAGGATCAAGCTACTGACGGTCATCTGTGTAAATTCATTGAGAGATGTCCTCCCCTTCCTCTTCAGAGTTTTTCAAACTTCTGTGACTTTTTGGAAAGATACCTGTGGACTTCATGTATCTATGCAACTATGCATTGTCTAGAAGTGGACCATATCTCAAGGGAAACGTACGACTGACTAAAAGAAGTATCTGGGGCAAGAAGTATATTAGTCGATACTTGGGTTTGTACGTTTTTCTCTAAAGAGCTCACTATAAAGTGCATTGAAGATACCAATGGCACAGATCCTTTATATTCGATCAAGTTAGTCGAATTAATGAAGGATATAGGCTCCAGGGACATGATTAGACTACAAATACCACCTACTCTGGACATTACATCAAGTATCGTTAGAAACAGTGTCATCAGTTCCAAGGGAATCTACACACTAGGTACTCACTATCGCGGATTGCTGCTATCCTCGAATAAAAGTAACAAACATACTTATGAGCGACCAGTGGGTTTGCAGAATACTATGACAAACCCAGAGGACGCAATCTAGAGCCCTGTCTGAGCGAACTGTCTGAGCCCCTAGAATCAATCAATTTAAGGTCGCCTTGACTACCAGACAGTTGGGTAATACGATCGATTTCTCATGATCCATAAAAAGAACAAAAAGAAGGAAAGGAAAAACACATGCAACCAATCCATCCAACCAAACCTCCCCACTTTGGACGACAAAACATAAACACTCTGAGACTACCGCGACTGTCAACAACCTCTTGGCATCTCGTGCCACCGAAAAATTACCAACATAATGCCGCACATTAACAATAATTTCTGGTAACAGCATTACAAATCACCTCCACATGGCTAGGGCTTTGGATGCTTTTTTTTTTTAAAAATACGCACTAAAACTCCCCCGAATAATTCCCACACATCAAGTCGCAGACAGTCAGTCGAACAAAACGACAAAAAAAAAAGAAAAAAAACCTCAAGAAGACAAATTAAATTCCATCCCATTGCACTCCTCATTCATCCTCGTCTGGCGTTTCTTTCGAAAATATTCAAATCAAAGCGAATAAGAATCACATTTAACTATGTATCTATAAGATGAAGAAAAAGGAATGACATTCAAAAAAAGATTTCTCTCTTCACCACTTCACTTGTCGTCGTTGTTGTGTGTATCTATGAATTCATCGCGCGAGCAATACACTCATGAAGCCGACGACGACGCTCTCTTGTGTAGCTCGTCCAAATGACATGCATTTTACTCTCTAGTTGACAGATTGATAAATCTCTAGAGTTCGTGTTTTTCGAAATCTTTTCAGATAAATTTTTTTCCGTTCCCATATTCCTCCCTGAAAACCCACCGACATTACTGTTTGGGGGCCGCGGCCATACACGGTCTTGGCTTATCCACCTGTGAGTGGTAGGAAATGAATGCATAAGTTACCCACACTTTGCTCCAGTGAGGAACGACGCTGGATCTCGTCGTTTCCTTTGTACTATTGACTGGCGGAAAAGAAAGGCGCAAACTAGATCCCGCATCATCATCTAAAAAAAAAACGGTGACATAAATTCCAATGTATTAACAATTGTTTTGTTACCACCACAGAACAGATACATGCATGTGCGGAGCATAAGACTGATGGATGACGTTTGTACGAGTACATCCGACGACTCAGTACTCTGTCAATGTCAAGCGGGGTGCGTGGACGTGAAAGAATTTCCACATAATTGTACTACAAAAGTGACCTCTTAATTTTTGTCATCCGAACGCGGTGACACTTGAAAACAAATTGTTGAGGTCCAATTCACGAACCCAGCGGCATTCCTTTTATTTATCTTTTTCCCCCTCATAACTCAATCTAAGGCACATTTACTTTGCCGCCACCGATGACCTATGATTATGATGATGATGATGATGATGATCAGGTCCGGAGAGTAGCAATGATTCGTGCTACAGATCAATCCAAAGATGCTTACCGAAGATACTTACTGCAGATACTCGGTACATCGTCTTTTCCTACTAAAAAAGATTCATATCATCATCAACAACTAGTCGCACTCGGTCTCTGTCTGTGTCTTTTCGAGTTCTTCTACGGTGCCTGTATGTGACATGCATAAGGAACCACTGTCGGTGGCTTAAGCTATGTATCTAACGTGGCCTTTAGATAGTTCTTTTATGTGGTTACCTTGTAGAAGAACTTTTCAAAGCTAGCGCTAGCCTAGCTCGCGAGATTCTTATCTCCATGGACATTTGGATGTTTTGTTTATTGCTCCAGATACATGGCATAAGCGCAACTGAGCGTAATAAAACTAAATACATCACAAGGTTGAATCCAAGTCTGGTCTGGTCGGTTCTGGCAGTGAGTGGAGAGGAAGATTTTCGGTCGTAAATAATAAACGTGAAGCCATTTGTTTGTGTATTTCGTTTTTCTTTTTTGTTTTGTTGTTAGTTGGCAGTTTCCTCCTCCCGATTTGACAAAGTACAAAGAACTCTTACCGAGAGTAGAAGAACTAGAGAAGAGGTTGCCGAGAGGTGAAGATGATGACAATCAGACAGAGGGACAAAGAAAAAAAACGCTAAAGATACCGCGAATGAAACTGGATTAACTCGCTGCCTGGTAATGTACCACACGGTACGAAATGGAAATAATAATGTCACCGCATTTACACCAGGTACTACTACATGGTTCTCTCTCTATACACATGTACTGCTGCGAACAATTCGAGGAACATTTGCATTTTCATTGTTCTGCTTGGGTATGGGGGGATAGTACGAGTATCTGTTAGATACTACGTGCCTAAAATTGCTATCTATTTTGGATTTTCATGACCGAATGACAAAAAACCAAATAAAATCCGGCAGAGATGTGTCGTTGGTAATAGAAGAAGGGTCTTAGATATACAAAACTCTTTGTGTGGGTATGGTAGATGTGTTGTAATTGTTACAACAGATTTGTCTTGGTGAATGGGCTATAAATCATGATGAGCGGTAGCTTTTGGACTTTTTCTTTCATGTTTTGCTTGTAAAGAGCTTAGGACATTGGCCACAGGAAGAAGGCCACAGAAATTTGTCATCGGAATAAAGCCTATTGTAGGATTTGTTGTAAAAAGAAAGTTTTACTGAAGAGGAAACGTATTCAGGAGTTTTGTTCGTTCAGTTTAAATTTAGTTGGGTTAAGATATTAGTTTCTAATGGATTCTATACTCAAAGGTAGAAGGATTGTTTGTCGACAGTGTTAGGGGCGTTGGTTCATGTAAGTCTTGCAAAGAAAATGGTATTATCTGTGAGGCTTAATAGTGTGTGGTTTGCATGGTATACCTCTTCGATTGAAACATATGAAGGCATGCACTACAGAGATCAACCAGATTTTATTATTATTACTTTCCCAATGTAATAACCCCCAAGATAGCGATCAAGACTAGACTGGACGTTGCCAACCATTGTTAGAATGTAGGAGTGTTTCTCGATGCATAGAAGAACGAAGAAGATATTATACTTTCCATCACATCAGACTGCTATCCGGCTCGAAGGACCTGCAGTTGTCAGTTATTGAAATAGCTAATATCTGTCACAGTAGCTCAAAGGTTTGTACCTTAAAATGCTAAGCAAGAGGTGGGTGATTCCTTTAAGCCTGGATATCATAACAAATAGTGTTAGATTCAACTAGTATCCGGCACTGTTGTCAGTGCTCTGTCACAGTAGCTCAGGACCTTCTATTTGGAAGTACTTTGGAAAGTTCCGCACACTATACTATACTGAATCCAAATCGACTTAGATTGAACTATTATCCAGCTCGAAGGACCGACAGTTATCAGTTATTGAAATGGGTAGTATCTGCCACAATTGCTTAGTGGTTTGTAGCTTACACTACTTAGCAAGATGAGAGTGATTCCCACAGGTCCATACTCAACCGATATCGTGTTAGATTAAACTACAATCCGGCTCGAAGGACCAACAGTAATCAGCACCATTGCTTAGTGGTTTGTAGCTTAACAGATGGGTGATTCCCACAGGGCCATACTCAACCGCAATCAAGTAAGATTGAACTCCTATCCGGCTCGAAGGACCATCAGGCACCACAGTTGAGGAGTAAGTATCTTAAACTACTCAGCAAGAAGTGAATGGTTGTGAGTGAAACATAGAACTACCAAACGATACTGTCAACGGGTATGACATGATGCCTCCACAACACTGTAAGAGAGAAGGAAAAAAATGTATGCAAAATGATTTAAACGCTTATTTAATCCTTTAAACAGGATCACTTCAAATCCGGAAGATTAAGTATTTTCTTGTCCCATCATCACTCTCCATTAACACAAGAACTTGCCTCTTAACCAGTTCTACATGCACGACATGTCCACTGACATGCAATTTCGCATGGATTAACATGGTATCTTACTAAAACTCATTCGCCCCTAATGGTTATTCTAAGCGTAGCATTCTCGAATGCCACCAATAATTAACTCAATCTGCCGGTAGTTGGATGAAATAATCTTCCGATCGAAAGATTTGTGATCCCATTTACTCTTATCCCATCCCTCAAGTCACACGCAATGAGAAATTTGTCATAAACTGCTTATGTGCCCCGGCCCTAATAAATCATCTCTGCAAGAATATGTCCTCATACATGTTCGTATGTACGTACAACCTAATGCCTGCGAGAGAGATGACATCGGTGCGGTCCGTCTGGCAGCATCATCAGGCAAGGAACTCTCTCGCTCTTTTACTCTCTTATCGAATGTGAAAGGCGCCTTCACTTCGAGCCAAGTGATTGATAATTAATGAGTCCTTCTTATCCTGGCCGAAACATCATCACGACACAACGTTGCACAACGGTGCTGCTGGTCGTAATGATGAAGTCATATTTTTATCGCGTGGCAATTTGTCTGTGAATCGCATGCTGAGTCATTTCCTCCATCATCCCAAATTGACCTTCAGTTGGGGGTCCCCAAATAAAGAAACAGAAAAAAAAAAACTGAAATAAATTGGAATACGCCACTCCAGATGCTTCCTGTTTCGATACACTTGCCCGTACACATACACATGCTTTAATGAGATTCCATTGTGATTCGGCTATCGAATACGATTCGAAACGCCACCATCATGATGGATGAGCCAACATGTATCTATCACGCATCTATCACTCGACAGACTATTAAACATTTTAATAAAGTTCTCATTTTAGCCATTCAATTGGCGCCACAATGCATAGATACACCCATCTTCCGTTTAATTGATGTCAAAACCTCTCAGAGACACCAATTTATCAGCATGCAATCTTTTTCGAGTCCGCACTTTCTATGCGAAGCCGGTATTTATTTCAATTAGGCTGCGGATTGGGGCGGAGCTACAGCATGGATATGGATTTCTGATTTATTAAATTATTTTTAATTATTATTAATCAAACCGGGAGGAGTGGGCTAATTACAATATGAAAAGAATTTAATGGCGCTGCTGCTCGAAACCGATGTCCCATTGAGTTGATTTCCATTTACAGCTTGTTAATTTGTCATTTGTCACTTTGTGTTTGGGTTAGCGAAACAATGGCGTTGACAATTTGTTAAAAATCAAAGAAATACTAATTTACTTTTTGTTCGAGATTTATTGTTATTGATTTAATGATAGCGATTTGGGGGTTGGGTGATGGATGACAATGGATCATATATGAAAATAAGGCTTGACAGTTAAGACTGCTTTTGTTAGGCGGTCCAACGTATAAGCGAATGTCAGACAATAAAGGTAAATGGGATGGGAATTCGATACTGTAATGGATTTGAAAGCTTGGGAATTATGTTGGAACAAATTCGTTGAGACTTTCAATGCAGGAAGGTGAAACTTGAGTCGTGTTACGAATAAGATGAATGGCATACCTCAGGGTGGCGTGCTGAGATCGATTCTGTTTATGCATTTCGTGAGAATGCTTCTGATACTTGGGATTATTGGATGGGTATTTCCTTTCGATTCAGCGAGTACTTTGACCGATTCTGCTACCATAAAGTGGATATTTAGAATCGTTTCGCTAATAGTGTATCTCAGGGTGGTGCTTTGACACCGATTCTAGTTAGTAGTGCATTGAAATACTGATAGTGCTTCTGATATTTGCGGATATCTGTTTTCTTTTGTCCTAAACAGGGGACATAGCATAGGCTTAGGGTTTTTCGCGGTACGGCTAAACACAGACAGTGTGAAAGGAGCCTTGAAACTACAAAAAAATAAACATGTGGTCAGTCCACGTGTAATGAATTGAAAATTCAGATTGCCTAAAAGTACGTGTAGCTCTGTAGAAGACTGTATCACTGAGCAAACCTAGATTAGGTTAGGGTACCGTGGCAGGCCACAACAGAGGCCTCACTTAAGCCATTTAAGAGCCGTTGTGTTACCCGTAAACGTGGATCATGAGAAACACATGAACGGGAATACGAAGGTCAAAATACAGTACACCGCTTTACTCTGCTCTACTGCACCGAACATGCAACGCAAAATATGTTTTCAATAATAAAATCTTGGAATCTAACACATTTGTGGACCATGGTTTAAAAATAAATAAATACTTGGCGCAACAGGTCGATGGGACCCATGGGATGTTTGTCAGACGCTCGCGAGAGGTCGGGCGCCGTGAAAAACTTCTAGATGATCCCCGACTGGGATTCGAAACTCGAATCGCTTGCTCCATAGTCCAACGCACTAACTACTGAGCCACGGCTCGCACCATGGGCCATGGTTTAGCTAGGTTTTTTATACATTTCAAAACAATTCCTTGAAGAATGACCTGTCTTTTGATAGAGCTTCGGTGTTAATATGATGAGTACTGAGATCGTTCGCTCTATACTCTAGTAGCTATTACTAAGCCTTCTAAGAAAGATGTTTGCTTTCGAAGCTAATAAGGTACTTCTATTGAAAGAAAATCAACAAATCTCTGACTTCATACTTTGAAAGAGCACTACGTTGTGAGTTCTAGATATTTTATTCCTCAATCGTTACTCTTCGATCCCTAAGCCCGGTCATTTCGATTTCGAAAGTCAGAGTGTAAAAGTAGTATTATGGCATGCTATTTCCATACCTAAATTCGAAAAGAATATTCTCATCTAAAATTCGTATCAATTTTCCCATGGAAGTGATGAAAAGTTATGGACCTACCCAAGTCCCCTGCGGTACCTACTCCATATTGAAAAATCGTTATACGTGACAGAAATTTTACAAAGAACTAAAGGAATTTGGGAACAAGTTGATCCTTGTTCCACCGGTTGCCTAGCATTTTTCTTTTTAAACTACTCTTACGTTACTGGACGAACTTACACTCGGAATTCCAACCCACATATGTAGGTAGCTAGGCACGATTAGGCAGAAGGGTTGACATGTGGTTGGATCGCCAGTGAATTCATTATGAGCCCCTGTTGCTGAGTAACCTTAAATAAAGACACCCCCCGGAGTGCCTAGTTCGTATCGAAAATATTTCTTAGTGCCCAAAAGCCTACATCTTTAGAAACTGCTCTCAAAAATTTTACTCTAGCATGGCTGTGTAATGTAGGTTACAGGCTGTTCTGCGTCCGTGGCCTCCTCTTTGTTGAAAGTGAAGTTAGAAAGGCTTTAGAAGGCACTAATATGATAAAAGCGTTGTACACCAAGACAGATCTGGCCTAAGCTTGGTCAACAACGTAATTTCGGCCACAGCTGAAATTTTGAGCCATTTTCACATAGTTTATGCAGACCTTGCAGGGATGAGAAGTAGATGAAAACCATCCTTAGCCCTGCTCCAAGGAAGATTCCTCTATTTAAGGGGTTCCACCTACGATGCAGTAGATACATAGATGTGTCGGGGCATATCAGCTAGGGCTAGGTTGAAGGTATATCAGCTGGACTGCGAAGGTTCGTATAGAAGGAGGACCCTTTCAAGCATCTATCTTAACAATTCTGGAATCAAGAGATAAACTGAATGCAAGTCGATGGTGTCCAGTGCTTGTACTGTGTGGACAAAGAGCGAAAGGAGAAGAAGATTCAAATCTAAGAGATGTGAGTGATGAACTAATGGAACCTTGTCCCTAGGTTCCCAGATTTGTCTAATTTGGGTTTGATTGGACATAAGACCCCAGTGCCTAAGGTGGTGACTAGAAAGCAAACTTGTGGAGTAGAGTTTCGATTTTTAAAGGAAAACGCGTGACAAACTTTAGAAGGCATGCTTGTGATTGATCACATTTGAGGGTCTCTATGTGTTAAACTATGACAGGGTCTAGGGATCTGGTACAAAAATATATAAAGAATGTAAAAGTAAAACCACTCACCCCAATAATTTCTTGATTTCTGGTTCCAATGATGTAAGCTTGGTGCAGGATAAGATTAATCACTCGTACACACAAAAAGTCAGGTTTAAATTAAAACACTTCAGGAGAACACAGCAATCATATTTCATGGAGCGAAACGTGACCCATGGATATCTTCTCCAAGTTTACCAAAAGGCAGGGACTGACCACAGATCCCACACAAACCCCTGCAACCGAACTGCAGGGAATCACTAGAATTCGATGGGCAAACGATGGACACTTAAATCGATTTGTGGCTTAAATGGGTTTTTTCCTGGCGGAAAAGTCATAATCGTTTGCGGACCAGTGGAGCACCTCTCACCCAATGAATGATGATCCAGAGAACAACAAACTACCCATTTTTATAGAGAAACAAACAAATTAACCAAATATTGTTCCAAAGCATCGGAAAAGAACGAATTTAATGTTTTTTTAGGCACTCGCGCACCGAACCGAACCAATTGCATTCACGATTAAGCACTCGCGGCGCTTATTTTCGACAACTTTGAACCGATTAAACACTTAAAAACCGTTTGGCACACATTTATAAAAAAGAAAAACTAACTTTTCCGCAGAATTTTCCACAATTTTCGCGAAAGAAATTCAATTCTTTTCGCTCAAAGCTCACGAACTGAATTTACTTCAATTAGCAAAACTGACACTTCGCGACATGACAAGTGCAAGTCGATAACGTCGTGCTGGTAATGCAGTTGGAGGGGGTTTTTAATTGCTACTCGGATTAGTAAATTGTTTTAACTTTTAAAGTCAAATTTGGGAATTTTTTATTATCGGATGTGTGAATGCATTGCAGCGCTTAATGGTTTCACTTACTTCCTTCACATATGTATGTCCTGTATCCCGTTGTGGGTCCTAGGGCCTCGACAATGCCTACGCGCCATTGTTTGCGATTTCTGGAAATATGCGTCAGTTCTCCCCAACTCTTTCCCAGTTGCCGTGCTTCCTTCTCAACTGTTCTGCGCCACGTACTCCTAGGACCGCCGTGTATCCTGCCATCCTGAGTTAGCGGGTTCCATTGCATCGCTTGGTTAGCTATGGACCTGTCACACTTTCGTCGTCGTATTGTTGTGCCTATAGGTTCATGGCCCGTTCTCTGATAGAGTTGTTCGTTAGAGATACGGTTTGGCCAGAAAATCCCAAAGCTTTCTCGTGATAGTGGCGGTCACCCTCCAGGTACCACATCCATATAGCAGCACGGATTCAACATTGGAACGGAACAGTCGTAGCTTAGTGGTTAAGCTAATCGCATTGCTACGCCAAACCTGGCTGGCTACATCCAGTTCGGTTCCACCATCGGTTGAGACAATACTCCCTAGGTATTGGAAACTCTCTATTCTCTCAACTGTTTGTCCAGCAATGCATACATATATGATTTGATGAGTTCGGTCCTAGGCTGATCATTTTAGTTTTTGCCGAGTTAATAGAAAACACGTTTGCTTTGTTCTGGGTCTAACCTTGAACCCATTTTTGCTGTATATTTACGATTATTGTGCATTTTCTGTGCTTAAGTGACAGAATCAAAAGCATGACATTTGCAAAGGACGTTACGGACAAATACCTCCCAAAGTTTAGTTAGGAATTGGAAGGGCCCTAGGTAATCCTGAACAAGAAATGTGGACTAGATGCCAACTACTTTAGAAAGCTAAGCTTGTATTACTTGTCCTACCTACTGGTAGGGGAGATTCGCCTTGGAATCACTGACAGTCCCAGGGACCTAGGCCTCGTAGTCGAATAGGAAACGAGATATCATGATCCAAAATTAAATATACTGAGGATGTGCACAATTATTGTACCGACATATGGTTTTCTGGTTTAATGAAACAAATTCTCTCAAATTCCTTATACTGGATATCGCTGTACAAGCCTTAGCGGCAGTTGGTACCCAGCGAATAAGTCAATCCAATAGATGAAGACGAGGTACAATGGATCATTCTATGATACTGAATAAATGTTTAGGATAAGTAACTTACAGTGCATACCTGAGCAGAAGACTTAAAAAACAGTCCACATTGCCACCTTCGTTTACTCAGATGGAGTTGGAGTTGACCATACCCAAATCAATTCGTCTCCCCAACCAGAACAGGCTGCGTTGGAGGTCGTACTATGAGAAGGGATCACCAAGTTTTGTTAATGACATCTGATCTGAGATTGTGAAGTGGTACGGAGAAGAGCTCTTGAAATTGTAACACAGCACAAGGATACATAACCATATTAGGAAGGACAATGAATTGGCTAGTACATATCTAGCCTGAATCTGAATAGACTCCTCAATACAAATCCTGCTAAAACCGGGTTCCAAATCCTAAAGAAGGTGAATAATAGATAGCCCTTCTAGCAACCAGTCTGATCACAAGAAGAATTGAATATCACTTTGACCAAAGCAGACAAGATGGTAGTCTAAGTCACATCAGGTTTTTTGGAACTTCTGAATAGAATGCTGTTCCTGTCTAAGATCCTATCGAGTCAAATCAACTGGCTTCACGATGTAGTATCACTTTATTTGACTCTGAGTCTTCCCTGATACGAAATAGATTCATTTATTCTGCCAATTAAGGGGACAGTAGTGCCATCTGATGCTGCAAACAAGTTCGTCTGTTTCTTGGAACTTTAGGTCTTAAATTGTTTAAAACTGCTTAGGCGGTCATTCTTCATCATTGTTCGGCTTTTGATGAACAATTCTACAATTTACCTGAAAATATTGGCCAATTCATGAATGATTGTTCCATTAAATCATTAAATTTAAACAAAAATTCATTTAGGATTACAACAGTCAAGGTTTTTATAGCGGTCTTCCTATGTCTGCTGTCAATGTCAATGTCAAATTGAAAGGGATTCCTACTCCCAGTGAGTCTTTACATACTTCAGTCTGACCAAAAATTTCGAAGATTCTCACTAATTATTCACTGACCATTGTAGGGGAATCAACATACTGACAACACCTTCATACTATTCTCGTATCTACTGCCTGAATTCCTACGTTTCTTTCGTTTGGAATATTGCATTCAGTGGCTGGCCTCATAGCAAATATTTCGTTGCAGGAATGTGGCTCTAAGGATGTAAGCTTTTTCGAAAATCCATACTACTTAGTGCTTAGAAGGAATTTGTCTACCAAATGCAGCGTCACGCCTCAAGCGTATCTTCTGCTTTAATTTCGCGTTTCCTCAACTTTTGGAGTACTCCATTCAGAGCCTTAAATCAAAGCAAAGCTTCTACCCTACTCCTAAACCTTCAACTGAGTTTCTTTTGATGTTTTTGCGGGGATCTCTCCCAAGTAGTATGTTTGCATTTCTATTCGACACACTCATTAGGTGAGGCTTATACCTCGAGAAACTCCTTCAAGCCCCGAAGCTACCATATCTCTTTGTTTATGAGGGCAAGAGTACGGTTTTGCAAAACAACCTCGTTATCGCCCAGCATGCGTCATTACTCCACCACCACCATAAATACAAACTAGTTAAGCACCTAGCAACGAAGTATGTGGGTATTATGCACTTATATGGACGTTAGCCCGTGAAGGGTAACCACCATCGACACTATTACCATACCATTTGCAGATAATTCCCTTCAACATGTTTACCATATTTAAATGTTCGTATAATTAAAACGGAATTCAAAGTTCACATTCGGACCACCGCGAATTTTTAATTGTAATACCCAGTGCAGTTCTCCTTCTTGCTACTTGCTACACCACAGCTACCCAACGGACGGACCCAAGGCCCACCAAATGGTGCCAACTACTGTGTACCTACTCCAGATAATGTTCGGCAACACTTCCATCCACATACGCCAGCAGGAATACCTCTCAAATTGAAGCAGATACTCCGATTAACCCTGCCACAACTACACTATACTATACCTACTGTAGTGGTGTACCCCTGCTGTTTGCATATTTAATTTTGAAAAAAAAAAAAAACATACCCAACCCAAGAAGAACAAGAACAAGACTGGAATAAAATAACAAAAAAAAAAAGAAAAAAAAATTAAGTAAGCAGAGTTAATGGTTCGTTGACGATATTATGCTCTTTAATTGTTTTACCTTTGTTTTTGCTCCCATGTATCTTTTTGCTTGCTGCTTCTGTGTGTATCTTTTTTTGTGTCTCTAGAGCCAAGTTTATAATTTCATACTGTGGTTGTGGCATGGCTTTTACCGGATTAATTAAGGCAATGGTGTGTGCAGGGTACCTGGGCTATGTTATGACGAATACGATTTTTTTTTTGCATTAATTACCCTCTCGATCCTGGTAAGGTCCTACTCGTTGTGTGACAGAAAAATCTTTGGCATAATGAGCTTCCTGTGGGGCAGGAAGGGTTTGCAATTCCATTTCATCAAGTATAGTCGATGGATGGATTGAACAATGCCATGCCCAGGCAATGGCCAGGTACGTGGCTGACTCTGAGTAGTTGTAGTCGTGGTCTCAAATTTCATATTTGCATAAATTTCATAGTGATGGTGGTGAGTGTAAAAAAAAAATGAATTTAATAGTTTCACCGTTGTACAGTTTCACATCTTTCACTGTTCGCACAGGTAAGGAGTTACAGTAGTAGGTAGCACTAGAGAGTCTCATTTAGTCATGTTGGATGTTATGTTTGAGTTTTTTTTTTCGTTTTTCTGTTCTCAAAAGGTGAGATGATGACGAGAGGACCGGTGGAAAAGGTGTGATGAAATCGAGGAGAGGTCCATAAGATTCGGTTGCAGTAGCGGTGGCAGTGGCAATTGCATGACGACGAGATCTCTAGAGAGCACATGCAGCTGTGCTACTGTTTAGAGATCATTTTTGTTGGTTATGATCTGGGACCGGGACTTTGTATCTTTGTATGAGGGAGGTGGGAAGATGTGGATGTTGTAATAAATGGGGTTTGGTTGTGTTTTGAATGCAAATTTTGCTGCTGACTTTCACACCGTTTGAAGTGAGTGCTTTAGTGGACAGATCTTTCCAGTGCTTTGGACTAAATGTACCAAAGCTTGATCCAACAAGATTCATTAAGATTCTTTCTTAGTTTTCGTTGAATCAAACCATATTGCTTTCCCACTAGATGCAGCCATTGGCAGATTTCTTTGAATTTCATAAGACCCTCCATAAAAGATCCACCTTCCGAGTTTCGAAGGAGCATACCGCACTAAAGCCATCGCTATATGAGCCTTTCTTGACAGTAAAGATACATACTTTCGACACTTTCGACTATGAGTTGGCCTCAACTGCCGTACAGAAACATTGGCTATCGAACAAAGAGGTGAGTTAGGACGACCTAGACTAACCTAAAGAGCTAAAGAGTTTGGATAGCCATGTCCCCCTACCATTTTCCAATGGAACAGATGGAACTTAGTATACTTTAATAGAATTGAAAGGAATGTTTCGGTTTCCAAACAACTTGTTTCTAGATCCTAAGAGAACGATTGATTCCTGACAGATACCGCAGTGTTTTCTGTCTTAACTTCACGTCATAGAAACGTCATCACATTAGATATGTGCCGCAGTGGTGACTATTACGCGTGACGGTCACTATATAAACTATCACTAAATGAATGCCGAACCCATTAGTAGAAATCAGTATACTTCCAAACAAAGTCCAGCCATTATGGATACCATGCTGACCAAAAGAGGAGCTCGAACCTTTTCGTCACCCTGGCTTTACACAACAATTTAACTAGAACCCTTTTAATTTGGTCTGTAGTCTCTCGTTCTGAGTGTGACCTAGTTTACTTGCTTTATGTATGAAGATGACCCTTACTTTCCTCCACTAGTCCGCGACTGATGTAGTCTAACCTTCAACAATCTTTAACGATTTCCCTAAGCATGTTCCAAGCTTCTTCTGAGAGTTTCTGAACCACAGTTGGCAGAATGACATACTAGCCCAACACCAGTTCTTCCATGTAGCGAGATTCACTACCTTCTCCTATGTTGACATACTAGTGTCATCTGAGTAACCATTTCTGCAGAAACCACTAGTGTGCCTGGAAAGAGAGTTTCGACTAGTGTTTTGCTTCACAAACCATCAAGGGACCGTTGGTAGAGTGTATGGGTCTCAAATAAAGATTACCACAGTTGTAGCACTGCCATTGTCACATCCCTTGCGTGTTTTAGATGGATAGATACAAAAGAGTGTTAAGAACACTAGCCAGTTAGTTCAAACCCAGCTTTCTCTAACTAACCAGGCTACCTTATATGGAATATGGAACTGTTGGGGTAGAAGATTGTAGTTAAAGGCCAGTCGAACGATTTGAAAGCTCTCAAATCATGTTCAGTTTACTATTGCATGCCCTGTACCTTGTACCAATCTCTCAAGCCAATCCACCACACACCATCTAATTGTAATATCCACCTCTTTTCGAAATCAAATATTTTTCATTTTCGTCTAGCAACGCCTTTGAGCTGATGCTAATTATAGGTTTGCCTTAAACTGAAATTCGCTCCTCTAGGTATCTTTTCAACAAAAAAAAATATAAATCTTTGCAATTATAGCCCGTTCGTATATGCATGCATGTATCTCCTCAAGCACTTCTCGATCACGCAATGGTGAGGCTATGTTATGCCAAAAACAACAAAAAGATACAATTATACACTTGAAAATGTGTAATGCATAAGTAGCCACAGAGGCAAGTACTTCCGTCAGAGTGCTTACAGAATCGACTGACTATTCACAACATCCAACCTGTTTTTTTGTGATTTTTTTTCGAAATTTGAATGAATTCAATTGAAACTCGCATAAATAATAATTTTTTTTTTTGTTTCTAATTAGCTTTCTGTGTAATTAATTCAAACATCTGGTATTTGGTGGAAGCAGTTAATTTTCCCTCACTTCATTTCAGATAGATAGATGGCTAGCTATTTGGTTCGCTTGTGTAGATTTGTCGTACAGATACATTCAGCGGCCACATAATGTGGTAGATACGTTTCACTTGTTGCTACAAATTCGGCCAAATCATGTTGATGTTAATGCTTTGTTTATCCCCCCTCTTTGGGGTTTTATTCGTTTCTTTTTTTTTTTTTTTGTTTTTCGAGATCATGCTGGTAAAGTGAAATTAAGAAAAAAATTAATTACTTTTTTTTTTCGTTAAAAGTGGAACACCACTGATGAAGTTTCCATTTAGGAAGGTTATATGATATATCTGTGGGTATTGGTAATACGATACAAACTTGGTTTTTTGTTTGCTTATTGGCTCAAACACGAATAGGAATACATATGTAGAAGGTCAGAACATAGTGCACCGCTGTGCTCCGCTTCACTGCACCGAACATGCAAGGCGAATTATGTTTGGAATAGGATGAAATCCTGGAATACAACACCGTTGGATAGCATTTGTGTAGTAAGATTATTCTAAGCTAGGTTTGAGATACACTGCTGTCTTCAAACCTTGCGAACAAGGCGATGACACTTCGAAATAGTTTCCTGAAGAATGGCTGTGAATACTGTACACGGAATCAGTTCTATACCCTCACAGCCCTTATTCAGCTAACTCACGGCTCATGCGATTGTTAACTCTAATTGGAAGACAAACAAAAAAACCACTCTATGTCATGATCTAGGAGGAAGGATATACCTCAGTCGGTACTCTTCGAAGTCAATAGACGATCCTAAGCCTGGACATTTAGAATTTGATTACAGAATTATGGTGGCACCCTATTTCCATTCCAATATTCATCCTACACGACAAACATACTCTTAACCCAGATACGTATCAACTTTCACATATAATTGGTGAAGAGTTGTGGACCTAATTTAGATATGTGCGGTACTCCATAATGAAGGAGTATTACACTTGTCCGAAATTCACTCATGAAACTGGTGATGGATGAGGTAAGTTAGTAACTACTTGGCCATTATTTCACCGGCCCTCTCTTATTTCTAGACTGGGCTAATATGTAGATGGAAAGATAAATAAAAGGGATGGCAGCATATGCAGCTAGCACTCATCAGCACCAGGGAATCCATTATGAAACCATGTTGTGGAGTAACCTAAAATAAAAACAAACCCTGGAGTGACTAAGGGCGCTTGCCGAGCCAATATTAAGGATCGTTACACTGGTGCCTTCACTCACAGATCTACCACGTCTTCGAAGGGGTATTCAACGAAATTGTCTCTTCTGTGTCTTCCGTCGCATTCTTCTTCGGTGATCCGTAAGGAAGGTGTGGTCGGTAATAATCCATATGAAGAACGCTATGTTGGATCAGTTACGGGCTAGAGCTTAGAGTTTTCAGGAAATACGACTGGATACGAGTGTGGGTCATCTCTCAGTAGTTGGGCTTCCGAACTCTATATTGATTTTCATAAGAGTTTAGGGCAGTAGACAGAGGTAATGACCATTGCTTCTGATCGCTTTCTTCCTCAATCGTTCACTAATTAGATCCCCTATTGACCGAGCCATTTCGGGTTCAGATGAATATGTTCCAGAGCTCAATCCTTAGTCAATATTTAATCCCTTCTTATGAGGCTAGATTCTGATCAGTTCCTTCAGATCAGTATGAGAACGTGTTTGCTAAGGGGTACCGGGGTAGGTACCCATATGATAGGATGGGTCTGACTCACATATTTGGCTCTTAATCTTCATATCGATAGGATCTAAGCTTAAGCTCTCTTTAGACATTTAGCTGAGCTACTTTTGAGTAGATTAGGCTCCGAATTCGCTTTCACCAGCTGCTCAGATACTCCTCTCATCCATCTAAACTAGTATTTTCCCATTCCGACAGCCCATCGCCATCCACCTTGCGCACTTAACATTTCTATTTCACAAACTACTTACTGTTGGCCTTTCCGGTTCGTAAACAAATCCAATTTTCTAAAATAACACTAAAAACCCAAGTTAAACAACCAAACATCACTCGCCAAGGGACACTCCAGAGTCCTTTCCATATTACACGCATTCTCAATTCCGGTGTCAAGTATCTACCCCAGCGCGGCTTCATCAAACGCAAGGATATGCATATGCACACATCGCCTTAAAGTCCTTCAACCCGGAACTGCAATTAAAATACAAAATACAAAAAATTTAGAACCCAACAGGACGACGACGCACGGTCCATTCTTAACTCACGCACATTTCCAATATCGCAGGACGAACGAAGAAACCTTGTGCGTAACACATACACGTTGCATGGCGACATCAAAAGTGCACTTCCGACATGAACACTTAAGAAATGCAATCCCTACACTTCCAAGGGGCTGATTCGAATGCATATGCATGCATACGTTTTTCGAAAATGCTCTCAAGTGTTTAAAGGTGTTCATAATTTGCCGCTGGTCGTTGTAATACGAATGCCACTTCAATGGAAATCAAGCGCATCGACTAAATTAATTGCTCACTGATTTACGAGATGTTTCGGGGATTGTAATGGGGAAATGGAATATTGAGGGCGCGATGGAGCGTGGTGCATCTTAAGTGGAAGTGTGTTTCTTGTATAATTGAGCCATGTCAATGGGTAAAGACAAAAAACCTGCATGGGATGACATAGTTGGATGCAGTTGATTGTTTTTCGAGTGAAGTAGGCTTGCTGTTGCAATGCACTTTCAAAGAAAGGAACGTGTTCTGAGCCAATATTCGATACCCAAACTGAAAGGAAGGATTTTTCTTTGGTTTTTTCGTATCTTTTGGCACGAATCGACTTTATCTGCTAGTGTTTACTACAAATTCTATGAGACGAGAGCCAGGCCTATCTATTGGCTCAAGGACAAGGTCTACTGCTTGGTCCTGTTCCTTACTGTACGTATCTTCAGACACAAATCGACTTCATCTACTAGTGTTCACTACAAATTCTATGAGATGATAGCCAGGCCTATCTATTGGCTCAAGGACAAGGTCTACTGCTTGGTCCTGTTCCTTACTGTACGTATCTTCAGACACAAATCGACTTCATCTACTAGTGTTCACTACAAATTCTATGACATGATAGCCAGGCCTATCTATTGGCTCAAGGACAAGGTCTAGTGCTTGGTCCTGTTCCATACTGTACGTATATTTGGACACGAATCGACTTCATCTACTAGTGTTTACTGCCAATTCTATGAGGTGAGAGCCAGGCCTATCTATTGACTCAAGGACAAGGTCTAGTGCTTGGTCCTGTTCCATTATGTACGTATCTTTGAACACGAATCGACTTCATCTACTAGTGTTCACTACAAATTCTATGAGATGAGAACCAGACCTATCTATTGACTTAGGAACAGGATGTAGTGCTTGGTCCTGTTTCATATTGTATGTATCTTTTACCATGAATTGAGTTCATCTCCTGGTGCTCATTACAAATTCTGTGAGATGATCTTTCGATATGAATCGACTTCATCGACTAATGTTTAGCACCGATTCTACAGGATGAAAACCAGCTCTATCTATCACCATAACCGGTGATCCCCAAAAGTGTTATTGAAGTCTCGTTTCGAGGCGACTTTAAATCCAGTAAACCTTTTCCCATTCGCTCCTCAGCTAATCCCAATCAAAACTCAATCACACACGAGACGACAAAAAAAATTCCTTTCAAGAAAATGTCTCCATGGCATACAATCCTTTGGGGATTATCGCACCACAGTTAATATGCAGTAACCGCCCCTCACAGCCAGTATTAGCCAGGAAGTCAAATAGCTACAAAACCAGCTAAAAGCTACTTAGTAAACACGCAAGGAGTCAACTGTGAACATTGCTCCCAAGGCACCGTCACTCCAATGAAGGAAGACGACGACACGTTGAGGGACGGGTGCTTACAAAAAAGCAAAACAAAGCAAAATAAAATAAAGAAACACACCGTTTCGAGAAAAACTGAAAATTATTTCAACTTTAAACGAAATCCCTGTAAAAAGGCCATAAAAACCCCTAAGAGAACCTCGACTTGTTAATGGCTGTTAACACGTCATTTGGCAATACACCTGTATGCACCTTGTGTAGATTACCCAACTACCTACCAACCAACCAACCAACCAACCAAGCAGCCAGCGTCGATTCCCGAAGCACCATCAGTGCACAGAACAGCTCATTTGAGCGCTTCTAAGGAAGTCTTGAACGCTGGTAATTGCTAGTGGGTGCAAGGCACTTCCCCTCCCCAAATGGGAACTTACGGTACACATGCAAATCTTTTGGGGCGACTCACACGACTCACACGAGAATTCGATGAAAGATTTCATGTTCTCGTCATGTGTGTGCGCCCTCAAGTGACCACGAGAAGCCTTCGTAAAGGCAGATGAACAAAACAGAAAACAAAAAATCCCATTTAGCGACACAAACTATATGGCCAGACCGTCGTTCATTCCACCTAAATGGGCAACTAACCGTCCGGAGATATCCAGTTACAGTCTATTAAACTGATTTAGGTTATATTCCATCCAGGCAGTGGACGGCCTTTGCTCATCTCTAGGAGATTCCCACATAAAAATGTGCATGGTCTCCAGTTTTGGTCACATAAGGTTCGCCAAAAATGGTACTACCATGTTAGTTGCTTGTTGTTGGTTTTGGTTTGTGTCTTGTTAGGGCTCCTGGTGATGATGATCTGCATCCTTACACAGGTTCATTGTTTATGCCATTCTGTCTCATCATAGAGACTCAGTGATATGTGAAATTGTGGGAATTTCGTTAACTTCACACAGGATGCGTAGCAGTAGGTCTTCACACTCTCTCTCTATCTGTTGTGTTGTGTGGCCTGGCACAGAGTGTGTTCTAAGGACCGAATGAACAACAACAAGAAGATGAAGATACATAATCTAGATTAGATGTGGGTTAAAAGTGTTGAAAGTGCGGAAGTTCGTGTGAAGTAGAAAATGACTTTGTGTATGCATCTAATGTGCTGATGTGAATTATGAAAGACTATGACAGCTTATCGTCCATGCTACTGGGTTCATAGTACTGCTGACCTAAAAGAGCACTGGATAGAAATTAAATTAAAGTTTTTGGCTTTAAGGTACGTAACCCTTCGGAAATGGATTGGAAGTATGTGTTGGGAAACAATGAGTATCTTTGGACGTCAATTGTGAGGGAAAGATACATGATGTGGTCCATACTAGCAAGGAAGAACAGCACTATTTGATTCCACAATGACCTTGCTATTCTATAGCAAAGGAGCCTTGTGGAACCTCGACTTATTTCATGAAGTTGTATCGCTTTATATCTTAGAATGTCTGTGGGATATTTGACCTATCTGGAGTTCCTCTGAAGGCTGAAGTAAAGCGGCGTGAGCCTAAGCATGATGGCAGTCAGACTGCATTTCGAAAAATACATCAAAAATCTCGCTAGCTGTTAGCCATTGAATTAAGGAATATATTGAACTGCGTCTCAATTTTGACCTCTGCCTCGAATCTCATAAAGATACTTGACATGCCATAAGCACATCCTGTGCATGTCCCTTCCAAACTTATGATCTCCAAGCCGAATTCCTATATTAAATACAAATAGATACATTTACCCGATGCATCCCACTCAAAAACACGACTCTGACAGCTTCATGCAGTGCAGGAGTTCGATTGCATGTCCATTGTACCATCAGACATCACTGACAGCCACCACATGACCCCTTAACTAACACCAAACACCAATTGCCACCGAAATAAACAAAAAACGCAACAACAAGATCATCTGCTACAGACCGCTGGCTGCCGTGTGCAGCAGTTGTGATCTTCCCCGGTCATGGTGCAACATCAAACGATGAACTCAATTAATCGTCATGCAGTCGTCGAGTAGTCTCTTCCTGGATACGTACTCCACCGAATCCGCAACTATTTTCGTTCTGCATTTTGTCACGAAACGTGGTCATGTGGTGCATGTTATGCCAAGCGACTCCTTAGAGATGCGTGTTACATCCTCCGGGATTGATATATATCTGTTTGGCTGTTTGCTAGAATATGACTTGTGTGTGAGTGGGCGACACACTAAGGAACATCAAATTGCAAATGTTCCTTCGGAAGCCGAAAATGTCATGTGCTCCAGAAGTGAACGACCTGTTATCGCTCACACCCATGGCTCTGGCTGGCAGTGTTGTGTTATTCGAAAGTCATTTTACACAAAACATGGTAAACACAGGTTCAGCAAACATTGAAAGAAGGAACGAACTCTGCGAGGATTGCGTGCGAACGTACTACATCGCGTTAATACCAAATTGAACGGTTGCACTCGGCCCCCGGGTGCCAACTAGCGCGTTACAGTAGGCTTCTCTATTTTCCTTCCCCCTCCATCGTAGATTAAGCGATTGTAATACACTCTACACCTAGTCTGTGTACCCACCACCTCCACCTTTACCGTGTCTCTGTCTGTCAGAAAGTAGGCTGACTTTAGTTAGAAAAAATGAAGGAAAAAAGTATTTCTACTCAACAAGGCTCTTGTGGAAGAATTGTTTCAATATTTGCATAACTAAAGTGCGCAGGCTACCTAAAGCCCCGAGTGGGTCCAACGCCAAGTAGTGTCTACAATGGGGCGGGCGTTGTAGTTAACTAGCCGCAGCAGCGTGCTGCATGCTTGAAGGGCTCGGTGTTGTCACTCATGTATGCAATTGGAGTATGGAACTGGAATTAGTGTCACGCATAGGCTCCACAACACACACATGTATGAAGGTATTCCTTTTCTTGTTTTGTTTATCTGAGTATCTTTTTCTTTTACTTGAATGTTTTGTGATAGAAAAATGTAAACAAATATGGTAACAGTGTTTGAATTGAATTTCTGTTGCATTGGATGACAAACCCTTCAATGAATAGGGTCTTTTGTTTGAAAAGACGGAAAACAAACATGGGATGGATGGGGGGCAGTTTCCTGTTGGAATATTCGGGAGGCAGTAAACAGCATTTGAAAGTTGTTTTTTTTTATGACTCGAGTTGGGCATAATGTCAGCTAGTATGAGCCGTAGTTCGTAGTCTTGTGGTATACCAGAATGTCTGTGTAACTCGTGATAGATACGTGGCAATCTGTGGTTGCCTCTGATGTAGTATTTATCTCCAGCTAGTCAATCGGTTGTCATACTATCATGACTTCGACTTTGAAGATTCTAAAGGAACATATACCCAGCTCTTCCTAGAGTAGTCTGAGTCTCAATTTCTGCTGCGATACACCTTTCGCATTCAACCGAATCAGTGCAACTACCGATTTTATATGTAAGGACGAACAGGCATAGAGTTGTCAACCATTACACTATCTTGGGGTGAAGATTTGTCAAATACAATCGGAACCAGATCAATGAGCGCCGCACCACATGAAAGATACTCAATGACTGGATCTTCTTCCTAAGTCTGAAAGTAGTTTAAGAGACTGATTTAAACTCAGTCTACTCAAACCAAATGTGTACTCTCGCTTTGGGAGACATCTACATTACCCAATCTAGCCTAGTATGACGTACCTAAGGTGCTATATGCAGAAGCTTCATTAGACTCTATCCATGCTACACAGAAGGGCTTGGAGTTGTCGAATGCCTGTAATATGTGATGGAGATACATTGACATGAGATACATGAGATACATGACATTATGCAGCCTTGAAGCACCCCACTTTTAACTCAAAAATACCAATACTTGTTGCTAATCAGCATCTAAGTAGCTCTTTGTAGAATTTCGATTGGTATTTGCAGTGAAAGAAGTCTACTTTATGTCCATATGTACTTCCATGTGACATAGTCCCATTGGAATACCAACAGATACAAACCGAATCTCTCAAAACCATTCACTGCCGTCTGCCTTTTGTTCTAATGCTACTGAAAGTGAATTTCCCTTGATGATTTATGAGTAACCTTTCCACCCACAAGCCATAAGGTACACTAAAAGTTTAAGGACTAATTTGTCTGCCCACCAGATGTAAAGTAATAAAACCGCGCTTCCAGCTAAAACGAACGCAGACCAATTTCGAGGCATACCACAACGACACATATTCCCTTCCCAAATATTTGTACACAAAGTCAAGATCAAGGATCAATTGCTTACGCTCCCATAAAAATAAACATTCAACCCACCAAATATATATGTGAATGTCAACATATGACAACTCATCCGTGCGACAGAAGTAGCAGTAGCAGTAGCAGTAGCTACTGGCACAGAAGAGCAATAAAACGTTCCAAAGAAATATGCCCACCTAATTTTTGTATGACCTTTAAATATCTTGTCGGTCGTCCTTTGCCATATCCTTCGTCCTTTATGAAAATAAAAACGTAGCACACACATATTAGATACATGCATTTGGGAGCATTTAAAAATGATATTTTTTTAAGAGTTTCCCATAAGTACGATGTATCTGTGAGGTGGTATCTTAAATATTCAGATAAGGTACAACGTGTATTATGTAGTTCAAGTGAAATTCCATCGTAAAAAGATGAGAAAAGACACAGAAGCAACCGTTTTATTACTCTCCTGTTGGACGTTACACACCAGTGTCATGTGAATATTGCCGTGACTCTTTTTTTTTTTTTCATATGGATATCCTTCCGTGGCACGTTGTAGTCCTTTTTTTTTCTTCTTTAATTTTTTTTCTTTCCGCGAATAAAGGTTAAGAAAGGTTTTACGAGTCCTAAAAGTTGATAAGAAATACCTGCACCGGTATGAAGGTGTTTTGTATTTCATTCAATTTTATTTATTTTCCCAGTTGGTACGGCTACAGTCTATCGGTATCTCTCACTCGATACTGATAAGTTTGAATAAAAATAAAGTCATAAACCAGTGGGTAACATGTCCTAGATAGATTTTTCTTTTTATTTTGTTATGTCCTTCTTAAAAAAAAAAAAAAGACTGTAAGGATGGTCGAATTTTTATTGCTACCGTTTGTAGATAGTCATGTATCTTTTGCATGTTTTTCAGTTGGCCGCTATCATCTTTGTCTAGGATAAAAGTATTTCTAATATTTGCCTACAATTCCCAAGACGAACAGAGTTCGGGATGTCTTAATTTCGTTTTAATGAGTTCAACCACTTGTAGACTTCTATCGGCAAAGTATGCGTTCTCCTTCTATTTGTTTACATCTGGTCGAGACTGAGAGCAAATATTTGTTCCGTCGGTGAGTTTTTATGTATCTTAATTGAGATGCAATGAGCTGTGGCGCCTTTTTGGATGAGAAATTTGAGATAAAACCGCACAGCATCGGTTTTCTTTTCATTTTTTTGTCTGCAGACAGAAACAAAATCAAGTGTAGACAACTGACTAAACCTGATTTGCAATAACTTAATTAACCAGAAAGTGTGTGATAAAAAATAAAGAAAGAAAAAACCAGAAAATTAAAATATCTTTTTGTTGCAGTAGTGTATGTATCTCAACCTCACCAAATTGCCGCACGATCGAATTCCATGCAGAAAAAAAAAACAGATCTTGTCCGTTTGATCGCAAAAGTTGAAAAACCACAAAAGTGACCACAAATTGCTTGCAAAAGAATGAGTAGAGCAAAGAAGAAAAATGCGATCAGATTCCATGCACGATCGGTGTATCTAGCGACATCTATCGGTGGTAAGGTGGGCATTTTCACATCAATTCTCCACAAACTGAGACTATACAACCATGTATTGGTTGTTAAATCTTTCAGAGAGATACATGCAACTCGCTGTCGAAAGCGCGACAGAAAGATATACGATCCCTGAAGATCGATAGAGAAATCTTTCAAGAGATGTTCTCTCATTTCTTTCACAGTATTGGTGAGAGAGTGAGAGAAATTCCCTTCAAAGTGTGAGTGTTATTTCCCCTCAAAATGATGCACCTGTATGTGTGGTTGGATTTTTCTTGTCCGTCGTCTTTTTCTCGAATTATTCTTTCGACTTGTTGTCTACCTGCTGTTTTTATTCAACGGGTTTATGAATTATGAAAAAAAAAACCAAGAAATATATTGTAAACGCACCAGCAACAACAACAACAACAGTAAGTAGAAAAAGAACTTAAAAATTTTTAAATGGAGAAAGATATACAATTTTATGTTTTTTTTTTTCTTTCTTTCTTCATCTTCTTTGCTGGTTCTAGAACAAGAATGAGAAAAGATACTCTTTTTTACTACTATAAGATAGAAATTTGTTATGCTTCATAGTTGGTAGGAAAAGACGAAGAAAAAGATGATGATGATGACGACGACAACGATGATCATGATGATGGTGATGGGCAAATGGGGATAGTAGAAGAAGAAGATCTCTGGGAATTGAATTGAATTGACGATGACGACAACGACCACGGACGACAACTCTACGAGTATGAACGAACGAACGAAGGAACGATGATGATGATGATATGTGATGTTCAATGATCTTTTATACAACAGAGAAGCTAGTCTGGGAATTAAATGGATTCTAAGAGTTTTTTTTTTTTAAATATCTATACTTCATAATTTTGTTGTCGTTGTTGTTGTTGGTTGGTTTGGTTGGTTGGTGATGTTATGTTGCGTATTATTTTTGGTCCTATTGGGAGTGGTGTGTGGTTTTTTTTTTTTTTTTGTTGGAAGAATATGACATCGCTTTGATCTTTTCTTGTTGATAAGAGTGGTGTGTAGTCTTTTGTTGAGGCGTATTGTTGGTATGATCTTGAAATGGGAAGAGAGCGATATTCAAATGGGAACTTGGTTAGAGTGGCGAACAGGAAATACATAGGTATTTCGTAGTGATACATGGGATAGATGGAAGTTACGCTATGATCTGGTAGTTTGGCTATCATGTCATGGAGTGTTTTTGAGCTAGTACCACGCGATGTTATGGCAAAGGTATCTTCTAACTTAAGTCGTATGGTTATCGCTCAACAAATCGCCATCTGACTAGCATATGATTCGAATGTCTGATGTCAAAGTGCCTGTCTAACATATTGAGGTTCCTAGCGAATTGAAAATGGGTTATGAGTGGATAGCCCTCCAAGCTTGGGTACCTGGTGGTTGCGAGTTGGATTTAATGGTTGGGTATTTGAGGAATTCAAAGGCGGATGGCCTGGTAAATTCTCTTGCTGAGAGATATTTTCAGATCCTAAACTCTATATGAACCGTAGATATGAAGGCCGCATTCGCTTATGATAGGGACATGGGCCAAGAGAATGGGCTGAGTTGGGAGACGTTTTAGCTAAGAGTACGTGGTCAGCTGGAGGTAATGCAATGGCTGGTGAGATACAATGGGTTCGTTTCTAGATGAAGTGTAATGGATGCGAATGTACATATGAGGACAGGACATGTTAGCCTTTCACACACCTTCCCTTTGGTGGCTGTTGCGTACTCAGTACTTCGTCTGAAGATTGGGTAACCAACCCTTTTGAAACGTCGTCGGTCGTTGGTCCAGATCGCAGCAGACTAATTCTCTAGATGAAGGTAATGTCTACCATTTGCAGTCAGGTCGAACTAGTAGTGTCTATGGGAGCTATTTGGAGATATGTACATGTAGTGAATCCCTGATCTATAGGGAACTCTGATAACTAGCCGGGATGTTGAGAAAGAGTTCGATTTTGGATAGTCCCTTGTATAGGGGGAACTATCTCCACAGGTTGGGAGTGGAAAAACAACAATAAGGATGAACCTATGATAGAGGTGGTATGTACAAGCAGAAGAAGACCTGATCCGACTTGGAGTGTGCGACTGGAGGCAGTTAGCTAAGAGCCGGGCTGCCTGTAGAGGTATGTTGCACTACGAACGGTTGGACCGTCTGAGTTAGTAAGTGGTCCAAAGGTAAACGATGATATTTTCATTACGAAACCAAACGATATTACTGTCGAAGGAGAATTTGATTTTATTAAGAAATCGGGTCTAAAAAGTAGGGATAGCCTCATATAATGTATGGACGAATTGTAAAGAATGGCAGTGCCTAATCATTTTGTTAAGAAAAATTTTTTCACTTTCTAGCAAAAATTTTGAGAAAATTGTTTTTTTCTTAATAGTGGGCGTGGTAGTAAGCAGATTTCAAAGATCTTCTAACTTGTCATGTGATGTATTCAGAGACGTCTATAAACCAAATTTCATCTTTCTAGCACAACATGTAGGCCGTCAAAATGTGAATTTTCTTCATATCCTTGAAACCAAGGACACTGAAGGATCCGAATGGCCATAGTCAACTTTACTTTCAATTTTCACACAACATTCCCTAAATCATGTTTTTTCTATCTCTAACCGTTTTTGAGAAAAATCGGAAAAACTGTTTCATCAGGACATCCCTCCTTTCAAGACTGAAAACTCCACTTATCCTGGGACTTTCTCAAAATTTCTTTCAAATCCTTACTCCCAAATGTCCTACGCATGTAATCTGATAAAAAGAATGTCTTAAACAGTAAAAGTATCGAAGAAATCAAAGAAGAACTCCACAAAACAACGATTTTTCAAGTGTAACACGAAATACCCCAAAAAGTCTTCTCAGTTTCTTATGCATTTCACTGCACTTTTTGGCGTTGGACGTGTCATTTTCTGAATTTTTTGTAAAAACCCATTTTTTGTGGTAAAAAATGTAAACAAATGATGGACATAACTAGATTCATGCATTTGGTGACTAAATCCATTGGATTTTGTGGATATTTGGGCTTGAAGTTGCTTGAAATTGTGAAAACTCGAGTTTGGGGCTGTTGGCCGCCTTGAGGGCAGTAAAGCGGGGATTACATCTACAAATCGAGTAGGAAATGATGAGAGATTGTTTAGAAATATGTCTTGAAAGTATTTTATGTCTTTTAATGCCAGTGAGGGCGAATACATCGCTGGGAATGTCCAGGAACCAAGGGAATCTTACGGGTACCTTAGAATTTTGTTCTGTGGGCAGAAAAGCAGTTATTATAGTGAATTGCCAAAATATTTTCATGAATTTGGCCCTTTTTGAGCTTTTTTCAAATGTTTTGAGACAAACCTAACAAAAATCTTGTACGGCTGGAGCAGGGTTTGGGATCAGTTCGCCTGTACTAGACTGAGCCTATAGCTAACTCTCTAGGACCTGACCATCAAGTTTTGGTGTCCTTCTCCCTACCATGGACAAAAGTTAGTAATCACGAAGCAAGAACAAGAATAGATACGACTCCTCGAACGAAATAAGTGCAATACACCTTTGTATCTTCACTTGGAATGTTCGAAACCTTATCAAAATCAATGAAACTATACAGAGGATCTAGGTAATGGTAAAATAGTAAAATAAAGAACTCACTACCAAACAGACTGCACAAATAGATGGGATGACTCGGGTACAAAGAGAAAAAACGTGATGCTCTACAGACCCCGGATGCAGTGCTAATTCAAACGCGAATTTGTCACACTTGCCCAAGACACGTCATCATAATATGCACTCGTGCTTCAGCAATCTCCTCAACCTGATATGTGCAAGGGGACATAGTGATCTACTGATCTTGACACAATCCCAACGATCAACCTATGGATCCAAGGACGCTGCCAACATCCCACTGATGTCCTGTGTTATAGCCATCCACCATCATGAAACACCTGATTTCACGAGGAATGCCATACAGATGGACACAAATGGTCTGCAGCAAGATCACTCTCTAAGTGATAGGCATGACTAGAAGGTGACTTTAATCGAATTGGAGGGCGCAACTTGAGTAAGAAACAGTACTCAAGGACAGTTCGCAACACTCTCATTCCTTCCAGGCTTCACTATTATTTCCTTCGTCTATTCACCATGATCCATGATTTTACCATGAGTCGCCTTAGAATGTCTGAGATACAGTATCTTTTCTTAGCTTCGACGGGATTTGCAGTCGAATTTATCTGCTAACATGATTCGATGT
This sequence comes from Xylota segnis, assembly GCA_963583995.1. Taxonomy (NCBI): domain Eukaryota; kingdom Metazoa; phylum Arthropoda; class Insecta; order Diptera; family Syrphidae; genus Xylota; species Xylota segnis. Next base: position 6,621,806 of record OY757239.1, on the reverse strand, counting down.
ATTCAGTTAAAACCAATGTAGCCTGCCTATGACTGTGCAATGGACGGGGATACAAAGTAACCTAACACCAACCTAGAATCATGTTTCAAAGCATTTTTTGTTTATATTAGCTTGTGCGAACTGTATGGTCATAGGGATGTCATTTGAAAAAAAAGTTTATTTTGCGAAGCTCTATTACATGTCGACAGTTCATTGTTTCTCTGCCACGACAACCAACAGATTTGTTGATATGCAACTGATACTGGACAACAATGACCCTTGTTTACGTGAAACACTAGTAGATACTGCTAAACTAAAGACCAACATCCGACGGATCAATTGAATTGTGGGAACAGAAAATCAGAGGCGCTAAACTCGACTAGACAGAACTTTTGTTTACCATGAAAATAGATACTCATATTCAGCTGAGTAATCTTACAGATACACCGAACCTTCTTGTAAAGTAAGGTAAAGTGTTGTGTAATGCAAATGTCGTCAAATGGAGCAGCAAATCGCAACAGGTGCTCCGTGTTACAAATTTAAAGAAATTATTCACCATGCCAACAGGTTATGATTAGCCTGTCACATAACAGAAATCATTACTGACTCGATGTAATGCAATGCAGCTCGCAAGTCAAAACTAGATGCTAATCAACTTTTCAAACCTCCTGTCGTGTAGAACTGCACCCGCTACATGCCATGATTTATTCAATGCAATCGGAATGTATGTTTAACGAATGCAAATACCCGCAGAACGTTGACAGCATAGTCATGATATAAACCACTATACTCGTACAGTGGTTAGTATCCTTTCGATTGTAAAGATTACATTCGAAATGAATGCAAATGCATGAAACGATATTACATCTTTTACGGTCCTTTGCATTGGTATCTAAAACGCCTTTAGCAGAGATTTTACTCAATCTTACTTAATCCTCGACAAGCTAATTAAATTGCTCACAGCTAACCTATTTGCATAATCGTATGCGAACTGTGTGTGCATACCCACATCGAGTGCATATTCTCCAGCTTCCGGTGTACACTGGCACTTGCTTTCATCATAGGTTGTGCCACAGCTACCTTAGGAAAACCAACCCACGACTGAAACGAACATGTTTTATGATGCGTATTAAATCTCCTGTTGTTTATTTATTAAGTGCACGGATTAGCGCAAGAGCGACTTCAAGCAATCGCTGTGATCGCTTTAATCTATACACATTAATGTGCGAGCTCTAGAAAAACTCAACTCTGATTTATGCATATGAACGTCTGATGGCGGTACCTTGAATGGTTATTCATTACATACTCAGTAAGCTTGCAATATGTACGAATATGTATCAGCTATCAGAGCTACTTCAAATGAGTGAATAGTTCAAGTTTTGAGCTCAAGATAGTTAATTTTGACCAGACTACGCCTTAGAGAATGAAAGATTCGTGAATACTCATGATCGGTAGGGCTAGTGAATACATTAGTCATGAATAACACTTTGGATAGATCAGTAATCAGAGGTCAATCAGGCGAATTTTTGATCGCCTTGGAGTATTGGATGCAACTGAGGTATTAATCTACCTAACAAATACTTTCATTGCATAGAAAAACTTGAGGATCGAACTAACAAGCAGAGGATATAACTTAAAAATATCCTGCTCTCGGTTTCAGTGTGATAGATACAAGTGCAAAGAATTGTCAACCATAAGAGGAAAGCTTCAGTTGGAATCTGCAAACGACTAATAATTTAACTGAGACAAAAGATAGACATTCAGAAAACGCAAGACTCTGTGTCAGGGATTAGCCAAAACCTGCCAGGCTTGGGGACAAAGCTGAGTTCTCAGTACTCATAGTACTTTACATATGAACCTACAGAATTCTATGCTGTGTCAAGTTTATCTTTGTTCCTTGGTTGGTTTGGTTGGATTGCTCACACGAGACACATTAAGACCCAATGAAGGCTCATCACGATACCAGAAAACCAAATTACCAGCCCTGAAGACCTAGATATGTACATGAAAAATGTCCAAAATGACGCAGGAGACAGCGTCATCAGTTCCGATGTAAGCCCATGCCGAATGGTGCGAACTCGGTGACGAAGCTTTTGTAAAAGCCGACAGGGCAAGACAGATTCAAAGAAGATCTGTCATGGTTCCCTCTTGTCAACGAGGTTCTGGTCTACAACCTCTTTAGCTAGTTCGTCCGCTTTCCAATTGCGTGAACTATCTCTATGACTCGAAGTTTTGGACAAGGAGACGTCGCATCTGACATTGAAACAATTACGGCATTCCCTTACCGACTTGGGTGGAATTATGGCTTTCATTGCAGTTTGACTATCTGAGGATGCAGGCAGCAATAGCGCTATACTCTATCGACTTGTGTGACATATACTTGATATACATCACAGTGGTCTAACAGTCGTATAGTGACACAAATACCTAAGCCACTGGAGTAAACTCCCGCACCCGTTCCAGATGATGTCCGCCCTCCATCTGTGCGAATCTCTATTGCTTCCCTAGCACTTCTCCAAGGAATCTTAATCTCATACTTGACGTTGAAGTCCAGATAAGGGACAATGAAGTTCGAATTACTAGGAATGGCACTATGGATGCATTGGATGCTTGGGTGCTTTATATTTCTATGAAATGGTTTCCCTAAGTCATGATCCTGAGTAGAAGGTGAAGCACAGTTTCAAGCGCAGCTGCAGGAGTAGTTCTAAGTCCGAAATACAGACGGAGGACGGTTTTGCCTTCCAACCCTAAAGATTTAGTGGATGGACCAACAAGAAACGAATTTTAATCATAAAGAAAACCCGTCATCTGTGCTTCTTCAGTGACATTTAGTCGAAAGATTACTCTCAGTGGTGTTGTATAAACGTGGTCCAAACACGGATCCCTAAGGCATTCCCGCAGTACTTTGTAAGCGAAAAACTAGACCATTTGCCCTCATAAAATGCATGGATATCTATCGACTATTTCGCGCACATTCTTCGTCTTTGTTGGAGTTTACAAGATACATTCAATAAACTAGGCCCCAGCAGTGACTACTGTGGAACTCTTTTAGTGCTTCGTAAGCGGAATTGTTGACCAGTATTCACACACCTAAATGTGGTAGAATATGGCAAAAGGGTTCAATGAAATAATACACGCGGTCCGGCACACTTATCCACTGAGGGCAATATGGGATACCCAAAGTATCCCTGCCATAACATGTACATACGTACATACTCGTATCTCTCCAAACAACTAGTGATATTGTATCTCAACAACTGCCTACAGCAAGAATAGAATTACAAACTGCGTAAGAACCTCATTAAGAGGCAAAAAAAAATATCATTTGAATGCTATGCAGGTTCAGTACACGCTGTTTGCATAAATTGCTTATTTTCCGCTGATACACACAATCATATGTATAAATATTTATCGTTAATCGATTTTGCAACGATATTCTGAATATTCCATTTAAACAAGGCTCAATGGCGCTATTGTCAATGGCTGTCGAGAAATTTTGCCCTCTCCATGGAGTCGAGTATCTATGGCATTTAAAACCCTTTGAAACTTGATTCTGTTACGAGTATACATTGTAGGTACATCAAGCACAAGTATCCTTACCCGGCTAAGAGTTTCCAATTTCCCCCAAAAGCCCAATTCCAATCAAATCGGACAGAAAAATTGCATTTCCAACCGCGCACACATGCCTTTCTTTTCACTCTTCGCACTCTTTCGCTTCACACCACATAAACAAGAAGAAAAAAAAAAGTATCTCAATCATAAAATCAGCATAATTTCAACTATTTTCGCCCGCATAATAGTTCGGTTGGTGGAAACTACTCATAGAGATACTAAAAGTATCTCAGCGTACTACAGTGCCCCCCTGCTAAACAACTTGTACTATAATTTGCAATATATTCTGCACCGCACAAGAAAAACAGGAAAACACCACAAAAGAGAAGGAAGCAAAAGAAAACAAAAAAACCTAAAAAAAAAAAAAAATTGTCAAGTGTACGAGTAGAAGGAAGGAGAAAAAACAATCTCGATGTATTTGTATGTCAGCAATTTTTTTTTACAAGTGTATTGTATCTATTGCTTGTATCTTTAGCATTTTTCCGTTTTTAAAAGACAAAAGTGCATAAAGAAATTATGTGGTGGACAACAAACTAAAGAAAAGAAAAAGAAACACAGAGAGGTATGTTTCAATGTGTGCTGCTGCTGTTGGTGGTGCGGCTGCATCAACTGTTGCACGATGGGGGTGTTGAGGCACACAAGAGAATCGAAAACCCCTCTCTCAGTGAAAGATACAAATATACCTACATGTGGATGTGTGGAATTTGCCTGAATGCATTTTCCATGTGACACTCGCTCGCCATACAAGAATACCATACCACCACACACCACCAACTCTGCACAGAGAGTACTTGCCTGCCGATGAGAGAGAATGTGTAATAAACAAAAGGGTCATTTGCTTTGGAGGGGTAATACTCTGCCGATTCGTATCCCTATTGCAATATAATGCATTTACCAACACACACACACCCATGCACACTTGTTTTCAATGTTTGCCTGTTGGACAATTGACAATTGAATTTATGAGTTCGAGAGGAACACTTATGTGTGAGAGCTACACACTTCCCCTTCCACTAGTGAATAAACTGGACCTACACTGTGTGTGCTTTGTATCTGTGAGATAGACTTCTGTGTTTTTTCTTTAATTTTGAAGCCAAAGTCGATGGATTCGAGAGCAGCAAACCGAATAATCAGTTTGAGTTTGATCGTTGAGCGGTTATCATGCATTTTTAGAGCGTAAAGTATTACAGATACTTTTTTCAAATTCCGCCGCGACTTGTTATTCAAAAAAATAAAGCAAAAAAAAAAAAATATTCACATTTTAAAGAGAAAACATATTCGACTAGAAAAAAAATATTTGCAATTTCGTGTTCGAAAAAAAACGGTACAAATCGGGGGTGTTTAAGCCCAAAAGATATAAAAAAATGTCAGAATCTGACAAAGTTCAAAATTTGCGAAAATAGTCGAAAAAATCAATCCGATTCTAGTGCAAAAAAGTGTGCATCAAATTTTGGACCCCATTTTTGGTCCAAAATTTTTTAGTTTAATTTTTTTTTTTTAATTTTGTTCGAAAAAGTTCAAAAAAATGTATCAAATCGTATTGGTCTGTTTAACATTAGTGGCATGCGCGGGTGCGCAATGTTCGTGGGAATTCGTACGCACAACAATGGATATCAAGTGCAATTTACGGATTATCGACGCATCTCCTCATGGATTAGACCTACAAGTGGCCGAAACGGCCAACAATTTGGATATACAGTGTGCCGAAGATTTACTCTACGCGAGTGAATTGCCAGTGAATGCCTTCGTACGGTTGCAAAAGTTATCCGAATTGCGATTAGATTCGTGTAAGTTGCAACGGTTGCAACAAAATGCCTTCGAAGGTTTGGTGTCGTTGAAGAAACTCTCGGTTCGAACCCGCAATTCGATTTGGGGACCCGGCAAGAGTTTGGATATTTTAAGTAACACTTTCGCCGGTTTACGAGATCTCCAAACTCTGGAATTGAGTGAGAACAATATTAGACAATTGCCCGAAGGTGTGTGGTGTCCGTTGCATAGCCTGAAGGTGCTAAATTTGACAGCGAATCGTATCCGATCGGCGGATAGTTTGGGATTTTCGGAAAAGCTGTGCGCGGTCGGTGGTGTACAAGGGTCCGGATCAGAGTTGCAAGTGATCGATGCTAGTTTGAATGAGATACGGTCGTTGCCTGAGAATTGGGGTGCGTCGCGATTGCGCCGGTTGCAGGAGCTCAAGCTACAGCACAATAATATCACAACTGTGGCACCGGATGCCTTTAGTGGTTTGACAAATCTGCGTACGTTGAATTTGAGCTACAACCACTTGGAAACCCTTCCGACTGACACTTTCGCCAATAACAAGGAGTTACGTGAGATCCACCTCCAATCGAACGAGTTGTACGACCTGCCCAAGGGTCTCTTCCACCGTTTGGAGCAGCTGCTTGTTTTGGACCTCTCTGCTAACCAGCTAACCAGCCACCATGTCGATAATGCCACATTTGCCGGCTTGATTCGACTGATCGTGCTGAACCTCGCCAATAATGCCTTAACTCGAATCGGTTCGAAGACCTTCAAGGAGCTGTACTTCCTGCAGATCCTCGACATGCGCAATAACTCCATTGGTCACATTGAAGATGGTGCATTCATGCCTTTGTACAACCTGCATACCTTGAATTTAGCCGAAAACCGATTGCACACTCTGGACAATCGGATTTTCAACGGGCTGTACGTCCTGACAAAGCTGACTCTCAACAACAATCTGATCAGCATCATTGAGAGCCAGGCTTTCCGCAACTGCTCCGATCTGAAGGAGCTCGATCTTAGTTCAAATCAGCTGGCTGAAGTTCCCGATGCCATTCAGTACCTGACAGTTCTGAAAACCCTTGATCTGGGTGAAAATCAAATTTCTGACTTCAAGAACGGAACCTTCCGCAATTTGAATCAACTCACTGGACTGCGACTGATCGACAATAGGATCGGAAATATCACCAAAGACATGTTCGCCGAACTGCCACGTTTGAGTGTATTGAATCTCGCCAAGAACCGCATTCAAGCCATCGAAAGGGGTGCACTCGACAAAAATACCGAAATCGAAGCGATCCGTCTCGATAGGAACTTCCTCACCGACATCAATGGGATCTTCGCAACGCTGGCATCGCTTCTCTGGTTGAATCTGTCCGAAAACCACTTGGTTTGGTTTGATTATGCCTTCATTCCAAGCAATCTGAAATGGCTAGACATCCACGGCAACTACATCGAGGCGTTGGGTAACTACTACAAACTGCAGGAGGAGATCCGAGTGACAACCCTCGAAGCGAGTCACAACCGAATCACCGAGATCGGTCCAATGTCAGTGCCGAACTCTATCGAGCTGCTGTTCATCAACAACAACATAATCAGCACCATTCAGCCGAATACCTTCGTAGACAAGACAAAGCTGGCTCGAGTCGATCTGTACGCCAATGTACTGTCGAAGATTGCTCTAAATTCCCTGCGTGTGGCTCCAGTGCCCAGTGAGAAACAAGTTCCTGAGTTCTATTTGGGAGGAAATCCCTTCGAATGCGACTGTTCCATGGAATGGCTGCAGAGGATCAACAATCTAACCACCCGCCAACATCCGAGGATCATTGATCTTACCAACATCGAGTGCCTGATGCCGCATAGTCGGAACTCGCCAATTCGCCCACTTTCATCGTTGAGCAGCCAAGACTTTGTGTGCAAGTATGACTCCCACTGCCCGACATCCTGCCACTGTTGCGACTTCGAAGCCTGTCCGTGTGAGATGAAGTGCCCACAAAACTGCTCGTGCTTCCACGACGCCACCTGGTCCACCAACATCGTCGACTGTGGCAAGCAGAATCGTAACAATCTTCCCAACAAACTGCCTTTGGATGTCACTGATCTGTATCTTGATGGTAACAACCTGCCACTTTTGCATCCACAAGTATTCGATGCGAGGAGGAATCTACGAGCCCTGTATCTCAACTCGAGTAACGTGATGACGATCGAGAATAAGACCTTCAGTGATCTTGGAATGCTGCGTGTACTACATCTTGAGAATAATAAACTACAGTCTCTGGATGGACATGAATTTGGACAGCTTTCACTGCTCCGAGAGCTCTATCTACAGAACAATTTACTGACACAAATTGGTAATGCCACCTTTGCTCCATTGGTGTCCCTAAAAGTCCTCCGATTGGACAACAACCGCCTGGTATCGATCAACATCCCTCAGTTTGTGAATCTTCAGTATCGCAACGGACTCGAAGCCCTGACGATCGGTCGTAATTCCTGGTCCTGCCGCTGCCGATTCCTTCAAGATCTCTCTCAATTCGTCTCCGATAACGCCATGATCATCAAAGACTCGCAGGAGATCTACTGCGTCGATGGGGCAGTGAAACGAGAACTCGACCTTACAGCTACAGCCGAATGCAGTGACTTACTCGAAAGCAGCAGCAACCTCGCATCGCAGGACATGAACGGCGGATATGTGCCCCTACTCGCCGCAGTACTGGTACTGATCTTCCTCATCGTCGTACTGATCGTAGTGTTTGTCTTCCGCGAATCAGTCCGAATGTGGCTATTCGCTCACTATGGCGTGCGCGTGTGCGAACCTCGCTTCGAAGACGCCGGTAAGCTCTACGACGCGATCATACTACACTCCGCGAAGGATTACGAATTTGTGTGTCGCAACATTGCCGCCGAACTGGAACACGGACGCCCACCATTCCGCCTATGCATCCAACAGAGGGATCTTCCACCAGAAGCGTCCCACCTGCAGATCGTTGAGGCCTCTCGAGCATCACGTAAGATCATTCTCGTTCTGACCCGAAATCTCATCCAAACCGAATGGAATCGCACTGAATTCCGTAATGCCTTCCACGAAGCGCTACGCGGCCTGGCTAACAAACTGGTTGTGATAGAGGAAACTGTTGTCAGCGCTGAGGCAGAAGAAGTCCCCGAACTCGCTCCATACCTTAAATCCGTGCCATCGAACCGCCTCCTCACCTGCGATCGTTACTTCTGGGAGAAACTACGCTACGCCATTCCAATTGAGCTGTCACCACGCGGTAACAACTACACATTGGACCATCACGAACGCTTCAAGCAGCCCGTCAGTCCCGGTGTCATTTTCCGACAGGCTCCACCACCTCCCGCCTACTACCAGGAGGACATGGAAGCCAACTACTCATCAGCTACGACGGCAACTCCCAGCCCCAGGCCCAGTCGGCATGTCGCTCGCCCATGCGACAGCATACCCATGCGACCGCCCTCCGAACACATCTACTCCAGCATCGAATCGGAGTACAGTGCCTACGATCAGCAGGAGAATCTCTCCATGATTCCCAGCGGACAGCAGCAGCAACTACTAGCCCCTCCTCACTTTCGTACTAGTGGAGGTCCACAGCACAGCCTAAGGAACCCCCATCATCCATCGTCCTCAGCACAATGGCGTCCCATTCAACAGGCTCCCGTGCACCTACGAACCGGCAGCAACCTCAGCAATGCTTCCACCTCCACCCAATCCACATCGGCGGCGGTCACAACGCCTCAGTCATCTCAGGCCCAGCCCCAAGCAGCGGTCGCCCCTTCAACTTCACAAGCCGCATCTGCCCCGCCAGCTCCAAGCACAAGCACTTCCGGTGGCCAGGCGTTCCTAGTTTAACACAACCTATAAATGTTTTCTTCTTAAAAAAAAAAAAAATAATTCAATGTGATATTATATATGTATTAAAGTTTGTATAAATCAATTTCTTATATAAGGTAGTATTATTAACACTATAGTGTCATTAATTTTTTTGTCGTGTAAATATTTCCATGCGAGACATACAAACTGAATTCTTAAAACGAGGACTGATAGATTTCTAAAAACAAAACAAAAAAAAAACAGAAAAACTTCTTAGTTTAAAGTTTAAAAATAAACAAAAAGAAAAAACTGCCCAAAAGCTCCTGTAAAATATTAATATTTTTGTAAAATTTACACAAACAACTATATGCGCATGTTGTACATAAAATTTGTGAACTTATTTTCTAATAGCTAGAGAAACACTATATAAATGAATTTTTTTTTTTATTTTTAATTTTATTTCTTAATTGTAAATCGCCTAAATTAGTTGTTAAGTATTTAAAACAAATCTCTATATAGTTGTTTAGTAGTTATTTAAATTCGAATTGATATATTCTATGATTATTGCTAATTAAAAGTGGAAAAAAAAATTCTAAAAGAACAAAAAACAAAAAATCCTAAACTGAAAATAAAAACAAAAATTTTCTTATGAAAAAAATTAAAAAAAAAAAACAGTTTTCTTATTGGAAGGGGGGGATTGTCTTCTTGGGATGTTGGCGATAGTTGATAATAAATTTATCAAATAGATGTTGTGTATGTTTTTTGATTAACAAATACCGGACCAGTTTGTGCTCCTGCTTTGATGAGATTTTGATAGCAGGTCAATAAATTGATACCTTGGTCACGATAATGTGTGAACACGCTTTTGATTGAGAATGTTATTCATTCATGGGCGTCACGATTGCTTTGCAAGTAGAAAATGTTGTTACAAAGATTCAGAGTTGGCTTAGATATACGTGAGTAGGTATATGACTTCAGGGGAGGTATATTAACATATTTAACATGCACAGTTGGTCGGCGATGAACACACATAAAATTTTAATCGTTCTAGTGCATATGGGGATTGGAGTTCGATATAAGATACACGATGAACATTACAAGATGTTTTTTTTTTGTTTTGTTTTGTGTATCTTTAAGTGCACCGTATTGATATTCGTCCAATGTCTCTTCGGGGGCAACAAGGTGGTAACAAATACGATACGGACCTTGGCTGATGCAAGGTTCATGAGCCCATTTTACAGAGTCTATCCTGAAATGAAAGTAGCTACTGCGATTCGAAGGAGATGGTGAGTATCTGTTAAGGTAGTGATCACTAAGCCTCCAGGTAGATGAAATCTCTCATAATGTTGACCTTAAAGCCTTTCATTGTTAGGTTTTGGCAAGAACTGCGGTGCGGTTAATAGTTCTTCTATACCTCTGCTTCGATGCACTGAACCCTCTATTGGTGTTGAGGGATTCGGTAGTGTTATCCATTATGTCCATTAGCTCATCTGCATTTACACTGTGGTCCTAAAGTTACTATGTAGGTTGTTTATCTACTGAAACCGTATATATGTTCCTCATCGATCAGTAGATATCATATTTTTATACTATTTTAGCGTCAATCTTCAAAAATTTGACACAGTCATTCTACCTTTCCAAACACAGCGAACTGGCTTTCTGTGAATGTATCGAACTTATTGGAGGATCACTTGTATGGATCTCTTGAGGATACTCTGTTCCGATTCTAGTGTCCTATGTTGCTGTGCACTGACCTTTTAAAGTCATTGCCTGTGTATTTATGATAAAGTCATAGACCTATCGTAGGTCCTCTTATAGACCCTCCAGATGCTGGTTGAATTCTTTGGATTCATTAATTTCCCTTCGGAAACGATCATCTGATCATCGTGTGCTAGTAGTCGCTGTAGTTATTCGATAGAATTTTGAATGTTTGGCTTAGATAACTACTCGGATAGTATACTTTGAGATGAAAGTTGAGATCTGCTTACGTAATGCGATCCATGTGATCTACGCGATCGATGTAATCTACGTGATCTATGCGATCGATGGGTTCTATGTGATCAATGTGGTTTACACGATCAATGCGATTTATATGATCACGTCCATACGGTCAGAACCAGTAAGTTTTTCGTTTCTTTAGTGTCAGCAGATTAACAGATTTATATTAAAGACTCTGCTAAAGTGATGCGATTGCTGCAATCTACGCGATTATTGGGATCTACGGGATCGGTGGAATCTTCTCGATTGATGCAATATAAGCGATCGATGCGATCAATATGATCGGTACAATCTATGCGATCATTGTACACTAGATCCGTGTGCTGCAGATTCACTTTAGACGACATTTTGGTATTAAGTAATTCGAATAAGTACCTCGGGTATATCAGGAATTTATCAAGAAGATACAGAAATATGCACAGTGGCCAGATAAATCGCTACTACCTTACACCATTGGAACTAGAGCAAATTTCCTCTTTAAATATGATGTTCTGATCCTGTCTATCTCAGACTACATATCGATTAAACAGCTGAGGCCTTAAGTTTCTTGATATTCTTTAGAGAACGGCATGCGGTATTACACTACAATGACTTTGTTGGTGATTCGGTAAGGCACCATCGTTTGTGACTCAAATTATACAAACATCTCACACATGACATGCATCTCTACGTCCTTCCTAAGGCCATAACGCACTGTGCCTGCCCTATCTAACATGTTTACAACAAATCAAATTGATTTACTCATCCGAATCATTTGCATGGCAAACCTCATAAAATGTTGCACGTCATAAATATCGAGAACGCCGCGTATTTCTCAAAACAGGATCTACACACCACGCCCGCGGCCATCAGATACGAACAATTTTTTTTCTCCTATTCATATGCAAACAGCAAAGCCCGTTCTCAATCCAATACCCCCTTTGTTGACGACTGCGAACACACGTATAACATCAGGAAGATAATGCGAAATGCAAAACAAAAATAAAACTTTTCATCCATAAATTTGCATATCTCTGTGGAAATATTCATCGAAACTATTCCATTCATCGTGGTCTTCTCACGCTCATCGACCATACTGCAGGCGCATATTAATTGGCGCCAAAATTAAATTGCCAATTTGGTTTTTTTTTTTTTTTATATTCGTATTCCATGGAATTGAATGGATTATTATAGAACTCGATTGACACAGTCGCCGTGGTTCGCAGTGCGTCCAATGAATTTTTAATGCATTTTTATGGTGTAGAGATACATTCGACACCTACCCGAACAGCTGAGATGATCACTATCGCTATAGGATGACATGCGTATCTGCAGCAGGATACCAGTCAACTGTCCATAGATACACGATGAGTACTTAACATTCCTAGTCAATTGTTTCCGTATATCTGAGCATTACTATAAGTTTTCTAATTAAAAATTCAACTCACTACATTTCCCTAAAAATAAAACAAACAACAATTGTTCATACAAAACGGTAATATAGATGTAAAGATACGAGGAATGTCATAGATATAAATGTTGGCTACCTTCAGCCAAACTCAAACTCAACAAGCCACCGCTCATTTGCATTCTAATTGAATGGGGTTCGTATCGTATGTAGGTATACAAAAAAAGATACAAAAAAACCAACGAAAATAATAGCCACATTGTTTTATTACTGCGACGAAAATATGTATCCATAATTTCTAATTAGATACGTTGCAGTGCAACGTCAATGGAAACAATTTTTCGAACAGCCTAATGCGCGAGACGTGACATCCCCCGGTATGGATAAAGCTGCAGATACACGTTTTGTGTAAATGGGTTAATCCACACCTAGGCTTCTCTCCTACTCCCTGGGAGAACAAAAATTCCTCCACCTGTTGCTTTAATGAAATGTATTTTTATGATTCGAGGGGGTTGTGTGGGTGTAATTTGATAATAAGCATTCATGAATTCAATTAATCGGAAAATTGGTGACAAAAATTCTATAATCACGGATAAATGTTCTGTTTCTGTTCGATTGGAGGTAAAAAGTTTATTATGCCTTCCAGTCATGTGCAGTAGCATACTGAGTATCTGCGGACTGTGTAATGCGTGGACGTAATTTGAATTTGATATTTTCATTGCAATTTATTGGAATATTATACATAACAGATATGTAGATACGTTGGCCCCCGGCTAATGTGTCGTATGTCTAGTCGTATGGCTGGCTAGGTGTAAAGCAACACTTTATCTTAAGGTTGATGGTTTGGTTTTCTCAAATCATTGAGCAGAGTTTAGAGTTTATAAGACTTGTTTATTTCAAAAGGCAATCTGTAGAAAGTTTAACTCGAACGGTGAAGGTAATTGCTTGCGAGTTGATTTATTTGTTATTTCTTTCGATGTCGTGTTTTGAAAGTGATGTGTTGACAAATTGTGTATTGGTTTTTTGGTGGTGGGTCATTAAGCCCAATTGCTCTGACACCGAACATGGGCGCATTGAACTCTCTGCAAACGTGTGGCGGCTTTTTGCTTACACGACGGTGCATTCAACTCGATAATTACGGAATCGAGCTAATGTGCTTGCTTTGCTAGCGAAATGCTGTGTTTACAATATAATTTTGTTTGTTTATAATAAATTATTTTATAGGTTGCTACCACGCTTTTTGCTACTAAGTGGGATGGACGTAGGTGATTCAAAAATATGCATAAAGCAGCATACGCTCTGTGACACAGACTAGGTCAAAATAAAGTTCGTCATGGTTAGGAGAAATGTATGAAACTTGTCAGGAACTAACTGTGACACTGTTTGCAGAAGAAGATACAAGGAATGCTCGAAATGAAGCCAATAGTCGTGTGTAATAGCTGCCAGTACACGCTCTGGGTATGTGGATGCGGTTAATGAGAAGAATTTCACTTCGAATTTTGTTATACATAGTGCGATTCGATTCAATCGATTTTTAAAGAATTTTAGTCAGCTATTCTGCTGTCTGTAATGTTTATGAAAAGAAAATGGGCGTGGTCCTCACCATTTATTACCAAAAACTCAAGAAGATACGCACTACAGAGGGTGACAACCACTGCAAATAGCTCTGAGAGCCCAAAAATGGTTTTTAAACAATAACGCCCCTATAAAATGGGCGTAGCCCTACATAATGTAGAGACGAATTGTAGAAAAAGTTTATGCGCATATTTTTGCTCAAGAAATTTTTTTTGACTTTCTAGTGAAAATTTCGAGAAAAATGTTTTTTTTGTTTTAGTGGGCGTGGTTGTGGGCGGGTTTTCAAAATTATTTTAGACTGTATTGAATCTGGTTATGAGAAGTTCAGTAATCAAATTTTGTCATTCTAGTCCAACATCTAGGGCAAGAAAATCAAATTTTTGTGTATATCCTTAAAATCAAGGACAATTAGGGACATTAGGTATTACTGTCATCTGTATTTTTACGTTTCCTACAACATTGCTGAAGGCAAGATTCTCGTATTTCCAACCGTTCTCGAAAAAAACGACCAAAACCTTTCAAAACCTTCGTCCTGGGTTTCAAGGCTCCAGCCTCTGCGTATGTTGGACTTTTATCGAATTTTCTTTTGTTTTCTAATGTAGTACATTCACACGTATCATCTGGGACCAAGAAAGTATCACAAACACCGAAAGAAACAAGAGAAACAAAGGAAAACTGACGAAATTCATGTTTTTCTCAGCGTGACACAAAGTTCGCCAAAAAGTCTTCTCAGTTTCTTACACATTTTACTGCATTTTTTGGCTTGTTTTTGGGTTTTTCTCAAAAAACGCTGAAATTTTGGAAATATGTACAAAACTTGAGGAAGATGATTGGCTTTAGATGTTTAATTGTTGAATCCGATGTTTGGTGTTGAAATTCCGATCTAAACAACGTTAGAAACCGAGAATGGTTCGCTTGGACTGTGCACAGAGTTCTTCGCCATTTCATCGGCATTTCAAGGATTTAGTTGGAAAAACCAGCCGATTCTTGAAAAATCACATGGCTTCCTTGTATTGAAAGTATTAGGTAGGTCTAAAACTCCATCCGACTGAGCGATTTCAAGAGCCACTTACATAGAATGAAGATTATCAAGCTATTATTAGGGATATCGTCTTTCCCTACTTTGGCAGTGGGTTTGTAATACTCTTGCCTCAGAAATCCGACTGAATTCGATGTGAAATTCCCCGAGATAGATAGATAGATAGATATTTTTATTTCGTACACAAGTATTTTACAAAAATTTTTGTTATTGCACATTTTACAGAGATTTGATAGTTTGGTATTTTATCTTTCTACTGAAACATTATTTTTAATTCTATTAACAATTTGTGGGAAAAAAAAACAAGACAATATTTGAAGGAAAAACGAAAAAAAAAACCTTCAATTTAAGAGACATTGAGTACAAATGGCAGTGCATTAGCAATGACGCCAGAGTAACCATAAGTCTAACAGGGGCCAAAATAAAGGAGAATCACTGACAAGTATTCTTATATCTACTTCGCAAGCTCTTTTTATCTTTCCTATCCTGGATATCCATATACCCTACCATGTTCACCATAGATTCACGATGTTTGGTCTTGAGGTACCACTGCCGAATCTTAATAGCTGGGTAGCTGGATGGTTCGCCATATACACAGTAACTCCCATCAGGATGGTATCGACTCAAGTGATGTGACTATTTCACGTCATAGTCACATTCCCCTAGACGGTCACTTCCCTTTATTAGTGACTTCAAGCTATCAGCAGTGTTGTAGCCTCCCACCAAGAGAAACGATGTCAGTTTGACTGCATGATCGTTTCTGTCAGTCTCCTCCTAGCTCATGACAGTGCAGTGTTCATTGTGGTAAAACACTAGGAGAAGCCACATTGGTGACCAATCCATCGAAGTAAGTCCAAACATCAAATTCCTAGCAATGTTTCTGGAGCACAGGGCCAAGTTCAAAGAACACCTGACATACACAGTCAGCTAAGACTAATGCCAAATATTGGAGAACCCCAGTTAATCCTTGCCAATGCGCCTCTTGTATAACCAGCAGCAACGGATCGAAGATCATTTAGGATCCTGGGATTCAGGAGAAGCGAATAGGTCCAGAGCACAACGTAAGATGGAGTTTGGAAAAGTCCCAGCCAGTATACACAGTCAAACTCTAGACATTGGAGAAACAGCAGTACAGTCAAAGAAAGATGGGCATGTAACCTAGTCCACGATGTAGAGGAGTGAGTTCGCAGAAAACAAGGACGGGACACATGGATGTTTCCAGTATCTATATACAAATACAAGAATGTGGATCACCCATACTGCTCGTACTAGGTAAAGTCTAAATCGTAGGAATGCTATAGACACTCGACCTAGTCGAAGTCGCAGCCCTATTCGATTGGTTAAGTCTTAGCGTTTGGACATAAGTCAGTAGCTGTTCTAAGAGTTCTTCATAGTCGTCCAAGTATTGCCAAACTTGAAGGGGCCCTGTACCTTCGTGTATAAAGATTCTTGCAGATGGTATGCTTTCTTACACTTATCGGTTACCCTTGCGATGAAATAATTAAATGGTAGATACCTGGACTACGCAGTTAAGATCTTTGCATCATCTCTACAAGTCTCCTCGTAACAGACTCCAAAGTAATACAAATCTGTTGTATTGCGTGCTCCTGCTATGCATTGACCGATAAATTCCATGGTGAACTGATTAACAATAACTCCCGAGGCCATCAGAGTGCATCTACTGCTGCCTACTTACAGCCTTATCTCCACTACGTGCCACATTCGAGTGCAGGCCAAGTGTTTACTTTGTAACATGAACTGATCCCTAATTGGTGTTTCACTTGAAAGTAAATCATTACTGCATTTCGCAGGAACACTGTGCAAATTGTTGTTCACCGGAATTTCTGTAACATTACACAACACCGCATAGCAATTTAGGTTATGTTCGCGCAACATATCTCCCACAAAGCCGACTTCCCAGAACAGAACCTCACCCAGGCGTGAGTTCACGCTGATCTCTTATCAGCTATTAATCAGTGACGCCACCACCCAGATTCTGTTTGTTTCCATCGATACTGTTTAGCAGTTACCTCGCCCGCTCACAGAGCAAACATCATTTACTCAACGGTGATCTCAATTTGAAGTTCTTATCGGACCTGACGATCCCAAGAACTCCCCCGACAAAGCCACAAGTCGCACCTAATTACTTAGAGCACAAACTTTCGAGGCATTCATCACCATCATCGGTCGGGGCATAGGCCAACCGCCCCTGCATCTTGACCAGGTAAAGCCTGACTCAAAGTCAACACGTGTATGGCAGGTTCCTTCTCCTTTGTGTACTCTCGGTGTCGTCTAATCCACTTTCTGGTCAAATTAAGTCGGTTTTTCTGTTACGGATACCAAGCCCCCGCTCTGGATGACACCTATTCGGATGTTTGTTCAGAATGTCTTGCATGTAACCTTCGTTGTTGTTTTTTTTTTTTCGGGGGAAACTCTTCCCAACAAACGTAAACTAATTGGGATTCATACTGGAAGCGCATTGGATCGGTTGCGGGACTGCTGTGCCTCTCCAACCAGCAACGTTGGGAGAGGAAAATTAATTGGTCCAATTGGACGAAACGATTTGTTATGTTTTGATTGGGAAATGTGAAACAAATTGAAATTGGGCGAAGAGGTCCGGTCCAGGCGAGCCTCGGTGTGTAAAGTGTAAACAAAGATCGATGGATGCAGAGGGCAGTGCATAGTGATCTATTGGAGGATGTTTATCGAGGTCAAATGGTTTAGAACGCTCTGTGTGCGTTGGTAGTGGAAATAATTAGGAATTTTTTTGAGGAAAACTTCAGTGTCATGGTTGTGATGAGTTCCCAAGTGCATGAGCTTTTCCACTGTGGGGAATAAATGGTGGGAGTTTTGGGAAGACGGCTTGCAGAGAAGATGAATAGCCGCACCTGACCCAAACTGGTAAGACACAGCTTGAGACTGCCTTCTAACAGATGGCAAGGTTGAGTGAAGATTGTTTTCCAGAGAAAGGGAATGGCGCTGTGACGAATTGCTTGGAAAGAGTAATGAAAGATAGTTTGTTTTCTTAGGCGGGGTACAGGTACACCTTTCCACAATCAATCTAATCTAGTATGGGTTCGTGTGTGAACTTATTTTTTTTGAAGTGGGTGATGGCAGTCAATGAGGGACTTTCAAAAGTCCATAGTGCATGGAACTGGTGGAACTGGAATGGGGGTAATGGGAACAAAGAAGCTATACCATCAGCGAATGGTCAAACTTCAAAGGTTTCATTGAACAGACCCAAGTCATTTCAAGAAGCCCTATGGAACTACATCAGGAATTAGCCATCCCTCAAGGGCCTCTCTGGAACCTACTTCTGAAACTCCACTTCCTACGACTGAGACAAGATTTACTGATTCTCTTACTTCATGTAAATCTTCAGATGAAGCTATAATTGAGGCGGTTTGCCCCTAATCTGACTTCGAACAAAACTGAGAACAAGGCTTTAACCATTAATCCTGGGAAGACTTTCACTGCATTTCTGGATCCATCTAGCGCTGTATAGGAAGAGGAAGCATGAACTCAACGCCCATGGATAAGTATGATCTCCTGAACAAAGACTCATAATACATCCGGAGTGTGATACTGTGTAGGATTAGCGATTTCTGTAGGTAAACCCTAACTCTAACCAGGATTGCTCTCACTTCAAGACTGATTCAAAGTCAATTCTATCCCAATCCATCGAGCGATCTGACTGGCTACTAAGACGATAGTTTCTACAAAGCAGGGTTGAACCTCCCACATACTTAGACCAATCTGAACGGTTCCATTCCTTCTTCATGCCATTACAACTTTCCTTAGCTTCCTCCATCTAAATGTATCGTTGAGAAAAGTTTGACTTGAACTAAAGCTGGTCTTGTGAATAAAAGTCGTGAAAGTTCGTCCTATACTCATCTAAGGCCTTTGAGTCTGAGTGAGTGAGTGAAACAACCAAGAAATGGTGCCATGTAGTCATATCCTACTGTTACTCTGAATTTACATCAACATGACGTATCCCATGATTGTCGACGAATTAAGGAATTCCTAGACACACCTACATAGGTTTTTCCAGCAATCTTCCTCAGTCGTCAAAGCTGACAGTGTGAAGATCCTCTGTGTGGTAGGTCAAGACACTATAGGGTGGACTTTCAAACTGATATGTATCGTTGGGAGCTCCTAAGGATGAATACATTTTTCGATCACTATCGGTATCCAGAAACATTTGCCAAACTGCAACTAAGTCAGTCTCCAAGGAATCCAGAATATTGTTTGGGATAATTGCTTAAGAGGAGCTCATGTGTCCCTACGCTACAGTACCACATTGGGGATCGTTCACTCATGAAACCACATCAGGGCGGAAATCAAATATAGACTATGCATCATTGGACTGAGTATACTATTGAGGAACAAAACCCTTATCGTTCCAGCAGAACCATGGATCCTTACGCTTGAGTCGGATGAAAGGTCCCTTTCTGTATTCGAGAGAAGAGTCCTATGCACGATTTATGGTTCTATTTGTGCAGGTAAACAAAGTACCCTCTGACGAAGGAAATACAGCGAAGGGACATAAGCCTAAGGAAATTCGTATCCAACGGCTAAAATCGCTGGGTCTAGTAGAGCGTATGTACATTGATACTCTAGCCGGAAAGTCTTCAATGCTATACCAGAGGGATCGACATTATCACCTTCGATGATGTGGCCATGTACTCGTACAGCGCGATCTGTATCGACTTGGTGTGCAAGATTGGAGACAAGGAGCAGGAATCGATCCGTAAACGATAAAAGGAATATTACTTGACGCCAAGGAGCGCCTCACTTTGTTGTGCCAACGGAAGTAAAGTAAAGTAAGGATATCGTATGAAAAATAAGTCCAAAGTAGAACCTTCACAGAATTTTGGCCTCACTGAACTTACGAGTCAAAAGAATTGAGGTGGAAGTACTCCCCCCTAAGGTAGTTCATGAAACTTCGTCCAATCGCCTGGCTTTCTAATTAGGAGTACCTCGACCCAAAGGTGACTCCCTCTTTGTGTAGGAAGCAGGCATACTATAAGTCATGGGTTTGTCAAATTTATATCGAATATTCCGACACTGATTGACAGTTTCAAAGCTAGCATTTCAAGGATTTCATGAAAAGTATTTTTGGTTTGAACTGCATGCTCAATTTGATGAGTTCTATACCTAGACTACGTCCTTGTAATGAATGCCTAATAGTGATAGTCTCTCCACCAGCCGCAGCAAGAGTACAGTAGATATAAAGTGTGACCCCCAACAGCACTATGTTAAAAGGTTCCGCTAAATGGCTTTTCTTAGCTGACAGTTCTATAGTAAGTTACCCATTACTCATGACTCAGGATAGTCACACTTAGCCCCATTGTACTGACAAATTATAAGAAACCCAAAACCCTCCTGTCTATGCGAGTGTTTAGAGTTAGGAGGAGAAAACGAATCACCCCAAAAAACACTTCACCGAGTGTCGAAATTAATTTATAAACCCCTAACCAAACACCTTGTCCAACTGACAGCCAGATACCATGGCACGTTGCATGTCTCTCAACTTGACATAACCCCATTAGTAACGAATCACACGGACATTCATCTACGAAAAATCTATTTATTCAAATTTCAAACAGCACCGGACAACAAAAGATACAAATACACTGGGTACCTACATAGCTCGCAAGCCCACGGGCAAAATTCGTTGCACTGCGCAATCATTTGTCTCCATGGCGTGGCGCGCAGCAGCCGCTTCATGTATAGATATGAAAATTTTTCAGTTGCAACTCAAGGCGTGTTCGATTTAATACGAAAACCTGTACCTATGTTTGCCCTCGATTTTGTGTACACACAAACGAGATTTATTAAGCTCGGATGGAATTATCGTTGGCCATTTGTTTTGCCATCGGTTGAAAGCGATCTATCTACGCGTCGCACAGTCGCATGTGCGACTTAATTAAATTATGTCACATGGGGTTAGCAGCGATCCTTCGTCCTGGCCACATTCATCACCCAATTGGCGGGTTTTCGTTGCACTCAGCTGGTAAATAAATTAACGACACGCAGTGTCCTATAGAACACTAGGTGTGTGCAGCAATAAATTCCCTACACCATGCTGCTGGTGTCGACTTTAAAGCTTAAGACCGAGCTTAGCTTAGATTATTTCCATCTTTTTGTGCCTCTGGGACATTCCAACAGCGAGAGATACGTATTTTAATTAGTAATTAACTTTGATTCATTATGTAATTTTCGGTTAAGGCCAGGGGACCCCTAATGGGCTCGAAAGGAAAAACCTAAGCCAGCCATAAATATCAGCTTAATATGAATTAATTTGGGAGGGACAATTTGAATTTTTGTCGCGATCCCAATCGCGCGAGATACAATTTATGCGGATTTTTTGTATTCCACCCGACCGACACGATCATGATCGAATACGAAATGTAATATTGTTGGGGTAATTTGTTTTGGGGTTTGTATCTACAGATGTATCTGGTGTCGTTTTTCATTTCATTTCACATTCTATGGTTATGGGAAGAAATTAAGACATTAAGTCAAGGGTTTAGATACTTTTTCTTGTGGCGATGATCAGTGGAGATTGATCTGGAAAATGTTGTCTCAGAATTATCGAGGCGATTGTTTGTAATACTAGATACTAATGGCGTGGAATGTAATCTAATTAGTATCTGACCTATAAGCGAGTTAATAAATTGGCTATAAAAGCTAGGAACCGGTGGATAATTGTATGTTTCGAGTCGCGTCTTACTCTGTTGGCTGTAGAGTTATGAAGGGAAAAGCGAAACGCAACTGGAGGTTTTGTTTTGTATGACTTGAAAGCGGAACGTTTCAAGATAGACTTTGATTTAGATAGTCATAGGCCAGTGGATTTGCACATTGACCTGGAAGTGTGTAATAATAGATATCTGAGGAAAATTGTTTAGAAACTGCTACCGATTTCAGTTAGTTAGTACGTTGCGTAAGTCTCGTAAGTAGTCTGTATTTAGATTGATGGAGTTAAGTGGATTGAAGTTGAATGCATAGTTGATAGAGCAGGCAAAATCTGAAACCTTTTAATTTTACTGATTTCGAAATCGAAAGGTAGGTTCATGGACTGATAGATACGTAGGAAAGGAATAGTGCGATACTATAGGAAATACAAACATTTGAGCACATTATCAGTGACGGACTGGAAGTGCGCTGACTGAATTAGGAGGACCCGCAGCTCACGAATATGGCTTTTAAAAGGAGCCCTCCGCAATCGACATGGACAGCACAGGGAGAAAAGGCATCCAAGTTGCTCGACAATAAGAAGTACTGCACCACCATCGCACGAGGCTTTAAAAATACGTTTAAGACTGCTATCTGGAGGAATATTGTGCAGTCACTCATCGCCTAAAGAGTGGCGGATACCCTCAAAAGATTCTGATTGACTACTGTCGTACAAAAATACGATTTGAAGACACTGAAAATGAAACAGAACGAACAGCTGGCGTCCCTCAAGGTTCTGTAGTAGTACCAATACTTTGATCTTTATACGCGATGATGTTCTCAGACTGCGAATAGCCATCGTTCTAGTGGCAAAACACAACAAGTTGAGTACGACTGTAATGAAACTGAATGGACCATCCAAAACCGTCCAGCAATCATGGGCCTAAAGACGGAAGTAAAACTTACAAGGAGCAGAGAAGTAATAGAGGCTATGAGCGCAACTGTCGACAAACACAAAGAGACTTTTAAGCCAGAATTGGAGTACCTTTGCATAGTGATAGATGCACGGTTAAGTTACAACCAAATCTGGCAGGTATGGTGCTTCATAAAGTTGTATGAATCCCAAACACGTCTCAATGCGTACCGAATCAATCCTCTCAGACTAAATAGCATTTCGAACAACACGTCTTATGATGCAGCGACACAATTGTATCTAGAACGATGCCAATCGCTTAACTATTGAAGACGCTGGACATTTTGTCTTCTATTGCCTTCTGTACGAAGCAAAAGGTCATGTAATTAGCTAGAAAGATAGTTGCGTAAATCTCAGAGACAAAGGAGCGATTGTTACAATGAAGCATGAGAGTGGTTGAAGTTTGCGGGGTGTGGGGCAGTACGTAGGCGTACTCCTGACATCGATTAGTTAGGTTTGCGAGTCACTACATGCTAGCAGCTCGGGCTACTAATATCTAAAGTTTCTTAGGATGGAAATATTGGGCAGGTAAAGCCGTTTCTTAAAAAGTATATATGCTACTCTGACTTATATCGATGGAAGATACTTGTACAATCAACAGATGTATTCGTATTTCATCATATCTTGAAAAATGTTCACAGATTCCTATGACGATGGGTTCCAAAGAGGGGAAAGAGTGTGTTTAAAGGTCTTTGAAAATACAGGCCTATTCCATAAATCCAGAAATCAGTTTGTAGTCCCTGAAGACTCTGGACAATCCAGTGTATCTCCAGATCCATCATTTCTGTCAAAGTTGCAAGTGTGCGAGTACCATCTACCATCTGTAGATACTTCTTCATTTAATACGTCTCGTCGTTCCTTCAAGAGTTCAACGATCTCCACCTGATACTGCCAGCGCCAGTGTGCGTCTCCATTTACTTTGGCCGAACAAAACAATTAACTCCAATTTTCAAACAAAATCATTCTCTGACACCTGTTTACATTGACAACATGTTTAGAGGGTTCTACTCCACCTGTCCTTATCTTAATTCCCAATTTAAACAGCTAAACTACTCCACTCGATCATGTCGTTAAAAAAATTTCCCCTTCCCCCCTCCGATCCTTTATGACAAAAAACCAAATTAAACATAACAAATCGATTGTACTTTAGATAGGAACTCCAGAAAACCCCAATAAAACATTCGCTATGTACACAAACTGTCCGTTTGGTGGTTTTAAATCCAAACTTTCCAATTCAACTGGTTTCATCATTTGCATCTTCAAAAGAATCTCAATGATGAGAAACAACAACAAGGGCCATCGTTGAAACTATTTTCAAATTACTTCGTAGACAGATCATCGATAAGCTTTAATTAGATCGATGGTGATCGCCTATGTCTATCGTTAAAGGCGCCCAATAGAGAGACCCTAGTCTAAAGAATCTTACTCTCTACACAAACACACACACACACACACGTACGCACTAAAAGTTCAGACAGTGATAAATGATTCAATATATTTCCAACAGCAGCAATAGATCTAATTTTATTTTCCTTCTATTTTGGAATTTTAATTACTCTCCTCTCCGGAAGAGTACAAAGACTTTGGCAAATGGGATTAAAATTGAAAGCCCCGTATGCGGCTTATGTCAGCCTGGCCTTCGCCTGAAAGATGGATTTTTATTCAAAATTGCTTTCAATAATGAAAACACATTTGTTTTGCTGTTCTTGTTCCGGCGAAAGGTTCAATGTATCTACTGGATCAAGGCTACCCAGATACGATTCTAAGCTGCGGTCGGAGCTCGTAAATTCATTAAGAAATGACCTGAGCTTCGGTATGTCAGGTAATTATTTCTCTGGCTCAGACTACAAAGCTGAATTTGATTAAGAAGAGAGAGAAAAAAAACACACAATTCGCTGTTTCCCACTTCCTATAGATACATGGATACCTGTAGGCCAAGTGTTGTTTTCTGCGGTTTTTAAGTCTGCGTGTCGTGTTGCTGTCTTCCACACCTGCGCGACAGTTTGAGGTCTCAATCTGAACTGATTTTCTTGGGTCTCCTTTTGTATCTCTTTTTTTTTTTTGCACAAACAACCTCCCAAGATGGCAAATAGTTTTGAGTAGGTATGTATCTGAACCACAAAAGCCCACCGTAGGACGCCCACAACAGACTGAAATTCCATGCCAAAGCAGACTCGAATGTCTGTGCAGCATTCACTTTGAAGACTTCATTGAATCTAAGTTTTTCTTTTTTCTATTTTTTGTTTCTACCTGGAGTCTAGATATGCACAGTATCTTTGTATCTAGAGGGAGTAGATTGAAGCTTTTTGTTTATTGAATCCACTTTAGAATTTCATTTTATTTTCAAATCATTTCACTTTATTGCGAGTCAACACCAAATAAATGTGTAAATGAGGTAATTAGGGCTTCCGGGCGGGGGTCATAAAAATCGAACACCACAAACGGCTTATTAGTGTGCGCAAGCGCGCGCGCGCACGATCTCCAGTTAATTAAAAATCTACAAGTCTGAATAAAATAGAGTTTTTGAACAATATTTCTGGTTTTAAGTGTTCCAATTGATGCCCGGCTTCAAGTTTTGATGGCAACGATTTACGACGAGACAGCTAGTATACAGAATTTGTATCCGCGTGTGTGATTTAAGACACGAAACACTCAAAACAAATTGCGATTAATTAATGTGTTATTTTTATTTAAGATTCAACAAATTTTACGTTTATTATTGTGGGAGAAAGGAATTCGTTTAATTTTTTTTTGTTTTTTTTTTTGATTTTGCTTCGATTTTATGTGCGCAGATACTTTTGTTTCGGACAAACATTTCGGCCAATTAAGAGAGCGCACTTAATTATTTCGCTTTAAAGGTTTTAAAAGGATCGTTAAATGTATCTCGGCGTTGGTGAGATGAAGAGAAACTTTCGAATTTAACAGATAATTAGATCGTTTAGGTTGTGTTAGGTTGATTAAGTGCTCTCAAGCGAAGTGGATCTTTTTATTCATTAGGAGAGCTTCTGAAGAAGTCGATAGAGTGATAAAGATTTGATTATTGGATCATGTCATGTTGCGAGGAGAGGATCGGGCAAGACTTTAAAGGAATTTAAATGGGATTGACGTCACCGATTGGTATGGTCACTTCTTCTGGATCCTTCATCCTTGTATAGAAAGTGGTACCGGCTATGAATTTTCGACCAAGTTGCGGTGAGATCACAGTATAATTCTTGATCATTCGAAGAGAATATTTTGTATTTGCAAAGACATTGAAATGATTTCGAGATGCAACTAGGATTTCCTTATGAGATCTCGCATTTAGAGCGGGTTTTGGTTTGCTAGTTGGGTAGACACCATATTTGCTTTTGATATGTTTCTGAGGAGCTGTTTTAGCCACCATTTTATGGTATGTGACAGTGACCTGGTACCCAGCACAGCATGAGGTTGTACTGTCCGGCTTTCTCGGTAAAAGATACGCGGCAGCCTTTCACTGCCTTAGATATCGTAATGCTGGACAATATCCGATTCTGATATTGCATTAGCCGTCACCCAATCAGCTGCTTGACGGATGGCGTAGATTTCGGCTTGAAAAACGCTGTAATAGTGTGGGAGGTTGGAGGAGAATTGGATGCCTAAATCCTCTGATAAAACTCCGGCTCCGTCCTCAGTCTTAGACCCATTCATTGACAGCAATATATGGTACAGGATCTACCGTCGGTAGATGGTAGATGGCAGGTGGTCTGTGAGCGGTGGAAGATGACGATGCGTCAATAGTATGCTGGCATGTCCTGTGGATTGCATTTCAGTCCGGCACTTTAATACTTAACCGGCTCCAGACCCTTGAAGAGTCTCTGCCTGAGATACGGCAGCCTTCCACTCTCTTTGATCCCGAACACGTTGCTTCTAGTTATCCAGACCAAGCGCTATGGCATCGGCGATTGCTTGATACTCAAAACGGAGGTAGAGTCCGTTTTGTTGTTTGTCGAACCTGGGAGCTGTGATTCGAAGATTCTCTTTGCTGGAACATTATTATCCCTTCTTCTGTTTTGGTTTTTTCGCCCTCCTCGCATACAAGACTGAAAATTGGATGAAGATCTGTTCCGCCGAAAGTGCACAAAATCTGGTAAACTTCCCTACTTATTGTCCAGCACTCAACTCCATATACCAGAACTGGCCGGATCAATGTTTGTTTCATCAAACCGAAGTAGCAGCGATTTCCTAGGGTAAGTCTTCGCTGAATCTCCGCTAGAGTATCATTCGAGGAGTTGATATTTATTCCCAGGAAGGTTAACTAAGCCATTAGCAAATCTACACCAAACTATCTAAGTCCCCTAAAAAAACTTTAACTTTGATATCCCAATCCTATTGCCAAGCCGAGTAGAGTGAGAGTCACAGTCTACAAGCATGGCTTAGAAATGGATATAGAAAGGAAGCAGGCTTCGGCTTGAAAGTATTGTGAAACAGGAATCTTACAGATTGTCAGAAGTGTGTAGTGTATTTCAAGCTAAAAACCTGGCAATGGAAAAAGCCCCTAGATGCGCAGATGATGACCTCGCCTTCCTCCGTCGGATATAACTATCGCTGGTTCAGTCAGGTAGCATTGGTCAAAGTCTGTCGGATTTCCGTACATAGCAACAATCCGCCTAGTCGGATAAGAGGCGAACTCGGCCTGGTTTCTAGAAACACTCGTGCCACCTGTTCTCTATCCACAACCTAACTGAAATAATCAGAGGACACTACGTTATCGCAGTCATCCTTCCCAAATAAAAAGGAGTCAATCCAACATCTACTCTGCCACCGTCTTACATTGCGGGAACGACGTTTGGGCACTATAAGCTCCAGGTTCCTCGCAAGCACCAGATACTGGATCTCCTTCACTTCGTCAAGGGTATCAACTGGTTCCCAAGTCAGCCAGGCTTTGGTTTCCTCTTATTTTTTAGGTCTCACTCTACTTATAGGAGAAGGGGCGCTAAGGTCTACAAGTGGACTCGTTGAAGTATTCCATAACATACTCCTTCATAACTTAAGGTAACTTGTATCTAGCATTGACACATTGTAATCGCCTGTCTTTCCATAAACTGAACCCCTGCCATCAGTCACAGATGAGAAGATCAATCATTTCAACAGATTGTCCATTCACATGCTTTAGCATCATTTAGCTCGACCTCGACCTAAGAAATATCTTCTGAGGATCGGATGGTTTGCTTGTGGTATACTCAAGTAGTTTCGAGCTACAGCATCAACTATCAACTCTCTGGGTATGCTCTGTCCAAGTGGTCCATATCATCATACCGCATCGCCTGGAGAACTGGGATTGACATCACTTGGTAGGGACTGATATTACTCTAAACCACCTGTGAGACTGGCCTGATTGTAATAAGTCACGTTTAACCGACCAAACCGCCAAATTCAATCTTTTTTCACTCTAGCCGCGCCAGATGGTCTACTTGTTCGCCTCAGTCCCAGTCTCCAGTCAAAACGCTGCAATTTCAAGAACTCTTCTTTGCTGTGAACGAAATTACTAGTAGCCACTATACACAGCACTTAACCACACACTTAAGGTGCCCATGTTGAGCAGCATGCTCCCATCTCTGGGCGCATACCTTGTTCTCTACCTTACCGCTTTCTATACCTTCCTGTCTAATTATGGATTTTCAGCACACGGGTTCCATGCCAACAGTCATCGAGTTTTAGTATCCTACTACTGTTACACGACAAGACTTCCAAACAAATCTGTACCACACACACGCGCACTCTGGCTGGGTTCCACCGCATCGTCAACGGTTGTGTCATTGTTGTACGTCCCCCCCATTGGAGCTCACCCAAGAACAACAGAAACTATTGCATGCCCACATCAGATCAAACGATGATGACGACGACGACGACGATGGAAATTCTCTTCGCCTTCTTCTTCTTATTCTTGTTATTCTATGGAAATGCGACTCCTAATTACGGAACACTCAAAAATCTCTGCTCCAGCTCCAGAGATGATGCATTAAATGGTTACGACGACATCGAAAAGTTTAGGAATTCTTTCAAAAAAAAAAAAAAAATGAAAAGAAAAGAAGAAAACCCTCCTCACCTCTAGAGATGGGAGTGTTCTGGTGTGAGCCTCCTCTTGCCAGGCATAGGTGTATTCTTGTTTTGATGCTCGAGGAGCTCTTCACCTCATCAAGCGGCGGTTGCACATCGTGGCTGCACTTGAGAGCCGCACCAAGTGAATGAATAAGTGTGGAGCTTGAAGAGGAATCAGGTGTCGGAATTGGCAGTTTGGGGTATGTGAAATGTGTGGATGCAACCACGATGACGATGGATGGATGGATACACCATAGATACACAGGTTGACTGTGCTGCGAGTAATTCGAATGAAGCACTGTGCACAGGCCCCATTTGGTTTAATGATTTCTCCTTCACTATCGTTACACTCGTGTGGTTGTGCGCTTTCATATTTTTCAGCAGAGAGATGCAATTGAGGAATGATTGGCGTTGGGATAATGTACAGCAAAGCCTAACCTGGTGGCTCTTCAATTAGAATGAACTGAATGCAAAATGATGTGAGAAGCTCCTCATTGCTCGAGTACGGAAGTAAGATGCATCGCTTAAGTGTTTTGAGTTTTTTTTTTTCCTCTTTGCTATTCATTGACAGTTTATAGATACGCGATACTTTTTTGGATTATTAGTTCCTAATTGAACGGAACGGGTAATGAGATGATACGATGAGGTGAGTCAAGATCTTTACTTTGAAATAGAGTACCGTTTCGTCGAAGGGGTGCAATTCCCCATAACACTCATGCAATTCGAGACTGCAGCCAAGAAGATAGTTAGATTTGTAGAACTATCTACAGATACATTTGATAGTCAGTGACATCTTTTCCCAGAAAAGTGGTATAGATACATGCATTGCACAATTTGAGAGAGCAGTTTTCTGAGAAAGAAAGGCTTTAAACTTACACTTTCCCAAAGAAAATTGAAGTCTATTGTCTAGAAACCTAGACATTCGCATCCGATATTGTTTAATCATTTCAACCATTCCATCGGACGTCTGTGCATCATGGATCAGGTTCGGGCATTAGATTCCGAAGTAAAAGCATTAAGGTTCGAGTCTTGAAAAAGGTTGAGGAAATTTTGAGAGTGGCACACTTCGCGAACTTTTGTAAAACTGCCGGAAGTATATTTCCTTTGAAAGACTTTCTAAACTCGATTGTACCTTTAAGTGTAGAACTCTTCTGATAGTGCAAAGTTTGGCAATATCATCGTCATTAACTGAGGCACCATTAATTATAGAGCAAGGAAGGCACAGCCATGTTCTCAAGGAGCTCTGAAGGAGTATCTATAATCACT
The DNA here is from genome assembly GCA_963583995.1 of Xylota segnis. Taxonomy (NCBI): domain Eukaryota; kingdom Metazoa; phylum Arthropoda; class Insecta; order Diptera; family Syrphidae; genus Xylota; species Xylota segnis. The sequence continues at coordinate 6,591,658 of OY757239.1, read as the reverse complement.
AAGTATGGAACAACGACTGTGTTATGAAGAAAACAAACTTGTCAATGGCAATATTCTGGGTATCGTTGAGTTCTTTAGTTTTTTAGTTAAGGATTTCCAAGTCTAAGGATGCCCAAGTCCCAACTGTAAAGAAGCCCTGCCTTTGGGTAAAGGGTTAAGGTTGCCGAGGAGAAACGCTGAGATGAGCAATTCGAACTTGCTCTACAGGAAACATAAGAAGTCTTTAATAGATAGTCGGCTAAGAGGTTCAAATTTAAGAATCTTACAAATTTGACAATCACCACATTAGAGTCGTCTAAGCTTTGCTAGCAAAGCCAGGTCTGGTTCACAGTAAATGTCTAGAAGCATCACCGCCGTCTCCACAAGTGTTCCGGGCTGTGGTGTGACCTAAGTTTTGAGAAGCTTTGAAACACTGAGCAAAACTAGTTTATTCTATTAGGGTATCAATAGATAGTCTGGAGTTTTTGGCTGCTGAGAGACAGGAATAAGACTGTGTTCTTCTCCAGAAAGGTTTTTGACTTCTACTTGCTTAATCGAGATTTTTACATGTTGAGATCCAATCAAGGAGCCAGTTGTATTCCTATTCGATTCCTTGCACTAACAGTCATATCTCGAATGATAATCAATTCCACCTCAACTGTACCTTCGGATGGACTGTAAATGTTTAGGGATAGATTCATGTCAGCATAGACAATCTTCGACAGAGGCTCTTCATACACATATGCATGTTTGTGGACAGATGCTAAAGTAAATGAGGTCCTTGGCAGACACTGGTCATTAGTATTCCTCTGATCCAGTGTAGCAGAGTCACCAAGGAATCGTTGCACATTGCATTCTAGAACCTAGATTTTAAAGCTCTTAATCTCTTCCAATGTTTTGACCCGAAAAGTCACTCGGAGGGATGAATGAGTATACTACTTATATCCGTAGGTATCACAAAATTTGATTCTTTCACTTTGGCCAATTCTTTTTTCAAGAACAAAAGACAACGTTGGGTTCTTTTCCTATTAATTTTCAAAGAAGAACTTTGATCGAATTTTGGATGCCGTCTTCCTTCTTTTACAAGTTTTCTGGCACCTGGCTAGGAGTGTCAATTGGATTGCATCTCCTGTGGCCCTTCCAGTCATATTTATAACGTATTTGTTGAGGACTCTGGAACTGTCGCCACAATCGTAGTTGAAAGGACCCGTTGTAGATACTCATTAAAGTTTGTACCACATACTATGACAAGCTAGATGTCATCAGCCATAAGTTCAATGCCGAACCTTCGATCTTTGCGAAACCTTGACGTGACTTTTAGGTCTTTCCGACAAGGCTACTGAAAATTTGAAAATAAATTTCGTGCAAGTGCGCCGACTAGGATCCATAAATAGAGCTGTCTTCCCTCAATATTGCTTGAGAATTTCAATATTCATTGGTCAAACGTTGGACGAACTTATGTCTAAAAGTTTTTAATCACTTCTATAGGTGAAAACCATATCGGCTTTTCTACTATTTATGTGTGTATGTACATATATGCATCCCCCATTCGAACATTAACCAATAAACTACATTTCAAAAAGGAGTAATTTATTTCGCAAGCAAGCAATACCTGGCAATGCCTGATCAGTACTCGACAAAAGCTTCCAGTCGAAAGCTACCTCTCCGTCATCTGTCAAACTGCGTGCGCGGACAAAGAAATAAATCGCTGTTTCATGTTTGCGTTTGATTTTCGTCGAATTATTTGTTTATTTCGAAAAAAAATGATTTAATTATCGAAAGTAAAATAGTGCAAAGCGTATCCTTGTGTAAAAATGTCCTCGAAGTGCCTTAGTTTACCATTTGCGATCACATATTGATCTTGGCAATGTGCAAGTCCTTCTAAATCGTTCCTTCTTCAGCTCATTAGAGCGCTCCTAGTAGTGGTCTCAGTTCCTAATCCCTAGTCTGGCGATGTGAACAAAGTGCGCTACCATTTGTGTCTGCCTGTCTATCCAAGCCCCTGAGGTGTGAAAAGAGATGCCTTGTGTTCAGGCTCCAAGTCAAGATGAGTGAGCTGCTTAATAAGTTCCCCTTAAGTGTCGGTCCCTGGATGTTTAATTTTTTGATTCCTCGCGAGCGGGAGTGTTCATTCGCGATCGTGATTGTTTGTTTTTCCAGTCCTTACCCTGGACGTCAATATCAGCAACAAGTCGTCGTATTAAGGTGAGTGATCTAGTATTCTATGTAATCCTATACTATGTATTAGAAACTCTGTATTTTAGTTAAAACTATAAGCAAATTGGTGAAGTTTGGGATGTCCCCCGTATGGTTAAGATCCTCATTTAAGTCTCATTCTTTTTCCCCATTTTTTCTACTAAACTCCTGCCAGTTCTACTTATTGATTGTAAAGTGTAGTATTGAGGTTAAAGTAACCCTGATAAACTTAGCAAATTCTTGTAAGAAGCTAAATTCTAAGGAAAACGTATCGTCTTCAACAATGTGGAGCCAGGCATTCGTAGAGGATGTACTTGAAGACATCGTCCTCATCAAAAAGCACAGATTCGATTGATTAATCTCAGCCAGTTTTCTAATACCTACCTTGGGTAGGCCCTCGACTAATCGCAGCAATAGTATAGACCAATCGATATCACAGAAAGGTTATGGTCCTGAAAATGCAGATACTTAAGAGTCTCTGCCTACCTTATTTCCTTTTGATCCCGGGTACGTTGTTGAATCAATCACTTTGACACCCGCTTTATACTTTCTATGGAGGTTCCGCCTACTTAGTCATCTCGTTCCTAGGAGCTTCGAGTCATTGTAATCGACGCATGTTGCTTTTTAGATCACATCGACATCTCCATATAGCTGATACATTCCTGCTCACATACGGATCCCAATATTCGACGAAGAATGCGTCTCTCCGTTGTGATCAATACCTGCTTGCTTCGGGGTCATCGTCTAGCACTTGATTCCATATATCAGAACTGACTGATTATTTATAAGATCACCTGCGCATCGGCTTTCGGCAAAGGACTCTGCATAGTTTCCATGACCGTCCACAGTATTAAGGGTGCACTATGGTAGATAGTTCTGTAGATTTGTTGGTTTTTCAAGGCTTAGTCCTATCTCCTCTATGAAAAGGGAAGGTTGTAAGGAAAATGCCAATGGAGACGATGCCTCGGGCAGAGACCTCAATATCTTGAGAAAACTTTTGGAAATCGTTCCTTTTAAGCTTCTAAATGTAACCTTTATGTAATCGAACAAAATATCGAATTTAGATCCTCTACCTATGTGGCACTAGTCAAGTGCTGAAATAAGCTGAAATTCAATACCCTAGAGCATGTTATGAAAGCCATTACAGCACTGTACTGTTGTAAGAAAGGAATTGGAAGAAATAGTCACAAGACTCCGCAGTTCCGTCATTAGTCGGAATGGCGTATCCGTCTTTCGAGAAACTATCCTGACCAGCTTGTGATCAGCAAATGACACAGGATTAGTACATTATAAGGCTTCAACCTTTCTTTTGTTTTTGCAAGATTGACGTTTAAGTCTCCTGTTTTTACTAGATGGAGTGCTCGACACATGGACATGGGTATACGGGACATACATATGTAAGTATGTATGATCATCCAAGGCAGATCTGCTGTAGATTTTGATTTGAAAGGACCTCTTATAGTAACGTCTTTGGCATTGCGGCTGGGGCCTCTGTCATCTTGTCCACGTAATGCCATCATCCTTCAGTCTAGCTTTTATGTGTTACAAGTCGAATTTCTAGCCTTAAGCACCTTTTACTGTGAGCTTAATTTAAAAGGTGAAATACAGATTTTATCATTCCTATAAGACAATGAGTTCATCATAAAACCTTTGGGTAGCAAACCTAAACCATCTCTCCCTACACAATGCCTATCTCATGGATATGGTTCGAAGACTTAGCTTCCCTTTCTTTAAAAAGGCATATCCCAAAGCGTCTTAGTCTACTCTGAGCTATGCTTTGACACATCTTCTGAGACGTGTAGATCACAGGAATATATAGAAATACTTGCCTTTTCAGTAGGTGATGGTCAGAGGTAATCTCTATCGCTGTTCTTAACCCTGATTCTTTATATTTTTTCCGATCTAACAAAGATCCTCCTAAGCTGAACTATCTTAGGTCAGCCATGTTGATGAGTAAGTTGCTCAGCTTGATAATCTTATGGCCAGTGCCTCATTGCTGTCCTCTTACAAATGAAGAGGGCACTATAGGACTGGTGGGATCTTTTCTGTATGCCAAGTTTATGGTACAATGCCATCTAGAGTGACTTGAAGAGGGACAGCTCCACCTTAAATGCAGAGATTAAGCATTTTCAAGGTGGGTGTCCTGTAAATTCTGAAGTCCTCACTCTCTATCTCATTTTTGAGATAGTTAAGTGCTGATTCTGTTATGTCCCCTAATATGTCTAGGAATTCTCCCTAGTTTGCCTGGATTTATCTCCGAAGCTGGGAACTGTTGCTGCTTATGCCAATGCTAGCTAAAAATTGGTATTTCTACGACTCGCTTTTGACTCGACATATGTACCTTCTTCCTATGTTCCTTTATCATTTCTTTGTATCCACACTAGTCCACTCTTCTTTGGATTCTGTAAACACTACTGAACCTAGTCAGGGCACTAACTTGAAACCCTGTAATCCAACAGAGATGCCTATTCTACGGCCCTCCTCGCCTTTATCAATAAAAAATCATTGGAAGAGTCTAGTGTGATATCTCGGACCTCAGCCTTCGTCATCCGTCATTTCAAAGAAAAGATCTTATGTTGTATGTACATAAGTGGATCCACGCATGTCTTGACTTTACCTTCCTTGACCTTCTAGAACAACGTCTATCTCCTGGTTATGAGACCCTGGATATGGTTGATGCTGGTAATTCAGAGCTCTTGTATCAGTAATACTGACATGTCACGTTCGGTTACATAGCAGATCAGGGATATCGTCGTGGTGCTAATGTATCTGTGATGCATTTGCTTAATGATCTAGATTTCGAAAGTCATTTTTCTAATATTCTGGACTTTGGCTAAGCTCTGTGAATCCCTCCTTGACATTCCTGTCCTTCTGACTATCTGATATTTAGGCGAATTGTCGGCCAAGTTTTAACTGTTCTTTGTCCATCTAACCTCTCCGTTGAACACGATCGTTTCTATTGCCTTCCTCTGTGAATACCATGTCAAGAGACAGTATATTGTTCCTGCGTTAGATGACGCCCTGCTGCTGGGCATGTGCTTTGGCCGTGGCTTTCGACTGACACCATTCAATATTATGTGAGTGGAGAGTATTATCTCCTCTGTATCCATCTCATGCTGAGATACAATGGACACTTTCCAGCAAATCGCCTTCAGATTTAGGTTGTGTAATTAATTTTACCGAACGACCGTTGGACCATTGGACCATTGGACCATTGATGCAGCTTCTGTGTACAGTTTCCCAGATAATATGTCCAAGGAATATCGGACAGCTCTATGACAGACATCAATCAAATATTCGTCTAGTACTAAACTCGGTAGTTCAAAAGCTACATCTTTTAGGATTATTTCCTCATTAAATGGTACTCCTCCAGCGCCGGACGCCCGGCCGGCCGACCGGTGAGGTTAGTGTCGCCCGGATGGCACAAACAATTTGTTTCCCAATTTCGAAAATAATTGGTTTCTAATCTGCGACGTTAGTCATGCGGTTAAGAGACAATCCGTCATGGATTGTAATTCACCAAAATGATGTCAAGCACTTAGGCAGCGAAAAAGTGTTCCCTGTGAAAGTAGCAACCATATACTCGAGGGCTAGCTATTCGGGCTGTAAAACTGAATTCAATTAACAGTTTTGTATTTATCGACTTTATTTATGGCTTACATGCCAATCTTCCTGTTGGTGTTTTGTTTTTATTTTATCTTTCAGCGTGCAGTCCTTTCTTTCCTCCTTTCATGTTGGCGAGATGACAAATGCTATTCCACCAGGACCAATAATGGATACAACTTCCCCATCGAGATGGTTAATTGGATTTGGATCAGTAGTTGACGCGACGCTATTACAACTTCCTTTGGCGTACTTAGGCTCGCTTGTAGGCATTTAGTAATCGTTTAGAGTTACCCGAAAAGAAATTAACTCCATTAGGCCGATGGCGGCAGTGCTAAGCAATCGAGGGCGCACTTAAAGTGCAATTCAAGTGCCCCCTGTCCCCATCGTGTGTCGGTTGGTGGGAAGCTTTAATTGTCCTAATGGACGCTCTTTGGAGGATTAGACGCAATGCACTGCACTGGGGCTAAGTGATGAGTCTTCTTGTGGACGAGTTAATCCTTTATGGATTCAGAAGGATACTCCTTGTCTAAATTATTAATTTCGTCTGCATTCAGTGTCCTACTGTTGTTGCTTCTAGAGTAGCTGGAGTGGTGGGAATGATTTCAATTAATTCTGTACAAGAAAGAGAAAATATCTTTTCGTTTGTTTTGTGTATCTATGCATCTATGCGGTGGAAATTATTATGCTAATTTGTATGGACCAGCTTGGGAGAGAGATGGGGTCAATATGTGTGCACACCTACGCCTAGATTATCGATAGTATCTGTTGGATATCAGCTTACGGAATGCCGAGTGTCGTGCGGATTAGGTCATATTTATTAATTTTCTTCGACGGGTAATAAATAGAATTGGCAAATTAAGTTTTATGACAGTTATAAATATAGGGAAGACCATGTGTGAGGATTATGATGAGAACAAGCCGAGGTTTAGGTGTTGAGCTTTGGCTATGAATAATTTGGAATAATTTAGGTGAACGACTGATCGGATTGGGATTCGTTTAAGGCATGCGGTGCTGTGGAAATTAGCATTAAAATCATCTCAAATATCAACAGGGGAGTTATAAATAAGTTCAGGAGAGTGTGGGGGTAGATTTGTTTAGCTTTAGAGTGTGGTACTATCGGAGATCTTAACAGAATTTATAACCGTCGGGTGGTTAGGCGCTTTCTGATGGTTAGGGTTACCACTAAGAACTGGCAGCTTCTCTAGTCGAGAATAGTTTCACAAATGCTTGCAGCCATACTATAGATAGGCGGGACAATAACTACTAAACCTCGATAGGGTCGGCAGCCACTTCTACTATGGCAGCTGCTCCGCTTTACTTTTTTGTTATGTTTCCTCTCTTGGAGCCTCTATGACATCATGCTCTATCCGCCTCATTTGCAGAGAACTTGTATCCTACTCAACTGTTCTGCACCAAGTTTGCTTACCGCTCCATACATCTTGGTTTGAAGTGTCGATAGGTTCCTACCCTATTCTGACCAAGATCTATACGTTCGAGATAAGGTAGCTCGACAATAGTCTAAAGACGGGACCTAGACGTTCATTGACGATAAGTTTGCAGTTCCCGCGTTCTGCACCCATAAAGCAGTACTGACTCTACTTTTGACCGACCAGTCGTAGCTGTCCCAACTGATTTCTCTTTTAGATTTGAAATAGCCCGGACAACCCTGCTCCGTTCCGACATTGGCCAACACAGCGCTTCCCAAATACTTCTCTTGTTAGACTCACACGTCATCACTCATTACCACTAAAACTAGCAAAGGTGGTAGTATACAGCCTTGTAGCACTCCACTCCGTACCTGGTTTAACCTTTTTCTTTTATGTGGGAGTAATCGTTTTGGGTCATTCGGTGAGATGGTCGCACTATCGATTGATATACTATCGTATCCCGAAGTCTTTCCATATTGTAGCCTGGGAATCCGAAATACGTTGGATGCAGTACGAAGGCGTTTAAGAAATTCAGTAAGATCATGGTTTTACACAACTCCCATGTCCGTGCCCCGATATCCAAGAGTAAACTGGGCATATGGAAATCCTTCATTAGCTCTAGATCTATTTGATGACCTGGAGTCCTCACTATTTATTCACTTCTATACCAGCGGGAGTAGGTCTTAGTCTCTTGACCACTTGGTGATGGTGCTGTGTGGGTAAGGAGAATCTAGGGCCAGCCTGTGGAGTTTAAGAAGAAGACTAGACATGCACTAGTTCCACAAGTGAGCAATGGAGAGCTCAGCCCCGCCTGGTCAGTTCATCAGAGTGTTCCTTGCCAACAACTTTGCTGTGGACTAAAACCCAGACCAAGGTTACCGTAAATTGACCATCTAGCGATGCAGGCTCCATCTATTGCATCTGTTTTATTCGGGTTGATTCCAAGTTCGTACTTTTTGGCTCAGGTAGTGGCCAAAAGTCTCAGAGTCTGTTCCAAGATCTCACTTACCACGGAACCCTGTCTTCCGCATACAAAACTCCTATAATTCTTCCTCTGTCTAAACATAAAAGGATTCTATTCATGACTATTAGCCATTAAAAAGCTGAATTGACATCACCTTGGGGTGTTCCCCTACTGGAGAATGTGGTTATGGTACTATTTCCCAGAGATGGTACTATGCCCAGCTCCTCCAAGATGCCTTTCCAGCCGCCGAAGTTCCTTTATGATTACCGCTGCTGTTTGTTTCACAGTATTCCATACTGCGTTCGATGTCAGCATATGGTTTACAATGTTCTCCGGAGTTGGTACTTCTCCAATTATTTCCTCAAGACCTCTGCGTTCCAAGCGAAAATGTGGGCACTGGAAGAGCACATGCTCTGCATCCTCTCTGGCCTCTCCACAGTTTGAGCAATTTGGAGATTCATCAAGTTCAAACCTGTTTAGATAAGCTCTGAAGCAGCCGTGTCCGGTTAAGAACTGGGTGAGATAAAAATCCACTTCTCCGTGATGCCGGTCCATCCATTAACATATGTATATCCGGTATAAGTCGATGGGTCCATCTTCCCTTCGTTGACTGATTCCATGTTTCCTGCCATGTTCTCATGCTTCGCTGTCTTTCTGTCAGCTTTATATCTTTGACTGGAGCAAGGGGTTCCTGGATAGCCAAGATATCCGCTGGTAGCATTCCCGCAATAACACATATAGCATCGTCGGATACCGTCCGAAAAGTGCAACACACTTCCAGCGCGCACAGTCTATTGACGGAATTAACTCTTCTTGAGTTATTGGTGCCGCATACATTATTATTGCCTGCGCCACTCTTGACAAGATTAGTCTCCTTGGTTGTCTGGGTCCTCCAAGATTTGTCATTATTCCGGATAAGGCAGTACTCACCCGAGCAGCTTTGTCGCACGTTATTTCAAGGTGTTGGTTGTAAGCTAGCCTAGTGTCAATCGTCACACCTACTAGGTTGCCTACCCTGATGGTGATTGCTTACTAGTACTGCTTCCGTTTTATGTTCAGCGAGTTCTAAACCGACTGCTGCCATCCACCGTCTCACTTTCCGGATACATTCAGCTCCACGTGTTTTGCTGTCACTACGATTGCAATGTCATCGGCAAAGCCTATGATTTTTGCCTCGTTGGGGATTTCAAGCCTCAGCACCCTATCATACATAAGATTCCACAAGATAGGACCTAGTACCGATCCTGTGGTACTCCGCCAGATATGTGGTACTGTCTTACCCCATCGTCGGAGTCTACTGGCCCACATGGCCCTGGTGGCGCGATCTATGGCGGATTTGATATGAGAGTTCCAGTTAAGCCGTTCGCCAAGGATGACACCAAGATATTTGACTTCACTGGAATAAGCTAATGTGGTGCCTTTTATGGTGATAGATCCCAGATTGACCAACCTTCTGTGAGTAAGAGGTACTAGAATGGTTTTGCCGGAGTTTTGCTGGGATCCCACAAAACTTTTTTCGTTTCAAAAAGTTTTATTAACTAAATAATATCCTCGTCAATGTTTCGAAAATGTTTCAAAAATGTTGCTTTGGTGCGGACACACCTTTAGACTTCCCTACGTTTTCAATATCCTGAAGGAATGCTAAATTGATACCAATACCCTTGGAACCGTAAGTGGTGAAGAAACGTTTTCTAAAATCTTCCAAACAACTTTCCTTTCTCATTTCGCTTTCGAAATTTCGAACTCTCCCAAATTTTCTCTTCCAGCAAACACAAACACTTCCAACTCATTTGGGTGGCACCTAAGAGCCTTCTTCTTCCCAAAAAAAAAAAACACCTTTTCCTTGGTGTCTCAACGTCTCAAAATCGTTTTTGACAAATCCCCATGTCTGCGTCTTAAGAAAATAAGAAAACAAAACCCCAACTTGTGCAAGTCGTTTCTAGATTTTCAATTATGTACATGTAGCCAGTGGTAAACCCCCCCCCCCCCCAGACGGACCATCCCAAATAAAGAAAACGAAAATAAAAGAATTTCAAAACCAAAACGACAGATACACCGACAAGATGCATTCTGAGGCGAGGCAGGCCAACAAAATAAAAGAACATAATTATTATTATTACGGTTCCATTGCGTTCTATTGCGTAAGTAGTGCGTTCCATTTAATTTCCTCGACTCTTTTTGAAAATTGTTTCCCCCGCCTTGCGCACTTGTACGCCCCCGGTGTGGGGCGCTTGTTAAACTTTAAAGCACTTTGGCTGCAGTTGCTTTGTAGTGTGTAGTGTGTGGTGTATCTGTGTATAATGGAAGACAAGATTCGGATGCAATTCCAGCATCTGGGGGCTTGGACAATGACCTTCTTTTCTTCTTCTTGGTCTTCGGTTGTGTTGTCTTGTGTCTTTCCGTTTGGTGGGTTAATCTTAGAATCGTAGGCATTCGGTCGGTCGCGTAATTGGCCCCCTGACTCGGAACCAGTCTTACGTAAAACGAAGGAAAACAAACGCGCATGTCGATCAGCAGCACGCACCGGAGTTGTCCGCTGTTGGACCTAATCCCGAAAGCGAATCATATTCTGGTGGAGACCAACTGCGGCACAGGTAGAAGATCTATTATATGGTGGACTCGACCAGACGATGGCCATGATTGATAGGAATCTTTCACGCGGTGAGCTTTTTTTTTTTTTTTTCTTCTCCACTGACAGAGAGAGCCACTCCATTCAGGTTCTGGCGATTGCATGACATGTGAGAGTGCGTCTAATGGTAGGCCGGCCGGGCAAGCCCAGCAGCCTAGAACCACTCACGAGTCATCAGATGTAGAAGCACCACACCACTGCCACGATGGACAATTTTAATTCCGATGAAGGAGAACCAGATTCTTCGTGGCCTGTCTTCCTTCCTTTGACTCTGGGAGGTGGTTTGGTGGTGCGGCGGTGCGGCGGTGCTTGGGCAGAGGCATTCCGTTCCGACTAAACACTCTAATGGATCTTCAGCACTTTGAGTGATTTATTTCACACGTTGATGGGACGGAACGTCTTTTTGACTTTTATTATACTTGTATGCATCTTCGTTCTTCTTCGTCTCCTTATGCATGATGTGGTTCCGCTTTTGTTGTTGGCGGGATGATGACGGGCATAGGAATTGGCGCGCAAGTATTCGTATTTCTCTTCTCTCCTTCTTTGTACTCGTGTTTGTTTTAATTAGTTGCGGTCTTCCGTCCTGAGGCAGTAGTGGAGCGGTATCCCTATGCATACGTGGGCGGCGGCGCGGCGGTGGCGTATAGATGACGATGAGTTGGGGAGAATCATAAATGCTTCCTACGCTTTTGCGGATTTTTTCGGGAAACGACTGATGGGGGGATCGGTTTTGTTCTCATAGGAGCGCTTGGCATCAGATGTCAGGGAATCGTACATCCTGTGCAATTGATGCCCTGGTGACGATGGAACAGCGAGAGGATGAAAACGACGACAACGACGACGACGACGATGATGATGATGGCGCGATGATGAAACAAATGACATTGCAAATTGATTTTACTTTAATTCATCGGTGGATGAGTTGGACTGGGTGTGCGACCGAAGATCTATTGAGGAAGTCAAGGATTGTGCAACGGGGAGGTTGTTTATGATTGGGTTTCCGGCTCGAGATATGGGATTTATGTAATTAATTAGTGCACTGTGGTGGGTGGGGATAATGAAATTGGGCGGCAGATAGTTCTGCACATTGCACGTGTTGTTGAAAGTGGAGATGTCTTGAGAGGTTATGCAAGAAGGTTGTAGATTTAATCTGAAAATAGCTTTCTTGGGGGAGTTCTGTATATAGGATGCTCTACCGTAAGAATAGTGCAATTGTTCGGGGAGGGAGTCGAAGCATTAGGCACTTAGAACAGACAGGATTCACTGTACAAGTACCTCAAAGAGGTAGCCAAACCTACAACAGACTTTTTGGAAGTTATTGGAAGTAGCATTTATGTAGTTACATTGCTATAGATACATACTCCCGACCGTGGTAGCTATACGTTGGAGTCACATAAGGCGGAAATGGTTTGAGAATTGCACGTTCAGGAATAAGACTGAAATCGATGCCAGTTTGATCAAGGATCATGGGATTGCCTGACACTAGTAGTCTCTTGGTCCATGTAGAGTTTCTATTTTAAACACACAATAGTACGCATAGATACTTGTGCTAAACCACTCTCTCTAATCCAGTTTCTCTAAGGAACCTGCGTGTAAGAGTTGACTCCAGAGCCTGTACTGACTGCAGTTGCTCCATTAAGTCTTCCTTAAGTCGACTGTGTCTCATGCAAGGCCCAGTACGTTGTATTTATCCCTGTAGAGAGGATCATTTTCACACAAAAGTCTTCGTATGGCCCCGTCTGGAGTACCTCTGCAATCAGTCCCACATCCTTGTCATGATCTGTAACAGCTCGATGGAGGAGCTCATTGGTAATAGCAACATGTTTCACTTATTCTGAAACTATTACGTATTCATGGTCTTGCAGGTTTAAAGCTCACTTAGTGATTAGCTCCCTCGTTGTGATCACCCAGTATCTTCTCCACGAAAAGATTATTGCAGAAGAAGAATGTATTAGAATTCCTGTAACTGTATACACATCTTGTTACAGCTTATACAGTTCGGAGTTGTATCTTCTAATCCATTTGGGTTCCTTTTGTCTTTTTGAACTCTGCTTACCATCCAGCACGTCCTTCTACAAACAGAAGCACAGGTTTCACAGGGTTTCTTCCAAGGTTTCCTACATGTATATGCTGTCAATCCATAGATTTGGTTCTGCCCTCATAGACTTTAAGGCATTGGAGTCGTGAACTCTTTGCCCAAATCGGGATTAAACATTTTCGGTGAGGTTTGAGCATAACGTGATCAGTTTTCTTGGCATTAATGGCATCATGTGGATGGGTAATGATACGACTCTCTCCCTACTTCCATCATCCGGTACACATATCTTTGTCCAGTCATACTCAGTTGACTTTGTTGTTCTCTGGTTCTTGGTTATCCAAATCTTTTGCAAAATATGGTTTTTCTTGTTCCACTACTCTCTTGAACTGGTGTCCATTTGGGGACTGTTGAATAGAGTACCGAATCGTAGTCATTTCCTACTACCCACAGTTCGAGACTGATCTTCACTATTTCCAAGAACACGGTTTTGAGAATTGAAACCAACATTCTACTCCTAGACTCTCTTGTAAGCCACTCTTCAATATCATGAAGGTAACACACGGCGTGAGCCCTCTTTTCTTTCCTCCAAACGTTCAGCAAAGCCTTCGAATATGTCGTCACAGTCACAGACTTATATACTTTGAGTCCGATAACAATGCTCTGTGGGCGGCACTGTAACTCGGGGGTCAAAATGTCTTGAAAAAGATTCCCAAGAAGGAAAATTCATCTTTGGATGTCCTTCCGTTCGTGTCAAGGATATAATATGCTGTGGGTGTATGGTTTTGATGCACCTGTTGTACCAAACTAAGTAACACATGTCGCCTGTTTTACAGAAAGGGACTCTGCCATACCGTAGATTCGGCTGGGAACAGGTCGTATCCCTGGGTGGTTTCGATTACTTGTTCTTGAATACTGAAAAGGTTTCATGCTTAGTTTTTCTGGATTGAAAATGGTCTCTGACTTAACTTTGTGGGTAGGAAGGTTACTGATAAACTGAACTACTCCTCAAGACCTCGAGCACCTGGCATGGTCAGAGTGCCAAGAACCCGCAAAATGAAAATTTTCTCAAAAATGTCTCTCACATGTAAGACGATACTCCCACATGCGTGGCGGCTCTTCTCGAATCCAAGTTCGATAACAAGTAGTACTGTTACAATCTAATCACCTCGATTCATCCCAAAGAAGATAGAACCACCCATCTCCAAACTAGATCCCCTTTCAAAAAGAAAAAAAAACCCCAACCTCTCTGGGTGACCAAATAACAAACCCGCTCCATAAAAATCATCCAAATGAGCTCGTCGAACAAATTTCGATTTTATTTCGATTGAATCGACGTAAAAATAAAATCTTTTAAATTTTTTTTATACATTTTTACATAACAAAACCCTATCTGACACCCATACGGACACAGGCTCTTATCGGATCACACGCACTGCCAGCGAGTGTATCTTCGAAGTTGATTCGGAAAAATTCCCTCTCGGCTATCGCTGAGTTCTTTGCATCTTTCTCTTCTCTTCGTTTCCGTGCGCGATCCAGAAAATTAAATCTGAAACCGAGATGAGGACTGTATGCAGACAGCTATAGCCACAGCCAAAGCCACAGCGGTACAAAAGCCAGATGAACGTTGCAGATGAGTAGCCAAACGATTTAGCACGGCGCCCATTTCAGGACTTAACACATGTTAATAAGCCACCGACACAGATTCTCGCCAGAGGAACACAAATCCCCGGCCAACAACAAATGGGCAACCGATCCGAAGTCGCATAAACGAAAGCGAAGAGCCGGACTCGAAATAATCCATTTACCAGTCTTTGGCACTTTGGGCTATCTGCGCGCCCCGCACGGAACTGGTTTCGTACTTTATATGGTGATGCTGCTGCTGCTGCTGCTTCTACTGCTCACACTTTGGATCATTTGGAGATTTTCACTTGTTTTGGAGTGCACAGGCCAGGCGGAGGAGACACAACGCACCGAGGAGTTGTCAGATTTGGAGCAGGTTCATTTGACTCTATCTAGTCTCCGGTTGTGGCTACTCCTAGTGTGAAAGATCATCGTGATGACGACCATGGTCATCATCGTGCCTCTGTCTATCATCGTGGTTGTTCGTGAGCCTGAGTCTGAGCCGGTTATGACCATGCACGCAGAACGGCCTGTCTTTTTGGTGCTGGACATTGAACCACTTTTAAGCCATTTTTAATGATGCACACTGCGAGGTGTGACTTTGCAGCAGGATCTAGTTGCAAGCCTGGCCTGAGTTGAGTGTAGATAAGGAAATTCTGAGGCTGGATGCTAATGGACATTTAAGTGATTCGTTTTTATACTTTTCGCGCTTTTGTTGTAGAATCCCGTGTGGGGAGGGAGAGTTGCCCGAGTTTGTGGGGGCTTGAGTTACAGCTGTCGCGATGGTGGGTGACGTTTATGGGCGGCTAAAAGCCTAATAAATGGAGAATTTTAAGCGCAGATTGGGGCGAAATTTATTGTTATGCAATGCTGACGTTTGTGGGTGAATGCGAGGTGACATCCGAAGGTGTTGGGATGTGTAAATCAGTAAAATTATGGAGAGAAAGGTTCGCGTACACTGCTTGGTGGAGCGAGTATCTTTTACGATGCACTGATGAACTCCATCAATTTTAAGTAACAGGTTTTTATGTCGATACTCAGTTGTATCTGTACGCGTGATATTACTTCAAAAGATGTCGACTTGCGGACTGTAAAACTCGATCAAGTATTCGAGATTATGTGTAAGTACCTAAAGATACTACAACGATTGAGGAAGCAAGTTTCGGAGTATCTTTATGGCTGGGGGAGATGAATATTCCTTGCGATATTCACTGAGGACTGCAATCCGGCTTGAATATAGGTAACGTAGGCTTGTACGCCTCACCTAAGGCGAGATCTCGTTATAGTGCGTTGTCCCTTCGAGTGTGATTCACAGACTCTACGAGTTGAAGCTCTATTCACTCTACATTCTCTAACCATTTCAAGTGACTAATGCTCAGTTCTGGAATAGTCCGTCGTGAAATCTCCTCCTCTAAGGCCACTTAACACAAATGGGACCGAATGTCCTGCTCCTGCTGAAGTGTTGTTCCAAATATTAGTACCAGAGCCAAGATTGACAAAGTCCCTTACTAACTTAAGGTTATACCTCTTCTGTCGTTCTGTCTAATTCGTGCTTCTTAGATACAAAGATCTGCTTGAATGTGCATCCTTGGTTCAGCAGTGCTGTGTCTGATCTCCGTAGACGTTCTCGAATAATAGACAAGAAACTGCTTGCTGATTCGACTTAAAGCCTCCTCATAGTAGTTCAGCTATCATGCAGCTAGCTCCTCGATCACAGATTCCCTTGACAGCCGTTATTTCATCGACACTTTCGTACGACCCTGCCTGAGCACAGTTGACTTCACTTCTATACAGATGAATAGAGCATCTCTATTCCCAGATCTTGACAATCCTGGTTTATATGGAGAGCATAATTCTGTCAGGAAGTGACTATAACATCCCTGGAATCTTGCTTTTTCACTTCAAAGGGCATTTTCGACTGCCGTCTATCTATTCTCAAGATGACTGAGCAGTTGGTGCCCATAGGATCTTGCTTAAATGGCAGACCTTGGGTATACCACGTGCTGCTGGAAAACTTAAAAAAACAATTCCCGGTGTTGGCTTAGTTTGACCGGTAGACCCATTCTGGGAGCTTCCGTTGAAATACTAGCAAACAGTGTGAGCCCACTCAGTTCTGACATATTTGTCAATATCGTAGGAGGTACACTAGTAGTTGAAAGATTGGGCTTCCGTCTTAGGCCCTCCCTCAGCCCGTCACCTGGTATAAAGCCTTTTTGAGGATATTCCCGATCTTGATGCAACACCGAGCATTCTTCATTGTCAGTCAATCTGCACAAATGAACTAGTATGTCAGGGATCTCATCGTCTGTATAGATACTGTCATATGGGACTTGAAATCGATAAGGTAGAAGGTATAGAGTTGGACGTCTTGATCTTGACTTCTCAGGGATCTGCTAAACTATGAAGATTTTATCGATTGTAGACTATTCTTATCTGAAACCACCAAGGTTTCAGAGGCTCACACAATGTGACAGATAGGTCGTGTACGCGATGTTGAGGATCTTCTGTAACACACGATCGAGTATATGATGCTGCGATTGTATTCATCAGCCATACACTCATCTAACCAATTCCTAAAATTAAGTTGGTGTATGCTCTCAACCAGCAGCTTCTCTGAATAGTCTCAACTTTGTTGGGCTTAACAACTTCTCCTTCTAGTCAGGCGATCGGAAATCCTGGGTATCATCGGGGCTTTGTACATATGTTATACCCGCAAGCCTTAAAATTCTACACGCCCAAGTCTAAGCCTGTCTTGAACTGTCTGAATTTTCTAAATCAATTGGTTTTGGTTTTGGAGCTCTAAATGTGAGAGTGGATTGGACATACTCTCCGAAAGGGTGACAGGTCCATAGCTAACCACGCGATGCAATGGAACCCGCTTACTCAGGATGGCATGATACGCGGCGCTCCTAGGAGTACGTGGCGCAGAACAGTTGAGAAGGAAGCACGGCAACTGGGAAACAGTTGGGGAGAACTAAAACACATTTACAGAAACCGCACACGATAGCGCGTAGGCATTGTCGAGGCCCTAGGACCCACAAGGGGATACAGGACTTAAGTAAGTAAGTAGGGTTACCATGGCCTGGTCCGTCATTCGTTTGTCTTATAAGTCCTAATAGTGCTTACTCCAACATAATATGACAGATATTGATAGACATGCTGACTTGTAGGCCAAGTCTAAACTTCTGCTTACACTTTTCCCGATGTCCGCAAGGGCGACCTAATAACTTAAAGAGGCTACCTAATGAAACCATGTCCACTTAGATATGTATAGTAAAGTACAATTCATTGTAGTTTAGCTAAGCCTCAAGAAATAGGCAAACATTTACTCAGAAGCCCTGAAAACTGAAGGGTATCCGTCAAGCTAGTCTTGCATCTATTGGAACATGTATAATTGAAGGTGGCCAAGGAAGTATTGTCAAGATTGGACTCAGCTTTAGGCCCGAATTAACACACTTGTATTATAATTGCCAACAAAGTACAAGTGGAGATTGACTCAGTGAGAGACTGCGTTTTTTTCGCGTTTTCTATGAGGATATGTGTACAGATTCTGTATCACTAGAGACGTTTCCTTCTTTGGCATTCTCACTGAAGTACTTAGGAACTATCCCATTGGAACTATGCTCTGTATAGGTACATGGAAGTATATGTACTAAGCTTCTGCTTAAAATTAACTGGCCTAAAACTGTTCAAAAATATTGGCTCTAGAGATCGGCCCTCATGGAATAATATGAGGTGCATGAACTGGTTCGAGGATTAATAAGACGTTAAGCTTCTTGCAACCACTTGGCTGAGGTCATCTTTCATGTTTTTTTCAACTACTGTATTGCCATGTTATCTACAAAATCTATAGCTTCAACATGTCAAGTATTCAATAATAAGGGACCAAGTATCCACTCCTGTGGAACTCCACCAATTAAATCATTCTTCGTGCCATCAGTGTACTACTACTTCATACTTTTTTTTTCCTTAAAATTGACCCAATATGATCTCAGTCTACGAAGTTGAAGGCAGTTAAGGGTCACTGATGTAAGTGCAAGGTCTAGATCTTTTACTGTAAACAGATGACATGATGGCCAAACTTTCCAAGAGCACAGACGACAATAAGTAAATGTGACTGATATGGTCTTCTGTGTAAACTAACTTTAAAAACAATCCTTTGTCCGTATGTTAATACCGGAAGATAAAACCCTTGTTAGACGTTGCAATTCGTATTCCACATAACCAAGCGAACACCGCCCACCAGCTAGCTAGTGGCCGGCCAACCTTGTTACAAACTCACCAACTTAAGTGCACACGTAAAGACTAATAGCATTCGTTTGTAGAATTAACCACATCGCTGCCTTCAACTGCCGCCCTACCCACCTCCTGAGCTCATTTGCTGAAATTTATTTACCCAACGCTTCCCACCGACGTTTAATCAGAAAAACTGATCAAGCCTCAAACGACGCGCATACACAATAGCAAGTGAACTGACCGTACGCACATTGATCCACCATCCAGCGCGTTTCGTCCAGGTTGCTTCTACTCCACTGTTAGGCCAAGCCCGGTAGTGGTCTATTTTAGAAGTCAACGCGCGCACGCGCACATCCATTGGAATCACAGAGAAGCTAAGTTTCAAATTCGAAATGTAGGCGTTAACCCGCTCTTTAAGGTGCATTATTTATACCCACCCTAAGATGGCCAAAGACTACATGCAGATACACACAGACACACACTCGTCGGACAGTATGAGATACTTTATCACTTGGAATGCATCTGGAGCACCTCGAGCGATTTTGATGCATAAAAACGGGAGCAACAGCAGCAGCCGCATTCGATTCATAGCCCTACAAGGTTCTCGGACCCTAATAAGTAAGGAAGCCTTATCAGAGGGCACAGCTCTTCATTTATTCGGATTCGAGTAACAAACAAACAAGATTACGCAGCCCGCACATCCTTCCTTTTACTCGTACTGCTGTACTATTTAACTAGATGCCTCATCATCCGGTTCCTCATCATCCTCATCATCGAGGCACTGGTGCCTACACACGTTCCACAATTGGATCTCCGTGTCGGGAAGGAACGCGAAAATCGTTGCGCAGCCTTATCAAAACGGCATATCGGGGCGTATAATTCTTGGAGTTTCGGATTCAGAGTATCTATGGTCGGGTTTGGGTGATCAATAATATTCGAATGTGCGGCGCAGAGTGACGTAAATTGGATCGGTCGAGTGCAACGGCACCACAGTGGTGGAGAGTCACCCTGCGTCTGAGTGTGCATCTGAATCTGTGCTCCGCTGGACCACAGCCACAGCCATGTGGAGGTGAAATGATGGAGCGGTTGTGGCTGTCGGATAAGCAAATGTTTGTTTGAAGGAGAACAGTGCTTCGTTGGAATGTATATTTTATTGTGGCCTGGCCAGTGCATGTGTGGGTTGATTTCCAAATGGGATATACATACTTGGTGAATTCTAATTAATGGAGGCCTGGAGGGTCAATGATCACCACTTGGTTTGGTATCGGTAGGGTGTGCTGGTTAGGGTAGTGGTGTGTAGTAGAGTCTAAGACTTGGATAAGAGGTGTAGGTTCTCTAAGTGGTCGGTAAACAGGGAGGATATGCTAGGACGGTATAGGGTAGGTTAGGGAGGTGAGACTGTACTAGCCTTCATCGAACTAAACTATACTCTCGATGACCAGATCATGTTTTTACTGTGAATTTTTCACATTTTTCCATCTAGTGGTAAGGATGCGTGTTGGACAAGCCGATGTAACGAAATTTAGGAGGATTTTGAAGCCTTCACACCTCAGAAAGTTGCCAATGAATTTCGTTGTTATAGGTATCAGTATGGAGGGCATATCTCTCACTATACGACTAGATATAGTGAATGCAAGAATTGCTGCTCCTGGTGAGGAAAGGTTCACACTCTACCTTGGAAAGACGTTACAAAGCCATACGTCACACAGATTAGTGTATACAACATTATTGTATACAGCACTTGGTACCATAGTAGAGCCATCGCGATCTCTAGGGGACCTTGATAGCAAGATACATGAACCAACTTGCCTACACACTATTTCTTTCTCTACAGAACTTGAATATGGTTCAAGGAACTGCCCTCGTCCAAATTACTAAAAAAGTATCGTCCAAGGTAAAGTACCTGTCTGCTCCAAGAAATAGCTTGACACTCACAGAGTAGATGAGTAGTATCCTTGCGACATAAAGACCATCACAATATCTACAAGTATTCGTGTTCGATAATCCTAAGCTTCCTAACCTAAACGCATGCTTTCTTAGAAGGCAATTGTCAGTGAGTGTCCTTATAGCTATTCTTACATTTCATCTACTAGGCTTGAAACCATATGCACTTCTAAGTTTGAACCTCTTAACGACTTATGTTTTCACTTTCACTACCGTCTACAGTGTCCGGTTCCCCAGTGTAATCTGACACGGTTCTGGGATTTAGTTACCTAGGACTCTAGCGCCTTTAGCACAGGCTAACTAGCAACTATTCGTTTCGGATAGTGACTCTATATCAAGTAGCTCCGTAGCTTTAAATGCAGCCTAAACCTCTGCGTGAAACAGACTGAATGTATACGAAATACTCAGGGCCACATGTAGGACTATATCATTCGAGTATGCATATGCCCGATTCCATGCCCTCGATCCGATTTCATTTTTGGTCAAAACTCCATCAATGATGTATCGAAGTCAAGTGTACTTCAAGGTTGTCATATGCGTTGTCAGGGAAGTTGCAAAATGATACCTTGAGAGTGGAGCTATGTCCCGCATTAAAAAACCCTCCGTTACTGAGTCGAAGTATCTGTCTGGAATTGCATTTGTAGATCCAGTTCTGGGAGGATAGCACGTAGACCACCAGGTAGGCTGTTCGTTGCAACCTGTCTCATGAACCATGGACATAGCCTTCTTTTGCAAATGAAGAGGCCATTGTGAGCCTTATGAACTCTTTTTAATTTTGTCTAGTTCTATGTCCCGCCAAAGACTGTCAGTTTAGGCTCGACATGAAGTCCACACCATTTACGTGTCATAAGCAGAACAGAGTCCATCATTCCATCTAGTGTGTCCAGGTATTTACCCTGAACTAATTGCCTGTTAGCCTACCATTTGGATTCAATGTCTATTTCTCTGTTCAAATGGCCAAGTCTCAGAGATGGCCTGGTATAGAAAGGCAGGTTTTCTCAGTACACCTTATACTATCATCCATCTCCTCCCTGCTAGGAATTTAGTGCGTTTCCATCCGCAGTCTCGACATATTTCACCACGATTCAGAGTTCAGGGCTTAGCCACGAATCATAGTCCAGCTTCTGGTCGTCTTAATGCCGTCTTCGCTGATCCCAGGCAGTCTACCTTGTGAACCCTTGTCTCGCTTTAAGATGATAGATTCTTCTCGAGCTCTTAAGCGCTATCATCGGCATAGCCGGAAGCCATTACTTTCCATTATTGTGCACTACTTCACTTCTAAGAGGCATACATGTAAGTACTCCGTTTGGGTAGTTTGGCGTTCTCTATATATCCTGACCACTCGATAGTATCGTTCTTGAAAAGGTTCCACCTATGTCTTCAGATACGCAGATGCTCTGCAGTTTTCGAGTTCCACTATGGGGGATGATTTTCATCGCTGCTCCGCCTGACAGGGCAGACCCTTGCAAACAAGTGTTGGAGCTTATGAAAGATCGATCTCTTCCGTAGAGCTAAGGATTTCTTCGGCTAAGAGATGTCCCCAGTACTGGGTTGAATCTTTCCAGTTATCACCATGGAAGTTTTAAAAAGAAGATATATTCGAACAGAAGCTCCCTTAGGAGCTTAGGGTCTTTTATTTTATGTTCTATAGATACTGTGGGCGCCGTGGCTCAGTGGTTAGTGCGTTGGACTATGGAGCAAAACGTTAGAGGTTCGAATCCCAGTCGGAACACCTAGAAGTTTTTTCACGGCCCCACCTCTCGCGAGCGTCTGACAAACATCCGAGAGTACAACTGTCCTGAGAAAGCTTCTCAAATAACAAACTGTCCTTCGGACACGGATGAAGTACCCATTTATTTCAAACACTGCAGCTTCACTTCCTTTGTTGATTGTTTGGGTGGCTTAGACCGGCCCTCAGTGATAATGGACTTAAACCAGAGGAAGGTCCATTATGCTGCCAATGTGTTAGGGAACCATCTGTTCCTTTGTATGAAAGAGCTAGTCTTATCCGTGTAGCCGGTCCTAAAATCGTTTAGATCATTGAATGGGTATTCGCCTAGTGCAGCCTTCCTGATGTTGTCGAGTGCATAGGAGGTTCCTCTTCCTTTTGGTTCATACAGCTTCTGAAGAGGTCGTTGTAGGGAATGGCCAATCTTTAAGCATGTCTTCCTATAACACAGTGACCGGTTAGGGTATTAACTATCTGGAAGAGGGTTCCTCTCTTGTTTGCTTCAAGTGACTACATTCCAGAATCAGGATCATTAATTCTCAGCAAATTATGTACAATGTCCTAGCATTTGATCGCCCGATTCAAACGTCGTTTAACGTTTATTTCTAATTACCAGGCACCTAATGAAATTCCACGAAAAGCTACAACTGTCCATCTCTTCCGGTTATCCGAAATTGCCTGCCAATCGAATGGACCCTAAACACTTTAATATCCGCGAACTTGTCTTACTTCGTCCGTCAGAAAGCCATCTTCTAATTGCAAAGCCATGGGCGCAATAAATTAGCCCGAACCTAAGAGGAAACATTTCGCATGCAAACGATCAATGGAAGTCGTAAATTCATACAAACATCCTTCGAGGAACATTCAAGCAGCGCTCACTCACCGAACATAGGTATCTACAAAGTCGCCATCACCATAAGGCCGGCCAAACATCATTATGTCGACTTTATTAAGTTTGGCCAGTCCATCATAAAAATATTGAATCAGCAGTTGTCCGCCGCACTGTCTTGACATTTTACGACACCACCACTGCGCACAGTTCGTCCTGTTCCTCTTCCTCTATGCAAATGATGGCCATCTCTCGCGCGAGACCAATTACGGGAAATAAAACCAAAAATCCAATTCATTGCGCGGTTGGACGAATAGTGTTCATAAATTTTTCTTCCTGCTCAGGGTGTACACGTACTCGGTACAAGGCAAAGGACGATGATGATGGCGACGCCATCAATTGATCAACATTATGATTCAGGACCGCCGTTCAGGGAGTAATCGCATGTGTAAGCAAAATTAATCGATATTTTGTTATATTTTGGCGCGCGGAACTCGAGTGATGTTACCCTTGGGGGACGTTGTAAATTGGTCAGTATCGGGGTACTTGCAGTGGCCCTTAGGTGTTCACCTCTCGCTCGGGCTTTGCGATGAAATTAATTAAAACGATGGACAAGATCTAAGGCACCGCAAATATGTCCGCCTGATGTATCGCTATTGAGCGGCGCAACGCAGGTATTTCACAACGGGACAGATACCGCCGTGGGGTAGACGGCGTTAATTACACGATACTGATGATGTTAATTAAGTGATTTCCACTAAGGTGGGAATGTGGGAAAGTTCAACGGCAAAAACAATTAGGTCCAGTGGAGGGGGGGAGGTGCTGCTCCGGAATTGCGATCACTTTTTTGGTGCGCCCGTCGAAAATGAAATAATAGATATCATTTTGGCTTATAATTGAAGTAGTTCATGAAGAGATCGTTTCGTAAAGCCGTCTGTCTGGTTTAAATGATGCGCGAAATTGCGCATAGGTTCCCACGAATCGGATGGCTCTTGAGAGGTTAAGTGTTCAGAGATTCATTAAACTAGTGAAAGGCAATTAAGGTACATGATTGGCGGACCGTAAGATGATGGGTCTCTTGTGTCAAGGCTTGAAGTGTTAAATTTTAAATGCGTACACCACTTCATTGAAAACGAGGCGACTGACTGAACAAAGTGTTCTACCAATTTTTTTAGAAAAGAAAGTAGGATACGAAGGGGTGAAAGGCTGGCATTTGATTGAAGGCTCTAGAGAAAGTGTTCACAGTGATCATGTGATAAATTCAGGAACCAACGAGGACTGTAGATACTCGTAGATACTTCTACCATGTGGTAATGTAATCTCTACATACTACATAGTTCACCACACTCAAAAAGACACAAACTACTTCAAAAATCCATTCCAGTGAAGAATACGATGAAGTACCGCAGGGTTCTGCGCTGGGTCCACTTCTATTAAATGTAATGTTTGCATGATATGCCAGTTGACCGGCAGCTGTGTCAAATGAAAACGCAACAAGTGGCAGCACTAAATCGCATTGCTAGTATGAGTTACGAAGGTATCCAAGCTCATCTTACCTCATGAAGGGAGATAGATGCCTTTGAAACTCTTAACGGTCTTATTCGTAAATATGCGAGGTAGCCTATGGAAAGGCTCGAGTTTACACAGATACCAATGTTTGCTGAAAACCCCATGGTCATGCTCGATGCTCGATATGGTAATTTAGTACTCTTTCGCTTCTAATATCTTTATCTTCTTTAGGCATGTGAAGTGCCACTATGATCGTATGTTGATGACAAGTGGATCAAGCGCCTATGCCATCTGGTGAGTACTATGGTAGTTCATGTGACTGTATCGTCTTGGAGGTGACAAAAGTGTGCCCACCTTCATTTAAAATGACAGATGACAGTACTTCTCAGATAAGTGCATGATTTGGACTCACTATGAGTTACATACAGCAAAGAGTACCAACAAACCTTCATCTAAAAATATAACCCACCCTGTCACATCCTTTCTTAATCAAAACAAGATTTAAATGAACTTCCCCCTCGCAGATACACATATTATTTAGTCACATTCGGTGTCTCACATCTCCCACTACAGACACTTCCCCATGTACTGCATATGTCACCACATTGCCGTACCAGCTACCGAAACTGTCATCACCGGACAGGTGTAGAACGTTACCATCTAGCCATACCAATGTATGCATTCCCATCTCCTGCGCATAAACATTGCGCAAATCTTTGCAATCTTCCATATGGCATCCATGAGATCGAAACGAGATCTCTCCACTCGGGTCAAATCCAAAGAGTCATTCAGAGACGACCCTCTTCAGTTCCAACTCTTTCCGTCCATGTCGTCATCGCATACAATATCACTGTCGAGAACGTGTGTAGGACATAAAAGATCCTCATTTTACCACTAATATCAGAATCTCCATGCGACTAATGCAACAATGATCTGTGTAGGCGTTCTTAGCCGCATATTCCGATCGTGTGGTACATTCATTTACAAGTGGAGTAACTAGTTCTTCCCTGGCCACCACGATCACATCCATCCTCTATACTTCTGGAGGCGCGCTCGCGCGCACAGAGATACTTTTTTTTGTATACCCCGCACACTGCAAGAGATCGTTTCGCGATGACACTTAATAAATGATCATAAATGGGCAGGCCGTGGCCGAGGCCGTGCGCTGCGTTGCGTTGTGCGCGAGTGGTCCCTCTAACTCCTAATAGAGATTTCATGGTGGAAATTGTGCATGGCTTTGCGAAATGAAAAATAAAAACCAGAAACAGCCAAGAGAAATGACAACAAATTAAGGAAAAATCTTGAGAAAACTGCACAGAATGGAGGGTTTCCCCTGTTGGCGTTGTTGAGGGTATTTTTATCGTAAGCTGATAATGCTATGTTGGAACTTAACCAAGCGAATTGTTGTGACATTCAAGCCGAGTTGTTTTATCAAAATAGCGAATAAATTTAACACATTTTAGCGATAGTAAGGCGTTAGATACGTGCATATATGTGACATTGCCGTGTATCTGGAGATACATTTATAAAGACGATAGATGGCGTCTTTTTTAAAGGACTTTTAAACATGACAATGAAACTGAGGGGAAATAGAATGGACTTGGATACAGAATGTCTTGAAACAGTGGCGATAATCCTGCCAGAATGAACACTAGGAGACATTTCCGTACCTCTTCTTCGAGGTTTGACCAGGTAGCTTAGGACGGTCGGGACATCTGTAAAAAAAAGAAGTAGTCAGTTAGAGTATTCCATGATCTTGAGCAGTTCCATGACTTGTCGATATGTGTTTCAAAATTGACAGTTGCCGACATTTGCAAAAGTTGTAGCATCCGATAGAGTGATACATTTTGGGCCTTGTCGATATTTCCACAACCTTTCTAGCTCCATCTCTTCAGATAGGACAAGTATCTGTACGTTCTCCGGGAACTTTCATGACAGAATGAGGACAAATTAAAACCCTATCTTTACTGCAGAGCCCTCTAGAAGCTGAATGTAGATTTAAAGGT
Source organism: Xylota segnis (assembly GCA_963583995.1). Classification (NCBI taxonomy): domain Eukaryota; kingdom Metazoa; phylum Arthropoda; class Insecta; order Diptera; family Syrphidae; genus Xylota; species Xylota segnis. The sequence goes on along the minus strand of OY757239.1, from coordinate 6,564,946 downwards.
CGGATCACCCTGAGGAATATTTCTAAAAAAGTTAGAGCTGGATGCTAGGATTAACATATTCTGTGTGACTCTTGGATTATGGTTCTCTAGAGCCTGACTGTGAAACTGGATGAATTCCTCTTCATCAAAAATGTATCCTCTTTCTGGTCCTCCCACGCTGATAGATGAAGGGAAACCTGTCCAGTACCATATTTATGACTGTCTTGTTGTAGTTATGGCAAAACCGACAGGCGATAAGATACCTAGAAGTTTCTGGTTAAACACAACACAGATAGTTGCCTCGCATCCATAGACTCAACCTAAAGACTCTTTGGAGACTCTAGGTCATCTGAGATTTGATGTCTTGTACTAGGCTTACATACAGTCATGTGAAAGAATGACTTTAGCCTTTGCCTTTCCGGAGTTAAAAGTTTCAAGCTTGGCTTGTTGCGGTATTTCTTCATAGAAAGGTCAGACTCTAAGGGTACTGGGATATGTATGTATTTGAGGAACCAAAATTGGTGATCAGCTAGTCAGAAAGATTCTGTATGCGCATAGAATGGACACGAACCTTTTGGTGGAATCTGAAATTTCGAATCATGATCGGGAGATATAAAGGCCTGGTATCGCAGACATTGGAGAACATAACGTCGAAAAATACGTGAGCAGTACGGAAGGAAGGACGGTCTTGCTTAGTCACAAAGGTTTGGAATCAATGCGACACATCGGTGTTCATCGTGCCTTGAGGCTGGAAGCAAGGATACAGAGTTAGTGGCAGTACTGAAGACACTTGTGCGATCACAAGAAGTGTACGGCCTTGTTTTGACAAGACTAGTAGGTAATAGGACCTACAGAGGTCTTCTGAGAGCCGATTTCGTCCTCGGTTTTGGACCCATCCATAGAAATTGACAGCGATTTGTGGTTCAAGACATCACGCTGTGTCAATTCAATCCAGATTTTGTAGCCCATATGGAAGTTGAGTTCGGTGGGTAGCTGGTGGGTGACCTGTGGCAGATGACTCGCATATTCTTACTAAATCACAAGGTGCCCCTGGATAGAACTGGCTTATTATAAAGTCCTGGAACCTTTAAGAGTTCTAGCGGACAAATTGTAAAATTCAACGTCAACCAGCAGCTGAGTCAACAGAAGAGATATCTTAATGATGAGAGATGAAGGAATTCTGTGTGAAAGACCAGTAAGTGTAAAGGTGACACCTTTCTTCAGACGCCAAAGGACCCTTCACATCAATTTGGCAAATACAAAATGTCAAAGATACACGGCATTGTGTGGAAAAGGGTACGAATACTCCGAATGAAGACCTCCACGTCCAGGGACAGTCTAAACAACTTGAACCTCTAAATTGTTATTTTTCGCAAAAACCACAACAATTTAGCAATCCACCCAGCAACCGACCTACGTATTTATTTAGCTGCACAAACCATAACCTAAGCCACTACCCAGCGTCTTCATTAAATGATTCATTAGCCATTGATTCCACTTTCCCGGAGAGAATACGCAAACGCATAAATCCAATGGAAATATGCAAGAAAAATAAATCATCCATCCTGGAGCAGGGCAACAATGAATGTTTACAAGAACTGTTTGTTTACACCAGGCTTCTTCCCATTTGAAGCGAGTTCGTGGCCTAAAATAACACGAGCGCCCGTCATAGAGTGTCTGTGCGCGCCCTGCTTCTTAATCCGTGTGCGTCTTTTCTTCTCCTAATTTGTCAAACTGCCGCTGCCTGTATGCGTGTGTACAGTAAAGAGTAACATTTCCATTTTAGCCACTTGATGATTGGCTTCAGTGTGCGGGACTTGCTACTTCCTTCTAGGTAGCACTAGCCAGCAGACACACATCAAGCAATCAGCGCACATAGAGCGAGCGCACCTACAGACACAAAATAAACAAAAGGTCATTCAAGGAAGAGGAGGCATCCGACATGAATGAGAATCTCAAGAGTAAACATCCTTAAATAGCTGCCACGTCGTCGTCGTAGTCGTAGTCGTCTTCGTCATCGTTGAGCATTGACTGAGAACGGCTAAGGGTTGAGGAGGATAAATCTGTTTTCGCAGCTTACCGCTGCACTCTGATGACCTTTTCCATAAGAGGCTTAGCCCGGGTAATCATAATGTTATTCCTTGGGATTTACGAGATGACATCAATTGTGTAGATGCCTATGTGTGTGTGCGCGCCTAAAACAACACCCATCCCTAATTGCATTCCCCAGGCGAGTGGGAATGCATGTCAAATAGCTCGGCTACCTAATCTAATCCAATGGATTTTGCTTTATTGGGCTCAGGGAGGATTCCTTAATTAACGTACGCAGCTAGGAGAGATAAGGCTGGCTAGATGCCTAGTACCGATACGCACTGCGCGAATTCCTTTCACTTTGTCTGGCTGTATGCGCGCGTAGAGAGTAAGAGTGAGTATACGTTTGTATCTAAGTCCTGCTCTCTAGAATTTTATCGCCAGAACTATCTGCACAGTGATATGGCGAACGATTAAGGAACAAGTGGACGTTGATTTATCCTTCAATTAATGAAATTTTTTTGGCGATTTTATGGCGGTGATAACGCCTTGAATGAAAGGTGATGAAGTGGGACTCCTTCACCTGTAGTACAGTCAAAATTCCTTTTGCCGGCGTGTTGTTGCGCTGCTGGTCCTTGATAAGGTGTTGTGTGGTGTGCGGGTTTCCTTTTTTTTTTTGGTTTCTCTGAAGAAAAAAATCGAATTCCTCGCATGGTTAACAGGGAGTTTTAATTATAGCCCAGAGTGCAGACGCGAAGTGGCAGATAAGGAGGAGCTGTTTATGTGCATTTCGAATTGGGGAATTTAGCAATTAAAAGGGAAATAAATTTTTAGTTGGCTCGGATGTGCTAAAAGTTTGAAATGAAAGAGAGATAAACGGCGAGATAGCTGACTTTGTTACAAGGATCGGCAAACAGTGGCCATTTGTTTTCCTGTGCAATGACAATGCACTGAAAAGGGGCTTGGAGGATCGGCCTTTCGGTGGAAATTTGTCGTCCTTTTCACTTATACTATGCATTGTATGGCGATAGACTTGGAAGGGATTCGTTCACTGGCCAAATTCGGTTTATTCGTGAGATTTTTGGCTTAAGCTTGGATTACGAATATAATTTTCATTCATTTTGGGGAGTCTGTGACCGCATAGGACGAGGTTGGATCAAATCTTAACAGTGCAGGGCTTTAGAACAGATTTGACTCTAGTCTTATCCCACTTTTGACACCTCTTGGCTCTTTATTCAAATGTAAGGCATTAGCCTGAACTTTGATAGTAACCCTGCCCTTTTAAGCCAGGCTTTTCGACTGGTTTTAGTCCATTTTTGTTCAAGGAACAGCTGTAACACGGCTCCGCACTCCTAAGGAACCACAAAGTCACGTTTTTGCAGTCGTTGGCTTATTTGAGTGTAAGTAAGCCTAGCTTATATTAACTTCAGGGCATCACACTAAATTACTAAGCCTACTGCTACTAGTAAGTAGAAAATGAATTGCCATTAAGCTTTACTTTAATACTTTTTACCATGTAACTTCAATCTTTATAATAAAGAACTACAAAGCTAGGCTTGTAGGCTTCTTTTCTGTAGGTCTGGCTTGCATCAATTTTTGACCGCCACACCATATGCTACTGAAACTATCTGAACCATGTTTTTATTTCAAATTCTAACTGAGAGCTGTTAAGCTCCTTTTTGTTCAACCTCTAGTTTTAGAAGCCTGGCTTAGAAGTCTTCTATTACTGTGTCCGCTTGTCAACTTGGTTTCGATTTTAGTTTCCACAAACCTAAAGTTTCACAAGGGAACTACATATCTGTTGGTTTTCGGTTTGTTTCTGGTTTTAATTTTCATTACTAAGCCCGACTTTCGACTTTCTGTCGAGTTGTAGCTAATGACTGTGTTTGCCGCAACTGATGGCTAGTGATCGCTGAACACTGAGGGTAATCTCTTTACAAGAAGATTAACAGTGTGTGTTCTATCTAGATCTCTACTTACTTTTTACTTTCGCTGATGCTACGATGCGTGATGCTCCTGGGCCTCAAGTAATATGCCACTCCAACCTGCTTGATCTCTTCATCTGCCATCTCCGATCTCGTACACCAAGTCGATGGATATCTCCTTCTACCTGGTAATCCCATCGAAGACCAGGCCTGCTTGGATGAAATGTCTATATTCACCCTCTCTATATGACTCAGCTATTCTTACCGTCTATTGTTGATGACAGGGCTCAACTCCAACGATATTTCGGTGATAGCTTGGTACATCCACCAGGTCATCCCTAGCGTGTTTACTGTGCTACTCTTATCTTGGAGGTGGCTGACTTTAGGGCATCCTCTTTTCTGCTAAAGCATCTTTGCATCTCCCTGCTTCACTCGTTTGGTATTCCTTTTTCCCCTTCTGTTGAGCAAGCATTTCTTAGCCTTCCTTCTTACTTCTGGTGCTACAACTCGGTTTTTGATTTGTTTGCCTGAGCTCATTCGTAGTCGAATCATTAGGTTCTCGAATCCAGCTTTTCTAATGGTTTGATGCCATACGTCTTCCGGATTCATGTTGGGAGTCCTGGAATTTCTTGCAAGAGGGGTATACGACAGGTATAGACTGTAGCGGTCTCTGATGACATAGTTGTTGATGGCCTACGGTCGCCGATATATGTTCGTAAACGCAATTTGGCATTAACTAGGTAGTAGTCCGAGTTTACATATATTAGCTGCGAGGAAGGTACGTACATTAATCTTTGCATTGAGAACTAGTTCGTCCAAGTTTGAGCCTGCATTGGCTTGGTTACGAGTTGAATGGTTGGGTACTGGTGTCTTCGTGAGAACTGAAAAGGAGATTCATAGAATGACATCTTCAGACATCTTCCGGGATGTTTGCTTAATGAGTGCTGTAAATTGAATCCTAAGCCAGGAATTTTTTAATAATTCGCTAAAATTGGAAAGAAATTCATTTGTTGCCAAAAATAGAGGAAATCATCCCTCTTTGTTGTTCTTAAAACTCCCTTCCGATGGTCGCTGTTTAAGTCATTCCTAAGATATCGAAATCTACATGTATTTTCGCACATTTTTCCAAAAGACTATCACTAACCTGATTAGGTTAGAGTGAATCTCTGAACAGGTGTATAGACACCTAACCCTGGGAGGCTAGTGGAGTCTAGTGAGTCCAGTTTACTTTCGACTACTCCTAGATGGAGAAGTCTTTTTTGAGACACACCAAAACACGTACATACGAGATGAAGAATGACATGACAGTCAGCCTTACGTTGAATACTCAATAAGACCACCGATAGTGTGGCTGATCTTTCATCGCTTCAACAGAACCAACACGGCACTCCGTTTCAGATCAAGCCTAGGCCAGATCTGTCATGAAATGTAGCAAGTACACTGTAAGATTTTCCCACCTGCAGTTAGTCTTCCTGAAACCATCTAGCTTTACTAACAGTTTACATGCAGCGAGTGTACTACGCAGGTTCCGCCATTTCGGCAAGATCCTGTAGGTCGTACCCAATCTGGCGAGCGTCTATGTCTTGCAATTTTCTGCAATATTTCTGTGAACTTGCACCTAGCATAAGTGAATGATGAACTGCTCAGTCACCTCCAGAAGATACAGCTACCTGTCACCCAAACCAGTCTCTGAAGTAAAAGATTTCGATTCCACTATTTGATTCCCGCTTGACCCCTGCACAAACATTGCATTACATTTAACCCCGGACAAGGCTTCCCAAATCGTCAAGATCTTCGCCTGTTCAATGAGCAATTCATGATACTCAATCAAACTAAAAGATTCAAAACTCTTCCTTTTAACGCGTATCTATCGTGTCGTTAAGGTGAACTAGATAACTATCCACTATGTATCCCTTTACTTACACCAAACAGCAATGAAACAAAGGCCATCGAATCCTTCTTTGATAAACCAAACGTTACTACTTCTCCAGAATCATAATTAATGATTCTACTTGCACCTCCTTTCACACTCTGCCAAATCATTATGAACCGATCGTCAGAAGAACAAAAGGATTCGACTTGTTCCCGCATGGATTCCCGATAAACACAAAAAGTACCCTCCCAGAGGGGCTGCCGTATTCCCAGTCCAACCAACCCTACAAGATCACATTACAAATGACCCCAAGATGAATGATTTACAGGCTAGCATTCGGATTGCATCTTTTAATCACAATGGTTATCCCACGAATCCTTACATAAAACTCCTCCATATCCCACTGAGTGCTCGAACTGTGAGAAGTTAATTTTTCATTTTGTTTCCTTTTATTCCCTCCACATACCCAACCAATTATGGCACACATCCCGTGCGCTAACGATCTTCGTGACGTGGTGAGAGCGGCTGAGTGCCCTCTTGTATATGTGAAAACCGTGAAATTATCATTAAAAAAAAAATCAAACGAAATCAGAGCCCTGGGTGTCATAAATCATTCATCTCAGGTGGATCAAAGGTAAGCCATCCCCGAAAAGCGAAAAGAACGGATAGGGATGGGATACTTGACACGTGCATCGGCCTCCTTTGCAACTAACACCCATTGGGCTGGTAATTAGCACTCAATTTGAGAATTTTGTTTGCCTTGCCGATGGTCGATGGTCGATGGGCGATGGACGCATCCTGGTGGAATTGGAAATATTATTATTGCCGACGGTTTGACAAGTAAACGACGTCTAATGACAGCCATCAGGCATGGCGGGGGTCAGCCTTCTCGTTTTGTGTACTTTGCGGCCAACAAGGATAGTGGCGTGACTTGAGACTGGTGGATATGTCCAGCCGTTAAGCCAAACATGACTCACGAAGGCAAACTGTGTTGCTACTGAAATTGTTGCTAATTTGTTGCAATCAGTTTAATTGTTTATTGGAAATCTTTTCTTCTGCTTCTGTACACATATGTGCTGTTCAGGACTAACTTATGGATTTCCGGTGCATGATTGAATTCTCGAGGTATTCTACGACTAATGCTGGAAGTCTGATTTTCAGAAGAGACCTTGAATTTTGCTCCTAACACGCTGATGCATCTTCAAGGAGTCTTCACATATCTATGATTGAAATGGATGGAAATATTTTGACTGTAATTGACGTAACCATGAAGTAGTTTTAGTTATTTTCTCAGCTGCCCTGTACCTCTTCGACAAGCTTACTTTCTTGCATTATTACTTGGTCACCTTCCATATAATCATATTCAGACATTCCTTACCTATTCTCGTACATCCTTAGCTCAAGGATTGATCATTTAACGAAATAGACTTGACTTTCAGTTCCATCGTTTACCAGTATTTGTATGTAGTTCTTTCAAAGACCTATGGGTATCTACAGAAGTACTATCTGGACATGTAGCCAAGCTGGGTTGCATGCCATGTTAATGAGTTATTCAGCCTTTTGATTTGAATTCAGCTGAGTTGAGGGACATAAGGAATGACTCCACCAAAGCTCCTGAACTATCAGGGAGCATCTCTGTTCAGCAGTGATTAATGAGAAGTTCTAGAATCTAATTCAAATCCCTCACTGGTCCCTCCACCATAAATGTCCTGTGAAGGCATTAAGAACCGTTTTTCCTTTCCATTTGTTCAAACATATGACACACAATACAAATTGGCATGAGAAGTAGCTTAATATGGATGTTTTCGTGCTTTGTTCAATAACATGGGTCCTAGCATCGACCCCTGTGGATCGCTTTCTGATATATGATATCTCTGAACGATGATCGCTGAACTCTGTAATCATTGTCTAACAGCTGCAGTGTTCCTCTGTCATTAGTCAGACTAGGCGTACTGTGTCTCACAGTAAAATACCATAGAGTAGATGCTGGTGAGAGATTTTCTGTTAAAAATGGTTGAAAGCACCAAGAAGGAGCTCCAGGACTTATACACTGATAGTTCCGAAATGGAAAACAACGCACGGGCTAGGTTATACTGAGACACCCTAAGAGAGATATAGAAAACGATTGTAGGATATTCTCTCTAGACACAGGCATCCTTTTCATCCTAGTCGTTCAATGGACTTTCAAGTGTTAGCCTTAGTTCCTCATTAGTTCAGCGATTCCTTGTGATTTTTCTTCCGCCACAAGTACTGCGTGACGCCGTGACACCGCACCTTCCAGGAACGCGCCACTCAACTCTCCCAACTCCCATTGTCGAGATAAATGCGTTTATTTCCTCCCTGGTACCCTGGTTCACCAGTAGGGATTACAAGCAATGGTCCAGTTGACCGCTGCTGTTACAACACCCAACCCACGCACGAATCAATCACGCGTGACACTTGATAGCCCGGATGCATTAAGCGCGTGTGAGAAGCTCCAAAGGTACTCCTATCCAAACACCCATTCTGCCGTTCTGACGCTCTACATCCAATCCCCTAATCATGCATCATGGCTATCGCGTCGCCTGCATGCCGAATGTTCGCGTTCACCGCACGATAAGTGCTTTTCGGTGATAAATAACAAAAATTTAATAATTCTTCTAAGTGCTTTTGGACATTGAACAACCATGTCCGGATGAACATTTAGATACAAGTTCGGTTGACAAAAACAAAACACCCGAAGATCGCAACCACTCGGAGGGTGTAACAATTATCTGGTCGTGTCCATACACATGGGAGTGGAGGTGCGGATGCACTGACTGAAACCTCCATCGAGGACAAGTAACATAAATGGTTATTGCATTCTGATGTCAGATACTTTTTTTTTTTGACAAAATTGAATGTTTATCTCAAGCACGAGTTGGGCTTGTTGTAATCGAAATGCATTCAGCCTCTCAAGCTGATAACGGAGGTGAAGCCACTTTCGGAGGTGCTATCTGGTTGACCTACAAACGCTACACTTGTTGTGCCCATGAGTTGGGAGAGAACATACAAAAAAAAAAAACACCAAAACCATCAATTTCTGTTTAAAAAGTCCCCCCACTCGTTAGCCCCATAGTAGGTAATTACAGTGCTGCATTTAGAAGCCAGGCTAACATTAAAATTGGTCAATGAATTATGAAAATTGTGGATAAACTTGCGCTTGGCTTGTTGATTACAGGGCTGGTGCGAGTCTAATAAATTTTGAATTATAAATAACTGGTAAAAAGAGAACGTGATTTGGCCAGAAGGATGTCTATTTCTGGCCCCCGAGGGAACTAGATCTTTGTGGCTGAATGCATAATTACAGGTTTGGGAGATTTTCAATTAAAACTTACTTGACTTTATCTATTGAGTAAATGACTCAGTCAAGGCTAACAATCATGACTACTCTTTACTAACTGCAACCTTTATACCAAGGTCTGTCTTTGGTGGACAATCCCTTAGTGCTTGCGGATTCCTCTGAATGGATCCGCAAATTTTTTTAACTTCTTAAGCGCCAAGGATACTTTCACTACTTCGATTACCTGCTTCTCCTATTTCTCCTGCCTTTTTACGACCTCGTCGTTCTTAGTACTTGGCGCAACCGTTCGATGGAACCCAGGGCCTAGCTTCTCACAACCATTGGAATGGAAGGGGCCTACTGTTTAATGCTGTGTCCGAAGGGCAATTTGTTATTTGAAAAGCTTTCTCAGGACAGTTGTACTCTCGGATGTTTGTCAGACGCTCGCGAGAGGTAGGGCCGTGAAAAACTTTTAGATGTTGGCCCCATAGTCCAACGCACTAACCACTGAGCCACGGCGCCCACCCTCGTCGTTCTTAAAAGACTCTAAACCTCGATATTCGTTCACAAATCCTTCATATCCCCGCTTCATCCATAGGCAGGATATCGGTATGAATACATTTTTCATCATGAATGACAAGTCAAAGGATTCATATTCAATTTCACAAGGAACTCCCCATCCACTCTATTCTTAGACGACATTGCCATCAGCTGGACTGAAACCAGAGTGATTTTCGTAGCAGAGATGTCCAAAAATTGAAGAAATCAGCAAGCCCCTCTAGTCGTTCTCTGGTAGGTGGATACGCTCATCACACTCAGGTCCTTATGCAACCATTTTGATACCAAGTCCTAAACTGTGCTTGTTCCTAGTTACTTCCTTACTGCTCGTTGATGTACAAGATCTTCAACCATCGTGATGTCCTCAGAAACATCAAATTGTTCTTGTAGGCCCCGGTTCCATCCTTGTGACCAAAGACCTTCTGTCTGTGACTCTCAACTAAAATGGTGATATCATCTCTTGCTATTGCCATACTGGTCACTGTAACTTCCAGGACCTTTACTGGAAAGACACTGCTAAACTCAGGGAGTGTGATAGAGCTGTGTTTGTATCTCTACATGTATATCTGTGTTGGTTCCTACGTTTCCCAAATTACTCTAGTAGTCGTGATTTACGTCTTTCCCTGCGAGAACTCAAGACAGTCTTGACAGAAAAACTCTTGCTCGCTGGTTGCACCTATACATGCTACCCTCTGTATTTTAGTTTATATTACTGCTCTCCTGAATTCTTCTTGCATGGTCCTCATAGGCATATGAGATGCTATTGTAAAAGACTCAGAGACTCATTTGTGTGAAGAATAAAGAGTATTTGACTCACGTTGGAACCCAGCGGGACTCCATATTGTAGAGTATCCTTAATTCTTACGGAAAAGTCGTATAAGTGAGGTAATAATAGAGGTCTCTGCAATGAGTTTTGTGAAATTCTAGACTATATTCTGCGATCTTGTGTGGCACTGGCTTACAAAAGACTCAAAGAAATACTGGAACAAGTACCATATTACCAGATGAGGAAATACCGGCATTCGAGTCAATGGTTTAGAGAGAGTGCTCTAGGACAGAGTAGTTCGTATACATAACAAAGTTTAGTATGTTCAAGACCTGAACCGGATTCCATGTCAAGATTTAGTCGTTGTAGCCTTTTTTAAGGACTTTTTATAATTTCAGTGACTAGAGAAAGGGTGATAGTATGTTGAATCCTTAATTATCAGCTATTAGTCGAAAGTAATATACTTCGGAGACCACCTTAGCTATAAGATTACAGGTTACCGCCTTATTATCAGTGGGATATACTTCCGTTTCTTATTCCCTGAAGACAAAGTCTGTCTAGTCAGAATCCGAATTCAAAAGACATACCTATGCTTCTATCCAACACTCCTCTCTTTAGATTTTTGAGTGAAATTGTCTTGTCCAAGGACCAAGTTTGTATCATACATCGGGTAATGGCAAGACGGTCATCTCAAGAAGTTCGTAGAATTAATCTTTTGCTCTATTGTCGTTCTCCCCTGTTGAGGTTTGGGCACAAATTAAGTTGATGTGGAGAAAGTTTGCGTCCTGCCTCAGTAGTTAGTGCGTCTGACTACCTAATAGAAGTTCGAGGTTCAATTTCCTGTTAACATCAAAATTTTGTTTTGGTTTTTCGTGCTCCAACCATTTGTAAGCATCTGACAAACATCCGAGAGTTTATATAAAAGGTTTCATCATATCATGGGAAATTCAGAATCTTTCTACTCTCACATGGCCTACCATGGCCAACTACATATGGAACCTACTTTCGATACATGCCATACAACCACGGGTCTAGTGGTCTATAAAACAGAGATTTCGTTAAAAGCTTACACTTATCTGCTTCCACTTAATTACCGACTAATTGCCTCCAGTCTCAAGGACAACACTCTCACAGCTCCATCGATAAGACGTCTCCATAAAATCAAAAAAAAAAAAAATAAAATTAATTAGTTCGCCCTTCAGCCTTTCATTGTAACCTAAGGACCCGCATTACCTGTTAAAGTATGACCAATCCCGCCAAACCACTAAATAACCGAATACCACTGAGCAATTATTAATGGCAAATCGATTGGGAATGTTCCATCTATCTCGTAGATAAGACAAGCGGATATATCTGGAATTCCGATTGTCCAAGTGCAGCAGTGGCGGTTGCGTCAAATCCCAGCCCACCCCCTTTTCGGCCGAGGATCGCCGATGCACAAAGCGCGTCACCGTCCCCCTAATTAAACCCGCAAAACTTAAGATGCACACGGCACATTCCTCCTGCGCGCCGGCAGACCAGAAGTCCGGAGCACCGGCAAAGGAAACAATGGGTCATATAATTAAGTCCTTGTAATTATTATATTAAAACAACTTTGTGGATGTACCACGTCGATGTTTGGTTTATTTCACTTCAAGTCTGTCCATTGTCCTCGTTGGACTTCTGTGGCTACTGCCTTGTATGTGCGACGCTTGAGCGCTTCTCTTTTGTGGTCAGTCGAACATTAAATCGCATCTTCGACGTGGGCATCTCTGCCGTGGTTCCATGGTGCGCAGCAGCGACGTGGCCGACGACGACGGTCGTGGTGATGATGTTGATGATGATGACGACGGTGAATCTCTGCGCGCCCTGAATCTCGGCAGATTATCTTGGATGACTTAAGGATATTTATTGAACGTTTAATCAGCAAAAATCGAACATTAATCGAGCGCACAATGTGTGCCTGTGTGCGTTCAGGAATTATATGCGATATTTATTGGCATACCGCGGGAGCCATCAGCATTAGTGGTGTGGTAACAACAACAACAAACAAAAAAAAATGAAAAGAGAACTTCGCATCTGGAGCTACCGGGGGAGGACCACTTCCCGGAGTTGTTATGTCCGCGGTAATTAATTGTTCCCTTTTGAACGGGTTTCGGCGTTTTTTTTTTGTTTGTCTTTCTCTCATTTCATGGGATCAGCGGGACAGGCAGCCGGAATTTCGTAAAATCACATGTGTCGCCGACTTTGTCCGAGAACGGATGCAAGTAGTATGTGACAGTCGAAGGGACAACAAACGCTTTGTCCTTTTTTTAGTTCTTGCAGAGGAGTGTGTTGTTGTTATGGATCAGTGGAGAGTGCTTTGCGTTTCATATTCGGTTTCTGTCCAAACACTTCAAAATAATTTGTCATTTAATCGTTTTCAGCGCTGGCGGACAATTATTCCCACAAACACGGCTTCTGGACAGGACATCGCTTGTGAAGGGAATCAAATGACAATAGGCAGATGACAGCGAAAGTTGTGACAAAACACACACCGGGAGGCTGTAGTGTTTGTTCAATAAACGCATCAGTCTAGGATGGGCATGGACTAAATATAGCCATGGCATCTCTCAACAGTCCTCCTTCCAACCTGATTATGACCTTTACCCCCTAAGGAGGAAGCCAAATCTGCATGACAGTTTTTGTTTAAGAAGTTTTTTTCATGACAGTTATACTCTGGGATGTTTGTCAGATGTTCGCGAGAGGTGCGATCGTGAACAGTAAAAATAAGTGATGGCATGCACCGACATTGATTTAGAACTTCGATTAGACAAGCCAGGCTTATGGAAACTTAAGCACTGAGAAAGAGTTTGATAGTAAATGTGTTTTAGCCTCAAGTAATTCAGCAAAGTCATGTTAATATTTAACAAAGACTAACTTGAGAGAGTGAAACCAGTTCAAGAACTCTACGAACTTTGATAGTAGATCGATAGACCTTCAGACAGAACTAAGCTTATGCTTGGACGGCTGCCATCAAAAGGTACCCCAAGGTATGAAAAGTGAAAATTTGTAGTGAAAAATTCACTCATAGAGTGAGCACTCTGCTGGAGGTTCTTGCTTCACGAATCAGTCCAAAGCCATCAAGTCAGCTTGCCTTATTTAGTACATTAATCGGGTAATTATTTCGAGGGGCATCTCAGTTAGATACACATAATGGGCTCATTTGACAGTTTTGGAAAACTTAACTATCTCAATGATTTAGGTCGAAGTTCCGACATGACTTCCTCTAAGTTGTCAAAGAAATACTTTTCCAGCTGTTTAAGTGTTCTCTGAGCTATGCAATGGTATTCACAGAGTAGATGTGTGATGTCCTCCGAGACGTGAAGGTTACTTCAGCATCTGTATGAATCCGTATTTGAGAATTCTAGTCTCAAGGCATTTCTCCTCAGAAGGTAATGGATAGGGGGAATCCCCACCATTTTTCCTATCCGTGACCTACTAAGTTTCAAAATGTCCCCAGATTTCCTGCGATTTCATATATGTAGGCCACAAGGCCTTAGATACTCTATTCCCTCCTAAGTTTGACGATTTCAGGTCAGCCATGTTAATGAACCTCTCTAGAATGATCTTCTTAGCCACACAGATCGGTGGTTATACTCATCTAACTGGGTTGCTTTGTGGAAGCTCTGATCCTCTATTGGCCTGTCGTTCAACACAATATTTCTGTGTAAAGGTATTGCTTGCATAATGGCCTAAACATTGCGCAACGACTCTTGACTATTTCCTATTTAATGATGCTGGACTCCAATGCGTTAAGTTCAGCCTGTAGATAGGGCTATTCATGTCAGGTATTGATCCTATCTCTAGTAATATGCAGCTTTACACACAACTAAGCCCTCTAGCTACAGTACTGAGCTAAAGCGGTCTATTACTCGCCTGAAGACTGGTCTTTATTTGAAACCAGGGGTCGTTTATCATGTTCTCAGTAATTTTGTAAAAGGTTCTACATTTGCACCTACTAACGACTTTTTCGTTTCTTTTCAGATACACATTCCAGGACATCGTTCCTCCAGAACGTAAACCGGATAAGAAGTAAGTGATCTTGATGTAACGTTGTACCCAAAAACGCAAGCTTTGTGTTTATAAACACCTTCCTTGATTCGAATCTGTTTCTTGTCAAAACACCGACTCCTACAGATCTTGTTGGTTCTCCTCCTACTTTTCCTTTAAGCTCCTTCGTAGTTTCGTAGACTACGTTCTGCAGTGGGTATTCTGGGCAGTGATCCATTCTATTTAGGACTGAAAACTGAAGATAAAGTCTTACACAGATTAGTCCGTTGTCAGTTATCCGAAAGGCTGGCTTAGCATAATGGATCTTCTCTGGCCCAAGTCTATTCTAGCATGAACGGAGGGTAGCCACCTTACCTAGCAAAGACAAGTTTGAACATACATGAAGGCCGTCTTAGAATTGACCAGAATTTGCAATTTATAGCTCAGCCAGCCTGCCTGTTGGTTCATTGTTTTCAGTTATAAACATAAAATGCAAAACTTTGACACTACAGGTCCATACGGAACCTGGACTTAGGGCTACTTACAAACAAATGGAAGGGACCTACTATCCAGTGCCAAGTCCGATACTCATTTTGAAAAACCTTTCCAGAGCAGTCTTCCTCTTGAGTGTTTTTTCTGACGATCCCGAGAGATGGGTCTATAAATAAACTTTTGGCGATATCTGAGATTTAAACCTCAAACGCCCTGAGGTTCTGAGTCACGGTTTGGGCAGTGTTTTTCCCTAATATACTCATTTTTGAACATCATGCTCAGTTTTTGAACATCAGCCTTACAGTGTTCTGAAGTTATTTCACGGCTTGTCTCCCTCTAAGTAGTTCGCAGTACCACTGTCTTAATATTCGTAATTATGGAACGTATCTCATCTACTACATCAGTCAGATCAATCAGAATCAATTGCGATACCTATTCGCTCTACTTAGGCTCTAAGCCACCTAAAAGTCTCAATTAAACTGCGTAGCCAAACTGGGGAGTACCTTATAGCTTTGAGTGAAATGGTTAGTTCGGTTTGCTAAGACAGACTTAGTTGAATACTCCAGCAAGAGACTCATTTAAATTCCACGAAGCTAAAGTTAGTTTGTCTACTTATCAGCAGGTGCCATTGTCCCCTTTTTTTCGAGTGAAGCCTCTTTCTACTAAGGACAGGAGAAGGGTCTAAATGTTTTACTAAACAATGTCTGGATTACCTAGCGGCGAAGTTCACTATATCTGTGTCCGGCATTTCCGATGTGGTACCACTGTTGGGATGGAATTTTCTTTGCATTATCAGCATAGGCACAAACCTAAATTTATAGTTTAGCACGGCCTTAAACCTATGGTCGATAGGATAGGATAAATAACTTTTCTACCCAATGTTTGACGTGGTAGACTTGGCTGACTGAGGTGATTCTGTACGATCCTCATTAGAGTTTCGCAGGAGTTCCGCAGTTCTGTGAACTCAGTCCTACAGCTTTTACAATGAATCAGCTTCCTCCAAAGTCCTTGAAATAGTATTTACTGAGGACCGGCTTTCTGAATTTAAAAGGGCTTAATCACTCACGTACTTAAAACTCATTTATTTCGGTTAGTGAGCTTAGTTAGCAGAAGTATGTACACCCTTCTCTAGTTTTCATTGAGACTACTGATCACAATTTCATCCGGCATCTTGTTACCGTCGATGTCCCTATATCATGAGTCCTATCGGAGTGGATTGCGATTTGTTTGGTCCTTGTCGGACTGCGTCATAATTTCATTTTAAAAATTGCTGCAACCAGAATTAAAAGAAAAGGTTACAGCGCTGCTCCTTGCGGTTTGCCAAGGACGATGTTTGGATACCAATCATACATATTTGCATCCTTTGCAAGAGTGGGGCAATGTGGCATCATAAGACTGAACCAGACATCTGGCGTATGATTGTATTACCATATTCTAAGTGCGGAATCACTGTATGTTATACTTCCTCTCTGATTGATCTACAGAAGATGGGCATGATAGGACTGAAACTTACACTTTGTATCGCGATCGCAGGCAGAAACCCTTTGAGCCAGTTATACGTAGATGGGGCTCCTTGCCGCACAGACTGGCCAGCATATAGCACCGAAGGGAGGTAGAGTTTAGGAATCAGGGGCTAAAACTTTGAAGGCATACCAAATAGGACAGGACTACACTAAGACGTATCTATAGACTGGACGTCAAACGAAATAGTAGAACTTTGTCGAACGAGGACTAGGCTCAATCGTGTCATGCAGCTCCGTGTGATTATATTCTGCACGGACGCCCACGTATGCCCTACATCTCTCGCTGAAACTTACGCCAACAGAGCTACCCACACCCTATGAAACAAAACACAGCAAATTACTGCACACAACACCTTTCGTGGAGCACTTTGCGTCCATTCTACGTCGTTTAATCCGAAAACGAAAATTTTCAATCGCTTTCATGGCATGATCGCGTCGCAAACTTACTTTTTGTTTGTCCTTTTTGTCTTCCTCAGTACAAAGGACAAAATTTACGTACATCTGCAAGAGTTGTGGTCGTCCACCGGCATCGCGTACTATTTCCAGAGCAATCTCCCTTTACGGCTTTGTCCTTTTTTTTTTGTTGTTGTAAGATTGAGTTGTCCTACCCAGCACTTTGGGTTCGGTACGAGGAACGACCACCACCATCAAACAGCGAACAGAAGCACCATCATTGTCGTCGTCATCGCTGCATTAAATTCCACCAACGATGACATCGATGTCAACAAATTTCTCAAGTTTCACAAAAGGACGAAAATAAAGCGCAGAAATACTGTGGCGACATCATTATTATTATCATCGTCTCGAGTTGTCCTTATGGGTATTTTTTGTTGTTGTTGTACCTACAACACAAAGCGAGCAACAAGAGCAGGTACCAACACCGACGGCGCACAGACGGGACGACAGGGGCAGACCCCTGTCCTTTTTGCCATCTTGAGTGCGTTATGTTTTTGCATCTAATGAGGGTCCTCCTACGGGCTTTAATAAATCGCTTGTGGGAGAAACGATTTTTCTTTCTGGTCGTCTTGTGCATCGTGTGCATTAAATTGCATATCGGTGAGATACTTGATTGAGGATGTCCCTGATTTTCTACGGTGTCCTTTATTTGTGGTCATGGAATTTTAAATTGACCGTAAAAATGCACAAGCAATGGAAAAATTAATTATTGCTCGATAGAAGGAGGATGTCGTTGGTTTTTGTTTTTGTTTTCCTTAATCGACCTGTTAGTGCCGATAGAAAGGACATATTTAGCGTTGATGGTGATTTTTTTTTTGAGGTTTGCTGTTTCGATTGTAATTGAAGACTTTTGGGATACTATCGAGTTTCTCTTTTGGTGTGCGCTCTCTAGTGGGTGTCATCGAGGAACAAGCTGAGAAAATAATTTCAAAGGAGTCACTGTGATTCATATATCCTTGAGAGAGGTGAATCTTTTGACATTTTTTGTGGAAGGAGGAGATTTTTTTTTTATCAGCCGCCGGAATGTGTGGGCATATTGAGATGTCTCATCATCTGGATCAGTGAATACTTTTTCTGTTCTGAAATAGATACGAGGGAGGATTTTTACTTCTTTGTGAGATTCAGCCTATGAGAAGCAATTATGAAAACAAAAAATCCGAGGAAGGATGTGAGGTCTTGTCATGTTTGTTCCCAGAGGCAAGTAGACCTGTCTAGACAATGGGGTTTCCTTTATCAAAATTAAACATCTACATATGTACAACCTCCACCCACTAACAAAACTCGAAGAATTTTCGTTAAAGTTTCTCTCAAAGTGTCAGAAGTGGGGCCACCAAATTGTATCTCCTGCGGATTTCTATAACCCTGAAGAGTCTCTGCTTGAAAACGCACTTAATCTTTGGGTTCGGAGTGCACTCCGTAATTTAAATTTACAAAACTGATATTTATTTACATCGCCTGAGGTGTCAGAAGTGTGGTTGTTGAACTCAGCTTTTCAACTTTGCTTCTAGGGGTATATTTCAGAAAAAGGAATCGTTGCCTTTTGGCAATATAAACAGGTTGTGAGTTCAGTCACTAGCAATGATGTCTAGTGTTCGAAGTGTGACAGACTTGAAAGGAGTCGTATGCAAAGCAGCGATCGAAATAGAACCAATCCTAGCAAAAGGCCGGTCTACGCATAGTGTCCGAAGTGCAGTGAATTCAAATATGAGTTCTAAATGTATTCTTGGCAAAAAATTCGTCGATATGGTTGTTGAATGTGTACGAAGTGTAGGTCTCCATTGTTTCATTTAAGGTGATTTGGTCGTATGTTTCATTTCTTAGATTGTAATTCCTGGCCATCTACGCTAGTTGAATGACCTTGCATTGCTTTTAGTGTTAGAAGTGTCATAAATGATGTGTTCTTTGCAGTCGCATGAACCAGGCATTTGTGTCTAGTTATTGACTGAAAACTATATGCTTCGTTCACAGACAAGACCCCAAGTAATTAAAGTTCAACTGTCCGAAGTGGGGCAGGCAATATCTACTTTTGCTCCTGTCTATTTTAATTTATTTTTCGTGAGCCAAGTGAGTAGACCATTGTTACTATTTAAATGGAAGTGTACTCATAATGATTAAAATTTGCAGCGTTTAGCAGATTACTATCATTTTGTTGAAGTGTACGAAGTGTAATGGATTTCAAGTAAGATACTTATTTCAACGTGTAGAGAGTGCAGGTTTTGGTATCTCCATTTAAACAAATGAAAGACTAGTACATCCTTTCTCGTTTGTAATAAGTGTCTGAAGTGCAGATCTTGCTTTGTCCAAAAAGTTCCTCTTGATGGGAATCCTATGTACTTCCATCTACAAACTTAGAATGTCTGCCGTATTTGTACACGACCTTCGGGCTCCTGTTTTCAGTGAATTATTTCCAAGTGTTCGAAGTGTAGAATTTCGTTTTATTGGGCATTTTTATGGATTCACAGAACCCGCAGTATGCATTACTTCCATTAGCCGAATTTCCTTATGTCTATGATAACTTCAGGACCTTGCATTATGAAAATTGGTGCCTTGCTGTTTGTTTGTTCCACGTGTCCGAAGTATAAGTGTTGATTTTCAGAGATTCCTACTAATCCCCGAAGTCCGCAGTGTAGACAATCGAATGTTTTGATATCTAGGGTCACATCGACCTTGAATATCGATGAGCAGTGCCTAGGTTTCCATTTCCTTCACGTGTCCGAAGTACTTCCAACTTTTTCTCAATTGCCCCTTTCTGTGGAAAGAGTTTTAGAGACTTGTTCTCAACAGACGAGATTATTTGTCCTGCAATTTTAAATGGCAGTGCTTAGTTTTCAATTTTGTCTATGTGTCCGAAGTGCAGATGGTATATAATGAGTTAGTTTCTTCTAGAAAGGTACATCCTTATTTAGGTAAGTTCCTCCATTTAAAGTGACCAAATAGACTTTGCCTTTAGGAGAAGCACTAGGCGATAGTTGTTCATTTACTTGATGTGTCCGAAGTGGCGCCGATCTTATGAAATGCTTGCAAATCAAAGTGCTACAATCGCTCTTTTTTTCAAATGAAAACCATGTTCCAGCGCCCAAGGTGTCCGAAATGCACTTAGTCTCAATTGAATACATCTTTGAATATACGTGGCCATCCACACATTGTTACCGATTTCAATTCAAAGCTATGTCCACCCTTCTAACATTCGTCCATTTCCTTCAGTACATTTTAATAACCATCAATTGGAGCTCCCTTCACAACCTGGTTAATCAAAGTGAAATGTCTCAATTTAGCAAAACACGGCAGCCTTTCCTCCACTTTCGCCTCACAGCCATCCATTAGGAATGACAATTTCCACTGAAAGGCCATAATTATACCACGAACGCGTACCGCGTTCCACTGGCCACACCACCCTAGTGCATAATTGCCACCCTGAGCCACCTCGAATAAATTACCCTTGCAAAAAAAAAACACAGAACCCACCCAATCGATCTGCCAGCGGCTTTGACAATGATGTAGGCACTGATGGTAGTTGTTTCCAACAACATATTAACCCAGTTTAGAAAATTGCCACAAAAGACTGTGCATGGCACACATCAGTCTGCCTCGCAACAACCCCTAAGTCGACCGCCGATGATAAGTCCACCACCAGCAGCACCACCACCGCCAACATCGGTGGAAGCTTTTGTTTTCAACGAGGCTAAGAGAAAGGTAATTGAGGCATTAACTTTGGTCGGTAATCGTCTTTGAGCTTATAATCCAAATCGCCTTAGGCCCTAACTACCCCACAATGCCGCCATTACTACTCTGATATTGATTTGAGGGGCGAAGATGGTACTCACCATCAGATATCATCGCATCGGGGCGGTTCTTGTTGTCCTCCTCTCCGGTTTTGACTTACTGCAGTTTATTGCTCAATCATGTAATCGTATAGAAGCCAGCCTTCCTCTGAGACTTGGCCAGCTGAGATAATTGCCAATAATTTGTACGGACTTGTATACAGCTATATGTACCTGGTGCCGGGTAATCCCCGAAGCAAGGTTGCTATTGCTGTCAGTTGCAACGATTTCACAAATGAAATCAATAATAATTGCTGTTAGGTTACCAGTGGCTAGGTAGTGTGTGCTGCTCCATGTGGATTATGTGTCACAGGCTGCCCTTGTTTCTATTGAGGAGATATGGACGTGCTTAATAAGTGGAACCATTGTTGTGTTGACCGAGTGGTAGAAAATTGCAGTGAAACGTTTTGCTGACAGTGCAGTTAAGGCTCTGGATGGCATTTACAATTTGGCCAAATGACCGATCGGGAGAGGCTATTATGGCCAAGCAATTATCACAATGGGGAAAGGTAATTAACCGATTGATGTGACTGTCCGAAGTGAGGTATTTTTTTACGAGTATTCCTCTCTTAATTAGAGCGATGGACCTCATAATGTGAGTCAGTTTACTTCTATCTTTCATTTGATTCTATTGGAATGAACAAAGTACTACATAAGGCTAAAGAGCGCAGCCCCTAAGAGTCGTTTCTTAGTCAAAACAGGATAGCCCGAGAAAAAGAAGATGCAACCGGGACGTCAATTTTGATCACAGCATAGCAGAAGGCACGCAACTATCAAGCAGATTTGAGTTTCCAGCCAAAATCAACTAAGTCCACGCACCTAGAGCACCTAGATATCTTCTGTTCCCCGAGCAGTGCATCTAGAAGAATATGTGTACAAAGTGGGCACTGTGTCCGAAGTGTAGACAGCCCGCGGTTACCATAGATGCTGAGTCAAGTTTCTGCCACTGATAGTGCTGTTGTTCCCAGACCATGGATGAGTTTATATAAACATATTTGGCTTGGGACATTATGGTTAACGTGTCCGAAGTGTAGTCGAAAAGATATTCAAGTGTTCGAAGTGTAGTCTATGTTGTCAAAGTCCTTGATATACAGGATTAAGTTTGTGTCGTTGACAGTGCAAATGTTTCTGGACTCTAGACGGGGTCATACATATGTAGCCTACAGCATTATGGTTAAAGTGTAAAAAGTTTCGTGAAAAAGATACCTTATTTAAAGTGTTCGAAGTGTAGTCGATGTTGTCTTCGTTTGAATGGCTGCACCAAGGTTCTTGAGATTCTCGATTTCAGAGTTCAGGTTTTGACGTTGACGTTGCTATTTTCCTTGGACACTGAATAGAGTTTTGGTCTAGAACGCTCTAGTTGAAGTGTTCGAAGTGTAGTCGATGTTGTCTTTGTTTAAATGGCTGCACCAAGGTTCTTGAGATTCTCGATTTCAGAGTTCAGTTTTTGACGTTGACATTGCTATTTTCCCTGGACACTGGATAGGGTTTTGGTCTAGAACGCTCTAGTTGAAGTGTTCGAAGTGTAGTCGAAAAGATATTCAAGGTGTTCGAGGGGTAGTCTATGTTGTCCCTATTTAAATGTATGAACCATTGTTTTTCGTGGTTGCTTCGTACTCGAAATTTTTTCAAGTGTCAGAAGTGCAAACGGTCCCAGGAAACATACATATATTGACCTAAGAGTTCTGCATAAACCAAAGTTACTGGTTTTCGTCAGTGCTTAGAAGGCTATTGCTTTGTGGTTCATAGGCTTGGACTGTCCAAAGTGTAAGTACTTACACGTGTCGTCTATTTCCTCCAACTATTCGAAGGGAAGGAAGGGCTCTGCAATTTCGTTTCTTTAGCATTCATAGAAGGCAAATGTGAAGGCATACTTAAGACCACATAAGAATACATAAGAAAATTAAGGCTCTACGAAGGCTGTGTCTATCACTTCTTAGCATCAATCTAGTTCCTCTTTTTTGTGCTCCGTCAGTTCTAATTGATCTCATCGTGGGCCCTGTGGTTTAGTCTTCAGGTCGTCTAAGTAGAGAGCTACAAGTTCAAGGTATTAGCTATTGGTAAGCAGAAAACAAACGGTCTAGTTAAAAAGTTGCACATCCCTTCTCTTACAGCTGCGACATCTATTGAGATGAAGAACTGTATTCTGTACCAAAATCATGAAGCCTTTCCTGCTTTCAGTAGAATCTCATATGACTCAGACTAAAACGCGGGCACTCCTTAACTCACCGTCCCTCTAAGTCTCTCCGTGACATCCAAATCTGTCCCAAAAGATAACACAACAAAGTAGCATAGCAAAATTATCATTAAATTGATACTACAAGCCACCAACATCAATCCGAACCCTTTTCATAAATCAACTTCATACCCCCAGAGCTAGTCGTCGTCGTCGTCGTCCAACTATTAATTAGTTGCATCATACATCCTTACATGTCTCTTCGTGATGCACTATCAATGCATCACTGTTTTGAAGGGAAAAATATTTTCTATTATTAATTAGCCGGGAACAATCCTGCGCCATAAATCAATGCTGCCCCGGCCCCGACTGTTGAGGGCAACGTCTTATCTTTGCATCTCATTTTTCATCTTCATCGGTCGACTGACAACAACGATGACGACGACGACGACCAGAACCAATTAAACGCGACTTCAAATTGTGTGTTGGTCATTGGACTTTACATTGAAGTTGAAGATGTCCTACCTAACAGCAGTAATAGCTGCACATCGATTGGAATGGTTGTTCGGATTGTACCCTATAAACGGAACTGACCTAGTTGTTATGACGGAGACCGGGGTTACGTGACACAGAATACGATTTATGATGATGATGATGGTACTTCACGTAGAGATTGAGTCAGAACTCAATTTGTCCTTGCATGCATATATGCAAAGGATGTTACCCAACCGCACATGAACAAACGGATACACACGCAAATCTATGGAATACGAGTGCTACGGATGTTCGAGAACTTTATTGTTCCACTTGAATGCGTTGCTACTGGTTACCAAATGGCAATTTGAAGAGAGAGTTGGCTGGCGAATGGGGTGGGGATTTGTGTGATTTTCCGAACATGTCAAGAAGGATGTCAAAGGATTACTATGTTAGAATTTTGTCCTGAAGGTCCTTCCTCTTATGCATGAATGCATTGAGGATAAAAAGAAATATACATACATATGTACACACGAAGACAAACAGTCAGACAGACAATATGTCCAAGAGTAATTTAAGAAAAGGACATTGTTCGCAAGTTGAGAGGTACAGTCGGGCGGGAAAGTTATCGAATGCATGTAGGGAAGGTGCTGATAGGGATTTGATGACTGCTGTAAATGAAGACCGATATCTCCAGTTTTAGGACAGTTTCAGGCAAGACTTAAACTCCGCCGTCAAATCGAGTCTTACGACATAAAAATGTTGCAATCAAAAGAGTAGTAGTGAAAGTATGGAACCTTGTTGTACTCCACTTGAATAGCATTAGAAACCTTACTGTTCTGCAAAACTTAGCATCGGATGTTCATCGTCTAAGCAAAGGAAGCTTCCCGCCTCGATTGCTCGATATTATTTTCGCTCGGCTCCCAAAGGAGATTAATTCAGATGACCCAGCGAAGGAAGTCCTCCTTTCTAACATGTCGTGACTGTTGCAATAGACTTGATAGCTGCATTGCTGTAAATGAGAATGACTAGGGTGTTGAAAGGTTCGCCTAAGTATAAGGCAGGCTTTCCGTACTTGTTGGATCAAGTACTACATCAAGGTATTTGGAGGATAATGAGAAAAGTAGGCGTGAAGGTTGGTTCAGACCAGTCTCTCTAGTAGTTCCTGCAGATAGCCAAGTGGTATAACTTCTTGACTCTCATGACTGTCTAAGAATTTTCAATTTAGTTTGACTATCCCGAGGAAGTTCGATTAACTTCACAAGTGTCTATCATTTATGTCATGAGATGTATCTGCGAACTCGTTTCTTTACATTTTAGGACAATTTTTCACGAACGTCTTGAGTTAGACAAATGTTTTGAGTCTTATAACATCGGTTAAAGTATTTTGTATGTTTTGGCAAATTCTGCCATGAAGTCACAAGCTGGAAGCTCATTCTACAACAGCTATAAGTACTAGAAGCAATCGGAATTTTCTAAGAAAACTAAATAGGCTTCATGAGCTTTACAAGTCTAAGCTCTACAAGACGCAGAAGTCACAAGCCATGATATTTCTAGGTTATGGTGAACTCGTTTCGCGACATTTCACCTACAAGCACTGTTATGAGTGTCCTACCATTTCTGATCCAACTTGGGCCAGATCTGTTTGGATATGAAGGACTTAGTGAGGTCTGCCTGCTATGGTAAGCAGATTGGCCATAAAATTCCCTGGAATGTCACAGTATCCCAGCGCCTATATGACAATTTAGGGCAATTTTTGTGAATGTTGATATCCTATATAAGGCCTCCTTGCGAAAGGGGCAGGGCAGGGGATTTAAATCGCTGAAGAAGACATATCCTTCTAGAAAAGATACCCCATCGGTATGGGAGGATATGGACCCTGTGTTGGGTAGCCATAGAACCTTTTTCCAATCAACGAGTGAATAGAAGTTTCATATCGAATAAAAATTGAAGTGTCCTGCCCTAAGAATAAGTGACTAGGATGCATCCTTTAAATGACTAGCTGTACAATCTACTACTAGTTTGCTATAGATATCCAAAGACGCCAAGTGAAACAGCCTAAACCCGCATTCAAGGTGATTCTCAGTGCTCATTGTACTCGGTTGAGTGGAGTTAGGTAACAGGCTTTCTGCAACGCCGTCCACCGGACATATGTAGAGGCAATAAGTAATACGTGGGGATATACCCCATTAGTTTCCTCTCATTTTCTTACATTTGTTCAGTGCTGTAGTAGATTTTTTTTAGGACGATCAAAGGAACTACGTATTTCATAGTGAAGAGGACACTAAGCCAACATCCCTTGTAAAAGATGGTTCAGGCTTAGCAACGTGACAGCCTTTATCTTCAACAATTAGAAAAGAGGGATGATTACCACGCCTTGGGAAGTGTTCCTTTTTACGAACCTTCGAACTACGGTATTCAATTCGGGAGTTCTTTACAAGTTTCACGAGCCTCTTGTGACACAAGTTTGATGAGCTGATTTTCTGAGTCTTATGAGTGTTTTTCTGCCCCCTCTATGTTTTGAAATTTGAAAACAACTAAGCTGTTTAATTTTCCGGAAAAGGAATTCAAGCTTTCTTTTAAGGCTTCCATGGAGGTATCATACCCCTGACAGACTATATTAGAGCTAACCATGGAAATTGGAAATACACACCTCGATCTATGTATATTTTACAACCAGTCTAAGCTGGCTGAATGAGTACTCCTCTAGATCAAGACCCACTCTTGAATCCTTTACCTTAAGCCCGGTGATTTTGAATTCAATCTTGTAGGTCTAATTTAAAGCCTGACAAGCTGTAGCTCTTCGAGCTCAGTTATGTGAATTCTTAATGAAGACGCAGTATAGAACTTGAGTGAACTAAACTTCTGCTAGTCTTGGACCATTTAAGGGAGCCCGCGAGGGTGAGTCAATGTAGCTCCTGGAGTATATACTGCTTCAACTAATTTCTATTTACTGTCGCTCCTCTTTTAGAGATTTACGTGTGTAGACCATTTTGAGGAACCCATAGGGCTTCTCGTTGGGCGCCATTCCACACTACTATCGGAAACTATGATCGGAAATCCTTTAGTTCCAACACCAGGACTCGATTTAAAATGCAAAACCCATTGACAGACATAAATCCTTCGTCGATAGTTATCCATTTTACATGTACATATGTATGTACGTGTCCATTGATGAACATTTTTTTTCAAACCCCACTGTATCCCCCTGCATGTTGGCAAATATGTTTCACTGTCCAAACGAAATCCCATAAAAACCTCGAATGGCATTGTGAAACTATCATAGACCAGGATAGATGAATGGCATGGGAGTCAGGACAACAGGGGGCAAACAGATAGAGATGAGTTTTCGGTCCATAAATCCAATTGATGGACAGCAAGACAGATGGAACAAATGTCGAATGCGAGGAAGATTGATTAAATGCGTGTGCAAGACACATCACGTGTACCATCCAGCATAAGCTGGGTGGCTGGCGCTAACTTACATACCAAAAGGTATCTATCTCTGCACTCGTATAGATTTCTGTGGGGGAGATGCAAAGGAATGCGATACAATCCTTGTGGCGTGCTCCTTCAATTGATTTCCACACTGGCCATGGGGTTATTGTTTGCATTGTCCTACAGATACTACCACTCCTTCAGGCCATCAACGTAATGATCATCATCATCTGAGGAGGTATTTACGCGACATGGCTTATAAAACTAAATTGACTCTCACTGGCATTGGCAGTGCAAAAGGAAATTGCATTTTCTCATCAGAAATCGGTTGGTTCCTCGTGTGGGTGGATACAGACATCTTGGCGAAGGCAAAGACTCTTCAGCTTCTGTGGCCCACTTTATGGCTGGCTATCTGGTGTGCAAGAGCGACTTCAAATGACAATTTAGCCTTTCACCTGTCTTCGGCGGGGAGATACCACGTCATCTGCATATCTACCTCGCTGAGCTTGTCATTATGAAAATTGAAAATAATGAGACTGGGTCAGCGAACTGGAGCAAAACGTGGGATTGGGTGAAACTGACACAGATTGCCAGCTCTGCGCTGAAATGTTTCGCTAATGAGGGTCAAGTTTGGTGTATGCCTTGCCATGTGTCCTATGTTGGAGATGTGTCAATTAGCGTAAGGCCTTATGACACTTTGACCTCGTTATGGTCCACATAAATTCCAGAGGCAAACGTACATATCTTCTGCGAATCATCTCCCATAGTTCAATGTCCTTTTGGACATCCATCGTGAAATTTCCATTTTATCCTTATTTCACTGTCCCTTTCGACAGTAGCTGTAGCCGCCGCGTCAACCAACAATTCTGTTCTACCCCCCCTCCTGGCGGAGTGGAGTCGTCGTCAGCATGGCTATCAATCCATCAGTCCTCGGCAAAACTAAAATCGGTCATCGGATTGAATTCCTATTCGTATGGGCAGCCATAAACAACCTGGATTCGAGGAACTTTACAGGCAGGCAGGCAGCAGCAAATCCGCGAAACGCAAGGAATCGCGCGACGTTTCGGGCAAAAAATGGGAAAAAATTTGAATTTGTAATCGGAGTGGTAGGGCCCGCCAGTGGGAGGTGGGCACACACAATTTTTGCATATGCCCGGCCAGTCCAGTGGTTTTGTTTTTTTTTTTTTCTGTTTTTCTCCCTAAGCCTCAGCCTCAGCATCAGCCTCAAGCTTCGAGATGTCAAAATGTCACAGTGAATGGTTTATGCTGTTGGCCATATTTCCATACCGGCTTTTGGACGAGAAGCAGGAGGAGGAGTGGGAGGAGAGACTGGCTGTTCTGGTCTGATATTTAATTCTTTTGTGTCAGTTGGTTGATTTGACCGTTCTCGATGGTCACAAGAAGACGTTTTGCGTTTACATCGAGACGATAGGAGTGCTGGTTGTTATGAGCATCAACGATGCATGGGACTGTGGTTTGATTGGATGGTAACTGAAATTCTTTGAAAGGAATGTGAATTTTTCGGGCAAAATGTGAAGTGAAAGGCAAAGACTTGGCCAACAGGTGGATTTGACCAAATCCCGTGACAATGAACTTTGCGGCTGGTGGGGAAAATGAAGGAAAATGAATCAGATACTGTAAAGGGAGGTAGAAAACATTCAGTCTGTGTATGGTACGCATACGTATGTCCAAACGCATGTAAACCAAACACCTTTCGAGTATCTATTCCTCAGGGACCGACTGGAACGAGATTTAGTTCTCTCCAGCTAAGTACTCCAGTTATCAGGAAGTAAGAGTAGCCTATCTACCATTGGTTACCATATACCACATGATCAGTGTAATTAGATGCTCAAATGACAACTCCTATCTTAGACTGAGTGCCTCCTTTAACCACAACTCTTGAGAGTAGTATGCTCCTCGTGTTTCCTGGCCCAGCAGCACTTTCCAGGATTCTTAAAACTTAGTATTTACATTTGGTAGGATGGTACGAGTATTTAGCAAAGTTTAATCTGTCGAAGAGGTTTTTAATGCCCACCTTGACTTTGATGGTCTCTTTTATTTTATTCCTCCGTCTTGTGTTAAAAGTTAGACCCTTTGATCCTAGGCATTGCTTAGCTAGCCACCATCGCTATTTTATCGACGAAAACATTGAGTTGCCCTGCATCGAGGAGTTGCAGTCGTATATCATACTAAATTTAATAGAAGCGGTCTGAAGACGGAGTCCTGTGGGACACCAGCCCTTATGGAGTACGCCTTTATTTATGTATAGACAAGGGTGCTGATAGAGGTGGTTATCCTTGTATATCTTCTGCTGAATTCATATACATATGTCAGCGGTTTCGTAGTGTAACCCCAGTATGAGGTATCGAACGCAGTAGTCTTTCAATTGTTTCTACCACCTTGCTAATCTATTGTTATTCCTGGCTTATCGCGGCTTATATTGTTGGTCCGAGAAACCTTCTTTGGATTCAGTACCAGGAATTAATAAAGGTACTGTGTTCAAATACATCTCTCATTGTATCAAGTGGATTCGGGCTTGGGCTTAGAATGATGGCTTCCCAGAAGTTCTTCTTCATTTTGGGAATAGAAATAGCCTCTATTTGGGTGTACCTCGAATAATTCATCTAGCATTGCAGCTGAAGTCTTAAAGTGGAACCAGATTCCGCTGTAGTGTGACAATTTGTACACAGATATTCCTTTCAATTGTTCTTCAGAATCTCCGTCATAATGTTTTCGCGTTAATTCCAGTACTCATTTCACTCTCTTTTCTTGGAGTACTATCGACGAACCTTGGTTCTGTCCAGAGTATTTTGCACATTTGGAAGAGTCATCATGAGCGAAACAATGTAGGTCTACGCTATATCCAGCATGGTCTCTCAGATATAACTTCACTAGTTAACTTCTCTATGAAAGACGCTTTCGTCGGTGCAATTTCCCCGAGCACATTCTAAAGCAATGGTCCCAAAACAGAACCCTGAGGAACCCCAAAAGATATAGAGTACTGCGTTGTATCCTAGGCATTCACACTTTGGACGCACGAGTTGAAAACCTTATTTCGCTGTTGGTCTCAAATGCATTGGTTGTAGATAAAATCCATATTGCTGGTCTGATAGGTTCCGCTACCGTTAATCTACATAGCCGAGTAGGAGGGTAAGATGATGGTTCGCCGGTACGCCTGGTTTAGGTAACAGTCTCTGTATTCCACATCGAGGAAAGGTGTTAGTATAACCGACGTTGGTAAGAGTAGCATTAAACACAGAAATCGCTTCTAGCAGCGTTAAGCCGGTGGCCGCTTCATTCTGCACGAAGAAACTTACTCTCGAAGCGACTGAGGATCTCTTCATCCGCTTTAGACAGGGTCCATGCTTCAGCGCCATAAAGTAGGACTGGGATGATCAGGGTTTTATAAAGAGTCTCCTTGGTTCTACGGGATAGGACTCTGCTACTCAATTGCCTTCTTAGCCTAAAGAAACAGCGATTGGCAAGAGTTAATCTTCGTCTTATCTGCTGCTGGGGTGCTGTTTTCAGAGGTTATAGCAGAGTCGAGGTTGTAGCTGCCGATTGTGACGTTCTGTCCAATTCCCATTTTGGCAGCTTGAGTCTCAATACTAGTGAACGTACCAGTGACAGCCCGCTGAGTTCTTCCAATAATGGGCAATGCTTTGTAGGTTTGGTCGAGGAGCTCGTAGAAACAGTCTTTGGTGGCGTCGTCTTTGTCCTTTGTGGGGGCGAATTTAGCCAAGATGCGGATTGTCATAAGACGCTCACTTACGTGCCTAAAGCTTAAAACTTCTTGCCTAAGTCTGCCGCTTACAACAAATCCGCATCCGAATATGCGCTGTTTCTGCTCTCTAAAGCAGTCACCGTAATATAAGTATGTCACGGTTTCCATCTTCTTGGATGGCGGTACTATCTGCTTTATAGGAGTCTAGGGCCTCTGCTTGTTGTTCGGCCGCAAATGGCCTGTTAAGGGTCCGAACATTCCACGTGCAGATCCGAAGGTCGTTGTCCTTGTTTCGTTTGCTGGGGTCGTCAACAGTAGGGTCATCCTTATCCAAGGCTTCTGGTTGTTTCGTAACTGGCGATTGTTTCCGGGTCTGTTCCATTTAATACCCCGGATACGGGGCACGGGGCCGGATATTCCGGAGTCAGTATTCCATTAAGAGTTCATCCGCCACCAACTCTTTTCCAATACCCTGACTCAGAATTGGGGATCCCTATAGACCTGGCGTTCAGATAAGCTAAAGTAGCTCATATAGGGATAAACACTAGTAGTTCGGCCTGGCTGGAACTGGTAGACGCCACCGTTGATTCCATCTAGGCCCCCTCCCCCTCTCTCGTTCGCTACCACCAACGACCTTCCATAGGGGTTAGTTACCCAATCTCCAGTCGAGGTACTAGGTACCCAGCAGCCACCACGTGGAGGTGTAGAGTAGGAGTTGATAGTGAGAGTCTTCGTGTTAGCGCTTGTGCTGCCATATATTCGCATACTTGGTGTTGTTTTGTTCTTCGACGGTTTGTGACAGGTGGGCTTAGGTAACTATGTATTGACATAACTTGAACCTGTTCTTGGAGCTTGGGTTTTTAGACAGATATTGGAGTTGTAGTCTTTTGTCTATTACAGAACATTCACCAGTTTTAGTTTACCGGCTTTTATAGTTCATACCCTTCGAAGCACCAAGTTCTGATGGTAACGATGTATGCCAAGAAATTCATGGTCAAAGCACTTCTGATCTACAAATAGCCACAAGCCTTCTTTAACCGACCGAGATTACTTACATTTTCTTGACTGTTCCCGAAGTTGGCGTAGATACGTGTCGGCTTGAACAAGCACAGGTTGGCCAACTTCGTTAAGGTCAGACCCAAATCGGTGTTTGTGAAATGCTAAAAGGTCCAAATACCAACATTAGTCAACAGTTACTAAACCTCCAAAGTTATTCCCTAAAAGGCACTTAATTTCCTCAAAAAAAAAAAAGAGAAACCATTAATGAATTAAAAAATAGTTGCAAATAAATCATTCATTAGACGCTCTTCCACCATTACATCATCCCTTGGAGTCGTC
Organism: Xylota segnis; assembly: GCA_963583995.1. Lineage (NCBI taxonomy): Eukaryota > Metazoa > Arthropoda > Insecta > Diptera > Syrphidae > Xylota > Xylota segnis. The sequence goes on along the minus strand of OY757239.1, from coordinate 6,533,060 downwards.
AAAGCCCCCAAAAACCAAAGAAACAGAACAAACCAACAAAAGACGCGATTAAGCAATTAGATTCATCTTCCAACAAAAAAAAAAACAGTCCACCAGCTAAAGTTGGTTATAAATCAAAGGAGACACATTTTCTGCATACACAACCGCATATTAGCATCCATAATCAGGTATTACGAACAAATTTTTAATGGACTTCTCAGATACACACACCGTTTCTTGGGTTTCCTCTTTCTTTTTTTTTCGAAATTTTATTCACTGATACCGTGTGCGTGAATAAAAGTAAAAAGCTGAAACAACTTTAAGCAAAATTGACACTTATCCGAGCCCGAAAAATACGCGGCAATAAAATTTAAAAAAAAATTCAAAATGACAACAAAAAAACGTTAAAAGCCGAAATAAAGTCAAACAAAAGGCCCCGCAAAGAGATCCCATAAAAAATCCGCATGACAAGTTGAAAACCCATTTTTCTGCTTCTGTAAAAAGTCATAAATTGATAATTTGGACAACGACGACGACGACAACAACAACAGCAGGGACAGCCAAACAACGAGACGACACAGAGTGACAAAGCGGACGACAGAATCGACAACACCGCCGATGATGGCGAGTTGAATAAAAATTTGGACTGGATTAAGGAGCCATAAATTAGTTTATTAATAAAAGATTTATTTGAAAATTATAGGTATGTGGATGGTGTGGCTTTTAAGTGGGCTTTTACGGGGCCCGATCGATGGCTTGTCGAGGCGGGTGGATGGAATTATTTCGCGCCAATGGTCGTCACTTCTCATAGTCGCGCATATTCTCAAAGGCAAGTGGTAATTTTATGATTTCGGATATTTATTTGACACTTTTATAACGGCCTTCTCCCGTGAATGGCTTTTGGGAGCGGTCCTTCTTAAGTTCTTGAATAGAAATTCCATTGGCTAAGACTGTTACAGTACCATAGAAACCACATCACTATATGCTGAACTTTCAAAGGCCTGTTGTGACAGGACTACCTTTGCTTTGAATCCGGCTCCCATGGAACTAGAAGGTACTGGTGAAAGATAAGGCCTATATACCTACTACCTCTGCGGAACATGGATATGTTACAACATCGTATCTCGGTTTGCTTTGGCTAATTTGTCTTTACGGACATCGCTGTAGGACTTCGATGTAACCCTGGAAGGCCACTTTGGGTCTTTTGAAATCCAAAACCCAATTGTTATTACCCCGACGTGGAGTCGCGCTCAGTTTGCACTCCGGTATATTACTTAAGCGTCACAGAATCCAGATTGCAGCGAGTCGGTCTGTGTACGCCTGCTTTGAGAGAGCAAGGAAGAAGTCGGACGGTGTAAAGCCACAATCTTCCGGATAATGTTGGAGAATTGTCTATCAGCTAGGAAAGTGTGTCCTTTTCCATAATCTGTCTGATTCATTTGTATCCAAATTAAGCGGCCTCCATGTGTTCTCTTAAAAAGACGATAGTTTCCTGTTTTGCTTCATCTTAACTGAATCTAAGAGGCCTCTTAGTTTGGAATCGCGTCTGGGGAGTAAATCGTGAAAGTCATTCACCTCCACTAGGCCCTTCACTCGCAGCAAGTAACTCTTTTACTGAAGTGGTCAAGAAGTTCTTTGTATGCACACAAACTTTTCGGAGGCCTTGGACCAAGTTTTTGTAGGCGCCGTGGATCAGTGGTTATTGCGTTGGACTATGGAGCAAGCGGTTCAAGGTTCGAATCCCAGTCGGAACACACCACCTCTTGCGAGCGTCTGACAAACATTCGAGAGTACAAATGTCCTGAGAAAGCTTCTCAAATAACAATCTGCCCTTCGGATACGGCATTAAGCAGTAAGCCCCTTCCATTCGTGTAAAGAATATAACACGTACAACACGAATGGTTGTGAGAAGCTAGGCCCTGGGTCTCATCGACCTGTTGCGCCAAGTATTTATTTATTTATTTTTTTTTTTTACCAACTTTCGCACGATCTTCTATAAATGCAAGCAAGAGCTTGTGATCGCTAGAAAATATATTTCTGCACCTATTTCAATGATGGAAGCCATGGCTTAAGTGCTTTGGGACGTTCGGTCTTCGATCCCAAGACAACATCTAAAAGCGAACGTCTGACAAACATCCGAGAGTCTAAGTGGCGTAAATAAATTTCTCAAAACAAACATTCATCTGTAATAGATCCTATGATGCTCGTTTTGATGGAATCCCCAACTCTGAACATTTAAGAATGTTTCATACAAAATTTCATCAAAAACGCTCCTTTCATCAAAAACGCTCCTTTCATCAAAACGCCCCCAAAAAGTGGGCGAGGACATTTATGATGCTTGAGTGAACTGTAGACAATTTGAATACATATTCAGTCTTCATAAAATTATCGATTTTAAGTAAAATAGTGAAGTTTTCATATCTGTTGTCACGCCCACTTTTGGAGGTGTTACCATTAAATACCCGATTTTGATGATATTTTACGCGTAATGTCCTCAAAAGTTTGATAGTTCAAAGGTAACTAAATGATGTATTATACCATAAGTTCCAAGCGGATTGTAGCTTTTCTGTATGAACATATCCTACCCTAGGGTGTATAAAGTTTGATACATACCTTGTGACATAGAGAGATAGACCCTGTAAAGCATGTCTTTTTTAGTTTTTGGATCTTCAAAATACTCATTCAATAATTTAATCTTTCGACACGCCCACTTTTTTGGAGAATTTTTATTTAAAAAAACAGATTTCCATGGCAAAATTGTGAATTTTAGCCAAGAGGTTGTACTGCATTGTAACAATGTTTTGACTGATATATGTACAGTCTAGCAAATTGGACAACAATTTTTGGTGTTGGGTCGATCGCCACCAGCTCAAGATTCTATCTTCGATTCGTGTATGACCCAGACCCTGTCTCTATGGTTTATTGGCCGTAGTTCCGTTTGCACCATCCAATATGTCTACCTCAAATAACGTCCCGAAACATATCCTTTTTGGGAATTGAGTTAATTCCAGGGTTCCACATGGTCTTCTGGTTTATACTTGCAATCTAGCTGCAGCTAATAGTGCATCTAGAGACCGTCTTCCTAATGAAAGGTGGTAGAAGTAAAAGTCCAACGACAGTTTCTAATGTGATACCGACAGGTTCGTTGCTATTCTCTGTTCAATAATGTCTCACCCTCATGGTAAACACTCGATGTATCATTTTTGAACTTAAACCCCAAGTTCTGTAGTAAAGCCCTCTACTGGGCTAAATGATCCTAATAGAATGGTTTTTTTTTTTTTGATGCGCTGGAGGGGTGAAATCCTTTATGGATACTCAGTAGCCCGTGCTATGAGTTATGCCAGACTCCATGCCCCGCATGTTTACGTGGCTAAAACACACCAGTTTGTATGTCCACCGACCATTTTCGGATGTGTCCCACCTTTGTTGCCATTCTGTTTCAGCAGCTGATCTGATAGCTCTTCTATCTATGTTTTCGTCATTGAACGCTGCTGCTTTGATCTCCAACTCTATAGGCATTCTCGCCGCTATCACATTTATTGCATCCCCTGACACCGTTCTAATTGCGCAGAATACTCTGAGTGATGTTGTGCTGAATTATGTTGAGCTTATAGTTGTTGCCGGAGCCCATATAGGAACTGCGTACATGAGGATTGATTTGCACACCGTTGCGAGCAGGTTTCTTACTGATTATCTGGGAGCTCCAATATTCGGCATTAACCTGGATATTGCGCTCACTGCCCGGTTTGCTAAGCTAAATGCTCTCTAAACTTGAATCTGTGATCAAGCAGTACTCCCAGGTACTTTATGTATGGTTTTGATTCGGTGGAGTGTTGTCCCACCGGTATTTCCATACGCTCAACTTTTTTTCGGCTGCTTATGAGTACAGCTTCAGTTTTGTGGTCTGCTAATTCTAGGCCTGTTGAGCGAAGCCATATCTTCACGTCTTTGATGGTGTTGTTGCAATTTTGCGTGACCTCCTCTATGGTTTTGGCTACTACCACCACAGCGATGTCATCGGCATATCCGATTATGTCCACCCATCTTGGTCTCCGGATACGTAGCACTTGATCATACACAATGTTCCGCAGGGCAGGACCTAGAACTGAACCCTGTGGGACCCCTCCTGTAACTCTATATCTTTTTGGCCCTTCACTTGTATCATAGTACAGGGTTCTATCTTCAAAATAGCGTTTGATTATTCGTAGCAGGTAGTCCGGTACTCGAATATCCCTAAGCGCTCTCATAATGCAGTTCCAGCTAGCCGAGTTGAACGTCACGTGTCACTACAACACAGTACTGCTCTGCTGGTTCCAGATATGGCTTCACGTGCAATTTCGCAAACTGCTTGTATCGCATGTGTGGTGCTACGTTTTTTCCTGAAGCCGTATTGCCGGTTGGAAAGCCCGTTGTCTCCTTCGGTGTACTGGTCAAGTCTGCCGCGGATGATTCTTTCTAGCACCATTCCTACTGTGTCTAACATACAGAGCGGTCTGTATGATGATGGTTCTTCTGGAGGCTTGTCGCCTTTTGGTATAAGTACCAGCCGTTGTCGTTTCCATTTCAGTGGAAATTTTCCTTCTGTTAGGCATCTCGTATAGAGGTTTGCAAATACCTCTGGCTGCCTAATAGAATGGTCAGTGACGGGATTTGTCTGAATGACGTCGAGATATTTAACCTGACTATCACGACTAGTGATCATAGAAAGTGTGAAAGTACTTTTCCTTGGAGACCATCTTTAACTGTAGACACAGGCACTGACACTCCGCCAGATGAGGAAGTAATACTTTAACTATCAAGCATGGCCCTTGGTTAGTTAAATCCTCGATACCTCTGCTACTAATAGCTCGTGCCATTGAGTCGTAACCACCTTAAATGTCGAGGAAGTCAAGCTGACTTATTCTCATGGAACGAAGCTTTTCTTCCACCTTTATGAGATGAATAGGTAGATACTAACACCCAGTTGAAATCCTGTTTGCCACAACAATTGTTTCGACCTAAAACTTATGCCATCGTCCATCCGTTCAAGACAGGTTCTCGCATAAAAATTCTCGAATTTATTAACATCACTCATTCATAAATACACGAGCATAACACACTGACATGTGTGCTCCAGATTCTAACGTCTTTATAACATCTCCGGCACGGTCGATCGATGGGGAAACTCTCAGCATCTTCATCAGCACATTGTGTCGGTGTCCAACGTCATCTTCCATGGAAGCCAGTGTTTATCTCTTTTAAATTCTAAATAAATACCATACAACTAGTTGCACGTCCTAATCCCTGGCTATATCGGTATAAATGCCGGAAAAAAATCGAACTAATATTACCAACCTGTCGCAACATATCGTCCAGTTTAAGAGGGTATCCTTCTCTTCCCTCAACACACACAGTTCCACAATGAGGTTATCTTCTTCTGCACCTTCATGCTACTCCACTGGAGAAGGAGGTACACATGCAGTATCCCTGCAATGTGTGACATACACACCGCAAAGTCGAAGAACAACAAACGACAACCCAACAACGAACAAGAAGATGCAAAATTTATTTATGCAAAATCTCAGAGCCTGGGAATTTTTGTAGCCCAGTCGTAGATCTAAGCGGATTCGAAGGTTTGCATTTGGGATTCGTAGTCGTACTCGTACTCGTACTCCTTGGGTCCGTGCTCTGTTTAGTGTTCTCCATTTGTTTTGGTCTTGCACTGTGCATTTCATTCGACTCTATGTTTGGCTTAAACGAAAAACATCACCATCACCACAGCCACCGACGACGACGTTGCCGCTTTCATCAGGTGGAACACTGTTGGAGCTCTGTTGGAATAAAAAAACAAAAAAAAACCAAAGAGTGCAATAAAAATCTGATCTGCAACATGAGCTCACATCCCAACACACACGGTGGTTAGAACAGAAAAAAAAACAGTCAACATGGGTCCTAAACACAATCCAGACTGTTGGTACTAGCTACTGCTGGTTATGCTCATTGCTTCCTGATGTTTATGAGCATCTGTTTGATGTGTTTCTGTTGCAAGACTTAGTCCGAGCTGGGCTATTGGCCATTCGCTGCGAGTGAATTGGACTTGTCTTGTTAGATCATATTTTTGCAGTTCATAATAGGACTTTTTATGTGGCAAGGAGTAGGTGCCTTTATACTTAAACGGATCCACCAGACTGTCTAGCAATATACATCAGGGTGTGGCACAAGATGCCCTATGAGAGGAAAAGGTGTAAACCATGATGAAGTCACGGTGCGAAGCCGTTAAATATGCCAGAGATCGTCAGCCAGCTCTTCCAGCCTCACTTAAGCCAAAATGTGTCCATTGATATACCATAGGACCTAGGGTCTTCATCCTACCCGTTGAACCAGTAAGAAATTATATCTACAAATCGCTGTAGGCTAATTCTTGGCGTGCTCGCCAAGGTTGTCGAAGAAGTATTCTCGTAGACATAGTTTCCTTTGAATTAAGAGGACTTGGCTAGTGCTTAGGAGGTGATGAATAGTCCCTTCATGTTCCTCATCAATGCTTACTTAGCAGGACTTAGCAGGCGCTACAGTTTGGGGTGAACCTGGGCCTTCCTCATCCACACTGCTTCTGTAAAAAATCTTTTGTCGGGAGAGCTTGTCTAAGGGGATTTCTCAGGTCGTTCAGTGTCCCATAAGGCTGCTGAAGCCCAGCTTGGACCAGATCTGTTTTGTGGTAGAGGAAGGGCTCATTTTATCGCATTTTGGCTAATTAAGAGTTTACACGAAGCGAGAGACATGTTGAGATTACCCTTCTCTGGTTGAAATGGCAGTTTCGTTGATGCGAAATCCTGTACCGAAATAAAGTAAGCACCAATAAAGCCCAGCTTTGGAATTGAAGCTGAGTTCAGGGATTTAATCAGGGCTCGACTATCTTACTGATGTGACATGATGATATCCCTCGTGGGAATCACACATCACATCGCAATCAACGACGACAAAGCTTCCTCGGTTGGTTGGTTGGTTAAGATCGGTCCACGGTGAGGATGCACTTAGACCAGAGGAAGGTCCACAGTGCTGACCATGTGGAAGGTTGCTGAATCACTCTCTTACTCTGGAAATCATTTAGCCTTTTTTAGGAAAGAACTAATAGTAGCTGTACAGGTGGTGCTAAGAATGTTTAGTTCATTGAATAGTGCATGGGACATGCATAGGAGCTGACTAATGGCCTCGTCGTCCTCTTCGTTCCTACAGCTTCTGCAGATGTCGGTGTAGGAAATGCCTAATCTTGAAGCATGCCTTCCTACACAGTGTCCGGTGAGCGTATTAACTATCTTGGAGAAGATTCCTCTCTTGTTTTAGGAGTCCGATGGATCTGGTTTCAGTTAGGATCGGACAGAGCAACCTTCCGGTGTTGGATTGGACGAATTGATGTCTTAACACCTCAGCGTTTGATAAGGTATTTACCACAAGACTTTGGCGCTTCGATGTCAGTGACATTCCACGTGACCAGGTAAACTTCTTAGAGACGCCGCAAACCCTGTTAAAAAAATCGATGAAAATTAAGAAATACGTCTCAAAAAAGTAGGCGTGGCTGTTTTTATTGTATGAATGTTGGTGAGTGTCTACACATTTTCTGGTTTTCTACCAGTAGGCGGCTCAGAGATGTGTCTATGACCGATAAATGGCTCAAAGCCTTACTCGGAACCTAACAAACATATGATGCGAGATATCGGATAAATGGTTGTTAAAGTGTCGTTTAAGTGTCTTCAAACCGACCGCCTAAACGCTTTCGTGTTTGACGAATTGGGGTAGAACGACCATAATATCTGGGTCACAATGACTGACTGAATTTTTCTGTAAAAAATAGTTTTACGCGATCTTGAGGAGTATCAACGTGTAGTCGCCATCTCTATGCGTCAAGACTTTGTATTTCCAAAATAGTTAGTCATAGCTACGTCAATCGAAGGGGTAAGCGAAGATCGGCATTTTCAAGTCGAAACTGAAAATCTTCTCCACTCCCTAATCCAGTCTAATGGAAGCCACCTTTGTTCTACCGCGCTTATGCTAATACGAGTCCCATCTGCGTAGGCGACATAGAGCGGCTTCTGAAAGACTACGCATGCTAAATCGCTAAGCCTGCGATAAAACTAATACACGGTTCGACGGTTGAACCAATGGGAAGCCCTAATTCAGCAATTAGATACGGATGCCATAAATTGAGCTGCATACTCACTCCCCCTGCCGAGAGAAAACACACAGCAACAGCAACTCGATCGAAAAGGGGATTAGTTGTTTGTGAATTCCTTTTCGTACACTCATCCTCCAATCTTGGGATTAAGTCATCCAAAAACACGGACCCGCGCCTCGCAATCATAGGTAGTAGTCGTTGCAACAAATTGGATTTCATCCTCAAACACCATCGACTCGAGATTGTTCCACTGATTCGGGCCTGACGTGACACTTTCTGTCAGAAATGTTTCTATCATCGGCACACGGTCGACATTCTCACGTCTTCCGGATAAGAAGGCGACAACATGTCGTAGATGTTACCCCCGTCCGAGGGAAGTGGAACTCTCTCGTCTCAAAATGACATAATTAAGATTTGTTCGTTTCGATGACTGGCCGCCAGGCAATGGACCCGAGCGTCCACCTCGCTCTTATCAGTGCTGTTGTCCAAAGGCGAAATTAATTTCAAATGTCAGGCTAACCCCGGCCAGAACGGAAATCCACTGACACCTTATCGCTAGCGCTGGTCCGAAAATAAATGAGAGCCCGGCTCATGATGCAACGCTAATGCATTCGTTTTGGGGCAGACACTTTAATAATTGTTATTGCCTTTTCGGGACGGGAATTCGGAACGGAAGACCCTATGGGCTAACGGTGGTGCAGAGGCTATAAGTATTTATTTTGTTAATTTATTGAAATATTTTCATTTCGTCGACGCGACGCTCAGATTAAGAAATAATAAATTGGAGCTGGCACTTAGAGAGGAGCGCTGCTCTGAACTTTTACTTTTGGGGTCATGTTCTGCGACGGCTGCTGGTGGGTAATTTATTAAAAACCCACTTTTTTTCGTTAATCTTTGAATAATATTTTGTATTCTTTTGTTTGAGGAAATTTTAACGGATTTATGTACTATAGACAGAGAGAGAGAGAGAGAGGACGGTTAATCTGGTCGTTGATTAGATGGGACGGTATTTGGAACTGATGAGTGGATTGAATGCCAATTGGCTGTGACTTAGGACGGAAATTATGTCAAACGAATTGGTATGGTATTGTGGGGAAAGGTTTTCCATTGCCTTATCGGCTGTGCTTTACAGGATGACTAAGGCCTGACCCAGTTCTCAGATAGTTGGTGAGTAATCCAAGGGGATAAGCCGGGCTTATACCATAAGTGACCTGATCTGAATGAAGACAAACACGATCATTTGCTCTCGGGTCTGTCAATAGAGGAAATCATGGTACTTCCAATTTGGCTCGATCGTTGTCGATTTAGACTCTTGGTCGACGCGTGAGAGAAAACTCACAGACGCAGCTTCACTAGGTAACTAAAATACACGGCCAACGCCCTGCACGGAAAGAACCATAATCTCACCAATTACGAGACGATCTTGCTGGGCAACTGATCTTGTCATTTTTGTTTAGACAAACTACGACTGTGTAACAGATCGGAATGTCCTTACCGATTAGTTAAGGCTTAATTCCCCCGTCTGGTCCAATAGTGGCTCGTCAACGATTTATCGATCTCTCTCGATCACTTGAGGATCAGTGATCACTTTGCGTACGAAGCCATGCAATTGAATGGGCGTTGACTTTTCTCCACAAAATCTTCGATATAGTCTTCAATGTATAGAACTCCTTCAGTCTCGTTGTCCATCTAGAGCCAGTCTATCTTCAGTTCCGTAAAGTGCTCCCACGCTGGTCCGTTGTCTAAGAGACCCTTTCGGTGTACAACAGTTTAAAGGGTTAGAAGGCTTCAAATGACTTCATTATTCCCAATTTTCCGAAACTTTGGTGTAAAATTATGAAAAAACAGATTTTTTTAAAAGGTAAGTACTGTACCTAGTTCTTATAGTTCCTTTAAAAAAATCAATGAAAACTGATCAAACCACCTTAAAAAGTGAATGATCGAGGACGTTCTTTCTAGTTTCTTGGAAAAGTTCCGGAAGTTCAGGTAGTATCTACGCGTATTAGAAGAGGTACCTAAAGGGATCGAACCGTGCACCCTTACTCCTAAATACTCGTATAGGTTGCAACTTAATCATATGGGAGCCTATGACCAATCTGCTTTCACTTCTCCCATAAGATTGTTGTGTTTAAAAGTACTTAAGCCGTTCTGTCCTAAGGATGTTTGTTAGAGATTTAGGAGGGCTACAATCCTTGTGATGTTGGTAAACGAACGATTTCAACTTTCTTGTGATAGTAGTGGTCTCTATGGGTCTACCCAATAGTTAGATCCAAGGCTGAAAATTCTATTTTTTGTTGTATTCACTTTCAGGCCGACGAGGATCCCTGCTGCCATTTGATGGAGGTTCATATTTCTGCTTGAAATGGATTGTCAATGCACGAAACACATCATTAGTCACCAGCCTTGTCTAAGCCCACTTGGATCTGAAAACTCATCATGTTCAGGACATAACATTTGGAACCATGGTATGTACCATTCATAGCAGATATTGATACATTTATTAGGCAAGTAAGTCAAAGCCACTCTACAGTAAACTTTCATAAAATCGATAAACTGTGATAGGTACGGGAAGATCTAGACCGCAAACCTGCTTATACGGAGTCAAATAAGTCCTCAGGATGTCGATATATTCATTCCAGGATTTGCTTACATATTTTAGCTTTCCGATCTTTAGAATGGTTTTTAACCCGTCAAGTTCTTTTTTTTAAGTATAGACCATGCTCGTAAGAGCTCTGCAAGCATATTGTCAAGTCTTGCCTACTTGTTGCTTCTCAGTGCTTTGAGTGCTTTGTGGTGCGTGTTTTGGTATTTCTTACCTCGGATTCCTTGGTATCATTTGAGGGACTATCGCTTACGAATGCACGGCTTAAGACGGTAACGAAATGCCCATCTTTTGAGCAGGTCATCCTTGGAAAAACCATCTACTATTTCACTGGTTAATGGCGGAGTTGGAATCGAGATTCTGTATACGATTCTAGGGACGCAAACATCTGCTCTCAGCTTAAACACAAACCTTCTTATCTTATATGCAAAGAGCAGCCTGCTCAGGCAAAGGTCCCATAAAACTATAAGGCCAGTGTTCTACCCTTTAGAAATCCACCGGATAGTCGAGACAAGGTACCTACATACAGGGTGGGATAAATACAAGTTTCTTTTTAAAAATGCAATAAAATAAGCAAAATTGAATTTTTTCCATGTATTATGGCTTTACTAGTAAGGGCAAGCACTCCCATTAATTATGGAACACAACGTCGTTCAAGTGGCTGCCTCGACTGGCTTCTCAAGCCCATTAGGTCCTTCACGGTTCCTCACAAAAAAGTCCAAAGTGGTCAAATCGCAGCTCCGAGGCGGCCAATTGACATCGCCAAGACGGTTGAAAACACGATTTGGGAATTTGGTGCGAAAAGATCGATTGTGGCATGGGCTGTGTAGCATGACGCGCCCAAATTCATGTCTTCAATTTCAGTACAAAAAAACTCGGTTAACATGGCTCTGGAACGCCCACCGTTGAATGAAACTTTGTTCCCAGCCTCATTTTAGAAGAAAAATGGTCCAATGATGCCACCACTCCACAATCCACACCAAACTGTCACTCTTTGTGCATGCAGGCTTCTCGACAATAACTTGCGGGTTTTCCGAGACCCAGATGCGGTAGTTTTGTTTGTTCACGTAGCCGCCGCGCGCCTCGTCAGAAAAGATGATTTTTCGCCCAAAATCGTTGTCCAATTCAAGCTCCTCTAAGGCCCAAACTGCGAAGCGATAACGAAGCGGATGGTCGTGCGCCTTCCATTGCTGAGTCAATTGGACCTTTTAAGCGAATAATCCGAGATCTTTGTCCAGAATTCTCCTCAGGCTAGTGGGTGAAATGTTGAGCTGTTGAGGTCGATGACGAGTTGATGATCGTGAATTGAGTTTCACACTCTTGGCTACAGCAGCCACTTTCTCGTCTGTGCGCACCGTAGTACGACGAGGACCATGAGCGTAGTCCACTAGCATACCAGTTTCACAAACTTGCGTACAGCAGGCGCCGTAGGTGCTTCATTTCGGCCAAAACTTCTTTTCAAATACGGCACTGTTTGGGCTACACAGCCCTCACTTTGGAAATAAGTTTTCAATATTTCCCAACGTTGTTCAAGCGTAAATCGACTCATTTCGTTCCGCGGAGGTATGATACTTACCTTCTGTCAAGATTTCGAGCGGGAAACAGCTGTCAGTGTCAAAATAACCTGTAATTTAAAAAGAAACCACTAGATGGCCCACCCTTCATTCCTTAGAAAGTTAGAAATAACAATATAGCCTAGCTTTGGTGTAAGTGTGGCTGAATGCAGGTCAATGTCACTTTATGACAGGACAGGTCCATGCTCTAGACTACGAATGTCTTTAGCAAAAGTGATGCAATCTCCTACAAAGAACTACCCTTTACCACTGTAATGACAGAATTACTACAGCCAGACCAGACCAGATGCAATCAACGCTAATCAAGCCCAATTAAAAAATATTAGCCGAACTTAATAATGTCATGAAATATTTTACGACTCAAAAGTCCCATACATAGTATGAACTGTCAGGAGATAAACTATTGCCACTTCGACGCGATAGTTCTTAGGGCCCCAATTCCCCAATCAGCAACCCTTTCATTCGTCAATTGCCCATCAAAAAACATGAAAACCCATAAATTCTTAAAAAAAAAAAAACAAAAAAACATTAAAACCAGCAGCGAGCCCGTTTATAATCCTCTAATAAACTTTACGACCACACAATTGTTAACAAACTTTTAATTGAAACACAGAGAGAGACAGAGAAAACCGTAATACAACACAGAAGACCTCATCGATTCGCTAATTAATCTCATTGGGCCACTGTTGGCTTTTGAAAAACATGCGTTTTCGACTTGTAACCAATTTATAACGCTCGCCTATTCGGCAACACAATGCCGTGGATTAAAATTAGGCCCTTTGTTTTGGTCTTCCCCTTTCCAATGATGATGATGATGATGATGCATTGGAGGAACCTCAAGAGTATCGCATGGCACAATGGAACAGTAACTCATGCATATTTATGGTACGGATTATGGTAAACCGTCCGCACAGATGAACAGGTGAGCGGCTGAACTAAATCGAATTAATTTGATTCCGAGTTATTTGTCGTTCTCGGCGCGCAAGTGTAGCTTTCTGTAAAACAATCCAGATTCATGGGGTCCCTCGTAGTTGGCCGTGTAGGTTATTAATTTCCGCTAAAGTCCTAAATCATGAGAATTTGTAATTCGATGCTAGACCGGGAGAGAGAGGACAGCGATAAAAACCGCGCGACATGATATTGCCTTCCAAGTGATATGAGTTGCTCATCCTGATCGCTGGAGTGGTCTGGTGGGATCAGTTTTTGGTCAGTTGACACTTGGTTGGGCTGTGAAATATGAGTTAAGGAGACGATAGACGATAGACGAGGGACCACACAGGAGGTCGTGATTGTGAGTCTGGAATTCTGGGCAGAGACGGTTCTAATTGGATTCTGGTATGACAACAACTCACAACTCACATGGGTGCTGAGACGGGAGCGATGCGGGTACAAAATGATTAATGGTCGAGACGATGGAAGGGTGTTTTGGTTGTTAAGAGATAACAAGTTAATAAATTAAGAAGGACACTTCGATTGATAGGTCCTGATAAGAGATATGGAAATGAGTGCCAGTCGGAAGTAGAATGAAGTTGTTTAAGTAGAAGATGAAAACGCAAGAAAGACAAAGGATCAGTAATCAAACAGGTCCATCCAAGTACTCCCCGAAAGCAGAGGGCAACTGAGCACATGTAAGTCTATGTATATCGTGCGATTTACTTATTTTGGTCAAATTTTTTCCTCAGTTTCGTTCATTTGACCCAAAACGCTGAGGGAGAGGAGATATGTGTCAATATTGCATTTCAGGAGACTTTTTCAATGCTCGACCCTGGCGTACCCCATTTCTTTCAAAATTCTTTGCGTTTTTTGGTCAAGTTTTTTGCTCTATTTCGTTCATTTGACCCAAAACGCTGAGGGAGAGTGGATACGTGGCGATATTGCATTTCAGGAGACTTTTTCAATACTCGACCCTGGTGTACCCCATTTCTTCCCAAATTCTTTGCGTTTTTTGGTCAATTTCGTTCATTTGACCCAAAACGCTGAGGGAGAGTGGATACGTGTCGATATTGCATTTCAGGAGACTTTTTCAATACTCGACCCTGGTGTACCCCATTTCTTCCCAAATTCTTTGCGTTTTTTGGTCAATTTCGTTCATTTGACCCAAAACGCTGAGGGAGAGGAGATATGTGTCGATATTGCATTCGAAGAGACTTTTTCAATGCTCGACCCTGGTGTACCCCATTTCTTCCCAAATTCTTTGCGTTTTTTGGTCAAGTTTTTTGCTCAATTTTGTTCATTTGACCCAAAACGCTGAGGGAGAGGAGATATGTGTCGACATTGCATTCCAAGAGACTTTTCCAATGCTCGACCCTGGTATACCCCATTTCTTCTCAAATTCTTTGCGTTTTTTGGTCAATTTCGTTCATTTGACCCAAAACGCTGAGGGAGAGGAGATATGTGTCGATATTGCATTTCACGAGACTTTTTCAATACTCGACCCTGGTGTACCCCATTTCTTCCCAAATTCTTTGTGTTTTTTGGTCAATTTCGTTCATTTGACCCAAAACGCTGAGGGAGAGGAGATATGTGTCGATTTTTCATTTCAGGAGACTTTTCCAATGCTCGACCCTGGTGTACCCCATTTCTTCCCAAATTCTTTGCGTTTTTTGGTAAATTTTTTGCTCAATTTCATTCATTTGACCCAAAACGCTGAGGGAGAGGAGATATGTGTCGATATTGCATTCGAAGAGACTTTTTCAATGCTCGACCCTGGTGTACCCCATTTCTTCCCAAATTCTTTGCGTTTTTTGGTCAAGTTGTTTGCTCAATTTCGTTTATTTTACCCAAAACGCTGAGGGAGAGGAGATATGTGTCGATATTGCATTTCAAGAGACTTTTCCAATGCTTGACCCTTGTGTACCCCATTTCTTACCAAATTCTTTGCGTTTTTTGGTCAATTTTGTTCATTTGACCCAAAACGCTGAGGGAGAGGATGTGTGTCGATATTGCATTTCAGGAGACTTTTTCAATGCTCGACCCTGGTGTACCCCATTACTTTCAAAATTCTTTGCATTTTTTTCGCCCGTTTTGACACAAAACTTGTAAAATCTTTGGAAAACTGCTTGCTGCCAAATATTCAAATCCTTTTTGTCCTATGGTCAGGGCTTAACGTGGATTTGCAGAGAATATTGGTTCATAGGATGCTTACACCGTCAAAGTTCAGCTCTGAAATTCGTTCGCAGGAAGAAGAGCCATGTCCCTGCCTCCGAAGAACTGGTGGTTTTTATTTCCCCTTACGTCACGAACTACAGCAAGTCGTTGTGTGTTTATTTATGAAAATCTCCAAAGTCCCGGGATTTTACTGCGATTCTAAGCGTTCCTTAAAAATGCACCCACAAAGCAAAAAATTCCCTCTCTGCTGTGCCACCCTAAGATTTACACTGACTGCCACATGCATAGCTCCACCACCGAAACCTACTCAAGGAAAGTGCTTACGCCGCTCGTAAGAGCAGTCGGCTAGCCAAAGTGTGAATATTTCATAAGTTTCATCCTGAAAAATAAAACGTACTTACCAGGATGCACCTCACTAGTTATTCAGGGAATTCCTCTTCCCTTTCTGTGTTTAATGGACTTTCATTGCATTTGTGGTAGCAGGCACTTTTCCCAGCAGCACTTGCCGGTGTGGCACATATGTTTCGGGGCGAGTGGGTAAGGAATTCCGTACGAATTGAAATATCCTGTATAAATTCTCTTCTCAATGAATTTGCGTTCGGCATTGCATTTGATTTCCAGACTCTTGGTACTTCTGCCAAGGATAAGCACGGATGCTCTCAATTTGTACAGAGGCTCCCTGGCGTTGGTAGCTTGTGGAAAGAATGATTTGATTTTTATGTGTTTGCGCGGGAAAACCAAACGTGTGATGCATGCAAAAGTATCTACAAAGTAGCAAGAGATGAATAAGTAATGCGCTCTCCGCGCAAAACATTGTTTGCCCTAACGAATGTTATCGCAGAATGGAAATCTCCCTCGCAGGAAGGAATATTATCCCTGGGAAACTGTAATTCGATCGGGAACAACACAATTTTCATGACCCAACGTGCCGTTGCCTTAATCGCTGTTAACTTGGCTACCCTTTCCCATCTTCGCCGTGATAATCATCTTCGCAGAAATGATAACACGAAATTGTCATTCAATTGGACTTGTGTTTGTTAGCCAGAAAACACTGTCAATAGCGAAATCAGTTCAGGCCACTGTAGCGGTACCACTACTGTGCCGCCCCAAAATGAAAAATAAATTCAAACACAAACAATCGCAGAGGGAGAGAAAAGGTCCTGACCCCTGGAGTTGTTGCCTAGGCTTGATCTACCTACTGCTGACTTCCTGTTGCAGGACCCGCACCTCCCCTGCGCCGCCAGTCAATGTAACCCGGGGGCACAAAACAATGCAAAATAATGCCAAATATGACAACAGTACGAGTAGATGGTACTTTAATAAAAACTAACTACGAGTCGCAAATGTATCTACTCCCCTAGTCAGCGTATCTATGCGGTTGCAGAGGTATCGATTCGAAAATCGGCGGTTGGCAGTTGGTGGCGCGGTCTGTCCAATTGGCGAATTGGAAGGAAATTCTCCTAATTTCGTGTCATTAGTGTGTGATAACTGAGACCATTTACAATTTGCCATCATCACGACACACAATTGACTGGCGGTGCAGAGCGCACACAGTTCGATCGGTCGGTGGTGCGCCTGCCTGTACCATGGATCCGTGCGCGACTTGTTGGTGTTCCATGGTTATTAGTTGCTGTTGGTGGATATGTTCGGGGCCAGAGGTCAGTTGGATTTTTGAGTTAAAGGAGTAGGATACCAAAAGGGAATGAATCGTCAAGTCTAGGATACAAAATGAAAAGAAAACCTTTTGTGTGATGAAATCGTGGAGGGTTTTGTTTTGTTTGCTTTCCAAATGGAGTATGCAACGATCGCGAGATGTATTGGGGAAGATAGTCACCATGCTATTGGAGGAGGCTATCGATTTGAAAGGAAGATGATCTTTAAGGAAGCAATGGTGCAACTAAGTTGCTTGGAATCTCTACACAATGGAATTTAATCTCATAATTAAAATCAAATGGATTTGTCTGCCAGTTGCATGGCGAATTAAGTTAAAGGAGACAAATTGTTGAGATCATGAGAATTGGATCTGGAAATTATGTTTTCAGATGACAGCTCTTGTTCGATGAACCTTGGAGCACTAAATTCACTGTCAATCCTGCACTCGTTCTGTTGATTTGAGTACGTTTTCTGATTTTGAATTCGGGTGAATCGTTAATTGTAACGCTATGCTGAACTGAAAGTTTTTTACACACCCACTTCAGTTAACCGCGCATCTCGCATATCTATTTTTTCCATCCGGTGCACGTTGTCGCATAGCAGGTGATACGCCCAACACCTTAGTACCTAAATCACCGAAATCCATCAATAACTTTCCATTGTACGAAAGCTTAAGAATACTACCAAATTTCGTTACACCCACTTTTCTAGTCCGAAACTCGAATAGCAGATCGTTTTAGGAGACGTAGTCAAGTCTGAAAGTGCTTCATTTGACAGTCGGAGTGTAGATCAGGTTTGTCAAGGATTGTCAATTTATAGATTCATAGTTTTTCCCAGGTCCTTACAGGAATCGCTCCCATCTTCGTTACATAATTCTTTTCACAAGGTGAACGTAGACAAATCGCAAGAAAGTACAGGACTAGACATGGAACATGTGTTGAGACTACTTTCGACTAGATAACCATGGGAGTACACACTGTCCACATTAGGGAACATTTGAATCTTTGGTTCTTTTAGCTTGGAAGGCATTTTCGAGATCATCATTGACCAAGAACTTCGTTAGAGTAACATTCTTAATGGAAGGTCAAATGTCCAGCTGGCGAGTCTAAAAAGCTGGCACAAAGGAATGAGGAGTGCGCAGCTGGAGGCAGTTAGCTAAGGACCGGTCTAACTGGAGAGGCTTGTTGGTTGAGGCCCAGGTTCACCCCAAACTGTAGCGCCACCTAAATAAGTAAGTAAGTAAGTAAGGAATAAGGATAGTGTGGACCGTTGTCTATCAGCTAGCAAAGTGCTTCTTTTCTTATAATCTGTTTAACGTATTTGTATTCAAATTGGAGAGCTTGAGGTCTGCTAATACGAACGTGGCTTTCTGTGTTACTACATCTTAGCTGGGACCACGGGTACTGCGTATTCCAAATTCGCACCATTATTCATTAGCATTAGGAAGTGGTGGCTTAAGATGTTGTTTCTTGTTGATTCTAGCGAGGAATAGAGCCTTACTTTGGTAGCAGAAGTGCTTTGCAATTTCTTTGAAAGGAAATGGTATCGTTTCCTCGGAATGTCTATCTAGGTGCCAATGCAGTTCCCACACAAGCTCTTCCAGCCAACTTGATCTTCAGAGATGTCCTTCCAGTTGTATTCACTAAGTTGGTTAAAGGTTTCGCTCAATTCACCAGCCAATCGGTAAGGATTCGTATGCCGTAGTGTACTCACAATACAGTTGTTGTATTTGTAGTGAGAACTTTTTAATTTGTCGTTGTGGGAACCCCTTGCTAACTACGATGATATTTTATTAGAGAGGTGTCATACAGCCTAGATTTTCGGACACTGCTAACAAAAATGCCTCCTTTCCCTTGCTTCGTCATAGAAAGAGGACAGCTCGTACGTTTTACCCAGGAGTCCATAAAAACTATCTTGGTTATCGTCATCTTAGATAATAGAAGATGTCTTGCTAATGTTGGCGAAGTAACCCTTAATGTGAGTTGTGATGAGGCCCTCATGTTGAAAGCAAGAGACGTAGTAGTCTGCGAGGTCGGTTTGAGTCTTGTTTTAGTTAAAGGTTTTGGTCCAACTCTTTCGTTTGGCAAAAGCTCCAGACTTCGAGTTCACTATGGTTTTAAGACCATAGCTGGTGATTAGTCCTACTGATCTCTAAAGGCAGCTGAAGTATGGACAGAACACCAGCTTCAAGTGATGAGCCTGTAAAATAAACTCATTCGCTTTGGCAAGATTTCTAGGTGTCGCCAAGAACACCTGCCAAAACCTAGTCGACGTTAGGATCCAAAGCAACTAATTAGAAAAACATATTTTAACTAAATACATATTCCTTGCTAATGCTAGTCATTTACATACTTACTCAAGGGATTCTGTTTCTTTTCAGATAGCTAGAGGTCCAGACAGCTTCTAGATGAACAGAAGACTCCGACCCGTGACGACATTGATAGTGCAAAATCCCATCGACAACAATTTTCTACCTGGAAACATTAAGTTTTTTTTGGGTCACTGGATAGAGTGCCATTTTTGAAAGTCTTCGTCAGAATGGAAATCGAAAAGATGTCAGGATACAGTCAGTACTATCACTGAAAGCCGGTTTCTACAATTGAACGCAGTTCCAAAGGTTCCTAATGAAAACAAATCCTTATAGGACATGAGCAGTATGTGTGACTTCGTTCACCTCCTGCCAGAAAGTGTGTCAAGTTATAAGTTCCAGGGAAACAATGGTAACCCGTTCTGGTAACCCGTATGATTACAATATCTATTCTTTTTCTTTTAGGTTAGATGGTCGATCGAAAAGTAGTTTTAACCTAGAAATATCTAGAATATCGAGTAGCAGGCCCTCTAGATCTCGAGAATATATGGGGATTCGTACAAAACGTTCGAGTATACTCAAATTGCATCATAACCCAAGGACTCTGCAGGTAGGTAGATGATGAAGATTCGTCGTATGTACCCAGTTTTTCAACAAAGTCCACAGAAACCTAGCCTCGAACTTAGTAGCTCACAATCACAGTCGCAGTACATCCCATGCTGAAGGTTTCTTACTCTCAAAATATCTAGCAAACAGGCACATCCGCAGAGATATCTTATTTGTGATGGAATTAAACGTAGAGAATGCTTCTGCTGTCCTGTCTCCGAATTCAAAAATAAACTTCAAATCGAAGCCATCGAGTCAACACAAAATCAGAAGTCAGTCAAAATCCCCGGCAACATCGCCCTCTACCTTAGATACAACACTGAACACGAACCCATAGCATCACTCATCTCATCAGAAGTCTAAATGCCTGTCTAAATCGGTGACTCAAGACCACCTCCTTGGAAGTTTTTCTATTCAACGAGGTTCCATGTGCAACTACATTTCCTGTCGCTCCTATGGTCCTAGGCAGCCT
The DNA here is from genome assembly GCA_963583995.1 of Xylota segnis. Lineage (NCBI taxonomy): Eukaryota > Metazoa > Arthropoda > Insecta > Diptera > Syrphidae > Xylota > Xylota segnis. The sequence goes on along the minus strand of OY757239.1, from coordinate 6,512,609 downwards.
CAAACATAGCCCTAAAAACCATTCACCTCATCTTGGAAGCTGCTTAATCTAAGCGTACAACTCAAGACCGCCTTCATGGAATCTTTTCTGGAAAGCAAATGTTCCATCCAATTGCCGCAGCATCCAGGCAGAGATCACCCAAAATCTCCCAGTTTTATCATCTTCCAATCAACTTAGAAGCAGACTTGAACGCAATTCTAGTCATCAGCCACCTGATGAGAACCATTAACATCTAGAAGGCTGTGAATCAACCAGCAGCGTAGCATCATCGCCTTAGAAGCAGCCCTAACCAAAGCTCTAACCACCATTCACTTCACCGGAAGCCTACAAGGAATAGCCCTTTCCGCAATCTTCTGCACATAATTTACCAACTATACCGTCTACCATCCAGCATCCTTTACCTATTTAGAAGGTTTAGAGAGCCTTAAAGCCTAAATATTGAACCCACAATGTTTACGTATTCCACCTCTTGTTTCAATAAAGATCAATCAATACCCAAAACTCATGTCTTTTCTTGTATTTAAGTCAACATCCACGCCCCCTAAAACACCCACCTATACACCTCCCCCTACCCCCTGTCACAAAAGCCCAAAATTTCCCTCTAAAAACGCGTCAACCAAAAAATTCGTGACGCAACACAAAAATCGAAGAAAAATGCAAAAATTTCTGAAAAACACCAGGTGACCATGAGCAGCAAATAGGTATCCCAGCTGAGATTTTTTTTTGTTTTCAACTGGTAGCTAGAGATGTGCAGTCTCTAAAAATTAGAGATGTGCATTTATTGAAAATGAAAAGAAGTAGAATTAGAATTTTTTAAAAACATGTTTATTGGTAGTAAAAACAAGTACATTTTGGAGGAGTTTTAGAAGGACTTAGGTATTAGTTTAGAGTGTTTTACATCGAGAATCATAAAAATCTTTACAATAGAGAGTTCTTGCATGCTTTGAAGGGTATTCTGCTGAATACAGACGATAGGATTTTAGACAATTCTTCCTCTGTGAAGTTTTTGACGCTCGGGATGAGTAGAACTATGGATCTTCTGCTAAGTTCGAAGATGTGCCTTGTTTGACTGGAACAGTTACGGGTCCTTTTGGTTGGGCACCACAACGTAAGTTGTTACCTTGAATGCTAGATTCATTGAATGATGATCTGCTTGAATAGAGGCTGAATGTTTGCTTGAGGAGCGTCGTGTTGCTTGGTAGTAGTCTTTTCTGATGATGGAGAGTCCCTAGATGAAAAAAAAGAGAAAGAAATTGTTAGTTTATGGCAAGGTTTTGAAGAGAAGAAAACGAGGAGAGTATTATAAGTGGAAGGGCCATACACTTACGTTGAATGTATGGTAAGGTAAGCTTTAGTATTGCCCATAGACTCGTAGGTCAGTTGAAGATGTGTGATATGAGCTCTGGTCAGATACACTATGAGTCTTAGTTTGCAGTTCTTCAAAGGGTCGGTGTTTCGGTAATGATCTTCTGGTCATTGATCCAAAAAAGTACATTGTTCAGTATTTTGGAAACTGAAGAGGGAATTCTCCGTTCCAGGCAACTATTGGCGTTCAGCACACTTTGATCCGCTGTCTGGCGAAACTTTAGGGAAGACCACTGTACTGCCAAGAAGAGCCTTGACTGCCAGCATTTTAAGTCTGCTGCCAACCCCCATAGTTGAAGACCATCATAGTCCTGATGACAAGTAAGCCTGCCAAGAAAAAAATTTGTTACTTTTTGTACAGTTCGACAAATAACTACAGAGGATGGCATATAACGACGGCGAAAGGGATCCAGGAAATATGATTGTTATAACCGGTAGTCGTTATATCCGAAAGCGTTATATCAGACAGAATAATTAGAAAACTATATAATGAATCCAACGAAATGAAAGAAAGGTGGGCATTATAAGCGACTGGTGGTAATAAGCGAAGTCGTTATAAGCGACTTACACTGCATTCAACTTTACAGAGGCCTGACGTAAAGGTGCAGATGCATCCTTCAACATTTGCCTCACACTCGCAACTTTGTGTTCGAAAGAATCCCAACGCGACTGACTGTGTTTTCCATTTCTCAGTAATTAAAGAACTTCCCTGTTAAACAACAAAATTAATTAACTTGCACGGGCTTAGAATCAATAAACTTTACGTGAGCCAAGCCTCCGCATCTACGAGTAGAACGCCACATGTAATGTACCTGTGGACATTTTACGACTTAATTAGCAGTCAAGTGAAATTGGTAAGGAAAATGAAATGACAGAGTGCCAAGCCAGACGAGATGGGTGGAATTTTTCGTGGTAGTCACACTAAAGGGGTAAGATGGAAGTGTAGACTCAGTAGCAGTTGTGCAGAATTTGCAAACCTCTATTCCCTGGAAGCGATCAGCGTCCTGTTGGTCGTAAAAGTACAACAAGTATGTTGGACAACTGAATTTGTTGTTCCACTAATAAAAGGCATCCCCTTTCGAAGGTCTCGAGATGAACTCGCTGAGAGGAGGGCCAAGTGTGCCCTTGGTTCGCAAGGAGGCGATGAGCATAGGTTAGGTAAAGGAATCTGCTCACGTAAGGGTTGGAGACTTCTTTGGACTTGCATTGCACAACACGAAGGTATGAGTTACCGTCTAATCAATATCCGGATGGAAGTTGACCTCCCGATTACTCAGTATGTCAAGCTATAGCCTGACCGTAGACAAAGTTAAGTCAAGGATGGGACTGGTTGGACCCATGTGAGAAAGTAATTTTGGATTTGACGATGCTCAGCTCCAAGTGATTTTTGAGGTTTCAGACCGAAAGGCTATACAGATCTTGTTGTAGGAGATTAGAGTCTTGTGCTGAAGGAAAAGCTATAAAGAGAGGGCACAGAAACGAAAATGTGGACTCTCTAGCAAAACAAGGATCAACTTCAGAGTTCTCTCTCCGCAACCATTTGCTGCAATTGACAGAGCACCTTATTAACAACTGCGCCGCGAGGGATCTTCTCTGGTGGGTGGTCAGAAGTGGGAGGTTTCAGACCCGGGAAAATGGATGTTAAAAAGCCGATTGACAGCTCTTGTAGAAAAGTTCTAAGCTTGGGGCGAGGAACACTGAAATAGATGGTAGCTTTATCTGCAGGTCATGGACAGATATCCTCTAAAATAGGTAAATCGTCATCAGGGCGATACTTGTGAACTATGCCTGGAGGATATCAGGGGAGGCACTGTGTAAAAATCCCGAGGATGAACCAACTTTCTGTTACAGATGCTGGCGTTGACACGAGAAACCAAGCAGAATTCAGAGCAAGATGTATCGTGGAAGAGAGAAGAAAAGGGACCCAACACATCGCGCAAAAGAAGGTCAATTAACTTACTTTTCCGCGTCTAACACTCAGTAACATAGAACTGAACAATTTTAAGGAACCTTGTGAGGCTCAGATCGACCTTAAAGGCTAAGGACTTCGCAGCTTGTATTCATGAATCTCAGAGCATTTAGTTTAGATTAAAGCTTACTCTGACTTTAGGACCTTCATGATGAAAAAATACCCAAGAGGTAGATATGTCAGGTAAAGTCGTACGTTGATCTAGAAACTATGACCACTTAGCTGGAGAAAGGGGGAAGGAAGCAGAGCTCGATAAAACTAGTGGAAAGGATAGTATGTTTAGCGTGTGAGTGGAGAAATGACAAGGTGTCCTGTAGAGGCACAAGCTGAAATCAATGTTACTGGATACAAAAGAATTGGAGGGCAGTAGACTAGCTGACTCCACTAGGGAGAGTAAAGGCGTATGTACCCCGTGACTGAGGGAGAGTTCCAGGTTCGATTCTCGGACAACTATCTAGTTGACAACTATCCGAGAGAGTGACTGTTATGAGACAGACAGCTGCTCAAGCATTCAAAAGCAGGCCACTCCTTAAGCGTCATCGGTTTGTCTTATTGGGTGCGAAGTTAACTTGATTTCGTAAGCTGGACATAGTTGAGAAGCACTTAGCAAACGATGCGATCCATCAGCATGTGAGGATAAACTGTGTCGGAACCTATAGTCCGTGACTATTCTGCCTGAAGGCTTTTAACCTTTTAGACCAGATACTCCAATGGAATTTTACCGACTTTTAGAAAGTCATCGGTGGGACAAGGTGGCACCCGCCGTTTTACCGCATCATCCTTCATTACACTTTCGATTAAAACGAAATGCAACCTTTCCAAACCATCTAAACCAGAACCCAAAGGCCGCAGAGAGTGAAACCGGATTTCACACACACCTAGTGCATCCCAGAATGAAGTGCATCCCTCAGCGGGACAATCGATTGGAACCCATAAAACCAATCAAAGAAAAACAAACACAATCCTACTATCTCGTCTCGATGGGGTGTATGTTGATGTCTTGTTTCCCCTCGAAGCGACCACATCATAATCACCTACTACCTGCGGCGGGCGGTTGGTCCATCCATCGCCATCGGATACCTGTGAGTTTTCACTTTTATTCTGAAATCAATTTTCTCTCGACTTTTACGATGATGACATTTATTCTGTCGACCCCGCACAGCCTATCATGCGTCGTCGACAAAGCGACACTTAAACTCGACCAAATTTATTGCCACCACGATATGGAGGCGCCTCCTCCTCCTCCTCCTCCAGACGTGCACCAAACCAAAGACTTCCGATCTAGCTGTCAGGTGAATTGAATTTTATCTAACACGCGGCGGTCAACTCGCTCCATTCGACCGGCGTGCGCGTCGAGTTTCCATCATCGATCATAGCGGGGGGACAACCCAGGGGCGGACATCTCAATTTGTTATGAGATGCAAACGAGTAGGGCGCACGATTGGAAATTCGGAAAACACAACAAAAAACAAAAAAACAAAACAAAAACCGATCTTTGCCGATCAATTTGCTGTCCAATTTGGTGCGTTATTAGTGATCGCCAGAGGTATGTGCGCGTGTGGTTTGCTCCTAACGATTTTTTACGAGTTTGGAAATTAATTTGGAAATCGATTTCTAGACACACAGAGACGCACAGAGTCAACGAGGTTTTATTGTCCAGTTTAATTGATTTGGCTTTGAAGAATCTATCATTAGCGGGAATTGAAATTGAAGTTAGATGGGTTATCTTCGGCATCTTGGGCATCTGCGGCTAAAGAGTACGCATTTAATTAAGACGTCGTTAAGACGGGGCAACCCAGAAAAGGGACGACTACTTTATCGGACCGATTAACGTTGAACTTCCGATTGGAATAATAACGTCGGACGGAGAAAGTCGGGAAGAGGTGCTTCAAAGAGATTCGAAGAGATACACTGGTCGAAGGTGTGTACTGTCCGTATCGATTGAAGTTCGACTCGAATAAGGGCAGTCGGTAGAACAGTAAAACAGGCAGAGACTTGCAATGACATAATGCATTTCTGGAGAAATCCAATTAGATATGTAAACTTAGCATGTAAGCTCTTCCCTTCTCACTAGTTTCTGTGGTTGGAGGTGGTTACAGAAGCTCTAATGTGTTTTCTTGAACATGGAGATACATTTGTGCACCGAAAAGGTTGTCCAGTGAGGGCGATAGATCCTTGGGTAGCAACTGTTGGTAAGTTTGAAGCTATTTTTGTAGATAGTCGTACACAGATGTTTTCTGTAAGTTTTGCCATTTAAAAGTCAACTGAAAAGCACTCGCAAGGCTCCTTAATATACTACAACGTCACAGTGAAATTCATTCTGGCCGAACGTTGTCATCTGACCGAATTATTAACCAACTCACCTATGAACCAACTAATGCCCAAATTCGTGATGATTCCTTGGTAATGTCAAGCTTGTAAGGCTGAGTTAAATAAAATATTGTTGGGACTCCTTTTGTTCGCCCCTCGCATTTCATATCAGCGATTGACGCAGTTGAAACCATTGACTACAAAACGCACTTGAAGGACATCGCAGAGTGTAACAGTGACTGCGAATGGTTTCATTAAAGTGACAGGTTATGCTTAAGGGAGCTGGACCTTGAACCAAATTGAACTTCTAGTCTTTAGTCGATCCACTAACCTACGGGCCACGATCCCTTCTCGAGCAAAGGAATAGAAAACTCAGAACCTGGCCGAATAAATTTAGGAGTTCTGCCCAGAGAGAGGAGAACCAGAATGTTTCAAGAATTGATTCTCATTTTCTCACAAATCTGGCCACGACCATGTTTTCTGCTTACCATCTAGCCCACCTAGCCTACCCCTGAGCACAGAGAATGACAAGATGACATCTTTACAACTCCCATCCGTCGATTGGAAGAATTTGATTTACGCAGATCACTGATTGACTGGTCATCTCAAAGGTGCCATGACGTTTGAATTACGATGGCCTGAGCCACAGCTTAACAGCCATCGTTAGCCTTTAAAGTCACTCACTGTGGAACTTTTTATATCGTTCGCTCGGACAACTTTATAACTTCTGCCGCCAGACAGACCATTCCAATGGGTTTGCGCGCTCCTCTGCCATGGCGGTGTTTATTTTTTATGCAGTCCTGTGTGTGTATATGTGTGTGATTTTATTTATTTATTTTTTTTTATATCTTTTTCTCTAATTAGTCGATTATTTGAAGCGTGAAATTGAGATTTATTTTATATTCACTGGGGCTGGGGACAGACGACGGCTAGGGTTAATGCAAAGGAATGAAAGGACATCTCTTCAACTGTGCCATGGTCAGTCGGTGTGGACACCCAGTCACCCACCCAAAGCCCTGCGAGTGTGTAACACTATTGTTGCCATTAACCTGGCTTACCTCCGCCGGAGCAGCGCTTTAATGTTCTTTAAACAGAAAAAAAAGTGCACATTTCGTTGGCTATGGCCAGAAACTATTTGCGGGTAAACCTCAGCAAATTGTTATCGTCTCGTCGGAATGTGAATTTCTAATTAAAATTCAAATTGTTTGCGAAGAAAGCTGGTGGACTCAACCATGGCTTAGGTTTAAGCGTTGCATTTGCTTGTGCGGTATACTTTGAGGTGGAACGTGAAATTATTGCATACTTGTTGGCGGAATGCGAAGTGGTCAGTTGGAATGGAATGTAATGTCTAATTGGATTTTTTTTTTTAGTCTACGAGTAGTAGTTTCGGGTTGGATGTACTTCATAGTTTGGGTAAAACTGTTGCACACCACGCACTCTAAAATAATGCATTACACGTCAAAGGATGAACATAAACTGGAGGAAGCTTCGACGTTGGCCACAACGACTATTGCTTGAACTATGGGGACAAGTTTATAAAAGAGGATCTCTTCCTGCTGTGAGGCTGATTAGTATCCATCTGTATCAGAGCATTAGCTCGACTATTCTCCACGAACCAGCCTTTAAGGCCTACAATGTACTTAAGCTCATCAGCTCATGTATGCATTGCTGGACAAACGGTTGAGAGAGTTGAGAGTTTTCAAAACCTTGGAAGTATTGTCTCAACCGATAGTGGAACCGAACTGGATGTAGCCAGCCGAATAGGCAAAGCAAAATCTGCTTTGGGATGCTATCTACAGCTACGACTGTTCCGTTCCAATGTTGAATCCGTGCTGCTATATGGATGTGGTACCTGGAGGGTGACCGCCACTATCACGAGAAAGCTGCAAACGTTCGTCAATAGGTGCTTACGTTATATCTTTAGGAACAACTCTATCAGAGAACGGGCCATGAACCTATAGCCAGTGGATTGGAAATACTCTCCGAAAGGGTGGCAGGTCCATAGCTAACCCGCGATGCAATGGAACCCGCTTACTCAGGATGGCAGGATACGCGGCGGTCCTAGGAGTAGGTACGTGGCGCAGAACAGTTGAGAAGGAAGCACGGCAACTGGGAAAGAGTTGGGGAGAACTGAAACACATTTCCAGAAACCGCACACGATAGCGCGTAGGCATTGCCGAGGCCCTAGGACCCACAAGGGGATAGCAGGAAGGGGTCAGCACACGACGTGGCAATGGTCGTCGCCTGTATTCTACCGCCCCTAGTGCTTTTCAAACATAATATAGAAAAGTCTTCGTGAGACTCTCTAACGAGAGACCATCCTGATTTGTAACAACCTCGGGGTGGTTCAGGGAGGCCATGTAGCTATCCTAAAGCTAACAAGCAACTTTGTGTTTGTTTTTCAGGTAAAACCACGACAATGCTCGCAATGGATCCATTAGCTGCACTTGTAGCCACCCCATCCTATCTACCTACCCACACAAGCAATGTTCAATCAGAGGTGATCAAGGACGCACTTATAGATCTGAGAGTGGATACGATTGGATCTGCTTGCAAGCAGGATTATCTTCAGACGGTCAGGCAGAGAATTCATAAGTGAGCTTCTAGGTTGATATTCTATTCTATGCAGTTGACAGGTTTTGGCTGGACCATCAGAGTGATCGATATGATACCGCAATACGGGATGTCCATTCAGATGGCATTCCTATTGCCGCCTCAGATGAAAACTCGGACACTCTCCGAGAAATCTTCCTGCTCACCAGATAGTCCTCATAACTTGGTCAGCTTGTTGAATTCCAATAAGGAACTCTTTAGGTAGCATCTGCTGAAGGGAGCCATGATACTTTTAATGATTCTCGTGATGGCTATCTAGCCTTTGTTCGTATCAAGTGACAGATATTTGGTGCTGCTGTGATGAGTGCTGATTTTGTAAGTTCCTCGTCGCTGAAGACCTTTCTCAGCTTTCTCCGAAAGTGGAAGAAATTTCAGTATACTGGGTCCTGGTGGGACGATGGTTACAAGTAAGTGCTTCAACGAAGTGTTTCTATTGTCGAATACTGACTTCAAATTCTTCTTTTTTAGCTTTGAATACAACACCGGATATAAAGGAAAGTAAATACTTCCAGTCTAAGTATCTACACCAAGTTAAGATGGGATAAGTTTCTAATTAAGGCAAATGGTTCACAGTCAAGTCTGGCTCTTGTCTATAGAGAACTTTCCTCGATAGAGTACAATAAGTTGCCCTCATACCTTGCTAAGAACTCTCTCACTAGATTCAACTTTGTTTTATGTCCAGAATGGCACCCATGTTCTACATCGGTTGGGACATTCCACGTGGAGGGTTCTAAATCTCTGATCTAGTTCCGGTTTCTTTAGATATTCCTGAGTCGACTTTTTTGTTCGACCACCATACAGCGAGAAGATGGAATCACTGGAATTTATTGGTAATAAGTTAGATCAACTATCAATCCCTGTCCGCCGAATGACTCTTAACTTGACATACGAGTCCACTGACTCACTGGGCATGTACACATTCCAAATTGAATTACACCGACCAGAGCGGTGTTCCCATTCATCAAACCATCCCTAATTAATGTGTCACTTTGCATCATAACTGCGCCCGTTTGACATGATTGAATGCTGCATTAGCTGCACCGGTGGAGGTCCACTACACCAACACCACCGTCACTGCGCCATAATGAAAGTGGCATCTCCAGCTCACCTCAAGATAATAATGTCATCTCGCCGGGAATAATTGTCCCACCATGCCGCCCTTCCGGAGGCGCAACCACAGCCCGCTTGTTGTAAGTAATTCGCATATAGGACGCACATCGAGCAATTTCCCAAAGTGACAATTTGATTTATCGCCACCAAAGCCAGAGCCAAAGCCAGAGCCAGAGCGGTTGCCTCAAGCGATTCGCGATTTAGGAATCGCGCTGGGTGCTACAGAAAATTCTGTCCTGCACCATAACTCAAACCACCACAGCACCACACCGATGGTGGTATCCCTTTTGTCGATATTAAAATAATTTTTGTTTTTCCATCGTTTTTTTGGCCAAAACGAAATATGGTCCCATTCAGGACCGCCGCACAACGAAGCCTTCACTATTCATAGCTCGTATGTGTGTCGCGACAGATTATTTATGAGTCCGATCTTGGTGTAGTGATTGCGCGCCAAGTGAACGAGAAAAGATCAACACCAACACCAGAGTGCCAGGATGCAGCACTCCAGTCGAAATGAATGGCAACGAATCCATATGCGATAATGATCCTCTTTAGAGTCAGTTCAATTCGATTTGATTTACAATCCCCGTGTGATTATAATCGACTGGCATTGGCATTGGCTTATACCTGTTGCAGGCGCGCAAAGGATGCTCGACGCTGGATACCCCCGTGGAGTGTGGATAATCATCTATCCGTAAGAGTCTCTTTCGGTGGAGCAGCACCAGAATTCACACACAAAGCAGGAGGCGAAACCAAAAGTGCCAAATGGTGGCGGCGCGCGAAAAAATCGAATTCAATTCAAATTCGTTTAGGACAGCATGGCATGGCAGTGGAAAGAAAGAAAAAGAGGACAACAAGGTGTTGGACGAAGCTGTGCTTTTGTTTACCCGCTAATGGGCTTTATGCCGGCGACGACGACGACGACGGCGGCGGAGGGGATATGGAGACGCTGGTGCCCTATTGTGGGACAATTCCTGGAATGGCTGTGGCGATAAGGTTAAGCGTTGCAATGGTGTGTCGCTCCTTTCACCTTGAGCCGAGGATTCTTGATCGCAAGTTTTAGAGGGCGCAGTGATTTATTGCCCTGGCAGGGTATATCTGGGGAATTTGTTAGAATTCCAATGCCTGTTTGGGGGAAATTAGAAAGTATGTAGGAACTGTTTACCAGTCCTGGTCTATGGGAGAATTCATGGCTCCCTCCCAAACTTGCGTGGAAAGTGCGGATCAGCAAGTGCCGAATTTGCCATTCGGCTTAAAATTGCTTTCCAAATCTTGCTAGCACCATTGCTGACCAACAAAGGATTCACGATGGTAGCTAGGACATGAGTAAGTCACTGGATCAAACAGATACTAGTCAACAGTGTGATCAATTCAGAACTTGGCCAATGCAAATCCAGAAAATCAGTACAGCACGACATACCACAAGGAGGCGCACTATCACCACAACTGGAGCCTCTTACCGTAAATGAATTACTCGTCACCTTGGGAAAAGAAAGATTCAAGGTTACAGCTGTTCCAGACGACATAGCTATAGCAGTCAGGGGGTAACACCCAGAAACAGGCCTGGTAAAGTTGGTCAAGTAGGCAGGTAGCAGTGGTTGACGAAAATGGGATTAAGTGTCTGTACTAACAGCCATAGGATTCCAGAGATGGCATGACGGGGATTCACTTAAGCCCTAGAAAGACCGATAATCATGTATGGAATCCTGGTCTGAGCGATAGCACTAAATTAACGTTACCAGGGCCCTCCATACAATTGGAAGCAATACTGGATCTCCTTCCTCTTCATATACATGGAAAGGAGGTTGCCATGGAATGCTTAAGTCATCGCTATGATGTCCCAGCGGGACGGGTCATGGTACTATCCCCAACCCCCTATACATATCTAGACAACAGTTCACACACCTGTTCCGATTCGACAGAACTGCCCGGAGAACACAATCATCAGTAATTCTGGTCTGGATACCTACACTGAGGGGTCTAAGACTAGCCAGGGAGTAGGAGACGAAGGGCAAGTGCCTGCATTATGTTGCAGGAAGGGGCAACCACTCCTTGAAATAAAAGGAATTTCAATATCTCTGTCGAAGTCGAACATAAGGTCTTGATGAACCTTTCAAAAGTTGAAGAATCAAAGGGACGTTTGACAGATCTACGATCGAACCAGTAACCTTAAATCAGCTGCATTGTGCGGCATCTCTCTTGGATGACAGAGACATGGATGTCCTTGCGGATAAGTGAAAGGCGAGTAACAATCAGGATGACAGCGGCACCAATATGGTCAGGAGAGACCAAGATTTGTGGAAAATACGAACAACAGCTTAGATCTCGGACAAATGAACACAGACAGTGACCAAACTGGAGGTTCTACAAAGTTAAGGCCGAGGTCTAACAAGGTTATACACTACTACTTGTATATTAAAGAATTCACTTACCTGACCAAACATCCACAAGGCATGCATTGTCCGGGTTCAAGCTGACATGGAAGTCTGAAGAATGATGAGATGAGAAAGTTGTCGCTAATCACCGTGATGTCTGTAAGACCTCCTCAGAGGGAATTCCATTGGTTGCTGTCGTCTGAAAGAAAAAATTTAACAATTTTCTGTCACAGTTTGGTTTTGAATTTGGTAAAGTAGATAAGTTAGCAGATAAGTAATTGAGGAAACAACAACCGAGCCTTATGTTCCACTTTACCATGGAAACAATGTGAAAAGCACTACTGCCCCGCTATGCTCCGCTTTGCTGCTCTAATATAACTCAGTATCTGCAAGCCTTGTCCAGAACCAGTTAAGCTACTGGTGCCAGTATACAACAGAAAGTGAATGGAGCCCTGAAATGAAGCACACCGTAAAAGAGTGTACATTTAAATGGAATTTTGACCACGCTGTAACTTTTTTATATCAATGAAGCTCAAATGTCAAATTTCAGTTCATTTGGCCTTATTTGTCAGAGAACATGGAATTGTTGCTGTATATACAGACAATATTTCACCGACTGTGGTTTGTTTGACGTTTTAAACTTGCGAGAGCGGCACTTGGACAAGTCAACAACCCAAGCTATTCACAAAATCCCATTGCACCCACAAAAATTGAGAATTCGGGGCCTCCTTCATATTACAGGGGTCATTGGCCAAAAATTCACCTTTAAGGATCCTCCCAACATAGTATCAGTCAACGGTGATCGCTACTGACTACTGTTGACTGACTATTGACCTGCAGCACATGTGGTTTCAACAAGATGGTGCCACATGCTACATAGCTTGGTGATCGAGCTATGTACAGCAATTACCAGACTTTTGAGACAATATCAAGGCCAACACAGAATGCTCAATGAGTGGTGTAGTATATGGCCACACTTATGCGAAAATTGTATGGAAAGTCGGAATGAGCGCAGACGTTTCTGTGGATAACATATGAATGATCAATTGGGTCAGAACCTTCCATACGAACACTGAATCAAAGAATTATTAACAAATCGAATCCAAAACTCAAGAATTCCCCCAACCTACACAGCGATTGTACATGCTCTGCCCATGGTAAACCCGAAAAAGGACATCCCAGCCAACTCAGGTACTGGCTTCCACTATGTACATCTTGCTCTCTTGCCATTTAAAGGTTTTCAATTTATTTTTATTTAATTTTTATTCCCTCCTTGGGTCGCGTTCATTTATTGTCAAGCCCCGAACATCTACCGCACAGGCACCACAGCGCAGGCAAAGATTTCAATTGCAACTCCATCTTTAGCCCTAAGTGGCTGTCCCTCCTTAGACTGTGCCAGCTAGACTGCACAAAGAGGAAAATAATTTAGATCACGAATTTGTTGTCTTATGCAAATTAATCAAATGGAGTTTAATTTCAATTCCACATTTGTTTTGCTCCTCTGTTTACTGACTTCTGAGAGTAGTGTGTGCAGGGGGATCGGGCGCAGCCCTAGACCAAGTCGCTGTTGTGATGCCCAAAAGGAATCTCGCGCGCTCATCTCAAATTAAGAGGAAAAAATCATTACGATTGCGCTCGATTCAATTATAATTTCTGAATTGATTGGATTTCAGTTGCAGCGATGCCAGATGCCAGAGAGGGATTCGTGGCGTGGAGCGGCCAGGAATGCCAAACAAAACTTGGGTCATATTTAAATTGTCGTCCAAGTCGATGGAGTTGGAGACAAAGATTGCGCAAGTTTTTCTGTTTGCCTTTTTGTTTTGGGATCCTCAAGGAGTCGTTCACTTTATCTGTGGGATGGGATCGGAAAGCACGATCCCAACGAAGGGGAGAGTCTGGGTGTACAGACAATTGATCGATTGATCTGTCGATGGGAACCGTTGATGTGATTCGGAGTTTTGACAAGTCACCAGGAGGATGGGGAAAGTTGTGCATCACCGTCGTCGTGCCGTTCACCTGTTTTGCAAATTTGGCTGCGAAAAGCCTGGAACGTAAAATCCAGATATGACAGTGACAAATCGGAAGGTTATGACATGTCTTCAGTTAGTCCAGAGTGGGTATCGGCCTTTTGACATCTGCTTGACTTGAGAATCAAGAAGAGTGTGGCACTGATGGAAGATAAAGCCAACAAGGATGTATGGCGGAGTACGAGGATGTAGAGAGTTGTAGCCAACTACGTTTGTATCCACCCAGCTGCAAGTGAGCCCTGATCTACAGAGCCACCCATAAAGAACCAAGAACCTATTGATAGATTTAACAATGTAGCGATCCTCGATGGAAACAAGTTCAAATCTTGCAGAGTCAACAGATCATTATAGACGTGACAGTCTACTGTAACCTTGGACAGAGTCTCAAAACGATATGCGACAGAAGGTGGCATTTCTCACTCGGAAACGATCGTTTTTCTTAAGTTTGCCCAGGCATCTGTGAGCGATGAAGTGCTAAGTAACGTAACATGATTTATCGCATAACACAGGTTTGCCTACTTGGACCACTTTTTGGGATACAAATTCCAAGCGCTTACTGCTCACAACTAACTAGAAACCCTAAGGAGTGTACTAAGTACGACGCCAAGGACAAAAATTGAGAATATACTCAGATGTAAGTATGTATGTAACTCCGAGCTTTACAAAAACAGAGAAATTGCCATCAAGACTGGCCGAAACCGACCAACAGAAAGCCTCCTTGTTTGCTGAGTACCTTCTTGAGAATGTTTTTCCTCCTCTTACCACTTTATCTGCACCGCTGTGGCTAATATAATGAACCGCGAAAGGACTTGTCAAAGGTACTTGCTGTAAGGCTTTGGATGAGGCTGTCGGCTTCCAATAAGCCGAACGGGTATCGAAATTGAATGAAACGACCACCTTAGGGTAGCTAATGTCTACAAGCGTCCGAAACCAAAAGACCAAGAGTCGGCGAAAGCAAGTGATACCAAGAATCGAGTAATGGAATCAGAATGCTGCGAATGCTGTTATAGAGAACGTGATGATGGCCAACACAGAACACAGAATTTCGAGGTGACCAGAAATTCGTTATCCAAATCCCGATGTGTCGTCCTTATTAACACTTCTGAGGTCCTTACAGACCAAATGGTCAAATACAGGTCGTAGGTACACCTACTTTCTATCATCGCTAAGCACCTATGTTGGTCTAGATATGCATGATGATGGGATGTATGTATAGATTCTCCAGAAGAAGTGATGCTGGCCACAAGAATTGGCCAGAAATCCGAAGACAGCACTATATGGTGGAGTTAGTGAATAAGGATGGCAATTCCTGGACAAAACATATCAGGATGGTAGTCCACTCAATTTGGTAGAACAGTAGATACGAAGTAGATACGACTTTGGTATAACGAATCAAACACCTTTTCGTTTTCTATAAAACCGATATCAACGTCTAGAGCCAGCAATCTTTTATGGCCTCACCACTGCGATGGATCTTCATTCATTGAAAGCGATACGTACAGATACCTAACCAACCTCTCTGTCCATGCGAAACCACTCGAAAGACGCCCAGGTATCAACAATTTGCATTGAAAGCCAAAACTTGCGATACGTTCACACCGATCGCGGCCCGATTTATGGGTGCAATAGTCATCCCCATCGGTCGAGGCGTCCTGAGACCACTAAAAACTAAGGAATTACTTGCGTTGGTGGTGTAGATTATTGCAACTTAATTAGAGAGTTTGTTTGGGTCATAATGTTGCTTGTTGCCGCTCGGATTGCATTGCACATCCGTAACCGCAGCCGGATGAGCTGGGCCGAGCCTTTAAAAGACAAAACGTCGTCATTGTGCTCGCGCGACCAATGATGACGGTCAGGGTTGAGGGAACCACCTCGAAGTGAAGGCGCGCGCCCACGCTTAACCACGAACTCCAACGTAGTAAAGATACAGCTACAGATGCATTAGCTGGCATAGGCCGGGCCTCCCTGTGTGATGAGATTTCTGTTCACTTCGGCGACCAGAGACTGGTGTTGTGCTCCTCCATTCATTTGTGCGTTGTTGCAGAGAGTTGATGTTGATTTTTTTTTTTTTTGCGTTTTGTTTGGTTTACGATCCGCTCACCTGTAATGTGTCCCATGTGTCCCCATTCAGCAGGCATCGCGTTCAACATCAATGGACGACACGGCACGATGTTCGGGTGATGAGGACACTGCTGCAATGACGACGACGACAACGACAACGATGATGATGTGAAATCCGCCCTGGGAAATATAGGTTTTTGCTGGGTCTTCCCTGGGCTTCGAGAGGCAGGCGCGTTTCGTGTGGAACGACATGTGTAGTTGGACATGTTTAACACCGCTTTACTGCGATGAGATTCCAAATGAAAACGTTTTCTCTCTGTCTAGCGCGGGCGCGGTGGTGTGATGCGCTGGAAATTATTCAGGAATGCATTGGGCATTCGCAACCGAACCGATATGCGGCCAGGTGGACGACAACGATACGCAGGGAGATGCAACGAAAATAGATGAAGATGTAGGGAGACCGAAACCGCTCCGAGTGACGCCCACTTGTGGTAAGGATTCGAAATTAATTATTTTCCTATTGCGAATGAATTTGCCATTGGAGCATGGGGTGGCATGGGTCATAAGTTATAGGGCGATTGCGGCATCTAAGCCGGGGAGAACTAGGTGGGCGCACGCTGGTTGTGACTCTGCTCATCTCGCAGTGACTATGTGAGGTTCGTTCGCCCTTTGTGCATTCGTTACGAGTGGTGGTTGGTTACTTTTTGTTGTTTTTTTTTTTTGCAAGAAGTGAGGTTCCACAAAGACACAGAGTTAGATTTGGAACTATGAGTGGAGTCGGTGCGGCTCCTATGTCTATCGAATTAGCAGGGAACCAGATCACATGGAAAAGTATCTCCTAACTACTCTGTAGGTTTCTATAGCGTGTAATGGAAAGAGGTTGATGGAAAAGTACCTTAACTCCTTGGGAATGTGACTCTCGACCTCTACAGGCAAGATTTCTTTGTGTGCAAACTGGTCTCAAGCAGAACGAGACAATTTCTTAAGTGGAAATGATGCCGCGGTAGTTCACCTTGATCGGACACTATCCACGGAACACACCAAACAACGTTCCAGTTCCAAACCTATATCTACTGCTCTTCTAGTTTTCTCCGAGAATCTGTACCACTCCTCACTTATACTGCGAAAGACGAAGATAAAATAATGTGGAACTAGTTCACTTAGATCACTTGTTAGAGCACTTTCTTGAACTAGTTCATTCGTAACGAACAGACCTTACGATCACGTTCCTATACTGAACGGTTGGCTTATCTCGAAGCTCTAGGCTGAACCAGACGATATCATGCCTCATACCAATAGAATCGGGAAAGTTTGCACCCTAGACGGACGGATGGTCTCAAAGTGGATAGTGGTGTAGAAGCTAAGGATAGCTAAACAGCTACCCTACCTGTAAGCACTCCTTTTCTGATGTTAGATAAACTCGGTTTGGTCTATCCATTCTCCCTCCAAACCAATCGATGTTGCTTTCTTGGTGGAATCAGGAAATTGAGTCTATTCAGGTCAGGTAGGTCTAATGGAGTCAAAGAGATAAGCTCGACGAACATCTGGAAGACTTTTTAAGAAGAGATCCCTTATGCATCATCTAGTCGAAATGGTAACCAGAACCATGAGTCGTCTCCAAATGGTTCTGCCTTGGTTTATAGCCTACATTGTGTCCTAAAGTCTTCCTTCATCACTGTGCGATTGACATCGTTTTTGATGACCACCCGAAATAGTGGTCAATGTACGCTGCCTTATGGCTAAGAGTGGCTGCCAGGTATCGCGTGCATACTTAGGTCAGTATCAGCTCCCACTTGCTTAAAGGCGCCTCTCCTCAACGATCTCATAAACATTCTGAGTCAGGAGCTACGTGACCGCTCTATGTTTCTGCTTATCTTCCTGAAGTTCGGCACCAGTGTGTATCTCCATCATTCAATCTGAACAGTTTCCTTGCTGGCCATTGTCTGTGGGTTTGAATCCTGGCTATCAGTGGTTATTATCCCGACACCGTTTTGAGAGAACCAAGTCTATACACTGAGCTAATCCCTGTCATACACTTATCCATGTGTTTCTGGTGCAACGACAGGCTTTCTAATTGGCTGCCTGGGTCCTTCAAAGATTGGTGTTAGCCTGTTGAGGAAAGGCATTTTTTTGTTTTTTTTTGTTTTGTTATGATGCCATCGGCATATCCTATGATGTCGACTTCTCTTGGCCTGCACGTTGTGTTGCCTTTCTTTCGCTCTGCCTTCTCCTTTGGAGTATTGACCCAGTCTTTCGCTGCTTCCAGCACTGTCACCATATTCCTTTGTTCGACATTCAGAGGGGTCTTTAGGGAGATGGTTGGTCTGGAAGTCAGACCTGGTACCTATCCTAGCTCTTTTTGGTACGGTCACCGTCTAGGTTGTATGATCTCAACATAGTGATTTTCTCCTTTGCCCTTTGGCGTCCCTGGTGTTCGAGTCGTATCTCCTTTCCTTGAAGGTATCCTTGTTTCATTGATGATTGGGCTCGATGGGGCACTGCAGATTAAAAAATTGATGGCCTTTTCGTTAGCGTAGAATAGGTTGGGCATTTTCTTAGTGATTTTTCGCTCGACAGTGTACGTTTCTTCTTCGAATCCACTGAATCAGGACTCAAGTGAATTAGATCTTTCCATCGATCGTACCACCTCTGTGGGGTAAACCACTCTTCTTAGGAACACTTAAGCGTATCTTAACCTCGAAATAAGTATATTCCACCAGCAAAAAATATCGATTACACTCCTTTGCCGTTAATGATCAACCTTAACCATGCCCCATGGATCTTCAAAGTGCGGCACCAAACGCCCCAACAGTCATGATGAGTCTCAAAAGTATCACATGTCACTCACAACTGTGATCCTCCACATAACCCCTGAGCAATTCCAATTACCAAATGGACCAACACGCGAGCTCAACTATGTATATTCCATCCAACAACACTCATTATCATCATCACAGGCGACACACCACCAGCAGGCGAACAGCAGCAGCAACAGTGTAACACCAGCATCATGGTGTCTTCCTGCCGCCGCCGCCGCTGTCCGGACTGGAACTTGTTAACTTGTTGCATGATGTTTTGAGCACGCTGCTGTGATGTTGATATTGAGTAACATTTACCTCCTGCCGGTGCCGGTCCCACCGGGGGGAGCACAAATCAAAACGAAATTGTAATCCTATATGCACCTGTCATCCAAATTCCAATTTCAATTCCGAATGACATAACAGCGCGCGCACGAATATCACGACACGCGGAGGGACCATCACCATCATCATCCTATCGACAGTGGAACACACTCGCTTCATGTATAGCTAGGTTGGCTCCTGTCGCTAATTTTTTGTGCTTTTCGATGATGGTGGTGTTCCGGAGAATGTCTTTTGGTTTTTCTTAATCCGGGCATCATGCATCCTGTGCAATAAATCCGTCAACTTTGTCATCCACATATCGGTGGGCATTAATCAGGAGGCTGGAGAAAGAGCAACGTGTAGTCTCAGGTCGATAAGAAGGAGCATGACGATGTTCACTGCTGTTGACATATTATGGCAGCAGTGGTCATCCTATCAATCTGAGTAGATAGTTGTTTTCTAATGAGATGAGGGGAGAGACGCACAGTCCATGCTGGTCGAGTGAGAGAATTTGGCTTGAAACGGAACATCATCGGCCAGGATCTTCCGGAAATCATCGCCTAAACTTGCGAGTTACATTCTAGTCTCGAACTCACAGGAACTTATATTATAGCCAAGTCCGTAGGAATGAACTTGTCTAAGAAATCTAGCATGAGCACAGTCATATACTGAATCTATCTAGTTTAGGTACAGGCGAGTTCAAGTTCTGGGTACTTGAAGTCTACAAAGCCTACCATCTAAACACTGACTGTCGCCAGATTCAACAAAATGAATTGTGAAATTCTTACAGAAAAAGTGATGTGAAATAGCATCGGTGCAAGGAGCGAACCCTGTAGTACTCCTGTATCTTGAATGCAGTAAAACTAACAATGAGAAAGAAGGGGAAGCAACCGTGGTACGACTGGAAATGTCAAGCAGACAGAATGAAGTTATTCCTTTTCCTCTGACTGCTGAGAAGTGTTTCTGTGAACAAAAACGTAGAATTCAAATTCAAAATCTTTCAAGAATGTTTACGAAAACTGCCAAACCACTAAACGGTGCATAGTCCGTGAGCCGGATCATGGTTGAAGGACCAATTACGGACCTGTTCTTCTAGAAGTGCCATCTTTAGATCAACATTTGCTGATCAGGATATCACTAAGGCAATAAAGAGATGCTACCCATAATGAAGCTCCAGAGGAAGATCGAATTCCTGACGAAGTACCAGTAACTTTCAAGAAAGGAAACTAGGAAGACCCAATAAATTATAGAAAAGTTTTATAGGGAATCCTTTTCCAACAAACTGGATTCGAAAAAAGGATCTACTTATCGAGTTTTAAACTAGTTTCCGCAAGGACAATTCCACAGTTCAAGACAATTTTATACTCCGAAGGTACAAAGGTAAGGAACCGTTCATCAGCAGAAGGGCCTTGTTCTCGAAACTAAGAAAGGGCTTTAGAGTTTGCAAACTCTATGTCTCGAAAGAAATAGCGCTACAGTCCAGGGTGGACCTGAACCTCAACCAACAAACCTCTTTAGTTAGCAGGGTATTTAGCTAACTGCCTCCAGTTGTGCACTCAAAGTTGGTTGAGGTCTTTTTTCACTTGTACGCGCCACCTAAAGCGAGGTCTTCCTCTACTGCATTCGAAGATTCTTCGAGTCGGAGCCATTAGATAGATCAAAGTTTCAAGAGCCCTAGAGGCATTATAGAAAGTATGATTCAGCCTCCATTTAAAGAAGGTAAGTGTAGTATTCTACAAAGCAGTACGGTAGCATAAGATGGAATACCACAGGGCTGCATACTTTCACTCCTATTGGTGGTGGTCATCACTGATATTATCTGTGCAACATGCACAGACGAAAACTGAAAAGTATTGACAACTTATGATAGAGAATATCTGAAACAAAATTTTGAAGCTTTTAAGCGTAGATACCATAAAAAATACTACATGAGCGTAGAGAATAAAACTAAACCAAGTTGAGACTGTGGCGCTGTAAGACGTATGCAGAGCTCACGAATACAACTTTTGCTTGAGAACAAGCAACCAAGCCTCCTCTTCTCTGGTTTTTAACAAATCAAACCCTCAACGAGGAGAGCTGTCAACTACAGAGAACAACGAATTCATCGAATGTATAAATCTGGATACAAAGTCGCGCTTTGTCTGATACCCGAAATTCCCCAAACTTGCAACTCACAATTTATCGAATATCCACCACGCCCCCCTCTAATCCTTACTCGTTTGAAAAATGGATTTCATCCCTAATAGACAAGGCTTAGCCGAGACTCTAAAATTAAGTTACCAACACTTCCCGGACTTCCATGGAAAATCCCAAAAACTTATGACCAACACACAGCACAACACAAAGCAACTGTGGGCCAATTTGTCGGCTGTCAAAAAGCCAAGAGTTTGAAAATTAGAGCTCTGGCTCCCGACAAATTATCACCAGAAGTGATTTATGAGCTGTGCACCGCTCGCCACTTCCATGGAACCAACTCGACCGACAACTATCTATTAGGCCATGAATCACCAATAAGTTCCACACTAACGCACACCTTTTTCTCAAGGTTTTTCGTATCTTTTTTTCCAACCTCGCCCAAGATAAATCTCTTCCGTCCTCCCCAGAGCAGCACAAACATACAAACACCATTCATTGGTAACAGAAAAGAAATCCAGACTGACGTAACAATTAGCGATAAATTAAGAGCAAGCAACAGACAACATTGCTGGTTCATCGTTCATTGTCTTCTCGGTTGCAGCGCAGCGGCACTAAGCCTGGCTTGATAAGGTTCACAAAATTATATTATAATTCGAAGACATTATATATCCACACAGCAGATACCATTCCATGCCGACTGAGGCACAGGATACCTGTGCATAGACCGCACACCGCTCACTTAATCCTCGACGACGACCGACCGACTACGAGCAACGAGCAAGAACCCTGCGAAAAGGTCGCGAACAGAAAGAGAAATTAAATTCGCAATAAATTTCGTGTTCCAGTGGATTTTTTTCGTTTTTTTTTTCTTTTTGAGTTCGAGTTCCGCAAGACAAAATGTATCTGTTGGATGCTCTGGGTCGTAGTCGCCGTTCGCTGGCGCATCCAACGACGAAGGGCGCGCGCTCTGCAAAAAATCAGCACTTGATCAATGCCAGCACCGATTTGCATATTTTAATTAAATCCTCGCATTAGTCTCATGCTCGCCCATATGTGAGCATCGGGCGAGTCTCATTCGGTGGTGCGGTGCATGCATCGGCGGATTAATCCAATTCCAAAGGAGTTGGAGCGCTTTGCTGGGCGCGCACATAAACAAAACTGAACACGGACCGGATGAACGCGCTCTGGCGGAGGATAAGGAAGAACAGCGGAAGAAACTCTCTCAGCGATGAGAAAGGAGATTTGGATTAGCCGAGTGCTATCAATCCCGGACGCGCACTTAGCCGACATGGTCATTGCCATGCGGAATGGAGGTGGTGGTGTGTCGTCGTTGATTCTCACATTCACGCCATGTAATCATTGTTTCAGGAAGTGTCTACACTTGTGTTTGGGCCATTTTGTATTTATGACCTCCTGCGGGCCTTGACCTTTCCTTTTCGAGGTGAAGAGCCTTTGACTTAGTGATACAGTTGTTCAAAGACTCGATCTACAACGGAGACGGGTTTCTCTTTAAACCTTTTGGCCAATAGCATACCAAACTACATTTTCGTTTTTCTCCTTACACCCAGAACTAGTATCCTTTGGACTTTGTTTAAAAATATGAGACGATAGGGATGCTTGACACATTATTGAGTCCAAAGGCCCTCATGAGACGGCGATGCATGTATCTTTATAATTGCACAATGCATCTAGCGCCATCTTGTTGCAGAAACATGTCCCTAAGGTTCACATCAAGTAAACTGGGCCGAAATGCGGTGCAGGGAATTTATCCCACATGGGCATTTATTTCACCTCCAGTAAACAATTAATCCACTTTTCAAGGATGTTCCAAAAACTGTCACGCAGGTTCTATAAGCGAGTCTGGTGTTTTTCAAATTTGGAGTAAAAAACTTACTACGCTTAGCAACAGAACTTCACCCATTTTTTCTCAGCGTTTAGCCCCTCAGGCAACTTCATCGCAATAACTGTCAGTCCCCAGAAATCTTTAGCTGGAAATTATCCCACCAAACTTTATTCGAAAAGTGAGCGAATTGCCCATCCGAGGTGAAGGAAATTCCCATGTGGAATAAATTTCCGTGAAGTAATTTTCCTATACACCGAAAAACACTTAATCCCGACTTTCTGTGAATAGATACGAGATGTAGGTATTGGAGCGGAATTCAGCAACTATGAGTGGTTAGCACCTCTTTACCTTCCGTGAACCCTTTTGTGTGCCAAAAATTAAGCTTATATTGGAACAGGGTTCATTGCTATGATGTGTAGCTTGAAAACACTTGGAGCCTACTAGTCAACATGGATCTGAATAAACTGAACAGTTGCTTTGGAAACTACATATGTGCTAATATCTCTCAGTAGGGTGCAAGCTAGCCTAGCTAAGCCTAAACGTGAGAAAATCGCTCGAGTAAACTCAGCAATAAGACAGAAGTATCTACATGAAGAAGGGAATTTCTGTGTCCTCAACACCAAAACTTCATAGGATTGGATGGACAATACTACTATGCAATCATTGGAGAGTAAGGGTCTGTGATTTGACAAAAAGAAGGAGAGAAAGAGGACAGGATCTTAAATAAGCAAAGGTATCACATACTTATGCGTGACGACGCCCTAACAAACCCTAAATCATAAAATACCACATCCACCAGATCGATTAAAACAAACCATACCCATTTGCTTTCCCACATGCCCTAGGCTTACAAACCACATTCATATTTCCAATCTATCAATTGTTTCCGGGAATTGATTTTGATTTATTTGCTACCGGTACCAGTTCCCTCTTGGCCTTCTCTCCTTCTCAGCTCAGTTTAGTTCACAAACAGAAGTCATGAACATCTACAACAGCAGGAGGACAGCATCCGGTAATCGCGATGTAGAATCCTTCTTCTACTTCGACGAATCGATTCGGACAACATGACACAACAGCAGTTCATCACACATTGCATGGCAATTCGTGTGTTGCATGTTTTAACCAGTTTCCCTTGAAATTCCATCCCATGCTTCTAAGGCCCACATAAAGGAACGCAATACTCGTATGTAAAACTGCATCAGGATTTGCTCTACTCGTAGTATAGGCTTTTACTCTGGAAATTGTAACTAAAATCGAAAAATCCAGGATCATAGTTTTTTTTTTTTGTGTTCTGTTGAACTGTTCCCATTCTGAGTACGCCTACGGAAGCCTAGTTGTGTGTATCAAGGACATAATATCGGCTTCCATCCCACATGTGTGTGGTTCGTTCTCGGCCATAATCGTTCGAATGGAATTTCTTCTGAACCAAGCACCACAGCACCGGTCTGAATCCCACACGAGGATATTTTCTACAATTTCTGTCAAACAATCAAAAACTTAAACATGCACATCATGCAGTTTTAGTAACTCATGCGAACTCTGGATAAATGTTACATTGTTAACACTTGTTCCAGTTCCTTGCCTGTTACCAATGAATATATATGTGGGCCAGTGTTGACCAAACGAAACATTGGCTACAGTACTCCTTGGGAATTGAATTCTCCTGCTTTTCGTATTATACCTCAAACGAGGAACGAATCAGTTTAGAGTCACTTTTCACTATCAAAGGAGAGGGTATTCCCCAAACCAGCTGCGACTGCTCGTAAGATGAACAGTCTTGGTGGCAATCTCGAAAGGTTCCAAGGTGTCGTTGAGTTGTCACCCCGACTCTCCCCTACAACTTCCAAGACAAACTCCTGATCTGACTTAAGACACCACCTAGTATAGGCTAATTTTTTCTGGCTCTGACGACACACTGTAGGCTAACCCGTACAACAAGAATGGAGGAAGTTACCACATCAGTCTCGCACTGACTCCTTAAAATAGACTAAAACAAAGCAAAGTGCCTACCCTACACCCTCAAAGGACGTTAGAACCTTAGAATTAGCTCAAAAAAAAAGTATGCAAAAGCATTAAGCCGTTTCAGTAAAAGTAATCCTCGTCCACATGTCACCCATCTAAGAATATCCGTCTCAGGATAGATTGAGATGGGAGCTCTCTTATTGAGGCAGAAACTGTGCAGAATACATTTCTTGATTACCAAGCCTGCATAAAGTATTTGGCGAATCGCATCTTGTCTTTCTGCGACTCATTTGTCTTGATCAACCGAATCATCTCACGACTCCAACAAAAAAGGAACTGTTAACATGGCTTCATTTCAAGTAAACCGTGGCTTAATTGTCTAGGCTCGGTCGCTTGAATAAAAGTATGCAATGTTGGTATACTGGAGGCTATATAGGCCATAATATAACCGCAAAAGACGCAAGTTGTTTGAGAATCAGTTCTGTAAGGATCTGCGTTCATCTGACGGAAAGGTGTAGTACAAACGATGGTCTTTTGAAAAAAAGGTTCTAAGACAAGGCGCCAAGTCAGTACGTGGGTAACACCAATCTATCTTGAGGTCCACCAAGATTTTAGCGTTATAAAGGGTTACAAGATAGCAATGATTCTGCACTGTGCAGGCAATTTTTCGCAATTAAGCGACCAACCAGGCAGAGATTGGTGCAAAATAAGGACAACATAGTCTTCGACGTAGCGGCCAGTATCGAAGAAGACCCAAAAATGTCGATTCTGCGTCAAGCAGATGAATGGGCATCGCCCGAAAGTCAACCCAGCTTTGTTTTCGGTTAACTTTGGGCCTACATCCAAAGCCGAATGACCATAGAGATCCGGAGCTCCAGATTTTGGCCAAAAGATCATGCTCTCGGATAAGGTTTATTTTTGACTCAGTGGAACGAACACAATCCACAAATATTCGCCCAAGAACAATGCATCCAATGCACTATCGGACCCAAGCCTATGCTGAACTAGGAAAACGACCCTCGGTGAATATCACTTCAAAGACCTGGGCGAGCTGTCAGGAAACCCGTCATTAACCATTCTGAAAATTATAACAATCTCAGGGTGATTCAGGGAGACCGTGTAGATATCCGAAAGCTAAAAATCAACTTTTGACTTTGTTTGCGGGTAAACCCACGACAGGAGCTCACAATGGATCCCATAGCGATCCGAATTTGTACTTATCCCGACATCCAGTCTGCTGTCTTTATATTCCATCGTTTGTCTATACTTTCGGTTTCAGAGTTTCTAGCGTGAGTACACTCTTATGAACCTCATGCCACCAACCAGACAGAGATTGGTGTGAAATAGCGGCCAGTATCGAAGATGACCCAGAAATGTCGAGTCGGCGCCGATCAGCTGAATCGGGTTCCGCCAGAGAGTCAACCCGGGTTATTTCGCGGTAAGATTTGGGCCTACATTCAGGATTGTACTGACGCAAGAGTTCAAGCCAGACGAACATAGACAACGCCTTGAGTTCGCCAATTGGGCGCTGGAAATGTTGGCGGAACTCCGATTTTTGGTCAAAAAATCATTTTCTTGAACGAAGCCCATTTTTGGCTCAGAGGCTACGTCAACAAACCGAAAAATTGAATGTTTGGTGCGGTCTACGGTATGGCGGCATCATCGGACCTTATTTTTTCTTTTGAAATGAGGAAGGAGACAGAGCGATGTTAACCATCGTTTTGTGACCAGAGCTCAACAACATCGATATATTCGAGCTGTGGTTATAACAAAACGGCGCTACATGCCATACAAGCGACGCTACGCAATTGCCGAAATAACGCCGCGCGTATTGATTCGAGT
This sequence comes from Xylota segnis, assembly GCA_963583995.1. Taxonomy (NCBI): domain Eukaryota; kingdom Metazoa; phylum Arthropoda; class Insecta; order Diptera; family Syrphidae; genus Xylota; species Xylota segnis. The sequence continues at coordinate 6,485,874 of OY757239.1, read as the reverse complement.
CATCAAAAATTTGACCGACCGCTTGAAGCAGTTCCAGCGAAGCCAAAGCCGAAGTGGCCATTTGAATAATGTGCTATTCCACACATAATGGCATGAATGTAGCTTTATAATAAAGTCCGAATCAATTTTATATCTCACACCGTCGTTGTTTTATTTAAATTTTGTTTCCTATCGTTCTTATGTGGTCACACTATAGGTGTAGAATGTCCTAACGACGCTGGTCCTAACGGTCGATTTTAGAACAACTTCCTATCAGCCGAAGACTCATTTTTGCACATCACTCCTTCTTTGAGCTGAATAGCTAGGCCCTAACCAGAACTGCTAAACAGAGGTGAAATAAAAAATCTGTCGAAAGCTAATGTAGATAGCCTAGTCTTCCGATAGAGCTGACATTCGGATGGACTTTGAAGATAAGGGCACATCCACCTTGGTTCACCAAAAACGTCGACCACACTATTTCTACCAACACAAGAGTCTATATCGTCTACATTATACCCAGCTGTAGTTAAGCAGTCAGGACCACAAAGAACATATAGTGAAACAGTCGCTAATATTGTTACTTCACTGGCATACCTCAGGGGTATCATCTTACACTCACTCTCTTTATTTTTTATGAATAACGTGTTACGGTCAACAGAAAACTCGCACCTTCTCTGATGACAACTTGGCTGCCAATGAGAGGAAAACCCTGTATATGATATTAACTATAAAAAAAAAGTTAAAAAATAGTTAAATCCAATAGGTAATCGAATTCAAGGAGTTCGTGTATCTTTTATGTGTCAGACTGAACTATACTATGACGACATGTCAAAGATTGCCGATGTTACTGTCTAGTTATATTTTAGGACCAAATAGATACAAATTCGACGACGAACCAAACCATTGTTGTGTGTTACTACTCTCAAGTGCCATAACTTCTTCCCTTCGGTACGTCAACAATAGCAACTAGTCAACACTTTTCCTTTTGATTTATTCTCCAGCCATCATGGACTTTTCTTCATCTTGGTTCTCCTTTTCTTTTAAGCCATACGAACTTTTGTATTTTTCCAATTTACCACCCAATCGATTGTTGTTACGCTACACCCCGCCTTGAGAACGTAGCGCATTTCGAAAATATGCAGATGAAGCACATCATCTGATTGACTGGGACCAGCTACCAGAGACCAACAATCCAGCAATAGTGACCAAGTAACCATATATACTCGTACTGTTGAGTGTAGCACTTCATCCTTTTTATTTTTTTTTGTGTACTTCTGTGTGTGGGATGACGATGACGTACAGAGCATGTAATGTAAGAGTGTCCATTGCGGGCCACTACTGCTTTCTGCTTACTTATAATAACTGTTGATATCTGTTCTGAAGAGTCTGCTTCCCTCTGCCTCCCTGGGTATAGCCAGAGTTCAACCGAATGGGGAGTCAATAAGCATTATGCAGAGTAGAACGTTTGGCCAGAGTAGGTATGTATCTGCTCCTGGGGCCATGGCTGAAGAGGCGGAGGAAGTGTAATTTTCGATCGATTGGACAAATTTGAATAAAATATGCAAAATGCATTGGAGCTGAGTTTGAGATTTCTGACCAAAAACGAAGGAAATCCCTTCGGTGTTCTGGGAAAGATTGTATTTGGAGTGTGGTCATGTGATTTTTCTTTTTCCTTTAAATTCACGAACTTTCTGCTTGTACATGGTTTTGTGTGATTTAACATGAAGAGGTTGGCATGACCGCAATGGTGCAGTTCAAGATGTTAGGTGAATAGGGTGTATCGATTCACATTGGAGTTTTGCAATTGGTAGAGATGCGGTAGACTGCATTGATGTACGTGATGATAATACATACAGAGTCACCTGTTTAGTGTCTGAACACCGAAGGTCGAAGATCGAGTGAATATAAGCAAAGCCCTTCGTCTACTATCACAGCAACCTAGAGACATCCCTTACGCACTTTTTACTTGACCTTGGAGGGCTCTTTTTTTTCTCAGCTGGCGAAGTGAGCACCAGAAATGGAATTATGGTCAAAATAGCGGGTGGAGTAGGGGAAACGCCCCATTCACTATGTAAAGCCCTATGGACCCGAGTCGTTCTAAGGCTTACCAAGAACTAAGGACTGTTCTGGCCCGCCACCATTGATTCAAAGGAAATAATTCAATCGGCTAAGCCATCCAATAGAGACTGACTATCCCGGGCTAGACCACCAACCACGATCCCAATCCCCCAATGTGAAGATCTAATCTACTCATAGGACATAGAACGCAGAGCAAAACTCTGGGCAGAAAGCTGGAACTGAAACCTAAGACGGTTCAGTTGATGTATATATACTGCCGTAGTTCGTTCTATTTTTACCCATTTATCGCTATTTTGGTTGCGTGACCTTAGTAAGAGAAAGACGTACTATAGGTGCGATGCATGTACTAAATGTCCTCCTCAACATGCTCCCTCTTGACCTGACTAACAAACATATCACGTAGTGGAGCAAGCCATACAAAATCTGGGTGTTGATCGACTCTTGATCTTCTGATCATAGCGCCGATCGCTACTGACACACAATAGCTAGGCTCGACTGCAATGAAACATTCCAACCTGATCTTTTGTCGAGAACAGATTGAAAAGATAACGTATTAGTCGGGGATTACCAGGTAGGTATCAGTCTTTACTGAAGGTTTCAAGAAGGAATTCAGGGCAAGATCGAGAGTTTTTTCAGCTGAAATGAATGCCTCAACATGATATCATCCTTTGGAAAGGAGCCCACACCGTCTGAACTAGTATAGTGGTGTAAGGAAGAAATTACAGGAAATACTTTCAACACTACTCTTCTCTGGCTATAGTAACATAGAGGCTCAGTTTATGACTACTCCAACGTGAAGGTAGTCACTTCGCCCTTGGGAATCAGTAAGAATGATATCCTCCAACATTTTCTATCTAAGCCCAAGTGTAACTTAAGTAACCAGACCAAAAGATTTCACCAGCCTACAAGAGAACTAGAACATTCAACCTAACAAGCAGAACACGCAATGTAAGAGCCAGAATGGCATCAGACAGTACTAACCCAAGGAAACACTGTTCTACTTTCTTTGTGATTGCCCAACGATTTAAAGCCTGTTTGGACGTGTAGTGTTCAATCGCTTGTGTCAGAACACTTGTTGGTAAAAGAGTGAGGGCTTGAGAGAGACACTGATTAAACGCAAAAGATTGACATGAAACTACCTTAACTATCAATCAGTCCTTCCAGCTTTCAGTAAAAAACATTAAAGAGGGACTGGTGCAACAAGGATTAGTCCTTCAGACAACTGCATGGTAGGGTCTAAATTTCTAGTCATTTACTAATACAAAAGAACAAGGGGTACTATACATACGTATTTTCAATTCAATAAATAATAAATTCACCCCACATCTGCCAACAGAACACATCCTCGCACAAACAAAACCACTCAGGAAGCAACACAACGCTTTCGCGATCGCACACCCGTCACCCAGAGATCACGCACCATACTGACAGCAACTACACGGAAGCACAATAACAGCTTTGTGCGCGTTGACATGTAGAGCTTTTAAGCTTTTTTCGTTAGGACAACAGCTTGGGCATTTTCATGTTCGTATGGGTGGGTACGGTCCCCGAAAAAGTGGTCAGCATTTGAAAGCAGGCTTAGACGCTTTTCTGTAGGGACTTGGTCTACTGTCAAGATGAACTTACAAACTAGCTCATGAAGATTGGTATAGAATACTAATAGTATACTAATACTGATGTCTTATTCATCAAAGCTTATTTTGGAACACCAAAGTCAACCCTTCAGCCAGAATGCTTTTATATAGACTTAGTGTGAGTGTATCTTCTAAACGAGGACAAACACTTCTATGTTTGCTTTGCACCACCCAGGTAGAGAATTTCCTGGAATTATTGGACAACCTCATAATTTTTTTTTATCGGAGCCCTCTCAGTCTTCCTGGACCCTCCCCAGCCCTGACCAAGAAGCTTGTCAATGTTGGCAATAAGTATTTCAATCATTTCAAGCGAGATCACATCAGAAGCAAAAAAAAAAAGCGACAGAAAGATCAACGCAGGAAAATTGCTGGAAATCAGACGCCCTCTCCCTAGGGCTTGCCTCAGTAATAGGACTACAAATGGCTTCCTACCGGAAATCGAAAACAGCGCAACTTGGTGTCAAGTCCGGAGAGTACATACGGTCTCGTAAGTCTCCTGTGAACGAAAAAGTTAAGGCAGCACGGAAAGATTTCCAAGTTGTTTTAGTACCTAACAGTCTAACATTGTAGAAGAGGTAGCTTCAGAGGTTATCGTCCATGCTTCTACCTACATAGTTAGGCCAAACTAATGACGCATACACTCCAACTCGATAGAAGTATGTTAACTTCAGTGAGTTGGTTGTCAACCACAATGTGGATTTCTTGAAGGCACAACGCAAGGCCTAAGAATATAAGTAGAGTTCTAGAGACGAAAGACCGAAGACAGGAGTACGGTGGATATCGATCCCAAAATATGACGGGATTCCTAAAAGGATGATGATGTCTCAGAGGCTTTGGGAGGTACAGAGAAGGTATAAACAAGGCATTTTCAATATAAAAGTTGGAGTACCTCAGGGTAGCTATGTTGGACCTTTACTTTTAAGTTTAGAGTTACATTTTCAAAGATCATGTCAATGAATCAAATATGGTGTCCAAAGACAACTGGAAGCAGCGGCCCTGGGATCGAAGAGTATGAAAGCTGCCGTGTCTCAGGCACAGACAGGACATTAAGTGAATAACTAAGTAAGGTACCACCTCCAAGTAAACACATCTAACCGATGGATTCCGAGCTGCTGATGTACATATATCGATCACAATCAATAGTTTTATAAGGAGGAGGTTTCAGATGCGAAATCCTTGCTAGCATTACACTGGTATCTATCAAACCTAGTACTAAACCTATAGTCCGTCACAATTTGAGACCAACTTGGTGCTGAAGCAGAGAAACCCAGGTGTGGCTCCCACTCCACCTATTAAGCACATCAACTGTAAACGTTTCCCTTCTTCTGGATTGAATGTTCTCCGAAAAAGTGCACGTGTTAAACTTTCAGTTTGTTTATCTGCATTCGAGCTGACAGCACCTTCTGCGAATTACAAAAAGAGGACACCAAACGGCGAAACCCACATGCAAAGCTGTTTTGACTTCTACGACCGAATTTTTGAGAACTCCCTTGAGGGACACACACACAGAGCCCGAGGATCGAAACGTGTAATTTGAAACCTCCTCCAGGAAAGGCAACTCACACTTAATTCCTTTTTTTTTTCTTGAGACCTCCTACAACATTCATTTTGCTGTCCGGAGCACGTACAACAACAATCGCCAAGTGCACCACCACCGTCTTGGACGCTGTTTTCTGTTTTTTTCTTTTGGGTGTCACATCATAATTTTGTCCAGATCCAGAGTGGGTTGGTGGATCCTCAAGTCGGTTTTCGGTTTCTTTCCTTTCGTCTGAAAATTACTTTGCACTTTCCTTTGATGGCGGTTCCCGAAATATTGCTTAATTATGGGTAATTTCGGCTGTAGTTGCAGTCGGTACTGAATACGTCATGCCATGCCAGATTATGGTGTATCTGCTGGATATAAAATCACTCCACTCTTCAAGCGGATATGGAACCATTGACCTTTGATCAAATTCGGGTCACATTTGACAAGATAGATACAGGATTTCCGCGAAAGTAGATCACTACTCGAGGCTATCCGAATTCAAATAGAATTCCACATTCGTGACTCACACTCCGAGCCCAAGATTACTTCGCTTGATTTCCTCGGAATCCCTTGCCTCCAGCCGAGATCAACACGGAGACAGAGAGAAAAAGAAACGAGTATCTCTGACAGTATCTCACGAGGAGATTTTTTGCGGAGGACAATGACATGATATGTGTGACATCACTGAGGAGGCTTCCAGCTCACGCAATATTCAATTAAATCGCGATACATCATCGCACAGCTCAACCCAGCGAGGCAAATAAATACTGAATGTCATTCGCATGTGACACGGATACAAAAAAAGGGGGTGTGTCCCCCAACTGCCTGACAATGGAGAACACAACACATCAACACGACGACTGGGAGACCCACACGTGAGTACCCACGATGTCATTGCATGTTAATTAGCCATCGAACTCGCCGAGCACTGAATATGGCTCACAGTGTCACTGGCCTAAATGTCTGGGCCTCTGTGCGATGCGATGGTATCACGACATGCATCTCCCTTAAACGCTCGATCATGGTCAAGGACCATAAATAAATGCTCGAGTGTCCATAAATAAGCAAACGTGCCCTGCTGAGCTCCAGATTTCGCTTCTCCTTGTTGTTGTTTGGCTCTTCCTGTCTCTGTACTGCTGGCTGCCGTGTCATTGCGTTACATAGTGCGACTTAAAGATACGAAAAGATACCCGGGAGCGGCAATGGTACAGATGCAATCGATGATTCATGAGACGTGTATGTGCAGTCGATTGCGTTTTGGAATGTGTTTTTCTTCGAATCAGAGATGGCTGGCTGCTTGGATGGCTGCTGGGCTGCTGGGCTGCTGGGCTGCGTGAACTTTCTACGAAACAAGCTTCGGCAAATGTTGTCACTTTAAGTCGTCGTTACAAGTTAATAAAAGTCACAAAGGTGCGCGCGAGGGAAATGTAACAAGTGACACTCGGTTAGAGAAGGAAACAAATCAACTGTGTGACATCTTTTGAAAGTTACCTTCAGATACAGACAGACAGAGAGACAGAGATCACTGCCTAAGGTTGGATCAAATTGGATGACCATTTGTGACACCTACACACGATTCGTGGAGATAAGATTACATGCCACTGTGACAAATTGCTGCGCGTCGCGGCCGCGTTGGGCGTAGGTGAACAGCTGGAGGGGATTCTCTTTCACTTGAGTGGGATATGAGAATAAAGTCAGTGACCCACATTGTCGAGTCAATCAATTGTTGGGGCACTTGGCAGTCATTAAAACCTCACTGGGGATTTGGTATCGAATTCCAGCCGCCCGGGAAGCTTTCGGTGTGAAGTCGAGAAGAATGAAGGGTGAACCCAGCATGAGTAATATACGTGTGCGTGACTGTATCTTTGGCCACCATTTGAGTCTTCCAATTCTTGTTTTGGCCTAGTTTGCCCAAGAGAAGGAGCTGACATAAGACCTGAACACAGTTCTTAGGTCCGATCGTGCAAGAAACTATTGTATAGTCTGACAAGATCTTAGACATGCATTTGGTCTACTCAATAACGAAAAAGCGTGGAAGGTCTGTAAGTCTCTAATAAGGCCTATAACACCCTTCTCAGGCTATAGTATGGGAATTTGTCCGCAAATTTGCCAACAGGATATGTCAGTCGGTTGGTATATCTCGTCCTGAAAAGACCCATAACTATTTCGAAATGGAGCACATCGCCTCCAATATGGACAGATGTTCTTGACTATAGTACATAGGCAACGATCAGGTTCTTAAATGTCAAGACCTGATTCTTCCACTTCCCAACAAAAGGCACTATCATGTTCTACTCTGGAAGACCCAGCTGGGATCATGCGGAGTATCAGATGTTAACTCCAATAGCACGAACCACTCTCAAGTACTTGGAACCTCACAGTGACCGGATATTGACGTCTACCGTCGTACAGTGCTATGCTCCGATCGAAAACGCGACTCTAAAGACAAAATCATGAGCCTTCGTCGACGACCAGGTGCCTAGTGGGGACATCGTACTGGTGATGTTAATCAAGAAACGACGATACTGTGTCAGTTATGTCAGTTGCACTTAGGCATGTGGTGTGAGTTCATGGCATACATTACAGCTGTAAGCGGATTGTAGACTTCTGCCAGGTAATACCTACCAGGAATCACACAAAACTTACTCAACGTCAACAGATTCTGAGATGTTCAAGTGCGCTACCTCTACCATGCATCTACATTCATCGGTAAAAGGCAGAGGGCGCTCATGGCTATTGGGAGATACTTGAAGACGAATTGAATTGTAGCGACCCCACCAGTAGATAGAATCTTGGTGCAAGCCCTATATCTCGAACAGAAGAATAGGATTTCAAAGTCCAGAGTGGATCATGTCAGGAGTGCATACTGACACCGCTCTTGTTGACATCTGTCCTTAACCACCTAGATTTCGCTGACTATTTTTGTCCACATATCGGAAACTGAAACTCCATTTGACCAGCCAACATCTAGAACCTGAGGAGAACTAAGCTTGAAAAACAGCCAAAATAAAGGCTAAGAGAACTTCTAACACCAGCGTTCAACTTCATATTTCCGAGCCTAACTTCGAGAAAATAGACAACTTTCTAAGGTTACGCAGTGAGTTCTGTGAGCTCTCAGCTACTCGTAGTGTTACCGAATCATATATACACCGCCGTACCGGGAAGCCAAAAGTTTCGCTCAGAATGGCATCCAAACTCTGGAGAAGTAGTGCTCTCAGCACAAGAACTATAACGTTTAATCAGCTGCATGTTCGTCTGTACCATCTTTATCTCCAACGAACCACTTTCCCAGAGAACGGACCATGAACCTAAAAAAATTAAGTAAGAGCCATGGATAGGACAGACCTTATGGCACGAAGGGAACTCTATTGCAATATAAGCCATGTAGTGTAATCCGCTCTTTCAGTGAGAGAGAACTACGGGAGGACCCCGTGAACATGATGCAGAACATTTGAGAAGGAATCAAGCTCTTTGGTGACAGTGACAGTCCAAATGTTTCAGTCGTTTGGACTCGATTTCCTACCATTTAGGAGCACATTTTAGAAGATAAAGTCAAATCCTAAACCAAGCGTATCTTTCAAGAGTCCTGGATGTCCAATTAATTTATAATTTTTCACAATTACAGTTCAAACCACGAGTCAAAATATAGAGTAGTAGGAATTTAAGTTTTCAAAATACAGGGTGTTCTAGATATTAATTTTATATCCTCTTTGATAGAATAAGACCTGTACCGTGCCTGCCTCCGGAAATAGTTAGAACAATTAAACTTTTCAGAGAGTTATCGATTAAACCATGAAGCAGAATGAATAACAGTGAGATTTTCAGTCTACAAAATACAGGGTGTCATGTAGAATATGTAAATTAGTACAAATTTTCAATGTAACTTCAAATATGAAATAAAATTACTGAACCGTTCTAAGATACCTTACAGTGTATCACTTACAGACGTCATTGGAGTATCCCTCGTAGAAATCCTTATTCTTTCAGAAGAGGTATGTAATGGAATTTGGCGGCTGCTAAGTGTTGAAGCTTGCTGTGTCACCCGGGAACTTCCTGAAACAAAAACATAAAAACAACTAAGGCATTTCAAAGACAGTAACCAGAGAGTCGTAAAGGACAGAGACTACACATGATTTCTTAGGCTATTGGTTCCTGGGTACAAACCTGGGTTCAAGTGCAAACAGACTAAGACGAGAGTCCAAGACGTTCGACTGCTTTTCGATGAAGTCATTGTCATCGCTTTATCAACCGTAAGCCCCGATTTGTACATGAAAACACGGTCTAATCCCAGACTGGTCCCCAATGCCTGTATATCCAAGTTGAGCAGTATAAGTCTAAGAAGCCACCTTACTTGGGCAAATCCGTCCACACCACATCCATTCTAAATGTGAAACATACTCGTACACCTGATTTATCTACAAGTACAATGCCACCCTATCGCCGCACAGCCATATGGCCGGGTTGAAAAACCGTCTCCTTTTTGTCATCTTAACTACCATCTTGCTGTGCAACATTTCCGGGATGACGACGACGACGATGGAGGCCGAGCCCAACCTTACAAATGGGATATCTCACGGGAATTATGTGCAGTGAATCTGTGATTTAGTGGTGATTAACAACACTGTCAAGAAAGATTCTCATGTAGCCCAACTCCCGCACAAGAGTGCATGGAAGCAGGAAAACAAAAAAAAAAAAAAGATCCACCTTATCGCTTCAACAATGCTGCCGCATTTCGCTAATCTCCGCACATTATGGTGCACCAAGTCGTCGTATGTGCCTCCGACGACGATGACGACAACGACAACACAATGGGTGTACATACTCGTATGAAGTAGGAAACGAGAGATTCACATGGTACAGATCGTCCCCTTCCCAAGGTTCCTCCATGGATCATAATCTGGTCAGTGTGTGTGCCCATGTCGGACACAGTTGTTAACTAAAAACGTTGAGGCTCGCCCGAATAGAGACACCACCGCAGCACTCATCCCCCGGGACACTCCATCAAACTGGCAACAACATTATCGGTCCATGTAATAATAACAATAATAATATGTTGGCAACAACCTATCACGACTCCACTTTATCCCATTTAATGAAGAGTTCTTGGGGAGATGATGTGGTCATCTTTGGTTGTACTATATGGGCGCATGGTGGTGTGCTCGTGGACTGGGCGCGCGCTCCCTCGCTCAACAAATGACTGCCAACTCGATGGGATATTAATAAGCCCGATGTTTTTGCCCGCCCGACTATGATGACCACCGCATAATCTGTATCTTTGCGCGATATTAGTCGAACCGGCAACAACAACTATGTACCTACGACGACCATGAGGATTCATCGTCGTCATCGTCGTCGTCGTCGTCGTCGTTGTATTCGCTGTAGTCGTCGTCATCGTCGTCTCTGTTGGGCATAGTTAGTAGTTTTGGTAATGGTGCCCAATAGAACTGATAATGTCGAACAAAAACATGTTGTTGGCCTTAATGGTGGCTGGCTGTGGCTTGCTAACCATTTAGCAACATTTTATCTGAGCACCGGAGGTTATAGCCAGCATCGAATGCCACAAGAAGTTCATTATAACAATCTAATTAAGGGAAGGTTACGAGAGAAGCTCGTGACGTTGTCGTGTTCCTTCGAGTTACTATTACTGCATGTACCCCCTGCCATCATCATCATCATCATCATCATCATCATCATCAGTGCAGTATGGCGGCGCGGTACGATGCCAAGAAGTCAAAGTGGCTGCTCTTGTTGCTGGTAGTTCGTGATACTAACAACTTTGAGTTTAGCTGCTGTACGTTAGCTGGTTTGGGTTGTGGTTGAGGTATTCTCTGTTACTCTCTTGGGGTACTGCCATGTTGACCAAGATGTTGCTAGATTGGAAGCATAAATATATGACTTGGGTGTGAAGGAGGAACAGTGAGCCGCATGGTGGCGGTTTAATTGATTATCTGTTTCGTTAAATATATAATTGCTTCTCTAATCCGGTCAGGAAGGCAGGACGGAAAGATGGTTAGACGGCACATGCAATGATACAACATATAGCAGAGTCGAAGTTTTAACTCACAGCATGCACTAGGCCGTGGTTGAAGGTTTTACAAGGTGTGTTACACTTGGACTTCTTCACAACGGTTGAGCCGATGTTTGAGTAGACTTTTCAGTCAGGATCTTTGCCAATCATTCACATGTAGCTTTATGTCAAGCTTAACGTCAAAATTATCGGGCAGCTCGAGCCACAAACGATGTGTCTTTCGATTTTTTTCTTTTGACAAATTGAACTTGACTTAGGCAAGGGACTCCCTTAACCGGTTGAAGCCAAACTAAATGTAAAGTTTGCTAGCGAAACCGTGAACACATGCCGATGCCGTACAGACATTCATTTCGAAGATGGTATCTAAGACAGCTCCGAATCTTCAGAACTGTAAAGAGCTACTTTGACAATCGTTCTATATAGGATCGCAGCCGGTCTAGTGGAATATGTGGAATGCTCTGTGTCTCATGGTTCTACTGAGACAACCACAGGCTAAGACTGCTACTGAAGACCTGTGTATAAGAGCCGTTGTCAAGCTGGTCATAATAACTTTGGCGGAGGTTTTAACAGCTAGGCTAGGCCCTGCTAGAAGTCCTTGATGTTTGTAGGGGAAACCGCCGGTAGTATCGAAAGTCGTTTACAAGTGGACACTAGGTAGCATGCCGTAGGGGTAACACGCCGGTCGTTTAGTCGAAAGTCGTTTACAAGTCGACACTAGGTAGCTCGGTGACTATACAGTGACTACCATGGACACTTATCTTAAAAAGAACCACAACACTGAATGCGGATGGACAGACAAATCTTCTGACGAGGAGCTCTCTTGTGAGATAATATGTGCTGGGCAGGACGCAGAACTATTTCTAGAGAAGATCTGAACATATGACGTGAAGAAGAAGAGCCAAAAGAAATACAAACGTACCCAGTATTATGGTGGAGCAACACACTTGTAAATTTCTGAGGCAGTAGAAAAGTCAAAAAGTCTGTATCAAGTGTAAGGATACTCGAGACAGTAGACGAAATACTATACGCAAAAAAAAGATACGTGACGATGAGTACCTAGGTCCAAATGGGGTGCCAAACAAAGATCTCAAAGCAGCAATAAAGTGTAACCCTCCAGTGCAGCTAGTGTTAACAAAACATTGGACAGAGGCTGTTTGTTGATATTCCGGATCGCCATAAACATGAGATAATCTTGGGGATCCAGCCGACGAATTGATCCCCTTATCATGAACCTTTATGCATGATAATGACTTAAACCTTTCGGCCAAAGTTTATGTTTAATTCAAATACTATTGAACCTTTGGGACGATGTAGAATTGTAGACTTGACGGTTTAGGACTCAAAACCAAAAAAATCTGTGTGGAATACTATCTCTACGGATAGATGTAGGCGCTTAGTTGAGAGATACAATAGAAAAGCAAGGTCTAGTAGTGCTGCCTAAAGGGGAAAACCACCAGATGATGTCTACTAGACACTTGGGTAAGATACTGGAGCGAATCATATGCAACGTACTGGAGGTAACACTTGATGAAGCCAAAGGACTCTCCTACCCTACGTCAGGACATGGAGAGGAGATGCAAACTGGTGACTTATAGTGCACTCACTTGGGTCATTGATGGTGCCAAGGTCCTTAGTAAAAATAATCCTTAGTTACTTCGAGAAACGGTTTCTGCTCTACGATACCAATGGTGGACTGAGACAATACCACATATCTGGTGGAGTTCTACAGGGTACAGGTATTAGGACCCATCTTATGGAACATTATGTACGATAGGATGTTCCGAGTTCGAACCCCCAATGACCCAAAAATCATAGACTTTGCCGTTAGATTAGCAATTGTGATGCCAGCGAGACTTCTGAAAGAAATAGAGGACAATGGTAATGGATGTGAGGCGATGAGGATCTGGAAAGTGAGGCGATGAATGGCAGAGTTCTAGTAAGCTGTCGCAAGAAAGAGAGGCAATCACCATCAGGGTAGGTGATCAAGAATTAACTTCAAGATTGGCTATTAGATCGGGGATGATCGATGTCATCTACACTCGCTGACAAGGAACACCTTGAAAAGTGCCTTATCCACAATAATGACTAACATTGGACGGCCTAGGCAACAAAAGACACTAGTTCCATCAAGTCCATCATAATGTTTGCGAATATGGCCCAAAGTAGTGACAGTTAAGTCGTATACAAGAAGGATAAAATCAGTCAACTGACTATGTGCGCTCAGAGTTTGCTGTGCATATCGAAGAGTGTCCAGCTGATATCTTGGCCAGCGAGCTACAAAGGGCCTACGATGCAACCTTTCAGGATCCCCGAGCTTCAGCCAAAGATATTAAGGGAAGCATGAGATCCTGTCAGGATAGATGGACCCACTCTACAAAGGGACTTATACCGATGGATGGACCGGAATTACAGAGAACTAGATTCTTGCTTAAACTACTGAGAGTCCAGAGAAGGTTGGCACGGAATTTTTTAAGTGTCCTCACCTCAGTATCGCGCACGGAGAACTAAAAGAAAGAATCGATGAAATGCCAACTCCTGAGAACATTGTCAACCATATGTTAACAACGAGAGCAATGTGGATCGGGGTGAAACAAGAGCAGTGACCACCAGTGAAAATCAGGCTCAAATGGAACAGTCTTAGAGAACAAAGAAAGGTAAACGCTAATCCCAATGTCGAACCAGCAAACGGGGAAAGAAGAGCAAACATTGCTAACCAGTTCCACGGAGAGTGAATAAAGCAATCAGTTCGTCCATGCAAGTATCCCGGGTTCCAGGTATCTTTACAAGATTACACATCCTATGGCACAACCCTTAGAATGGAGTAGGTATACAAATGAAATGTGTCCTACTCCCAGATTGTGGTTGATTCTGCAGTCTAGGGCCTTTGGGGATACTCCCTCTATGACACAACAAGGTTATTCAGATATAAGACAAATTTCGAAAAGACTTCCGAAAGAAATGTATCTAGTATAGCGAACGAACAACTCCCCATCAAGACATACATTCTTACCACAAAAGATGCCCAGGATTAGACTGTCATACCCACATATGTATGTACGAGTAGGTGGGTAGGTTACCTTCATCCCACCCAAACTAATCATACCACATTCTCTGGAAAAAGAAACACACTCTCTTACAACAAATTTCAATATGCGGAATATATATTGCATTCCTTTTAGACCGCGCTATCATAAGCATGCACACACACATTCCTTTCCCTCCACCCGTACTCTATTCCCATCTAAAGCATATTGTTGATCCTGATTGACATCCACATATTTTTATCTCCTTCTATTGGGTTTCATGAAAGCCCTGCACAAAGATGCGTTTCTCTAGCAAACTCCGAACCTACAACATGATTGGATCACTAGCTGCACAAATAAATATATGCAAAGCATAACCCTCCCCTCCAGCAACCAAGCGAATGACAAGGATCAACAAATGCAAGCGCATTAAGGATCCACCATGAAGAAAATACAATATTGGAAAGAAAATTTCGCCGAGATACACTCGTAGAGGGAAAATGTGAAAATAGAAGAATAGGACGCGAAATGAAATGAAAATTTCATCCTGTCGAGGAAAATATGCCACAACCATGGCAGAAGATTAACCTCAATATGTTGCGAGAGCAGCAGACCGGTATGCAGCCAGCGTTGAGACTCCTCGCGCGCGTATACGCGATTACACTCGTTGTCGGGCACCTTCCTTCCGGTTGTCACAACCATGCCACCACCGCCCCCACCAACTCGCGAGTCATCATAACAATCGATGTTTGTTACTGCAACACAACACACACACACACAGAGATACACCGAGTAGAATAGACGGATAGATGGATATGAAAAGGAGACTGGCGAAGGACTACTTGGGAATAGGATAAAGGATAGCGAATTTGCCTTTGATATCAGTTGCACATTTCTGGCGAAACAAGATGATGATGAAACTCAAAATTTCATCAATGCACACACACACGCGAACTAAAAGCAGTCCCAGCTAACAGCGCAATGAAATAAGGACTCGTCGAAGGATGCAAAAATCCAATATGTTGCGTTTCGCTATACCCACACATGTGTGCCCCCAGTGGGTTGTGCACTGCATCCTTGCATAAGATGTAATCTTATCTGCCATGCTGGTGGTAGTGTGCAGGAAGAACCGCCGCACAGGGTGATGGGGAATGAATTTATTTCAAAGGATCCGCGGGTATTTTTTTTTATTTTTTTTATTAATATTGAAAGCCTGTCAGTAGCACTCAAGTTAGGATTGCTGGTGCATTTGGCACATTGCGCGATGCAATATGTTCCACGGACCGAAAATAGATTGAGTATTCTGGGTATCAATAGAAGGTACTATCCCTTTGGGATTTGAGCTTCGGCTTGAGGTGCAGCTTGCGGTGAATGAAGTGTTGATTGACAGACTTGATCTAGTTTAGATAGTAACACATTCTATACTAGGATTGCACGTTTTACCTACCTCGTCAAAGAGTTCACAAGGTTTCCAAGGAAAAACAAATTGATCTGGAAGTATCCCCAGTGTGCCACATCCTTTAAGAAGGTCTGAACCATAACCTAGATTAGAGAACAACTTGTCATTTCTATCAGTACATTGGAGTTGCTGTCACAGTGCAGTATCTAGTGACATTTCCACCTGTAGCATGTCTATGAGTAAGAAACTAAAGCATTGCAAGTGATTTCCCGATCGAGAATGTTTAACAATCCGCCAGCTGCAATGATCCTCCAGAAGAATGAGAAGATGAGACAGTTCTCTAGCTCAGAGCCTTTTTTAATAGTATTCCCCGAGCCAGGAGAGAAGTTGAGGTCATTTTCATACCCAAAGTGGGTAAACTCTTACATACTGGCCCAAAAGGCTTAAGGACGATTAGCCTCACCTCTATTCTACTCAAGACATTTGAAGGATTAATAGATCTATTCACTCGCTCCAAAGTAGTTACTAGGCCCAACACGCCTATACTGAAGGCCAATCTGTTGAAACAGGGATGTGCACTGCATCGAAATGAATACTCGCTAGCAGGCTTCCTGATTATAGAAGGAGCCTTGAACTATGTTAAGCCGAACAGCATTTGACGAAGAAAATCTACACTCAGAAATTGCAGACTGAGTTAAATGAATGCTCGAGACTAGACACATCAACTCAGAACTAGGTGTAGTCCAAGTACGTGCCCTATGCTCTAAAGGGATCGCTCAAAGTAGGGTCTTATCCTTTCCACAATGGATACTGGTTGTGAACGGAATCTTAAAGAAATTGAAACAAAGTGGAGTCAAAGTTGTCAGATAGGTGCTGCTATAGTCCGGAGTGACATATGTCATAATGACATACCGCCCTCAACAGTCTACGCAAATTAGCAGACAGATGTGAATTGAACTCCTTGACAACAGAGGTGATCCTCTTCACCTGAAAAAGAAACAGATCGGGCTCTTGAGACTCAACGACACACCCCTCCAAACCTAAGATAAGGATTCAGATAAGTAGTCGACCATAAGATGACTTCATCATTAAAACATCTTCCACAGCCCAAACCTACTGAATGTAGACAGGCATTGTCAGACCTAATCTAACTTATGAGTGCCTAGTTTGGTAGCCTCACGTACGTGGAAGAGCAGCCAAAACACCAATACGGGTTCCAAAGCCCCTTTTCAACAGTCGGAGGTATAACAATTGCCAGAAGATGGAAAGGAAGGACTGCGCGGTACTGCTCCATCACAACGCTTGATGTAAGGGATACGCTCAATTCTACTGATTGGAACTTTATTTCGGGAGCACTTTGAGAGGTTGCTCATCGATGACACAAATGATGTTGCGAAGGAGTATTCGGTCTTTGGAGGTGCACCACAGGGCTCGGTTCTGGATCCTCACCTATGGGATGATGGGATTCTTAGATATACCAGAAGAGGCTAAGGTAAAGTAATGACATAGCCATGGTAGTAGTTGCGATACAATTGGAAGAGGTGTTCGCTGGTTTTTCCTCGAGAGTAGAGTGGATAAACAGGAGGGCCGTTGCAGGGGTCAAAAACTGATAAAAGACAAATATACTCATTTGAACCCGATTGCTCGCTCACTTAGACTTCCAAGTCATAGTTGGAGTTTGTTCCAAGTGAAGTACGAAAAATCCCAGAAGAGCTACGAGTACTACATCCGGAACTGCACTCAAGAAAGATGATCGACGTTGTAGCCCATCTCATCAACAGTGCATACTTGTGATACGATACCCTGATTAGCTCGCAGCACTTACACACGATTCACGATATTCAGGGGAACAAGCGGACGGATAATTTACCAAGAAAGGACTCCGGACAGCACCTGACAATGGTCGTTACCTCTGATCATCATGTAATCATTTCTGGTGATATGACCAGTGATCGTGCTTTTCTAAAAGCGGGACTGGGTCTAATTTATCGCATTTGTCAGTCCTTTTGACCCAACTTCGTCAGTTACGATGTTACTACTTTTTGTTTCAAGCCGACCATATATCTACTTCGTCCTAGAAATTCATGGACATAGTACACTTCCTTGTAGTATCACTTTGAGCTGATCTTTCCGATTTACAATAAAAAAAAAAGTAGCGCCTAGGAGAGTGGACTTCGCCTAGCACTAGGCATGTTATGGAAGTCCGATTTCAGATGCTAGGAGGCTGCTCGGCGTTTGGTGAGTCTTTTGATTCCGAGCCTGTTCTAGCTAGCTCATCGTCCCTTTCATTTCCTTGGGGAAACTGTGCCTGGAAGTCACCCGTCTGTCCAGATGGATATATATGAGGCGTTGCCAACCTCACCATTTATCCAGTTCTCTCTAGGGGGGAAACTTGAAGTCGAAATTGTACAAGCGGTCTAAGTAAGGTGGAGGTAGTCGGGGGACAAGAGTGGGCGTACAATGGCTACTTTATGGACCGCATTGTGGACAACAGGGGATGTCATCGTTGGCCCACTGAAAACTGTCTTAGATCCTGTTCGTGGTTCTCTCGGATGATCTGTACACTGTCTAGTGAAATTAATTGTCCATGCGAATCGGTGTGACTGTTGTACTTTTGTGGTTTAGGGTTTCTTCCATGATCCGCATCCGCATCTAAACCATGCAAAGTGGGTGACGTGACAGCTCCTTCTTTCACTGTTGTTTCCTCCAGGTTTTCGGATATATACTTCCACTCAGGCTGGAATTCTCTTTCCTTATCATCATCAGCATGTCCTGCACGGGTGTCAGGCTTTCGATCAAAACCAACAAAGCTCTTCCTCAGGGACTTTTCTCAATTTCGTTGCATATTTTCTGGCTTGGTATGTGAGCTTTCGCTTCTTACCGCTTAGTTGTGTTAGACATCTTTGGATATGAAACTCGATTTCGATCACATTTCCGGTCTTGTAGAAATTCTAGGGACCACCGAACTAGATAAGTAGATTTCCTGTACAAGACTAGTAGGGAAAGGTCCTCCATCTCGTTGGAAGCAACCACGTCCGTTTGGCATACAACTTCACGTGTCAGTTGCCAACCCTTCCGCATGCATTGTGGTTTCCGCCGACAATGGCTGGCGGCACTTATCAAAGCTTGAGGTCGTCGAAATAAAAAAAAAAAAAAAACAAAAATAAACAAAACTTCTCAAAGAAAAACCCCCAACACGTTTGCCCAAACAACAGCACTGCTCTAATTTTCCACTTCACGACTCTTATGTCTTATTAAATTCCCCGCATTCAACGGGAACGGCTTTATTAATCGACAACGACAGCTCTCCGGCCGACATGCATCAGAGCGAAAAGCTGGTGCGGAGAGGAATTTCTTTTCTCGAACCGAACAGCAGCACTAGGTGGGCCGGCCTCCAATGCCATGCCAGCAAATCATTAGCCACCGAAAGCAAACCATCGAACATATGACTTCTGTCCAAAGATCGAGAATTGGAGATTTCTATCCGCGGAGCACACACACACACAGAGAGAGTAAGAGAGAGAGAGAGAGCGAGGGACTCCTATCTTAATTGACAATTTGATCTTAATGAGCTTGAGTGGAGCACTAAGAGGAATCAAAGTACAACTTCGAGTTGCAGCATGCATATGTAAAAGAATCTATTACTGTGCGCGCGTATTTAAAATTCAATTTAAGCCGTCCGTCCGTCGTCGTCGTCGTCAGATACATACTACTCGTACACAGAGAGGGGCAACACAATATACAGCACAGATGTCTGCCTGCCACCGTAGTCGTCGTCGTCGTCGTAGCTGTTGTCGTTGTCGTAGAGAATTGCGCGGATTGATCCAATTTAATTCAAATCCAAATCGAAAATTCGTACCGCAAACGCGAAGGTTCTCTCGCAAATCGAAGGCCGCCACCGCCGCCAAACCAAATTCGCTGACGATGCCGATGGACATAGTAGGTACATACGTATACCGTGTGCTTCTGAAGGAGGCCTGCACCGGGTAACGAGCCAAGCTAACCCCCTGGGCTTAAAGTATCTGTGTATCTACACAAGCAATAGCAAAGCAAATCACAAAATGAAATGTTAGACGTTTGCCTATGCAAATTCTCTAATTGTACGCGATTTAGTGGCGCGCAATTGGACTGCCGTGGCAGTTGGCAGTTGGCAGTTTCCTTCTCTCATCTGATGGCGACATGGACAGCACCTGGGTGTGTGTACGACGACGAGTCGGAGTATCTGCAACTGAAATTGAACTGTAACCACGGAACAGACTTTGATAGAAATTGTCTTCGTCGGCTTCGTGGATCGGGCCATTGTTTCGGTTTGGCCAGCCTCTCATGGTCTCGGATCTATCGGGATCTCTCTCTCGGATATATCGGAAATGTTTTCATTCGAACGTTAATTAGAAGTTGATGGCTTTCTTTCTTCCAAGGATTGTGTCTATGTCCCTATGTGTCTGTGTGAGTGCTGTGCCCATCGATATCGAGGCCCGAATTCAAACTAATGAAACACACGAAATGTACACTTGAATCTTGATTGTGCTCCTAGATGCTGCAGAGAAAATGTTTTATCTGCTAGTATGTTGTTGTTTGATGTGTTTAGCACCGCTGATAGGTTAGGTATGTATCTACGAGTACGTAGGTCCCTTCGTCTCTTTGTGGGACATTCGAACATTTAATTTAAATGTGACATTGTCGTCGCACAAAGGCGAACAAGCACAAGGACAGTTGTGGGTATTTTGACTTCTTCCATCGGAGATATGAAATGATGTTTTGACGGTTTCAGGAAGTTGAGATTTGTGGTGGATCGAGGCCACCAACTTTGAATTTGTTTGACTCTGCCAAACTGATTTATGGACGGCTTCGAGGAGCACTCACTCATTAGCTATGTAATTCGAGAGGAGATGATCATGTCTTGTGTTGTTTTGTCTCGATGATGGGGAGGATAGTGTGGCCCATGACGTGGGTGGTATTTTAGATGGATGAGGCTACCTGAAGTCTGGTGACCGAAGGTGAAGGAACAGACTGGTATGAGAGAGGCATAGTGGAGTTTGAAGAGGTGTCCAGCAAGACCTATCCTCCAATGATTGCATGTAGGACTCTAGTAGACCGTGTCCCCTCATCTCAGATTTAAACGATCGAATCTAGAGATGCCACTCTCTAGATCAGCATTCGAAGCAGTTGTATCTTCCCCCAAAAGCTTATGACATAACGAGCACTCATGGACTATCTGGCTACATGCAATGTGGTGCTCTACGATATGTAAGTTTGGTCAAGAATGAGCGAGATTGAGGCTAGATTGAGTTCCCGGCTCCAAATATCTACTGGACTTATTCAGATAAAGATGCGGCAGGTGTTAGAAACTGAGAAATCATTGATTTTCGCAGAAGAAAGTCCCATAAGACTATTTGAACCATTAGGACCTTTAGTCCGTTAAAGACCTTAACCACTTCACTTCTTGAATTTGAGTAGCTTTATGGCCTTACCTTGGTTCAGATGGAAGATTTTGTTATCGCTTGTCTTGGCTTGTCAAGTCGGTGTACAGCAGACTGGTTTGTGTCATAATCTGCCGGCCCAAGCCTTTCCGGCATAGTACATAGGTAGGTAGGTATGTAGGTTTACCAAGGCAGCCCGTGTTAGCATCCACACTTCGACTAGCTAGGGTCCGTTGTAATACCGCATTGAACTGAGGTGAGGACCACCCAAGTTGTCGAAGAGAAAGGACTTAAGTACAGTCTTCTGCGAGCAGAGAAAGGGAGTTTCTTCCTCAAATTCGTCCATACAACGAAGAGCCCCAGTCCAGTGGCAGATTTGTCTGGAAATGATACACGTCTGACCATCTAAGATAAATTTACAGTGTTGGACTTAATCAGCAGTAGCAAGAGACATGCCAATACCTTGTCTGACGAACTCGTCGGTGGTACGATTTCCTGGAATATCACAGTATCCCACGACAAAGCCTTCTCGATCGACATGATCTTTTCTTGGAAAACAGAGCAGTGATTGGAAAGGCGTCATATAGACCAGGGATTCATTATCTCACAAAAGCAAATCCTGGAAAAGATCAAGGAGGTCCATACCCGGTGGTCCCTAATTGGATGCTACATTTGCTACATGAACAACTCCCAGATTCAACAAGAAGATACGCGACTTCTATGAACTAAAACTCGAGTGAATAGTGAGAAGATCCTGAACAAAGACAGACGGAACTCCAATATACAAATTCCGTCAATCGGACCTTATTCAGGAAGTTTTGCAGAGGCTTTCATAGCAGTTTAACAAAAGGTAAAGCAAAGATATTGGAATTTAAAAGTACTTGGCATGCAACGCTTCACAAGATACTTTTCAAGCCAGCTTTCGTTCCGACTGATTACAACTATTAGGTATACTAGCTGAACTGTAAGAGTACGCAGGATGACGAGGAAGATTGTTGCCCAATCAAGGTTGGAAACGATTTACCGCGACTATCGCTTTTAATAGATTTGTGCAAAGTTTACAAGGCAAACATCTTTAAAACGCCTGGGTTTGCATTCAGTAGTACAGAAGCGGAAGCTGTCGAAATGGGCTTCCGCGGTAAATAAGAGTAAATCCAAGTATATCCCGCCAACTAGAAGGGACACACAACATCGAAATATTAAACAGAGTGTCATAGTGGGTAGCTACAACTTTGTGGTAGAAAGGGGCATTTAGGAAACTAACTAGTTCCCCGATCTTTTTCCTCGAAATTTCGTTAAGCTTGTCAAAGAATGCTTTACCCGGTATGCGCTGTCTAGCCCTGCCTAGAGCTACAATATGCATTGAATGGGATGCCTAATCTAGACGAATGTACTCCTCTGGGCCAATGCCATGTCTAATTCGCCATGAGCCGTGTTGTAGATACTGTTTTCGGGATCTATAGTAGTTGGGCCACATTTGTCTTGACAATTCACACTGAACCACCACCTTACATGTAATAGATGTCGTATCCGATACTAGGGTCTTGACAATGTTAGGGATAGACACAGCTTTGTCTTTCCCGACAAAGATCAGCATTTTGGTCTAGAAGACGCTGTATGAACCTGGGGGATGGGAGCTGGGAGCTGGGAGCTGGGAGCTGGGAGCTAAGAGCTGAGAGCTCAGATAACTAAAACATTTCAAAGAAAATTCCAGTTCTCCCTAAATAAGAAGCCCACCATGGCATCCTTCTTCTGAGGATGGACTAGTCAGTTAGATCCATTGTCACGTCCCTAACTGATAGTTTTAGAATGTTGCTATGGTCTATGGCCTTGGACTTGGACTTGGATACCAACAACTTCTCGTAGTCTAACTGTCGTACTTAGTGTTAAAAGATCAAGTGGTGCAATGCACAGAAAAACATTTAGGGTATCGGTTGGACATGACACTTGGCACTTTGTTTGGTTGTCTTATGTTGTAGTCTCTTCTCAACGCAGGTCTTAACCCATTTTGAGTCAGATCCGTTTGGCTTGCCGGTTTTGGAGAACATCAACATCGTTTGAGGTGACTAAGACACGTAGAGCGATATGTCCCCAAGTGTCTTTGAATCACACCCGGAGAGAGAGCTCAGAAGAAAGACGTCGCCTTAAGTTACGCGAACAGGTATAAGAAAACCTCAACCGAGATGGAATTGGCAACAGAAGCCAATGATAGGATGACTGGAATCGCCACCTCTTGACACAGTGAAACCAATTAAATGAGTGGGCTCCGGCACAAAGAAGTTGGCCCCGTAATTAGTCTGTTTACATCAGTTCTTCTGACAGCCACCCATGTGGACTAGTGGACAAGAAGGACAAATCGCCTTATTGATGATTGAAGTAAGTTTAGTTCCCGAGTGTTGCAGGGACATTTAACAAGTTCTCTGTACTTGAACCACCGGCTAGGACAAAACATCACTGTTGGCAACACTACCTCGGAGTAAATATGAGCTCCACGAACGACACCCTAGTGGAGATTCGACGAAGACTTACCCTAGGAAATCGCTGCTACTTCGGTTTGGCAAAACGATTGGGTTCAAAACTCCTATTTCGGAAGACGAAATGTATGCTCTACAAAACTTTGATCCTGCCAGTTCTGCTATATGGAGCCGAGTGCTGGACAATAAGCAGGAAAGCAGAGCACATGTAGG
The DNA here is from genome assembly GCA_963583995.1 of Xylota segnis. Lineage (NCBI taxonomy): Eukaryota > Metazoa > Arthropoda > Insecta > Diptera > Syrphidae > Xylota > Xylota segnis. Next base: position 6,462,100 of record OY757239.1, on the reverse strand, counting down.
ATACTTTCGAGAGAAAAATTCTTCGTCGAATTTTCGGTCCCATATGCGAGGAGGGCGAATGGAGGAGAAGATACAACAGCGAAAGCTGTACCAAGATGTGGATGTAGTCCAAAAAGGCAAAATACGTCGACTACACTGACTCGGCCACATCGAGCGAATGGACAACAATGCTCCAGCTGTGTGTCTCGACTCACAGCCCCCAAGTTCGAGACGACAAGGAAGACCGAACCATCGTTTTAAAGACCAAGCTATCGTTGATGCCAGAGCACTTGGTCTAGACATCTGGAAGGCTACCGGGTCGGGAGCCCGTTAAGTAAGTAAGTACTGTACTTGGACCATTCACCTAAGGATAATTTCCAAAATAGATGCCGTAAGAGGATCATCACCAAGTGGTTGTCGGATTTTTGGACTACAAAACCTAGACTTCCACGCTTGAAGTCTCCTTGAATCCTCCATACGCTTCACAGAAAACGAAGTATAACTCCGGGACTACACTACACCCTTACAACACCACCACTCAGCCTAATGATTTGTTTTTTTTTTGTTTTCGAAACCCTTGTCCTTCCTCAACGCTGTTGTGACCAACCCTCTCTGTGCAACCATTATCGTCACAAACTGCAGATGCATATTCAAGAAATTAATTAAAACCAGGAAGAGTGTGCCTCCTTTCTGCCAAATTGGTCCCGTCTGATGCTATCGAATGCATCATTCCCATATAGGCCCGCACGCCACTACGCCATCCAGTTGCCGACATCCGTTTAAGTCATCCGCCCTTATCGTTGTCTAAAAGTCGCATTGCAGTCCCCTTTTGTTTTCTTCTACATTCGTTTTGTTTGTCTTTTCCTTCATCACTCCTTGCATTGTGTTCATGCTTCTAAATCCCATTGTATGCGCTCTGTGCCCGTCCATATGGCATGATTCCTTAACCAAATCGAAATCTCAATCGCTACTCCTCCGCTGTAAAGGTAAAGGGAAACATATACACATGTACATCTCCTCCTGAGCAATTATCCCATTTGAGTCTTATAACTCTCGAGACTAGGTTTGATAAAAGGAGTCGCACAGCAAGACCAAGCGTCCCCATTCAATTGGAATGCATATTTGAATAATGACCGCCGTGTGGTGTACTCCTGCTGCAACGTTGATATATGGGAATTGACCCAATCTGGCCGGGCCATGTCATAAGCAATCGATGATCGGCCATATAAAGAATTTGAATTCCATTATAGATACTACTGTCTGCGACTGTGTGTGCCTAATAAAGCCACTTTGAGTGGGCTTCCTACTTAGATTTTGCCTGGCATGGCCATCCCGGAAGGGAAGGAGATGGAACACTATACTCGTACAGTTCGCATCTTTTGTTGTCCAGAGTCATTTTGGTTTATGCAAATCTGACGCTGCTGCTGATGCGGTTCGGTTATTTGGATTTTATTTTCGAATAAATAAATGAATTACTGTATCGATGTGGAGGAAGGACTGTGGCCGACTTCCTTGGCAAACGTAGTTATGAGTATTTTATGACTTTATGATGAGCGGATCGATATTTGCATGCAGTTAGGTGGTTTGAGTGTTTGGAATATTTTGAGATGGAAATCAGGGGATACTGTGATTGGTATGGCTTGAGGAATTGTTTTACGGTACCTACTCGGGGAGATAGTGTATGAATCAGTTCGGAGGACTATAGTTCGCCTTATTGCCAGAAATGGTATTCGAAAGGAGCAGGTAATAGCAGGTATCCACAAGAACATCTTTAGGCGACTCACTTCTTGTCGAATGTTTTACCTCAGGCGAAAAGAGGCTCCAAACAGTAAGGATTCATTGGAGTTCTTTCGGTATGTCCTTGTCAACTGCTTCGCAGATGAGTAACGAACAAAGAACTGAGCGAGGAAACCCTTACAGTCAACGTATGGGCTACAGCTATGGTGTTAGTAGCACCCGACCGAACAGGCATCCCTGTATACAAACTAGTTTCCCAAGCTGAACGGACAATGCAACTTATATCCGCCCTAGAGGCTAAAATCTCCGAATTAAGGCCTTTCGGCGCTCGGCCCTTCTATCACTTCGACTGGCTTGGAATGAAGTGAACAGACAAGTGTACATCGAATCGTTACATTAGAGTTACAGGAACAGAAGGATCAACACCAGCCCTAGGAGCAATGTGCTTCTCCAAGTAAAGGGATTGGCATGGTTATTAGCTGAGGAATTACCCAAGCGATCTTAATGAGAAGAACTCTGTACACTTATGGTTCCAACATAGCAAACGAGTTGAAAGCAAGGATTTTCTACGTCTTCTCCTACTCTGCACCCATAGGCCGCAGGCACATCTGTTGAAAAGCAGACTGATGTCAACCATTTGTAGATACCGGCACACGAAGGTTCAACGAGAAATGGGAGACGAGATGAACTGGTTAGGGTCCGATAGAGGACAACAAACTGCGAACAGTGATATAGGTCCAAACAGCCATGATATCAGGAGGAAAGTGAAGGTTAGGCACTCAAGGTTCTGCAGATCGTATGCAGAACAAACGCCCCAAACTTCTGGACTCTAAACGGAGTTTGAAGTCGAGATTCAGATGGATGGACCTCTAGCATACGAAAATACGTGAGGATACCCCAAAATAGTTCCTAAATGCCATACGGAGCCTATGAACTCGCAATCTAGAACTGAAAATAATCACAGCTAGCGAGGACTTCCATGGATGTCCAGACGACGCTTACATAACTGATGTTTGGCTCTATTTAAGTCCGTACGGACTGCAAATGGAATATGAAGAGCTCCATGGGCCAACTGATGACAGTGTACCAATGCAAATATTTCTCTCCTAGCCTAGCCACCCTGTGACGTACCATACAAACCCAACGTCGTGCAGTGCTAATTACTATACCGCTCCAGGCGCTCCTCCTCCTCAACGCATATTCATGAAAACGTGCGAACCGCAACAAGAAGCCGCACAAACGACCGCATTTTGCTCACGGAAATGAGCTTTTATCAAATTTATTCCGCTTCCGCTGTATGAATTTCACATATTTTGCTCCACGCTTCAGCGCCCTGACACACAAGGATATCTCTTACATCCTCAATCCGGACGGAGAAGACCCACACGTAGATCTTAACCCTGCAGCGTCTCATCACTCTCTCCATTCCTTCTCTCTCTCTCTTTCTCTCTCTCTGTTACTCTCTTTCTGTAGGTCTTTATGTCTCTAACGATTGTCGTCAGTGTAGCGCGGCGAAAAAACAAACGTGATCTGAAGACGCAACCAGTCAACAGCACCCAATTGCACTGGTATCCTCGAGGATACGACCAAAGCCGATGTCGATGCGCCACACACCGTCGTCGCCGCGCCACAATGTGAAGTTGTGCGGAAGCCGCACCACTGAAAAATAATCTATCCTCACGAAATTCATGGCTTCCTTACAGGATATAACAGGATATACCCACCAGATCGTGTGTATGGGTGTCCTAGTCATATTTTGGTGCCAAAGAAGACAAGGACGTATCCTTATTTGGAATTCCAAACAGATTTCTTCTGATTGTCGAGGGGGTATAAATTACATTACACTTACTCCCCATACACACATAAACTCACACTGCAGCACGTCAAGGATCCGCACCCGTTCCAGCGATTTTGGCTGCAAAATTTGCGAACATCGCCGCATAAAAAATATTTATGAGTTTATCGCGAACCTCTGCGTAGTCACCCCCTTCTCGAGGGGTTGTATCCTTCCTCCCAGAGCGAGAGCTGGAGCGAGAGAGAGAGAGTGAGCAGTAGAAACAGAAAAATAGCTGCGAATTGATTACATTATGCTAAGGACTTGGCATTCGTTTGGCGCGTCCTGGCTGCCTTCGAGCGAAGCGATGATGTAAATTGAAAACTAAATTGAATTGCATTACATGCGCGCCGACGGGGGAGAACGGAGAAGCTCGGAAAAACCAGGCAAAATCTTGCCGGGGGTTGGTAACGGCGGCAACTTCTGTTTTGCAACAAACAACAAGCCAATCATACAAATCAATTTAATTGTAATTCAATTTCGAGGAGAGAAACGGGCGATGCTCCGCGATGTTCTTTCGCCTCGCGTGCGAGTATCTGCGGGGTGAATTGTAATTGTATGCGCCAGCCCTCCACCCCCCTCCGCCCGCAAGTACGTAGTCTTAGGACGCCGGCGACGGGTGGCTCCGGGTGGCTTCGGGTGGCTTCGGGTGGACATTAAGATGATACTCAAATGGAAATTTGATTATTTCGTTGTATAGAGCGAGAGCGGTTAAGGATGCTAATGATGATTTAATTTTGCGGAGATTCCACTTGCAATTGATGGATTCTCTCTCCGGCCACCGAAGGCAGATGGATGTTTTCTGCAAGAGCGAGATTTTAATTGCATTCTGTTGTTTAATTCAATTTGGGAAAGAAATCGAATCCACAAATGGGGTGGTTGCTTCCGCAATGAGCTGTTCGCTCATAGCGCCAGATAAAATCGTCATTAATCATGGACCGTCTTTTGGTCGGAGTCTAGCTGGACGGAGGAACAGTAACTCACTCTACTCAGGACGTGGAATCCCTTTTCGATTGAGCATTGGCCTTAATGACTAAGTCGACGATTCTTAACCACCATATTCCCATCCTAGAGAGTAGATCCAAGGGTGACTGTATTGCGTCATCGCCACATTGGACGTGAACTGGTGCAGTGTTGATTCATCTGCGGAAAAACACGACGGTCTACGAGTATTTCAAAATATGGCTTCACTAAACGGAAGACGGTGTTCCTCAAGGTTGGGTACTAGGGCCTGTATCTTTGAACCTGATACACGTACATTTTTGAAAAAGTGGGAATCGTTTTGGTTTTTAGATTTCTTAGCTATTGGAGCACGAAGATATCCAACGAAGATATCCATGAATCTATAGAAGGAAAAGAACGAAGGTACTTAGCGTTTTAGAGCAGCAGGACACATAGCAGGATGACGATAAAGACTTCGTGGATTTTTATTTTAAAGACCCCTGCCCGTCTGACTGACAATGAGTCTTGAAAAGATCTATCGTATCTTAAGAGTGCAGCTTAGTCTAAGAACCACCTTCCACCTACCACCTTCGTAATGAGGAAGGGTACTTCCTTAGACGCAGAGTTTTGAATTTCTGCTCACATGCAAGTTTGTTTGTGGACTTTCACAGAGAATGTCAAAGCAGAACCTGCATTTCGTATCTGAGCAGAGATTAAGTTTATTAAGGTTACACCTCAAGCCACAGTGACCCTAGTAGAAAGCTCACCAACTTCCAAGTTCTATCGTTGCTTAAGTTGAAGATTTCCTTAAAGGAATAAGGCTTGATTAAAGGTTTGCATTTTCTTAACCCTGGGTAGCCAGTGAGCCAGATGAACGTTATGTACCATTAATGAGCGCTGTGGCAACCAGTTGACAGCACAGTAGAGTTCAGGTCCTATGAAAGCGGATCCTGGTCCAGCTCTAGCTAGTTCATGTACTGACTTTGACGATAGGTCTCAGCGATCATGCCATAATTTCAAATAATATTTATGGGCGCAGACATATGTGGACAAACAGGATGTCAACTTGCTTGGTCAGAATATTTCTGGAATGGGTCCCATGTGGCCAGTGATTGCAGTGTTTTTTTAGGTTGACAAATCTGTCATTAAATTTTCCTTCAAATCGTCGTTTGGAGTATATTTGCCTTTGGAGCATTTGGAAATGATGAAGAAGAGTTCCGACAGCGACAACCCATCTAAAACAAATCCACAAACGCTTCCGCCGAAGATGGTAGATCGTCGACATCGAAAATATCAATAAAATCTGAGAAATGTTGGCCGAAAATTAACCATCAGAGAACTGGCAGGAGACCTAAACATTGCTTACGAGCTGCCTCTATGAAAACGAAAAAGCCAGGAAGGCGTCGAGCTAGGATAAACAATGGAACTCGTGAAACTTTCATGACCTGACTCATCCCGACTATGAGAACCTTTTTAATACACAAAATATTGGAGGAGATTAACTCAATTCGACACAAGCTTAGACTCTGTCACTAAGGATTTAACGACCAATAGTTGCATCGTACATGACCTGTAAGGTTCTCGGCGTCAAGGCTCAGTATCTGAGGTAGATTTGAGAGATCTTAACATGACTTATTCTAACTTCTTTGATAGAGCTGACGTTCGGGTAGACATCTATGCAGTTTTTTATGCATTTTTAGGAAGAAGGACGATGAATAGGAGATCATTGACTTGATTATGGGAATTATGAGTTATGATCAGGCCTTTAAAATCTAACCTGCACCACCGTAAAGTTGGAGAATTTTTGAGGTTTTTTTTCGTCTCCCCTACCCATATTCGACATAAAAACAACCTTACTAGCAAATGGGTATATAGCCTAGTATAGGGATCCTAAAGCAAAAGGGAGGCTGGTTTCAGTAAATTTTCCTGCAGACGATAGGAAAATCTCAAGGCATAGCAAAACATGTCTTATGTAAAAATGACTGCAGTTCAAGAGATCTTGTGACTAGCCTTGTCCTAAAATGAGGCGTTCAGAGAATAACACTCAAAGACAATAATAGGAACTTTAGATGGCGTTCACCATAGCCTTACTTTCTGGAAAGCTCTACTGGAGAATGGAAAGACAGATTCAAATGAGACAGAGTCCTCCCATAAACGGAATATTGACCATCCAAACATGGTTTGCGCAGTTTTCTCTAGACTTGGCGAGTGTCACTATGGCATCTTCAATCCAATGATAATCATATCGAATGGGATTCAATCATAATCATATCGAATGGGCGAGCCTAGAGTTTGTTCCATGCACGAGACATAACTTAAGTACTTAACACTCAAGACTCAGTCAAAGAATACGAAACCTTTTGCTAATTTTACCGAACTGTCAGTCTCGGGCTCTGAATCTTCTCTGAGCGCCAGGTAACAAGGGGAAAGCAAAGAGGACAGGGGAATACCTAAGACTGGCTTCTACAGACAATTAAGTTTCCTCTGAACATAGTCCAATGCGTGGATACTTTTCGACGTCCTACCGTTGAAGGATTTGTCAATAAATGCAAGACCTTGAATGCTCCTTCGAAGGAACAGTCCTTAAACCGAGTCCCACTCCTCTGATGCTGTTGAAGTTCCGCAAAAAGACAGAAGAACTTTTCAGATGATTGTCGCTCAAGATCTGTGCTTCCTTCCAATCGTATCCTTCCGCCATAAACAACTTTATTAGAACGAAACAAATTTACAGTTAGCTCCGGTAAAATAAAATACACACACACACACACATACGAGTACCACTAACTCGCAGCAGGTGTCCTGCAATTCCTTGCCTGCGGCTGTGCCTGCGAATGGCAGTTACTTTGCTAATACCCGTACCGTATTCCACGAGTGTGCCCGAATGCACGTAGCCACCGCTGCGCCTATTTATAGCCCGCGAAGAGAATTTTAAAATTTCCTCTGCTGCAAATAAAAACTCCACATATGGCATTGTTGTGTGCAAGCCAGCCGTAGTATGGCAGAGGCCATCCTTCGAGGCACTCCGACACAACACCGCAGCACACAAAAGGAAACGATTCCTTTTTATCGAGTCCCAAATGTTGTGGTTATGGCCCATTTCGGTTTCTCCTCGTTGCCAGGAGGAGTGTAGGCGGTTGTTTGGTGCGGAACGGCGCCCGGTTTCTACAGCCATTCCTGCGGGGGAATGCCAGCCCTGTCGCAGGAGCAATTTAGCCTCTCATATGCTGTGTGTGCTTGTATATTAGCGGTTCGTAAATTTGAATTTAATAAAACTCAAGGAACAGCGCCAAAGGAAAATATGAAACAATATTTTGCACAGCCTATTTTCGGGCGTACTCGCACACACTCCCCGACCGACAGGACCGTATTTTTGGACCAACAAGGCCGCAGGCAAGGATGATGGCTGTTGCTGATGCTGCGGAGCTGCTGCTATTGGCCCACATATGGCACATTGGTGTTTATTGATTAAATTTTCCGGCGCATATAAACCGGAAACACTGACACAGAGCACCGAGAGAGAGAGAGAGCCCGAGAGGAGGAGGCTTTTCGAGGACTGATTTGGATCATGGGTGAGGTTTTTTTTATTTTTTTTTATTTTTGTATATGTGGCGATGTGGTTTATTGACGGAGCCTTGGAAGGATCGTAAACATTCTGCGGTGTTTTTGATTAAATCAATTACGTTACTGTTTTCGGTTTGCTGGGAGTGTTCTTGGGAATCGTTCGCTGGTGGGACTGTGTGATGGATTTATCGCTGATGGTTTGGGGGGGCTTTTCCCAAAAAAAAATAAAAAACAAAAATGCTCGTAAGACCAGACGATTTTTTTTTTTTGTGGGACTTTTTATGAGATACGTATGGTTAGATGGATTTGGTTGTGTAGTTGTTGGTAGCGAGACTATCTGCTTCAGTATTCAGCGTCATCAGTACTCGTGTCCCATCAAACATGAGTAGAGAAACCTTCAATATCTGCTACTGGGAACCTTATAGACTGCTTAGGATATATATACAAACAATCTACCAAAGAAGACTAGGAACATACCTCGATAGATTGCTTGTCTGTCAATCCATTGCAACCCGAAAAGACTCTGCAAGAGGCAGTATCAAGGAACAGTGCAACCCATATCTTCTGAGAAAGTTGAATGGAGACTGAATGAAGAGTGAATGAAGGACAACTGCAGTATCCTTAGAACGGGCTTACTAGATTGAAAACCAAGCAGAATTCGAACACACAAGGAATACCTCTACGCAAGCATCAGCATTTTTGGCGAAAAATGCGAGCCATAACCCGCCATCATGCACTGGATGTACATCTCCATTATTCAACCCACTTTCAGGGCCTGCTGCCACAGAAGCCTGAACACCATCACAAGGATCCGTAAGACAGTTCTACGAGATCTAAGACTGAAAGACTGCCGCATATCTCTTAACGAGATAGTTGGACAGAACAGCCTCACCCTTTGCTGGATACCAAGTCACTGTAACATGGCAGGCAATTGTGAGTGGCTGGGAGAGGCTCTTCTGGTTTAGATAGTAGAAATGTCACCGACATCGAAGCGCCAACGTCTTATTCTAAATACCTTTGCCAGGCCGAATCGCTAAGTGAGGCCAATCATCAACTCAACCAACGTAGTTCTGTGGACTTCTAGAACACAAGAGAGGAACGCACTTCAAGATAGTTAATACCCTAATTAGACTCCATGCTGCAGGAAGACATACTCAAAGGTTGGGCATTCCCTACAATGGCTTCTGCAGGGATGCTGAGAAAGAGGTCAGTCAGCTCCTTTCAATGTAAGGAAAGCTACACTAGGTGAAGGCTAAGATTAGTTCTTTCATACAAAGGAGAATTATAGACTCTAGACACATCGAACTCAAAGCCATTAAAATGTTTGGTGCAACACATCTACGGGACCCATGACCTAGATTCAAATCAAATTAAAAGCCACCCTCTAGTGGGATGGACACACCGGTATCCAACCGGCGGATGACTTAACAAGAAAGGAGCTCGAAATGGATCTGACAATGGTTGTTCTACCTCCCTTAGGACTTGTTCAATCCAACATAGCACAATACTTCCTGAGGGCATTCTCATCTTGTCATGTTAACAAGGGCCTTGCGAGGTATCTATGCGTAGAATGTGACTAAATTCAAATGAGCTCTACATGGGCAATACCTGACAAAGAAGATAGCCCTCGGTAGATACAATTTCAAAGATCTAGGCGAGATCTAAAGTCACCTTTTGCGGGATACCTAGTTCAGCTATTTCAAAACTACTTAAGATTACTCCAAGTTAGGGGTGAGAAGGGTTAGTTGGTGACCTGAGTTTTAGCTGCATCTTGGCTGTTGTACGATACGTAAGTAGCTGTCTAGTACGGGATACCCGGATTCTTCTATGGTAACTGGGCTTCATCCATGTCATCACGTATTCTCTATAGATGTTGTCCAACTCTTTGCGACGAGGATGTATTTGAAGAGACTCAGGAAGGACTCAAATCCCCAGAGTGCCTAGTTTTCCTTTTCCAACTTCGGAAAAGTACAGCAGATGGAGACCATTTGCGTTTACCAAAAATGTACTTCAAGTTTATAAATAAATAACCCCAGCAGGGGATTTTTTTTTCTCCTTAAATGACATCCTTCTCATCAGGAATTCGTAGTAAACATCAATGAATACGAAAGTACCCTCAACCGGACAACTGCAGTAAAACACATAAGCCATCCACACTCCAATGCTGCAGCAGCAACAAACTAAAGAAAAACAAATATGTTATCCTTCACGTGATATCCTCGGGGCGACTCTTCAAAACAGCCGGCCCTCCACCACAATCCTTCCTGCTAACTTATACCACTGCAACAATGCTGTGCATAAAACTTTAACAACATCATCCACCTTCCTTGCTGCAGAGAGAGAGACGACCAGCCGAGGCTATGAAATCTTGATTGTGTTTTTCATTTTCTATAACTGTAACCAACCGCCCGATTGGTTCTAATGTGGCCCAGCAGGCAAGGCAGGCAAGGCAGGCTTCCATCACTGCCATCCCCCTTCTTCTACTCCCTCTACGCTACCTTAAGGACTTTGGAGAAAATTGAAAAACTTTTCAATACTTAAAAACTCCTTTTGTTTCAAAAAAAAACACAGCAACAACAAACAAACAGGCATCCAGGCATGCAAGCAGGACACCAACCCCGCCACCAATTTAAAAGTTCTGTCCCATTGAGTTCTGAGTTCTGTTTATTGATTGAAATCAAACGACAAAATCGGTATTTAATGACCCTTGGGAGGGTCTCTCTGTGTAGTATCCTTGCAGCCGAACTGGACTCGACTCCATATATACTCGAAGTTTGTTTGTTGTTGTCCATTTTGTATTATTCGAAATTAATTCAAATAAATCGGGCAATATGACTCCGAAGCCGAATACACAGAGGATTGGGGATTAGTCCTTCCCCCAATCGGTCTCTCTCTCTCTCTCTCTGTGGACCGACAATCGTAAAAACTTTCCCCAGGGGCAGTGGTATCGGCAAGAGGCGAGATCCTTTTCCAATGCACTTTGACCAGTTTGTTGTGTCTCCCCGGCTCCACAGAGAGAAGATAAGGACTCAGAGTTAGATGCAGAGTCAATCTATAATAAAACTTTCGAATGACTTAAAGGCCGTTTTCCCGTTGCCCGCGCCAAAGGACTCGGACGGCGGCGTGCGGATTGGCGACGAGGGTTTCGAAACTTTTAAATGACTTTTCTGGTGGAGCTATTGAAATCCATCCAAACCAGAGTACCAATTGCAGTCGGACTCCGGGACTGGGGGAGGGTGTGTAACCAGCCGGCCAACTGCTATTTAAAGTTTTTATTAAAACGATATTTTGGGTGGGCGGCGGCGGCGGTCCTCGTCCTCGTCCAGGGGCTTGTGTTGTGCATTTGTGTTTTGCATGAAAGAACGCGTTGCGATCCTAAGCTATTGCAGGGGGTTTTCGTAAATTAAGAAAGTTTCAATAGAGTTGCAGATTCTCGGTTTTGATTTGATTAGAGACCATGTCCTGGCGCACAACACATTAGGCAGGACATGCTGTTTAATCAGAGCTGTTGTAAGTTGTTTTCACAGAAATGCGATTTAGAAAAGAGGGGTGATTGAGTAAAGTGGAGTGGATCCTGGAATGTAATCATGAATACATTGGCCAAGAAGAGAGCCAGTAAGGAAGCAGTTTAGACAAGCTGTCAAGACGCTGCAAGAAGAACAAAGGGGAAGGATTTGATTGCCTATCTATGGAGTTTAGCCTTTCTTGGATCAGGACGTCCAGAGTTGAAATACTTGGGTTACAAGACCTGCAAGACGAAATGCGAGGCATTGCGAGATGGAAAAGTTTTTCTGTAAGAACTGCAAGGACAGAAGCCAGATGTGGGAACGTTATAAACTAGTCAAGGGCGTCTAAGAGGACCCTAAGCAGAATTGGACCGAGATGCAGAAATATGGAATCGCTGACAGACTATAGGCGTAGATGTGGAAAAATAAAAGGATCCACGAGCGAAAGATCTAACAAGACGACAGGCCTGTTCGGCGAGCACGACTGTGTGGCTACTTTGTCTGTTCATAGCCAGTGACCATCTGAGACGAACGCAGTCACGAACCTTTTTAAGGAAAAATTATCACTTGTGGCACATATTGCCACTTCGACGCTCTTCCAGACATATTTCGGATTTCGGTGATGTGTCAGGTGCTTGCAGATAGTGCTGTTGGATGTGCACACCAAATTGACATCATCGGAGGTTCCAAGTGAGCCTTTTGCCCTTCATGGTAACGGATACAAAGGTTCTATAGAAATATCGGTATGAATTTGGACACATTGCCATCTGTTCATCGCTGGACGCACGCCACCTTAATAAAGGCCCGGCGAAGGTTCACCCAAGCAAACCGATGCTATCAGTTCATGTGTTTTGGCGGAAGTGATGCACTATGGAAGATTAACCTTGCTACTCCTACTAAAGACGAGACAGATTCTGTGCATCTTTGAAAGAAGAATACGTTGGCAAATAGTAGGACCGATACAGGAGTAGAATGAATGGAGGAGAAGATTTAACCGTAGACTCTATGAGCATGAACTCTGGAAAGCATGTCGATTTAGCCATACCGAGCGAATGTACGACAACTATCCAGCCGAGAGAGTTCTCGAAACACAAATCATAGCGCATGGTAGGATGCTTGATCTGTCGAAATGACAGGAGCATGGTTGTCTCTCTTCCAAAGAAATCTGGCCTAAGCTAGATTGTAGGAAACCTTTATGACCCATTTCCGTGAATAGGACAAATCTAAGAAAGATAGCAGCAATGATTCTGTGGAAGCTATCGAGATCAGGAAGAAGACGAAACCATGATACACTTTCTGTGTACTTATCCTGCCCTATCGGCTTTGAGAAGGAAAACTTTAAGACTTGGTCTGTGGGTCAATCTGGTTGAGTGGCTAAATGAGAAATCATATCACCTCGGCATTGGTTTCTCTCTGAAAATGGTTGCCCTGCCTCCTGTCCCAGTTGGGAAGTGGATATCCCGGTGCTGGTAATCCACTAGCGAGGATAGATAGATAATCAACCCAATCTAAGCCAAAACTAAACTCAGTTGGCTAAAGATCGAGCTGCTAAGAGATGCATGGTAGTCCCAACGAAAGTAACTAAGTGAGACATGCAACTATATATGTCGATTCCAAGGACTAAAACCCTTCAAACTTTCGCCATTAAGATTGAATCAAAAATTAAAATAAGAAAGAAGGACAAGGACCAAACAAGAAGAAACTATTAAACGAAGGAAACCCTCAACCAATCTGCTGACAAAGAACTTTTTAATGCTTTGGTAATTTTTTTTAATTAGGCAACAGATTAAACTTTACAAAAAACATACATATATATGCAATGTAACGGACAGTACAAAACTGAAAAAGGACGACGACGATGACGACGACACGCAATGAAAATTACTTTGGCCAGAAACTTTTGTACACGAGACCAGAATGCACAAGCAGCAGCAGCATCCATCCACCTATCGTCTGTCCCTTCTATGAATCGTTGGAGAATTATCGAAAACTTTCATATCATCCTTTGACATAAGTTATCCTTCCAAGAAAAAAAACAAAAAAATATAGAAATAGGGACTCTCCTCGGATGAAGTGGATAACGATAAGGAAGAACTACCATGGATGGCATAATTTGCAACCACTTCATCCTGGCGTTTCTTTGAGGAGAGCAACAAACTTTTTTTGTTATCCTTGCAGTTTTCTTTTTTTGTAATTACTCGCAATAATTTTATCTCGCATCTTGTCTACTACCACTACACTGCGAGAGAGAAATAAGAAATAAGAAGGAACAACGCGCATAACGAGAGAAGAAACTTGATCCTTTGCAGAGGCGAAAAATTAAAGAAAACATGGTAAAGTTTGCTCCCCCTTTTTGTGGACATTTTAATGAGCATACAAGGGACAATTTGTCCTGGATGGCGCACAAGGTTAGGAGTCAATTATGAGGTAACATCCCTGACCACTTAAATCTCTAACTAGGCACTGGTCCATGGGAAGCAGAAAAACCTCTAAATAAGCATAAAAATTCCCAAAATAGAATCCTTAAACTGTGGTCACCGTCAACTACCGAGACAAGAGAGTCCCAAAACTAACACACAGCGCTTTGTCCACACAAAATCGATTCGAATGCCTTGTGCGAGCAATTCGGGAAGGAATTCCCCATTAGCTTTTAGATGATTTTCTAATTTAGTCCTCTTTTGTGTGAGAGTGCTGCATGTTGGGAAGGACACCACAAGTTCGCTTGTTGGCTGCACATCGAATGTTGGCTGCTCTCCCTCTCCGTCTACGTTTTGAATGTTTCACAATTTGCAAAACTATTTGCTAAATCGCAGCATGGAATGAAATGAATTTAAATTGCGTGGTTAAATGGTTAAGAGCGACTTGGGATGAGCGGAGGTTTAGTGCAGTATCGGGTGAGCATGGAAATATGGGCGATGGAATCGTATGTGATTCAGGATATATCTTCTGGAGCGAGTTTTGGTTCCAAAACGATAGATGGTGTTGTCGGTTATTAGGGCGATACTGTTGGTACCAATCCGTCCCTGATTGGAGATATTGATTCCGAATTCATAGTCATGGTAGAGGTACCTTTAATGGCAGACCATTTGTACCAGCTATTCTCAAATTCCATGATGCAGCCAATGCTAGTCTTTATTGCTATTGGCCTCAACGATTTCCGAATCTGTAAGGCAGTCTAGATCCACACATTGGGACACATATAGCCTAGAACTCATGGAAAGTCGTAACACTACATCTAAATGGCTACTGTCGTGCTTCCCAGGGGTACATGGTATCACACCAGCCCTTTGGCAGGAAGGGTAACAAATATTGCTATCACACCCAGTTAGGATGATTAAAAATAGCTTGGAAACCATTGAAGAGGAGCTAAAGTTGTATTCGTCCGGAATCCCAAACCAGCAATGTCATATAGACCAATCAGCCTACCCTCGTTCCTTCTCAAGATGATGGAGATAGAACTGTGACAGCATGCCTGGAGAGCGGGTACATTCACGAAAGCCGGCTTCTACTTGGACTGATGGGATTAGAGAAAGAGTTAGTAGTCTGTGATGTCCTTAAAGTGGAAGGGACTATCAATTGCAAGCTATTGGATGAGATTGAACACAAAAATGTCCAGGAGAACGACACAACTAGACAATATCCTCAAGGATGAGTGATATGTCCCACTATGCGAAGTCGGGTTGTGGATGAACTCCTTGACAAGCAGACCGACTTGAATGGAGGCTTTTACCGATGGACGGGAGGTTCAAAGACGTCACCCCAAGAATAGTGTCCCTACTTTCAACATAAACTTGGCCAAAAGGAAAATAGTATCGATTACAAGGAAAGGGAAACATCGACGAATGAGCACCATGTCTCAGGTCCAACTGGACGTTTAAATAAAGCGCAGGAGGCTCCTAACCCCTCAGGATGCAAACTCAACTTGGTTACTATAGAAAGAAGCTCCTAGATGGAGTAGTCTTGTCTGGGACAGACTTGGACATGTATGTAGAAGGTGCACAGAAGAACAGAACTAAACAGAACTACGTAGGAACACCTACAATGTTGGTGATCTGTCATCGCTTCAGAACCAACTCGGTGCTACATTTCAGATCAAGCCTAGGCCAGATTGGTCCTAAAACATTCCAAGTACAGAGTTTTACTCATCTATAGTTGGTTTTGGCAAAAGTAGTAAGGCCCGTCTATCTGCAATGTGTCTAGGACCTAGCACCCAGGATAGGTAAATATTGAATTGCTCAGTCATTTTCAGAAGAGAGAGACACCAGTTCAAAGCGAAGCAGCGCGATTCCAGGATCTCATTGTCCATGACAGACAAGGTTTTCTTCAACTCCAGAATATACACCTGAAAAACCCTACAATGATCTGGAAGGCCAGTTCAGCTTAGCTTGTCGGAGAAAGGATCGCAGCCCATTCTCAATCGATCTCGGAGCCATCCGTGTAGATGTGGAATGAATTGCTCTCTGGAGAGGGAGCAGTGAGTGAGCCATTTCAGTCGAATCAAAGGATCAGCGGAATGTAGTCGGTATTTTGTAGGGCCTAATTGAGGAGCTATGTCGATATCTATATCCAAGTCCACTATGATGATACTTTGGGCCGGATAACCGTATTAGAAGCTTGCCGCAAGTGTCCAAGCGGAATAGGTGGAGCAAAGTGCTCAGCTCCTGTACTTATATTCAGAGTTCAAGTAGATTAGCCTTCCACCTAAGTCCTTTACTCAAAATAAGACCCGCCTGTTTTGGAAAGTCTCTGGCAAAGCAAGTCGTCACAGTCTGTGCCTTTCTAGACGACGCGTCGTCCAAGTCCAAGTCCAATCTATAAACATTTAGATGGACATGCTCCACGATTTTAGTCAAAATTTTAAAGATTGCCCTCAAGGTGGAGAAGGACTCCGCTAATATGGTCCATTGCAGTAGCTGGACTTATAAGCAACCAAATCAATTCCAGACGTCTAACTCAAGGCTTTTTAGTAGAAGACTTAGGTGACTCATTAGACAAATGCAAACGAAAGGATCAACCAACCAACCTCCAAACGACAGCACTAAATGGTGCACGAATTGGTTTCTCTAGACAGAACCACTTAAAATGGGACTTAAGTCTTCTGGGTCTTCCCCAGGCTCTTTGGCAAAATGGGATCAAAAGTGAGGAAAGTGGCGACGCAGTTATAAAATCCTATCTAGACCTCCTTACCCCGACATATTCCAATAAGAGTTACTAGGACAATCCTTAAGCTAGGTTCGAACTAGTCATTCAAATCACACCACCTGGCTGATTGATTCCTGAGGGCAGAGCAAACCGCTCCCAACAAAACCAGCTCTAATCCGTTAATGAGTTGCATACCACCAGTGGGGTCCAATCACGCGCAAACACTTGATTGGATGTTAATCTCTAATTAATCAATAATTACTGTCTGTCTGTTTGCGTACACATCAACTAATTAGGACAAGAGCACACGCACAAAGCGTGACAGGATACAAATGTAATTTTTTTTCGTTATACCAGTGCCGCCAACAGCAGCTCTCTATGATTTTAGATACAAAACAGTCAACAGCCAACTGATTATTGTTTAATGATTTATTCACAACAACAAAAAAGGCACAAAAACAAGTGCTGCCATTCTAAGTCAATTATAAAACGAGCGTGCCTCAGTAAATTAGTAAATTAGTTACAATTTGTTTGTGATAAACCCAAGCGACTATATCACAGTACGGCGCGGCCGGCGAGGTGGTAATTATTACATTTTATGATGTAAATTTTATTTGCGACCATTTGTGTGTGATTAGTGCGCATTCGGCTAATTGGGTTTCGGATCCAATTGATATGAATTCAATCAATTACAGGGAATCGAATGGGGCAGCATTGGGCAGTTTAAAGGCTTAAATCCAATGGGTGTCCGTCCACTAGTAGCGAGAGTCCATCATTGCCTTGACACTCGTGAGCAGAACGAAGTGGCATGTCTCAGATCGACCAGCAAATCATCATACTTGAGACAGAAGACCAAACACGGTTCCGGTATGGCAACCTTTCCCCCAAAAGTGCAAAGGTAAGGAACAAGACTCATTGAAGTAACAAGAGGAACAGCAGAAGAAGCCATGCTCCTCGGAGATGTACTAGTGAAGCAATGACACCACCAAGCTCCGAGTCGAATGCCATAGAATGCAGAGATGCCAGCAGAGACTTATGAAGGACTACGAGAAGAATTCCATAGAACGCGAAACCAGCTCCATAGTGAATGATTTCAGAAGCTCAAGGCGGAACTACAATACAAGGCATATGGAAGCGCATAGTCATGAAAAAAAAAGTAGCACGGCAGCGGCACGGATGTGTCTCATTCTTATGAGTCTATTGCCGAGGCAAAATGGACTCACACTACCACTCAAGAGTCCGAGGAGGAAGCCCTAGAGGAAGTATATAAGTACAGCTGGACCCGAAACTGTCCAAACATTTCCCTCTACGGCTCTGGATACTATATATGCACCTGATACCTCCAGTGCAGTGGTTTGCCTTGGAGCTACCATATGCGGACTACACCACTCCACGTCCAAATTTTTTTTAAGAACTTTGTCGCCACCGTTCAGACCACTCTAGAAGGAGGTTGCACTTCTTGAAGACGAGTCGATTCACTTCGTCATTGACGGCTTAAAAACCAAGGACGGTGGAGGTTGGTGGAGATGTTTAAGGTCTCCTTCTGTCTTCCAAATCACTGTAGCTTGTTCCAAGCGGAAATTATAGCAGTCTTGCCAAAATCTTCACTTAATGAAAATATGATAACTGCTAAGGATATATGCATCTTTTCAGGCAGATAAGCAGCTATTAAATCCTTGGAATCGACCTCTAGACTGCCGTCGATGTCTGAGCAGTTCAACATTAATTTTTGTTGGATGCCGGGACAAAGTGGAGTTCCATACCAATTGTAAGGCCGATGAACTCGCCAGAATAGTAATAACTCGAACTGAAACTTAAACCAAATGCTATCGTGAGTACAAATCTTAGGAGGACAACTGAACCGACATGGGCAGCAATAAAGTAAATTTGGACAAAACTGGTTTTGAAACGGTCTAAGATACTGATCTGCCTAATAGGCAAGGATGCCACAAGTCTTAGCCAGTAGAAGGTGCAACGATGAAGGAGTCTCTAACGTTCTGTCCTGCGCAACGGGCTAGAGCCAAGCTTTGATTCGAAATGGGTTGCAGGTCGATCAGAAAAGGAGTAAGGGATCTCTACCATCAACTGAAGCACTGAAGTTCCTCCAACTTTTTGCTTTACGAGTATGTCCTACCGTTTATGCCTTTGTCCCACTAGTGCAGGGAAATACCTTCACGGAAATTGCCTTCACATGGGAAATTTCTCCACCTTTGGAGGGAAATAACTCCACCATAACAGAGAAACTAATTCCCACAAAAATGTGATATCATTTCCCACTCGAAGTGAAGTTATTTCCTTCCACTGTTCCACTGCCACTTGGTTTTCTACACCCCCTAGTAACTGAAGGCATATTCCGATGACAAACCAGAATTCTAGTTCAGTCTTACTTTCCAATTTATTCCATATGGCATGTGCAAGTCCAAAGGCATTCAATGCAAATTGTGTAACGTTAACCCTTACCCGCTCGCGCCCACAAAAGTCGTCCTTAACATACGCCTGCAACATTACGCAACGACATTCTCATCCGTATCGAGAGCAAGTCCTGTTTCCTGCCTTTATGCAAATCCTTAGCCTTAGCTACATTGCTCCACGCACATCAATGAATGCGCAACAAAACAACCACTTAAGGCTATCTGTACACACGTTTCAACACATATCGACCCACAAGCCATCCTCGTCTCGACAACTGATGCAGCAGCATCAGCACCTTCATCGCCGATGGAACTCTCGAACAAGAACTACTCGTACACAAGAGGACACAAACTAATTGCTTCCTCCTCCTTTGGCCTTATTTCATATCGATTCCTTCTCAGCATCGTCATTGTTCGCCTGTTATCCTTGCAGAAAGGAGTATCCGCTCCATTTGGGTGCCCCGATGTGGGGGTGCACAATGCGACGACTGATCTCAAATAGACAGTTTCGTTGATAACTTTCCACTGCGTGCACACTTGCATTATCCGTCACCGGTACCATCACCGTCACCGTCACATATCCTTTTGTTCCGTTGTGAGAGCACCCAGAGGAGGCGTATGTGTGCCTTGTGTGTGTGTGCGTATGCCAATGACTTTCTTTCTGCGCTAAATGCAGGTTAAGGGAGCATTTAAAGTTGAACGACTACGAGTACTGTCCCAGTGTAACTACTGGCACGACGATGACGGCCGACGACCGACGACCGACGACCGACGCCAGGAACACCAATTCCGACAAAAGTGACAGACGCTCGAGATAGCATTCGGTGTTGGTGGCCATTTGAAGGTTCTCTTCCTTCCATTTGATGGGTCGGTCTGTGGGAGACGGGCTTCATTGTGCCACACCGCGTGCACTTGGTTACACTATCAGGAGAACCGACCGGATTTGGAAATGCAATATGACCATAACGGCGAGGGGTTTTGTTAGATGGTTGGCATTTTTGGAGCGAAGGTTGCGATGGGGTTACGTCGCTCTGTGTGTGCGGTCTGTGCTGGGAAATTGCTGCAACAATAGCAGATGTTTTTGTGGTTACGGTGTGTGGGACAATGGCTTGCCAAAAATATGTTTATCACAGAAAATGGCTTCAAAATTGAGTTCCAAAGGTGGATCAGATAAATCCGTAGAGTCCAGCGATGAGGGGTTCCAAGTGGGAATGGTATGCAGAACAGGGAAATGAACATCTGGCAGGATGTGACTATGTACAGCGATGTTGTACTCACAGCTGTGCGTGGGGTCAGTTGTGATCAGATCCGAGTCTCTTTGCTAGACATTGCTTCCGAGCGATACTAGTGCTCTCAATGATTCGAAGTTCTACTCCCAGAACCATCCCCTTTCCTATTCGGTTGTTCAATCCTGCTTTCCTGCTTCTAGCCCTCGCAGCACTCCCGTCAAATGTTTCCTCAAAAAAGTGGGCTTCTTCATTTTGATGGCAGAAACTGCTAGGTTCTAGCTAGCCCTCCTCATAGTCCCTAAGAATAAGATAAGGTGAAACACATTTCCATTCGCCCAACTATACCGCATTTCGTGCTAAAGAAAATCCTTTGAGTCCTGCGACATTTCCTCAGCGACTTACAACATCACGCAACCAAGCCCTCTCTAAACAAACAAGTGACATATGTCACTGCAACCAGTCCAGCACGCTATTGCTCCTTTCCTGTTAGAGACATTTTTTTTTTCACTCCCAACCGACGACACTGAGTTGTCCTTTGGTTCTAGGAACGCCGGCGCTGGCAATTTTTAATCACGCAACGCTAAAGACATATTGAACTTGTTTAAGTGCATAAGGATCCCCTCCAGGCAACGGAAAGAGAAAAAAAAACAAACCTCCTCCGGTGGAAAAAGTTTTTTAATTTTACGCTTAACTCGATCCTTACGAGGACTAAGGGACATTTGACAGCACAATGATAGAGTAATGGAATAATCCATCCAAGACGTAAAGAATTCATGTCCTTATGATACTCCTCGCAGTAGTGAACTGCACTCGACCACGGTACATGACTATATCCTCATCATCATCCCAGATGGATGGATAATGTGAATCCTCATTGTGGCACACCAGCCACTCCAGAAAGGATCTGCCACAATGTAAAACTCAACTATACAAATTGGATGGAGTAAATTTTCTTTCCAAACGACACGAGAATGGAGCCATTACACACAGGACTTCCAAGGAGTAAAAAAAAAAATCCAACGAAATGCAAATATTCACAAAAAAAAAAATAGAAAAACAGGACGAAGGAGTGGGCGAACGAAAAAAAAAAGAACTTTAATCAATTTATCGTCGAATGAAATTTAATTTTCCTCGTCCTTTTACAAATGACGATCTTCATGTCGGTCCGTCGTCGTCCTCGTCCTCGTCATCATCATCTTCGTGGGAAGAAAAGGTCGTCCTTTTTTTTTGCAACTTTTCTCTCCTGCCTTCGTTTTGTTAACGGTTCAATTCGCGTTCGATTTTCATGATGCAAAGGAAGAAAAAAAAAATAAAAAGGAAATTCCTTTCCATCAAAAGGTGCCCCACCCACAGACACACATAGACGACGTATAGGAATATTAACTCAGTTCCTTGGCTTCCCTTTCAACGAACTCATCATTATTAAGGACCAGAGCAGCAACTGAGAGCATTTTCTTGCGGAAGCCCCCGAAGTATGTCCTTCAACTGATTTTTTTTTTCACTTCTCCCATGCAAGCGAATTTCCAATTTTTCCAATGGACCGGAAAATCAAACATTCAAATAGGTAAGATAAGTTGGATGAGAAGCACTTTTCATCTTTAGACAAACATCTCCTCCTTGGTGGGCATTTCGAGGAGCGCAGCCCGTAGGGAGAGAGGCAGGGTCCTCTTGAGAAGTCATAATTAAATATTTGGTGGAGAAGAGATAAAGATGAAGAAAAGGAAAAAAACTGCGGATAATGGAGGACTGTGGAGGACGGTGGAGGAGTTTTATGTACAAAATTACTCGATTAAGGATATTAAACTAATTTATTAATATTTGAGCTTGCGGAGAGTGAAATCAAGCGAAATGGGTTCAAACGATTATCTCATCGTTTCGCAGGAGTAGGGAGTCTCTAAACTGGGAGCAGAGCTATAAAGGAGGAAGGTCGGTGAAATTAATTATTTGAAAGGATACCACGTGTAGCCTTCATGTGGGCTACTCCCCGCCAGGCAGAGGTGGAATGGAATATAGACTTGAGATGAGGTCGACTTGAAATCACATTCTACCGATGAAGTAGCTGTGATTACATGTGATAGTCATGGCTATTCCATCGACATTGTGACCACTTCGTCGCCATCAGGACTACTTCGTGGCCTCATGACTACTTCGTCGCCATCATGACTTCTCTGTCAAAATTATGACTAATTCCTAGCCATCATGACTACTCGGTCGTTATCGTGTGTACTTCGTCGCGATCATGACTACTCCGTCGCTATCATGAGTACATCGTCGCCATCAGGACTACTTCGTCGCCAACATGGCTATTCTGTCACCGTCATTACTACTTCACAGCCATCATGAGTACTCCGTCGCCATCATAATCACTTCGTCGCCATCATGACTACTCCGTCAAAATTATGACTAATTCGTCGCCATCAGGACTACTTCGTCGCCAACATGGCCATTCTGTCACCGTCATGACTACTTCATAGCCATCATGAGTACTCCGTCGCCATCATGATCTCTTCGTCGCTATCATCACTACTTCGTGGCCTCATGACTACTTCGTGGCCATCATGACTACTCCGTCAAAATTATGACTAATTCGTCGCCATCATGACTACTCCGTCGCTAACATGAGTACTTCGTCGCCATCATGATCACTTCGTCGCCAGCATGACTTCTCCGTCGATATCATGAGTACATCGTCGCCATCATGACTACTTCGTCGTCAACATGGCTATTCTGTCACCGTCATGACTACTTCATAGCCATTATGAGTACTCCGTCGCCATCATGACTACTCCGTCAAAATTATGACTAATTCGTCGCCATCATGACTACTCGGTCGTTATCGTGTGTACTTCGTCGCCATCATGACTACTCCATCGCCATCATGATCACTTCGTCGCTATCATGACTACTTTGTGGTCTCATGACTACTACGTCGCCACCTTGACCACTCGTCGCCATCATGACTACTCCGTCATCAGAATGGTATCTCAAGTGAGTTCATCTCATGGTTACATGACTATTCCATTACTCTATCATGACTATTCTAGAATAGGAGCCCAAGTGGCACTAAGTCGGAAGTTGGCATTTCGTTTGACAGTTTGATGAGTACAAGTGGATGTCCTGCTTTCACTTGCTGGGACATATGTTCCACTCAGATCCCCAGGCATAAAATTTAAAGTCGATAAGACAAAAATCCGGACCACCGTTTCTAATTCACAGCCAACAAGGATACGATCAGCCCTGGACAGTCGAAATGGTTCGAGCTTCCAATAAAACAGATAGTTTTGAAGAAGGATCGTGCACCTTGGTAAGTTCCCCGATAACTAAGTATGGTCCAGGCGCATAGTTTCTCATAAAAGTTGGTGTACCTTAAGAGTCAGTACTTAGGCCCTGATCTTTAGTCTACAGATGAAGTCTAGTGCCGTTGAAAACAGTGAAGCAGGCAATCATAGGAAAGGTCTAAGCAGTCAGTCGATGAAATGAGGAGAATAAATGGTATTTTTACCTATGAAGCCTTCTACTTACTAGCAACTGAAGAGGTATACTCCACGATACTAGAGAATGCCACCTGGACATATGTATAAAAAACGTTACCAAGCCACTCCTCTGTAAGCTGTAAGCCAGAGCATACCATGTAATGATGCCGAAGTCGAAGTGTAGATAAAACAGATTCAATTAGGTTCGATAGACAAGCTGCAGGATCGAGCTCTTCCTCGTCGGTTACCGAGATATCAAGCCTGAGGCCCTCGTGGTATTGTGTTGATGTAGAATTTCTTCAGTCGTATTCGGCTATTGGATGGCTTGAGATTCAGCTCGGCCCAGATCTGTCTCGTGGTAGAAATTCGTGTTAATAATTCCCTTCTCCGGTGGAATCGAGAAAGAGGCTAGTTCGTTCCGTACTGATCAGGACCCAATTGAGGTGAAGTTTCCTTAAGGCTACAACCAAGCCAGTGGGTTCTTACAGGATTACCAAAAATGTATCACTTTGATCAGCTGATCTCAGTTTGAAGCAACGCCATTCAGGACAATGACAAACCGATCCTCTAACGTATCCCCACGTATTCGGTCCCCCCTCCAGGACAATGCTCTCTTTATCACTGACACATTTACAATTCCAAATTATCTTCATTCCACACCACACCGTGCGCCGTCGTCGTGTCCTTCATTCAACCAACGATCCATTGTTCGTTGCGATCCCAAGCGACTACAAAAAGCAGCATCATCCGCTTAATCGATGACCAAACGATGTCAAAAACTGTTCACTATCAGGTTAGAAATCTCCTCTGCTCCTTTGCCATACAAATCCCCGGATGGACCGAGGCCAAAAAAACAACAAAAAAAAAATTAACTAACAAGGAAAATATTTTAGAAACACAATACAAACCTAACCACACGAATCCCCATCCCGTGGAGTATTTAGTTATCGCTTGCGCGTCCCTCTAAGCTGGAGACTCTGCACACAAAAACAAAGGAAGCACCCAAATAGGGCGGGAAAAGGGATCAAGATTCGTGAATATAATCGACAACAGAGCGCCGACACTACTGTGCGGTGCTGAGCCGATAAGGAGCCCCCTTCCCTACACCCGGCTTGTGCCTCAAATCTTCATCAGCATCCGCATCATCATCATCATTGCCATCGTTGGCATCATCCGAGGTAGAAGCTACTACCATCAGCACCATCGGCCGGTGAGTATCTTTATTTATGGACTGAGAATCGTTTTATCATCGTCAATATGTCGACCGACCTTCATATACCTGTCCAAGGGTCCTACTTCCCCAGCAGATCCTCCTGAAAAGGTCGGTCGACTACCACTCTTTTTTGTTCCTTCGGTTTTTTGCTTTTTTGGCGGCAACTCTTTATTGTGTCAATTAAGCAAGCACGGTGGAACGAAGGGCCAAGGAATTACATTACGGTGTACCTCATATCAAAGATTTTATCGCCCGCCACATCTGAACCAAATAAAATAATTGAAAGTTGCGATAAGGATCGCGCAACGCGTCCAACGGGAGCGTTCACTCTTTTTTCGCATGCAAGGAGGATCCTTGCTGCGCGGACGACTGGAGTCGTTTGTTTGCTGGTTAGTTGTTTGTTGATGCTCTGATGTGGCCTGTTGCAGTATGCAGACGCGAGTCTGGAATGAAAGTGAGGAGGATGTTCGTGGATTCGTAGTAATGAGATCCCTTGTGGGATTCGGTTTCAATGCTAAATGCGAATTAAAATGTTCGGTGTGTTACATGCGTTACATCCGACTGAGCGCACGCATAGTACAGGTCTGAATGTCACGATTCAGTTTGGTTACCAGAATTGGGTTCCGTCTGCACATATAGCTTCCACTGACTCTATGGTGAGTGCGTTGAACTGGTGAGCTGCAGGTTCAAAGTACGAAGGTAGCAATCCCTTCAAACTTTTAGAAATCAACTTTGGTTTGGAACACACTTCACATCATTTCAAAACGGTCTTTCCATCCGTTTCTGACTCAGACTTGGTGTTTGAACAAGAAGTAGATGCAACAGCTTGAAGCCAGTAACCAAGGCTTAAAGAGAAGACCTACTTCTGTAACTTGTCATGAGAAAGCATCAAGGGACAGATAGACTCGGGGAATATCTGTGTTAAGCTGTTGGGGTGTTAAGCTTATTAGAATATTCCATGCAGATTGGGCTATCATCCTATCATTACACAAAGCTTCATGAGATGACCTTGAGCTACCTCACCAGAAGTAGTCATGAACCCTTTTCGAATGATTGAGTGCAATCTGTTCTAAACAGAGTCCGACTTCATTCATCGAGGAGTGACCTTGGTCACATCCTAGATCGGGCAGATGAATTAGAAAGAGGAATCCTGACAAATCCAAAAGCAAACACACGTCAACAGTCTAACCATCAAGGGTCCTATTTTCCTTGTTGTCGGACTTAGAGAGCAGGGAGCACTGACCTAAACCAGAGGAGTATTCTGGGTACTTCCTAACCAGTGAGGAATGAATCAGCAATGAATGAATCCATCACCTTTTTAACAAACCGCATTGGGATTAGGAAAATGGCACACAAAGGGTTCTAAAGTGTAGAGATGACAACATCGTGTCCATCGCTTAGTCTCGATTTGTCAAGCTAAAGGCTAAGGAATACGTGTGGCAAGAGTGCAACAGACCCAACAAAGAGTACAATAGTAAATCAGCTGTCAAAGTCTTCAAAGTACCAGGCGTCCTTTCCCGGGCATCTGGTCACTGAGATCACAGAGAGACTTGCAAGGTAAGGGTCTCAGGATTCTTTTCTTGACTCTTCTGACGACATATGAAGTAAGGAGACTGCGGCCTTAACTACTTATCTTCTCAAAAGATAGGACATACTCCTAGCCTCGACACTGTCTGAGGCTTCTTTGAACAATTGGTTGTGGAGTGACAATTGGCTTGGGTCGTTGTTTCGATACGTAATGTCGCTGTGATGCACCTCAAGATTCAGTACTTAGTCCAGCACTGATGAAATCAGAGCTCAGAACAGATAAGACCCAGTCTGCGCAGCAAGCAAGCGTTTCCTCTGGACATGTTATCGTCGCAACCAAAGTCAGAGGCCGACTATTAGACGGCTTAACAGGACTGACACATCTGGGTGACAGATTCTCCTATGTGCATTCACCTTTCACTGATGGCAACACACTGGGAGCTCAGTTTTCAAGCATCACCAAAGAAATAGCTGAATCTACCAGCGTGTCACTTCCTGCTGGGCATGATACTGGAATATCAGCTGCATACAGCCCACCCCTGCTAACTGTCCTAATGTTCTGTATGAACGTCTTACAGAGGACCCTTTCTCCGACGCTTTTTAGTGCAGTTTCCGAACCAATCCATAATCTATAGACCAAATCTTGACACTAAGCCAAACGAATTTCAAGTCGAGACTCACAAGCGGATGGCTAAATGGCTTAGCTGTGTCGTGAAGCAGCATGCAGTTTGGAACCAGCTCTTCTGAACTTTCGGCCGGGATAAGTACAGACATACTTTCCACAATCAACGAACTATTGGTCCATGGGACAGCCTACTTCAAACCCAACTTAAAAGATTGAGGTTCAAAGAGGTTCATGAATGACACCATAGTGATTGGACAGAAGTTTCGTCCCGGGAAACCATAGCTAACACCATAAACTGGGTCATATCATACTACTCGGTGGATGAAATGTCTGCTCTATCGGACTCCAATCCGTACGAGTCGTTGTCGAATCTTTGATCCTGGAGAAGATACACCTGTGAACCAACACTAAGATGTGGACATAGACAAAAAAGTCGAAGTAAGTTTACTCTATTGCCATGACAACCAAGTACATCTTATCCTAACCCCAAGGTTCGAGACGACAAGGAAGATCGAGCTTCCGATTCAATGAATAGGCAATTGCAGGGCACTTGGTCCAGAAAATTGGAAGGAACGTACCGGATGAGTATGGAAGGTTGTCACGTCTCAAACAGAGAAGAAGCATTTATTCCAACTGAAAGAGGGACAATATGAAGGAGTGGACGGCTGGGGATACCCTCTGTCTTGGTTCATCAATAGAATCCTTCTGCCTGAACAGATTTCCACTTTGACACATCCTGACGATAAATCGATCAAAGGCATGAGTAGAATATCATGAAAGTGAGGAACCATTTGATTCTCAGCTTTAGTTGAACCAGTCGTCATTTCAACTCATCAGGTAGGTCCCCTTCCAACACAAGGAAGGTACAAAACCCACCCCACCCAGACATCCTTCAACTCGTCCCTAAATCTAATAAAAAAGAAGGAAAAAAAAGAAACTTTCCAAATATCCAAGGATCAAAAGTATTTATCCCCTACTAACTGCCTTTAATCCTTATTGCTCCTTTAACCCTTTCACTTAAAAAAAAACAGAGAAAAAGAAAAAAACCGGAAAGGAAAGAAATTTAAGACAACATTCTAACAGTTTTCACCTGTTTTGACCCAGAAATCAGTACCAAAGGACTTCCCACTCCCCTACGGTCAGGTCTTCCTAGTCTACAGTCGACAATTAACCCCTAAAAACTTTTCCAGGACGAACAAAACTTCTCCTATTGGATTAAAAAATTAACACTCTCTTATTTAATGTGGATTTGATTTTGTTTTGTTTCTTGTTCCGTCTTCCAGCAGGAAGGCAGGCCGGCCGGCCGGCACCACCATCTCCTCTATCAAGCCCACTTCATGAATGGGTCTCCATTACCTGATGATGGTCATTACTTTGAAGTTGTTTTGCCGGGCAATGCTACATTGCGAGCTGAGGAGATTCCAACCAAGACCAAGATCTGGATGTGAATGCGAACATGAGAAGCAATTTCCTTGTGACCCATTAAGGAAGAAAAATCTAAACTAAGAGACTGAGTGGCATCGTCTCCTTCTCTCTCTCTCTCTCTGCAGGAGCCGGCTGCTGTCTCTCTGAAAACTATGAGAACAAAAGTTTGTTCCTTGAAAAGCCATTACGTTAATTACTTCTCTCTATGGAACATGAAGTGGAACACTGAAGAGGAATTGTGTGCGGGACCAGGAGGCGGGCCAGGTGGGTGGAGTGTATCTTCTAAACTAACTTTTAAAGATATTCCTTCCTTCTTTTTTTTTTTGTCTGAAAAAACGCTTTTTCTTTCCTTTTTTGTGCTTCCAGTGTTAAGGAAATCTGGTCTTAGCCATGTGGCTTTAGGTCATCACAGTTTCATTCAAGGGTTTTCTATGTTTTTCTGTTTTTTTTTTTTTTGTTCAGGATTCATGGCTGATATTCAAGATGTGGGATGGATGGAGGGAATCTATGTCAATTGGTTTTCATTGTTCGTTGGTGGAGATAGAACATTTGAGGATAATCTCTCCGCTACTAGGGGGAGACCCCTTGGGGGTGGGTGAAGGAAAACGAAGGAAAACAATTAGGATAATTTCCATCCATTCATGTGGCGCATGAAGTAATCGAGATTAAAAGTTTGAATAATGGTCAGAGAGTGTCAGAGATTTATTGAAATTCTTTGCGAGCCAAGACAAAAGTGATTCCAGGGAAATGAAATTAAATTTGAAGACCCAAGTCCTTAAGATTGCACTCACGGAAATGGGGATTGTGATGTGATGGAATGAGTCTAGCAAAGACACCAGATGAACATGTGCTATCTGAGACCGCAACCATTATTTCGATTCGAACAATAGATGGAGCCTGAGATGGTTTCATTATAACCTTAGTGACTCTAATCTAATCTAGTCCAACTAAGAATCCTTCAATCATATGGGTTAGTGATGTTGAGACTAGCTTACTAAATGGTAGCTGGCAACCCAAATTAAGGTCCTATCCCTTACAAGGACAATTAGTATGAAGGAACGAAACCCTGGTCGTTCAGTACCTAAATTTATCGATTTATCAAGGACTACAACCAGAAATGTAGTATATACAGAACAACTGTTATATTTTGACAATAGATGGCGGAATCAGGTGAATCATTTCGGTAGTCAAACACCGAGAATAGACCAATTTTCAAAAAAGCGATACAAATATATTTGGCGCGTAAGGTTTCTAAAATTCCTGATTTTCCATGGTAGTTATACCTCTTGGGTGGTTGTCAAGCGCTCTCTAGATTTCGACGCGTGAAACAATTATTTTTCTTCTGTGCCTGGGAACACCTCGCTCAGTAGTGCAACGCGTCCACATCTTTGGTAAATTGTATCTACTGATATCGTCCTGATTCTATTACGTAAAGCAACTTTGGAATCATGGATCAGGGTTCACCGTATACACATTTTCGAAATTAGTTTTTTTTAGAACCACCTTTTTTCATTTGATGACGATAGATGGCGTCTAAAGTGATTTTACACAAACAGAGGGCAATACAAGATTTTCAACGGCGAATACTTGGCCCACAAAGAATTACTCTAGATGCGGCTAGATTTTGCTGTAAGAATTTCAGCTGGGATCTTAACCAAATGTATACACCTTTTGTTCTTTCACTAAAGATGGACCGGTACAAAGAATCGAGTTGTTCAATAGAAACTCAGCATGTGTCTGGGAAGATAGTAAGAGATATAAGCAAGTTGGGATCCTTAAAGGTAGAGGATGAGAGTTCAAAGTCCTTTTAGAGATTTTGAGAGTGAAAACCATAGTCTTAGAGAATGGCAAGCATGGTCACAGTGGGTTCAAAACTCCTAACTCGGTGGACAAAGTGCATGCTCCTCACAACTTCGATCCTATCAGTTCTACTATATGGAGCCAAGTGCTGGTAAGCAGGAACGTCAAATATCCGGTCCCGTATGCCACGGGGAATATGGAGGAGAAGATACAACCATGAGCTCTATGAGCTGTACGAAAATGTGGACGCCGAAACATGTCGTGAGCCGACCACGAGGAGGGCAAATGGTCCAGGAGAGAGATTCTACAGATCACAGCACCTACGTTCGAAACGACAAGGAAGACCGAACCTCCGTTTTAAGAATCAAGGTATGGCAGATGACAGAGTGAGTAGTCTGGACAACTGGAAAAGAGCCCCAGTGATCGAAGGAAGTGGAAGGCTGCCGTGTCCTAGGCACAGATTCTTCGCGAATCGAGAGGTAAGTAAGTAAGTACTAATAGATATAAGTGAACGTACTAATCCATGTAAAGCGACAACTTCTTGGCGTTCTTTCGGAACAGGTTCCTTTTGTTAAGCATCTTAGCTGTTTGCGACGCCTATGGCCAACGATACTTCGGATCATTTCCTTTGTTATCGTCCTGCCTTTGCTCGGATCAGGTGGCAGATCTTCGGTGCTGATGACGGGAGTGCTGACCCAGCACTCATCTTGACTTTCTCCACAAGTTGAAGAAATTTCAATTTTGTCCTGTTAGTAGAATAGACCAGGCTAACTCCATTAGGTGAGTATTTCCTTAAAAAACAGAGTGCGTTGCTACAGGGCAACGTGTGAAAAGGATCTCTCTCCTCGATGAGATGAATTCTTAAATGTTTCAGATTCCGTGTACCCAACTTAGAATGCTTTTTGAAAGACAGCCCTGGATGTATCTTGCCCCTTTCCGAAGTAAATCTGACTCCATCTGATGCCAAACACTCCTGAAACCCTCTATGTCAAGTGCACTCAATTAAGTCCCACACCCACTTCCGCAGATAGAAGGAAACAAAAAAATCCTCAGATTTATATTACCATTATCATATCCTTCCGCTTCCCATATTCGCTTGCAGATTATTGTTAGGTCCCTGCATGGTGTTAAAATATTATTCGAACGTATGCAAAGCGACAGTAAACAGGCTCTGGCCCCCTCTCTCTCTCTATCGGTATGTGTGTGTCTCTATATTAAGTCGTGCATACCGTAGAAATAGCTCGACAATCATTATTCTCCTTTTTTTTTTTTGCTCGCTCCTTTCTCCTGCTCCTTTGGTTTCATTTTATAATGCGAGGCACATTGCCGCAAGGACATGAAGTGGCTCAGTTTACACTATACCATTGCCGTGCATTACACATTCCCACCAAGGGTCCTGTTTTCTTCCACTTTCGCTCTCGTGTGTGTCCTTTGTATACTTTCCGAAGTGAAAATAATGTAATTTTCCCATTTTGCCTTCTATAGACTATAAAATCTTCCGCCATACCCACACCCACACAAGCTCGCGAGCGCACACACATTTATATGCCAACAATGGAGAGGAAAATCTGTTTGGAATCCTGAATTAGATATTATGTAGATAAAGGCGATGCAATGGCTTTCGAAGGAGTGGTGGGAGGGGGTGTTCTACCACCACCACCACCAGATGGGGCTCGTTACACTAGCATAGTGTGTTCTTCCAAAGGTGACGGCAGGTCCTTACACACTCACACACACACACACTCCAGAGATAACATTCAAAATATCTTTTGATTATATTATTATTATGTTTACTCTAGCGGATCCTTAGGGCGGGCGGTGGTGCTGGTAGGTGTAATGTAGGTACTGCATGTTTAAGGAGGACATTGGAAGCGGCGGCGGCAGCGGCAGCGGCAGCGGCGACGGCGGAACGAATCGAATCATCGAAGCGAACAGAGAATTCAATTTTAATATTTTATACGAAGGGAATAAGGAGCGAAGGAGCGAAAGAGTCGTGGAGCGGAACAAGATCTTCTTGGGAGGGTGTGCTGTATAGCACATGTTCGATGGGAAGAATATGTGTTTACGTTACGGTGGAAGGCAACAGGATAATTTACTTTCACAGGAAGTTTGCGTAAAACAAACACAATTGCTAGACGTATGTACCCACCGCTTGGTAGTACATTTTTAATTGAGACAGGCTGGCTCTTAGAGGGCTTCTACTCTCCGCTGAAATAGAGCACCCGTCTGTGTCAAGATAAGACCATAAGAAATCCTTTGCGATACTATAGATCCTACTACTTAGTTTACCTTGGCGCTAAAGAAGCAACTAGAGCACCAGGTTAATGTGAAAGGAGCCCCTAAATGGAGCAATCTTCTTTGGAACACTGCTGGAGGATGCTCTTCTTTGCCCCGAAACTCTGGCGGAAGATCAGCTTCTTAGCATGTTGGGCCATCAGCCAATGCCCCATTAAAACCTTGATTACGTAACTGATCTGAAATTGCTTGGGCATAACCCAACCGACTCTCTGGCTCTGACACAGCTAGGCCAGATCTGTCTTAATGTATGGTACACGTCGAGCTATTTTCCTACATTCCTTGTGAAAGGCTCCAGCTTCAGTTTGCTATTTAAGCAAAGAATCCTTCAAGGAGTACCCTTACTGGTCAGCCATGTAATTTTAATTGCACCACTGATCCACAAAGATGCCGATTTTGACAGTTATGCTAATGGCATGAAGGACACCTTTCACCATGTCATACAGTGCCAGAGACCTGACTTTGCACTCATGCAGCAAGAGTCTGATTCGATAGTGTTGCAGTAGCAATCCTGTCTGTAAGGATTATGCTTTCACTGTCATTTCTAGGTCTTTAAGTAGCTCATTAACTATCACATTCCAGGAAAAAGGGGACAACTACCTCTTAATGCTTCGAGACTTTTGAAAAGAGCTCACAAGCAAAGGTGAGTCTGCCTTGATGGTTTTGCGGAAGTAGTATGAATTTTGGGACGCTATGACTCTGGCGCAGATGGATATTGAGAAGTCTTACGTGCAAGCTTATGCCTACTTTCGGTACGAAGACGACTTTAACCCCAGTCCAGACTTTGGGAATGGAGACCAGGTTTAGACAAACCGTCGCTTCTGAGGCCACGTTATAGTATACGAAAACTAGTTCGAGAGTTTAGGGTTTTTAAATCCAGAGTCAGAGACTACTAATTAATACCAACACCAAGGACCTTGCCAAAGTTGTATATTTTTACCATTTATGCATTTTCAACTGAAAAATAATACCTTTCCCAGGATATACCCTTTCATGCACAAGAGTGGAATTTTTCCTTTTAAAGCGACGCAAGGATGGAACAACAGAGAATAAGACGACGAAAAAAGGAGGGGCATTTGAGACACCGAAAGGATTAAGGAGTTACACTTAATCTTATAAATGTACATATATATGTATATAATTAAAACTTACAGAATAATAGTCGTCTGAAGATGTCCGTAAAACGACTCACCTGCAATGAAAGAGACAAAAAGAATTTATTAGTTAAAACATAAAACTAAAATATTAAGTCAAAGTATTGAAAAAAACTAAAACTAAATTTTCTCTAAAGTGGGCGTGTCTCTGTTTAATATTACAAAAGTCCTGCCCTTGTTTATCTATTTTGTACCAATTTCGAAGCCCAAGATTCAAAACTTGTCCTTGGAGTGCAGTCAAGGCTATTTTTTAACCTAATGTGGTCGAAATCGAAGCCGAAATGTAGGGTAAACGACCCCCAAAATGGGTACAAAAGAATAAAACACTTCTAGGCCACTGGAGGACTAAGAACGATGGTTCTGTGTGGAACGATAACCTAAGTAGTTTTACTGTACTAAAATGGCCTGTCTCATTGGGATAGATCACTGTGGACAGTCGCTTATGCAGATGACATCGTGTTGATGTCTACGCTTTCTATTCATACTTAAGTCCTGTATCCCCTTGTGGGTTCTAGGGCCTCGAAAATTCGTACGCGCCAAATCTTTCCCAGTTGCCGTGCTTCCTTTTCAACTATTCTGCGCCACGTACTCCTAGGACCGCCGCGTATCCTGCTATCCTCAGTAAGGGGGTTCCATTGCATCTCCTGGTTAGCTATGGACCTGTCACCCTTTTGAAAAGTATGTCCAATTAACTGCCATTTTTGTTGTCGTATTGTTGTGCCTCTAGGTTCATGGCCCGTTCTCTGATAGAGTTGTTCGATTAGAGGTTTGGCCAGAAAATCCTAAAGATCTATTTGGAAAAACCTGGAAACCAAGACCCAAAATTATGCTATGATGACTGTCTTATTCGAAGGCAGAGCATCAGAACTCAAGGACTCACCTACTCCGAGACGGAAAGTTATGCTCGATCTGTTTCCGCTGGTCTAGAGATCCATTTTAGTCATCATCTGTTAGTGGAATAAGTCTGCCAGATAGCTAATCACAAAGCATTACGCCTGTGAAAAAAATTTGTTGGAAATCTACGAAGCACGGATTACCTGACTCTGTAACTGACCAAAAGCTTAGGAGGAAAGCTAAGAGGAGTGAGTAGCAGAGTCATAAGTGGAGCAATTACGGATACCTATAGGTGTAGGCTCTGGCGGAGGTCCTAGCAGTGGCAATAGGCGCTCGTGTGACAGTATTCAATGAAGTCAACATCACAAGGAGACAGAGCCAAAGAATTGGCAAGAATATGCTCGGAATCTACATCAAACCATCTTGTGCACTGAAACTCCAAGCAAGGATTAATGCTCTAAGGGAGGCTACCATCAGATGGTCGTCCTTTGACACTTCTGTGAACACCAGAAGTATGTAGAAGAGATAAGCACTCTCTACCATGATAGGAGGTCATGGGCCTAAGATCACTAAAAGAGGACCTAAGTCGTAAATGTGGTGACGAGTGACTATCTCCTTAAATTTAAACTGATTTCCATGACCTTGAAGAAGTATCCAGTTGACTATTCAATGACATCTTGAACTCTATGAAATCAACTGGATGGTTTCCTTATTCACAAGAGTGGGATCCTGTTCGGTACAACAAGGGCTGATAAACAAGGGACATCTCTCCCCTATATGAACATCAATACTCAAAGAACCATCTCACTTCGGACAGACAGTCTTTAGGAATATGGTACCACCATCCGAATACATAAGCAAAGGCGTTAGAACTATTTGGAGTACGCAATATACCTTGAGTTGTCTACACAGCCATCAAAGGTCATCGAAATCTACCATGGCACACTCCTCCTATCAAGCGCGTATTCAGGAACTAAATCCAGAAGCACTGTTTCACAGGAGTTCCAACGCTGAAACTCATGGTGTTTCCGAGGCTACTAAAATTCTTGATGAGAGAGTAATCGTATCTCGTTCTAAGTTTAGGAGGAGTTTTAGCAGAGCTGTCTAGTTTTTCTCCAACGCTTATCAGGTTAGTGATGAGACTCTACAGACTGACAGGAACGCTTCCTTTCGAACTCTCCAGTTTCTAAACGCCTTGAAGTACAGGTCAGATAACGCAAGTCAATGAACATGTTGTACCAAGTTATGACCAGTTCCACATCTCAGTCTATGACACCACGCAACACACCTTTCTATAGGTGTTAGCCCGCCTAACAGAGCACACAAACCTCATCTTAAACCAAAAAAAAACACAAAAGATTAAAATTAGGTCAAAACAAATTTAATAACACCAACATAGCGTGTGCCCAAGAAGACCTCCAACATCAGCAACATTATTCCGCAAGACAACCTCAAGCTACTCCTTTTACCATGGCACATGGCACATGGCACACGGCACACGGCAAATTGCGGTGCTAACCACCTCCTCACAGCCCATCCATTCTGTCAAACAAACAAATAGTCAAAGAGGTGACACACCGGCTGGTGTTCTCCTCTCGGCTCTGTGTTATGACAACACAACTGCCTGGTTTCACGAAAAATTCCCTCCGGGTTGGATCCCCCTTTCCCCCCTCCCATTCATCCTTACGAATAGAACCAACCACCGACGACCGTCTTTAGTCGTTGTTGTCGCCCTGCTCCTGCTCCTGCTACGGCTCCGGCTCCGGCTCCGGCCACAATATTGCGTTTGTTGATGGTTGACACTGTGTCGGGTACCTAATTATTGGGTGTAGCACCTGTACCGAGCGCGTTTAATATTATTACCTGCGGAGTTTGTACAAGTGGTAGAACATAAGTAAACTTTTCGGTAGAGGAGATCATTAATTTCGCACACAAACAAACACGTACACCGAGAGCACCACAAGGAGTGGTGCCTCACTTCATCTGGAGTAGTTTTGTGCTTAATTTTTGGGGACATGGTCTTGTGTGTTGGCTTATACTGTTGGAATGTACTGCAGGAAGTGGCTTCATTGACTTTAATAAGGCTATAGGTCAAGACTAGTCGGAGTATTGCATCCTGGAGCCTATATCACACTACAACAAGTACTTGTTGAAGAAGTAACCATCAACAATTGTTAGAAATTTTTGTAACAAATCTTTCAAAATGTGTAAAATTTGGTAACACCCACGTTTCTGTATCTGGAAGCAACAAAAGTCGCCAAAAACTAGACTCTGCTTGTTGGAAAGTTAATAGATTCTGGCCGACTTGTTAGAAGACAACAAGT
Organism: Xylota segnis; assembly: GCA_963583995.1. Classification (NCBI taxonomy): domain Eukaryota; kingdom Metazoa; phylum Arthropoda; class Insecta; order Diptera; family Syrphidae; genus Xylota; species Xylota segnis. The sequence continues at coordinate 6,425,089 of OY757239.1, read as the reverse complement.
TACAACCAAACCCTTGCAATAGTGTTCACCAAGTGGCAGTAATAAAAGTAGAGCGCCAATTGAGAATGCATATGAATAGTTGAGTCGGTTGGTGTTGAGGATATGAAGAAACCAAGTCTGTTAGGCTGAGCGACCCATTCAATCTGGACGGTAAAAAGCCAGACTTCTGTCCACCCGACCAGAATGAAGTAAGGATACCAATCGGACATCTGCCACCAAACTATTTGAGGCCACCGGGGATAAATGGAATGGAATCTCAGCACCATTTGGCTGATCCACAAGAAAGGAGACTGCGATAGCTATAGAGGATTTAGTCTCTCCTTAACATTCCTCAAAAGACTCTATCGGCCGTATTGTGTGAACGTGTAAAACCATTTGTTAGTGAGCTGATTGGGCCCTTTCAATGCGGGAGATCCTGGAAAAAACCCAAGAAGTCCAGGTCGATACTCATCATCTTTTTATAGATTTTAGGACCTCATATGGTGAGAGCCGTGGCTTAGTGGTTAGTGCGTTGGACTATGGAGCAAGGTGTTCGAGGTTCGAATCCCTGTCGGGAACACCTAAAAGTTTTTCACGGCCCCACCTCTCGCGAATGTCTGACAGACATCCGAGAGTACAGTTGTCCTGGGAAAGCTTCTCAAATAACAAACTGCCCTTCGGATACGGCATTAAACAGTAGGCCCCTTCCGTTCGTGTAAAGAATATGACACGCACAACACGAATGGTTGTGAGAAGCTAGGCCCTGGGTCCCATCGACCTGTAGCGCCAAATATTTATTTTTTAGGACCTCATATGACAGGATTCATAGAGACCAGCTGTACAAAATTACGTCTAGTTTAAGCCGGCCTGCCAAAAATATCAGGTTGGGCGAGGTCTTACCGAGACAAGAAGGGGCACACAATATGGACGAACCAGACAGAACGTCACAAATGACAGCTTGACTAGGTATTTAGGAATCTGTCTTGGACCTTGGAAGACAATTGAGTAGCGAAGCCTTGGTTAGTTTGGGAGAGAAAGGATGGCCTCATAATGTAGGGCGACTATCGTGCCCATTGTGTTCCCCTCTAGGGAAACTGTGTGGAAGAGTCTAGGGTTCACTACTTCGAGAACCGTCCTATACGTTTGACAGACTCCACGATTTTCCCAAAGCTGTAATTTCTACAATACCTCAGCCCTGGCAGGATCTGTCTTCCAAGGAGCTTGTATCTTGGTGCCCCAAATGCAAGGCATTCGCAGAGGAAGGCCTTTTTCTTTTTCCTCACTTCCCAGACAGGTGCTTGGTCTCACTAGTTCCAGTCTGGAAGCGCGATTATTCGGATTGATGTGTACTACAAACGCCCTGTAAGCCTGGCTTTGGCAGATTTGCAGACTTCCGGTTTGCAAATTTAACACCCGTTAAGGCTACACCTATTTTTGGAATCGTAGACGGACCTGTGTCCGACTCCTTCCTCGCTGTTCATCCGCCACATCCCTGGTACATTGCAGTGGCCAGGTACCCAAGTCAGGTTGGCCTGGAAGAAGGTTACCAAAATGTTGAGTTTTTCCTTGAAGTTCTTCCCCAGCTTGGAATTGGTTTAGGGCTGCTTGACTGTCCGAGCCGATGTTAGTGTAGTTGTCTTGTGTTCCGGTGATGGAGATTCTCCTGCTCCCGATTCTCCATCAATAACGAAACGAATCTTGCTGCCATTATTCGGCTTTGGGGGACGAAACTCGCATTGATGCGATGCGGTTCGTCTAGAACCGAAGCCTGGCGTAAAGGGTTTTTAAAAAAGGAATACGCCTTTGTTGTTGTCTATACTTGCTATTTGGTTCTGGTAAATCTTCAGCAACATTAGCAGATTTTCCAAATTTTGTACCAAAGTCCGGTTGTGGTTGCGACGACCTTACGAACGCGATTTTCATCTCAAATCCAGTCTTACTGATGAAACCTATTCCCAGCTTTCCCTGATGGTTCTCTCACTCTTCTAATGAACAAGTTCTTGTTGGCTTGTTGTTCTGTGTAAAGAACTGTACCAGTTGTTCCTCGAACTCCTTTCATAAAGACGCCAACTCCTCATAAACAAGGCTTAAGTCTCAACCCGTCGGTAATATGGTTGGCTTAAAAGACATCCCGACCCCGACTGATTGCATTTTAACATTTAAACTTTGTCTTGAATCTCAATTCTCCTCGAAACCATTGAACCTCACTTTACACTACACCCTCCACCAGGCCACCATTCCACCAAGGATAAATGATAATTTAATAAAGTCTTCAACCGGCTGGGGTTTGTTTTCCTTTCGTCCTTTTTTTTTTTGTGTCATAAAATTATGCGTATGAAACTCGAAATTATGCAGTCCCCAACTCCGGGCCGCATGGCTGGGGAAAAACAAACAGGCACGACCCCCCACACATACCAAAATATTGTATAAACTTGCAAATTACATTATTGGAAGTTGATCCTAGGAAAGATTGCAGGATGCCCTAACTCGTCGTCCTGTATGCTGATGCTGCTGCTGTTGCTGGTGGTGCTGGTGCTGGTGATGATGATGATGATGATATGGGCCAATGATACTTTATTTGTTTCGAATTATCCACCCAGTTGGGTGGGCGGGTGTTTCGAGGATCCTTTTTACTAAAATTATAGTTTGTGTGACCTCATATCGAAGCGAGGCGAGGCTAAGGGATTGTTTGTTTGTTCGGCTGATAAATAAATTAGTTTTCATCCGACAAAATGGCAACTTTAGGGCGCCCGCCGCATTCATATTTAAAGTAAATATATTCATTAGATTGGAAATTGCCTTGGGTTGGGGGGCCCGCACGACTACGACGCAAACGGAATCGTAAACAGGTAAGTTAAAGAGGTAATTTGGCAGGGATTACCAGGTAATGAGTGTTAATGGAAAATGGAAATTGGTCAGATGAGATGATTTAAAAAAGAAAAAATAATGAAAGGAATCGAATTGGCTGTGATACTCGATGTAAGCCGTGGAATAAGGAATTATGTTCCAGGAAGCGAATACTGAATTTTAAATAACCAACTGCGTGCGTGGTGTAGGCCTTCCATTGGATTGGGTGGGTGGACACAAGGAGATTTTTCTTTGAGTTGAATTTGGGATACAAGGCCGGGGATTACTTCCATCATAAAGGGCAAAGATGTACCTTCGCATGAGCCTTTAATGGAATAAGTACCTACCTTCTCGATGCAGACAATGGAGTAGGAAATGGAACAAAATCTTGGCAAAGGTCTCGGCAAAAAGATAAAGAAACAAGGTAGGGAATCCCTCGTAACAACTACCTAAAGGAAAGCATCAAGGCTCCCGAAATTTACGAGATCTCAAGCCTCACCATATAGTACATCCATTGAACCTCTGCCAGAGATGGTTCCAGACCTCTATAAAGGTGTCTGGCAGAAGAAAAGCTCCATCTACTATGAAAATGACAGAACCTGGTATTTATCCTGTGCATATCACTCATTAGGAAAACCGCTGATACCAATATGGTTTCAGGAGAAAAGGAATTTATTCAAGCAGGCAGGCGGATAAGCCAGTACTGCCCTATAGTTACGTTCGACCCCCATCAGCCAGCCAACTGGGGCTCCATTCATAGACCACTGGGGAATATGAAGGTGGACGATAGAACCATTTTCGACGACACAAATAAAGACTCGAAAAGATACAAGATTACAGGCGGAGTCCCACAGGGATCAGCACTAAGCTCAGATCTGTTTTTTTTTTTTGCTTTGGTTTTGCGTCGGATTATGGGAAGACGACACTGACTCCATAATCAGTAACAGAGTAAAACTTTCTGTAACTGAACCCACCTCTCGTTCCATCCCTGGTCGTCGTGGTGCTGCCGTCAAGCATTTCATGGCGACGGATGACTGCAGTGTTAGGTACTTAGCTCATTCGTGTTGGTAGGTTGCTGCCTTATGGTACGAAGTGTCCAAGTGTCCAAGTCTCTTCTTTGATCATCATCTGTCTGGTGAGGTTGTTTGAGATTAAGTCCCTGTCCAGTTCCTCTACTACCAGGTAGCGTTCTATATAAACAATGGTAGGTGATGTGTTTCGTATTCTCGATTGCCAATGGGGGTTATCGTCATGTCCAGACCTGTGGAGGTAGTCTCTGAAAAGTCCATATCCAGTAAGCATCTGAGTCTGTTTGGATTTTAAATATCCATGTGTCCTAGTAATCCTGTGGTACTGACTATTTTGCTAGTTGCGTTGTCCTGTCTTTATCATGAATGCCTATGGCCACCATAACAGTCACTACACATACAGAATCGTAGGAAGTCGTTCAGAAGGAGCTGTATAGTAAGCTGCAAAATCCTTCTTCATGGGAGCTGTAGGATAATTTCTCCTTGTTCTTCAAGCAGCTGACATTTGTATCAATTCTTGCTAAAGTATGCTGTAGTCTTGAATCTATGGCAACGCCAAGGTATTTCAATTCTTATATTCTCCATAACTCTCTTGCTGCTGATGGACACTACTTCTATCGTTTTCTTCGCACGTTGTCGGTCCATCCGTAGTAGCCAGTCTTAAATCATCTCGAAAGCTTCGTTGGCCACTACAACGTTCCCTTTGTCTTCAGAGAGGCCAATTATTTTCAAAAACCTCAGGATTCTGTAGACATCATCATACATTAGACTCAACAGTAGAGGGCCTAGTACGAAGCCTTAAGGTACATCCCTCTAGAACTTAATGTGCAATGGTAACCAGTATCTATGTCCAATGAAACAGATTCCAGGCGGACGACCACGTGCATAAGCAATGACCATGTATCCTGTGTTATCTCAAGTTCGATGAGAAATACAGGGGAAAGCATCTTGAAGTGGTAGTCCCTAAACTGCTTTGGACAGAGCGAGTTTGCAAGGATGTCTTCTAGCCAGTCTAGTCTAGCCAAATAATCTTAGGACTCTGTAATCTTATTGATGAAAGACTGCAGAATAGAGGCGCTACCGAGAAGTACATGGCGAAGGACAATGGCTGAGAAGTCTCGGCATTTGGCAAAAAGTTAGAGACAGGTGCAGCTCATAGCTGGAAACAGTATGTGACAGCGCGTTGGCATAGTAGAGACCTTAAAACCCAAAAAGGATACCAAGTCAATCGCTCTAAAGGACTACTTCTCAATTGATGCAACTCAGTGGCTATTTCGTCGGACTACTAAGTAAAGGTTTGATTGCAAGACAACATAAGCCTACCTCTTGCAAGGATCCACGGCCATGGCATTGTACCATTAACGTCACGATCTTGAGAAGCTAGATTCGTTTCACACTTTGAATCTCTTGTCCAAAGCACAGCATTGAACTGATGTGGACTTACTCGGTTATGATAATCCCAGAACCACATAGGAAGCAGGACCTTCTTCTCGTCTATCCGGAACTGCTGTTAGACAAGCTATTCGAACAGAAATCATATCCCCACATGAAATCTGCATAACTAGCACCAGTGCTCTCCAACTGAAGCAATTTGTGATAATTGCTTAAACGATCCCATCAGACGGCTACCGCTCCTGGCTGCCTGTCCCTCTCCTCCGAAACACTTAGAACAAAAAAAAACAAAAAAACCCACCGCAGACATCGATGGAATCCTGCCAGGCGTAAAACTCCAAAACGTGACTATAAACTTTTTAGACTATTATACCGATGGCAGGACACACACTTCTGCAGACAAGGACCAAAGTAAGAAAAAAAAATGTCACATTTCCATGATAACAACGAAACTTCCTGGAAAACTTTTCGCTCAACTGCCATCCGATATAGCCCCCAAAACCCGATAAAGAGTGTGAGACCACGATACGTTTTACAAGAGCCACGTGACGAGGCAGGATGAGAGAGAGTCCTTCGTGTTCGAAAGAAACAAACCGAAAGACGAGTCATATTAAATTGTCTCGAAGGCATAGTAATGAAAATTTTCATTACGCCGTCGCCATCGCCATCGCCGTCGATTGGTTAAGGATACGAGCAAGGATTTTCATTTCAATTTTAATTTTAATTTTCATGCGTCCTTCTTATTTTTCTGCTGCTGTTGTTGACTCAGAAGGGATGTGTTATTATTTCTTGGAAACAGGAGCAAAAAAAAATCAATAAACTTTTTAATTTGCTTTATGGGCTTATACAGGATCCCCTGCTTATGCGTCATCGTCATCGTGGAACGGGGTTTCACTTCTTTGATTTTCCACTTCTCGACAAGAGACGGATTTGCCACCACCACCGCCACCCAAGTCAAGCGGAATTGGAAAATTGAGTTTTCTTTTTTCGGCTCCTTTGTCTCGGTCCGAGCGGAGAAAAAAAAAAGACCAGATGCTCCTGAGAGGGGCCTCCTCTCTCTAGGGGCAACGGCTCGGCATTTGTTTCTCATTTCATTGCCCAAAAGGGAATTTTTCTTCCTTTGTTTCGCAATAATAACGAAAATTCAATTTCCGTCGAAGGACACAGTTAGTTATTTTTCCATTTACTGCGGGTGGCCCGGCCCGGCCCGGCCCGGCCAGTCGGCCAGTGGGTGGGTCATGACGAAACGAGAGCCTATTTGATAAGAGCCAAGATAAAAGGCCAGGGTGTTGGCGAATAATTCAATGAAAGGAGGCCACACGGTTTGTTGCAGCAGGCGGCAAGGAAACAAGGATAAAAATAATCGATAAATCCTTCGAGGAGGATTTCGTAGTCAAGTGCGTATAGAATTGGCGAGAGTTTAAGGTCGGGATAAGACCTTGGGTTTGGCTAATGGCTATTTGTGTTACAAGTGGCGGAAGGATCAACTTGTCGGCATCGAAGCGACGGCGTGTGGTTTTCGTTTAATTTTTCAAGGCATCTTGGGAAATTTTTGAATACGAAGTCGACTGGATGTGACCGGGGCTTGTATGCGGCGACGTCTGGGCAGTGATACAGTTCAAGGTCTGCTTGGAGACACACAGTACATACATATGTACATCTGTTGCGAGATGCTTGTGCAACCTTGAGGGATATCCATAAAGAAAGAGGGGAGAAAATCGATGTTTCGCAGGAGTGATGGACGTCAGTGGGTTATCCCACAAAATCATGGATCTGCACCAAATGACCACACTTGTTCACACAAGTTTAAACTCCTCAGTCTTCCATAAGACCCTGCACCAACTTACACACATCATTTGGGGATCTGCATAGTGTTACATGGGAAACTATAAATTGCCTACAACATGGACTGGGCAAGTAGATCCTGTTTCACCTTTTTGTGGTCGTCCCCTGGTAACTGCATGTGTAGATGAAAATTGGAAGTACGTGGTTGTCTAGACCAATTAATCTAGACTAGGTAACCTGGGCTAGCATTATGCCCAAAGACCATGCCATAGCAAAGGCGCTGCAGATACAATGAGTCAGATAAGGAATGACGACTCTTCACTATCGTACCTGGATTGGTATCTAGAAGACATTCATCGATACACAGAGTGAAGAATCTCAGAAAGCCAGAGATTATCTCCTTCAATTGAAGATAAGTTCATTCATAAACTGGACATAAGCGGGATTAGATGGTTAGCTGGGGGTAGGTACGAGTTTCCTATACTGCTCTTCTCCAGAAGACCACTTAGAAGTTCTCATTGATATGGAGCTTAACTGGATATGGCAGCTGTACAATGGAAGGATTGTAGCACCTACTGTCACAAAAAGTGGTTTCTCGCCAAACCGAATCTCGAACGAACAGGTTCATCATAGAACAGGGCATGAAACAATATGCACAGCTGTACAAGGAGCAGTGTATTGGACACACTTTACGAAAAGCTCTCCAATCCATAGCGATACAATGGATCTCATTGACTTAGGATGGGAGGATACGCGACTGCTCCTTAAGAACATGCCACAAACTAGTCTAGAAGGAAGCAACTCCAAAAACCGGACACAATGGTGCGTAGCCGTAGGTCAGACCTAAGTAGTGCAGGGCAACAGTTCAAAAGAGTAGATAACTTGAATTCCTTTGCAGGTGTCATCTCGATTGCCAGTGGTGGTATTATACTTGAGTTAGTACTCCCATATATGGAGAAGGAGTCCAGTCAGGAATCCGTGTTCTTAGACGAGTATGGCTGCAGAGTGATCGACATGCAATGGAATCCGCTTATGATACAGAGAGCCAAATACAAGGAGGGAATCATGGCCAATATCCAAGAGGATCACTTCATAGGCACCAACTTCTGTCGTTCTTCCTTTCCACCTTAAGTGCAGAAGGACGAATCGCTAAATATTTGTTCGGGCAATACAAACAAAGATTCCACCATCACTTGGTTTGACAAGGCTTTATTTCCTTGGACAGTGCCAGTCCTGAATGGATGCACTAGATATTAGTAAAACAAAGGATTTTCAATACGTTGTCCTTGTATAGATACAGCTTTAGACTTGTACAAGCACTAGCAGCATCGTATCACGGAACAGAAAAGCAAAGCAAGCGCAGTCACCCTTCGTTACACCAACTTTTCCAGCCTTTCCACCTACTGGCAGACTGAATTGTAAGACCTTGAATTATCTTAGAAACGCAACAAGGATTCAATAGACAAGCTGTTCTCCCACTTGGAATTTATTACAGCAACTCTCCAGTGAAAACGGCCCTAAGACTACGAAAAGCCGGACTATGGTTAGTTTAACCCTCAGGCCTCAAATCTAAGCAGCCATGGAATACGAGTATATCGAGACTCCGAGCTGAAACGGAACGGAAAGAAACTACATTGACTTGATATGTGATTGTTCAAAAGGAAAGACGTACTTAGGGGCTATTTCCTTGGGGAACTGGACTGGGAACCTTGAACTGAACCAACGTCTGCGATTCATAGAGGCATCTCAGTGATTTAGTTCAGCCATAGAAGATTAACATTAGGCTCTCAGGAGGCATACACTAATTCGACACAATGGACTCTCAGTTGGTCTAAGTGAGCAGTTGCCGATTCCATCAACAAAAATACCCATTTATCTGACCTAAGACCTAAGCTAAAACCAATCGCTGTTTCTTTGGCCTAAGAAGCACCAAGGAAACCTTATATAAGACCCTCATCATCCCAGTCCTGCTCTATCGCGCAGAAGCATGGACTTTAATCAAGATGGATGAAGTTATTCTTGGTCGTTTCGAACGCAAAATCCTTCGAATGATTTTCGGTCCCTTTTGCGTTGACGGGCTATGGAGAAGGAGATTTAACAGCGAACTCTACGAGCTGTACAGCAACATCAACCCTGGTCAGAAAGTACGCATTAGCCGTCTAAGATGGCTAGGACATGTAGAGCGAAGAGTCTTTGAATCCAATCCATCCATCCCGGACAACGCAGTAGAGGAAGACCTCGCCTTAGGTGGCGTGCACAAGTGGAAGAGAACCTCAACCAACTTGGAGTGCGCAACTGGAGGCAGTTAGCCAAAGACCGCGCTAACTGGAGAGGCTTGTTGGTTGAGGCCCAGGTCCACCCCGGACTGTAGCGCCACCTAAGTAAGTAAGAAAGTAACTAAGCCCTAAGCTGTGTGTTCCTTTTTTGGTGGCAACAATCAACCAAGATCTTGGAACTTGACTTGGAAAACTTCGTTAAGTAGTACGCTGGTACTTTTAGTGTTCAAGGAGTACAGAAGCGTTTGCCACAGATTTTCAAGTTTTACTAAAGAACTGTAGGGACCTCGTTTGCCGAATACTTCTCTGACTCATCTACTTATGATCACCTTGGAGCTAGCAACAACTAGGAATGCACTCGTACCCATATTCGAGAAGACGTTGTAGGGGACATTATATACAGATTACAGAACTTTGTAGACAAAGCAATCTTTGGTAACCCGTTTGGCAAAATTTGTACCACCATGATGACAGGACGTTTCTTTCATTTCAGAAAACATATTTTCAAAACCTCCTCCTTTCGAAAAAAAACCAAATCCTTTTTTTAATAAAATTCCCATACAGCTACAGTAAATCAAATTTTCGGCCATCAAAATGTAAATTTCGACCACCACCAACCGCACCACCAACCAATACATGATCGTAAGCGAGTCCTTAGACAAAAATTAAAAGCACTTCGTTGCCAAGACACCAAAATGTTGTTCGACTGAAGTTATTACCCTGGAAATCTACTTAGCCGCGGGCCAACACCCCAACAGAAAAGGGTAATTTGTTAAATTTACGCGCACATGCCGCATCTTCTAGGATCCGGAAATACTACGGATTACATATAATTGCTCCCCAGATACCGCAGCCGTTCGTTGAAGGACTCCCGCTATACATACATACATACATACATACTATACACAGCCTCGAGCGGTACATTTATTAAAATTTCTCAAGACTCCTCGCATAGTTGTGCGACACGAACGGAATGACGGTCCTCCTAGTCCTAGTAAGTACTACCCCATCATCATTATGCGGCAAAGAGGAATAGTTACTTATAAAGAAAAAGGGATGAGCATGTGAAGCAGGATGATTTGATAACATCCTTAAAGGAGTTAATATAAATTTTGTCGGCGCACCCCCACACACACACGCACACAGCTTAATATGATTAATGAAAACCCTGGGGTCGAGCAGGCAGCCCAAGAAATATATTATTGTTAAGGATAAGGAATTCGCTTTGCCATTATGAGTGTAGCATCCTTTTAATAGCCGCCGGTCACATGCGGATAATGAATAAAAAGAAAACACACGACTTTCAAAATTTGATTTTCTCCCCCTCCCCCCATCTCCTTCTCCTTTGGAAATTTACAACAACCGGAAGTGGGAGAAGCACGCACTCAGTAAGGATATGCAGCAAGGAGAGGTCGTTAAAATTGTTGACAGCACAAATCTAATCAAATTCCTTTGGCAAGCGCGCCATAAATCCAATCACAGGACCGCGCGCTGCCAAGTTTATGCGAGTTGATTTGATTCCTTTCAGCTAACTGCCTACAACTGCGGTAACTTCCTTATCCTTGGCTCAGGCAGTCGCTCCTCCGATCACTCCTCGAAGATGGAAACTAATTCCAAAGTTTGATTTGCTTGATGCGATTTGTGATTTCATTTCATTTGAATTCGTTTTCCTTTTTTTTTCACTCTCCTTGCGCTTTCTCTGGTGTTTCGATCACTGTCATCTAGGAAGGAATGCGGTTGGATTTGGGGTTGTGGTGGTGGCTCTGGAGGTGGAGATGGATGGGTGGCTTCACGTTGTAAAGTTCATTTTCCCCGAAAATCAGAGAACATCGAAAATCTAATATCAATTTTCAATTTCATTGTGTTCGCCTTGCCGATGCGAGGGGGAGGTAGAGTCCTGTCAGTTGTCAGATTAGCTTCAAGGTGTACAACAAGTCGTTTCGAAAGGCATTTGCATACCAATTTCATGGCGCGGAGCTACAATAGATACACCAGTAGAGATGAAGAGGATTACCAACCACCGGATTCCGATACTGGCCAGGTTGCCTAGGAGAAGCGACCTCGTTGGGTTGTCACCAGAAGTCCTGAACAAGTTTAAAGAATTAAATTGCCAAAATATCAAATTGATTGTCATTTCAATTATGTCTCGGAACTGGTGGCAGGTCTTGGTGAACTTTGAAGGAGTGAGTTGTTATTAATGTCGCTAAATGTTGAGTAGCAGGGCGAAGGACTCTCCGCACTGATGGAGAGGTACAGTAGCGTACAGGAACGCAAATGCCATCCAATCTGAATAAATTACTGAAGAAATGAAAGGCGCTTGAAGGAACTTGAGTTCGTGTATGAGAGTAGCTGCGAGAGGCTTTTACTTTCCTGTGGATCCACACTCCCACCGAAGCTTAGTACAAGGACACAACGCACTTCAATACTTGAGACCATTCTCTGCCTATTTTCAGTGAAGCTGTTGGTATACGAATCTGCAATTCTAACGCCTTATACAGTCAAAACCGGACTTAGATGATCAGAAGCCGAAGAACGAGGAAGGTCCTACTATGATCCTCCTAATAGTGAGAGGTATCTACACACAATCTCGGCAGGAATGTGTAACACCTTTCTCCAGCTTCTACCCACTTGTTGTAGGTGAAGGCCAATTGACGATTCACTGTACTGATCGGAATCATTCAAGGCTTCATAGCTACAGCAGTCTTTTCCAAGTAGAGACTGAGGGCAAAACAGAATGAGATAGGACTCAGTGAAGTCCCTGCTCATTGAGGCGTTCCAGAGAACAGAAAAAGGGTGAGGAAGTCAGCCCATTTTCAGGTTTGAATCAGCGTAGCATAGTAAGGCCTCATGAAGCAGCAAAGACTCGAATATCCCCCTTTGAAGTGTTGCTACTTGTAGGAGTGTGCTACATGTCTAGAAAGATGTCAGCCGAAGCAATTCAGAGATGGATCCATGTTCCTTTATACGAATGAGTCGGTAGATAAGATAGTTACCAGCGGGGCCATAAAGACAGAATATTATCTGTCCACCAGAGGCAGATGGACTTATAAACTGAACGCTAACCTAAATCAGAGGATTAGTCGAGTCGAAGGAACCGAGAGGTATGGTTGGCTTAGACTGACGGATATGGCTACGTTTAGACTACAGCAGGTCCATAGTTTCACCACAAGGATTTATGACTCCTATAGAGTACTCGGAGAACCAACCGGAGGTTGTAGTAAGGCGTTGGCAGCGACTTATGTGTTCGTTAGCCCGTTCGTCTCTTACGAAGAAGAAGCTCCAAGCTAAAGCAGCTACTGTTGATGCTGGCGTCCATAATATCGACGAGTAGGAACTATGAAAGGAACTCCAGGTTGTTTAGAATAGAGGAGTAGATGGAACATAGAAAATGTGCCTTGCCGACGGCTCCAACTGGGACGAACAGGGTAGTGATATGAGTGGGTTACCTTTCACGTAAACATGGATACCTTGGAGTCAAATATAACTAGACAAGCTACAGGATGGCCATAATGTAAACCTTCCTGTGCATCAGCCCAACAGTGGTCTAATATGTCTCAGTGAAAGGAGTAGGACTAGACACTCTAGACATTATGACACACTTGGTCCAAGCTGAATCAGAAACGCGCCAACTGTCTGATTACACAGAAAATGACGTTTAAAGCAACTGTTATAGGTGCCCTGCATATCGGCAAGCATGCCACTACCCTGGGTATCCCCGCAAATTACTTCTGCTAGATGCAAACCATTCTTTACCTCCTTTGTTCACGCCAAGCTCCACTCGAAGAAGATTGCATTTAGGTGCATACCCCAGTGGTGCCATAACCGGCAATTCTATATAAGAATCTAGCTTAGTGGGCACTGTTCGCTGAACAAAGGCCAAAGACTTTACCCAAAAGAATCTATCAATGTAGACCTTTTGGCCTGTTGTCATCTGGACTGCGGAAACTTGGGTACTTTGTGCTATCTTTGCCTTTCCAAGTTTTGGCACATTTTAAGCACACAAGGGCGGTCTTAGCTCGATTGGGCCATTCCAGGACATCCTGTTTTCAGAGCCAAAAATGGAACCAGTTAAAACTAAGCTAAATAGCATAATAGGTAGTTTACCTCCCTGTGGCATACCACAGTTTATTCTCTTTATATGCAGCTTTAAGGAAGACGGTTTGTCATGCATTCGTTTAGAGACTGCTAGACTGTATGAAGACTGTACTCCTTGAAAAGCAGAAAATTAGTCAAATGTACACACAGGGCTAAGCATGTAAGTAAATATCTGTAAGAGATCCAGTGACCCTTTTCCTGAATTTGCCTAAAACCTTATAGGGTTCCGAAGAACTCTTGACATATATACATACATAGGTCTGTTTAGGTAGGATTTTTACAATAAAAAATGCTCCAAAATCCATGCTTATTGTAAGAAATAGGCTTACTTTTCCTCACGAGAGACAAGAAGCTGTCATGTTGGTTAAGTTAACTCTTAGGATGCAACATAGTAAAGCTCTTTGTTGCCTGTTGATCTGTTGACGATGGTGCCTATGTCTGAAGATCGTTAGTCTGTCTTGAAAGATTAACTTCACAGCCTTTCAAGCCTCAGTTCATCAGCCACATATCGGGGCCTATATTGAGAACTATTTCGGCAGCGAGAGAGCCCAAATTTTCTGACTTAGAATTAGGTGATGATCCTGTGACCCTGTAGAACAGCATTAGTGACACCTCTACTGGAAGTAGTGGCCAAGCAACTTAAGAACCCGAACCCTAAGCTAATCCGCCTGGACTTAGAGTTTGAACTACTTTTAGCATGAAATACAACTCGGAGTTTAAGGTTTACTCCCTAAATCCTTAGGCATGCCTCCCAAACAACAAACAAAGTGAAAATACCATAAAGTTCAACCATCTTAGATTACTGTCGTCCCGGAAATGCCAAAGAAGGAAGACATTTTTATCAAAACCGCAACCAGTGGCAACAAAGGACGCTCAGCAGACCCCATTTTGAGTGTCATTGTCCTGTGCTCCATACGCACCACTCAATCCCTAATCAATAAGGATACCAAATCTAGCAAACAATATAATTTCATCCTCATACATCAATCGGTTTTAATAGAAACGAAATACTAAACCCCCTTTCAACCAGACCAGCCATACTCGTATAACTCGATAAAAAGGACAAAGATTGTGCTTCAACTTGACTGCGTTTTTCCTCATCCTCTTCCGGGCATTTTCATTGTGTGTTTATGGAATGTTTACACAATTCCAATGTGTGTGCGAGCTAGAGAGGATGCACTCATGCAAATGTCATTCCAAGTGATTATTATACGGGTCAGGCTACTAGGGATGCAACAAAATGGAGTAAAAAGGATCTCAAGGATCCAGTTTGGTTTTATACATATGTGTTTTTCTTATTTGCCAGTGTATGTGTGTGTGTGTGTATGTGCTTTGGCAAGAATTGAATTTTAATAGGAGCACGATTGTGTCGTTTATTTGCTTAAAAGCGATAAGATAATCCCTTTACTGGGGAATCTGAATCCTTGTGCACCCGTTTGAGGGACCTACTTCATTCATTTTTGTGCAAATTGTCAATAAAGATGAAAACTTAAGGCTTTTGTGTCATGCTATAAGCATTCCAGAATGATATGCACTTCCTGTGGGGCAAGGATGACTGTAGTGGCAATTCGAAGGAATGATTCTGAATTAATATTTAGTTCACATGGGTGTTGCGTACATTTGACACATTTTCTGGTTGTTGCTGGATGCTTTACGAACGAATGGGATACGTGGGGGAATTTGCAATTTTATAAATTTTTGCAACTTGAAAGGAGGAAAAGTTTTCTTTAGTCTCTTTTTCTGTTCAGTTCGACGACCCTGGTTCTATTTGATTCATAGTAAAGATTTCTTGGGATATTGGGTAACGAAAATGATAGTGGCAACCGATTCTGGGGTTTTTTGTCAACCCACATTTCTGACACCAGTTGGGCGCCAATTAAGAGTACAAGCCAGGTCGATTCTATTGTGAAGGAGACTTTAGTACTCGGAGGCAATAGAAGACATCGTATCCTTACCCTAATAGAGTGTAAAATATTTAATTTGGTAACCTGGTAGTGTTGGATTGGTAGCTAAGAAGGCTATACCTATCACAGAATAGACAGTACATTATCTCTTTAAAAAAAAATGTTGAAATTGAAGCCATTCTTCCGGACTTTTTATGGAAACATTCTATAAGAAAGGAAGCGTGAGAGAGATATAAATATCTGTGTGATATCTACACTAGAAAAGCAAGAAGACAGTAGGATTTGATATCTCCAGACACAGCTTTTGACAAATAAGGACTTCATTCCACGAATGAATAACATTCTGGAAAAGTCAGCAACGTAAGCCTTCCGCACAAGCTGGTACTCATTTCCACATTACGACACTCAGTGCCCGGCAATTGCAGTCCTAGAATTAAAATAACTAGTTGGACTACCTCCAAGGACTACACCATAATGAATCTTCGTTTCAGTACAAAATATTGCAAGGATAAGCTTAGATTGCCACTATTGGACCTTTGTAATACCAAGATATCCAAAGGCTAGTTGAACTAACCGAGGGTTTGCTCGAAATGAAGAATGGCTGTAACGACGCAAGGTTGGGATCGACTGCCTTCGAATGGAACGGACAGGTGCTTAAGAGGTAAACGATCGCGTCTTCATTATTATAGTTCATAAGCTCAGAGATCTTTCGGCAAAGGCTCTCGTAAATTTCTCTAAACAGACTTTGCCCTCTTCACTAGGAAATACAAAACTCCGAAGTTTGGCCGTCCAAATATTTGGATGCGCTAAATAGTTAGGTCTCATACTTCATAAGAAACTTAGCTGGAAACTCAATATCCTAGAACTGGTTAAAACCAAATAAAACCTACGAAGAGGCTATGTATGTAGCTTCTAGTCTGAAGGCTACATCTCAGTGGTCTAGTCTTAGGACAGAGCACTCTTATGCTTTAGAACCTTGAATTCCTCCCTCAAAAAACGAGCTACATACTTCCTCAACTTCTGTTCGATAAGAACTTTGATTCACGGATCCCCTCAAGACTTGATAAGGCGGAGGACTTGTGACAAATTCCGGAGAATAAGGATCTTCCGAACAGAGATCATTGCAATTAAGGAGACCTATCATGACTGAACCGTAATCTGATATCTAATCGGGATATCAACATTTTTGCGGATAAGCAAGTCGCGATCAAATCCTGCTCTCGCTTATCGTAGAATGCCAGACGGTACTCCATACTTCATCTCTGGAAACGTCTGTCCCAAGTTGAATTAGAAACGCTCCAACTGTTTGATCAGACAGAAAAGGAAGCTTATTGCAATTATAGTAGGTATCAACCACATCTGGGTATATTGGTTTCACCAAACCGAAGTAGCAGCACTTTCCTGAGGTAAGTCTTCACCGAGGTTCAGAATTCCCCATTGCACCATTCCAGTGTCACCCGACATAATTGGACCAGTTTTTCTGGGATCCCGAATTCGGCCATTGGTTCGCTTAGCTCAAGATAGAGAATGCTGTCATATGCGGCTTTCGAGTCGTTAAAGAGATGATGGTTCTCGACATGAAATTCGTTGGTCTTTCCAAGGATTTGTCTCTGAAGGCTCATTAGCCTTCCTATTTGTCTTAATGTCTGTGTAGCCTAGCATGCAGCTTCATCATCAACAAGATAAACGAAAAAATACTAAAAACTTTAATAGATAGTCGATAGATTCTTCCACACGAAAAGCCTAAAAGATTTGAATCACTTAAGGTTGATGGAATACCAAGCAGTTTACCCTAAACACCAACCTTTGCGATTGGGTATGGCTGATACTACTGAAGTCACGCATAATAAACTCGATCCTGGTAGAAATGAGTAACAGAAATCAAGACAGCAGTGCTTCGTCGCACCACTAATGTAATATTTGAGAAAATTTTTTGTATGACATTGAAAGCCTGCAATCAAACAGATAGTGTTCACCAAAAAATTCGCTGTGACAACTCCTGCCAAAAATGACAGAAAAACTCAACAAGTTGCAAGGAAGTCTACACTAAAGCTTCCCAAATGGATGTCAATATACGAACTGTCACCTATTTCCCTATAACAACCAAACCTTGTACAACAATTCACTCTCGTTTGACAGCAACGATCATCGTCCAACCAATTAAATCACACCATCCCTGTTAAATAACAAAATCCACATTTGCAATCTAATTAAAACATCCAACTCTCTAGTTTCTGTTTAATAATAGTATCTAAATGCATACAATTACAGTTTGCAGTCGAAAATTCATAAATAATTGCATCTCCTTGCTGCGGACCCCGATGTTGCATTATGCATCTCCCATAGGAGAGAAATATGCCATCCCTGCACTCTGCCATACGTCACATGCATATGCACCGAGTATGCGATGGTGGTTTCAACTAATAAATTGCTTTATGCCCCTCATGATTAAATTACACAAAATAGTGAACAGAATTTAAATATTTACGAAACTCATCCTGGCCTCCCCCGTCCCCCACTCACATATAACACAACAAAGTTCGCAGGAAAGGTGATGCCAAGTCTCTGTCTTGCACCCACAACAACAACAAATGTTGTTTCTATGTTTGTTGGCTCTACCGATGGCGATGGTGTGGCGGTTGGTGGCGATGCGCGACTCCTTCTTCAACACAATTTTCATAGTGATACTCACTTTTGAATATTTATATCCTTGGTAAAGTTTGTTAAGCGCATATAAAACTTTAGCCATTCCGGCTCGTTTTATTTATGATTGCTACGGGGGAAGTGCCATAGTATATGCTGGCGGGGCGGCGGATTGCATACATACTCGCACTTCTATCGAAATGAGAAGATCTTAAGGACGAACGAGCGGGAGGGTGGTAGGTAAGTCGGTCGGTCGGTCGGTTAGTTGGTTGGTTGGTTGGTAGGTTGGTTTGTCGAAAGCCAGTCCGAAATAGTTTTACGACAGTTGGAACAGCGACAGGACACATATACAACAGAAAAACGTACATAATTTGCATTAGACATAGAAAGTGTCCTGTGTGTGTGGGGGTGTGCCTGTGGACAGGGGGTGTACTTAGGACTGCACTAAAAATGTATGTCCTTAAAGTTTCTCCAACTGTAGGTATGTATCTCTATCTGTGTGTGTCATACGTTCCGTGGGGATTTTTAGTGCTTAATTCTGGAGGATTTTATGATAGACCCTCTTGCTTTTGGTTCTCCTGTGTGTGGCTCTGTTTTTGCTGTGTGTGTGTGTGTCGAGGGTGTCCTTTGGCAAAACGTATACGGGGGAGTATTTTGTTGAATGTCAATGATTCCCTGGCAGTGGAGCATGAAAGGGATGCTTTATAGCATAGTTAAGTGCACAATTTTTCGGTCTTGATGATGAAATTCCAAAGGACATAGGACATAGGACAGTGTGTCGGGTCTCGGGTGTCGGGTGCCATTTCATTAAAACTTAAGGGGGGTATGATGCCAAGATGGTGATGATAAGTTTGATGAAAGACCCTAAACACACCCGGACATAGTTTGGACGAAATGAATAAATTAACCACCTCTAGGGGAGTCCTCGTTCCCTCGTTCCTTAATCTGCACTCAATGTTGGAGTTTCAATTATCCCAGAATTTTCGACGTAATTGTCAGAAATTGATGTGTTTGCCTTTCTGCTGTTTGTCATCATCGTCATCGTTGTCGTCGTCCGTTGTAGTCGTCATCGTAGTTCATTCGATGACGACGTTGGTGCCCCCTCCACCATGGGGTGGTGGGAACAATTAAATTTCCGAGTGCATAATTTTGTTTAATCGAAATCGGATTGGAAAATGTTTTTCCAAGAGTCAAGGGTGCACAGGCACAGAGAGCGAGTGGTCACTTTTGGCTTTAATTGGTGGATGTTGACACAAGCCATGCTCGTCCGGTACGGACGAAGGGTTTCAGTTTCGTTTGTTTGAAGATTCATCTGGGATATGATGGTCTGTTAATTGCTAGAAATGAGATTCGAAGGGGGATTTCATTTAAATATTGTAATTGAACCAAGGGATATTAAGGTCGATAAGCAAAGACTCTCAGACTGTCTTGTGAATGTAGTTCGAGTGGTTAAGGTTAATAGAGAGTGGGGCAATAGCTTTGATTGTTTGCATGGCCTTTCACTAATTGGTTCATTAAATCTCTGTTTCACAGATGAGTCGGTTTTACGAATAACCAAGGCAGACCTTAGTTTCCCTAAGATCTACATTCGTTTAAGCTGGTGTAGGGAGGGAGTTATGACTTCGTCCTCATCTAGTACTATATTCTTTCAAGGGAATTGTCCTAAAGAAGATTCGTATTAGTAGACTCAGTCTTCAACATTTATCTATCCTGGGTACTATAAAAGGTGAGTTCTCTGGGTACGATCCACATAATTCTCCCGAAATGCTGACGCCTGGGTATGCCCTTCGCTACATCCTAAGAGTTACTCGTTATCCCGCTAAGGCCAGACGTTTTTGGGCGCTGACTACTTGCAACATTTCAAGACAGATCTAAACCTAAACCGAGAGGTATATGAAAATCAGACGTGCCGCTGATAACTACATGGTCAACATACACAAACCAACTTGGAAGACATCATTGAATGTTCTGAGGTAGCAGCATAGGTTGGATGTGAGTATTCAATAATGTTGCGACTAGAAGCGCCACTATGAACAGATTCAATGTCTTAAGACTGCAATCGCCTCGAACCAATAAGTTTAGAGTTTTTCTTAACCTTTCCAGAAATCGTTCGGAGGCAACAATCAGGGCAGAAGGCTAGAAACTACACTGACTGATGAGAGTCAGAGACTTCACTTCACTGAATGCTGAATGCGCTCAGGAAATCATAGACAAACTGGAAGGATGCATTAAGATAATGCATTTACTCTTTGTCTGCCAGTTCGAGCAACGAAAAACTTATGATCAAAGAGGTGCATAGATCTTATAAGAGGGTCTAAAGGCATGGACTTCGAGGAGAAAGTCCCACTTTCGAGCTTTGATTCTATAAATTTCGATATTTTATGGACGAGAAGATCTAACCACGATCAGTACGATTAGGTCAGGAAGATACATCTACAGTGATTCAGATACCAAGTTCATATAAAAAGGATGAACACCAATACACAAATACGAAACATCTTCAACTCAAGCCCTGAAAGACTACGTAAATTGGGAAAACCATGCTAGTTTTGTGAATTACTTTATCTGGAAAATGTTTTGTAGTCCTGGAACAACTATTGCTTGACGAGATCAAATCACTTTACAGGCATTCGATCTACAATGCAGAGCATGTGTGTGCATCAAAGTTGGTCTGGAGCATCTTAAACACGAAAGACTAGGCACTGCTCCTTCTGCATTTTGTGGGTTGGGCGCCAAACTACAAAATGTATCATTACCTTCTTCATTATCGATTTGTCTAATCCTTAATACTAAGTTTGGCAGCATCAATCCATATGCTATGCACTGTCCAACACTTATCCCTGAATTCGATTCCAATAGGAACTTCTTCCGTTGCTTCAAAGCTTCTAGCTTCTAGTACCAAATGGAGCTCATCCACTCTAAGCATATTTCATTCAAAACTCAAGGCTTTGCGTCCCTGCACTCCATATGGAAGTACACAGTGTGCTGTAGATTCTGTGGCACAACAAGCCAATGTAGGTCATTGGTCATACTGCGAATTTCCCATTCAATGATATATAAAGCTACTACACTTCGCACAGATCAGCATCCTTCCCGACTAACATCAGAAATATTCATCTGACCCACTCACAGACTTCACCTTCCGCCCCAAACTTAACCTCTATCCCATCCGTGTTTCCATCTCAAAAACTAGCAAATAGACACAACCTCCTCTACTCAAGCTTAAACAACAACAAAACACGAAAATCCTCATTAATCTTCCGCCAGTGAGTTGCAATAATTTTGCATCTGGACATTGCCGCCGGCATTCCACCAACATCCTTAAAGGAATAAATCAACCCAAAGCGTTATAAATAACCTCATCAATTAATTTCCTATTTTAATAAACTCAAAAAAGGAAAGTCCACCCTCGAACCAAACATAACACAGTCGCCATTCTCTTGCCGGCTCCAATTGGTTTTACTCTGGGCCCTGAATGATTTACAACCATTGCGGCAACTAACCACATTTATATTTATTAGCCAACATAAATCTTTCGCCTCACTCAGCAGTAGTGTGTAAGTGTAAGCGAACCTTCATACCGGCTCCGGAGCTGACCGGTAGGGCTTCAAAGTGTGATTTTTACTGCATTAGTTCGACACAAAGTTAGTGCAAACGGACTCCTTCCCGATAGAGAACACACACACACACGCAAAAAAAAAAAAGGAAATAACATTGAACCAATATAGTAATATCTAGGTTGGGTCAGGTGCTCCACTAAATGTCCTATTTTATGATGCCCAAACGGAGAGGCAGGACTACGTACACATTCCCCAAGGTGATGTCCAGTCCATAGTGGGTATGGGAACGAATCGATGCTTAAGGTAGCTACCTACACTCTATTACGAGAAATGGAGCAGACGTGTTTTATGGCCGCCAATAAAACTTCTCCTCGTGGCACATATAAGAGTGAGCACATACATATATGTATGTACTACGTGTCAGTGCGGACATATATTGGGGGCCATGAGTTGCTGGATATCAATCAACGCAACCTTGACGAGAATAAATGCTAAAGGATATCCGCTCTGGACAATAATTCAAATGCCAATCGATGATGGAAAATAAAATATTGTTTGTCCTGGAGGCTAAATGGTTTTATGATTTAATTAATGGCTTCAGAGTGCCTAAACTAGGACGAGTTGCAACCTGAGTTGAAAGCACTACGGCGCTAGAAGTCTGAGGTTAAAGGAATGACTGCATCCACAGGAGTGCAGCCTCGACGTGTGTCGCTATAACCATGCAAAGAGAAATTGGACTTGGATCGGGAATGTCCTCTTTCCTTTGACCTTACGAATTGAAACAGCTTGCTCTTAGGAAATCCCTGTATGTATGTTTCCTGGGCAATAAAAATCGTTTCCACATCACGGCAATCCTAAAGTGGTCACACGGACAGTCCATCTATTCCTGTTCAGATGAGTAAGGAAAATTGTAAAAATACCAGAAGTGATCGTATTGTGATCTTCACCAACAAGTTCCCAATTTTGAAGGGAATCATGCAGTGATCATGTTTTCAAAAGAATTCCAAATGTCCTCAGATGGCGAGTCCTGTACTGCAGTAACGAATTGTTCGAAAAATCAGTCGTGTGGCTGATCATGTTCGAGAAAAATGATCGTGAAAACAACCTTGGCTTACCTACTTTACTGATCAAGTTTTTTCATGTTGCCACCATGCCACCAGGATCATGATCCACTGATCAGTCCATGGTTGTGATTATCGGGCCTGGACAGGGACGCGATCAGTGATCACTGAATGCCTTTTCTTAAGAATTTGTACAACATTCAGCAATCCTATTAATGGTGATCAGAAAAACAGAAGTGATCTTGACTAACAAGTTCCTAATTTGTGATCATGTTTTCGAGAGAATCTCGAATATTCTCATACTGTGTAACCAGTACCAGTTAGATCGTGCTCATGTTCAAGGCGAATTGACCTGGGAGGCTGCCTTGGCTTACAAACTCCTGTGATCAAGTATTTTTATGTTGAATAAAATCAAGAGATCAAGCGATCATGCCAATGGAATGGACAGTTTCTTACAAACATAATCATGATCTACTGATCAGCTTATTGACAGGCCTCACCATGATCATGTTCTGATCTTCTTAAGAATTTTTGGAAAAATTAATGATCACATATGTATGCAGCTACTGATCTGAACTGATCGTTCATCTTTTTTTAAAAGGAATATACTCATGAGTATCCATGTCATTGGGCTTTTAGAAAAGCCAGATTTCAAAACGATCAACCGGTCTTTCAGTAAGGGTCTCTCCACAGAGTACTTGTAAAGATCGAGACTTTCAATGCCTTAAAGAAGATCACAACTATAAGTTGATCGTACTTCCTTTCAAAATCCGATTTGACGTCAGTTAACTAACACTTCTTTGGTAGTCATGTCGCAGGTGATCAAATGATCATGTTTCGATGGATCATGAGTGAGACAGTCTTGTCATAATTTTACAAATATTTTCAGGCAAAAGCTGTATGCAAACCTTGTCAATGGATAGAGCTAAAGACGATCAGATCCATACCAAAAACGCTGTCATTTCGGTTTTTGACTAAGGATCGATCAATGATCGAGTGAACCAGTCAATGAATGACGTGTAAAAGATCAGACTCTAGGTCAAGAACGATCAACTGATCTTTTAGAGATCATGTTTGCAACAACATCACTTTTGAAAACGTGCAAACAATCCGTCATTCCGGTTTACGCCTAGTGATCAAGTGATCATGACCCACAAGATTGGCGATCGATAGATCTTCTACAGATGTTATGTGATCCTGTTTCCCTGTTATTACCAAAGAATGCAATTATATTCTGATCGCATTTCCTCTGGAAGTCCATGTCTTTAGCAATCAATGGATATTTTCTTTTAGATCAGAGGTTGTCATCTAGCTTAATGGATCATCTTATGATCACTTTCCAAAAGGAGTGAATACGTTTTGAAACGAAAATACTACCCAGATCTAGTGATCAAGTGATCTTCTAAATGAATTCGAAAATTAAAGTTCTTAAGTAAAGCTTCCCTTAGGGACAAGTAAAAGCCACTTAGAGTGTTCATCTGGAGGCAGTTGGCTAGTCAGTGGAGGGCCAAGTTCATCACCTAAGTGAGTAAGTAAGTAAAGCTTCCTCTAACTGAAATGGAGTCAACTTCTGCAAAAGACATTTCAATGGATGCCAAGCCTCTTGTATCTCTGGAGACAATGTTGTCTTAGGAAACAGTAACTAGGTGTACAGATCGGTTGTAGATCAAGTTTTACGTTGATCTACTTGATTGGATTCTAGTTAAAGCAAGACTGGATTCCTCTTTCCAAGAGAATGTCTGAGGTATTACCATCTTTGGAAGATCTAAGCCCGTAGTTTCAACTGACACTCGAAAATCTAGAACTATCTTTGGGAAATAGATCGTTTTCACTCTACAGTCGTAAGAATGATTGGTCTTTAAAAAAAAGGCCTTCCAGTGGTTTTAAAACTCTCTCTGCCAACTATAGCAACGCACTTTCTAAAGTCATACCGCTCTTTAAGCTCCACTATACATTCGTCAAAGACTGACTCCTTCCCTTTTTAAATAAAGGAAAGTATATTCTCAAGCCATCATCAAATAGAACAAGATTACAAGTCCCCAGAAGGACACCCAAACTTACTGAATTATTTATCTAATAATTCCAAGTCGACATTTATAAGAGTCTCGAATGACTGCGCGTCTCCTTTCGCCTCATTAATTATTCAAGTCGATTATAAATTTGATTCCCTCGTCCTGGGTTTTTTTTTTTTTTGTTACAACATCCACGTGTACAAACCTCTGGCGTAAGGCGACGACCAATTAAAAGTCTCCAAACAACAAAAAGAAAAAAAACAAAAATAAATAAATTTACCCAAACTTGAAACTTTGTTGTAATTACAACTCGGACGGGGGCTACTAACTTTCAACTTCCCACACAAAATAAAGGACGAAAATAAACTCGAAATAACAAAACAAAACGAGGTCACAACAAAGCACAACCTGACTCGGTACCGGCTAGGATCCAGACTACCTACCCTGTGTCCTGCTGCAGCCGAAGACATATTTTCCCATAGATTCATGCCTTTTCCACCACCACACCCACTCTAGTCGCCGTCGCCGCAGAGTTACCCAAATGCGGCGAATTTAGAATCGCATAATTTTCAAAGAGCCCCAACGAAGGCCGCCGCTGTACACACCCAAGTGAGTGATTGAGTGAAACTTGTGGATGTGTTGTCCTGACACCCTGACTGGAGAGAACTTTTAAGTTTACAGTTTTGCAGTGTTTCTAAAAGGATTTCGCTGTAGCATCGGTTAATGTGTTTCGAAAAGTTGTTCAGGCGTGTCTTTCTCTCTTTTCTCGCTTTCGTATACTCGTTTTGTACTTCTGCCTCTTGCTGCCGCCGCCGCCGCTGTACCGCTGGTGCTGGCTCGTCCTGAGGGAGAAGTTCAAATGCAGGATGCAATCTGTCTGTCCGTCACATGCAAGTGGATTTATTACATAGCCATCTCTGTTTTAAAATGACACTGAACTTTGGCGGTAATCTTTGGCCTGAACAACTCAAGGCGTTTCTGTTGCACTGTGTTGCTGTATGCTTGAACAATTCAACAAGATGTTCAGAGAAAGAAACTTCTCTGGTATGGTTGTCGTCGTCGTAGTCGTCGTTGTCGTCTTTGGAAAGCAAATTAAAAACTTTTCCATAATTTTAAATGTCATCACAGATGACGCTGGTCGTCTTCACACCACCAGTAGTACTCTCTCTACCAGCAGCAGCCACATCCTCTATCATCCGCAGGAGTGTCCTTTTATTTACTTCAAACTTGGCAAAGAAGAATACACTTGGTTGGGATTGCACTTAGGAGTGCTGGCTGCATCTACCTACCGGAAAAGTTCTGTCAACGCCAGCTACCGGATGCGTTCGTAAACTGCAATCAAGTTGCGCGTAACCGAAAATCACATTCAAGCGTTAAATTAGTAAGCTAACCGACTGAAAGGATTCGGGATGTAGAACTCTCGGTTTTGGGTGGTGGAGATGGTGCCCATTAGGTGGATTAAAAGTACTGAGTCGGCTAAGTAAATTATCGTGTTCCTTCGTCCTTTTGTGTCACCATCGTGGCTGTTGTTGGGTCCTAATGCCGTATGCTGTTGAATCAATTCTTAATCAGATTGAGAATTGGATGGACCGAAAAAAAGGGTCCGATTCCATTGGGTATCAAAGGATGTCCTTTTTTTTTGTTGCTTCTCCTGTCTCTACTCCTCATCGGAGGGGTGCTTATGTAATTATGGAGTGAAGGGTAAATGGAATGACGTGTAGTCAACCATAAAGTTGAACCTAATACGATAATTGATTTTGAAGTTAAAGCTTTGGTTTGGAATGATGGCTCCCATCCATCGAGGTATGGCAGTGGATTGGATTTATTTGGCGAATGTTGTCGTTGCTATCTGGCTTGTGAAAAGGGTCGGATTCCTACTTAATTTTTTGCCTGTAAGACTGTGGACAGATGTGCTGAATGATGTCCTGATGGGTAAAGGTTAAAGGCGCTTTTTTGGGGAAAAAATCTCTGGAATTTTAGTCTAGACGTCAGAATATATTGCATTCCAGTTGACTCCACATTCGCTTTTGGCATCTTTCGCTGGTTTTCACAACCGAAAGGTCAATTTTTCCGGTAAATTTCTTTTTTACTCATGGGGTCAACTGCAGTTCATATCAGGAACCATGGAGGTAATCTATTGGAAAAGGGGAATCCTTAGAGAAAGTATTCAATTATTCTGAATACAATCAAAGTGATCGTGGGCTCTCTCTATGGTAGACAACAGGGCCCTAATTTCAAGACACACAAATGACTTGGAAATGGAATGAACGAACAAGATCACTCGTTCACTTGGATTGACCACAACTTTAAGCTTAAAGTGTATCACTCTCAAAGAAAGATCAACAGGCCACATGATCTTCCAAATATTCAATCACAGTTCCTAGTGAAATGGGATCAATATATGATCTTCATTTCTTGTTAACGTTATGGACGTGAGGACAAAAATGATTGGTGGTTTAAAGATCATCACTGCACGATCAGTTGATCGTCAGATTTAACTTTGAATCTGACTGTTTGCTCCCCTGTTAGTGATATGATCACTTGACTTCTAAGCATACAAACTGACGACAAACCGATCGCTTCTAATAGCTAGAAGCTTGACTCGTTGATCACTAGAGTTTTCTTTAAACGTTAATGATGGCAATATGATCACTATCTTTCCCTAAAGCCGGGGCCTGATACCACTATCGATGACTGCTACAAACAGTGAATGAAGAAGCGATTTAATTTTCTTTACAAATAAGAGAGAAATATTCTCACTTGCTAGGCTAACCAAGTAGCTGGAAAGGTTGTGTACTAGATCGAAAATTGGACTGAAAAGACAATATACTTGTCCGTACAAGAAGGACTTTTAGCTTTTAACTCATCCTGGAGAATTTTGGGTAGAAAATGGGCTCCAAAACCAGGCACCATCCACTTGATACATAATTCCATCACTAGACCCATCCTCACCTACAATCAACGAAGCCCAAACACACCTACAAATCTCACAAGGCGTGATACTTGGGCTATATACTCGACTCTAAGCTGAACTCAAAAAACACGCTGGAAAGAATCAGCTACAGGATCACAACCATCGTCAGGAACTATCAGAATGACGCCGAGACTGCAGCCTTTAAAACCATACTGACACTGATCCCATCAGACTTGCACCTAAAGGAAACAGCTGCAAAGAGTCCCCTACGTTTAAGACAATTCAACCTTTGGAAAAGAGTGACACGGACCACGGCACTGTAGAGAAATTGGCACGTTGAAACAATCTTCCCGTCCACAGAGGAGTGCATAAACGGCAGGGATGCGAGGAGTATCACGATGTTCAAGGAAGAGTCAAAAACTGACCAAGAAGTGAGCAGAAGCCGAGCAATCTCAGAAGTGGCACTAAAACTATCCATGAAACTGCTCTCAAGAACGACATATCTATTGACAATCAAGCCGCTGGGAAGGCCATCTCGTACATGGTGCTTGTGAAACGATGCCATAAAGAACTCACAGTATTTACATCAAACCACAACTTTCCAATTCTTTGGATTCCAGAACACTGTAGCAAAACAAATGGGTGCATGATTTAGCAGGAAAGGGCTTCAGACAGGACCTGTGAATGGTCATTACCTCTGTTCTACCGACCCTAGCTCTTGTGAAATCTTAGACAGAAAGATGAAACATCACGTTGTCGTGTCTTCAGAAAACTCTGGCAATCCTAACCCCAATCCAATACCTACCGTAGGACTAGAGACTGTCCTCAATCTGCTACCGCAAGACATTTTCGTTCACACCTCGGCAGCAATGATTGCCCTAAGAATAAGTCAGTCAGATAGTTGGAGACACAATCTAAGAGGTCATTCTCCATGGTCCTTGAGAAAGGAAAGGTTCATACCACGGACTACCTCACTCCGTACCTAAATTTCAATAGACCATTTACACGCTCGTTCCCAAGCAGGGAAGAATTGAAGGATGATCAGCATGCCAACACCCGTGCCATCTCTATCTTCACAAATGGATCTAAGCAGAATGTAGTCGTAGGGTCTGACTGTAGTCAGTCCGCCTCCCGAACCATAGCAGTGTTTTCCAAGCGGAGGTCCTAGCAGTGACAATAGCTGTCCGTGAGACTGCGATGAAGGCAATACCACCGGAAGGTACCACCTTTTTCATCGACAGCCAGGCGGCAATAAAAGCGATTACTGCTACTGAAATAAAATCCTAGCTTGTGAAGTGATGTCGCAAGAACTCAAGGTTCTTGGAACACACCACAAGGTTGCCCTCTACAGGGTCCCTGGACGCGAAGATATACCAGGAAATGAGAAGGCAGACGAACTGGCAAGAAGGGGGCTCTGAATCTACATCACAACAGGTAAACACCTCGGTGTTCCCCGCCTTGCGCACTGAAGTAAAAGGCATGGATTAAAGCCAGCATAGAGGCCAATAGTAGAGCCTACGGCCTTGCTTTGACAAGAATAGGACCAACCGAATTTTGAAAAAGGACAGGTAATCCCTTTCACAGGAATCAAATTAAGACTATGGGCAACGGACTTTTGCCCTATAGGTATGTGGCGATGTGGAATTTTTCTAGTCGCCTACCCACGTACCTAACCTAACCTAACCCCAAGCAAATTTTAGTGTTTAACAGACCCAACCTAGCGATTTTTATGAGGATTAAAACCGCCCAAGTAAGAAGGAAGAAGAATGCGACTAGACATTGATGAACTCTGCCGAGACTCTGGCGACACGGATGCAGATCCGTCCTACGAATCCTGTGCTGAACTAGGAAAGCTGCCCTAAGCGAATACCACTTCGAAACCCCAGGAATGCCACCATTAACCACCCTGACATTCATAACAATATCGGCGTCGTACAGGGAGGATATTCCAAAGCTTCAACCTAATTTGTGTCTTCGTGTTTAGGTTACCCCCGACAGGGTTTGACAATGGATTCATTGTCGATCCAAGCAATGAGACTGAGAAGAAAAAAAAACCGCCTGGAACTTCTATCTTAATGCAAACCCAATCACACCAATCTGGCAGTTGGCAGAACCCAATTTGGACTTAATTATTAGAGAAGCAAATAAAACCGATGAGATCCCTTTCAAAATTTTGCCATAAATTTTTTTCGAGATTCACAGATATGTGTTCTAAGAAGCAGATCCATTCGACAAGATACCACTTTATATGTCTTCCTTGGTCAGATATCGAGGACCCCCTAACAACCCGACATAGTAAATCCTTTTCCCATTCTTCGACATCTCATAGTTGCTTCTCATAAAATGGGATTTTAATCAACTGACATCCATCCCTCGCCCTGCCTAGGGGATAAACTTAATTATCTACCAATTTTACGACATATTTCCAACACTACTATCTCGTACAATCTTAATGCTAAAACTTTTCCCACTAACATTCGAACCCCTTACTTATAGAGACTATACTATACGCAGAGACAAAGTGAAATTCCCAAGAACTTTGTATTTGTTGAAAGTGAATCCTTTCCTGATAAAAGCAGGGTGGACTACTTGCCGCAACCCCAACGCCGCCGCCGCCGCCATAGTCGTTTCTGAAATGTTCTTAGGAATTAAATAGATCTATAAACTTCTTATCATATCCTTGGAAAATCACTCAATGAATGTATAATAGAAAATCCATCCTCATTATGGCAGCATAGCAGCACAGCAGCACATAAAGCATACAAACGGAGACAAAGGATATTATTTTAAGAGCCAAAGGATATAGACGTTCATTATACGAATTATATGTACTATACTGCGTCTTGTTACATGAAGATTAGAAAGCGTATGCCATCGGTACAGCTCATAAAAAAAAAAAAACATGAAATCCTTTTTTTGATAACAGTACCTGTACAAAAGTTACAATAGCAATTTTTTCCAACCGAAGGAACGTTTACTACAAACGGGGGAGAAAAAAATTTCCCTATCATTATACCCACACACATATGTACGAATACAAGCAGAAGTAGATGATTACATGCGTTATCCTGCTGCCACAAAACTTCTCGCAAGGACTTATAACAATCTTCATGTTGTTTGTCTTGTGTCTTGAAGTTTTCTAGTTTTTCTTTTTCTCTCGAATCTCTCCTATCTGGCTGTGTGAGTACACCACCGAAATGAGTGTAATCCTTAAGAAGCTGTAAAGGAAAAACCCTGGGCGGGATGAAATATATAGTAACACACAGGCTGGGAAGAGTTTTTCTTTTGTTTGAAGGATGTTCTCCATATAACAACAATACTCTCATACACTCTTCATGTTCCTGACGATGATGACGATGGTGGTGGTTGGTGTATGTATTGTCCTCTCTTTTTTTGTGGGTTTTTGCAAATATGGCAAGTTTCGTCCTTATTTTTGCCTGAAGTTGTACCATTTCCGTTTGCCCTTGTGTCCTCTCGTTTGCATGCGAGGAACTGTGTGTAATAAAATTAGTTTCGATTGGCATTTGCCTCCATTCCATTGGAAAGGAAGAAAAACAAAATGACAAACGTTAGTCCTTGCTACGATTTTGTTTTCCTTTCTAGATTCTATGGCTCATGGGCTTCTTTTTGCTTCTCCTGGACAATGAGAGGATAACACAATCGAAGTTGTTTCTTAATTACGAGGAAATTGCTTATCGAATGGGGAAAGTTTTATGGACAAGGACCTTGGCGTCTTCCTGTCGTGGATTTGCTATCTAAACTACTCGTCCTAATGTGTTATTAAAAATCCTCTAAATGAGTATTCTGATCATATACTTTGGTATTTTATGGCCGATTGCCATCATCATCAAAAGTGGGAGAGACAGAAGTTTTCTCAGGACATTGGTGCTCCTCTCAGAATCATGTCATAGCAATTTTTTTTTTATTTTTAGAAGAAAAAACGAAACTTTCAACACACCACACGGGGTAAATTGATATTGGCCAAATGTGACATGGATGGGAGGGAAAGGACATTGCTTTGAGTTGAAAGTTGAAAGTTTTTTTTTTTTTTCGTGCTCATCCTGCTGACGGTTATCGCTGGAGATGGACTTTTATCCTTCGCTACTTACTTGCTAGAAATTGTTTTTTTTTTTTTTTTGTTTGATCCTTAGTAGGTGAGTTTGGTTATATCCTTCTTTTTCGCGCGAAAATGATAATGAGTTTGAAAAAGTGATTGAAAGTTTTTTTCTCCTTTTTTTTTGTGTCTTTCGAGGAATTTTTCAAGGCGTGTAAAAAATTTGAAGGATAATGTTAAGTGCCGCATGAGGAGGAAAAAGTTTCTGTTTTCTAAAAGTTTGCAATGGAAACTAGTACAACCTATTGCCAGGACTACCGACACGTTCCTTTCGACGGGGTGAATTACAGGGGCTTTACGATCTTTGAATTGGCTCATGCCATAGTGATTCTTGGACCTTTTTACAATTACACCCACTTGATATACAATTTGGTCATACGTCCATTAGCTGGACATACGTCCATAAGCTATGGAATGCTGTACCCCTCAAGATCGTGGCATACTCGTGACTTAGATGACTCTGCCGGAACATGAATTTCAGTACAAATTTCCCGACCGTCCTATGCCAAATGGTCAAACAATAAGCCAAGTAGCAGCTCGTTTCGAAGAGACTGCGTCAACTCTAGACAGAAGAAGCATCGGAAGGCCTTGTAGTGCTCATTCCGACCAGAATATTGCCCATATAGCTGAAGATCTCACGTATGAGCCGTCAACGTAAACCAGATGACATGCCACTCTATTAGCCATTCACGTTCGACTCTGGAGCGCTTTTTAGTGAAAGAGTCGAAGATGTTGCTAGCAGTCAATCAGCTACTACCTGAAAACGGTCAATTGTCTCTAGACTAGGTTCACACTCACCCCCAAGGGATACAAATGAAATTTGCGCTTCTGAGGCACTGACTCTCCTTCATTCATGAAGAGCCATCCACTTAAGGTCACTGCGGTGTTATCGGGCCTCTTTTTTGAGGACACTGCGCTGTGTAAACTATGCCCGCTGAGTGATACAGAACCATGACCAATGAGTTTTTATTGCCATACATTGATAAATTGGGACTTGTCCTCCAGTCCTGTGGTTCCAACACAGATCGCACGGCAATGGATCTTTCGAAGAATACGTTACCGGGTCGCATAATGTCTCATTTCTGGTAATATGCATTGGTCGACAGGATCTGCTGGTTTGACATATCCAAACTTTTTTTTTCTTTAAGGTTTTCCGAAGTCATGGGTCCATAAGGACAAGCTACAGACTCTGAAAGCTCTCAAAGAGAATATCTATCTGAATCCTGATTAGGGTTTGATAACCCTTTTCAATTTTTTCAAGGTTCAAGTTGTAGTTTGGCTGTTCAACACAATCTTCTGAGATCCACAACCTTCCTTGACGACCTAAGTCTGCCACCAAAATTTGGGAGGCTTCGAGATGTACAGATTAAAGGCATTAGAGGCCTATGCAAAGCTCAACATGCATATCTTGAGGGTAAGTCAGTGGAAACAGCATTACACGAGGTGGTAGTGAGATTGGAAACGAGTCTTCACCACAAGGAATCGCCCATAAGCCATAGAAGACATTTTCAACATAAAGGGGGATTCCATCAAAAGTTCCCTGGAAAGTAAGCCTTATACCAACCTTTCGGAATACACAAAATATAATGGATTTGTCCTGGAGAAGATGCTAGATCGGAAGTTTAAGGCTTATAACGCTAAGTGGGGCCTGAAACCAGCAATGATCCTCTGGCCATATATAATGACAAACAGACCCCCCCTGACATATGGGGCTATATACACGCGATAGTTTGACCAAGGTACAAATAACAGCCTGCAGTGCCATTACCGGTCCTTTTCTCACTATGACCTCCATTCCAAATAAAACTACAGGCGAGTAATAGTCCCCTTCAACTCACTATTGTAGGCCACATCACATGCAGACTTGGTTCCTTCTAAGGGAATCACTTCGCAACATTACTGATAAACATTCTCGGTACCCTGGACTTCGATACACCATTGGATGTAATATACCTACTCGGGAAGGAGAATTACCAGAGAAAAGCACGGGAATTTCTAAAGGTGGAATCAATATCTGTCAGGAATATCGGTATCTAGTTTATAGTCAGGCTATGCTTAAGGAGTTGGAATCCAACATCATAAGATCTGAATTAGTCAGGAATTGCCGCACATGGCTAACGACGTTATATAGTATACAGTACCGCAGAACCGTGTCAGATTATGCTGGATACCAGTACACTGCTAACGACAAACTGGTCAAACGGGGATCACAAGTTTCACAGAGCAACACAGTCTCTATGTAAGAGGATTATTCTGGAGAGGTTTTTCAATATAGCTGACTTAAAATTCTTCAAATTAGGACGGCGTCGTACTGTGAAGGCCAGGGCATAGATCGAAGTAGACTTAAACTTTAGAGGAGGTTAGCTCTGCGAACCAAATCGATGAAATGGTAAATGTTTTGCAAGGATATTAGATGAGTGAAAGATATGGTTAAGATGTCAGTACCTACCTCCCTAGAGCTTGGAAAAGTATGAAAGTTCAATCGGATAAGTACACGCAAATCGTAGGCCTAACAGGTTCCATTAGTGCGTTTTCATTTAAAAAAAAAACCAGTGTTTCTGACATTTTGCGAGTAACATACTTCGGTGTTTTCATTGTACCTCAAAAGAGGAAGCAAAGTCCTTAAAAATATCAGCCCCTCAACATATCAAAAAAAAGAATTGTAGATCAGAGAACCTGTGATGCCATACATTTTATGGAACACAACGTCATGGTGCTACCCTACATGGAAACGCCTGCAGGACTATATATGACGAACCAAATTTCGAAGACACTAAGTCGGGTGATTTTCAAATGTCGATCATTTAGTGGTCAATGTTGGTCTTGAGATCCTTTATAGGTCTCAGATTGTGACTCAAAAACTATAGGCAGTCATAAACT
This sequence comes from Xylota segnis, assembly GCA_963583995.1. Classification (NCBI taxonomy): domain Eukaryota; kingdom Metazoa; phylum Arthropoda; class Insecta; order Diptera; family Syrphidae; genus Xylota; species Xylota segnis. The sequence goes on along the minus strand of OY757239.1, from coordinate 6,390,599 downwards.
CAAGCAAAGGACTCTTGTTCACCACTGCTATTGATGGTAAATAAAAAGAAAGGCTCCCTTCGTCTCGTGAACAACAGATTGAGTGCTCCACAAGATCCTGATGATTACAGGGCTGTTCTGTAGACCAGTGTTTTGAACCTGGTAGTCACCATGCATGGATGAGTAAATACAATGACGAACTGTACAGTGACTTTTATAGGATCAAGCAATGACTCAGATGGGATTGCAGTGGTCATCGACACCTTTAAAGAGCTTAAGTGGCGCCCTCATCGAAACCCACTACTTTAAGGCAACGCATTCGTAAACCCTTTTTAAATAATTAAATTAAAAAAAAAAAGAAGAAAAAAAACCATACCAACCTAACGAACTGCAACAATGGTATGCCATAGCGATTGTTCATTTAATTCCAATTATCTCCAATTCGAGATACGTACCTCTCAAGTGCAATTCGAATGCTCACCGACAACATACGTGCTTCTATTAATTGGTTCAACTTAAAGCACCAATGAACCCGTCATATGGCGCCCTCGCAAAAAAAGGTTCATAAAATGGAATTCCGCACGTACTGTGGGTCAAAGTGCGTCATGAATAATTTTTATCCCATTTGCTGTGCGGAATTCCTGTAGCCCAAAACCTCCTGCTGCGCACACCATCATTTCATTAGCACTCGGAGTTTAATTCCAATTGCGAAATAATTAAAATTGTTTTCCATACAACACATACCTACATGTATGTACATTTCGATGGTCACTTGAAGTTCATGGCGAGGGAAAGAGGTCCGCGCGTTGGGCGCCAGTTACCCACCGACTACCATTAACCAACCAGTTAACCCGCTTGCTCACAACAAACAATTCAATCAGGTGCCACGATGCAAACTATGGAACGTGATCATTATTTCTGAATGTGTCATCGGACTGGATGTCGTCATCCGGACTTCTCTTGCTCTTGCTTCTAGAGAATAAAACAAAAAAAACCGGGGAAAAAAAAACAAAATGGACACGACAAGGGAATTAAATAAAAATTCCTTTCACGAAAATTCCATTTTCAGCACATTAACGATGTGCAGCGTTAAAATCGCCGCGCAATACCGGATTGCCAGAAAGGCTTTTAAGGGCTTTGGTTGGTCGGTTGTTGGGTCGGTCTTTCGGTTCCACTCGGCCCTCGGTACTCGGATGACATGTACGAGTACTCGTATGTTGTACTCCTAGGTACCCAGCTGCAAGCATAGTGACAACATTAAAATTGCATTTTTCGCTTAAAATTCTTGCAGTGCGTTCAATTGCGAAAATGCGAAAAGCGTTGCCGGATAATTCGCTGCAAATTGCCGAATGGAAATTTCGAAATTCCAAAGTTTTCAGTTGTAATGAGGACTGCTGTCGCCACTGCATAATGAAAGGATATGCCTCCACGCATAGTGGACACAGTTTAAAATATTTTAAAATACTCATTCCCTAGGTACACACTATGCAAATGTACTCAGCGAGCTGAACTCATTGCTGAACAATTTATCGTAAATCGTTCGTTTTTCAAGTGAATGGCGTCTTGGAATATTGTACAAACAATAAACTTCTTGGAAAATCACTTTTAGAGTAAAACGTAATTTTAAACTTTCTTGCATTCGATTGCTTTTTTGATTTGATTTGGGGAAAATGTTTTGCTTCGGCAAAAGTTTTCCTTTTGCTTGAGAAAGTGTGTTCAAAATTCAGAACGGGGGTTTTTGTGTATTCAAAAATTGAATAAAATATAAGATTTAGAATTCTAAAAACAACTGTGGAAGTTTCTTAAAAAACAGTAGGTATGTCGAAAACGGTCATCTTAAGCACAAGTATATTCATTTTATTCACTGAGGAGAGTTTTCGAAAACAAATAAATAGTACCTCCTCAGTTTGACTTTCATCAGAAAAGTTCATCCAAAGTCCCTGCAGAGTACGGAAACAGATTTCAAATGAGATCCCACAAGGTTCGGTTTTAGGGTATCTAATGTTTACTTTAGGTCTTCATGATACGTTAAGACTTTCTCAAAAAGATGGATCTTTTTGCCGAAGATGTCAAAAGAAGGGTGCAATGGATGTTAGTTCCAAGACCACATCGAGCAACAGTGAGAGACATTTTTAGGCCATACTCTAGTAGAGAAGAGGGCCAAGACGGTGTAGTATGTATTCGTATATCGATAACAATAGATACAGAGGTAACGCTGGAGCAGGATCTGGACAACAATTTTAGCCCAAAACTGTGAATGCGATGAAAGACAGTAGGGATTCCCACAGTTGTGCAAAACAATGGGACCCAGGGAAGCTGTTGCAGTAGAGAGACGAACAGATATTAAAACTTCCCAATGCTGAGGTAGGTAGGTGTTTAAACGCGCGTAGCACTTATGCGAATATTCAAGTTATGGACTTTTGTAGAGGGGTTTTGTCTCAGAGGTTCCTTGAGGCTTTTGTTATTTTTAAAAGTTATAAGCATACAAAAGGGCAAAAGGGTCTTAAAACTAAAATTTATATATTTTCAAAAACTTAGAAACTAGTAAATAACATTTTTCAAAAACTTACAAACCGAATGAGAAAATAAACACTCGTACCTGAAACGAAAAGAGAAAGAAAATTGTAAATATTGATGTTGCAAAGAAACAGGCTTAGTGCCAGGCTTTGGGGTAAAAAAAGCAGGAAAAGGAGCAACATTTTTGACTTGTACTGAAAATAAGAAATTACATTTCGGAGACAGAGATACGTTCAAAAGTCCAGAACGTTGGGAAGATGACGAAATGAATCCCACACTTTGGACAGGTGACAAAAAGTTGCATAAAGCCGTGATCAGGATAGAGACTCCATTAGAGATCACATAAAGACCAAGAAACCAGTTCATCTAGTAATAACAATGGTAGCAACGTTACCCAATAAGGCCCTGTCGATTACTAAACTTCGTAATGGATGAGTCAAAAGGTTATCATTATACCGCAAAGTGCTACAAGTAGAGCCACATTCAATTGAGTCTCAGCCAATTGAATCCTGAATCTGTATCCTTACCAATGCGAGGTGTCCGAGAGGACGATCCGACGAATACATATGTATGAATGGTGTGGAGGACAACCAAAATCGAGTCAAAATAAATGTTGTCTGCAGCTGCCACCAAGCTATTAGAGCTCGAAAGACCTGTTGTCAGCCATATGTGAACTCTACAGTGAGGATAGGCTTAATCTGCTCTAATGAAACAGAAGCATAAGAAGGAGAAAATCCTGGACAGCGATCACTAGATGAGCAAGTAACGATCTCTGTAGCTGTGTCGTAAATGTAGGTACACAGGGAAATGAATGACCATCAAGAGAGAAAGCCGTTCCAAGGAAGCTCACCAACTCTCAATTACCCTGACGAGCCAAAATGGTCAAAAACTCTGAGTAGATAACACAATGTAACAGACTTGGTTCTGACTTAATAGACCGTCATTACAGCAAAGCAGGCTTAGAGAAACTGCTGGATGGCTATGTGAGGAACCTCTTGTTGACTCTTTCATTGGCAGATCTGTAACAAGAGGTCCTCACAAGATGGAATCAGTGATGGCTTCTCATCCAGACTGTTGGACACGTGATTTAATCTACCTCGGCATATCAGGAGCTCAGATCAAAAGGGAACTTTTAAAACTGAATCAAGGATAATAACATGAATAATTATCAGATTTTTATCAGAGACTTTTAACTGCTATAATGGAGATGTGGATATGTATTATGACAGTCCTGTTCAAGGCTGTCAAACCCTATTAAGAACTAAAACAGTGTTAACTTCTAAGGCATTACAATTGCTCTGATTCAGGTCGATCAATATAGAACAGGAAGAAAACTTTGGTAGAAGGATTGGTAACCAAGGCCAAGGTTAACGATACCACGTCCAGCAGCGGGCTTAGGCCTATGAAACATCCCGGTCTCCTGATCATAAACGAATCGACGAAACGTACGCCTCCATGAGAAAAGATATAACTTAGCAAGAGACCGTCAGAATCTTCGACTTCTGTGTTGTCAGCATCAAGTACAGGAGGCCAGTTGCAACGCTGCAAAAGAACCATGGGGAATGTCACAACTGATTAACTGGAACCACCACCAAGGAATACCTGATTTGAAGAAGAATCCCGGCAAGCACAGGCAGCTCAACAAGAGGCCTACAAGGCGGTGTAAAGAAGGACAGTACTACTCGCAAAAGAAACGAAACAGGAGGAGACGAAATCAATGGTTAACTGAGAGCTTCTATATAAGACCTTGATCATGGCAGTCCCACTTTTTGGTACAAAAGCATGGAATCTATCGAAAAAACGAAGGTATTCCCAGTCGTTTCGAGAGAAAAATCCTTCGTTTTCGTTCGATGCCGTTGCCTTTGACTAGCTTTAGAGAAAACCATTCCACCTAATGGTATTCCTAGCAAATTCTTTTAATAAATTCCAATTAATTAAGTTAAATGTTTTCGTTTTAAATTCAACTCTCCCTTGAGTGAGTCCTTTAAACTAAAAGCAAACACTCCCCCAAGTCAAAGGAAATACTTTTCAATCAACAAACATTCAACATTCACCAATGAAATAATAATCATTAACATCTTCCACTTGAGATGATCGCCTCGAAAGGACAACAATAGGAAAAAGGATGAGAACACAGAAAAATAAACACTTTCATCTGCTCATACTCCATTATTAGTGCACCACCACCATCACCATCATCATCATCTACTCATTATATCCTTTGGAGCGTCATCATCATCATCATCATCAGCATCGCCACCACCAGGAGCAGTGCTATCAATGTTTGCTTGCACAAGAAACACAGTAAATCATAAATAAATATTTGCTCTCGTCCTTTTTACAGAGTCAGAGAGTATACAATCCACCCAACGCCGCCGCCCCCTATACGCCGGCCACCCCGTGTGAAAAGGATGAGTATTGGCAAAGCGAATAAATGAAATTATCCTTCTGACATAATACGCACAAGCAGTTTTAATTATTTCGAAATTATACCACCACGTTGCGAGAGACACCGAATGGGAGTGGATGCGTTCCGTACCCATTTACACATGCATCCGTACATACACGTATGTGTTTTGATCCTGTTTACAATCCCAGTACACCCTGGCTTGTGGATTTGCAAAAATAACCTGCAAATGAGATTGCTGCTGGCTAGAGATGCAACATTAATAGTAACTATGGGATAAGTACACACCATGCGGGGGTTACGTATAGCTTTAGGGATATTCATACGCAATGCATATTTGCGTAATGGATGCGTTCACGTGTGTGGTGATGGTGAGTGAAAGAATGTGCATGTAGAATCGGAATACGCAATTAAAGGCGTAATGCTGAGGAGATTTCATATCAATTTGTATGGTGTTTGAATTGAACTCATAATTATGGGGGAATGACTCTTGAAGTTAAGCTTAATCCTTGGACAGAGTGAGGATAATAGCTGAAGAGTATCTAAAACTAAAGACTTGACTTCCAGCAACTGATTGTAGAACTTCTCCAAATATGACAATTCTCGTCCAATATGGTGCGAAGGGAGCTATAAAATCTGTCGAAAACTGATTACAAATCTTGGATCATCAGCAAGGCTGTGATCTAGGTCCTCAACTGTACTACCTAAAGTACAATGATGATCTTAGAATTTTGAGCGAATGAAATGTAATGGATTTGGGTAATCTCCCAGAGAAGTAACAATACAAATGCAACAAAATGGTCGAAGTTGAAGGCAGTAATCCTTGCATTGAGGAACCTCAATGAGTAGATGGCAATCAATGTGCCAGAAATAAGAACTGATCATTCAAGGATGATGTTGAACATTGACTAAATCGAAAATCGTGTATCAGACCTTTCCTAAGCAGCTTCGTTAGTAAAACAACTTCTTCACACATCGATAGCAGACTAAAGGAAACAGGACATACGTAGCTGCACTCAGCCTTTGAATTCATTGTTTCTGAACTGGCTGTTGGATTTGGTAGAGAAATAATAAGGATTGGTCGAGAAATGCATGCAAATTGATATCTGCTCTTCGATGAGAATCAACAAGGAGGAATCATTTGCTCTTGAACTACGCATGGCGTGAATTTATTTCTTTAAAGATCTCAATGTAATCTAAGGATGAACCTGGTTTAAAGTATGAAAAAAAAAACCTTCGAGTAGATAGATTTCATCACCCTCAGCTATGTGCATACCTAGATATCCGAATTCCTCTACAAATGTCAATTATTTGAAGGGAAATGTGAGCTTGAAAAGCCCTGGAACTTTAGACCTAACTTTAAAACTAACCATCTAGACCTTACAAGACCATTTGATACTTATGTTCCCAGTAGACAAGTAGCGTTTTCCAAGCTAAGGTCCTGGGAGTAAGAATAGCTTAAACAGACTCAGTAGAGCACCTCTTTCATTGACAGCCCATGCAACAAAATCGATGCCTTTAAGTCGCTGATGCGAAGAGATACGAGATCTTGGCGCTCACCAGAATGCAAGGCCCAAAGGTGTACCGGGAAATGGGAAAATCTGAAATTTATGGTTCAAACTACAAACTGTTAGTCTTTTATGAAAGATCAGCAGATCACATAGCATTTGCGGAGCGATTATGTTCTTAAACAGTCGACTGACTCTAAAGACACAACTCACACGGAAAATGCCTCCAATGCTTTCTTTCGCAACAGGATTGTAGGTCAACTTGTGTTTTTATGGTTCAAACATCAAACTACCAACTAAGATCTGTTCTAAAGAACTACAAAACCCTGTGAACCTTACTTTTCCCCATCACCCTTGCGTAAGCCTGATTCATGGCTTCAAATAAATTTTTGATCCTCGAGTCCAGACACTGCTTTTCAATGCCTTTATCAAGTCGAAGAAAGAAAGAACTGCAAAGCCCTGAGAACCTTACTTTTCCCCATCACCCTTGCGTAAGCCTAACTCATGGCTTCAAATGCATTTTTGATCCTCGAGTCCAGACACTGCTTTTCATAGCCTTTCTCATGTCAAAAAAAGGATTCAAAGGATACAACTTCCCGACTCAAGTAAAAGCTAAGAGCTGCTCTCATTGAGGCGAAACAACTTAAGGCCTAACGTCTCAAAATATAGATTATACCTCCTTGGATACACAACAACTTTACCAAGCCGCAACGATCAAATCAACGATCAAAAAGATCCTGAGCAGGATTTGAGCACCAATAGATCGAAATACATTTCTAGGATCATATTCCCAATCGATGTGATCAAAAATTCAGTATGATCAGGGTTCTACCAAGCCTTTAGGGATTCTAAGTAAGAATAGATGACAATCCTTATTATCCCAGTCGTGTGTGTCCCATTTGTCGGTTAAAAAAGGATATCAATCCCTATTCGTGATTGAGATACGAACTCATTATGATATCCCGCGCACAGCAAGCCAACAAAAGGTCCCCACATCCTACATCCTTAATAATGCACTACATCCGATGGGAACAGCATTTTCAAGCGATTCTTTTGGCTATTTCCAGGTAGCATTCAAATCGTTTGAACACAGACCGCTTCAGAGGAACCAGAGCCCACGCCGAATAGGGCATTACCATGAAAACAATTCTCCCTACTAATCCCCAGCATTATCCTTACCAAAAGAACCACGTATTTCTAAAGCTCCTTCAGCGTTCTTAATTCACTTGTTTCCTCTTAGAGAATCCGCACAAAACACACGCCGTCCTTGTGTTGCACAAACGAAGCAAGTCCGCAACAAAACAGAAAAAAAAACCAACCAACCACCGAAGGATAATCCATTGACCATTGACGAAACATGCTGGAATTAACTATAAGCAAAATTTATTCACACAAACAAAAAAAAGAAGGAGGAAACTCCCTGCCCTTCCCTTGTGGGATTACACAGCGAGGCTGGTTTCCTAGATGCTAATTAAAATACTGAAAATTAATTGGATCCCGGATGCTGCTCAACAAGGACACACGCCCAGCACAAAACTATTTTCAAAGAATCTGTGTGGATTCTACTTTTGGTTTCGTTTTTATGCAAATCGAAGGATAACGTACAAAAAAAAAAAAAAACCCGAAAAATCCTTTTTCTACTCCTCGTTTCTCTTCGGACTTTGAATGCACGTTTTATTTTTTTTTTCGTTTTATTGGTGGAAGAATAAAATAAATGAGTTATCCTTGCCACATGGATAATCCTTGCGTCCTTTGTAATTTCCCTTTTTTCTTTGTTTTATCCTACATCCTTGCTTTGTATTCATTGAGAGACGAAGAAGAAGAAGAAGAAGAAGGAAAAAAAACACTCTTTATGCTTTTGGATGCTTGTGAAAGTGGTGGTCCTCTTAGTTAAGGATGTGGCCGAGGTAATGTGTCCTTCCCATGTAATTGTAATTCTCAACACCCGTTTCTAATTAAAAAATTTTCTCTCCGTTTCCCATGCCCCATTGCCATTGGGGTAATGGCATCCACTTGATGCTTCACATCCTTGTTGGGCGGTTTTTTTTTTTTCTTTGGAACAAACCGCAAAGTGTCCAAAGCAAAGGAAACTTCCTTGGCGAACAGGGTGTGAGAGAGCGAGAGATTTATGGACAGAGAAGGGTGTTGCGCGTTGGAACAACAATTATAACGTGCGATTTTGAAATTTATTTTTCCGAAAAAGGATCTCTACTCGTCCATGTTGGAATTTTCATTTTCATTTTCAGTTGTTGTTCCGGCTGGTGGGAGGAGAGTGCCGAAGCGTAATCGGAATTTAATGCTCCAAAAGAATGCAGAGAATCTGCGTTTTTCTTTTGTTTTATTTTTTATTTTTTTTTGTTTTGTGTTTGCTCCTGTTGGCTCTCGTTTATATCGTTTGGGTTTTTGGGTTGTTTTCTTTTCTTGGTTACGGTGGAAGAAGATTTTCTACGGTTCCTGGGAAGAAGTAGTTAGAAGTTGTGATTGGAGGGACCACTTGGCGGCGCTGATTGCGGTGGGAAGATTCAGATTTATGGGAGACTAAATGTGAAATGGTAATTTGGACAAAAAGGGAAATTTATTGAAATAGCTATTCGGAGTGAGTAATGGATGTATGCTTCCGAATTCCTCAGGTGAGTAATGAGCTTTACGCGTGGTACGTGTTTCTAAACTACGAAGTCTGTCAAGGCAGTGGATATAGGTTGTACAGAGTTCCATTCGGGAGCCATTTTGACGTCAGAAAGGGGCCAGGAAAAATCGCTTGAAAGAAGTATGAAAATATGAGTTCAGTGGAAAACGACAAATCAATCCATGTAAACAAAAGTAGTGTAGAACTGAGCTAGGTTCCTACATTCCTGGGGTCAATTGTGCGGCAATTCATCTGTCAATTCAATAATGAAAGTGCAATCAGCTGATGATGATGGTACCTCTGTCAGAAAGTTTTGGGAATGACCACCGTGTGGCGCTTTCAGTCATCTGATTCGAGTTTCATCTTTTTTATTCGATTGATCTGTCATTCACTGACATTTGCTCCAAACAATGTGTCACAGTTTGACATTTGTAGAAGCTACGCTGTAGAAAGTTCATCTGTCTCGGTGTGTGCTCTCGATTTTTTAAAAAAATTGATCAACTTTCTGACAACTAGTTTGTGTTAAGAACGGATTCAACTGTTTAAAGGCTTTGAAAATGTTGGAAAAGTGTTTCGGCGACGATACTCTAATGAAAACAAACGTCGATGTTTGCCACACGCAGTGGAGGTAGGGCGTTGACATCGAAGACCGATGAAATCATCAATAGAATCAAAGAACTGTCCTCCAGAGAACTGGCAGAGGACTTCAGCATTGCTTGTGGATCCGTGCAAGACATTTTGGTTAGAGATTTGGGCTTCAGGCGTGTCCGCATTGGCATTTGGAAAATAAAAGCTGCTGCGTTCGATCCAACATTCATCAAACAAATAAGTACTGAAGACAATACATGGTTGCATGAGTACTGAATGTAGTTCAGGATGGCGTAAACCGAATGAGGCAAGACCGAAAGGAAATACTAGTGATTTGCCACAAGATCAGACTGGAAACTCGTGGGTCTTGCACCACAATAACGTAAGTTGTTGACCATGAACCGCACAAATACTATCAGACTGATTTGGCTCCCTTTGAATTCCTAAAACTTTCTGATCTGAATTTAGAGAAGTTGACTATCTGTCTTGTCCTTGTACCGTATACCGTGCCTTCAGGGCATCAAATGTAACAAGAGAAGGCTTACAAATGTCGAAGGGACTGTCATGAATAAAATTCTGGGCGTTGGTGCATTACAAGCATGGTTTGTTAGGAAAACTGAGAAAGGTCAAGGTTTCATAGGGCAATGTGGAGCAAATTGGCATTTTCTGTTAGTAGCTGTTAGGCAAAGACGACCCTCAGTAACCGGATGAACCTACGTTTAGCAGCTTCAATCCGGAGACAATCGATGCCATGGTAGGGAGACCGCACTTGGCTAGCATTTTTAAGAATAGGTCTAACAAAAGATATGTAAATTTACAGAAATACTTAGACCAGAATTTTGGTAATAATCTGGCCAATATGGCAGGAAAAATTGAGCTCTTTGTCACAAATGACACCCAAATCGCGTAGATGGTGCATAGAAGACGAGCTCGTCGCAGATGAAATATGGTCGAGAGAGTGGAGGAACACGTTTATGAGAATATGTGATAGGCTGGCATTTACCTCAGGACATTTTGTTGGCACCAATATTCAGATCACCTAGGAGAGAGTGAGAGTGATGCTTAGCTAAAAATTTTCATGTGATCACCATAAATAGAGACATTCGTATTTTTAATGAAAATCAGAGGACCGAAGTGGCTTCCTTGAGTTACTCCGCAGATAGTTGCTCTGGAGTCAGATACAGAGGATCTAACTAGGACCTTGGTTGTGCCTTAAGGTACGATTTAGTTCACATAATAAACCTGGATTGAAATCCAAAAGGCTAGAGCTGGAGGGGTTTGCTAAAATTGCTGTCGATTCCGTCAACTTCATTACCATCTTCCAATCCACACACAGAGTAGTCGAAACGAACTCTGGTATAACAGTCTTTCCAGAACATTGATGCAGAATCTTACAAGAGCTCCGGCTGATATAAGGGAGAAGTTTAGAAACATTTTCTTATGTACATAGAAGATGCAATTTTCCAGGTTCCAGGACTTGGTTGGTGAATGATAGACTTAAGCTATTAACAAATAGATTTGCAATAGTTTAAGGCTCACTCGACCATGAGTCAAATAGTTTCAGATTGGGTAGAAAGCCGTCGAATTTTTTAAAGGAGGCGAAACGCTGAGGCTCAGATAGTTGGTGCAGGTAGTTGGTAAAGTTGAAGTCAGTGGAAGATGTAAGACAGGTTAGTCAGAGTTTGTTTCTTCTCTTACGAAGCGAACGTAGTTCTTTAGTAAACTAGGGATGTTATATGATTTGGGAAGTAGAACTGTATACAACACATCACTTGGTTCCTTGGTTCCAAAACATTGCTAGTGGATGCAAGTTAGAAAGATTGATGTAACGAAATCGGGTGTCAGGTTGAAGGTTTCGTACAACTGGCAGTTATTGCCACTACAAGTTGAGGTGTACCTTCTACTAGCCAAATGCCACATTCTGGGCATTGGTGTATTAAACTCAAAACTACTGCTACGAAAACTATTACGAAAGAATAGTATGGACTTCAAGTTGCAGGACTTGCTACAAAAGATGACCCCATTCAAGAAGCTCAGGATAATCAGTGTGGTCCGTAATGAACTCACTCGATGGGTTTTGAGAGACCGAAGACGTATAAGTTTCAAACAATAGAGGTAAGGGACCAAGTTGGTTATGTCAATCCTGGAGAAGTTGCAAAGGATGGCTAGACGGCTTTAATACTACAAATGCTTACTAGGGAAACCAAACTTGGCTGGCATATTCAAGAATTTCTCTAACGAACAACTTTATCAGAGAACGGGCCATGAATTTAAAGGCACAAGAGTATGATGACGAAAGTGGCAGTGGATTGGATATACTCTCCAAAAGGGTGACAGGTCCATAGCTAACCACGCGATGCAATGGCACCCGCTTACTCAGGATGGCAGGATACGCGGCGGTCCTAGGAGTACATGGCGCAGAACAATTGAGAAGCACGACAACTGGGACAGAGTTGGGAAGAACTGAGGCATATTTCCAGAAATCGCACACGATGGCATGTAGGCATTGTCGAGGTTCTAGGGCTTAGGGTATCCTAAGTAAATAAGTTATATTCAAGAATGGATCAAACGAATGTGATATATAGTGATTAGGCAAAGTAAGCAATCAAGAAAAGTCAAGTTGTCGATGCTAAGCTCCCGATCGCTGGTAACACGTAAATGGCGTAAGGAGGAGACTGAAAGGACTATGTCGTCACAGAAAAAGTAGTATCTGTGGGTTTCCGGAGCGCACTTGTGGGAGTACATAGTAGTTTGACATTTGCTGACGTTTGGGAAGCAGAAGTAAGAATTTCTCCTTTATTTTTCTTCGACAAGTAGCGCAGGGATGTCAATGGAGGCTAGTGACGTTTTGGCACAATTGGCCATATAAGAGAAATAATCGTGATCGGGTTTAAGACAGAGGTCAGTGAATGACTAGACTAAAATAGTTTGTAAAGGACTGTTTATAGAGCAAAAGGTATTCGTAAGCAGGCTCTTTCCCTTTGCGAAGTCAGTTTTCCGAAAATTAGAGCTTCGGAGTGATTATTACAAATTGAGTCACCGCTAGAATAAGAAAGATTCTCCCTACATCTACCCACTCTATCGCAAGTGTCCTTAAAGTCTCTATACGGCTTGGGGAGAACCCACAAAATTAAGATGCCCAACAACACCCCACTAAATTGGATATGATGCCCGAAAAAACCGAAATCCAATTTTAATATGCTTACACTATGGATTTGCGAAAATGTCCCACTGCCGCATTTAAAGTGGCAAATAAGCGTGTGTTGGCCATAAATTCATGCAGTGTTTATCAGAACAACAATATTATTCCTCGTAATAAATTATAAAAACCTGTCACATACTCCACAGTTTAGGGATAACATACACATACACGCCTATGATTCAGAGTAGGTACTCCTCCCCCTGAAAGGATATGGCATATTCGTTTGAATGTTTTGGCGCCATATCGGATTTATAAAAATAATCCCATTCTGGTGTGGTGGATAATAATTCATCTGTGCTCCACGAAAACTGTAGCGACAAACAGACGGATAAATCTGGTTGACCCTAGAAATTTGCCAACATCCTTCCTGTGTTCTCTAGATGTTGCCTACGTTGCCGCCTCTATCTCTCTCTCTCCTAGTCTCTCACTGAAGTGAAAAAGGAATAAAGATCGGCACATATGCAGAGCTAAAATGATTATCCGGCGGACACCAACCCGTACTTATATTATTCATCGTCGTCGTCGGCATCGTTTGGGCATATCCTTGCTGCCTCTCTCTGTGTGTGTAAAGTGAAGATGAAAGTTAAGAGAAATAAATTATCCGGTTCTGCGGATGTGACCCATTTTCATATCTTTCTCATCCATGGATTGGAATATAATAATAATGATAATAATTTTCCGTCAACTTTGAAGTGTGCGTGTAGGATTCAAGCAATTTAGCTTTTCCTTTCGTCCTTCGTCATAAGGAAGTAAGACATTTGGATGTTGGGGAGCGAGTGCTGGTGTGCTGGTGGGTGGGTGCTGTACAAGAAACAAGAAACTCCCATTACTTCGATCATCTTCTGATGACGGAGTGGGGGAAGGATGAAGGCATGGGCACGCAGAACACACACCCACATACATAAAGGATATCGCCCCCCCGCACTCATCGTTCTATGCAAAGTGAAAAACTTTTTAATTTGACTACGGAAAAAGTTTTGTTACCCGTATGCGCTTATTTCCTTGCAGGCACATACAGTTTCGTCCACACTCTTGCGTGGGAGGCGTGGGGGAGCAGCTAGTCCTCCTAGACTAGGACGATTTTTTCTGTTAATTTTAGTAAGGACAACGCTTGTAGACACACACCCGAGGAATATATTTTTTTTGTTCGCTCTTCCTTGTGCTTTTATTGAAAGCAGGTGTTGCTAACGCTGAAAATTACTTTCAGGGCAGAGTTGAGGAGCAAAAAAACGAATCGCGCACACCGCATCAACTGTGGCAATGGTCCGTGTCGTTAGGAAGGCAGAAAGAAAGAAAAAAATGGAAAAAAAGGTCCTTGCCAAGGGTGGTGGTTGGTGGAAAACTTTTAGTCGACATAACCGCGAGTTATTTTCACTGAAAGTTTGTGGTCATAGCGAACACGGGAGGATCTAATTGAAATTATGATGGTGATTGTTTTTGTTGATTCTAGGAGTTGGAACGTTAATAGGGATATGCCCTGCTCCTGTGGCTGTGGTGATTATTCGAGCAGAAAAATATGAAAAGTGTTTCTGATTGCATCGTTTAAACGATCCCTGGTGGTCGTTTATGGTAATGGAATCTCAATATAGTGTGTCCTGCTGGTAACAGACCGGGAACCGTGTTTCATAAAACGACCACTTAACCGACCGTGATACCCGTGAGGTCTACAAAAGCTCAAGAGCACCCGTAGTGCCGAGCACCATAATGTTCAGGATATCTAAGAGGTCCATTAGATTGAGGTGCTCCATGAGGTCATCGAACTTCATGAGGTCCAATCTTCAGACCTACTACACCTACCTACCTTAACGGAGAGCAATAAGCACTGAATTCCGTACTTTATTGTACAAACTTTCCAATTCAGACTGACAGTCCTCCGAATGACTGAAAACCAACCAAAGGCTTCAACCGCCTAAGCAAGCCTCCTAAACGCGGTCTTGATTGGAATGGATTTTGACTATCATTTTTGCAGATGAACATCTGCGAAAGATGACTTCAGGAAATGTCTAAGCTCTATAGAGGATTATTAACAGACGAAGCAATCAAAGCGAGTATCCTGTTCCGTCACATACTTCGACATACTTTCTCAAATACTCACGCAGCTGGATGAGAAAGACTTTTGCCATCTAGGATAAACGAATACGCGTCCCAGAGGATGTTCTCAAAGCACATGCATATTTAACTCTAGACTTAGACTTGCACTCCAAAAGCGCACGTATCTGCATCAACTAGCAGTACCTATTCCAAGCTCATTACATATCATACATTTTGGCATCTGAGACTAATGGTCCTCGTACATAGTATACCAAAAATTTTGAGCCTCGTCCTAAGTTTGAGTTGCGCCCAAAGACTTCTGTCGCGGACGTATGGATGAAGAATACAAGAAATCACCATTTCACCTTCTCTTCTGAGAATATACTCCTTCGAGGAGCTTGAAGCTGTTCCCGATTAGAACATCAATAAAATTAGGAAATTTGACCATAAATGGAAGTGGTTCTAGGAGCATAGAAAGCGGCTGGAAGGAAGATCTTTTCAAAAAGCAAGTATACGACGGTATTCGGGGATTTAGAAGCAGCATTTGACAGTCATGCAATCTGCAGAACTGAATTTACGGGGCACACCGCTTGGATCCTAGAGACGGTGTGGCAATACCAAGCAAATCCCCAAAGACTTTCCAGAACCTATTGGTCGAGTATGTAGCTCCTGCGTAACCTTTGACTCTGTGAGCGGTCCTGTAAACAGCCTTTATTCATTCTGTTCACAAGTTTATCGTATTTAGTAAAGTCAGAACTAACTTTTAATTTTATTCCAAAGATTCTTTAGGATTCGTCATCTCTCGAGTGCTAGAGGTGTATAGTAAGAGGAGTTCCTATTATGGACGGCGTATTAATATCAGCGAGTTAGAAGACTAGAACTTAACACATCATATTAAAAAAAAATTGGTAGAGCCCCAATTTCAGAGTCTTCTTCGGCATTTATCCGAATAGAACAGTACGGAGTGGGCTTGATTTGAGCCACCTTTCACTAGCTAGGGTCTACCTAAGAGATGTTCGGGAAGATAATCCACAATCTTACCTAGACAGCCTACTCTACTTCCGACTACACTGTCTAAGACAGAGAATTAAACGTTGAACCCTATTCCTTCGTCACCTAGCTACCATCAAGACCTAAATAGCATAGTCACCTAGAGGAGGCAATAATTTAGCTAAACTGGACTAGAACCCTTTGCTACAACAAACGCTGGACTCATAAAAAAAGAGTAATGAAAAAGAGGAATGAAAGAGGCGACACTCTTCCCACAAAGGACTACCTGCCGTTTGCGACGTCGACAGTCGAAGATGCTGATAGACGTACCCGAACTGAACAAACTTGGCTTGAAAACCTTAGTCGATATCATTGACCGTTTTAGCTTTTCAGACGACCATCTCATGACCATTCTACTTAACCCTCCCCAGTATCTTTCACTTCGCAAATAGTACATGCAGGCCTGCTGACGGTATTTCGCTGAAAAACTCCAAATCACACGACAGTCCACCAATTTTTTTTCCGCCATTCCATCAGAGTAATCAACAAAATCCGCCGAAGAGCATCTCTCGTCCAGCAAATGACCAAAGCGTGCTTGAAAACTACTCTGCCTAGCTGACTCAACAAAAAACAGCAGGACTCGCAATGATTTCCCACAAAATACAACTACCGCTGATTTTGCGGTCCATACGCAATAAACTTCGACTCAGAAGTACGTCCATTTTACCCGGAAACCCCCATTTTGTTTTGTACTCGTACAAATACCATCGAATCGTAAACATGCTCCACTTCTTGTCAAAACTAATTTGAGCCTCCCCCTTTCGGGTACCCCTATACGTGTGCCCGTACCCGTGCCTGTGTGTTTCTTTTTTGATTGGAAGGAGTGCACGAAACTAGGATCAGGATATTTCAGTTAATTCCGCAAAAAGTTCACTACTGGACAGCACAGCACCCTGACACCGTTCACATAGTCCTCTCTACCTACTCGTGTATGAGGGTAGATTACCATTTCGGATTGAGGGTGGCTTTTTGTAACTAGTTGTGGGTTTTTTGATTTTTTTTGGTTTTTGTTTTTCGAAAGAGAGGGTTGTGTTTGTAATTGAATCACGTTTTGTATTAAATAAACTTTTCAAATTATCAAAAGTCTATTTAGGCGGCGAGCGGTGGGCGGTGGGCGTACTCGTATACCTAGTTGCAGTCACAGTAGTGGAATTTCGCGCGTGGGTTAACACAGTGGGTGGTCGGTGTAAGGATTTCGTTTGTCCAGGACTCGTTTGGCGGATATCTGTTGATGATGGTGGTACACAACAGGCAATGTGTTGCGATTTATTCAATCGGTCCACCGGTGATCGAATTTAACCAATTTCGCGCCGGCATTGGAGCAATTTCGGTCTGTTTGCCAGCGTGTTCCTGTGCACATGGCATGGATAATTGATGCAGTTTGTTGGCCATACACGGTTGTACGAATATTGCGTATCCATATGGAGGATATTAGCTGCACCATTCGCGAATTGAAGCGGAAATACTTTTGGGCGAAGTTCTTTTTTTGTTGTTGGTTGGAAATGAATCGAATAAAATCGAATGGAATACGCGCAGGCGATTGAGATCGAAATGGTAAAGTTGCGAGTAGCTTTTGTATTTTAATTGGATTCGTATCCTGCAGGTTATAATGTTTTGAAATGAGAATTTTGGTAAAAGCATGTTTGGAGTTTCAAAAGACTTACATTTCTAAGCAATTCATGGGATCGTTGTGATTCAGGAAAAAAAAATGCTGTTTTCCACGCCCACTTTTGCAGGGTGTTCCAAATGGATTGTTCCTCTTTTGTATGCCATTTGCTTAAATATTTAAACTTTTGACATTATCTCGAGACTTACATTTAAGGAACATTGGAGTAATTAAGCAACAAGTTCTCTCTTGTACGTGGGCATAGAGGAGAGCCAAGGCACTGCCGTAGCCGGCCAAAGGTTAGAATCATTCTTTTAAGTGTCGCTGGATGTATGGCCTTATCCCAATTATAGACATTTGGATAAACCGCAGACATGGCGAAGTTAACTTCTACTTAACACAACATGGCTGCTTCCGGTCATACTTGTATCACTGTGAGACCAGTGACTTAACCACTAGACCATCGGGTAGTGATATCCCCTAAGACGTGGGTCATGTCATGTAAGGGTGAAATAGAATGAAGTTCACTTAGTTAAGCTCAGAACCGTACTTTGGGTGATTCAACAATTATCCAGACTTAGCTTGAAGTTATAGTATTGCTTGTACAGAGAAGGTCAGTAAATTTTCTCTCCTTCATCAGCGATGTGGTACGACCAGGGTGGTAAATCACGCACTTAGGTACAAAAGGTCTTTTCTGGGAAAGGGCCTCCAAAAAAAAAAACAAAATAGTTTCCAACTCAACATAGAACATTGTATTGGAAGAGTACCGACACATAAGGTTGAAGCAAGGAAAACAAGGACTGCAAAACAGCAAGATATGAACTTCCTTCATTCGAAGCTAGCACCATCTCCCAATAAAGGGTGTACATGGTAACCTGCTGAATTCAAACCGAAAAGCAGGTAAATCAGTAGACCAAAAAAAGAAACACCCCGAACCCCGACCGAAAAAGGAAGAAAAGATCAATAGATGATGATTCGAAGATTTTGGACTAAAGGCCAGCCTCTTGCGAATCTCCACCTACATAGATAAAGTCTGAGGGGGCCATCGAACAGTTGGGATCAAGATTCTCTAAGGTTTGACACTCATGTTCCAGAAAAATCTATAGCTAACATCTAGGTTACATTGATATTTCAACTGGGGTACTACAGGGTTGTGTACTCTCACCACTTCTGTTTATCAACGATTTACCTTGAAGAAAGGTATCAACAATTAGAAGAAGAAAGAAAACAACCCACCAAGACTGATGGCCTTTTCGCAAGTTCTCGCGCAGGACAATGGACACTACCCATCTATTTCTCCACAATTTGGAAACAAACACCTACAGAGTAGGTCTTACACTAAATGAGCAAAAAGATAGGACCAAACATCATACATAGACTCCGACTTTCAGTCAGACGATAAATCAAGAAGAGTTACAACTTTCTAAAAATGGTGTTAAGAAGCCTAATTGGTGGACATCAGGTAGGACGTAGCTTATGAACTTAAAAATGTGTCGTCGTTGGTTTAGTCTAGTATTGTCAAGCCTCTCAGTTTTGAACAGATTAGCACGGCTAAAGAACAACAAAGTCCCCGGCGCTGATGGTCTAACAACGAAGCTTTTCAAACATGGTGGTGCTGCCAGATTGGCTTTCAGGCAGATCGACGACCAAATTTTTTCAGACAAATTCTGGAAAAAATCAACCAATTTCAAGTCGCGACTCACCATTGTTTTTTCCACTTCAAAGCCGCATATAACACCATTTAACGTCTTAAGGTCTACAAGGCGATAGCCGAATTGGGAATCACGACCCAGATGTGCCGCATGACATTACCACCAAGGAATACCCAGATGACATCGATGACACCCAGCTTGAGCGTATAAGAGTGTTACCTTTAGAAGAATGACAAGGCTTTACATTTTGATCATGAATATCCAGCCTTATTGGTTCGAGATGAATACACTTGGTGTCTTCTTCTATTAGTCTTTCTCCAAAGTAGTCTCCAAAACAAATCTTATTTCAAATGAACAGTTTAAGTATCGAAGACACCTCTAAACGAAGCATGGGCCGCAATAAACAAAACTTACATCTAAAGGGAATCCAAGTCTAAAAGAAGCGAAATCATTGTTGGAACATCATGTCCATCGACCTATGACAGGTAAAAAACTTCTATTTTTCATTTGGATTGGATTAGCAGTGGCCACACCAGCGATTAGTCATAAATATGAGAAAGAGAGCAGGCCACCATACAGAACCTCAAGGCACTCCAGCATTTATTTCATTATCCTGCCGTTTAAAGCCTTCAAAGTCGACTTGAATGGAGATTTTGAATTCTGTCAAAGGGCTTTGAATTATTTCGTACAACACACCCAGTTCCTAACCACTAAAGCAGATTGCTGCTCATCCTAAACCCTCCTACAAGTCTACATTGCTTTATTGTCAATCGATTAAAACTTAAATCATTGCATAGTAAATTATAAAACCCTCAGCATGAAATAAAAAAAAACCAGAAACAACGTTATCACCACTGTTGACCTCAATTTATTAAAAGGCTTACTGTATCATGTCGCATAACCGACATTTAAAAATTGCCCGATAAACGATTACCCTTTAAACTGTATAACCGCCCGATAAAATTTGCATATCGCTCGCGAAAAGGATTTTCGCACAATAACTATTAATTACTGCATTGCATGGAGATTTCGAAAAACCAAAAAAAAAAAAAAAAGAATTAAATTCCCTCCTATCCCTGGCCTTCCCTACATCATCAGGGACAACGCACACAACAAGCACTTAAATTAAATTATCCTCAAAGTCATAACCACACAAGAGTGTGCGTGTGCGTCTGTATCCTGCCCGCACATTGTTCTCATATTACCCCAGTTGGGGGCGGGGGGTTGGTTCCAATATTCGTCTCCTATCCAGTGATCCCATCAAGTTCAACATAACGTTCTCAAACAAACAACAACAAAAAGCGTAACTGCTTCCACCCATTACACTCATGTTTACAAGGCCAAACCGAAACTTTGCAATGTGGCCCCCCCAGAGCCCCGTCCGCCCAATAACAAGCAGCCACCCACTTCAAGTGAATGAATTCAATTAAATCCTTTAATCTGCATATTTGCTATGGGGTTTTCCTGGTTACTGCAGGAAGAAGGATATACGTATCCTGCCGCCTGCGTGCATGTGGTTTATCCACTCCATTTCCGAAATATCTCATAAATGTTGACATCTGTTACTCAACGACTGATTCGAGTGTAGACGAGCTGAACGAGCTTCCATATTTGAATCCTTTTCGTACAACATTTCACGAATTTTTGCTTTTATTATCCCGGAAGGAGGTAGCAGTTTTTAGTTTCTTCTTATGCACACAACATACACATACTGTATGTGTGCTGCGTGTACTTTCTTGAACTCTGTTGATTCTAGATACTCAAACCATTTTCCTATAATTGGCTGTAAACAATTAGAAAATTTAATTGAAAACCAACATTCTCGGCTGAGTGATGTTTAATTGAATTTATAAGTAAGTTGACTGTGTTTAAACGCTCCTGCGAGTCCTTAAAAGCGCAGGTTTTTCCGTGTCAACAGGACAATTAATCCTTCTGAGCTTGCAACACACATTTTTCTCATGAAATCAATTTTAGTGGAGGTCGAGGAATGGATCGGTAGAGATGGCTTGAGAGATCCAAAAAGAAAACTGTGTTAAGTCTGTCTTCGAAAAATCCCTCCTAAATCTCTATACAGAGTTGTGTGGTACCAGATTCAGAGGCTTTAAAAAAAACACTGAAAATGAAGCCCTAAGAACCTTACCCAGACTCAGCTGGTATAGGAGGTTCGATAGAGGTTCAGGTCTATAAAATTTTTCTACAGAATATCCAGAAAAGTAACACTCACGGGGCACTGTAAGGTAGGCAAGCATGCCAGTAGACTCGGCGCTCTCTTCAACCATTAGAAGCTGTAGAGACGAGAAAGAGGAGGATAACATAGCACATCTCCTGCGCACCTGTCCTGCCCTATTGATTCTGAGAAGGAAAAGCCTAGGCTAGTACTTGTTTATAGATCTCAACGATCATAAAGAGCTTCGTCACCGAAACGAAGAAGTCGAACTGGTTTAATGCTTAATCAGCGAAACAAACACCTTCGGCATGGGCTTATACCGAAACCAGTTACTCTACCTTCTTATCCCACGTGGACAGTCTTTATTTACCTTTCCCTGGTCTAAATATGTATGTCCCTGCTGAGCGGGGACAACCATCCAGCCCAACCAACTTTTTTTAGACTTCCACGTAAGATGGCTTGAAAACCCAATCAAAGGAGGGAAAAATAATGTACATCTCCGTAAGGCAACTTAGCTTAAGCAGGACACTTTTGTTTTAGAGCTGCAGGGCCTGAGATTTATTGATCCCAATAAGTGTTGGTTAGTAACAAGAAAAAGCCGGCAACAATCGAACTTCGTACAGCTCTGTTAGTACGAGCTTGGTACCATCTGGGGATTTATCCGGAAGAAACTGTAAAAGAGAGAGGACGAAACCTGTCCAAGGAAAAGGATGTAGAAAATGACAACATCTACAGTCAACATGTGATACGTGAAGCATCTTTTTGAGGGCTCCCGCAAAACCAACAGTCTTGTTATTGGGGGCACAATGCTTGAGCACAAGACCTCTGACAGGATTAGTTGGGTTTCAACTGACACGGGCCACTACGATGCACATCGACGCCCTTGCGGAACAAACACGAGAAGAGGCTAATAGATGCAACAGCAGGACTATCTACAAAGATCTAGTGATGGGTAGATGGTAAGGGTCAACTTTCGTAGAATAATTTTGAAACTCATTGAGGAACACCTGGAGACAGTACTCGATGTCGAACAAGCAGGCTTCCACTCCTCCGCCGAAGATGTAAGCACTCTATAAACCATCTATTTGAAACAGTGCGTGGAATATAGATCCACCTATAATCTGCTCTCAGAGCTGTTAAAGGTTCCTCTTAGGGTATCATTGCTTACACCGAACTAAAGAAGGAAGACTTAGAGATACATAGAGGAGTGCAACCAGGGTGTATTTTTCAAAGGGACAATGGCATCAGAACTAAGACTCCTAGACTATGCTAGCAGTATGTCTGCTTGCTTTCCCATAAACCTATGGACTTAGGAAGGCACAAGTGGATACCCAATAAAGAAGAAAGGTACGACTGTCCAGTCCTGTGGTCTCCCTCAACCTCCCTCAACCTCTCGATGGAGAAAAAATCAGGTGCTGAAGCCCAGTGACATCGATGCCAAGAAGCTATCAGAAGCGTCACAACTAATGTGTTGAGTTGAGGTGCTACTCCAAAACAAAAGTGTCAAGGCATCAAGACCCGATCAAAGACCTGTAGAGCAAGAAAACCTCATAGTTGAGTCACAGTCGGCCTTGAGAATATAGAGAAACCACTTCTGCAAATTCGCTGTCAGGCAGAATGAACCATTCAACCTGGAGGGTGAAGATTTAGACTTCCATCCACCTAAGCAGGATGAAGTGAGGATAGCAATATCCAAACTTAAGTCCAAGAAGACTTCTGGCCGGAAGGGAACTGTTTAAAGCCGTTAAGTATGACTTGGTGGATAGTGTACACCGACTTATTTCTATGGTTACTATGGATATAGTTGGAGAAAAGTTTGTCTGATAAATGGAACCTCAGCAATATTTTAGTCAAGGTCTTGACTTTGTCTACCTTGGTTGTGCCATAAACTCTGACAACAACGCATGTAACTTCCGAGATCAAACGAAAAGTTATTCTCCCCAACCGCTGTTTCTTTGCCTTAAGGAGGCAATTGAGTATCAAGGCCTTGTCAAGAAATACTGAAGAGACTCTATATAGAACCATCATCTTTCCAGTTCATCTCTATGATGCAGAAGCATGGACGTTAACCAAAATGAAAGAAGACATCGTTAGTTGCTTCCGACGCTAACTTCTTGGGTTGATATTCGGCCCCGTTTGCGTTGACGGGCTTTAAAGGAGGAGATTTAACTGCGAATGATGGCTAGGATATGTAGAGCGAGTGAACATCAATGCTCCTCCGGCCCAAAAAGTTTTCGATTCTAACCTGCAGAAGTAGAAGAGAACCTCAAATAACCGCGCTAACTGGAGAGGCTTGTTCGTTAAGGCCCAGGTCTACACCCCGGACTGTAGCGCTTCCTAAGTAAGTAAGTAAGTCCAGAACGTTGAAAAAGACTTCCCCAGTCACTTATAGGAGTCTAGGCATCAGTTTAAGGATATTATGACCGAGCCGTTGGCAACTCTTTATTAGAAGGTCCCCAGTACATACCGACATCACAATAAGACGAACGGTGTAGCAATGCATTTGTGTTCGAGTCTCACCTTTAGCAAACTTCTGACGAACTTTCCAGAGAATAAACTATCAATTCAATTCAACCCTTCCGGGATCTTTTAAATATATGTAGAGCTACATTTCAAGCCCTATAGTCTTCAAATATGAACCTAAAAACACTTATTTCAGGATCAAATCTAAGAAGAGTCTCATTCATTCGACGCTCTGTAGAGTTCTTTTGTAAACAAAAGCTATCAATCCAGTCTGGTTCATCGAAGGATTAGAATATCATGGATAAAATAAGGACATCTGTCACCTTTGCCTAACCCTCTTCAGCAGACAACTTGCTGGCAACGTACTAAATTTGAATGACACAAATGTAGAGGAAAGGTCAACGACACTGTGGAACACATACCTTGCGATTGACCCGATCCCTGACGCCTTACAGACCCAACAATCTACAACGGGCCAGCAGCTCCCGATTACTCCCATTCAAATAAAAGAGCTGACAAAGTCTCAACCGGAAGACGTCCAGTAGGAAGCGCCACAAACAAACTAGACAAATCCTTTCAACAGCAAGGAACCCAAAGTCAAAGAAAACCTCGCCAGTATAACGGTCCTTCGATCTTTGTCGCCGCGGTTTGTGGCCGAGTAAATCCGTTACACCATCTGTAACGAAGGAAAAGAGAACCCCGCAGCTGAAAAAAAAAAAGAAAGGATTCCTACTAAGTAAAAGTCAAGGAAATTTATTGCACCAAGGACCGACTGGCAACAGCAACGACGAAGATGCAATGAATGGAATTGCATAATTTCTGTTCGCTTTTAATTATGCACCACCCCTGCCTGTTGTTCCATGCGGAAAAAAAGGAGAGAAACTGCCAGTGAATCACTGTGATAGCTGCATCCTTTCCCGCTGCTCCTGCCAAAACGACTTTATGTGTACCACGTGCAACAGCAGCAAGGATTTTTATTTTTTTTTTATTTTTTATTCCATTCATTGAATTTATTTTCTTTCGGTACACGACCCAACAGACTGTGAACTCAAGTGTTTTATTAAATTACGGGTTTAAATGGTTACCTCTGCCCCTGGACCGGCAGGAGTCCTTACCGATGCTTATAACGATACCAGCGTACGTATACATTGGGGACATCCTGGTAAAACACTCACACGCAGTACGGTGACCTTAGAGCGAAAGAAAGAGATTTAATTAAATTAAAGAGCCAACACCTGTGCCCTGTGGTGGTATACATAGTGATTGTATCCTTATTCAATTGTATAGATCCTGTTAAAGTGCATTGCGAAGGTGGTGGTGCATATTTGTGTATATATGTATTTCTTTTACGCGTCGAGAAGGATTTTTTTCTTTTTTTAATTAAAAAAATGTTTTGAATGGCTTCAGCAGCAACAGTGTGTATGGTTGGTGACGTGTAAGACGGTGTAAATGTATGTGGGTTCGGACAGACGGTTGCAGGATTCTCCATTTTCCAGTGGCAGTAATTGGAGGGAAACTACATAGTCTTGGTATAGTCGTGCCGTTCTTGAATTTATGATAATTATTTAATTTTGTAGCCTTGAGTCACATGTGCAGTGTGGTTCTCTAATTGGAGATGCAGCCTGGTGTAAACAGGGGCTACTTCCTCGTTGGTGTTTCCTCTAATTAAGAAGGAGCGGGAGTGATTTGAAATAGAAAGTGGAGCGGATATAAGGGTTGAGACGAGGTTATATTAGTGCATATGAAGCTTTTTCTTAACCTTGTGTCCATTTCACAGTTGGTTGTTGTTAGGAGGAGGGAAAGAACTCATTAAGACTGAAAGAAAATGTAAGGCTTCCAGCTAACTTTGTGTCGGAATATAATTGGTTGAAGGAAAAGAAGACTGTATGTACTGCAACAGAATGAACTGGAAGAGCCTGGCTGTAGAACACACAACGGAGAGTCCACTCCGGCTATCAACAACTCGAGGAAAAAAATAAAGGTCCTTACAGCTTTAGAAGTATTAAATCCTATTTCGATCTTACAAACCCTCTTCGACTGTATATTCCAAGAAAGACTCTATGATTCCTTACAAGGAAGCACGTTACTTATGCAATTTGCTGTGATTTATTGCTGGTGTTCCACAAGGTTGTTTATAGTGACCCATACTCTTCCAATCCAGTGGAATGCCTCTGTAAGTCATTTTTGAAGACTCAAGCCTCAGTTCGTCGAATGTAAACGGGCAACCATTGTACGTTGCCGACCCTTTGGGACTAGGTTTGCAAGAACTAGAGCTTTCAAACTGAGCTTATCCATAAACTTTAGGAAAACGTTAAGTTTTAGCACCGACTCTTCGCTTTTGGGAACCGAGAGTAGTTAGAATGTGACCTGAACTTGGGTAACTCCATCCACGAAATTGAGTCTGAAAATCTAGTTAATACAATGTTTGTCACTAAATGCATTGGACCTATGGGTCCTCCTACTCCTCACATATCAACTCCAAGTGGCATGAGTTCGTCCACTCGATTGAAGTGGACAGCAATTGGTATTCCCACCTTATTGCGATCAGACAGTCTTCCTCCAAGAAGCGTATCGTAGACAAAGGCATCTTGAAGAGCAACCCGCTTAGACTCGGGTGAGTTCAGGTCGGTTGTTTGGTGATGCCTTGAATTGGATGAGGTCTGAAAAGCAGCTGACTTCCGCTCTACCTAAAATCAGTCTTCTTACTTTCAATTCTGTGTTAGTTAGTCTGATGTTACTGGAGCTAACGAGGATGAGCATGCCACTAGTTCTGTCCAGAGATTTGAGCTCCTTGTACTCTTAAAGCTCTGCCTTTCCTTTTTAGAAACAGACATTGGTAGGGTTAGATTCAGCCCATGTAGTCCTGCGCTAACTAGTACTATAAGGTGCTGAGCAGTAGTAGCTTCTTTCGTGTCTCTAGGAAACCCTGGACAATGTAACGCCAAAACTATACAGATTCGGGCGCTCAACCGACCCAACTTAGCACTCTTCACGGGGATCATTATCAGCCACAACCTCATGGCGGACCACAGTAGTCGAATGTGAGTAGGAACTGATGATCTCTTCCGAGGCTGTGGCAATACGAAGCCACAGCCTTTGCAGAACTACGATAACGGCCTTCTGGCAACCTATCAGGAAAGGCACCAGTTTCTGAAATTTATAACAGCCTTGGGGTGGTTCAGGGAGGCCGTGGAGCTAGCCCAAAGCTATAAACCAAATTTTTTGGTTTTTGGTTTCAGGTAAACCCACGACAGGGCTCTAAAAATGAGTCCGACTGTGGTCTGAGTGTTGGCTATACATGCAGCCACCAATATCTAGCATCTTTGGACCTGACTAGCAGTTGCTTCCAGCGAACTATGAGTTCTATGAGCGCTTATTCAGGTAACTTTGCGCATAACTGGGTCTCTTCTTTTCCGTCTCAGATACCAATTCCCAATGTGTCCCTAAGCTCTTAACAAATGCTTTGATTCTAAACCTTCTACGAATAATCGGGAAATTGAGCAAACATCTCCACCACTGCAAAGTATGGATCTAGAACAGAATGGGCAGTTCTGAATCAACTGCTCTTCAGTCGGAAAAGGGTACTTAAATTGAACTCAATGTTTCCTGACTCCCAGCAACACTTTCTCTCACTGTAACGATGTTTCCCAGAACCTAACAGACACGGATTCTTGAAATTTCTATCAAATCATTGCACAGCCTTGAAGCGATTGCAAACGACACGCATTCAAAAATTTAAATTCGATTACGCAGACCCTAGTGTCACCTCTGAATTCGTAGAAGAACTCGTAGCAGTTACCGAATTCTTTCACGTGGTTCGTGCATCAACAAAATCACTTTTTTATCATACGTGTACGCTGCTATAAAAATGTCATAATCAACTCCACTTCTCGAATCTACTACAATTCATCGGAAACGTAGGTACATCTCTAAGCAAACCCACGCTCAACTGTCACTTCATGCAGCTGTCTCACTTTCACTTTTTCCAAACTGTCAAATCGAACCCTCGCCGTGCTGTCATCTCACCCACCGTGTGCTGCCGATTTTGTTCGCCGTCGTCGTTGTTTCGTCCATTATTTCGGATACATGACTTGTCTCACGTTTGCCAACAGTTCCACCGACCTCCACGCATTGTCATCTGGTTAAGATCTCCACGAAAACGAAAATCGATTTTCTTTGAATATTTCCACATAAACTGCTCGCCAAGGGTTTTCTGTTTTTTTTTTTCATTCCACACGCACCGGAGCGTGATTGTATAACAAATTGGGTGGAAATCCGAATCGACCCAGAATCTTCTGTGGTGCTATTTATAAATTTGTCAATAATATCGGTTTTCGTTGCGTTTGGCCATTCGCTACGCCAGAGACGGGTGATAAGCGGTTGCTAATCAGAACAAAACAGCCAAGACACGATGGGTACATACTATGAATCGCGTACAGTGTTTGATTATAGTTGGAAACAAGTTGTGCAAGCCTACTGGAATAGATACCCGAATCCGTCGAGGTATGTACTTTGCTCAGATTGAGCGGAGATCAAAGTTCATCATTCATGATTTGGTTAATTGGTTTGCAGTTCGCATGTGCTGACGGAGGATACCATCACACGAGAGGTTCGTGATGGTAAGCTGTATTCGAGACGACTGTTGTCGAAAACAAATCCATGTCCCAAATGGGGTGAACGCTTCTATGGTGCAAAGTCAGTCAAAATTGTTGAGGATTCAGTGCTGGATCCGAAGAGAAAGTCACTGATTACATTCACAAGGAATATTGGTTTCAAGAAAATCATGGTGAGTCTATGTTCTTTTTTATCTGTCAACTTTATTAATTAAGTAATAAGCACGTGCTTAATAGCCGGTTTAATTTTAATTAGCGACTATAATATCTATCGGTTGTTAGAGGCAAGTTTAGGAGGTATTTCACAAGGCATAGCTAAGCTGCCATCAATTTATATTCAAACGACATAATCTTCTCGTAATCTGCGGTGAGTCAGTGACCGCTGCACATGGGCTATCCCTGTGCCGTCATATGGGTTTGTTGCTCAGTCATTGTCTGCTTGACGAAGTTCCTGCCCAGATTGCAATTCGAAGTGGCTTTGTATAACATTGGGTTTATGTCTTGATAATAGGTGACAATGATGTAGTGAGCGGGGAACAACAAACGCAGTTCACAAACCACGTGAGAATCGAATAAAATCATAGTTTCATGTATGTTATGTTCATAGGTACATGTATGTTAGGATTCCTAACTGGAACACATGCTAATCCGAACAATCTTTTGATTGGAAATAAGCGAGATACTCCCGTCAAGCTAAGAAAATCGGGACACCTCTCGTCTAAGGCTTAGAAGAGCAAGATTCCCTGGGTATATATGCTCTAGAGACCCCTAGGGACGTTTGAAAAATCTGCTACGTATGACAAAGAAATGCTTTGTTTGTAAAAAGCAGTATCCTCGATAGTACTGTAAGTACTTGATACGTAGTATACAGTTCCCCGATGGTTACGAATGTAGCTACCCTTAACTTTTGCAAATGGCCTTCAGATGATGTGGTGCTAGACTACAGGAGTTTAAATGGCAGAACAAACCATTCAGCGGAGAATGTTGGCACCATCCCTGAAAACTACGATTGTAGCTCTTAACTCATGTGGGAGTGTCGGGGTAAATTTAACGAACTAACTAGAAATGCAATATTGGATATCGGACCATGTGGAAATAGGGCAACGAATTAATAGAAGAATTTGCAACGGAGGGCATAGTAGCCAACATACATTCTGTGAAGTAGAGAACCACGGAGAACAGGCAGGGTCCGATCCAAGTTAAGAAATATAGGGAACTCTAACCGGAAAGAAATCAAAATCAGCATTAACCTAAGCAGGCTTTTTGGAAAGCAGCTTTTGGGGAAACTATGTTTAGCAATACTGCGATACAGATGCGGATATGTCGACCCTATACCCGTTTCTCACTTCTTAGATTTCTCAGAGGAACATAACTGCTCGAAAGACGGAATAAAGTTCTATTAGACAACGCAATAGGTACTTTTTTCTTAATAAAGACCTTATCAACTACTACTCACGGACAACCAATAGCACTATAAGAAGGTCATTCTAATGCGATATTGCTTCGATGATGTCCACTGTACAGCGTCGCAATAGAAGTATCAGTCTATTTACGACTTAGCTGTTGGCTTCGACAAAGATAGGGCAACATTATCATAAAGCTCGAAGAGATAACTTGCGTCAGTAAAATCTAAAAAAAAAAAAACACTGATATGGAAACCGTCTACAATAAGACCTGCCGTGATTTTTGATACAGCACTCTGAGATGTCTGTAGATGTTTGCTGACTCTATTCTAGAATAGCTAGGAATTAAAGGCTTTTAGCCAAGACATGTGGCTAAAGATGAGTAAGATACAGCCCTGGTGACAATCAAAATGCAAAGGTTTGTGAGACTTCCAGGACCCTTATCACGTAACTTTTAAGACGATCATCCTCTAAACGTTAGAAACGAACGTTGTCATTGATCCATCGATAGTGTTTGATAGTTTACGTCGTAGTACGTGATGAAGTCCCAGTTCTGTCTACAATGGGGAAGTTTTTCAAGTTAAATATGAACCACGGTACGATCTTTATATCGACTATGGGCAGTTCAAGTTCATCGTCGGAAGATCGAGCTAACTAGAGAGGATGATTGTAAGCTAAAACATGTATTGAAACAGAATAAACTTGAACAACACCGTCAGGTAAAGAAGGCTGGATCTCGTATGTACTATGTGACTTCAACGATAGCAGTGTGACATAAATTTCACCAAAAAATGACACCATGACTTTTAACTGATTAATGATGGCTTCCCCAGTCAATGAGCCTATGCCGGAATTGCTTCGAATAATTACTTCCAAGCGGAAATTGTAGCAATGCCAGAATATTGTGTACAACACGTAGAAATAAGTACAACCAACCAAAACATTGTGTATTCCTATAACAAGTCATAAAAATAAATAATACGTGGAAATATATGACTAGATGCACGTCCCATGTTTACCAAGTTGACACACCGCTCTTGCCAAGAAATCGCTTTCCCGAAATAGATTTTCCAAATCACTTTTATTAAAGGTTATCGACACCACAACCTGCTACGTACATAGGTATGTTTGCATCATTTATATTGCCATCGTCATTGGTTCCGCTTTATGGTCATAAACTCGAGCGATTCTATTTAGTTTTATTGTCTTTCTTCCACCAAACGCTCACCCTACTCCTTGTCAAATACACGATAAAAACGCTGCTGATATCCAGAGCCAATAGTTGCCTGAGAAACTAGGTGATAACATTATAGCCACATGCTATTCGTGTGACAATTGATTATAAAGAGTCACCGGCCGGCTAAAATTGTAGGCATCCCATGGGGAGCATATGGGCAGCATTCATCGTCTCACTGGCTAGTTTGGAAGAAGAGTAGAGAACTTCTAATTTTTAAAAGCAATTGTAACTCGAACTGAGGTCAAATGGGACATGACTAACTAGTTGCCTCGACTGTAAAACCCTCTCATTAATTTCTACATCTCTAAAAATGTTATTTGGTAGAATTACGCGTGGCCCTGTCAGGGGTAAACGCATTGTCAACTCATCCTTGAGCCGCGTGTCATTTTAGTTTCATTTTCTACGGCAACAGTTTCTAAAGATAGCCTCGTTCTAATAATAATTTTTTTATTTTCTCTTCTACAGCGTGTGGACGAACGCGTTGAATATCTCGAACAAACAGACGGCACCACCATAGCCATCCGGACTGCATTCATTAGCTCTCAAGTATTTGGTTTCTCTCGGGCAATTCGTGCATTTGGCGTCGAACGCTTCAAATCAAACTGCCACAAGGCATCAATTGGATTTAACTACGTCCTTCACAATATGTTCCCCCGTCACATGCAAGCAGTGGAATCAGCTAAATCCACCGAACATGTCACATCAACCAATACGTCTACTCAATCAGCTGTATCTCAACAGGCATCAAGCAAAGCGGAAGCCATCAAAAGAGCCACCAAAGCCAGCTATGACTTTGTTAAGGGACAAGCCGGCAAAGTAGCGCAACTGTTTTCGGTGAAAAACTGAGGTCCGGTGAAAGATTAAAAGATAATCAGCAAAAGAGGATGCGACTCGTCCCCAAGGACCAGGCGTAACCTCTTTATTATAGTTTAATCCTTACACTGCCACTCAGAAAGAAAAAAAAATCAAAAAAGAACAAACGATTTCTTAAGGCTCGAAGAATGCGCGATTGCAAATACGTAGTGTATTTCTATATTTTTTTTTTTTTTTGTGAGAGGAATGAAACTGCTAAGCGCGCGTTTGAGTGTGGCGAACATGAACATGACACATGGACAACGGCGGACATGATAGTTTGCCGCTATAGATCTTTTCTTCCTTCTTTTGAATAAACAATTCCATTCCAGAGAAAGTAAACCAGATAGTAGGCTAAATAGAGTAAAAAAGTTGAATGAAAAAGATTGCCTATTGGAAAAAAAAACAAAAAAACGTCTTAAATTGTAATTATATGTGCTGGTCAAGGACAGCCGAAACTAATTAGGTTCCAAACAATTTATTTGTTAAATTTATTGAATAGTTTGTATAAATGATGCGAAATAAAATTATATTTTAATGTGCTAAGATGTATTTCAAAAAATATATGTAGATATCTGTCCAGACTGACTGGCATGAGTGTCTAAAGCCTTTTGCCTGTTTCCAGTAAGGTAGATCCAGGAACACCCTGCATGTACTCCAGTTGGTAAGCTTGACTTCCTCGCGTTTCGACGAGATCCAGTCATACCAGTGTTGGAACTGTTAGTACAGAGGACTGGTGTCAAAACGAAAGGTACTATCTTTTATAATTGAATCCATCTGCTGGGATACGCAGACAACATCGACATCATCGCGCTTTCAACTAAGTTCAAGAGTAACACAAAAGACGAAGGTAATGCCCTTTAGAACAGTGGTCCTGGCAGTGCTACTGTATGATCTGTGGACTGATGGACCATAAGCTGAAATGCGGGCAAGATCTTGATCGTTCGAAAGATCAAGCACGTTAGCACAAACAGAACTAATAGACAACAACGTTACCGGCAAGAATATGTTTGTATCTTAGAGCTCGGGTTGGAATCGACAGGAAAGATCGAACATCCATTATAAGGATCAATAGCTCATGCCAGAATGTTGAAAAAATGTTAGGTCTGACAAATTGACAATAGCTGACAAGTATTGAAGAGGATGAAGGGTGTCAGCTTCTCAGTAGTATTTCAGAGATCGCAACCTGTTTATCACAAACTCAAACCAACTAAAGCACGACAAATACTCAGTGGTGTCACCTAGTAAAACAGGCTCACTTTGTCAACGGACCTACAGCGATATGCACATACAACGTAATTCAGATTCACTAGTTCAAAGTGAGACCAGTGTCCAACTACCATTTAAATGTAGCACGACTCGCCGTCAGTGAACCAATAGGTAGAGATATATAGCAAATCTCCTTGAGTATAGAAATACTTGACGGTAATCTCGGGGGAAATTTGTGAAAAAGGACGGAAGATAAAGATTCCATACTTCCTGGAAGACTGATGGTGCTAAAAAAAAGTGTCGAAAAATGGAAAACCCCAAAGTATAACAAAATCTCCTCGACTGACAAGCCTACAAAATCTTCAGAAGATAATTATGGACACAGAACAATCGGCATCATGCAATGTAACTATCGTCAACAATATATTAAAAGTAATACAGATCTTGTACTTTTAAGGGAATACCCATCTACTACAGAAAGAGTAATCGTTTTACACCCCTGGAGTACGAGACTTCGTCACAAATGACAGTTCCCAACAAAACGTCACCCGGTTTAGGAAATTAAAAGTTTCTTTTTATTCGATTTGCGCTAAATTTTTCGTGAGTTTTCTATTAAAATTAGAATCAAAATCAATCCCTTTATCCGACATAACAAAATCCCAAAGTTGACATCCATAAACATACACAGTTCCCTTTACTTGCACGTGTTGTCACCGGTCGCCCACTGAATTAACCAGTGGCCTCGTTCCATATCCAAGCCATGCAATGACAACACTTCCCGAGGACCGTGACATCAATGATATCTTCGACGATATCGCCCTAACAGAAGAGAGAGTCTCTAAACAAAGCTACGACGAAGGTTTCAGCGACGGTGTCCAAGAAGGTAACTTAGAAGGTTACAAGCTGGGATACGCCCAAGGACTAGACTTGGGTGAAGAATTGGGCACATACTACGGAACGATTGTAGCTCACATACAGCTGCACCATTCAGAACGAGTGAGAAAAACCCTGGAACTATTGAAATCTTCGATTGACAAGTTCCCACGCACCAACGATCCGGAAGCGGACATTGTCGGTGAAATCCAACACATACGCACTCAGTATAAGCGTGTGAAGGCTATGCTCAAGTTGCCCACTGAAGAGGAACCAGTGCAAAGCAAGAATCTATCATTTTGAATCATGGGTACCCAGGAACTGAGATCATCCTTGCAGGCGATACTGAGGTATCTCAGTCCTTACTGGGACTTCGTCAATTGCCACATGGTAAACTACTTAACTGACAAGCACTGGGAGAGGTTCATACCCGAAAATGTGAGGCAAAATGTTGGCGAGGTCTGCAATGTGGAAGAATGTATCGAAGAAGTCTTCTGGCAGTCAGTAGAGTCAAAGAAGTTTAAAAGTGTTTGGCGATTCTTTGAAGAATCCAAACGATTTCGACTAGAAAACATGAAGGATCTGCTTACAACGATGAAAGAGTTGCATTTCATTCTGGAGAAGGAGGGAACTGGAAGTTTACTGACAATTAAGGAGTTTATGAGTGAGAAGAAGCGACATGAGGTAGGTTTGCCACCAAGAGATTTCCTTGACACGTAACGAAACGCCTTCCCTTCATTACAGGTGGAGATAACAGCAGAGCTCATCAACGATCTGATAACTCATTACGGAGAAAAGGAGAGCGAACGGTTGTACGTCGTTGACGCTGGCGATGGGAAGGGGTACCTCTCGTCTCGCTTAGCGCTGCAGTATGAGCAAAAAGTACTGGGGATTGACTTCAAAGAATCCAACACGGAGAACGCCCTTGAAAGAAGTCGGAAGCTACAGGTGAGTTCTATTGTGTGTTTTGGATGTGTAAGCTCTCTACATAATACGATTTTCTTCCTCTTAGCGCGCTTGGAACGGTCTCACAGAACGTGCTGAATTACAAAACCAAGGCATTACACCGCCAAGACGTGGTAAGAAACAAAAGTCTACACCCACACCCCAACCGAGGCCAGAGAACTACAAAACAACAAACAAATTCATCACCACACAGCTCGACTTCAGTGGCCTAGTGAGAGAATTCTTCACTCTTCCTCCCATGACCCGTCCATCCCTCTGCCTAACGGGCCTTCATACCTGCGGCAATCTAGCTTCAACTTGCCTTAAAGTATTCACTGCCCAGCCAGACTTCCAAATCCTCTGCAACATTGGTTGTTGCTACCATCTTCTGAAAGAAGAATTTTCCACAGATGAGTTCTTTGGAAACAAAGAAATCATGGACAAGCAATCCGAAATTGGTTTCCCCATGAGTGAGTTCCTTCGAAGTAAAAACGTAAAAATCGGACGCAATGCAAGAATGCTTGCAGCGCAGTCGATACACAGGACTCAACACGCTAAGGAGTTGCCGAATAAATCGCTTTTTTATAGAGCTTTGCTTGAGGTGTTGATTGTAGAGAGGGATCCCAGCCTTAAAGACACCGTCCAAGTGGGAAAAATCAAGAAATTTAACGAATTCCAAGAGTACGTCAATTTGTGCTCTAAAAAAACGAAGCTGGGATTCGAAGAGCTCACAGAGGAGCATTTGAAGGAAGTGGAACTGAGGTACTCAGAGCAGGCAAAGTATCTTGATCTGTTCTACTTGATTCGAATGGCCTTGGCGCCGGTGTTAGAGACCTTGATACTACTCGACCGACTGTTGTATTTGAAGGAGAACGGCTACGAACGTAGTTATCTGATTCCATTATTCGATCCAGTGATATCGCCGAGACACTTTTGTATTGTCGCACTGAAGTAGGTTTAAGGAATAAAGTTGATCTTAAGTAAAGCAGTGAGGAGTTTCATTTTTTGCCAATCGTCTTAGGAATCCAGTTTAATTCGCGGGACACCAGCATGTAGATGAGGAGCCCAAAATGTCCCATGGATAAATAAAGCTACCGCAGACCAGTACGATGTAGCTGCCCATTCGCCTTAAACACCAGACGCACTCTGGATCGCATATATAAATTGCTGGATTTTCACCAGGTACTTGTCCATAGACAAATATAGCAAAACTAACAGACGATGAAGCATGACTGCACCATGACTGAATGCGTTGTTGGCGCCAGAAAGTCTCCAAGGTAAAGTCTGCCTTTGGTTACTGAACCCATCGATTCAAAACATTCGCCAAAACGGAAAACCCCTTCGCTATAGCACAAGACAGCCCTCAGCAAATCCCTATGAATAGAATGACTCCAAGGTGAACAGAATTAGAATATCTATTCTCCATCCACAAGCCGAAATTCAAAAATAATCACTTTTGACCCCACGCCTATGCACGTTCCAAAAATAGTTCCCAAACATCCCCGAAATTAACATCTCAATAGTTCATCATTTGAATATCCACCCTCCGACAATGCTCCGCTTAAGTCAGACAACTCAGTACCAATTGGTGCATCCAAGTGAGCACAACATGTTGCTCCAGTCATACGGAACAACGCTTGTCTTGTTGCAAGTCTTAATAATCGTCATCTACATCTGGTTGCGGTCCTACTACAACTATTGGCGGAAACTTGGAATACCATGCATTACACCAAGTTTATTGGTTGGTAACTTTAAGGAAATGTTAACTCTACAGCGATGTCCGTCAGAGCAATTCCAAGCTATGTATATGAATCCGGAGACTGCCAATGAACCATTGGTCGGAGTTCACATTTTCCACAAGGCCGCAATCCTTCTGCGACACCCAGAATTGGTAAAACGCATTTTAGTCAAGGATTTCACCAAGTTCTCCGATAGGTAAGTCATAGATCAGTGTTTGAGAAAGCTGCCTTCAAACTATTTCATTGTTTGTAGGTATTCGACGTCCGACCTCTACGCTGATTCGCTTGGATCAAAGAACCTTTTCTTCATCAAGAATCCAGCATGGAAGGAGATCCGTTCGAAGATTTCACCTGTTTTCACGAGTGGAAAGATCAAGCAAATGTTTTCATTGGTCGAGGATGTAAGTTTGACCAAAAGCTTGTTCACATCATAAATGACATATATACCTCCCCAGATTGGCCGTCAGTTGGATTCCTATCTCACAGCACTCCCTGTCGATGAGACTACTCAATCCACCTGCCAAGAACTCAAGGAAATATGTGGCCTCTACACAACCGATGTGATTGCAACAGTGGCCTTTGGCGTTCAAGCTAACAGCCTAAAGAACCCCAATGGAGAGTTTCGGAGTCATGGACGATATATCTTCGACTTCACCACCAAGCGAGCTATAGAGTTTGTCACAGTATTCTTTCTACCGCGATTGGTACCGATCTTTCGATTCAAGGTAATTTCTTTCCATGCACTTCATAAGGTAGTTTATACATGCTCCTTCCGCAGGTGTTTCCCAAGCACTCCGAGAAATTTCTACGCTCAACAATCGACTATGTGATGCGGGTTCGTGAACAAAGCGGAATGGCTAGAAACGACCTGATCGACATCCTTCTGGAATTCGAACGCTCAGCCAAGGCTGACAAACACAAGAACCAAATAGCCCTCGAAGGTGACATATTGGTAGCGCAAGCCGCTCTATTCTTTACGGCTGGATTCGAAACCTCCTCCTCGGCGATGTCATTCGCTCTGTATGAATTGGCTAAGAGACCGGATCTACAAACCCGCCTCCGAAATGAGATTCGCGATGCACTCGAGGAAAATGGCGGAGATCTAAACTATCGAATGATCGCCAACCTAGAGTACCTCAATATGATCATCCAGGAAGTCCTTCGATTGTATCCCCCCCTGGGATTTTTAGATCGCGAATGTACCCTACCTCTGGGCGAGGAGTATTCATTTGATCCATTTAGCAAGTTGACCATTTCCAGGGGAATGCCGATTTATATTCCAATTTTTGGATTGCAAAGGGATCCTCGGGTATAGCAGGCTTCCAAAAATTTCCTACGGATTAACAAAATTATATTTCCTTTCAGTACTTTCCCAATCCGGATGAATTCAACCCGGAAAGGTTTTCGAGGGAAAACAAACCAAAGATAGTTCCGTTTACGTATTTACCCTTTGGAACTGGACCGCACAGGTGTATTGGAGAACGCTTTGCTATGTTGCAAGCCAAAATAGGATTGGTTAACTTCTTCCGCAACCATTACGTGACTACATGTGAGAAATCTATGCCGGTGATGAGGCTGGATCAGAAGGCTCTAATCACCCAGCCAGAAGGTGGAATTTATTGCAATATTGTTAGAGAGCCACTGATTCAATAAACTGTCCTGAAGGGATAAGGATTTGATTTGTTTTCATTTGTGGAAATTAAGTCATACATAGACTTCTAAGTTATAGGGCCTCTCAGAAGTTCACTGGTCTAAATGCAAAGACAAACGGAACAATAAGTGCAAGGATGTTTTTGACTTTCCAGAGCATTTCTGAAATCTTAATGGCCATGGCTGGATTGATAGGTAGGTTCTTTTCGTAAAAAAACAAGCTAATTTGATCTGAGAAGAGAGTCTATTCAAAATCTCAGTCATTGTAGTCTTAATTCATAAGACAACGCATGAACTCTATCGAAACCAAATGAAGAAATTCTCGATCGATTCGAGAGAAAAATGCTTGGTAAAATCTTCGGTGGGGTTTTATGGTGACAAGCTTTAGAAAAGGAGATTCAAAGCCGAAATACACATTGAGCGACCTAGTTTAAAAAGGAAACTTAGTTTAAATACAACACTTGATAGAGATGGCATGTCATGTAGACATGTAGAAAGAATACAAAGCAGTCCAATGGAATAACATCTTGATGAACTCATCTGGAGGCGATTGGCTTAAGACCGAGCTAACTTGGGGGCTTGTAAGTGACCAGGTAAGTTAGTAAGTAAGCATGTATACACCACGAAGGTTAATTCCTAAGTTAGTCTAGTTGTGGTTTCTAAAATCCAAAGGAAGTTCAAGGCATCTGTTACTATGCAAATAATTAGAAGTTAGCTGACTTTCCGGTCAATAGATTGTAAAGTCTTTATGTTAGCAGTCTTGCTTTAAGCTATGTCTGCTACAGGATGTCTTTAAAGAGATAGGATGTACATAAGATAGGGGATCAAGGGATCAGTAAATTGAATTCTAAAAGGATATTTTTTAAGGCACAATTTTCAAAAACTTACATTATTAAGTAATTACAGCACGAAGGAGTAGAAACATACCTGCAATGAAAAAGAAACAGATTTAAAATGACAATTTAAATATAAATAAATAGTTTAGCATATTCTTACAAAACTAGACTAATCTACTTGACCTTAACGGACCGTTTTTACTAACTGAGAACCGTTGTACTGACTGTCTGCAGATCAAACTACAAACAAACTATTCAGTTCCAATAACTTGAGTCTTGTGTACCACACTTGACCTTACCCTGTCCCAATCAACAGAACTTTACGGAACATTAAGGCTTCATTAAGGCTTCAACCCAAGAAGCCTTTAGATTAAACCAAGTGCTTAGATTAAACAACAAGGTGAACTTCGTCAGTTTAAAACACATTAAGTCAGGCCAATGAGTTGGCAAAAAAAAGCCTCAGCCAATGATTGGTTAATGGCTCAGTGCTGACACAACTAGACAGTCAAGATCTCAGCAGAATCCTAAAGGCAACGACTCAGGAAAATTGTTAAACAAAGTAAAACCCATTCTCAGCTCTCGGCGATTCAGATAAGTCAAGGTTTTGTCGAAGTTGTTCTGTGAATTCCAGTAAGAGAGCTGTTTTCAGAAACAGAATTCTATCTTTTATTAGACCACCAAAGCGATCCGGATGAATAAATGAAGACTGGCCACCGGATCGGGCTGAAACTTATGTTATTCGACCTTATTGTGTACAGCTACCTGTATTCCGGTTTGAAGACAGTTCTAAACCAATCTAGACTAAAAATCATGAACTGTATGATCCTTGGACGTTTCTTTTGATGCCCTCTCCTCTACCTGGAAGCAGAGAATTTGTAGTTGGGGTCAAAAATTTCGACTTCTGCCCCATTTGACATTTTTGAATCGTCCATGTACCATTTAGACCGATCT
Source organism: Xylota segnis (assembly GCA_963583995.1). Taxonomy (NCBI): domain Eukaryota; kingdom Metazoa; phylum Arthropoda; class Insecta; order Diptera; family Syrphidae; genus Xylota; species Xylota segnis. The sequence continues at coordinate 6,350,495 of OY757239.1, read as the reverse complement.
ATTGAAGGATTTGATTACTTGGAAGGGACGATAGAGATTAACTCTTTTTGGCATGAAGTCGGAGGTGCATACTGCCGGTAAGGATAGCTGCGGATTTTATTTCTAAGATTTCCGTGCATATGTGGTTATATTGTTGAATACAAATTTTGGGGCATATAACATAGGGATAACCGGCTTAAAAGAAGTAGTATATGATAGCTGTTTTAGTCCCTTATCATTGCAACATTTTTGAGAGTCATCCTCCAAGATTCGAACGCTGCATCAAACACTTGTTATCTGGTTAAAACGTGTCTGTTATCAACAATGACTATTCAAGTTTTATACTAACAATGACTTGAAAATTCTATAAGTCATTCAATATGCTTCTAATAAAATCAATCAATTATTGCACAACTTACAGATACGAGTATCAAGGCATTGACATTGAACCCCATTCAGATGTAGACATGTTGTGAATGGAATTCATGTCCGCATATCAAGTGCACATGCATGGAATTAAATTTTGTTGAGGTAGGAGTATTTAGCTGCAGACACAGAGCAAATAGTTCCAGACTAACATAGCAACTCACAGGACATGCCAGTATACTATTGAAGCATCGTCCTGTACCACGATTCGCAGCAAATTTTTCCGAACGGGTCCAAAACTGAGGTAGGAGTCGGTGGTGAAATCTTCTCAGAAGATCAAGACCTCCGTCTCTGCTTTAACCTCCCACATTATTGCAGTGTTTTTCAAGCCAAAATCAATGCTATTCTTCAAGCAGCTGACTGGGTGACGGTTAATCTAGTATCAGCATCGGATATTTTCATCTACATCGACAGCCAGGCAGACATCAAATCTTTCGCATCCAGCACTATGATATCTAAGGCAGTGAAAGACTGCCGCGAATCGCTTAACGAGATGGTTGGATAGTACAACCTCACTGTGAAGCTGACGCACTAGCTGAGAAAGGGCTCCTCTGGCTTAGATAGGATAAACATCACCGACATCGCGACGCTAACGTCTTATGCTAAATACCTTGTCAACAGTTAAGTCCTGTATCCCCTTGTGGGTCCTAGGGCCTCGACAATGCCTACGCGCCATCGTGTGCCATTTCTGGAAATATGTCATTTAGCAGCACGGACTTAGCGTTGGAACGGAACAGTCGTAGCTTTGTGGTTAAGCTAATCGCATTGCTACGCCAAACTATGGATAGCATCCCAAATGCAGATTTTGCTTTGCCTATTCGGCTGGCTACATCCAGATCGGTTCCGCCATCGGTTGAAACAATACACCCAAGGTATTGGAAACTCTCTACTCTCTCAACCGTTTATCCAGTAATCTATACATGAGTTGAATACCTTATCAACGCCAAGGCGATGAGGGTGGCCAATCATCGATGACATCAGCTTGACAGCTAGCACATCTTAAGCGAAATCAAGACCATCGAACTCCTTATACACAAGAGAAGAACCCTCTTCGAAATATAGCACCCTAACTGGCCATTGTGCTATAGGAAGACATTCTCAAAGACTGGGAATCTCCTACAACGATGTCTGCAGAAGCTGTAGGGACGAAAAGGAAGAGGAGACCTTCAGTCATCTTCTATGCACATGTCCTGCAACTATCAACATCAGGAAGGCTACACTATGTGAATATATTTTAAACGTTCTTAACGATCTGAGCACCACCTGCATGCCTAAGATTAGCTCCTTCATACAAAGGAGCCGATGGTTCCCACCTTACACTTAGTACAATGGACCTTCTCTGGTCTACATGCTTCCTCACGAAGGGCTGGTCTAAACCAACCAAGCACCCAAGGGACACTATCTCATAGGGCAACCTACTAAAAGACTGGGCTTCTTTCAATAGGAATGAAGAAGACGGTGAAACCCTCCTAAACTACTCCATCCCTGTGAGATCAAAATAGAAACATGTGCCTTTCTATATAAACGAACTGAAAGAATTCTAATTTATATTTTTTGATAAAAGATACAAATCTACGGCCGCACACTCATAAAGTAAAGTTTAAACAACACCTAACTATGATTAGATAAGAATCAAGCAATTAACAAATTGTCTGCGATTAGTATGTATACAGCGCCACGCAATAATTGTCAGAATCTTAACAAAAAAAACACCAAAACAACAAAGCTGTCACAAACTGATGAATGCCATAAACAATTACAGTATCAAGAAGCCACAATCAGTCTGTTTTTGCTTTAGCCCCCTAGCATATGGTTGATAACAAAAGCCTCAGACTCTGCTAACTTAATTGATCTACTGCCAAAGATTGTATTGTTTATATTTCATGGCAACTAGGAATAGCAACTCTGAGCCATGGACATGCAGATAGATTTAAATGTGTGAACCATTCCAGAATAAAATAATGCTGTGGGGTCGTGACATTTAAACGGAGGAAGCGTTAGTAAATGGTCACCTTTGGGCCTCCAACCAAAAGAACAATTATTTCGACTGGCAGTCCAGTGTCGTCTGAACCTTTAATGGCAAAGCATTTGATGATACTTATGGCAAGTTACAAAGCTGCAACTATGCGACTAGAGCAATCTTTACATTCCAATGCCTCTTGGCATAACAATCTGAATTTGAACGTTGTTAGTATGCTGACCAAAATCTCAGTTCATTCAGAAGCAGGAATGATCATTGTACCATCTAACCTGTTTGGATGCTACTAGGGCACATCTACACTACTAGGGAACATCTACATCTGGCTGAAGAGAACCCTAAGAATACCCAAATTTTAGAATCCCAAGTACTATACCCGAGAGATTCTGATTCTCGACCAGTTCGAGACTGACTCTGATACACGAATGATTCTGCACAGTCAATTGTACGCCTAAAATATCCAAGTGTTCATCCTATTCAACTACATCTACGTATGAATGGTAAGTTTTAAGGTTCCCTATGCGATCTATTCGATGACCTAGGCTTAGAAACCTTACCGATCTAAGGCAAACCACGATATTTATTCACCCCAACTGAAGTACGAACAGTACCTAGTACATCACTTCTCTTTAGCAAGGAATACTTATGAATCATAAGAATAGTGACCTGCTATAACCATGATCCCCGTCTGTAACCTTATCGGGATCGTAGACCCTATCTATCATACTTTCAATCAAGTTTACTGAGAATAGTGAAGGATTATCTCAAAGACCCGAGGTTCCTCTGCAATACCACGGAAAAACTTAACAGAAAAGAGATTACGATGAAATCCTTCGTATAAAAATGCCAGGAGGAACTTTTCTGATGAGATTCACAGATGCCACCTAAGCCAAAACTAAACCAAGTAATTAGATGGGTATGGGTATACGCCTGGCTGGAAGTCCACGGCCCTAATCTAGCGATGGACAAAACCGAGATAGTCGTTTAAACTAGGAAACAGATTCTAGATTCCCGACTATTCTTGAACTCAGAGAAGACCAGGTAGTGATATGAAGCAAAACAGCAGTGAAGTACTTTGGATTCGTAGCTTTCGGGGCACAGATTAAATTTGCCACAAAGACCACCGAAGGACAAACTCATGCCAAACACCGAAGAATAAACCATGAGTAGGCAATGACTCCTCGTGTTTGTAGCGCTCGCCATTTGGTTCTACTACTGCAAGATCTGGACCGATGGACTCAAACAAGAGATCCCAGTTCAGAGCCAACTCAGAGCCAACCTTAGAGTTATAAGCTCTTGCAGCAGAGTCTCCAAACTAGCAGTCTTGGTGGAAAAAAAAGTACGTTCCCAACGAAAAGACAGAACTAGGTATTGAAGAAGGAACGAACGACTGAAGCTGAAGAGCTTATGGAGCAAAAGTGGCAAAGAAGTGAAGGAAGGAAGGTTGGAGCGGAGACAGGGTGAAGTGACTCAGTTTCCAACCAGACATGAATAGTTTGACCATACAAACTGGGGAAGGCAGAGGACGCAGTCGGCGGTGATTCCCCGAATGACGTTGTCTATCGTACCTTCGCCACCTATAACAGATGGTCACCAGAGAGGTTACATCGTTCCAATCCAAGATAATGCGAAAAAGGATGAAGACTGGATGGTGTCAAGTTGAACAGGGATAGCAAATCAAGACGTTAAAGGTGCCACCAACACACCAAATCGCATTGCCTGTCCATCAAATGAATCAAGTCGTGCTACGTCAAATGTATACAAAACATCACTCAATCACGGTTGACAGCACAAATGTTCTTGACGTGCTCTTGAACTTCATAGTTTGCAAAACACACGTACATATCAGTGCATTTCAAAACACAACAACTGAAAGTTCGATTGTAAGTTTATTATGCCATACTCGTGCATTCAGTGATTGTTATGTAAACGTAAGTATTCTCAACAAGGTATCAAGTTGTCACTTTGTAGAAAATTAGTAGTATACCTACGCAATAGAGGTATTTACACCTGGGAATAGAATCGGGTAATCAACAGATAATCAACAGACTAGGCAGTTGCAATGCAAAGTATATAGAATTTTGTTGATAACTGAGCACTGAAAGGTGTACTTAGGCGTAGGTCAGTTATTATCACTCTGATGAATGCGTAGATAGCTCTGGAAAGATGAGACCTCTTTTCTTTTGTGGGCATACATACCTGTTATCTAAGGGGTAGCTTATTAACCGAATGAGTGTTCAGGGAATCCTAATGGTTTTGAAACCAGGAAAACAGCCAAGTGAGCACAGACCACTTTCACTTCTTCTAAAATCCAAAATTATCAAAAAAATGTTACAATGGCATCCAAAACTAGTTCACCAATTTGGGTTCAGAAGTAAGCATTCAAGGATCGACCAGGTGCATAGAACTAGTAATGAATTTGAGAAGCCGTAGCATGATGGCTTCCAATCCAAATCACGACAAGTTCTTCCCGTTCACCTCTGTGGTATTCTGGAATCATTTTTTCAGGAATAGACTCTTCCGCGTTACACATGGAAAAAAATACTTGGAGCTAAAATAAATAGCGGCCGGTGTACCGCAAGGAAGCGTGCTTGGGTCGATATCTGTTATATACTTGTGATATACCGAAAGAAAATGGCACTCTCCTTGCTATGTTCGTTGATGACACCGCCATTCTAGCAAAAGAAACGATGACACAACTCAAAAACGCACTGAGGGACTGGCGGATCGCCCTTAAAGCAACCTGATTTTCACTCACAAAAAATCAAAGACTTGCCGATTTTTCTTAGCTTGGCCTATTGCAAGCTGATACCTTCTCGAAATGAAGCCAAATACTTGGAAAAGACAAGGTTGAAACGTACAGACATCGAAACCAAATGTAGAGAAATGTTTGAGAAATGAGTTTACTGAATGGCTTCAGTTTGCTGACTTATTCAGAACGTAGTTATTGACAAAGCCATTGAGCCAGTCGCAGGCATATATAGATAGCTCTTGGTGTCGTAACACTGTTTGGGCAATTATGTAGCAGAAATAGAATCTATTCGTCACTTGCTATGCGATTGTCCAGCATAGAAGGAAAGCCGCTCTCGGGATCTAATGAGCTGAACAAAAACCTGAAATTCGGGGGTCGGATAATTGAGCAAAATGTACTCTCAGTTGGTCTCAGTGATCCGTTGACAATCTGTGTTAACAAGGCCACAAGTTTACCTAACCTAGCAAACAGTGACAGTGACAGTAAGTCTGTTCGCGTAGTTTCTGCACCAAAATTCGTAGATTATTAAATTTCAAGGAGTGGGGGTAAAATCACAAAAAAGTAAAGGAACGCGAAAGCTAGGGAATTCACCCACTTTTTAAACGTCAAAAGCAAATGTATGCAAATAGACAAATAACATAAAATTTCTTACAGGTATCTGACAGATTTGACAGATTTCGTAAATCAGTGCAAAGGAATTTGCTACACCAAAATTCGTTGCATGGGGAAATTTTGTACTCTCTCGTGAGCGCTCTCTTCTACGAAAATCTATGAAACTTTTGCGTACTCGAACAGAATTTGGTGACTTTTCGTAGATTTTCGTGAAAATTTGTTGTTTTGAGATAGTACGCGAACAGATCTAATTTTTGCAAAGATGACCATTTGTCAATTCCCTAGTTTAGTTTGTAAACGGTTTTGCTGTCATAGCCGTTTGGGTTTTCTGAGCTTCCGGCATGGTAGCCATGTTCCACTCATTCTCCCATACTTGTGGCAGTAATATGTCCGAGATATTACCATAACGTTGAAGTCTACAATTATCTTCCAATATACGTAGTTGCAGGAAGAGATCCGATGCAAAAATATACTGGCCGTCCCTGACTATGAGAACCGCATCGATTCATATACAACTAACGATAATAAAGATATGTGCCAAACCGAAGCAAATCGTTAGCTACAAGTGCGTCGAAACACTCGTAATCAATTCAATCGAATCTCTCATCTGTGTCGTGCGACAACTACAAAACGAAAAACACCAACCAAAATATCAACAAACTGCCAAACAAACTTGTAACGAAATTGTAACTCGTTTTACGCGAAAATATAGCCATTTAAAATCAGGGGGTAGCAATTTTAGCGTACGTTTAAATAATTGTCGATTATTAATGAACTCGTACTAAACTGAAGGCACGCAACGCCGGAAGACCTTCAGAAGGCGACGCTATAAAAGTGGCTGGTGTATATTATTCAAATTTAGTCTTAGCCGGAAACTTTTGATCGGTTGATCATCGGAATACAATAAATAAAACTAGTGAGATCCCGTGGAAGTCCTTCATATTATTTATGGGAATATAACGGTTTGTGGTGGTTTGCTTAAATATGTGTGAGAATTTGTTGTTCATTTTAAACGAGCTGGTAACTCCTTACCAAAAGAAGTAACGTGTGGCCACGCAATGGGCATGTTCAGAGTTCTACTCTACTTACTTACTTAACAGACTCCCGACCCGTGAAGAGTTTCTGCTTGAAACACGCCAGCCTTCCATTTCCTTCGATACCGGACACGCTGCTTCTAGTTGTCCAGATTAAACGCTCTGGCATCCGTAATGGCTAGGCGAGGTTTGGTCTTCCTTGTCTTCTCCAAGTTGGGGACTGTGATTCGAAGATCCTTTTTGTTGGAATATTTGTCTCCATTCGCACGATGTGGCCGACACAGTGTACATAGTCGAAGTGTTTTGGACAACATCCACATCTTGGTTCGCGATTGTATCTTCTCCTCCATTCGGCCCTCCTCGGATGCAGAATCGATCCCATTTGATTCGCCAAATCGAGGTAACATCGGCTTCTTATGGTAGGTCTTCGTCGAAACTCCACTAGAGTGTCTTTCCTAGAGTTGATACCGCAATTCCTTCCCGAAATCCGTTGGATGTTTGGAATATTTCAGAGGATCTGTTCGAAAATCAGTTTAGCCGGGATCCTGAATTCGGCCATCGCCCTGTAAAGCGAAAGACTATGAACGTTGTCATACGTCTGGTCTAAAAATTGGTCTATTGCCGGATTTACATATCTTAGTGTGGAAGTTTATTCGATCGTCGATTTGCCGAGCCGGAAGGTACTCTGAGACGTACCGATTAGTGTAGAAAGGTGTCAGATCTTCACACAGTACGTTGGATATGATCTTATATGCGACATTAACCAGGGATGTGCCTCGACTAAAGCTAAGTTCAGACGATTGTCAAAAATTGTCAGATATTCCAATGAGAAACTTTTCTAAATGTCTGACAATGTGTCAACTACCAATTTACGTCTGACAATATTGTGAGCTTGCCAGACGGGCATCTGCCAATGGACTTCCAGTATCTGCAGTCTTTTGTATCTTTGGCGAACCATTGTCAGACAGTTGCCAGACCAGCCATCTGACAATGAATTGGTAGAAAATCAGATAAAAATCTAGCAACTGTGTCAACTGACTTTTTAATGCTGAAAATAGTTTGTAGATTCCCACTCGTAAATTCGATTTGCCTCAACTGTCACATCCAATCGCAATCAAAAACTGACAAAAGCCCTACATCATCTGAATCCTGAGAAGCAAGGAACGTCTGACTTTCACTTGCAAGGATTTCGGTCTGAAGAATCAATCAATCATTTCATAACTCCCATCTGTCAATGTCAAACGTCCTACTAAACGCTTGTCATTTATTTCAGCAGCTAATCAAAATGATTGCTCTAACCGAGATACTTTTATTCATAACATCGATCGTGGTGGCCCTTTACTTTTGGGCCAAGTACCATTACTCCTACTGGCGAAGGCAAAATGTCGCCTACATTGAGCCAAATCCATTCTTTGGCAACATCAAGGACATGTGCACGATGTCATCAAGTGCTGCCGACCATTTTAAGCATCTGTACAACCATCCAATTGCCAAGAATGAACCCGTAGTTGGATTGCATATCTTTAATAAGCCAACTCTGTTGATTCGCGATCCCGAAGTGATCAAATCCATACTTATCAAGGATTTCAACAAGTTCTCCGATCGATATTCGTCATCGGATCCTCATGGTGATGCTCTGGGATCGAACAACTTGTTCTTCATTAAGAATCCCTACTGGAAGGAGTTGCGTGTTAAGTTGACACCAGTGTTTACCAGCGGCAAGATAAAGCAGATGGTTCCACTCATCGAGGAGGTAAGCTTGTAAACAGTGTCACGAGTCCCAAATAGTACGGAAGTTTCCTTTCTAGATCGGAAGAGAGCTCGACAAATACCTATGTGACCTTCCAGTCGATCCGAAGTCCAACAGCTGCATGAAAGAAATCAAGGAAATATGCGCGCTCTACACAACAGACGTGATAGCAACGGTCGCATATGGCGTTCAGGCGAACAGCCTTAAAAATCCAAATGGCGACTTTCGAACAAATGGCCGACGTATCTTCAATTTCACCCTGAGTCGAGCCATTGAGTTCTCTGTAATTTTCTTCATACCCCAATTGGTAACGCTGCTGCGCTGCAAGGTGTTCTCTAAAGAGTCGACCAAGTTCATTCGGGACACCATTAACCTTGTCATGTCGGAAAGGATACGAAATGGAAATACTCGCAATGACTTGATTGACATTCTGGTGGCGTTCAAGAAGGCAGCCGAGGCTGATGGCAGTAAGCAACACTTTGCCATGAATAATGACATACTGGTGGCACAGGCGGCGATCTTCTTCACCGCTGGTTATGAGACAACATCGTCAACCATGTCCTTTGGATTGTATGAGCTCTCGAAGAAGCCCGAACTACAAGACCGACTGAGAGCGGAGATTAAGGAGGCTTTGATAAAGAACGACGGCAAAGTGACCTATGAAATGCTAAACGAATTAGAATACATGAGTATGGTCATTCAGGAGGTGTTGCGATTGTATCCGCCACTTCCGTTCCTGGATCGAGAGTGCACATTGCCAAAGGGCGAGACGGAATTCCCATTGAAGCCGCACAGTGACTTTGCCATCCCGCATAAGATGCCGGTGTACATTCCAATTTATGCCATTCAGAGGGACCCCAAGGTAAGACTTTCTCTCAGAAGACCGAGTATTTTCAAGGACACGCCCCCTATTATTTTTAGTTTTTCCCGAATCCCGATGAATTTGATCCTGAACGCTTCTCACCGGAGAATAAGGCCAATGTGAAACCATTCACCTACATGCCTTTCGGAGCTGGCCCGCACAATTGCATTGGAGAGCGTTTTGGCATTGTCCAGACAAAGATGGGACTAGTCAACTTCCTGAGGAACCATTATGTGACGCCCTGTGAGAAATCGCACAAGAAAATGATACTCGATCCGATGGCTTTGATCATCCAATCGAAGGGGGGTATCTTTTGTAACGTTGTGAGGGATCCTTTGATTAAGGTTTAGTTTTAGTTGTTAGTCATTAGCTAAAGTAAGGGTACATGCTGTGAAACTTGGTTTAAATAGAGATTATCTGGTAAATCCGTGTATTATTTGAGTAAAGATAGTGTTTGTACAATGACTGGGCACATATGTACGCATAGAGTCTCATCAATCAAATCAATGTCAAGCTGCACCTCATCTATTATTAAATAACTGATCATCTTGGGGTCAAGTGAAACCCAACTATAAACAGATACTTAAACATTGTGGCTTTCAGTCAGCTAATTACTTAGGACACAGAAACTCGCAATGTGGTGATGGATGGATTGCTTACCATTAAATACGTCGTTGATCGAAAGAGTCGTAGTTTGAGGTTTGTTTTCATTTCAGAGACATATTCCTCCTCAGATATTGGAACCAAAAAATACGAATAACTGAAGGAAGAATCACACGATCCCAACCAGCTTTCCCTACACAGGACCACAGGACGACCACTGTACAACGTTTTGTTAGAATAGTCACTTTCTAGTGAAGAATTGGATTGTGGCATCACTTTAGGCCACGAACAACATTTCTTTGAGATGACAGCTGTCAAAACTTGCAAACTGCATTTCGTTGTCGCTTGACTCGTGTCAAGAAAGGCTCAAAACAAAGGTCTGTAAGCATTCTGGTCAAACATTCCCTTCTTGTTCATCCATTTGTCCACCATTGCATAAAAATGTTCAAAAAGTACCTTTTCGATACGATTTTGTACTCAAATGCTCGTCAGAACGATGGACTTCGAAATTTTATTCTGAAGATGTCAGACTTCGATGAAGATGACACTGCGAGTCTTAAACCGCAAATAGAAAAACAGGGACTCGGAAATATATGGTTTCTGCAAAATATACGAACAGAACATTCATCTGCCCGACTATAAATTGTAATAACCTCCATTGCGTTATACGATTTGTCTGGAACTAGTTTCGCTACAACTCACGCACCATTCGATAAAGAGTTTACACTCATATGAGGATGACCACACGACGCACAGAGAGACAGTCAGGCAGCCAGCGTTAAGCAAATTACAAGATTTAGTTTCGAACATTTACAGCGGTAATAACCAGATGTAATACGCGTATTCGATAGCCGGAAAGACCTTGACAAGACGATGCTATAAAAAAGAACGACGGAATTCAGTAAAATCTAGTCGTGAATTGAAATTTTTAGATTGTTGACCAACAAGAACAATAAAATAAGAATAAGTTAAACAAGTGAGTGAGGAAATATTTCAAAAACAATTCTTGGCCGACTATTCGAAAAGGTTTGTGAAGATTTTGGTCAATACGAACATTTAAATTCGCTGTCATATGTAACAGTTCCGCAATGAAGAAGAAGTGTCATATGTTTTGTTGCTTCGACGGGGTTACTAACAAAATTACCGCTGCACGACGACAAAGCTTGGATGTTAGATCTGGCAACACTGATTATTATTTATACTGTAAATGGTGGTAGTATAGACTTTTTTGTTGGAATTTTACACAGTTTGTCACGTATTTACTTATTTTATTAAGAACATTGAACCAGATTCTTAAAAAAATAAAGTGCACGACTGGGTCGTACGTACTTGCACCGTAATGGTATAAGTGTATAATTTTATCAGGATTAAAGTCCAAGTCTTGCTCTTCCCAATAAAGTAGGCGTGGCATTCCGCGTTTCGATGGAATAATAGTCATAACATTATAGGAGTTTACTCAATGTCTTGTTTTTAAAAAACACCTTTAAAAAGTGGGCGTGGCCAGATAAGGAGTTTGAGTAAATTATAGAAAATTTTTACGTCTATTACTTTGCTTAAATAATTTTTTCTCAATTTCTAGTAAAAATTTAGAAAATTTTTTTTTTATAAAAGTGGGCATGGCAATTCTAAAATTTGGTACTCCATTTTGTTCCCTTTGTCTTATAACCTAGAAATATTAATTTTTAGCCCAATCGCCGAACAAATGCCCGAGAAACAGCTGATTTTCTATATTACCGTTATTCGAATTTTTCGTGAAAAACGTCGTATGCCACCTCATAGCATATGCCCAAACTAACCCACACATCAAATTTTATCGAAATCGTTAGAGCCGTTTTCGAGAAAATCCATTTTAACTGAAATCGGCCTTGAGTAAACTACCCTTAATTTTGAGGTTAGAATGAAAATTCAAATTTTGCCTCTAGGGAATATCCCACAGACCCTAGATATGAAGTTTGAAGCAAATCCGCCCAGCCGTTTAGGCTGCAGTCGAATATACAGACAGACAGACAGACTGACAGACAGACAGACTGACAGACTGACAGACAGACGGAATTGCCGGACCTACTTTTTTGGACTTCTCCATCATAGTAATGTCAAGTTTGATTAAAATCTCGAGTTCGATTTTTTTCACGATTGCAATACTTGCCCTATAGGTAGGTGCAAGTAAAAACTGTGATTTCGGAGCGACACACTCATTACAGAGCAAAAGACTTGAGGTTTCGAACACCGAAAGTTCTTTGGCAATTTCACCTCTTGCAAACGTCAGACAAACGTTCGCGGGTATATCTGTCATTAAAAAGCTTCTCAAACTATCCTTCAGAGACGTCATGAAATAGAAGACGCCTTCCATTCCATTCGTATACAATACACGAATGACAGACCTGTCAAGTCAAATGTTTGCATTTTGCTTTTTAGGTTGAAACCATGATGCAATGATTGACCCAAGTGGGTCATGGGATTGCGCGTGTTCAAGAGCGGATTCATCTAATTTGCAAAGAGAAAGCGAATGTAATGACAGCTGATTTTCAGCGTCGAGCAGTGGTGACAGAACTCCAGCAGGTTGCTATGAACCCTGGAGTTGCTGTAAAGCCACATTTCAAATAGTAGCAAGGGATTAAGATTCGAAACTGAAATAATAAGAAGGAATATCGGCTCGGAGATAGGGCATCGACTTGGAGATAGGGCAGTCAGAACTTGAGCATTGTTAACTCCAAAGCATTGCTAACCTGCAATACAAGTCTATCTGCACGACAGTCAATTTTAATATAGCTTTCGACTTAATCCAGAGGAATGAGTTATATTTATGAGTAATTTCGAAAACAGGATAAGAGTTTAAATGATTCTTAGAATACATTACTGTAGGCCATAACACTTGAGCAGAAACATCACCAAAGGCAGATAAGTTTGAAAGCATTCATTGAAAACTTTCCCTCATCACACCTTGAAAGTTCCCTCACCTCCCCATGATGTTTTGATAATATCATCAGTCCAGTCTTTGGCATTAGGTCTGACAATTACAGCACCAACAACCCTCTCGAGATAGATAAACCAATTGTTCGGTTCGTCTTGTCTGCTAGAGTCTGACCAGGCTTATCACCAAACCCAGATATAGAAGAAATGGATGACCTCCAGCATGAGTGACGAGCACAAGTTTAAGAGAACATCAACCAACGCCGAGTACCCATCTGGAGGTTATAACCCAAACACCGCGCTAACTGATGAGAGGCTTGTCGTTTCTGGCCAAAGTCAATCTTGAACTGTGTCCCATATGTAGATTCGTCCATTACTTGGGCGCAATGAACTCCCAAGGTCACCCATTTACGAGTACTAAACTTGACCGTCGCCAGAATCAGAGATATAAAATTTATCACCGTCCGTCAGTGACTTTTTTTCCGAAAACAATAATCTCTTTATATTTTTGTCACCTACTAACCTTGACCCAATCTACGCTGCACAGCTTCTAATCTCCGTAACATCCTCTGGGGTGACTGATTTGGAATCGTCACAACTGCCCAATTGGCTTATCGGTTCCGCAGTAAAATGCTGTACAACTATCGCAAATAATTAGGACATCGGCTATCAACATGGCCCCGAAGTCTCTCCGTGATGCGATTCTATTTGAGAGTGATAAACCGCTTGCGGTGTTTGGCTATCTGCTGTTTGTTAGTCAAATTCAGTACCTTGGCAAAGTCGTCCCATAACACAAATTGAATTCTACTTTTGGTTGGTTTCTAAAGTTCTAGTCTTACATTTATTATTCCTTATAACAGTCTAATCAAAGGTTTCCCCTACTCCGACAGATCATCGACATGATCAGCCTCACCGAAGTTTTTGTGGCCATCATTCTGGTTCTGGCACCGATCTACATTTGGTGCAAGCATCACTTCTCATATTGGCGAAGGAAAAATGTGGCCTACATCGAACCGAATTTTATCTTCGGCAATCTCAAGGAACTCTCAACAATGACCTCCTGTGCTGCTGATCATCTAAAAAATCTATACGACCATCCGAGTGCCAAGGATCAACCGATTGTTGGAATACACATCTTCAGTAAGCCGGCCTTACTTATCCGTGAGCCAGAAGTGATCAAATCCATACTTATCAAGGATTTCAACAAGTTCTCCGATCGATATTCGTCGTGTGATCCTCATGGTGATGCCTTGGGTTCGAATAATTTGTTTTTCGTTAAGAATCCTGACTGGAAGGAGCTTAGGACCAAATTGACACCAGTCTTTACCAGTGGCAAGATAAAGCAGATGTTCCCACTCATCGAAGAGGTAGGTTTGTCTGGAATCATTTAAGAACAACTACTCAAAGTCTGGTTCCCTTTAAGATTGGCAGAGAGTTGGACAGCTACCTGTGCAACCTTACACTGAATTCAGAGACAAATAGCTGCATTGAGGAGCTCAAGGAAATCAGCGCGCACTATTCAACCGATGTCATTGCGACAGTTGCATTTGGCATCCAGGCTAATAGCCTCAAAAATCCAAAGGGCGACTTTCGAAGGAATAGTCGACTCTTTTCCTTGTTTACCCTATCGAGGGCTATTGACTTCTCGGTTATATTCTTCCTGCCGCAGTTTGTGAGACTTCTCCGCTGCACGTTATTCTCAAAGGACACGAGTAAATTCCTTCGTGACTCAATCAACTTTGTCATGTCGGAGAGGATACGACTGGGAAACACACGCAATGATTTGATTGACATTTTGGTAGACTTCCAGAAAACAGCTGAGACCGAAGGCTGTAAACACCTTGACAATGACATGATCGTAGCACAAGCTGCAGTTTTTTTCACAGCTGGCCATGAGACCACCTCGGCTGCAATGTCCTTTGGTTTGTATGAGCTCTCCAAGAAACCCGAACTACAAAACCGACTGAGAGAGGAGATCAAGGAAGCCTTGATAAGGAATGATGGCAAATTGACCTATGAAATGCTTAACGAAATGGAATACTTGAGTATGGTCACCCGAGAGGTCTTAAGAATGTATCCACCACTACCGTTCCTGGATCGAGAGTGTACATTGCCAAAGGGCGAGGAGGAGTTCTCACTAAAGCCGCACAGTGACTTTGCTATTCCTCATAAGATGCCGGTGTACATTCCCATTTATGCCATTCATAGGGACCCTAAGGTAAGGATTTCTCTGAGAAGACTGAGTATTTTCAAGAAGACGCCTTATTATTTTTAGTATTTCCCGAATCCTGACGAATTTGATCCTGAAAGATTCGCGGCGAAGAATAAGGAAAATGTAAAGCCATTCACCTACATGCCATTCGGAACTGGACAGCACAATTGCATTGGGGAACGCTTGGGCTATATACAAACCAAGATTGGGATCATCAACTTCCTGAGGAACCACTATGTGACGAGTTGCGACAAAACCCCTAAGAAAATGATACTTAATCCGAAGGCCCTACTTATGCAATCGAAGGGTGGCATCTACTGCAAAGTTGTCAGGGATCCGCTGTTGTAGACACTGTTTCCTGGTAGTTCCTTTCATAATTGACCAATAAATATTAGATTTTTTTTTTGCACAAAGGACTAATACTCAAGAACAGCTGGCATTCCGCAGGACTGTGTTCTTGAGCCTATACTATTAAATATTATATTAAAAACCCAAGTTTACTTTCCTGTGATGATGCTTTCCTTGAACGTTGAAGAGTGTCTGCAGCAGCTCTTTGCGAAGCTTCACTTGAAGAAAATTCACTTCTTTAGCAACAAGCCGTGCTATGGCGCGTCTCATGCACAAAACATCAACTAAAAGGTGTCAAACTGATTCGTGAGAAATGGATAGTTCTTGGAAAATTTGTCTCAAACTATACTGATGATTTTCGAGCACTGTTTTCTTCAGTAACTCCCGTTGAAGGCCGTCTCGGATGAGACAAGTTTTGAACTACTTCAAGGTCCTCTTTGAACGCTGGGAACATAAAATTTCAAACAAACAACAGCACTTGAAACCAACTAAGTTTTTTGACTGCTGTCAACAAGCTTGTCTATAGATTGCCCAAAATTCAGCGTCAAAATGCATGACAGGTGTACCAACACATTGTTTTACTTGCACCTATACCTATAGGGCAAGTATTGTATTCGTGCAAAATTTGGAACTTGAGTTTTTAGTCAATCTTGACATTACTATAATGGAGAAGTCCAAAAAAGTAGGTCCGCCAATGCCGTCTGTCTGTCTGTCAGTCTGTCAGTCTGTCAGTCTGTCAGTCTGTCAGTCTGTCTGTATATTCGACTACAGCCTAAACGGCTGGGCGGATTTACTTCAAACTTCATATATAGGGTCTGTGGGATATTCCCTAGAGGCGAAATTTGAATTTTCATTCTAACCTCAAAATTAAGGGTAGTTTACTTAAGGCCGATTTCAGTTAAAATGGATTTTCTCGAAAACGGCTCTAACGATTTCGATAAAATTTGATATGTGGGTTAGTTTGGTCATATGCTATGAGGTGGCATACCACGTTTTCCACGAAAAATTCGAATAACGGTAATATGAAAATCAGTTGTTTCTCGGGTATTTGTACTGCGATTGGGTTAAAACTTAATATTTCTAGGTTATAAGACAAGTGCAAGATAATGGCGTTCCAAATTTTGGAATTGCCACGCCCACTTTTATAAAACTTTTTTTTTTCAAAATTTTTACTAGAAATTGAAAAAAAATTATTTAAGCAAAGTAATATGCCTTAAAATTCTCTATAATTCACTCAAACACCCTATCTGGCCACGCCCACTTTTTATGGGCATTTTTATAAAAACAAAACATTGAGTAAACTCCTACAATGTTATGACTATTATTCCATCGAAACGCGGAATGCCACGCCTACTTTACTGGGAAGAGCAAGACTTGGACTTTAATCCTGATAAAATTATACACTTATAGCATTACGGTGCAAGTACGTACGACCCAGTCGTGCACTTTATTTTTTAAGAAATACACGACTGGGTCGTACGTGCTTGCAGCTTAAGCCTAAAAGTACACAGTTGTATGAACACTGAAATGTAGGTCTTCCTCTTCTTACAAATGGGCGTGGCATTCTGATTTTCAATAGAATTATAATGACGGAAGGCGTGACTCAAGTGGTTAGTGCCTTGGGCTTGTGCAAGGGGTTCGAAATGTTCGCGAGCGTCTGACAAATTATTATGAAACAGCTTCTCAGCTAACAAATTGCCCTTCGGACACCGCAAGGTTATTGCGCAATAGATAAAAATTGAAGTACTAATATCATAGCAAAATGCAATGAAATCAGTAATGCAGGATCTCTATAATTAATTAATCTAATCTAAATTAGGGAAATTGTTCAATTAGACGGCTCTTGATATAAGTGAGACTACGATTAGTTTGAGTAGCCATCGAAGTCAGGCTAGTCTTAAACTGCAACTTTGGGTGAACTGAACCTATTCGTGCAACTAACAACCTAACAACTTCTCTCTTAACATGGTTTTGACGACAGGACTTTTGGTCATCGCCTCCTTCTTTATTGCCCTCTATATTTGGATTAAGCACTGCCATTCCTATTGGCAGAGGAAAGACGTTCCTTATATTAAACCAAACCTAATTTTTGGAAACTTCAAAAAGATGCTAACTATGTCCTGTAATTTACCCGAGCAGTTGTACAGTCTGTATTTTAACGAGGAAACCAAAGATGAACCCATTGTGGGTGTCTACATCATGGACCGGCCAGCCCTACTAATTCGCGATCTAAATATAGTCAAGTCGATCTTGGTGACAGACTTTCACAAATTTTGTGATCGTAGCAGTGGAACTGATCGTCGTACTGACGTAATAGGATCCTATAACTTGACCACGGTAAAAAATCCTGAATGGAAGCAGCTACGAACAGTGGTGTCACCACTTTTCACCAGCGCTAAACTCAAAGGAATGGTGCCACTTATAAACGAGGTGAGTGGCTTGAAAGTACAGTCCGAACCCTTTAGAATAACCCTTTCGCTTACAGGTTGGTATAGCCCTGGATAAATACTGTTCTAATCTTCCCTTCGACCCGAAAACAAACAGCTGCATTGCAGAGATAAGGAATATTAGTGCACTCTACACGACGGACGTTATATCCTCGGTAGGCTATGGCGTTCAGGCAAACACCTTAACAGATTCTACAAGCGACTTCCGTGTAAAGACTCGAGCTGTTATGGATTTCACCATTATGAGAGCTATCGAGTTCTATGCTGTCGTTTTCCTACACAAATTTGTGCGAATCTTTCGTTTCAAAATGTTCGGCAAAGTAACAACGAATTTCCTACATACTATGATGAGTTTCCTTATACAGGAAAGGATTAAGAGTGGACACCGACGCAATGATGTGATAGACATTTTGATAGCCTTCAAGAAGTCTACCGAAACTGACGAGCTTAGAAAGTATTTGGTTCAAGAGGACATTCTGATCGCTCAAGCGGCAATTTTCTTTGTTGCTGGCTTCGAAACCACATCATCGGCTATATCCTTCACCTTGTTTGAACTTGCAAGGAATCCTGAAGTACAGAAGCGACTCAGGAAGGAAATTAAGGAAGCCTTAGTCAAGCACGACGGTACAGTCTCTTATGAGATGCTGTACGAGATGGAATACTTAGAAATGGTTATCAATGAAGCATTGAGGCTGTACCCACCAGTTCCGTTTTTGAATAGGGAATGTAATTTGAATGGGGACGACAACGAGTACTCCCTAGCACCATACAGCAACTTCAAAGTTCCGGATAAAATGCGCATCTATATACCAACCTTCGCGATACATAGAGATCCAAAGGTAAGCTTACATCTCTGACTAAAGATCGGCAAAAGTTTAGTTCTCCCTTTTTAGTACTTTCCGAATCCTGAGAAATTCGATCCGGAGCGTTTTTCAACGAAGAATAAGGGGAACATTCGCCCAATGGCCTTCCTGCCTTTTGGCGGAGGACCGCGTGGTTGCATTGGTCAACGTCTTGCCTATCTGCAGACGAAGATTGGATTAATATCCTTTCTACGAAATCACTACGTGACCACCTGTGAGAGGTCCTTCGAGCGAATGATATTCGAACCAAAGGCAATCTTTTCACAACCGAAGGGCGGAATCTATTGTAAAATTGTAAAGGATCCACTAATAACAACTTAACTTTTAACTTAATTTAATAAAAAATAAACATAGCTACGCCTAATCGGTTGAACACTGTCTTTTAGGCTGCATGGAGTTTTGCATGTGGCACGTAAGCTTTGACATTAGATGCAACGTTTACTGTCAAATTGACAATTGTTCAAACCAAGAGCAATATCGATAGGAATGTGTGGATTGTTAAGAATGCTATTAAGATGAATAGCCCTTAATATGTTGCTAAGTTTTGTACAGTCTTCATTGCCAAAATTAAACCAATAAGAGTGCTCAAAAGTCCCATCAGGCCACAATTCTCTTGGTAGTATAAGATCAACATCCCGCTGTCAGGCAGAATGAACCATTCAACCTAGACGATGACAGCCAAAACCTCCGTCCACCTGGCCAAAATGAAGTGAGGATAGTAATATCGAAACTCAGATCAAACAAGGCTGCTGGACCTGACGGCTTACCAGCCGAACTGTTCAAAGCAGCTGGCCTGGTAGAGAGCATACACCAACTCATTTCTAGGATTTACTTAGATGAGTGAATGCCTGATGAATGGAACCTCAACACCGTTTGCCCGATCCACAAGAAAGGAGACACCATCAACTGCGCCAATTACAGGGGCTCAGTCTCCTCAATATCGCGTATAAGATCTTATCTGCCATTCTGTGTGAACGTCTGAAACGCTTCGTCAACAACCTGATTGGTCCCTATCAGTATGGTTTCAGACCAGGAAAGTCCACAATCGACCAAATCTTCACACTTAGGCAGGTCTTGGAGAAAATCCAAGAAGTCCAAGTCGATACCCACCATCTTCTTATTGACTTTAAGGCAGCATATGACAGCATTTATAGAGTCGAACTATACAGACCCATGTCTAGTTTTTGCATCCCTGCCAAGCTCGTCAGATTGTGCAGAATGACGATGGAGAATTCTCGCTGCTCCATCAAGGTCGGTCACGATCTCACCGAGACCTTTGATGTCAAAAGAGGATTTAGACAAGGTGACGCGCTGTCATGTGATTTTTTCAACATCGTACTTGAAATAATTGTGGAATCATCTCGAAGGACTAAGGAGACTCTTTATAAGACCTTGATCATCCCAGACCTGCTTTATGGCCCTGAAGCATGGACTCTGTCGAAAACGGATGAGGAGATCCTCAGTCGCTTCGAGAGAAAGATTCTTTGTCTATTTTTCGGTCTTGTTTGTGTTGACGGCCCTTGGAGGAGGAGATTCAAAGACGAACTATACGAGCTGTACAGCGACATGGCTAGGACATGTAGAGCGATTGGACACCAATGCTCCGGCCAGTGGAGTCTTCGAATCAAACCCGGACGGCCTCGCAGTAGAGGAAGACCTCGCCTTAGGTGGCGCGCACAAGTAGAAAGGGACCTCAACCGACTTGGAGTGGGCAGCTGGAGGCCTAAGGACCGGGCTAACTAGAGAGGCTTATTGGTTGAGGCTCAAATTCACCCTGAACTGCAGCGCGTTCTCTGCATGCTTCTCCGTTGCAAATTTAGAGATAGTGCTGGCCTCAAGAGTTGCGTGAGGACACACCATGATGAATTGCATTCGAAACCTAGATGATTCACTATCTATTGATCAATGCCGGCACATAGCAACAGTCATCAAGCAGTTTAACATGGAAACAAACACAGATGAATCCAAACCAATAATTGTCAGAGGAGTTATATCCAAAAACAATCGAAGAACAACTTGAGAATGACATGGCCAATATTTCTTCCATAAATTAGCTGCCAAAACATTTGACGTGTGCTGTCAGAACACCTACCAAGTACGATAATAGCTAATAGTGGTAGATCGCCCTGGACACCAATGGTGCATGTTAATGGTTCAGGATACCATCAACTACTAATTGACATTTCAACCAAACAGCGATGATGAGATGATTGGTTGTTGCGATATCGATTGGCCCAGCGACGTTCAACCACTGGCTACAGTATCACGTCAAAATCTGTCAGAATTGCTGTCATTGCTTTTATCGCGTTTTTACGTGTGGCAGTGGCATTAATGGGTACGTCGATCGTTAGAAGATACATCAGATCAGGCACTTAAGGATTCGTTTCAATGCCTTATCTAATAGATACAAATCAAACGAGATTGTCTTTGTTCAGCAAACTTTACAACCATTCATCTACTACATATAATTATTCTGATATTTAATTTTACACAGTATTCAATTAGATGACAAGTGAAACGCCTTCAGATTATACTATTATTAGTTTGGATGGATATATATTAGTTGATCCTCTACATAAGATTAAGGGCATAACGGACCGTTTGGGCTACAAAAACATTTTGGCAACTGTCATGCTTTCATATGCTGACGAAGAAATGCTATTGGTGTGGAGGTTCCGACATGACAACGACTCGAAACATGCGTCAGATTGTGTAAAGAAGTTCTTGGAATCAAAAAATGTTAACAATCCCCTACACCTAAACCCAATAGAAAATCTTTGCCCCTTTTTGTCGCATTAAAAGCGGAATGACTTAAAATTCCAATGGACATGCCAGAAAGGTGTGCAGAAGCTATTAAAAACAAAGGTTATTGAACCAAATATTGAAAAAAAGAAAAACTTGCAAATGTTTTGCACAGAATTTTTTACTGTTACAAAGGATGAAAAATGTTTTCTTTTCATGACTGGACATGAGAATGTTTTAAGAAAAGAAATCAAAGAACTAGAACGTTTTCAAGAAGAGGCAGATTTTTGCCAAGACACTGTTCAGTCATTCTTAAATGTTCAGATACAGATGTACTAATTATAGCACTTTTTATTGAATTACCTAAACTAAAAAACCATGCAAAGGTTTGGATGGAAGTTGAAACATTATCATCTACAAATACGCTTAGATACATTGATGTCAACGCACTTAGCGAACAATTTGGGGCCAACACTTTGCCAGGTTTTCATAGCTTTACTGGCTGTGATTATACTCCAAATTTTTTCAAAAAAAGGGAAAAATTAGGGCTTATACCATTTTAAGAAACAGACCAGACTTACAATCTGTATTTGGTAGACTGGGATGTGACACAGATTTTGCTGAAGAAGATGTCAGCCAAATAGAAAACTTCGTCTGTGAAATGTATCAAACACAATTCAAAAAAGTGGATGAAGCTCGATACGAAATTTTTTTAAAATCCTGTAAGACCGTGTCAAAGAAGATTTTTAAGAATATCAAAAGAAATTTGTATTACATTAAATAGATAAATCATAAGGGTTAGTTCTGATTTGTTTTTCTTTTTTCAGGTTTCGAAGGAAGCTTGTTACCTCCAAATAGGTCGGCATGTTGTGTATCGGAAACGCAGTGGCAAATCAGCCAATAACAAGATCTCCAGAATTAAATGGTTGGATACTGAAGGATCATATCTTTCAAATGAAGTGGTTCGAGGGCAAAGTAACGCCTGACAGATTAAACGTTCTGAGAATGAGGACGAAACTTTTGACTTCGATTCCTGGGATGAGTCGGAGAATGAATCTCTTGTTTTTTGATTAAATATAACAAAATGTAAAATTATTAATATTTTTTTCAGTACGTATTCAGTATTTTTTCCCCCATCAAAGCACCACATTAACATAGGATTCATACGGTTGCCTCTGACGTCCAAAATCGACTGCGGGCTCTTAAGGATCTTGATAGCATACAATAAACCCTCCCGTGTTTCCATTTATGCTAATGGCATCAAATTGTTGAAATCCATTCCTTCTTCCCAAGACACTAGCCTCTTTCAATAAGACATCGATTTGATACATTCAAAATATTTAGCTTAGAGCTCAACGTCCTTTGACACTTTGATATGATAGCTCCTAAAGCCAACTCATCACTTGGCCTTGTCAAACGATGGTTCAAAGAATTGTCTAAATTGTTACTATACCCTGTCTCCGTTTCCTTTAGTCTAGCTTGGCCTCCCTTTCAGTGGGTTCGTTTCTCTAAAATCGAGAACATTTGAGGTCTACCCTGGAACAATCCTCTCAATATGCCTCCAAATCAAGACTGCCTCAATCTCATCAACTTAAGAAACCTTGAAGATCGCAGAGATGTAGCTGACATTCATGGGTTCTGCACTAAAGATTGTGCATCCTTTAGCAATTCATTCTTCTTGTCGTCCTCAGAACTTACAATGTTCTCGACTTTGGTATCTAATGAGCCACCGTTTCGACTTAAACCTCAGCACTCCCCGTGGAAGTTAGTTTTTTAGGTTTAGTTCTCAAGACTTAGTTCTAGATTGTATTAAGCCAAAATAAATGAGGACTTTTGCATCCAACCAAATAAGTTCGTTAAGCTATAATTTATCTGGAACGGATCGTATGATACCCTATCCTCCGTGTGAAGTGGGCGTGGCCGTACGTTACTCTGCCTCAAAATCGAAATAAATTCTAAGTAAACAACACCACGAATATCGTAAACCACGTCGGCTTTGGTTCATTTCAGTGGCTGTTAGCTAGTTTGCATGTCATACTCATAAAAACCAAGTCTCGTCCCCTGTGATGATGCGTTCCATGAATGAGGAAGAGTGTCTGCAACACCTCTTTTGCGAAGCTTCATTTGAAGAATGAACAAGCCGTGCTATGGGGCGTCTTAAGCACAAAAAATCAACTAAAATGTGTCAAACTGATTCGTGAGAAATGAATGGTTCTTGAAAAAATTTGTCTCAAACTACATACATATAGTGATGATATTCGAGCACTGTTTTCTTCAGTAACTCCCGTCTAAGGCCGTCTCGGATGAGACAAGTTTTAAACTATTTCACGGTCCTTTTTGAACCACTCTAATGCTCTTGCTCCTGATATTACAAATTCCTCCATAGGTTTTATAAAACATTTTCAATTCATCCGAACGAGAAATTCCGTTGTCAAATTTCAAACAAACAATAGCACTTCAGGCTAATTAAGCTTATTGACTGCTGTCAACAAGCTTGTCTACAGATTGCGCCCAAACTCAGCGTCAAAATGCATGACAGGTGTACCAACAGATGTTTTTTTTTAAGAAATACACGACTGGGTCGTACGTGCTTGCAGCTTAAGCCTAAAAGTATACAGTCGTATGATCACTGAAATGTAGGTCTTCCTTGAAATATAAGTAAAATGGGCGTGGCAATCTGATTTCTAATAGAATAATTGTTATGAAAAAGCTTCTCAATTAACTAATTGCCCTTCGGACACCGCAAGGTTATTGTGCGATAGATACAAATCGAGGTTCTAATTTTATAGCAAATTGCAAAATGTTTCCTTTTCAGAAATGCCTGATCTCTATAATTATTTAATCTAATCTAAATTAGGGCAATTATTCAATTAGACGATTCTTGATATAAGTACCTTCAGACTACGATTCGGTTGAGCAGTCATCGAAGTCATCAGGCTAGTCTTAAGCTGCAGCTTTTGGAGAACTAAACCTATTCGTGCAACTACTGTTCACATCCTTCGGGTTCATTATCTACTAACAACCTCTCTCAACATGATTCTCACGACAGGACTTTTGGTCATCGCCCCGCTCTTTATTGGCCTCTATATTTGGATGAAGCACTGCCATTCCTATTGGCAAAGAATGGGTGTTCCGTTCATTAAACCAAACTTAGTTTTTGGAAACTTCACAAAGATGCTAACTATGTCCTGTAACTTCCCCGAGCAGTTGTACAGTCTGTATTTTAACGAGGAAACCAAAAATGAACCCATTGTGGGTGTCTACATCATGGAGCGGCCAGCCCTACTAATTCGCGATCTAAATATAGTTAAGTCGATCTTGGTGACAGACTTTCACAAATTTTGTGATCGAAGCACTGGAACTGATCGTCGTACTGACGTAATAGGATCCTATAACTTGACCACGGTAAAAAATCCTGAATGGAAGCAGCTACGAACAGTGGTGTCACCACTTTTCACCAGCGCTAAACTCAAAGGAATGGTGCCACTTATAAACGAGGTGAGTGGCTTGAAAGTACAGTCCGAACCCTTTAGAATAACCCTTTCGCTTACAGGTTGGTATAGCCCTGGATAAATACTGTTCTAATCTTCCCTTCGACCCGAAAACAAACAGCTGCATTGCAGAGATAAGGAATATCAGTGCACTCTACACGACGGACGTTATATCCTCAGTAGGCTATGGCGTTCAGGCAAACACCTTAACAGATTCTACAAGCGACTTCCGTGTAAAGACTCGAGCTGTTACGGATTTCACCATTATGAGATCTATCGAATTCTATGCCGTCATGTTCGTACACAAATTTGTGCGAACTTTTCGTTTCAAAATGTTCGGCAAAGTAACAACGAATTTCCTACGTGCTACGATGAGTTTTCTTATACAGGAAAGGATTAAGAGTGGACACCGACGCAATGATGTGATAGACATTTTGATAGCCTTCAAGAAGTCTACCGAAACTGACGAGCTTAGAAAGTACTTGGTTCAAGAGGACATTCTGATCGCTCAAGCGGCAATTTTCTTTGTTGCTGGCTTCGAAACCACATCATCGGCTATATCTTTCACTTTGTTTGAACTTGCAAAAAATCCTGAAGTACAGAAGCGACTCAGGAAGGAAATTAAGGAAGCCTTAGTCAAGCACGACGGTACAGTCTCTTACGAGATGCTGTACGAGATGGAATACTTAGAAATGGTTATCAACGAAGCATTGAGGCTTTACCCACCAATTTCGTTTTTGAATAGGCAATGCAATTTGAATGGGGATGACAACGAGTACTCCCTAGCACCATACAGCAATTTCAAAGTTCCGGATAAAATGCGCACCTATATACCAATCTTCTCGATACATAGAGATCCAAAGGTAAGCTTACATCTCTGACAAAAGATCGGCAAAAGTTTAGTTCTCCCTTTTTAGTACTTTCCGAATCCTGAGAAATTCGATCCGGAGCGTTTTTCAACGAAGAATAAGGGGAACATTAGTCCAATGGCCTTCCTGCCTTTTGGCGGAGGACCGCGTGGTTGCATTGGTCAACGTCTTGCTTATTTGCAGACAAAGATTGGATTAATTTACTTTCTACGAAATCACTACGTGACCACCTGTGAGTTGTCCTTTGAGCGAATGATATTCGAGCCGAAGTCTTTGATGACACAACCGAAGGGCGGAATCTACTGCAAGATTGTGAAGGATCCACTACTTGAAGCCTAGCTTTGTACATATTTTTTCCAATAACAATAAATAAATAAAGTGCACGACTGGGTCGTACGTACTTGCACCGTAATGCTATAAGTGTATAATTTGATCAGGATTAAAGTCCAAGTCTTGCTCTTCCCAGTAAAGTAGGCGTGGCATTAATAGCAATAATAGTCATAACATTGTAGGAGTTTACTCAATGTTTTGTTTTTATAAAAATGCCCATAAAAAGTGGGAGTGGCCAGATAGGGCGTTTGAGTGAATTATAGAGAATTTTAAGGCCTATTACTTTGCTTAAATAATTTTTTCTCAATTTCTAGTAAAAATTTTGAAAAAAAAAAGTTTTATAAAAGTGGGCGTGGCAATTCCAAAATTTGGAACGCCATTATTTTGCACTTGTCTTATAACCTAGAAATATTAAATTTTAACCCAATCGCAGTACAAATACCCGAGAAACAGCAGATTTTCAATATTACCGTTATTCGAATTTTTCGTGAAAAACGTGGTATGCCACCTCATAGCATATGCCCAAACTAACCCACACATCAAATTTTATCGAAATCGTTAGAGCCGTTTTCGGGAAAATCCATTTTAACTGAAATCGGCCTTAAGTAAACTACCCTTAATTTTGAGGTTAGAATGAAAATTCAAATTTCGCCTCTAGGGAATATCCTACAGACCCTATATATGAAGTTTGAAGTAAATCCGTCCAGCCGTTTAGGCTGTAGTCGAATATACAGACAGACAGACAGACAGACAGACAGACCGACAGACAGACAGACCGACAGACAGACAGACAGACAGACAGACAGACAGACGGAATTGCCGGACCTACTTTTTTGGACTTCTCCATCATAGTAATGTCAAGTTTGATTAAAATCTCGTGTTCGATTTTTTTCACGATTGCAATACTTGCCCTATAGGTATAGGTGCAAGTAAAAATCAGGTTTTTTTTTGAACAGTGCTATTCAAAATTTAAAAAATACTCAGTCCTCTGATTAGCACCGTAAATACAATTAGGAAAGCCATGAAAAGTGTTCAAAAAAACCCTAAAGGCAGATCTTTCGGCGAACTCCTACAAGTGGAAGAAAAGTTTTGCTCTATCGCTTTCCTTGACGTTTCACGCTTCGATAAGAATTTGACACCATATGGCCTAAAGTAGAAGATAGATAGGTAGGTAGGTACTATAGAGTTATGACTTTTTCATAAAGCACTAGGTATCTGTGGCCATCGCGATCCCTAGAGTCCAAACCTAAGCCATCTCCTCCATGCTGACACGATAAGAAGATACTAGCCTCTTGTCTAGTACATTTTTAAGATATTTTTCTGCTGAACAGTACTAGATTTGTTTTGTTCAGATTGAATATAAGGTTCAGAATCATTCCTTAAAAACAGATTATTTCGTATTAAACACGGAACTGAATATTCCGAGTTCGAGGAAATCCCTGCCGGAGTTCCGCAAAGATCTGCCATTGGTCCTATTTTATTTTGAAGATCTTCACATTTTATCCCCTGCACGATCTTAGCCCTATCTACGCATAATTTGGGTACGTTTTGCACTTCTATTGAGCAGCATATACGCTCAGAACAGATACGACTGAGAGCAGACTAAGTCCAGTTGATAGCTTATTGTTGCTGAAGTTTCAGCAAAACATTCAAATCATTGATAAGGCACACAGCCGCCATTCGTTGTCAATAAACTTTTTCAAGTGGCTTATCATACCCCCAATCGTTGATGTGCTTTGACCACTCCAGTTCGAACAAATGATTATAAATAGTACAATAGCTATCGCCTAGGTAGCTGTATCTAGCTACATTCTCGTACTCTAGTCTTAAGTATTTTCCATAGTACTTGTACTATCTGTACGTAATTAATTCTAGTATAAAGATTATTTAACATTTAGAAAATGATTACTAAGTAAACATACTTGTGATAAGGTAGAGACTATAAATGTTGCCCGTAAGTTTAGTTGTGAATTAGTTCGAAATCTGTGGAACATACAATCGGTTATAAAGTAAGTGATCTTGATCCTAAACTACTTAGTGCTGAACCTGTGTCGATGCTAAAGTGAATACTACAGTCTGTGATCTGAAGGAAAATCTAATAAAAAGTAGTCAGTGGCATGAATAATGAGCTGTGAGGCTAATCGCGAATTCAATTAACGTGTCTTGGTGTTCCAAATGGACTAACATTTTCTTTTTCCAAATTTATCTGCGCCGTGATAGCTTTAGTCATGAATAACCAACAAACTAATCGCTAAGTTAGTCACTAAACTAGGTGCTCGACATATACAAGTGAATACCAGGCATTCATGCCAATCTTAGTCATGAACTTTTCTTAATACTTCCAAGAAACTACAAAGCTAATTCAGGCTAATAACTAGGACTATAGTATTCATGTGTAGTATTCATCCGCTGTGATTACCAACTAAAGTAGTCACGACTACAAAAAGTTATCGAATAATCGGTATTTAAGATTTCTAATCGGATTTTCCAGGAAATATTCACGGATTACCTCCAACAGGCTGCAGTCACTAATCATTTTTATTTAAAAAAAAATCTTTCCCCCCCAGCTCATCATATAAAAATGGGTTCCTCTGAATGGCTCCTGGTACTGTCAGGCGCCTTAACCCTCCTCTACATTTGGATCAAACATCACTATGCCTACTGGCGGAGGAAAAATGTTGCCTCCATTGAACCGAATCCAATTTTTGGCAATCTCAAGGAAATGATTTTGACGTCAACCAGTGCTGCTGACCACATGGTCACACTATACAATCACAAGAACGCACAAGACGAGCCTCTCATCGGTATATACATCTTCAACAAGCCAGCCCTGCTAGTTCGTGATCCGGAATTGATCAAGACAATACTGATCAAGGATTTCAATAAATTCTCCGATCGATTCTCAGCAAGTGATCCTCACGGAGACGCTCTGGGATCGTATAATCTTTTCTTCATCAAGAACCCTCAGTGGAAGGAGATGAGAACAAAAATAACCCCTGTCTTCACAAGTGGGAAGATCAAGCAGATGTTCCCACTAGTCGAGGAGGTAAGTCTTTCGGTTCTAAGGATCAAAACCATGTCACACATCCGTTTGTAACTTTCTAGATCGGCAGTGAACTAGACAGCTTCCTCTGCGAGCTTCCCCTAGACCCGGACAGCAAGAGTTGCGTGAAAGAAGTCAAAACGATCGCCGCGTTGTATACAACTGATGTCATCGCATCTGTAGCGTACGGCATTCAGGCGAATAGCTTGAAAAATCCCGATGGTGAATTCCGGCGAAATGGTAAAAGTGTATTCAACTTCACACGGTACAGAGCCTTTGAGTTCTCAGTTATATTCTTCCTGCCGCACTTGGTGCATCTGTTTGGTTGCAAGGTGTTCACCAAGGCAACGACCAAGTTCATTCGTGACACAATCAACTACGTCATGGCAGAGAGGATCAAAAACGGCAACACACGAAATGACTTGATCGATGTCCTGGTGGCGTTCAAAAAAGCTGCCGAGAATGACAAGGACAAGGAGGAGTATGTGCTGAATAATGACATGCTGGTGGCACAAGCTGCGATTTTCTTCACCGCTGGCTTTGAAACCACCTCGTCGGCAATGTCGTTTGCATTGTACGAGCTTTCCAAGAGGCCTGACTTACAGAAACGCCTGCGAGAAGAGATCAAGGAGGCCTTGACGAAGTCCGGTGGCAAAATCACCTATGAAATGGTCAACGAAATGGTGTATCTAGAGATGGTTATGCAGGAGGTCTTGCGGTTATACCCACCACTTCCGTTCTTAGATCGAGAGTGTACCTTGGCGAAAGGTGAGGAGGAATTCTCTCTGAAGCCACACAGCGACTTTGCCGTGCCGAACAGGATGCCCGTCTATATACCCATCTTTGCCATTCACAGAGATCCCAAGGTATGCTATTGCAAATCACCCAAGCCGACTAGTTGAACTAAAACTTTTGATATTCTTTCAGTTTTTCCCGAATCCCGACGAGTTCGACCCGGAACGTTTCTCCCCAGAGAACAAGAAGAACATAATCCCGTGCACCTACATGCCTTTCGGTGTTGGCCCGCACAATTGCATTGGCGAGCGGTTTGGCTTTATCCAAGCCAAGGTCGGCCTTATTAACTTTTTAAGGAACCACTACGTGACAACATGCGAGCAATCAATGGACAAAATGGAACTCAATCCGAAAGCCTTGATCATACAGTCGAAGGGGGGGATTTTCTGCAAATTAGTGCGGGATCCGCTGCTATACTGAATGGGGTTTCTCTATGAAAAACCTTAGGCTTAGGGACTAGGTTAAGTTCTTTTTACGGATTTTGTATAAAATAGTTTTTTTGGTAATAAATTTTGTTTGTAAAAGATTAGAGTGTGTTCCAGGAATGGTAGAGCAAGCCGAAGAAAGGCTCTACCTGTTCGAAAATTGTCAGTAGAGATTTGGAAGCCTGAAATGAAGACTTCTGCTATAAGCTTCAAGAAATTCTAATGGTCTTCATGTGACAATGGTTTCAAATACGTTTCAATCGACTTTCTCGGCTCTTGTTCTATATCTGTGGCTATACACATGAGAAGGATAGAGGATTTCTAGTGAAGTACCACAAGGCTCAATTGTTTTAACGATATTGTTCTTCGTTGAAACATGAGATCTGGATAATGTGACGTGGCGAGCAAAAGGTAACAGCAGTGTGGTAGAGGTTTTGAAGCCTCTGGGAAAAAAGATCCAAAATTCCCAAGTCAAAATGTAGACCAAATGGTGCAGGAACCTGATGAATGTGACTCTCAAACCCTTTTACTGTTCCCAAGTCCCTCTTGGATGTGTCTAAAGCTAAAGTGGAGATAGAAACTAGAGGAGCATTACTTGGATTGTACCTCAGGGGTATCCTGTCATCTTACCATCCACAATCCATATATCTGCAGGAGATCCTTAGTCAAGAACTTGTAAAGATAGACCAAGTCTACCTTGTACTTGTAAACTACCGTGATACAGAACCCCAGAGGACACTTTTTCAGAGGACATATTCCTATCTCGCATCACTAAACAAACAAAGAAAATATTAGGAAGCTGGTGAGCTTTCTAACAGGTCATTGCGGCCTGAGATATCACCTCAACAAACTCAATCTATGCCCAGACATAGAATGCAGGTTCTGCTCAGAAGATGACGAATCATCCGAGCACATTCTCTGTGAATGTCCAGCTCTGCATTGGTTGAGGTGGCGCATCTTCCGCAAGGTAACATGCTCGCCGGCAGATATTAAAACCTCTGCAACTAAGGACGTGCTTTCCTTCATTAGGGAGGTGGGACGTCTCTTAGAGTAAAAATACACCCTAAGATACAATAGATCTTTTAGGTCGCAGTATCAGCCATATGGGCTAGGGTCCTAATTTAAAAAAAAATCACTAAACAAAATTCTGGCATTTGTACACTAAGTTGAGAGTCCTTAGGGTCAAAGAAAAGAACTGATCGCCTTTGCCGTTGATAGGTACTAGGATCAAGAGATCATAAAGGTCATCCCGGAGTAGGGAATTTGTAAGTAAAGACTAAAAGACAGAGTTGAGTGCTTAGAAGAGACTGGCGTTTCAATGGGAGATCGAAAGAACGAAAGGAGATCTACTCCGTATTTCAGCAAATCAAGATATTAACGCAAGTCTTTAACGCAAGATTCATGCCCAAAGCCTAGCTTCACATAACTATTCGGCGTCAACAAGAATTAGAAATTCATTCCGACAGATAGGCAACTGATTCGAGCCTATTCATCGTCGGCCTTATTTCTTAACAGAGTTCAAGCTGGAAACTTTACACCTAAGACCCTCAATGGAAGCAACAAGAATTTAATAAAAACAACACTCATCTGAATGATACCGGCTTGAGGCTCCTATACTGGCTTATTGCAATTGGTATCACGTAACCCATACTATTACTTGAAGTGCATCCGACAATAACAACTCAGACATCCACTTCATGTTAATTGATTGACACACTTATCTTGTAACGAGCTATTCAACAATAATTTAATTTGATTACATAAATTATTAAACAATGTAAGAAGTTAATGATAGCTCCGAGGCTATAAAAACTCCAGGAAATTCGATAGCGAATTAGTTAAAAGGCTGTGAATCTTCCGAACGGTTGTATTAATTGCAAAGTAAGTGTTCTAACGTGGTTTTATAAATATATATGGCTTCGTGAAAACTTAGAATTTGAAGTGAAAAACTGTCAAACCTATGTAGAAAATATTGGTGAAAACAGTCCTTAGTCTACAGTGAAGTACTGTTCCCTCTCTCAGACTATATTACAACTAATGGTGCATGTTTTTTTACAATAAAGAGTGATGTAGTCATCAAGCCACTATTATCGATTGATCAATCATGAATAACCACACTAAACTATGTGACTACTATGCACAAATGAATGCTTGCTAGTTTCCTTTCGTTTTACTCGTGATAGCTGGACGCCTTTGTGTGTTGCGTAGAACCATCTGCCCATCTGGCACAATTTCTAGCAGGTATCTGGGACCAGCTACGATTTAGGGACCTTTTATAAATAAGTGATACAAGTTAGACTATCCACCCAAGAGCTAGTCTTCTTTAGGCGCTACAACCTAAACCTGAGTTAAAAATTTGTTGTCAAAAAAATCATGACTAAATACATTCATGAGTGACAACGATAGTAATGAATAACGATTAATGATTAATGACTAACAATGTATTCAGTTCCATTCTTTTTTATCTAAGTGTGTCCAACCTTAACCTAAAGTATATGCACAAGTCCAACGGAAAGATCTTTATAGGGCTAAGGGTCAACAGATCTATCAGCTTAAACTTGGTAACAGCTAATGGGAAGCAAAAGCCTTTCAACATGAGTAGCGGTCTAAGCAGAAGATACCTAGCACTAGTTGCCTGTTCTTCGATACTGGACTGTCTGCCAATTTGTCTTGTTGGTCCCATCTCTGACTGATGACTTCGAATTTCCGAAAAACTCCAGTGAACCTGGTATATGCTTAAGCTGACATCACAATCGGTATTCGTCAGGATAATTTGACCAAGAAGGTAGTCTTCAGTCGTATCAGGACATTCGTTCTAACAATTTGCTTGTACTCAATCAGACCCTCTGAGTTTTTACTTGAACTCCAGTCAAAGTCTCTGTCAATCTAAGTAAACCCAAGGATTGGGTGGCTGTCACCGCTCAGCAGAGATACACTCATACCAAAAGAAGGTCCACACTGATAGGAAAAACCTCAAAGAACTACAAACTTCTTGACCGGATATTTTTCCCTCAAAAATTAAATTAAGTAGAGCGTAAGCAAAGCGCCTTAATCTCTTCTATTTGGAAAGCAAAGCTCAAAACAAGTAAAGGCCCAAAAGGAGCTATTGCTCCAAGCTTATAAAAAGACTTTGGCTGACAGAAACAATCGGAAATCATTTCAGATATATTCCATCCTGTCACCTTTCAAGGCAAGTACTACAAACCTGGTTAGATTACAGACATAAGAGCAGAGATGCTCGATAGTCTTAAGTGGATTTCAATTAGTTTGTTAGTTGTTCGAAATTAGTCATCACAACCTGGTAGTATTCATGAATAACTAGTAGTTGCTTCAAGTAGTCGGCTTTCCAGACAAACAAAATGTATTTACATTTCCTCGCACACGGTTAAAGCTACTAAAGATTCCCCTTCCTTTCAGGCTATCACCCAATAATGAGTTCCTCTGAATGGCTCCTGTTCCTGTCGGGTGCCCTAACCCTACTCTACATTTGGATCAAACATCACTATGCCTACTGGCGGAGGAAAAATGTTGCCTCCATTGAACCGAATCCAATTTTTGGCAATCTCAAGGAAATGATTTTGACGTCAACCAGTGCTGCTGACCACATGGTCACACTATACAATCACAAGAACGCACAAGACGAGCCTCTCATCGGTATATACATCTTCAACAAGCCAGCCCTGCTAGTTCGTGATCCGGAATTGATCAAGACAATACTGATCAAGGATTTCAATAAATTCTCCGATCGATTCTCAGCAAGTGATCCTCACGGAGACGCTCTGGGATCGTATAATCTTTTCTTCATCAAGAACCCTCAGTGGAAGGAGATGAGAACAAAACTAACCCCTGTCTTCACAAGTGGGAAGATCAAGCAGATGTTCCCACTAGTCGAGGAGGTAAGTCTTTCGGTTCTAAGGATCAAAACCATGTCACACATCCGTTTGTAACTTTCTAGATCGGCAGTGAACTAGACAGCTTCCTCTGCGAGCTTCCCCTAGACCCGGACAGCAAGAATTGCGTGAAAGAAGTCAAAACGATCGCCGCGTTGTATACAACCGATGTCATCGCATCTGTAGCGTACGGCATTCAGGCGAATAGCTTGAAAAATCCCGATGGTGAATTCCGGCGAAATGGTAAAAGTGTATTCAACTTCACACTGTACAGAGCCTTTGAGTTCTCAGTTATATCCTTCCTGCCGCACTTGGTGCATCTGTTTGGTTGCAAGGTGTTCACCAAGGCAACGACCAAGTTCATTCGTGACACAATCAACTACGTCATGGCAGAGAGGATCAAAAACGGCAACACACGAAATGACTTGATCGATGTCCTGGTGGCGTTCAAAAAAGCTGCCGAGAATGACAAGGACAAGGAGGAGTATGTGCTGAATAATGACATGCTGGTGGCACAAGCTGCGATTTTCTTCACCGCTGGCTTTGAAACCACCTCGTCGGCAATGTCGTTTGCATTGTACGAGCTTTCCAAGAGGCCTGACTTACAGAAACGCCTGCGAGAAGAGATCAAGGAGGCCTTGACGAAGTCCGGTGGCAAAATCACCTATGAAATGGTCAACGAAATGGTGTATCTAGAGATGGTTATGCAGGAGGTCTTGCGGTTATACCCACCACTTCCGTTCTTAGATCGAGAGTGTACCTTGGCGAAAGGTGAGGAGGAATTCTCTCTGAAGCCACACAGCGACTTTGCCGTGCCGAACAGGATGCCCGTCTATATACCCATCTTTGCCATTCACAGAGATCCCAAGGTATGCTATTGCAAATCACCCAAGCCGACTAGTTGAACTAAAACTTTTGATATTCTTTCAGTTTTTCCCGAATCCCGACGAGTTCGACCCGGAACGTTTCTCCCCAGAGAACAAGAAGAACATAATCCCGTGCACCTACATGCCTTTCGGTGTTGGCCCGCACAATTGCATTGGCGAGCGGTTTGGCTTTATCCAAGCCAAGGTCGGCCTTATTAACTTTTTAAGGAACCACTACGTGACAACATGCGAGCAATCAATGGACAAAATGGAACTCAATCCGAAAGCCTTGATCATACAGTCGAAGGGGGGGATTTTCTGCAAATTAGTGCGGGATCCGCTGCTATACTGAATGGGGTTTCTCTATGAAAAACCTTAGGCTTAGGGACTAGGTTAAGTTCTTTTTACGGATTTTGTATAAAATAGTTTTTTTTGGTAATAAATTTTGTTTGTAAAAGATTAGAGTGTGTTCCAGGAATGGTAGAGCAAGCCGAAGAAAGGCTCTACCTGTTCGAAAATTGTCAGTAGAGATTTGGAAGCCTGAAATGAAGACTTCTGCTATAAGCTTCAAGAAATTCTAATGGTCTTCATGTGACAATGGTTTCAAATACGTTTCAATCGACTTTCTCGGCTCTTGTTCTATATCTGTGGCTATACACATGAGAAGGATAGAGGATTTCTAGTGAAGTACCACAAGGCTCAATTGTTTTAACGATATTGTTCTTCGTTGAAACATGAGATCTGGATAATGTGACGTGGCGAGCAAAAGGTAACAGCAGTGTGGTAGAGGTTTTGAAGCCTCTGGGAAAAAAGATCCAAAATTCCCAAGTCAAAATGTAGACCAAATGGTGCAGGAACCTGATGAATGTGACTCTCAAACCCTTTTACTGTTCCCAAGTCCCTCTTGGATGTGTCTAAAGCTAAAGTGGAGATAGAAACTAGAGGAGCATTACTTGGATTGTACCTCAGGGGTATCCTGTCATCTTGCCATCCACAATCCATATATCTGCAGGAGATCCTTAGTCAAGAACTTGTAAAGATAGACCAAGTCTACCTTGTACTTGTAAACTACCGTGATACAGAACCCCAGAGGACACTTTTTCAGAGGACATATTCCTATCTCGCATCACTAAACAAAATTCTGGCATTTGTACACTAAGTTGAGAGTCCTTAGGGTCAAAGAAAATAACTCATTGCCCTTGCTGTTGATAGGTACTAGGATCAAGAGATCATAAAGGTCAGGAATTTGTAACTCAAGACTGTAGACAGAGTTGCGTGTTTAGAGAAGACTGACGGTGCAATGGTCAGAGCGAAAGGATATCTACCCTGTATTTCAGTTCAGTTTTGGATATATAAATCAAGGCTTAAAAGCAAGATCCATGCCCAAAGCTAGCTTCGCACAACAATTATCATAGTAAGTGTACGAATGACTGAATTGAAAATGAAATTGGTCAAAGATCCTTGTTAATCCTCTCCCTCCAATGTACAGAACAGTTCATCCATAGCTGGAACACTTGACCCGTCAACTTGACCTTTGGGTAGGTCCACAACGAACAAACTTTTCGCTTTCTCGGTTACTAGTTTCGCGACTGAATTTACGACTGCAGCCAGCATGATTCTAACAGGCTTGGAAAGCTAGCTACAGGCGTCAGCAAGAATTAGAAATTCATTCCGACAGATAGGCAACTGATTCGAGTTTATTCATCGTCGGCCTTATTTCTTAACAGAGTTGAAGCTGGAAACTTTACACCTAAGACCCTCAATGGAAGCAACAAGAACTTAATACAAAAAAACTCTGATCTGAATGATACCGACTTAAGGCTCCTATACTGGCTTATTGCAATTGGTATCACTTGAAGTGCATCCGACAATAACAACTCAGACATTCACTTTATGTTAACTGATTAACGCTCTTATCTTATAACGTGCTATTCAACAATAATTTAATTTGATTACATAAATTATTAAACAATGTAAAAAGTTACTGAAGCTATAAAAACCTCCAGGAAATTTGATAGCGAATTAGTTAAGAGGCTGTGAGTCTTCCGAACGGTTGTATTACATAATTGCAAAGTAAGTGTCCTAACGTGGTTTTGGATTTAAATAAATTAAAAAATAAATATACACTATTTTGTGAAAACTTAAAATTTGAAGTGAAAAAAGTGTCAAACCTGGGAAATATTTGTGAACACAGTCCTTCGTCAATAGTGAACCCTGTTCCCTCTCTCAGTCTATATCAGAACGAATGGTGCATGTTTTTTTTACCATAAAAGTCACTACTATCGATTGATCAATCATGAATAACCACACTAAACCCTATGGCTACTATACACAAGTGAATGCTAGCTAGTTTCCTTTTGTTTTATTCGTGACAGCTGGATGCTACTGTTTGCCGGCAATAAGTTGACGTAGATTACAGAAACATCTGCCCATCTGGCACAATTTTCAGCAAGTATCTGGAACGAGCTACGATTTAGGGACCTTTCATGAATAAGTGATACGAGTTACACTATCCACCCAAGAGCTAGTCTTCTTTGAGCGCTACAACCTAAACCTGGGTTCAAAATTAGTCGTCCAAAAAATCACGACTAAATATATTGATGAGTAACTTAAAGAAGGCAACGATACTAATGAATAACGATTAATGATTGATGACTAACAAGTTATTCACTTCAATTCTTTTTGATCTAAGTATGTCCAATCTTAACCTAAAGTATACACAAAAGTCCAACGGAAAGATGTTTAAATGGCTAAGGGTCAACAGATCTATCACCTTGAACTTGGTAACAGCTAATGGCAAGCAAGAGCCATTCAACATGAGTAGCAGTCTAAGCAGAAGATACCTAGCACTAGTTGCCTGTTCTTCGATAGTGGACTGCCTGCCAATTTGTCGTGTTGGTCCCACCTCTGACTGATGACTTCGAATTTCCGAAAAACTCCAGTGAACCTGGTATATGCTTAAGCTGACATCACAATCGGTATTCGTCAGGAACATTTGTCCTGATGGTCTTCAGTCGTATCAGGACATTCGTTCTAACAATTTGGTTATACTCTTCAGACCCATTTCATTCATCCGGCAGTCACCTGACGTTGAACCTTAACTTCTCTAAGTTTTTACTTGAACTCCAGTCAAAGTTTCTGCCAATCTAAGTAAACCCAAGGATCGGGTAACTGTCACCGCTCAGCAGAGACACACATAGACAAAAAGAAGGTCCACTGTGATAGGAAAAACCTCAAAGAACTACAAACTTCTTGACCGGCTATTGTTCCTCCCTCAAATATTTCATTACCTAGATACGCAAAGTGCCTTCATGCCTACTATCTGAGAAGCAAAGAAGGTTCAGAACAAATAAAGGCCCAAAAGGGGCTATTCCTTCCAGCTAATTAAAAAACTTTGGCTGACAGAAATAATTAGAAACTACAGACCTGGTTAGACCACTAAAACTATCTTGACCATACCGCTCCCACTGCTCTCAACATAGGAGCAGAGATGCTTCATAGTCTTAAGTGGATTTCAATTAGTTTGTTAGTTGTTCGAAATTAGTCATGACAACCTGGCAGTATTCATGAATAACTTGTAGTTGTTACAAGTAGTCGGTCTGCCAGACTAACCAAGACATTTCTTCGCACCCGGTTAAAGCTACTAAAGATTCCCCTTCCTTTCAGGCTACCACCCAATAATGAGTTCCTCTGAATGGCTCCTGTTCCTGTCGGGCGCCCTAACCCTACTCTACATTTGGATCAAACATCACTATGCCTACTGGCGGAGGAAGAATATACCATCGATTGAACCAAATCCCATCTTTGGTAATTTCAAGGACATAGCTGTCATGTCATCCAGTACTGCTGATCTCATGGTCTCACTCTACAACGATAAGAACGCCCAAGACCAACCTCTCGTGGGCATCTACATCTTCACCAAGCCAGCCTTGCTAGTTCGTGATCCGGAACTGATTAAAACAATACTGATCAAGGATTTCAATAAATTCTCCAATCGATTCTCGGCCTGTGGTCCACATGACTCTCTCGCATGGAATAGTCTCTTCTTCATCAAGAATCCTTACTGGAAAGAGGTACGAACAAAGATAACACCGGTCTTTAGCAGTGCTAAAATGAAGCAGATGTTCCCACTCGTCGAGGAGGTAAGTCTTACGGTCTTATGGTCAAAATCATGTCCAACATGTGATTGAACTTTTCTAGATTGGCAGCCAACTAGACAGCTACCTTTGCAGCCTTCCTCTCAATCCAACCACCAATAGCTGCATAAAGGAGATCAAAACTATCTCCGCGCTTTATACCACCGATGTCATTGCGTCCGTGGCTTATGGCATTCAGGCTAATAGCCTAAGGAACCCAGAGAGTGAATTCCAAACGAATGGAAAGGCTATATTCAAATTAAGCTTTAAGAGAGCTCTTGACTTCTCGGTCATATTTTTCCTGCCGCACTTGGGGAAGGTGTTCAGCTCCAAGTTGTTCCCCACGTCAGTGGAGAAATTCATTCGCGATACAATCAACTTTGCCATGACAGAAAGGATCAAGAGCGGCATAGTCCGAAACGACTTGATTGATGTCCTAGTGGCATTTAATAAGACTGCCGAAACTGAAAAGGCGAACGGCCAATATGGCCTGAACTACGAAATGATGGTCGCACAGGCGGCAGCGTTCTTCACTGCTGGCTTTGACACATCCGCGTCGGCAGTTTCATTTGCCATATACGAGCTCTCCAAACATCCTGACCTACAGAAACGCCTGCGGCAGGAGATCAAAGAGGGTTTGATTAAGAGTGGAGGAAAAGTCACATATGAACTGGTCAGTGAGATCGAGTACCTAGACATGGTTATGCAGGAGGTCTTGAGGCTATACCCACCACTTCCATTCCTAGATCGAGAGTGCACCTTGGCCAACGATGAGAAGGAATTCTCTCTGAAGCCTTACAGCGACTTCGCCGTGCCAAGTGGGATGCCCGTCTATATACCCGTTTATGGTATTCACAGAGATCCAAAGGTATGCTATTCTACATCATCCAAGCCGCTCAGTTGGACTAAAACTTTTGATATTCTTTCAGTATTTCCCGAATCCCGATGAGTTCGATCCGGAACGTTTCTCCCCAGAGAACAAGAAGAACATAATCCCGTGCACCTACATGCCCTTCGGCGTAGGCCCACACAATTGCATTGGCGAACGTCTCGCGCTAATCCAGGCAAAGATTGGTGTTGTAAACTTTTTAAAGAATCATTTCGTCGACATCTGTGAGAAGACACCTAAGAAGATAGAACTCGACCCGAAGGGTCTGATCATTCAGGTCAAGGGAGGTGTTCACTGCAAACTTGTACGAGATCCTCTGCTGAGTTAGCAGACGGATCTCTACAAGAGACATCCTCCTTAAGAATTAGTTTGTTGAAGGTTTATTTATAAGTTGTTTGGAAAATAGTTTTGTTATAATAAATAAGATTTTGAGTTCCATTCCATGTTGACATTTGTCATCTGTCATCGACGAAGTATGACATTTATTGGGTTGTGTAGCTGTCATTCTGGTCCACTTTTTAGGATGATCGCCTAAATACTCAGGTAGGCCTTCTTTCAAGGGGCAACAAGCCGCCTGAAAAAGTCATACGTGGAAGATTAGAACACTACAATGAGAGAGAGAGATGCGAAGCTAGAGACAAGTTTAATTGAGTCAGCTGTTAGAGCGTTAGCTAGACCGCAGGCACGGAACTGTCTTCTGAGAATAACAGGCGGTTATTTCTAATTCAAGGACATGACACTTTACTATGTTCCAGGAGAAGAGCCAAAAAGTACAAAATCATGAGAGGAGTTCCTCAAGAGTCAGTGGTTGGCCCCATTTTGGAAAAAATCGTGAAAGAGCTGTCTGAAAAGTGTAGCCATATGGACAGGGATTTCAGGCTTTAGCTTGGGAAACTACAAGACGGAAGTTGCACGGAAAGAGTAGAACTCCTCACTATTGTTAATGCTGCCAGGTCTATTGTAAGGTGTCAGGGTAGATTGGATAAATGGATGTCCTTGTTGATAGGAGCTGTCAACAGCTCACTTAGACTACCAAAAAGTGCAATATAAGATCCTTGAGAAGCTATTATCAATCTTAAACGGCTAAACCAGATCACCTAGATGCGTGTATGAATAGGAGTTTATTTCTTGGATCGTCCCGTTCCCCAAGGAAATGCTGCTGACTTTCCTTTTGATGGCTAGTGTTGAACAATCCCATTGCAAGTGATGAATGTTTGTAGAGAAATTGAAAAGGAGTAGGTTTAGTTGTGTTTCCTGTTTTTTTTTTTTTGTCGTAAACTAGCCATATCGATTTGGCAGTACCCGAGGTATACCTTTGCCTGGAAGCCCCTCGAACGATTCAGTCTCTATTTCCTCATTCAAAGTGAAAAGCGGTATCTAAAACTCAATAGGGACCTGTGAGAAGCTCTGATGAGGATTTGGACTTGAAGATAGAACAGCTAACTCTATGAACTGCATTGAATTATTAGCTATGTTCCAGAGATCAACTCTGGTCAGGTTTGAGGCAATATGAAGAGCCGAACCTTCGACGAGAACACCCAATGATCGTGAATATTGGTTGTTAGGCTTATATTGGTGTTGTTAGCATCTTCATGAAAAAAAAAACATAAAAACAGTGCTTATGTACCTTTCACCCAAAAACCACTAATAGTTTGATGAAGAGCACCAAGAAGGAAGGAGCGTCACGACTACATCCTTTGAAAAGGGAATCTGATCGGGCGTCCACTATAGAATAAACGAACATATTTAAACGAAAAAGGCTTCAATTGGATGGAGTTCCTAGCTTAGGTTAGGTTGATGAGGTCCCAATGCATTTGGTTTCCTCCCTTATTGCTTCCGAAATGCTTGTTTGTGATTAGATTCTCTAGACATAGTGGTGTCCTCAAAAATCTGAAAAGATTATACTGTCGCTAAGGGTTTTAATAGTGACTCCTCGGCGGCCTCTCTGTCACCGTGCGTCTCCAAGCAATGTCATCGTTCTGTTCGTTCCTAATGATTAACTATGTACATGACTCAATATTCCAAACCTATGCCCCTGACTGAACCGGAGCACCCTTCACTTGGAAATCAAACTCTTTCACTACGTAGAGTAAGTAAATTGCGTTCTTTTGTTTACAAATCGAATCCAGAAAAACATAAACAATATACACGACACGCTCGCCCATATTACTGTCCAAATATTTAAGACTCTTCAAATATTTATATACGCCTTTATCTACAACCATGTGTATCTGTATCTGACTGCTCGTGCATTGATAAGCTTCATGACTTGCCAAATGCTTGAGTGGCCGCAATTTTCATTTAGCCACATCATACCTACTAACAAAACGTTTCTTCTTTTTAGAAAGTTTTTGAAAATGCTAATCTTTTGAAGTACCCCCACACAGACACTATGTATGTAATATTCAAGCATACATATATCTAAGTATCTATTGAGTGCTCAGTATACATAGTCATACCCATTACCTTATATCTCCTTCTAAGTACTACTAAACAGCCAACTAGTTACACTTGTGAATACATTTTTAGATTCTCTATCACTTGAGAGATTATTTGCCTTGAAGACCGACAGCTTGAGAACAATAAACTCTTTGATAAGGCCGGGCCGGTGTAGGCCTTTATCAACAAAACCTATTTCTAAACAAAATGCTACCATGTCGCCCTTATCACAGACTAGACTGTTTATCGGCCGAAGTGGTCGTAAGTCAGGTGTTGTAATCAATTTCTGATCTTGACCTTCTCCAAGGTTTGAAATAAAAAAAAAAATGTATACTACTTGGTCTGATGGTTTAAAATATGAGCTTCACCTTGAAACAAGTCGAAATGAATACTGAGTTCCTCCAAAGTCAGTTAGATCAGATGTAGAAACTAGCTAGTTCGGTCATTCATAGAACCCGTCCTCATATGGAGAATCAGGCAAGAGTACCGACTAATGAGTGATGGCTGCAAATGACTAATGACTAATAACGTAACGACTAATGTTTATGAATATTTAGGACCATGATTACACAATTACATTTCGCTGGATGTAAAATTCGTAAGTACTTAGCTAGTCCTACGTTTGCTGGAATCGTTAACTTCTTTAACCAGATCTCATGCATTATTCAGTAAACAATCTCAAGACCCACGGTACCCTGGCCAAGTGGATTGAAGAATATTCTTAAGGAAAGGCGCATTATAATGGAACACTAGAGTACAAATATGGAAGCATATAACTTTAGAGGTACCCCTCAAATCGGAGTGATCTCCCCACCACTAAGGGTTATAGTACGTTGGCTCTTAGGAGGATGCAGAGATTGGCCTTCATTGGTAGCACAGGTGCCATGAGAATAACACCCACGGGAGTACTGGAGTTGGTTCGTTCAAGCTTCGGCAGCAATTAGTGCCCTGAGGATAAGTCAGTCAGATAGTTGGAGACATAGTGCAATGAGTCATTCCATGATCCTCGAAAGGTTCACGGATTACCCTACTAAACTTCAAGAAACCATTCACATGCTCGTTCTCGAGCAGAGAACAATGGAAAAGCGGTCAGCCTACCAGTGCGCATACCATTTCTGTCTTCACAGATGGATCAAAGATGGATGCAAGCGTGAGTTCAGACATATTTTCTTAACCGCTGGGTATATCCAAATCAATCCGCCTTGCAGTGTTTTCCAAGCAGACGTCCTGGCATTGCCAACAGCTATCCGTGAGACTCCCTCTAAGGCTACACCACAAGAAGGTATCACCTTTTCCATCGACAGCCAGGCAGCAATAAAAGCGCTTATTGCTCCTGGAGTGTTAAGGCTTTAAGTTGTCTCTGCTGGGTCTCTGGACACAAAAATATACCAGGTAATGAGAAGGCCGACAAACTGTAGGTTCGGAATCTACATCAGAATAAGTAGACACCTCGGTGTTCACATCCACAAGGTTAAAGTATATCTCCTTGTATAGTTTCCGCTCCATTGGGGTAGGATGTCAAAAGAATCTGAGATCGGTATATACAGAACGCTCTGTACACAAGAATTGGCGGAACCCAATGGACGCTTACAACCTTCGTCAAACACGAGGTCCACGTACAACGTAAAAGGTATGAAGCTCATAAGAGAAAAGAAGAACATCGACTTCACAAGCTCGGGTACATTGATCAAGGCTCCTCAAATCAGAGCCGCAATATTCAAGACGACAAGGAAAGCGGGACCTCTGTTTTAAGCATCAAACTTTTGTGAATGCCAGTGGGCTTGGTATCAGCGGAAGACTGCCTTGTCTCAAAGAGAGACTCTTCACGCATCGTTTGCTTGTTACTTGATTGGTGGCTATCAGTGCTCTACTCACCCATGGTAATAAATATTTCCCTAATCAGT
The DNA here is from genome assembly GCA_963583995.1 of Xylota segnis. Lineage (NCBI taxonomy): Eukaryota > Metazoa > Arthropoda > Insecta > Diptera > Syrphidae > Xylota > Xylota segnis. Next base: position 6,305,900 of record OY757239.1, on the reverse strand, counting down.
TTATACTAGATTCGCAAATTCAATCCGCGAATTGATAACCCTGTTAGGCTTTTTAAATAAATTTGCGATTCATGATACATTTGCCTTGTCATGCCTCTTGTGTTGTGTGTCAGTGATGTATGTACGTCTAATGACGAGGCAATTAGAATGATGAGAATGACTTGAATGGAATGTGTGAACAGCAGATGCAGATTAATGTTTAGTATACATACTCGTCAGCTAGTAAAGTTACATAAATGTTACAAAACGGATGCACATGTTTCGAGATACTTAGTTCTACTGATTGGCAGATGAAAACTTGGGTGGTTGTACTAGTAGCAGGCTTTTTAGATAGTGTTACAACAATTTATTTAGAAAAACTTACTCAAGAGTCTCTACTCTAAGAATTCTTAGCAGGTCCTACTGAAGCAATAAGCAAAACGTCTTACCTGAAATGAAAAGAAAAGAAAACTCATTACATGGGGCCTTTAAAATGGCTTAAAAGTAGTAATGGAGGGCCCTATAACGTATCAGTCTTTTGGTGTCATTAGCAATGGAATCTCGATACTTGTCCTACGACCAATGACACTGGAACTTCGGCTGCTGTGGAAATTTATAGTCCCTGCCTTCAGAACTGGCTTTGCCCAGAGTCTGAGTCAGGAAGGCTTCAATTCTAGTTCAGAGTCCAGAGCTGGTATCTTCGTAGTGACGGACAACACTAGTTGTCAGGCAACCATTCTTTTTCAAGTGGAGATCTATGCTATCCTAATGGCTGCCGATTACATTTTTAAAAAAAGGTGGCGAGGTCGGAGTATTTACGTGTACACCCACAGTCAGGCTGCACTTAAGCCCTTGTTAAACCCTGGAACCCCTTTCCAAAATAGTGCAAGAACTCTTTGAATTCGATCGCAAGGCTGAACGCTTTGATTCTTGTCTGGTTGTCATGTAACACTTGGATTGCAAGGAAATGAGATCTCCTATGCAATAGCTAAGCAGGGCTCTGGGCCTGGACCTGTATTGGGTCTTCAAGTGAATTCAGTCATGGTCTCCATTGACAATTGGGTCTTGTGAGTGACACTGCTCTAAAGGATGCAGGCAAACTAAACGTATGCTCCTGAACGTCTTTACGTCTCAGTAGAAAAGACTGTAGACAACTTATAAGCGTTCGTACGGGACACTTTCCCTAATCATCTTAGTGTCCTAGGCCTAAAGGATACCACTGTCTACGATGACTGTTGAGAAGAGATCGATAATTCGAAACTTTTCCTTTGTTATTGTCTTGCCTTTGGTCGATGTTAGGTGGCAAATCTTCGGTGCCGATTCAAGATTCAGAACGTAATCAGAACGTTCTTGATCTGACAAAGGACACGGTCTCACAGAACTCAGTCATACACTTTTTTTTGGTGACAGAGCCCCTACTGGCAAAGTAAAAGCTTCGACCTGGAGACCTGGAGACGAGACTTAGGGTAGGTAGTGTAAGTGATCAGTATACTAAGTTTGGACTAGGTTAGGTTTGGGTTAACGAGCGAAGTTGCGCTTTAAAATTACAATTTTCAAGAGCTACCGACAAATCTAGTGGCTTAGTGAAAGCTACTAATGTCCGGATTAGTTCGTAAAGGGTAAAAAAGAAATAAGACAAGCTCGAGGCTAACATTCGTGGAGCTATTGCCGGAATAACGCCGCACATATTGAACCGACCGCTTGAAGCACTGCCAACGAAGCCAAGGCGGCCATTAGAATGATGTGCTATTCCACACGTAATGGCATAAACGTGGCTTCAAAACAAAGCGAAAATCAATTTTATATCTTACACTATTCTTGTTTTATTTAAAAATTTGTTTCTATCGTTTTTATCTGGGCACCCCATAGAATGACATAGTAAAACAGAAGGTAAGGAAAAAACGGATGCTCTGGCAAAAATAGGATCCCCAATGTAGCATAACTGATTGTTTTATAGCCAATACTGTGATACTGTGTCTTACATCACAGTCGGATTCAAGCAATGCAAAGCGAAGAGCCTTCTGACACTAGATCGATGCTCTCTCTATCCACAGCTTAACCAGAATAATCAAACGACGTTGCGTCATTGGAATCTTGCTCCATAAATGGAGGGTAAAGTCCAACGATTTATGCATTTATGTCGTCTTCTCTTCGGATTACTTTTTATACAAACTGGTTCCCTCCGCCAGCTGAACTAATAAGTTATTGTAGCTGGGTCTGTACTCGTTCGTCCCTTGCATTGTCCCCTAAATGGAGCTTTTTAAGTTCTTGGTTATACATATGTATGTACAAATCAATCTACATGCATATATAGATGGTGTTTTAGAACTCATTTCCCAATAACTGGGCGTGGCCACCTGTTATACGTCTAGACTTTTTAAATACCTAATGAGTACACAATGTTGTACTAAGTCAGCAATCGTTCAAGCCAGCCGCCTTAAATTTGGTGGAGTACCTAACTAGGATTATCTTCAAACGTGGCTGAATTTTGACGTTCCTATCTTTTTCACTACTCATGATAGATACGACGTAAAAGTGACCTTAGCTGTTCCAAGCATATATCAGACAATTTGTGCTTAAACACCGTGCACCCTGATTATCTGTCTAATCCGCCTTGGAGTATAGGATCATCAAGAATACGTATGTACATATGTATATCCTAATGAATTAATTATTTTTAATAACCAATAAGCGGAATAATTACATAAATATTTGGCTACTTCTGCATGTACCCGCGAGAGTGTTCGTATAGGGTGTGAAACCCATACATGATTATGAATTCGAAATTCTCCCAAAAAAATGAATTTCGTACTAACACTACTACTGTACTGCGAAACCTCTCTCTTTTTGTTTACAAATAAAACCCGAAACACGCGATTCGGCTGTTACCGGCAGCATAACATAAACAATCGAGAAATATACACACGAGTTGATTGGCCCACACTATTGTCCAAAAATCTAAAACACTTCGGCATACATACATACAGATGTACATACTTAAATAATCACTAGTGTACGTATGTATCTGGGTGTGTGATACTTTGATAATCAGCATGACTTCGCAAAAGTTAGTCTTAAGGTGGTACAATCTGAACTAGTACTAACTTATATAAAGCACCGCAGAGTTAGTGGCTTCCACTTAGTTTCATTTTGCAGTCGAATTCAATCGGATATACATACTTGGACCAATAATTTAAGCCACGCAAATAGTAAGTGAATGTGAAATGTATCTAATAGTTCTTGTGAATACCAATTTTAAGCAAAATGATTGGAATTAATGACCCGTACCTGTTATCTAAAGAAGCTGCGCATTAGAAATACCTACTATGAAACCAACTACGCTTCATAGATACGGACTCGCGAGCGTTTTCTGTTTGCAGTTCTTTGACTCGGGGGTAGTTGTTTCGTTCTTACTTGGAGTTCACATACATAGTTCACAGTTCACAAAAAAACATCATTTTGGCCATCGAAACCAGCAGGAAACGATCGACATCTTCTACAGTCCAGCCTTGTGCATTTCAGTTCAGAACTAGTGCGTTCTTTTAGTTCATTTTAGTTCACTGCTCAAAACCCACACATAACGCAAAAACCGCTCAATTTAGTTCAGTTGAACTTGTTGAACTACTGAACTAAACGAACTAAAGTAAAATGACATTGAGAACTAGTTCTTTCAGTTCACTTGCTCACTTGCTTTTGAACTGGTTCGTTCGTGAACCACACAAACCTACAACAGCCGCATCTGATCGTTCGTATCATTGCTTTCGCCGCCAAGGAGTTAATGTTTTTTCACTTACACTTTCTTTAAACGTCATTCAACATACTAGCAAGTTTCTCAGTGCTTTTTGGGGTTGCCTGGTTCAATGATCTAACTCCAGATATCTTCGGATGGCCACGTGTTTTCCACTTCCCGCCATCCATCGTCAAACTGCTGACTGTTTTCACTTTCTGCGACCTATTTGCGGTGACCACATGCCATGCTTAGGATTATTTCCATTCTAAAGTGATAACAAGGTCAAATGAAGGAAAATTTGGCATTTTGCTCTAATTCCGTCAACAAAGCCTCTATTTATCCAATATTAGATCATCTAAACAAAGGCTTAAGCTTTCTCCTGACCACAAATATGTTCCCCTTTCAATTTCAGATAATTCCAGAATGATTGGAGTAACATTCCTCCTGGCCACCTTAGCCGGATTAATAGCAGCAGCCTATGTCTGGTTAAAACATGTCTTCTCCTTCTGGAAGCGCAACAACATTCCCTCTGTTAAGGCGATTCCCTTTCTGGGATCATTGAAAGATATCTTCTACATGAAAGCATGCATGGGCTCATGCCTGGCAAACAACTACAACCATCCAGCGGGCAAAGATCAACCCGTTCTTGGGCTGCATGTCCTCCACACACCAGGCATACTCATTCGTGAGCCGGAGCTTGTCAAAAGAATCATGGTCAAGGATTTTGCCAAATTCTCCAACAGAAACTCAACACCCGATCCACATGGTGATTTGTTGGGATCCCAGAACCTCTTCTTTGTCAAGAATCCCGAGTGGAAAGAGACTCGTGCCAAGCTAACACCGGTCTTCACCAGTGGCAAGATCAAGCAAATGTTCCCCCTAATCACAGAGGTATGTGTACTTTCCGTGCCTTCTCAAGAAACCTTGTAAAATTGAATTTTTTTTCTCAGATTGGCAAGGAATTGGACTCCTATTTGCTGTCAAAGCCCGTTGACGTCGTAACCAAGTCTGTGGAGCTAGAGATTAAGGACATCAATGCGTCGTATTCCAACGATGTAATTGCAACCGTAGCCTTCGGAATCACCACCAACAGCTTTAAGAATCCCAAGAACGACTTCCGCGTCAGTGGCAAACGAATCTTCACCTTCACTCCATACAGAGCATTTGAGTTCTTTATGATCTTCTTCGTGCCCAAGCTGGTGACACTCTTTGGATGCAAAGTCTTCTCACAAGAGTCGTCGAAATTTATCCAAGACAGCATAACCTATGTGATAAGTGAACGTGCCAAGTCAGGAGTGATCCGAAACGACCTGATCGACATCCTGATTGCCTTCAAGAAGGAGGCGGAAATAAACCCAGAGAAGAAGAAGTTCGGTACTGACCACTTTTTGGCCGCTCAAGCCGCGGTTTTCTTCTCGGCTGGCTTTGAAACCTCTTCGTCGACTATCTCCTTTGCTTTGTATGAACTTTCAAGAAACGCAGAGATTCAAAAGGAATTACGTAACGAGATCAGGGATGCCCTCAAGGAGACCAATGGAAAGATAACCTACGAGATGATCCATGGCTTGAAGCTACTGAACGCTGTAATAATGGAAACCTTGCGTTTGTACCCATCTGTGCCGATGCTGGAGAGGGAATGCACATTGGCGCCTGGTGAGAAGCCATACTCTTTGGAACCGTTCAGCAGTTTCAGTATTCCCCATGGTATGCCCACTTACATATCCAACTACGGCCTACAGAGGGATCCTAAGGTAAGTCTTGACTCCCCATACACTAAGAACTGTCATAACTATTCTTGTTTTTTATAGTACTTCCCCAATCCGGAGAAGTTTGATCCTGAGCGTTTCTCACCCGAGAACAAGGCCAACATCAATCCCTATGTGTACATGCCTTTCGGCACTGGACCGCACAATTGTATCGGTGAACGCTTGGGTCTGGTTCAAACTAGAGTCGGGCTTATTAGTTTCCTGCGAAATCATTATGTGGCTACAAGTCCAAAGACTCCTTCTAAGATTAAGTACGACGCCAAGTCGTTTACTCTGCAATCAAAGGGTGGAATATTCCTTAAGGCTGTTAGGGATCCATTGTTGTAAACAGACAGATGAAAAGAGTTCCTTAAACATGCAATTGCCTTGTAAAATTGTAAATAAATTGTACATATGTTGTAAGATATCGTTACAAAGATATAATAATAATTTGCACTCAGGGGCTTTATATCGTTGGGGGGTTTATATCCTCGGCTAAGAGCCGAGAAAAGGTTACAAAACCCTTCAAAACTCTCAAGTTTTCACCAGTCATGAAAGAGTTCCTTTGGGTACTTATGTAGGACCTGGTTTGTTTAGAGTTCTACTCTAGAATGCATTGCGTAGATCATTCGCAGAAATATATGTATGAATCCAAACTTTAGACAAATCAAGCAGACTTGACAACAAGTCGGCTTAAAGCTTTAATTGGAAGCCTAAAAGCATGTTTATAGTAAAAATGGGAATGGGACCATAGAGTTTATGAGTAACCTTCACTAACTCTTTGCCTAGGCTGCTAAAAATTGAGTTGTCGATGGTACAATCTCTCCTAAGTTACAGACAGTATCAAGACTTTGACGACTATACTCTCAAATGTTTATCAGTCGTTTTAAGGATTTCAATTCGAACCTTGAGCTCCTTACTCGGTAGTCCAACGCACAAAAAAATGGTAAGACTTGACCTCAGACTAAACCAGAAACAAAGTATTCACTAAATAAACCGCAGGGCTCTTAGTAAGACGTGGGACTTGAAACTGAAGCAAGACCAATTACTTGACAAAGGGGGAAAGGTCGGTGGCTAATAGTAAAGAAAGTAATATGTCCTTAAACTTCCATCGTAGCCTAATACAGTACCCTCACAACACCCCTGGAAACAAAATTAAATTTAACGTCTAAAGGACTAAACGTGAAAAGAACTGGCAGGCTGCGTGCTCTCATACTCAAAATCTTTCGGTATAATGGGTCGGGGGTCGGAAATACGGAAAACCTCAAAGTTATAGTCATAGCAATAGCCGTTCTTAGGACCATAAGTACATACCAGCTCGTTCGTAAAACAGGCGTCTCCTGCCCCACATGATTCCTAGCGGCCCCTTCTCTGGCAGACTTATTACGAGCATTCCAGCTAAGGCGTCTCCTATCCCACATGACCTCTAGTGGCCAGCTCTCTGGCAGACTTATTATGAGCATTCCATCTAAGTCGCTTGTTAAGGATGAGGCCGAGATATTTGACCTCACTTGAATGAACTAAAATGGTCCTTGTGATGGGGATTGGTCCCAGATTGACCAGTCTTTGTTTTGTAAAAGGCACTAGAACGGTCTTGCAAAGATTAATGTATAGTCCTTCTCCGATGCACCATTCTAAAACATGTACTAAAGGACCTTGCGCGGCAGTAGAAATGGTCGTGTCAACCCCTAACAATTATCCTCAAGTCATTAGCATAACCAAAAGCAATGTAATCTGATTTCTGTAGATCGACTAGAAGATTGTGACCACAGAAGGGGAAAAAGGACATCTCCGTGGAGGCAACCTTTAACTACTGTCACAGACCCTAAATCTCCTCTAGAGGAGGAATTAATCAAGTATGGTTGGTTGAATCCCCGACACCTCAGCTACTGAAAGCCCTTGCTATTGAGTCATAGGCAGTGTTTTCGAATGCGTCCTCGATCTCCAGGAATCCACATAGAGATATTTCCTTGGAATAAAAAGTTCCTTCCACCTTCTTTACAAAATAGTGAAGGGCACCTTCTGTTGATTTACCTTTCCTGTATGCAGACTGGCTTGAGTGCAGAGGGATAGACAAATGAGAACAAATGATGTCAGACTAATAGGTCTTTTCCTTGGTTCTGTAAGCTGTGCCATAGGTCCCGGGAAATCTCTGGAGTTCGTTAGGAAGACAGAAAGCTATCATTCACTTACATTCCCCTTCCATATCTAATAATGAGACCCATGCAAACAGAATCCCTCTAATGAGAGGACCGTGTATCTGGTCTATCCAAGACGTGTCAGAAGTGTGTCTTGGCTTTTCCAAGACATTCACCTAACCTTATGCACAAAGGGGTGTCAGAAGTGTCTCATCCTCTCCTAACCTTGTACACAAGCCTTGCCTCTATCGGGAAAGTACATGCCCAGTCTAACTCACTTCCAGTCCTAAAGAAGTATGTACATCGTCAAGTTTTATCAATGCTCAGAGAGTCAAAACCAAAGGTATGCATGTATCTCAACCCACAAAGGCATTTGTTTATAAATAACTGAAACGAACCTATTACCGGTACAATCAAACTCGGTATAGATACGCCAACAAAGACTGAGATACAATTTTGTATCAATCAGTTCCGTGTAGGTGAACAGCATGACATTCCAAATTTTCCGCCAGCGAGTTAAGAACTCGTATAACTCTATCAGTCTGCGTTTGAACTGCGAATTAGCTACGAATCTGGTAATAAAGTCAAACAATTATCTTGGTAAGCACTTCAGAACGTTAATAGAATAGCCACACATACATATATGTATGTATCTTGTACTTATTTATCTGGCAATGACTTGTTTACCGACACATTTAGACTGGTTATCTGCCAAATTGGTAGATTGGTGGCTTGGGTATGGAATCAGTTTAAATAAATCAGTTGAACTTGAAATATAATCGAAACAAGCAGAACTATTTGACTGTGAGTGAGCTACAACCTACCTTCTTGCGTTTGAAGTGCTTATGTCCTTAAACAGTATCCATCTCATTACAGATGGCAATCGGAATAATCCTTCTGACAGCCTTCGTGGCATTACTCGCAGTGGTGCACACCTGGCTAAGATACACCTACGAATACTGGAAGCGCAATCAGGTTCCCTACCTTGAGACGACTCCCTTTCTGGGATCATTGAAAGATACTTTCTTCATGAAAACATGCCTGGGTGTACACATCGCAAAGCATTATAACCACCCCAAGGCTAGAAATCAACCCATCCTTGGAATTCATCTCCTCCACACGCCGGCGCTGCTAATCCGTGATCCTGGCCTCATCAAGCGCATTATGGTCAAAGATTTCGCTAAATTTTCCAACAGATACTCATCGCCCGACGTGCATGGTGACCTGCTGGGCGCCCAAAATTTGTTCTTCGCAAAGAACCCCGACTGGAAGGAAACCCGCGCTAAGCTGACACCGGTCTTCACCAGTGGAAAGATCAAGCAAATGTTCCCCCTGATCACAAAGGTACGAAAATACTATTTTTCTTCCCAAAAAAGTTGGTAACGAAGGTGGTTTTTTAGATCGGCAGTAAACTGGACTCGTATCTCTTGTCGCAGCCCATTGGCTCTCAAACTAGATCTGTGGAGCTTGAGGTTAAAGACATAAGCGCATGCTACTCGAACGATGTGATCGCCACAGTGGCCTTTGGAGTCGATGTGAACAGCTTTGAAAATCCCAAGAACGACTTCCGAGTCAATGGCAAGAGGATCGTCACCTTCACTCTATATAGAGCTTTTGAGTTCTTAATGGTATTTTTCGTGCCCAAGTTGGTGAGCGTGTTTGGATGCAAGGTCTTCTCGAAGGAATCGTCCAAGTTCCTTCAAGACAGCATTGTCTATGTGATCAGGCAACGGGCCAAATCGGGTGTGATACGAAACGACTTGATTGACACACTGCTTGCCTTCAAGAAGGAAGCCGACATAAGCCCTGAGAAGAAAAAATTCGCCACCGACCACTTTATGGTCGCTCAGGCCGCGTTATTCTTCTCGGCTGGGTTTGAAACCTCATCGTCGACTATCTCGTTTGCCTTGTTTGAACTCTCACAACACCCGGAGATTCAAAAGCAATTACGTGACGAGATCAGGGAGGCCCTCAAGGAAACCGGGGGCGAGATAACTTACGAAATGGTTATTGACATGAAGCTACTGAATGCTATTATCCTGGAAACGCTACGCCTGTATCCTTCGGCGCCGATACTGGAGAGGCAATGCACGCTGCCTGCTGGAGAAGAATCATATTCTTTGGAGCCATTCAGCAAGTTTAGTATTCCAAACGGCATGCCAACTTATTTTTCGAATTTCGCATTACAAAGGGACCCTAAGGTACTTTTCTTTAGTTTCTCTCAAAGGCACCACCAATAACCATTTCCCTTTTTTAGTACTTCCCCAATCCGGAGAAGTTTGATCCTGAGCGTTTCTCGCCCGAAAACAAGGCCAACATCAATCCGTACGTTTACATGCCATTCGGCACTGGACCGCACAACTGCATTGGTGAACGTCTGGGCCTGGTGCAAACTAGAGTGGGTCTTATAAGTTTCTTGCGAAACCATTATGTGACTGCAGGACCGAAGACTCCGTCTAAGATTGCTTTCGATCCAAAATCGTTTGCTTTGCAATCGACTGGTGGGATTTTCTTAAATATCGTGAGGGATCCGTTGTGATATAGGCCCTAATCTGGTTAGAACGTGTAAATAAACGCAAGCTATTACTATGTTCCCGACTAGCAAACACATTCTTCCCAAACTGGCTTGATCTTGTCCTCTATCCGTTTTGCCTTCCTAAAACCCTTACACCACTCTTCAGCGTATCACGAGAGAATAAACCATAGAGAAACTATACGAGAGAGTCAACTTTCCCTCCTCTGCACCCGAAACCCCTAAAATGGGTGTGGCCTAAATCCTCTCCCATGATCCCCTGTCGGTGAATACGTGTAAATCAACGAACTGAAGTTGGCTTCAGAAGATTTGTGTTTTGCAACTGATGAACAAAAATCTGAAGTAAGGCGAGGTGAGATGTTATTTGTGTCCATAAATTCTATTTTTTATTGGACTTGACCTGCATTTAAACACGTGCTTTTAAACATATAAACATTTGTTTGTATGTTTTAATATTGTAGTACCATTAAGTTTCAAGCACATGACATGCGGAAAAAGGCTTTTACATCGAAAGGTATTTACATACATATTTCGATTTTGGAGAAACTCACTTATGGAAGCACTATGGAAATACACAATTGAATAAATAGAATATTTCTTTTGTGTTTCAACAGTAATACCTTTATTATACGTTCATCAATTGAAATGTTACAATAAAATGTCAACAAAATGTCACAAAAACAATGAACTTTCTTTGTACATATTTCCTGATGAGATTTTTTTCTCTGTGCATTTTGTTTTCCAGGAGGCATTAATGTAACATTTTGAGTGCTGAAACAAGCACTATGTTGCATTTTGATGCGATAACTGATATATTGATTAGTTTTTAGTTTCCCCAATATTAATATATTTGTAAATATAAAATTGTATTTACTATGTACATATAACGAACCAGGTAAAATATAATATAATACAAGTCAAATAAATAGTAATGTGTGCAATGCATATCAATAAAAATGCATAATAAAGTATAAATGTGTAAATGTGCATATACGTAATAATAATAATAAAAAGGTATTCCCAATTTCTTAAAACACTTCCTTTGATTATTTACCACGAAAACAAGTTGCACTTACGAACTTCAGAGGTGAATTTTTCTACTTCCTGACACTTCAAAAATTTTCACATTTGGTTACATTTTATGGAAAATATCTTTGGATTTATTTGCGATTCTATCCGACTTCCTTAGTATATTTTGATGCAAATTAATTTCCTTTATTGTACTGAATTCAAAAATGTAAAACGATTTCCTCGTTGTTTTTTTATTTAAGAGTAATAACACTATGAAATTATCACTTTAGCGGCAAAAAAAAGTAAACAAAGGTGGTGAACCAGCACGGATGTGTTTGTAAGGTACGATGGTGAGTTTACGTTGTTAAAAGAATATTATTTTATGCGTGCTGACAAATGAACAAATTGGAAATAAATATACATATCTAAAGTTGTTGCTACTTGAAAACATTGGTATTTGTATAAAGGAGCTTAAATGTAAAGTGTGTAAATCAATATCCTGAAGGAAAGCATTAATGTTTTGCTTTTAAAAGTGGAAACATGATTGCTTTCATTTCAACATAATCTTTTGTTTCATTTTAATCCACTGTTCACACAATTTTATTAGTTCTACTATAAGGCGTAAATATTTTGATTAACACGTGCAATTTAGAATGTCGATTTTTAATCAATTATTATTTGAAAAACAATCCTATATTAATATTTAACTGTGGAAACTGAGCACGAAACTTATATCAAAATGTTTGAATATCTGAATGTTTCACTTTTGGGTATAAAACTATTAGTCAAGTCTACCTACAATATAAGTTATACCTATCATACACAGGGTTCCTACTATCAGGCATCTTTTGCTTTTTTACTCTGCCTAAAATTTTCGATCAATGTTCTTGTTGCTTCCGAATTGCAAGTACAATTATTTATGCTTATTCTGAGGTAATTATATTTCTTTTATTTTGTTTTTCATTGAAAAAGTAGTATAAATGATATACAGCGTACGTTATATTTCAAATTTTATTTTTTAATGAATTCACCTCGAAACAAGGATCATTTCAGGAAGGTACTCCTTGGACATAACAACCCCTCCACATTGCGTCAGTTTTTTGACATAAGATAACAAAAAAACAGCTGATTTTGTCCATCGCTCCTAAGGTGTATGCGTGCACCCATTTGATTTATATGGGATCACCCATACATCTTAGGAGCGATGGACAAAATCAGCTGTTATTTAGCTTGTGGGCAAAGAGCGCCAGTCGCTTGGGAGTTGCCTGTCTGTATAGTCTGTGGAATAAACTTTTGCTGTCCTACTAGAGTTTGTGGAATTTCTTGCAGCGAGGAAATAACGGAAATTCACCCCACATGGGAATTTATTTCACCTCTAGGGGGAAATTTCACCTCTATAGGGGAAATAAATTCGCCAATCTAATGGGGGACTAGAAATTTAATGGAAATCGAAAATAATGTCAAATGCCTACCAAAAGAGTGATTAAAGTGAAATTAGTACTCACAGGCAATGGGAAATAATTTCACTCAAAAAATGGGAATTTTTTTCTCACAAAATGTGGACTAAGTTCATTACGAAGGAGATTCCTGTGGAGTTGTTTCCGAGTATTGACTGCATAGGGGTCTTCAAGGAAAAGATACAAAAGATGTCCAAAACCATATCGACGGAAGTTCGTCTGGAACTCGCCGGGGGTCGAAATATTCTTACACTTAATACGTTACGAGGTTCTTCCTGTGGCTACTTTAAGTTTATAGCCGAGGACTAGACGAATGAAGGATTAACTTAACTCACAACTTGGGAACACAGTTGTTCTCTACGATGTTCTTGATGATACGATGTGGTGGTATATAGAGAAATTTGAAGCTAAAAAAGTAGAATTGTGGCTCTTAGTAGACATAAACCCGAGCCCCCGAGCACCTCAACATATACCTTGGAGATACAGTCCCAACTCAGTGAGACAAATAAGGCAATCCAAAGGCACTTGGGTCATTACCGTACACCTTACCCAAGAAAAAGAAAAAAAAGGTGCATCTGCGACTCAACGATGCGTCATGTCGGTTAGTCACGCTGCAACATCATCACATTGAACGTCAAAGACATGATCAAAAGTTCAGACAAGATCGATGTACATAGATAGTTGACAGTTGATCATGAGATCAAACCCCAGGTGTGGGATGAACGGACACACCATCTGAGACAGAAAGGAGAGGGAGAAGTTGTAAGAGACACAAACTACACAGAACCATGTCTAGTTTCACCCTCCCTCGCAGTGTAGAATGATGATGATCGATGATCGGTCAAAAGACACATCAGATACACGCCCATCACCAACATGGATTCGTAAGCGCGTCACTGAGATTTTCCTAAAATGTTCCGAATAACCTCTTTGGGAAAGTAGCAGCCATCACGTATTGACAAAATATAGCCTTTCAGAAAACTGAGAGAAAAATGGTAGTTTCCACTCACGCTCCTACTCTACACGTCATACACAGCCTCTCCTCTTTATTTCCTTTCGGAAGGCTTCTGATTGTATAAACTATGTCTTAATCTGACGAACCCTACGCACTAGTAATCCTCTATACAAGCCATCGCATAGCACCGTCAACATACAAATTGGCATACCACAAGGCTGGATACTATCACCACTTCTATTTATCGTATTCAATAGCGTTATACTATCATAGTGCCTCTCGTCTCCTTTATAAAAACATTCTGGTTAAGAATTTATCATAGCAATGAGGCACAGTTCTCTGTGGAAAAAGTATCTACACTTCCACAGCCAATTAGTAATTAAAAACTCAACCAGCAATTGATGTTAATATTCCGCTTTAAACACGCAATAGAATAACTAATGCCCGGAACACACCCACAGAGCTACTTATGTATGTACTAAACGCCTAAACTCTCACTCAACAGACATGCTTCCAAACCTCACGCTCATGCGTATCATACTCTGTTTTGTATATTCAATCTAAACCGGCTTCCATTACGTCATGATTTGTTTACCACAACAACCAGTAGATAACAATAAGCTCCCCTAGAACGTTTTACCCGAAAAAGTATCTTTAACAATTCTCGCCGTCTCATTGTGCTTCAAATTTACGAACGAAGGTCGAAAGCCACATATACCACGTATGTGTTAGATAAAGATACCGAAATACGATTGATCAGTAGCCAGAGTCAGCCCTCAAGTCAGTCTATAAATACCAACGAGATAGAGAAGGCGATTTTTAATTCGCGAATATGAACACCCTGACCGAGGTGCTTTTGTTATTGAGTTTTGTTTTCTCGATTTTGTATCTATGGACACGTCATAGATACTCGTATTGGCGGAGGAAGAACGTTCCAAATATAACACCGTTTCCGATATTTGGAAACCTACAGGACATCATATTGAGGAAACGAAATGGATCCGAGCACTTTGCATATCTGTACAACCATCCCAGTGCAAAAGATCAGGCAGTTGTTGGCCTGCATGTCTTCCTGACGCCTAGTCTTATGATCAGGGATCTTGATTTGATCAAGCAGATCATGGTGAAGGATTTCAACAAGTTTTCGAATCGGTTTGCCTCAACCGATCCTGTCCGAGATGGCTTGGGATGGAATAACCTTTTCATGATCAAGAACCCGAAGTGGAAAGATCTGCGATCGAAGCTGACGCCATTTTTCACCAGCGGCAAGCTGAAAATGATGTTTCCACTGATCAGCGAGGTTTGTAGAAATTTCTTTTGAAAGACTCGAATGTAAGTAAATGTCGTCTTTAAGGTTGGTACGCAGCTAGATAGCCATCTGTTGTCTCTGGACGAGGATCAGTCAATTGTGGACATTCGAGAGCTAACAAGCGCCTTCACAATCGACGTAATAGCCACTGTGGCCTTTGGAGTGCAAGCAAACAGCTTGAAGAATCCAAATGGAGATTTTCCCCGACACGGTCGCATAATGACAACATTCCATCCTCGGCGAGCCCTTGAATTTGTGTCGATCTTCTTCTTCCCAAAGCTGGTCACCCTACTCCGAGCGAAGCAGTTCTCGAAGTTGACTTCGATATTCTTTCGAACAGTCATCGCCTATGTGATGGATCAACGTGAAAAGTCCGGTCTAGTGAGGAACGATCTTATCGATATCCTCTTGGGCTGGAAGAATGCTGATGACTTTGATGGAAACACGGACTCCCTGGTCGCTCAAGCGGCTCTCTTCTTTGCAGCTGGTTTCCATACCTCAGCTTCGGCTTTAACGTTCACCTTATACGAGTTGTCCAGGAATAAAGAGATTCAAGACCGACTAAGAAAGGAGATCAAGGACACTCTGGCCAAGGAGAACGGAAACATCGCCTACGACACCCTTCCGGAAATGGAGTATCTCGGCATGGTTTTGGATGAAACTTTCAGGTTATATGCGCCACTACCTTATTTAGACAGAGAGTGCCAGTTGCCCGAGGGAGAGACAGAGTATTCCTTGAAGCCATTCTGTGACTTTGCCATACCGCATGGTATGCCCGTTTCCATTCCATTCTTTGCCATTCAGCGGGATCCTAAGGTAAGTCTTAGTTTCGCTTGACAGGAAAGAAAATAAGTAATCATTTCTTTATAGTACTTCCCCGATCCTCTGAAATACGATCCTGAACGGTTCTCACCGAAGAACAAGGCCAACATTGTACCCTTTAGTTATATGCCATTTGGGATGGGCCCTCGCTCTTGTATCGGGGATCGCATGGCCAAAATTGTGACGAGAATCGGACTTATTAGTATTTTAAGAAATCATTATGTCACGATGTGCGACAAGACCCCACCCGAGATGGTCTTGAACGATGGATCGCTCATTACTCAGGAAAAGGGAACACTACTCGTTAAGTTTGTAAGAGATCCTCTATAAGACTGGATATTCCTTCGTTTTAAGTACAATAAAGTGAAACAATACTAAGTTCAGAAGCCTTGAACGGGGGTCTGGATCATTTTTGTTAGTTGATCGTTGGTAGATCATAGTTTCATAAAGAGACGAAGGTGCTATCTTCTTGTAAGGGCACGTCTTGAACAAGATCTTTAGCTTTTGGGGGGATCTCCGAGTGTAGCTCACGGGCAATGGTTGATAGTTTCAAGACCGATAAAGGGGTGAGTTGTGGTACATATTTTCTCTGAGGCCTTCTCTAGGGACTACTATGACAGACCTTTGGCTGTGACATATGAGTCTGTGTACCAAGGGTAATGAGTTATAAAGAAAAGCTAAAACTAAGGATTCTATCGAAAGCCTGGGTATGCCCCTACCTATATGACTACTTAAGCTGTACGTTATAAGTGAGATCAAAAGGGTCCAGATGTCCCATACAAATGTTGAGACAGATTTGGTTTAAGGTGAGTCAGACATGCAGAGATTATGCTAAAGCGATTAAGTAGCCGATATCCTCACGAAACACTGCCTGATAGCCCTCCTTTCAAATGACAAATGACGAAGCAAATTACGCTCAAATACTCATGAAGAATGGAAGTCCTCGTCCGATAGGTACGATACAGAGGATACAAGATCACCGGCGGAGTTTTATAGGGTTCCGTGCTAGGTCCATTACTCTTAAATTTTATGCACGGCAGACTGTAAGGTTTCCAATGACAGAGGTTACAAAAGTTATGGTTAGTACCAACAACTTTGCAATGATCGTGACTGTGATCAAGTTACTGAAAGAGGTAGAATGAGGATCCGAAGAAAATGACTGAGTTGAGGAGGCCTCACGCCAGCAGGACACAAAATGGAAGCGCTTCTTGTCAGCATTATGGCTGGAGTCATAATCAAATCGAAGTCCTACATAAAATACCTCGGAGTCGAGGGCCCTCTTTCAAGAAACATCTCAAGTGTGTCCATCACAAAACAGCGAACAATGTCCAAGGTACCATGTGGATCATTCTGGGCGAAAGTCGTGAGGATTAGGGATCTGTTAATAGGGATCCAGGCTGTATGATAGCAGGCAACATGAGTTGGAGAAATACAACAGAAATGTATCAGATGGTCCGAATGCTGGAATGCTTCCGAAAAAGGTAGGTGGATAGCAAGACAGCTTGGTGAAGAAACCAGCCTCTGATGGGTTACGGATTCTTCCGGCCATACCTACATGAGGTGTCGTCAGTTTCAAACTGAAAGGAAAGTACTGCGCATGCCACCTACTACCGAAAATATAGTGGTGAAGCGTGAGAAAAAGGAATCCGCGTCAGACAACCCGTTTATGATAAAAAGCCTAGAAAGTGATACCACAGGGAGAAAGGGTAAAACCAAAGAGTGGGCTCAGTTTCCTATTTTAAAGACCATACCCGGACAGGAACGGCTTAAGAAATATTCAAAATAGAGACCTTTTCACAAAATGGCCACCAAAATCAAACGTCAAATACATGTCACATTTAAAGAAAATTGTAAAGCAAAGATATCACAATATAATGTACATAAATCAAAGAAGGAATGCATCACTCACCTTGAATTGCTTGAGGTTATGCTCTACAAGTAGTTGTCAATGCATTTATCTTCCGAAGACACCAACCCTGAAAACCACTAAAAGCACTCCCGACCGCGAAAAAGCACTCCCGGGTCCAATAGAAAACTCGCGAAACCGCACTGAACCGAACCGCACCACTCGTCACAAAGCAGGAAAGAAAGGGAACAGAGGAAGAGGAACTCAAAAAGCTCTAAATCACACCAATACTACTGCTATTACTAACATCATAAAGCTTTTGATTGAACTTTAATCGAAAGCTTTATCGAACCGCAATGGATGCATCAAATAAATTGGAAATTAAAATTTGAAATAAATCAAAATATGGAACTCAAATTCAATAAGAAAAGGAACTATCAACGCAAAAGCAAACTAAGACACTTTCTGCAAGAATTTTGAATGAGCTTTTCCACTTCCAGAGACCCCTTTACATGCTTTACTGATCACGAATTAAACTTGTCAATACTTTTTCGAAACGATCGACGAGAGAAGTACAATTTAACGTCGAAAAATTAAATAAAATACGAATTTAAACGACTTTTTGTAAACGCAACTGTCTGGCAGACACTTTGATTGCACTTCGGCTTCTAGAAAATTCAGCGAATATGTCGAAAAAGCGGTTAAAGCTTCTCAGTCACGATATCCAATTCTTTCTATCTCAAGCCACTGGCATACACTTTCCCATTCGCTGTTCTGTTCTGTTAGTAACAGTTAGTGTCCCGCCAAAGAGTATGCAATCTTTGTATTTGTGAGAGCAAATGTATGGGAAAATGTATGTACGACGTTTGTTCAAATGGCACTCACAGCATAGTTGCCAGATCAAAGGAAAAGAGACGAAAAAAATGAACATTTTGTTTCTGAGAACAGAGGTAGATTTTTAAACTCAATTGAAGGAAGGAATTAGGCTAAAAATAATAAAGAAGCTGCCCTAGGACTTTTCAATAAGAGGGTTAAATTTTTTACAAATTCAACTGCTTGTAAATGAGCTGAGTACAATTTTGCATGATTTTTCTGAATAAATTGGACAATATGCCACACAATTTGGCATTAGATGCTGGTCTTGAAGTTTCGAAATTAAATTGCTAAAAGTATCAAGTCTCACGAACAAACTAACCAATTGACTGATCTATTTGTGGTTATAACAAGGTCACGGTCAAATTCGATGTCAATAACTGAATTATTTGGTCAACTGTTAGGCATGTGGCGGTGGCTTGTCGAAACCCCTTGAGATTGAAGTCTCAGAAATAGTCAATCGACGTGGTCCATTAGCATCTTAGAAGAGGAGGTTTATGCCAATTACTGCTGCAGTTTTGACTTTTTTAATGACTTAGGGTTGTTTACTTGTCCAAATTAAAAGATTTCACTTATGAACAGAGCCTACATGATAGGTAATGACTCAACGGGCTTGAAGCCTGTACTTTTCCATGGAACAACCAAAAGTACAGATAAGTCAAAGCTACAAGTTAAATTGATGTGACAGCAGAACCATGTTCGGAATCATAAAAGGGGCTGATAGAGGTCAGTCAACTTCCAGAAAAGGATTTGTAAAGTTATCAGCTGATTTCAGGAGATAGAAGGAAAATTTTTTTACGGTTTTGAATAACATGGTCAACAAAATGGTGCTGTAAAGTCCCTGCTCCTGTAAAGAAGAACGTATTGAAGGAATTGAAAAACTCAAACCAAACCTTGTAGTATTCTTCGGAGGGATTATTACCGGACACAACCTTTGCTATTGCTATGGCGATGCAGAGCTAGGAAAACTGCCATCGGTGAATACCACTTCGGAGTCCTGGGGGAACTTTCAGGGAACACACCATTAACCACTCTGAAATTTGTAACAAATCCTCGGGGTGGATGAGGGAGGCCGTATAGCTATCTTGCAGTTAAAAACAAACTTTTGTTTTTAATTAAACCCATGACAGAGACTCATAATGGATCCACTAGTGTTTCAAGTGTTGGCTGCACATGCCAGCACTCCCTTCTATCTACCTATCAACCTAAATGGTAGGTTTTGTCGCGGAATTATAGGAGGCTTCTTTAGTGCTAATTAAAGGTTTCTACAACCTTGTACATAAGTTCAAAATTGTAGTCATTACTAGACAGGTTGCTTTACAGTGTTGTCAAAACAAGACGCGGCTATATACTGCTCTGTTTGCCCTTTTAAATCGATGGAGTAATAGGCAATATAGAAAAAGGTTACTTATGAAACCTCTCAGACGAATCTGATACAAAATGTTAACAAGACAGATCTTTCTGCACTGCAGCTGACGGCGAGATTCCATTCATCAGACATACACTGGTCTAACCAAATCCCTCCACCATCTTCCAACTGAAGAAACTTAATCCACAACAAGGGCTGCCTATCGATCCATTGCAAGCTGCTTTGCAGCCACCCCTTCTACCTACCTACCTACTTTAAACTTAAACAGCTACAAATCCTCATATAGTCTATCCTCATCGGTCCAAGACATATTGCTTCCAATTTTCAGAAACAAGTCCTCTTGCTGAGTCCTGAAACTGTTTCGGTTCGGTTTACTTTGTCCTCTCGAACATAAGGACTGGAACTCGAACTTCTTCTTTTCTGAAACATTGTTTTCAATTCCCTTTATGTGGCTGAATATTCCTACAGCCTTCTGATCTTTCCTTTTTCGACTGCTTCCACATTTTTGTAGAGCTCGCAGTTTTATCAACTTCGTCATTCACCCTCCTTTATTAATTCAACCAAACATATATTTTGCTTTCTGCCTCTCGTTCACCGTTCAGCAGGACTTCTAGAGTATAATATCCGACTATTTTGTTCCCAAGGCTCTCGATTAAGCGCAAGCTTTGTATTCTTCGTTAGACTAGGGGCAGAGCCAAATTGTTTTAAATGTATAAATAGATCTTAAAACATAAAATATTTAAATATTTTAATTGGAAATGAATTTCTTCTCCATTAAAATTTCCGAATATCGTAAAATAATAAAAAAAAATTCCACCAAAAATATCAACAAATATTCACCTATTACAAATTCCCCAAAAAAAAACAGAAAAAAAACCCACATCTGGCAATGCCAAACACGACATACGTGCAAAAACCCAACACAAAAAAAAAACTGCCTACACATAGGCTGACATGCTCGAGCAAACACTCAAACCAAACATCGCGTGATCCACAGTCTCGTCTTAAGAAAGAAAGAAACAGAACGCATCTTGCAAGCGACTCAAGCCTGCACAAACAAGAGAAAGAAAATTCTCCCACTCACACGATTCGGTCACGCCACTACCTTCTGGTCATTTTCAACTCATTCCCCTTGGAAGTCGGTTGGTTTGTAGGGAAGTAGTGCGCAATTTTCGTATTAAAAAAACCGTTCGAATTCGATTTGAATTTAAATCGTTTTGTAAAAAAGTATTAAGTTAGTGAAAAACGTATTAAAGTGTCCAAATGGTAATGTTTTCTGATTTTCATTTGCTAATCCTTCTTTCTTTTCTGTTAAGCTTCAGGAAATCCAATGGAATTTCACTTTAATTTCTCAATTTGGAGTCTTCCTATCCAACGAAAGGCTTTTAATGTTCATTTTCGATTGGGAATGTCCTGATATTCTCGCAATTTATTGTCCCTTTTCCTTAGAATCATTGATTAACTGTGTTTTTAGTATACCGTTCGAGGAATATCAATTGCACCTCAAACTTATAAAAAGCTTAACGCCACAGAACCTGCTCTTTCTCACATCTTGGATGTGAGTGCCACTTTAAGCCTTGTAAAGGTTTCTCTCGGTCGGGAGTGCTCGCGTTCGGGAGTGTTTTCTTGCTCGCGATCGGGAGTGTTGTGTTCCAGGATTGGGATGTCGGAAGCTGCTAAGTATTGAATGGCTGAGCAAGAAGCCGCGCAGTTGTAAATCAGCGAATGTACAGGTGAGTGATACTTTCATAAGAATATGTATTTTTAAAATTGTTTGAATATAGTTAAGTATCCTTTTCCTGAAGTATCTTAACATGTAATGAAAACTGGTTTCCTACCTACCTTTTGATCTTTTGCAATGACTGAACCTCCCTCCCCTATTCTTGCAATGATTGACCCTCCCTCCCCAATTCTTCTTTAGTTGTTGTATTCTTGAGGTTAAAAGGTGTACTACCACTGCGTTTATTCGGTACCTAGGCAGCCCTATAGTTTGTGGTGGACGCAGGCTGACTCTTAACCGAGGTCCTTTATAATTTCTGCGTTCCACTTAACACAGCCATTTGCCCCTTGTGGATGAATTTATAGATTCTCTGTGCCGAAGAGCGGGTTCTACATGTGTCAAACAACTTGACTATGACTATGGAATCACTTACATATATAGTCGAGGTTATACTTTGTTTTACTCTCGTCGGTCATTAAACTCATCGCTCACTATGCACAAAAAATCGCTACCAAAGCCCTGGGCTACGTTCTTCCTATTACGAAGGTGTTATGTAGTACATATCGTAAGGGACATTTAGTAATTGTGGCGACATGAGGTGCATACGACTTCTAAATCCCTGGATATGGCTAACTAGTCAACGTTCTTCCGAGTGGTCGATAGGTAATTTGAAGAGATCACGTATGGCAATCGTATAATTGGAAGAAAGCTGACTAGAACGGACCCATTGTATACCTCTGATGTTGATGTGAGTTCTACATAACGCAGTCCTACACGAACGAAGTCTAAGTCCACTGTTTTTTAGGTCAAAAGTCTCGGTGGAGAACTAACAACCTAAGGTAGTCGAGGGTCGAGATAGACATTCCTACTCACTCTGTCCCTCTCCAAGATCTTAGGTGGAGCTACAGTTCGGCATAAACCTTGGCCTCAACCAACAAGCCTGCTTATTAACTTACTGCTTCCAGTTCTGTACTCCATGTTCGCTAAGGTTACCTTTTCTATTTGTCCGTACAACATGGACAACGACTACAGACGCTGGTGTCCAATCGCTCGCAAGTAGTCTAAATAGTTGGTTGGTAATGAATTTTCTAAGTCAGCACTGATGTGTCGGCAAAAGCATTAAGCATCTGCATACAGCAGGTAACGCCTTGTATTCGATCAAGTGGCTATACGTAATTCTCTCAACGTGTTTTTCTATACACATATTGTAGAATCGAACACTTTCTTCCTATAGTTGGCACAGTTCACGACGTCTGTGATCACGGGGCATCTTTGTCCTAACTTTTCTTAAAATGCACACAACGATCGTAAGTGCACAAGCATACGTTTGCTACAAAAGTACTGCGCGTTCCATTGATTCCGCCGTAAGTGTCCTTAAAGTACCTTAAAGTTAAGAGTACCAATACTTCTTTTTGAGTAAATGTGGCTCCGCAGTTAGTCCTCCAATCGTTTTCCAAATAACCTTAGTTGTACTTGCACAAGTTTGACTACTGTCCCAGTCCCAAGCTGAAAGTAAACAGAGTTGTAAGCTTACTAGTCGATCTTCTAAGGTCTGTTCCCTTGCGGCTTTAGAAAGAAGAGATGACTGAACATCAGAGACTAATGCAAGCAGCTCTTTGGAGACCTTTCCTTGAATCCATTTGGGAAACACAAAGAAAATCTCAATTGTATTCTCCAGAGATTCATCTCATGAATATTTTTATTAAAATTTCTATTCGCTCTTCACACAGACGTGACTTTTTCAATTTCAAATTATACCACTGGGCTGAGCAATAACCGGATTACAAGGAACTACACACAGTAGTTTAGCTTTTAATCTTACTGAGTTTATCCTCAATGTCCTTGATGCGACAGCGGACCTCGGGAGCGGAATCTTTTTCAAAACGTTGCAGAGACTCTTCGAATATTTTCTTCACCAGGGCTAGATGAGTTTCATCGTGTGACTCGGTGAGCTTCTTAATGAGAACAAGCACGATGTTAAGTGATTCCTTCTTGAGACCAGTATGAGGTAGACCTACAAACAAAAAGAGACTCAAGATATAAACAGTGCAAGTTGGTGTACTTGATACACTACCTGAGGCGTAGGTGACAGCAGCTAGTACGTCAGTGCAGATCTTCTCCACAATCAAGTCTTTTGAAGAATCCACTTTTGGTTTCTTCTCCTTATTCTCGGCGGACTCTGGTTCTAGAATTTTTAGTCTTTCCACAAACTTTGTCATCGCCACCATCAGGCTGACCTGAACGGGGCGAGTGTTGTCCTTTAGACATTGAGAGCAACGTTCAGCGAATTGCACTTGATACTTTTCCTGGGTGTCTTCTGAATTCTTTGGCCAAGACTTGCCGAGTGTTTCACAGACGGTCTCCTTCAGTTTGTTGAAGAGTTGTGCCTTCTTGTTTCGTTGATCGGCATTGAGTTCACCCATATCTTCGTCGTCGTCGTTCTTGAGATCTTTCTTGTCCAACAGATACCAAATCATGTTGTAAACCTCCTCGAAGCGGTCAGCCTCTAATTCTTCTAAGATATCTCCTAATGAGCTGAGAACTAGGGTCCTGTATTGAGGTTCCTCCTTCTTGCATTCCTTGAGGGCAGCGTCAATGATTTTGCTGCAAATTTCATTCGTCTTGTCTAAGCCCTTGCATAAGGCGGCTAGAGCTTGTAAGAGGCGTTCCTTACCCTGGAAGGTTCGCCCTTGAAGAGCGACTAGCAGCAGATTTATTAACCTCAAGCGGTCTGGCTCTTCTAAGCTTGTATTCAGTCGCGTGGCGATTGTGTTTATCGCGTTAGCGCTCTGCGACTTTCGCACCCAACTTGCGTCTTCTAGGGACTTCTCCAGCTTGGGGATGATTACATTCAGATTTAGTCGAATGCCGGCATCTCCTGGACTTGTTTCGTTCCACAGGTCCTTCCACAGTTCAATTGTGCTTTTGTTCTCCTCATTTGACTCCTCGTGCATGGCGAAGAAAAGCAAGGGAATGACACTGTCTGTGTAGTCTTTGAGGAGTTCATGGTGGCGTTTGTTAATCGATTGGATTGTGAGGGCAATCGCACGATTGGACGTGTTCTCCGTGTACAGATCGTCGAGCTTCGTAAAGAGGTTCTTGATGGACTGCTCCTGAAATACATTCAAACTGTGAAATAGGTTCAGATTTAGGGACATTAACAAACTTTTGCAATTCCCATGAGATGTCCCAGTGCGCTGGCATAGTACTTCTTTACTGTTGCGTTGCGATCCTTCAGGCCGGTGAAACAAGCTCCTAAATATTTGCCCACCAAGGGAGTCATCTCCTTGCCTAAGCGAATGCTGATCTATATGGAGAGATTCCATCTTCAAAGTCGCATCTTCTATAGAATACAATCTACTTACCAAGCAAACGAAATGCGCGCAGGCAATCTTGGTTCCCAAATTGACGCTAGTCTTAATGAGCTCTAGAACTTCGGGTGTCATCTTCTCCAAAGCTGCGTAATCCACATGACGAATACACTGCAAGTAGAGCGAAAAGTTAAGATCCTTCAAGGGAAGGTGGGAAGGCGTATTTACCTTTGCTGTAGTCTCCATCGTGTGATGAGATTTTGCAGCCTCGGCTCTGATTGAATCAACAGCTTCTTGAGCTTCTGCTTCCGCTCCCAGTCTTGTCGAAAGATATGAGAGCTTGGAAGACTCCAGTTCCCCTGTGGCCTTCAGTAGGCATGGAACCAACGAAGGTAAATGCGGCGTAATCAGTGATCCCGATGTCTCGATCATTTCCGAAATCGTTTGTATGCTGACTTTCCGGATATCGGCGACAGTGTGCACCACACCGGTTTCCAAGAGAAGAGGCAAAATGGATGAAGCGACGGCTAAACCAGATTTTCCGTGATCGCTCGACGCAGCTGTTACGCAGATCTTTTGCAAAAAATTATGAAAATGTAGTCAGTGTTGAGAGGAGACGTTTCTACGAGTAGCTTACCTTGCTGAGTATTGTTACAGTCCCCTGTGCAGCAAGACGTGTACCCTCATGGATGTCATCCATAACCCGGAACAGTTGTGACCACAGTTCTCTCAATTCAGGCTCTGGTACATCAGTATCTAAAGGGAAATAATATACTTTTGTGATACACCTCACACTCTAGCCATAAATACTTACCAACATCCATAGCGTCAGCCTTCTTTCTCCCAATCTCCTCGCTTCTCAGTCTCAGACCATTTGGTCTCCTCAGCAGGTCCCTCACAGCCAAGCAGCAAGCTATTCGAACTCTCCACTCGTTGAACGTAAGATTATCCAGAATTTCCTTCATGATCTCCCAGTAGTACTCCTCAACTACGGCCTTGGAATCGGCCACAATCGAATCCCAAATGGAAATCATCGAGTTCTGGATCTTAGGCGTTGGGTCATACTTGTAGCGATACAGCCTTGGAATAATCTTCCCCAAATACGGTTGCATCTTTGCTTTGGCATCTTTGGATATTGATTTCAAACCGAATGCGGCTCCCAGTTTGCTCGTCCAAGTAGCATTGTGATTCGCCAGCTGCATGAACTGATAGATCATCTCTGGCTGATTGAGATCGGATGCTAAGCTGCAAAGCTCCTTATATGTCGTTATGTTGCCGCCAGTTGGGATCTTTCCAAGCATTCCCTCGGCAAATAGTTCGGTGTCCTCAGCCACTTGGTTGACTTTCTTTTTGCCACCGATTAGCTGGTCCAACAGCGAATTAGCCAGATCATTCTGGCTGTTACTGTCCGAGAGTGAATAGACGAGACCAAGTCCTCTCGAGGCCACATCTTGGACGAATTCTAAAAAGGAAAAGGGCCTTCATAATCTGCATGAGGCTTGCAGTTGATCTCGACTTACCACTATCATCGGAAAGAAGTTCTGTAAAAGCAAACTGAAGGAGCTGCTTCTTAGCCAAGATGATGGACCGACTGCTGCAGTGTTTCACCACGGCGAGGAGCCACACGGCAGTTGCCTAAATCGACGGGAATCAGTTCGATCAGATGAAACAAAAACGGAGTCACTAACCTGTCTGGAGTGAGGATTTGGATCAGTGACGATCTTGATCAGGGACATTAAGAACTTCTCGAAAATTTTATCACTGCAATGTCGGTTTGTGAAGTTTTCGCTAGGAGGGCCACAGTTTGGATCATACCCGTTGATGGTAGCAACAATTGACTCCGAAATTGCAATGTTCAGCGCGGCGTCCTTCTGGACCTTGACCAACGAAAGGAATTTGTCAAGATTCTTCGATGTGAAGTGCTCGCCATCACCAATTGCTAGGCTACCCAGGCACTTGACGGCATCTTCTCGGATCCTCGCCCTCACCGAAGAGCTGCGGAGGAGACCGAATATTACTCCGAAGATGATGAACTTTGTGGACACAGAAGCAGCTGTAAGGGAGAATAGGAAGTACGTGAGAGCGGATGATCTCTGCAATCAAGTGGGAGAACATACTTTTATCTTCGTCCATGGCATCGTCATTTTCGTCATCCTTTTGGACAGGAATCTCCACTTCAAAATCTGGTATAGCCACTGTTCTACCAACCATTGAAATGCCCTTGATGGCCGCCGACACCAAGAGTGGTTGCGTCTCGCAGAGCATTTTTACTGAAAACCAGAAGAATACACTCTTGTAGTGGCTTTGGGGTGTGGTTACAGTAGGTACTTACCAATCAGCTTGACACTTTCAATAAACTGCGTCGATTTGCTGAAGTCCACCTTCTCCTTGTCCTTTCCCATCGATTCTATACGCCGGCTGTAGGCATGGCCCAGGACCAACAACCATCCATGACGGTTCTCTAAAGACTTCTGTGGAAGCGAAGAGAGAATCTCTGAGATCTGTGAATCAAATTCCTTTTGGTCAGTTCCATAGGCCAGCAGAACCCCATAAACTTGTGCCACATGCAGCCTCGTTGTCTCCGAGACATCCTTCAAGGAGTTCGCCAGAGATTCCATTAAATGCATTTGCGGTTTGGAGAGTATCTCTGGCGCCGCGTTGAGAAGATCATACAGACAAAGCAGATTGCCCTCACCTGGAAGGAAGTTTTACATTAAATTCAATCTCCCACCCCCCACCCTAAGCAACCATACTTCTCTTAGCCTCCACAGACTTCTGAACAAGTTGCAAGTACTGAAAGACTTCATTGTTTTCGCTCTCCTCGAAGTTGTTCACGATGTAGTTCTTCAAGAGCATCGTGTTCTTCTCATCGCCTGGTCCACCTTTCACTCCAGCCGAGTACCAAAGGCACACTCTGAGGTAGTCGAGAATCTGAAATGCCAAGCCATGAACCTAGATAAACTTGAAACAAGCCAAAGACCTACCTCTTCGTAGGCATTCAGGTTAAACGCCAATTTGGTCCTTCCAACCACAACGTATTGCGAGCTCTTTGCCAATCGCTTCTTGGCGATGTCAGCGACATGTTGCATCATTGGTTTGAATCCAGGAAGGACCACTCGCCTCTGTTCGGAGCTAAGTTTGTTGAAATCATCAACTGAGCCCTCGGGGAAGTCTATCGATGACAGATAGTTGTAGTTCACTTGGTCCTTCTTGGATACTCCATAGAGGTAGGAGGTCACTGTCTCTCTCAGGGAGTTTCTACGAGGAAAGAAGTAGTCATGTAGGCTGTGCAAATAGGGTGAGGAAGTATGCTTACCTCTCTCCAGCGATGAGGAGCAGTAGAAACCTCGCCGGTGCAAAGTGCTCCGGAAAGCAAGTGGTGAGGAAGACACTGGTGACATTTTGGACAATATTCAACTTTGACTCGGCATTGTCAGCCAGCATGGCCAGCAATAAATGTTGTTGTGAGTCCAATTGGAAGTCCTCCTTGTCGTCGGTTTCCATGGCAGCATTATACGCAAACGCCGGAGCCATCGACACAAGCGCCTCCCGAATAGACGTATGCAACTCTGGCTGAGCGTTGGATAAGTGATTGAAGTAGGAGAGGACGATTTTCAAGTCCTGATTGATCACATTCGGACAAGTAGTTGACAACTGCGCCAAGGCAGAGTATGCAGCGTTCTGCACATCGATCGGCTCGTTTGCCTCACGGCCGATTAGCTTCGACAGACCAGTTAGAATGACTTTGGCCACTTTGGAGACGATCTCGATTGGTCCCTCCTTAATCAGAATCTCGCAGAATTGCAGGGCCAGCACTCGGCACTTTTGATTGGTAAACTCGCCAAAGAGTCCTTCGAAGATCACTTGTATGCCCTTGGGCGTGTTGATACCTTTGCCGCGCGCTTTGATGAGATACTGGAGTAGTTTTTGACGAACTCTAGCACAGCAGGGTGTTGTCTTTCGATCGGGATTCTGTGAAGTATTCCCAGAGAAGAGAGTGTACAGCGGAGCGGTTACATGGCCATCGTTGAAGTCTAACATTGTGCAGACTTTGCTTAGTTCGGCGATAGCTGGTGTCGCCACACTGAAACGAGTGTCAGACGAAGCTATGACAAGGAGTATGAAAATCTCTAGGTCGGAGAAGATTCCCGTGAAAATGAAGCGAACGATTCCTTGTTTTATCTGCAAGAGGAAAGAGTAGTGAGTAGGCTGATTGGGCAGATGTAGGGTGTTTGATGTACTTTTTCGAGTTCTTCGGCCTTCCAATTGTTGGCGCTGATGCGTTTGAAGGAGTACGGGCTCAAGCCTGCCGGAATTACGTCGTGTGTTGCACTGGAAATGGATAAAGAGAAGAGGAGTTATTTATTTGCTCTGTTCACTGTGTCAGACAGTCTGTGATTCACGTAGAATGTGACCATTGCACACCAGGACAATTGGAAATGAGGTGTTATACGACTGTTTGTAGAATTGGTTAGGAAGCAATAAGCACGTCAGTCTTCTAAGCAAACCTCTGTCAAGAGTGGAAGATATAGGGAGCATATAACCGCGGACGATATCTGGGGAGAAGTTCTCCGACTTCAGTATCAAATCAAAGAACATCGGTATTTCTTCCTCGATTTCGGACAGTAATAGGTTCAAAAAGATGTGCGAATGAGTTGGAGGGAGTTCAAGAGTGTGGGAGAATTAAAGAAGAAAGAAAACTCCATACGTCACGGTAGTAAGACCGTTTATTATACACCAAGACGGCCTGTACTACGTAGTTGTTGCGAAATTCTATAGATTCTTATTGCAAGGCTTCATCACTCACCCGTAAGGCAGCAGTAGTACATCCTGCAGGAGTCCCAAGAAACTCTTCTTAATTCCCGGCTTATCGTCGATCGCCAGTAGATCCTTCCTCTTGGCTGGATCATCGGGTATCTTCATATCATTCAACAAGGGCAACAGCAGCATAAACAGCCTAAAACCAACCAAGTTATTCCACATGCAACAGAAAACCCCTTCCTCCACTCACTTGTCCTGATAGTTCTCCAATTTCTCCTCGCAGGAGATCAGCTTTGCAGCCAACTCCGTCTGTTTCTCTATCGGCAACCGAGGGTATCCCATTGTGATGAAAATGATTGCAAAATTCTGCAAAAAAGGCGACTCCCCCGAAGCCTTATACTGATCCAGCAGCGCCTCCACTGGTATTTGCACCAAAGGTCGTGATGTCACACGGCGCTTGATATGCGTCAGCACTTCGACCACCTAAAACAAAGAACACAGACCGCAATTACTTGTACAATTCCAATTGATTTGATCTGTGCTCTGTGACATGGTACAGACCTTCACCCGAACATTGTCGTGCGGCGAGGTTATCTTCAGAATGACCGGTGTAAGGAACCTACCGACGGTTGCTTCCAACTTCTCATCCGTATCGGCGACACCCAAACGCAATAGTACGCGTTCCAATAATTCTGTAAAAATGTGAAAACGATTTTTTTTTTATTCGTTAAATGCAAATCAAGTGGAATAAAGGGATTTTAGCGACTCATCGTCCAGACAGACGTCGCACTTGAGGGTGAAATGCACGAAATATGGGCGAAATGGGTGAAATTCTGAAGAAATATTCAAGCCATGGATGCTTTTTGTGGATTATGATTGTTTTAAGGGATTTATGGTGTAAATAATTATGAAAAAAACGTCGAAAAGATTTACCAATTTCCTCTGCAGCTGTTGATGACATTTTGTTTTTGAGTGTTTTTGGTTTTTCGGTTTTTTTTTCCTTTCTTGCATCGTCAGTTGTCAAACACGAATTGTGTTTTGTAGGAGAGTGTGGCCAAAGGGAGTGTGTTCGGAAATGCATCTGGCTGTGGCCATGTTCGTTGAGGGTAGAGTACGTGATGATTCTTAAAATGTGTTCATCTACATGATTTGTAATATTTTTTTATTCTTGATCTTGTGTAGGTATTCTTTCAAAACAGCTTGGGAAGGTGATGCATGGGCAAGACTAGGGGTCTTCTAATAGATTCTGCAGTAGTTAGAAGGTTAGATTTGACAGGCAGGTTGCATAATTCATATCTTTAACTTCGCTGGCAGACTCGTGGTCAGATATTTTTCGAGTTTTGTACATTTATACTGGGTGACCAGATAGGAACAATTGGAAACTATTTTTTTTAAAATAAAACAACAACGGCGTGAGATATAAAATTGATTCTGGCTTTATTTTGAAGCGACATTCATGCCATTATGTATGGAATAGCACATCATGCAAATGTTTGCATCGGCTTTGCTGGCAGCGCTTCAAGCGGTCCGTCCAATTCTTGAGGTCAATGTGCCGCTCGTCCAAAGCAGCTAAAAGCAGCAGTAGACTGAAAAATTGAGGTAGCCCCAGAGAAAATAATCGAGTGGTGTCAAGTCAGATGATGATGGCGGCCCTTTGTCCTTAACAACTTCGAGCGTTGTGTCCCTTGTGTGGCATGTAGCTTGTTGGAACCACAGCTCGGATATAACGATGTCGAGCACTGGCCGCAGAAAGTTGGTTAACATCACTCTATACCTGAGACCATTGACAGTAACTGTCTCTCGTTCCTCATTTCGAAAGAAATAAGGTCCGATGATGCCGCATAAACTGCACCAAACTGTCAATCTTTTTGACATAGCCGCTGAGTCAGAAATGGGCATTGTCTGAGAAAATCTATGTCTGGTTGGTGGTTTAAGGTCCAAAAGAGTGTACTCACGCTCAAATTTTGCAACAAATTTTGTACATGTGTGTTTGAATAATTTCCCTTCGTCCGGCTAGAGTGAAACGATTCATTATGGAATGGCAGACCTTACTCAATATTTTGACAGCTGGATGTCATTGATAACTTTCACAGCTGTCATAGCTATTGGAAAAAATATTATTGCTATCTGGTCACTCTTTACGTTGGTTTGGATGAATGTTCTTGCTCAGGCAGAGGTACACTTGAATCATAAAGAAGGCACATTGTCGTACTTTTAATCTTTCTTAAACGAATCTGGCTAGAATCTTAGAGAACTATTCGCCATGAGACAGTGCAGGTAAATCTTCTCTTCTTTCTCATTTCCATAGCTTTCAGCCAACACCCTGTGATGGATTCATGTAATTATCATAGACTTCCCCACTGATAGCACTTGTTTGAGCAAACTTACTGAATCTGTTTCACATACTATTGGCCATTCTGGTGGCTAATGGTTTCTCTGTGTTGTCAGGGAGATAATGGCTTGCACACTCTGCTTGTCCGCTTTGTAGTTGTGCAGGAACCTTCGTGTCTGGCAGTGATCTCATTTAGTGATCACTTGCATTGGTTAACCAATTCTAAGGTCCCGAGACGGAGCCTATGCTACATTATGCGTATTTCCAAACTTGTAGTCTGTTGATGGCTTTTAAAACTTGGTACGTGGCTTCGAAGACGATTAGGAGATGGTGCGCTTCAACTTAAAATACAGTGTTTCACTGCTCATCACTGCTTCATCGCTGATTATAGCCACCAAATCGACATGTACATATATAGGTAATATAGGCCAGAGGGCCCCACAGCCACTAAAAAAAAATAAAATCTTCGTAACGCCACCCTCTCAATCACCTTCCATTCACTTCATTCATAATGAAACTCTTTCGCTTTAAGATGTTAATAACTCTTGAAGAGCCCCAGTCGTCCCTGAGCGAACAAAGAGAGTGCCCTTGCAGACGCAAGCAAAATTCTCGAGTATCCCCATAACTAACCTTGATGCCACTAGCAGCCTTCAGCTCAAGTCAAAGATAAAAACGTTTTCGCTGCCTCTTTGCAGTCGAATGTCAACTTTGTGCCACTCGCCTATTCATAAGCTGTTCACTTTCTCTCCCACTCTATGTGTACCTACCTATGCACATACATACATATGTACATTGAAACCCCCTCTAGTGACCACTAGAAGTGTAGAAAAATAAAGAAAACAACAGCAACAGCAACAGCAACACCCTGCACCCTTCCTAAAGGACCTTGCAGTTTGTTTTTTTGCTTTTTTGCTGTTACCATCCGTCACTAGGACGACTTGCCACAGTGCCACCCATCCTCAGACCTGTTTTACAAGCGCGCTCTCTTTATTTTTCCATTTTTTTCTGAAATAAACAAGATGAAACATAAAAGCAAAATAAAAACCAAAAAAGAAGGTCAAAACGTAGAAAAGTTGATCTAAAAATAGACATAAACCATTGCAATCCTTACACACATACACGAATGCACTGCGGAAACTGGTTCAAACCGCAACAACAAGAGAAAACTTTTAATAACGCAACACTCATACCAGTTCATTTGCCACCCTCCATTACCAGAGCTAGTGCTGTCAGGACTACTCACCGAGCTCAACCAGCAGCAGCATCCTCATCGCCATCATCAACCCGGATGTGCATAGACCGCACCACCCACCCACAAGTTGCTTGCAGATGAATGAACGTGTGGTAGCCGCCACAGCTGAAGACAGGACTTTACCAAAATCTCTCTCTCTCTCTCTCTCTTTCTCTTTCTCTGTCTCTCTGTGTCATGCTGCCTCTCTGCCAGGATCAAGCGACGTAGTGAAGTGAAGGAGAATTTCACAGTTGTGCATCATCCTCACCAAAAAAAAGGGAAAAAAAACCCATACTCACCGATGCATGAAGGCAAATTGCAAGTTGCATGAAGCATACACGCCTGTGCTGACCTTAACCTGTATTCGCATCGATAGAGAGAGAAAGAGAGGGTGTGGTGAGTTCTACCCCACATCATGGGGCTTGTCTAGGTGCATTTGCGTAGGTTTGCTCTCAAATACAACAATAAAGTTGCAACCAACGCCCCAATTTGACCCAAATTTTGCACTCACCAATGACCATAACCTGGTTCTGGTTGTGCTCCGAGTACTGCTTTCGAGTATTTCGGGTTGGCGAACAAATGACGCAGAAAATGAACCCTGCGGCTCATTATTCTCTATTCTCTCAATTTAATGTCTAATCGAATGTGATTACCGCTGCCGGATGACGGAAATGACGGAAATGACAGAAATTTATCAAAAATGTCAAATTTGACAGACAGGTACACAAATTATCCGAATTCTACCCACACAAGTGGGTTCGGCACGTATCTTCTCTTGTCTAGTTTGAGTCACAACACGTGAACAACGGTGAGTGAGTCTGGCGTCGGGAGTTAAAGCTTACAAAGCACTTTGGTGGAGTTAGCGACTTCAGAGACATCTTGTGTGCAGCAATTGGAAATCCGTCTTTCAAGACTAGCGGGCCTAGCATTCTTAAAACTCAGACTTGGATATAGAAACAATGAAGGTCTACTTCTGGGGGACTAGACATTCAGACTTTGTACTTTGGAATTGAGACCTTCTTTCTCATGGAAATTGGTTGACTTGTCAGCTTTAAGGCCTTTTCAAGTCTGCTTGGACTGCAATAGATACCTTAAATCATCGAGGTGGCCAGGCTTCTATCGAATGTAACGAGATTGCGATTGAACTTGTTATTTCCATTGCTAAACCTTTTAAAGGCATGTCCACCTTAAACTTGACCCGAATTTCACTTGCTTTACTGTGTGTCTGAGCTCGTTTGGAATTCCATAAACACATTTAAGTCCATGAAATCGTCTTATGCAACGAGATTGCTACTAACTTTGTTATTACCATTCCTAAACGTGCCTTCTGTGACGTGCCTTGTGCCTTTGAGCTGCCTTAGACTAGATCTAAAGGGAAAACGATTTTTTTTTTGCAAGACCTTTGTCAAGCTAAGCTAAGTGAGTCTTTTTCTAATTGTAATAAGATTGATAGCTTCTAAGGGGCTTTTCAAATTGGGCAGAGTTCCATTGGGCCTTCCACGAAGTTTCGGGCATAAAGTACAGGAAAATGCGGCTATTTAAACAAAGGGTTTCAGATCGTGAGTTTAAGAGAAGGTCAAAACGTGCTAAAATCTAGGCTTGTAGCAGTTAAAATCCAAGTTGATAAGCCAAGCTTTATAGCTGAATAATGAAGGGTCTGAGTGGAGTGGTGTACGGTTTCGGACTTTGTTGTTAAAGGAGTTTGGAAGTAGCCAAAATCTAGTGTCACGGGTCATGCCTTTAAAAAGGTTAAATTTGTAAGATGAAGGCATAACCAAGAAGCAAGAAATTTGAGTACAGAAATTTTAGGCCAGGAGATGTGCTCGTTTAGAGATGGAAAGTCAAATCTAGAATTTTTGTGAAAACATGTGATTACTTCCACTCCTGATCCCTGATCGCCGTGGTTCCACTGTAAAGCATTTCTTTGTGGGAAGACTTCAGTCATTATTGTTTCTCCACTCTGCTCTATATGATGTGTTCTGAACCATTTTTAAAGGCTCATCACGTTATTAGGTGACTCCTAGGTTTACCTTAGCAGCCTGTTCTTTGTACGTTCACTGAACGATTTGGTCCTTCTTTAAACTGTTAAAGTCAATGCAATGATTAAGGTTCACTTTCACATTTACAAACATCTTACCTTCATCCAGGACATCCTCTATCTGCATCTCCTTTAGAACATTAGGGGGAACAGCATCATTATAAATTTTCTTCAAAAGAACTGGTCCTAGCACGCTGTCCTGAGGCACTTTTGCTATATCTCGCTATTCATGGGATTGTGACCTTTTCTGAATCCTGAAACCTAACTATCGATGGTAGGGTAGAGTAGGTTAGGTAAGGTTTAAAGTGGGTGCCTGTCATCGCCAGCACACTTTGACCAATAGTAGATCCAGTTGGCTCATATCATCCTCTGTACCTCCTAGTGAAACCAATGAAGCATAGTAGACTCCTAATGAAGAGTTGAAGAAGGTGGAGAATAGATTCCTCTTCCTTGCTTTCATCTCTGAAACTTCTGTAAAACTCGTTTGAGTTCACACCAAGTCTAGTGATCAGTGATGGCACCTACTATGGTGCTGATATCCAGTCTGCTAAGGGAGATCAAATTCTTGGAGCGATTTAGATCCAGCTTTGGCGGATCGCTTGTCGCTTACCACTTGTCCTCCTGAAATATGATCTCTCGAGAGTATCCAGTAGGTTGGATGTAGCGATTGAAATACCTTAGGTAGCTCTACCTGATGAGATAGGTACCACAGTTCCATGTCAGCAGTTCATCGGTCCTGCACCCCGGCACCCAGCAAAGGTGAATATATGAAACTGCTCTGTTAAATAGAGATGAACGGCGGTCTAGAGCAAGTTTCGAACTATTAGAGAAATTATCTGTCCTGGATAGTAGTCGTTTAGCGTGAACCAAAATAGGACTTCTTTGATTGTCTTCAGTTCCGCCTGGAGCACGCTAAAATGATTAGGAAGACGGAAGGAGAGACTGAGATCAAGGCGAACACGAACACCTCTTCCTCCCAGAATGTCCTAAAGGGAATGGTTGCTTGGAAGTTTCTGTCACAGCTCAACGTCCAATATTGGACCGCTGACATATTTGGCTGCCAAGGGTTGTCAGTTAAGCCAAAATGTCCAGTTCTGCAGAGGGTGACATACAAAGTGTACCACCTACGGACAAACAAGCTGATCGTTGGACTTTGCTTAGATGATTTCAGTTAAAGGTTTTCCATAAGACAGTCTACCAAGGCCTTTTAGAAGAGAAAGGTGCAACAGTGGCCTCTTTGAATCCTTCCTTGATATTAAGTTTCCAGCCTACCTTCCTGTCCAAGATAAATCCCAAACATCTCTGGAACATAGGTTTTCCACTGATTAACCCTTGCAGTGAGCTTGTTGAGCCGTAGAGAGAGATTGTCTATCAATACGGTCTCGTAAGTGAATATCAATTATCTGTTGAGGTAGGCTAAGAGGTAGACTGTTTCCGAGTGTAGGGCTACTTATTTGGACTGAAAAAAAAGTTTCCTATTGTGGAGGGTCATATTCCTTTTCCTAGTTTCTTCGTGGACGGCTAAGGGTTTTGAAAAAATTCAGCATCCTCTCTAGGACTTCATTATTGTCCTTGTTACAGCCTCTTCTGTTTCTGTTATACATATGTGACCTCTTCTATATTTACAACGACTTAGATGACTCTCTGACATTTAAGCCTATCTCGCTCTTTGTGCTACCTTTTACGGGCTTGGGTAAGGTGTAGCAAGGTTTCTGCTTGTCTCTCTGCTTCCTCGAATCGAGGTGGACTCCTTCCAAGGCTCCATTTGCTTGTGACTCAATTACAAACTCTACTAGCTGTTCGAAAACCTTGTTGGTACTTCATGAGTTGAATGTCTGCTTCTTTCTTCTCCTTCTGTCAAAAGGGTTTTCTTATGGTGCAGGCAAGCCTGTCTCGTCTTGCTTTCTTCTCTTGTTTTTTTCTCTATCTGAGCTTGTCTTATGGTGTTGTGTACGGTGTACCTATGTATACCTATTTATAAGGTATCGTGCCTGTATGAAGTGCAGTTGAGTTCCTAAAGCTCCTTATTTCGCTCCATAGACTCTAAAGCCTTTGGATGTAACTTTTGCAGGTGCATCCATAAATATTTCTGTCGTAATGGCAGGATACATCAGTTACTTATCTGAATCAGGAGTGAGCCCTCTCACAAGTTAATCCTTTCGCCAGCCCCGGCACATCCCTATTCATTAAGAGAGAGGGAGGGCTAAGCGCGGCTTAAAGTTTTCCCGAAAATCGACTGTGTGTGCTTGGAAAATATAAGTAATCTCTTAATGAAATGTGCTTCTGGAATTTCGGGAGGATTATAACAGTCTATTATGGATCCCTTTCGCCCAAGGACACATGCTGCCTGCTGCCTGCTGCCATCACCGCCGCCGCCGCCGCCGCCGCTGGGGGGCTCAAACCCAACATTTGCACATAATTCGCAATTTTCCCGGGCGCGTTGTAACTCAATTTATGCCTCCACACACCGAGGAGCGAGGAGTATACCACGTACGTACGTGTGACTCGTTCCTGTGGTGCGTGAATGCCGCCTGGATGTATTCCATCGGATTATCGACATCTGTGTGTGCTGCTGCCGCCTCCCAGCAGAGATAGAGATAGTCAGAGCTATGTACATCTCCTCCAATTTTCGCCCCGGAAAATGGGCATATTACTTATTCCGGTGTCGTCTTCGTATAAAAGTTTTATGAAGTTTCTTAGATGATGTCATTTGGTGGCATGGCATGACATTGCGACAATGACGATGACAACGAGGAACGACAACGACGACAAGGATGAGGATGGGGATGAGGATGAGGACGAGAACAAACGATTGTAGCATGCATTGAGGCGATTAGGAGTCTTAATGTTTACTTTTCGAAGGAACGTACATACGTACACATGATGGTGGGTACTACAACTGCGTAGTTGCATATGGGTGCTAACATTTGCTCAGGGATGTGGTTAATATTCAAAGTTCTGCAGAGCGTTCCTGCCGTCTCTGGGGTCAAGTTTGAGTTTGGAATTTAAGTTTCGAAGGGATTCCCAGCTCTCAACCAATTTCCGAGGGGAAGTTGGGTGTTTATCGTCATAAAAGGGAATTATTGGCGGCGGAGAACAGCAGAAGCAGATGGTTTTAAGAGACTGCTTAATGCGTGTGTGTATGTGTGAAGGATGAAGGCAAATGTTTGCTCTTGAGTCTTGTTTGCAGATTTTGGGTCAGTGTTGGTTGAGGATTTACATTGAACACCCTTCCCTTGAGGTCCTGTGAGGTTCGATTCAAAACTTGTAGTTCATTACATCCTGCGATGCCTTTAACTCGACTGTCTTCCGTCGAATTGTATATCCATGCACATGTGTTCGTTGCATTATTTAGCAGAAAAAGTAGTGGTGATAGTATCCATCCTTGTGGGATGCCACTTTCCTTCTGTACTATGAAAAGCCCTTTCTATAAGGAAGATTCAGATTCGCAATGTTCTCGAGGTCGTTTGCAACTGGAATGGGAAATTAGAAGCGAATTGCTGTCAAGGAATGATGTTGGTTGCTGTTGGAGTGATGTCACATTGAACGCAGCTGGCTAGTCTGTATGACGTGTCGCAAGTCTTCCTCAAAACACTTCATAGAGGCAAAAAAAAAAGTTTTGTAAACATTTGAACAATTAAGTGGTCTGTGTAGCGTCCCCATTTTCCTCTTGCCCATGTAGCCTTATGTCCAGTGGAAGGTCGGTTGCCCCCTATCCAGTCTCGACATTTTGAACGGTGGTCCAGAGTCCCCATGGCAAACCTCCTTGATAGGTACATTTCGTGACAGATTTCCTAAGGGAACCAAATCCGAGAGTGGAATCAATGTTTTTAGTTGGTAGTGCTCGACATTTCAGAGAGCTTTTGATGGCTACACCCTTCACGTTGTTGAAGGAGCGTAATGCAACTGCACTGTAGTGAAGGCTAGTTTCGGTGTTTCCTACCACCTCGTGCAATCCAATTTCCACCGATTATGACTGATGAACTTTGCATAGAACTCCAGTGTCTCTAATGTATGTATATGGAAGCCTCTCTGGTGCCTTGTGAAGGAACGACGAAAGACTGTAGTCTGTAGTCTATCGCTTGGTTGTAACTTGATTTACCTGCTCTAGGTATGAAGTACTGAGCTGCTACGTAGCTAAGCATTGCTTGAAGATTGCATAAGTTTAAGCCTGACCTCAAGCCCAAGTGCTTCTTCTTTGGCCATCTAATGGAAGGTCTGACTTGGTTAGTTTCTGATGATAATTGCTATACTTTGGGATTCTTCAGAGATGTTTTCAAGATTTTGTAAGATTCAAACCTAAGATCCCTCTCTGTCAGACCTGGGTGCCATGAATGGTTCATTTGTACATAAATACCACAAGTTTTTCCATGAAATGAGTTACCTCCTCTTGCTATAGACAGATAGAGTGCGACTGGTGTACTGTTTCCTGGGAACTGAGTGTCATCTAGGGTTTCCAATACTTCAATGCTACATTCTTTCCGCCCGCGAGCCATAAGATGTCTTTGTGCCTTGTCGGATCTTTAGCAGGCTTCTTCCGGGCTCTATAGATCTCACTGGCAACTGCAATTAACTCGCCACGATTTTCTCTTACATTGCCTGTTCAAGTACTTGAACTCTCTCTTTTGTAGAAGTGTCTACCTTGTCTTCTCTTAGAGTTTGGTTCCCTATTCCACCATAGAAATCTGTTTCAACTGGTCTGTCCATCTTTTATATCCTGTTTATTACCTTACTGATATAATCAGTCTACTGACTTGGGGGCTACCAGTATGGATTGTCCTATCCCTGAGATGTTGTTTCGAGTCGAACCTGGGTTAGATACCAGGTCCTCTCTCATAGGGTTTCTGTAAATATGACCCTGAGTTTGAAG
Organism: Xylota segnis; assembly: GCA_963583995.1. Taxonomy (NCBI): domain Eukaryota; kingdom Metazoa; phylum Arthropoda; class Insecta; order Diptera; family Syrphidae; genus Xylota; species Xylota segnis. The sequence goes on along the minus strand of OY757239.1, from coordinate 6,265,870 downwards.
CTGAGCTGAAAGCATATCACTTGCGATTCGATAGGGTACCTCCAGTTGAAGCAATCTTCAGTATCATTTCCCCGCCTAATTTTCCAGAGAAGTAGTCCAGTCTTAGTTTCTTAGAGTCTTAGGTTCTAGTCCTTTTAAAGAGTTTCCCCATTTCTTACTTAGAAATGGACATTTTTCAGCTCTTTAAGGGGTTTTTTTTTCTCGCACTTAGTTCCGACTTATTTTGAGGCCCATCAACAAGACCTTGACTTTATTCATTTTAATATTTTAAATCCATGGATTGGCCTTTGGTTTGTCCCGGAACTTAATCTTGCACACATTTCTGAACTCTTTCTCTGAATATGGCCAGATAGTGCTAGTTTGACTCAAACTAATTTTAAGGATGCTCCTTGCTTCAGTTGAGGGTTTTATCCTACGTATGACGGCTAAAAGTCCTCTTGCTTGATCCTTCCATTAGTGTGTAGAAAAGATTTGATCTACTAGATGAACTTGTAATTGGATTTGCAGCCCATAAGATGGTAGTCTTGAACTGAGTTCTAGTAGGATAGTCCAGGGAGGTTAATTTGCCTGTACATTGCTCCACCAGCATGGTGGCGGTATAATTTTTTTGAGAATATTCCACAAATTGTTGTTTGGAACTTCTTCACTCTGAACCGTTCTGACGTCTCCTTATGAAATGAAACCTTATCTCTAAATTTACTCGAGCTACATACATCGGTCTCACATAGTGAATGGTTGCTAGGAGGCCTTTCCAGCGCACCTAGCTATCATCCACAAGCCTCTTGAAAGACCTTGAAAGCTCTTTGCATCGATAGAGGTACACAATGGTGAAAGTGTTTACGCGTAAAATATCCAATCACTGTAGTTTCGATCTGTCAAAATGACAGATAAAGCCATACAGATACTGACAGATATGACAGATACTTATGACAGATAAGAACTGACAGATGAATATGAACTTTGCCTCCATGACTTGTCGAAAACTCGCTGATCCTACCTGCCTTTCCATAAATAGCCTGTCACTTCTCACACTTGCCTGACCTTCCCCAGAAAAAAAAAAACAATGACACTTGCCGTAGGGCACTTTAATTTCATAACGCCGTCAGGTCGCTCACAAATGGTGCTCGTACATGTACATACGTATAGCTTCCGCCGCCGCCCGGTGAAGAGGACACAATTGCCTTATATGTACACTTACACGAGCTACTAAAATTAACTCCTACTTAATATGCTTCCATCATTTCCTGAGAGCCACCGCCGCTCCGCTCCGTTCCCAACCAAAGGAAGCCTTGCCCACGTACGTACGATGGCAATGGTCGATGGTTGCGGGTACTACAACTACTTTTACGTTAAAACGGAAGCAATTCAATATTGGACGGGGCTAGAGAGCGAGCATTTTTATGCCATGTACAGACCCTCGAAGCACATTTATCCTGTGCAGCACACCACCACTGAGTTCAAGGCTTCCACGACAACGACGACGACGACGACGATGATGGTGGTACGTCCTCCTGCTTGACAGCCTATTTGCTTCGTGCTGCCGCACGTACATATACATATTCTTCCGGTGAATTGAATTGTAAATGGATTTGGAGTCGAGACTGGAGAAGCACGTTTCATATTATACGACGACGACGACGACGATGAGGAGGACGACGACGACGGAGCACACACACACACGTAAATCATAACTCAATTTTATTAATGCAACATTACGTCAGTATATTTGACCTAATTTGAATAAATTGTTACCAAATGGATGGATGTGAGTGGTGTATCCTCTCGTCAAGGATACACCACCGACGACGACGACGCTGATAGTCATCTCTTTCAGTTTGCCAAAGTAAATCATCTCGCAAACGGTAGCATAAATCTGTGAGACATCTTAATGAAGTTTATCCGTTTTACGGATAGCTATCCTGGTGTGGATGAAAGCCAAAGCCAACATGAGTAATTATCCTTGCATAGGTTATGTGTCAATTTGAATGCGTGCCTCTGGTATGTGTGTATGGTAGGAGAGAGAGAGGACTCCCCGTATGTGCATACACATAGTCAGTTTGACAGATGCTCTTGCAGGACTCTAATGCAAAATTGTGGTGCTAAACTGCTGCGTATTATTGCAGCACGAACATGCACACACTCGTATGTACTTATATCCATTATGCATGGTCCTTTGAGCAGACAGAGCGAGCGTGTACCTACCATACAGCATACGTACGTATGCGGTGGGAATCCCATTTGCAATTTGCCGCTGTCAGCTTACACCGAAATGCGAAATGTATTTTGATTATAATCGTAAATGGCAAGGACTTTGTGGCGATCTGTCGTGGTGCCGAGAAATGGGGTCGTTTCTGGTACACTACTACTATTTTTAGAGAGGTAATTTGCCATAGAAACTGCGGTTCTGTGTGTGTGTCCTCTGATCCTGGCAAATGGAGTTTGAGGTTAGATGGAAATAAATTGGGCAATTGCTTCCGCAAGGAGCGTACAGGCGGAAGGATGTATGATGGATGAAACACTTTAGGTGCAATTTGCAGATCTATTCTGTTATTATCCGATTGGACTTGGTCTATGAATCTGTTGCTAATTAAGGCCGATTCATGTCTGGGTGTGACAGAAGTGTCTGTCAAAATTTTGCATTTAAACTCCATTCAAGTCTGAGAAGGAGCTAGGACGTATGGCAGGCGGTTTCTTAAACTTGAATAGTAGTGGCCCGTACGCAGAACCCTGTGGTATGCCATTGGAATGGCTTTGTTTTGGGTCTGACAGAAGTGTCTGGCAAAATTTTGCATTAAAGCTCCATTCAAGTCTGAGAAGGTGTTAGGACGTATGGCAGGCGCTTTCTTAAAATTGAATAGTAGTGGCTCCTACACAGAACCCTGCGGCATGCCATCGGAATGACTTTTTTGGGTCTGACGAAAGGTAGAACAAACACCTTTTGAGTTGTGGCAGTCTTCAAACAGCGCAGGACATTCGATGGTTTTTTTTTCTAATTGAACACATTACAACCTTTGTCCTGCCAGTTAATCATGATATCTACCCTCTCCTGCGAGACGGCTTACATTAATAATTCATTTTGCCGGGCTGAGTTATAAAGTTTCGAAATTAAATTAACACCTTGTGGCCATTAAATCATAAAATTCTTTTGAAAATAAAAGATTCATGTAACCTAGTTCCGTGGAACTCTCGTTGCGTGTGAGTTGGGCGCATTCGTGTGTCGGGATACCGTGAGCTATGGCACTAAGAAAAATGTTGTTTTTTTTTGAGGAACATGTCCAAAGTATTCGGAAATGCCGGAGTTAAACATGCTGGGCGCTATTTACCATAAGTGGGGGTTTGGTTTTAAGTGTCAGTCATTTCCTTTGTTAGAAAAATTCAACCAAACAACTACAGTGGGTATAACGTGATTCACTATCGAATGGTTTGTTGGCTTGTGCACGAGGTAGGCTTTTTTAAAAGAGATGTCGTCGGTCAAGGCATTCCTTCGTAGGGAGAAGATCCTTCTCCTTGCTTTGATACAGGCTCGTGGTGTTCTTCTCAGTTCTTGCATGATGCTCGCAACTATACTGTTGGCGATGTTCCTCGTTGACAGCATGAAGGATATCAGTGGCCTTATGGTAATAGCATTGATTATCTCATGTCTTTGGACAAAATGGGTCTCCTAGGTCGTACTTATAAAGGAGCTCTTGGAAGCTTCCGTATCCCGTGTACGGCCTTGAAAAAAGATATTAGAGTGCTTCTGGTATGCCTTTCGTTCGCAACGGCTTCTAGAAGTTACCGGTCTAAGTGGTTAAGGACTGGAGACTGTCGAATGTGGGACTATGTAACCACTTGATGGAGCTCTGACCATTATTCTGATATTCTAGAGAAGCCTACTACCTTAGCTGGTTGCAACTTTTTGACTGAGTTATATACACGTCACTCTCAAACTGAGGCCAAAGCAATCCATGCCTTGACTGCTGTACGCATCCATCCAGGATGGACCTTGGTAGTGCATATTTGAGCGGGTGATGTTGACAGTACAAAAGTGTATAAAAGAGTCTTGTCTGGTGTTTCCAGAAGCTTCTATGTCAGTAGGAGTTGGTATATCTACCTGCCGTTTCCAGATGCGTTCCATCGCCGTTGACATACTATCTAAGCAGCTGCCCTGATGGTGCTTCTCTCTGCGTTTTCTTCATGCTGCTACGGCGACCTCCAACTCAATAGGGATCTCTCCCAATGCCTTTTTGTTTTATGGACCGAGTTGAAACTTCACATGTACCACCTTATAGTAGTTGCGGGGGCACATTTAGGGTCAGCGTACATATGGATTGATTTACTGTCGAAAGTAACTGCCTGGGTCCTCCAATATTTGGCAGGCCCAGAGCTTATGGAAGTTAAGTGCTCTCTAGAGTCTATGGTCAAGCAGTGTGTCTAGACACTTTGCGTAGGGCTTTGGCACAATGGAGTGTTCTCTTACCCATATCAGACCAGACGCTGAACAGTTTTCCGACTACTTAGGAGGACAGCTTCAGTTTTGAGTTCGATAATCCCAGACCTGTTGAGCGAAGCCATATATTCACGTCTTTGATGAGGTTGTTGCAGTTTTGGGTCACCATCTCTAGGTCTCCGAATACTTAACACAATGTTCAACAGGACAGGACCTAGCACTGTTCCCTGTGGCACCCCTCCTGAACTTTTATATCTTTCTTGGGCTTGAACTATGTACGTTAGGAACACTTTCCTAGAAGCTTTACTTCTTCTTCTGATTTCATCTTCTCTTTAGCGTAAGCAGCTGAAAGCTGTATTTAGTTAGAAGTCGGCAGTACAGAAGATCTGTGTGTGTCCGTAATGCTTCTTGAGGCTATCTCAAAGCCTATCCTCTTTTATTTGTTAGTAGTAGGTAGCTGCTTAGTAGGATGTACTGGAACTGGTATTCCCTGGTACCCAGCTCTAGATGTTTTCAAGTTCAGCGCCGTTTCGTCCTCTTGGCCATCCTCGTATACAGTAATTGCCCTATCAATGATGTTTGCTTTCAGTATAAGGCTAGGATCGACTTGAAAGTGATTGCAGTCTCGTTGACTTTTGTGGTCGAAACCCTAGTTTCCGAATAAAATGCCTGTTCTCCTTCGTTAGTGACCTGTCTACTCAAATCTGTCAGCAGTTCTAGAGATCATATACTCAGTTAGCTTGCTTGTAGCCTTCTAAGCCGAGAGCACCGCTGTAGAGTGCTGGTTCTATCGCCTTTTTTGTTATGAGAGGTCATCTTAGCTTGGACTTTCCCCAGACGACACTTATCAATGGGTTCGTCCGCCTATTTCCTACATCCTACATCGTATCCCACGTTTAGTAGTTTTTTTTTTTTTTTTAAGACGTTGATTCGAGTTTTCTCAGAGCATCTGGGGTTCGTCTACGGTTTCATCATAGGTTAACCTTGCGGTCACTGTTAGTCACCTCTTGAGTTCCACCTAGATTGATCCGGTTTATGAGTTCGAGAGTGGAGTTCAAGAGTGAACTTTCCTGGAGCGTTAACTTCCCAGTTTTTCACGTCAGTGACGGGTTCTGGACTTTAAGGAAGTTGGTGATCCAGTCCTTATTCACCCCTAAGTCCGATACGTACAATCTTTCCTAGGTTCTGTGAAGTATTTCTTCGCAGGGCAACCTTATCCCAAAGTCTCATTCTATGTAACCTTGCAGTCCATTCGATGTCTTATTTGTAGAAATATTAATTGGCAGTCCAAAGACCCTTGCTGCTGGCTATAGTGAGTTTCTCTATCCTGCACACTCGGTTCAGCTTTCAAGCTTTTCAGGGAATTTTTCTTCGGCTTATCCACTGTTACCTCGCCTACAGGGTTTCATTCAAGGTGTTGCTACAAGAATCTGTCTTAAAGGGATCCAATTGAGTTGTCTTTCTGACAATCGATACCACAGAGACAAGTGGGTTCTGGTGATCTTGGCTACTGTCTAGTGCCATGAAAACCTGCCCTAGGTACCTGCCCTCCTGTCTCAACATTTTCAATCTGAACTGCTTTAGCGGTAATGACAGTATGGTTGTCCAAGGAGTCTGCTTCATCATAGCCCTTGTCCTTACCAGTGGAATACATTGCTTCTACTACATCTCTCTCAAGACCTTTCCTTTCACAGCAACGAGAGGCCAATTATTTCATTTCATGAGTATGATGGTATACACATCCTCTTATGGGACTACAAACAGGACTCTTTGGACATGGCAGTGAACCACTCACTGAACCACACAGCCAGGGAGTTCCTCATCGCACCCCTACTTACATACCTTGGCAAGGTTTTAACAAGGGTAAGCGAGAATTTATTCCACTCAACCCAACGGTCTGCAGATCCATACCTACACCCTGAATCCTTGGAACTGCTGGGCTTAATCCAAAAATTGAAATTCCAAATCCGTTCCACAAAATTGAAACAAACACCTTTCCAGTGTAACGACTCAAATAAATATTCGTGACTCAGGTCACTGAGGCGTATGTGGACTGTTTCCTGTGTTTTTTCTTCTCTGTACAAACCGACTGCAGTGTCATTTGAATTTTAATTAGCCAAGTTCACCTTGAATTCTTTTTCCGAATAGAGCCTGCCGCGCGCCACTGATTTACATTTGTCGTTCTGCCATGCCGCAAAGCACACATCAAAGCAGCACAGTGTCCTTCGCAGTGGCCTAACGGTCAAACGATCCTTATTTGCATTTAAAGCGCTCATTTCAGATTTCCATTTAGAAACCAAATCAATACCTGGCTCTCCGGGTGGCTGCCTGGCATGGGGAAACTTAATTAATCGCCTTTGGCAGGGAAATTTACAAAACATGGCCACTGTTGTCATCTAGAAATTAGAACTCGTTTTGACAGTGGGCTGGGGTTCTCCAAGAACATCAATCTTGTGTTGAAAAACACCAGCCCCCATGCCATGTAATGTAATCCCCTTGTCCCAGAGCCATTCGATGGGTACTCCATCACGCTGAAATCCCGAACACAATGACACCGATAACAAGTGTGCCACGTGATGCAACTTGTTTTTTTTTTTTGCCAAAGTAAAGGTTCAACAAAAAAAAAGGACATTCTTCCATCCAAGTGACAAATGGGAACGTAAACGCCGGAAGCGACATAAATCTCGTGACAGAATAATTACACTCAATATGTTTGGAATTTATTTCCTTGCTTTGCGCCAATTTTTACTACCAATCCTGTCGTTGGTTACACTCGTATCTTTTCGTCCTTTTTTTCGGATTTTTTTTTTTTTTTTTTCGTTGTTTATTGGCAATTTGTCGCTTGCTTGAGATTGTATCAGCGGCACTTGAATTATTCATGCATAAGGCGAGGGGGGGACGAAGGCCGACACGAGAAGGAATCTCACGTGAGAGACTTGTAGAGGCGAGAGGGGCTATAAAATTTGAGGTTAAGTGGCACGTGAGTGGTAAATAATTGTTTGAGGAATGGGCGGCGGCGGGTTGTGGGTTATTTTGAGAGGAGAAAACTCCACCCGGTGGTGGGTCCTTGCGGGTCAGTGGTGCAGTCTGTATACCCGGCCGTCATTCTATTGTAAGGTCTCTATTCTACGGTCCAGGCCTTGTCCTCATGCAAGGTCCATGCTATGACAAGAGAATTAGGCTTTTCTGCCTTCTTTACCTTGCTCTTGATTGTCGTTGCCTACCTACACTTCCCTAGATTCCCCGAAACGCACAGTCTTTCATTCAAGAAGCCTTACAACTGCAGGCCCATTGTCAGGCATTTTTTACTTTGGGATTAGTCTTGCAATCGAATTAGAGGCTTGGTAGTGTGACTTGGATCGGGCTACCTATAGTTATTACCCGACAGCCACCAAAGCAGGAAACAAATTTTAGTCGAGCTGAAGAGGATGCAACCTAATCCGCCCATTAAGTCACCATTATGACCAAAGCGCCTACCCAGTCGGCTAGAATGGAAGGGTCTCGGGCGGATCTTAGTGCAGCAGAGATAGACGGTGGTTAGGAATTTCGTCCCTAGACGAGATGGTGTTTCCTGAAAAATATTGATTAACATGCTCCCGACCCGTGAAGAGTCTTTGCCTGAAACGAGGTATCCAGACCAAGCGCTCTGGCATCCGCAATAAAAAGTATTAAAGAGATGATTCGGTCTTCCTTGTCGTTTCGAACCTGAGGGCTGTCCGCTTTGCTGGAGCATTCTCATTGATTTATTCAATGTGGCCGAGCCAGTGTACTCGACTGTTTTAGCTATTTGGACGACATCCACGGTCATAGAGTTCGCGGAGAGGATATCTCTCCTCCATTCATCCTTTTCGCTCGAAATATGCTCGGCTTTTCTGTTTATCGTCCAGCACTCGGCTCCATATAGCAGAACTGGCAGGATCAATGTCTGGCAGAAAATCCATTTCGTTCTCCAAGTTAGGAGATGTGAACCCATTTGTTTGGTCAACCGAAGTAGCAGCGGATTCCTGGAGCAATTCTTCTCCGAATCTCCACTTAGAGAAACTGCCCCACATGCCACAGATGAATCAGTTCTGCCGGGATCCCGAATTCTGCCATCATCGGCTCGTTGAGCTGAAGACGACGAATGTTGTCATATGCGGCTTTGAAGTCGATGAAGAGATGCTGAGTTTCAACTTGAAGTTCGTTGGTCTTTCCCAGGATTTGTCTTTTTAGGCTCGTTAGTCCCCCACTATTTGTCGGAATGTCTCTGTGGCCTAACACCATCTTTCATGAGAGACAAACGATAGCTGTTACAAGGCATGACACTTGAAAATTCGGTCCACACATCAAGACCCTCTTTCATCCCTAAAATACGATGAAGTCTGAGATATTGTCTGTCGAACAATGGTTTCAAACTCTTTCCAAAAGTTCTCCAATAAAAGTTGCATGACTCACTGAGTGCCATAAAAGCAGGAGGACAGGATGAAGTCAGCCATCGTGGCTTCCTTCTTCTCCTTGCGTTCAAAGGACTATAACTTCAAAGCCTCTTAAAACGCCAAAAAGAGACTTCTAATGCTTGACTCCTTCTGTTTTATTTAAAATCACTTCAAGGACCTTCCATCCGGTTCCCAACCAGACAAATCACCTCCGACCCGGTTCATCTCCCCTTGGAGTAGCTATTTACATCTGGAACTCATCCCCCCTTGGCCAAGAGCGAGCCGGTAATGAACCGTAAAATGTTCATGTTTCACTTCATTTGCCCATGGTGTGCAGTTAGTACAACGTTACACTAAAGACACGGCTATCGAGAATGGCTCGTATTTTACGATCCACAGGATCCTTGAACCGTATACCCTCCCGCCCACTCACCATAGTGTTGCGAGTTTCATTGCCGTAATAAAATGCTCTCCAGGAATTTTTTAACGACCTTCTTCCTTCTCCTTACCATGTTCGGAGTATATACTCAGGAGTCAGTCACACATAGTGTGCCATTGGTAGTGTGGCATGGTGCCTTTCATCATCATCATCATCATCCAATTGTCTGCCAATGTATGTGTTCCTTCGGACAAAAGTAAAAATCCTGTTGTCTGTCCAAAGAAGCGGCAGACAAACGGAGACATAAAGATTAGCAAATCCTTGCAAATAAATCAAAAGCAAAACACAACAACAGACGTCAGGGCCGAACTTGGATGTTCCCAAACCGTTTTTTCCTTCCATTCTTTTATGATTCCTTTGGCGAAAGTTGATTTTATCCTTATCTGCTCTTTCGCTCTCCTTTTGGGGGGCACCATTGGCCATTCACTGATATCCGGCCAAAGGAGATTTTATATTAAACATTTAACGAGGATCGTAAAAGTGTGCAATTTTCCTAAGTAATGAGATGCGATTCAAATAAAACCGGACTCCTGGGGGCGCGGCAGCCATTTAGGGTGGGCTTTTTGCAAGTTTTTCGTTTTCTCTTTGTTTTGAGAGAACTTTGGAACACCAAACTGGGAATATTAGCTTTTGAACTGAGGCTGTATGGTACTCGTGTTGGGCGCCAATTTTGGAATTTGTCTCATCAGGGAAGTGCAAGCGCCTTCGTTACTGAGGACTGAATGCATTCCCTAATGCACACAGGATTAACAGTCAACCAGTCAGCAAACCGTGGTGCATTCAGCGAGAAATGGTCGAGTTCAGTGGGAAGGCTTTGAGAGACTTGAGACTGTGTACTAAGAATTCCTAAGTCCTCATGAAGGGAAGGTGAGAAGGTGGTAATCCAGAGGAAACTGAGCCCGTACTCAGTAACATTTTGGTTCTCGCTCCTTTGGTTCTCCTGGTGGGAGCCTCCTATGCAACTTTTAGGTGTCACTTCTGGCTTCACTCCTCTTTCAATGCTTGGTACATTGTTGTTAGCCACATCCCAAGCCTCTTCGATGCTCTCCATCTGTTTGGTAAAGTTGTCTGGGGTTAGGTCGTCTCCCGGTTTGTTTACCAACAGCTGTTGTTCTAGGTAATATTGTGGGCATGTGTTCCGCATCCTCGACTGCTTCCGTGCAAGTCGTACACTGGTGATTGTCGTCGTATCCGGTTTAGGTGAAAATTCAGTTCCCAATGCTTTCTATGGTTCCAAGCGTCTATATTGGGTATCAATCTCTCCAGCCGTTCTTCCAGACTTGCCGTTGGTGGTAGTTAATTATTACTCGGACTCTTCATTGTTGGTGTTGTCCTGGTGGTATTTGTGTTTATTGGTACCATGCCAGCCACTATACATGACGCGCGTTGGGAAGGCACTGCATACTCTCAAGTCGTTGGTTCTGTAAGGTGTCTCAGCCTCTTTCTCTTTGATTTAGTCATCATGCCCACATTTGGGTGCTTAGGGTCAACTCTTCTTGAGTTTCCTTCGTCCGAAATTTGACCTAATCCTTGCAGCCGGTACCTTTCCTGCCTTTTCAACTGCATGCTGCAGGTGTTGCTTGCATCTATGGTAATGCTGAGGTACCTCAGCTCTGGTTTGGGATCACCCCGTAGATCGATGATTCTCCTGCTGGTGACGAGCACTACTTTGGTCTTCTCCACTGCAAGTTGTAGACCCATGCATACAAACCAGTCTTGGATCATTCCGATAGCTTCATTGTTGTTAAGAACATCAAAAACTGCCACGGCAACATAGGCAGCAACAGCATCGACGGTGGAAATTTCCATCATCGTGCATAGCGCACACGCACTCACCAACGGTCGAGTGCTGGGCAACGGGAAAGTGCAAGCGCAGCTGGCAAAGATATACACAGCTGCGCAACAGCACAATGTAGCACTCTTTGTGCAGACTCCAGATCGTGCGGTCGTGCAAAAATACAGTCCACAGAGCGAGCAACAGAAATTATTATTATATATATTATATATATTATATATATTATTATAGAGCTACCGAACATTTGGTCCAATCGAGCCAAATAATAATTAGCGAAAATAAAAATAAATAAATAAAAATAAATAAATAAAAATTAATTTTTTTTAATTTTTTTTTAAATTCAGTAAACTAGTGCAGTTACTTGAGCATTTTATTTATTTTTTTTAATTTTTATTTAATTTTTTTTTTTTTTTTTTCTTTGTGCATATACAGCTAAATGCTCGATTCTTTTGTGCGTTCGTAGCTATTTCCGAAGGGTCGACCTGAATTGCTACGGACATACGGTGCTACGGCAGAGCTAAGATAAAGAAAAAATAAAAATAAAGGCACGAACGATGGGTGATATAGCTATACCGCTGTTGGGATTTTTTGGCGATGTCGATTCAGTGCAGGAACGACAAGGTACGGAGCTGGAAACTGTGTGCTAATTGCCCAAGGAGCGGGCACCCGTCACATGCATGTCCCTCCGGAGCTTATCGCAGGTGCAACAAAAAACACAACAGCGTGCTTTGTCTGGAGCAATCAACCGCCGCATCCAGCCTAGCGGTGGTAGTCCCAAAGGAGCAAGGACTGCCAGTCGTGTTACAAGCCGGCAACAGCCCGGACCAATAATAATCAGAGCCACACGATCCACCATCAACAGAGCCGAAGACTGACCCTCGCGCCACACCTTCCCAACGCGCGAACAACGTGCAGAGCAAAACGACACAGTTACAAAGATAGAGCATCGGAGTACAAAAGTCGTAAGCGCACTATTGGCAAACGCTCTCTCAAAGAGCTGGAGAGGGACCTGCCATATAGCAAGAGCGCTGCTGGACAGCGCAAGCCAGATCAGTCTCATCACCGGACAGTGCGTCCAGAGCATGTGCATAAAAACGCGCAAACGTGATCTCTTGGTGCGCAGAATCACCTCCAAGGCCAACGTGCGGCTAGCAGGAACGGCAGAAGTGGACATTATATCTGGAGCAGATCCAACATTTGCGCTGAGCTGCGAAATGTGCGTGATTCCCAGAATATCTTCATGCCTTCCTGGGAGAATTTTACCGCGTGTAGTAAATTCGAGCGACCGAATTGCTGCGGTCCATCAAGGCAAGGACGGGCAAGTGCGTAGCGCCGACGTCAAAACGAGCACTCGACATTGGCGCGACCAGTGCAAATATTGTGCATCCTTCCCAAGCAAGATCCTCCGACAATAATTGAAGATTAACCTTCAATTAAGGGGGGGGGAATGTTAAGAACACCAAAAACTGCCACGGCAACATAGGCAGCAACAGCATCGACGGTGGAAATTTCCATCATCGTGCATAGCGCACACGCACTCACCAACGGTCGAGTGCTGGGCAACGGGAAAGTGCAAGCGCAGCTGGCAAAGATATACACAGCTGCGCAACAGCACAATGTAGCACTCTTTGTGCAGACTCCAGATCGTGCGGTCGTGCAAAAATACAGTCCACAGAGCGAGCAACAGAAATTATTATTATATATATTATATATATTATATATATTATTATAGAGCTACCGAACATTGTAAACTCAAGGAGTTTGTTCCCTACAAGGATGACTTTGTCATTGGCGAAGCTCAGACCTCTGGGTCTGAGGACGTCATTATACATTAAATTCAGTATATACAGTAGCGTGCCTAATATGGAGCCTTGTGGAACGCTACCCCTTCTGTGTGGACGATAATTCTTAGTCGCCATTGAGTTGGGGCCTGGGAGGATGCCTATGAGGAGAGTCAGCTGTGGTCTACTAAGCGATAGAAGTTCCTGCTTGTTGTATTCGACCCAGCGTTTCCTAAAGATGCGACATAAAGTGATCGTACAATCGAGGTGCTTGTAGACATGAGCAGACTGATGAGCCTTAGGGCTGACTTCTTGGAGTTCTGCATGACTGCATTGGTCTCTATGGAGATGTCTATATGCTTGCTCCTGTTTAGCTCCAGCTTGGAAAATGCTTCGTCAATTGAGCTCAACTGGTTGACTTAGCAGAAGTTTTGAACTTAGTCTGAGGCTATTTATTGAGAACACAAAACGCTTTAAAACTCAGCTTTGTCTTGAAATAACTTCTCGGGGTTAGGCATTGAATGTCCTTAGAGCCGATGTTACTTTTGGTACTTGAACTACATCTGCGTCTTCCTTTGGCCGAATGTGGCTGATCTGGATTTGTTATCTAAGCCTACTGGGTCTCTACTGGAGTCGGGGCCTCATACTATACTGTCTTCAAGTGCCTTATGTTGAGCGTTGAGTTCAGCTAGTCAGTTCCAGGGTTTGGTAGAAGCATTATTTTTGCTACCCCAAAGTATATATTTCCCGTATCCTCGCCTTTATCTTTGAACCAGAAGTCGCTGTTATGCTATAGTTTGGCCTCTGAATACTCTCAGTTTGCACAGAGTCCAAAGCAGATGCAGTAGGATCTCATTCATTCAGTCATCGTCTCTTAACTTAAATTTTGGAAATGAAATCCTTTGCATCATTGAGCAAAACTCCCTCGCCAACTCCTTTCTATGATGTCGTACAGCTTCCTTGAGCTCAGAAGCAAGGAATATCGGAGATGTAAGCCAGAACGTTGGTTTCTCGTAAACTTCTTGGTACGTTTCTTGAAGACAGGTCTTGATTTGTTTAGAAATCGATTAATCTTGTAGCTGTCGCGCTATAGAAAGAGAATAGTAGAGAAAATAGTACCCTGTGGCACCCCGATATTATTTATACCAAAGGAGTCTACATATGACTATGTGCGCCATTGATTGAGTCTTGTTCGCACAGAAGTAGGTCATCAATGTCGAGCGGAAAAAGAGTAGGTGAAAGACTGGAACCCTGGGGTACACAGCTTGTTGCAATTTTTCATTCGATACGACAGTTTCCACAAATTTAAAACTACTCTTCTCCATAGCCCGAGGCCCATATTTCATAATATCCTTCGCCACTCTACGGCAATTAATTATGTTTTTCACTTCGTCCTGTAACCAGATATATGGAACCAAGGAGAGCTGTACGAGTATGAAAGAAGGAGAGAGCGACGCGCCATATAGATAATTTATTCTTACTCACTGCATCCTAATTAATTACATGCTCCTCGTCCTTGTAGTCATCTTCTTTCAAAACAGCAGCCGACAAAGTAGGTAGCTTGCCTGCTCCTTGCCTGCCACCATGCACCATTAAATCTCTCTCCGTTCTCTGTTCCATCAAAATACCAGTGGAGCAGCAACCACCCCCTGGCAAGTGGCAAGGGATTTCCTTAATTGATACCACAGGCACAGGCATTAAACAGTCCCCCGGCTCTTCGCATCGAAAGGCGGCAAACAAGAGCAACAAACGCAAATAGCAAACACAAGCCAGAAGTTGGAGGAAAAGCTGATCTATCGAGGCAGCCCGTTCCCTCCATTTACAACAAGACACGCAACAAGGACAACAAGGAACATACTATACATACATTAGATGGATGTAAAAATCAATAATAGACTCCCAGCGCCTAGACTGGTACCAGCAGCGGAACCACCGCCATTACAACCACTTCCAGCGAACATCCTGCCTGCCTCGTCAATCTCGATTCCAGGAATCTCTGCTCACAAGGAATTCCTGTTTATTTAAGTAAAGTAATAGACTGCTGTGTCCCTCGGGCCCGCAGCTTCTACATATACTAATGCCTTTGCCGCCTAACAGCCGCCCTCCCGTTGATTCCGATTTAATGGAATTGTTTGCCAAGTACACCTTCTTCCTTCCTCTTTCCATCTTCCATCTTCCACACACACACACACACATGCACTGAGATTTTCAAAAAATATCTCAAGAATTCAATTGGAAAAGTATACTCGTGCACCCTTACGCACACACACTGTGCGCTCCTGTGTCGTCCCGCCCGGAGAGGAGCAGCACATAACTCGGTTCCAAGACCGTAACGAATGAAAACTTTTTCACATACAAATTCCATTTAGGACATCATCTCTGGAGGGAGCCTGGCTAGAGGTACCGATCTGGAAGGGTATTGTTACGGTTTTTTTGTTTTCCTTCTCCTTAATTTGAAAATACGAGACAAAGACCGTCGTGAGAAGGTACTACATTACGAGGACGAGTACCCCAACGAAAAAAAAAAAAAAAAAAAGGGACGAATCTCTTTTTATTCATCATTTAAATGTACACTCTGCTCCTTATCTGGTTTTGTTGTTTCGAATGATGGTTGGAAACCCATTTTTCCTAATCCACCGAACGGAGGAGAGAGACCACTCAATTTGATTCCTTTTTGTCAGGAGCGCGAGGTGGTTTCGTTCCTTTTGTTTCTCCTCGACTGGGCTTAGCATTTTGCTGGAGAAAAGTAAATAAACATGAAATCTTTTTTGGCTGGTGTTTTGCCTCTATTTTTGTGAAGTAATTTGCGGTACTTTGGGTTGGAAGAAGAAGAGAAAAAGGTCTCCTGGGAGATACTTTGGGGAATACTTTATCGGTTTTAAGTGCTTTAAGTTGAGAGAGAGAGGCACTGAAACAGTGTAGGATATTATGAAGGATCAGTGAGTAGATTTTTTTCCCTACAAAATGGATTGCTAAAGGGTTTTTTTATGCTGTGGGAAGGGAAGAAAAGGTCAGAAACGCTATTTTCGAATGATGGACCAAAAGACTTAAATGATTGTTAAAAGAAACTACTTTATGAAAACAGGCATTTTTGAGTTTGTTTTTCGAAAATTCTTTCCTTTTTTTCAAAAATACTCCCTTTTTTACAAAGGAAAACTGAAAAAGTTTTGGAAAATTTGAAAGGTGTGTGATTTTGTGTAACCAAATACCAAAAAGAGCAGGATTTGCAAAGGTTTTTCGAAAACATGTCTCTATTTTGTCGAAAACGGATGGAGATTGAAAAAAAAAGCCACATGGATGGTTGGTTGGTTTAGACCGGCCCTCGGCGAGGATGCACCTAGACCAAATACCAAAAGAAGGACGCCTTTCAATGGCAGGACTAAAGTTTTTCGAAAACATGCCTCTATTTTGTCGAAAACGGGTGGAGATTGAAAAAAAAGGCAGTCAGACCCGAAGTTTGGTAATGATGGTTGGTTGGTTTGGACCGGCCCTCGATGAGGATGCACTTAGACCAAAAAAAAGGTCCATTGTGCTGCTGTAAAGTAAGGGGGGTGGGTCACCCTCTTATTCCTGGGTACCTTCTGCTCCTTTTTATGAAGGAGCTCATGTTAGCCGTGCAGTATTCAGTATTCAGATGATTGAGATGTCCTCTTCCTCGTCATCCCTACAGCTTCTGCAGAAGACATTGTAGAGGATGCCCAGTCACTGAGCATGCCTTCCTATAGCACAGTGGCCGGTTAGTGTATTAACTATCATGGAGAGGGCTCCTCACGTGTTTTTTAGGAGTCCCGTGGTCCTATTTTCGTTCAAAATTGTCCAAAACAGTCTGGCAGTGTGGCAATGGTCAAGCTGATGCTATCGATGGTTGGCCAGCCTTACTGTGCCTCGATGTCGGTGACGTATTTGCTATCTAGACCAGAGGAACCTCTTCTAGCCAATGTGTGGGCTTCGCAATTTCCCGATATAATCTTCGTATGGATACTGGCTATATTGTTAGGTTAGGTTGGTTTATAAATATATTTCTTGGAACTGGGTGCACTGAAAGTATGGAAATGTCTTAAATCTGGTCACAGACACGCCTACTTTGCAGAAAATCCTAGTCGAATAACTTCTCTTAGGAAAATTTAGAATTGGTCTAAACGGCCCACTTTTTGGGGGCGTTTCTGTGAGACATTTGAATCGTTCACTAGAAACTTTGGAAGCATAGCCTTGAAGCAGTCTCAGCAGCTATGTCACATAAAATGTTTAAAAATTCATTGACTTATGGTCGGTTCCTGTATCCTGTCGAGGAAGGGAGACCATGGAACCTTTTTTTAGCTTGAAAGGTGGGAATATTTTAACGACGAACGTGAGGTCGTACTCAGTAATAGTGTGACCACTTCCCAGCTTCCCATTTGTCCCCAGTCCTTATTATACTGTTGTCTACCATTTCCCCATCCTGCTTAGATCTTTTCTTATTTTCTTCTCTTTTTAGTTCTGCCTCATGCTCCTCTCACACCTCATAGGATTTGCCCGAGTATATTTCAGGGGCTAGGGTCACGTGCCTCGTCTGCTTCTTAGGAATTCTACTCTTCTTCAGAGTTAATGGTAGATGTAGGGAATAAGGCGGTATGTCTGTCTAGCTTTCATAGAACTACTCCAAAGTGGTTACCATTTTACAACGTTGGACCATTTGAGTTAGCCTGTCTTCTACGTGGTGGTGAACTCATAATGTGGCTTAAGATATGATACGCCCTCGTAGCCCCGGCTTAGATCGGACTACTTCAAGTAACAACAGTCATCAACTGTTTCCTTGATTCTAAAATGTTGAGCAAGATGTGCACGAGGCTAAGACTTTCTGACAGTCGGCCTTATGGAATATCTAGATACTCCCCAACTTCTAGTTAAGTCCTTAAGCCCCTCGGGTTCGGATCTTGTTCAGATTTCTGCAACGCGTTGGAGCTGCCTTCAGCTTATTCCCAAAAAGCTCGATTCTCCTTCAACTGTTTTGCGTCACTTTTGCCTAGGGCGTCCCGCGGTTCTGCTGGCTTGAGTGTGTTGTTGATAGCTGTCATCGCGCTGTATCCGTTCCACTGCCACTTCCTCCTTCGTATAGTGATGTCTATAGGTTCTTGGCTTTCCCCATCGGCTGCGCACATCCAGTGAGGTAGCACCACTGTTTGCGAAGAACAGATTCCCTAGATATAGAAGGTCGCTTAATTTCTCGATCACCTAAGTATGTAGCTTGTGAGACATCAGATGAAGGTCCATTTATCCATCTTGTGCTTCACTGGGGTTAGGCCCTCCGAGGTAAGCCAAAGCCGGACAGTCCAACAATTTGGCATCGATAACAATGAAAATGTCCTTGGCACATCGCAACATTTTGGAACTCCATAGGTATTGGCAACCGTAAGACGGTTTATAATGTTCTACAAACGTAGTCCCAGTATGGATCCCTATGGTACGCCACATGCCCTCTTTTAGGCTGTGGATAGAGTAGTGGCTTTTTTTATCCTCTCCGTTTGCATGTGAAGCCACTTTTACTTCGTCTATCGGAGAGCTTGCCTTCCTAAAATGTTGCTCCCGCTTCCGTTCTTGCTGTTTAGATTTTATAGGGTGACCAGAGGGAGTGGTGTTAGAATATGGGGGGTTGTTTGGCGGCGTCTATAGTTTGAGGTTCTTTCTTAAATATTTGGTTGGTTGTAGTGGTTGATATCAGATGTTTCTCCTGGTACTTGCTTCACATGCTTTACTTCTTGAGGGTTTGGAAACAGTCCAGTCCACTTGTCTTGGAAGCAAGTTCCTAAAGTTCTTAAAGTTTTTAAATAATTGGTTGCTGATCGCTGTACATGTAGGGCGTCACTTACCTTACTTACTCGGAACAGATGGCTGATGGACCTTGCAGAATGTGTTCCTATTCTTGTTTAAGATCAGAAGGTCTAGCGTGGAAAAGTCTTTCAGCAATGCACTTACTTTGGCATTTATTCCTGAACAGCCCCAATCGACTGTCCTAATGTAACATTCTGTCACTCCAAGTGTCCAAGACCTTGTTGATGGTTTCGTGCTGTAGCTCACGATTGCTTGGATGATATTGGTCTTAAGTGCTTGACTGTTGGCATGACATCGGTCGTTCACGGTACCCTACAAAAAAAAGTCCAAAGGGGTGAGATCGCAGCTCCGAGGCGGTTAATTGACATCGCCAAGACGACTGATGGCACTATTTGGGAATTTGATACGCAAAATCATGGGCTGTGTGCCATGGCGCCCCATACTGCATCAACCAGAGGTCGTCCAAATTCATGTCTTTAATTTCAGTAAAAAAAAAAAACCGTCAACATGGCTCTGTGATGCCAACGGTGGGAACGAAACGTTGTTTCCAGCGTCATTTTCGAAGAAAAATGGTCCAATGGTGCCATCACTCCACAATCCGCATCAAACTGTCACTCTCTGTGTCGACTGATACTGACTTTCTGTCAAGATTTCGAGCGAGAAACAGCTGTCAGTGTCAAAATAACCTTTGATTTCAAAAGAAATCACTAGATGGCCACCCTTTGCTTCTGTATGGAGTTCTTTGGTAGACGGAAAGACGAGACAATTGTTGTCAGTTGATCTGAACGACTAGAACTCATTTCCTGAATTTTCAGAGACTCTATTGAATCCTCGCTGTTGTTGCAAAGTTTTTAAAAATTTTTTTTTTTCTTTTCAGAATTTCAAGAAACTTCGCTGTCCCGGGTGAGTGTTTTTTACTTTTCTTACTTCTTTTACTAAACAACTTAAGATAGTTTTATATTAGAAATGTATTTCATAAGTACATTGGGACATTTGTCCAAGTTAGTTTCTAAGTCTAGATGGTTTGAGGGAAGGCCGTTCTAGAGCATAGTCTTTCTGTTTCGTTAATTCAAATTGAATCAATCGGACTAGGTGTCTGGGTTTAAAGGGATGGCTTTAACCAAAAGGCGGTACAGTCTCACTTGGATCTCGACGGATTCATTATGTTAACCGGTGTGGGATACCGGGATACTCCATAGCAGGAGCGGCTCTCCTGAATCAGACTGCTTACCAGGTTTTAAAATGGTTTTAGGTGGCGTGTTAGCCAGTTTGTTGAGTTCGTCGAAACATGGTTTTCCAAATGTTTGGTATCTGGTTTTGGTTTGTGGAGTACGTTGCCTCTTCGTCTACCTCTGCATAGGCCACTGATTCCCGTTTTTCTGAAATGAGCCGTCATTACGTTGTGGTCTGTTAGAACCCCGATAAAGAGGGTCAGTTGTAGTCTTCTGTGTGACAGCAGTTCTCTGAATCTCTTATCGTTCTATTGAGCCCAAAGTAGCCTCGAAACCATATTACGGAACTTCAATGAGACTTTGGAAGAGAGGAGGCTAAGTTATTCTATTTTTGAACACATATTCCTCCATTCAGTCGCATTTACGAAGACACCAACTGGGGTGTCCTTTCTTGATTCATTTTTATGCTCCAAGTGGAAGTTAGGATAGCTTTTAGGAGTTTAAAGTACTACATCGCAGGAACCTTCACACGTCCTTCAAGGAGTGATAGTAGCCTGTTATTTGCGTTGCATGAAGAAGAATAGATGTTGGGTGCAGTGGCTTAAGACTGAGTGGTTCGTGGTTCAATCCTTCGACAACACCTAAGCTTCACCTCGCGCGAGCGTCTGACAAGCATCCGAGAGTACAAATGTCGTGAGAAATCTTACAAATTGCCTTTTGGACTCGACTTTAGACAGTAGGTCCCTTTCACTCGTTTAGAGAGCGAAAGGCCTCATAATATGAGTGTTTGTGAGAAGCTAGGACTTGGATTCCGTAGTAGAGGCTGGAGTGCTATGTTTAGAGTTTTAGGATATATTTTCATTGCTTGATTTCCTCGTTCATACTTAAGGAAGATAGCTTGCAAGCTTCCAGGTCCGCGTGATCTCACACAACTCTTATCTGTTCACCTAGGAGTGTCCACTTTCTTTTCAAGCGTTCCTGCTTTGACTTTGATAGGTTTATAGTTTGGTTTTCAATGGAACCACTACGACTAAAGGCTTACAGGTACCTAAAGCCAGTCCTGGTTGACCAAGGAGAAGGTTGTCAAGGCCACGCGACTGGTTGGTGGATGATGGTCCTGCTGTCGTGAGGACTCAGCGGTCGTGGTTCGTTTAGATCCCAAGAAAAGGAATATAGTTGGTAAAGCACCATAACATGTCCTAGAATCTGATTCCAGGAAACCCAGCTGTAAGGAATAGTTGTTACAATCTCTCAGAGGATTGCCAACCCTTAAGTGAGGGGACAAACCATGCTTGGTAACCCTTAACCTGAAAGAACACTGCACTACTCTTAAAAAACTCATCAGCGTCGTCCTCATCCACATCGGCTTCGGACTTCAATCGATTTCGGTTGGACTTTGAAAAAACTGAAAAATCTAAAGTGTGCTCTGCCCATGAGGATACAGAATACGAGCCACTTCCTGTGCTCCAAGTTACCAAACCATTTCGTTGGGGGTCTGTAGTCATGAGTTCTTTGGAGTAACTCTTTCCTTGTAAACTCATAGGGCAGTAGGAAGTACACATTCGGGTCTTTTGCTTGGAAAGGTGGTAATGGATAGATTAGTACATTTCTGGAGACTGGCTGCTAACACGTTTGCTGCTCTCGAAAGTCCAATAGAGAAGCGAGGATGGACGTTTCTTACAAGTCTCATCGGTGGTGGTTGACAGCTGTGTCACGTTCCAAAGCCTTTGCTTATTGCATCGCTTCTAGTAGCACAGTGCTCTAGAGCGATCTCGTTCGCTACACTATCTGCTGCATCAGCAAGGAGTTGGAACATCATTTGCAGACGTTAGGATTGGGAAGTGGGTTAAGTCGAGCATTGTTCTTCTAGTCATCTCTCATCTTGCTTCGTATGCTAAACTCCTCCAACAAGTTGTTGCCTGCCATATCCTTCCAAAAACACTTTCACAGCCTGTGTCTCCAATCCATCACCCCCTTAACTCCAATCTAAACAAAAAAAAACCCTCCCCGCTGCTTGGCAAAGGTCAAAACGCACCCCGACCACCTGCATCATAGCTGTCAAGCAACATTTTAATTTATACGCTTATTGATTGCGACTGTGTGTGCGCTTTTGTACAGCCGGATTGCCCACTAATGGCCTATTATCGTTGCTGCCAATCATCTCTCAATCGCTGGGCCACGCTAATCCCCATTTGCGGGGAACTTGTTGCTGCTCGAGGCGGTCACCAACCCTTAGGCGAAAATCGATTGAAAACCACAAACCCATCCACACAGCCACACCCACCAAGATGAAGTTTTCTTTTCCACATTTTATGCGTAAAGTTTCCCGAAGGAAGCTATAACCTAGCTCAAGGATTAGACCAAGAAAAACAACAATCGTAACTCGTAAGTTTTGACCTAAAAATCCGTGATGTTTGCGCATCATCATCTGGAGCAACTTTGTGCGTCTGTCCTGCCACCCCCGAGTGGAACAATCTGCGAACCCCACACCCAGCCACCACCCGTCCCCACCTGACAAAAGGGGTAATAAAATATTTATAGCATAACACAATGTATCCGACCAAAATGGAATGAATAATTCGCCCTTGCAGGGTTGATGGTTGCCTCCGGTGGACAGTGGAGTCTGCAAGGGGCAAGGACTGTTTTGTCAGTTGAGTTCGTAATGGAAAATTAGAGCCATCTTTACAAAATGTCCAAGGGTTAGAGTCGTCCTAGAATTGGTTTCGGGCAGGTTTAGGACCAGAAGCTTCACAACGACCTTTACTTCTGGGTGAGAAGGCTCTGGAAGGAGGTAGGTTGGGGTCGCTCTGTAGGCATGGTAGGCTGGTACTAGCTAGAACTAGATTCCCGAATCTACGCTGGATATACCCTCCCCATGGACTGTGGGTGAGAAGGCTCAGTACGGAGCTGGGATAGCCTCGCTCTGTAGGCATGGTAGGCAGGTACTTGTTAGAACTAGATTCACGAATCTACGCTGGATATACCCTCCCCATGGACTGTGGGTGAGAAGGCTCATTACGAAGCTGGGATAGGCTCGCTCTGTAGGCATGGTAGGCAGGAACTTGTTAGAACTAGATTCACGAATCTACGCTGGATATACCCTCCCCATGGACTGTGGGTGAGAAGGCTCAGTACGAAGCTGGGATAGGCAGGTACTAGCTAGAAATAGATTCACGAATCTACGCTGGATATACCCTCCCCATGCACTGTGGGTGAGAAGGCGCAGTACGGAGCTGGGATAGGCTCGCTCTGTAGGCATGGTAGGCAGGTACTTGTTAGAACTAGATTCACGAATCTACGCTGGATATACCCTCCCCATGGACTGTGGGTGAGAAGGCTCAGTACGAAGCTGGGATAGGCTCGCTCTGTAGAAATGATAGGCAGGTACTAGCTAGAAATAGATTCACGAATCTACGCTGGATATACCCTCCCCATGGACTGTGGGTGAGAAGGCTCAGTACGAAGCTGGGATAGGCTCGCTCTGTAGGAGTGATAGGCAGGTACTAGCTAGAAATAGATTCACGAATCTACGCTGGATATACCCTCCCCATGGACTGTGGGTGAGAAGGCTCAGTACGAAGCTGGGATAGGCTCGCTCTGTAGGCATGATAGGCAGGTACTAGCTAGAAATAGATTCACGAATCTACGCTGGATATACCCTCCCCATGGACTGTGGGTGAGAAGGCGCAGTACTGAGCTGGGATAGGCTCGCTCTGTAGGCATGGTAGGCAGGTACTTGTTAGAACTAGATTCACGAATCTACGCTGGATATACCCTCCCCATGGACTGTGGGTGAGAAGGCTCAGTACGAAGCTGGGATAGGCTCGCTCTGTAGGAATGATAGGCAGGTACTAGCTAGAAATAGATTCACGAATCTACGCTGGATATACCCTCCCCATGGACTGTGGGTGAGAAGGCTCAGTACGGAGCTGGGATAGGCTCGCTCTGTAGGCATGGTAGGCAGGTACTAGCTAGAAATAGATCCACGAATCAACGCTGAATGTACCCTCCCCATGGACTGTGGGTGAGAAGGCTCAGTACGAAGCTATGTTAGGAGCGCTATGTAGGAATGATAGGCAGATACTAGCTAGAAATAGATTCACGAATCAACGCCGGATATACCCTCCCCATGGACCGTGGGTGAGAAGGCTCAGTACGAAGCTATGTTAGGAGCGCTATGTAGGAATGATAGGCAGGTACTAGCTAGAAATAGATTCACGAGTCAACGCTGGATATACCCTCCCCATGGACTGTGGGTGAGAAGGCTCAGTACGAAGCTATGTTAGGCTCGCTCTGTAGGAATGATAGGCAGGTACTAGCTAGAAATAGATTCACGAATCAACGCTGGATATACCCTCCCCATGGACTGTGGGTGAGAAGGCTCAGTACGGAGCTGGGATAGGCTCGCTCTGTAGGCATGGTAGGCAGGTACTAGCTAGAAATAGATCCACGAATCTACGCTGAATATACCCTCCCCATGGACTGTGGGTGAGAAGGCTCAGTACGAAGCTATGTTAGGAGCGCTATGTAGGAATGATAGGCAGATACTAGCTAGAAATAGATTCACGAATCAACGCTGGATATACCCTCCCCATGGACCGTAGGTGAGAAGGCTCAGTACGAAGCTATGTTAGGCTCGTTCTGTAGGAACGATAGGCAGGTACTAGCTAGAAATAGATTCACGAGTCAACGCTGGATATACCCTCCCCATGGACTGTGGGTGAGAAGGCTCAGTACGAAGCTATGTTAGGCTCGCTCTGTAGGAATGATAGGCAGGTACTAGCTAGAAATAGATTCACGAATCAACGCTGGATATACCCTCCCCATGGACCGTAGTTGAGAAGGCTCAGTACGAAGCTATGTTAGGCTCGTTCTGTAGGAACGATAGGCAGGTACTAGCTAGAAATAGATCCACGAATCTACGCTGGATATACCCTCCCCATGGACTGTGGGTGAGAAGGCTCAGTACGAAGCTATGTTAGGAGCGCTATGTAGGAATGATAGGCAGATACTAGCTAGAAATAGATTCACGAATCAACGCTGGATATACCCTCCCCATGGACCGTAGGTGAGAAGGCTCAGTACGAAGCTATGTTAGGCTCGTTTTGTAGGAACGATAGGCAGGTACTAGCTAGAAATAGATTCACGAGTCAACGCTGGATATACCCTCCCCATGGACTGTGGGTGAGAAGGCTCAGTACGAAGCTGGGATAGGCTCGCTCTGTAGGCATGGTAGGCAGGTACTAGCTAGAAATAGATCCACGAATCAACGCTGAATGTACCCTCCCCATGGACTGTGGGTGAGAAGGCTCAGTACGAAGCTATGTTAGGAGCGCTATGTAGGAATGATAGGCAGATACTAGCTAGAAATAGATTCACGAATCAACGCTGGATATACCCTCCCCATGGACCGTGGGTGAGAAGGCTCAGTACGAAGCTATGTTAGGAGCGCTATGTAGGAATGATAGGCAGGTACTAGCTAGAAATAGATTCACTAGTCAACGCTGGATATACCCTCCCCATGGACTGTGGGTGAGAAGGCTCAGTACGAAGCTGGGATAGGCTCGCTCTGTAGGCATGGTAGGACTGTAGGTTAAGCGAGAAGAAGCGAATGAAATTGGAATGGACTCTTCGCGACATCAAAGACATGACTTGACACCAAGACCAGCAGGTAAATGATGGTTATACCGTCTGACTTGCTGGCACCGTTATACATTTTATAGATTTTTCGTACTCTCGACCGTCAAACTTCCTGGTAAAGGCGAAGTTTGTCATATTTCCGCGGACCAGAGACAGTCCTAATTCCCCGAAAGGTGGAGCTAGGACTATCGAGTCTGCCCGACTAGGTTGATAGGAAATGGCAGTGGAGCAGGACTCAGCTACACATGGGCTTCTATCCCATTTACCTAAAACTATTGATGCCCTATATGCTTAAAGTTTTTCTGGAAACCCGTCCATGGCATCATAGTACTTACAGCTCCCTGTGCTCAAAGCTTTTGTGATCAGCTCTCCCTGTGCTCATTAGTTCCCTCGGTCTCCTCTGGAGAACCCATTGCTCCCTGTGCTCATACTCCTGTTCATGATCGCTCCCTGTGTACATAGCTACCTGCTGTCCAAAACCAGAACAGTTTCTCATGCCAAGACACAACTACTTTGTCTTATGCTCCCTAGAAGAAAGTATTACTCAAACTTCCTCCAGCTCTTCCCAGCACTGCCATTGTTTAGATACTTGTACTGCAACTTACAACTTCCTGACGTAGATCCTCCTGAATACATCAGCAGAGTCTATTCGTGCAATAGACCATGGCGTCTGGATCTCGGTTCCACATTTACCGATCTACACATTCGCCAACACCTTCGCTTCATTTTCACTCTTCAGCCATCCAAAGGCTATCACTGAGAGTCCATTTCCATTTCATTCCTTGAAACTAGGAAACTAGGAGATAGGAATCAGAGCGCGGTTTAGGTAGGCAACAGAAAGTTGGGAGAGCGAGGCTTAGGCACAGCAGATACTACTCAGAGCGAGGGTCAGGAATACGCACAGGATGTACCCTCTCCACGGACTGTGGGTGAGAAATCTGTTAAAGCAAATAGTTAGGCTCAGTACTCGTGGTAGGCAGCAGACAGTAGGAAGAGCGAAGTCTACGCACAGCAGATACTACTTAGAGCGAGGCTTAAGAATGCGCACTGGATGTACCCTCCCACGAACTGTGGGTGAGAAGGCCGTTAAAGCAATTAGTTAGGCTCAGCACTCGTGGTAGGCAGCAGACAGTAGGAAGAGCGAAGTCTAGGCACAGCAGATTCTACTTAGAGCGAGGCTTAGGAATACGCTCAGGATGTACCCTCCCACGGACTGTGGGTGAGAAGGCTGTTCACGCAAATAGTGAGGCACAGCACTGGTGGTAGGCAGCAGAGACTAGGGAGAGCGAGGTCTAGGCACAGCAGATACTCCTTACAGCGAGGCTTAGGAATACGCTCTGGATGTACCCTCCCCACGGACTGTGGGTGAGAAGGCTCAGTACGAAGCTATGTTAGGCTCGCTCTGTAGGAATGCTAGGCAGGTACTAGCTAGAAATAGATTCACGAATCAACGCTGGATATACCCTCCCCATGGACTGTGGGTGAGAAGGCTCAGTACGAAGCTATGTTAGGCTCGCTCTGTAGGAATGATAGGCAGGTACTAGCTAGAAATAGATTCACGAATCAACGCTGGATATACCCTCCCCATGGACCGTAGGTGAGAAGGCTCAGTACGAAGCTATGTTAGGCTCGTTCTGTAGGAACGATAGGCAGGTACTAGCTAGAAATAGATCCACGAATCTACGCTGGATATACCCTCCCCATGGACTGTGGGTGAGAAGGCTCAGTACGAAGCTATGTTAGGAGCGCTATGTAGGAATGATAGGCAGATACTAGCTAGAAATAGATTCACGAATCAACGCTGGATATACCCTCCCCATGGACCGTAGTTGAGAAGGCTCAGTACGAAGCTATGTTAGGCTCGTTCTGTAGGAATGATAGGCAGGTACTAGCTAGAAATAGATTCACGAATCAACGCTGGATATACCCTCCCCATGGACCGTAGTTGAGAAGGCTCAGTACGAAGCTATGTTAGGCTCGTTCTGTAGGAACGATAGGCAGGTACTAGCTAGAAATAGATTCACGAATCAACGCTGGATATACCCTCCCCATGGACCGTAGTTGAGAAGGCTCAGTACGAAGCTATGTTAGGCTCGTTCTGTAGGAATGATAGGCAGGTACTAGCTAGAAATAGATTCACGAATCAACGCTGGATATACCCTCCCCATGGACCGTAGTTGAGAAGGCTCAGTACGAAGCTATGTTAGGCTCGTTCTGTAGGAACGATAGGCAGGTACTAGCTAGAAATAGATTCACGAATCAACGCTGGATATACAATCCCCCTGGGACTGTGGGTGAGAAGGCTCAGTACGGAGCTGGGATAGGCTCGCTCTGTAGGCATGGTAGGCAGGTACTAGCTAGAAATAGATCCACGAATCTACGCTGAATATACCCTCCCCATGGACTGTGATTGAGAAGGCGCAGTACTGAGCTGGGATAGGCTCGCTCTGTAGGCATGGTAGGCAGGTACTTGTTAGAACTAGATTCACGAATCTACGCTGGATATACCCTCCCCATGGACTGTGGGTGAGAAGGCTCAGTACGGAGCTGGGATAGGCTCGCTCTGTAGGCATGGTAGACAGGTACTAGCTAGAAATAGATCCACGAATCTACGCTGAATATACCCTCCCCATGGACTGTGGGTGAGAAGGCGCAGTACTGAGCTGGGATAGGCTCGCTCTGTAGGCATGGTAGGCAGGTACTAGCTAGAAATAGATTCACGAATCTACGCTGGATATACCCTCCCCATGGACTGTGGGTGAGAAGGCGCAGTACTGAGCTGGGATAGGCTCGCTCTGTAGGCATGGTAGGCAGGTACTTGTTAGAACTAGATTCATGAATCTACGCTGAATATACCCTCCCCATGGACTGTGGGTGAGAAGGCGCAGTACTGAGCTGGGATAGGCTCGCTCTGTAGGCATGGTAGGCAGGTACTAGCTAGAAATAGATTCACGAATCTACGCTGGATATACCCTCCCCATGGACTGTGGGTGAGAAGGCGCAGTACTGAGCTGGGATAGGCTCGCTCTGTAGGCATGGTAGGCAGGTACTTGTTAGAACTAGATTCATGAATCTACGCTGGATATACCCTCCCCATGGACTGTGGGTGAGAAGGCGCAGTACTGAGCTGGGATAGGCTCGCTCTGTAGACATGGTAGGCAGGTACTTGTTAGAACTAGATTTACGAATCTACGCTGGATATACCCTCCCCATGGACTGTGGGTGAGAAGGCTCAGTACGGAGCTGGGATAGGCTCGCTCTGTAGGCATGGTAGGCAGGTACTAGCTAGAAATAGATCCACGAATCTACGGTGAATATACCCTCCCCATGGACTGTGGGTGAGAAGGCTCAGTACGAAGCTATGTTAGGCTCGTTCTGTAGGAACGATAGGCAGGTACTAGCTAGAAATAGATTCACGAATCAACGCTGGATATACCCTCCCCATGGACTGTGGGTGAGAAGGCTCAGTACGAAGCTATGTTAGGCTCGCTCTGTAGGAATGATAGGCAGGTACTAGCTAGAAATAGATTCACGAATCAACGCTGGATATACCCTCCCCATGGACTGTGGGTGAGAAGGCTCAGTACGGAGCTGGGATAGGCTCGCTCTGTAGGCATGGTAGGCAGGTACTAGCTAGAAATAGATCCACGAATCTACGCTGAATATACCCTCCCCATGGACTGTGGGTGAGAAGGCTCAGTACGAAGCTATGTTAGGAGCGCTATGTAGGAATGATAGGCAGATACTAGCTAGAAATAGATTCACGAATCAACGCTGGATATACCCTCCCCATGGACCGTGGGTGAGAAGGCTCAGTACGAAGCTATGTTAGGCTCGTTCTGTAGGAACGATAGGCAGGTACTAGCTAGAAATAGATTCACGAGTCAACGCTGGATATACCCTCCCCATGGACTGTGGGTGAAAAGGCTCAGTACGAAGCTATGTTAGGCTCGCTCTGTAGGAATGATAGGCAGGTACTAGCTAGAAATAGATTCACGAATCAACGCTGGATATACCCTCCCCATGGACCGTAGTTGAGAAGGCTCAGTACGAAGCTATGTTAGGCTCGTTCTGTAGGAACGATAGGCAGGTACTAGCTAGAAATAGATCCACGAATCTACGCTGGATATACCCTCCCCATGGACTGTGGGTGAGAAGGCTCAGTACGAAGCTATGTTAGGAGCGCTATGTAGGAATGATAGGCAGATACTAGCTAGAAATAGATTCACGAATCAACGCTGGATATACCCTCCCCATGGACCGTAGGTGAGAAGGCTCAGTACGAAGCTATGTTAGGCTCGTTTTGTAGGAACGATAGGCAGGTACTAGCTAGAAATAGATTCACGAGTCAACGCTGGATATACCCTCCCCATGGACTGTGGGTGAGAAGGCTCAGTACGAAGCTGGGATAGGCTCGCTCTGTAGGCATGGTAGGCAGGTACTAGCTAGAAATAGATCCACGAATCAACGCTGAATGTACCCTCCCCATGGACTGTGGGTGAGAAGGCTCAGTACGAAGCTATGTTAGGCTCGCTCTGTAGGAATGATAGGCAGGTACTAGCTAGAAATAGATTCACGAATCAACGCTGGATATACCCTCCCCATGGACTGTGGGTGAGAAGGCTCAGTACGGAGCTGGGATAGGCTCGCTCTGTAGGCATGGTAGGCAGGTACTAGCTAGAAATAGATCCACGAATCTACGCTGAATATACCCTCCCCATGGACTGTGGGTGAGAAGGCTCAGTACGAAGCTATGTTAGGCTCGCTCTGTAGGAATGATAGGCAGGTACTAGCTAGAAATAGATTCACGAGTCAACGCTGGATATACCCTCCCCATGGACTGTGGGTGAGAAGGCTCAGTACGAAGCTATGTTAGGCTCGCTCTGTAGGAATGATAGGCAGGTACTAGCTAGAAATAGATTCACGAGTCAACGCTGGATATACCCTCCCCATGGACTGTGGGTGAGAAGGCTCAGTACGAAGCTGGGATAGGCTCGCTCTGTAGGCATGGTAGGCAGGTACTAGCTAGAAATAGATCCACGAATCAACGCTGAATGTACCCTCCCCATGGACTGTGGGTGAGAAGGCTCAGTACGAAGCTATGTTAGGCTCGCTCTGTAGGAATGATAGGCAGGTACTAGCTAGAAATAGATTCACGAGTCAACGCTGGATATACCCTCCCCATGGACTGTGGGTGAGAAGGCTCAGTACGAAGCTATGTTAGGCTCGCTCTGTAGGAATGATAGGCAGGTACTAGCTAGAAATAGATCCACGAATCAACGCTGAATGTACCCTCCCCATGGACTGTGGGTGAGAAGGCTCAGTACGAAGCTATGTTAGGCTCGCTCTGTAGGAATGATAGGCAGGTACTAGCTAGAAATAGATTCACGAGTCAACGCTGGATATACCCTCCCCATGGACTGTGGGTGAGAAGGCTCAGTACGAAGCTATGTTAGGCTCGCTCTGTAGGCATGGTAGGCAGGTACTAGCTAGAAATAGATCCACGAATCAACGCTGAATGTACCCTCCCCATGGACTGTGGGTGAGAAGGCTCAGTACGAAGCTATGTTAGGCTCGCTCTGTAGGAATGATAGGCAGGTACTAGCTAGAAATAGATTCACGAGTCAACGCTGGATATACCCTCCCCATGGACTGTGGGTGAGAAGGCTCAGTACGAAGCTGGGATAGGCTCGCTCTGTAGGCATGGTAGGCAGGTACTAGCTAGAAATAGATCCACGAATCAACGCTGAATGTACCCTCCCCATGGACTGTGGGTGAGAAGGCTCAGTACGAAGCTATGTTAGGCTCGCTCTGTAGGAATGATAGGCAGGTACTAGCTAGAAATAGATTCACGAGTCAACGGTGAATATACCCTCCCCATGGACTGTGGGTGAGAAGGCTCAGTACGAAGCTATGTTAGGCTCGTTCTGTAGGAACGATAGGCAGGTACTAGCTAGAAATAGATTCACGAATCAACGCTGGATATACCCTCCCCATGGACTGTGGGTGAGAAGGCTCAGTACGAAGCTATGTTAGGCTCGCTCTGTAGGAATGATAGGCAGGTACTAGCTAGAAATAGATTCACGAATCAACGCTGGATATACCCTCCCCATGGACTGTGGGTGAGAAGGCTCAGTACGGAGCTGGGATAGGCTCGCTCTGTAGGCATGGTAGGCAGGTACTAGCTAGAAATAGATCCACGAATCTACGCTGAATATACCCTCCCCATGGACTGTGGGTGAGAAGGCTCAGTACGAAGCTATGTTAGGAGCGCTATGTAGGAATGATAGGCAGATACTAGCTAGAAATAGATTCACGAATCAACGCTGGATATACCCTCCCCATGGACCGTGGGTGAGAAGGCTCAGTACGAAGCTATGTTAGGCTCGTTCTGTAGGAACGATAGGCAGGTACTAGCTAGAAATAGATTCACGAGTCAACGCTGGATATACCCTCCCCATGGACTGTGGGTGAGAAGGCTCAGTACGAAGCTATGTTAGGCTCGCTCTGTAGGAATGATAGGCAGGTACTAGCTAGAAATAGATTCACGAATCAACGCTGGATATACCCTCCCCATGGACCGTAGTTGAGAAGGCTCAGTACGAAGCTATGTTAGGCTCGTTCTGTAGGAACGATAGGCAGGTACTAGCTAGAAATAGATCCACGAATCTACGCTGGATATACCCTCCCCATGGACTGTGGGTGAGAAGGCTCAGTACGAAGCTATGTTAGGAGCGCTATGTAGGAATGATAGGCAGATACTAGCTAGAAATAGATTCACGAATCAACGCTGGATATACCCTCCCCATGGACCGTAGGTGAGAAGGCTCAGTACGAAGCTATGTTAGGCTCGTTTTGTAGGAACGATAGGCAGGTACTAGCCTAGAAATAGATTCACGAATCAACGCTGGATATACCCTCCCCATGGACCGTGGGTGAGAAGGCTCAGTACGAAGCTATGTTAGGAGCGCTATGTAGGAATGATAGGCAGGTACTAGCTAGAAATAGATCCACGAATCAACGCTGAATATACCCTCCCCATGGACTGTGGGTGAGAAGGCTCAGTACGAAGCTATGTTAGGAGCGCTATGTAGGAATGATAGGCAGATACTAGCTAGAAATAGATTCACGAATCAACGCTGGATATACCCTCCCCATGGACCGTGGGTGAGAAGGCTCAGTACGAAGCTATGTTAGGAGCGCTATGTAGGAATGATAGGCAGGTACTAGCTAGAAATAGATTCACGAGTCAACGCTGGATATACCCTCCCCATGGACTGTGGGTGAGAAGGCTCAGTACGAAGCTGGGATAGGCTCGCTCTGTAGGCATGGTAGGACTGTAGGTTAAGCGAGAAGAAGCGAATGAAATTGGAATGGACTCTTCGCGACATCAAAGACATGACTTGACACCAAGACCAGCAGGTAAATGATGGTTATACCGTCTGACTTGCTGGCACCGTTATACATTTTATAGATTTTTCGTACTCTCGACCGTCAAACTTCCTGGTAAAGGCGAAGTTTGTCATATTTCCGCGGACCAGAGACAGTCCTAATTCCCCGAAAGGTGGAGCTAGGACTATCGAGTCTGCCCGACTAGGTTGATAGGAAATGGCAGTGGAGCAGGACTCAGCTACACATGGGCTTCTATCCCATTTACCTAAAACTATTGATGCCCTATATGCTTAAAGTTTTTCTGGAAACCCGTCCATGGCATCATAGTACTTACAGCTCCCTGTGCTCAAAGCTTTTGTGATCAGCTCTCCCTGTGCTCATTAGTTCCCTCGGTCTCCTCTGGAGAACCCATAGCTCCCTGTGCTCATACTCCTGTTCATGATCGCTCCCTGTGTACATAGCTACCTGCTGTCCAAAACCAGAACAGTTTCTCATGCCAAGACACAACTACTTTGTCTTATGCTCCCTAGAAGAAAGTATTACTCAAACTTCCTCCAGCTCTTCCCAGCACTGCCATTGTTTAGATACTTGTACTGCAACTTACAACTTCCTGACGTAGATCCTCCTGAATACATCAGCAGAGTCTATTCGTGCAATAGACCATGGCGTCTGGATCTCGGTTCCACATTTACCGATCTACACATTCGCCAACACCTTCGCTTCATTTTCACTCTTCAGCCATCCAAAGGCTATCACTGAGAGTCCATTTCCATTTCATTCCTTGAAACTAGGAAACTAGGAGATAGGAATCAGAGCGCGGTTTAGGTAGGCAACAGAAAGTTGGGAGAGCGAGGCTTAGGCACAGCAGATACTACTCAGAGCGAGGGTCAGGAATACGCACAGGATGTACCCTCTCCACGGACTGTGGGTGAGAAGGCTGTTAAAGCAAATAGTTAGGCTCAGTACTCGTGGTAGGCAGCAGACAGTAGGAAGAGCGAAGTCTACGCACAGCAGATACTACTTAGAGCGAGGCTTAGGAATGCGCACTGGATGTACCCTCCCACGGACTGTGGGTGAGAAGGCTCAGTACGAAGCTATGTTAGGCTCGCTCTGTAGGAATGCTAGGCAGGTACTAGCTAGAAATAGATTCACGAATCAACGCTGGATATACCCTCCCCATGGACTGTGGGTGAGAAGGCTCAGTACGAAGCTATGTTAGGAGCGCTATGTAGGAATGATAGGCAGATACTAGCTAGAAATAGATCCACGAATCTACGCTGGATATACCCTCCCCATGGACTGTGGGTGAGAAGGCTCAGTACGAAGCTATGTTAGGAGCGCTATGTAGGAATGATAGGCAGATACTAGCTAGAAATAGATTCACGAATCAACGCTGGATATACCCTCCCCATGGACCGTGGGTGAGAAGGCTCAGTACGAAGCTATGTTAGGCTCGTTCTGTAGGAACGATAGGCAGGTACTAGCTAGAAATAGATTCACGAGTCAACGCTGGATATACCCTAACCATGGACTGTGGGTGAGAAGGCTCAGTACGAAGCTATGTTAGGCTCGCTCTGTAGGAATGATAGGCAGGTACTAGCTAGAAATAGATTCACGAATCAACGCTGGATATACCCTCCCCATGGACCGTAGTTGAGAAGGCTCAGTACGAAGCTATGTTAGGCTCGTTCTGTAGGAACGATAGGCAGGTACTAGCTAGAAATAGATTCACGAATCAACGCTGGATATACAATCCCCCTGGGACTGTGGGTGAGAAGGCTCAGTACGGAGCTGGGATAGGCTCGCTCTGTAGGCATGGTAGGCAGGTACTTGTTAGAACTAGATTCACGAATCTACGCTGGATATACCCTAACCATGGACTGTGGGTGAGAAGGCTCAGTACGAAGCTATGTTAGGCTCGTTCTGTAGGAACGATAGGCAGGTACTAGCTAGAAATAGATTCACGAATCAACGCTGGATATACCCTCCCCATGGACCGTAGTTGAGAAGGCTCAGTACGAAGCTATGTTAGGCTCGTTCTGTAGGAACGATAGGCAGGTACTAGCTAGAAATAGATTCACGAATCTACGCTGAATATACCCTCCCCATGGACTGTGGGTGAGAAGGCTCAGTACGAAGCTATGTTAGGAGCGCTATGTAGGAATGATAGGCAGATACTAGCTAGAAATAGATTCACGAATCAACGCTGGATATACCCTCCCCATGGACCGTGGGTGAGAAGGCTCAGTACGAAGCTATGTTAGGCTCGTTCTGTAGGAACGATAGGCAGGTACTAGCTAGAAATAGATTCACGAGTCAACGCTGGATATACCCTAACCATGGACTGTGGGTGAGAAGGCTCAGTACGAAGCTATGTTAGGCTCGTTCTGTAGGAACGATAGGCAGGTACTAGCTAGAAATAGATTCACGAATCAACGCTGGATATACCCTCCCCATGGACCGTAGTTGAGAAGGCTCAGTACGAAGCTATGTTAGGCTCGTTCTGTAGGAATGATAGGCAGGTACTAGCTAGAAATAGATTCACGAATCAACGCTGGATATACCCTCCCCATGGACCGTAGTTGAGAAGGCTCAGTACGAAGCTATGTTAGGCTCGTTCTGTAGGAACGATAGGCAGGTACTAGCTAGAAATAGATTCACGAATCAACGCTGGATATACAATCCCCCTGGGACTGTGGGTGAGAAGGCTCAGTACGGAGCTGGGATAGGCTCGCTCTGTAGGCATGGTAGGCAGGTACTAGCTAGAAATAGATCCACGAATCTACGCTGAATATACCCTCCCCATGGACTGTGGGTGAGAAGGCGCAGTACTGAGCTGGGATAGGCTCGCTCTATAGGCATGGTAGGCAGGTACTTGTTAGAACTAGATTCACGAATCTACGCTGGATATACCCTCCCCATGGACTGTGGGTGAGAAGGCTCAGTACGGAGCTGGGATAGACTCGCTCTGTAGGCATGGTAGGCAGGTACTAGCTAGAAATAGATCCACGAATCTACGCTGAATATACCCTCCCCATGGACTGTAGGTGAGAAGGCGCAGTACTGAGCTGGGATAGGCTCGCTCTGTAGGCATGGTAGGCAGGTACTAGATAGAAATAGATTCACGAATCTACGCTGGATATACCCTCCCCATGGACTGTGGGTGAGAAGGCTCAGTACGAAGCTATGTTAGGCTCGCTCTGTAGGAATGATAGGCAGGTACTAGCTAGAAATAGATTCACGAATCAACGCTGGATATACCCTCCCCATGGACTGTGGGTGAGAAGGCTCAGTACGGAGCTGGGATAGGCTCGCTCTGTAGGCATGGTAGGCAGGTACTAGCTAGAAATAGATCCACGAATCTACGCTGAATATACCCTCCCCATGGACTGTGGGTGAGAAGGCTCAGTACGAAGCTATGTTAGGAGCGCTATGTAGGAATGATAGGCAGATACTAGCTAGAAATAGATTCACGAATCAACGCTGGATATACCCTCCCCATGGACCGTGGGTGAGAAGGCTCAGTACGAAGCTATGTTAGGCTCGTTCTGTAGGAACGATAGGCAGGTACTAGCTAGAAATAGATTCACGAGTCAACGCTGGATATACCCTCCCCATGGACTGTGGGTGAGAAGGCTCAGTACGAAGCTATGTTAGGCTCGCTCTGTAGGAATGATAGGCAGGTACTAGCTAGAAATAGATTCACGAATCAACGCTGGATATACCCTCCCCATGGACCGTAGTTGAGAAGGCTCAGTACGAAGCTATGTTAGGCTCGTTCTGTAGGAACGATAGGCAGGTACTAGCTAGAAATAGATCCACGAATCTACGCTGGATATACCCTCCCCATGGACTGTGGGTGAGAAGGCTCAGTACGAAGCTATGTTAGGAGCGCTATGTAGGAATAATAGGCAGATACTAGCTAGAAATAGATTCACGAATCAACGCTGGATATACCCTCCCCATGGACCGTAGGTGAGAAGGCTCAGTACGAAGCTATGTTAGGCTCGTTTTGTAGGAACGATAGGCAGGTACTAGCCTAGAAATAGATTCACGAGTCAACGCTGGATATACCCTCCCCATGGACTGTGGGTGAGAAGGCTCAGTACGAAGCTGGGATAGGCTCGCTCTGTAGGCATGGTAGGCAGGTACTAGCTAGAAATAGATCCACTAATCAACGCTGAATGTACCCTCCCCATGGACTGTGGGTGAGAAGGCTCAGTACGAAGCTATGTTAGGAGCGCTATGTAGGAATGATAGGCAGATACTAGCTAGAAATAGATTCACGAATCAACGCTGGATATACCCTCCCCATGGACCGTGGGTGAGAAGGCTCAGTACGAAGCTATGTTAGGAGCGCTATGTAGGAATGATAGGCAGGTACTAGCTAGAAATAGATTCACGAGTCAACGCTGGATATACCCTCCCCATGGACTGTGGGTGAGAAGGCTCAGTACGAAGCTGGGATAGGCTCGCTCTGTAGGCATGGTAGGACTGTAGGTTAAGCGAGAAGAAGCGAATGAAATTGGAATGGACTCTTCGCGACATCAAAGCCATGACTTGACACCAAGACCAGCAGGTAAATGATGGTTATACCGTCTGACTTGCTGGCACCGTTATACATTTTATAGATTTTTCGTACTCTCGACCGTCAAACTTCCTGGTAAAGGCGAAGTTTGTCATATTTCCGCGGACCAGAGACAGTCCTAATTCCCCGAAAGGTGGAGCTAGGACTATCGAGTCTGCCCGACTAGGTTGATAGGAAATGGCAGTGGAGCAGGACTCAGCTACACATGGGCTTCTATCCCATTTACCTAAAACTATTGATGCCCTATATGCTTAAAGTTTTTCTGGAAACCCGTCCATGGCATCATAGTACTTACAGCTCCCTGTGCTCAAAGCTTTTGTGATCAGCTCTCCCTGTGCTCATTAGTTCCCTCGGTCTCCTCTGGAGAACCCATAGCTCCCTGTGCTCATACTCCTGTTCATGATCGCTCCCTGTGTACATAGCTACCTGCTGTCCAAAACCAGAACAGTTTCTCATGCCAAGACACAACTACTTTGTCTTATGCTCCCTAGAAGAAAGTATTACTCAAACTTCCTCCAGCTCTTCCCAGCACTGCCATTGTTTAGATACTTGTACTGCAACTTACAACTTCCTGACGTAGATCCTCCTGAATACATCAGCAGAGTCTATTCGTGCAATAGACCATGGCGTCTGGATCTCGGTTCCACATTTACCGATCTACACATTCGCCAACACCTTCGCTTCATTTTCACTCTTCAGCCATCCAAAGGCTATCACTGAGAGTCCATTTCCATTTCATTCCTTGAAACTAGGAAACTAGGAGATAGGAATCAGAGCGCGGTTTAGGTAGGCAACAGAAAGTTGGGAGAGCGAGGCTTAGGCACAGCAGATACTACTCAGAGCGAGGGTCAGGAATACGCACAGGATGTACCCTCTCCACGGACTGTGGGT
This sequence comes from Xylota segnis, assembly GCA_963583995.1. NCBI lineage: Eukaryota > Metazoa > Arthropoda > Insecta > Diptera > Syrphidae > Xylota > Xylota segnis. The sequence continues at coordinate 6,227,520 of OY757239.1, read as the reverse complement.
GAGAAGGCTGTTAAAGCAAATAGTTAGGCTCAGTACTCGTGGTAGGCAGCAGACAGTAGGAAGAGCGAAGTCTACGCACAGCAGATACTACTTAGAGCGAGGCTTAGGAATGCGCACTGGATGTACCCTCCCACGGACTGTGGGTGAGAAGGCTCAGTAGGAAGCTATGTTAGGCTCGCTCTGTAGGAATGCTAGGCAGGTACTAGCTAGAAATAGATTCACGAATCAACGCTGGATATACCCTCCCCATGGACTGTGGGTGAGAAGGCTCAGTACGAAGCTATGTTAGGCTCGCTCTGTAGGAATGATAGGCAGGTACTAGCTAGAAATAGATTCACGAATCAACGCTGGATATACCCTCCCCATGGACCGTAGGTGAGAAGGCTCAGTACGAAGCTATGTTAGGCTCGTTCTGTAGGAACGATAGGCAGGTACTAGCTAGAAATAGATCCACGAATCTACGCTGGATATACCCTCCCCATGGACTGTGGGTGAGAAGGCTCAGTACGAAGCTATGTTAGGAGCGCTATGTAGGAATGATAGGCAGATACTAGCTAGAAATAGATTCACGAATCAACGCTGGATATACCCTCCCCATGGACTGTGGGTGAGAAGGCTCAGTACGAAGCTATGTTAGGCTCGTTTTGTAGGAACGATAGGCAGGTACTAGCTAGAAATAGATTCACGAGTCAACGCTGGATATACCCTCCCCATGGACTGTGGGTGAGAAGGCTCAGTACGAAGCTGGGATAGGCTCGCTCTGTAGGCATGGTAGGCAGGTACTAGCTAGAAATAGATCCACGAATCTACGCTGAATATACCCTCCCCATGGACTGTGGGTGAGAAGGCTCAGTACGAAGCTATGTTAGGAGCGCTATGTAGGAATGATAGGCAGATACTAGCTAGAAATAGATTCACGAATCAACGCTGGATATACCCTCCCCATGGACCGTGGGTGAGAAGGCTCAGTACGAAGCTATGTTAGGAGCGCTATGTAGGAATGATAGGCAGGTACTAGCTAGAAATAGATTCACGAGTCAACGCTGGATATACCCTCCCCATGGACTGTGGGTGAGAAGGCTCAGTACGAAGCTGGGATAGGCTCGCTCTGTAGGCATGGTAGGACTGTAGGTTAAGCGAGAAGAAGCGAATGAAATTGGAATGGACTCTTCGCGACATCAAAGCCATGACTTGACACCAAGACCAGCAGGTAAATGATGGTTATACCGTCTGACTTGCTGGCACCGTTATACATTTTATAGATTTTTCGTACTCTCGACCGTCAAACTTCCTGGTAAAGGCGAAGTTTGTCATATTTCCGCGGACCAGAGACAGTCCTAATTCCCCGAAAGGTGGAGCTAGGACTATCGAGTCTGCCCGACTAGGTTGATAGGAAATGGCAGTGGAGCAGGACTCAGCTACACATGGGCTTCTATCCCATTTACCTAAAACTATTGATGCCCTATATGCTTAAAGTTTTTCTGGAAACCCGTCCATGGCATCATAGTACTTACAGCTCCCTGTGCTCAAAGCTTTTGTGATCAGCTCTCCCTGTGCTCATTAGTTCCCTCGGTCTCCTCTGGAGAACCCATAGCTCCCTGTGCTCATACTCCTGTTCATGATCGCTCCCTGTGTACATAGCTACCTGCTGTCCAAAACCAGAACAGTTTCTCATGCCAAGACACAACTACTTTGTCTTATGCTCCCTAGAAGAAAGTATTACTCAAACTTCCTCCAGCTCTTCCCAGCACTGCCATTGTTTAGATACTTGTACTGCAACTTACAACTTCCTGACGTAGATCCTCCTGAATACATCAGCAGAGTCTATTCGTGCAATAGACCATGGCGTCTGGATCTCGGTTCCACATTTACCGATCTACACATTCGCCAACACCTTCGCTTCATTTTCACTCTTCAGCCATCCAAAGGCTATCACTGAGAGTCCATTTCCATTTCATTCCTTGAAACTAGGAAACTAGGAGATAGGAATCAGAGCGCGGTTTAGGTAGGCAACAGAAAGTTGGGAGAGCGAGGCTTAGGCACAGCAGATACTACTCAGAGCGAGGGTCAGGAATACGCACAGGATGTACCCTCTCCACGGACTGTGGGTGAGAAATCTGTTAAAGCAAATAGTTAGGCTCAGTACTCGTGGTAGGCAGCAGACAGTAGGAAGAGCGAAGTCTACGCACAGCAGATACTACTTAGAGCGAGGCTTAGGAATGCGCACTGGATGTACCCTCCCACGAACTGTGGGTGAGAAGGCCGTTAAAGCAATTAGTTAGGCTCAGCACTCGTGGTAGGCAGCAGACAGTAGGAAGAGCGAAGTCTAGGCACAGCAGATTCTACTTAGAGCGAGGCTTAGGAATACGCTCAGGATGTACCCTCCCACGGACTGTGGGTGAGAAGGCTGTTCACGCAAATAGTGAGGCACAGCACTGGTGGTAGGCAGCAGAGACTAGGGAGAGCGAGGTCTAGGCACAGCAGATACTCCTTACAGCGAGGCTTAGGAATACGCTCTGGATGTACCCTCCCCACGGACTGTGGGTGAGAAGGCTCAGTACGAAGCTATGTTAGGCTCGCTCTGTAGGAATGATAGGCAGGTACTAGCTAGAAATAGATTCACGAATCAACGCTGGATATACCCTCCCCATGGACCGTAGGTGAGAAGGCTCAGTACGAAGCTATGTTAGGCTCGTTCTGTAGGAACGATAGGCAGGTACTAGCTAGAAATAGATCCACGAATCTACGCTGGATATACCCTCCCCATGGACTGTGGGTGAGAAGGCTCAGTACGAAGCTATGTTAGGAGCGCTATGTAGGAATGATAGGCAGATACTAGCTAGAAATAGATTCACGAATCAACGCTGGATATACCCTCCCCATGGACTGTGGGTGAGAAGGCTCAGTACGAAGCTATGTTAGGCTCGTTTTGTAGGAACGATAGGCAGGTACTAGCTAGAAATAGATTCACGAATCAACGCTGGATATACCCTCCCCATGGACTGTGGGTGAGAAGGCTCAGTACGAAGCTATGTTAGGCTCGCTCTGTAGGAATGATAGGCAGGTACTAGCTAGAAATAGATTCACGAATCAACGCTGGATATACCCTCCCCATGGACCGTAGGTGAGAAGGCTCAGTACGAAGCTATGTTAGGCTCGTTCTGTAGGAACGATAGGCAGGTACTAGCTAGAAATAGATCCTCGAATCTACGCTGGATATACCCTCCACATGGACTGTGGGTGAGAAGGCTCAGTACGAAGCTATGTTAGGAGCGCTATGTAGGAATGATAGGCAGATACTAGCTAGAAATAGATTCACGAATCAACGCTGAAGAAGTGAGAAGGCTCAGTACGAAGCTATGTTAGGCTCGTTTTGTAGGAACGATAGGCAGGTACTAGCTAGAAATAGATTCACGAGTCAACGCTGGATATACCCTCCCCATGGACTGTGGGTGAGAAGGCTCAGTACGAACCTGGGATAGGCTCGCTCTGTAGGCATGGTAGGCAGGTACTAGCTAGAAATAGATCCACGAATCTACGCTGAATATACCCTCCCCATGGACTGTGGGTGAGAAGGCTCAGTACGAAGCTATGTTAGGAGCGCTATGTAGGAATGATAGGCAGATACTAGCTAGAAATAGATTCACGAATCAACGCTGGATATACCCTCCCCATGGACCGTGGGTGAGAAGGCTCAGTACGAAGCTATGTTAGGAGCGCTATGTAGGAATGATAGGCAGGTACTAGCTAGAAATAGATTCACGAGTCAACGCTGGATATACCCTCCCCATGGACTGTGGGTGAGAAGGCTCAGTACGAAGCTGGGATAGGCTCGCTCTGTAGGCATGGTAGGACTGTAGGTTAAGCGAGAAGAAGCGAATGAAATTGGAATGGACTCTTCGCGACATCAAAGCCATGACTTGACACCAAGACCAGCAGGTAAATGATGGTTATACCGTCTGACTTGCTGGCACCGTTATACATTTTATAGATTTTTCGTACTCTCGACCGTCAAACTTCCTGGTAAAGGCGAAGTTTGTCATATTTCCGCGGACCAGAGACAGTCCTAATTCCCCGAAAGGTGGAGCTAGGACTATCGAGTCTGCCCGACTAGGTTGATAGGAAATGGCAGTGGAGCAGGACTCAGCTACACATGGGCTTCTATCCCATTTACCTAAAACTATTGATGCCCTATATGCTTAAAGTTTTTCTGGAAACCCGTCCATGGCATCATAGTACTTACAGCTCCCTGTGCTCAAAGCTTTTGTGATCAGCTCTCCCTGTGCATTAGTTCCCTCGGTCTCCTCTGGAGAACCCATAGCTCCCTGTGCTCATACTCCTGTTCATGATCGCTCCCTGTGTACATAGCTACCTGCTGTCCAAAACCAGAACAGTTTCTCATGCCAAGACACAACTACTTTGTCTTATGCTCCCTAGAAGAAAGTATTACTCAAACTTCCTCCAGCTCTTCCCAGCACTGCCATTGTTTAGATACTTGTACTGCAACTTACAACTTCCTGACGTAGATCCTCCTGAATACATCAGCAGAGTCTATTCGTGCAATAGACCATGGCGTCTGGATCTCGGTTCCACATTTACCGATCTACACATTCGCCAACACCTTCGCTTCATTTTCACTCTTCAGCCATCCAAAGGCTATCACTGAGAGTCCATTTCCATTTCATTCCTTGAATCAGAGCGCGGTTTAGGTAGGCAACAGAAAGTTGGGAGAGCGAGGCTTAGGCACAGCAGATACTACTCAGAGCGAGGGTCAGGAATACGCACAGGATGTACCCTCTCCACGGACTGTGGGTGAGAAATCTGTTAAAGCAAATAGTTAGGCTCAGTACTCGTGGTAGGCAGCAGACAGTAGGAAGAGCGAAGTCTACGCACAGCAGATACTACTTAGAGCGAGGCTTAGGAATGCGCACTGGATGTACCCTCCCACGAACTGTGGGTGAGAAGGCCGTTAAAGCAATTAGTTAGGCTCAGTACTCGTGGTAGGCAGCAGACAGTAGGAAGAGCGAAGTCTACGCACAGCAGATACTACTTAGAGCGAGGCTTAGGAATGCGCACTGGATGTACCCTCCCACGGACTGTGGGTGAGAAGGCTGTTCACGCAAATAGTGAGGCACAGCACTGGTGGTAGACAGCAGAAGAAATTTTTCAAGTCTTAGCTCTATGTGTTCCATAAAAAGACTGTTTTTGGAGGAATTCTAGAATTCGTGAGCTCCAGTTCCCCTGATCGACTCCACTGTTCGCCTTGTTTGACTTACATTCGCCATTGTTGTACAAGAGCTGCTGCTCTCCGGTAAATTGTTGTACAATTATTAAGTTGTCGGCTATGTTTGGATCTATGTGCTATTCCTGGTCCGTCCATTCCGCTTTTTATTCACCCCTTTCCGAGAATAATGTTCCGAGCCAAGAGCGCTTCGCTGGCAAACTAGCATACGTACCCTCGTACATAGTACAGCCTCGTCTGCAACCCTCCCTCGGAGCGATTGTCGGTCTCCTTCTGTCTCGTACACTACTCGCCTGCTTTCGTATTAAACGAAGCGAATAACAAATACACTTATACCTGGATTATCGATTAAATAAACCCAATGTAACCTACCTACCTACCTACCTGGCTGACTGGCTGGCTGGCTGACTGACTGGCTGACTGACTGGCGCTACAAAGCTGAACAAGACGTCGACAGCGACAACGACAACGAAACGGGGTTGAACAAAAAACAAAAAAACGAAGGAAGCCACCGTTTTTCTCTGCCGAAGCCCATGAAATGCTTTTTTCTGTTTTCGGTGTTTTTTTTGTTTTGTTTTCCCTCTCTTCCCGGTTTCCTTCTGACGTTTTTTTTTGGCGTAATTTCGTATCGTGTACATACAGCGCGGTGGGGGTTGGGTGGCAGGGCTCCGCAAATACAAGCTCAGTGACTTTTCGTAAAGGGGATGAAAGTTCACTGGTGCTCCCTTTCGCTGGTTCTTTCCCTCTCCCTGCGAGTGCGAGTATCTTCGAGAAGAAAGAAGAAACTTTTCCATTGTTTTTCATGTCCTAATTTTCTGTATATATGTGTGTTTGGCTTGTGCTCTTGTGTGAAGAAGAGGAGGAAGAGGAGGCAGAAGAATTACAAAACAACAAACTAACCCCTGAAGTCAAAGTTTGACGAAGAATAAGGAGTACAACCGCCCTCTGGCCAGGCTGGAGGGGGTTGACTGTGTGTCCCACCCGTCAATTATCAGTTTACAGGAAGAAATCTCTTGGAAACACTTTGAAGTTTGATTAAATGATTGGAACTTTGCAAAACTGCCGGGAATTTACAAAACAGGACTCCTTCATTACACATGGACCCAGAGAGAGCGAGATAGAGACAGAGAGAGGGATACATTTGTGTAGCAAAGGACTCGTCGTGTTAGCTTTGTTGTTAACACATTTGGGTTTCACTTTATCTCATTCCTTTGGCTTCGCCTTGGATTCATTATTATCCATCTAGTCCTCCCCAGTATCCTACGTCCTCTGTGTGTGTGTGTGTGTGTGGGACAGGGGGTGTGAGGATCAGAAACTGCTCCCAAGTTGAGGTCATAATTTGCGTAAGAGTTCAAATTTTGTTGGCTCTCCTCCTGCCCGCGATTGGAGTGTTGCTCTGCGTCGCAGGAAGCACCAGCCAGCGCACCCGGTTCGTGGTAAGGATGTGAAATTGGCTGATGAAAGGGCGATGATAGTGTGTTGGTGTGGCAGGGGAGTGTTTTTTTTTTGGTTTTTGTTGTTGTTGCTGGAGCTCTGGTTCGTTACTTTAAATTGTTCCAAGCAAATGGGTTGAATTGACTGAGGTCTGATGGTTGGTGGAGCGTGTGCACACCAGGATCAGTTTGGGGCGAAAGTAATTTCGAAGAAAGCAAACTTACACATTCCCTCGTCGTGTACTACACCTAGCTCTCCTCAGTCAGAGGGGTAGGAGGCAGGAGGAGAAGGAGGGAATTTATGGTTATTTTATACGGTTCTTGTCTGGGAGCGAAAGGATAGATGGGGATTTAGATAAGAGGCGCTGGTAATCATTTGATTTTATTAATTGGGTGATTTGGGGTAGTTTTTTTCTCTCCCTTTTCTTCCCTTTTATCCCTTTGCTGAGGGAGGAAATTAATTGGACGTCTTGTTATTGTGCAGATAGACTGCTCAAGGAATAGAGATACATATGTACCTACTCTTATCCGTTTTAGTGAGAAATATGCCAATGGAGATTGGATTGCTAATGGGCACACCGACTAATTAACGTGATTCCTTGGGGGCGCGCTGTGGTAGGTGGACATGGTTGGACTTCCAGGGAAATTAGTCTAATTATTGTCAGCGCAGTACTTTTGAAGAACTGGCTTGTAAGAGGTTTGGGATTTCATTGCCATCGTGGCGTTACAATAGACCTCTGCAGTTCCGCACTGCAGGTTGGTGCGCAGCACCTACAGCGAGGACTTCCTCTACTGTGTTCGAGTTGAATCGGGTTGTGTCCATCCATCGTTGTTAAATCCAGGGATATCTTCATTCATATTCCTTGACGTCCATGCTTTTGTGCCATAGGGCTCGAGAACTGGAATGATGAGGGTCTTATGCATATAGAGTCTTCATGATCTTTCTTAACAAGTCTTTGCTACTCAATTGCATTCTAAAGCCAAAGAAAGAGCGATTGGCAAGAGTAATTCTTGTCGGAGTTTGTAGCGGAGCCGAGACAGACGAAGTGCCTAACTAACTTCAAGTTACAGATGTCTAGACTGATTCATCGATATCATGTGTCGCTTCCTGTTCACAGCATATACTTGGTTAAACCCGTAGTATTCCTCTTCTATTTCTATTCCTTGTATCACTTGAGACACCATCACCTCGTCGGAATCCATTTCTGACTTCAAAAATCTTGGTAAGATTATGTCATTGTTTCCGACCTTAAGGAGTACCGAGCGTTCTTCATCGTCATCCTGTGCATCGTCATCCGATTGTGGGCCTATCTGCTCTAAGGCCGCACTAATAGGGGTCAACTGGCTCGTTGACAAATGGTTTTAGGCGTTCAGCCGATGGGATCTTGTAAGCAATGTTATGGAGACCAATGCCTCTATAGTTGGAGCGATGCTGAGGTTCCATTCATTAGGGCTACTTTCCTGCAACCAGATCTTGGAAATGAGTTGGTGTATCCTCTCCACCAAGTTTATCTCGACTGCCTGCCTTGACCCAGTAGCCTCGTTGGAGTTAAGTTTCTTCGTTCTCGTCGGGTGGAGAAAAGTCTGGATTCTTATTGTCCAGGCTGAATGGAGTAGCCAGCCATTAACGATTTTGACAGAGTCACTAAACACTCCAACATCTCCCTTAACATTGATGAAACCAACCTTTTCAAATCCATTTCTTCTCCCCAAGACTCCTACCAGTCCGCCCATCGACTTTATCTTCTCCGCGACCAACTTAAACCCACCCAAAGGTCATTCTCTTGGTGACATGGCATTTAGTGCGACAGGGAGTTTAATTTCCAAAATCTTAAAGCCAGCTCATCACTTGGTTTTGTCAAACGATGATCCAAGGAATTTTCCAATCCTTACCGACTTGAGGATCAGATAGACGCATGGACTTTGCTTAGGTTACATTGATAGGGGCCTCCTTACTTTTAGGATCAGTGAATTTTTCGCTCCCAGTCAAGCCTTTGAATCGTGAGCTTTCACTTCAAAGACCGCTTTAGACAGCCGCTTGCCTCTTCTGGATATGACTGAGCAGTTTATCATTCACCTATGCTAGGTGCCAGACCAGAGGGACATTGCAGAGTTCACCAGGCACCAGATGTCCCTTGCTACATGTAAATCTAGACACCTTTAGCAGACCTCACAAGCCCCTATCGCTTTGTCAAATCCCCCCTTTGGTTGAACTATTCCTGGGTAGCCAATGGTGCCATCCATTCTATCAGAATGGACCTTTATAGGTCCAAGCCTAAGCAGGCAACCATTCTCTTATCTACTGAACTGGGTGTAGTATGAGTCTGTAAATGGCAAAGTTTTCTGCGACTTGCCAGTGTTGGATACGCGAGAAGTCGTACAGTACGACTTAATTCGGTCAGAAAATTTCGTTCATCGAGTTCCTTTCCTGCTGATCCGGGCTTTGATGACGAAAATGACTTTCCGACGTTTGCCATGGTATATTCAACTGGGCAGATCCTCTGTGCAGGTTGCAACCTCTCAGCAGATGCCAATCCTGATCGACGGGCTTAGTACAGACTGAGGACTAGCCTTCACACTCTAACCTGTGAAAGTAGACCAAACTTCTAACTGGTTGTGTCAGTTCAATCTTTAAGAGCAGATCTGTAAAGAAAGAGGGCAGTCTAATCTTGTGTTCAGAGTCTTGCTAGCTGTACGCCTGAACGATGTTAGGGCCTAGTTTTTCACAACCATTCGTGCTGGAAATGGAAGGGCCTACTGTTTAATGGGAATTTTCAACTTAGAGCCTTTCTGTGACACTTATACTCTCGGATGTTTGTCGGAAGTTCCCCAAAGATAAAGAAATACTTTGGTGTTGGCTGGAAATCGAACCACGAAACTTCTTCGTTTGAGTTATCTGACGGTTTAACCACGAAGCCTAAGCGAACGACGACCTCCAAACACTGTCCTACATAAACTTTAAAAGTAGCGGGCCTAGTACTAAGCCTTTTGGAATACCACCTGTTCTTCGTATATTCTTACACTTCTTGCAGTGTCATGGTGAAAAAACCGCCACCCTAGGACCTCTTAGATAAGTAGATCCTGAACTGAGACTAGGCCTAATCAATGCAAGGATTTCAGAACCAAGTTCTTTATTCAACACAGAGGAGCTTAAGCCTATTCTTACAACTAAATCGAGACTAAAACTAAATTAAGGGATCCCTGACGACTCGACAAAAGATTCCGCCCTTGGATGTGACAAACACCGCCTTGGGGTCGAGTACCATCTCCTGGTGGGATTGCTCACAAGTCGTCACCCGGTGGTTCCTCAGAAAGCTAAGGAGACCCACCTTTGCCTGTATGTGGCCCAAGCGTTTGCCAATGCAGCTGTGTGGCCCGCCTCCGAACGGGATGTACGTGAAGGGCTTCACGTTCACTAAGTTCTTCGGCGAGAATCGTTCAGGATCGAACTCATTGGGACTGGGAAAATACTGAAAATAAATACGTGTGAGTGGCACAGTGTGAGACAGGAGGCTTCTGCCAGCTTACCTTAGGATCCCGATGAAGGGCATAAGTTGGAATGTACACCGGCATCCCATCAGGGACAGCAAAGTCACAGTGTGGCTGTAGTGAGAACGTCTTCTCGCCCTCAGCCAATGTACACTGTCGATCCAAGAACGGAAGTGGTGGATACATCCTCAGCACCTCCTGCACGACCATGCCCAAGTATTCCATATCCTTAAGCATTTCGTAGGTCACCTCATCGCCGCCGTTCTTCATCAAGGCCTCCCTGATCTCTTCCCTCAGCCGGCTTTGAAGTTCGGGTTGCTTCGCGAGCTCATACAGTCCAAAGGCAATAACCGATGAAATCGTGTCGTGGCTGGCGGTGAAGAAAACCGCTGCCTGTGCCACTAGAAAGTCCTTGTGGATGTGCTTCTTACTGCTGTCGGTGTCGGCTGCCCTCTGGAAGTCCACCAAGATGTCAATCAAGTCATTGCGGGTAGCTCCAAGCCGTATCCTCTCGGACATGACAAAGTTGAAGGTGTCACGGAAGAACTGACTCGTGTGCCTTGGGAACAGCTTGCAGCGCAGGACTTTCAGGAAGTGCGGTGTGAAGAATATAACCAATAGTTCGATTGCCCTCCACAGGGTGAACTCGGAGAAGTGTCGCCCATTCTGCCGGAAGTCACTGTTTGGATTCTTGAGGCTGTTCGCCTGAACGCCAAAGGCCACCGTGGAAATGGCATCCGTTGAGAAGTGGGCCGTGATTTCCTTGAGCTCCTCAATACAGCTGTTGGTCTCCGAGTCCATTGGGAGGTTGCACAGGAAACTGTCCAACTCCTTGCCACTCTTCAAAGGAAGCACTATGAGTAGTGAATGCGAACCTGGGTGAGTTCTGACAGACTTACCTCCTCGACCAGTGGGAACATCTGCTTCATCTTCGAGCTCGTGAACACCGGAGTCAGCTTGGTCCTCAGTTCCTTCCAGTATGGATTTTTGATAAAGAACGCGCTATTGGCGCCCAAGGGATCACCACGAGGATCACACGACGAGTATCGATTCGAGAACTTGTTGAAGTTCTTGACAAGTACCGACTTGATCAATTCGGTGTCGCGGAGAAGTAAGGCTGGCTTGCTGAAGATGTACATACCAACAACCGGTTGATCCTTGGCATTCGGGTGGTTGTACAGATCCATCACCTGGTCAGCAGCACAGGCTGTCATTGTGAACATTCGCTTGAAGTTGCCAAAGATGAGATTCGGTTCGATGTGGACCACGTTCCGCCGCCGCCAATACGAGTAGTGGTTCCTGCACCAAATGTAGAGGGACACCAGGACCAGAAGGACGGACGCAAGTACCCCCGTTAGGGTGATCATCTCGCTGAACTATTACGTGCGGCGGGTTTCACGATTTTTTTTTGTTTATATTCAAACGACGACGACTCGCAGATCGATCTCGAGGTCGAGTCAAACAGGAAATTAAATGCAACTGCCGATGCAGGCGTTCTTATAAAGCCAGCAGCGACTCGCGAATCGCGTCAAGGTGATCGAACGGGTTTTGGTAATAAATTGGAAGTCGCACTGAAATAAACTTAATTTTGTTTTATGACCCCGTTTACCGCCGGCAGGTAGGGTGATCATTTGTAAAACTAATGTTCGGGGAAGAACTGGTCACCGTCGCTCCTGTCAGCCAATCTTACCAATCTTATGTAAAGTTGATCGGTTTTGTAAGTGTATGGGTGTGTACTTGGGACGTTTAGAGTTCATTGTGTTTAAAAAAAATCCCCTGAGATACTTTCATTTGAAAGGTTTGGTCCTGCAGTGTAGAGCGCATCCAGCAGTTCACCGCCTTTGTGGTTGGTTCTCGTACTACTCTGGCTAGGTAGGTAGGTTCAAGGAGTGAGTGCAGCCAAAATGTTACATTTTCGGTCGGATCTCGATAGATCCACTGTGTTCTCTGGTGTAGGATACCTGAAAAGATAGAGATCAAGAATCAGTCCAACAGATTAGGCTATGGCAATAGCGGCCCTTCTGAACCAGTTCGTTCTAGTTATGAACTCTAAAATGGTTTTAGGTGTCGTGGTAGCTGGTTCACGTTGAAAGATACATTTCCAAGGGTTAAGCGTCGAATTCTGCTGAGGCTTGTGCATTCGCTGAGGAAGTGCGTTATGTCTTCTTCAACCTCTTTGTCGCAACAGCCACTGCAGAGTTTAGTGCTGGTGAATTCCATTCGTCTGAGGTGGGCTACCATTGGGTTGTAGCCTGTGGAGGATACCAATGAGTAGGATCAGCTGTGATCTATTGAGTGATAGGAGTTCTCTGATCCTTTTTTTTTGTATTGAGCCTTGAAACACGACGCTAGGGGAGTACACTGACCATGTACTAGGAGACTTCGGATATGAGCAACCTGGTAGGCGTTTAGACTACGTGACCTGTTGGTAGATCATTTGATTCCGAGCCTGTTCCTGCTACCTTATCGGTTCTTTGAATTTTTTGAAAGCTCGGAAGTCCATATCTGCCGGAATCCAGCGTAGAGTGGTGCTGTTCCTAGAGCTGAGGATTTGCGTTCCTCTTTACATCTCTTGATCAGTTTCGAGTTGGCTGTGGCGGAAGTGGTGGGTTTGATGACCTTACCTAGCTTGTCTAGCTTTCTCTGGAAAAAAACCTTCTATGTCCAGGAACGATTCTAATGTGAGTTCCTTCTGTTACCACCTCCAGTAGCGCTTTCTCCACTGAACCGCCCTTCATGTAGGCATGCAGGAAAGATGGCATGTCCCTTGGAGTTAGTTTGGACCGAATATGGATACCTGATATTCTTTCGAGTGTTTTGAGTTGGAAGGATGTGAGACTGATCGGTTTAAGGTTCTTTGCTGGAGTGCCTTGGAGATAAAGGTGGCAAGCCCGTGTCTTTCTTGATGGAGTTGCTTGCATTGATTGATGCTGCTACTGCTTGTTACTGCTACTACCTGCTGACTAAGCAGATCCTGTGTGACTTCCGAATGGCTGTGATTGTGGCTATTTTTTAAATACTCAGTCCCACATGGCACATTTAAAATCTCCTATGCAGTTTTTGGCATTAAGTCCCTTACATGTTAGCAGTGTCTAAGACCACGAGTAGGTTAGGTGGGTAAGATGAGTGGAAGCGACCCAAAACGCTACATTCAGGTAAATTCAGACCCATTGTGGTGCCTATAGAGGAGAACTATCACCTGCTCATTGGTTAACCCTAGATCAACAGACATCGTTCCTACCCTTGTACGGCTTTTATCTCTGCTTCAAGGCCTCAGTGTCCAAGGGAGGAGGAACAGCGATGTGTGGTGGTATTCTAAGGTCTCTCTTATCGATTTATTTAACGACTGTTGGCCAAGTTTCGTAATAGTGATGCTAGTCTTTGGGGACATTCTCGGGGCCCTTCTTTCTTTGTCTTTCCTGAAATGCACTCTGTACTTCGCTTCTCTGTTGCACTTTTAAGGTCGAGATTTAGACATTTTGATTGGCTTTTGGCATCCCGTATGGTAATGTTCTTTCTTACAAACTCCTGTGCCCTGTTGTCATGTTTCCCAATTGCTCGTAGAATGGTTTCGTATCCACCAAGCTGCTCCCCTAATTTCTGGAGCTAGGTGGATCGTCTAATCGCCTCTTTCACTCCTTGGCGCTGTCAAACCTTTGAGTGGTTTGAGTTGCTTTTTAGACAATACCAATTCTGGAACTCCTAAGGTAGGAGTTCTTGTTTTGGTGGTCCTCTTTCCAGTGGGACCTAGATCCCTCTCTGATGACCAGTCACTCTGGCATCAGTTGTACAAGCGGAGGCCTTGGAGGGTTGTCCTTTCATCATCCTTCTAACATGACAGACGATTTCCTATAGCTTCTGTAGGGCAGGCTCTGAAATATCATCTCTCGCCTTTGCCACATAGTGCCTCCTTCTTCTACTTTTCATCCAGAAATGCATTGTTCCACTCCTGTGTCACTTGTGCTTCACTTTAGAGTTGACATTCTCTGCTTACCTGTCATCCGAATTGTATACTCATCTACTTTTTGCCTTGAAAGCCATGTTTCTCTGCATTCACTCTGCAGGTCCTTCCACCAAATTTACGATGCCACTTAGCGAAGGCATTTAGCGGAGTCTTGACGGTTCTCAGGACAAACAAAACTCACACCATCTTCGTCTGAAAGAAAACACATGTCCAAGCAAAACCCCGCCATTTGTTGCACATACCCAGTCCAATGCGTTGGCCACCTTTCCATGAACCACCAACCCCCAGAACCTGCTCTTCTATTAAACCGTCAGGCAATAATATTAAATGTCATTATTGTAATTGATTTCAAGTCCACGCAAGCCACGTAGCCATGTTCCCAGCTAAACAAGTCGCCTTCCAAATATAGAAGCCTTCCTGTCGGCCCTCAAGACCACGTAATTGCTTCATGCTCCCGACCATTAATATTATTTTCAATATTTTCTCGGCCAGCAGGACTATTTTTACCACACACCGTGGGGGGAGGAGGCACTCGGAGAATTAATATACTTAGCGTAGCGCCAAGCGATAGATCCTCTCATCATCCGTGTCCTGTGTCCATTAACAAGAATATCCTTGCTGCGTGTATGTATACGAGTACACACTGCAGCGGTACGTGATGTAAACAAATTAAACACAAAACGATGACCTCCTTCCTACGAGCCAACCAACTACGGCTCACGTAATAAATAATTGGATTTGCCACAGGTTGGAATCAAATTAAACGACCGACAACGACGACGTTCAATCGATTCCCTCCAACCACAGCAGGACACAAAATTTCGAAGTTCTTCTTCACCGGGTGTCTGTCTGTTAATTGTTGGTCCGCCTGTATGTACCTGATTCTCTCTCAACTTTGATTTAATTAATTTCCAAGGCACTGGACACGCAGAGATTCATTAGAGGAAGGAATCCCAGTAATCCTGATTAGGGAATCCCTATCGAATAATTAATGCTCTGCAGTGTGCTTCCTGCGTGGCGCTGGCTGCTGCTCTGTTGTGCTGTGTTGTGTTGCCATCGGAAGTGGATTAGTTGTTGTTGTTGTTGAATTTTGCAAAAACGCATCAATAAATTATGTTGCCATGTGCATTAGTTGTGGCTAATCAATGTTAAGGCCGTGCCGATTGATTAATGCCGCCTTAGCCCACCCGAACTGGGTAATTTGTTTTGACAGGTGCTGCCACTTTGACATTTCGTGACCTGTCAATCAAATGACTTGTGTTTGGATGAGAACTGTCAAATATTTGACGGCTAGTCGGCACTTGGTTTGGGCTGAGGGCTGGTTGATGGATGAGGGCTGAGAACGCATTTTTGGCATTTGCCAGTGCCGTCATCAGGAATAGGGCGCCATACATACACCCAGCCTTACACAACTAATTACTGTAATGTAGGTCGTGCGTCAAGGCGGCACAGTTCATCTGTCAACCACCCCATGTGGGTAGTTTATCAGTGATCTCATCCAAAGCCGAAATAGATGACCAAATTATGTAAAACACATCCCCCAGCACCCAGCTTAATCCGATTAAAGGCGCGCACTGTGAAGTTAAATGGAAATTTTAAAGCCGCCGGACTTTCAGCACTTTCGCCTAAATAATCCGCAAACAGGATGAGACACACAAGGCGACGAAGAGCGACAGCAATGACAAGTGAAAACAAATTGAGGTCTCTCGTCCAAAGTGCAGGCAGGCATGGACGGACATATCGCCTTAATTTTTCATCCTTTCACCTCGCCCACAGGACAAACAAACCCAGAGGCAACATCCTCTGGGGTCTCTGGCACCGCCAAGCTAATCCGATTGCGCCCTTCCCATGTTTTTTTTTTTCTTCTGTTGTACACATTCCGTAAATTTTTCTCCAATTCTAAGTAATCTGGGTGTGAACGGACTGACCTAGGGCTAATACCTTGCAAGCCTTTTACTACCAACATACACACACACACACACATGTATACCACGTGCCACATGCAAAATCTAATCGGGATGTTTGCGAAGTAATTTAATGGTGCTCTCCGGCTCGGGCTCTCTGTATGTAACGGTATTTTCTGCTTAATCCCAGGAAATCAGGTGCACATGGAAAGAGGTCAAATTTTTTTTTTTTTTTATCCTGGCCAGGTCCTGGGAGCACACAGCAGTAGCCGGAGAGATGTCCGAGTATTTTAGGAATTCTTGGCCATAAAACATTTCGTCGATAGCACTTGCTTGCTTTAGACTCTCAAGAGAGAGAGAGAGAGGGAGATGGGGAAGAGGGGGAGTAAAAAAAAGGAAATCGGATCCCCCAAGTACTTTGTGGTAACATGCTCGTTCAGCACTCTAGGTAGAGACATTTCTTTCGAGAGTTTTCTGTTTTCTTTCTCCCCCTCTGCTGTACACACATGATGCTTGGTGGTACGAGGCAAGCGAGACCTACAAGGCTTTAATGTTCATAAATTTTTAAACGAGAAGCACAAAGAAAACCGAAAAAAAAGGACGCGGGACACAAAAATCAATGGAGACCATAATCTAAAAACACCAGCCCCGAGGATGTGGCAAACAGTCGTTACACGGAAAGAAATGCAGTTGCCGTGCATGCAGTTTTAAAAGTCTGGCAAAAGCGGTGCAAAAGCGGGTCAATAGTGGGGCACTAGTGATGTAATTCTTTCTCTTTTTTGAGACAACTCAGCAGGGACCATTGGAAACTGGAATATGTGGTCGCAAAAGTTCCTAAAATTTGGTCCATTCGGACTTAGAGTAATCTGTGTCATCTACTCTACTTTGCTATATTCCGGGTTGGAGCTTGAACTTTAGCGAGCACAATTTGTCTCAAGCCTTTGAGGTGAACTCGGAATCGATTCTGGAGGGCTTAAGCCTAGCTTAGATCATTGAAATTGTATATTGTGCAGCCTTACTTAAATATCCATAAACTCATGGCTTTTTCTAGTTTGGATTCCTGGAAACATTGCTTCGCATTGAGGGTAGCCTTATAGAGCTACCTCGAGTTCGGAGAGAGTTTTTAAGACTAGCTTTCTGATTCTGCTGAATCTTGCTACACTCTGTCTAGATTGTCATAGCCTTTGTATGGGTTTTGACAGGCAGACCTGAGTGGTTAACCGTTCCTTTATAGTTTTATGTTGAAGTAGAAGACTATGGTTGGTCTGGTCTAAGTGCATCCTGGTCTTGACGGCCGCTTTCACAAAAAAACCGATTTTCTCGTTGTGTTTCAATTCAATGTCGCTGTACCCTGACTAAAGCTCGATCCTTTTTACTCCTGGGCTTGCTGCATTCTAGGTCTGTTGGTTCCGCAATCAGTTTCCAGGTATCTTCTGCAAGACCATGTCTTCTGCTCCAAATGTTAAAATATTGTTCCCACCATTCAAGTGTTCTTAGATGGTTGGTTGACCCTAGCTTGCTGAAGTTTTCCTTCAATGGTTGGCGCGCTGAAGGGCTCTATAGTTGTTACATGGGAATGTGATTTGGTCTGCTTATTGATCCAGTTCGTAGGTGAAAAGTACTCTAGCTATGTCTACTGCCATTCGTTCTGGACTTTCATAAGAATACTCCTTGAACGGAGACCTTGTGCTCAAATATGGTACCTTCTTGAAGAGGTCCACAAATTGTTCCCAAATATCGTTCCACTCTCGCAGACCCTGTTTCCAAATCACATGTCTTAGTTGTCAATACAATCAGGTGTCACGTCACCTACTCTAGCCCGGAATCTAGCTGAAGGAATACTTTTCCCCTGGTGGTGCAGAGTCTTTAGACTCCCGGAGGACTTTGGCGACAGCATCAAGTGCACTTGTGACTGCCGTGGGTTAGATTCTCAAAAAATCAAGTTTATATCAAACAAGCTCACGTTCCAGTTGATGGCTTCAAGAGCACCTTTACCGAGGTGTTGTGTACGGCCACGCCTACTCTGTAAGGTTTTTGCTTATAGTAATGATGTTGCAGTTAATACCAAAGAGTCTTCGAACGAAGACTAGTTCGTTCCCTATATCCTATCAGTCTTCACTATGATCCTGACTTTGGATGCATTAGGCACGTCTCTAGCAAACTTGTGCTTAAAACTTTGCTAGCAAAACTCACTTTGGGTGACAATTTTTAATGAATTTCGAAGCTCCTGCACGAGGTTGCTTAAAGCCTTGGTTTCGACGAAGCAGGTTGTGATAGTCCATTGGACCGAGAGAGCTGCCTGTACTTTGTTTGATTCTGAGGCCTTTATAACTAGTCGTCAGTGAAAGGCCATGTCTCCCGGAGAGCGTGATGTCTCGAGCTGAGGGTGCGTTCCTTTTGAGATCTCCTGACCAGTACTGATTTGATTGCGCAGTTAGGGAGTTTCGTGGTCTTGGTTCCCCAAGAATATTTGACTGCCAGTACCCTCCACCCATTTTTGACTCTTCCGTGAAAATGACCTCGTCTTCCAACTATTTCTTGAGTGTAATTCGAGAACAAGATTAAGACTGAAGTCTGTGCAGGAAGTAAGGTAGTCAAAAGGCACTTTAAGTTTGAGCATCCAGACATTGGATTCCTAAGATAGTGTTCAGACACCAGCCCACTAGACCAGGCAGTGGTATGTAAGGAATGATCTAACTTCAACTTCCAAGAGAAACATTGAGCTTCGAAAAAGGATTTTTTTTCTTGAAAAGTGGTAGAGGACGAACTCCATAACTAAGACTTGTTCCCATCTCCCTTTAATGATGGCCCCAACCTAAACGTCACTTCCATTCCATATCGAAAGTATCGAACCTTTTGCCTTGATTAGCCGTGACTTGTCACAGAGCCTGTAGACCCTTTTCCTAGAGCGCTTCTGGATAGCCATTGTTTAGATACCTTCTGTGGATAAACTGTTGAAGCCTTTTGTTGGTCCTTCTACGTGGCTTCATCCCAAGTATTGGTTCCTAAATAGTTTTTCTTGACAATCTGTCCGTTAAAAGTTGTTGACATCTTGACAAGTGCTGCCAGATTCTAGGAGAATATTTGAATAGACTGACAGCTTCATGAGCCATTGTCAGTTCTATGGTTGAGAACTTAAGGGAATAAATTTGGAAAAAGGATTCTTCTAGCAAATACTGATGAAATACTCAGGTTTGCCTTTGAAATGTGAATCGTGGACATTGAGAATATACAGTCTTCCCTCGCAAGGTGGACAATTGGATGTGTGATTAGGCTTTAACTTGTCCAAGTAGGCTTAGCTTTTGACTACATCCAGGCGTTGATTGTCGGGGTAAGTCGATACGTCTATTGACCCTTGATTAATGCATTTCAGCTCTTTTGCTATTTTCGTTGACTGATAGTTCATTATGCTTCTCAAAAGGCCATTGATTTCATGTATCCTCTTCAGTTCATCTGATAGCAAGTTAGTGGGGACGATTCCAGGAAAGGCAAACTCTGCATCACTAGATCCAATGCGATATCCACTACCAGCATAGTCTTTGACTTGGTTTTCATAGCTTATTTCCCAGATTGGCTTCGACTAAGGTCCCCCAAAGTTAGGCTATATCCGTATGAGGTCATCTTTCACTGGTGAGCCTTTGTCATTTACAGGCTCCAAGTCTTTACATGTAAACTTACATTGATGGCAGTTGTCTTGCAGCTTTGAAGGGAGGCTTTAGGTGTAAGCCCCTTTTGGACTATTCTAACAGTGTCGTTCCGACATTAGTGACTTCTTCCAAAAACCCTACGATTTTTCCTTCTTCTGGTTTGAGTAACCCGAAGAGTGCCATCATACATAATATTACACAGCAGTGGTCCTAACACCGGGCCCTATGGTACTCCACTCTCTATGACTTACTTTGCTGTTTCACCTATCACCATGATGGCATCTGTCGGGGACCGTGAACCTCATGGAAGTCATATTGCTGCTCGGCTAGGTCTCCCGGATTTTCAAAGGCTGCCTCTAGTCTGGTGCTAATAATGCGTTCTAGTAGCTTCTTAGCTCCTTCCAACATAAGGTGATGTAGATTCTGGTTTGTTTGTTTACTTTGGGTAGGAGGACCACTTTTGTTCATTTTCCATTGATCCGGGAACACTCCTTCTCGCAATTATGAGTTGTATAGCTCTTTAGTTGCACCTTGAGTTCTCGGTTGTGCCAATGGAGGCGTAATCTTCAAGAGACACATTGAAACCCGGCTTAGTGGCATGGACGATTCACAGACCTGATTACTCGGAGCCATGAATACGCCTTGTGGATATGTGGTACTGCCTTACTCCATCATCGGTATCGTAGAACTGAAACTGTTTCTCGAAGTAACGTACCATTATCTTTAATAAGGCCTATGGCACCATCCTTGACCTGAGTGAGTTGACTATAAGACCCCACTTTGCAGAGTTGAACGATTTTTGACGTCCAATGCAACATATTTGTTTGTATCTCCTCTCTACCTCCTGCGCTGTAAAGCTTCTTCCAAAGTTGAAGTCACCCTCCATATAGGATCTACAATAGAATGATCCTTTCTAAATCCATACTGCAGGCTCGAGAGGCCACTGACTTTTTCAACTGCCACTTCCAGTCGGTTGCATATGATTCGCTCCAGTATTTTACCATTGGCTACACTACCTGAACCATGTCCATTTCTATCTCCAAATCTGCTCTAGGTAGTCACTTTTTCTTTAGGAATCCGCCGAGTTGGTGGTAGTCCTTCATTTTTAGATTGCGTTCCCTGTCCTCAGCATAGTGACTGTCTCGACAAGTGGATGGAAGTCAGCTTCATTATAAAGTTCCAAGACACATCTGCGTCTGAAGCCTGCGTATCTGGAAAGAATCCTACAATCCTAGGAGCGTTTGAGTATTTTCTTTAGGTCCTTCGAGCGCTAAGATGAGTCAAATTATTTCTTTCAGTGTAGCTTTTCGCTTCGCTACATGCAGTAGTCCAATCCTATCCTTCCACAACTCTCGTATGTAGGTACAAGGAACGAAAAAAAAAATAAAATTTTTTTCCATTTATCGTCCACTTATCCCATGCATCGTTAGATACAACTCGGTTGGGTCTCGTTCGGTCTCTCTTTCTCGGTGGAAGCACGGTGTGTGGTGTGTGTGTATCCGCAAGCATTCAGCACTCTTTTATTCTGAGTACTCCTTTCGTTTGGCAATGTGTCCTCAAAGTGGGAAATAATTTAGGTTAGGTGACCTTAGTAGAGGGAGTACCAACGTACGTACATATGTATATAGCGTCACCCATCTGTTCTTGTGTAAAATTCATGAAGTAAGCACACACAAGGACTCGACTCGAGCGCCGAGGAACATTTTGGTTCAAATGTTTCCCGGAAGAAGTCCCTAATGCATACTTTAGCAGCGATATATTCAGGATAAGGAAAATTATGCAAAAAGCACAAAAAGGGTTTTTTTCTCTCTCTCTCTCTCTCTCTCTCTCTGTCATCTTATTTCCATCCTCTCCAGTTCCAGGGGACCGTAATCTGCTGCTCAGTCTTTTGTTTTTACCCACTCACTCGAAGGACGACACAGGAAGATAAATATGAGTTAGTTTTTCCAACAGCGGGGAGCGCGCATTGCAATGCTCCTGGCCAATTATCCTCGTTATTGGATTCGTCAAGGTAGAAGAAATCATCATAAAGGTGTATCCTTTGAGAATCATTTGGATAATACATACCGCACTTGGAGGAGCCGGAGCTAGGGAGGCACCTGCTATTGCCACTTATGTCGGCTTTCAGTGTTCTCTGCTCTCCTTAGACGTGAATAAGTTATGAGCGTAATTATGTCGACTCGAAGAATACTCGGGACAGGGGGTAGTTTAAAGCAAAAAAGAAAAAAACAACATGCATCTCACGGTAAATGACGAAAGTTCACGTGAGCAGCCCGAAAAGTTTCATTTCACGTCATGAACGGCATCAGTGGAAGGAAGACCTTGGCTTTAGCTTCGTAGCACAACTACTTTTGCTTCGGGAAATATCCTTGAGCAGAAAAGAAAGTCGGTCGATGATGAAAAAACAGGCACAGAGCGGGACAGAGGGGGTTGCGCAGATTAAACTCTTCAAGGATATCCACCACACCTAGGATGTACGAGTATAGCAACCATACCGGCATGAAGATATCCATTATAGATTTAGATTGTACCTAGTAGAGACTACAAGAGAGAGTAGGATAGAGATGTTGGTTTAAGGACGAAAACAAAAAGGATTAATTTCTCTCAGTCTATGGCTGGCAAAATAGTGCTTTGTGCTGGGCTTTGTGACGTGCTTTCGACAAAACAAAAATGATTTAGTAGCCTCGGGGAAGGTTCTCCTTGCCACCCAAGGATGTGGGTCGTCCTCCGCTCGTGGTTTGCACAATTTAATTATACCATGTTTTGCTAATTAGCGTTAACATTGCCAAGGATGCCGAGATACATACGTACAAATGTATGTATGTACATGGATGGGGGGAAGATTGATGAATGGTGTGCCTTTTCGGGTGACGCGCTTCGCGAAACAATAACGTGCGTTTCGTAGGAAGTCTATGGCACGTGCCTTACACTGTTTACATGGGTTGGTTTGATTGATGGGAGAAGATCTTTCCTTCTCTGACAAACTGTGTTCGTCCTTTTGTATGTTACATTGGGTGCTTTGTAGGATCTTCGCATTGAACCGGTGCTCTATTAAGTGAGATAGGAGTAGTGGTTTTTTTTCAATAAGGACATAACAATTTTGTACTTAAAGAAAACACAGAATAGTTGAGGTATCGAGCTGAAGTTTATTCTATGTTATAGGGCGGAAGCTAAAGTTTAAGAGAAGATCTCGATCTTGTTCATATGACTACCGAGAGCACATTTGGAGCGATCGATTTCTTGAGTCAATTTTCCATTACTCTCGTCTACACTTACCATCCGGAACTTTGTCAATTATACTTACGATATTGTTCCTGGGCTGATCTAATGTTTTTGGCTTGTTGGCATAAACTAACGACTGGACGACGTCACCTCAAAAGAAGAAATCCAATGTTGTTCAGTCCCATGGGGGACTGGTCGTTTCGCAGGACCATTGATTACCGAACTTCCCCTTGTTCGACCAGCTGTGTCGCATGTGGCAGCATTTTGTTGGAACCACACCTCCATGAGTGTGGAAAGGTGATCAATTCTGGTGCCATTTCTAATCGTTTCTGTAGTCCTTCACCTGGTGGACATAAGACTCACTTACGACGTTAAAAACGGATCTCTGTTAGTAGTCTTCCCTGTCACTGTCTTGAGGTTGAGGTGTTTTTCCTAAAATGTTGGCTTTCATTGAGGAAGCAAAAGCCACACTAGGTGTAGGGAATATCACATCTAAAGGCAAGGAAAGGCATGACATGTTAGGATCCAGTCTAAGGGCTTTGCTGCGAGTGGTTCGTTTTAAATGATATTTCAATGAGTGCTGGGCAATAAGAACGAAAGCAGAGCAGACGCTGAGCACTTTTGAGAGACAAATTCTTTGTCGAATTTTCTGTTTTACTATGGAAAGGAACGTCGACTACCCAGACTCAAGCCACAACGAGAGAATAGACAGTAGTAATACTCTCCAGCAACGAGGATCTTCAAATCCCAGGCTCAAAACGACAGAAGAGCGAATCTCCTGCACAACTGGAAGCAGTTTGCCTGGGATCGAAGGATGTCGATGTGCCTTTACGGTTCGGGAGCCAGTTAAGTGAGCAAATTCCACAAGTTTACGCAACTCCAAGTGTTAAATAGGGCATCACGAAATCCACATTTACTTACATCAAAGAAATTCCTCATTTTTGAGCCCCAAGTACTCCCCCGTCCCCCATTCGAAAAGAAAACATGAAATTCCCATCACTCAAGCGAAATCATTCGCAAATACCGCGCCAAAGAGCCATCTTAGCACCTCCAACTGGCAGAGTTATTCCGCCCAGCTGTCAGGCGGGTATAAATAATTGATTCCCCAAATGAAAAGCCTCCTTCCACACATTTAAACACATTCCCAGCAATCCCCTAACCAAATCCATAATTTAGTATCACCACGGCAATTGTACCATACGTACGTTAACGTTTGCAGGCAAATCTCTCAATAAAGGATACGACACTTCTCCTTACAAAGAGAAGCAAAAAAAAAAGAAAAAGAAAAATTGAATAACCCACCCAACACTCTTTCACA
This sequence comes from Xylota segnis, assembly GCA_963583995.1. Lineage (NCBI taxonomy): Eukaryota > Metazoa > Arthropoda > Insecta > Diptera > Syrphidae > Xylota > Xylota segnis. Next base: position 6,203,301 of record OY757239.1, on the reverse strand, counting down.
ATTATCCAGACGACGACATCGATTTCTCCTCCCACAAGGACATCACACACACAGTGTACGCCCGCTCCTCCTTACACAACACAAGCTGCACGTTTTCGTCTGCGAATGCAATCAATTCCAATTCCAATTCTGATTCAGGATCAACTTTTCTTCTGATTTTCAATGAATGCGACTACGGCACACACACCGACCAACAGCAAATACTCGTAAATGGAAAATATCCTTTTTTTCATTTTCTTATTTGCTCAGGAGAAGCAGAGCAAACAAAAAAAAATCCACTCATATTCAAGAGATAAGCGCGCACCAAATACATAGATACATACGTACGTACGTACGTACACTATGTCAGTGGGATAATAGTACTCACAGATACAACACAGATTCTATGAGAATCCTTTAAATATTAAAGCATATCCCTTCCTTTCTCGGTACATGAACGAGGGGATTATTCTTGTCGCGTTGTACGTACATTTCCAAAAAAAAAACCCCAAACGTACAGCCACACAAACAGACAGATACTAAAGTTTCATATTTTCGTCCTTTCTCTGGTATTTGTCTCGAAGAAGTGCGGGGACAGGACGAACAAAAAAAAATATAATTAAAAGGACAGAAGAGGAAAATTTTGATAATCCATTTAGGAAGACGTTTTTCTTTTTGCTTTTTTCTCGTAACAAGGAGCACAAACAAGAAAAAGGATGTCGGTGTGCGCGGGTCACTGGAGATAAATTATCGATTTATGTCAAGTCATGTCCGTGGAAGATGGGGGTGGTTCTCCTTTTTTGCTTGTTTTTTGTGTCATCCAAGTTGGACGGAAATTTTTTTGAAAAGTTCCTCCATTCGAGGAGAGAAAATTGGATTTGTCAGGCAAGGACATAATGATGATCTATAAGCGAGGTTGTGCGCGCCCTCTGCGTAAACCTGTTGAATTAATTTGGAACACGACGGACGACGCCGGATTATGGATTAAAAGTTCGATTTGGAGGAAATGAGTTCCTATTAGCATTTTAATTTTGAGCGAAGGGGAGGTCCTTTTTGCGTCGAATTCGTGTATGAATACGTAATTTTGCCTTTGTCACGTTTGTGGTGTTTTGTTTGGCCTACGAGCGACTGGACATGACATAATCTAAGCGTGACCCATCTAAGGTGGACATTTGTACTAATGGCAAAGAGAGAGAGAGATCCTTGAATGAGGAAGGATGATTAAAACCTAAAAAACCTCCCTTCAATACGTTCTTTTAACTACAACTAAGCTTTTGTCTTACCAAGCAGTTTTTGTTTCACAAAATAAGGACGTTTGGCAGCTAGATTAGATATCCTGTGGCAGTTCCTCCAAGCTCCGCAAATCAGACTCTCTAGCGCGCTAAATCGAATGGGGTTTGATTCTTTGCAGACGGCGCGGTAAATGTCGATCATACAAAATTTCCATCCAGATATCGTCATGTTCTGCAAGGAATGGTCCACTTCCACTTAGTCCCTGCATTTCTACAAAAGTCGTTCTGGGGTACTCCCTTGCCTATCATGCACGCTGTGTCCTGTCATAACACCAACAGCTGTTCGAATGTCCCTAGCAGATACCAGTTAGGTATCTAGGCCTGAGGTCTGTTAGCCTCCTGGTTGGATTGGTGGTCTATTTTCCTGTTCAAACTGCTATGAGATGCATCCCTTCAGGAAGGGTCACCAAGGAGCTAAAATGTGGCACATGTGCTACCCAATTCGCCACTGGGATATCTGGACCTTACTGCTGCTGACTGTAATGCTTTATTGGCTGCTTGACTGCCAACATACACAGGGCTTCGCCTTAGGTCTGAAGGATCGATCTGCAGTGTGAGACTATCATGAGACTAGACGCCGTCAGAAGTATCTTCATCCATTTCGGATCCATCGGTATAGAGAGGATGCTCTTCATCCCACTGCTACCTGCTAGAAATTCTTATAGCAAATCTTCGACTACAGTCCCTGCTTTCGTCTGAAGTCTCGATAGATCCCATCAGAGATCAGGCGTGTCCATAGGGCTTAACGAGGACAATCTGGCTTTCTGTAGTCACAGCTTTCTTCGTTTAAGATCTTCTTTGCTGTCTTGGCAATAAGACATGTGTAAGCACACTGCCTTGTGGAACACTGTGACCAACAAAGAGAATGCATGTGACTGCCATCACCATTCTACCAACCACTCCACTCTCATCTCTATGGCACAACCCCCAGCTATGGTAATTTGGCCAAATATCCTTGCGGACCAATATTGCTTTTGCCATCATCGACTCCGCCAATTCCCAATCAAGTTCTTGTCCTCGTTTGCACTCAAACGAAAGCCATTCGCTATTCCCTTTCGTGAGTATCCACCAACCCCCTTCCCGGCTTTATTACAATTTCTTCTTTTTTTTTTGGCAACGAATTGCTTTTCCTTTCCCAAAAAAAAGAAGAAGAAATAATTGAATCACAGATTGGATGCATCCCTCTAGCAATCAAAGGAAAACAATCCCCCTTCTCGTGGTTCTAAGCCACTCGTACCGGGGTAGTTCAGCAAATCGCGTGATGGGGCAAACAAAAAACCCCGAACTGCTGCTGCTGATACAGTTCAGATGTTTTGTCCAATATCTAGCGAAGCCATACCTACTACCCACAGCGACGGTAATAGGAACGAAAAACCACCCCTTCTATGCCCAGTGCTCACCCCCCGCCCCCCACGTGTTCGAAAAACACTTATCGATCAGGTGGCTTCGTTTTGTGTGTGCATCGGAAAAAATCGCATTGCAGAGAACCTCTTCGCATCGCCATGGCCAGGGTGGACTGCAAACCAGTAAATTTAAGCCCAAACCCCTACGCCCACCCCTAGGCCCACCCCTATGCCCACCCCCAATCGACAACCCTGCTGCTGCATTGACAGTTTTTGCCCACCAGCTCGTTCTGGGGGCTCCACTGTGTGACGTCGTCGGTGTGAGACACCTTGTACCTAGCCATCGAATGTGCATTGAATGTTGCGCAACTCTCTAGGTCCTGTGTGTACCAGTCGCCAGTGCACAAGGACGACGACACACACACCTAGAGACGATGCAACAAATATTTATCAGAAAATCATTACATTCAACAGTTTATGTGGAGGAAATTAAATTCCTCCTCTGCTACGAGGAATCCCGGACCAGCTAGGAATTTTTCCTCTCTCTCCCCAGTAACAACAACAACAGCAATGAAAAAAAAATAATAATAATCTCTGTGGGGAAACGCTTGTGGAATCCATAATTGGTCATTATTGTCAGAATGGGGGGAGGAAGGATCTTATTGGCGAAGATATTGAATTGCCCTTGTGTTGTGTGCGGAATTGAATTTTAGCGGGGGAAACTGTTTGTGGGGAAAACTTTTAAGGCACGCTGTGGCATAAGTAATGAACTGTTGGGGCACAGTGACTTCCCTTTGGGGGGGAACTTTGCGCACGTGTTCCACGAGGATTTCTTACAGTACAGGGTGACCAGATAAGAAGCTACATTCAAGGGATTGTGTGTGGAATAGCACTTTAGTCAAATGGCAGTTTCGGCTTCCCTGGCAGTGCTTCAATTTTTGATGACTCGGTGTGGCATTATTCGAGTTCTTCGCTTGTTAGCTCAAACTAAGGACTTGACGTAGCCCCAGAGATAATAATCAAGTATCTCCAAACTTCTCCTTGAGGGTTGCGTCGCTTGTACGAGATGTAGCACCGCCTTGTTGGAACCACAGCTCGAATGTAATGATGTTGTCGACCTATGGCCACAGAAAGACGATTAGACGGGTTCTCTTTCGTTATTTGGAAAGAAATACGGTTCGATGCTGCCGTCATGCCATAAACCGCACTAAAGATTCAACCTTTCTGCTTGTTGACATAGCCAGGGTTCCAAGACTGAGCCTAGTCCGAGAAGATGATTTTTTTTTACCAAAACCCGGATCTCTGGCAAACATTTCCAGCATTGTCTACGGTGGTCCGGTTTCAATTCTTGGGTCAACACAATCTTAAACGGATGTAGGCCAAAATCCAACCGAAAAATGACTTTCTGGCGATGTCTAAGTCAATGGAATTGACAGTTCTGAGTCTTTTTCGATACTGGCCACTACGGGGGCTATGTTCTCTTCATTTCACACCAATCTCTGTCTGGTTACTGGCTTGAGGTCCAAAAGAGTGTACTCATTGCCAGCACACTGAAGCCATGATGACAACCGACCTCACGACACGTTCGGCAAACGTGAAACGATGCATGATAGCATGGGAAACTTTACTGAATATTTTGACAGCTGGATGTGGTTGGCAACTTAGACAGCCCTGCTGACACATAACAATTGGGAAAGGTATCGCTGCTATCTGGTCACCCTATACAACAAGCGTCAGGCCTCCAAGAAAAACTGGGAAGTACGGGTTGACACCATGAAAATCGGTCCCAAGAGGAGACGGCCCATTCTATCGAACACAGAAAGGTCACTCAGCAGTCGTAAAAATCATCACCAAGAGCAGCACTGTCAGCGAAGTGGTTAGGGATGACCTTTCAAGTGTCTCTCATAGATGGGCTACCTTAAAGTGGCAAGTCCACCATGTGGAATGGTGATGGACTACCTCCTGAACCCCAAACTCCTGAAAGCCAAACTCGTCAGAGAATACAGGGTCATCAGGTACGAGTATAGATTCTCAAGAGACTTCCTGGGCACTTGCTTAACTAAGATAAGTTATACAGCGGCTTCAGACTTAAGCTAATCCAAGCCAAGGATTACAGACTGACTGTGAAAACTTGATCCAATGTCTTAAGCTTCGGTCCCAATGGATGATTGGGCAGTCATCAGAGCCTAGCAGTCACAGAAAAACAGCCCTAAACTATCCTTCTCCTCATAATCGGGGAATGTCTGGTCCAACGTATGTCAAATTAAAGATGGTCCGTCCATCACTACCAAGCCCAATTAATGTGACCAGAGTGCTGCTCCTCCACCTACCACAATCCACAAATAGACCCACTCGTCCAAAAAGCAAACTATTCCTTCAGGACAAAGCAAGGACCACACCACTCATCGTTTAAATGTGATTCCGACCTGACGCCCATCCCACTGGACGAACGAAAACAACGTATCGTATCGTATCGCCTTTCATTTGTTTTTCGAATTGAAAATCCTAAATCAAAACTAATTAACCGACACACCAGCGCACATTTCAAATCCAGAATCCGAACCTACATAACAAGGCCAATTGAAAGCAAACAGGGCCACGCCAACCACCCGCCCGTCCGCCCGTCCGCCCGTCCGCCCATGCATGGCACACGAGCTTGTCACCCATCGGATCCCACCTGCAGGTGGTGTGTGTGTGTGTGTTGCTTTCGAAAACGAAAACGGAAACCGCTCCAAAATCAATATCCGGTTTTCATGGTCGATTTCCATTGATTGTCTTGGGTATCAAGGCACACATCAACTGAGAGGTGGAATTGAATTTGGATTTTTCAATCCCCCCTCCCGCCGGACAATATTATACAAATGCTGTTGGCGGTGACACCCTGCACCCTGGAACCCTGCACATGAATGTGACACACATGTGGGTGTCGGGCGTCGGGCGTCGGTAGTCGGGCGTCGTCTACTAATACTTAAGGTTGGCGGAGCACTAATTTATTGATGGCTTTTCCATTGAATTCTCGATTTCTAGAGGAAAGTGTCGTCCTTTCTGGTTTTCCCTTTGCAAGGAGTCAAATGAATTTCTGTGGTGCTTTGGCATTTATTGTTCTGCTGTCAGTGACAGTGACACTAGATTGTGTTTTATTGGATGGTCTTCCCTTCTCTCGCTCTCTCTCGGTGGAGACTCCGGACCGGAGTCTCTGACTTTTAAATGTATTTATGGACGACGGATCCAGGACGACGAGAAGGAGGTAGTTTCAATAATTGATACTATTTATGCGGTTGAGACGTTTTCCATGTCTCACTGGTGGGGGAGGATAGAGTGTCAGATAGATGATAGATTTCTGGGACTCTTACTGTCAATCGGACAGCACTTGCACTTGGTTTGAGGGTAGATCAATCTTGACGGTCACTATACATACGTCCTGGGTTCCTCTGGATCAGAAGTCAGTGATCCGATGTACTACTTTGTGCTACATAACCTATGTGGGGCTACGGAAGACTGGCTGGTGGACCACGGTGTAACTGGATTTATATGTAAGACCCACAGAATGGGGCAGTAGGACTACGGATACAAGAGGAACAGATTGACCTTGCTCCTAGACAAACCGAAATGGCGTCAAATACACTAACTACCCAGTCAGCGTGCCAAACGTTCGCAATAGGGGAAACGATGAATATGAGAAAGGGCGAACCTTGTTCCAGGCGAAACAACGATCAAATCAGAGTTCCAGAAACCTTTAGCTACTTTGAAGCAAACGACTTGAGATCTTGACATGAACTCTGATCTAGACAAAACAAATCTAGTGTCCTGGAGAGAATTGTATGCGCCTCGACCATCTCAGCTCGGAGTAAGTCCCGATAATCACGTCGGATGAACTGTAGGAAGCATGCAGGAATGTTGACGAAAAGAAAGTGTCTAGATGCAGTGGTGTAGCGCATAGAACGGGCCAAGGGAGTAGTGAAATGCTTTCAGAGAACCTTGTTCTATCATAGATGAAGCCAAAGGAATTGTAAAGACTATAGCTGGCGGAGGGCACAAAGGTATACTTCAGCGAGTAGTAACTACTTCACCAGCAAGAAGGCTGTAGTTTGAGGTGGTAGACTGACTACAAAGTTACTGACGGAGTCCCGTAGATGTTGGTTCTTGGACATCTTTAGTAGAATACGATGTATGACGGAGTTCTGCGACTAACACTGCCACAAGGATTTAAGGCGATCGGCTTAGCAGGCTATAATTGAAGTTTTTTCTGTGGCTGCTCCATCCAATCATCCATTGGGACCGTGGGGTTAAGACATTGGTTCATCTTTCCATTGTCAATGGGCAGTAGGTCTGCGAAGGATATCCTTGGATTAGGTTAAGTCTTAAGCCGCACTAAGTGTCTAGGGAATCTCTTAAAAATGTGTACCCTGTGACCACTTCAGAAGGTAGTCATCCATCACCATTTACCACACCTTGTCTACATGGTCATGTTAAGGGACTGTTCTAGCTTCTCCATTCTTAGCTATGGTAGTGAAGAGAGCCCGCTCATAGTAATGCCTATTCTGTAAAGCCTATAGCCGCACCCACCCACCAGCAAGTTCTGCTGTCGCATCTACTTGGTGTATCCTCTGCTTCGGTAACCAGTGCAGTGGTCCCCTGCATTTCTCTAATCTTCAAGCGATATTGGGACTCCAACTCGATCCTGGAGTTGCTCTACTTTCGAACTCTAAGTGGGTCGTGATCCTTCTTTTTACAGTCAGATCCACCATGTAGGCGACCAGTGAGCTGCTGTTTGGTTCCTCACCACGTAAGAGATGTGGAAACACTCAGTCGGTCGCTGATGAATCTGGGCATCCTTGTCCCATTTGAACTCTGAAAGGCGGTAGACACTCTCATGTGATGATAGTCTGTTTGTAGACATTTGCCGGGCTACTTCTTAAATGGCGCCCGGTTCCAGAGTGGTTAATTGGTTTAAAGGTTGTTGACCTGTCGTTGATTTTATGGTTTCCAATGCTCTGCCTTAAGTAAAGTAATTCCAATGGCTGGGAGCCAAAATACAATCAACCAACTTCCCGTCAAATCTAATCCTTTTTATTACAACAAAGTAGTCCTTGTGTGCGATTCCGTCCCGCAACCGCCCGCTAACTCATTTAGATATACAAAGGACCCACTCTCGTGTATCCTTTTATAGAGTCGAAACATGTTTCACTAGAAATTTTATTGCTCTCCTCCCCCAGGGAGGCTCGCTTAGGAAATGCCAAAGCAATTACAAAGACAGATAGCATTCCAGGTCCCATAAAGCGGCAACACCCTCCAATCCTTATCTCGGGGACTATAAATAAATAAATTTGCTTTCCACACAACAAAACCAAAAAGGCATTCATTTTACGAGCTCCTCCTCTACCAGCTCCCAGCTCCCATCTCCCACTATTCCAGACGGAACCACTGTGTTCTAAGACCAAGGATGCGATAATCTATTCTTAGGTCACACCTCGAAAGGACACGTTTTTCTCTCTCGATCGAAATGAAATCCGCTAAATACATTTTGTTTTTCCATTTTTTTTTGGCAAAAAGCAAAAATATCCTTCCAACGGAAAGGGAATAAACAGTTTTACAAGCTCGCCAAGTTTTTACCATACTCGGTTCCGATAATTAAACCCAAAGAGCACGCAATCTCGCATTAATGACTGCGCGGTTAACATTTAACCGTAACTCCTTCCATCACGGACCGCAACCCTTCTTCCTGCTTTCACTGGCAAGGACAAGTCGACGTCGCTCGCTGGAGTTATTTTTATTTCGCCATTAACACACAAAACGGCAAAACGAAGACAAGGATATCCCAGGATCGCGCAAATACACTGCGAAATGATACAAATTGCAGAGCCAAGAGAGAGAGAGAGAAATTAATGTTTCGCCGAAGAAGATTGTTGAACAATGTAAGGAGGTCCTTCCTTGGCTTTGCATGTTCCATGTAAATTTACTATGCCGCCGCCGTGCCGTTTTCAAGTTATTTAATCAAAGCGAAGGGAAGGAAGCCGCGCACATACCTACTACACATGGATACTCTTTCGCAAGCCACGTGCTTCCGGGAAAAACGATCCTTTAAGTTGATTTTTACTTCTCCTCCCCCCCACAGAGACAGAACCAGAGAGAGAGAAAGAGAGAGCGAGGCCGAAGGAGATACTAAAAATTGTATAATTACAAAAGTTGCTTTGTTCTCGAATACTGGGGAAAATTTAATTGTTTCGCCTGCAAGGACATGAATTGTCTCAGCAGCGCACTAGAGGAGTGTTCTTTGTTCCAAAAAATTGAAGGCTAACTAACTGTTTTCTTCTCCACCACAGTGGGGATGGGGAATGAGGATGGCAGAGTCGCGGAAGTTAATTCTTGGCCATGAACAACGAGAAATGTTTGAATTAAGAAAATTTTTGTTCTACTCCGTTGGGCATTTCCTTGGTGCAGAGAGAAAGAGGGGGGATTAGTGAAATTTTCTAGGAACTCCTCGCTTTCCGGTTGAGCGTGGGATAATGCTGGGATTTTCAAGGACAACCCCGCTCAAGTGGAATTGTTTTCTGATGTCTTAAGTGAGGAATAAGTGGCAAGAAAATGAATTTAATTAAGGATCTCGGTGGGATATTGTTTGTTTTTTGAATTCTGGTGAATAATTTCGAGAACTGTTGGCCAGATAAGGCGATTTTATGCGAGAGCAGGGGAGTATTACCAAAAAGGACTGTTTACCTTGGTAATGCAATTAACAGTCGACAATAAGGCATGGTTTTGTTATTAAGTGAATTGAAAGGCTTCTGGACTTCTGGAGGAGTGAGGAGGATTTAATGCGAGCTAATCCAAATTGGATTGGAAGATGAATCGTTGAAATGGAATGCACAAGTTGCTATAGTACATGTGATACCAGATAACAACTGTGAGCGACTTAGAGGTCACAGATTGTTGGTCTAGCTGGCAGTATCTAATATACTTACCTACTTGGAATAGATGGCGACTGAAGCCGGTCTATCGATGGCCCAAATCCTTTCCAGCCTGAGGTAGTTCTGTTCGTGCAAAGAGCGAAATTGAACGGTTCCATTACTATCCACTGTCCTTCTAGCAATCTATTGGTCTGGATGTTGATTGCGACGCTTTGGTGAGGAGTATCTAGGGCCAATACATCGAGTCTAATGGACCTACCCGAGGTGTCCTCAAGTAGCAGATGTAGCAACTACGATAGTCTGTGTTGTATGGAATGCCTAGTTTGGCTGGGTAAGCTCCTGCCAGTCAGTGTCCCGTGTAATAGAGCGGTTGTATGAAGCAGTTAGTCAGCCTAAACCATTTACGATGGGCCTTTCTAAGAAAGATTGATGAGATCTTTGACTTAATTGCTTCGGGCGGAGTGTGTGAAGTAGTTCCGCAAGTGAGCAGTGAATCACTGAGCCGCGCTGGGCCAGTTCAGTTGCTGGATGTGGAACCCAGACCAGGTTTACCATAAATTGGCCATCTAGTACTTAGCATTATTGTCCATTCGCTCGATGTGGCCGAGCCAGTGTAGTCGACGTATTTTGGCTTTTTGAACTACATCCACATCTTGGTACAGCTCGTAGAGTTCGCGGTTGTATCTTCTCCTCCATTCGCCCTCCTCGCATATGGCCATCTAGTACTAGGCTTTTTTTTTCCACCTGCGGTACCGCCGGTCAAAGCATTCATTCACAGGGGCAGGTTTTGACGTCATGTCTTCTCCTTCTTGTGGTCCATTGTTATCCGTAGTTCTTGCATAATGATGCAAGTTGCAATGATGATGTTGGCGATGTACCATGCTTCCCTCGTTGATAACATGAACGATATCAGTCTCCTTGGGGTTAGAGCGTTGCCTATCTCTTGCTCTAAGGCATTCCTGGCCGTTTCAAATTTTGTGCACTCCAGTAGCACGTGCTAGGCGTTTTGTACTTATCCTTCACAATGACGACAGAATGGGTCTTCCGCTGTCTTGTACTTGTAAAGATATAAAAGTTTACATTCCCATCCTTTCTTTTCGTCCATTCTTCTATGTTTGTTAGCAGTTTGTATGTCCACCGGCCATTTTCGGATGCGTCCCACCTTTGTTGCCATTCTGTTTCAGCAGCTGATCTGATGGCTCTTCTATCTATGTTTTCGTCGTTGTATATTGTCGGTACTGCTTTGACCTCCAACTCTATAGGCACAGGGCAGGACTTAGAACTGATCCCTGTGGGACCCCTCCTGTAACTCTATATCCTTTTGGCTCTTCACTTGTATCATAGTACAGGGTTCTGTCTTCGAAATAGCTTTTGATTATTCGTAGCAGGTAGTCCGGCACTCGAATATCCCTAAGCGCTCTCATAATGCAGTTCCAGCTAGCCACGTTAAACGCATTTTTAACGTCAAGTGTTACTACCGCAGAGGACTGCTTTTTTCCTCCTTTCCATCTGGTTCCAGATATGGCTTCGCGAGCAATTTCGCAAACTGCTTGTATCGCATGGGTGGTGCTCCATTTTTTCCTGAAGCCGTATTGTCGGTTGTCTCCTTCGGTGTACTGGTCAAGTCTGCCGCGAATGATTCCTGGGGCCTTATTGCTCTTCATTGCACTTGCTGCTTCCAGGACTTCAGCAATTGTGTCTGGTTCTATCTGCTCCGTATCTTCTATTACCATGGGGGAGAGAGCCGCACTAGTATTTCTTGGGATTAGCCCGCTAACTATAGTGCTCATCATGGTTGGGCATATCGGTGCAGTTACAATGCCACTTTTAAATTTATCCATGACTATCGTATAAGCGTTTCCCCACGGATTAGGTTGGAGGTTTTCCCTTAGTGTTTGGAAAGATTCGGTTTTATTCTTTTCGATCAGTTTCCGGAGCTCCTTTCTTTTGCTTACGAATTCGTTTCGTAGCTCATCAGAGTCTTCTCTCTGTCTTTGGCTTGCTCGCTGCTGGCGCCTTCGCATTTTGAGGCAATCTGCTCTCAGCTTAGCGATGCAATCATTCCACCAGTACACCGGGGCTACACCTAGAAGTATACTTGTAAGGTGTCTTGATTTGGCAACAGGCTTCGCGGATGTTGAGTAATTTAGTGACAGAAGAGACGGAAGTCTTTTTTTTGAATCGTCTCGGAACACTGAGCTCTACTCATCTGTCCGTCGTTCTATCTTGCAATTCTTTGGACTTTGGAATGCGAAATAGTCGTTTAAGAATCCAGGACATTACTGATTTCTTGATTGCGCTGTGCGTTGAAATTTCAGAGCGTCTGACAGGCCTGTGGTGCCTATGCAGCCGGACCTTCGTACCATACTCAGTTTGGTTATGTTGTAGGTTGTTTAAGGGGTGGACTAGCACACTGTCGACCCATACCACACTTTCCACCATATTGAGGATTGGACTGTGAACATCCTCAGCACAATTTTGGTTGGAAGTGCCATCTTTTGGTGAAGGTTCTGTTTGAGGAATAGAAGGCTTGCTTAGCTCCAGTTAAGTTTAGGGTCTGGGATAGGTAGGTGGAAGAGATTTTTTTTTCTGTTGCGCCAATGGCCCACATACTAGGCACACAACCTACCCACTTAAACCGCTCTCTACAGTTCTTTTTTGTGTAAGAGGTCCCGTCTGAGCCTGTTTTCCATTGAAGGTCTTCCTGACTCTCTATGACCGTCGAAGTTCCTTAAAGATTATTGCTGGAACCCATATTGCGTCCCACTTTGCGCTCGACGTCCTACTTATGTCAACGTATGGTTCACAGTGCTCTCGGGAGTTGGTGTTTCTCCGATTCTTTCCTCTCGTTTTCTAAGCTCTGTACTGAAGGATGGACATAAATAGTCGAGTGGTCAGAGCCGACATTTGCCCCTCTGAACGTTTGCACATTCAGGATGGTGGAGGCGCGCCTCGAATCTGTTAGCACGTGACCATCTGAAGATGGGTGCTGTGTGGATTCGTAGTCTTGGAAGCCTAGTGCTCCTTATCACCTTATCCTATCACGAACTGCTGCAAAGTCGTTTAGCTGGAAGTAGTTGTTTGCTGTCGTATAAACCGCCGAATCGACATCATACTCGGGACAAGCTCCGTCCAGGAGGTCATAAAACTTCTTCTTGATAGAGTTTTCAGCTTTGTCGGTAGAGGAGTGTGCTGATGTTTCGAAATGTGTCCTTGATGCGTGTCACAGCCCGGCAATCACTGATCGGCTTAAAGTCAATTATCGTTGAATGTAGCCGATTGCCCACGGCGAATACGCATCCTTACATGTGGCAGCTGTAATAAATGTCGCGATTCGTATCATTGTGTCTCCTGGATCGCGGTAATACCTCCCTTGTACCTCGAGAGGACAGATTTAAATTCTTAAGCAACACCAGGGGTGTACAGTGTGGCTACGTTTTAGGTGCCTGCTCTCAATCCATAGTCCGTGAACAGTCTGGGCCGTGATCCTAATTAAGAGAGTCGGTTACTATCCGAGGTTCCCCCATACCAATCTCTAACCTGGATAGCCAGTTCCTTTTTTTTTTAATCCGGGCGAAGGGCCAGTTGAGAAACCTATGTCAGTAACCCGCTTGGGGGATGTGAATGCTTCCTCTTGCATGATGGGAGTTCGTCTGTCATCGTCTCTTTTCCGAAAACTTGTCTTTTTCTAGGAAATATTTACCGACCTGGGCTCCGAATATGTCGAAGTAGACCGAGGAAAGTGTGCTCTCTGCTTCCGTCTGGGACTGTGGTGCCACCGCTGACTCCATCGAGACAGTTCGTCGGCTGTCAAACTTATAGTTCTGCAATGTTTCTCTTGTTCAACACTCGCGCTTATAAGTCGCATTCCAATGGACACCAACCAGTACCCAATGGCTACCACTTGTAGCTAAAATAGGGCCACTTAATGTGTATTACCAGTTACAAGACAGGACGTCTTCAAGTTGACGCCAGTCAGTGTCGGCACTACCAACCATCGGTTTCCTATCTAACCATGTCGCGTAATACATAAGGTATCACAGTACGAATCCTCCTGGAAAGGGCGTATATTACTCGCAACCCCAGGATCATACACCTCACTATACACGCTTCACGGAAATCCTGTGCAAATCTGTGTTCAAGTACATCCCAGCTACCACTCCAAAGTTAAAGCCTTAACTCGTAAATCATCCGATCCCGTCCATCTTCCAACTGAGCCAATCATAAATTATGGAATTAGGGCAATCAAATTTAACTCTGATTAAATTTTCCCCCATTAATGCCAATCACATCCATCGTTGGTAGTAAAAAAAAAAAGGAAAACTCCTCCACAAGGACAATATGTGCAGGCCGCAGTGCCAGCCAGAAACCCATCGATATTATTAGCGGAATTTTTTTTTTTATTTATATTTCCCCAACAATAATCACGATTACGGTTTCCCATGTTAAATTATATCATTTGTCTGATTTACGAGATGGAATTTGCATTTGAATAGGATTCATTCCAGCGCCGTCCTCGTTTGACCTTTTTACTTAGCCTCTCCCGGCTGGGCGACTGCATTCCATGCCGACTGGCATTCGCTGGGTAGTATCCTTCTCCGAATATAATATGAAGTTATGCCCGAAGGCTGTGTGTCTTTGGCGTAAGCCTTCTCGAACATAAATTCTCAAATCATCCCCAACACACGACGACTACGACGATGAGGACGAGGACGGCCGAGAGAAAAACTATCAAAATATGCAAATTGATTTCCGCTGGAATGTTGTTGCTGTGAAGCCCTTGATGAAGGAGTCGTGCTCGAGCCAAATGCGACAAGGACTCTCAGTCTAAAGTGTCATACCAAGTATTTTTAGTTTTCGGTCATTAAGCGCGGATAGAGGCGGGCCCAACTGGCTCGCATTGGTGCACGCAGTCAAAGGGGTCAGGAGGCAGCTTCCCCTGCTTTGTGGCAATTTGCATGGATTAGTATGCGAAATTGTAATGTGTAAGCCAAAATGATGGTTTTTAAGACATCCTTTGTTCGGAGAGAAGGGGAAAGGATGTGGAACACAATAGGACTCTACCGGCCATGGTGCTGTGGAAGAGTTGCTTTAATTAGGGCAGGGGATGAATATCCCTGAACATTTAAAGCCAAACATTTGCCCCAAAACGCTAAGGGAAAGCTCATATCTTCTCCTATGGATTGGATCAAGGGACTTCTGTCATCTTTGGCGCTGGTACTCGGCATGAACTTCCAAATGCTAAATAGCGGGCAACTGAGTACACCAAAGTCTAAATCATCCGATTTGCCCATTTGACCCAAACGCTGAGGGAGAGGAGATTTGAGATGAACCCATGGACTTTGCCCATCTTTCACTGTGGTTCCCCACATTGCCTATGGAGTGGATCGAGGAAGAATACTATCCAGGAACTGCACTTCATTCTATTTCTGGATACAAATCCGCGGTGTTTAGTTCCCCTTCCTTCTAAGATTTGGATTTGTGTCGGATTCAGGTTCAGTTTCCTATTTCTCATGTCTCAGGTCCCCATAGTGCCTTTAAGAAGAACCCCCAAGCACAAGTATCTAACAGCTGACGGCAGCATTCTTCCTTCCTCCGTCCAATTAAAACTTAATTCCCTCATCAATCAACTGCTGCACACTAAATCATCCTCTCGGGACACAACTAACTTTTTCTCAAGACGTCGGCGGCGTCGACGGCGGCAAAAAAAATCAATTAAAACCGAATGTGAGAGTATCTAAACCGTCCTTTGCTCCACTCGCCCCCATAGTGGAGAAAAGCAAAGCAAAGTGCTTTTCAGGATAAAATGCTCGACATCGACGTGTTAAACTGCAACTTGAGGAGAAAAAAAACCTCCTCCACCCACCCAGTGTGTTCCGAAAAATTAATTTGCAAACTTTCTTCCATTAGACAAGCAAGAGTCCATTAGGCAAAGGAAAAACTTTTCCCTCCCTCCACCAAGGCACGACCCATAGCAGGAGCACCTACCTGACACCTTTTCCGTGAAAACATCCTCAAAAGAGTAGATTCCCAGATCCAACTTTCAATATCCGCACTCATATATCACAAAGGACTCAAGGAAAGCAGAACATGAGCAAACAAAAAATCGAATGAAAGGACGAAAGTGCAAGTTTATCCATGCCCTCGGGCTTTTATCAATTTCGGTCTACCTATAGAAATCCATTCACTGCTGCAGGACCAACACACCAACACAGCCATGCACACGGTATTACCGCAAAAAAATGCGCAACACTGGCAGCGCAATGCTGTGTCCTGCTTGCTTGCAGACAGACTACAATGTTGTTGCAGCAAAATTAGCAGTAAAACCATCAGCATTGGTGTACTAGGACTAGGAGTGGAGAACGAGCCAGCACTCGCAGCAGTAACTTAGCGCTATTGCTGCCGCATCCCCAACACAATACACTTCTGGATTGCAGGGTAGATTGGCCAAAACTAGTCGTCGTCGTCCTCATCGTCATCGTCTCTGACAGTGGTCATGACACACACACAACACACATAGATACGAGCCAGGACATGACTTGCAGTGCAAAGTGGTGGCGGCAGCAGCAGCAGCATACAAGTTTGACGGAAGAAGGTAGAAGTATGCAGAATATTTTGTCATAACTGAGTGACTGCCTTTGTTCGGGTCGAGGCAGGCATTGTGCTGCATGGCTGAGTTGAATACTTGTTTTCTTTTTCTTCTTTGTTTTGTTTTCCTTGGGTTTTTTTGCGATTTTTTTTTGATTTTTTTTGGAGGGCAACTCCAACTATACTCAAGCAAACAGAATGGCATGGAGGAAGGGGTCATGGTTAGAGTGGTGAGAGGTGTCACTGCGGGTAATTTGCTTTGCGGTAGGAAGTATATTTCTTTTGGGGGTTTGCTATCGGAAGGACATTCACAGGAAGAGGGATGTTTTTTTTTTTTTAAGAAATTGTAAAGATTATGGTTGACTGGAGCCGTAGTCGGGGTGGGGGGGCTTAGCTAAAGCGGAAGGAAATATGAAAGGAATTTGTTGTATCCACTCGGGCGAATACGTAACGCTTTCAATGGAAGTTCAGAGGGTCATGCATTACAGTCCAGCGGGACAGAGGAGGCTAGATCCTTTAAAAGTATAAGCGATCTCTACTATTAGAGGATCTATAGAAGGGATCCTAGGTGGGAAAGTGGTTCTGTAGTGATTCGTTGGTCAAGTGCTTCAAAACCATGATGACTACGAGTCCACAGTCCTTACAGACAAGCTTCGAAACCCCGACTGCTTAGGCATACTCTTGGTGGCTAAGTCCACTAAGACTGCAAGTTTTCAGTACTAATTGGATAGTATGGGGGTTCTATCGAAAGGAACCTAAGTGGGTAGTAGGTCTGTAGTGATACATTGGTCAAGTGATTCAAAACCATGATGACTAAGAGTCCACAGTCCTTACAGCCAAGCTTGAGAACCCCCTACTGCTTCGGCATACTCTTGGAGGCTATAGGGGGTTCTATCGAAAGGATCGTAGACGGGAATGGGGGTTCTGTAGTCATGTAGTCATACGTTGGTCAAGTGCTTAAAAACTGAGCTGACCAAGAGTCCACAGTCCTTACAGACAAGCTTCGAAACCCCGACTGCTTAAGCATACTCTTGGAGGCTATAGGGGGCTCTATCGAAAGGATTGTAGACGGGAATGGTGCTTCTGAACCTACTAAAGTCCAATGAGACTGGTTGGATTCCCTTACCAAGGACGTAACCGGGGTATTCCACGCCGATACAGGCTGCAGTCTCAGCCTCGGTAGGGTGCTGTCAGTATGGCTAATGTCCCATTTGGAAAATACTAGAACTCGTAGATGCCCAAAGGTGGATAGAGCTAACTAACTACACAAGTTCGTCATACTATACCACATTCGGTAAGGAGTGACTTCGACTGACGATGGTCTGATGGTCTGATGGTCCTGATCCTCTCATTCAGGTCATTTGTTTGAAAGCTTATGTAGGTTGAGAACAGACTACAACATTAGACATCTAAGCAAAGTGCAAAGAACAAAGGCTATGGACACTCTAGGTGCCATACGATCATGTCCAAACGAAGATCTAAATGTCCTTGTGCACCTTGTACCATGATGGTTAGACTACGAGAAGCAACATTCTGAATCAGTTGCCAGCTGAACAGTCTTTCCGACTACACCATCCCCAAACTAACCTTTCGGAGAGATTTCATGGAAGATTCCATCCAGAGTGGACTATAGAGCAGGTAGCACCCAGATTTATCCAGCGTCTTTCAGGCAAAAGTACTGACAGTGCTTTTCCGAAGCTCGTCCCAGTTTGAAAGACAAGTCTAGAACCATCCATTGATGGAACAGTGAAAAGAAGAACTCACTTCACTAGGACATCGCTTCCACAACAGTCACCTCTGAGTGCTATGGTACAGTAACATGGAGAACATAGAAATGAACAGATGGATGACCTAGTGAAGCGCAGTTCCAGCCCTAAACAGGCTTCTGGCAAAGTCTGGCCAAAGGAAGAATTCTCTTGCACTCTCTATCAGAGGCGGCATGAGTTGCAGAGCAATCGATTTATAGAGAAAGATCTAGAAACCAAGATTCGCAGAGATATTCTAAGAATTATAGCGCGGTTAGTGCGGGTTACTGGCCCATAGATTCATCCCAGCTAAACCTTATCTAGTCAGTTTCCTAAATGCCAAAGGATGGGTGTAGATGGTTTCCGCTTTTCTCTAGATTTGACAAAACTGTTAACATGAACACAGTCATGTGAGTTATAGTGTTAAAACGGCGCTTAAAGCTAACTAGTGCAGGATTCTAAGTCCCTGTTTTCAAGACAGAGTTACGGCTAACAAAGTTCGCACTTACTCCTCTCATTTGACTTCTGCTCTGATGTCAGGTCATTAGGGACAAGTGTTTGACTTGTAGCCTATTGCACTACGACTGGGTACATACTATCAGTAATCCACTTAGTTCTCTACCGAATCTTAATTGGATTCCTCTTTCTGATTTACTTATATCCTGTGTCCTCCTGTGCCTCTACCACACCTACTCCTCCTGTGCCTTTCGTTTTTATGGAGAGTGTAGCTGTCAGTTCCACTTCCTGTTACTTTTTCGCTAGATACGTTGTACGATATGCTGCGATCCTCCCATTTTTATGCGATATAAGGGGTCTACTATGCCCCTCCCTGCGTATGTACGTGCTGTTTGCTTTCGTCAACCTCGTCCTAACTACACATCGCTGGTGAATTTTTGCACGCCTTACACAAGATGATCCTTTACTTTTTGGTGCATTGAGAGCTTCCAATTTTTAGACGGAATCTCCAAACGGATGGAGTGCATCATTTGACTGTACTTGCCTCCTGCCAACAACGTACAACCAACAGTTGCACTGCCTTTCGTTAGAGGCTCCTTGCTGTTTCTTGACAAAGAATTGCCATTCTTGGGTCATAGAAACAGCGATTACCAAGGGTACCTCTGGTCAGAGTTTATAGCGGAGCCGACGTAGACAATGTCCTTAACAACCTTGAAGTTATAGCTGTCTATTGTGTGTCCCTTCTTGTTTACAGCAGTCACCAACCAATCAAGCAAATAGACGACAATGCTCCATCTGGGAGAGTCTTCGTTCTTCGACTCCCAGTTCTTTGGTTCAAGACCTTCGAAGGAAGACCACTCAAGGATGGGTTGAAAGCTTGGTATAATGAACAGACAGTACTGTGCTTGGGACAGAAGAAGATGGAAGGTCACCATGTCTCAGCCAGAGTAGGGAAGTAGTAACTTCTTCCTCTTCGGACATTTTGACATTTTGACACACGCAGTCTAACGTCCAAAATATGATGTTCTGACTAGGATAAGGTAACACCATTACTGCAAAGTCCATTAGCTTGAGCAGTAACTTTCCTGAAATATAAGCTTATTGCTTTGCTCGCCGAGCACAATGGGACATCTCTAGCAAGTTCTATCGACAGGTTCCTATGAGTGACTTTATATTTTTCTTTCCTAAACTTCAAGATCTTCTTTATGTTCATCTCTGATGGCAACCTTCAGCCAAACTGACAGTGATTGTGCTCGTTATAGCTTGTGATCGTTGAAGGGTCATAGGATCTCCATCAGCCCACTCGTATGTCGTTGAGGATGAATTTAGTATTCGAGCGGATTTTATAGTCTTTTATAACTTTATAGCTGAAGGTAGTCTGTTAGGATTCCGAATATTCCAAGAACCTAGTACCAAATAATGGGCAAATAAACCACCAGAAACCCTCATCGACAGTTCAAGTTCAAGGCACTTGATGCGATCTTGAAGAAGTTCGCAATCCTTTACCATCGAATCCTTCTTCCACACTGTTTCAGCCATTTCTCAAATCCAAAAAAAAATTATTAGAATCCTAATGGTCTCCAACCACCCAAGGTGTAGATAGAAACTGATACCAAAACAAAGAGGAACCATTACTCAGCAATTCCTTCACATCCTTGCTGGGATCATAAAACCGAAAAAAAAAAGGAAAAACAAATTGACAAATGGCCGAACCCAGTTGAAATTATCCCCAAACGTAATACATTACATTTAACCCAATTCTCTAAACGATGACACTACAGATACCGAATGGCTGGCCACACTGACATCATTCAGCCACTATCCGTTCACTTATGTCGAAAACCACTTATAAAGCGATACAAATACCCATAAACACCCCCAGGACACGGCCAAGGGTAGGAAAAAAAAAATACATAACGCGTAGATAAACAATTTCACAAGTCGATCCATAAAAATTTATTGTCTGCCGAGCTCTTTAAAATTCACCACACACTCAGTGCAGGGATGTGGCAAACGGTCCCCGCTGAAGGCATCCAAGACAAACGAGTGGATTCACAAGTGAGAGCGTATCTGTCGACTGGTCACGCATTGGATATAAATGTCTACAAGACCCCTTTTGGGGGCCCGGAACGCTAACCGGAGTTCCACTAAATTGAATGACTTGTCAGGCTATCGGGGGCTACACCCGTAAACACATTCAAAACCTACGTGACTTCTTCGCAAATATTAACAACACTTTCACTTGAATGGGCCGTGTTCTAGGCGCGTCGGGAGGTCTGCCCCCAAAAGTGATGGTTATAGCCGCCTCTCCATCAGCCATTTGTCACAGCTGGCTGGGCTTGCTACGATGATGGTGATGGTGATGGTGGCAGCGGTGTGCTACGTCTGGTTGGCACTGGGAAGTGCTTATTACATGTTGCAGAGGATTACCCCGTTTCTGTGTCTGGTTATTAGTTGCCTTTGCTTGGCAGAGAGCGGGCTGTTGTTACAGTTAATTGCTGTCCTATGTAAACACCGAACGAAAGTCATTAACTCTAAGCACCACGGAGCTGGCAGACAACCGAGCCAACCCGCAGTGGATTTAAGGTATGTAACCTCTTTTCGTTTGTGGAAAACTTTCGAATGCGATTAGAGGGTGAAAAGATGGTTCTGATGGTGTTGAAGGGAACACTTCTTAATGTTGTGGCAAAATTATCTACACCTTGGGCTTTTCCAAGTTTCGGGATGGAATCGTTGATTAGTTGACTTTGTGGTGTCTAGAGGCTTCTGGTCTGGGAGGGCGATGCTATTAATTGCGCGAACCGCACTTAATTTTAAGGACACCTTTAAATTTAGTGGAGGTAGCTGGGACACGAACCATTAAACGGATTGAAGTAGACCTGAGCCAGTAGAGTATCTATCAAGTCCGCTTGCATTGCCTTCTAGGGTTAGGTCAGTCAAACATGTCGAGATCCTGGTAAAATACCTCGGAAATGTATGCACATACCACGGATTACCTTACTCCAGGAGGAGCCCCTTCACAACCTCGTTCCTCAGCAGAGAAAAATGTGAGTTTCATGGGCATGGGTTCAGACATATTCTCTGGACCAATGGGCATATCTAAATCAGTCCGCCTTCCGAACCATAGCAGTGTTTTCCAAGTGGAGGACAATAGCTGCCCGTGAGACTGTGTTGAAGGTAATACTATAAGCAGGTATCACCTTTTTAGCCATGCGACTACTGCCACTAAAATACAATCCAAGCTTGTGAAGTGCTGTCGGAAAGAGCTTAAGGTTCTTGGAACACAACACAACGTTGCCATCTTCTGGGTCCCTGGACACGAAAATATACCAGGAAGGGAAAAGGCTGATGAACTGCCAAGAAGAGGTTCAGAATCAAGGATTGAAGCAAGGAGCAGGGATCAAGGCCTGTAGAGAGGCCATCCGTAGGCGATCTTCCTTAGACACCTGTGTGGTTTTCAGGAAGTGTTTTGACCTTTCTTAGTAGGACCGACAAAATTAAGGTTTAAAATTCTCGGTGACACGTTGTGGATTCTTCCCGTCGCCTACCCACGAACCTAACCTAACCTACTCTAGTGGTGGTACCCTGAATCTATAACTTTGAGGTGCTTAGTGTTACTCTTGTCAATCGCTGTTTCTTTGGAGTAAAGAGGTACTGAATTCCAAGCCTGTGTTACCACACCGGGACGAGGATCATCTCAGTCTGCACCATAGAGTCGTTAAGTCGTCTTAAACGCAAAATTCTTTGGGTGATCTTCAGTCCCTTTTGGGTTAATGGGTTTCTACTACCTGTATAGCGACATCGTCTTGATCAGAAAAGTTCATATCACTCGCCTAAGACCGCTAGAAACATTTAGACCGAATGGACTTCAACCTCAATCTTCGATTCCAATACAGAGCCTTATCTTAGGTGATGCGCACAAGTCGAAGAGGTCTTCGACCAGCTTGGGGTGCATGGTCTTCAGTAGAGAGCACTGTCTACTGGCTATAGCTCAACAGCTAGTACAGAATATGGTTCGAAGTAGGTAAAGCCGGTTCGTTTAGTGTCGCTCCTCCATTAACTCCAAACTCTGCTGAGAGTTGCTCTAAGTTAGACAAACTACACAGCGATGAAGTGAATTGAAAAATTTGTGTCGAATAGAGTGACAAGGCGGAATCCAGCGGAACGAAGCGGCTTAAGAATTGTATCCTTAGACTTGTGCCTTCGATCAAGAATAGTGATCCAGATTTGCGAAGAATTGTAAGCCAATTGGCCAAAAGTCCATATAAGTCCAAAATTTGGGCCAAATATCACTAATCCGCTCTGCTCCGCTCAGTTTTGTTGCCCCATTATTCTTGCATTCCCTTGGGAGTCGCCTTAAGCTCGGCAAACTCGTCATAATGAAGAGAACATGTGTTAAATGGGAGAACCTTCAAAGTAAATCAATAGAAGCATTGAAGCGGAGTGCAGCGGAATGAAGCGGCATAGTCTCTTATCTGCATTAGAGTCGACAGATTTGAAACGCAGTTAGGCTATTCCAGTCCAGGGTTAGGTAACGTCCTACAACATCAAGACTTGTTTCCCAAATCTGCAGCTTGACGTTGATTGAACTCCAAATACTCCCCACCGCCTGTCATCAGCACTTTAGCTGACATCGCAAAAATTAGGCTTACTACGTCTTATGTCGTGCCTCGTGCAAAAACAAACAAAAAAAAAAGTAAAAAACAACAGCAGCGCCCCCCTTGTCAAGCTCCACAGATCAATAACAAAAAATTTCGTCGACATTTCGAACATGAAAGGCAAATGTCAGCACCGTGACATGATTAAATCCATTCAGACGAACAAATTTACATTATTCGACACAGCCCAGCGCCCTCCGCGCGCAATCAAAGCGTTTCAAATATTAGGCTCGCAACAACAACAACAATAGGAGTTTTATTACGTTTAATACCGGGCCGTGTTTATCAATAAAACACCAACAACAAAGCCGCGAACTCAACAAAACAAATGAAATGTTTTGTCGTTTTTTATCGATTTCCACGGAGGAGGACGGTTACAAGGTGGTAAGGGGGAGGAAAAGAAGATAAATAACAGTGATATCGATAAAACAAGGACCTCCGTTGTCACGACATGTCGGCCTGGGTGGTAAGTAGTACGGAATCGGCTTGATTGTCTCGCGTGTGTGCTCGCTGGGTGTGGGGGTGGTGTTTCCTTTTTCTTGAAGCTCCTACGCAGGCAGCAGGATATACATTCTGAGCAGCGTACAGGACTCATATTCCTGTTTGCCAGTGAATTATACGACGATGGGGCTTTGAAAAGTAGCACTCGCTCACGTATCA
This sequence comes from Xylota segnis, assembly GCA_963583995.1. Taxonomy (NCBI): domain Eukaryota; kingdom Metazoa; phylum Arthropoda; class Insecta; order Diptera; family Syrphidae; genus Xylota; species Xylota segnis. The sequence goes on along the minus strand of OY757239.1, from coordinate 6,179,675 downwards.
CGAATAATAGCTTTGAAAAGGATATATTGCACCTGTTGTTTGGTTTTTCGCTTCGGGTAGTCGAAGCGAGTGAGTGCTACGTCAGGATCAGGCGGAAGTGATTAAGGTGGAAGTGGAATCCATTTATGGGTGGTGGCAGTGAACGCATTAAAGCGAGGATTTAATTGATTGGTTGATTGCGGATGTGCAGGATGTACGAGTATAGAGTATCCTTTTCTTTGTTTTTGTTTACATTTCAGGGATTGGGGGGGGGGGAGGATTGAGAAAATTGAAATTTCATTCAGCAACATAAAAGGGAAGATTATGCCTGGAGGGTTCTCAGATCGACTCAAGGTCGAGGTTGGGTGTGTTCTTTGGCAGGGGTGCTTCTAAAAGGATGATAGCTCTCGAGCAACAATCAGGCCGAGGTTAAGGAGGTGACTGCAAGACCATGAGGAGGGTGCAGTCCCACTCACTCGTTAGTCGATGCGGCCTTCCTGAACAAACCCGTTTTCGTGTTGACTAGTTCGTAGAGTTGGCAGAAGAATGTTTTCCCGAAGGTTTGGTGTCGGATTCTGTTGAGGCTTAGATACAGATAGAGGACGGTGTGACTCGTCTTCCTCAACCCCAGTGTCATTGCAGCTTCTGCATCGGTCAGGCGTTGAATGCCATTCTAGTGAGGTGAGCCGCCTTTGGGTTGTGGCCTGTGAGGACGCCGATGAGGTCTATTGAGAGACAGCAGCTCTCTGGTCCTTTTTGCGTTGAATTGTGCCCAAAATACCCCCGAAACACGGTAAAAGGAGAATGCGCTCCACCTAGCAGTGACCATGTTGCGGAACTATGTTGAGATCCTGGAGAAAATGAGGCTAATGGGCGGTAAAATCGTTGGGGTGTCACTCAATTCTGAGGCAGTTCTCGCTAGCTCATCGGATCTTTCGTTTCCTTGGAAGCCCATATGCCTCGGGATCTTGGATGCTATAGGGATATGACCTCCTCTTTACATTACTGGACCAGTTTTGAAATTTTTGTAATGGAAGTGGTAGCTTTAAAAGCTGCCTGGCTGTCGATGGAGTGGTCAGGCGTGGATAAGCTCCTTCTTTCCTGGGTGATACCAATATTTTTGCCTGAAAGGCACTTGCATGGCTGCGAAGTGTTATGGACCGAGCAATCTGTAGTTCCTCTGAGAAGATTTTTGAGCCTGTGCCTTCATCCGACTTTGACCCATCTGTCAAGATAATCCCACCGTCTGTCCAGTTCTCTCTGGAGGAAAACTTGGAGTCGAGAATGAGATTGAAGTCTGAGGTTCCAAATAGACTAATCCTTTGGACTGATATCTGTTGTCTCAGTATAATCCCTATCAAGACTGACTGAGAACTCTCTTCTAAAACCAAGAAGATTCACTCTGAAGCGCTCAGGTAGTACTTACTAACTGAAGCTGAAGATTCAGCTGAACGCTGAAAGAGCAGGGAAGTCAATGGTTGCTCTATGTGCTTCTAATAAGGCCAACGATTACGAGGGTTACAAAGGAAGCTTGTCAGATGAAGGTCTTGACTACCATAACTCACGATTGTACAAAAGTCCAGTCTATGGCATCATTCAGATTGTCATCAGGCCTTGCCCTTAGTATTTCTTCTGCCACCTGTTGCACAACTTTCTTAAGTCAGTCTGTAAGTCAGACCAAAAGACCAGACAATCCTAGATCATGGTTGATTTTTAGTATAAAGAATCTCGGTCCCAAATGCCTTCCCTGTGGTACTCCAAATATTTTGCTTGCACGGTTGGATACAAAACTTTTAAGTGAATATTGTTCCGACGGGCTTCTAAGTAAGGCTTTATCCATTCACTTAACAAAAAGTATTTCCGTCTTTAAGGTTTGTCTGTACAAAGGGCTACAGAGCCCATAAATTAAGTGACGCTCGGTGGAGAGGTTTAAGTGCATAATGTTCAGGTTCGATGTTAAAACGCTGCGATTCATCTTTCTGTAAAGCTTTAAGGAATTCTTTCAAAATTGAGGAGTAAAGGCAACGGTCTGAGAACGCCTTCCTGAGGTGTCCCACTTTTTTATCACTTAATTGAGTCGGAAGGCCAGTTGTGTTGGCAACTTTCATGTAATCTGCTGAAAGCTAGTTTCTTTCTCCATTTAACTCTGTTACCAATGGGCTGGGTAGTTGTCCCTGCTCCCCAGAGCCACACGTAACCCATTAAAGGGTCAATTGTGATAGGGTTGGGTGGTTTCTTACTCATAATGCAAAGGAGAGGCTTAAGGGTTTGATGTAAGTAGTGCGAATTTTTGTATAGCTTCTGGAGTACCAGTATTGTATAAGCTAAGGCCCTACCTATCCTTAGTTTTAAGGGTTAATATGTTTTGGCAAATTTTAGGGAGAAACTTTGGGCTTCTGCTAGCAACAAGACTTAGAATAGAGAGCTTAACCGATCGAGACTTTCATTCTATGAAGACAGGTTACGAGGACGAATTAGAAAGAAAGAGGTGTGATTAGGACCTGACAATGGTCGTTGCCTGTGTTCTATAGCTCCTATTTCTTGGTAAATCCAATATAGAGCAATCCTTCACAAGACCAGCTAGTGAGAGACGAAGCGAACTGCCACCTTGTCATGTCTCGAGAGAACTCTGTACGAAACAAGATCATACCAAAACTAGCAGATCTTGACGCATAAGAGATCCAATATAGCACTCTTCACGGGGAGTAGGCGAATGCAACTGAAGACCACTGGCGAGGCTGTGACAATACGGTCGCAAAAGAACGCTCATTTCCCCATCCGAATCCCCAAGCCTGTGCTAGACAATCGGTCGTCAGTAAGAACCAACTCGTTGCTAGACCAAAGCTACCAACCATCTTTTTATTTGGTTTCAGGTTTCAGGTTTCAGGTTAAGCCAGGGTCTCAGTGCTGGTTGGAGTTACATGGACGGGCTTAGAGTAGACTTAAGTTTAAATTTATAGTCAAACAGTTAACCCTCTGATTAGGGCCCTTTCCTTGGTGCCTTGAACATAACCTTTAAGGGAAAATTGATTCAATTGAGAATTATTGTCAAAAAACCGTCTGGAGTCTATGCTGAAGGGGGACTTGTCCTATATCTGTCTTTCTGTCGAAGCTTTGGGAAGACTCTATATTTTTAGAGAAAACCTGAGAGACACTTGGCTTGGTGTTAGGGGTACTCTCGAGAACTGGATACCCCCGAGGAACTAGACTCATTACTTGTGGAAGATGTTTATAAGAAACGAGGTGTACGTAACCCTGTCTACCTTCCTTCTCATCTAACCTCTGATTAAAGAAGTTTTTCTAAAGTGCTAAGCCACTCCATTGGGTATCGATACCCAAAGTCAGAGGGAAGGTGAAACCTCGGCTGACTCTGTATAGTCATAAGCCCAATCCTACTCCTAGTGAGTCCCATTGCTCGTAGGTCTGAAGGAAATTCAAATTCAACTGCATTTGGCATTTGTGAGCGCCGCCGCCGTTGGCATTAAGCTCACAAATCACTTACACCAAGGTCACACCGCATGTGGTAGCAGTAACCTTAGACCATTATCTTAGCAAATGGTAAACACTAACGCCGCCATAAACCAACAAAGCACACGAACCCTTGTTACGAGCAGCTCCCTTCCACTCCCTAACCACACAGGACACAGAAAAACCCAACAAATTATCCCCGAGTGCATTGAATGGATAACGTGCAGCATATTAAGGACTTTTTCGTGGCCCACAGAGTGGTCACGTAATTTAATTCCGTATGCGCGCACATAGCCACATCTAACTGACTGACTAATGGCTGGAGTGCGAACTTGGCTATATGTATGCATGTAAGCCGTACCACCAGAGAATGCGGAACGATCTTTGTTGTAATTATAAGTAAATTAAAAAGTACGGTCTTGCGGGCCACGAGACAATGACACGGTGTTATTGGCTTAAATGAATACCAAGCCATGCATCATTGTGTGCCTTGTAATGGGGTGCAAAGGACGAAAAGCCCAACGTTTTAGGGGTGTGTACCTGTGCCTGTGTGGGGCGGTCCTGTTGGTATTTATTTTCCTAATGGAGTTTGCAATTTGGATGTTTGGTATTGGATACAGGCTCGCACTGCAGAGGTTCTGGGAAATGATTCTCAATTTTGGAAGGACGCAGGTAATTAGGAAATTCCTTCACAAGAGCGGCTGTGTGGGCAATTTGTGTAATTGGATACCTAGTTCCTGGGGAATCAGGAGCTCAATTAGCACTCCTTCGGAAGGAAAACCATGCAAGTTGGGTTGTTTGCATGAAAACAGAGCGGCGTCATCAATATTGTTTGGAAAATGGTACGGTTACGCGGCCTGATTTTGGACATGTTTTGATGGGACTTTTGCTCTTCGACAACCTATGTCAATAGCTGTCGTCTTGGGTAGGTTGAGGACAGTGAATGTCACCGGCATATAAAGCAATAGGAAAAGTACATCTAGATGTAGTTGCATTTCGACAAGGTTGACTATGCAGATACCATGTAAGGGAGACACTGCATGAACCAAGCTGACTTCTTTGCACTCTATCCCGATTTCAACATGAGTTTGTTCGAGTCTTTAAAGAGTATCTTTAAACCAAGCCCACCATTCACTATGCAATCCTCCCTACGATGCAACGGTATCAGACATCAGAAATCTACGCGTTACCCTGTCATACAGAATGCGGAACTAGGGGATAGATCCCATATGGGCCTGGTCATGATCTTGTCACGTTCAGGCAATCCGAGGAAAGTTTTTGGTTTCTCCAATATCCTATAGTCTTCCCCTCATTGGCTTCTTCTTGTGGCAAGAGGTCTAAGAATGATTCGCGATTTGCTACTAGAACTTCTTCTCCGTACCCTATGGAGCTTGCTTCTTCAGAAATTTGTAGTCTTCCCATCGTTTAAGTACCCCGTACTATGCGCCCTAAGACAGATTTCTGTGGGAGTCTTCCGGTGATTTACCAGTAGCTAGTAGGTCCTTGTCCACTCGGTTTGAAGCCCAGTTGGTTCCAGTCTCTGTAATAGTCTCCAACCATGGTAATGTCTTCCAAAACTTAGTTCTGTAGGTCCTCGTTTTCCTCAACTGACATAGCCATGGGCTGTGACACAGGTAGTGAGGTGTATCCTCATGAACCTCTTTGCCGCATTCTCCACATATATTGTGTGTAGTCTCTTGGGAGATTATGACCAGTGCATGTCTAACAACATTGACAGTGTTTTCTCATCATTTTGTCGGAGTTTGTTGGTTCTGGCTACGTCGCATCGTGATCAGAGCTGACAGGTCGCATGTGGTATGCGATTTTCCTAGAGTGGAGGCTTGATCCATTCAAGTGCTTGATTTTGGTTCATTTCTGACATTTTTCTTGCAAGTTCACCTGCTTTCTAATTCTCGGTTAAGTCCTTGTGATCAGGACCCCAGATTTGTGTCCTACTGTGAGCCAGGAACCTTAAATTCTTCGTGACCGCGTTGGATTAGCTTGAACTTGATTTCCATGTCAAAAGTGCCGTGATCTCTGGAATACCTGCCCTTGGAAGACACCGGTAGACCCAGGAAGCCTAATCGAGCTCTGTACGTTTCCATGGAGAATATACAGGCGCCTGCTCCTATATTCATCTTTGACCCGTCTACGTAGATTCTTCTCTACTTGGATAGGAATGGCCAAGACATGGTTACGTAGTCGCTGTGTACCTCCTCGCCTATGAGATTTTGTACGATCAGCGAATGCTCTAATCCTTAAGGCATTCTTATCACCAACCTCCTGCACGTACAGTTCTGGTGGTAGCATGTTAGGGATTCATTCCAACCCTGTTCTCATTACGTTGGTTGTGTCTGTACATGTTAGCCTCTGCATATTAGTAATTGGCTTGAGGTTGGTTGCTATGTCTGTAAATCGAGACCAGATTTCCTATACATCATCAAAGTTCTTCAAGGGTTTCAACCCACCTTCTTTCGAAGATTTACAAGTAAGACTAGTACTACTAGGTCGCCGGTATACCTTACGGTCTGTACTTCCTCTGGGAACTATGATTTATGTCATCGCACACTACATGGTACAGCAAAGGCCCTAACTTACAACCCGGTGGCACTTTTTATTTGAATTGTAGCTACGTTTGTGATCATTTGTCTTGAAATACCATCACGCACCAAATATATTCCAGAGTAAGGGTCCTAAAACTGATTTGTATTGCAATCCTTCGTGATTTTGTACTCGAACCTCCTTTAGGGCTCTTTATCTGCCACATAGTCCCTTTTATTACCCACTCTCCTTAGTGACAGGAGTAGGAGCATGTCTGCTACTTGTTCTCGTCAGCTACTGCAGTCTTCAGTGCTGAACGCAAAGTACGTAAGCTTCAATTGGTCTCTATATGTCTATGTCCAACTCAGATGGAACGAAGAGCTAGTCACACCATGAAGGTAATTCTGACTTGCGCCTGGAAAAAGTTTTCAGGGATACCGGGTCTATACGACTCTTTCCTTGTCGAACACACATGTTGAAGACCTCCCGTGAATAATTGGCAGTACACATTCAACTTGATGACCTCTGACTTGAAAAGCTAGGTTAGACTAGTGAATTGCTGAGCTACCTGTTTGGAAATCCATTTTTTCAGAACGAACTCTTGTTTTCTGTCCCATCAGACATTTGGAAGGTTCCTGCTCTAGCTTGTGTCAGATCTGCCTGAAAATAAGTCACGTACTCCCGTCTGCTCATGTACTGTTCGTTAAATTCACACCGTTTAGCTTGAGAAGCAGTTTAACTATAGCGAGAGGCATGTCGATCGGGCTCGTTTGCTATGCAATTTCCTTGAATATCCAGGTGTCCCGCCACCCAAGTGAAGTGAATGTTGGATTCTCCAGTATTCTTTATTCTTTAGAGACAAGCGACTATTTAGGACAGCTTTTGAATCGAATGTGAAGGATTTCAAGGCTTTGATCACGGCTTGACTATTCCCGAGTCAGCCCCGACTATGTCTGCTCGATCGCCATGAATGCCCTACATTATCACTGCAGGAAGGCAGTCCATAGAGGATCATATGAATCCAAGTAATCCTCCCAACCATCCCTCGAGGAAATCTGTAAATCAGAGTTCTTTTCGGACTAAACGTGTGGAAGTACGTAGCCTGTGTCTTCCTGAAACAATGAGTTTCGAAGGACTCACAACCAAAAGGTCATCATCTCCTCCCATCCACATACTACTACTGCTGAACAAATATGTATGTCCCGCCGCCCCTACAGAGAATTCCTTTGAAACTAGCTCCGAATATCCTTAATTAAAAAATAGCAAATATTCACCCAAAGTCATTCACCTGAAACGTCCAGCCTGTGTTTCTCACAAAAAAGGAAAGAAAAACCTCGCCTCCTTCTCACATATTTGCCAAAAACATTTTAAATCCAATATCCGAAAGCAGTTAAGGACAAAACCAAATAAACTTCAACCAAAGCACGACGACAACGACGACAACGACGACGACCAGTGGCAGGAGCATGAGCTAGGTGGAACGAGAACCCATCAAAGAATTGGATCACACCGCTTGCGCCTGCCAACAAATTTCCAAATCGATAGTTACTGGGAAACTCGTCGCATGTACAGTTTTTGATGTCCTACAAGCCAAAGACACTCAAAATATTTCCTTCCTCCTCCGAATCCATGGCCCACGGGTGAATGACATAAATCACCACCATCACCCAGAGAGAAAGAGAGAAAGACCACCATCCTGTCAGACCTTTTACCCAATTCAATGCACATAAGCATAAGGCAGGCCATAGAGTCGAGTCGGCCTGTCCCCAAACACACAGAGTGTGCATGCTAAATGCATGTGCAAGCAGGCTCTGCACACAAAATGTCAGATGACAAACTTTGCCAAAACGAATGAAGGCCTTCCGAGTGTATTTATCCTTTTTTTGTTGTCCTTCTTGCACTACTTTGGGTATTTAACGGTATATTTTCAGTTTGAATCCGAGCCAAGAAATGGACGGTATGATTCCTAAACGGGAACATAGAAATCTGGCCAAAAACTAGAGACCAAGTAAAAAGGATATGTACAATGTCATGTGGTTTCCTTTAGGGGTTTGGGTTGCCTTAGCTTTCGGTGTGGCTTTGGGTGGCAAAAGTTTTATTAGCCATCTTCTTGCCTTGATGATGGATGGATTCACTTGGATTGCCTTTGAGTAAGGCATACGAAATAGAATACAAAACATTGATGGAATGGTCAAGGTTAGCTGGATAGCTACAAATAAGAGATGAACTTTATGTCCCATCGCCTCGGGCATTTGCTTTTAAGTTGACCTGTGTCCTGAGTTGTGTAATTCAAGATTTACCTTTCCTTTGGATGAGAGTATACCAGGTAGTCGTAATAATAGACCTGGCTGCTACCTGAAGTTGGTTATTTCAAAATGAATTACTACACCGTCAAGGCCCCCGGGGGACATTGAATAGTATTGAATCCAAAGGTTGTCAGAGAAATTTTTGTCCAATTAAGTTGCTAACGAAAGAAAAAATGTGTAATGTCCTGCGGATATTGTCCCCAAAATTAGTTTTCCAGGAACAATTCCAGTGATTGCTTCTAATATGACATTTTTTTTTTTTTTGTAATGGAACCATTCTCCAGGGGGAGTTACATATATATGTATGTTGCTGTTTAGATACTTTAAGTTGGTTACTGTGGTTTACAGGACATTTCTTTTACGGGACTCAAATGAGCTGCAATGATTCTGTATCAGCCGAGTTTTACCGATCAAATAAAACCCGACAACTTCATCCAAAGGTCCTGCAATTTTTCGTGACTTTTTCGAGTCAATTTGGGGTTCGATCCTGGTCCTGGGGTCGTCTAAAGCCTTTGGCTTATCAGAGACGTGAAATCTTTCAAGGAAGCACACTATTTCTAAGGACAATACGAATACTTGACTTCGACATCAATAATTGGGTGCTTTGTTGAACGTGTGACATGTGGAATGGTCTGGATGAAACCACATGTGCTCCTGTCTTCTTTGTTCTTGGTTACCATACAAAAAAATCTCTCAACATGATCAGGTAGCCAACTTCATTCGCTTTGACTCTGTTGCCAGCATCATTAAAGAAGAATTAGAGGTCAGTGATCCTTCAAGCCTGAACTCAAGTGAATTCTTGCTGACCTGGTCATTAGCTTCATCACTGAACATGTTTTTGTTTTCAGAATTCTCTTCCCTAGCTATGCAAAGGTTGTTTGGGTTGGATTGGGTTAGGTTGGGCTGGTGTCTCAGCTCAGAAGAAACACTTTTAGATCCAATGAAGGTCCTTTGTGGTATCAGTATGAAGAAAGCCAGTTTACCAACATCGGAGTCCTATCTGCGAATGTACTTGGCAGTGGGGTAGGAGATAGTGTGGATTCTTTCAGCTGATCTTTGTGGTATTCGAAAAAGTGCTTTCCTTTTTAAATCTGCTTGGCTAGGACAGGTACATAGAATATGTGTCATGGTTTCCTCCTCTTCCTTGCCTCTACAGGTTCTAGAGAAATAGTTGAAGGGAGAACCAAAGTTCTTGGCATTTCTTCCTACCAGACAGTGCTCTGTGAGCGCGCCTACTATCTTAGTAAACTTTCTTCCGATTTTCTCTTCGAGTTAGAACGGTTGGTTTCAGAGTTTTTCTTAAAAAAAAAAACAGAAAAGTCGAAGAAAAAAAATATAAAGACCACATTTTTAAGGACATCTACACATTATATGTAGTCACGCCTACTTTTTGGGGGCGTTTCTATTGCAAAGTCGATTTGTATGATGTTTCCAACTAAGCATGCATTCAAGGTTATCATTGTATTTAAATCCAAAATCATAGGCCGACCACGCCCACTTTAGAAGGGCTGATACAGGGGAAGAAGAATAGGGTGATTGGGTACGAACAGTTTTTATGCCTAAAACTGCTCTCCATAAGTAGAGGAAGAATCTCTGTCGTTGAAATGGAAGTTGTGATGGCCTTTCGGAGAAATGTTTTTTAGGAGACCTGGATCTGATTTGGGTTCCCTTTAGGGGCGAATGAGTGGTTTACTTTTATAGATAAATGCGTCTGTCATATTTCTTACCATCGTACCCACGGGTACAGATGAACATTGAGCGGAGAAGTTGGGATCATATCACTGCGGTAGCTGGTGGTGGACCTATTGTGGTTTCCTCGATTTAGAGATCGCCCATGAAGCAGTGCTACATCCAAGTATATCTTTGGTCTCTCCAGAGTCATGAGGTAGTTTTTTACTTGGCAGTGTGGGGTAAAGAATCCTGTTTGTTTTTTTCGTCAGAAGGTTGAAAGCATCGAAAGCCTGAGTGTGGGTCTTAAATGCATCCAACGGAGGGCGTAGTAGGTGCGAATGCACGAAAGTCTGTTGGTTGTAGGCTGTATAGTTTTTTGTTAGTTGGTGTTTGCCGGAGCTTGTAGATTCTTAGCTTCGAGCTGCCCATTCTTCCAGGCGTAGCCACTGCACTTTGGTTGTGATAACTTCCTTTGCAGTCTTGCAGGCTTCAGACTTTGTATGAAAGTTATCAGCCCTCTAGGTGTCACCTGTCCACCTAGTGCCACTTCCTAGCCGTCGGGCTCTGCATTCTGAATTATTCAGATGTGGGAAATATGGGAAATTAGCTTGCTTATACTTGCAGAGGTACTCCCGCAAGCTACCATGCCCCGAAAGAAATTGCGTCAGGTAGTAGTGACTGTACGAATCTCACCTCAAGATCTGGCAACCAAGATCTTGTATGCGATCGTCTGGCCAAAATTCAGAGATGAGTTGGTGCATGCTTACTACCAAGTCATCTCGAGCTGTCTTGAACCACTCGAACCATCAAATGCATCAGTCTTGTTTATTGCTAAGAACGGAAATTGTGGTTATCATCGTTTGTATCTTCTGGTCGTACAGCTCACGAAAAGCCCTCGTTGCTCTTTTGCTGCACCGCTTTGTATGCCCTCCTTAAGTGAGTCCTTTTAAAATGATGACTATGCCTTGTTTGGATATTGAAGGCAGTTCTTTAGTTTCTGCTAAAATCGTATACTCAATGGCTAGTCACTAGAGTTTGAGGGCCACGGCTTGTTCTACATTTTAATGGAATCCCTCTTTTAACGCCCTTCCACCCTAGAGTTGAGCGAGGTTTTTCAGAGATTTGAAGACGTATTCAATGACTCCTTAAGGAGTGAGTGAACAAGTCCTACTATCAAATGTATTTCTTCTACAATTCCTCCCAAAAAACCAATAACATTCCACAGCTAAAGACGGATTATATTAAACAAACCGCAATGTTCACCACCATTTGAACGTGTCCTAAATGCCATTTATGTGTCCCAAATAAATGCCATTCCCAAAAGTTAAGAGGACCCAAAAAAAAAAAACAAGAATCTCTCAGATTGAAATAGTCCCGAGCCCATAAAGAACGTTGAAGATTTCCCAGGGGACGTTGTGACTGTCATAAAACAACCTTTGAACATTAAGTCAATTGTTTGACAGGATATTACCTATCCTGGCACGTTTCCCCCCTATGTTTGGCTTTGTGTCTAGCGTACACACATATCCATGACCATAAACGGGAATGTTTATGTCACTTCAATGCGACAAAATATTTTCGATGACACATCCATCTAGCCAGCACAGCACAAAGGGGCGTTTTGTTGTCTTGGGAATGCCACTAGCAGTGGAGTATTGAAATAGTGAGCCTCCCACCCAGCCCCCAAAAACACACAAAAAAAAAGGACACTCATAGGGAAAAATACATATATATATTCCTGTCAACTGACATTAACTCCTCGGAAATGATACGTGGCCCATTGCTCGTATGTCGAGTCAAGCAGCAGTGTGTGGATACCATTCCCTGGTGAGCTTGTTTTTGACAGGAGTGTGGCCCACAGTTGGCATATCATTTGACCTACCTATTTTTGTTTTCCGCTAAAAGGCATGTTTTTTTTTGGGGAATAGAAGAAGGAAAATATCCTTAAATACATACTTAATTGTAAGAAACTATGTATGTCCCTCTGTGGGATCCTTTGTGTGGAGGGACGTCGGCGTCGTCGTCATTGTCATAATGCAAACATCAACGACATTTGTCTGAAAATAGGTTCGGCTCTTGTGTTGGCCAAGAGAATGGAAGGACAAATGTTTGTTTTGCGGAAGTCAGACGGATTGCAGATTGTATTTAATGGCGGACTCGTTATGAGTTTCCGTTTTTATTTGCTTTAAAGTCAGTGACTTGTCTGTTGTCTGCTGTTTGAATTGGGTCTCGTGTAGACTGACGAGATGGATGTTTGTTTTGTATTCATGGGAAAAACCTCAGTTGGAAACGGAATATTGAAGACCATGCTGGACTAGGGCCTCTCTCCTCAGTCCCGGATTATTCATCGTTATGTCTGGAGTACTAGTGTTGGAGTGGAAGAAAATGTTCAGAGGCTATTCTGGGTCTGTATCACGGACGACCTTAGTACTACTGCTACAGCTGCACTAGAAACTATTCTCCATCCTCTTCCCATTGATATCTTTCGGAAGCTGATGGTGGCATAAGCGGTTTAGAAAATCCTTCAAGTTATGCCCCACTTGGACTTCAACGTCAAATATGAAAGACAGTGCAAGACAGAGCGTCTGAACTGGGTACGGCTGGTACCTGGGTTCCGATCTGGGTTCCGATTTACTCGATAAAAGTGCAGGACTACCGTTTCAACATGACATCGCCAATAATTCATTCCCAATTGGTAAACCATTGCCGCGAACGATATCCCTGTGTTGTGCTTGAGACAGTCAAATTGGCTAAGTAGGGTGCAGACCAGAACCTCCCTGACGATAGAATTCCACTTAGAATGGCCAACATTAAGTGGAGCAATGTGTGCACATCTCTTTTTCTAACGTCGACCGCCCTATCGGCTTTGAGAAGAAAATCTATATTCGAGTTCTTCAAGATCTATAGTAGTCTAGTTGGACTAGAGTCAGTCACAAAAGTTGGGTCAAACTGATTTGGGCGAACCGGAACTGCTTCATCATTTGGTTAGTTTTTCATGTGCACACACAGGACTTGGATCCGGTTTCCCTATTGCAGTATCACAATGGACCTTTACTTGGTTTAAATGCCTAAAAGTATACACTTTTTGAAATGTAGACACATTTCTCGGTACAGCGGTTTCAGTTAAAGTTTTTTTTTCCTTCAACTCTTCTGCAAACCACCACTTCCACCTATACGCCCACTTTTACCAACTCGTTTGCTTGTTTCCGTTTCACTATAACTACCTTGAACCCATAAATTCATTGCAAATGACCTCGAAAAGATAAAACCGAATGCATTCCACACCCGCTGAATACCCTCCACTGTCCCTGAACGGAACCATGCAGCATGTTCCGAGCCAAGGATGCTCGCCATAACATGAAAGTGAAATATACGATTACACAGAAGCACCAGGAGGCTACCTACCTCCGTCTGCATCATTACAAAATGCAATCTACTCTATGGACCTAATTAATGGTGTGGGTGCTCCTAAAACTATGCAACTTGCTATAAAATTCAATTGAATTCTATTTTATCCATCCAGATCCACCGCTGTGTACGTGTTAAAGAGTTTCTCCCTCCTAGTCCCAGCCAAGCCCAAGTTTAAATCGCATGCCATGTGCTCACGGACGCGGATACGAACACCATGAGCATTAAAGTCCTGCAATCATGCGATTTTCCAACTTGTCATCTCATTGTTCTCCGAATCCATTACCATTACACCGCACTCTCATACAAAACACAGTAATTAATGCAATAAAAATAACTCTAATTGTTGTCCTGTAATGCATCGTAAAGCTTCATTGTGTTCTGTAAATAGAAATGTGTACAACCAACGCAGGACATCCGCTTCCCATTTGGTCTGGAGCCGCATTCGACATCGTCCACAGTACAACACATTCATGTATTTTAGAATTCAACAATTTATCTTCACAAACCAACACACACAAGTCCCATTGTGTGGGAGCAAAGCACACATCCTTTACGATGATGGATCGCTGGTTGTTCTGTCATATTTTGCGTCCCTCCCCCCCAGTTTTTGTGAAATAAAATGCAATTTAGATTGTGGAATCCATTGTGCGTGTTCATAAACAATAGCCGTTTCGTTAGATTACGTCGAAAAAGGATGTAAATTTATGGTGCAGTTGCATGTGTTGCAAGGATTTTCTGTTTTTCAAACAAAAAGGTCAGTCTTTCGAAACAAAACGCACCACGTAGGCACAGGCACAGTCACAGTCACAGGCACAGGCACTCTGTCAGGACAATAGTGGGGCACTTTTCTCCGTGGAACATCTTCCACTTTGCAGATTCATTTTCAAGGAGCTAATTATGTCCTTCAAATGTGCTATTGTCTGTTTTGCCGTATTCAGCGTGGAGGAGTCATTAAACAATTAGACGGCACTCCACTCAACACTTTGCCAAGTGCGTCCTCCTTCTCGGAGATTGACTTAGTCATGGCAAGCAGGACTAGGAGGACTGACTCGAAATAGAAACACGAAGGGGGTGAATAGAACGCTTATCCTGGTTTTATCGTGAATTTATAATGCAATTATTGTTCACCACTTCATACGCGGTGCATAGAACAACTACGACGACGACGACGCATAGAAGTGACGCATAGCAATAGAGTCGCATGAACGTCATCCTGGCTGTCGTCCTTTTATATACATACAAGGATTTTTTTTTTTGTATTGAAGAACTGTGTGTACAGTTGGTGTTATGCGGCATTAATGCGTTGTTAGTAAATTTTTTTTGCTTTGTTGTTGCACCGCATTTTGTTGGTTTATTGATTTTTTTTTTTATGAAATGTCTCGCCATGCAGATGTCCTTTTGCAGCATGGAAGAGGAGAGCGGACTTTATGTTAACACAGACAGCGAGAGAGACAGAGTTACAACAGAGATATGGGAGTTAATGCAATCAGAAGGGGAAAAAAGTACCTCATTGCAGTGGTAATACAGTTTTGCTAGAATCCTGAGAGAGACAATTGCAAGCACTTAGCGTGAATTCAATTAGGAAGCTTGAAGGCTTGAAGGGACTGGCCTCGGTTCAGTTGATTATTTATGTCAAGCTTGTTCAATCTGCTAATCTAGTTAGGATGTGATTGGATTTACAACGGGAGTGAAGGTTTTTTCTTTTTGCTTGGACTGGACACCCGCAGTTCCCTGAAATGTTGCCAATTGAATGGCTTTGGTGTCCCAAAGGGATTCACCACCGAAATGGTACCATCATCTGTGAAAGCATAAACGTGTCACCAGAAGGTTTTCATCACTCCGGGCAGTGATCAATTGAAACAGCCATTGTTTGCTGTCAGGCGTGGTGTACTGGAAATACATTCTGCTGTTGAAGGTGGAAAATCTCTACCGGGACTTGTTGATTATTGGTACTACATTAGCAAGGGATGTGACAAAAGCAAGGATTCGCAATAGCCAGGGGCATTCTCGGGGCTATCAGCTGGTGCTGGTAAAGAGCAATCAGCGGGGAGCGATGGATAACACTGTAATGATGTTTGAGAGCTACTCCCCCAAAACATAATGACAGAGAACCATCACGTGACGGTAGGTTACGGCTGAACTCATCTTAGTATGGCTAGAGCTCTTCAGTAAGTCTAGTCGTTAGCTAAATGCCTTCAGTTTCGAACTTCTTAAGGTTCTCTTCTACTCGTGCAAGCTTCCTTGAGGTCTATCTTTACTGCCTTGTGTCCCAACATGTCTAGTCATTGCTTCTGACTTACGCCTAAAATTATGCAGTCTCTCAAGCCCTAGTGGTTTGAAACTCAGGTATCATTAGGATTCAGAGTCATCATGGTTGTTGTCTGCACTGAGTGAGGTGAATTTTGGCACTTGTCTCTTAGTCTGCGAAATTTTACTGAAGGAGTTGGGACTCCATTAGATTTTTGTTTTTACATTTTCTGAGTCCGCCCACAGCAAACGAGGTGAAAGCATTGTCTTTTCTGATCAACAGGAGTTTCGAGGAAACCCTAGATCCTTTGTTTCAAATTGTATTCCATGTGACTTTCGAAATTTCTAGAAAAAAGAGGGCTTAGCAGATGCATAGGAGGTGAAGAATAGTCTCATCATCTTCCTCATCCACGACACCTTTTGTGAGACTTTGTACAAAGGGCTGAGGGTATGTCTCGAGCTTGATCTGTTTCGTGATCACTTAAAGTTGGGTTTTGATGCTGGCATCTAGCGAGAGAATCCACTTTTTTCAAGACTCGCAGTGCGAACTGAAGAGATCTACTGTTTTAGTTTAGGAGTCATACCACCGCCATTTAGTTTATAATTTCTACTGACGAGCGTATCCTTATGCGTCACCTTAACCAATGTAAAGCTGGGCATTCACAGAGACTATGGTCAGTTTATTCGTCCTTTTCAGAGAAAAATCTATAATCTGTGTCTGGGTATGAAGTTTGTCAAGGTGATGAACCAAGCCCCAGTGACCTCTCTAAGTTAAGGGTATCCTTATAGGAACAGGCCTTAATTAATTGTTGGAATTGTCTTAGCCTGAGGACGCATCCCCAGTGGGCTGGACAAAGTTTGTTCAGTTCAGTTGATACCACAATAAGGGTCAGGTCCTACGAACAAAACAGATTCTGTGCCTGAGCTAGTTCATCTGCAGATTCGCTGCCTGGAATTCCTGTATGACCAGGGAGCCATCCAAATATCACCCTGTTATGTCTGGCAAGAGATTCGTAGCATGGTTTCCAACAGAGTTGTGCCATGCCTGGCGAACTCGTCGGCTATGCAATTCCCTGGCTACACAGGAGTTATACATGCATGAGTGTGACACTTTCAGATAGTAAAGCAGGACTGGAAAGTGAAAGTCTTTTAGACTATAAAAAGAAGTGGATAGTGCAGTGGCCTTGATGTAGAGTGAACTGAAAATTGAAGATAGACAGGCCTCCAAGAAGATTACTAGTCCTTGGGTGCTACTTATCCCAGCAGCAGCTAAGGGTATGATCAAAGCATGAAAGTGTGGTAGGCGTCCTCCTCGAAGAAGCTCTCTGTAGAATGTGGTCGTGAGTAGGGATGACCTAAAAACCTGTTGCTGGATCTTACCACGCCCACTCACGATGTCACTATCAAATGTATCCAAATCAATTTATCAACTTCTTAAATACCGTCATCAGGACTAATCACCCGACCGTGACAGCACTCTACCCCACTTTCAGCACCACTCAGCCGCAGTCAATATCAACAAAAAAAATAAAAAAATTCATCCACCCACCCCTCGAGGGTAAACAATCCTCGATTGATTGTCAATTGGGTGAACTGCTCCTCGAAACGTAGTGCGAAATAAATTTCAATAATCGAGACAAAGGACAAGTTGTAACACCAACACGCACCAACACAGTGTCCCGCTGGCACCTGAAAAGCCAACAAGTGTAGTCAGTCGCCAGGCATGTGTATGTGGGTGTGTTGGCACACAGTACTTTGCATAATTCAATTGGATTTTCGTGTTCCTCTATGCCTCCGCAATAGAATGACAGTAGATGGCACAGAGAACAACTGGCACCCACCGTTGACAAGAGTCTCTCTGTGTGTGGCTGTGTGTGTGTGTGCGAAAAATCCTTCTGCAGTCTACTTTAGTCGCGACTTTCTTGGGCCATCTCTTCGGCATCATATCGCGGAAAAAATAATTTATGGCTGTCGCATGGGGTAGCAAAAGTATAAAACCAGATAAAAACCCAGAGACAATGACAAAATCACAAAAAAAAAAAAAAACAAAAACCGAGAAGGGTGTCCGACAACGTGGCGTATGGCGTATACGTAACCTTTTTTTTGTTCCTTTTTTGTTACTCTCACCCTCTCTGTTGGTATAGAGACATAATGCGATTTTTTTTCCATCCCTGCTTTTGATAGTAAGTTCTCGTCATGTTTAGCCCTTTGTCCTCCTTCCATCCTCCCATCCAGGGGTGGCGTACTACGAATTGTAGCAACAAGTAAAAACCTGTGCCAATAGTAGAGTATGCGTACGATAGCTGCATTATGCTTCGGCAATGGCGCAAAAGAATCCAACGAAACACTTAACGAACGACAGTATCTCTCTCTTCTCTATATGGGTGTGTGTATGTGTGTGTGTGTATGGTTGATAATTTCCCCAAGTACAAGGATAGTGAAAAGGATTTTTTTACCGCAGAGTGAGAGACTAACAAACGGCAACGGCAATGGCATCCCCCTGGAGAAGTGGAAAACGGGAAACGGTTCGGACAAATTGAATTTCTTCTTCTTCGCTGATGGTCCTTGTGTACAGGCACCAAACGGAAACTGTGCATAATAGATGGCGCTTCAGTTCAGAGTTTCTTTTCCCTCTCTCTCTCTCTCTCTCTGTTCTGGCGATGCTATGTGGTGTTAATATCCTTCTCAGTCCTTGCAAAAGAGGAAAAGGCTCTGTGAGCTTTCCGATGTAATGTTGTAGTAGCTGCAGACATTTTGGCTCGACATGGGGATTTCTTTTGTTCTGGGCTCTGTACCTACTACAAACGTATACACGGAGGGAAGATAAGATTTGCTTGGTCCTTGTTTTTTTCTGTTTCGGCTCGGCGCCAGGGGTTGATGCTAGACTTGTTCCCCTCGCCTTACTCGCATTTCTATGTGGAGGCAGCCCCGCGTACATTTGACCTACTAATGAATTTTTAATATAATTGCACTGACACTCACACAATTGCATGCACGCACCAACACACACACACACAGTACAACATTAGTGCTCATAATGAGAAAGTCCTGTTTTTTGTTTTGTTTTTGGTTGGTTTGTGTCATAAAAATCATTCATTTTGTTGCTCCTTGCAGTGCTTTCCGCCTTTCTGTTGTTATTTGAGGCGCTCTTATGCTGCTGTACTGCATAACGGTTATGTTATTTTTATCCCTGTTGTTAATGGCTAGTGGTAGTGGAGGAGATGTACTCGTACAAGCCAAACACTGTCCTCTGCATTATGCTATTTGGGTTAGACAAGGATTTCGAAATAACGGTGATTTGCTTTGGCTTCTGTTGAACTTGTTGTTGTTGGGTGGTTGTTGTTTAACGAAACTTTTTGTGACAATTTTTTCTTTGTAAAGGCTTCTCTTGAGATGGTTATCTCATCCATTTATCGAAATAAGCTGTGGGGGAAGATTAGAACGGTCTGGCGCCGTAATTAGTGCATTAAATATGGTTATCTTGGTTATAGCAGTCTTGTGGTGTTTTATAAAGATGTTGGCCTCGACGCAAGAGTGATTAATCGGAGCGAATGAGTTGTTTTATGCTCGTCTAGATACTTTGTTTTGTCTGACATTCCTTAAACTTACATTAGAGCCTCATAAGAGCATCTAAGTAGGTACGTCATGGGGCATTTACAGGGAAAATGTGTTTAGCTTTCTATAAGAAGTCCTGCATCCCCTTGTGGGTCCTGGGGCCTCGACAATGCCTACGCGCCATCGTGAGCGATTTCTGGAAATATGCCTCAGTTCTCCCCAACTCTTTCCCAGTTGCCGTGCTTCCTTCTCAACTGTTCTGCGCCACGTACTCCTAGGAGCGCCGCGTATCCTGCCATCCTGTGTAAGTGGTTAGCTATGGACCTGTCACCCTTTCGGAGAGTATGTCCAATCCACTGCCAGCGCTGTTCGTTAGAGATACGGTTTGGTCAGAAAATCCTAAAGATATGACGTAGACACCTATTGACGAACGTTTGCAGATTCCTCGTGATAGTGGTGGTCACCCTCCAGGTACCACATCCATATAACTACACGGTAGCTTGGTGGTTAAGCTAATCGCATTGCTACGCCAAACTGTGGATAGCATCCCAGACGTAGATTTTGCTTTGCCTATTCGGCTGGCTGCATCCAATTCGGTTCCGCCATCGGTTCGCAAGATATTGAAAACTCTCAACCGTTTGTCCAGCAATCCATATATGAGTTGATGAGCTCGGTCCTAGGCCGCCGAGTTACTTTTCAGCCCAATGACGTCTGCCTCCCTCTCCACGTTTGGTGTCATTTGGTCCATAATTCTGTCTGGCAGCAGGCATGTGTACGTCGTCGGCGTAGTCTAGGTGTTTGAGAAAGAAAAGGTACCATTAGCGAGAAATGAGTGCAGAGAGCACATATCCTTGAAGCTCTTAACACTAAAAAAACACCTTCACTTTACTAGGTCTGTTAAATATGACCAGGTACACCATAATAAGTAGAAAAACCGAGCAGATTCTGGACAGATTTTCAATCCACGAAAAGGGGTTTAGGTACAAAGCAAGCTCTATTCCAAGTGAAGTTCTCAAATACTATAAGAATGACCAAGACGAGAGAGTTTTTGAGACCAAGTCGTCAGGTTCTTAACTTACTTACTTACTTGGCGCTACAGTCCGGGGTGGACCTGGGCCTCAACCAAAAAGTTTCTCCACGTAGCCCGGTCTTTTACTAATTGCCTCAAGTAGCACTATGGAGGCGAGGTCTTCCTATACGCTCTTCCTCCGGGTTGGAATCGAAGACTCTTCGAGCCGAAGCATTGGTTTCCATTCGTTGTACATGTCCTAATCATCTAAGGCGTACTTTTCTGACCAAGTCCATGTCTATATACAGCTCGTAGAGTTCATTGATAAATCTCCTCCTCCAAAGCCCATCAGCGCTAGCCTGAAGTACGTGAAAAAACGTTTGCGCTCAAAACAACAAAGAATGTCTTCATCTGGCTTTGTTAACGTCCATGCTTCTGTCCCATGAAATCAGACTGACATGATGAGAGTTCTAAGTATATAGAGTCCCCTTGGTGATTCTCGACAAGGCCTTACTACTCAGTGGCCTACTTGGGCCGAAGAAAGACCTTTGTCAATCGGTACTTCTTCATTTGATCTCTGAAGTTATATTGTTGTCAGAGTTAATAGCGGAGGTGAGGTAGACGAAGTCCTGCTGATGATATCAACAGACTTCCGGAAAATTGTACCTCTGGTGTTGGCTTGCGTGTGTCGCACAATTTTCCGAAGTATGATATTGAAAAAGTCACATGACAGCACATCCCATGAATCGTTTTTTTTTAGCATCAAGAGTCTCGCTACGATTGTTTCCAACCTTTATAGAGCAGCGAGTGTTCTCCATCACCATCCTGAACTTGGCAGGGATGCCAAACCTAGACAGGGCTCTTTATATTTCGTCGTAAATACTGTCATATGCGCCCTTAACTTACCGGACTTACCTTGTCTAAAACCGCACTGATAGGAGCAAATCAGTTCCTTAACAAAGGGTCTTAGACGTTCACACAATATGGTCGACAGGATCTAATGCCTCTGTAGGTGGCGCAGTTTAGAGGGCCTGCTTCCTTTGTTTTGTGTACAAGTTCTTAACTTGCAGGAGAGATGTGTCCACGATCGGCAGGTATAGAAGACTGCTGGAAGTCTCTACGAACCCAGCAGCCTGTTAAAAAAGCAGGAAGACATAATTAAATTGAATGCGCCTTCGCAGATTAGTTTAGACACCATCCTTAATAATGCCTGAGTTTCAAACCACTTTTAAACTCCTCTCTTTAGAATAGAGCTACTAACCAGGTTCAGAAAGCAGATTAGGAAAACATATCCAGGTAATTTTTCCATTTCAGTATAAGGACACAAGGAGTATAAGAGATTTTACTGGACTTTTTGCAGAATCTTCACAGGTCTTCTTCAGGTTTACCTAGTTTCCTTAGGTGTCCCTTGAGCTTACAGTGCGCCATTAGGATACGAAGGTTATTCCTGGTCATTTTGATGCGTTTTTCAAATCTTTTTCGGTTGTATAGCCGTGTTCTATTCCTCAGAACTGTGTTTGAAGGTTTCTGATGTTCTCTTTCTTGGTAGGGAGTCTGCCATGTTATGACTCTCTATTCCCAGGTGGCCAGGTATCCAACAGAGGATTTGCAGGCATTTACGATTCAATGGCATAATGGCTGGACTAGGGAGCAAGAGGTTCGTGGATCGATCCCGTCTGCATTTGTCCACTGGGCTTCAGCCTGAACGGTTGGACGGATTTGGTTCAATCTTCATATCTAGGGTCTGTGGGATGATGTCTGCCTTAGTCCTATGTTACAATGATAGCTTGCATCGTACATGCGTATGAAGAGGTTACATGCAGAAACGCCCCCAAAAAATGGGTGTGAGCCTATAAACTTTAAAAAAAAAAATTAGTGTTGTTGAATTTTTCCAATAAACCGATGAGAATCGAATTAAGCATATCAACACCCTGCCGTGTATTCCTTATCGAACACCTTTACAACCACCGTCTGGCCTAATCAAAGTGGTTTAGTGTTTTATGCTTAAATCTAGGTGCGGAAACCGAATTATCACCAAAGATTGCACACAATCTTATCAGCTACCAACCATTGGCAACATCTCTAACCCTGCTTTCTTGACACGAAGTAGCTATCAAACCGGGCTACATGAGTGCATACCAAACCATTACCTTGTGACTCGAAATTCGCTTCCACCTTCCCCCCAAGTAACCTCTTAAAATTGCTCCTTATCGCTGGATGTCCATGGACGAAACTCGGCTGGGATACAAACAAAATTATAAAAACGTGATTTTATCACGTAAACCAAAAATGACTGAACGTATTCACGGTTCTCGTTTGGGAAAACTCTCCTCCTGAGTAGATATGCTATTCGAATGATAAGGCCATCGATTTTTGTGTTGTTATTGGCGGAAAGTCATTCGCAAATGAGGCAAATTACCGTCATTTTCATGAAAATAATAGAAATAAAAAAAAAAGTTCCTGAAATACCCACGGGTTTCAGTTCGAATCGAGTACATCTTATCGATGAATAGTAATCGATAAATGGTACTTCAGAACGGAACGATTTTTTATTTCTCTCGTCTGTGACCATTACCAGACGATAAGATAATTTCCTTATTTTTTCCACTAATTGAAGGTAAAAAATATATTTTTTTGGGTTCAGTTGATATTATGTAATGGAGATACACAGATACACATTGGCTTTTAATTTGGGGGAGACTTTGTGCGGAGGAGTAGCTACTTAGAGGTTTTTTTGTGGCCAAAGAATGATAAATTACTGAGGAGCTTAATGGGAATGATGGTAATCCTGGGGATTTTTTATTTTTTAGTTGGTACGTGGTTGGATATTGTGGACTAGCTCATTACCGCAACTTTTAGGGAAGTCTTCTTAGTCAATGTCTTCGTAAGATACCACGGAAAAGTAAGCTGCTTATCGCTTATATCGGACTATCGGTTCAAACTTACTTAACGGGCTCCTGACCCGTGAAGAGTCTCTGCCTGAGACACGGCAGCCTTCCAGTTGTCCAGATCAACCACGATATCTTGGTCGATAAAATGGAGGTTCGGTCTTCCTTATCGTCTCGAACCTGAAGGCTGGGATTCGAAGATCCTCTTTACTGGAGAATTAGTGCTCATTCGCTCGATGTGATTGTCGAAAGGTTAGATAGGATCTTATGCGCAACATTGATCAGGGATATGGCTCGATAGTTCTTGCAAGACACAGGACCGCCTTTCTTGAAGACGGGGCATATAGAGCTGGTAGCCCAGTCATCGGACATTGCTTCCACTCGTACTTGGTTGATGATTTGGTACATGCACCATACGAATACATCAGCAGCATGATTGAGAAGGTCCGCTGACCGTTTAGAGCCATCGACTTTGTTGTTCTTTAGCATTTTGGTAGCTGAGCCAAGCTCTTCAAAACTGCGAGGGAGGATGGCTTCTACATTGACTAAACGTGGCTTCACTCTCTTTATTCGATGGACATAAACTCCTAGGAATGGACCAAGATTCTTCCCTCAATATTGTTCATCAAAAGACCGAAATATTCAAAGACTTGCTGATTAGAGATGGAAGCTCTCCCATCTTATCCCATCTTAGCAAAAAATCATTTTCTTGAACGAGGCCCATTTTTGGCTCAGGGGTTACGTCAACAAAGCGAAAAATTGAATGTTTTGTGCGGTCTACGGCATGGCGGCATCATCGGAGCATATTTCCTGTGAAATGAGGAAGGAGGTACCGTTACCGTCAATGGTCTCAGGTGTGGACCGATGTTAACCGAATTTCTGTGGCCAGATCTCTGTGGTTCCCACAAGACGGCGCTACATGCCATACAAGCGACGCAACGCTCAAAGTTGAGAAGGAACTCGACACCACTCGATTATTTTCTCTGGGGCTACGTCAAGTCCTTGGTCTACAAGCTAACCACTTTGGATGAGCTCGAGACCAACATTCGAGACGCTATTGCCAGAATAACGCCGCACATATTGGACTGAGTCATCAAGAATTGGATCGACCGCTTGCAGCCCTATCAGCAAAGCCGAGTCGCCCATTTGAATGATGTGCTATTTCACACACAATGGCATGAATGTGGCTTTAAAATTAAGCCAGGATCAAATTTATATCTCACACTATTTTTGATTTATTTAAATTTGTTTTCCTATCGTTCTTATCTGGTCACCCTTGCAGGCAGTGAATCATTATTGGTGGCACAGTGTCTTCTTTTTGTACAACGCACTGTGCTCTTCCTCCGACACAAAGGAAACCGATAAACCGATACTATTTGTTTGGAACAGTGGCCTTATGATCGTATGATCCTCCCGGTAGTAGCCCGGTATCCCGTATCTCCCGTGTTGTTGAGAGGGTTTTTCATAAATCGTTGGGAAGTTAACAACTGTGTCGTCTTACTTAGCTTAGAAATCCTCGCGCCTACACCCTCTATTCCAAAGAAAGTCTTCCATCAATCTTCCCGAGGTGGGTAGTTGTTAAATGATGATACTCTTCCATCAATCTTCTCGAGGCAGATAGTTCTTAAATGAAGATTGTGCTCTCTTCCAGGGCAATTCTTTCAACAAAATTTTGTGGTCAGGGACTTGTTGTCGATCAAGCCTGACTCTTAACTTGGCTACAATGACAAAATGGATGGCTTTTCTCCAGACTCATGGTTTCATTCCATTTGTAGGTTAAAGCTATTTTTACGATTAAGTGTAGCAGAACCCATTAAAGGGTGTGACACAACACTTTACCAACTATTTTCACACCCTCATGTGAAGGGTTACCAAACAGCCACAAACAACTACTCACCCTCCAATGCCTGCAATGCAATCGAACTAATTTGGCGATGTAATCCCATTTACACAGAACCGTGGCAAGGAAACAGAATTGATAACGTCAATGTCTACTCGACGAAATAAAAATTGCAAAATACCTGCAATAGATACAAATACCAAACGAAAGAAGGAAAAAAAAAAACAATAACTGAACGACACCTTGGCATCTGCAGTGTGTCGTTCGTCTTTCCTCACTTTTCTTCTTTTACCTGCGGCACGAGGAAAAGAAGAAAATATTCACCCAGCCACCCCCGCGACATCCTTCGATTGCACACTAATAGGTAATTACTTGTGCCAAGCAGACACGTATGCAACCCCTCGAGGGTAGCTGGCTTGGTTGGGGCATAGTCGTATCACTCAATCGTCAGAATGACAAGAAAAGACGACAACGCGATCGTAATAACCAACAACTGCATTGCAACGCAGCGACGAAGCAGAAGCTACAGTTTGCCAGAGAGAGGGTGCAGTCATCGTCGTCGTTGTAGCAGCAATTCACCCTTCCAACCTCAAAAAGTCTATAAATTGTTCGCATACATATGTATACATGTATGTGCCCCACAAGTGGTTGAGGAGGAGACAGCAGAGCTTCTGCCGTACTTCTGGCGAGTCCTGCTGCCTTTGCGTCAGAGAATCGTGGTGATACATGTCCATGGGGCTGACTGAAAATGAGAACAAGGTGAGCACAAAGTGCTGGTCATAAGCACCCTTGCATTTTACCTCTCTCTCTTCAGCCGGGTATATCTCCTGGATTCCACCGCCAACCTTTCCCACCCGTCCGGGGCATCCTTTGCAGTGACATCATTATTGTTGCATGCTGCTGCCGATGATGTTGAAAATTGTGTACCTGTTGTGTGTACCCTTGAAATTGAGTCTTCTTTCTCGTCGTATTTACCATCGCCAGGACATGTGTACTCTCGCTCTCGCCCAGGTGTGGTCTGGACTCTTGGAAGTGTTTACAAGAGCTTTCAGCTTGCACACACAGTAAGCATTTATCGTTGGGCACTCCAGAGACCCCCGGCTCGTAGGGTGTGCAGGGTGATTCACGAGTGCGAAAGAGATACCTACCGCTCTTCAGATGAGTCAAGGTTTTCGTATTGAAAATAAATGATAAGTGGGTGCTGGTAACCAATATGGTGTGCACTGTCATATCTACAGAATGTGGGGGCTTAAGGTTGTATAACTTCGTACTATGTACGTGTCATCGTTGGAATTATTGATCTGATCATGAGACAAGTTATGGTATTGTTGGTCTACACTTGATCAAGTGGCGTAATCGACACTGATGGCGATAAAACTACGTACAAACATACTTAATACGAAGTAGATTAGGCGCTCCTATGACACGATGTATCTATTTAGGAAAATTGGGTGCTCCATGCATGTGTTAACGCCCGGCGCCAGGCTTGAAAGAGCTTACAGGGTCACCAATCCTTTTTTGCAGAGACTCTCACTCGGCTTAGCAAAGGCGGACACCCTTTGGTGAGTAGTAATCTCACTAACGAGCTCATTCTTGCCATAGACTTCCTTTATTTAGCAACCACTTGACTAGCTTAGACACAACTTAGTGATAAAACTCTTAATCTCCTAACTATACAGGGAAACAGCTAAAAATAAATGCAAATAGAACTGCCGTTCTGAACAGAGCCATTCAGATACTAAGCTTAGTAAACAGTTTACTACATTGGCTGAAGGAAGGTACAATCTAAGACTGGTTCTTGATTTCTATATTTGTAGAACATATTGGAGTCAGCCAATCATTTCGCGGCTTAGCGTTACCAATTTATTGTCAGTTTTTTTCATATCAGACCATTCGCCGAATGTAGCTCTTGATTTCCTACTACCCCCTTCCAGTTCTAAGTACTTTTAGCCAAATCGGGCTCTTTTCCTGCTCCAAACTTCTGCCGAACAAATATCGTCGTTAGAATGCAACCTTGTGGTATACCGTTTCAGAGATTGTGATAACAATAACAATGGGATGGAAGGAACACTCAAGCAGGGCACACCTTGTGGCACAGAAGTTTTCCACTCAATTTCGAGAGCAGGGCAATCTTCGTCTTTCGCAGAAACACTTCTTAAAGTATTTGCTGCTCATCGCAATTCTCTTGGAAGCTGCCTCTGTACCACCGCTTTCTTATGAAAATATGTGTGCTTTGAATAGTTCAATGACTTAGCACCGACGTGGTCCGTTTCTAGGAAAAAGGTCTTTTAAGTCGTGCAATAGATTTGTGTACTTTTTTTTAAATTGTTTGCCGCAGGATGAGGAAGATCACCTACTGGCAGAAAGTACAACTAAACTAAACCAAAGATGAGGAAGGTACTCTTGTTGCAAGTGATTCATAACCCTACATTTACTTCTATGTCAATACAGACCCCTTGTCATACCCTTGCTCTATTGTTAATCCTGTTCTACAGCTATGGTTGGTTCAACTTCTTACGGTAATGAGTTTCCAAACCATTCAGTTGTAGTTCAAGAGGAGAAATGTATGAGATCTGGACAGTGACTCCTTGGCACAGATCTTCTGCTCCTCTTTTTTGATGATCCTGACAGTTCATATTTGGTCGAAGCTAGGCCTATCTGTAGTTTCCCTCCCTTAGGTTCTTAATCTCTACAATGAGCTTCAAGCAACTCACCTAGATGTTAGTTTGTTCTGATCCAGATTCCAAACCTTTTCTAGATAGTTCATCAGTGTTCTCATTGCCGGATCTTTTTGCCCAGATCAGCTATGCTCCAAGAACCTTTACGTGATAACTTCTTATGATATTGGCTTAAACGTGGATTGGCTTTCATTATTTGGAAACAGAATTGGTTTGCTTGAGCCAATACCTGTGTATAGCCATCTTCGACAGCTCCTTGTAGACAAAGATGGATTGTTTGCTCGTTAGCTGATCGTTTATTCAATTTTCTCTTATGAAATCTAGGCACTGCGTCAAGTAGTCCGTAATAGGTAATACACATTCCTCCGATATTTATTTAGTCTTCAGGTATGTGAGTAACTTATTCTTGAGACTCTAATTACTACCGAGCCTTGTACGAACACTATCCACCTTGAGGATAGCCTCCAGTGTCATAATTGGTTTCGTTCACATGGTACTGTTGGTGCTGAGTCTCTGTATCTACTTAGTATACTGGTGTTTGCCTTGTGTTCCAGTATTTCTACAGTTCTAGGGACTACGTTTAACCTTAAATTGAATCCATTCATACTATAAATACCTTCGTATGAACCTACCTATCATTCGTTTAGCAGCGATCTCCACCGTTTAGCAGAGATGACCACCTTGGAGTGTACTTGTGTAGCTTAGACATCAATCTGTTCACACTTTAGCGAGTAATAATCTCACTAGTGATCTCACCTTCTCATAGTGTGTGTATTTCCCGGCCATTTGGCAGAGTTTGGATGGTTCCCTACGTTATATACACAATCTTTGTACATTTTTCACTACACCCTATAACGCAATTACCCAAATAACATTATCATTCATGACTCGCAGGATAAAGAAAAAGGGTTACCTACCTACCTAACTAAGAGTTTTACCCTTCCCAGCCCAAGTTCATCAAATTTATTTCTATTCACAATCACCCCAGCAGTTGCCCAATCCCAGCCAACAAGACTAAAATATACCCTAACGCGCGCTGTCACACATGAACTTTTATTTATCCACATCGTCCTTGCCACCTGGACAGACAACAAACATCCAGTCAAACAGGACGCAAGAAAACACACACTCGTACACGCCACTCAACCTCGTACACGCGGAAAAAACCAATTACCATGCTTTTCATGTCCTCTGTTCTGCTTCTGCATGCATGAATACATCAACTGAATACCAACCTCTACACCTGTGTGTGCACAAAACAAAATAGAAACACAAACCACGCGAAAAAAAGGAAACAAATAGATAAGCGACAAACGATAAAGAATAGGCTCGTCGAAAAACGACATTAGGTGGTGGTGGTGGTGTGCCGAATAATATGTACCTCCTCCTCCTCCTACTTTTCCGTTTATTATTATTGCTAATATTTTTCCTGGAATTTTCTTTGCCTCTACCACCGTCAAATCAGACGGAGCGAAGAAAGCACTCGCAGAGAATAAAGGAAAGCGCAGGCAGCAAGAGAAAATGTCGAAAACGAGAGAGAGCTGCTGACACACAGACAGTGGACGAAAGAAAAGAAAAAAAGCGCCCAACAGCACCAAAAAGTTGACGCATTGCAGGTGCGTACCGTGGAATCGATAAAGCGCAAACTCTCCTCTATTGGTAATCAGTTTCTTTTTTGTTTCTGCTTTTCTGCTTCTTCTCTTGCTTCGTCTTCTTCTTTTTGTTTTACAATTTGGGAACAACTACTATACACACACTCACCGAACAGATACATACACGTACGGCAGCGTAGATTATGAATTTTATCACACTATCCCTAGAAAAACACGAAAAGAGAAGCAAGAACATCGCCGCGACGCGACCTACGGATGGTGATGATGGCAACGGCGAGAGAGAAGTCAAAAAGTACACGGGTAAACAAAAAACCGCACCCATTCCTACCGAACTTCCCGTCCCTTTCCGTGCTGATTCCATGTGCAATTGGTATCAGGACCAATTTTGAGCAAAATCTGATGAACCTTTACGAATGC
The DNA here is from genome assembly GCA_963583995.1 of Xylota segnis. Lineage (NCBI taxonomy): Eukaryota > Metazoa > Arthropoda > Insecta > Diptera > Syrphidae > Xylota > Xylota segnis. The sequence goes on along the minus strand of OY757239.1, from coordinate 6,150,052 downwards.
CATCCCTTAAGTGGCCGAGGGTGTGTGTGAAACCACGATCAGAAATTCCACCCAGTAAAACAAATCTCTTCCCAGTCTATTTGCATGTTAATAACCTTTTGCTAGAAAAAGTCAAAACAAAAAACAAAGTCCAACAAACCAGCAAAAGGACTCACTCACCGTACCGTACCGTACACACTTGAGGGGTTGTAAAAGCTTTGGCACATTGAAAACAGGACAGTTAACTGATTTCCTATTCATTGCTAAACGAGAACCCCCTTTGCTTTCTGACTGACAGAGGCAAACAAAAAAACATACCGGAAAGCTAGAGCCATGTATCCACTGTGAATGGAGGTATGTTGGACTAGCCATGTCCTGCGCATGTTTCCGAGCTGTTGATGTTAACCACAGGCATTTTGTCTCTATGTAGAGTGGACTGTTCTAGATTGTGCGGGTCTATTGGGATCTTTTTGGAATGCAACGGGTTACTCCTTACTGATTTGGGCCTCTGCATTGTCCTGTTCTTTTAATCAGATTCTTTCTAGAGCTATCACCAAGTTATGGCCTTTGAAGATGATCATTAGAAGAGCTAAGTGCAGATTTCGAGGCATTTCTTTGCAAGGAGCTGTCAAAGGACTATCTAATTTTGGTCCAGTTTCGGATTCTACTTCTACTAGTTCATCGATCGTTTCATTGTCAAAGACATTTCAATGTCAGAATTTGAATGAGGACTTGTCTATGACTTACTAAAGACTTTCAGCAAGAATAGTGCCGTAGCTTGGAGGATTTATTGGCCTGCCGGCGACCTCTTTTTTTTTGACCATATTCTAAAGCCTAGGGAAGGGTAGTTTTGTAATTTGGGGCTATCCTTTTATTTTTAGAATTTAAATTTAATTTGAATTTACTAAACATGGTATGTACCTCAGTTCATTGTACAGGAAGTGCCAAGGCTTTGCCCAAATTGTGACGATAAGGTACACTAATGGATCAAGTTCTTCCTCTATCCGTAATCAGGCTTCATTTTCTTGAGAAAAGAAAAACAAGGTCAGATTAGGATCAACCTCGATGCATTAAGTTTAAGGTATTCTTCTATGTTGTATCTATTAGCAGGGGCCACTGTGTAGTAGGGTCTTATACTACATTGTATGTAAGCAGCAGGACATTCAGATTTCTCCAATATGTTTTTCTGCGTCTCTTTTTTAAAATTTGGACTAGTCTTTGACCCTAAATTGCGTGTTCAACTCGTGTCGTGGAGTCTCACAGTACTGTACCAATTCCAATTTCACCAATTCATTGGAGTTTTGGCCACATTTTTGAGAGGTCGAAACGTTTACGAATTTCATTTGATAGTATGGACTCAACGTCGGACCAAATTGGAAAGTGTAGATCTTTGTTTAGAGTTGTTAAGACCGTAGGCGCTAGTGGCTTTTCGCATCCTATACCCATAGTCATGACCTTAAGCTTATCGAACTCCCGCTTACCTGGTAGGATTGGTTTAGTAATTTTTAACAATTTCCCTGGAGGCTCATGGACTTGAGGAGATGGACTTTAAAAGGTCCTCCTGTGATCGTAGTAGTTTAGTTTGATCTAAGCCCAGAAAAAGTCGCTTAACTAATAAAATATTAATATAAGGTCAAGAAAGGGTTTGGTGAACACTGACAGGAAACTTGGATAGGAAATGGAGAATTGTTTCCTTCTTGTTAGTGATATTCAGTGGCCAGTACTAATTGCCAGAACTAATCTAGCAATTACTGACGTCCAGTTGTATTTTGACCAAAACTGCCTGAATACGACAAAGTTCCGCACCTCCTACCATCAACTATCAGCTTGTAATAGATAGATTCTTAGGGCAGATCTTAGCCTTGCTGGTTCACCCCCTCGGTCATTTCGCGTGATCTTATTGTGACCCGGTACACAAAGACGGCTTATTCTTAACCGATGACCCAGAGAGCAAAGTTTCTCTTTACACTGTTCTACTAGTTTCGAGGTTGTAGTGCCTGGTACAACAGCCTTGATAGCTGTCTGGGTGTCAATAACGCTTAACTGATAGTAGGTACGACATTCATAGCTTAAAGTTCGGAAAATGATGGGTTAACTCAACTATTAAAAGTAAAGTCGTAGATGACAAGAAGACAAAAAGAGAGGCCACTATCGGAATGATGATCGGATTTCCTTTCTGATCAAAAAAATTGGTATGCTCCTAGGCCTTGCTCTCCGCCAAGGATGGGTTAAATTCTGTTGGTCCCCAGCTCAAGCATGACTCTTAAAGCGTAAACTTGTAGAAGACAAGAAGACCAAAAGAGTATTTGGGTCTTACCAGGGCTGTCCTTAGAAGCCGTTTCGCTTACCGAGGATAACTCGATTTGGTCCCGGTATCAGATTAAGGAATCTTAGTCTGCTCAGAGGAACTGATATCATCCTTGGTCTTGCCCTAACCTCATGCTGACCAATTAGAACCTTGCGACCGTTAAAATACACCCTATGAATTCCTGCCCTCTCACCCTACGATTATGAATAAGAACCAAGAATTCCAAGAAATTACCCTCCAACGAAGGCCACAACCACCACACCAGCACAGTAAACGCATTCACAGCATGCACTCCCATCTCCAAACTATCAACCACCACCCTACACGAAAAGAAAAAGAAAAAAAAAATAAATAACCAACAACAACTTAAAAACAGTTAATAGTCCCAAGAATTTTCCCCTCACCGTCCAGAATTAAACCCAAAACTTGTCGTCCCTTGCCAACCCTTTTCACAACAACAAAAAAAAAAAAACAAAAAAAAACCAACCCAACGAAACAGCACCCCTTTCGTTAAAATTCTCGCAAAGCAAAAGCAAAAGCACCAACAACAACAACACTACAAAATTATACGCATTCGAATCCGGATTGGGGAAAAACGGTTCACATACTAACACAGCCCACAGTCGCCCAACAACAACAAGTAAACCCCCGAAAAACATATAACACCGATGAACGGAAAACTCAAAAGGAAAACTTTTCCGCCAGATAGAGACATCGACGTTCCTTCCAACCGAATTCAGTTGCAATTTTGCTGCGGACCGTATCGGACTTAAAGATATAAATACCAGTGCAAACAACGGTTCAACAACAACAACAACAGAAAAAAAAAATCTATAAAACACTTCCAAACGATCATCAAAAAAGAAACAACAAAAACGAAAATTCAAATAAATCGGTATCGGTTCGCAAAGTGTTTCTTCTTCTTCGGCGAAAACGAAAAACAAAAAAAAAACGGTTTTGAATAAGTTTCTTTGCGGGTAAAGAAACACTTGCCATCTGTTTTGAGTCAGTAGATTCATCATCGTCGTCGTTGTCGCAACAAGCCCCACGTTTGTGTACTCTGTGCGTCCGAAGAACATCGATAGATACTCGTTATCGATAGAAAAAGGATTATTTTTTAATTTAACAACACAAACCAACACCTCCCCAAACAAATTTTTTAGATAAAATGGTAAATATACAAACAAAAAAAAAACCAAAAAAATTATAAAAAAAAAAAAAATCTCTTAAATTATTTGATTCTCTACCTCCTCCTCCTCCATCCAATATGACTGCATCACGGGAATAGAATAAAAACGAGAAAAAATAAAAAAAAATTCTGTTTCTCTCCTTTTCGCTAAAGCCGAAGCTAAAATCGTAAAATGTGTGCAAAGCCTTGTGTTGGTGGTGTAAAGTTCTTCTTCTTTTACTTATAATCAATCTCTGTCTCTCTTCACTGTGAATTGTGTGCTAAATATGGAAATGGAAATGGAAATAGTGTGTGCGTGTCCAAAATCCCATTTTTCATCCGGGAGTTAGAGGAATATGGAAGAAATTTCCCTAAAAAAGGTGTTCAAAGATGGCGATTTTTTGTACAGAGAGTCTTCCATCTATTCTGTACTCTGTACGCCCGCCCCCCTCCTCCTGAAACGGTTTAAACAACAAAATTTCTTGTATTTATTATTTATTTCCCCTTTTTTTGTTGGTTGGTTGAAACGGTTCTGGAATTTCCCCATTTTTGAATATGTGTCGTGTTGATTACCCATCGCGCGTTGTCTCTATCGCACGTGCATTGCGGCCATTTGCCCAGTATATGGGTTTCGCTTGTGACACGATTCGACCCGATGACTTTGCCGCATTGCGGTTATTTTCCGATTATGTTTACCACCTCTTCTTCTTCTACTCTCTCTCTCTCTCTCTCCCTCTCAATTTTTTGTAGTGAAGAAAACTGTCAAATTGATGACTAGAAGGAAAAAAAAAAAAAAAAGCGAAAGATCAAAATGGAAGCAGATTTTTGCGAATTTCCACCATAATTCGTGGGAATTTCGAACCGGTTTACATTCTAATCCAATTTGTTGGAGTAATTTTCGATAATTTAATTAAAAAAATTCCATATTCAACAGTAAATCCATATAAATTCGTTCAACGCGAGAGAGAGATCGTACAACACCGCGCACTGAGAGACACGACACAAGCCGAGAGAGAGAAAGAGAGAGTTTTCTTTCTTGTTCTCCGCTTTGGTGCGGATTTTCTTTCATTCTATTCTTCATTACCCCTCCAATCGGTGTACGGCTGGTTCGTTGCTTTTCGCAATATTGTTTGAGTAGTTTTTTCGCCGCCGTCGCCGTTGTCAGCCGCAAGTTCGATTTAGCTCCTCCACGTCTTGGATATAAATTTCGAGATAAAAGGAATAAATTTTATATTTCATCCATTCCGTTTGTGCGTTCCGTTTTGTGTGGTTAACGTCGTCTTGTTCGTTATTTGCAGGTTTTTCACTGTAAAAATCCAAAAAAATTTTATATTTTTCTTTTGTGTAATTCGGGAAGGGTGACATCACACACTACCAGCTCTAAACAGAAATGGTGATTTTCTTTTTTTTTTTTATTTCTCCCCCAAATATATAGTATAAGTATATTTTTTTTTTTTTCAATAGTAAATCTATGGTTTATGTTTTCTCAAGTGTGCTGCATAGCTGTGGTGAATTGAAATTAATTTATTTATTCTTTTCCAACGAGAACTTGTGTTGCGAACCACACCTTTCTAATTCGAATTCCAAGTTTTTTACTTGGTGGTCACATTTTTTTTCTTCTCTTATCGAAAGGGAATGAGAAATGTAAGCGCGGCGCATGGAAAGCAATTGTCGCGCTGCTTTTGTGGGAGAAACAAAAAGAAGGAAAGAAGAAAAAAGCTACAAATTATGCTGAACTGTACTAATATTAACCGTTATCGGGTGGAATTTCTAATGAAAGTCTATAAGTGGTTCGGTTTTTTCTATTTTATTTGATTCTTTTGGTAGATTACGAGCGCAATATCAAATGGAATTCCAGGGATTGGTGGTGTATCTGAAAGTATTTCTTTTCCCATCCATACATATGTATATGCCTTTAATCTGTGTCAGTTGAAATTTAAAAAACTTAAAATGAGAGTACTTCCGGTGTAACCGTCATTTTCAAAGTGGTTCTCCATTTCTGATAAGAACGCAAAAAAGTACAAAAAAAAATCTCGTTTCCATGCATGGATTGTGAGTCAGAAATATGGATTTCAGTTAGTAAGCGTGCGCCTCTGCTTAGTTTCTGGTCGATTTGAAACTTGGGCCATGGCATAGCGGTAGGCATCTACTACTATTTGTTGTCAAGGGGCTGGAAGTTCTAATATTTTTCTACAGAGGCATTCAGTTTTAAAAATTCTTTATCTTAACGTTCCTCATAGGACCCATATTGGTGTAAAGCTAGAGTCCTAGCCGAGTGCACTTACACCTTGAGTTTGTTTTGACATATTTTGTGTATACTAGGACAAGGTCCAGGAGTACTAAACAGACATGAATTTGTTGGATCCACTTAGGATCTAGAAGTTCAATTGTACTACTATGGAACAAACAGGAATTCTATCCTACTCCAGGTCGACTGGGCAAACTGGAGATATTCTACAAGGAGGAGAAACCTATAAAAGAGCAGTGTAGGGCTGAACAGTTGCAGACTGAACTACAGAACTTGAAAGTGCTTATACATGTTTTTGTCGTTGAAAACATATCTAGTAATGAAACCAAAAACAGTATCTAATGAACTCTAAATGGATTCTATATCATTTGTGCAGGTCTTCTCTTCCTACGGAAGTTAGGAATGATAAAATATTTGTGCTGAAAAACTAGGATAGATAGACCACAGAACTCCAATCGGTTAAGAAAAACAAGTCCTAGCTCTTTTCTGTCTGAAAATGTAGGACGTTTTGACTGTCGCCCATCTGTGGATGTTCGTGCTGATTGCATTAAACAAAAAAGTGCAAATATTTGCCACGACAGATCCCTACGGGACCCCAGGGACTAACTTTTCACAATCATTCCTTTAGAAAGAGCTGTGTCCGAAGGGTAGTTTGTCTTTTATAAGCTATTTCAGGACAGTTGTACTTTCAAACATTTGTCGAACGCTTGTAAGAGCTGCGAAATGGAAAGAAGCAAACGCCCTCAGATTGTATCCAGTTTTAGCACTCAACATTGGTCATCTCCGCAATGAATTTCTCCGTCATCTCGTTGAGATGCTTGGTGTAAAGAACACGAAAGGAAGGATTGTCAGTAAGTACCATCATAGGCAGTTCTGTTAGAACACTGACAAGAGTTCACTCTTTTATCTCCATGATTTGAGCAAGCACTTCGATGACACTGTCTATTCTAAACCAATGTGGGTGCAATGGGTCTTTTTTGGCTTTATGGCACTGTAGTCTTTGAAATCGGATTATTGTCAGCCTTTTGGTTTCCAATGTGAAGCTGATGTAAGCGAGAAGTCATACTTCCGTTGAGTGTTTTAGGAGCTCCTTCTCTGTACATGTTTCAAGTTCCAAGGCGGATGTCCCCCTCCATTCATTTTCCTAAAACGTCAACTTATGATGTACTTCTACTTTTGTACCTCAGAATGATGTCCTACTACCTATCAGCTCCTTGGTATCTCATATATGTAGTTTCATGTTTGATACTACCGATCCTGAATGAGGCAAGCATACAAATTATTTGCATATTGCTATGCCTTATTTGGACACGAAATTTCAAGGCTGAGCTACGTCAGAAGAAATTTATAGTCACTGGCATAAATTTACATGGCATAGCTATGTATGACTTGTTTCCATTGTTCTGCATCCGGTCTGCGGCTTATAGCGAAACACATTACTGGAGATCGAAACTATTGTACATATTTGTATCCTTAAAGGCAGCTACAGCAGGTCCAAAGGACGCATAGAACAAGAGCAAGAATCTCATTAGTTTACTGAAGCAACAAGCATTTAAGTACATTTCAATCTTATTGGATTCGTGATAAAGCAAAATTGCTACATTTGGACTCATAAAAATCCACAAGAGATTGTCCAAACTACAGGAATTCGTCGGATCATGCCTTACTTTATCGAAAGTATTTCTACAATTTACGAAGCAATGTTATCAAGTGATATGGCTTAACGAACGATAGCTGCTATCTGTGATGAGCTCACTTTTTTCTCTGGGTCATGGAAATAGGGTGTAAGGTGTTACAATTCCTCACAATCTGAGGCGAATCTGGCTTTGAATTAAAAACCCACTATAGCCAGCGAAATGGAGTCTGTTGATTTTGTGAGTTGAAAAGGTCATCGAAGATCGACTTAGAAAGCCTTTTGTAAGACCCTGTTCAACTCAGTATTGGTGTACAAGAGCAAAGGCATTGTTTTTGGCTAATTCGTGAGAAAAGTTCTATTTTACGGCTGACAGACCAAAGAAGGCCTTTGACGCTATTTTTGAGGAACAACGAAGTGAAGGCAGGCATTATTCTCACCAATCCACTTGAGGTGCAATCAGTAAGCTAGTGATTGAAATACAGCCCCAGTACTACTCCAGACTATGGGGCCTTGGAAACGGTCTTGTATAGCTGAACAATAATTGGAAATTGGAACTAAATGCCGCAGAAATCAAACTCTATTTTGGACAAAGTTTTCTATTTACCGCAACGAACACGAGATGAGAGGACAGTGAGAGTAGAAGTGAATTCAAAGAGATAAAAGTTGATTAAAAATACCAGCTTCTCGATCCCTCCAACAGATGCACTGTTGACTAAAAACCACAACAAATGTTGATGCAGAAGGAAGTCATCTGAAATTAATTAAAACTATCTAAAACCACAAAAAAGTGGATACCTCATCCGTGGTTAGTCGTTCATATAGCGGTATACTGAAGCGAACTGCGCAATTTTACACTTTTCAGTGGTTTTCCTCACTTGAATGTTTCGGTTAAACAATGTGATTGCATTTTAATTCCCCAGGCCTACATATAAATACTCCCAGCCAAGCCTGCCAGCCATTTACACCCCAAAATGGCCAAAGCGTGCAAAAGGTGTGTCTAAACAAATTACAGCGAATGCAATACCTGCTTGTTTAAAACTAAACAAAGCACATTAAAACAATATAAAAAAAAGCCATATTTTACGGTCCTGATAGCAATTTGTTTGCGGGAAAATGAATTTTGCAATAAATTGCTTTTTTTTTTTTTTGAAAAATATTTTTTCTTTCTTTTCGTTTACTGAGAAATTGACAACAGTTAAAGCGAATTGCTTCCCCAGAGGTCGTAAATTTTCCCGAATTATTATTATCGTCGTATTATTGGAACATTATTGAGTATATCCCCACAATCTGTACAAATCTTTATGGCCAGCTCCACCGCCCTCCCTGGCCTGATAACAATGGGATTATTAATGTGAAATAAAACGGGTTATATGTAGATATTTTTATTTTTTATGTTTTCATTTCATTAGATTAACAAGAAGAAGAAAATATATAATATAATGTTTGATATCGCAGCATTCTTGTGACACATTTTTCCAGCAATTTGTGATTCAAACGTGCTGAGGGACGATTAAAATCTGCCCGATAAGAGGAGGATGGTGGTGGAGTCGCGTTATTTAGATTAAACAAAAAAAAACCAACGATATTATGCAATCGTTTTTATCAATAGACTTGAAACTGTGGTGTCGTTATGGGGCACATTTTTATAATTAGATTTTTGCATCAAATTAGACGGGTTCGAGGTACACCTTAAGGTACGATCCTGTGGGAATGTGGGTCGTCGTGTGTTTGGTTGGTCGCCATGGTAGTGATAAATTGTGTTAATGCGTGCGTTGCCTCACACAAAATAGAGAAATTCAAATTAATTATCCAAGGTGCTTACAACAAAGTAGTAAAAAGTATATATATCCTGTCCCTTGGGGTATATTACACTTGACACCTACTATGTACATGTAGTTGGAAACATCAATGTGGAACTCACTTAAGTTCACTTACAGGCTACATTTGTCGTATGGATTCGCAAGAGTTTAAGTCAAAGGGCACAAGTTCAACTTGTTGGCTCTCAGGATTCAAGATTCAAGAAATGAAATCCATCTTTCCAATCATGTCTCAAAAAACCCTTCAAGAAAACAGCTTTTCCTTAGCGGTTTACGTGCAAGAGATCATGTTTCAAGAATTGAGTGATAAATAACAGCTTCTCCTTACCCGTTTAAGCAAGAGTTTAAGGCCGAAGAGTGTGCAAAGAAAAACAAAGGTTTGTTTTTTCACTTTACCCGTCTTACGGTCTTTAATTTCTAATTTCAGAAAAAAAGAATCCCCTCTCTCATTACGGAGTTTCGACATCAAGCCAATTCGGTGTCAATTTTCCGTGAGAATACCAATGCGACATATGGTGTGGTCTCTTGGCATTTTTCTGTAAACAGTGAACCTGGTTGAAGGTCGCCTCAAATTTTCCATCGGTTATGCAAATGTACTGATGATGAGCTGGTTCGGAATGGCATGACTGGGTCACGGATATTAAATCATCAACTGAATTAGTTGAAGAACACTGTTTGATGGGTGTCCGGAGTTTTGAAGGAAACACTTTTGTTTTGCTCAGTATTTCTTGGAAAACAAAGATTTTCTGTGGTTTAATCACGTTGCAACAGATGTTGAATACTGATTTTGTAAATATGGTGAGGGTGTGTACTTTTCTGTTAGGAAAATGGAAAGCTACAACTCAAAACAAATAATCTGGAGAGTTCATTCCGTGTTTCTTGTTTCACTGAACCAATGCTTGAGGCAACGACGGCACGTTTAAAGCGAATTTTGATTGCAAATTGGTTCCTTTCCAGGTTGTAGCTCAGATTTGTTTGCTTTCCCCGAAATAGAAGGAACACTTCAATGCCAATGAGTAGATCAAGAATGCAGTCGATACCAACAGAAAGGTGATCGACATCTACATAGCCGAGCCCATGACCATCTCATCCAAAGCCGTTAAATCCAAACTTGTGAAACGATGCTTTGAAGATCTCATAGCATTCACAGCAAATTAAGACTGCATTCTTTTGGGTTCCAGGACAGATCGATATCCAAGTAAACGTACTGGCGGGTGAATGCACAAGAAAGAGTTCAGAACAGGTTCTGACAAAAGTCGTTGCCTCTGTTTAACCATTAGTAGCTTGTTCTCATAGAAAAAAATGAGAGGGAACTCTGGAAAACAAGACAATACTAAAGGCAGTCAAATCCTAGGGCTTACAGGAATGAATTTATTACAAGAACACAAACTTCTGGCTATCAACTGAACAAAAGCAACTAAACATAGAAGCGCACTGCAGATGCTGTGGCTATTCAAGCTCAGAAGAGAGGAAATCTTACGTGCTATGCTGTTCTATTCTAAAAGTTATAACAATCCTGGATTAGTTCAGGGAAGCTTAGCTCTCTCTCTAAGGCACAAACGAAACTGTCTTCTTTTTTTGTTTCATCACGACAGGCGGTTTCACAATCCTTTCATATGCAAGCTACCTAAACCTTTAGTCTATACTACCCCTAGACTTCTAAGTGCAGGAACTTGCAGCTAAAGTCATTGGGAACTACTCTGTGAGCTTGGTCAGCTTTTCGGTCAGATTCGAATCTACATCGGATTCTAAGATTTTTATAAATTCTCAAGCACATTGGACTGGAATGCATGTGATATGAATCCGCGAAAGCAGATAGGACACCAAATTTCAAAATACCCTAAACTTTGATTATACGTATTGATTAGCCACGCCCAGCCAAAAAGTGTCAAAGAACTGAGCCATGAACAGTGGAATATATTAATTTGTAAGCCTGCTCCACTGTGAGGCTACTACCCAATCACTCGCGTTCCCTATCGTTTTTCCGTGTATGTGTTCCTTTAATTGATTTGTATCTGGCGACATTTTCTTTGATTTTTTTTCGTTTTAATTAAACGATTAACAAACCAACAGTGTTTTACGCTTCGGGCAATTTAATTATTTTAATTTTCTTGTTTTGCAAACTTTTTATACATCTGCTTGTGACGACTACTGGCTGGGTTGGGTGCTGGTGGTGTACTCGTACTTTATTTGACATCAATTGCAATTAGATGTACCTCATATCCATTTCCATTAGTTCTATAGCCATTTGAGTTGTTCCTGCTCCGAATATGGATTTTTGGAATACGGAATTTCTCTCTCTCTCCTGGTATGAAAAAAATTAATTGAAAAGGGGAGAGGTGGCAACGGGTGCCGCCACCATTTCTTCTTACTGCTTCTCGATTGACGCAATTCCAACGAAGCGGAAATATTTATTTATTTTGTGTTGCTATTTGTTACTTATTTATTTCCTTTTTACATGGTTTTCTTGTTCATATTGGCATTTTGTTGTTTACAATTGTTTTGAGTTATTGTGCAATGCAACGCTGTCGCGGCTGCTCTCGTCTGAATAATCAGAGATCAGTGGAAAGGTCAAATGGTGGAAAAATAAAAGATCTCATCACTGAAGCTGTTTTGTAAATGTGTTTTTCTTTTTTTCTTTTTTGTGTATCTCAATTTATGCTATGTGGACAATGGGACAAAAAACATAATCTGGACATTGATTGGTTGTTATCTATTCTAATTTATTTTATTTTATTTTTTGGGCGAAAGCATCGAGTATGTAGAGTAGAGCAAGATTTTGTTTACTCTACGTGACATAATTGCTGTGTTTATCTTTATGTATGTATATTGTGTTGACGGACAGACAATTGATTTGTAAATAAGAAATTATATCATTAGATAAAAATAGATTAAGTTCTTTTGAGAGATCAAGTGCATTTAGAGAAGAGTAGGAGTCAGATCTGATCAAAGATGAAGTGAAATCACGCATCAAAGAAACTGAAAGGGATATGTGAAATAAAACGGATGTTGTCCTGGGTTCATGGTCACTCAGACGTCCAAGAATATTAGCGAACCAGACGAACTAGCCAGAAATGGCACTGAAAAGGAGCTCTCGACAGTTAAGAGGGGTGAAGCTTCCTCTACCCACTGGAACGGCAATATACAATATCTCTACACTTAGCTCTGCATCAGGCAATTGAAAGAAGAAGCAATCATGTCGTTCATGACGTACATAGGACAATACTGCCGTCCTAAGAAAAAAGGGCACAAACGTCGAAATAAAAAAATTGAGTTAACAACACATTTGGCATCGATACACAGTGCATACATTTTGCATGAAGATTTAAAGCCAGATTTCCATCTGCAAATGGTTCTAAATCAGGACTCGGAACGGACACGTCTACAATGGTTGGCACATGGCTGTCATGTGAAATGCATTTAGCTCAAAACTACTAATTTGGAGATGCGCATGGTCATCAACAGATCATAGTCGGACTACTGACGGGTCATTGCGTGTTGGGTACGCATGCCTTGAGGCTTGAAATTCCGACCAACGACTTCTGGCGCTGCTGTATAGAAGAAGAAAAGAAATATTCATCATATGACCTTCTCTTCAACTGCCCTGTGTCGTCCTAATCAAGAAAGCAAGTTCTTCGGGGAAATTGATTGTATTGCTCAGAGTATTAGTAAGATCTGGAAATTCATCCATGAATCGAAGTGGTTGCAAGAGTAACGAAAAAGACTGGCTTATGTCGCAGCACAATGCATATTCTCAGAAAAGAAGAGAGTAAGGTAAACTACTTTATTTGCTTTAAAATCAAGACATACATACGTCTGTACAGGCAGAGCAGAGAGATCTCGATTTTTGGGGTATTCTCCTTTTGTATTTTTTGCCTTCCTTACTCTCTAAGTTCCCTGAAGAGAAACGACGCAATCCTTTGCTTAATTCTGCTTTTAAGATCTGGAAAGTGTATGCGTGGCTACTAGCAAAAGAAAGTATTCCTACAAGAACTAATATAACACGCCAGCACCTGGGCGTTTTTCAGACTTGAAGACATTAACCTCCACCAACAGAGCTAGTCAGATCCCATGTTGGGCGCCAATATTTTCAAATGTTTATGTTTTCTGCTTTAAGTTGAATGATTTTGCGTTTTCGTTGCATCTTCTACTGCAGTTTGTAGTAAGAGACACTTCCTGATTTCTGGGGAAAATGTGTCATGTCTAGAAGATCCCAAACTGGTTAGTCATCTCATCTAGGACGACTCTTTATGAGCAAGTGATAAATCCTCTCAACCTCCCGGCCTTCCTAGCACAGTCCATACACCTAAGTGATGTGTCCGCGGAGAATTTCCAATTTATTTTGTCAACTCAGCAACTTATTGCGGAAAATGTATGACAGTGTTGCATGCACTAGCAAACGTGTCGCCAACTCCAAAACGACAAAAACAGCTCTGATTTCAGTGAAAAAATTCGCGGCACCGCAAAAACTCACGAAAATACTAAGTGTGTTAGTAATTTACGCCATAAATAAAATAGAGCATCACATAGGTGGAAAACACTTAACAATAATTTATCTCCACACTCTGCCACGAAGCGCACCGCTTCGTTGTCGTCGTTCACTAGCCAGCACCACAGAGTACCGGCAGAGAGGTGCTTTTCAGCTGCTCTTCAGTTCCTCTGCCATGTCGCCGCCCTATTATCGTGTTTTGAGAGGTGAAGCCGGTTACTTCTATGCGACCGTTGCCAACTCGACTCATATTTGTATGGTGGCAACGACTACGACGACGACAGCACAACGCTGTAATTTATTATAACAAAAAAAAAAGAAGTATTAAACAAATATACATATGTATGTACAAACGGAACACGAATGGGGTGAGAAATGCGACAAAAATTCGTGCACACACTTCAAGTGTATCTGCGCGGTTGCCGGCTTGTACGCTCACACCAGCATTCCATCTTAAAAGCGAACCGATTCAGCAAGCCGTAATATCGTTTTTATTTGATTTCATTTCTGTATCTCTGTGGAAAGTTCATCTGTGTTCCCCTGAAGATAGAATGTGCATAAAGAGATGATAAATATAAATAAAATGGGAGAAAATGGAAAATATTCAAAGCTACAGACACATGGATGTGCGCTTACCGGCCGGCAGAAAATGTAAAATGTCCGCCCTTCCTCTTGCCGATCGCCGCCATTCGACGATCGCGTTGCGTCTATTTGAAAAATACTGACCGTTTCAACGAACTACATGTACATAACCGGTTGGCAAGATAGTGAGATGCAAATTCGAAAGTAAAATTCAATGGAGATGAATATTTTTGTCTTATTTGGTTGACAAACAGAAAAAAAAGGTCAATAACAACGGCCCACAGATTCAAGACGTGTTTGGCTTTTTTTCACTGCCGTTTTGTATGTCGATACGACTGTACTTGGGTTTCATTCATATTTCTGTTTGCACCCAGTGCTGACGCAATCAGAACTTCGTTTTCAAGTCGGGCATTTATTTTGGATGCTTAGCTCATTTGTTGGTGATTAAAGGTGTGATTCACCAGCGATAAATTTAATTATGCGTTTGAAATTGTTTTTTTTTCTTTTTTACAAAAAGCGTACACTGCACGTGGACGGAAAGGGCTTTGTATGTTGTTTTAAACTATAAACGACAGTGCTTTGCGAAACGGACAGTTCTTTCTTTGGATAATCTAAAGATACTCAACCTGTGACACTCTGTTGGTCAGGTTTTTGAAGAACAGGGTCACGAAACCGGACCCAATGAGCAAACGAACTTTGTCCGAATGTGTCCAAATTTGTAACTCCGAGTAAAGTTCGGATCGAGTAAAACGTGGTTTTTTGATTCATACCTAACCTGGCATAGACGGACCGACGGGGCTGTTTGTTTCTCATCCAAGCTACAAGCATCGGATTATTTTAGTAGATCCAGTAGTCTCAGTCTCTTCGTTTTATTCTTGTTTGATATTCTTTCAAGTTTGTGTGCGAAGTGATTTTACGGGATTTCTTCATTAATTCTTTCTAGTTTCCGGCAAATAGAAGAAGCTTAGTCTAATCCGTACTACCGAACCTTCTTTTGTTTACTTTGACCTGTCATGAACGGTTTTATGTTAACAGGGTTAGATAAAAACGATCGCGATGGCTTGCATCAATCGTTAAAGGTCGACGGATCATGTGTCGCTTTACTGTGATCGTGATGGTGTCCCTTCTGCATTTCTAGGCGACAGATTCAATGGTTCAAAGTTACAACTTTGAATACAAATACGATAGGACTCCAAGCAGAACCCTGTGGTGTACAATGTGTGATGCATGATTGAGTTTGTCAGAGTTTTGTACTTTTTTTCGATTCCTGGTAGCCGTATTTCCAAAAATGTGTAAAAATTTCGAACTACAGATCCATGGGACCTACTGTTTGGTCCCGTATCCGAGAGGCAATTTATTATTTGAGGGACTTTTTCATGACGAGATTTACTCTCGGATGTTTGTCAGACGAGAGGTTGCTCCACTTAGGTTAGATTCACTTTGTCATTCGTTTGGCATTGGTACTATGTAATTGACAGACACGCTAGGTATGTCGAAGGCGGAGGAGCCTGCGTTAGAACACCTTGCAGTAAGATACTTTATCTAGAGTTGAAGAGGCATTATTTCATCCACATTTGCGGTAAGTTATTTCGCAACATTCAAAGTGTAGAGTCGGCTTTAATAGACTCTTGGTGCAGGCTTTGTCTACAGACTTGTGTTCTTCATAAGTACGCGTTTCAAGTACAATATTGTCAGTTCTACCAATGAAAACACAGTTTTTATCTGACAATGTTGTCAGAAAATCATTGCCACACCCCCGGCGGACAATGAAATTCTACCAATCGTAAGAGCACTCCTCTACCATTTGCCCATGAATCTGAAAACCATTTCACTTCCCAGAGTAATTTTTATTGCCAACAATAATGAATCACAAAATCCACGTGGCACGTGGTATCAAAAAAGAAAACACGCACAAACTTTTGTGGCACGTATCTTGTTTTTAATGGAAAACAAAACCGGAATCCTGATGGTAAAGGATATACATAAATATTTTCTTTACGGCTCACGTTTTAAGATAATCTTGATGGGACCTGAGTGGCAAACATAAACGAAATAAGTACACAATTTGTACCACTGTCTGGTGTGTATGCACTTCTAACAGCCATTACATTTTATATTTTCGAATGGTGATGTTTGTACATTTGAAATGCAACTCCTTACCTCAGTTTTTTTTAATTGAGTTTGGTTAGGATTTTGTCTCATTGGGACGGGATTAACATCCCTGTTCATATTCAGCGCGGCGGCTTTAAAACACCCGGGATTTAGCCCAAAAACTGGGGTTTCTAAGAGGTGCTCATCTTGCTCAAAGAACTAGTTCTGCAGGTCATCTTTGCAGGAGTTTCGGCTCCAAAGCAGAGAGGGCAGTCTGACAGGGTTATCTTATTATTTTAATGTGGAAGTCACGTCTTCTAGTTGTCAAATGTAGTATACTTCACAATATTATTTTAAGATTGTATAGTGCGAACGTCTGACAAACATTCGAGCGTATACCTGCTCCTCAAATAACAAATTGTCAATTAAACAGTAGGCCTTTTCTATTCGTGTAAAGAATATAATACGCAAAGCACGAATGCTTGTAAGAAGCTCGACCCTGGGGCCCATAGAACTGTTTGTATCTGTAATATGGTGCCTGTTCCATACATTTTGTAACTTGCGTTCATGTTCGTTTGAACAGAAAGTATATTCAAATTACTTGAGTTTGAATGTTTAAGTTCCCATTTCTGATTAATACGTTTAACCAAAGTAGGTAATGTATCTTGTTCGAGTCGCTTGAGTCACTTGCAAGCTGAATCATGATGAAACGAACTGTTGTAAGGTTTCATTTACTCTTCTAATACTTGAAACAGTGTGATTCTTGTGGTTAAGCGAATGTTGTTAGGAAGTAATAAACACTTCCAGACTGTCTGTCATCAATTTTAGGAAACTTATTTATTTTTATTGCATTTGGCAGATATTTTAATGATGAGTAACATCTTATGAGTAAATGTGTTGATGTTATTTATTTTGGGGGACTCGAGAGTTCTTAGTAAAAATAGACGAACACACTTGGGTTTGTCCAAAAATTCAATCCATTTTCTTGAGCTATTGTAACCTTGCATTATTTAGGATTCACATTACTAAGAACTGAGAGGCGAATACATTTGTTTCAGCTGAACTTTTCTAGAAGAAGATACGACAGTTTATAGATATACGGTTGAACATTTTCCCCAAATTTTTCCAAGGTTCTGACCATCAATATTGAACTAATCCATTCGTTTGTACCTTTTCCCTTCGTTCGTTCGTTCAACAAGGTATATGAACAAGACATGGATGGAGAGAAGATAAGCTACGGCATCAAAGTGTTTTTGGCAGTTCGACAAGTAGCCAAGCTTTGTTCTATGTTCTAACTCACTATACATAGCTGCCGACAAAATGGCTGTAAACTTTACCCAAAAGTCGCCTGGTGTCAGAGCTGCTATTGAAACTTTTACACCCGATGATGTTACGGAGAGCATTGAACAGCTTAAAACAGCCTTTTTGTTAGAAAGACATGACTGTGGACGGATTTAATAGGTGTTACTGCCTAGATTTTAGTTTAGTTCAAATCTGTTTGCTGAACTAGTTCGTTCTTTCAGTTCATTTAGTTCACATTTAACATAGAATCTTGCTCGTAGCGCTGTGCTATGAAATAAACAAAGGCAACCCTTACTAGAACTAGCGCTCATTTTAGCTCAGCTGTTCTTACTGAACTACATGTGTGCAGAGTATACATGAACTTGTAAACTAAATGAACTATTGAACTACTGAACTACGCGAACTAAAATTTAATGACTTTAGTAACCAGTTCATTTGGCTCACTTGTTAGAGCTCTTTTTTTGAACTAGTTCTTTCGTGAACTACCCTATATATGTAGAGATTTACATTTGGTTCTTCAAGGGGATACAGTGGAAGCCTATTATAACTCGGTGTAGGGGTCGAGGAAATAAGGTCGTTGTATCCGATGACGTTATATCAGACAGAGATGAATGTAAAGTGGACGTTATAAGCGACTGGTTGTAAAAAGCGATGTCGTTATAAGCGGCTTCGACTGTATGCATAATCCTCCGAAACTTTAGCTAAGGTTATGGAAAAGCTAAACAGACAAGGATCGAGTTGTTAGGAACGCAGATAGATCCCAAATTTTTAGGTCTGATACCATGTTAGGAACGAAGGGCTATAGTGATGATACATATAAGTACGTAGTTCGACTTTAACACTGGTGTGGGCTTAGATTTTAAGGAAGCACCTTGGCTCCATAAAGCGTGGTGCCGCGTGCAAGACACGTAATTTTTCTGCAAACAATATTATTTTTACACTCCTTCTCTATTGCTTACTAAATTTGCTTTTCTTTTTTTTGTAAATTTCAGGCCGATCAACTAACAGAAGAACAAATCGCCGAATTCAAAGAGGCATTCTCGCTATTCGACAAAGATGGCGATGGCACCATTACAACAAAGGAATTGGGAACAGTTATGCGATCGCTAGGACAAAATCCAACAGAGGCCGAACTTCAGGACATGATAAATGAAGTCGATGCCGATGGTGAGTTCAATAAACTTTTCATCCTTCCTTTCAAAACTGACACGTATCGGTCGCATGAATATGACCTGAAAGAGGAATGGATAGCTGCATTGGTGTGCAACAACCACTGATTATTATTGCCCGGCTGACGTTTCTCTCTTTCATCTCATTCATTCATAAAAATTATTAATTTAAAAAAAAAAACAAAAAAAACTAGTCTCCGCCATTCTACTAATATTTTTCCTCATCATAACGAAACGAAAAGTTGTAAAAAAAAAAACAAATTCTCAAAAAATTGTATCTGTGTAGGTAAGGGTATAGAATTTTTGTTAACTTGGCCCGCAGCCAGAGGGAAAGATGAGAGAAACTATGAAAATGTGAAGAGATGCAGAAATTTTTATAAAAAAAAAACAAAAAAAAAAAAAAGTAAAAATGTTTAAAGTCGCGGAAATGCGAAAATTATGGGCATTTGCATATTTCTTCTTCGTTTTTTATTATTATTCCTTCATCATCGGAGAGATAAGATAAGAAGTAGATGAGTACTAGACGAAAACGGAGAAGACGCCTGGGGGTGGTGCTGGGTGGGTGGATGGCTGGTAAAAGCTTCTCTGGTACACATTCCACGTTTGCCGGTCTGCTGCGCGCGCGATATACTTTTCTATTTTTCTTTTTTTTTTTTTTAATAGAGAAAGAGAATATTTTTATAAATAGCAAATGCTATCATTTTTGCTTCTGTTGGCGGCGGTGGCGACGACGGCGGCGGCCAATGCTTGTTGCTGGTTGTATTGTATTTTTCTTCTTGACGATGGGTGCCGCGCAGACCGTTGAGAGGTATAAGAATTTTAAAACACTCATTAGACAAGAATGCGTACAGTGCATCATATGAGACATAGTTTCTAGATTCTTTTTTTTGTTTCTTGTTTCATCTGTTTCTCTTGGTATTCTTCTTCATGTCATTGGCTTTGATTCGTGTCATCTTTCGGTGAATGGGAATAGGAATGCATTATACTGTCGCGATGGGGGCTTTGTAGAAACATGAATCATTCATCAGCCCGGGGTTTCTCAGAATTGAGTTTTTTAAAAACAGATTTTTGTAGTAAACTCCTGAACTCGATACACGAAACAGAGTCACGAGAGATTCAGAGATCGGAGATTTTTTTTTCAAACTTTTGGTCTAGAACGTAGAGAATGCCCACTGGATGTATTTTTTCAAAACAACCGATCCCGTACCTTGGGATCGTACCATAGAAACGATTTCTATCGAGTAATGTCTCAATTCAGGCGACGCGCACCATAAAAGAAGATAGTTTCCTGCGACTCCAACGCCACCTGTTAGTTCTACTAGACATAAGCTAGATTTTGACAAAAGAGTGAAAAAATTGAAACAAGTTAGAAGAGAAAGGTCAGATTACTTACATTGGGGACTATCAACCTGTGATGAGTCTCCCTGAGACATGACAGCCTTCGATCCCGGACACTTTGGTTTGAGTTGTCTAGCCATCTGATACCCGCTATAGCTTGTACCTTGATGCTTGAAACGATCGTTTGGACTTCCTTGTAGTCTCAAACATGAGAGCTGTGATCCGAAGACCATTATTGTACATTCGCTCGAGTTACTGTTGGGACTTTGTCTTGGTATAGCGTTCCCAGTTGTGTCTATTCATCCATTCGTCCTCCTCGCATGTGTTCTGCTTTCCAGATTATCGTCCAAGGTCTCAGTTGTGGAGCTCAAAATTTAGTCTGAGCTGCTGTTCGAGGTGAACCTGGCTCTAAGCCAAAAAGCATCTCCAGTTACCTCAGTCCTTAGTTACTTGCTTCCCGTTGCGCACTCCAACTCGGTTGAGGTTCCCATCTACTTATGCGCGCCGCCTAAGGCGAAGTCTTCTTCTACTGCGTTGTACTTTCGGTTTTGATTCGAAGACTCTCCGGACTGGAGCATTGGTACATCTAGAATGTTCGCTCTACACGTTCTAGCCATCTTTCAAAAATATGGTCGTTAGTCAGTGCTTGAGTTTCAGGAACCTAAAGCAGGAGAGAGGTGTGTAAGGTGTTATTTCTATTCTGTGAAACTCCTTGTCTTACTAGAGTGATCATTTTCAATCATCATCCTGCTTAGCTCTACAATTGTTCTCATTGGCCACCTTTTTATCGCTCGAGAGACAGGAAAGTGAGAATATTTGTTCGACTATGAACTTTGCTCTCAAGAGGCTCCTTCCTACAAGTTGTCGATTTACGATTGTTCATACATTTTGTACGCTACGCTGATAGGACCTACCACTTTAGTTAGCTGAATTTAAGTTTTCTTCTTTTGTGGAGATCCTGGTACACTATATTACAGCAGGACTATCTGTTCAGCTTCCATTTCGAAACTTTTTCGGAGCAGGAAACCACTGCACTGCAGGGAAATGGTTATCCATTTTCATTCATGAATCATTTCTGTGTAAGCGTGCATAAGACTCCCTTGATAGTACGAAGTATAGTCTCCAAAACACTGTACCAAACCCCTTTTCCAACTTGAACAATGCATCTCTCTAATCCACTCACCTAAAAGGCTTACAAACTTGGAATTTCGGGCTCAAATTGTCGGCTAGTGTTCTCAAGGGCTTGTCAACCAACTGTATGGTGGAAGGCCACCACAATATCCGCAGGACACCATGTGGTACTAACAGGATGTCTCAAACTTCCCCATGCACTAATAAAAATAGATTTATGGTCCCTCGAGCGCCGAGTCAAGGCAAGAAATTTGTCAATTTCGTTATTAAATTTTCCTCCCATAAACCAGAGTCTAGAGTTTTAAATTTAAATTTCTAATTGAAAGCAATTTTGATGTCCCACTTCCTTTCAACGTTGCTCCTGCTCCACCTCCCTACGGGGGGATTGGTATATGTAGTAGAGCTGCTTCATTAAAACTTTTTAATTTTTGAAATTACCGCTATGGGTCGTCTGTTGATGATCTCGCATGTTTGTTTTTTGTTGATGAAAATTGTTAGCCAAAAGTTTTTGCCTCTTGTTTCTTGTTCTTATCCATCCATCCATCCAAAGCACCGGAGGGACCAACACAAGTAGCAATATCCGGTTTCCTAGTCTCGTTTTTTTTTTTTCTTTCTTCTTTTTTTTACAATTAGAAAACACCGAACCTTAATTTAGTTCCTTCCTGGTTTATTTTTACTACCCGAAAGCAACTCGCTCTCATTATTAGCAAGTAAGTCCTTGCCGTCTGTCTAGTGGGTTGTTTCTTGTTTTTTTTTTTTTGTCCCTAATTTAAATTTTGTCAAAGGAAGAAGGAAAAGGAAAGGAAAGAGAAAGACCAGCTGCACCGTGGGGTGTGCGGGGGAGTAAGCCACCACGTAGAACAGGACACGTTTTCTAAAAATGGTCTCCTTGTGTTCCCTGTATTGATCCTTTGCACGCGACATAAAATTTTTTTTTTGTTATTTTTTGTCACTCAATCGATTTTAATCTTGTATGCATGAAAACGGAGGGAGAGGGGGGGACAGGGAAAGGAGAAAAACACTTTTTGAGATATTTTTTGATTGGTATAACTGAAGGTACACTCTGCTCTGCTGTGAGAGGTGGAGCACGAGTGGGGTTTTCAGCTTGAAAATAGATGGATAGCAAGAACCCCGCTTATTTGTGCTAAAATCTAGGTCAGCAGGTATAGTGCTACCGTTTATGTATTTCTCTGTACACAATGAGGGTAAGAAAAGGTTTTTTTTTTGTTCGTATATACTATAGATACTTTTCGTTGTTGCATTATCCTGGCCATTATCAAATGCTGTATGTATGTATATGGGTACAGCAACCCCCTAAACTTTGATTTCCACTGTAGAAGGGACGAATTACAATTCTATTCATGCACACGATTTTTCCTTCATGTACCTTTCGACATTTTCTTTCCTTGAAATTATATATTTTGTTCGTCCTTTTTGAATAAAATATCGGTACGTGTGCATTGTAATGTGAAAAAGGACTCACAAAACTGTTCGAGGCAAGAAGAAGACGGATAGAATGGATAGGATGGACGGAAAGAGAGATTTTTTTTGTATTTATTTTATTATTATGATTTGCTCTTTTCATTTCGGTCGTTTATAGAATTTTTGATGAGGGTAAATTTTGATTTATAATTAAAAAAGGAAGACATGACATGAATGGCAGAGAAAAGAAGTATTTTTTTTCGGGTCTTTTGCATTTGATAATGTTGAAGGAAGTTTACTTTGAAAGAAAGATTAATGATTAGATAAAGAAGTGAAAGAGGATAACAAGGAAACGTGTTCATTGTTAAGAGTGGTGAATGTGATGTGATGATGCTTTTGTTGTGGGTAAAAACTTTAAAAAAAGAATTCATTTCGAAACAAAGATGGGAAATTGTATTTCATGAACACCTTGGGCACGTGCGTACATCAAGTTTTCAAGGACAAATACGCCAGTCACAAGAGCTGGCAACTTCAATTAGATGATTTGGGACAGTCATCACAATGATTCTCTGTACTACACCTACCTACCATATAATTGTTTAAAAATTCATTCGCTCTTGAGTAGTTTTGCTTCGACAACTAGTGTGTACATTCTTCGTTGAGTCTTTTTAACTCTGTACTTAGTTACTCCTGTGAATCTCAATCATTTATATTGTAAAGCTCAGCCGCACAGTATATAAAAAGTAACCAATCAGCTGTTTTTGACATTTCGCAGACTGACTGACATTAAGGGAACAATTTCTTCCAATCTTCTTTGATTTCCCGACCAGAAACAGAACGTACCCATTGTAAGCAAGATTGAGGACTTTTGCACCATTACAGATCCTTGTTTTCTTTTTTTCTAGTCACTGGTCGGTAGTTCCAAAAGGGGGCACCTACTTGTAGTCTAAATTCACATCTGCCTTGCCATCCTGTACTGAACTTAATGTAGGGCCGACACACTATCAACTGATGCTTTCCAATCCGTCACCAGTTGTCTGTACAAAGTGAAAAATGTAAAATATTTGGAGCGACAGGTCTGTGCGGGAGCCAGAATCTAGACACGGTGTTGCTTGGTAATCGAACCTCAAAATCCCGCTCCTTTGTACGAAAAACTTGACTTAGTTCACAATAACTGACTTCCGTCTCTCATGGTTCACAATAGCGATAATTTGAGCCTTATTCACAGTAGACAACTTCCTGTGAGAGGTTGTCGAAAATTGGATTTCTAAATTAAGATTCATCCCTTTGAACACGATGGTATCCCCTCTAGCACATCGTTTTCATCCCGACAGGATGGCCCTTAATCTAATCTTTGAGAGCCTTTTAATAAAAAATTCACAATTAAAAAAAGTTCTACGAGTTAATAAAGGAGGCTTAACTGGATCTGTGCGCTTCAGTGAATACAAAAATTTATTCATTTGGATTTGATACAATTTATTATTCACTATTTTCCCTCATCCTCTCCATGTAACATTAGTCTCTTTCTCTCATTCCATTCTCTCTCTCTCTCTCTTGCTTTCTCTCTACAACAAATGAAAACATTGAAAATTATGAGTCATATACTCGTAGGAGCAAAAAAAAAAACAACCATCTTCGACCCAATTCGAAGGACCGAACCACATTTCAGGGGTAAACAGAGCGCAAGTTTCTGGAACTATAACGCGAATCCTGGGCATTTTATACAACACATCCCTGGATGAAATTCCGACTGTGTTTTGCAGTTTCGTTCAGTTTGTATGTGTTGCACATTTTCCCCTTGTGTGTAGGTATTTGGTTCCTTTCCTTTTTTGTTTTTGTTTTCTAACTTTGGCCCAGGAAAGTTCCAGCACAAGCGCAGTGGTACAGTAGTACCTGTACTGACAAAAATTCATCATTTTCGGGATTTCAAATGGAAAAATATGAGAGTATCTGTGTGCGTAGTCGCGTGACCCCAGGAAAATGTAATTTTCTTCGTACACTTCCCATCATTTTTTTGTTGTTGTTCTCATTTCCTTTTTTACTTTTTTGATTCTTATCACACGGATATCTGTGTGCTTGTAAATAAGGTTTATTAAATATTTACTTGGATTTTTGTTGAAATTTATTTCATGATTCTGTCTGTGATTTCTGGTCTTTTGTTGGGTTTTTCTTTCACTCCCCTCGCAATGGGCGGGACTTTATTGATTAAAATTTATTTATTCAACATCTGAGCGCTGCTGCATCCTAGAAAAGAGCACAACAAACATCCTCTCAAAGGATTAATATTTCAAAAATGTACATAGATCTATTTTTTTTTTTTATATTTTGTTGGCATCACTTGTATAAGTATAATCTTGTATACATATTTTTGCTGCTGAACCCCTTTTCTCAAGCTGGAGTGTACTCACATCGTAAGGGGTTGCTCTAAGCACCCCCAGCCCGCCCAGATAAAGTAGAACAAGTACACACAAATATTTGTCAGCTTAACTTTTGGCAGAAAAAGCCACACAAATAGGGGAAGACGACAGACAGAGACGGATATAAAGAGTCGTAATATTTAGCGAAAGGATATAACTTTTTTCTGGAGTGTTTCTGGGTATTTTTTTTTTTTTTTTAATAGTTTCTAAACCTCCTCTCTGATGGTTTTAAAAAGTTTCAAAATGAGCTTAGGTTGCTTCTCTTTGCATCCCTATCTTGTGTGTAAATAAGTTGAAATATTAGACAGGTTAAGGTAAATGGGAATAGTGAGAGGGGAAAACTGGCACAAGGATTAGAATTTATGTGCCAGTTGGGGATGCGAATTTTTGTGTGTAAAAATGTCTGCTGAGCTCTGGGGAATTTAAATAGAATCAAAATTTAAAATACGAGATAGGAGACAGAGAATTTGAAATTTTGTAGACACTCAAGTTTGGAATTTTAATTATAATTTGGAATACGAATGGAATCTGTTTGAAGTCAAAGGAAAGTGTGGGATTCATTTGCGTTTTTCATCTCAATGACAGTAGACGGTGGAAACTTTTTGCGAAAGAGGAACTTACATTAGAGACACTGGTTGGGGAAATCAAATTTGATTATAGGATCACTGTCTTTGAATGCAATTATGGGTACTTTGTTTGCAGAATCAGTGGAAATGAATGAATCACTGTGCAGTAGTCTGAATCAGTGTTTTTTTTAGAGGAGCATTCAGTCAGTACACCACGGTAGTTTCACACTGTAGTCCCGCAATCAAAAACTGCTGATATAGGAAGCATATTACAAGGATATCCAAGTTGATCAGTGGGTGGGTACCTATGTAGCTGAGTGCTCTATTATAAGACCTCTGAGAACCTAACTTTGATCTGAACTAAACCACCCATATACGCACGTTAATGAATCTCTGAAGTTTGTTCAGTTGAATGTTTCCTAGATCGTCCAGGTCTTATCTTTTGGTGCCTAGTGATGCACAATCAGATAGCAAGTGACGAATGGATTCTATTTCCCCTTCGTGGGATAGTCCTAGCCGTTCTGCATGATTGCCTATCACACAGTGCTTTGCCACGACGCCAACAGCTGTCCGGATATCCCTGCGACTACGTTTCATAAGATTAGACAGTGTACCATCGTCTGTTGGACTCAATATCTAGCCATCGTCTAAATTGTACTAGCCACAGGACGGGCTGTTTGATCCGATTTTTCGAGGGTCTCCTTATTGCTTAGTTAGATATCGTTCACTCTTTTGACGGAGATTTTAACGAGTTTGATCTTTATTTGTGCTGACTGTACCAGCTTGACTGTCACCGTATTTTGCCAGAAATAGTTCCCTCAAAAATCGGATCCGTAGCTTGTTTTATTGCACTGACATCAGTTTGAAAAACGCTGTAATCGTCCCGAAGTCTGAAGCCCAGAACATGTGCCTACATTTGTTCTTTCTCGGTACAGACTACACCGTCTTCTTATGGCAAATTTCTGCCTACAGTTTGATAGTGGGATGATTTAGTCCATTTCCGTCCGGAATCCCGATATGCATACATAAGTATATCACTGTTTCGGAGTGGAGACTATAAAGTTTAGCTAACCATAGTCCGGCTTTCTGTAGTTTTAGCTGCCGTTCTGCCGCAGTAAATTTCAAATGGAAGAAGGTTCAGTATTGTTTCTAGTGCTAGCGTTGACCACATCGATCTTGTTAAGCCCGTTGATAATGTTTCGAGACGTCTTTTCAATGCTATCAATAGATGATCCTCAAGATCGATCGGTTCTGTAAAAGTATAGAGAATTGTCTGCTACCAATACTACGCGCAGTTGTCTGATAATATTTCAAGGAAACGACTCGAACTCACTAACTTTCAGTACTTCACAGTTCTATAGTCGATAGGTGATTGAAAAATGCAATATTTTTACTCAATATTTAGGGTTACGCCTTCTTTTTGGGGGCGTTCTAGCAGGCTTGAAGAAGAGGAAAAAAACAAGAGAAGAAGAGAAGTGTATTTTGTTTCTCCTGTTCATTCTGGGAAATCTGAGTTGACAGATGTTTTTTTTAAGGAAAAGATGCAGAAGGGCTTTGGTACTATTTTTATTTCAAAAATTTCTTCCAAATCCCGAAGGAAATATAGAGGTTTTCCCAGCTTTCATTGAGGCAAACTATTTCAAACGACCATTAACCCATCGAATTTCAAAAGCCTAACAAAATCAAATGGACGAAATAGCCCTGTTGCTGCCCACCTTGAAATTTTCAAAAACTGTTCAATAACCTCAAGAAATACAAAAAATAAATACCCGCGCTGCCTATGTTTGTTTAATGTCTGTCATCGCTCATCTAATATTAAAAACAAATTATAAACGTAAAATAAAACCACACGCACCTAACCTGAGTACCACCATTTCCCTTAGTTTCTAACCAAACCTTCTGTCAAAAATGTCAGAATTTTTGAAAAGTTTACAATTACATTGAACAAAAAAAAAAACCGAAAACCAAAACAGATTCAATTGAGTTTTCTAAAAATATCCGCTTGAGGAAATCGTGTGTATGCATGGAGCGAAATATGTACAGAAATACGCGTGGAGAAACATGCAACTTAAAAATATTTCACATTCGCCTCGTGTGGATCTATTTTTATAATTTTTTTTGATTTTCTGTAAAAGTTCTGTCAACTTAAAAAAGAATAACGGTAAGGAAACTTAAGTGCATAAACCACTGCAACTGTCTGTGGATGGGTCGCAGGCTCTTTAAAAATTTCTTTTTGTTTTGAAACTCTGCGCACCAGTTTTTCCTCTCCACCACCTTCTATTCTCTGCGTTTTGGTCTAAAAATACGAAAAAAAAAATAACACTTTCACAGAATGGAAAGATGTATTTTTTTTTCTTTCTTATATTTATAGGAACACAATTATTTTATAGCAAGACTAGCGCGCGCGCGCCCTCTATAAGAATACAGAAGAAGAAAAGAAAAAAATAAATGAAAAGACTCAAAAGAATTTGTGTCGCATAAACACAAATCATCCACATGCTGTCTTCCCGAGCACGATCAGTTGTTGTGACTCGAGACTTTTCCACGAGAATACATCCCGGTGTGTGTGAAAAATGTGCACAAAACGCGATGATCTCAGAATAGGAAAACAAAAAGAAAAAAAAATGGAAACATGTTCATTTGCTTTCACTCAAAATAGATGATTTTCATGAAAGTCTAACGACAAAATTACATTTTTCGTCGCTGTGTAGTCTCCTTTGTCGTCTGGGGCAGTTGATTTGAAAATTTTAGGGAAATCCTCCTAATTTTACAAAACAAAAAAAAAAAAGACAGATGAACAGTATTTCCTATATTGGCTCAGCGTGGAGGGGGTGGTGAATTTTCAAAAATTTGGCAACGTAGATTATTGACATTGGCGGAGGATGGAGGGATGGTTCATTTGCCTGTAATTATTTAGTAGTACGAGTATTGGGTAGAATTTCGGGGAAATTTCGAAATCAGAATATCCGTTTGATTCTCAGAACGTAGTAAATTTTTTCAGTGTTGGGAGACTTCTCTCAGCTAGTAGCTACTGTACTCTAGTAAACGGATTTTTTACAAGAAAATCCAAAGCCAGCTCCTTGTATCAAACATGCGAGGTTGTACCTCATCAAAGACCCTTGGTGTTGACTTTCAAACTGATCAGTGATCAAGTTGATCTTTAGCAAGATCATTGGAGAGATTCGATCTTCTCAACGAATAGCAAGATCACGGGATGATAGATTCTAACTTCTTAGCGAGTTTACTTCTTACTTCTCAAACACGATCAGTTATTATCATTCGAAAGCGTCTATATCATGAAGAAGCTAAAACCATAATCATTTTGTACATATGTTCGATCAAAAAGTTTAAGACTGCAATACCTTTCGAAGATCATACAAGTTCATGATGGTTGCTTAGAATCAATATCTGTTTATCTTATATCTGCTATCTAGAATGTTTTTCCTGAGAACTTCTGGTCATGTTTTAGACATGATGTCCTCGATCAGTCGATTTTTCATGCTTTAATATTCGTGTAAGTCATCTCTTGTTATATGTGGTGTTACTTGGGCCAGATCGTCGATTTTTTGTACTACTCGTCCTCCAAGCACCATGGGTTCGATGTCAAAATTATAAATATAAAAATGTTCATCATAAACCTTGCGATTCCTAAATGATTTTTCTTGTGTTTTTCGGATTATGTATAGTTTAACTTCGGAGGGGACTTCCTATAACACTTGTAATGTGTGGATGAATAGTTCAATTCTCAAAGCATCGCCACAAGTTCAACCTCCCATTGGATTAAAGTGTTGACCATATAAATAAATGGCCATAAGCAGAATTTAGACTCCGAATTTTATCAGTACTCTGCATCAAACTATAAATTAGTCGAAGAGCCAAATATGTAGCTCTTAAATGCTGACTCCTTTGAGTGTCTCCTGCATTTCGTGGTATCAATGGTCACCGTCTATTCTTTTAGTTTACACCTAATAAAGTTTACTTTATTCTGCGAAAATTGTATTTCAAGAGCAATAAGCTATTTAAAAAAAAAAAAGTGAAACAAGTGGGCGTGGTTGTCACAATTTATAGGCAAAACTTACAAATGTTGATGCAATTTTTCAAGTTAAGTAGGCAAAATCAATGTGATCACAGTAAACTAGAGGAGAATAGAAAAGATAAGGAATGTCCTTATTTATTTTATTAAAGTGGGCGTGGCATTTTAGTTGATGAACAACAAATACTTGAATTTAAACATTTCAAACCAAGAAAATCCGTACCCTACCCGCAATCAAAGTTCATCAAAATTTCAATTAAAGCAAAGGTTACCCCACATTTGAACCAATTGTAGGCGTGGTAACGTTCAAATATAATCCATTCTAAGCTTAGAACGAATACATTTTTAGCACACAATTTCTTTGTCGAGAAAAGCAAACTAATTTCACAACTTTGTATGTGGCATGTACCTATATACAATTGTTTGAAGCAACATAGAAAATGTTTTAAAATTGAATTTAAAATAATAAATAACAAAAGAATCAAACACACATTTTTAAATGTTCTTAATGAGTCTATTATCTAAAATTAAATTGAGCAAATTAGATTGCTTTTCTATCTTGTTCCATCAGCAACCAGACCACTAGGAAATTTAAAGGAAATGTCTTACAGAAGAAAAGCAAAAGCCTCCCAAAACAACAGAAACAGCCAAAAGCAGCATCATTTTCTTTTATTTATATTCTTTACGATTATGTTCGAATGGACTTTGTGTCTTATTGTATATTTACTTATTTCTCTTTCGCTCTTTTGGTTTATCTCTTCTTTATTTGTTTTATACTCCGGTAATTGTTTATTTAAACACAAAACAAAAGCTATACACAGTATCATTAAAAAAGAAACCGCCACCCACACTCCGATTTTCTGTGCAGTGGGCAGTAATTTCTACTTCTCTCGGTTTTTTTTTGTTTTTTGTTTTATTGTTATCGCCTTTTGTGTCTTGTTCGCATTTGTATTTACTTCATTTACCTTGGTTGCCATAACAAAAGCAATAAGATCGTGTAGAGCAGTAGTACCAGTAGCCACAGCATAAAAGCGCTGTAACAAGGATGAAGGACAGTAATTGCTTTCGTTTGAGATTCCTTTTTTGTTTCTACAGGAGAGTAGGGAGAGCTAGAAGAGTTTTGCGTGTGCATTTTATGTCGCGATAAAGTACAGAATACAACAGGAGGGACTAAAAAAAATAGCAGAGGAAAACAAATAACTATTCTCCATGAGTGACAAGAAAAGAACAGCAGTAAAGGAAATTATTTATGCATAAATGTCGTGTTTGTGACAAGGAACCAAGTGGACATTTTTCAGTTGTTGATGAGTTGAAAGGAATGGAAAGATAATTGGTTCATTGGGAGAGACTTGGGATGAGGGTGACTTAAAACGTCGTAAGTTTATATGACACGGTATTCCAATTGTGTCTTTGCCATAAATTACACTCCTTTAAACAATGGACACATTGAGGGAATCAAGGGATATACTCTCTTCCTGCGAGTGACCAGTATAAAGAGTTTAAATTCATTAGATCAGGAATCGATTGAGGCGTTTTCGTATGAAATGAGTAGTTTTTATGTGGTTAAGGTCAGTTGGTGTCCTGAAAAGGATGAGAAATATTCCTTTTTACAACACTCAATCCAATATGATGCTTAACCCTTGCTCATAGATAAGAACCAGAAGTCAATACTTTGGTTGTAATACAAACCATCGTATCACTTTGGTCTCGTAAACCAGTTCGATAAGAAGCTGATCCTATGCCCTGAAAGTACTTTCCCATTAATCTGTACCTTACTCTCGTAGCTGGCAGCTACCACTCCTCAGTGTGCAAGAGAAGTGCCCTTATTCCGAGCTTAAGGTTGTTTCATTTCCTGCAATTTCGTTATACCTCTTCCAGCTATCAGTCCTACTGGTGATCTAAGTGATAGCACTAGTTTCTTGTATAATGGTTAGGCTAGGGAAATGGATGGGCTTGAGACTGGAAATTGGTAACAGCTTACCGGCCATTGTGCCCAGTTATAAGACCCCTGAGAACATCTCTTTTTTTCTCATAGGCTGACCGAAACGATTTGGCTGCAAAATGTTGTAGATACCATCGCATGTTAGACTCCTCGTTACATTCGACGTCTATTCCTCTATTCAGAGTGTTAAGTGATGTATTAGCCTCATAAAGGACCCCCGAGGAGCTTTAGTTTGATAGTTTTTCTACAGACCTGCCACCATAATGCTTATCTGTTCAATCGTAACACACCACCGGGATCTTTCACTTATACTTGTATGTATTTTAAACGCTTCTTTCTGGCTGAAGTTCCTACTCCATCAGCGTATGATTTAGTACGACCTTTTTGAACCCAAACAACCTCTGTTTTTGGTATTTTCGGACAGTAAACCAAGAGGAATAAACTTATCACTTCCATATCTAAAGATGACAAAAAACTAGGTCATGGGTACAGACTTGACTGCGTCAGACTTGTAAGACTTTCTCAAGTTATGGGCGTTACCGATCAAAAAGCGAAACAAACTTTTTGCTAAATTCTGAATAATGTCGAAAATTCCGAGAGTCTCTAACGAGTCCTCATAAAATTCCAGCCCAATATCCCTAAGAACTTTTTGCAAAAGTAAGAGTGTAACAGGATGGATTAAGGTATTACAAGTGTGTTGCTTGGTAATGTAAAGGGCTCTCAATCAACTAACAACATAATTTCAGCTCAAAGGAATGTGTCCTTTAGTAGCAGCTCCAGTATGATGATAATTTCATCTTAACTAAAAGCCCTTTTCAAATACTTTTAATAGTAATTAATTTTCAAGGAGTACACATGTGGTCCTGGCTGCCTTTTCAAAACAAAGTACTTCACTTAGTTTTTCATTGACTTGAAAATGGTCCTTTTATGTGTGGAAACACGCACAACATTTTGAATCATTCATCTCCAGTAATTATGAATAAATAACCATCTCGTAATATGATTAAAAAGTGAAGCCGCCCCGAGTGTACACCTGACTCTCGTGTGGGTGATGTGTATGATGTGTATACAAAACAAAAAAGGATATTTAAGATTCAACTTTTCGTTTCGCTCGTAAGATGATGAAGGACAAGAAAATATTTTAAGGAATGGTGGGCGGCTTAACATTTGAAAAATCCAAAATTTAATGTTTGTGTTATTTTTTTTCTCTCTTTTTCGAATAGGTAATGGAACAATTGATTTCCCAGAATTCTTAACAATGATGGCACGTAAAATGAAGGACACCGATAGCGAAGAAGAAATTAGAGAAGCATTCAGAGTATTCGATAAGGATGGTAATGGCTTTATTTCGGCGGCCGAATTACGCCATGTGATGACAAATCTTGGTGAAAAACTAACAGATGAAGAGGTAGACGAAATGATCCGAGAAGCTGATATCGATGGTGATGGTCAGGTCAATTACGAAGGTGAGTTTTTATTTGTTATCTGTCTGTGAATTCGATTAACTCCCAAATGATGTATCTGTGCTCGATGGGTTGTTTACTATATTTCAGTTTCGAAAAACAACATTCGGTGGACACCCAAAGACAAGACTTGTCTCCTAATTGGATTTCGTTGTTCTCTCCATTTCGTGTCGTCGTTTCGACAAAAGAACAAAACGATGTTTCTAATTAATTTACGTGATTAAGGTTCCTCGTTAGTACTTGATTGTGTGGTGTCACTGCGGAATTGATTTCTGTTGCGTTGGGGGATGACCTAAAATCCTACTTTCAACAACCACTTCGAAAAAAGTGCTAGCAGAGTGTCTATCTTTGGTTAACACCTATATTTTCGCACTTACGCCATCCTATCTGTAGTATGATCTCACAAAACGACATCATAAACAATCGAGTCATTTTTGGATTCCTTTTAAATTCCTGTTTGTCACCCAATAGTTCGCATGTACCCCCATGGGAAGATCGAATATTTCTGTAGATACGAATACAACTATCCCCAGCGCAGATGAGCCAATAAGTATAATAAATTACTTGACTTCACCTTCATTATATCTTATGAATCATAAGAGCGATGTTTGTCGTCGTCGTTTTGTCGTATCGCATAGAGTCATAAGCGCGCATGTGAATACTGATCTAATGTGAGAATTGCCTTCGGTTAATAGTGTTGTGAATGAATCATTGGCGATTGTGTATAAAAATAAATAAATTAATGTAAAATAATGCACGAATTCCATATAAGTTGCGTTAATTAAACAAGTAAATACACGATTTTTTAATGAGATAGTTCGATTAGAGTGCTGGGGAGTGAGAATTTTGGGTTATTGGCCCAAAGGTTTAGATATAATCGATCGTGAGTTTCAAATTCAACTCACTTAGTCGGAGAACGTTGGAATACTGGTTTAAACTGATCGCGTTCGAGGGTAAGGAAAGCCTATCAACACACGATGGCATAATAATTAGAGGAATGCAAAATTCAGGTGCAAAACTTGACCGCATTGACCTGGTTTCCTTTGGTTTATCAATTAGTTTTTGAACACATCTCCACATCAGAAATCCCCACATAGAAATAAAATGATTCAAGAAGAAAAAACTCAATTTTCCGAAAAGATGGCCATGATCGTGGCTCGCCGTGTCTAGATTCGTTCATTCGTTTAACAAGGTGATGGATGATTGGTAGTGGATGGATGATTCAAATCAATCAGAGAAGAAAACTAATATCTTTTCATCGTCTTCTTCAAAAAAGCGTGGAATTTATCTACAAATAAGAGAACAGAGTTTAATCGATTTGTGTATAACGTGAACCTCTGATCGGTAATGTTCGCAAAAGCTCGGAATAGTTTCTATGTTTAGTTTGATTATGTGCTGTTTGAATTGGTAATTTTATTGCTTAGCTTTGTGTTAAATTGTATCACCGCTGGGTCAGTCTGTTCAATTCTGGTTACCTAAATTCGCCTATTGCAATCGCTTCCTTGACAACGTATTGCCAAGATCCATCAGTTCTTCCAGTAGTCTATCTTATAGGCGCACCTATAGGATTTTATGGTCATGATTTTCGGTCCTACCTCTCTAAAAGCAGATAAAGTTTAGTTCTTAGCATCTTTTCGAGAGCTCTCCTGGTAGTTTCGTAAAAGGTAATGTTGAAGAAAAGCAAATGTATAATACAATCAAGGAAGCTGTTTTGCAGGGCTGATCACATAGTATCGCTTGCCTAGCAACTAAGCCATCAGCATATGGTTGTTCCCCCTTGCCTTTGCACAGATTTCGATGTTGAAATGATTCACACCAGGTATGTCCTAAAAGAAGGACAGACCGACTGCCCCGAAACGTATTAAATACATTTACTAAGTAGCCCAGTTGTGGGTATTCACCAATCGATTGACTTTAGAATTATTTTTAGCCCGCTGACTGTATGTGCGAAACGATAAAACTATTACAAAAACATTACTCAATGAATTGCGCTGTGCTGCTGCCGTATTGCTTCTCTATATCAACCTGGGGGTGAACAAAACAACAACCCGTAATTAGTTAGTTGCCTCAATAAACAACAAGGTACACCGCAGCAACTGCCACACATTAAAACAAAAGAAAAAAAAAGACGCACATAGCTTGTATAAAGTTTTGGCAGAATAAACGTAAATATAGACACTGCGAGAAGGAAAAAAAAAACTAAAGACAACCTCAAAATGTATCTAGGTTCATTGCAATTATAATTCAAGTAGCGGCTCACTCGTCTATTCTCCATCACGTCTTGCAAAGAGCCTTAACACTCTTTCACTTTGAAAGTTTCTCCACTTGTCTGTTCATTTTCTAATGCAAATACGCGCTGCTGACGTATGTTCATATCCTCGGCGGCTTATTTAATATGCAAGTACACGTCTATCCCCTTAGATACAAAAGCACCGAGTAACCGAAAAGCAATAAAACTCATATAGAAAGATAAATTTTAATGAAAACCTGTGCATGATCATCGGCATCATCAAAATCCAGTGTGTAGAGTTTTTTTTTATTCGTTTCTTTTCTTTCAAAACCAATAAAGCACAACATAGAATCAACGCAGAATAGAATAACCGAAGACAGATACATTTGTTCTGATTTTTTTTCAAACCATTTGGGAGGTCATCAAAAGAAATACGGCGCGGGGCAAATGAACGTGTAAATAAAACAATAAAAATGTTGGCACTAACTCAACGGGGGAGTCTCAGGAAAAGATATGTCGAAAAGCGGAATAGTATTCGAATGGTTTCTGTTCGAATCTTTGGCACAGCGCGCAAGATTATGGGCGATTTAGCACAGTACATTAACACGTGGGCCGTAAAACTGCCATCGCCCTTAAAGAGTTGTCACTGAACATAAATGAAATGCAGGAAATGTATCTATTGGGTTACGACCAGAAGCTGAATAGAAAATCGTTTACCACTTATCCGAAGAAAGAAGAAAGAATAGAATAGAAGCATTGAGTTGGGAAGGTCACGTTTTTCGATTTAGTATTTTGGGGCATTCGCCACGAAACGATCATCGGTTTTGAAAAGGATCATCGTTCTGCGTTGAAAGATCAGTGTTGATCACTGTGTCTCGGAATATCATTGTTGCTTGAAAGATCACCGTATTTGTAGTGTATACCAGTCAGGGTACTCGACAGGATCAATGTAATACAGATGTGACTTAAAAAATCACTTTGTCTCGGAAAGTGCGCCAGCGAATATCCTTCCAAGATCATTTCGTTTTAAGGATCACTACTTGAAAGTATGTCTGCGAAGATCACTATATCATTAAGGATAATTTTTCTATTTTAGAAGATCGGTCACAGCTGATCTCTCAAGATCAGTGTACAGATCACTCCCTTTTGAAAGGATTAGTCTCACTGTCTCGGACTATTCCTGGAATGATCAGTGTATCTAAGATCACTGCAACAGTACCTATAAATATCAGAGAAACAAATCCTGTAAGACCACTGTATCAACAAATGTCAATGTGTCTGCAAAAATCCGATCGCTGTTTCATCCTCGCACTAGATCACTGCGCCTACAGCATTTCTATTGACTGTTTGATTAGCAATTAGGGTTTGTTTTTTTTATGTTCTATTTTTCTGGCTAATTGCCAAACAATAAGTGGAAATTTTGATAAAAAAAAAAACTAAACGGCAGGCATTAAGTGAGCGCGTTTGTCGAACGTGTTTTTCTTTGTCGAGAAATTCTCTTTCGTTGCGCAGAGCAAAAAATAAATGAAATAACACGAATAAATTAGCATCTATGTTTGGTGTGAGTAATGATCTTATTTCTTGTGATTGCTTTTCGTATTTTATTGTGTTATTTAGTCGGGAAAACTAAGGCAGCCAGAAGAAGCGCATACCACTACACTTGCCAAAAAGGGTTGAGTACGCACGGAGTCAAGGTCGATTTTATTCGTTTTTAGCCCGAAAGGGGGCGTGTTTCATAGTTGAACTTAGACGATACTTTACACGATGTGTTGGGTGATTGTCGTTCCAATTTCTGTTGTTTTTTTTTTGTGCTATTGCTAATTTGTTTGGCACGTGATTTTGATTAATCAGGTGGTTGGGATGAGTTATTTTATAAATATAAATGAGTCAATTTATTTGTTTGTTCTTTTTCGATACAGCAGCATGTGACGTTGTTTTGGGGACACGGAGTTAGGTATTTATTGTTAACAAAGGCGCAGTACCAGAAATGTCTTGGGGAATGTGGCCACAAGATGTTAGACAAGTTTGAGTAGTTGTACTCAGATGTAGTACAATGTGCAGGCGATTGAGACGATTTTCGTACAAAACTGGTGGAGCAAACCACCCATTTGTTTTATGGGGTCAAAAACTCGTCTTCTCTCAAACAAGCTAAACCAGTTAGTTTATTTGACGTACATGCGCTTCGAAAGCAGATGTCCATATAATGGTTTCCAATGACGGAGGAATAACCTTATTTCATTTGGTTTAGAGTTGGTTCCAAAGTTTAGAGTTGAATATTTCAATTCCCAATTAGGATCTGCTTGGTTTTTCATCATCACAGATCACGAATTGACTTATGTTCGGCATTGTTCTTGTGGTTAAGAAAAGAAATCAACCGAATACCGAATTAGTGTGATCTAGATTCTATTATGAATACAATTTCGCTCCAAAATTCGAAATTTTGTATGTTTTTCTGAAAACTCGAATCATTTTTTAAGTGTTTTTTGAGCTAAGTTAATAATTGAAAATTGAAAATGCTTATTCGGGACAAGACGATCGTGATTTATTTTCTAATCCTGTTGCAACCAGCTCAAGGGGAGAGTGGAAAATATCAGTGGCGCCTTGTCTTTTGCCTCATCGAACAAACTTTTTGAACTCTTGTCCTTAGACCAAAGGAAATGTGACCTGATGAATGCTATAAACAATGGAAATGAATTCGACACAATTCAATTCTCAAAGTTAGTGCCTCTAGAGCTTTAGAGTGAAGTACTTATAGTGACATCTATACATACCGTTTGGGAATCGCAAGATTAAGGAACTGATCGCAATTATACTTAGAACTTCAAATAAATCTCCTCATAGGTCCGAAAATTCAGTCTGGAGGGTCGCTCTGTGTTCAAGAAGATTGGTATTATGGAGGTGAAAGTACTGCTCTTTACCACCATACAAACACAAAAATCGAATCTCATCGATATTGGGCACAAATCGTGCTTATATAATAGATAATAAGATAATAGCGCAAAGTAGAAGTGACTGTTCTTACACACAACTTATGTATGGACGTTCGAAATGATGGGAAGATTGATTTTTAAAAGAAATGTTATTAGAATGCATAGAAACTCAACGTGTCGGGCGCCAATTTATTGTTTATTCATAATACTGGCTATCAGGAAGGTGCATAAGACGACTTTAAATTAAATGTGGCTATAAACATATCCGTACATCAACAATAGAAAATAGAAAATAACACGATCACTAAAGTCCCACATCGGGCGCCAATATTTTTTCCAAGGTTTCTGGCTTTGAATGATGATATGTTTCAAGCAGTATGTTTCATAATAATATGATTCAGGAGATGTAGATTTATCAAAGAGAGAAAGTAATCAATTAATCACCTAAATTCGTGTTAAATTAAACTCAAACAGCGAATTGAAAACAGATAAATTCCTCTCAGAGTTAATCAAAAACCATAATACAACTAAAACCCAGAAAAAAACTCAATCCATGGACTAATGTATTTTCATTTCTTTTCGAAAATTTTCAGAATTCGTGACTATGATGACATCGAAGTGAGCTGCTAAATTACTTGTTTTTAAGCCTTTCTATTTGTTTAAGATGTTGATGAAGACTGTAGCTGTGCGCAACAACATCGCGCGACGCTGTTGCTATGGACAACATTAATATAAAAGAATAAAGTTATATAAAAGAAAAAAAAAAAAACAAATTATTAATTAAATTTAAATAAAAAAAAAACATTTTAAAAATAAACATACAAAAAAGTCTATAAATAAAAAAAAACCAACAACAACAAAACAAATCTTATTGTATAATTCAATTTTAAAATTAATGAATTAATGATAAACAAAACTTAATAAAATAAAACACTAAGAAAAAAAAAACAAAAAAAACTTTCGATATAATTGAATTAAAACAAAAAACAAAACAGACGTATATATAACAAAATGCAAAAAAAAAAATTAATTGTAACACAATTTTAATTAAGAATTAACAAAAGAAAGATATATTATTAAATTGAGAAATGGAATGAAGAAAATACAAACAGAAATCTAAACAAAATATTTTAATCGCTACAACACGGTTACACACAGAAACACACACACACGCAACACCTTTTTAAAAAGAAAAAAAGCGACAACAAATAAAAAAAAATAAACAAAAAACCCTTATTTGAGAGAAAAAAAATATTAAAATATAAAGTAAAAGCAAAAAAAAATATGTCCTCTAGTTATTAAATGACAAAAACAAGTACATTTGTATATTCTAAAGAAAAACTTCCTTCTTGAATTCCAATTTTCAAATTATCTCTCTTCTTTCTCTCTATACTATTTCATTCCTGGAATATCCTGTTTTTTTTTTTTTTTTTACTTTAAATATTCTTTCTACTTATGCTCTCCAATTGTTCACACCCCTCTTAGTATACAGAAAGAAAGAAATAATAATTAATTGATTTGTTTTTACGTATGCAGAATTGTTTTTTGTTTTACTTCATTTTTATTGGTTTTTTCTTTCAAAAAATTTCTCTTCTCTATATGGGATTGGGAAAAAAAAAATAATATTAATTCTTACTTCCCCAGGAGCGGCTTATATCCATCCCCCACTTTTATTCTTGATTAGAGACAAACAAAAATACACAAAAAAACAGAATTTTATGACACCATACAAAAAAATTTATGAAATATAATTAACAAGAAAATATATAACAAAATTTACAACCACCTGATAAATGAAAATATAATATATGTATGTATTTTTTTATTTGTTCTTCTTCTAAGCCCTTATTTCCGTATTTATTTATTCTTTTGTTACGCATTTTTGTCTTATTTTTTTTTTTTTTTTTTAATTATTTTCGTGGATAATGTAGGAACGTTTTTGGAAAGTTTATATACTTAATATCCTTTCTTATTATTTTATAATAAAAAACAACATATTTTTACTATTATTTGTCTTGTTTTATTTTGTTTTTTATCTTTTGTTTGGTTTCTTAACATTAGTACCACAAGAAAGAACAAAAAAAAATATAAATCACAACTAATATCAACAAAAGAAAAACCAAAAAAAAAGCATATTTATTTCTTCCTTTTTCTGTCTATGAGAATATGCATATTATATATATTTACTAAAAAAAAAACAACAATTATATACTGACAAAAGTGTCTCGTCAAAAAAAAAATTAATAAATATATATAAAAAAAAACTTTAACAACAAAATGAAAGAAATGGAAAAAAAGAAAAACTTAAGAACAAAAATATTTAAGCAACATTTTGGGCCTTTATATAGCTAAACTATATGACTATTACTTACTACTTAAATGTTTTTAGTGTAGAAAGAAATATAAATAAATTAACAAAACACTGACAAAAAGACAAAAACCTTTTGAATTTTGCTATAACAAAACAACCAATTTATTTAAATATTATAACTTTATCAATTGCGACAGAAAAACAAAAAAAAAAAATAATATAATACGTTTATAATTTTTTCTTTTCTATATATTTATATATCTATTCAAATTAATTTAATATAATAATAAAAAGAACTATATATAAATAAATAAAATAAATAAACGATATCTCTTACCTGCTTATGGAATTTACACAAAGGGGTGTGTGAAACAAAGTGGAGAGAGACTTTCAATGAGAAAAACTAAACAAAAGTGTTTGTGTTTATTTTGAATTACTTTTGTTTTTTGTTTTTTTTTTTGTTGTTGTTTTGTTTAGTGTATGTTTTTTTGAGAGAGGGATATATTTTATTTCAGTTGGAGGCGGTTTAGTTTTGAATAAACTACTGACTTTAGCAGTGAATATGACTGTTGAGTGGTGTTTTACTTAAGTTTTACTTAAACTTTAGAACTACATTCGAAAACACTTCAAATTCGCGTTTGTTGTTTTGAATGTAGGCATCTTAGCAGTCAGTCTGTCGATTTCGAGTACTTATTTAGATATGCTAATTTATTTTATTTTTTTTTTCAACGATTTCACATAATATACATAAAATAATACTATATAGCAATTATACAAGAAAAAAAAAAAAGAAGAAATAATCTGTCAATTTAAAGAAAAGTAACTGCATATGGGTTTCAGCTTTTCTCTTCGTCTACATGTTTTGTGTTTCAATGAAGGTAGTGCGTATTAATATGTATTTGTCTGGGATATCATAGACTTCACAACTTCGTCCACCCCTTATGGAAGAAGCAATCTCACTGGCTTCATAGTACATAAATAGATATGAGGTGTAGTCATAATGGCTTGGTTATTAAAGAAAACCGAAGCTAATGTGCAGACCTACATGACATATGAATTGAATTTATACAAAGTGACGCCGATCGGAGTTGTTGGCATACAGAGGAAGCTGTGTACGACTGCAATCGGAGTCAGTGACAGTGATAAGTTGAGTAAATTTTCTAATATCGTGAGATTCAGAAATAGACAAAGTTGGGTATAATTGACTGTCCTCGATTCTAGGTGTTGATTTTCGTTCCTGTCAAATGTTACTCTCCTATTTTGTGAGGTAAATTTATTCAGGAATCCGTACAACGAAAGAGACATCGGGAATCGGGGGTGAACAACAGGAATAAGAGACATTTTCTACGTGGTTTGCTTTTGGTTTTATACTAGTCACAGAGGGCTTGTAACCTTAACTTAAGGAATATCGGTGTTTTTTTTTCGATAGGAACGTTGAGGGGGGAGGAATATTTATTGAGATGGTAAATGTCTTTGGAGAGAGTTACTCCACACAACATCAGTTGGTGGGGAATAGTTTTTGTTCTTGAAATCTAATCTACTAAGAGCTGCTGCTGCGATCCAAGAATTTCCTTTTGTTTGTTGGTTTACGCCTTGTCATGGGATGTCTTATCATTAATGTAAGTTTACTCTTGAATCTGTGGCTTCTCTGCTTTGGTATCGCCCTTTCCAAAAGTAAGTAACATTACATACAGTTCTTGTACCAATATCCTACTCTGTAGGACTAACTTTCAGCGAAAATGTTTGTCTTTCATGCCAGAGTAAGCAGAAAAATGTAAGTCCCTTACAATAACATTTTGTGTTGAAAATACATTATTTATTTTCTAGATGGATTTGCTTGTATGCTTTCTTGTGAGATCTTTGTGGACTTGAGTTAAATTCCATTTGCATCATCAGCATTTGCTTTCCAAGTTCCTAAGTCTACTTTTATTCCTATAGTCGAGGGAATCCACTGTCGGTTTACTGTATTGCTGTAAAGATTCAAGGTAAACAAAGATTCCAAGCAGATCTCTTTATTGTCATAGCCAGGGTTAAGTACGGTTTAAGCTGATTTTAGCGTGGAATTTGTTCCTTTTGACAAACGAGTCTTGTTCTCAGATTTCTTAGTCTTGGCTTGAACTGCAAGAATACAAGAGTACTTAGGCTAAACTGATGGAATTCTGGTTAAGGAAAAGCCCATAGTTCAGATAAAAACACCCTGAAACCTTTTGATCGACGTTACCTCGCAGGTGAAAGAAGTTCTTATGAAACACATATAGCATAACTGAAGACAAACACTAATAAAACAATTAAAAGCGACGGCATCCACCAAGCACAACCACAGAATTCGTCTCTTCTTCCTTTTATAAAAAAATTATTATAAAATGAAAGTTAATTTAAACTCGATTAATTAAAGCTTTACAATTTATTAAAACTAGAATTTTCAAAAAAAAAACCAACAATCTAGAACAAGAACATAAAAAACAAGTAAGCATCTTAAGAATTACTAAAAAAACAAAACTCTTATTGAATATTTTAAACTAAATAGTTTAATCAATTTAAAAAAAAAACATTATCCTTTGTACAATGGAATAAAAACAAAAACAGAAGCTCGGACAAAATGTCTTTTGGAACTTTATCCTCCAACAAGAAAATAACACCAAAATAAAACAGGAAAAATCTCTGTCGAGTTTTCTCTTTGTTGAAAAAAAAAAAACAAAAAACAAAGATACACGCATTTTTTATGTATGAAATTCTGTTGCCTTTTCAAATAAGTAAAATTTTAAACAAATTTAAAGAAAAAAATAAGTATATATACGTGTAATTTTTCTATTAGATAACATTTTCTGTTGCGTTTTTTGTACTAACTACGAGAATGAACAAAAAAACAAAATTCTATCGCAAGATAAATTTTATTTCAATAAAAAAAACTAAAAAAAAAATACTACACAAGTAATGAAACAACATTCTTACGTCAACAACATAAACAAATTGAATATTGCAAACAAAAAAAAGTAATATAACTTAGATTCGTACTTAAATGTGTAACACTACAAAAAAAAAAATAAAAATAAAAACAAAAGTAATAAACTTTATCCAAAAATCCACATCGGTAACTAAGATTGCTACCGGTGCAATATTTGTTTTCTTTTTTATATAGAGATATATATGTACGTATAACATAGACATTCTTTTAAAACAAACAAAAGCAAAACATTAAAACCACAAGTGAAAGAAAAAAGAGAATTTAATTAACGAATATTATAACAAAAAGCATTAAACAAAATTTTTCAAATAA
Source organism: Xylota segnis (assembly GCA_963583995.1). Lineage (NCBI taxonomy): Eukaryota > Metazoa > Arthropoda > Insecta > Diptera > Syrphidae > Xylota > Xylota segnis. The sequence continues at coordinate 6,106,203 of OY757239.1, read as the reverse complement.
AGATAAAATATATACATATACCTATCTAAAAACAAAAATATATATACATTTAACAACAAAATCGTTTCTAGTTTACAAACAAAATACAACTTTTCTTCATTTTCTTGACGTAAAACAAAAACACTGGTATAACATTTAATTATGAAAATTAAACAACAGAGAAAACAAAAAAAAAAAAAACAGAATTATATATATAAAATTAAACAAAAAATGAAAAAGAGAATATGAAAAACTTATGTATAAATTATATAAGATATGAAATAAAAGTAAAAAATAAGAAAAATGAACAACAAAAATATGTCTCTTTTTAATTATTAGTTATTTAAATTTAATTAATATAAAAATAAAATAAATATAAATAAAAAAGCAAAACAAAACAAGGATTCTTGTTTTAATGGAGATGCTTATGTTTGATGGTACAAAAAAGCTGTCTGTGCCGAACCCTAAACTGGTCCAGAAATACTACTATAGCTCGGTTATCGAACACCTTCTCAGTGTCCTTTAGTGATATAATATGGCAAGATCTTATACCAAAAAACGAAAAGACTGTCTATGCAGCTCTTTCTAGAAATAAAATTCTTGAAGTAGACGTTGTTTCTTACATACACAGGGCCAGCTGGAGCAGGAACCTAACTCCGGACATTTAAGTGTTAAATACTTTGAAATATATTACGAGGCATACATACTACCTACTTCAAGAATAGGATGACCTCAAGAAGCTGACGGAATAAAGACATGCTATTGTCGAATGGATACGCCGAAAATAACATACCAAGTCTGAGAGGCGGACAAGGAATCCTAATAGTAAAAGCGCATTCGATGCGGAGGATATGTAGTACTTTCTCTGAGAACTATCGGAGTGATGACGACAAGGATGAATAATATTGGCAAATCAGGTACAAGCCAATTAAGTTCAAAACAATCCGAAATATTGAATCATTTTCTCGATAAATGAAATGATTACCTTACGTGGGCATTTTCCATTCCAGCCACTCATCAGCAGGATACACATTAGCACCAAATATCAGCAAATAATATGTGCGTTGTCACAGACCAAAAGGATACGCATTTACAAGGTAAACAAAGCGCGAAGTCCGTAAGGTTTTTCAAGAATATGGAGGCAGAATCACCCAAGACAAGTTAAAAAACAACGAGACCAGAGCAAGAAGAGTATCAAACGCAACAATCGAAACAGGAAAGTTAAAAAGTTTCTTAAAGTCCAACAAACGGACTGTAGTCATCTTTGGCATCGAAGGCAATGAAGAGTTGGAAATCTGTTCTAAACCTCCCCGCAGACACTTATGATCTAATTCTAAGACTCTTTACGGCTCTGCCACCAAGGGACTTCCTTTTTTTGTAAACATTGTAACAAAGTATAAATCAAGTGATTGCCAATCTTTCCAGTAAATCATCGCAATGAAAATGGTAATACATCCACAGGCAGTATGTCAAGACTTAAAAATATATCCAAACTATAACCCTTCAGCTTACTAGTGTATGATTCTTTTATTAGGGCAAATACACTAAGAAAAACATCATCAAAACTTCGCCTGTGTATGTCAAAAGAGTTACTATCAAATCCACACTGTTACATTAGGTCTGTTCGCGTACTTTGTGCACCAAAATTTGTAGATTGTGAAATTTCAAGTACAATTCTCCCACAGAGTGGTAAATGTATGCAAATACAAAAACAACAAAAAATTTCTTACAGGTATCTGACAGATTTCGTAAATCAGTGCAAAGAAATTTCCTGCACTAAAATTCGTTGCATGGCGACATTTTTTACTCTTTCGCGAGCGCTCTCTTCTACGAAAAACTACGAAACTTTTACGTACTCGAACAGGATTTGGTGACTTTTCGTAGATTTTCATGAAAATTCGTTGTTTTGGGAGAGTACGCGAACAGACCTATTTTGTGGCTCCTGTCAGTGACATTCTTAATGACAAAAACCCTAGATTAAGGCTCCAAGAATCTCCATGGTGATTACTTCCGCCTCCATTACTTTTCATTACTAAGCAGTAAATTGTGCTTCCTATTACATAAGATCATTCTAACAGCCAAATCTCGTCCAGTCTAACACATAGGCAGGGTATTACTCTGGACAAGGTACAGTATATCCATATTTTACATAGAACCCCATCCTATACCTTAACCAATGCATTAATCCTTGCCTAGTTTGAACTTCGTACAATTGACACACTTTCCTAACTCACCCATCGTTGCCACTACTTCGAAAAGACAGAATGTTAAGTGTAAAATACTTGTCCTCTTCGATTTAAGACTAGATAGAACTATTGCCTTATGTCTTTAAGGTTGTCAGAGAACAAGAAAAAGTTATACAGCCTGTAGCAATTTAAAAAACCTAGCACTTTAACTTTTATGTAATCTCCACCTTAGACTATTCGTATAGCACAACCTCCTAGCTGTCACATTCGGTACTTTTAACCAAAGTACAATGGATACCATACGTCATATCCTTTTATTTTGAAATTTGCTTTTCCAACCGTCATCAGTACCTTCTTCGTATATTCAACTTACCTTTACATAGACTAATCATATTCTTATTTTTTTCCTTTAGGAATGACCCAAGATGGATCTTATTTGTAGAAAATCCTCTTGGAAATACATAGAACAGAATTACAGAGTTACGTACATACTGATGTACGAGATCTATGTACTATTGCAACAAAACCAGAATGCTATGGGTATGATACAGTTTTGCTAACATTTACACAGCTCCTAGAACTTGTTTTCCTTTCCCCTAAACCATTTACCTTAATATTTTCTGTGTCTCTATTTATTTTCAGATATTCAGGATGAACCCGGAATATGTACTACTAACCGAATGGCACAGAGAATGCAACTGAGCAGAATTGGAAAACTTAAAACTCGTGTAAGTAAATAGTATCTATGGTTATTCCAATGATTTACTTCAAAGCTTTTCTTCGGACTAATCATTCACATATTGTTTTCTTTATTTCTAGGGCCTTCGTATAAAGCCGACGCCATTTGAAAGCAGTATAACACCTCCAGCAACAAATTTCGTCCCTAAGCCTTCAAGCGAAACTCCGTCATCCTTTAGTGCAAAACCGTCTATCAGGACGACGAGTTATACGTCTCTTCAACTCTTGCCGTCAATGGTGACAGGATCCAGAAAGACCATGAAAAGTTGACAGCACAGAACGATTCGAGAACCAACAAACAACATTATCATAACATACAGCGATCCAGTCAACATTTCCTCAGTTAAAACCATAAACTCACCTCTAAAGCAGAACAAAAATAACGAACGAACATCTCCAATACATCACCACCTACACCAACCACAAAGCTCAGCACAAAGTACTAACAAAACTTTAACACCTCTTTTCCCTTAATGTAAACCCCTGTTGGTACTCCTCCACATTTAACTTCCTAAAATATGTGCACTTATTTACCTCCAATAAATATTATTTAACCAAAATTCTACTTTTTTTCATTTCAAAACCAAGAAAAAAACTACTGGACACCCTGTAAGTCTTACCACCCTGTAGATAATATTTTTCAAAAAATCTACAACCCAATACCTACACAATGAAAAAAAAATCTTGTTTCTAGCTAGTATTCATCTTTAGTTATCGACGTTTAAAAATTCCAAGCCACCCGCTGAAAAAAAATTTCAGCTGGGATACCTACTTGCTGAGCATGGGCGCCTGGTGTTTTTCGGAAATTTTTCACCGATTTTTTGTGAAATTTTTTTTTTTTGCATTTTTTGTGGGGGGGTTTAGACAATTTTTTTTTGGGTTTTGCGATGGATGGGGGGTGGAAAGGGTTTTTGGATATAAATGGGCAGTTTAGGGGGCGTGGCTGAAATCAATAAAAGAAACATGTTTTGTACGTATTGATGGATTTTATTGGACTTTTTTAGGGTTTTACAAAATTGTGTTCGACTTAACTTTTAGGGCTTTAAATTCTGAGATGATACATGTAGAAGGACGATAGGTTAGGCTATGCTAAGGCGCATTTGGGGGCGACTGGAAGAGGCATCTGGTGAAGGATTTGATTGATCTTTGATTGGTTGTTGTGGTACCATATTTCATAGCCAGGTTGCAGGACATAGGCTTTGCTGTTAGTTGTACTTCAATGTGTCACAGAGAAGAAGTCTAAATCCAGGGTATGTTACAATCGTTGTCCACAGTCGCAAAGAGTCCATTATCTCTGAAAGTTTGCAGACAGGAGGATTGATTTTGAGTTTTAGTTTGAAGTCTGAAAATAGAAAGGCTTGGGTAAAAGGTAGGTTCTGCTCAGATATGCGTAAATAAATATAAGGTACCTGTGGAGAATCTGAATCATCTGTTGGCAGTCGTCTTCACACTGAATCCAAGGAAACTTGACTCCTAGTAAACAGGGGAAAAACTGAAAATAGACGGGTATGGTACAATTTTTAGTTGCATTTCAATATATAAAATACCTGTGGGGAATCAATGGAAACATTTCGCCAACCATTCTTTGGGTAAATGGCTTCAATTCACATTCGAGCATCGGCTACTTATGGCTGCGTAAAGATAAGTCTAATTGACTCTCTGGCTGTCTGGCTGTCGTCAACGAGTATATTTGCTTACTTCTACTATGTTTCGTGGAGCAAGTTGAAGACGTGATATTTACATAGATACATTTCTACTAATGCTTTTCTTCAACTCGCCGGAGGCAGGAAGTTTGATTCTAAGCGGGGCAGTTTAGCTTGTGGTAGGGCATGGTTTGACAAGTCACGTAGAAGGACTTTAGAAGTATCGAACCTGGTAGAAATATTTATGTTAAAACATTCTAAAACAAAAAGAATATTGTTTACAAGATTAGTTGTTTTTCAATACACATGTCTAAGAGTATAAAGTACCTGTAAGCAGTTCTCCGTACAGATAATCAAACTTTCATCAAAGTGGCAAATACTACGCTTATTGTTCGAGAAAATCCAGCATTTGTCGAAGAAGTCAGGGGGATCTTCTTGAAGTCTTAATGCATATTTCTGACGAATTTGGCTCTAAGCACTGTCGACGCTAATGAACAGTTTATACTGAAAAGAAACAAAGTAAATGAGGTAAGTAGATATTTTAATTACAAAATATTCAATCAAAAGGACAAATAGGTTCATTAAGGTAGCAGTTGTGTTTTCTTCTAAAAACTCAAAAAGAATTCATTGTTCTTAAGAATGATAAGTCACTGTTTCCGTGCTTCGCATTTTCAATTGCCTTGCGGATTTCTTAAGGAATCTGTAATATAAACTAAGAAGCGCAGGCTAGCTCAAATGTAACTTACTTACTTACGCACTTAGGTGGTACTACAGTTCGGGTTGAACCTTGGCCTCAACCAACAAGCCTCTCCGGTTAGCCCGGTCTTTAGCTAACTGCCTCCAGTTGCGCAATTCATATTGATTGACGGCCACTTCTACTTGTACGCGGTCTTCCTCTACTCCGTTGTCCCTCCATGTTTGATTAGAAGACTCTGCGGGTTAGAGAATTGGTGTCCATTCGCTCTACATATCCTAGCCTTGTCAAACGTTGTTTGATGTCGATGTACATCTCGTATAGTTCGCTGTTTAATCTCCGAAAATTTTATTGAGGATATTTTTATCCGCTGTATTTAGACAGGGTCCACGCATCAGCGCCATAAAGCAGGATGATCATCGTCTTGTAGAGAGTCTCCTTAGTTCTTCAGGATAGGGCTCTACTACTCAATTGCCTTCTCAGCCCAAAGGAAAAGCAATTGGCAAGAGTTATTCTTCGTTGTATTCGGCTGAGGTGTTGTCTTCAGAATTGATAGCAGAGCAGAGGTAGATACAGTCCCTTACTAACTCAAAGTCATAGCTCTCGGTTGTGACCTTCTGTCCAATTCGTCCATGTTGTGTGTCCCTCAGCTGTGACATAAACCATAAAAGGATGGCGCTGTTACGAATACGACACGAAAGAGTCCATACTAATTTAACAAATTAGATGGTAGTCTTGGAGTGGTAGGAAGTATAACGCCAACCTTCTCCAAGAAAAGGTTACCAAATCGACCGAGATGGGTAGCTGCAACAAAATCGCTCTTCCTTTCAATCTTATAACAACTTAAGAGAAATAAATTAAGGTTAAGAGAGAAATTCCACCCATACTCCTGGATTTTTGGAAGAAGTTTCGAAAGGGGGAGATACAACTCGTTTTAAAAGAACTGCCTTCGAAAAAAGTCATAACCTCACTTAAAACCTAACCATCCCTGTGCAGCGTGCCACCCTCGAGCTTTTACTACACTCCAAGCTTCCAATAGTAAACCAACACGTTTACAACATCGCCTTGCCAACGAGAACCATGTGCCCAACTATCAACAACCTATCCCAAGCAAATGCGCACTATTGGTACGCGCCGCCAGCGAATGTCAACAAACGAAACTTTTTGGCCGTCAAAATAGCATAACTGAGCGAAAGCCTCCTATGCAAAGCTCGCCTGCTTTTCGCCAAGTTCGATGCGGTTTCATTTATGCTTAGCATATCGCGCCGCATGCACTTTCGTATTCAGTCGCTTGCAGGACATCGCCTGAAGAATTTTGGAACCTCGTCCAATAAGCGTGTGGTTAGATCGTTTTTTTTTTGTCTAAACAAAGTGTGCGGACGGTTGAATGTATGCGGTTGTGTGCGGGGCAGAGGAAGAAATTTACAGGATTCTGCTGAATGTCCTGTCGTGGAGCGTGCATTCTCTTCCGGTTATCCGATTCGTTTTGTTCGTTTGCCCACGTCTTTCGGTATCTTTATTTCGATTTAACTGGGTCGCAGGCAGTCTTGTTCAGTTAAGGCTGTTGTCGCTGCTTTAAAACGAGCCACCATCACCGTTTGTTTTCGTCCTGGTCGTTGTTTTTGTTGTTGCCACAGAGGTGCAATGTTAAGTGGTTGCAATTTGAAAGAAGTCTCCTTTTGAGTTCCCCTTCGTATCTTTTTTTTTTATTTCGTCCTTTTGTCTCTCTCTCTGCCTGTGTGTCGGTTGTCTATGTGAGTGAGATTCTATTTATCCTGTGCAAGTTCGTAATGCGGAACAGAGGAAAAAGTTGCAGCATTTATGTAGCAAAGATGCAATCGTATGAAAGTCAAGGAAATATTTAATAATTTTCGACAAAGTTGCAGTCGTCAAAGCGCAAAGAAAGGCGGTGAAAGGTCCTTCCTGTTTCCGCTTTGCTAGCGGGTTGTGTTTAGGATTAAAAAGAAAAAAAAAAGAGAAAAGAAAAATAGAAATGTGTGGTTGAGTGCGGAAAAAAAAGAAGGTAAAGCAAAGAGAAGGAGGAGTGTAAAGTTCACAGGATACAAAGGAAGTGTGTTGCTGTCGCATTAAATGGGTTGCTGAGTAATTAGTCCTGCATCGGATCATGAGTGAACGCACTGTAAATGGACGACACTCACGTGTCAGTCCATCGCCGGGACGCGGAAGTAAGATTGCCTACACACCATGTCCTCGATCGGATCCGCAGGAGATGGAAATGGCCGGCAACTGCTTGGCCATACCAATGTCGGCAATACAGACCAATGGCAATTCAAAAGGTTATTGTTTTGTTTCTTAAATTGTACATACATACACATATCTTATTCGTATTCATAAGTGCATGGCTTAATGGGTGTCGAGTGTGTTTTTCTGTGTTGTAAATGGGTTTAAGGATATTTTTTTTTTGCTTTTTTTCTGGTTGACTTTATATGTATAATTGACATTTTGTGGTGTACACTGGGAACGAAAGGAACTGTTTTGTTTAATGTATTTCCTAGTCAAACTGATTTCAAAGGATCTGTGAGGATGTCTGAGGTAAGGCGCGCTGCTTCTTAAACAGAAATCATGGACGAGGCTTTGACGAGACTTATGGAGGTCAATCATCTAAGATCAGAATGCTTCTTCTAAAGCAAAGTATGAACTCATTTGGAAACGATTGTGACTGTCTTTCAAGAGAGATTCCTTCGAAATACTTGCTAAAGTAAAAAACTTCACATACAATTTCAAATACTTCAGATTAGACTTGAAAGTGGCTTGGAGTCTTAAGTTTCTAAGAAACCTACAAACTCCTTACCTTGTCCTTTTTCTTTTTAATGTTTTTTATGGATTAATCACTGATTATTTGAAAATTTGGAGAAAGGGCCTACTGTCGAACTAATTTGAAGGTTTTCGTCTGGATAGAGTCTACATTTTTGGGTCTTAATGTCGGGTAACCACTTTCATATGTCGTTCGGTATCCAAATGAAAGCGAGAGACTTTAATAAAAAAAACTTCAAGCCATTTCGAAGTTTTGGTAGAAACGAAGACTAAATAAGTTCATGAAGTGTGAGCTTACGGCTAAATAAGCCAGAAATAGCCAACACATACTCATATTCAGTCAATCAAATCGCAAACATATTAAATATCCAGAAACACTAAGATCACGCAGATGTAAAACTTGTGTAACTTGTGTCGAAGGGTATGGGTTGCTTCATAAGTCAGTCGCAGACCACGGATGCGATTTCGGTGTACCCGGATATTGAATCTGTCTCTGATTCAAAATAATGGCGCTCAACGTGAGGTCTTGACACTAGACCCTAAAATTAAAGGTCTCATGCTCTATAGACCGAGCTAGCTAGACATCCGCAAGCTTTACACGACCCAACACTGATTAGATTCGACTCACCGATGCTCGTAGAACGAAGCTGTCTCCTACTCAAAATAATGGCGCTTAACGTTGGGCCCGAACACTCGACTCTGAAATTGAGAATCTCAAGCGTTACACGAGCCAAAACTGATTAGACTTGACTCCACTAGAACGCAGCGAACATTGACATTCTCGGTATTACTGCGCTAACATGAGTCGGTGTTGGCTCACATAGCAATGATCACTGAGATCACTGAGATTATCCGTCAAACTATTTTGGGTACCAAGAGTTTTACTGATCGACTTGACAAAAACCCACTGAAGCAGTCTTCACCACACTGGTAGCCCTAGACTAGTAATATACATCTATGGCAACTACGTTGGTTAAACTTTGGAACTGAGTTGCTCGGGTACCTATGGACATCGAATTCCCAGCGACTCCAGCGACAGTAAGCAAAAGGAAAAGAACAAAGCCGAGATCGCCATGAGTGAGGGTTTTAACGCTAATGGTATTCATGGCTCGCATTGCTATATGGTCGACAAATTAAGCTGAGAACACACTCACCGTGTACCGCAATGATTAAAAAAGAATCCAATGGTTGTAGTTAATCAAATGGTAACGCTGTCCTTACTCTAAATGTAAAGAACAGCATTTTGAGTCGATATCCAGGCTCGTATTCTGATTATATTCGACGCAAGATTAAACCTTTTGTTCTTCAAGGAGAAGGCAGTTTTGAGACTCACACCACGCCTCTAACGTTTGCCCTTACGCCGACTATGGAAATCGAAAAGAAACAAGTAAAAGAAGTTTGATGCTTAAGCCAAGATCGACCCAGGAGCCATGACTTAAGCGCAATCAATATGATCAAGCCTAGATATTGTCAGATGTCTCCATTTTACGGGCAGGAAGGCAGTAAAAGGTTTGACGAAAAGGCGTCACTATCCTTATGAAGATTTTGGTTTCATGCCACTCTATATCGGTTGTTTGGTAAAGAGGGCAAACTTGACAAACTTGAGGGACTGGAGTCTTGCCCACATAAGAAGACAGTTACGATACTTTTCTTGCGTTAAGAACTGGATTTTGATGGATCTAACAGTCTTAGTTTGCTATATTGTACCTCAAGAGATAATAGAACAAATTGCCCTTCACACTGGGATGTCCGGGACACAAAATTTAAGATGCGGCAGTTAGCCAAGTCTCAGGCTAATTTAATTTGATTAAAGGTTCTGTTGACGATTGGGTCCTCAAAAAGCGAATTTTTTCCTAAGTTTCTCCATTAATTTAAGTCTGATTGAAATATTTGATGAAACATTTCAAAGTATAAAAGCACATCTCTAACAAACACCGTACAGTGCCCAATCCATCCAAGAACATTCGACTTCAGAATTGAAATCAAGTCCGTTTACTTTTCGCAGAGACATTTCACAATATCAACGACTTCCTCTTGCATCTCCTTATGATCCAATCCTTTTGAAATCAATTTCCATTTGCTATTCATCTGACAGATAAACGACCGTAAAAATTTAATATGATTTAGATTCGTCCTTTCGATTTATAAGGACATAAGTCAATGCATCTCGATAGATTTCATTTCCCAATTCACTTGACTTATTGCACTTGTGATGAGCTTGAAGTTTTCCCGAAAAACCCCTTCGATTTGAATCAAACTAAATACCTCCCGAAGGATATCTCCATGGATGACAAGGCTTACACCCATGAGTGTCACATACATACATAAGTATGTATGTCAGATGTTGGCTTTAATGTAATGGACACTTGGGTATAGACCCAGTTCACTTAAGCACTTATCCTCGGTAAATCTCATTTGTTCTCCTTCCACAAAACACAAACAAAGCCATACACACAGCTGGTCCTTCTACCTGACTTGGCTGTGCCTTGGGTGGTTGTACATCCTTTTCTATGGATCGAGGAGAAACTTATGCTAGTTTTGAAAATGCAACAAAACAATTGGCGAGGTGAAAGCGCATCTGTTAGACGTACGAACACTAGTAGGAGTAGTGGCAGCAATGTTGAGCCTTTTTTGTGCCCCAAGGAGTTTAGAAAACATAAGGAGAAGGAGAAATCTGGAGGCAAGAAATGAAGAGATACCCTATTTCATAAGCAATTCGGATTATTAGGCGCATTTGGTCGAATATTTTGATCTAAAAGTGGGCGTTGCATTGTGAATCAACAACCATTCATAAGTGCAACACATTGTGAACGAATGCACCGCGCAAGCAATCAAAAGCAAACAGACCATCGTGAACTAGTCTGATGCAAAAGCCATTTGTTGTCAGCTACAGCTGTTGTTTTAGCTTCGAAATATGTTTAACAAATGAAGATTTGAATTTAATGCCCTGTGTTCCAAATTTACAAAAAGAAAGTTTTGTAAGTTTCGTATAATATTTCGTATAATTCACAATATGCCTGAAAGGTGCAGTCACAATGGGCATTTTATTTGAAAGCGGCAGTTTCCTGCCTATCGCCTCCTATCGGTCAGAAAGTAAAAAGTTTTTTTTTAACGATGTGTAGCACACCCTATGTTTTGAGAGTATAAGACCTCCTCATGCATCCAGTACTTCTTGATGTCGTCCTTTCCGTGCATTTTTAGAGAGTACTGTAGTTGTTGGACTACTTTTTCTCTCAAGTTTGTTTGCTGTCTATAGACAGAGAAAGAACAAACACACACAAAACAGAAAGGAAAGGCAAAGAAAAGAAGAAAAAAAAAAACAACTTTTGGTAATGAAATGAAATACCGTGAATGCATGGCGAAGAAGACGAAATTTGTTTCGAGCTTGTTTCTCCTCCAGATGTACACACATCTATTAAATATGCAGAGCAAGAGAGTGGAATTTTTATTTTCAGTATGGAGAGCCCACTTAAAATTAAGGGATCCTTGAGCGAACGTCTTCGTGTGGCTCTGTTGGTAAGGAATCCGATGTTTGTTCTTGCTCCCACATCAATTTTTGGGCGAAATCTATACTGTGCGGTCCTGGGTGGATACGCGTAGCGTTTGGCTTTTGAAAGAATATAATATATCATTTTTTGTGTAAACACGGGGTGAATGGTCGGGTTGGAGGTTTTGTGTAATCTTATAATAGAGGAGTGGATGTGGACGGGTGTATTATTGAAAGGGTGGCTTGCTACCAGTTGTTTTATGGGTAAAATTGGACAATCAGGATCATTTATCATGTTACACAGAGATTCCTATGCTGGGAAGTAATATCAGGGAAAGTATCATCCCTGGAAGTTTGCTTGTTCTACTGTTATTCAATCCGATAACAAAGGACACATGACGTGGGCATGCCTCTTGGTTAGGCTTTCGCATATCGATTAAGCCATTAGCAGTGCGTGGTGGAAATGTACTGTATTCCAATGTCAGGGTTACATGATACAGAAATTCGGGAAAAGCGAAATGGATGCAAGGATCTGGTAATGTTCACGATTGGGTTTTAGTTCTAATGCCTTGCAGGACCTCTCCTGTAACACATTTGTGGTGTGGTCAAATAAGTATCAGTCGGTTCCAAAAGAGTCTGGATCTGATCCAAAGTATAAGAACAAGGAAAGTGTATATTTAAAAATGGTTCTAAGGTAGAAGAGAGCCTGTAGTTAGGCAGATGAATAGATCCGCTGCCTTGTGTGAACAGTTTGAAAGGAAGTAGAACAGCACTTAGAATCGCAGAACAGTCCTTAGGCAAAAATCGTACAAATCTCATCAAAACTAGATGGCAAGTAGCAACTATTATCTGCTTTTAGACGAGGATTAGCACTAGTAGTACATGATAAAGGGAGAGATGCTTCAAAAACTTGTACTTGGTGCTCGAAACAGAAAATTTGATCGAATTCGATAGCTTTGTTAGAATCACTACAACCAGTTCTAAATGACACTCTGTAGTCGGAGACAATTGATGGCTAAAACTGTTAAACCATTCAATGGGTTTTTTCTACTTGAAAGTAGAGTGTCCCTTGTGTATTCCATCTTATAATATCGATTCAAAGTGAAGTCCCACAAGGCTGTGTACTGACTCCTATACTATTCATGGTGGTTATTGGTAAAGTGCATTGTTAACACCTCGGAAAGTTTGGATGTAATCAGACGAAATAATAATGAAAAAATGTTTGGCCTATATAATTTCTTCACGAGAAGAGAACAGGTTGCTGTAAGTCTTGGTATATTTTCGAAGGCCTGGCAGTGTCATCAGTCTAAGTAGGAAGCTTTGACTAATCTGATCATATCTAGAACGCAATACTTGACAGGAGGCATATCAACATTCTTCAAGCAGCAACTAGATGTTCGTAGTAGAGTATGCTAAGTAGAACTCGGATTAAGAAGTTCGGTCGAAATGGAGACATAGAAACATGGGGTAATCTATTTATTTTCTTTAAGATAAACCTTTAGCGAATCTGGGCTAAAAATGCATCATAGCATCGTAGTTCTGAAAACAACTCATTAAATAGATTGAATTTAAATCAGACGGATCTCAATCCTGTTCCCAAATCATAAGCTTCCATAATGTCGTACATACCTGTCATATTTCCTGCGCTGATGATTCTAAAACAGAGAGCTAGGCTTCCCTAACAGTTCATAAACGTTATTTGTTCAGAAGACATATGTATTTTCAGACGATTCAACCAAGAGTCACGCCTTAAGCTTCTGCTAATATTAAACTAACCTAAGGCTTTAGTTTTAACATCTAAAAATGCCTCATTGTCCTGACATTTGGAATATCAAGGTTTACAAAACCGATTTGGCTCAAGGTTTTCATTAAACCAAAAAACCTAAACAAGGCTTGTAAGACTGCACTTCGACGTTTTATGGTAAGTACAACTGGTTGTCCTCTAGTTAGACTCTTGTTGCGATAAAATGTGTAACACTTTTCGACTTTCCTTAAATTGATAGCAAAGCCTGACGCGTGAAAGGATTGTACTTAGTTAAAGTCTAGCTGATGATTCCAAACCAGTCTAGCCGGTTGTTTTAGAGAAAGACGGCAAAGTAGGGCCTGACATCTTCCTGTAAGAATTGGAAAATCCAAAAACTAAATTCGTTCATAAAACAAGGTTGAGTGATTATAGAGAGGGTTATATTCCGGATCAAGGTAAGGAATCAATTTTTTAAACAAAAAACGGTGCCTCAGGATCTAAGCCTAAGTTGGGTCACTATCTGTTCTCCATTAAGGTTTTCAAGAAGTCAAATACTCTTCCACAAAATACTATACCCCTCGTCATTTTCTCACTTTCTGACCTCGATATCGGAGAAATAACCAATTTCCAAGGCCTATTTATGTGAAGAGCAAGAGTCAACCTTAAAAGCCAATCTGTGCAAAGGGAGCTTCAAGTCTGGTCAGAAAAATTCAGGAATCACTCGATTGATTTAAAAGAATACTATATTACGGTCTTGATCTTTCATCACCTTTTCTTAGAACTGTTGACAATGGGTAGAACGTATAACTCTTTAGCTTCACAGTCACATCGGACTTAAATGCTTTCAGCGCTACCATCCCGATCCTACGCTTAACTCGGGCAGAGTGGGAACGAAAAAGTGTAGACAGCGTTCAACGAATCACGATCCACAGCGCTGGGTCAAAAATACAAATGTGAAGGTATGGAACCAAGTTTTTACTGAAGTTTTTACTGAAAAATCAGGAGAAGCGTACAGTATATTCCAATAGGAAATCCTGGGAGCACCAAAAACTGCAAAACGCATAGATGACTATTTTCACCTTAAAATCTTATGCAAGCAATCCAAAGACATTTAAGAAATGTCCTGGCGTACTGATGACCAAAAGACTCCATTCGGGCAATACTTCGGCCAGATTAGGTTGGAAATGAACATCAGTGTAACGTATGCTTCGATACTGCCACCGTTTGGTAAATTGTGTACCATAGTTGTACAGTAGAGAGAGAAGCCAACTTGACAAGGTAAGACTGTACCACTTCTCACCCGTTGTAACCGATGCACTAGATCGACCCCTATCACATCTTAACCAGACTAGTTACGGCATTAGAGTCATTCTCCGTAAATAGAGGATGGATTCCGATGACCTATGCAGAAACTCTGGAGATGAAAAACAAGAAAGTAAGAGCGACCCCTTCAAGTGAACACCCACCACCAGTAACAGAATACCATTGTTTTCCTCTACTCTAGTATCCTTGGTTCCTTCCACAAGAGGGATTCACATTGCAGACAGTATGCACCCATCCAAATCCCATCAATCTACTCATTTAACTCTCCAGGGATGTCGAGAGTAAAAAATTAATTCTCAAATAGAATCACCCACTTTTCAATCAAGTATCCTTTCCCTCATCAGAACGCCAAGCACGACACTACTAAGCAGTTTCAATAATCAAATGACATTTAAGATAATGTCTCCCAAGTGACTTCCTAGTTCTGTTCATAAATAATTTATTGATTTCCCACCCAGAAATGATAGGTAACATGGAAAAACTCTTGGCACATTCCACATGTGTCGTCTCGACACTGACATAGGTAAGAAGTCCTTGTGTGTACATACACTTCCTATTCTTCTATCAAAAAGGACGAACACTGAAAAGGACTGAACATTTTGATACGACACGACAACGGAAATGAGACGGTACGAGTAACTAGAAACCGAAAAGTGCCAAAAATATAAACCAACCTGCATTACAGTGCAGAATAATTCATTTGATAGGTACTTGCCCCTCCCCTACGAAACGGACAGTCCTTGTACGCAGTTTTCCTTTTATTTTATGCGGCAATAAATTTTTTAACAACACAAAACTGAAAAGTTTATGCTTTTCGTAGAAAAATATTTGTGAGAATCATTGAGTACATCTCTGTTCTGTGTGTGGGTATCCGTATATCCTTGACTTTGTTAGCTGTTGCATGGAAGTGGAAGTGAATATTTATGTTATACACTTGCCAGTTGCATACGCGTTGGCAGGACTGGCGGGCTCTGTATAAATTAGTTTATTTATCATTTCAAGTATTAATTTAGAAAGTTTGGGGGGGTTTATGAACCGTAACTCGATGAACTGTGAAGGATAATGGGTGGACTGGCTTTCGACAACAGCAATCTGTATTCTGCCTTTGAAAGGGGAAGTTCTGAAAACAAGAACTAACACTAATTTACAAATGTAGGAGGTCAGGGAATAGCGGATGAAAATAAAACGATGCTGTCCGTTCAACAGTCGGCTTCGAACTGAACTTTATTTTAAACTTTCGACTACAATTCGGCCATTCCTGACTTTAAATCGACTCGATTTACACGGATATCTGTTATTTGATATTTTCAACACAAAATGACTTTCAACTAAAATATAATAATCGAATGAGACTTATAAAAGCGATGGCTTTCGAATAACGTATTTATCTGATCGACAATGAAACACAACCAATTTCATAATATGATTTTCTAAAATTTTTCTGTTTGTGTGACATACATTTTGGTGTTAATTGTTTACCACGTACGGCTTCATATTTTCGGGACTTGAAATCCCATCGTATCGGTTTCGAGAAACTTGCAAGTTTTCTAAATCTTTTATGCGATACCTATCGTTAGGCAATACTTCGTATACTTCGTATGGACCCTTGTATTTAGGCAATAGTTTTTTGTTAACACCTGCAGTAGTGACAACATTTTTAACTACCACATAATCACCTACTTTATAGCGATGAGGTTTTTTGTGGTTTTTATCATACTGAATTTTATTTTTTTCTTGATTATGCATAATTCTAAAACTTGCCTTTTCCCTTTCCTTAACTATGTCTACTGGATCTTTTTGAATGGTTTCGTATTCTAAATACTCGCGGACCGTATCATTACTTTCGCCTCTTTGAAGAACACCGAACAGCAAAACACTTGGACATACACCTGTGCTCCTATTAGTGGTGTTGTTTATGGAGAATTGAATTTTATCTAAATGTTTTGACCATTCACCCGGCTCGGCTTCGGATTCTTTTGACAACATAGCAGTCAAAAGCCTATTTATCCTCTCCACCTGTCCATTTGATTGGGGAGAATGGGTGGCGACTTTTATGTGTGTCACATCGACATCTCTACAAAATGACAGAAATTCTTCTGAGGTAAAGCAAGATCCTCTATCCGAAATCAATCGTTTTGGTCGGCTGTAATTTGAAAAATAATTTTGCAAGCTTTGGATGACTTCTTTAGAATTTGTTGTCTTCACTGAATAAAGCTTGGTAAATTTAGTGAACGCATCCACTACTAGGAAAATGTATTTCTTCAAATTTCTCACCCCAGCTGGAAGGGGCCCATAGTGATCTACATGAAGAGTATCAAAGGGCTTATTACCCTTTGGAATACTGTGTAGTTCACCTTCCTTTTTGCCAGATGGAACCGCGAAGTAAATACATTTTAAACAAGACTTGATGTAGTCCTTGATTTTCTGCTTCATCGATGGAAACCAATAGGTCTTTCTAAGAAATTCAAATACTTTATCCGCGCCCACATGACAAAGTCCATCATGGTGAGTTTGGATAATATTTTTTTCCATTTGCTTTGGAACATAAAATGCAACATAATCTTTACATTTCCGGTAGATAAGACCATTAACCATTTCGTAGAATGGGTGTTGTTTGTGTTCTAATATATTAGCAATATTCTGAATGGTTATATCCTGATTTTGGGCAGAAGCCAGTGCATATTCGAATGAATCAGGTTGTACCAAAAGGATGTTATGACACCTACTAAGGGCGTCGACGTGGTTCATTCTGACTGAATCTCTATGCTCTACTGAATAATTATATTCCTGGAGCTCTAAAGCCCACCTTGAAATTCGAGGATTGATAATCTTTTTTTTTAGCGTAAGCATTAAAGACTTACAATCAGTAATAATTTTAAAATTAATACCCAATAAGTATGTTCGAAATCTTCTTAACGCATATATGATGGCAAGGGTTTCGAGTTCAAAGGAATGGTATCTTGACTCTGTCGGTGTTGATCTCTTTGAAAAAAAGAAGATAGGATGGAACTTCTTATCTGACTGCTTTTGCAATAAAACTCCACCAAAACCCAAGGAGCTAGCATCGCAGTGCAGTTCGGTTTCTGCCTGTGGAGAATAAATGCTCAACACTGGCGATTGAAGTAATTTTTGCTTTAATAACTGGAAAACACTTGTCTCTTTTTCTCCGAATTGGAATTTAACGTTTTGTTTTAATAGATCATGTAGTGGTTTTGATAATACTGAGAAATTTTGAATGAATTTTCTAAAATACGAACATAATCCAAGAAATGAGTGAAGCTCCTTGATGTTTTTTGGAGTAGGAAAATTTTGCACAGCAGCTAAACCATCAGAGTTAGGTTTTATACCGTTTGCACTGACTTCATAACCAAGATACGTAATTTGTTCTTTCATAAAATGACATTTGTCATACCTAAGTTCTAAATTGGAATCCGATACTATCTTGGCAACTTTCTGTAGAACAGCAAAATGCTCTTCTTTGGATTCAGTAGCTATGAGTAAGTCATCAATGTATACGAGTAATTTACCCTCAGCAATTAAATCTTTGAATTTCGTATTAATATAACGCTGGAAAGTTGCCGGGGCGTTTTTAAGGCCAAATGGCATATAAAGGAATTCGAATTGGCCAATAGGCGTAACAAATGATGTTAACTTTACGGATTCTTCAGCCATCTTGACGTGGTGAAGCCCATTTTTGAGGTCTAATAATGAAAAGTATTTTTTATTTCGTAGCCTGTCCAAATGATCCTCGATTAGGGGAAGCGGATAATTGTCTTTTTGTGTGACACTATTTAGTTGCCTGTAGTCTACGCATAATCTGAACGTTCCATTTTTCTTTTTGGTCAAAACGATCGGAGAGGCAAAGGGTGAATTACTTTCGCGTATTATTTCTCGGTTCAATAAATCATTTAAAATTTTTCTTAATTCAAGAGTATGTACGTATGGTAGCCGCCGCGGTGCGCAATTAAAACTCACATTTGAATTACAAAGACTAATTTTCATTTCATAGGGAATATTTGAATTTGAAATGCTTTTGTCAGAATTGGTTTGTTTCATAATACCATAAAGGCGTTGACTATCTTCGAATGTAAGATTATTGTTAATCCTCAAATTAAAATCGTTTTTATCATAACTAGTATCTATATTCAACATATCTTTCGCGAAACTATCGTCATGCAAATCCGAAAATTCGTTGTCATATTTGTCGTTGAAATTATCATCACAATTATCTAAGTTGTTTAAATTTTCATAATTTTTAAAGTCATTTATCATATAATTTGTGGCAAAATTTGTAGAATAGGTAGCATTCTTTGTTAAATTGTTTTCATAATCTTTAGCATAATTTCTTAATTTAATTTTAGAACTTTCAACATTTAATTTAATATTACTTGCTTGTAAAAAATCTCTGCCAAGAACAACAGAGTTGGTCATTGTTTTATTTTTTACTACATGCAACATGCAATTTATCGGTCTATCACTTACATAAATAACACATTTAGCTTTTCCTAATATACCTAATTTTGTTCCATTTATTCCAAAATACTGGTTGCATTCATGTTCTAATGGCAGGATCACAAAGGATGGTATAAATTGTTCCTGTATAAAACTTATCGGACTGCCTGTGTCTACCAATGTATTTGCTTGAAATTCGAAAACATCATTAGTAAAATTATTAGAAAATTTGTACTTAACAGCAACAGTGAAGTCGTCGTTAAATGTGTTAGCCATTACTTTGTCTTCTTCTGGTTGAGCTTCAGGCTGCTGGAGCAAAAGAACTGCTGGTGGATCTGCAGGTGGTTTGGTGCTTCGACAGGTGGATGCTAAGTGTCCGTGCTTACCACACTTGTAGCAACTTCCTCGCTCTCGCCGTGGCTTCTGGCAGCTATTAGCAATATGTCCAGGCTCGTTGCAATTGAAGCACCTGTCCTTATGTAATCGCTGGAATTGATTAGAAGACGAGGTTGTTATCGATGTTGAAGAAGAAGGTATATTTTCTGCGGCGTAATATCTCATCTTCTGGTATTTCTTCAGCATTTGTTTTAAATCGTCCATACTTCTTGCTGTAAGAAGAAGTTGTTTGTTACATGGAGTATCAGGAATTCCTTTGATGATGTAATGTATAAGATCCTCGTCTTCGATTTCTGCATTGAATGCGATCTCCTGCATAGCCAGTGTGTATTGATGAATACTCTCGTCCCTTCTCTTCCTGCGGTTCCGTAGAATATCGTGAACATCAGCTGACGTGACCACTCGGTGAAACTCTTGTAGAAGTTTTGATTTCAACTCCGACCATGTGGAGCAACGGGATGAACGGAGAAATAATTTGGCGGTTCCTTTCAGACTTCTTCTTGCAAAGATAAACGCTTGTTGCTCTTCCCACTTGTACAAAGACCTTGCCTCCTCAAAACTCCGCACCCATTGTTTAATGGAAAAATTATCATCACCGGAGAAGTGAGGCACAATGTCTTCGATGTCTTTGTATGAAATTGAACACGTGGAGCTTTCGGTTGGTCGACATAAAGCTGCGAGTTTTTCTTTGAGAACTAAAATTTCCTCTTGTTTTTTTATTCTGTCGGCAAGCCTATCAATTTCGACTTGGAGATCATCATTATCTTGGATGTTCGAGAAATGTGCGCTGATTTCAGATTCGTCCAACTCAGCAACGTGTTCTTGTAGCCTTAGTTTCAATTCTGCCTTGTTACCATTACTTTGAAGACCAAAACTGGTTAATTTTTCCTTTAATTGAGCAACCGTAGCCTCTTGAATAAATTGTTCGACCAGTGCTGTTGCCATCATTTGTTGTTTTTTTTTTTTTTTTTACAGGTGTTTAACGGATCCCACTTCTGATTTGTAGGAGGTCAGGGAATAGCGGATGAAAATAAAACGATGCTGTCCGTTCAACAGTCGGCTTCGAACTGAACTTTATTTTAAACTTTCGACTACACAAACAAAATACATTTTGGTATGTCCTGATAAAGTTTTGAAAATTTTCAGAGGTTCCCACTGTGATTCCGTCTAAACTATCGTAGATGTCAATGAACTGTCGGAAACTTTGCAACACATTATAGGGATAATTCTTTAAGAGAATGATGAAAATGTCAAGAAATGTCATTCGCATATATGTATGTACTTCGCGCCAAAATTCGTACATAAAAAATCGATTGAAGACCTTTTAAACGTCAAATCCAAAAGTGTACAAATATGCAAACAGCGATTTGATAGATTTTATAAATCAGAATAAGGAAATTCATGAAAATTCACTATTTTGGTTCGTGTACCCGAACAAACTTGGTATGGTTACGAATCAAACACAATAGACATATCTGAACGAAAGTATCAGTTGATTGTACCTATAATACTTTTGACAGATCGCATACTTCATACAAGAAACATTTATTGTCCAGGCTATACAGAGTCAAATTTAGATTTGACATCCCTGGCAAAACTGTCTGATTGAGCAGTATGATGATGAAGACTACACGTTGAAAAAATGAAACAGAACTCACACTCCGTCATCGGAGGCACAAACTTTAAAAGTCTGTGCAAACTTAGTTGAAGAGGGCGAAGCTGGCAAGAAAAAATGACAAGGCTTTCCTGGGGCACGAAGATCTTATGTACGTCTGCTACACAAACCTTTTGACTACGTAGTGCCTGGAATTCGGAACGCGGCCTATAATGCTTTTGACAGATCGCACACGTCATACGAATAGAAGTTTGTAATTGGCCTCGAATTCGTAAAAATACAGAATCAAATTTCGTTTTGACATTTGTTTGATGGAAACTACACGCTGTTTCAACAGGTTCGGGAAAGACCTCACAATATAATATAATTTATTCAACATCGATCTTGAAAGAATTGAACAGAATACACGTGCAAATACTTTGATAGCATGTTACCTTAAAAATTAACTATGGAGTCGGTGAGAAAGTTTTTTTTTCCAGAAAAATGTACAAATCCTTTCGTCTACCGGATTATGACAGTTTCTGACAGGTGAAGCAGTTCGCGATTTGTGAAGATTGTTGCAAAAAAAGAAAATAATATTGCTGTCTTTACTGGGACTTAAGACATACATATGTAAGTCACACTATCCACATTGGTAGAGCAATGCAAGAAGAAACGTCAACTGTATGCAGTAGCAACTATCATCTGTCTCCCAGAACTCAGCCATTAAGCAAAATTAATGAGAACTTGGCTAGGCAAGATTAGGTCTTTAGAGACAATCTAAAGAGACAATCCGACCCAAACTTGACAGATCAAAACAGCTACTAGCATATCAAGATCACATATTCGAAAAATCGTAGGTACGCCCCCAGGTTTATGGTCAATAGGACACTATGCTCCCAACCTAGGTATCTCACACAACACATTCTGTCATAACTGCAGAGATAACAATGAGAAGGTACATCCAATTCAGATGTTTGACTGTAGCAAGGAGATAATAGGCTTCTACTGGTTGGGTCTACTGTCCTCGAACAATCAGGCCACACGAGTTGCTGCATTGCCTTTTCCTGCATGCAAACGTCACTCCTATCGAACTACCGAGCCGAATCCACTGCGGAGTAGAGGAGGTCCTTGGCCAAGTTGGTTCGATCAATTGGAACTAGTTAAGATCCAGCCTGCAACGCCATCTAAATATGTACATTATGTAAAGCGAAGTACGTACAAATAAACCTCGGGGTGTTGGTTTAGATACGAGGATACTTTCAGTTTACCTCCAGACAGTCTACTTTCAAAAACTACAGTGTACCTACTGGATTTGAACAATGCGAGACGATGGTAAATGTAAAGAGAGTTCTTCATATTCTAGTCTAAGGGTGACTGTTGGTTGTGAATTAAGTGACTTGGAGCAGCTGGGAAAAAATAGCTGTCTAAAAATGTAGAGTAAAGCCTACTGTTGTGAGATTCCACAAAAAAGGTAAATGACCACTCTACATAAGTTAAGCACATCTTTAAAGACTCAAAACCCCTGGAAGTGTCATTTGGCAAGAGCAGAAATAAAACCAATGGCACAAAAGACTCGAACTTCCACAAGAACAAAATCTACTAACTCTGGTATCAACTGCCAAGCTTATGTTTGAATTAACTCAAGAATGGTGCCATATAGTTTCACCTGATGTAAACTAAGCTAGGTCGGCTTTTATTAAAGAGGACAAGAAACCATCGACAGTTGAACACGATCAGTCTTTCAAAAAAGTCAGGGAAGCTATGCACTTGTGCGCTCCTGGGAAGAACTCTCAAAGGAGATCTCAGGAATTATGTAGAAAAAAATGAGATGTGTTTAATTTTTAAAAATTTTTTGAGACTAAAGCGACCCTTTTTTTTATAATAATTGTAATGATGGGCTTTATGTTTGCATCCAGAAGCACCGCGACCTCAAAGAGACCTATTGTGCTACCTTCTTATAAGGCTGAGGAGTGTTTTAGCTGAGCAGGAGGTGATATCAGAAGGCGAAGTAAGGCCTTTCGTGAAAGTGTTTGAGCCTAGTCTGAGCAATGGCCGGACATTCGCCTAAACTATGTTCGGCGGTTTCAGTGTTCTCGAGGCAAAGTCGGCATTTGTCTGATTCTCTAATACCATTTTGTTTTGAGGTGAGTGACAGTCAATCGGATGACATCAAATTTTTAGTTTTTATGAAATTTTGCCCAGGCAAAAACGGGCCCAAACTCTCCAGGGTACTTTCCCATATCAGTAAAGAAAGTAATATACTCTAGCAATGCCTGGAATATTCTGTAGATTAGGGTAGTACAAGACCAGAACTATAAATAGGTTCAACCTACTCCTAGAATTTGATAGAAGGTACCTGAGACTTGACAGCCCAGTGACAATCTGCTGGGGAACTGACCCTCAACCGAATGAAGCTGTTGAAGTTCGATATGTTTTAGAACCCCATTCACAAGGTCGTTAGGGGGACCTGATAAGTTATCGTCCACGTCCCTCTCTGGAAAAACAAATATATTTTCCTGTTCATAAGTTTCCTATCGATTATACGACTCTGCACAGATATGTACGTCCATAGATATTTGTTTTCTTATTTTCGAGATGAAATAATACTTCAACCCTTTTATTCTCTTGTGTGTGGACTAACGCTTTATGTTTATTTATTTTCCTTTTTCTCCTCACATACTTAGATTCATATCTTGGAAAAGGGAGGAGGAGGAGAATTCTATGCAAAGAAAGACAAAGTTCCATTTGAATTGCTTACAAGGCGCATGAATCGATGACAAATTGCACTTTGTATGCAAGGATATGGAGATCCTTTTATATTTTTTTTGTGTAAACAATGAATGAAGTACGTTTGCTATTTTTTCAGGCGATTTAACGCATTTTCAAGCTCGAATGAACAGGCTGTGTTTCTGCCTTTGTTTATATTCGGAAGTAGGTAATGGACAAATGTATCTTTTGATAAATTGAACATTGTTTTGATGTCATATTTTGTTATATCTGGGTTACACCGAAACAAATGAATGTGTGAATAGTGTATTAACACTATATTTGGTGACTTGGTTTTTATTGTGGCCTGAATTTCTGGAAATGACTGATACCACCCATTTGGCCCAGTCGTATAGAAACAGGATTGCATATTCAAGACCTACCAGATACTATCAGCATCGAGTGCAAAAGTTTTATGGTAACACTCTGGTATCATATCCTACCTGCCAGTAAGTCACGAACGACTGGGGGAAGGATTTACGTTCAGAAATACATGAAAGGGATATCTAGATACGAATATTTTCCCGATTACTACCAGCCAAGCTGGGTTTTGGATATCCCAACCAACATGCACTTCTAAAGCAGTCACCAGAGGCCTTCTGTTATACTATGGTCAATGGCACAGAGGCAACATCCCATATGTTATGACAATATGGCCAAGAGACCAAAAAAGGAGATCAGATTAAGGGTATCCAATGCTTTTCGCTTAGGCATGCATGATGCTGGGACTACGTTGCAATACTTGGCAATACACATAGTACCAATGGCCAAGCCAAACATGAAACTGTCGATAGTTAATGGACAACATTGTTGGTGAATTGGCACCAACAGGAATGGAAATTCGAAATGAACAACTCGCAACTCGTCATGGAACTGTATCCTGTGGGACTGCCGAAGCCTGTGGATTTCACTCCAGAGGAGGGTTAATAGACCAACCAACCAACCAGTACTATTGTATGGAATCCTAGTCTATATGTCTCTTAAAAGCCAGATTTTAGCCAGATTTTACATCTTGCATTTCTGTTACCAGAACCTTCCGTGGTGCGTAGGCTTTCTTTGGATATTTATGGAATAGAGGTCGCAATAAGCAGCAGGACAGGGGATATAAAAATAGAAACCATCAACGTTCCTGGATTTCAAGATACACACGTAGCAGAGCCCTCAAAATTAGTCAAGGAACATGACTATCAGTTATTCTACCCTGGAGTTCTACACCGATGGACCAAAGACAGACCTAAGACGTAGAGACTGGACTGTTTTTGAACTAAGAAACTATTGCCATGTATTCCAAGAGAAGGTTATGCCTATTCATGAAGTTGCTTACTGGCTGTTGATGTCCTAGTCGGACTATTAAGGGATAATGTCTTGAGACTTGACATTTCGGCCAAAGACCTCTGTCGCAGATGTATGGACGCAGAAGACTAAGAATCATAGTTTCACCTTCTCAGGTGAAATATTCAATAAAATCTGAAAATTCGCCCATAAATCGAAATAGTTCCAAGAGGAACGGAAACCGCGGGCTTTTGGGCGACCATCAGGCATCTTTTCAGGGCCAAGTGTATCCTGCCGTGAACAGAGGATAGCCACCTAACAACAGAGAAAGAAAAATAAATAAATAGTTCTTGTGTCCCCAAATATAAACCGTATTTGCGTATTCTGTGTCGTATACGTACTTTTTTTTTCTTAGTACCAATACTCGACCTTGAGTTTGTTCACACTATCAAAGGTAATGTTTTGCATGTCCTCTAAGCCAGAGAGTTATCCATCATTCGATTGAACTTAAATTTCTTTATGGTTTGGTATTTTTCAAGGAACCCCCTAACCTAGACACCAATGATTCTGAAGTCAAAAGTGGGATGCCATAAGGTGGGATACATTCACCACAGCTATTTCCGACATTCATTTTTTGTGCAGCTTTAATCAAAAATAACAGAGGCTAACAGCGAATAATAACATCTTATCTGGAGCACAGTCTATAGCCAAAAATATTTACACTCATTCAAACTTAGACTTTGACTCTGTCTCAAAAGGGAGCAATGTGAACCTGCCAAGAGACTATGGCTTCCTGTGGAGGATGATGTAATGACTAAAACCACAAATCAAACTAAAGGAGCAACAAGGAGCTGTTGTGGTAAAATGGAAGCCAGATAGCGTAACAAGGTTTAAATTAAACGCCCTTTTGGTGGCGAATTGCAATTGAAATTGACAAATCAGAATAACCACCTTGAGAATGATTCCTTTAGAATCAGGGGAATAAATAGAAAGAAAACTTAAACACAGACGTCTTCCCAAGTCTCACTACATAAAAACTAAGTATTTCCAGCAATTAATGCAACCTATCTTGGTCCGAAGGATAGTTTCCTACTTAGTTTCCATTAAAACTCAGATTATGAAAGAAAAGCTAAAGCATATACAAGCTCTACTAGGGACAATATCCCCTTAGGTACCCTGTCAAGGTTCTTATGCAGTCTTTGTTGAGATCGAACTTTTTATCGGTTGGGGTTAATGAACTCTAGACGCTGCAGATTCGCTAAGTCATTCGATCTCCCATTGTGTCAACAACAGGCCTCAGGGCCAAGAAGATGGCTCTAATCTTGTTCAGCATGTCAAGGTTAAGGTCGCTTTGCTCATGGTTGCAATATTCCTTAGAAAATCAGGATGGTTCCACACCAGTATAAGCTCTACTATATAATAATTCATGGCCAATTGGCTTATTCATTTCCTTAGGCATCCTTGTATACTTTCTAAGTGCTGGTACTCGAAACTTCTGGAGAAACAAAATCTTGTTACAATGAATATGTTCAAATATTCCAGATGACCTGTAGAGTCACCGGCTTTAAGATTCAGAATTTGAAGAAGACAAAGTGTATTTAGAAGAACTTCTCTCTGACTAGGCATTTCTCCTATTACTGCCTTATGGGACGAGTTCATCCCCTCGGTAACACTCAGTCAGGCTAGACAACACACTTTACTAAGTTGCTCCCAGACCTTATTTGAAGTGTTTTTGGTCAGCATACTGACTTTTGCCGTTGAGGCTTTGGCCCATAAAGATTGCTCCAGTCGTCCTGTTGGTAACCTTATTTAGGTGCAAGGTCAGACCTAATTGAAGGTCTTCATTCATTCTCAATGAAGATGATTCCCTTTTCTGAAAAAGGACAAGAGCCTGAGCCTGAGGTTTTATGGGGATTTATGGTCAAAAGTTGGAAGAGATTCTGTCTATTTAAGTGGACAGCAATCCGCCAAAAAGGCGAAACATGAAGGTAAGGTGAATAGAACTGCGTAGCGGGGCAAAGCGGAGAGAAGCGGTGCAGTAGTCTTTATGATAGGATTTCTCTTGTGGCATCTCTTCCGAAACAATTTTCTTGTTTGTTTTTCTTCCTTTGTGATGGAAATTGGAAAGAAATGCTCGAAAACGTTTGTAGAAAGAAAGATTGCAAGAAACTCCGAAAGCGTTTTGCATGAATTTTATACAAAGAATGACATAACCTCCCAATCAGTTCCTTTGTTTGTTTCAATTATCTCCCTGATTCCTTTTATTTCGCCCAACAATTGCTCACACATGCATCCTCATTTCCTGCATCACGTGTCCTCTTCGAAGATGTCAATCGAATTGAATTTCCATAAATCTACAAAATCTTTATCCTTCCATTTGCATACGAATACAAAGCTCTGCTTCCCTACTCCTGCCATCCTTCATTCCATCGCATTTTAATAATTTTCTTTTCGCATTTACAGCAGTTTTAAGTTGGCCTCGAGAGAAGCCGGTGCCAGATAAAGATAAAGCTTACATTTTATGCATCCAAAGAGGCTGCTTAATGTGTGCAACACCTTTTCAAAAATGCAGTAAGGCACTGCATACAAAGGATAATGTTTTTCTCTTTGCTTTTTTCATCGACTCTGCTGTAGATACGCGTAAGCGAGAACAGGATTACTCGTGGTAATCTCATAAACAAGGATTTTTTATACTCATTCTCTGGAATGTTTTTCATTTTCACAACGAAACAAGGAGGACTACAAGAGGTTGTACACATCCTTATCGCAGATACTTTAGAAAACTGCGCGCCTTAATCCCATCCAAAACATATATGTATTGTATTCTATAAATAATGAAGGAGTTCATATTGTCTAGGTCGAGAACAGGGTTGTTATATGGAATGAACAGTTCTTTAAAACAAAATTCAAACAATTCTTTTCACGGCACACGAACTTGCTTTTCTATTATTTTCGTCTCAATTTAATTGGGTCTTTGTTTGGTTGATTGGGGCTTTTGTATTATTTTTGTTCGTGACACTCAACAGGCAGCTGTACAGAGGCAGAGAACAAGATAAAATTAATTTAAATGTTAGGAGAAAACGATTTAATAAATTGATAACACCTAGTGCCTAATAGAATCAGATGTTTAGCCTTTTCATCTCTGCTATTTGACAAATTGTCGCGGTGACTTTTTAGAATACATTATCTCGATGCCAAGAATAGTTTTTGCCAACAGAATTTTGTCAGTTTTCGTCAATTTAATTATAGTATACCTTCGCATACTGAAGAGTTAATGAGTGTGTTGTTTGGATTTCGTCTAGACATTGAAGAGTTTGCGAATGAATTTTCAATTAAATTCTTGAAACAATAGAACCACCAGACTGTGGCGAAATCTACATAAACTTGCCAGAGATACACTGTTGTTTGGTGTAAATGGTTTGAGGTACATTCTAATGGTTTCAATTGTAATACATTGCTTAACGGTCTGTCGAACTGCAAATAAAAATATGGACACAGACAATTGTCAAACAAAAAATAGACTACACCAAGGACCTGAACCGATGTATGGGTATTTCGAAAACGCCAACTAAGTTGACCACTTGAAGTTTTCAAGAAATTCTTAGAGATTTGCACTATGAACTCTCCCTGTTGACATTTAGACCTGAAAGGCAATTTACTGGCAATCCTTCCGCTCGTTTAATGATCGCTCGCTGTTAGATCTTGAAATTGTTCTCAAAATACTTGAAAATGTACAAAGAAACTTGGCTGAACTGAGTCTGTTTTATACACCCAATTAACGTGAGATAACGAAAGCTAGCCGAGAGACTCTTGACTCCCAACGTCACTACGTAGCAATTGTTCTAGAACCACTTGAAAGACATGCCAAATCGACTTCCATACGGGCTGCAAATTCTCGATACCAAACAGAAGAGAATGGACACAACGTGATGCCCTGCGCTGCGAATCGCTTTCAGTTCACGGATGGGTTCGATGCCATAGCCTTCTTAGAAAACCTGAGGATCCCCCTATCCTTTAACCTTGCAAAGTATTGCAGCGTTTTTCAAGCTCAAGTCAATGTCTTTCGTCAAGCACCTAATTCTCTGACCATTAATGTAGTATTGACACCCAGGTACCCATCAAATCTCTTGGATCCAGTACTACGAGATGTAAAGCAGTGAAAGGCTGCCAAAGGTTCTTCCAACGATATAGTTGGACAGTACAACCTCACCTTTTACTGGGTACCAGGTCACTGTAAGATACCAGGAAATTGTGAGGCTGGAGTCCTGAGTAGAAGATCCTCCTCTAGTTTAGATAGTATAAACGTCACCGAAATCGAGGCGCCAACGTAAGTGAGGCCAATCAACGATGGCATCAATTCGACTAATACTACTAATGCTAAAGGTCTATGTTGAAAGTGGAACCGACCAGAATATATATCCTTCCCGCATTGACAGACTAAATTCAGCTCTTGGTATAGAGAATCACTAGATTTAGGCTAGACACCGATCCTGGTGGAAGGATTTTCTTGCAAAATCGTATTTTCAATGTCCAGTTTCTTAAATATATAGGCTAGGAATGGGCACACATTTTGAAAGGTTGACAGATCCCCAGGAACCCTTTGGATAACACTTCAGTCGAAGAGCGGAATAGAACACTTGAGGAGAAGTCACATCAATGGGAAGAAATTGGATAAAGCTAAGGGTCTGATACATTTCCTTCTTTCGCTACAACATATCCTAAACTAACTTGAAACATTAGTTCCAAAACATTACCAAAATTGTTTTCCCTTTTTTATGAAAACAGCCCCCAAAGAGGGTGTGGCCATAAAAATAGATTTGAATGTAAATCTCGAGAATAATTAAAAGTTCAATCGAAGTTTTCCTTTAGAAAGAGTAGATAGGACCGCTTCTGTAATGAGCTTGAGTATACTTCTGAAAATCATCATACAGACTAGACTTACGAACATAAGATCGCACTTTTATAACTACGTGGAAAAAGTACCAACATTTATAGAACACGCCTTAAAAGTCTATGTAAGTACATACCCCAGATTATTAGGTAGAATCCGGGCAACCATCATATCCTTCTTTGCTAAGTTGGTTCCATATGTCCATATCTCCTGCTAAAATAAGTTATCCGGTTTTCTTGCTTCCGGTTTCTCCTGTTTCACATCGATTTGTTGTAGTAATTGTAGTTTTGCTAAGCGGAAATATAAATTTTGTTATTTTGAATGCAGTAGACAGATGGACGTATATTTAGTATACTCACCAGTCCAGCAGATCTTGTTTGCTTGCTACTGTCACAGTTTTTTGAATGATGACTTTGTTTCGCACAACGTTTGTGAAACCTCCTATGGCAGCTCCATCAGTTGAGAAATACTGTAGATTTTCTACTAGAAGCTCTGTCTAAGATGGAAGAAAAGAAAGAGTTGAGAACTCCTGAATAATGTTTGGGACTACAATGTGCTGGAAATATTAGAAACGTATGAGAAACGTCAACCGATCTTACTAACTAGATGAGAAAGACTGCCAATTCTGAATATGGAATTGTTCAACTATCGCGTTAAGAGGCAGGCAAGTTTTGAGTTAAATGTGAAAACCCCAGGGGTTTGATCGCGGTTTGAATATCCGTATAAATGTTAATATTCCAACTAGATATCATATCATGCTTTCGTCACGACAGGTTCTCCTTGATGGTCACGATTTTTGGCTAAAACAGCATTCCACTGCATAGTTGAGTGATACTAACTAGTAAAAGTATTTGACGAATCACTACTACTATTAATCCGCCAGACATCGTTCATTATAAATCTGACGAATATAGACATATAAAAGTTCTGAATAGTTTTAACAAGTAGGTAGAGAGGACTTTCCATTCGCGTAGTATCACAACGGACCATCTATTGGCCTAAGAGTGCTTGTGAGACTTACTACTAGCCACTTTAACCAAACCAAACTATGTCAGCTTATAAGAAAATAGACAATAGGCTCATTTAGCTCATTCCTTAACAGAAGACTTTTTGCTATTCGTCTACTTGATGTCCCAGGATTTGGCAAGCTTGATATACATATTAACTGTCCTACTCAGTTATAATAGATATGGGTTCATTACAAATTCCTTGCAACCATCTTTACTTGAGCTAACTGGGTAGTGGATCCTCTAAAGGAGATAGATAAGATGAAGGAAAGGATAGATAAAGACGTAGACTTCGACAAAAGTTTCTGAAAGAAACCTAAGAACTGACGATGACATCTTGCGGTGCAATGAAGCACTGAACTTTAAAAGGATAGGAATCTTGGCTAAGGATAAGAAAATCAAGAGAAAATGAAGAGGTGTCATTTTATTACGCGGTACTACGAAACTGTCAGCATTCAGCCCTTACTCTGATGACTTTCTTTAGGTAAAAACTAGGAAGATATTAAGTTTGGATCGATATACACTCGGACAACGTGTTGCAATAGTGAAAACTCTCCACGAAAACGTTGAAAGTTTCGAAAAGTTTGAACTCCTTTTGATCATTATCGTCTTTGTACAGCTATAGTGAATTTGTCGGATAAAATTGGGCGTCATTAAGAAGGAATTGATGGGAAGACTCCAACTCGAGTTCATCCGACAAACTCAACTGAAAATATTGCCCTCCTAACTAAGAGTGTGGCTAAAAACGGACGCGATCACAGGAATCAGGTCTATCCTCAGAGTTTGTACTTTAGAATAAAATAAAAATATCATCGCTTTTCATGAAAATTGATTTAATATGCCACCTCTTGTTGGATGACACTAGTTATTGAATCTGGTGTGACACAAATAGTCTGGACACAGACAGAAACCAGATAGTAGGGTTCAAAAATTCACTAAGACAATACCAGAACTGTCAATGCTAGCATGAAATGTAATCATGCTTTTACTGAGTAAAAGTGCCAACGAATTTGAGGAAAATCTGTGTCTATCCTCGAACAACAGTGAATCAGCGCCAGTGCCCTGAATAAACAATCCCACCACCGGAATTAATAACTCACTTAGAATTAATTAAGTCTCCCATCTCACTGCTTCTGTCATTCGTCGTTCAGCCAATTAATTATTCGCTGCCGCTGCGCCGTAATGATAAAATGTCTGCCAACTTCCGACCAGAGAGCTCAATTGAAATACACCAATCAGTCTTGCAGTCAAATGAAATTGACACACCCAGTCTATTGACACGTATCGATCAACTCAGCGTCAGATGCTGTGCCCTTCGGCCAGCAATTTCTAATTTCCAATCCAAATAAACGTTTGCTAATATATCGTTGTTCATAAATCACCCAAAATTCACAAACACACATTCAACAAAAGGAAAAAAAAAAAAACGAAAACAAACTTTGCAAACCCACTGCAACAACTATTAATCACAGGACAAAAGGAAGAAGGAGCTAAAGGACGAGAAAAATCGTGGTGATGAATATAATTATATTTTCTAAATGTCATTGTCAATAGCGCGCGCACAGCTAAGAAAAAAGAAACAAACAAACATCCTTAAAGGATGTCACAGACATTTTGTTTTAGTTTGCTCAGGACTTTCATTATATGTACACGTATAGGTACCCCGCACCCACACTATCGTCCGTTGTAGTGAATAAACAAATTCGAGGAGTAGCCTTACAGAAAACCAACTTACAGCTAAAGACGAAAACCACTTTTGCTTCCTCAGGCAGATATGGTGGGTACATTGCAGGATGTAAACATCAGGATAATACGCAACAGAAGTGAATGGGCTTAAAATACATCCGCAGTGCGACATGGGAATGTTGCCGCCACCTATACAGCCAGCTGTACAAACCACAAGGGATGTACGGTTCTTTTTGTTGTGTTTACCCTGAAAAACGGTCTTCTGCCGAGAGTTGCCTTGGTAGGAACGATGTGAGCAACTCTACCTCAAAGTGAAGGCTTCTTCTCTTTATTATACACTTTGATAGTTCGTCATATATTTTTTTGTTCTCGACGCTCTCTTGGCCTTTGCGATAATTCATCATCCTTATGAGTAAGTTCTCATCAAGTTTTGCACGAAGCTGTTGGTTGGTTGGTTGGTTGGTTGGTTAATAAAGAATGGCATTGGCGTGCTTAAGGATAATGCGAAGTGGGCATTCTTTACAAATGGGGTGATTCTCTGACTCTATTTTGTGTCTGTTATCCCTTGAGTCCTTTAGTTGGCATTTAAAAGTTTCAAGTACACAGCAAGATTTCTTTAAACTTTTGTTCAAATACTCGCATCAATACGCGATGAATGCTTAATGTTTGGGAGCTTAAAGACTGAGTTAGGGTTCTTAAACGGAAAAGGGTGAAGGTGGCCTTCGGATAGTCAGATTTCTGGCGTTCTTGTCAGTAGAATATGTTTCCTCGATTTCGACTTGGGAATGTTCCTACGTGTTACCCTGAGACAGATATGTGGGGAATACCTAAATGACAGCAATCTATCTTATGGCCTGAAGCCTGCAAATGACTACCAAACTTCGTGATCGAATCGGATTAAAGCCCTCCACTCGGGGACACACTTGTGGTATCGTGTGTGTTTGGAACCCGGAAATCCCCTCTCTTAGACTTCCAAGTCAAGACAGTGTGTTCCAAGTGTAAGTAGTAGCAATACCAGAAGCAGCACGAGAACTCACCAATTAATTGGACTCGAGGAAGTCGATCGGCATCCAAAATCGTGGTCCGAATTTGGCATCACTGTTTCAATCACCTATGTCAAACCGAACTGCCATCCGAGACTGTATATGTTTTGCTTAAGGTTTGACGTAGATGACAATATGAAACGTTTAACAATTGCTAAACGGGCTAAAGTTGTGAAAACTTTCTACAAAGATAGTGATTCTGTATGTAGGAGCAGTTTGGGGTCTACATAATCGTTCGTATGAAGCAAAACGCGAAGACACTGGCTCTATTCCAGATGTCTTGCATCTACACCCTTATAAATGTCAACACACTTTGATGACAGCTGACCACAGAAAACCTAGAAAATACACCGATTGGGTGCTTTAACATCAAGGTTTAGGTTACACCATTTCCTTTAGCAAAATTGTCGCATATGGAAAAGTAAAAATCCACATGTAACTGTGGAAAGACCGTCGTATCCACAAGAACTCACTGTGTCATTGGCCCATCATCATGTTGCCCGTCTTGTCCATAGGCGAACGTAGACTTCTTCTAAATGGTTTCAGTCTGTCCTCTCTTATGGTGTGCAGATCCAGTTTTCTGCTGCTATGTCGTCACTGTAGCGCGATGGTGGTCTTCCTGGCGCTGGGGCTTAAGTCCCCGGGACATATGTCCCTCTTTTTGTCTTTTGGAATTCCGTCCCACGCGAGTTCGTCGCTCCGCTAAGGATATATCAACAACTGCCAGCCACGCGCCTACAAGAAGTGACGTATTTCAAGTTTAAGGTAAGAGCTCGCTTCGCTCGGTAACAAGATTTTGCCCTTTTCTTCGCAGAATTTAGCCTCTTACGCGACTTCGTCTTGGGACTTATGTCGTAAGATTTATACGTTGACAATCGACTTACTGGGCAGTAGTCTTATTCAGATAGCAGACAACAGATTTCAGTTCTTAATACAGTTCAGTTACCAGGAGGCCTCTTAGGGCTTTTCGTTATAAGGAAACTTGTCTTTGGAACATTTCACATCTTCATTTATGGCCATGTGAATGGCTCCTTGTATTCACTTTCATTTAGGGCAGGTTGAAATTATACCTCTCCTTATGCCTCTCGAATGGCTTCACTCAAAATTTATGATTATTACTCGCAGTTTCATCAACATTTCTGATTTATTGCAATTTTTCCAAATCACCGTCCCGCATTGCAGTATTACTTAAAAACTGTGTTCGACGACGGCCTGCCATTAATAATTTACTGCCCTCATTACTAATTCACATGCAATACAGTCACAGCAATATAGTCTCGAAGTATCGATAAAATATAATCAAAAAAGTGAAAATCATAAAACTGCTAAGACTTTAATTAATCCAAACAAAATCGGTCACAATCTCCCCGAGGAGCTGCAAAACTCCAATTAAACTTAACTGCTGCCAGGGGACTCTGGAAACTTACAAAGCCGTATGCCTATTGGCAATAACTCAACGAAGAGTAACTTTTATTATTTTTCTTTGGTTTGGCTTTGGTTTCTTGGCGGATTTGAAAGAGTTGTGCACATCGACGATATCGGGTAAATTTATGTTTTGTAATAATTACTACCTGCTGCTGCTGCTGAATCAGCCTCAACCTAACCCTGCACATAAAGTTCTCTCAACGATCAAGTTCAACAATGATGACGACGACGACGACGACGAGGAGGACGACAATGTTGGAAGGACATCAAGTTTGTTTCAAGTGGAATAAGGTCAAATCCATTAAATAAACTCAACAAGCTTAGCTGAACGATTTAACCCCATGTCGGGATTGTATACTGTGTGTGAAACTATTCAGAGTGGGTGGTGGATGGGGAGAGGAAAAAAAATTGAATGACACTTGTAAAAAATCTCAAAGAGGATAATTGCAAACCATCGAATTCCACCTGTCAACATTCGCTCTCTCTCTCTCTCTCTCTCTCTCTAATAAAGGACATTCCCATCGCACTGACACCACACGGCAGGTCCTTGCACCGCAGCCAATGCCAGAGTGCAAACTCACGACGTGTGCTTATAGAGTGGTAAGAGAGAGGATGGCCTATTCGACGATGCTTAAATGTTGATAAACGGATACAGGATGTTCTGTTTTGCAAGGGGCGCCTGACGGGCCGGAATGAGGAATTGATTTATGTGTCTTTGACAATTTTTGATGTGTTTGTTCGTATCTACTCGCAAAGGCAACTTTTTGCCCGGCCATCATCCCTCGTATCTGCATGCACAAAGGGTGTTATTTATTACGTGCTGGTAATGGATAATGTTTATGTGGTCGTTGTGTGGATCGAGCCAGCCGACCATGGGAGTGAAGTATAATTCCGGCCTTCCGCTTGCGGTATGTGCGCTATTTTACATATTCATTGGTAGTACTGTTTGTGCGGTGGCAATAAATAACGAGACGTGAATTGTGAAAATTTATAACGAAATTACCGTGACATAGAAGTCGAACAAATGTATCTGTTATGTAGTGATTTTCAATTGTATCGGAGTTGAAGTTAATCGATTGCGATTAAGGCGGTTGGGTTCTGATTGTATCTGTGATTTATCCTTCGAGGAATCTAAACAATTTTCCAGATTTATTGGTGCATTGGAATGTGACAAAATGGTTGCAGGATATCCAATTTGCCGCTGGTTTATTCAAGGACTAGGTACAAACATAAATCCACTAATAACTCCTGTCAGACTGTTTGATTGGGTATATATCGGCTCATTAATTTTTCGGTTTCGAAAAGTTTGGACTTTGCCATTAAGTGTGAAAAGCAATATCATTCAAATGCCCGCCTTTTGAGGTAATTTTGAACCACTTTTCCACACATTTCGGGCGGTATCTCGGTAACGTTGGTTTTTAAGGCCAACCGTCTAGAGTTCGGAGACAATTCGCTTAAACACGGTCTTTTGCGTAGACCAACACAACTCAATATAACCAAAAAAAAAATCGGTTATCATTCAACCATATCGCTCCGAATTGACTGTGACCGTCCGCCCACTGCCATCTTCGAAGAAATCCGCACCATTGACACCTTTCGACCATAAAGCACACCAAACAGTCACTTTGTCTTTATGCAAGGGCACCTCTTCGATCACTTGAGGGTTTTCTGAGCCCCATATGCGGCAATTTTGTTTCTTTACATACCGAGTGAGAAATCTGCTTCATCACCGAAGACAATGTTGTTCGAAAAATCGGTGTTTATTGTCTGTTGTTCCAATACCCAAGAAGCGTATCTACGGCATTGTGAATGGTCAGAGGCTTCAATTGTTGCGTAAGTTGAACTTTTTTAAGTATGGAAATCCAAATCTAAATGCAAAGTACGCCATAGTGAGGTGTACGAATGGTTCAACTGCTTCGAACGCCGGGAAATCGATAAATTCGGATCATCAGCAATACTGGCACTTACAGCAGCAATATTTCCGCCTGAGCACAGGCCTTACGACATCAGTAACGGTTCCACTCTCTTCGAATGTCTTTAGGATTTTACCGATTTCTTACGTAGTCGGTCGATTATAACGACCATAACCATTGGCTACGTTTGAATCACGACTTTTGTAGTAAGTTTCGTATCGTAAATGGCAAATATTCGATTAATATTATGACACTTCAAATGACAGCTGAGTTTGGCAGGTGTCAAATGCCAGCGCTACCAACTTGAAACCCCGAAATGAATGACCCAGTAGTATGTATAGGAATGAAAAACGATTCAGGCCATGCAGTCCTGGAAAATATTCTTGCTCCCTCCTACCATGCTTTAAGTAGGAGTGATTGAGAGTCAGCTGTGTTTCGTGAATGTTTTATTTTTTGTGGATAGAACAAATAAAATGAAATACAATCAAAGAATATAGTTTTCGGTGGACTGCTCTGTCATTTACGAAAAGTACTGCAACACATACGGAAGTAGAATTAACTTGTACTTTAGCTACGTTTCATATTTCAGCTACATCTACACATTGCGTTCATAGTGCGGGCTGTGTACTGCTTCTACTAACGCTAAAGCTACACCATTGTCTTTGGTCAGTAAAATAGAAACTCATCACTGCATAATTAGGTTGCTAAGATTCTCATTTGAATTGGAAAAACTAGAGAAAAACTGTGACATTTTCTCTGCCATTGACCCTGTTCACGCAAGACTGACAGACAGTTTTTTTTTGACATTTGTGAATTCAGAATGATAGTTCTGTCTGAACACTTCCGCATATTTTTTTTGACGTATTAGTGGTTGGCGCCACTGAAATTGGTTAGCTTTTAGATAACAAATTTGTTCTACAACAAAACTAATGCTTCTCACAACAATTAAATCGTGAATTTAATTTTTTTTCCACCCTTTTGTCGAGTGACACCGATTAAGAATCCAAAACGTAAAAAAAAACAGGAAGTTTCAAAAAATTCGGATTGCTGTAACATGTCTCCACTTCACTTTCTCTTTCTTCCCTAAACGTCAAAAGTCAGTCTTTCCTGTGTGAACAGGCTCATTTCTGACACAAGACATGACACTACTATGTCAATGTCAAGCATGAGTTGCAGCTTCCTTTCGAAAGCTAACACTTTTTCTTCGAATGAAAAAATACAGCGTTGACATTACCGTCATTTCCATGTGAAATCTCGTAAGAGAACCTTGGAACGTAACAACAATCAGGCTTTAATTATGCCAAAAGTATGTACATGGTCAAAAGTACTAATCCAATAATGGAAGAATTCAAAATCACTTCCGTATTTGATACCACTCTCAGGACATCACCACTGCAAAGTGCACAGTATTTCGGCCAACAAACTTCAGACTCAATAATGGAAAACTCATTAAGCCACAAACAAGCCGTACAGCACTCAGGACTAGGACACCCTATACCACCTGACATTGTGTTGTTATTATTCCGAAAAGGCACCTTGAAAGCCCATCCCTTCAAAGTTTAATGTCCACGACCGTGAATCGTGGCAATCATGTGACTGTCATTGCATTATAAGCTCGATACAAATTGCAATACAATAAACAAGGACTGCAGCGCATCCGCATGTCTAGCACGCTGTCCTTTGTAAATACAAATACCTACACACATAGGTATACATCTGTATGTAAATAAATTGTGCTTGTTGCTAAACTGCATCGATGCCTGTTGTTCTAGGCTCATGAGTGTCCTTTATGTGCCTGCTGCTGCACGCGATGTTATTATAGCAGATAATTGGAGGCAAGGCAAATGCATACAGAAACAGATGGCTTCCAGTGAATTATTTCCCAAATGCTGAGGTCCTCCATCATAGCCCATAGTGCAACGAATTAGAAATTTAAATTTTAAATAATGCCATTCAGAGTCTAAGGATACACCACATCACCATCGATTGGCTTGATTTTTATGCAACCGATACGTGCACACTGGGACCAGGAGCAAGTTCAGTTTTTAGGTCATCTTTGGCTTCCTTTCGTGTGTGTCTCTCTCAATGCACACGGCCACCAAAGGATGTGATAGAAACACAAAACAAAAAAAAACGCAAAAAATAGGCTCTGAATATACAATGGGAACACTTTAGCAATTCAGATACAAGAATCGTAACAAAGTTTCCCCCACACCATGTCAAGGGTTTCCTGCTACTTTTTCTTTTTTTTTTTTTTGCAAGTTTCCACACAATTACACAGGAGCTTGCGGAAGCACTAAATGCATTTTTGTAACCACCAATGGGGAATGTAGTAGGAAGCAGGTGCTTCAAAAAATGCGCTTTAATTGGATAACCAATTTACGGTGGTTAGAGGAAAAAAAAAAACGCATTGACATTTGAGGTGCTTTAAGTGCTCGAGGAAGGGAAATGAATCATTAAAGCTATCCGGAGGAGGTTTAAGAATCAGTAGAGGCTCTTCTATGTTGCTTTTGTAAAAAAAAAAATGTTCAAATAGAAAACCAGGATCCTTCACATTCTCATCGCTTCTTCAGCCTAAATAGGAAGTGAACATATGGGTTGTGTGAAAGAATCGTCTTCTAAGTTAAATAGGAAGCTTGGAGTCATTGACATTTTTCTTTCAAGTGCATACGTCTTTAGAAAATAATTTCAATAACTCGTGATCGTGTAATGACATGCACTACTTGGGGCTTTGACACTACCACTGAAGCCCGACTGACAGACAGACCTGCCACTGTTATGACATTGCCTTTGAAAATACCTACATCTAAATCAATTGAAGAATAGAAAGCTTCTGAAAATTATGATCTTAAAAACTCGATAAAAAAACGACAGAAATTCTTAGTCAACTTGAAAGATCCTAATCTATTTCATCTTTGACATCCTTGACAAAAGTTAGTTGCAAAACCCAGTGTCATTGACAGCAGATATGTCCTGTTTGGCCAACCGATCTGTCAAAATATTTTCAACGTCTTTTCGGTGACAAAGACAAAGCTGCAATGAATTTTGAAATGTCACCAAAAAGTTAAGGCAACCACAGATCTCAGTTAGGTCTTCCGCTTTCATCTCAACCTGTGACCTAAGATATCCCAAGTATAAAGTTTAAACCAAATCCATCGACGATGGTGGGCCATCTAGTGGTTTCTTTTTAAATCAAAAGTTATTTTGACACTGACAGCTGTTTCCCGCTCGAAATTTTCAGTATCATACCTCCGCGGAACGAAATGAGTCGCTTTACGCTTAAAGAACTTTGGCCCAAACAGTGCGTTATTTGAAAAGAAGTTTTGGCCAAAATGAAGCACCCACCGCGACTGCTGTACACAAGTTTGTGCAAAAAATTCGTGAGACTGGTATGTTAGTGGACAACATTCATGGTCTCCGTCGTCGTACGGTGCGAACAAACCGAAACCGGCTCGGAAAACCCGTTGTTGTCGAGAAGCCAATGCATCCACAGAGGGTGACAGTTTGGTGCAGATTGCGGAGTGGTGGCATCAGTGTACCATTTTTCTTCGAAAATGAGGCTGGAAATGATTTTCGGTCAACTGTGGGCGTTACAGAACCATGTTAACCGATTTTTTTTACTGAATGAATTTGGACGACCTCTGGTTCTTGCAGGATGGCGCGCCATGCCATACAGCCCATGCCCCAATCGATCTTTTTGGCACCAAATTCCCAAATCGTGTTATCAGCTGCGATTTGACCCCCTTGGACTTTTTTTTTGTGAGGAACCGTGAAAGACTGATGTCATGCCAACAATCCTGAAACGATTCAAGCACTAAAGGCTAATTTTATCCAAGCAATCCGTGAGCTACAGCCCGAACCCATCAACAAGGTCTTGGAAAATTAGAGTAAAGCCAGCCGAGGCAGCCACCTGAACGACATTGCATTGGCCCACCCTGTACAATAACATCAATTTTGACTCAACAATCAATGCCTAGTGCCAATCAGAAGGACTGCAAGTTCATCCAACTAAAACAGTCATGATACCGTTCACCAAAAGGAGAAACTTAAATCTCCAGACTTCAACTCAAAATGGTGCACATTTTGCTTCCTCAAAGGACACAGAATATCCTGGAATAACTCTAAATTACAAATTCAATTCGAATACTATATGAGTCTGAAAATGCGACCAAAGTCTTCTACACCTGCTCTAGACCTATCGGTAAAACATGGGGATTACCTCGGACTGCATGTCGAAAAGAATCACCCTTTCCCGGTAGAAGTTGTCATCCTCACATCCCTCAATCTGAATGGCACACTGATGGTTCAGAATTGTGAAAGAACAGACTTTCCAACTGGTTGCTGCTCTCCCAAATACTATCTCAAGAAAATTGGTATTAGCCTACATATTGGTCATATTCTAATGCACAAACACATCCATAAAGATTTCACGTTGTCTGTTAGTGTCACAGCCACACAATCCCTTTAAACCGAGCACTACTTCTACATCCCATCACCTCAATTATCCTTCAAAGGGAAAATCCCAAATGACAGGGAAATTAAATAAATCCATCAGTGTTCGCAGCATTATTAGAAAAATTGGCACAAAAACCCTCCACAAATGATGACCAAATACATTTCACTGAATTACTTCCACACGCCCCGAAAAGCTTTCACATTTTCACGGACCGTCAACCGACTACCATGCATTTCATTCACCATTCCTCAAGATTATTCCGCTGCCGATTCAAAAGATCAACAATTCAACCCCCTACATCCCTAATCCTTTCCCTAATCTCCTCAACTTTATCTCAATTTTCAGTAGTTTCCTTCGCCAAACCTCAATTCACCACGACCAAATTAAAATCAACTTCTTCCTGGCAGTGTACACGGCTCCTACTATCACATAATTTTGGAGCATGGCCAAACTTTCAATTGCAGATCTCTGGAGAAGATTTCGAACACGGTAGCGCATTCCGATTCCATGTCCTTTTTTTTTTTTTTTTGTTCAACGCCGTGAGTTCTTCTGTGGCCGCCCCTCATTGCATAGGAATGACTTTCAAAACACTACTGGCAGAGATGATTACATAAACACCATGCGGTTTTTGTCTGAATATCCACAAAGGACACCAGAGTTGTTCTGCGGAAGAAATATCTATAAAAAGTCTAGACACGACTCGTATTTACTGGGAAAAGTGGGTGGGCTTTTGCGAGCATCCTGCCTGTCACGAGTGGGGTGACAAATCTGTCATACAATGGACCCGACCTGCGGGCTGAAACGTGACTTTCTGGTTTTGTTGACGGAATTCACCCCGCAGCAGAAGGGTGAGTTATCCATTCAAGGGTTTATTGAATGCGATTTTTAAATTAAGGGACGACCCACTTAGGTCGTCTTTACCAAACACAATGTCTCATCCCTATCTGTCCATTTCGAATCGCCTATAGCGCCAATTAGAAACAATATCTATTTCACTTCAATATGGTACACATCATACCTCTCAGTCTCTCATAAAAGCCGCCGCGCACTTTATTGTGATTTATTGTTTAAAAATAACACACAATTGACATATATTTAGCGACAAATACTCAGGACTGAAAATAAAAGCGCTAAATTGTGCCGTCGAAATGAGTGCTTACAGTTTATTTATAAACCGCAGACAAGAGAGAGAGAGAGTGAAGAATACGAAAACACTCTTGGACAGACCGAAAGGAACGTCCAAATCACCTTCTAGATCTTGAAAACTGTTTACAAAGAGAGCAAATTTTTGTTAAAACAGTCTTGCCAGTGTGAATACGCTAAAATATGTTTTTATTTGTAAATAAAGGGAATGGAAGATGAATAGAAATTCAGTTTATAATGTGATGCCGCCTTAAGCAGTTTATCGTTGACGGCTGTTGACGAGAAAATAATCATGGAGTCACGTCAAAGAATTGCGCTCATCTTTTGGTATTTTTTCTATATTACACGGTTTTTGAACACTGACAGCTAGTTTGCGCTCAAATATTTGGTAAATCTACATTGAAAACATATTTCCGAAGTAAGTGCATGAATATGGGTCGAAATAATGCACCAAACACCCCTGTTTCACCAGTCCTACGAACCAATAATTAAATAAATAACCTTCCCAGCTGTGACAAGAGTGGTTAGTGACAATTTAAGCCACTCCACAGGACTCTAAGATAAATTTGGCAAACATGATTTATAGTAATTTGACATTAGATCCAGAACAAGCGAAGACACCAACCATCCGTGTCAGAAGTGGATTGTGGATACTTGCTGAATAGTTAGGCCTTAAGAATCCATTGGGATCGTACAGAAGAGTCGTCAAATATTAATGAAATATTTATAATGTCACAAACCCGGATTTATGCATTAGTTTTGATATCCGATTACAGAGTATTTTTACACATATTTCTTGCTAAGAATACCTTTCGAAACAATTCAGCAATTTGTTCGTAATTTGTTGAAAAAACCCTTGTCGGCTAACAATTAAAAATTTTAATAAATCTATTAATTCATTTTCAAAGTCACAAACAGACGTGATTCTTTGGGGCCGAAACATACACTTGTATATCCACCCTCATCAATTAGAATATAAAACAAAAGTCACCACAACATGACCTGTCAACCCCGCGCGAACACTTAAAAAGGCC
This sequence comes from Xylota segnis, assembly GCA_963583995.1. Classification (NCBI taxonomy): domain Eukaryota; kingdom Metazoa; phylum Arthropoda; class Insecta; order Diptera; family Syrphidae; genus Xylota; species Xylota segnis. Next base: position 6,062,553 of record OY757239.1, on the reverse strand, counting down.
GCCATTTTAATTATTTTCCCAAACCCCCTTCCGTTCTCCACTAATTTATTATTATTTAACAAAAAAGGAAATAAGGGCCTACGAAAGAAAAAAAATAAATCAAAACAATGTTCTCGATCTAAAAAAAACACAAAAAAACCAAAAGCAGGGCAATTTATTATGTTTCTTTCTTTCTCAATGAAATCACGATAAATCGGTCGATAAAACAATCAAAGTTTTCAGGGTGGCTGTTACGGTTGTTATATATCAGTATGCATACGAAACTTTCGAATAAAAGGAGACATGGGGAATGTTTTCGAAAATGAAAATAGTTGTGTTTTATTTTGGATAAGGGATGTTCGGGATGGGATATCCTTAGGTCGTAGGCAAAACGGGCAGAGTCACCGAAGGGTGCACCCTTTAAGATCGACTGTTTCAGATTCAAATTGGAGGAGATGTGGTTTTCTAAATCAAGTCGAGTGGCCTACTGAGTTCCACAGGCCTCTGTCACAATCATATTCCTTCAGAACGTATGGCAAGTGTTCGGAAATCTAATGCAACGAGAAGGCTGCTGACTGCTTTTAAAGACTACCCTTTGCTTAAGGCTGCAAGTCTGTTATTTCTTAAATTCTTAAAAAAGGAAAAACCTAACACAAGTAACGAGAAAGATTGCGGGAAGCTAGGACAAAGGCCCTACATAGGTTTGTTATGACACCATTACAAGAAAGATCCTGGTGTTTCTTTTAGTTGTTCTGATCCTTGAAGGATTTTTCACTGAGAGATGCCAAGTTAAAGACTAAAAACTTTACATCTTCTAACATAAATCCAAATCATAGACAATTGGACGCCCTAAAGTCGTATTTCGAATAAGTTCGACGGAGCATTTGTCGTTTGGGAAGATGGAGATAGTATCTTAGAATCCAAAATTTTTATATCGAATTCGTCATCGAGGGTACCACGCGGTCTATGTGGAACAGCAGAATTGTGAGGCTCTGAAGCTCCAAAGAATTGTCTATGTCGGTATCACAGTTACCATGCATAGGAGTTGGCCTTTCACTCCTACGAATCTTCATTGAGAAGCCGACCGCTAGAGGAGGTATTAAGTTGCAGCTAGAATACAAGTATAAACCAGATAAGAGATTTAAAAATAATTTACTCAAATTGCATAAAGGACATGTCCTAGTGGAGAGACTGACATCAATATAAATATCGGACCTTGGAAACTCGTTTAATTATGTTCCGCCACTGGACACTAGGGATCTGATTTGGTTACATGACCGCAAAGTCTCGATACCTACGAGTACAGTATCGTGGGATCTGCGAAAATGCATTAAGGGTGGTAGGACTCTTTAAGCACTGTTGTCCAATTTTCTGGGTTCTAACTAACCAAAAAAAAAATCAAAAGGAAATAGTCTGGGTAAAAGAATAGATTCCTGAGGTACTCCAACTTTCACACGAAATGTGCTAAAGGATCAACATTCGTTCACAAAAATATGGCATTGTATTAGTGGAAGAATTTTAAGAATTTTTGGTCTGCTACCCCTTGGATACCAACGGTTGTACGCAGTTTATTTCATAGCCTAACATTTTTTTATAGAAAAGGGGTTTTGAACATTTTAAGTTCAAAGATTGGCGGACTTAAACGAATAAATCAGAAAAAAAAGAGTACGTACTCACCCCTATATCCTTTGCAGGGACCTTGAGAAAATTTGGATGCCAGAGTGAGTTTCCTGCTGTTGTAATAATTTGCTTTCTGTCATGCATCGCCTTTGTTGCACAGCAACCGATTGGTAAATTTTAAGTTGAGCATTGGAATTTCCTCTAAAAAAAACAGAATCCTTCAATTTAAAACGTTTGGCTAAAAAACACAACAAGGACTTACCGATCATATCACTTGTATGGTATGGTAAGGTCACCTACTTTCCACCATCATTGCTTCTTCAACAATACTGGATCGGAACGCCATCTGTTGAAAGAAAAAATCGGGACTTAGAATAGCAAAGTAATCAATGGAAGTAACGTGGACTCAAAGGAAATAAAATTTGTCAATTTTTTTCTCAAAACAACGAGAAATCTGACTTAAAACAAAGTGGGCGTGGCAAACAAAACTTCACATCATACTCGAGCAACTAACCGATTTCAAGATGCCTCAGGATAGTAAACTTTGAGGAGACCTTTTAAAGAGAGTTAAATTCTCATTTTACATGGAGATCCCTACTCAGAAGGGGAATCCTTTCAAAAATAGTTGTCAGTGCAAAGGAATCCTATAATAGAGCAAAGAGATTCGTTCTGCACCATGGCCATCCATGGGCTAGACTATATGGGTAATTCACTTCAGCTGAATAGAGAGTACATATTGGTCTAAGGACCAACGACAAAAAGACAGAAGTTCGAAGAGTTTAACTCTAATCAGGGGACCTATACGTCCTAAAGATTAGGTCGTCGCGAACTATACCCAATCCGGAAGTGTGGAGTTAATCAGGTCAAATAGAGTCCAATAGAATCTTCAAGAACAAGGTGGGTTGGAAGACCAAGCACAACATAAAGGTCAACACGGTGACCGGAACTAAAATAGCGACACTTTAACATTTTAAATTACAAACTAAGGCATATGAGTTAATCAGGCCAAGGGGAAGGTTGAATGAGATTGAGTTTAAGCAGATAGTCCTTCGGTTTAAGTCGAAAACGGAAAAATTTAAGTTAGTTCTACGCAACAAAAAATTGCGAGGGCTGGTATAGAGTTGTAAAGGGACGCAAGTTGCAAAGGGACCTGCAATCGACGGAAAGTAAGAATGAAGGATGAAGTAAATGTCAGCTACGACTCTGCGGCAAGAGTTTTTCAGTTAATGAGGTTGACGCGGTCTCGTAAGAGAGGCTCGTTCCAGGATTTTGGATAATTCCAATTCTGGGCACATGAACTCGCCGAAACGGGGACCAAATTTGACTAGTATCCTAAAGGAATCCGCGAACGAAAGCAGTATAGAGTGATATGGCCACGTAAGGGTTGAAGAACTCTTTGGACCGTCGCCGTTGAGCTCCCTGTCGCACAATAAGCCAAGAACACGAAGAGAGGAAACTAATGGATTTATGTAGGTTCTCCGTAGAGAAGATCAAATCAGGGTATTTGACGATGTTGAGCTCTAAGCAAGTTTTCAGCACCAAGTAGAAAAACTGCCAAGGTCTTCTTGAAAAGACTAAAGGTTGGGGTGAGAAAATTGGTTTGAGAAATTTGATGCCATCAGCTTAGAGGGAGACGTGGGAGTTTTGAATCCATTAACAGCGGTTTCCTAGGGTAAGTCTTCGTCGAATCTCCACTAATATGTCGTTCGTGGAGTTGATATTTACTCCGAGGTAGGTAAACCCCTTAACTGCCTAAACTCTGTTCCAGCACTAAATTGAAGAAGTCACACGACAGCGCATCTCCTTGCCGAAATTCGGTGCAAGTTTGGAATAGTTCAGAGGAGCTGTTCCCAAATTGCACATTGCACCGCGTATTTTCCAGCGTAACGCGGCACAGCTGGATCAGTTTTACCGGGATCCCGAATTCGGCCATCGCCTTGTAGAGTTCAAGACGATGAATGCTGTCGAATGCGGCTTTAAAGTCGATGAAGAGGTGGTGGGTCTCGACTTGAAATTCGTTGGTCTTTTCCAGGATTTGCCTTAGCGTGAAGACTTGGTCGGTCGTCGATCTGCCGGGCTGGAAGCCACACTGGTACGTGCCGATTAGTGTGTTGCAGAAAGGTTTCAGACGTTCACGCAGTACATTGGATAGGATCTTAAACGCGACATTTAGCAGGGATATGCCTCGGTAGTTCTTGCAAGAGCAGCACTATAGACGAACTCTCTCGATGGGGTCAACGATGACGTCAGAGCTTCAAGCGGAAGCAGAAACTCACTTTATCCGGGTTACTTCGACATCCTCGGAGCCCAGGCCGGTAAGGATTTCCAAAAATAGGTCAGGTTTTTGGAAAAGAGACGGTGGCGGACAAGCCTTAAATAGGCAAGGAACTGGAACTCTAGGTTGGGATTGTGGCGTCGGGGTAACTTCCCTACTACGTAAAAAAAAGACTAGTTACGGGAGAAACACGCGCCTCGGATTTAAGGTAGAATGAAGTAAGTGTCTTTTAAATCAACCTCTAAGGAACAGAAGCATTCCCCGATAAGCCTTTCTTTCCTCCGGAATAGTGCTGACTCTCGTTCTCAGCATGACTAGAACTATCTATTAAGCTCATAGTACTCCCAAATAGGCAGACAAAAGACTACTAGAAAACCACCAAAACAATTCTAAAACCCAAAGCACATTGCATAGTTCCAACACACGACCTTTACAACATAATCATCTCTCAGCGAGAAACAAACAACAAAAGCACCTCAGACATAGACCCCTAAACCTCCGAGCGTTTCTCTTACATTTTAGTCGGGCGTCCACCGCAAAAAAATTTTCTTTGTGACAATTTTCACGACCAGTATCTAGTACGTATTTTTCGTCTCGAATAAAATCGTATACTTATATATAAATACGATTATAACAGAGTGGCTGTGAATTCGATCTCGAGCGAAAATTAGCTTAACTTTAGTCTTTCGCGATTTTTTCAGCTGATCGTTGATTGCGTGTGAGTCTTGTGATCCAACAGATACAAATTCTATATTTATCCATAAATCTACAGAAAAATAAGAAGAAGAAGACATTTACATACCTCAACCTCAGTGAAAAGCGCCAAGGTATTGTAAATCTCTGTCAATCGAACAAATTTATCCATCCAGCATTGATTTTCCAAGTGAAAGGACTCGGCAAACGCCTATTTACGTAGTATCGACGCGAATCGCACGTCACAGATATTTGAATGTCCCCTCGTTTCAATTATAAAAATGTATTTTTAATACCGATGATGAGTGTTGTGACATTCGTGGGCACACATAGAATATTCTGAAACCAAAGAGAGGGAGCAAATTTTAGTTCTAAGAGTGGCAGATGCAAAAGCCCGACATAAACTATCTCTTAACAAGTGTCTGGCGCAGTGTACGAGTATTGCTACAAACAAACTATGTAGAGCAGTGAACTCGTCGAGATACAAAGTACCATCTACTAGTAGCGGATGACATTTTTGTGGGTGAGGGTGGGGTCACACTAGTACGTATTCGAACCACTCTGGAACTGTCCAACCGCCTCTATGAGGAAATATTAATTACGGAACGAACAGAGTCCTTTGTGGAGTACGGCACCGGGGCAGCAGCGGTAGATCTCCTCGGGCTTTTGCTAATATTGTTTCGTTCGCGTCTTTTACCACACAAGTGACCCAAATTTTTGTTTTATTTTTGGATCCATCCTCCCTGCCATGTGGGGATGTCCTGTTTCGTTTTTTTTCTGCGCTGTGTGGCTGGGGTGGCTAGGGAACCATATTAGAATTGGATTTATAGGTTTCGGTTCGCTAGAACGATGCAATTGTGTACAAGGAGTGGGTGTGAGAGATGTGAATATTGGTTTTACGCTGGAGGATTTAGGAAATGTGTCCCATGCCTTGTGTGAGTGTTTTTTTTTTTTGCATCTCTGTAATTATGGAGTGATTTATGTGATTCACTGCGGATTAGCGGGTCGGGATGCAGGAGTTTTAATTAGTTGGCTATGCAAATGGGATGACTTTTCGGGTGACGGAAGTCATTGGGTTTGTGGAGTATTCCGCTTTGGTGAGGATGCGTTTGCCATTCTAGTGTAAGTTACGAAATGAGGGCGTGCAACGTACCCTGCTACTATTATCTCTTAACTGAAACTCACCAGTGAACTTTAAACGGAAAATTATGGTAACCCGATGTTTAAGAATAAACTTAGTTGTGCAATCTGTTTCAATCTTCATTCCTACGTCAAAGAGGCGAGGTTCCTCAAGGTTCCTCAAGGTGCTGTTCACTCTTTTGAGGAGATTTTTTTTAAACACAACTTTCATCGAGCTATTTAGCTAAAGTTGATCGTCAAGATCATGGCAGTGAAAGCCTTTCAAGACTTTCAAGCCAGTAATAGACCATATTCCAGCAGGTATGGGACTAGCCAGCACAGGCTAAAAGTAGGTTTTTTTGTTAACAAGGGTCACGTCGTAGACAGCATGTCAAATTGTGGCCAATGTTAAGAACAATGTTGACACGAACCTAAGGCCCAAGATGACAAGGAAATATAGACAGACAAAGCTACACTCCACAAGATATTAAGAACTAAAGTGCTAACGAACCATGCACTCCTTAAGGCTCATCTTTAAAAGTTCACGTCGATAACGTGCATTGCCAAGGGTGACTGGAACAATCGAAAATTTTGGATGTGAACTGAGTCTGGGAAAAAACAAGGAGGAGGCTTAACCTGAGACATCATTTGGACGCATGATGGAAACGATAGATGGTTTGGACGGAACAATGAAGACAGATCTGATGTATGTATGTACGGGAATCGTTTTTCAGTCTATGAAAATCCGACAACTCTTCTGTTCCTCTACTTTGGTTAGATATGCCCTGGTGATCATGGAATAAATGTGTGATGTCTTGCGATATGTGTAGGGCAGTTGGATCAATTTGATGATCTTGCATAGAATAATCCCCATAGCCACACTGTTTGGTGGTTTTTAGTCCTCCTTTTTGCCATATACATAGATGGCAACATTCCTGCCAGATATTGATCCCATCTCTAGCAATTCCTCAGCTTTGAGGACATCTAGAACCTCTGCTCGCAATACACTGCATATTTTCAGATGTCTTTGGGCAACTTGCAGGTCCAGAGAATATACTTGATTTCATGGCCTCCCTGGTTTGGGAGCTGTCGGTCGTCCGTGTGTATTGCAATCTCGTTTCGTAGAGCCCCGTATGCTTAAGTGGACACTAATTGCGATCGTGGCGCAATGACTTTGCTGTCATGGAACTGTCCGTTTAAGGTATCGTTAGAGAGATTCAAAAACTCCATTGATCTGGACTTGAGAAGTTTTGTAGCAAGGCTGAGCCTATATTTGTATAAAATCTAGTTGACCTAGTGCTTCACTGAAGAGATGGTGTCATAAGACGCCTTGGAATCGATGACTGGTGATGAGTATCGATTTGAACTTCTTGGATTTTTTCCAAAATCTGTCGAAATTTAAAAGGCTGTACCTTAGCAGTAACTCAAGGTCCTGATCGGTCTTGAAAAGACCTTATTATGAAGTAAAGTTCTAGGGATGAGACAAGGTCAATGGCCTTTAACTCAAGTGCTACACGAATCTGAAATCAAGTGATTGCTCTGACAACCTTTTCGGAACTTCCCTCGTCGTTTATAAGCATTCCGAGAATTTCCAGTACTTAACACCTTGAAAAAGGTTTCACTTTATCTGCAGTGTTCACTGTAAGTCTCCATACGTGAGAGAACAGTACTTGGAAACAAGTAGTCTCTTACAGAACCTTTGTATCATAGAATGCATATCACAACCTCTACAGGACACACATGTCTTAAAATTGGTAGGCGCACTAAGGACCCCAAACTCTTGCTTTTCCAACCCCAGGCTTGTGTAATATTCCCTCAAGGATATCGGAATATCAGAGACAGAACTCAAAGGGATGGCAGATGAACTTCCAATGTAATACCCGGACAATGTTATTCCAATTCTGTTTCTCTAGGCCTTACCCAAAGCCTAGCTCTGTAAGTCACAATTTCAATTAGCCAACTGTACTATACTCTTACATTTCCAACTCTAAGCTTGTCTGGAAAGGACTAATGCTTTGAACTTAAGTACCGAGATATTAGAGCATGGAAGGCAAAATTTCTGCTGTTTGGCGACACATTTTCGAAAAAATGGTCAAAGTTGGCCAAAAATAACAATCCCTAGCACAGATCACATAAACTCTCCTCTAGGGAGGTCAGTTGTCCACAAAGTCTAGGCTTGTTATAGACGACTTCTGTCAAGTTCTTTCAAACTCGAAATAGTAGCTCCAAAGGATGGCAATGGTATAGTGGATAGTGTGTGCAGGTTCAAGCCTGGACGGGAAATAGCAAATCCAGCCATCAAAGAACACCCACTGCACCACTCCACTGCCTGTACAGAATCACAGTCTGACTTCTTCCGGGATTTGGATTTCCTTTCCACAGTATACATGGTACTCAGTCTCAGTCTTCTTGAAGCACTTGCATCCACTAACAAGGACCATATGATCGCGAATATCAGAAGCCTCTAGTTGGGCGCCTGTTAAGCAAGTTCAGAAAAGAAATCTGTTCCCTAGATTCAGGAATGCAATGCCTATCTTCTCTCTCATTCTGTGAACCAAAAGCAAATAGGGTAAGCGCCCATACATTTAGAACAAACGTACATTTTCGTTAATTATTCGTGCCACAATCGTGGCTAAGACCCTACACATTCCATCAGAATGTACATATTTAGTGAGCCAGTGCGACGGCGGCGGCGGTTCGTCCCCTTTATGTAGAGCTATTTGCAATGGAAATCCTACTCCAGCCATATACTACCGCCTTTGCAGACATTAACTATTCCTGTATATACAGGCATACATAAATATTCATATAGCGAAACCGTGTCCTTGCGGAGGACGACAAGAAAATTCAATTTGAATGTCTGCTGATTGCGCATAAAATTAATTTCATAAATTTACACAAAAGCACACAAATTGGAGGTAATTGACGAAAGGATGACTGCGACAGCGACTCAAAAAGAAAAACAGTTGCGTGCTCTAAAGACGTTAGAAGCACACCAAGTCCTAGTCTGTCTAGAGTGCAGAAAGCAAAGGGTTTCATCCTCAAGCCGCCGGAAGTCATAAACTAGGAAAGTAACAAATGCGTGTGAAAGACATTAATCGATTTTCATAATCGACTAGAGTAGTTCAAGTTGTCGGCTGTGTACACGCATTATGGACTCTTGTTGTATCCTTGTTATGTTGGAATTATTTTGTAATTTATTTGGAAGGGTAAAGTGTTTGTAGATACATACGTGTTTGGGGGGGGAAGTGTCGCATGAGCGGTTCGGAAATAATTGGGTCAATGGGTTGCAACTAAGCATGTACTGTAGAGATACTATCTGTGTTTGCGATAGTGAGTGTCAAACATAGTTGGATTGAGTGGTCGTGGGATCAGCCACAATGTGTCACATCTTAACCAAAAGACGTCAAGTCTGGGAGGTTCCTTAAATGATGGAGTTGCATTTATAGTGAAGACCGAATGTCTTAAAGTTTAAAGCTGTTATGAAGGGTTACTTTTGTATCCTAGGGGATTTGTATTATCCTCGCCCATGTACTTTTTAACCTTCTTACTATCCTGAGGACTCGAGAAGTAAATATCGACATAATCTGAGTTTTTATTCTACTGCGGCTGCCTTCTAAGGGGAGTCCTTCATTGCGGATTGTCTTTAGCTGCCAAATTTGAAAGAGAATTCAGAAGTTTCCACATCTCGCAATAGTTAAGAAACAGCTACGAGCCTCGGATAAAGATGACCCTACTATAGACGACCACAGCAAACGAAACAAGGACAACGACCTTCGGATCTCCACGTGGAATGTTCGAACCCTAAGTAGGCCGCGTGCAGCCGAACAATTAGCAGGGGCCGTAGACTACTATAACCATACCACTGCCATCCAGAAAGTGCGATGGGATGGGCCAGGCAAAAGGACTGCTATAGGGCGTAGAATCAGCGGTTATTCGCATGTGAATTTGTAATACGCGACAAACTTACGCAAGGAGTCTTGACCTTGCAGCATATAAGGGAGCTTTACATGACAATCTAAATTCGCGAACATAAGCTCATGCCCCCACTAGTCCTCCTCCGACGCCACCAAAGAATGGTTCTACGAGCTCCTCGACGAAATTCACAAGCAATGTCCTAAGTATGACGGAAAGGATGGCATCTTTGGAAGGACAGTTGGCAAGCGTAGTCTACACGATACCACGTCTGGCAACGGAGTTAAGCTTTACTTTACGGCGGGGCGTATTATCACTAAAGCAAGCATGAAGGTCTCCTAATCATGGAACCTCTCAATGACTCTTATGCTTCCAGAGGTGGCGTCAGAAGTGCTGTCAAATAAACCTCTAATTTGACAAAGAATACCGGCAAGCACATGCAGCTCAACAAGAGCGGCGCTGCAAAGAAGGCCGATGGTTACCGTAGTCTCTATGAGCAGAAGAGATGGGAAGAACATCGGCTCATCGGTCCACCCAAGAAGACACGTACACAAGCCTGTAGAAATGAAGAAGGAAACCTCGTAGTCGGTGCTGAGGATATGGAAAAACTTTGTCTGCAGATGGTACAACGACGAAACTGTCAGGCAGTATGAACCATTAAATCTGATGCATGATACCATTGATATCATCGGCAGGATACAGCGAGAAATAGCGCCACCTAAATAAGTAAGATTAAGCGTCATCTCAAACTTGTGGGCCCACCATATGGAATTCATCGCCAAACTCGTTGAGTTTTTTCTTCATGTCTACGGCAGCTAGGAGGCAAAGATCATCTGCGTAATACGAAATCAAGAAAAGGTTTGGTAGCCTTGTATCTCTCAGTCGTAATGACTTTGAGCTTAAATCTTTAAGACAAGTGGAATCGTATCACCTCACACGCCGTTCCTTTAGTCAGTCCGTTAGATGGCCAAGAAATAAATTTGTTAAGATTTTCAACTAGGAAATCTTTTGGTCTCAGGGCAGTACCTCGAAGCGACTGAGAAGTCTTAAAGATCTCAGAAGACTCCGTAATCACTCTGAGGTCGAAAGGTGCCAAAGTCGAAATATTTTTCATGAATTCTTTGGAATATGAAACGGGGAAGACCTTTCCAAAGATCCTGTTGCAGTTTGCTTCAATTTTAGAGTGATGTTCCCCATGAACACCTGTATCCCAAAAAGTTTAAAGAACAACTCAATGCTACACAAACAAGGGCAGTTTTCTGGCTTTTACATTTTTTACGATGCGGCTACTAAAAGTTCCAATTAAAGAGTTATGGGTTTTTTACCCTTTAAATGCAATTTTAATGCTCATAAAATTTTATAGCGAGAGGATGTCCTTTTTTATGTGGAATACTTGTTGGAATGAAGTCTGTGTGCTTTTCATTTTTTCAGCCAAGTGATTCGGACTCAAAAATTTGCCCGATTCCAATTCGTAAATATCGTGAAAATACATATGTATTTCAAGATATTAAGTCTCATATTCTGGTAATTAAATCACAAAAGAAAGCTAGAAGAACGCCACCTGGCTCCCTACCTTTTTTTTCCAAGCCCACTTAGCTAACACTGCGACCATGCATATTCGGAAAATGCTCTATACTAACCGATGTCTGGCCGGGATTCGTCACTTTCAGAGCAGAACTTACATTCTGTGTCTGGGTTTGTCAAGGTGATACCTCATGGCCAAGGAAAGCCCACCAGCTTCCTAATACTATTTGTGGCAGATGTTCGCATTGGGCCAGATGAAGTTTGGTTTCCTTCTATTAATCAGCGTTTGAAAGGAGATTCTGAGTCAATTTCTTGATGACCAAGAGTTTGTGGTGCATCGTAGCAGCATTTAACCGATATAAACTCCACTAACTTGGACGACATACCAAAGCTTCGGTAGCCTTCGACATCTAGAGAAACTATAGCCTCCAATCCAACTGAATGCAGTCATCTAAGGACTTGGTTAGTTGAAGCGGTTGTGGGTTAAGGATGAATCGTAGTGCCACTAAGACTACTGATAGCTTAAGCTTATGGCTTGGGCCAACAACGCAATAACCAAGTTTGTGATCAATTGATGAAGTTCAAGTTCTAGAAAGTTTAGACGAAATTCGCTGATCAGAATCTTGACTCTAAGTCACATAAAGTGTAAAAGTATTTAGAACATAATTGGTTTCCGGGATGTAAACTTGCTTGATTCCTTGCTTAGGTGGCACTTCAGTTCAGCGTAGATATGGGCCTCTTTTTTGCAACTCAATTGCCTAGTTAGGCCAAAGAAACAGCAATTGCGGAACATTAACTCTTTGTGCTGATGCTGTTTTCAGCGGTATATAGCGGAATCGAGGAAGATCAAGTCCCTAAATACCTCCAAGTTATAGCTGTCTATGGAGACGTTCTGTCCGACTTGTTGACATCACATAAGTTCTTAGTTTTGCCCTTATTCACGACTAAACCCAATAGGGAATTCTGTCAGGTAGGTAGGCAAGCCTAAATGGCAGAAGAAAGGATCTAACCAGGATTGAGCCTCTAGATTCGGTTTTGCCAAACAGGCGACATAGATTGACACAGCAACCGATAAGCTTTTTCAAATTCTTAGTTCCGACGGGATGACGGCTTAAAATTCGGTCTTCCGGTATGGGTTTAGGCGAGAAACGCTGGTATAACGAAATTTGGATGCAGCTTGTAACGCTCGTACTACAAAAAGTTATTAAAGGATTTTGTCAATCTAGGTGTCAACGGGTGAGGTATAGTTCTCATTAACTGACAAGTTGTGCCAGTGGGAGATGTCGGAAATCCAAGTGCTCTATCAGGCTTCACTTGTCAAAAGGAAGTTCTGAAATGTTCAGATGGTAGAAAACGTAGGAATGTGAGTCAAGCAGTTTACACTTTTTTCAGAGAACCAGAGGTGGTAAGGACATTCAATCGTAGACCAAAGGGCACCTGCTGACACCGTGTTTTTTCTCTAATACCCCAAAAGCAATCAACAATTCCAACCACACCCTATAGAAATTACTCATTCACTGCATTGCATGTATACGCACAAAACTTCATGAGAGAATCTGATAAGACTTTGATTGCCGGTAAGCGGATATGAGGTATTTCCTAGGCGGAATTTTAACACCCGCACTTTTTTTTCCTCTCTTTATTCATTTGCCAAAGTCAGCGACACGTAAATGGGCGGTTGGGCCGGGTAAATACCCAGCTAGTTGTGTAGTTTACATAGCCAGGCTATATTTGAAAATAGACTCAGTGAAATTAAACAGTTCCCGGTGTGATTGCCTGAGCGAAGGACATCGTCACATTGGAAGAAGGATATTTGTTTTTTTTTCGCTTTTTTTCTTCATTCTGTTGCTTTGTTTGAAGTTCAAAAGTGAAATTTTAATGTTGGGAAGGACACATCACTTCATGTGTATGGCGCGTGATAAATAATTCAAAAGTTTTCTATTGATTTCCGTGTGTTGAATGGAAAAAGTTAATATTCTGCTCGCATCGGTGACATTCAATGCATTTAATTGCAAGCGAGTTGTAGTGGTGTGTGGGAGGTTCGAGGTCCTTTTTTTGTTCTTCAAATACAGAGCTGGGAAAATCGATGTGGGAAAGCTGAACGAGGAATAAGATTCATTTAAAGCAACAAAAAAAAATTCTGATTTCATTTAGCCCCCGTCAAGATGAATTTAATGTTTCGAAAGAACTTCCGTGAAGGTGCTGGTGGTAAATCTGGTGGAGGCGGTGGCAAGCTCACCAGCAAGGCTAATCGGACCAAGCGCTCCCGGGATATGGGACTATCGACCCCCGAGGACATACACTATCGGACGCATTTGTTCTTTCAACCGAATCGCTCGGGTTTCGACTTCAACAATGAAGGTATACTTTGAGTGATGTTTAGGCTAAGGGATTGGTATCAGATAAAAAAAAAAATTTACACTAAATACTTGGAGATTGGTCCTGTTGTACAGCGCTAGCACACTACTAACCCAATCAATGCACACAAGACGTAAAACAAAACCGCGGATAGTAGTAGTAATATTGAAAAAAAAAAAAACAAATTTAAATTGTTTTGTAAGAATCTCAAGGTTTATATATTTTTTGGAAATTAGGTGCATTTTAATCTTAGTTTCCAGTTGGCTTGGCAGGAACAAGTGTAAGTTGGAAGCTTTTGTGGTAAATTCGATTTAATAAATATATCGTCTGTGCCTTTGCCGCCTGTCTGCCTGTCTGCCTGTCCGCCTGCCTGCTGTCCGTCCACCTTGAGGAGGATCCAAGTGAAGAAATATATATTTCTCTGAAGAAAGTCGTGTAAATTTTGTTTTGCAATACTAATACGCCTGGCGATGGTGTGATTTAGCATTTGTACTAAATACTGCCTAACATTGATCCTTTGATCCTTTAATCTCCTCTACTACTACTTGTCCTACTCTCTTCCCTATTAACGCATCCTACTTGTCTTTGGGCTTTTTCTTTCCTAATTTCTAGTGCAGCTACATCGTTTCATTCAATAACTACACATCATTGGGCCTGGTCTTTTAGTTTTTTCCTTCTTCTATCTGTCAATGGTCTCTGTCTTCTCTCTCTGGCTTATAAGAAGTGCCAAGAGGCCAACAAAGCAGTTCTCATTGTTACATGGCTAATCGAACATATTTCAATTATTACAGCAGCAATAGCTGCTCTCTTCATTCTTTCGGGTAGAAAGCCATAGAATATCTTCGGACATAATGTTCCACAGAAGAGAAGCAAGAAGAGGACCCAGAGGAGAACCCTATGGTACGTCATCCATACACGTACGATTTCTTCCGAAATTAGAAACAGTTTGCAACCGTAGTGGTCGAATAGGTTGAGATAGACTTATCCTCCAGCGAAAGACAAGATTTAAAAATTCGTGGAAAAATTTTATAAACATTGCTGGAGTGCCAGTGGCCAGGTGACTCAAATGCGGTAAACTGACATTCATTTCGAATGAGTCGAACTTCTAGACTTACATAGTTTAGTGACATTTATGGAGCTACTAGAAGCGCTCTCACCTGCAAGAAGTTAAGTCTAGAGCTCCTGCAAGCTCTTCGAGCTCTGATGACAGATTAAATGGCAAAAATTGCAGCGAAATTTTGGTTCGAATATAGCAACTCCAGTTTTCAATACATGGTGTTATGGCCTATTCTGTTTCCGAATCCACTGATATTTACTTCCACAGCCCTGTTACTGCTTTCTCAAGGACTAGGTGAAGAGGTGAATGTCGAGTAATTTATGGCTCCCTTTGGTAGACTAGGACACCCCTAAAATATTTGCATACTTTGTGAAACGAAGTATCGAAACTTGATCCTCGATTTGATACCAAAAAGAAAATAGGCTTTGAAAATTCATTTAATTTCTACGAGGCAGATATTTTTGGAAGCTTTCAAGCTAGGTTAGAGGCTTCGACTAAGCCTCAATGGCTTAAGACTCATTTTTCGAAACGGAGTTATGGTATATTTTTTGGGAAGGAGTGAAATATGGTCTAAAACAACAATAGAGAAGACGAGGACAGTTCTGTTGGCAAAGGAGACAAAAGCCAATGACTTGTAAGTGACGCTCGACACGAGGCTTTCGTACAGGCAGTAGATCCACTAGGCTAATGATGAATGTGAGTGATTCTGTACGTCTGAGGATTTTGTATTTCGGTAAGCAAGGAAAGAGAAGTCATTCTCGTAGTCTCCAACTACATGCAATAAAGATCATGCTTAGTGACAATTCACTCGACCTGCAGTAGTAAGACTGCTCCACCAGCATCCTACGGCCATCCATTTTCACCCAAAAAGAGCCTGCAAACAGGCAGATTGAAGCTGACTATATAACGATGGACAAAAGATAAGATGAAATTGCAATGAAGCCCTTCTTGGCTCTGTGAATGACAAGAAAGGTATTCTTCTTATAACGCAGGACCTATGAGTGTCAATAATATTCATACCGAGCGTTTTAAGGGATAAATTCAGATGTCCTGGTATGACTGATAAAACAATAAAGAAGGAACTGTCAAGTTTAATTGTACCAGCCATCACACCCACCATTTCCTCCCCTCAACATAATGGCCGTCAACTACTCATAAGAGGTTAGTACTGCAAAAGTCACCACCCAAGGCCGACAGGTGACCCTCTCGCATCATGGTAGGCAAGCAGTAAGTCCGTTCACTATATCTTCTCGAGAGTTAGGATTGATTGAGTCAGTTACCCTACTAAGCCCCTTCTTCAATCTTACAACTCTTGAGATAGGTATAGGTTACACGAGTACCCGGCGATTCTTCCACATGTGGTATCACAATGGACCTTGTCTTGGTCTAAGTGTATCTTCACTCTCGCCAGGATAGCCACCTTACCTAACCAAACCTAACCTTATAACCCTATTGGCGGTTACTTCTTCACAAAGTCGGAAAACTCGGTAAAATCGAACCGGAGGAAGGCTTTTAAGCTTCGCTCTATTACTCGCAGGTTTCCACGGTAACTAGGGTAGGCATTGCTCTGTGTCCAGTGTCACGATGCACATGATTACTTTTTTTAGAGTATTGATCCTTAGAATCCGAATGATAGACTTCTTGGCAATTTCAAAAGTTATCCCTTGGTCTGTTCAACGTTTACTACGCAACCTGCCACAACTATGGCAATCCAATTCACCCTAACCTTAACCTTCCTGCATGAATGTGATATTTTATTTGTCAATTCAATTACACACTATAGCATGTCGATATATGTTTTAAAATTAATTTCCCATCGGACTTTATAGCGAAAACCCTGCGAACTCTCATATTAAAATGCATAACTTATCTTCCCAGGGGATGTGTCCCGGTGTACCTTTGGTTTGCGTGGTTATCCCTACACTTGCTTGCATACTCTACATACAACATTCGTTTATATTCACAGTTTCCGATTAAAAAATACCACAAAATGTCAAAGGCATACCGTTAACGCGGAAACAAAATATGAGAAAAAAACCAAAAAATCTCATAAATTAAATATTTAAAGTGAAATTGGTGTTAAGCCTTAAAAGTTTTAATTTTTTTAAACATTGCATGAGAGTTTATTTTTATTTTGTTGTGTGGACTCTAAAATAAAATACTAACATCTGAAGCCAAAATCCAAAACTCAACAAAACAAAAAATGTGTCTAGTTTTCTGTAAAAAAAATTAATCAATACACAGTATGTGATGAAGTATAAAACAAATACAAAACATATTTACACTTTAGTTTAAAAAAAAAACAAAAACAAAAAAAACAAAATTAGCAAACGAGAAAAACTCCATCAAAACACATTTACAGAACGTTGCAGTCCCGTGTTATCGGGTGCTGGCAACAACCTTCCATTACCACCCTTGTCCTATGATGTGGATGCACCTCAACCCTTAGTCGATCGTAAGCCATCTGTGTCATTGTTAAAATGGAACTCTGGCAAGAGGAATGACGCGCCCACACCTACTGCTGCCAGGCAAGGTTTGAGTTGCAAATTAGACTTCTTTTCTTTTTTTACTGATTTTACTAATCCACTTAAATAAATGAATTAATGTATTTTTTTTAGTTTTAAAATTTAATATTTTATTTATGGGTAGACGTGTCATCATCCTTCACATGCGCGAATACTGAAAGCTAGACATATTTTGAATGACACTGAAAGATGTGTTGAAAATTTTCGAATTTCGATGTATTTTTTTAATTTTTTTGTTTTTTTTTTTATAACTTTTTATGTAATATTGCTGCTTAATAGGATAGTTTGTTTTATTTTTCTTTTGTTGTTAAATGTTTTAATTTGTGTATATAGCTTAGAATAGCGTTCATAAATGGAGTTACTTAATTTTGAAGGCTTCATAGCTTTCAGTATTTTCTCTGTGTGAAGTTTGAATGTTTCTTTTTGTCTTCCTTTTGTATTTCTATGTGTACAGTGTCGTCAAAGTGTTTAAAAACAAAATTATTTAAGGTTCTCCGTGGCAGACTTAACTATACACCCCTGTCAACTAGAAAATATTATGTACTCACGGTTAGGATCTCTTCCAAGTCGTCCCTGGTTTACAAAATGGGAGACTTATTCAACTGTGAACGGGCTGCCATAAGTTCGAAAAAGCTGTTCTAATCGACAATAAAGTTGCAGTTCTCTAAAAATTTTGTTTCATAAATAAATTTCATTTCTAGCAATTTTTTCCTTACCATCCGCCATTTGGTATTATTTGACGTGCGTTGCCCACTTGAATTGAAGGGAAACCAGTCTTAAACCACGACTTCGTCCTTTTATTACACGAATATCATAAATCTGCCAGAATTCTACCCAACTAAGCACTATTTACCAAATTTTTCGTAAGCAAAACAAACAAAAACGAAACCAACGACCGCCCGCACTTGATGTCGAAGCTTTCCGCACTGAACTGTCAAATTTGTTTTGACGAAGTGAAGCCAGACTTCAATACACTCACACACGACAAAGCCAAGCAAAACAAAACATGTGTGTCTGTGAAAAGCAGTACTTTTTTGGTTTGCTTCATGTCGCCCTTTCTTCAACGCACACAGCTGGGTGCGGGGAATGCAATGTGTTTGGGTGGAGTGATGCAAGTAAATGGAATCGAAATGGAAGAGGACAAAATTGACACACATTACTACAATGTATTCCATACCACCTTAGGGCTCCATGTATACGTGAATATGTTCGAATTTCTAGACCAATAGATGGCGTCGCAATGCAGTTTTTCAACTTCAGCCGGGGATTTAAGATTTCAGTCCTAGCCCGGTGATGACTGCAATGAGGATCTCTGTGTGCCAGTAGAGTGATGTCAACCAGGCTAGTACTCATAGCCTCGTTTGGGAATCCAGAAC
Organism: Xylota segnis; assembly: GCA_963583995.1. Classification (NCBI taxonomy): domain Eukaryota; kingdom Metazoa; phylum Arthropoda; class Insecta; order Diptera; family Syrphidae; genus Xylota; species Xylota segnis. Next base: position 6,044,112 of record OY757239.1, on the reverse strand, counting down.
AGCTTTACTTTCTGTTGGATGGGATTGAGCTCAGTCTGATGACTCGGTTGCTTGTCAACCAGGATGTGTAGGTACTCATTTAATCAGCAAGATTCCCGCCTTTGGAACCCTGCTCCTGGACCAGATTTCACTTTTGAGCCAATAATGAAGAAATCGGTTTAAACTCGCACTTCCCTCCTGCGAAGTTGAATAGGTATGGTCGTGCTGAAATCATAGCAGGAGGAAGCGTTGTATCATGCTGGTAGGAGCCTTTTAGTTGCTGAAACCAACTTGATTAATTGCTTCTTTCCAACAACATTACCTTGAGCTAGAAATGAAAAGGATAATCTGTCTTTTAGACGAAACGATTTACAGCCATACCCCCGAATACAAGAAGGCTTTGGGATGACCTCCTTCTCGCCCAAACGATAGATTTGTTTGTCCCCAAAGCTATGGGTGCATTTCTTGATATATTTCTACAGAATTTCCCATAAATTTGCAACAATTTCCATCGAAATTAATGTTTTGCTGACCACTAAATGGTTGACATAGGTATGTTCCATGGAAAAGGTGGTTAACGTCCGTGACGTCATACTGACCAAAACAGCATTTTTGATTGTTTTAAACAATTTTACGGCAAAATATCAACCCAACACAATGGATTTGTTGATAAAACAACTTAAATTGACCATTTTAATCCATTCCTGGCCTTAAATTACGAGAAATACGTGTTTTTGTGAAAATTCGCAACTCGACACGTGCAAAGCGAAAAAGTGCAGAGTAATTCATTAGAAACTCAGAAGACTTTTTCGTGTATTTCGTGTCACTCTGGGAAAATCTTTGATTTCATTCAATTTTCTTGGATTTTCTTGTTTAATTTGGGATTTATGGTGTTTTATGAACATTGGTTCATTGAAATATGAAGGATTTGTCAAAGGAATTCAAGGATATGTGAGGATTAGGGCTTTCAAGTTATGGAAGGGCCTATGAAGACGTTTTTTCCAGGTAGAGATAGGACATTTGAGCCCAAACTAGTAGAGAACCTATTTGTCAATCTCCTTGCCTTTCAGGATATGAGCTGAATTACATTTTTATACCCTAAATTCTATCAGAAGTAGAACGTGTCTTCTGCAGTGATTTAAACACAAACATCTCCTTTCGTCGGCCCAATCACTTTAGCGTCTTCCAGGCGAAGATCACGGCAATCAAGGAAGCCTTTTCGTGGCTTAAATATGTTCTGGGATATTTCTTCTAAAGTGTATTCTGTTTCCTAAATAGACGGCTGAACAATACAACAGTCCCGGGACACTGATATTCCTATTTTATTCTGTGAGATAATATGGTCCATGAGCGGGGCATGACATTACCGACTGTATAGGATGAGACAAATAAGGAGAGGCCTCCCACATGTGAGTGAATTCAACTAATCGTAGAAGGGCAGACACTACCACGTGCCTCATTTTCAGACAGACCTGGCTCTAGTTGGAGCAGGAACAATACGACTGTCTTATCAGACAGAAAAGTATGGAACACTGTATACGAAGAAGTGGATGAAACTATTCTCCACCACCTTTGGAAGTAGTCGCAAATGATTGCACTTGGGTGCATTCTTCTTTGATAAGGTGAACTGACCAATGGCTACATCAATAGGTCTACCTGGTAATCTGATGAGGATTTCAGATTTCACCTGTATGGAATCACAATGGATCTCGACTGTTCTAAGTGCGCCATGGCAACCTACCCTAAATTCTGGACTGTTGTCGATATTCACACACAACCATTCCCACTTTTCACAAAAGAGTGATTTTTGCTAGAAAGGGAAACAAATCGTCATGACAAAGTATGCAGTGGTTCGTCCTACGTTGGATTATATTATTATAACAATTGGGTAGAACCACGCCCAGTTTCTTATAAAAATCATCGAGCACGTCCTACACTAAAACACACAGTCAAACCCAAAGCCTGTAACAGCAAAGCCCTTTTTAACGTAATTGAAACTCCTAGATCTGTCTGGATAAACGTACAATGAATATAGAATCCCTTTGCAGTTAGAATACCCTTCTTTCGGGTCCTCAGACTTATGCTAATATTTGAGTACAAAGAATCTGGTATACCAAAAGCCTCATTGCATAAACAAGCAGTGATCTGTTTAAATAGCCTGCTCACAGACATTGTAATTAAGATTCTAGTCTCAATCTCAACTGCACTGTGCTATCGTGCTTCTTCATTCTTTCATTCTTTCAAAGAAGGGTCTCTACTCTATTGAATGGAAATCGATTCATTTTGGTGATAAGTCAAGTCATACATAGTATGTTCGAAGGATATCTTACTTATCTGAGGTTGTAGGATATCAGAACACAGGCTTAAGCTAGACTATAATTCATGCTTTGATGGGGAAACACTTACATGCTTGGATATGTTTCAACTCGCCTCTCAAGACTTCAAGTAATGCACTGACCTTCGTATACACACTGACTTCAATACACGCACTGACTCGAAGAACCAAACACGTTTGACTAAGCAAGCTTCAGACTCATTGAAGTCTCTCTTGCTCTCCCTCTTAAGTTTTTTTTTTTTTTCTGTCAAGTGAAACCATCTGTCAGTGCCTGAATACAACCAAACCATGGAGAGCAGAGTGTGTTGAGTATACTTGTAGACTCACACAGGCGAGGTACGGTAGAAGTAATGGTGGATATTCACAGGTCAAGTACATTGATAATCGTAGAGCGCGAGGCTTCATACTTGTGCGTGCCATGTGCACTCTAGAAGCACACTATTATAGTCTATCCATACTATCATATGAGGCTGTGTATACATGCATATGGTCAAATATCTAGACCAACAGATGGCGTCGCAATGTAGTTTTCCAACATTTGATGTCGCAGAGCCTTTCGTTGGTTTCATTGAAAACTGTCCACAAGTTGAATGTGGCCCTATGCTAACTATAATGTAAACTCTTTATGAGTTCCTAGTAAATATGAAGAGAAATAAGTACTTTGATTGATTTCTCTGATTGAGACTCTCTACCCAGCCGCGAAGAAACCCCCTTCATCTCACAATCACTGCCTTTTGTAGTGATTCCACAATGTGGTACTCCATAACTTGTGACATCGTTTACTCCTACGTTTCCTTCCAAAGTGTGTCATTTTCCACTCCAAAATGATACACTAGGAATGCATATTTACTCCCATTGTAGGCACTGTAGTACTAAATTTCTCTCTCAGCAGATGTCCTGGCTATGTAGTGCTTACAATTCCTTATGTCTAGCTACATAATTGTCCTAGTAATGTTTAGTGGTTTGTTCTTCGATAATTAGAGTCAGTCAGTCAGTCTGTTGTCCCAACTTTCTTCGCTCTGTATCAAGGACTATTCACAGGACAAAGCCATCAATTTTAAGACTTCAATTCGCAAGAAAACAAGGCATCGGTCTCCGGCATGTCACATAGCTCTTTATTCAAGCATTTGGATGTCCCTACCGATGGCACTGTACACTGAGACATTTAGTTTATTGTTTGCAAAGTTCTGTTTCAATGTAATGCTGCTTGTTTTTGTTGTTATTGTGTAAATAAAAGGAACAAAAGTCAATTACACCAATGAAATATCCTCTCTTACATGATAAAGGACAAAATATTTCATAGAATAGTTTTATATTTATTTTTAACTCTAATTGCTACATAACCAATAACATATGAATTAATTTATTTAAAATAAGGAAAACAAAATATACTGAAACATATAAAATGTCCTTACAGTAAGTTTTGGTGGTGGTTCCGCGCGTACAGAGCCAATTTCATTGGCAACTTTGGATCGCGATTGTTTTATTATTCCGGTCCAGAGTGTAGATAGGTTTCTACCTGCAGGTATACCGGTAAATAGTTTCAAATTTCTAGTGTAAAACGAAATTAACGAGATTGGTTTATTGTGAATTGGTCCCTCATAGCTACCGCCTCCCTCCGCTGATGGAGCTAAACCGACGAGTCCTTTAAGCGTTCTAGAGGTGTCCGATCCGAAACTATGCATTTTAGTGCATTTAATGAGTCCCCTGGAGCCAATAGATCCTGTAATGGAATCACCATTGTCACATCCATTACTTAAACAACGGTCTGTTGCTGCGGAACTTTTGAATGAGGTACAGCAGGCGAATACAGCTGTTGGTGGGATGCTACTGGCGAACATGGAAAAGAGCGGTGAGTTTTGTTCGTTTTCGGGACTTTTGAATGGCTGATGTTGACATGCGGTTTGTTTTCCAGCGGAGTTTCCTTTTATAGCGTACTATTTGATAAATACAACACAAACGGATCCTTCGAATTTTTATACCGGTATGCGGATTTCATCGCTTTCGAAATTCGAACCGAAAAACTTAAGGTAAGTTCCAGTGGTTAATACAACAATTCTCACTTAAAATCTTTTGAAAACTTCATATAGTCTGTGATGTATTCAGGGACAATATGTTCTTATATTCTGGGTCAGTTGCACATACTACGAGTATTAGATAAGCTGTCGATCTTTACAGTAACATTGCCAGAATCACTGCACTTATTACGTTTTCTGCTTCCTTACCTTCTAAGGTGGTACTAGAGCCCAGGGAGGATTTGGGCCTTAACCAACAACCCTCTTTAATAGCTTGATCATCAGTCCGCTATCTCCAATAGAGTGTTAGGCCAATCGAGGTTCCTTTTCACTAGACCGCGTTACTCTAGGCTATACCTTGTCACACTGTCCATTCAGTGGAGCTGTGTGATGCTGTCCCACGGTTCAGTTGGCAATTTTCAACCTATGGACCCTGGTCCTTGGTAAGCACCAAGAACTCCACTTATCAGATCCTTAGTGATTTGAGCTCTGAATAGCATAAATACCTGCCAGCTTAGCAATTGATTCCATTTTCTTTCTGAGTATAACTTTGGAGACGCCTCGTTTGGTATATCCATGTTTACCTTCAGACCGCAAATCCGAGTGTTCAGCTACACCCGTGTGAAGCTAGGCTCAGCAAACCTCTATCGTCCGTTCACTATCAAATAATTTTCCAGAAACCGTAGTTGAAACCCCATCGTTGAAACTGTAGTCTCACAAAAGTAGTCTAGAGATGGTCCAGCCTTTGTTGAGCTATACTCCGCGGTTTCATCCACAGCCCCTACTTATTTGAGGTACGTACGTAGATTGGAATTCTTTTGCCTCATGCCTTAGTGAAGCTTACTGATCTACTTGTCACCTATCATTTGAGGGAGCAACTACGGATGGTCTTTAGTAAGTCTGTCTGTTTTAGAAAGGGCTTAAGTCCTCCGAGGTCTTCTCGTGTTATATTTTTATTCCCACTGGTTGTAATACCAGGTAAACCTATCGTCAGAAGTCTGGTTTGTTATTCTAGACAGTCTAGAATAACGATCTGCTTCGCACTTCTTCCATTTCTTAGCAAAACACAGTCATAAAGGCCACGACAAGTGCAGCTACGAAAACCGGTTTTTTCCATAATCTCTTTTGAGTCTCTCCTTTCTTCTTTTACCAAGTTTCAAATACTCTCTCACAGTCAAGTCAGTGCAAGTGTGGTAGATCCCTGGATGTCTGCAGCATGAAAGCCTTTGTAATCAGTAAGGTGCTAGGATGTAGTTGTGTAATCGTTTTCTATCCTTCGTTTTACCTTCTCGTTCATTTGGAAGCATGTGCATGCGTATGTGAGGCATCTCTCTCGTCACAAACCGGTTATTACTTCTACACAACCAAGGTTTTCTGTGTTAAAATTTATCACTAGACTAATCCAGGCCTAGCACACAGACGATATAGGTGTTTGTGTTTTGTTCTCTCTCTTCTACTCCACTTTCTCGTCTATTCAGTCCTAAGTATCATACTTCTGGTACTATTGTACCATTTCTACTCCAAAGTGATACACTTGTAGCGGAATTCCAGTACCTTGGAGTGGCTTTCACTCCCATTGTAGGCTCATATTACTAAATATGGTACTTGTGTGTACGTTACGTTTTCTCTCTCCCAACAGATGGCACAGCAATGCAGTTTTTGGAAGTTTCTTAGACACGAAATTATAAAATAGTACTTCCTTGGGTTAGGTATGCAGTGGATCTGCAAATTACTTTCACTCCGGGACTGTATGATCCACTATTGGCTTTGACTTTGCTAGTTCTGCTTATGATTAAAAAGAAATTATCGAAAGGAGTTATTCACCTTTGAAGAGACAGTGTAGTTCGATAGCACAGTGTCCAGCTATAGCTGCAGCAGGTATCTTCCTAGAAAGTGCATGTTTTGATTCTTCTCACTGGCTTTTCCATTACTTGATTCTAATAGAACTCGAATCCTCGGCATTTGATGTACCATTCTTCAAATTACCTAGGGGTCTTACAAAATACCTTGGGAAGACAGTTTAGTGCTCTTTCGTGGCTCATAGCTCTTACTCTTTCAAGAGGACTACATATGTATATGCTTGTGGATTAAAAATAGCACAGTCATCAACCTCATAAAATATTAAAATCATTTTAAAGCAATTATCGAGAGCCCCATCCTCGGGGCCTAATTTGCCTCTAATTACAGCCCGTCAGTAACAATTATTGTCACCTGTAACCAGTGGTCATTTTACATCGCGCAACCAGGACACTTTTTTAATTAAGCAACTTTAATAATGCAATTCCTTTTTTAATTCAATTTTATAGATACACTGCCGCCCATACATTAGACTTATACAGTGAGGTAGCAGCGATATGTCGCCCTCCACTCGTCTTGGCGCCCAACGAGAGTGGCAGCTTTAAGAAAACTCAAACTCCTACAACCGGATACATAATCAGCGTTTACAAGGTGAGTATCCTTACCGATGCACTACACAGTAAGGGTGATTCATGAAAAATTCCTTAATTTAATTTATTTTTACGTTCATTCGCCCGTAACCATCACCATCAGGTATTCGAAGGAGACGATGGTGAACGTTTCGAAAAGAATTGGCTATACTGGACCGGAGCTAGAATGCTATACAGGTACAAGGCACATGAAAATAATGAAAAATTCTATTATACTCACTTCTACTCTGATTACACAGGTATTTACCACGTGCTGCTGGCCTGAGACGTATTGCATTGCATAAAAGCACCTCACAAAAGGGCGATAAGATGTACCTACTGATTTGTGAGTGTGCGGATCTGCTCAAGGATATCTCATCGGCAGCGGTCCTGATACCGGCCTTGCGTGCACGACTCTGTGGCTACACGGGACTGTATAGGCCAATACAAGCGTTTTAGTAATGTAAATAAATTATTTTATAGATTTATTCGTAAGCGATATTTCGAAATTACTCACTACTCTGAGGTGTCAGAAGTGTAGGGGACGCGTTTAAGTGTAGCATAACGATGTAAATACACTAATGGTGTCGAATAGTGGACATTGTGTGAGGAATATTTTCTTTTTATTAAAAGATTATCTGTTTTGTTTGATTGTTAATGTTGATTGTGTAGATTGTAATAATGTTATTGTGTCGAAATCGAAGAAATTTTTAAAATTAAGAGACAACACTTAAACTGCCATTTTGTTAAATTGTTGTTTTTTGTTTGTTTTTTGCTATAAGTTTATGCTTTAGTGTCAATAAAACGAGTAGTAGGCAAAGCCTAATTTTAATCTGAATGTGAACAGATGCCTTTATAGTCAATTTCAGGAAAATTCTTTAAGTAGGTGCACTCAGTGACTTAGGAGATGTTTAGTCTGTTCTGGAGTTCTTTTAAACCACACAATAAGCTGTAGGGTGATCCTCAAGTCTTTTGTATATTGGAGTTCTTGGAAATATGCCCATAAACTGAGAAAAATTGATTGAAATTTCATAAAATATTGGCCAACTATTGCTCGATACCAATTTTTCGCGACCCATTGGTATGGCCTTGGGCCTTTGCTGTCGATATGTTAGTCCATGGTCTTATCCCAAAACTGGAGAGACTCCTTTCTTAGTGTTTACTGCAAGAAATTAGGAAGCAAAACCAAATCTTTGAGAAAAACGAGTAAAGCAGTTAAGAATTGTAACAGAAGTCGGGGTCTAATTGATCTTGTTACTTACTTACTTAAGTGGCACTAAAGTTTGGGGTGAACCTGGGCCTGAACCAACAAGATTCTCCAGCTAGTCCGGTCCTTAGCTAACTGCCCCCAGCTGCACACTCCAAGTCGATTGAGATCCCCTTCTACTTGTGCACGCCACCTAAGACGAGGTCTTCCTCTACTGCGTTGTCCCGAAGCATTGGTGTTTATTCGCTCTACATGTCCTAGTCATCTAAACGACTGATGCGCATTTTTCTGACTAGGTCGATGTCGTTGTACAGCTCGTACAGTTTGTCGTTGAATCTTCTCCTCCAAAGCCCGTCATCGCAAACGGGATCGAATTTCAGTCACTTTCTAGTGAAAATAATAAGAAATAAGACTTTACATGTTCTCCGTAGAACGACGTTCTGGTAAATCATCGTAAAAACACATGTTAAGTACAAAAGTGGGATTTTTAACGAAACTCCCCTTACAAGTGGGAATAGCCCTATGTAATGTATGGGCGAATTGTAGAAAATAGCAACAGCTACAAGTTTGATTATGACTACATTTTGACTTTCAAGTGTAACTAATGAATAGTGGTCGTGTTTGTGGGCGTATGTGGAACATTTTTTCCCAGAATATCCAAACAAACCGCATTTCAACCTTATAGCATGGCGATAAGGTCTTCAAAATCATTAAAACCAATGACACTGAGGGATACACATGGCCACATTCTATTTTACTTCTAAGTTCTCTACAATTTTCCCTTACATTGCTTTTTTCTATCTCCAACCGTTTGCGAGAAAAACGCGACGTCCGTCGTCGAAGGCTCTAAACTTCACGTATCCTTGGTTTTCACCAAGTTTTTGCTCACTTTTCTATTCATCAATGTCCTGCAACGCAAATCTTGTTAATAAAACAACACAAGCACCCAAATTAACGACAAAAACTAAAAAAATTTCACGAAATCCTCGATTTTTCAGTGCGACACTAAATCACGCAAAAAAGTCTTCTCTGTTTCTTATACATTTTACTGCATTTTTTGGCGTTGATTCTGTCAATTTGTGAATTTTCTTAAAAACGCTTTTTTCTTCAAAAATATAGGCAATTACTGATGCAAATGATTAGTTTTAGGTGTTTAATCAATAAATCTATTGGATTATGCCAGGATTTTGATTGATTAAAACTTTGATAAACAGATTCTGTAGGGACTTGCCATTTGTTTGACGGGTCTTGCCCAGTAAAGTGTGGATTTAGCTTCGAACTGCATTGGGAATCAAATCGAAAATATGTGAAATATGATCCTTAAATGCATCTTCTGTCTTTCAGTTGAATTCAAAGCGATACCCTTTTGCAAGTGCCAAGAACCGAAGGCACTTCAGAGGCAGTTTTCTAGTTTTTCAAATTCGTTCAATTCATGTTTGCCGATATGTCCTACATGTTGTTTGAAATGTCCTGCTTGAATATGTATATAGGAACAAGGTTTCCAGCTTCCGGAGTGAGAAATCCTTATATCCATTCAGTTTCCTGTAGCCATCCTGGGATTGCATTTATGTACATTCACACGAATGGGAGATCGGTTTTTGTTGATACTGAGTTTGATAAACAATCTCAGGGAACCTAAACAGACCCAAACATAAAATGGAACATCCCAGTCCTTAAATGGCATACCACTAGATCCGTGTTCCTTGATTATCTTTCACTTTCACTAGTCATTCTTGGATTTCATCAGAGAATTCCTTTGGCGGCAAATCGGTTAAATTGAACAGAATGCCGCAGAAGTGGGGCGATACTGTCCTATGGGTAGAAGTTGTGACTCTTGATAGGGAATACAATTCCTGTAACTTCTCATGTATCATCCATGAGTATCACGTGTGTACAAATGGACTGAGTCTCTGTGTCTAGCTTCAAACATGCAGAAGATGCTAGGTTCCAAGTTCGGCCAAGTTTGTACAGTTTCCATCCTTCCTTTAAAGCAGCACAGTGCAAATGATTGTCTATTTTAGACGAGTTAACAAGTCACATGACTCCGATCTCAGTCGACTTGACTCATGAGTATGAGTGGCATGCTTTGATGTTAACTAACTATGTAATTTCTAATCAATTGTAGGGCGTAGTTCACAGTACCATATTCATGTCTCACAGTAGGATAGCCTTAACTCAGACCTCTAACCAATTCCGCATTAGATGGCTTATCCATATTGAGAATCAAAGAAATCGATAATCCAAATGAAAATGATAAGCTAGACTTTACACCACAGACACACTCAAGTCTGGAAATCAACTACAATGTTTACTGAAAACCAACTTATTTGATTGGTTTTCCAATTTCAAGACTCAGCATGAATGTGGGAAGCGAAATCTTTAGACCAAGCTCGGTGGGCTTCTACTTTAGAAGCGAATGACTCTTCAGTAGTTCTTCATCACTGAACCATCAGTTTGAGAAATGAGATTCCCAGTCCAAAATATATGTTCACTACAGAGAACTGTACCAATTTTGAAGAACACATACCTCTGCTTTGTTGTTTTAAGACCAACTTCAAATATTTTAGAGATGATTCGCCCTACCACAGACGATAATTAAACCAGTTACTGAATTCAATATTTCGTAGTTCTAGAAAATTATTTAATAAAGTAGGAAATGCATATCAATTTAAGGAAGATTTTCTTTTGATACGTCAACAACTACTAAACTATACACAGCATGGGGCTTAGGACAGTGCAACGTATCTTTCCTCATGCTGTGGACACTTGAAAACATAATTTAAATTCAAAAAAGATTTCCTTTAACTTTATTAAAATCTCTAAATAAAAGAAATATATATTATATATCATAGGAGCATATTATTAGTGACAATAGATCCAGGTAAATCATATCGCAGTATTAGGCAAAATTTTTCAAATTCTACTCTACTATTTGAAACCAAAAACGTAGAATGTTTAACTTTAATTACAATACATAAGTATAATGATAACAACTTCATTGGACCATATTTTTATAAAGAAACATGAACAATTGTAAAATAAATGAAACCACATAAATCGTATACGTACTGTACTTATATTGTTCAAAAACGAAACCATTTACAAGATATCTGTATTTTTGGTTTTCAATTCGTAAGTAGCTAGTTAGTAGAAAAGTGTAGAACGTTGCCTTATTTCTAGAACCCAATCGTTTGTAGACTATTTGCTTTCTACATCCCCTTACTAGCGTAAATTTTCCAAACGAATTTTCAGTGCCCTTGTGCCAATTATTATAAACTAGAACACTATAGAGATACATATAATAATAAAAAACTTAAAAATCATTAGGGGCCTTTTTTATAGGTAATTTCACAACACTATAGTTAGATTCAATAATTTAAAAAAAAACTAAACATGTACAAAAGAAAAAAGAAAATTAACCATAAAAATTCATTAATTTTCCTCTTCGAGTACCTAAAACTCTTTGTTCAACTTTAAACAAAAAAAAAACAAATTAAACTTAACAATAATTTCTAAACAAATTCAAAAATAAGCTCAATTGACGACTAAGAAACAAAATAATAAATTAGTGCATTTTAGAAAATTTGCTTTAAAACGGTTCACTAACAATGAAACAACACAACTTGTTTTTGCACAATAAAAATGAGAAAAACAAAACAAAATTAAATAATAAATTCTATAAAGTGCTGTGATAAATAAATTATTTTTAATTATATTTATCCCAAAGTGAAATAAGTAAAAAAATTCAGCTCAAATTTTAATTTATTTGTAAATCAATATAAAATACACTTTTTTTTGGGATAAACCAGAAGAAAAAAACACAATATATTCATACTTTACATTTAAAGTAAAAATAAAATAGAAATAAAGAGAAAACTGCAATAAATTTTGTCCAAAAGAAACAAAAATAATTTTCTATTGACCACACAAATTCAATTAATTAAATTTTATTTTCTTATTGCTTTGCAAAAATATTTAAATTATACAATCTGTTATAAAAAAAAGTTATTATTATAAAGAAAAAAACAAAATGCAAAAATATTGATGCATGACTATTAATAAAAACGTTTTCGCTGAATAAATACAGTTCTTTCTGTTGAAGGTGGTTCCAGTTTGGGTCGGAATTCGACGGACAAGCTGTATCCCCTTGTGGGTCCTTGGGCGTCGATAATGCCTACTCGTCATCGTGTGCGGTTTCTGGAAATGTGTTCTCCCAACTCTTTCCCAGTTGCCGTGCTTCCTTCTCAACTGTTCTGCGCCACGTACTCCTAGGAACACCGCGTAGCTATGGATCCTGCCATCTTTTCTGAGAGTATGTCCAATACACTGCCACTTTCGTCGTCATATTGTTGTCCCTATAGGTTCATGGCCCGTTCTCTGATAGAGTTGTTCGTCAGAGATACAATTTGGCTGGAAAATCCTAAAGAAATAACGTAGACACGTATTGACGAACGTTTCCAGCTTCCTCGCTACATCCAGTTCGGTTCATCATCGGTTGAGACAATACTCCCAAGGTATTGAAAACTCTCAACTCTCTCCACCGTTTGTCCAGCAATCCATACATGAGTTGATGAGCTCGGTCCTAGGCTACCGAGTTAATTTTCAGCCCAACGACGTAAGCCTCCCTCTCCACGTTTGCTGTCATTTGGTGAAAGTCCACAATTCTGCGTGACAGCAGGCATACATCGTCGGCGTAGTCGAGGTGTTTGAGTTCAGATGCAAGCGTCTATCGAATTACTCCGTTTCCTGTTGATAAGGCCATATGTAGCCTAGATAATTGCTATCAATTTATTAGGAATGCCTCTCCTACCAGTTTGTGATATCATCTCTCACCACATCTGTCCCCCGGACAGTCATAAAGTAAAGTCCTGTCTGGAACATTGGACATTACAACTTAGATCTTATTTGTGTCCCTGTTGCTGCTGCTTCGAACATCTACCTTGTACTCGATCATTTTCCTTTCAGCCATGCCCTCTTCACAACCCATTTATATTTGGTCCCACTTCTTGCCGTACTTGTGAGGATCCAACTTTTTCGTTTCATTCACAAAGGAAAGGGAACTGCTTACCTTAGAATTGGTGCATGTTTCCAGGCTTTTCCTGCCTCAATCCCTCCGAAAAGACTTGCTGAGTTGGTTTGTTAAAAAAACAACTTTCTTAACCATCTAACATCGAAAAAAACTCTTTACTACTACATATGCTTATAACTTAAATCTTACATTTCACACATTAACATTTGAGAGAGAAAAAAACTAACAGTACGGCCCTCGACAATCGCCACTCATCAAGCACGGCATCACAATGCACCTCTCTATTCGAACCCTGTCTCTGCATTTGTAATTGAGTGCAGGATTCAGAAGTACCCTTGTCTGTTGTCTCACGGAATTGTCGCCACATGTTGTGGTGCAGGGTGACCATGCCGACCAGTCGGAATAGCGACACTCATTCTCTGGCGGCCTAACTTGCTGGACGCGTTGCCTGTTGTAGACATCCTCTGAACATCGTTTGTAACACTTATCCCAACGAACAAGCTTCTTTGGACACGGCTTGCCACCATTCTTGGGAATGCGCAGCACCTCACGAGTCTTGATTTCATAGCCCTCGCCACAGGTGGCGTTGCAAGCGTGAGCCACCCATTCAGAAACAAGACAATCGATCCTCTCCAAGCGAAGATCCTCAATGGACAGACCCATTGGTTTCTCACGCTGTTTGCAAGTCCTTTCGCATTGCTCCTTGGAATTGAACTTGTTCTCATTGGTGTCACAGTTTGTGAAAAACAGCGCACAGTTGTCACTCTTGTAGTCATAGTACCAGTAGGTGGTGGTATCACTGTCTCGACAGGGACCAGTCTCGGGTTCTTCGAAGCAGAAATTTGGCACAATTTCATCGCAATGGCGAATGGTACAGTTGACGATTTCCTGCTTTTTGACATTCACACAAGGATCACTGCCATAGTTGGTGTTTTGGATGCCATAGATCACATCGTTGTTCCACACTTGACGCTCTCGCGATTTATAGCCATCGCCACAAGTTTCACTGCACGGTGTCCAACTCGACCAAGGCGAGACTGTGCACTCTGGAGGGATGTCATTGTCTTCATAGCTGGGCGGTCTGAGCGACTTAAAATTCCGGCGATCGTATTGGTTTTGATTTTCGTTGGCTTCTTCGAATTGATTTTCATTTTCGTTCTCCTGACCTTCGCCTCCGTAACCACCTCCTCCGGCATTGATGTCGCCTCCACAGTCGACGCCTTCACATTCCTCGTTGCGTTCCAAAAGCGCTCGACTCACACTCTACGATAAAAGGAAAGGAAAGGATAAGAAAGGAACAAAAACAAAATACTCTTCAGGAGTACTGACCTGACACTTCTTCTTCGCTCTTCTGTTCAAATAGTGTCTGGTTTGAGTGCGTGTACCCTTTCCGCAAGTAGAGCTGCAACTAGACCACTCCGACCAATCGGACAGGGCACATTCCGGGTTTTCTGGACTTCCGGAGCTAAATCCTCCACCACCGCCTCCAGTTGTGTCCTCATCGAAATCTCCACATTTACGTCCTTGACAGTTCTGCTCCTCTCGCAATGAATTCCTGCATTTGAAGCGACGAGCCAGGCCAGGATTCTTAAACTCTCTCGTTCGGTATTGTTTTCCAGGGCCGCATTTGGTGCTGCATTCACTCCAACGTCCCCAGGGATGTGTGAGGCATTCCATTGGATCATTTTCATCTAAAAGTCAAACGATACAATCTTGTACACATATCTGGTGTATGATAGAACTTACTTTCAATATTTTCACAATTTTTCTCATAAAGCCTTCGCCGTGAGATGTGCAAGCGTGCCAGAGGCTTCATTGGAGCTCCTGATGTGTCGTAGAATGGTGACCGTGGATCATTGGGAAAATTCGACTTAATCCGACGAATCACATCGGGTGGTACTTGAGGTTGGTCTGCAGACTAGAACAAAAAAAATTTTATTATTCGAGTCCCTTCCTTGCAGGTGGAACTAGATACGAACCATGTACGATGGTCCACTGTCAGTTCCGGCGTCCCAAGGATAGAGATTGTGAATCTTATGCTCGACCCATGAACAATTTGGCAGGCAAAGTTCCAATCCCGAAACACCAACAATCCAATCGGGCGAAGGATCGATCATCGAAACGAGCGAGATAAGGTGATGTCTGGAGTCGACTCGGAAGACAGCGAAGGTCTTACCAGTCACGTTGGGATAGGAGATTCCTCGTGCTTTGATAATTGTGCGAATTTGATCGCTCTAGAGAAAGAGAGCTTGTATAGTGAGAGTGACTGATTTTAGTAGGGATCCTGTACGTCTGAACAAATTGCAAGATTCCGTACAGAATTCCAATATGGCGGCGTGACAGATATTTGTTTGACGTAAGGAATATGACATTTGTCAAATTTCAAACTTACCTGTTCCTTCAGTTCACTTTCCAGGGTCCTCGTTGAGCCATGTTCTGCCACCTCACGTAGGCCCCCACTGGCCGGCTCACCATACTGCCAAAATCTATAGTCAATGGTGTGTGACGCCCCTATTATGTCACTGAAACGTGTACGCCAGCTATTAGCCGGATAGTCCTTTGGATGAGTATGGCGGGACCATTTTCCTTCAAACGTTAGCTATAACCGATACAGAGTTTATACTAAGCTCTTAGGGCCTTAAGTCAGTCTCAGTCTAACCTCATATTTAGCTTCATCACAAGCACAGCATGGATCCATAACTTGTGGCTGATTGTCAATATCGTCCTGATGTTCCTCACAAAACTGTTTCGTCAAGAAACCATCGTCCATGTACCATACCTCTCGATGCTCGATGACTGTAGCTCTAATCAAAATGCAACCACTACCAGGTGGCGGTGCTGTCCAAACCACATTCACTCTAGACTTGGGCAACATATTCGTTTGCATTACCAAATTGTTGCATTTGTCACTGAATTTCGTCTCGGCAAAGTCCACGATTTCGAAGTAACCCAATCGCATTGGATCACCTCCGTTGTTGCCATTGTTCCCGTCTATTTCAATAGCCAGCATGAAGCCAATAAAGGTGTACCCTTGCACAGCTGTTAGAGAAACTACAACGAAATAGACGACAAATTTAGCTTGTAGGCCATGCATCACCATATACATGTAGATACTCACTGTTATACTTCTGTCCTGGTTCGAAATTTTGTGGATTACCACCAATCGTTACCACATAACGATCATCTGCTGGTGATTTCCCCGCCATTGTTCCTACCGGAACTCGGCTACAAGCAAGCGCTAGATTTATTGTTGCCGATATCGAGATGATTCGTACGATCCAATTCATTCTGATCAAACACTCGCTACACACAGGAACTGGACAACACAATTAATGATGAAACACTGAAAACAACAATTAGTTGGTTAATTAACTCATACTGTATCGAATGTCAATGCCATAAACAAGCTACGGCCTTGCAGTGCAGTTTACCAAATCTTAGAATAGAAATTTTGTAGAGTTTTTCAAGTGTTGTTGCATAAAAAAACCTCAGGAATTCACCAAGGCTAAGTGCAAACAAATAAATAGAATATTTTGATAATACTGACGTCATAGGTTTTATGGTGCGATTGGACTATTTTTTGGTGCGGAAACTTACTCACTGATAATAATCACAGGCAACAACGTTTCAACAACAAGATCTATGCAAATGAAATGAGTGAGTAAATTTTGAGTTTACTTGAACTCCATACACGAGGTCTTCTGTCTTGAAAACAGGCTGGACGTACCAAGGGAACCTAGCTTGGAACCTCTGTAAGCTTTATTTCAGCAGCAGAGACTAAAAAACAAGACCCTATCGATGGTTGAAACAAATCCGCATTGGTATGTCAAGTTTTAGTATTTCGAAAACCCAATCTGTGGAAACACTTCATCTATTGAACCTTGGCCTCCAAAACTACCAAGAATTGGCTGACGATACTATCCAATCATCAAGCATAAAGAACACATACAAACACTCCACTGGCAATTCAGTTTTCCAAAGCAGCACATGTGGCTTAAACTAAAAGGATTTTACTGCCTGCAAGGGTACCACAAGCATTCATCTTGGGACCATTACTGTGGAACATATTGTGCCGTCTGATGACTTCGAATATATAAGAGGCTTAAAGTTGTGAAATTATCATAACTGCTGGAAGATCAGAACAGATCAGACCGAACAGAAATCGTATGCCTTGCTTATAGCCATTAGGAAAGGGACAAGGAACCATAAGTCTTCAATGTATAAACCTAAAAGGAATATTCCGCATATCTTATTAAAACATTCCCTATCTGGGACATTTGATTCCATTTGTACTTGAATGAAAGTTGGTTGGCTATCCTCTGCTTCCTATGGGATCAACTTGGACCAGGAGAGATCAATTGTACTAACAATAGTCCTTACTGCCAAGGATATACAGAATTGTTCGGATTTCTTCGATTACAGACAAGCACTGAGTTGGTAAATCGAGAAACAACTCTGTGAAAGAAAGACAAAAGTAGGCAAAGGATTCCAACGCAGAGGGTTCAATAAATTTTTTTTAGAAAAATGAAATCCAAATCTCCAAACTTCGATTTGGTCCATTGTACTTCCAGGCAGATTCCCTTTTTTGATTCGAGGAACTTTAATTGTATACTTTTCTCTCACATGGCTTGGTGGCTGCTTTTGCTGTTCCACCGTTCGAGTTATAAGCAAACACTCTATCCACAGTAAGTCAAGCCTTATTTAAACTGCTGTACAAATTGTTGAGCACAAGATGAGTGAAGACACGGCCGTCCCTAAAACAGAAGATCAGAACAAAAAGAGAATGCTCACATGCTATCCTCTGCCTATGAATCCTTGACAAACTGAGGACAAGAGTTTCTTTTCATGACAGAAAAATAAACTCTCAACGCGTGAAGCCAACTAGTTTCTAGACCACATTTAAACAGATCCAAATCATCTGAAAAAAAACCCACGAAAGGCAAAGGATACCTGGGCACAGTGTCCTAAGATACATGTATTGTGAGACTCAATACGGATAACACTCATGCCGCTTTTAGTACTGACGAGAACGCTCCAAGTAAAAATATCGTAAAAGTTCCAAAAGAACGAATTGAAAGAGAGCGAGGCTTGAAGACTAAAAGAGGACCGAATCAGACTATAAGGGTCGTAAGGCACCATAAACTTAACACCATAAAACGTTTATTTAAAGATTCTGTAGACCACAAAGCCCCACTGACGATAAGGATAATTATCGGAAACGACCACCATTAGCCCTGGAAATGCTAGTGCGATATGCTTACGCGGAAGTAAGTAAGCACATCCGTCTAGCCTAGTGCACTTCACTAAGCCCTTCATTGGATCCATCACATGTACCACACATTCACCACTGTTTGTTCGACGAAAAAAAAATTTCAAAACGCTCCAAGCCAGACATTCATGTAGAAACTTTGAATTTCCTAGAAAATTCCATTGTGCTGATTTTATTATTTAAAACATTGACCGAACTCGGTGCGATTTGCTTATCAGGAAGAGCCGAATGCTTCCAGAACAAAACAAAAAAAAAAGTAATAATTATGTATAAGCTCCCAGCTAAGGTCAGACTTTCGTTTTCCTTGAAACCAATTTCAATACACTTGGTCGATACCTTTCAAAAACACACAATACTCCTTCACGTGAATTGCGAATCGAAAACACTTTTAAGGCTTCAAGCTGTGGTATTGCTAATGTGCCCGTTCACCCTTAGACCAATGGACTTCCCACTTAGTAACTAGATTGTTTTTGTATCTGTATCTCTGTATCTGTGTCGGTTCTCAAAGACAAAACGCGACTAAACTGCTCGATTGTTACTGCGGAACTAAAGGCTAGTCGCGCTTCCATTTGGGTGTCGATTAATGGCACAGCCACTGGAATTGATGACGACGAGTCGCCATCCCCATACGAGCATGCAGTACATAGTCATGATACTATGCGATGGCGTTAATTGAGATCAATTACGTCGCTGATATACAAATAAATTTGAATTGATTATTTAGTGGGGGGAGGGGGGTTACTTACTATACGAACGTATGGCTAAGCGTTACGTATGGGGATCACAGTGATTTGTTGTTCAGCAGCCATTAGCCATTAGAATGGCCAGCAAGTGGGGTATGTAAGCCGCATGTTTCGATAAGAATGGGGTTGCTTTGTATACGACGACGACGACGACGGCGGTGGCGGCATCGGCATCGGCATCGGCACTCCGGAAAGATCCAACCCTCGAGAAGTAGGAGACGACCTCAGGAATGGGTCAAAACAAAAGCTAATGTGCTCTCGCATTTCAATGCAGATAACATTTCAAGTAATTATACGTTCGTACAAATTGTCATTTCAAGTTCAAGTTTTATTTTTGTTTTATGCTTTGGAATAATCACGCTTTATGGAGCGGAGAATTGCGACTCATGATTGACATTGGCGATAAATTTTTTTTCATTTTTCATTAGAAAAGAAAACCGATGGTGCAATTCATGGGTCTTATTGGGATGAGCTAAGTTTAAGAAAAATTTAATCATGAAATACTTTCCTACGAAGGACTGATGACCTTCATAACAGAGTGAAGCGCACCTGATAAACATCACAGATTGCTACGTTGAACTAGTTATCCTGGTAAGCAACCAAGTGAGGTCTTGACCCAGAATACGAAAAAACCTAAAGTTCACGAGTTGAGTTGATCTTGATTTCCGTATGACCTAAGACCCAAATATGATTTTGGTCGGTTTAGGGATCGGATCACTGAAGCACTCACTCCACTATTCTCCATCTTACTTCCACTTTCGGAGAGAGCCGAGAATGCACCTCAACGATGACGAGCTTACAGTATGAGCACTTACCACATCAGCACCGGTCAGCTAGCTGATCCGAGCAAAATCAAGACAGGAACAGGGGGAAATGATCCAGAGTATCGTCGGAGATAGAGGGGTCTCTTAAGTCTAGCACACTAAGATACTTGGCAAGGACATGCCAAGAATTCCCCTGATTTCCTGCAGATGTTTGGGAGCAGTCGTTTAATTTGCTTGCATCCTGGAAGCCGTACCACACACAATTGTATTTGTAGGAAACCCAATCGCTAATGGAGACCCCAGTCGAGGACGCCGGAACATCCAACGCAGATTCAAGTCCTGAGAAATCACCCTAAGTCTTGCCTAGCAATACAATCGGAGATCTCATTTCTCCCAATCCCACCGGGGACCCAGACAATAGTCAAAAAGTCCAGCCTTTTGACCGAGTTCAAGGAGCATAGACATTGACTGGCACATCGCATTATTGTCACATTTAGCTTGAAGTTCCCCACAAAATTGAACATACATCTCCTACTTCTATCTCCAGACGTCTTTACATGTCCATCATGGATTTGAGGCTCTAAACCTCACAGAGCTGTGAGTTCCTTTGACAAATCCTTTATATTTCGATGAACCAATATCATGAGCATTGAAAGGACTCAAAAATACACCATAAACATCAAATTAAACAAGAAAACCAAGAAAATTTGATGAAATCACAGATTTTCCCAGAATGACACGAAATACACCAAAAAGTCTTCTGAGTTTTTAATGAATTTCTCTGCACTTTTTCGCTCTGCACGTGTCGAGTTGCGAATTTACGCCAAAACGCGTATTTCTCGTAATTTAAGGCCAGGAATGGATTAAAATGGTTAGTTTAAGTTGTTTTATCAACAAATCCATTGTGTTGTGTTGATATTTTGCCGTAAAATTGCTTATAACAATCAAAAATGCGGTTTTGGTCAGTATGACGTCACGGAATTATCCACCTTTTTCATGGAACATACCTATGCCAGCCATTTTGTGGTCAGCAAAACATTGATTTAGATGGAAATTATTGCTAATTCATGAGAAATTCTGCATAAATTGATCAAGAAATGCATTTAATTGATGCCTATGGCTTTGGGGCGAGAAGGAGCTCATCGCAAAGACTTCCTGTTTCTCCTGCGGGGCAGGTTAGCCTTCTTATTCACAACCCAAAATAATGTTCCCAGGATTCAGCTTATAGAAATTGATGAGCGAAGTATATTAGCCAATTATACTCAGCAACGAAATGGGCTCTAACACCAATAGACAACACTTGCTCCTGCTAAATCCTCAACAGGAGCGAAGTTTGAGCGTAGAAGGATCTAGTTAGAAGTACTCCATATGCGAGCATCTTGCTCTAGATTTACAGTCAAATGATCCATTAGATCGAGTACAAGCCAGTCAATCAGAACATAAAATCAATGTATTGCTAGATACCTCTCCGCTGCCACAAAACAAGACCAACTCGCTTCGGGAGTGCCATGCCAAGAACATGTGGTAGAAGGATCTTCACTGTAGTCTAAGGATGAGAAGAATGATTTGACTTTACATCAGATCCGGCGGCTGGTCCAACTTCGTCAAAACTGGGACCTCAGCATCGGTTTCAGGTCCGGGAGTCAACCGTCGACAAACTTGAATTCGATTTTAAGGCTACCTACGACAGTATTTAGATAGACGAACTCATCGTGAGTTCAGACTATGACACCAACGTTAGGACGAAATAAAGAGCAACCCTTGCCAAGCCCTTTTTAAATTGACTTTGGAACCAATTGAGTAGCACACTCTGACCATACTCAAACGCTCCCTAACCAATCCACAACCATACAACAGATTTGAATAACCTTTCATAACGTTCTACCTTAAAATCCCAAACACATCCCGTATCGACTGAGTACGTATAGCGTGTTTTATTTGAAAAATAAGTCATTTTTATTTTCGGAAAATTTAAATGAAACACTATTTTGTTCGCTTGTAACCCTACGGGCCTTTTCCGAATTTTGCATTTTTTTTTTTCTTATTTTAAAAATCTTTTATTAGGAATAAAAATTGATCGATTGTTTAATTGGCTCAAAATGGATTTTATTAAACACGAACAGGAGAAAAACGGTATGCTAATGGGATTTTAAAATTTTCCTTTCCATTCCTCCTCTGAAGTACATAAGTTACCCTATTTGTTAGATGACAACAAACAGACTAAAATTCCACCAGTATCAAGATCATCAAGCCTAAAGGAAAATCAACTAAAACCGTCTACGTCAAGGATCAGTAGGACCGTATGTATTCCAATAAAGCAATATTTCTTTTAAATTTTTCTTAAAATTCCCTAAGGTTACACCATCTTTATCCAAAATTCCAAAACGAGTAAGCTATCCTCAAGTAAAACTTCTGAACTACGCTCATACGCTCATATTTTATTTAGGCCGGCTTTTCTACCCCGAGGAAAACAGCTATTGTCACGTTAAAACCAAAGGCGTTCGCAAGTCCTAAGTCAATTGATTCGAAAAAGTCCTCAAGATCCACCATGAGCTTGGTTGTAACCAAAAGCACTCCACGAACACACGCGTTAGCTTCCAGCCGTAGCAACATGAACACAAATGCACAACAACGGTGTTTTAAGGAAAATGGTAAAATACTTGTAGTACAATTAAATTTTGTAAATTTTTATTCGCTTTTTAGTGAAAAGTAAAGAACCAACACCTAGGTCGACATATTCCGAAGAATCGTCTGATAGACTTAAGAAAAACTCGGAACGTGTTGCCGCAAGGAAGAATATTCTGGCCTTCGAGAATATGAAAGAGAAAGTACGAAGTTATCAGGTAAAGGTTTAGTTTCGGTTTCGAAAGGGGTACTCTCTAGTTGTGGTTTTTTGAGTATAGACGGAATTTTTGAAGAAATGGGATGTGGTTAAGAGCGAACTTCCAGCAGAAGACGGTGAATTCAAACTCATCGGACTGGTAAAGAACAGTGACGGGTTATTGGTAACGAGGAATGAGCAAAAGGTCAAAATCAAATGCCGTGAGTTATACATACTTACAATTATTTTACCTCATTTGAAAGTTGGCTAAATCCGTGGACGCCTTTGTTGGCATTACCGACCCTCATACACAACTAAACAGTGAATTGAACTTGTGGGTTCATGAATGATTGGGGCGAGCGCGGGCTGGTGATGTAACCAAGCAGTTAGATGTGTTCGCTATTCTGACCGAAACCTGGCGGTAAAGAGAAAGAGAAACTATGGATGGTGCATGGATTTTTCGAAGCGTGAGCTGGTTATGTAGCCCAGCAGTTAGATGTGTTCTCTATTTTGACCGAAACCTCGTGGTAGAGAGACAGAGAAACTATGCATGGTGCACGGATTTTTCGAAAACAAGGGAAGCACTTACTAGGCATCAAATCAATTTCGAAATCCCTCCGCTTCGTATGTCAAGGTTAAGTATATTCTAAGAAGCACAAGCTGTGTAGGTGAAGAGATGTTTAGAAAGACCAGAGAGACTACGTGGTGCCTCCAAGTCATTGTCAAATATCTCGAATCAACCTCTACTCTTCGGCGCCACATTTGCTTAGGGCATCCAATTGTAAAACGTATTTCGCGTCATAGGGTTTGTCCAATCCTGTACCATTTCCTCCTCCAAATAGTCATGTTAAAAGGTTCGTGGTCCTTTGTCATATAAAGTTGTTCTGTGAAGACTTACAGCTTGCGTATGGTATTGATATCCATGTCCATGTACCATGTCCTCCAGTACCCTTGAGGCATTCCACTTTGGTTCTCCGAAACTTTACCAATACACAAGACGTGACACTTAATGCCTTCGTATGTAGTCTTGATAATTTTTTCTTCCATGCCTTTGCCGTGCAAGGCCAATCAAGTTGTCGGAAGACTCTATTTCTGTCGGAAGACCTTCTACTTCTGAAGGGCGCTCGTCGTTGTGTCTTTCTTTTCAAAGTACAATAGGGAAGGCTTTATAAAAAAATAATGCTGAGGCCATAGAATGGCACTGAAAACCTTATAATCAGAGTCTCCTCTGTCCATTCAAAAATAATATCAAACAATTCAGTGATACTTGGTCATCTTTCAAATGAGTTTTTGCTTGGAGTATATTTATTCAGAAATGATTCAAATTTTCCACAATTTTCTTTAAAGCTCACAAAAACTTGGAACAATTCAAAAAGGACATGCACGACTATGTTCAAAATAATTTAAATCTTATCCTTGAATCATTGGACCAATTCAAGAATTCATCAGCGAAGGTAAAGATTGTTTTTCTTTTTCATAATTTTGATCAAAATTCCTAACATTTTTCTGTCCAAAAAGGTTGGCGATTATGCCAAAGGTCAAGAATGTCTAAGCGCTCTCGAAGATGTGAAGAAGAAAATAAAAATGGATAATGTAATGCCGTTATGGCGTTTTTGTTCCAAAATCTTTATTTAAATTTTTATTTTGTTAGTTAAATGCCTTAGGAGATATATTAAGACAGATCGAAAGTTTCGAATCATGTGATAAACAAAACATTGAGCATCCTACTACGAATATGAATTCTGAGCTCGAAGTTAAGGTTACAAAACTCTTAAAGGAAGTCGATGTAAGTGGTTTTTTCTTTGGACTTATAGGTATCTGTATATTTTGTTCTCTAGGAACTAAGGAAAAATTTGGAACAAAGTCAAAAGGAGTTATCCAGAATTAAGAAAAGCGATGAAGATAAGGGGATTTCATTTAAATTAGAATGCGAAGAGAGGGATAAGAAGCTAACCAAGAAGCAATCGGAAATTGATGAGGTAAGTCTCATGGGAACTCGGATACATGGTGGTAGTTAGGCAGGCTTCCTGAAACAACCAGTTATCGTTATGATTTTTAATGTGGTCTCGGTTGAGGTCGTTGAAAGATACTCTTCCGAGGTTTCGGTATTTAGTTCTGTTAAGGGTTGGGCAGTTTCAGAGGAAGTGCGTTGTGCTTTTCTTTATGTCTGTGTCGCCGCAGCCGCTGCATAGGTCTCTGCTGCTGATTCCCATTCTTGGCTGCTGATTCCCAGGTGGCACACACTGGGTTGTGGCCTGTGAAGACGCCAATGAGGAGAGTCAGCTGCAGTCTTTTGAGTGATAGGAGTTCTAAGGCCCCATTATTGTTGTATTGGTCCAAAAGTAACCTCAAAACACCCCCCACGCTCCATCTAGCATTGGGCATGTTGCGGCAGTTCGAGAAGACTTTGGAAGTGCGGAGGTTAATTGGGTGGTTAGACGATGTGATCTATTGCGATGTCGTTTGATTGAAGACCATATATCACGAAATGCAGAATGGCATAATGGAGTCGCTGTTCGTTTTCTCAAGATGGCTACTCATTTCCCAAAATGGCTGTCCAAATCTCTTTCAAATGGCTACCATTGACAGCTATACTCTGGGATGGCTGTCATGTTTGTCACGAGACGTGGAACCACAGAAATTAACAAAAATTGTATCTAGTTTAGAATTTCCACCTCCCAACTCCCTAGGCACAGAGGTATAGCGGCCTTTTTATTGCTTGATATTAAAGTCAAAGCTTCCATCTAATGGAGAATATAATTTGATTCCCTCCTCGTTTCAGTTGAAGAAAAAACTAGACTGCCTTGACAAGGACAAAGTAACTCAGAAAGAACTCCAAGAGAAGCTCAGTAAGAAGGCAGCCGAAAATGCAGATTTAAAGGAGAAGTAGGTTCAATTAAAATCTATGCAAACTTAAAAAAAATAAATCACCATTTCTAGACTAAAGACATGTGCCCAATGCAATGTGAGCCAACAATACAAAAATCAAGAACATGAAACCAGAATCAAGAAACTAGAGGCTGACTTAAAAGCAGCCCTTAAGGACGTAGAAAGACGGGCTCAAATTGAGCATTCCATTGGTGGTAGGTTGTCCACACATCTCACCTAAATAATTCATTCCACTCCATCCCATGTCAGACCAAGCCACCAAGCATGCAGATGAAATAAGAAGCCTTAAAGCCGATCTCACAAGTGCAAAGAAAGAAAACGAAAGGCTTGAAAACGAATTGCAACATTTGAAAATAGTTAATAAACTTTCATAATTTTTTTTTAAAACTTTAACTGAAATGTTTTCATTTAGGAAAGCATTAAGGACAAAGAACTTGATACCCAACTCCTAATATTCAAGGATAAGGTCAAACAACTAGATACAGAAAATTTGACCTTACGTCAAAATATTAAGTAAATTTTCTATCCATACATAAGTAGGCGTGGCATTAACATTGAAAAAATAAATACATCTTCCACAGGGAATTGGAGAACAAGTTACAAATCTCAGAAAACCAAATATCTATTGATACCAATGAAGAGGTTTGACCATTGACCAAGCTTGACCACTTGAATGGCATGTCTTACGTGTTCTCTCTTTGCAGTTAACTAAGCTTAAGAGAAGTGACTTAGAAAAAAGTCAGAAAATAGACGTTTTACAAATGGAACTAACAAAGGCACATTTCCAGAGCCAAAAACTGGAGGAGAAAATTGCCATGGATCGAAAATTGCTCAAAGTACGTTGCAGTTTAATTGAATCTCTTCAATCGAAGGAAAGTACACAGAAGATCCATTTAGAAGACCTTTTCGCTGAGGTTGGCGAAAGGAATAATGATATTCAAATGGTGTGTGTTCTTAACGCGGGAGGCGAATTTACTTGCAGACTTACTTAACCGACTTAAATATTTATTTAAAGAAAAAATCACTGTGAAACTTATAATTTAAAATCTAGGATTATGTATTTCAGTTGAAAACGGAACTTCTAACAAAGACTGAAGAATTCCAAAATTTATTCTCAACTTTGAGCAGTAAGCAGCTGGAACTAACACGACAGGAACACATGATTAAGCTGTTGCAAGAGAGCAATGAACGTGCTCAGACTTTGCGAGTCAGACAGGAGGCTAAAATTGGACGTCTCGAGGAAGAGATTGCACAATTGAAGCAAACAATGTAGGATTGTTGTTGGTTGGTGTTTTAGAAACAATTTGGAACTATTTGTGCTTTATTTTTACAGTTCATTGTATCAAGAAGCGGTCTTGCCGAATAATGTGCTAAGAAAAAACCTACTCATGGCAGAGGCTAGCAGGGAAAGTGACTGTAATGACAACCTGGGTTACTATGTTGATGAGAGGCGTAGAAAGCGGCATATTGACATCAGTGTCAAGAAGTACGAAAAGTAAATCAATTTTGGCATATACTGGCTGAAGAAATTATGTGTTGTAAGGGAAATTACATATTTGGATGATGAAATATACATCAACACGATGTAAGAGGTGTTTTTATAAACGAGTACCATCGCCCACATAAGGGGTGACCAGATGGCAATGGTACTTTTCCAAATATTGTGTTTCAGCAGCTGTCAAAGTAACCAATGACATCCAGCTGTCAAAATATTCAGTAAGACTTGCTACTCCATCATGCATCGTTCCACGATTCGTTGTCGATCAGCTGAATTGGGGATTGCCAGAGAGTCAAACCGGCTTATTTCGTGGTTGGATTTGGCCTAAATCCATATGAGATTGTGTTGACGAAAAATTGAAGTCGAACGACCATGGAAAACGCCGTGATTTTGCTAATTGGGTGCAGAAAATGTTGGCCAAAAAAATTTTTGGAAGAGGCCCGTTTTTGGCAAGACCAAGTATTAGACCAAGCACCAATCCACAAAGATTGACTGCTTAGTGCGGTTTATGGCACGGCGGTATCATCGGACCTTAATTCTTTCGAAATGAGAAAGGAGACAATGTTACCGTCAATGGTCTCAGGTTTGGAGCGATGTTAACCGACTTTCTGTGACCAGAGCTTGACGGCATCGATAGATGCGGTTCCAACAAGACTGCACTATATACCATATAAGTGACGCAGTGCTCAAAGTGGTGAAGGAGAAATGTGGCAACTGGTTCATCTCACGGTGATTGGCCGCCGAATATTTCCTCTGGGACTACGCCAAATCCTTAGTTCACAGCAACAAGCGAGCATATCCTGGGACAAAACCGCACTAATATGGAGCACTCATCTTGCTTTCAAAGCCTTAAGGGAACAATGACAAGAACTCAAAGTGAACAGCCATAAGCCACAAGTCTTATAAACGCTATCAGCCCTTACAACTATTTACGATATTTTACTAGTTTAACAAATTTCATAACAGTCTGCACACTCCGAGTTCAAAGGCTCTAAAAACCAAAAAGAATAAACAAGTACAGGGATTATCGCTTGCAAGTGGCTTGGCCATAAACCAAGATGTTAGTAGGTAGTCTCGTAAATCTACAAAAACAGTGCCTACTTAGGCCGCACAATTATAGATAAATTACCTAATTGTATTATTGTTTACAAAGTTTGATAACCTTGTTGCCACCAACGAAGTTTTTTGTTTTTACGACTACCACGGTTTATTGCATTTATTATCTGACTAAAGCCAACAAGATGTAAGTGTTTATTGCAAAATGTTCCAAAACAAGAGTCTTAGTCTCCTTTAGTGCGACTTGAAAGTGTACTGTAGGTATGTAGGAAGACCACGAATTTCGGGAGGTTTCAAACATTCTCTTTTGTGGTGCAAGTACAACGGAAATGAGTAAGCATGCAATATCAACTGTACTAATTCCATTTGAAAAATTAGAGCAATAAATCGATTTGAATTGAGAGCTGCCCTTAATTTAGATGCTTAAGGATCAATCGGATCAATTTATTTAATACCTTTGCAGTCTGCAATGTTGTTGTCAATAACTTGAAATCAAAATTGCATGTCTACATCGACTGTGATTTCATATCTTGGCTGAACTTCACAAAATAGCTATCTTAAGACATCCGGCGATCCCAGATATGAATCTGAGACTCTAATTTTGCTACTGAATTCCGAGAGTTCTTTTAGTTCGGGAGTTCATTTTTAAACTATTCGGAGGGCAGAGGGCTCTATTTTCCTATTTGAGTTCCAGTTCATTCTCAGAGAGCTGGATTCCTCCTCAAGACACAAATACAAATTTTTGACGCAACAGGTCTATGTCTTTACTCCAATGGAAGGGATCTACTTATTCATGACATTTACACTCTTAGATGTTTGTCAGACGCTCGCTAGAGGCGGGGCCGTGAAAAAAACTTAAGTGTTTTTTGCTTGGAACTCTAACCTCGAATATCTTGTTCCATAGTGCAACGCACTACCTAACCATTTAAGTCACTTGATTCCTCCTCAACTGAATATTATTCCGCTGATCTGTCTGTTCTTGGACTTGGAGTGCGCAACTAGAGGCAGTTAGGTAAGGACCGGGCTATTTGGATCAGCTCGTTAATGGAACCCCAGGTTCATCCCGAATTGTAGCGCCACCTACACAAGTAAGTAAATAAGATCTGTTTGAGTGAGCGGATTCCACGGTCGTAGTTCCCAATGCAGCTGTCCTATTAACTGCCACTTTCTCCTCCATATAGTAATGGGTCATTCTCAAATAAAATTGTTCGTTGGAGTTACAATTGGACCAAAGCAATCTGAAGATGATTTTTTGACCGATTTCGAAGTAGGATCGAAACATCCACAGCTTCAACTATTTTGGTAGAGGTTGATGGATTAAGCCGGGCTCAAAGAGCACCCAGGACCAGATGAAGTCTCCTAAAGACCGGAGTCGTATTATTTTCAGCGTTAAGCCTTAGAAAACTGAATGTACCTTACATTTCCATGACTTGCTTTGTTTTATCTCTTACTGCTTACCTTCTTTGGAGATCTGGATCTAGGTGAGTGAATTCCTTTATCAATAGCTGATCCACACCAGTTGTGGCCCTCATTTCTTCAAAAATAACAACATAACCGGAGTGTGTGAGGATCGAATGAAAACAGATCAGAAAGGATTTACCTCCAAACACCTTGTACAAGAAGTCAGAAGCCACGTAATGCTAAGACTTCTAACAAATTTAGACGAAGACATGCTAGAAAAAAAGATTCATAGAAAGGAAAGATAATGATCGACGACATCCTTAATCTAAGAAAGCCATGTTCTCAAGCCAAGTACGAGAATACTATGGCAAAGGACGCCAACTGCGTCCAATGTAATCGCGCACAAGTGTAAACTTCAAAGCAAATCCTTAATTGAATAGACTTTTCTGTGTCAATTCCATCACACGCAACAAATCAATGTTGATCACTGCTAGATTAGCAATTGAATTCCCTACAAACGCACCCCCAAAAACCACAACAACCCCTGTGCTCCTCATCGTTTACGAAACGAACAAACAATTCCATCTGTTCCGTTGAGGAATCAAAGTCAGTCCGCGATCAATTAGGGTCTATTGCACTGTTGAGTGCAAAATGCATTTCAATTGTATTGTCTACGAGGAAGTCGCTAACGGTAGTCAATCAATTCGATTTCAAACAATAACAACAAAACAAACATTTTGCAATATACTCACTCAAAACCAACCCTAAGCTTACCTTCTGACTCATCTGACTCGAGCAAGATCACCTAGAATTTTTGAGTGATGTAATTAATCTCTTTTGATAACAAACTCAGATGCACTGAAGCTTTGGAGCGCGTTCTTGGAGCACCGAGATTAAATTTCACTGTCTGTAGATATTCGAGATCAGTTGAAGAATACGGTGGCGATCGGTTGGTTGACTTTGAAAAAATAGAAAAAAAAAATTCCAATATCTTGGCGGGACTGTTTACGGATAGTGAAGCATAGTCGTGGGATATCAAACAGAGAAAGGTGTGAATATTGTCCTAAAACCACATACGAGTAGTGCTAAGGAAGTTTTAACGAAATAAAGGATATACTACGCGCAATGGCAACGATGGAAGGCGGTAAATAGTTGCATGGCTAACATCATAAGTCAAGCATGTGCATTTTATTTTTGTTCAGTAGTGCCGTATTGAATTAGAAGAATAGATGATGAGATGAAACCGTGGATCTATTAAACTTATTAACTTTGATTGCCACGTAGTGAGTGCTCTTGGTGTATTAGCTGAATGCGACTAATCTGTTTTTTTTCTCGTTCTCACTTGTATGTTTTAGTTGATTTTAAGACCAAAGCAAGGCTAGTGTGTGTATCCTAGCATGCACTTGTCTCAATACGAGTAGGACTGTAATGTGCCTTGAAATGGTCTTTAGACTTGGTACTTAGTTTTCAAAATGCTCTTTTGTCCTAGAAAACGACCCTACATATCCTGCGGCATCATTTCCAGAAACCAACTCTTCACATTGACCAGCTTAATTATCCCGAGCCACACAATCAGTTGGGTATCTCTTGGCTGATATACCGACGGCCGTGAAACAACAATCATTGTCCGGTTACCAATTCGCCATCCGAAATAACTCCGGGTTATGTAGGTTCAATTACATATGAATGTACATGTGATAAGGACTGACAATGTAATTATAGGATTCAGATAATTTAACTGATGTGACTGACTGCAACTAATCTATTTTTTGAATGTTCATACTTAGTAGGTGTTGACTCAAATAATTTATCTAAAATTTTTGATTCTTCTTCAGAAGTTAAGAGCATTTGTCCACAAAAAAAGGAAACAAACTTTCAGAAAAATAATGTTTTTCTACAAATGTCCAGAAAAGAAGAGATTTTTATTTTTTTTTCTGTTATGATGTTCCTTCCATTTGGCATTTGGTAATGCATGTCCATTGTAGCGATAACTTGGTCAAAGCTCACACCATGTTCTTCGCTCAAAAATGTACATTTTAGTTAGGAACTCTTTCTAGAGCCATACTGCTTTCCATTATTTTGAACCAGCTTATGAGTTCTAGAAAGACTTCTTTTGATTCCCTAAGCAGTGTCCAAAAATTGGGCTCATCAGAGAATACTTTTGTTTCAATATTTTTGCTGGCTCTTAACATGCTGCCTATGTCTGATCCATTAAAGATGTCATCTTCGAAATGGACCATCGATCAAGAGAGAAAATAAGTGAGCCATATCCTTATATGTTGGCTGGGTTAAAATTCTGATCACAAATCTACTTCTCAAAGCCCATCTAGGTTTTAAAACTGCGACAATATATGAAATACAGAAATATACTGAACTACAGAGTGATAGTTCGAGGTTTCATTCTCCGAACACCTTCCTTTCGTGAACGTCTGACAAACATTCAAGAGTATAATTATCAGGCAAACATGGAACTCTTTTTCCTCGTATGAAGGGTATTACACGCCACAGGTCCGCACCAAAGGTTTGTGAATGTATTCTTTAGCAGGAAGTCGCAGACTGTTTTAACATTATTTCAAGCCTAAGTGAATGGATATTGCTGGTCGATTAAATCTTAAAAGCTGCTCCGAAAAAAGGAAATCTTTCAAGTATCTATTTGCCAAAACATTGGTCTGGTGATAGTATCATAACCAATTTGTGAGTTCAGAGATAGAAGTACGTATTGTACAAGATATGTCCAGTCTGTAGGCTCAAAAGCGGCAATGCTTGGTTGTTATGTTAAATATGATTATTGACAAACCCAAAAATACAAACTCAAGTTTTATTACTCCCAAGGTTTATCAGTACTTTTGGCAAATACTAACCAAACAAACATGGCTTAAACTTATCTTTTCTCTTCAACCATATACACTCCATCCACATAAACAGAACCAAAGAATCTTTCCGACTAAACAAATCGTCTCGTTTCTGTATCACTCAACTGCACAGCACGATTAAATGGTCAGAGAAGCCTGGTAAATACCCGAAATTGTAGGTGTTATCATTTTTATTTTATCGCAGTTTAATTAAACAAAAAAGAAAAAGAAGACTAGACCACAAATTTATTCAACCGCTAATCCAATCCAATCCATCTTCACCGAACTCTGCCTCTTTGACAAGGATTCTAACAGTGTAAACAAGAATCTTTATATCTCTTTCAGCTTCTGGCGATATGCACATTGCAAAGTAGAAGATAAGATACATTTTTTGTTTTCTAAATGAAATCATTAATATAGGACTCGTAGGTACACTCACTGGGGCCGAGATAAGACTACAAAAATATTTCTATGCAATAGATTAACGAATTTCAGTGGCGTTGTCATTCAGGTTCATTTCATGCGAATGATTATGAAAAATTGTATAATTGGTTATGCAAAATTGTAACAAATTGACAATCATGTATCGGCATCTGTTCAAAGGGAAACATTTTCGATTTCAATGAGTTTTGCAAAATATTGATTGTAATGGCCATTAAAAATGTAGTTAATGTCCTGGGGATCATATTACATATGTATTTCAGTGATAATCTACAGAGATTGATTGGGGATAGTTTTATTTTTAGCAGCAATCAATGTTTATTTCAAAAAATGTAAAACTTTACCAACCTCAGCCTCCCCAAGGCCTATGTGGTGCTTCGTCGTGGTAATATCTAGTTCATCACTTGTGATTTGATCTGTTTATGAAGAAGGATCTTGAAGGGGTTTAAGCTTCCTTCAGACTTGTGCTGCATATATAAGGTGATCAAGCATAGACGATAGAGGATACGTAGGCTATAACAAGCGCAATTGTAATTGTGAAGCTGATATAGATAGCATAAGCGTCATCGACATAGAGGCACCAGCGTACCTTATCAATGCCGACGCGCTGGGGCTGGCTAATCATCGATGACATCAGTTTGACCAATTCAACAGCGCTAGACTGCTCTGGCGAAGGTTAAAGGAAAACAGGACCATCGGACTCCGAAAACATACGAGAGGAACCCTGTCCAAGATAGTCAATACACTAACCGGCCTCTGTACTATGGAAGGCATACTCAAAGACTGGGCATTCCCTACAACGACTTCTGGAGAAGTTGTTGGGACGAAGAGGAACAGGACACCATCAGTCACCTCCAGCATTAGCCAAAATTAGGAAGGCTACACTAGATAAAGGAATACCTTTTCAAAGATCTCAACGCCTGCACGGCTAATATTAGCTCCTTCATAAAAAGAAGCGGATGGTTCCCAGGGTAAGAGGGCAGCACAATGGACCTTCGCTGGTCTAAGTGAATCCTTATCAATGGCGGGTCAACCATCAAGCGTATTCTTTTAGGTACCCTGTGATTCCTCCTTTTATTATGACAAAGACCTTTAGATGCTTAGCTTCGATGGACAAGCAGTCTTTTTTATTAATTTTTGGTCGATTATAGAGGTCTATAGTCAAGAATCCAAATGGCTCCAAAACTCATTTAATATCATTTAAACAATATTTTCTTTGAAAATGCTTTGTAAATCCTGTAGATAGTACGTAAGACTCTAAGAACGACTGGTTGAGGGACTCAGACTTCTAACTTTTATGAAA
Organism: Xylota segnis; assembly: GCA_963583995.1. Taxonomy (NCBI): domain Eukaryota; kingdom Metazoa; phylum Arthropoda; class Insecta; order Diptera; family Syrphidae; genus Xylota; species Xylota segnis. The sequence continues at coordinate 6,010,084 of OY757239.1, read as the reverse complement.
ACTCCTACCGTGCTTGATGGCAACTACTTTACCATATCCGCATCCTTTCGAAGGTGCTTCATTCAATTTCCTTCTTATCAAAGAGCACTGCTTTCGTATTTTACATTTAGTCTCAACTTTTTCACTAGACTCCTTCGTGATCCTTGCGCATGTCTACCCTGCCATCTGGATCACTTCCCAATTGCACTTATCGTATGAATGGGCATGCCGCACAGTGCCTGTCCAACATTTATTCTAAACTTAGTTAATCTCTCCTCCAGAGGATACCATTAGCAGTATGAAACCCGAATACGAGTATGACACTCTCTCGCAAAAGGATAAAAATATTTTCAAAGAAGAAAAGGAAATTTTTCAGCATGCCACCTACACGAAGGAAAACGACTTGGTAAGCCTTTCAATGTGACTCTCCATCAGCCTCCTCTTGCAAATCCTTTTTTTTTAGGATTCAATGACATGCACTTCCAGTTCGGGGAGTAGTCGGGAGAAATGGAGTAAAGAAATTGAGTTCCTTCTATCGTGCATAGCACTATCGGTTGGATTGGGAAATGTGTGGCGATTTCCGTTTATCGCTTTGGAAAATGGTGGTGGAGCCTTCGTCATACCATACATCATAGTCCTGCTATTAATTGGAAGACCGGTGTACTATATGGAGGTTTTAATTGGACAGTTTTCTAGTCGTGGATGCATAAAAGCATTCGATATGGCGCCAATTATGAGAGGTTAGTTCTGAGAGTTGACACTGAATCTGGACATAATTAATGGGATTGGATTTTTCTTCCAGGAATAGCATATGGTCAAGTCTATGCCACTGCTTTGGCTACAACGTATTATGCCTGTGTAATGGCATTGACTATAAAATATTTGATTGCATCGTTTTCTGCGATATTGCCATGGACATACTGTCGTCCTGAATGGGGTCCAGAGTGTATCGATTCGACAGAGATTTACGAAAATAATCAAACGTTGTTTGCTAACAGGACCTCGTCAGCGGAAAATTATTTCACGTAAGGATGTTGCATAAGTATAAAGACAATAATTCTAAGGTTCTTAAGGGATTCCACTTGAAGAAAGCTTTGCTCTATGTATAAACATCCTTCTTTCATCAAATAAATTGCTTTAAACAGTGTTGCAAGGTCTAGGTCTAGGTACCTACTACACAAATGGCTGGAATTTCTGGTCACTCACAATCTATCGCTTGATAACAGAAGAAGGTCTTGGCTTTAGAGGCTGTTTAAGAGTTTAAAGAAGCCAGTACCTCCTAAAAACTCACCCTGATCTTACTCTTTCAGAAAAGCTGTCCTTCGTGAAAAGGATAACATTGACGATGGAATCGGCACACCCAACTGGGACTTGGTGCTATGCCTTGCAGTGGCATGGTGTTTAATCGGAACAATTCTAATTAAAGGTGAGCCTCTACAATCAAGTGACTTGGAAAAATTTCATTTCAATCATTGAAGGTATCCGCAGCTCTGGTAAGGCATCATATTTCCTGGCAATATTTCCGTACGTTGTTATGGCAATTCTACTTTTTCGTGCTGTAACACTGCCTGGATCACTCGATGGAATTATATATTTTTTGAAACCCCAATGGGATCAACTTTTGAATGCCAAGGCAAAGTTCTACTCCCCGTATCGAGTGTGGTTTAATATCTTGTCTTTGTTTTGCATTGCAGGTCTGGTATGCAGCTATTACGCAAATGTTCTTCTCGTTGGCAATATGCTTTGGAACCTTGGTCATGTACGCTTCCTACAATGACTTTCACAAAAATGTCTATAAGTGAGTTGGGAAGCCTTAAGTGTGACCTTTCGTAGTCACAACAGTGGTATTTTGTTTCAGAGATGTTATCATCATCACCACAGTGGACTCGTTTACTTCGATCCTGGCTGGTTGCATAATCTTTGGAATCCTAGGCAACCTAGCGTATGAAACCAAAACCGATGATATATCAAAAGTTGTACAAGCTGGAGCTGGTCTAGCTTTCATATCCTACCCTGATGCCATTGCAAAATTCAACTATCTACCTCAGGTTTGTTGACCACGCAGTTTGGAAATCTAAGCCTTAAGCTTGTTTGAAATCTTTTCAGATCTTTGCTGTTTTGTTTTTCCTGATGCTACTCGCCCTTGGCATTGGTAGCAACATCGGGATGACATCGTGTGTGATAACTGTTATCAAGGATCGTTTCAAGCATCTGCCTCATTGGCTTTTAGCAACTAGCATCTCGATTATAGGATTTTCCTGTGGAATTGTGTACCTGACACCTGGAGGGCAGTTTATTTTAAATTTAGTGGACTTCTTTGGTTGTTCGTTTATAGCTTTATTTTTGGCCATCGCTGAATTGGTTGCTGTCGCATGGATTTACGGAGTTAAACGTCTCTGCCAAGACATTGAGTTTATGTTCAATATAAAGACTGGACTCTATTGGCGTATATGTTGGAGTGTTCTTACTCCTGGTCTGATGTTTCTAGTCCTAATTTATACTATTGCTACTTATGAGCCGTTAACTTATAAAGGGGTTACATATCCTACGGTGGTGTATCAAATGGCGTGGGTTATGTGGGCGATTGGGGTGTTACAACTACCAATTTGGGCTATTCATGCCGTCTACAAACAACCGGGGAAGACTCTGAAAGAGGTTGGTTCTATTTGAATTGAAAAAAATTGATTTAGACACATTTTTTGTTTTAGAAAATCATTGGCGCAATGAAGCCAACTCGAACTTGGGGACCATTGGAGCCGAAAAATCTAGAACAATACAGAATATACCGAGCGGAAATGGGCGACGATAGACCCTTGGGCTTGTGGGAACAATTCTATGATAATGTTTTTGGTTGAAACTCCCACTTGGGTGTAACGTTTTTATATCTTTTGCACGCAATTTAGAATACACTGCCTATAAACCTAGATAAAAACCGAATCAAGTTGTTTAAACTTTAATATATATCATTTTAGCGACATTGAAGTAGTTGTAGGTAAATAAATTTTGTAATTTTTATTCGTGAGGTTTTTTATTCGATACAGCTCTAGCAAGATCAGGAACAAGTCTAAGTTACTGTTTCTCTTTCATTCTTAAATTTCTTCCGGCAATTCTAAGAAAGATCCTCTGATCTCTACTCTAAGAGTCTACAGATAAGCAATATGTTGGGATAAAACACGGTAACGCATGTAACAATGATTTAATGACGTTAAAGTGCACAAGTTCTTCCTATGCGGATGCACACTTGTTTTCATAGAGAGATCTTACGAAGAAACCATTTTCTTCTGCAAAGCGCTAGCGACGAAACAATCTCCGAAAAGAGACTCACTCGAGAGGACTCTACTGTGAAGAGAAACACAATCTTTGCTAGCAGACATTTCCCTATTTCTTCTTCAAATCGTGAATATTATGATCCACGGGCCATGTGTGGACATTGGTCTTGCATTAATCCACTTAAACTTCCAGACAGCTGGGATTTTACAAAACGTTATCCAAAGGAGAAACATTAGTTCGTCCTCAAACTAAATTAAAACAAATACACATCCAATTCAAAACACGAGGTAGTTACATTTTAATTGGACAATGACTTGAGAAATATATTACAAGAATTAAAAATTTCGCAAAAAATATAACTTATCCTACATCTACATCAGAAATTCAGTCACAAATACAATTTACTTCTTAGTAGTATCAATGGTGCATCCTGTCAACTTCGACTTTAGCTGACTTACAACCTTGTTCAGATCTTTTACTCCTCCCAGGTCAAACATCAGAAGCGTTCTCAATTTACTCAATTCCTGCAGAGCAAGAAGACCGCTGTCGTTTATGTTGCCGCACGATGAAACTTGCAAATGCTGAAGGGTCTCCTTAATGTGTGATAATCCCGTCAGACTATCTTCTTCTAGATGACTACAACTGTGTAAAATCACTCGATCGATGTGCTTGCACGACTTCAAATGTTCCAAACCGAGTTTCATTATTGAAGAATCTGATCCATCGATTTCTTTTATGTGAACTTTTGTTGATTCCGGCGGAAGTGCATTGTAGTCCTTGAGGAATCTAGTTGGTGCTTGAACAAATTTCACCGCTCCCCCGTTTTTAAGGACCCATTCCGCACAGAGACGATCAGGACCAACCAGCCTTAAACGTTCATTGTCCACTTTGTTGAAGGCAACTGCAACATATGCCCATAACTGCTGGCACTGGAGGATTTGTGGTTTAATCAATCTCTGAAGAAGGTATGTTGCTTTTAATGGAAGCATACTTCCGGAGTTTTTAAAAAAATTAAATTTCACAGGATTCGATTTCGATTATTTAATCTGCGTCGGAGAAGAAATTTCAAAAACTTGTCGGCTCTTTTGACAGAACTTCTAGATGACAATGGAAACATCACCGGGAACAGCTGATACTACATTCTGTTGATTCTCTGGTAGTTACAGAGCTCTTGGTACTTCTGATTGCTTGACATTTTTTTACTTGAAAGACAAGTGTGCTGTAACACTTGTATAGCCACTGGACAGGAAAATTTTTGTATGGGAACTGGGATGGATTGGAGCAGAGAAACGAAATTTCGGCGAATTGATGGATGGAGGTGGAAATAATGATCTTGTTTCAGGTAATACCCATCACAATCCCATTCTAATCATCAAGCATTTACTTCTCTTCGTTGTGCCCAGATAGAAAAAGAAACTGATACCCCAAATGGATCATAAATGACATATTCTTGGAACTGTCCATGCATTGCACATCCCTGCGTCTGTTAAGAAAAAGTAGGAAACACCAAAACAAAAGAAGCAAAAAGAAAAATGCTTCCAACCAAATGTCAAAACATAAAAATCGAAAACACAAAGAAAATCGAGAAAAATAGTTAAACCAGCCATCGTCAGTTGTTGTTTTTTTTCGTTTCCTCTCTCCTCCATCGCGACAGTGTTTCTTTTTTACTATTACCCACACAAGTCGTACAAAAGGTGCATTTTTAACAAAAATTTCATCAACAAATTAACATTGTTATGTGAATTGAAATCCCCGTGAAACAATAGAACATCAAGAATTCGCCACGACAGTTTGTCCGACGAGAAAACCATCGAAAAGAAAAAAAGAAAATGTCGGAGACATACGGTAGTGTAGTTGGATTTTTCCCACATTTACTTTGTAATGCATTCGTGTTTTTCCCTTTCGCAGATTATTTATTTAAGTTTCTAATTATTGGAAGCGCTGGCAGTGGAAAAAGTTGTCTCCTTCATCACTTTACCGAGTGCAAATGTAAGTAGGAAACAAAGAGTAGAATGAATTAATAGTCTAAATCCGATGATGTAGTTTGGAATAGTGAAAACGTAATCGTTTAGGCAATAACCCACCCTCGTCAGGAACAGTTTCTATTGGTTTGTTTGTGTATATCCCCAATTTTTGTTTTTTACGCATCAAGGGCTTCGCAACGGGCTTTACAAGTGGCATTCTTAGTGGTGGCAGCAGTTGTTATTTAATACAAATAGTTGGAGTAGAATTTGGAGTTGTCATCAAATGCGGTTTATGGAAATAGACGACTTGGCATACTAAATAAGCAACAATAGCTTCATTAGTGTCTTAATGCGTATAAATCTCCGTAACGTGTCGAAGAAATACATATCTCATCACAAAGAGCACTTTTACTTTCCTTCCTTTACACTGTCGAATGTGTAATGAATTATGTGCGGTACCTGCTTTGATGGGTCATTAAAGTGTGTTAGCAAATTATAGATCACATTCGTAAGAATGACCTTGGCTACGTAATAGGTAGTTGTTTGAGACCATAATATGTAGTGGATATCAGTTGCTTTCACTGACTTCGCATTAAGAATAGTTTCCCAAGCTATACTGCGCCATTAAAAGGTAGTAAAAGAGAAGAGGGTTCACGCTGTTTCACCTATGTTAACTGAGAGCGAAATATCAAGCTTGGTCACAAGCCGGAACAAGTTATGTATATTCTTGGATCGGACTATCGAGCAGGAGTTCCGATTTCCATTGACAAACCACCAAGATTCCAGCTCTCGCGAATGTCTAACAAACATAGCAGTTCTAACAATGCTCATTAGTAATGGCTCTAAACTGTAGCGCACCTCCATTTCCACCAGGGATATTATGTATCAACAGATATTTGAATTATTCCAAATACTTACCTACTCTGTGGGCCCCGTGGCTCAGTGGCTAGTGCGTTGGACTATGGGGCAGCAAGGGGTTCGAGGTTCGAATCCCAGTCGGAACACCTAAAAAAAATGTACGGCCCCACTTCTCGCGAGCGTCTGACAAACATTCAAGAGTACAACTGTCCTGAGAAAGCTTCTCAAATAACAAACTGCCCTTTGGACACGGCATCGCCGAATGCCTATCTTTTGTCCAATATCAAGCAGATTATGGTCTAACACCAGCCACCTTCACAGACTATTGTATTTTAAATTAGCCGTAACATGTTCTCTATTAACCACGCCATTTGGACATGCATCTTTGGACAGTTCGGACACGTTACCTCATCGTTCGCCCACGATAAATCGGTGATTTTAACGCCATGTTACTCTAATTTTCCACTTACACGCTCACAACACCTTTCGATTTCAATGAATCGGCGCTTGTAACGTAATGGTACATTAAATTTTCACTAAATTTAGCTTACACGCTCATACCAACTTTCGATTTCGTTAAATTCTATATTACGCTAATTTTCTACTGATATGTGATAACAAATATGTTACATAAAAGTAAGGCTTGTCATGCCCCATTACATCGCTTTGTAAACAATTTTATACTTACAACCTCTATATCAACAGTTAAAGACGACAGCTCCCATACGATTGGAGTTGAATTTGGCTCACGTATCGTTAATGTCGGTGGAAAAGCAGTAAAGCTGCAGATTTGGGACACAGCTGGACAGGAGCGCTTTCGCTCAGTAACACGCTCTTATTACCGAGGAGCAGCTGGTGCATTACTTGTCTATGACACAACTTCACGCGATTCTTTCAATGCCTTATCCAATTGGCTCAATGATGCACGTACCTTAGCAAGTCCAAATATTGTCATACTCCTCGTGGGTAATAAGAAGGATCTTGAAGAGGCTAGAGATGTTACATTCTTGGAAGCCAGCTCCTTTGCACAGGAAAATGGTAAATCCACTGAAAAAAAAAACCTACAAACCCACCGCCTAACTTGTTTTTGTTTAGAATTAATTTTCCTAGAGACGAGCGCCAAAACAGGCGAAAATGTCGAAGAGGCCTTTCTCAAGTGCTCCAAAACAATTTTGGCAAAAATTGAAACCGGTGAATTGGATCCTGAACGCATTGGCAGTGGCATACAGTATGGAGGAGCAGCCCTCCGGAATCTCGAAAGCAGACAACGAAGCGTCAACAAACCCGACTGTGGATGTCGGTTATAAATTGTTCTTAGTTGTTGTTTCATTACAAAACAAATTATACACTTATAAATATTTTTTTTTTTTGTAGGGATAACTCTATCGCCCGCAATTATTCATTCCTGTTGTAGAATATTTATTTGATATACTATTTCTATTTTTCCTTGCAATTTCTCGTAGTTCAATAAGCAGATTGTTTTATATTTTAGTGTGTGATTGGTGTAAGGACTTGGCTGACGTAAAAGTTATATTTTAGTAATTTTTTTTATGTTTTTAAATTTGTCTCTCTTTTTTCCTTCTTTTACATAATTCGGTCAAGTAGATTATAAATTGAAATTATATTATCGTAATAGGGGCGATTATGTTTTGAATCCCACATTATGTGCTACACAAACACAAAAATTCATTAAAAAAGAAAAGAAAAAACATTTATGTATTACATTGGGGAAAATATACGAAAGAAAAGATTTTTTGTAAATAAAATTTATATATTCCCTTTGAAAAAGAAAACAAAATGTTATTATTATAAATAATAAGTAAACAATTGTAACAAAATCAAATGATTCTTATTTTTTTGTAGTCTTGTATTCAGATTCGTTCATCCCAACAGACTGTGGGACACTGTATACATCTATATCATAATCATCTCCATTCCCACCAGAGTCTTCCATATTTTTACGATATTCTTTCGTCGAAAACCAAGTCATGCTACCTACTCATCATCATAGCCATTCTCATCTTCATCCATTTACTAACTGCTGTCCCATACAACTCTACATACAACTGTCCCATACTCTCCAGTTCGATGATCAGGCTATTTCCCAAAAAAATGCTTACAAGTAGTACAAAGAATTCAAAGAAGGCAGAGAGCGGTGAAGACAAAGATCGTCCTGGACAGCCATCTAGATCAACTGATGAACAACACGTCAAGGAAATCAAAGATTCGAATGACAATTAGAGACTTAGCTGATGCTGTTAAAATTTCATTTGGATCAGTCCAGACCATTTGAACCAGAATTATGGGCAGACAATGCTTGGTTTTTACAGCACAATAATACACCATCTCAAACTCTCACTCGCTCTTATTTCTAGAAAAACAATGCGAAACTTATGAAGTCCACAAATACTTTAAAACATACCCTGCAAGTACATCTCTTCCTTCACATTTCTTTGGAACTTCTAATCCTTGTTAAATATATACGTTCTTCTTCTGGCAACTTCTGTTCACCCCCTATAGTTAACCATGAATAATCATTCAAAAACTAACAAGCCTTCCAAAAATCAACACAAATCGTTTACCTTTCTTTTTGGGCTACGACATAAGTACCCCAAGCCAACGAAAAACTCTTCAAACAGAGTCATTGCCACCGAAACTGACACCAAATCAACAAGTTTATCATCATTTCAAACAGCAAGGACCTATACAGCAACAAATCCCCACGTTCCCTGGACCATAATTACTTAAGAACACCTGTGAAACACCAGAACCTTTTGTTGTCTAAAGTGATAAAAAGATCAATGCCAAAGTTGTACCATCAGCTCTAGATTCTTCTAAAAACGATGATTCGTGATGAACTAATAGTCAAAGCGAGGGATACACATCAGCCGCAACTCAAGATTAATTTAAATCCGATTAAACGCCTTATTTCCTTAAAATATATGTATACTTACTCCAAATAAATATTAATTAAGAAAAAAATTGATTTTTTATTTTAAAAATACATTTTTCGTGATAAAAAAAAATTTCAAAACATTGCACATCTCTATGTGTAACTTTCAGTGGTTGCACATCTCTAGTTGACAGCTTAAAAAGCTTAAAAATTCAACTGGGATACCTATTTGCTGCGCCTGGTCGCCTGGTGTTTTGCTGACATTTGAGCGATTTTCTGCGATTTTTGTCGTTCGTCGATCGTGTAACGATTTTTGTTACTGCTTGCATGTTTCTTGTCGGATTTTGATGAAATTGGATTTTGGTAGAAGGGAAATCGGATGTTAATTCCTGCGCAGGTGTGGAGTTTTTTGGGGCTTGGCTGAAAGGGAATTTTGTCTAAAATAGAATAAAACACGTCTGACTTGATTGATGTTTATTAGATTGTCTTGTATTTTACAAACAAATTAGAGGTTGTTAAGGATCTGTAAGACTATGCTTTGAGGTCTCAGTCAGGAAACGGCTCATCTCTGGCTAGATCGGTGTTGCGGCTATTGGATGGAATTAGTGTTTCCATAAATGGTAGTTGGTTGGTGCATAGAAAGGAAGTCTCTCTGAAAGGACGGTAGGGTATGCGTATACGCGTACCTATTATCTGTAGGCATGAAAGGTTACGATCACAATACAAATTTATTGAATACTTAAACCATCTAAATGCTCTTTTTTCTGTACCCTCTTGTATATAAACATAAATATAAATAAATTAATAAATACTGTAATTTAAATTTCGCTATATCTTCTTAAGCTACGATATTGATAGTATGTATGGGCGAATATCCTCGACATCTAGCAATCGACCCGAGTCCACACTTTCTCCGCACATTGGGCATTCGTTTGTCTCCGAAAGAATTCTAAAACACAAACAATAAATTGGATATAGTAGGCTATTCTTGATAATGGCGCCTGCTAGGACGTACTTCTCCATTTCTGATCGAAAACAAAGGAAATCACATTCCGGGCAGGAGGTCATGTTGCTTTTGATTATGTGCTGGCCCTGTAGGGATTGGAATGAAACAAGGATGCATTAAAATTATCTTTCATAGTCTATAAGTCGTTTGTATTCCGTGAGTCAAGACGATGTTAAAGATGTATGCTATGAACGCAAAGACGATTAGTCTTCTGGGTTTGATTCTGATTGGAACCAATGGGAACCTCATTTAGCAGAAAATTTACCTTTTTAGTTAGCTCGTCCGCTTTCCAATGCCATGAATTACGGCTGCGCCTTAGAGCTTAACATCTAAGTTGCATTTAAACGCTTGCTTAACCAATTTAGATCATATTTTTGCTATTCCCAAAGTTCTCATAGCCCCTTTACCATTTAATACAGAATCAGAGTTCCTAAGATCGAAAAGTTTAAAAGACAGCTATTTTTTTTTATAATTCACGAGCGCTAATAGGACTATTTGCAGTTAGGGCGTTAGGGAAATTAGGGAGAAAAGTTAGGAGATACAGATGAACGTTGGTTTTAAATGTTTGTGTATCAGTATCGAAGTCTGCTGTAAATAAACTTGCAAAGTGGACAAAAAATATTGGTTCCAGAGTTGGACTGAGTTAGCATTGGTATATCGTATGTATCAGCAATTTGCAGATCAAGCTAGATAAGTATTTGGGGCATATTTTCGATGAAAGCAAAACTCAGCGTGCTTCGAAGGTTTCGATTGTTCTTTATTAATGTACATACGTAGGTAGGTTCTAGGCCTAATCTGTGATCGTTAGTTCCATATTGGTCATTGGATGGATATACACAGATTTCATTAGACCCATCCTCATGTATGGAGCACTAATCTGGTGAACAGTACTGGACTAAGAAATGAATGTAGGAATACTAAAGAAAATACTCTAAATTTTGTGGAGAAAATAAGGGACTTTCTATCTTACTTGACCAATGGATAATTTCAATGAAAGCTGGGTAAACATATTGAAGGCGAAATTTTGGTGAAACTGACCATCTAAACTACTTGATCGAGGAGGCTACAGCTGAAATGGGAGTAAAAACTACAAAACGCGAGAAATCTACAAAACGTGGTACTGCTATATGATAGAATCGTTTGCAAGTTAAATAGCATGGCGAATGAAACTCTATGACTTACTGTAGCTATACATATCGGTAGGGTTGTCTTGCAGCTGTAACATGTTACTTCCATATTCGGCAAGTTCGCATCACATATTGGGCATTCCATTGTTTCGTCCTCGAATTCATCCTTGAAGTCTTTTATTCCCTTTGGTGCTTTTCGTACTATCGATTCTATTTTCTTAGAGTACCTCGGATCGATTTGGTTACGATAATCGGGACGCATTAACATCGACGCATATGTGAATGCTGATTTCTTTACCCCAGCACGGTGGCATTCAATAACCGTTGATGTTAAAATCGGGATTATATCTGCAAAGAAAGGAATGTTAGATTGATTTGTCCCTGTTTTTTAATTGCATCTAACTTACGTTCAGGAAACTGTGATATATTCGCTGCCACTTCCATTAGAAGCTTTGCGGCCATCAAGTGATTCCCCAACTTAATATGTGTCCTCACCAAAGTGTAGCGATGTAATAAAATCAAATTATGTCGCATGTCGGACGTTACCGATAGATTGTTGCGTCTCAGTTCCTGGTACATGGAAAAGAGTAGATCCCTTGACGCCTTGTAATTCCCAGCCAGCTGTTCTTGATTTGCAATGATCACTGCTGTCTTGGCCGCATCTTTGTAGTGCTTTCTCGCCATATACAAACGGAAGAGATATCTTGGATCTTTTGGTGATCCGTCGACCTCACCCAGGAGGAACTCAATCAATTGATTGGCCAGCTGATCGCTGTTTGAAGAGGCAATACAATCGATCGCCATCGAGAGAGCCTGTGACTCTTCACTGGTGAAGGAGGATGCCTTCAGTAGAAATTTCAGAGCTTTAGAGAACTCTCTGGCAAGGAAATAGTACTTGCCTGCCAGGAGAGTATGCTTCTCGCTTTCAAAATAATGAGCCAGTGCTAGGTAGTCTGCTGATTTGGCATTCTCATAGCGCTCCAGAAGCTCCCCATGCTGGCGGAGTTTATTGTGTCGTTGTGCCAGAGAAAAGGCCTCTTGTACGCATCCGCAGATTACAAGGAACTGTAGAGCTTGCTCGATGTCACCGATTTTCTGGAAAAATTTAGCCAACATCTTTGCTCCCTCAACAGAACGAGACTCAAGCACAATCTCCGAAGCTGAGTGGGGATCTTGCAATTGATCGAGATATATGCGAACCACAGCGTCCAAGTCACCAGCGATGCGGTAGCTAGAAATCGCTTCATTGAATTGTCCTTCAGACTCTTTCGCTTTCGCATAGGCTGCATGCAGTTTGGTACTGGTTACGTTCGGAAGGATTTGATTCGCCTTATTCCACATTTTGACTGAGATGTAATGGGCACAGGCTTCATCGTAGAACTGACCGCGTTCATAGAGACCAGCTGCCTCGGTTATGTGACCAACTGTTGCGAGAGACTCGGCGCAGTCGTGAAGGAGTTGTTTGTCATCTAATTCCACAGCATATTGGATCTGAAAATAGATTTGTGAAATGGCTGCCTACAAAAGCAAGCGAAAACCACTTACCCCACGTCGAAAGTCTCCTGTTCGTATTGACGTCCTGGCGATTCCAGCCTTACACAACTTCACGTGTTCTTCGAACTCTAATGACGAATTCACAAAAATCTCTTGATTGCCATTGATAAGATCCTCCTTGTAGCCCTTTTCATAATGATACAGCGCATCGGCATAGTTACCCCTAGCGACAAAGCATAAACATTAACGAAAAAAATACAGTTTTGACTCCAACTTCTTACGTAAATTCCAATTGATGGGCATATTCTCGTGCGATGTATGGAACCTGATCTGGATCATGTTTTCCTGCGAGCAGCATTGCTTGTTCCCATTGCAAGAGGTCTCGACAAATATCCAACGCCTCTTTTGTGTTGGAACTTTTTGCAAAATACTCCTTAGCCTCCTCGGATTTTTCCAACAAAAGGCAACAGAACCCACTAAGCGTGTTCACATCTTCGACGTAACGAATTTCTTCTAGCATTGACACCATCGACGCATCACCAATTTTACGGTATACCTTGAGAGCTATAAAAAGAAATTCTTAATATCTAGGTTTGCAAGTTTTCCATGAAAACTAACCAAAATCAGGTTCAAGATCCGATAGAGCCTGCTGGCCTAATTCCAACCACGATGCCTTCAGTTGAATTTTCTCGCACACCTTATAAGCTTCGGTGTATTTTCTTAGGCTAATTAGATTCCGTAGATTTGTAGCCGAACTTGTACCGGGACCGACAAGATGCGTCGACAAAGTCTGTGTAGAGAACTGACCGCCATCGACGCAAAGTGCTAGTTCACCATCATACAGCATGAGGGGGACTTGTGTGGAGAGAAGTTTGGTTTCGCCTATTTTTAGAGTGTGCTTTCCTGGAATGAACATAGAGAATTTGTTTTAAAGAAATAGTACACGCCTATTCAGGAAATGAACGTACCTTCCACAGAGTATCTTTGAAATATGTGCGTTGAACACATCTTCGAATCGTATGCAGCAAATACGTTCGTTTGTGACAAGTCCCACAGGATTCCTTCACACTTCTTTGGTAGATCTGATATTAAAAGCGTTTCCTCGGTGGTCTGAAAAATCACATATCTCATGACTCAAGTTCTCAATCGAAGGCTGCTACGACTTACCGGCAGAAAGACAAATCCCTGTTGATGATCGTCAAAGAAAATCAACTTTGTTCCCTCCGCATCACTGCTAAGACTCTTAATACCCATATTGTGTCTGTACTTGGTGCTCACTGTCCATTTCTCCAGAGAAAAGTAAATCAAGTGCCCAAGCTGTAGAATAGGGCAAACTGCAGTAAACTGTCTAGTTGGGCCATGTCTATACTCACATCAGTAGCGAATATGAGAAACTCGTTCGTCAGCAAGTGGCAGCTGATCACTGTATCGCTGAGTCCTGAGATAGCACCAGGAAATGACTGCGTGGTCTTATCTCGTGTATTTGGATTATTTGATTCAATCGACTGCAGGACCAAATGGGATCCGCATAAGACAGCACAAAAGTCTGTATTCATCTTGACGTCCTTGATTTCCGAAATGAATTCCCGATCACCGAGCAGCATCGGGGTGTCACCTAAGGTCTTACCTAAGTCGTAGAACCATGCGTGATTGTTCATACCAGCTGCCAAATGGTATGGACCAATGGCTATGAACGATGGTTCGATTTCCAGATTCAATTTGATTGGAGTTGGCTTCGACTGGAAATTGACATTTCGTAGCAATGGTTACCTGATGTGGAGGACTCACCTTTTCCGGCGAGTATACGAAGATGGAGACCTCTGCCAGGCTACTGAGTAATGCAATTCGAGGTGGAGACACCGCATGCATAGTCTGCAGTTTAGTAACAAATGTACATATAGATCCACTACTCGTTGTCACAGCCAAAAGTTGACCATCACTGCTCCAGTCTATCATCTGCACGCTGGAATGGTCCGGCAGAGTGATGATCTTCTCTGTTTCTTGAAGATTCGTTATTGAATGGATCTTAACCCTAAAAATACACACAATGGGTTAAAATTGAACAATTTTAGATTATATGCCAACTCACGTATCATCGCCACACGAAGCGACAATGTCCAGTGCAGGACAATACGCCAACCCAGTTAGAATCTCTTTGTGATTTTTCACCTGCCACAGTTCTTGTCCAACGTCCTTTGGATGCGTGGATATAGCCACAACATGCCCATTTGAGAAACCCAATAAGATATACCCATCACCAAACCACTTGTGCTGCAACAATGATCCATACCGACTCTGGAAACCCAGCTCAGTGGGAGAATCTGGTTCTGGCAGGTAATACAAAAACAGTGTGCGCTTGCCAATGATCATGCTTACAGCATTCTCCCCAGGGACCTTATCGTCATTTGACATCTCAGCAAAGTACATATCACTAGGAACATCCCTTAGCTGAACCACCCTAAGAGAATCACCCTCCTCATTGGACAGAGAGAAACTTTTATCATCACTCCCTAATGCGAGCATATTTTGTTGAGACCATGCCCCACATGTCACTCTCTTCGAGTGCTTCCCCAGAATGGGTATACGTTTCGACGTTTGATGATTGTAAATAGCCAGATTCCCCCGAGTAGTACCCACAGCCAGGATTTGTGATTCCTTGGACCACACAATGCAACTGAGTGGATCACGCAGACCTGAGTCTATGATTTGTTTTCGCTGAGAATTGGAGTCCCATAGAAGAATTTGCGACGAGCTGGCGGTAATGATTCCCAACAGATCACCATCACTGTCCCATGCAAATCCTGAGCACAATCTGTAACAGGTGGAAACCTATGTTATTAGATGAATCTCCGACAACTATGTGTCACATACCCTTGAAGTATGACCCGTTCTACTAGTTGACCCTGTCGATTGAATATTGCGACACTGCCATCAGCGCCTGTGGATGCTAAAAGTGAGCCCGAGGCACCTTTTTGCCACATGAAGTAGACATCGCCGGCTCCATGGGGCTCATCGTACCTGTAGAGTACCTTGTCGAAGGGCATTTTGTACTAAAGTCCGACACTTATTTACGAAACACTTTTATGCATTTTTTACAGAAACGCGTTCAATTTCTGTGGTAGCTCGTCATATTTTTTCCGGATTTTTGTTTGTTTTGGTTTTTTGTTTTCACAGGTAACCATAACAACAGAGGTGCATTCACCTGTGCATGTTAGCCTTTCAGCCGAGTGCCGCGACGCCTGGTAGGGAATAGCTCTGCCGATCGGTGTAACAGGTGTACAAGTGCGTTCACTGGGTCGGTTTTTTGTGTATTTTAGGAAGTTTTATAAAAGATCGCTTTATGCATTGGCAAAAGGTAGCAATGAGATTAGGCTCAGTCAGAGATTGATAGAATGGAGGTCTGGAATAGAGGCGTTGGTGGATGGATCCTTAAAAGACTCCAGATGGACATAGTTCATAGCCATTAAGGTTTCCTCTACCTCTGTGTCGGCACGATCTCTGCAAAAGTCTGCATTGCTGCTTCTCATTCTTCTAAGATGGGTCCTCAGCGAGTTGTAGTCTATGAGGAAACTCAGCTGTGGTTTATATTGCGACAGAAGTCTGGTCCTTTGTGTTTTCTGAAAGTCCGATGTAATTTTGGACATTCCGAGACTAAGACCGAGTGGTCTGCTTGTAGTTCGCTGGAGTTTGAATTTTTTCTTTTGAACCCATATGTCCCAGGATTCAGTAAAGCTTGGTGCTGTGATTTGAACTTAAGAATTTGACTTCTTCTTTGCATCTCTGGGAGCTTAGCTGTGTATGTAGATGTATTCTGCATGTTCATTACAATTGAGAGTGGATAGATCCCGGCAAGCCGCAGTAAGGCAATAGATCTCCGCTTGAAATACATTTGCGTTCTTGGGGAGGTTTAATGCACCGAGGATTGAACACTAGTCCATTTTTGCCTGGGGTTTATGACTTCATCACTAGTCCAGCTCTTTAGAGGAAAATTTGGAATCGAGGCTCGTTGTCGTATGTGCACTTGGTGATAGTTCAGTTGGATAACTTCTCCACATCAATGTTTGACATGGAAGTAGTGCGATTTTCGCTGCTAATCCCTTGGTGCAGAGCTCCCTGAAGTGTAGTTCTAATAGCGCTGGTCATATCAATGTATGTTGAATCCTTGTGACGGCATATGCAGTTGTAGCTTCTACGGCCACCAGACTAGACAGCGTCGGGTTCAAAGATGGGTCCTTAAAACGGAAGCTCGGTCTTCGTTGTCCACTCGAACTGCGGGCTGTGATTTGAAGATCCTGAGTTTGATGTGTCCGAGCAGTTGGAAAACCAATTTCAGAATGCAAATGACTATTCAGTGCTCAATTTGTGAAGTTTATTTTCTTTAAAATAAATACATAGACTTGTGTTTAATCTAGAATAAGCATATAGTTATAGATTTGATAATTAGTAAAAAAAAAAACATCTTTAAATATCTCCTACTACGTCGTCTACACCTCCCTCACAAACATCCATAGACTCCATATGTTGTTCGAGCTCAGACATTTGATCTATAAGGTCAGCGGGCAAACAATGTTGAGACAGCGCTACTGGATCTTCATCTCCAATGATGATTTCCTCTGGGTCTGGAGCTCTGGGAAGAAACGAATCGTTGGGATAGATCTTTGCGAATATATCCCTGGCACTGCGAATCGAAGAGTCATAGTCGATTTCAAAGAATGGACCACATGTTGATAAGACCCTTGAGATACGCGATGTAGAAGGATTTTCATTTTGTTGACACATTTTACAGCGTGTAATTAGGAAATACGCTGCATAGAGTAATTTTGGAGATCCTTGCACATTACTGTTGAATATTTGCTTGACAAATGGTTCAAGATCGGCCTCTGTGTCGTTGGATACTGCTTCGGCCGTGATGTGTATTAGATCTGAGAGAAGGAGAAATGATAATTTTTGTTAAAACTTGTCGATTGTTTGTTTGTTGAGGCTCTGCGAAGATGGGGAATAATTCGTCTGGACTGTATGCTGAGGATATGCGATTTAATGAAGTATGATTGGGATGGGGATGTAGGAATAAACTTAGGCCGTACCCTTTACTCGGAAAAGACCAGCGACTTTGGGAGTTTCCCCCCAAGAGGGTGAGATGTCGAAATGACAAAATAGGTATTAAAACGCAGAAAAGATAGATCACTAAGATCTTCAAAGAAATATTCGCCTAGGATATTCTTTCTCAGCCTCAATAGGGCAGGATTTCTCTATCTTTCTCGTCTCCACAGCATCTATGGAAACAATAGCAAACCGTTTGGCATGTCTGCCAAACTCACAAAACAAAACAGTCCAGCGTTAGTAACATCCTTCGTGTGCTCCCTATACTCACACAATCCATTGGGGCAGGTTCCAGAATAGTGCGACAGTTGTAGTAAAATCGCCCCTCTGCTACTATCCGCGCCGTCAATCAGCCGTATCACGTTTACACCACCACCGCCCGAATTTTGCTCCTCGCTGCCAATGGGAGTCGATGTTATAAACACACCTCTCGCCAAATTTCCGCACCGATGCTGCCCTTCAGTTACGCTATTTATTGGGAATATACCCGATGGTAAACTTCCACTCGAAACTACCAAATACTTGGCATCAATCGTATTCCCATCGACTTCCAGAGTTACACCCTCTTCTCCAGTGTTGACCACATTGACTTTCCTCTTCAAACAGTAGGTTCCTCCAAACACTGCACACAGTCGACAAAAACACTGTGGAATCTCTCCACAACCATACATGGGAAACAAAAACGGGCTATTTCCATATCTACCCAAACTTTGGAGGTAGCTTTTCATTTTCTCAATTCCCTGATAGAGCGGCGTCTTCTCATCGCACATGGCAATCGAATTCACCACACAATGAATTATTTTTTCCGTCAGTTTATTTGCTTCCAGATACTCCAGAAATGTCTTGTTTTGGTACTTGGCAAACTCTTCAGATTTCTCCTCATAACTCATGCAGCTGGTGAGTAGTTTCATTAGCAGGCGCTTTTCCACAATCGAAAGGTCCTTTGTGTTGAAAACATCCGTCCGAGAACAAGGCACATTCAGTAGTTCCCCACCAAAGAGTGTAGAAATCCTATCAATCGCCCGAAACTCAGCATAACGACAGATATTCGACGACACTAGTAAGTCAACCAATTTTCCAGCTGAAAACAAAAGCTTTGGTGTAAGGTCAATGTTGAATTTTCTGGAATTTTTCAAGACACTCGTTTGTGTCCAATCATCTTCATTGGACATGGATTCATTAATCTCTGCGGGAATGTACCATATTTGCTTCGCCAGCGACACATCATTGGTAGCAGTGACGTTACTATTTGAGAGGAATGATTGAAAGTTCTCCAGATTAAAGGAAGCCCAACAGCTGCCATAGAAATCGTTGGGATCAACATGTAGGACTGTTTTACCAATACGACTTGCAGCAGCTGCCACAGCTGATTCAGTGAATCCTGCAGGAATATCGATTTGTATTGGAATGAGTCACTCTATTAAGGGCGAAAACTAATGCATGGGTGCGTACCTGTACCGACAACCACCAGATCAAACTCTTTTGGTAACTCCTCATCCATTTTTTTTTTTGTGTGGCTTAACAAGGGAATACGCACTGGATCCAATTAGAAAGAAAACTTTGATCAGGAATCTTTAATTTACCAAAATCTACTGTGGACATAGATTGACGTGTGTGATAAACAGACGTTAATAGCTGTCACAGAGTTAGGGTATGTTCAAAGAGATGCACCCGTCCCGGGTACCTACCTGACGTAATGGGTAAACTTTCCGATAAAAAACGGATCCGCTTTAAAACATTAAACCACTCTCCCCAGGATAAAAGTGGTGTGTTGTGTTGTATCTTTACCTTGTGCACGAGGTTGGTTCTATAAATTTTGGAAAAAAAACGTTCATTCCGTCATACGTATAAAACTTTGTTCCAATATTCCTGGAGGATTTAATGGTTCTATAATTTGATCTTCAATTGATATCCGTTTTCCGTAACACTTTGAAATCCTTGTAAGTTTTTTTTAGGATTTTCTAAAGAATCACTGCCTACCCGACTTTGTACACTAACAACCAATTGTATACGTACGTCAGTAAACAGGCGCCAAAACAAAACACGCAAACAACCAATTCGAAATATTTGTGCAAACATAAACAGAATTCTATTTACATTATCGCATGAAGGGCAGTTTTACTTGAACAATCAGCAAGAATGGATTCCACAATATCAGTTTCAAAGGTAAGCCATGAATTCCTTGCATCCTTTTATTTAAAAAACCTTTTCTCGAAGGGCTGCTTTGTGTTCAAAAACGGTGCTACTCGGGCAGAAAGGGGTGCTAGAAAGTCAAAGAAGGCAAAACTACCACCCGCACCGCTTCTTGGGAAAGAGGTCATTGATCAGCCTTTCTATAAAACTTACTCAAACACTTGGAAGCATTTCGTTACGGACATAGAACGCCTTCAACGAGAATGCTATTCACAGACTCTGAAAGATTTGGTAGAACATGTTGGCAAAGCATACGATGGTGATAGTTCAGCGAATAGTATACTCCCTGCAGCGGCTTTACTAACTGGTAAGTCAAAGGAATATGTTGAAATACATAATACACATTGCATTCTGTTTAGGAATCAATCAACCGGATCATCATGAACAGTTCGAAACTTTGTCGCAGAGAATCAAGGAAAAACTCTCCGCAAGCGTTTGTGTTATTCAATCCCGCGATTGTCCGAGTGTTAAGGCAGCCATTGAAACAATGGTCTATGGTTTTGTGGAAGCTCCCTTCGAGGACGATGAGGATAGAGATCATAAACGTTTGCGACGTTCGCAGTGCACAATGCAAGTTCTTACAGCGTGGCATAACAGTGCGAACAAGGATGACACTCTAGTGGTGATTTTACCGGATTTTGAGTGTTTTAGTGGGCCAATTCTTCAAGATTTTATATTGATCTTGAGTTCGTATTGCTCCAAGATCCCAATTGTATTAATTTTGGGCGTGGCGACAGCTGTATCCGCGCTGCACAGTACACTGCCATATCATGTGACGAGTAAGATCAGGCTTAAGATTTTCCAAACGCAAGCTGCTCCGGTGGGACTAAATGAGGTAGATATTTATAGATCTGTCAAGGGATATTCGTAACCAATCTGCATTCCAGATTTTAGAGAAAGTGATTCTCTCGCCGAGGCATTCAGTACATTTGTCCGGTAAAGCGTTCAAGTTCCTCACGCATATCTTTCTGTTCTATGACTTCTCTATCAATGGATTCATTCAAGGATTTAAGGTACTGCATCTGGCTTCCCATTTAACCTCTTCTCTTACATTTCTTCTGTCTTTTGTAGTACTGCCTAATGGAGCACTTTTTTCAGGGCAATGCATATGCCCTCTGTATAGATTACTCAACGTCCCTTAAAATGATTAAATCTCTTACCCACGAGGACATGGAAACCATTCGACGCCTGCTCTCCTTTCGGCCATATGTGGAGGCTTTGAATGACTGCAAAAAAGTGATAGCCGTCCTCACTGACGACGCGTACTTGAAGAAGAAATTACCACAACTTCTACGAGACTGTCACTTGCATTTCATCTACTTTCGTACGTTTCTTGAGTTCTTGACAATGCTTGTGCAGGATCTACCCAAGTGTCCGCTAGGTAAGTTCCAGAGGGAACTCTATGCCAACAGTTTGTCCAAAGACATCACAGAAACAGCTGAATTCAAAGAATCATGGCAAATGCTATCATTCATGTCGAAGGATGAGTTTGTGGCGAAAATTTCACGCGCCATCACGGCTACAAATGATTTTGTGAACGCAGAAGTCAAGGACATAGACCTCGCAGATACTTGTCGACCAAAGATCAATGAAGTAGGTTTACTTCCTCGATCTTGAGTCATTTTTAAAAGTTTTTTTCATTGCAGAAACTCGATGCAATCAAAGAGCTTCTCACGAAAGTGGTGATGGCAGGCATGGAACCAAAACCTCCGAAAACCTCTACCAACAGTGACATCTCACTGAATCTCAAACAGTTGAGTCGGCACGATTTGAAGGAGAAACTTTTACAAATGTCCAAGCAAGACAAGCCCATATCGGATTTTACTAGTTCAGTGAATGAAACACTGGAGTACATCAAGACGCAAATAGTAGAGGATTGCCTTGGGCCATTGAGTAGAGCGCCACCCTTGCATGAGTTGTTTGTTTTTTCGGACATTACTACGGTTAGGAGGAATATTATCGGTGCGCCGCGAGCCGCATTGCACATGGCTTTGAATAATCCTCACTACTATCTGCAGTGTAAGTGTTGCAACTTGGACGAAACAGCAACTATGGTGCCCACACTTCCAGACCTTTCAGTGGCTTACAAGTTGCACTTGGAGTCCGGAAGAATGATAAATCTCTTCGATTGGCTGCAGGCATTCAGATCGGTGGTGGACTATAGCGAGGAAGATCACGAGCAGGTGGATCCGAAGATTCAGTAAGTAAAATCATACATAATAACCTTTCCCTGTCTTCAAAGCTGGAAGATTGGAACTTTTTATAGTTCTAAGGCGCCATCCTCGCTTTCATATCTGTGACCACATTAAGCAGATAAGCAGATAAGTTGATCGGAAAGATTGATTATAGCTTCTGCATCGTTTTGGTCTCCAGTTTGCGTAAAATTTCTCCCGAACTTGCTGGTTCCTTCAGTCAACATCATCCTCAAGTCCAAGACGAAGTTCACACGAATCACCTTCCATTAAACTTACACTATTATGTCTCACCTCACTGCTTTCCTTTCTTTTCAGAGCTCGATTCACACGTGCAGTCGCTGAACTGCAATTTCTAGGCTACATTAAAACTTCCAAGCGGAAGACCGATCACGTTACGCGATTAACTTGGTAGGCAAACCATCTTGTTGTATTAATTTGGGTTCATTAATAAACTAAGCCGTGGGCTTTATTATTTCTCAGTGAATTTCTGTTTATTTTTTACTAATTAAACGTGCAAATGCTTGACACAAAAAAAAAAAAAAAATATCGTCGGCTTGGCATACAATGACGAAACTACGTTACACACTGATATCGTCACGGTTTAATAAGTTAATCTCAATTGGAAGCGTTCGTCCTACATCAATTTCAAAGTCTCAATCGCGGCTGTAATCCTCTGAATCTCACTAGAAGACTCTTCTAGCTTTTCTGTGTTTAAAGTTTGCACATCAGCTGGAACTTTAGTACTATAATCAGCAGCCGACATGGCTTGATTCAATTTTGTGACAGTCGTTTCTAGTTGGACCTTTTTCTTCTCCAATTTCGTGATCTCCTTGTCGGCTTCGATCAGTCCCTTGAGCAGTAAGTGCACCTCACACTGTCCTGATACAGTGAGAATGGCACAGCCTTGAGGTGGTTCTGTGTCAAATGCAATTTTCGAGCAGAATGCAACAGTGGTCAGGTCGTTTGCATACTTCTTGAGCGTTTCATTTGGCTGGGAGTCTGTGCAAACGATAAAGGCTTCTGTTTTCGTCTTATTAGGAAGATTGTAGTCACTGCGTGCAGAGCGAATAATGCGAGCCGCCTTTTGCACGAATTCAACTTCGCGTTCAACTTGTTCATTGCGCCAGGTTGTATTTTCTGAAAATAAATTAAAAGTCATTTCAAAGAGCACAGAACAGCATGATCGGAAACTTACCAGGATATGCAGCCACGGTGATGCTAGGCGTTAAGCTCGACCGCGGTAGTCGCTGATATAGTTCTTCTGAAATAAAAGGCATGAATGGCGATATGATTCTCAAACCCAGATCCAGACAAGTGAACAGCGCTTTCCGGGCAGATGCCTTCTGATCGTCGGTTCCATTTTGGAAAATCGGCTTCAAACACTCCAAGTAGACGTCACACAGATCGTACAGCCAGAAACTGTAGCAAGCACTTGTTGCCGATGCAAAGTCGTAATTTGCAAAGCCCGTGTTACACGTTTCAATCGCAACTGCCAGTCGGGATAAAATCCAAACGTCCATATTGTTTTCCTTTCCAGTCAGAGTTATGTCCGAAGAATACTTCTCATCTCCGCCAAAGTACATCAGGGCGAACTTCGTCGCATTCCACAATTTATTGCAGAAGAATCGATACCCTTGGACGCGATTTATGTCTAAATTAATGTCACGAGCTTGGGTGATGTAAGCGCAAAGAGCGAATCGCAGCGCATCAGTTCCACACTCTGGAATGCCATTGGGGAAGTCTTGCTTCTGGCCTGACTTTGCACGTTCGATTTCTTTGGGATCCAAATTGGAGGTAAGTAATTGCTCATGCAGTCCTTCAAGAGTTATTCCACGGATCACATCAACTGGATCTATCACGTTGCCAAGACTTTTGGACATTTTACGACCATGTGCATCGCGAACCATTGGATGCAGGTAAACCTCTTTAAATGGCAATTTCCCTAGGAGTTTCTGTCCAAAGAAAACCATACGTGCCACCCAAAAGAATAGAATATCATGGCCAGTCTCAAGTAGTGATGTGGGATAGAACGCCTGCAAGTCATCGGTGTTGTCTGGCCAGCCAAACACCGAGAATGGAAATAGACCTGAACTGAACCATGTATCGAGTACATCTTCATCTTGATTGAGAATGATTTTGCTCGCGTCCACTTTAAATTTAGAGGCTGCCTTAGCGAGAGCTTCCTCCTTACTGCGCGCCACAATCCAATAGTCCTCGTTGTCGCTCTGGAGGGAGGATAAATTGGTTCGATCTTAATTAGAACATAGTTTGGGTTTATTTTGCATCAAGCACACGCACACGCATTTGGTTGAATATATATTTTTTTGGGATGAAATGATGTTAAATGATATATGAATAGGAATGATTTCTACACGTTTTGCACTTCAAAACAAATGGATTGTTTCAGCAAGCTCTAACGCACATTGAAAGCTTGCTACTGTGACCGACACTTTAATTACTTTGCTGTTTGATCCGCGGAACACCTCTAGTTACACAGACTGGCAACTATACTATACCTACTCCAGCCACTACAACCCATCGCATTCAAACACTATAATCATACAAAAAACAGTTGAAAATGTACTCACCGACTCTACCTTAATACTGGCATCAGTGAAAGTCGCAAAATACGCTGGAATACGATGGCCCCACCAGAGCTGCCGTGAGACACACCAATCCCGAATGCCGTCCATCCAGTGGTACCAGATCTTGGTATTGTTCTCGGGTATAATTTTCAGTTCTCCATTCTTGACAGCATCTGTAGCAGCCGCTGCCATATCGGCACATTTCACATACCTAAATGAAATTATTCAGTTTTATCATGTCTTAGACTTATTTTGGTCTCACTTACCATTGCGGCTTGATCATTGGTTCAACGACGTCCTTTGATCGACTGCAGAAAGGCACCACCATTGGATTGTTTACAGTGTCCCTATACAGTCCGAGCTCTTTCAGTTTCTCTAGAATTTTCCTTCGACAATCGAACCGTTTCATTCCTGTAAACTCTCCATAGTCTCCAATGATGTAACCGTCATCATTGAAAATCGTAATAAATGGCAAATTCTGTCGCTTGCCCACTTCATAATCGTTGGGATCATGGGCAGGTGTTATCTTCACAGCACCAGTTCCGAAATGCATCTCCACAAACTCATCACACACAATCGGAAGCCGGCGGTCGCAGAAGGGATGTTTTACGAATTTTCCATGCAAATGTGTGAATCTTTCATCACTGGGATGCACAGCGACAGCTGTATCGCCCAACATAGTCTCAATACGAGTGGTGGCGACAATAATCTCATCGGTAGTGCCTTCCACTTGATACGCGAACTTAATTAGCACACCAAATTCAACTTTCTCTTCGTAGCCAGGGATACTGAACAGTGTTCGACCAGGAATGTCGATTTTATCTACTTCGATGTCAGATATTGCTGACCGTAGGGCGCACGACCAGTTTACAAGCCGGGAGCTCCTGTAAATGCTTCCATCTTCATGGAGACGTACAAATGCTTCAGTGACGGCACGACACAACTTTGGATCCATGGTAAACGCTACACGGCTCCAATCGTAAGACGAACCCAACAACTTGAGTTGGTCATAGATACGGTCCCCTTTCTCTCGTCGCCAATCCCATATCTTTTCAATGAACTTCTCACGGCCTAAGTCATGCCGACTGACCTGCTCCTCGCGCCAGAGTTTTTTCTCCACCACAACTTGCGTAGCAATGCCAGCGTGATCACATCCCGGCACCCACAGGGTGGTGTAACCTTTCATTCGATGATATCGAGTGATTGCATCCTCGATGGCATTGGTCAGTGCATGACCCAAGTGCAAGGATCCAGTGACATTTGGTGGTGGAATTACCATGATGAATTTTCCCTTCGAATTTTCATCACTTATCGAATTACGCTACACAAGACAAAACATAAACATGACTCACTGCATTGTGCATGACGCAACTTTGTGTAACAACACTTACCCCGTACTCGGGCTTAAAGAATCCCTCCTTCTCCCACCAGCTGTACCAAGCGGCTTCAACATAACGTGGACTGTAAGCATCAGGCAATGTATCGTTTGTATTTTTCTTCTCCCCTGGCGCTGTGTTGGCAGTGTACACGGCAGCCTCTTTCACTTCTTTTACTTTTTTCTATCGAAGGTACTCATTGTATTGTTGAGACTTTCTCTATTGAAATGCACTTACCTCGGGTTTTTCTTTCACGGCAACTGGAGCACTGGCTTTTTTATCTAATTTTTCTTGGAGTTTTTGCAATTTTGCTGCTTTTTTTGCTTCTTTTTCCAATTGTTTTGCTGTCTTTGGTGGTTCCTCACCATTAACAAGGGTTGTGGGTGCCTCCTCAGACATTTTCTTTTTTGTTTTTTTTTTGTTTATTGAATTTTCACCGTAGGCTTTATCAGACTGGTGCCACGAAACACACAGTGAAATAGGATTTAATCGAATGAATAACACAAAACCAAATGCTGAGAAGTAGACTTGGAGTCGTCAGCGGTTTTCAAGTGCAAGAGACACGCAACGTGCGCGATCGCTTTGTCAGGTGAAAAGTGACAGTTGTAGTTCGAAGAGGGATGACAGAGAGGAGAGTTTTCTTCGAAATTCGAAAAGTTATTTCGAAAGATACAGATGTGTTATCTGCAGTTTTTACTAAAATCTTGTCTTCTGACAAAGGAAGCAGTATCCAATTATAAAGAAAAGAACATCAACGATGGATGGTATTCAGGAATAGATATTCCGTAGAGAGAAGTCAGGCTCGTAATTATGAAGCGTAGCTGCCCTCCTTTCATACACAAATGGTGTTCTCTGGGATAGCTTTCCTAATCGGACATTGGTCGGATAGGCTCTATGATATATTGCATAACTTTGTTGCAGGCGCGATTAAAGTATAAACTAAGTGTGTGAACATATGGTCTTGACTTATGTATATGTGATATTAAGGCTTTCACTCAATATGACTTCAGGGAAGTCCTGTTTCAAACATAGGTCAAGTAGTCAAGGAGAAATAGCTATGGGTTCACGGATCACCTCCGAGATAATATGAAAAATTTGTCATTCTTCTGACTCCAGCGCCCTGACCTGAAGTATTCTTTCCTAATATTCTGAATATTTTCCAATCGTTGTAGGTATATGCTATCACATAGTTACATTCCTAACTGTACACTCGCCCTCTGTGAACATGTCATAACACTGTTACGATGGGGTTTTGGCGCACTTTCAAGCAAATAAAACAAATCCGAGGGTGACATTTCCCAAAACAGAAAGAAAATCACAAAAAACATATATTTCCGAAATACAATCAACTTGAACTTCAAAAACTAATATTTCGCGATGATTATTATTTAAAGAAATGGCTGATTTTGATATATACGACGATTTGGAATTGCTTCATGCTCAGGAGCAGCAGGTAAAGCTAAAATTTTTTGCACAAACGATTTATTAAATCTTTCGATATACTACATAGAAAGCCGCTGAAGATCTGCAATGGAAGCAAAAGTATGAAGTCGCTCTTGGAACAATTGAGAAGCTACAGATAGAAAAAAAGGAATTGAATAAGAAAATTAAGCAATTGGAAGTAAATTTTGCGAGTCTACTTGATACCGCACGGACTGAGATCAAGCGGAAGGACAATCTGATTACTGAACTTCGAAGAGAGTGAGTGGACGGTGTGGTCTCAGGGGATTTGTTTTTTATCTTTAATTTGTTTACAGGAAAGATGATATATGTTTCCGTCGGAATGAACGACCTATAAGAAGGGATCCTGTGAAAAATATTGTCGGGAATCCAGCTAAAAGAGATGAGCACTTCAATGCATTTGGTCTTGGGACGCCGAGTACAGTTGCTAAAGTTGTAGATAGATCGGTTGAAGAGCAGGTTGTGGCGTCTGGTTCCAAACAAAGAAATGAAACAGAAAAGCCGAGTAATAGAGACAGGTCCAGAGACCCACAGTTCGATCGTGATCGAAGTCGTTACAGGAATAAGGACGAATCTGGGCGTAGGGATGAAAGGGACTTTAACAGAAAGTACGATAGAGATTTGTCCCAGACTGGAAGGTAAGTGAAAACTCAATTTATTATGGTTTGGTGCCAAACTTCTTCACAAGGCAGCCGTGCATTTTTATGCGCTCAACTGATTTTAGGGAAAATAAGAAAATTGAATTCCAGTGGCTTCTTTCGGCTACTAGCCAGACTTTTTAGACGCCTGACATGTTTCTTCATATTAGACTTAAATAATCCATTCGTAAGATATTCTTTCTCAGCGGGCTCACGATTCGTGAAGAGTTCCAGACCAAGTCGTCTGGCATTCGCGATAGCTTGGTTCTTAAAACGGAGGTTCGGTCTTCCTTGTCGTCTCGAACCTGGGGCCTGTGATTCAAAGATCTTCTTTGCTGGAGCATTATTGTCCATTCGATCGATGTCGCCGATGTACTCGACGTATTTAGGCTTTTTGGATTGAATCCACTCGTAATTCGTAAGATATTAGAAAGCTATTTGTTCCCGATTTCTGGGATGTGGCACAAATGCTTCTTTTGCAAACTAGTTCTCCCTTCTATGAAGCCACAGAAAAGATTTACTTAAACATCGATTCTTCAAATTTGTATTTTTTGTTTGCGATAGATGCCGAAATATTTCCTCATTGCATACTTATATCGATGTTTCACGGCTAAGATAGCGTTAAACTGCAAAATACTGCTAGATTCGACTCGGCAAACTCTTATAGGATTAAAGAACTGAATAAATGCTTCTAACTCATTCAATTACGTAAAGAAAGTTAACTTCCTTTCCTATTTTTTAGTTCAGACAGTAATCGGGATATACCCAACAAAGCCAAGAACACCTATTCGCGTCACATGAGCAACAGAAAGGATAAACCTTCGAATGCAATTGTTCATAAAAGTTCACCATCAAAGCTTGAAAAATATACAAAAGAAACACCTGAAGCGTCCAAAGAACTAAAGAAAAATGTCTCTCATCCAACAAAAACTGAAAATTTTATATCAAATGATAGCCAAAAAAAAAAAGCCAATCCAATTGACCATAAAGAAAATGAGAAAAATCCCACACTGGAAAAGGAAATACTTAAAGATGTGAAAGAATTTAAGAAACTAAAACTGGCTGAAGAGAAATGTCCAAAGCCAGTAGAAGATCCAATAAAAGTGGCAACCGAGAAATCAAACCTATTCATAGATGCTCTATTCGATGATATGTTGATGAACGATGAAGGAGAAACAAATGATTTGAAAGAAAGCACAACGAATGAGTGCATCAGTGTAAAAAGTGCGCTGGAGAAAAAAACCGATGGAATTGTTTCGAAGACAGATGAGAATTGCAATGTGGAACTACAACTGGGAACGCCCCTAAAGCAGTCTGTAAACAAGCTTTTCGATGATCTTTTTGGCCCCTCACCAGGTGTTACTGCGAGCACAGTGAGGAGCAGTTCGACATCACCAATTGATGATTTCTTACGTGATGCGGTTGAGGTAAAAGAAAAACCAAACCAGTTTATTTCCATTCCAACATCGAAAACATCCACAGCCGCCGATGTGACTGTTGACAAAAGTTCTAGTAAGAATAATGAGGGAGGTCAAACGACAAACATAGCAAAGCCATCCGCCCATGGCCAGACAGCAAAATCCTTCAAATTTTTTGAACTTGATTCCAGTTTCTACTCAAGCGAAGAGGAAGACGTTAGTAGAAAACAAAAATCAAATAACAGTCAAAGTGATATAGACTCTCCACCTTTTGAAAATTGTACTGTACTGACTACATCTGTAGAGAATGATGTGAATCCTGTGAAATCAATGGAGTCAAATGGAGTTGGGCAACGTGTGAAGAGTGATAACAATAAAAAACGAATTTCTGAAACTATACAGAAGCAAACAAGTATTAGCAGAAAATGTGACAAACGCAAAGATAGTGTAACATTGACACAAAAACGAGAGCCAGGCGATGTGGAAAGAGATCAGAGTCGCAAACGTGAGTATTAATCTATGAGCTTAGACAAGCAAAAATCAGTTTTTCCTGTTTATTTTTTTTAAATTTGCAGTACCTCATTTTGAAAAACAAAGAGAATTTCAACATTCGCACCAGACATCAGAGAAAAACGGAAAGAAGGATGAGAGTACAAGAAAGGACTCTTACAGCCACAATCATCCATCGAAACATCGCAATGGTTCCAGCAGTTCTAGATCGAATTATTCGCGTACATCTGATGGCATTAGAGCGAACTCGGAAAGGCATCATTGCCATCTATCCATAGAATCTAAACAGGAGCATCGTTCAAGTGGTGCTTCAAAGAATTCTTCATCATGCAACTCTTCAAAATCATCCCGACGATATGCCAGAGACAGTCGATATCGTTCAAGTAATGAAAGCAAAAATAAGAGAACAGACAAGAGAATTGAAAAATATAGAAATGGAGTTGATTCTATTAAGGCTAAGGAGGTTATTCCACTCGACACATCCAGTTCAAAATCGCAATCAAATACCACCTCCTTTATAAAGGATCCTCCATTGCAAGAAGATAACTCGTCTGATTTAAAACTGTACAACGATCAACTTATTTCTTTAGATTGTGATGATATATCTGATGACGATAACAGAATACTTATCAGGAAAGAATCATCAGTAGGAAGTGAACAGAATCCGGGTGATGTAGGACTAGATGAAATATCAGACGATGAATTCGGGACTGGAGTATCGGTAACAAATGCAGAACATGTACATCGTGCCAATGAAGATTGTAACAAAAAGTCGGACAAAGAAAAGGCAGCAGCAGATAAAGATCAGGCTCAAGATGATCAGGAGCACGAAAACCGATCCAGATCGAACGTTAAAGCAAAAGAAAACCGGAATGTTGAGAATAAAATGGGACAAGAGCAAAATACATGGGAAAATAAGGAGCACAAGTCTAATGGTAATCTCGTAGAATCGTGTAAAGTGATAAAAGAAAAAGAGAACAAAGTTGAGACCACGAATTGTGAAGCGGAATGCATCTCAGCATCTACGATTGATGAAAGCATTGGACCAACCAATGAGGATGAATTTATTGGGACATTGAATGATGCAAGGGAATCATCTAAATTCGGAAAGGAGAAAGAAATCGTAGAAAATACAGAAATCGAAGCTGACTCTGTCGAACCCAGGAGTGAGAATTTCAAGCCAAATGATGAAAATGAATGGATTTCTGATTTCATAGACCAATCCGAGCTAGTTAGGACCCCAATCGGAAAGGATAATAATGTTCTTGTGAAAGTTGTTGTAGAAGAACGTTTCGACGTTTCATCTTCTGCACCCGAATCCCAAACTGATACTAACGACAAACTCAATGCAAAGGCAGAGATGCCTACTGATGAAGTTCCTCCGATTTCTGATGTGAAAGATCTGTCTAAGCGGAAAATCAATGATAAGATTGATTCGGTTTCAATAATAACTGAAGTGAACGAGGCTATCAAATCTATAATCGACGAAGGCATGGAATCTAGCTTTAAAAATGAGGATTCATCTCCAGTATTGGAGCCAATCAAGAGCCCTAAACTAACGGAAGCTTCAACGACTGCAGTAGAATCTAAAACCGACGAGAAAGTGGAATCATCCAAATCGTCCGTACCAACAAATGATGAACAACTTCTCGACCCTCTGCGTCCGTCTCCTTCCAAAGCTTTAGTTCCTTATGTTGAAAGAAACCGAACCAAGTCAGCCAGTTGGTCCATTGGCAGCGAAATGGTCTCAACTGGGCGTCGTAAAAAACTGAAAACTCCAAGAAAATGCACTGATGACGGAACAAATCCTGTCACAATAATAACAATACTATCAAGTCGATATGCAAAATCCGAAGACGGACGTAGTACGATTTCATGCAAAAGTCCGCAAACTTCAAGTCCCCACCTTCGGCGAACACAATCTTCTTCCAATTTGGCATCTGTTCATGAAAAAAGTGAGATTCAATCAGATATTCCCACACAGGAAACATTGAAACCTGCATCAAAAGAGGTACCTGAAGGTATTTCTTGCATTACTTCACCAAAAGAAGACCAACAAATAGCAAAACCAACGCTCAACAATTCAGCGTTAGATTCTGAAAAGAATACAGCTAGTAAGATGCTTACAACTTCATCAAATCATTTCATCACATCTGAACAGACGAATTCCAGTCCCGAATCAGTTGCCACAAGCATCAGTAGGAAACGAAAGAGGAACAAGATCTCACCTGTAGAACAAGACCAACAAGGAGCAAAACCAACGAAAAATACTTCTAAGTTAGACTGTAAAAAGGATAAGACGGAGATGGTGCAAGCCACCGCAGCGAAAAATATTAAGAAGGTGCTTGCTACTTCATCAGAAAACTTTGCAATTCATTCACAAGACGACAGCCCCGAAGAAGGTTTCATTACATCTGAAAAAACGAGTTCCAAAGGGGAATCAGTTGGCACAAGTATCAGTAAGAAACAAAAGAGAGACAAGATCATTGCTAATTCCACATCCCATTCAGACGAGGGTGCGGTTGTTACAGTAGGTGCCAGCATAATTCCCCACAAAGAGAGGATATTAGAGAACTCTACAACTGCTTGTGAGTCGAGCACCGCAGTCACTGAGAAGAGCTGGATAAAAGACAAGCAAGGTAAAAAGAAGTTACCCTATAAAGGCTCTGCACCCAGTACTACCAGCCCAAGGACTACCAATGGTATGCATATAACGACAACTTGTAGCAAGGAAATGCATACAAATAAGTTGGAAAATCATGATTTTACGCCAATCGTTGGTGGCAAACCTAACGACTCAGAAGTATCGGCCCCTGAGGAATCAACTGTATCAAGTGGCAAGAGCTTGCAAAATTCCCCTGCCAATTCCCCTGATATCAAGGAGATACGTAACAAAAACGTTGCCATTTCATTCCCTGCTGCAAAAAGTCCCACCAAGAAAAATTCTAACAAGAATACTGACCCCTTTCCCATCCACACTGAACCTGGTGCTTCTATCGTGGGGACAACAATCGTTCCAAGCGATTGGATACAAACTTCTGACATTGATATAGACTCCATAGCAACGAGTGCGGAAAACCTCCTGAAGTCTCCACCCTATGCGGTTCAGCAACATGAGTTACCAGTCGCTACCTCGCCTAGCATAGAAGTCACCGAATTTTTAGTGCTACATTCTGTGAAATCCGCACCAACAACTGATAACAAACGAAAGTACAAAAAGCGAATAACGGAAAATTTTATAGATTCTGATCCTAATGCTTCAGATGATGATAAGCCGAAGATCTTACAAAACTCTTCCCGTTTTGATGAATCATCGGACGAAGCGCTGGTTACTGTAAGTGACAGCAAAAACATCCACCACAAGAAAAGACTCATACAACAGTCCATAGTTACGGAATCCTCAGCGATTGATGAAAGCAGGAGTCCTGATGTACAAAACAAGAAAAAACAAATGAAGATTGTCCAAAATAGGACAAGCACAGAAAAGGAGCAGAATACTGATGTAATGGCAGAGATGGTTACACCAAGCCGACAGAAGAAGAAACGAAATCGAAGTTTTCCTGATGTTAAAGAAACTCCGAACGAGAAGATTCTGTCCAACGTTGAAGATACCGCATTTTCGACGCCGGTTACAAGTCGTAACAAGAAAAAGCGTAACACCAGTAGCGTACACAACTCTCCTGATTCTGATATGGAAAAAGCTACAGCGTACAATAACACGGGTCAGCAGGAGGAAAGCTTACGAATATCGCCTGATTTTGATGCAAGTGTGTCTACAACGACAAATCTCACAAAAGTTCCTGCAGCCACTCATAGTAACAAAAAGTACAAGAAAAGGATTTTGCAAAGTTTTACTGGATCTAATAGCATAGAAGACGAAGCAAGCAACGTGCAAAATTTACAACATTCCACCAAATCGAATGCTATAGACTGCATTGCAGTTGATAACAAAAATAAGAAACAAAATTCCTCTGACTCGAATGCAGAACAGTTCGTTACGGCTGTCGCTCAAGTGCAAGACCCTGCACCGTGTCAAAATAAGTTAGCAGCAAATGGTATTGACTCCGTGGGAAAGCATTCTGCAGTTGAAGGCAATGATTCGATTTTTAGTTCGAAGAGATCGCTTATCATTAGTATTACAAAACTTAAGTCGCCTAGAAAGCCCAACTGTACTCCAGTGATAGAAGAAATCATTCATCAGGGCAATACGCTTAAGGGATCAAGTAGTTCCATTGACCCATCTGTGTGTGATCAAAACTCTTTATCGACATGTTTTTTGGAAACTAAGCAGGGTGGGATTTTAAAAGATGTGGAAACACCCGAAAGTAATATGTCATCGGTCTATATTAAACGAAAAATGAAACCAAGTAAACAAGGAAGTCAGAAAAAGAAGAAACTAAAGCTAGACCCATCCATTCCTCCAAACGACTGTGATAAACCATCGTCTCTATTCACACCAGAGAAAATATCAAAAGGTAAAACAACACCGTCCCATGACAGGACACCAGCAGCTACTCCGACGCATCATGAAATATTCAATGCCGATGTCTTCCCAGAGAATCAACAAGCAATGCTACCAGTCGACTATAATGACAACGATGACAATGTCCAGTATCAAGAGATTGACAATCAAATGCGTTCCATGTTTCAGTCACCACCTTATTCGCACACAAATGGAGGATCTTCATTTGAGCTCGTAAATAATAGTCTCTTGGACGATGACAATTTAAAAGATAACTCAACGGTTGAGGAGAAGTTAAATCAAAGTGATAAGTCGCTGTGCGACACATCCAGTTCATCAAGAAAGGTTTCTGTTGGATCAAATGATTATGTTATAGAAACAGT
Source organism: Xylota segnis (assembly GCA_963583995.1). NCBI lineage: Eukaryota > Metazoa > Arthropoda > Insecta > Diptera > Syrphidae > Xylota > Xylota segnis. Next base: position 5,975,172 of record OY757239.1, on the reverse strand, counting down.
TGGAGCGCTCACAGCCAATGTGTTTATCACGCGAAAGAAAACCAAGAAACGCTCGAAAATACAATAGAACAGCTATTATCTATTTTATTATTTTGTTTTATATTAATCTTACATACCTTGTATTTGTATTAAGTGCCTACGTTTTAGTTTGTTGTAATGTAATTTGTTTCTATGAAACAAGAATTATATTTAGTTTGATTGTATCTCTGTTGGTTTGTTTTAATTGATGGAACTAGAAATTGGTACTCTTTTGTAGCAGAAGAACACAGATTTCGGAGGGTACGAATGTGCATATACCTTACACTTGTAATATCAATTAAATTAAGCCAGCGGCCAGGGATGCCAATAGGTTCACTCTTAAAACACCTAACTAATAAGCAGTTGATCCAAGAAAACCTCCTTAAAATGGTCCATATGAGCCATGTGATGGCCCATTCGATATTTTTCTGTCACTGGGTGCTTTCAATCTGATGATTCTTGTTGTCCAGGTTATCTATTTGTTTCTTCAATTTCATTTGTATTCAACTAGAGGTCAGCGATTTAGTTGATCAGAATTTAAAAATTCAAATTAACTGTTGAACAGTGGTACATGCATCCAATGCTAAATCTTTGAAGACAACTTCCTGGATCTCAAAACGCAAGCAGCATTTATGGATTTATGGGTCGTCATGTAGTGGTCTATATTTTTTTCTCAAACGAGTCAAACGCATCTTTCTACGTTCATGTGCATGTTGTGCATTATTTTGCATTTTAGGTTATATTTTTGTGTTGACTTAACCTTACAAAATGACAGTTGCTGTGCGCGGTAGGATTTGTTCAGTTCGGCTTCGGGATTTTTTCCAAACTTAATCCAAAATCATGTAAATTTCGTATTTTTCGGGACAAGTTAAATGTTTTTATAAACCTTTAATAACACAGTTATTGTAAAGTTTATTTTAGAGTGAATTCCTTCGGTGAATAAGTGTTTTTTGTGCGAAAATTGTGCTCCGAAATGGTTGTTGCTGATTGCTTGGCCTTTTGTGGGAGCGCTTGTTGGTCGTTGGAAGAGTTGGCAAAGTACGTTACCACATTTTTGAGTTCAAAATTTCAACTATATCGATGGGGTGAGTACTTTCTTATATCTTTTAATATTTAAAAGAATTGATAACTGGTTTCCTGGTATTTTGTACGTTTAATGGGTTAGAATCGTACAGGTTAGCTACAAGTACACCTCTGTCCTGTCAAGGAGTACTTTACGAAGGAATATATGGCTATTAGTTTTGTTTATCCTCATTGTAGGTTGCTATATGTTCATACATCCTTCAGGTCTTATCTAAGGTAACAGAATAATTGGTTTTCCGAGACTTATTCGTATCTCTTCGCCCAATTTTTTCGAAAGGGATGAGCAGCAGGGAATAGAACCTCTTGTTTGGGTGTTCTTCTGTAGAAAGGAAAATTTGAATCTCCTCCATCGCAAGTAAAACCAGCCAAGTTAAAACATCACAAAATTTTATTTATTCAACAAAAATACACATTAAACTAAAATATTAATATAACAACGCATTCCAATGTGGATTGAAAACAAAACAACAATCACTTTGCAGGACAGATAAAACGGACAACATGTCAATGAATACTTTTTCGTTTTTATTTCTCCTTTTTGTCAACATCCTCTCTAATTAAGTATTTCCGTACAATTGGTAACCGGAATAGTGGTACCGAGAGGATAGCGCCAATACACGCTCCAATCCAGTAAACAATAATATGTTCCAAATTCGTGTGGCCACTGCAGCCCCATTTGAGAGCAGTAGCCAATACGGGATTAAAGTAACCACCCGAAAAGTTGAACGCTGAAAACATGAGATAGTTAAAGGCGTAAACTGTTTTTGAGAGGTTTTTTTCCCATAAGAATTTATAAAATCGGACAGCTAGGGCTAATCTACAGGGGAAACATGGTATTGCATATACTTACCCGCTACAACAAGGCTTGTACCAATGAATGAATCAATAATACTACCAAATCGTGGTCCAGTTTCACTGAGCGCCTTCGATGCAAGTCGACAGAGAAGTGTCGCAAGTCCCTCGATAACCGCACCGACATAGGGATGGACCTGTTGCAGGGAGAGTAAGGATTATTTTTAGCATAAAATAGTTCGGTTGTGGATTTCAACTTTCATAAATATTTCTTATCCTTGCTTTGGGCAAATATTCAATAAAAACTCTGTTTTTTTGCAGTTCTTCTTTGAAAATTCAGTTTTAAACATTCGGCGGAAACAAGATGTCTTTTCTTGAAGGGCTCGTTAAGGACTGTGTTTGAAATACGAAAACCAAAACTATCGAGATCGAGAGAAATGTTCATGAGTTTTTCGGTTAAATCGGGCTTCTTAGATCGTCGAAAATCTATGGCCTATTGCACAACACTATGTGTGTAGTATGTGGCTCCGTTTTGTGGAAACCAAGTTATTCTTTGCTAGTTAACAAAAAAGAAAAAAAGAAGTCAGGCAACATGATCCGATAACGTATGTATATCCATTGACTGTGATTGTGTCTCGACAGAATCATTGAAGGGCCGATGAAACCTACACCACACAATCAATTTTGTGATTGGAATGGGATTTCATGAATTTCGGTTGTCTGACGTCCCTAAATGTAACTACTTTGCTTATAAAGAAAAGTCGTTGAGACAAAAATTTGCTTTGTTGCGTTGCTGAGAATGATTTTGGAAAACCAGGTCACTTTACGCATAGCCGAGCGTTCTTATTCAAAAACTTTTACTTGGCAAATACCCGGGCATCGATTCCAAATAGTACTTGACGAGGACACATGGATTAATTGGGAAAAATAAAATTTGTTTGGGTTATATTCTTTGGGTCATAGTTCAAGTGGATAGTGCGTCGAACTTCAAAGCAAAAATTTTGTGGTTCCGAGATTATAACTATCGTGAAAGAGCATTCAATTTGTGTAAAGCATATAACAGAACCAACATGAATAGTTGTGTGAAGCTAGGCCCTAGATCCCATGAATTTGGGACGCCAAACATTCATATTTTTTTTTTTAACTTTTTGATTTGAATTTTGAATTTTTATCTGACTGTCCATGGGTCTCATGGCTATGCGATTACTTAACGGGAGGGTTTTTTGGTTTGATTTGCAGGGTTTTCCCACGAACGACGAACAAACCTCTGAAAGTATAGTTGTCATAAAAAAGGTGTACACTCCAGTCAAGAAGTTTGAGGACACCACTAGTGTCCGCCTTAACAAAGTCGTATTAAATGGATGCTCTATGGAGTTAAAGTTCTAATGTTTTCCAAAAGGATTTCTAGTTTATTTGCCTTGAGGAAACTCTTTGAATAATTTGGTACCGTGTTTTGGATTATTGTTCTATTGCTCTATTTTTCTATTTTTTTTTAAATCGTTTTTGGTTTAAAATTGGGTGGGTTCTCTCTTCCACCTATTTCTCATACTGATTGTTGTAATAAGTCGATTTTTGCCGTTCATCGTAATTTTTGACCTGCCTGGACGTTCTGTGCGATGTACTTCAAACTGATTGCTATTCTCATCTTACCTGTAAATCAGCTGAGCACTCCTCAAACGCCCTTCCTTTATGCGTCTCGGCAAACTCGAACCACCAGAATACTTGAACAATTCTATACACACAACATCCGCCCATTAGTTCGGCCCAGGTTCGTAAGGCAACTTCTCGCAGCGAGATCTTCCCCTCGAGTAGGTCTTCCATATGCGTATAGGGGCATGCTGATGCGTCTCCCCAGACCTTGCCCCACCAAACGGTCAGAATAAACAAAAAGACCGCATATGCTGCAACTCCAAAATTGTCTGCAACTACAGCGAAATGGAAACGTTTTTTTTGTTTTGTTGTTGTATTACTCTCAACCTTATGCCATACTTATGATCAATTCAAAGCAACAAGCGCAGAGCTCTGCAGATGCGATAGCTTCATTCACTAGCACCGGTACAAGACCCTCCTTTAGAAAACGTGCGCTTAGTTTCCGGGCTATCTGTGCCAGAACACAGCAACCGACCATAAAGCCAGTGCTTACCGCTAACGCTGACATTGACATCTTCACTCTTCTCTTAACAAACGTTCAACTCTTGTACAATTGTTTAAATTATGCAATTCACTCACGCAACCCAGAAACGCATAGTTATTCTATTCGACTGACATTGCTTGGGCAAAACACTTTTAAATAATTCACACAAGAGCGATCGGTGACGACAACGAAGAAAAACGCTCTGACAGATACTAATTTCGATGCTATAAATAAACAATTGGATTAAAGCACTTCTGGTCGGGCAATTATTTCACAGAATTTGATCAAATTTTTTCACAAAACAGCTGCTAAAAGTGTTTTAATAAAAATTACAAGATCAATTAGCACTAGATCAGTGATACAGATACAAATATTCAGAAAAAGATACAATGGCTTCTCGAGGACTTACTTCAATTGACTTTGAATTGAAAACTCAACGAGCGCCGAGTATTTTGCGACCGATTGTCGGAGGGGTTTTCGACTGAATTGGAAAATTCAAGGGAATTTTACATTACAGCATCTGTGTGTGACATCCACATATGTTTTGTGACGTCATCCATAAGTAGTCATCTATGCTAATAGTTTATGCTAATCATGATTGCTTTTGTGTTCAAAATTACATGGCATGCGTGCGAGCATGGAATCATGTAGAACCAAGAAGCGATCACTTGTACGTACAAATATGTACATATGTACATATGTAAGTTTGTATATTCATTTTGATTTGATTCGATCGTCTATTACATGTAGCAAGGTTAGTTTACATTGTATAGTGATCACACTGCGTAGGTATATTGTTTGGTGGTCAGGGTCATATATGCCATTGTTTGGAGCACGTCACCATAGTACTGTGGAGCCTATTATTGTTATTGGTGCACTCGGTTGGTCGCTTTGTCGCATTTTGGAAGAAGTTGGGTATACAGGGTCGAGGATGAGAAAAACCTCTTGGTGCACTTCAAATGCAATTTCGTCTCATATCTCCTCTCCCTTAGCGTTTTGGGTCAAATGGACGAAATTGAACAAAAAGCTTAACTAAAAAACGTTTAGCGTATGATTTAGACGATGGTGCACTCAGTTGGTCGCTATGTTGCATTTTGGAAGAAGTTGGGTATACAGGGTCAGGAATGAAAAAACCTCTTGGTGCACTTCGAATGCAATTTCGTCTCATATCTCCTCTCCCTTACCGTTTTGTGTCAAATGGACGAAATTGAACAAAAAAGTTAACCAAAAAACGTTTAGCGTATGATTTAGACGTTGGTGCACTCAGTTGGTCGCTATGTCGCATTTTGGAAGAAGTTGGGTATACAGGGTCGAGGATAAGAAAAACCTCTTGGAGCACTTCGAATGCAATTTCATCTCATATCTCCTCTCCCTTACCGTTTTGGGTCAAATGGACGAAATTGAACAAAAAACTTAACTAAAAAACGTTTAGCGTATGATTTACACGTTGGTGCACTCGGTTGGTCGCTATGCCGCATTTTGGAAGAAGTTGGGTATACAGGGTCGAGGATGAAAAAACCTCTTGGTGCACTTCGAATGCAATTTCGTCTCATATCTCCTCTCCCTTACCGCTTGTGTCAAATGGACGAAATTGAACAAAAAAGTTAACCAAAAAACGTTTAGCGTATGATTTAGACGATGGTGCACTCAGTTGGTCGCTATGTCGCATTTTGGAAGAAGTTGGGTATACAGGGTCGAGGATGAGAAAAACCTCTTGGTGCACTTCGAATGCAATTTCGTCTCATATCTCCTCTCCCTTACCGTTTTGTGCCAAATGGACGAAATTGAACAAAAAAGTTAACCAAAAAACGTTTAGCGTATGATTTAGGCGATGGTGCACTCAGTTGATCGCTATGTTGCATTTTGGAAGAAGTTGGGTATACAGGGTCAGGAATGAAAAAACCTCTTGGTGCACTTCAAATGCAACATCGCCTCCTATCTCCTCTTCCTTAGCGTTTTGGGTCAAATGGACGAAATTGAACAAAAAACTTAACCAAAAACGTTTAGCGTATGATTTAGACGTTGGTGCACACGGTTGGTCGCTATGTCGCATTTTGGAAGAAGTTGGGTATACAGGGTCGAGGATGAAAAAACCTCTTGGTGCACTTCGAATGCAATTTCGTCTCATATCTCCTCTCCCTTACCGTTTTGGGTCAAATGGACGAAATTGAACAAAAAAGTTAAGCAAAAAACGTTTAGCGTATGATTTAGACGATGGTGCACTCAGTTGGTTGCTATGTTGCATTTTGGAAGAAGTTGGGTATACAGGGTCAGGAATGAAAAAAACCTCTTGGTGCACTTCGAATGCAATTTCGTCTCATATCTCCTCTCCCTTAGCGTTTTGGGTCAAATGGACGAAATTGAACAAAAAGCTTAACCAAAAAACGTTTAGCGTATGATTTAGACGATGGTGCACTCAGTTGGTCGCTATGTTGCATTTTGGAAGAAGTTGGGTATACAGGGTCAGGAATGAAAAAACCTCTTCAATATCGTCTCCTATCTTATCTTCATTAGCGTTTTGAGTCAAATGCACGCATGCATACGCATCGACTTGGTCACTGTTGTTAGCAGATTTCTAATTGTCTGTTTGGATCGTTTAATGTTTGGCAATATCCTGGACAGTGCCGCTACTACCCGAGAGACTTTTTTACCTCCGAACATCATGTACTCCTCATAGTTGAGCCTATGGTCGAGCAGCATTCCCAGCTAACTGGGCTATGACCTCGATTCGATTGTATGCTCCCCGAGCTCTATAGTGAGGTGGTCTATTCTTTTCCTGCTGCTTATTAATACCGCGTCGGTCTTATGGACTGCCAATTTCAGGTCTGATGTATGTAGGCAGGACCTTACATCTCTGATGCAACTGCGATATCGTCAGCGTAACCGACGATATGTACTGCGCTCGGCTTTGGTTTTCTCATATTACGTTCTATAACACTAGGTCCTGCACTAGCCTTTGAGGAACTCATCCCGTAATGTTGCACTTCTTTGGTCCATCCTTATCCAGATAGATGTATAAGCATAAGTTCGGTTGCACTTCCTTAGTAACGTTGCCAACACTTGTGCCTCCAGCTTGGGGTGTCCATCACTCCTTTCCATCATGCTTGCTCTTCCTATTGGAAATAATGTTGTCCATACTTTCATAAAACTCTTTAGTCATATTGAACTGAACATCTCAGTTCTGACACCAGTGCTGATCAGTATAGCCAGTGGAGTAAGAAATTAGCAAAGTTAATCTGTACTCAACGAATCATCCAGTGGAGAGACTCCAGTCCAGAGAAGAACTTCTACTTCTGGGCCCCATCCAAACCTCCGCCACAGTAAAGACCATTGCACAGTACAAATAGCCTATGGTATTGCCAGCTGTAAAATTACAGAATTTAAACAGAAAATGTTTGTATACTCATCTTAATAATTTAATGTAAAGTATATTATCACATTTAAGTTTGTGACATCCCTTTCAAAATATTTTGTTCGGGCATATGTATGTTACTTCTAAAAACAACTTTTAACAATAAACAAGTATATAAGCATATCTATGTACCTATAAATGTAAACAACAATTTTTTCTATAAAAAAAAGAACTACAACTATTGGTTTTCTCCATCAACTGCAGTGCCAATCATTTTAGCCTCTTTAACCTGAAAGAAAAAATTATTAAATAAATCATAAATTCTCTAAAAAAAAACATCGATAACCTACTGTATCGGGTAATTTCCTTCGAAACGTTTCGGGCAAAAACAAACCCAGTATCCCTGCAGTCAATGACAGTCCACCGAATATCAACAAAGGCAACGGTTCAAAGTACATTGACTACAACAAGTAAAACAATAATAAAATTGAACTTGATATTCGAAATTTCAATTCGTTTACCAAAAGTGGAACAAACGGAGCCAACATGGCTCCAAAACGTGCAAATGTCGACATGCAGCCAACTCCACCACTTCGTATCACCTAAATTAAATAAACAAATCAAATCTAAGGAGCACAGGACTTTACAGTGCAGTTGTCTTACAGTTGGCATCATCTCGGCAGTGTATGTGTATATGACAGCAAATGAGGATGTTATTCCCAGCTTCCCAATAAGGAATAGAGTGATAACTGCCCACTCGATATCTGTTGAAATGCAATGAAATAGTTTTTAATCATATTTTTCTTGGATTACACAACTGATTGTTTACTTAAAGCTTTCCGTTTGTTGTGCAGCAAATGTAAGGACAGAGGAAGAATAAATGTCAAACAAAGTCTCTTAGTTTAGATAGGATTTAGAATCTAGTACGTACTTATGTTAAGATTAAGACTTTTACAATAGATCGGTAGAACCGTTTTGGTGAACCATCTACAGCTTAACGGCTGAGTTACTTAGTTACCCTTCTTCTCTCAAACTTTCGACTCATCTCTAATTTATAGGCTAGGTTTAGTTAGATTCAAAGTCGCTGTCAGCTGTCAGCTGTCACTAGCACTCTTAGTCCAATAAATAGATCCGTTGTGGCACCACCCACCCATCTACATCTTAACAGTTGAGTTACTTAGTTACCCTTCTTCTCTCAAACTTTCGACTCATCTCTAATTTATAGGCTAGGTTTAGTTAGATTTAAAGTAGCTGTCAGCTGTCAGCTGTCACTAGCACTCTTAGGCCAAGTGGCACCACCTAGGTCAAATGATCCTCCACACCAACTAGTAGAATCAATTTGAGGTTCTAATGAAACGGAGTCGATTCCTAATGTCAGTGTTAATAAGATCACCAAGATCATTGAAGAAGGAGGTTTCTTTTGTGAAGTAGAGCAGGGCAGATACAGAGAAGGTTTCTGGAAATTCTGCAAAAATCATTTGAGCACACACCAAGTCTAGTTGGGTGCTTTCCTATTAGAGAATGTCTAGCTGATATGCAGTCTCCAAAAAGAGATCAAAATTTCAGATCCAGTTTAGGCCAAATATGTTTTTTATCCTAGACACGTTGCTTATGAGTTGGATCGAGAGGCTTTTTCCATCTTTGACCGGGATACTCCGCATTGATTTTTAACTGCCTAATAGCGGCCAACTGAGTATACGAAAGTCTAAATCATCCGATTTGCGTTTAGTTGAGGTTTGTTTGCTGATTTTCGCTTATTTGACCCAAAAAGCTAAGGAAGAGGAGATACGAGAAGAAATTGCATTTGAGGTTGACCCATCGACTTTGACCATCCTTTACTGTGGTCCCCAAAGACTTTGGCCATCTTTTTGATGTTCCGAGAGCATCCAACTTAAATTTAAGCTTGCGTGTACATAGTGTTTGGAATATCTAAGGTAGTCTGGCGCGTTCGTCCGCCCTACAATTCTCTGGAATATCCGTAAGCCCTGGCACCCAACAAAGGTGATGCTGCTCTGCCATCTCTAATAGAGACCAACGGCTAGTACGCCAGTTTCGAATTACTAGAGAAGGATTCCAATGATTTGATAACAGGTTGGCTATCTGAAAAGATGCAAATATCTGTAGGTGATGCCACGTTTGTCCTGAGCCGAGATAGGACTTCTTTAATCGCCATTAATTCCGAAGACGGAAGAACAGAGTGAAATTAAGTCTATCAGAGAAAATACCTCCACCTACTCCGTCGTTAGCTTTTGAGCCGTTGGTACTTTGTGACGAAGAGGTGTAGTAGCAGCCATTTGCCTACCAAAAATGTCTAGGGGTCTCAAGAGAAAAAAATGTCCAGTACTACAAAGCTGATCGTTGGACTTTGTTTAGATTATTTCGGTTTAAGGCTTTATCTACGGCCGTCCATCAGGCAACCACGGCCTATAGTTGTCTGCTGTCCACTTCAGGTCTGCTTGTTCGACTTCTTGGTAAGCCACCTTCGGTGTCCCAAAAGGCAGTCATCTAGCTGACCTTCTTTTCATTCTAGTTACAAACGGTCTCAAGAGAGTCATTATGGAATCTCATGACCTCATTAAACAGGTCCTCCCTGTCCTTCCTGTAAAGCACTGACAGATTGAAATCAGAATTCATAGGACAGGAGTCTTAGTCGTCGAGTGTATCTATCAAATAAGTAACGCCCCATGTCAGACCAGATTTGTCTAGACTTGGAGATCATGCGTAACGAAACTTCTTTCAGCGAGAGACACTAACTGAAACCTTTATACAAAGACTCCGGTTTGAACTCTATTTAAATAGGTTCTCGAGGAAACTACACAGAGATGTCAACGAGGTCTGGAGACTAAATTTCTGTGTGCACCCCAGTTGTAGGCAGCTTCAAATTTTGTTTGGGAACGACTGTGTGTATTTAGAATTCAGCTCCAACACTTCACAAGGACCTATTATCATCTGATTTCTTGATACCTTGAAGAAGCTTGTTTTATAATCCTAAAGGAATCACTCATCTTCCTTCTATTTTAACAGAATACCAAGTCGTACCTCATAAACCTTGCCTTTTCTACAACTTTCTCTAAGAAACCTAGAGAGGTCCCTATTTTAGTTCAGAAAAGCCTTCCCCATCTGATGTTCATACACCTATATGCATGTTATACTCACTTTTTGTTATGTAGCCTCCAAGCACACAGGTAATGGAACAGAGAAACATTGACCCTGATAGAGACCATTTTCTGCCGAATTTATTCAGTGCCACCTGTAAGCAGATTTGTTTTATAAAATCCCACAAAACCCCCTTCCAAGTACGTCTTACCCAAGCCAATGTGTAACCGGGAATCTCAACCAGACAAACTAAGGCAAAATTAATATACTTATTGCCACTTAGATTTGTTGAGTTCAGCGAAAGTCCATAGAAAACAGTCGCATTTACAGCCCTTAAGACATCACAAAGAAGGTTAAGGCTAGCTCTCTTGCAGACCAAGCAATTGAAAAACTCACCATATATACAGCAGCAAGGTATACCGCACACATAGTGTCTTTGATTTCAAAACATCCTTAACAGCTCCATAGATTTCACCCTTGCAGCTTGCACCGTTCTTAGACTTTTCATTGGAACCATTCGATTTTGCACTAAGACAGTCTTCATGGTTGCGTTGAAATGTTGACAACAATGTCACTGATAGTTCCCTCTTGTTAACTTTAGCCGCCTCTTTGATAATCACCTCTGCTCGTGCATGCTCATCACGTGCAATAAGCCAACGCACAGACTCCGGAACCATCCAGAAATAAATAATAAACAGCAAGGGCGGCGCCGATAGGGCGTACTGCAATAATTGCCAATCGCGCAGGAGCCATGCGGCTACTCCCACTAGAGCCTCGCCAACAGCGTAAAAGTAATTCAATACAATCGATGACATTTCTCGTCGTTTAGGACCAACCATTTCGACACCGATAATGAAGGCCAGTGGATAGACACCCGACGTTCCTACCGCATTCAGAAAGGCAAACACGAGGAAACTGTGGTAGTCCCATGCTAAGCCCTGTAGAATACCTGTTATTGCCATGAAAATTATGCAGATTATGAAAATTATTTTTCGTCCATATCTAGTTGGGAGTACATAGTTGGACGTCATTTAAAATCGAGTGCGAGAATCAAGCTTGAATGGTCACTTACCTATCGGCAAAGAATCCTGATAATGCTGTTCCCACAACTAAGCCGGCAAAGTGTAAGGTTCCAACAAAAGCCAGTTTCCAAGCATTCCCTTCGCAAGTCAATTCCCACTGCAAACACACAATCAGATATATACTTTAACAAAACTTTTGGTAAAGACACATCGATGGATGACGGAAAATGCTTAGATTGTCAAAGATGTTACCTCAAAGTGGTCTCTTCAGTTAACTAGGTTCTAAGCTAACTTGCACCCCTCCGACGGTTAAGATCCCCGTCAATTATCTCAGTCCTAAGCTAACCCGATGACAGTTAAGATCTCCTTCGACTAGGACGGGGTCATCCATTGGCATGGGTTAGACCAAAAGCTAAAGGCTGATTCAATGTATAGCCTGTCTTTTGTTAGCTTTTTTCAAAAATTGTACTAGAAACCGAAATAGTTTCTTAACACAAAATGTATAGGGTCTTCGAACATGTTCGCTGAACATTGTAAGAGGTTACGCCCCTTTCTTGTGAGCGTTTTAAAACAGAAATGTTTCATATTATCCTCATAAATCTATCAAATATGCTGAATGCCGTGCCCACATTATTAGAATTGAAGTTTCCACGACCCAATCGCGCATTTTTCAAATTAGGAACAGAAGGAGAAAGGTCAGTAATGACATTTGTGACATAAGGATATTTCAACTGCTGCAAGTTGGTCAGGTTTTCTGTTCAGACATCTAGGTTTTTGACTCAAATTTTAGGGATTAGAAATGACTTTCAACAGTGTGTTGCTGTCATAGTTGACGTCTTGTGTATCAGTATCTTTTTGGACAGGAGAAGTCTATGTGTGACACATGGAGATATGGCAACCGTAGTGTTGGTCAGGTTTTCTGCTCAGACATCTAGGTTTATGACTTTATGTAAGTGTCTAGATACGTGAACGTCACCAATTATATTTCACAGTGTGTACATAGCTGTCATATGTAATTACGTCAATAGTTGACATCTTTTTCTCTTAGCGTTTATGACGCCAACACACGATGCATCTCGGTATCTGTTCGTAGGGATTTTAATTAAATTTACGGACGTAGGTGCAAATTATTATATATATTTGCATAATTTTAAACGATTTATTAAGAAAAAACAATAAAACATTTAAATTGGCAGTTAAACGTCAAATTACCAGACAAATGTTACGAGCAAGTGTTTATTTTAAGAACAGTTGCTCACTGGGTTTTCATGGTTACTGATCTCCATGTCGATTATAAATGACGACGCAGTGTGACCCCTTTACAATCATTAGATACAAACAATGGAGACGGGCCTTTAGATAATTTAGAAAAAACAAACAAGAACAACAACACTCACCTCTTGTACAATTGTGCGTTCATTCGGATCGTATACCCATTCATTGCAACGCATTCGTTGACTTGGATTGAAGTTTTCTCTTGGACATGAGCCAGGTACTATCACCGAATCGTTCACCTCATACCGATAGCATTTTTCGGGTGTGAACTTCCCATTGCTCACCGCACCAGGAGTTGCATTCACCAACCAGGGCGGATATAATTCCGTACCGAATGTACTTTCGCACTCAGGCACCAGACATCTTTGTGAAAGATACACAGATACACGTTGGTAAATATTTGTACAGATACTCACATATAAATGCGTACTAACCTGTAGCGCGGTGTTCCAGCTGTAAACACGTACGATAGACTGTTGGCAGCGGCAAACATTACCGGCAAACAAATTAGTAAATAATTGGTCTTCTGGTATCGTCCGAATTCACCAATTTCCTCGAGAATCTTGTCAAAGTCCATTGCGCGATATGTCAGATACGAAAACAGCGAAAGATGCGAAAGATGTGAACGATGCTCACTCTACTGGATACGTTGGTGAAATATGCTGTTAGCCAGGCTTGATCAGTTTCTGTTTTGGCAAAGAGAGAGAGAGAGAGAAATTCATTTCGATCTAAAGAGAGCATCAACAGCAACACGTTTTGTTTTGTTTATTTCTGTGTGGTATTATTTTTGGACGCATTTTCTTGGCCATACTTTCTGTTCACATTGTATTCTGCATTGAATTTGTGTGGGTTTTTTTTTTAGTGTGTGTGTGTACACTTGTTCAACTCAAACGAATTTGTTCTATTCGTGGTCATTGAACTTTGTGGTGAGTTGATTGAATTAAGCTTACATGAACGATTTTAAAGTCAAAGTGGCTTGCCGCAAGGTTGAGGGTTTTCACCTCTATCTTTTGACTTGCATCTACTTCTATTCGACAAGTGTTGAAGTTCGTTTATTGTGCCCCAAAATGGATCGATCACTCTATCGGAAGATGCTATAACTTTTGCTAATGGCGGCAGCTGTCAGTAAACCATGGAATGCTATACTTCTCAAGATATAGGAATACTCTATCTGACTATTTTTTACGGAATGATTCGTCAGTGATTTTGACACAGACTGCTCGACCGTTCTACACCGACTGTTCAAGCAAGCAAGGCATTTAGTTGCTCTTCTCGAAAAGACTGGAATTATAATTATAAAAGACATCACCGTTATGGATGGGCGCCGTGGACTGTACAGTCACCTAAAGGAAGTTCAGTCGTTGGTCCAGTGTCATTTGCGCCATAGTGCAGGCCCGAGTACCCAATTTTCTGAGACCAAGTATCCATTGGAACAGGGGCTTGATTTGCGCTTGTATCGGCCATTATAAGAAAGAACTAAATACTTGTTGGCCAGTACTTCTACTAATGCGATTTCTTCGGTTCCTTCAAGCTGTTCAAACCACCCGTATTCAAAACTATCAATCATATGACGTTAACAACAACGCAATTAGTTCATAAAACCGGATCCAGTGTGCCGCCTGAACTAAAGCTATAAACTCAGCAATGGCCTTGACAGATACAAACGTTTATCTGAACCCCCGTATCGATGATTAAAACCCCGATAAGCTAGATTATCTCCATGATTTATTCAATGTATTGCAATTTGAGATAATTTACCTACCGCACACCAGTTATTCTAGTGATATACATATTTTACAATCAAGTGTCATGCTTGAAAGCTTAATTTATCTACTCACCAGCATGTAGTTAAACAATTGTCAATCTTCGTTTGTATATTAATTGGATTTTGTTTAAGGAAGACTTGCCAATTCATTTTAACGTCAAGTGCATGCATTTAATTGTTGATTAATTGTTTTGCAGTAATTTTTGAATGCCACCAGTTTATTTGTTTTTTTATATACCCTCGGCTAACGATGACAGTAACTTCTGAATTAAAATGCCTTCAAGGCGACGGAAGTAGGCGATAAATCGATTAACATCTCTGTTTAAGTGACTCAGCTATTTAAAATGGTATAGATACTTCTTAGTAGCACATAGATACAAATCGCAGAAAAAGTCTTCGTTTCATCCAGTACCGATCATTCGAATGGTTCGGGCTTAGTTAAGATGAGCCGAGTGGGTGTACTCAACCGATTTGAGCACAGGTCCGGCTCGGAGGCTCTCCTTGTATTGAAAACAACTTTTAACTGGAAATGGAAGGGATGTGTGCAAGGATATCATAGACATGAGTGAAAGACGGTGGTTGATAACAGCTGAAGAGGCTGAGGACAGTCAACTGGAGTATGTTGAGTCTAATGGCTGGCAAACGTCCCATATCATGGATGTACCCTGTTCATTCAGTGTTATGTCTCTAAACTACTAAGTACTGTTCAAAACTTAACCCCGAATGTGAACATCAATGAGGACTTGAATGCCAGGTTAGTAGCTGCATCAGAAGGGAGAGCGACAGTGTGGAAGAGTGAACGTTTCGTGGGGTTACACTTTGGTTTGAATGGATTGGTGCTTGGAGTAAGCATGTGACCATTTTCGTACCCAAAATTCGTACAAGGTTCAGAATCCTTAAGTCCACCAACAATTTAGGGACCATTGCACCGAAGCAGATGAATCGAAACCTACTATTGAGCTGGAGCAATCCATTTGTCGGTTTCAGGTAGGAACAAAACAGGACAGGGCCATCAGCGGAGAACTGGAAACGGATCGTAATTGTCTCAGTAGTAGAGAAAGTTGAGCTTGAATCCCGACCTGCTATGAAGGCGGGTGAAACGTATTGGCTTTACAGCCCTTCCGTTCCAAATTGAGGAAGCAGCAAACAGGTGATCATCAAACCTTCATGGGAGTCGAATGTATGAACATGTTGATTACATTCTTTATGAGGATCAACCAGGTTTCCGCTCTGGATTCTTCTCCATAACCACCTAACGAATCATCATAGAGCAATGGGTATGGACTTTTACTTCATCTTCACAATTCGAGGAAGCAGCAAACAGGTGGAATGTATGGACTTTTGATTCCAATGGGTTGTATACATTTTTACATCATCTGCACAGAGAGAGGTTGCAGAACTATGGATACGGCTGTACCAAGGCATGGTTCATACGGTGTATCCTACGAATTGTGACAATAACTTATAAAAGAAGAATAGGACATCTAAAGTGAATGTACGAACCACCTTTCTAGCTCGCAGAATGATAGAATAATACCTCTAAGAACAACCTGTGAAACAATGACACTTATGCCGCTAAAGATCGAACTTGTTGATTAAGGCACAAGATTATTCCGAATTATACTGTCACTTACGTATGAAAGATCAAAGTCTACATCTTAGAAAGTAGTTAGTAATTTGTCTCTTAATAACCAGACATCCAATGGCCTAAGGTCAAGGCGATATTAGGGATTCAAGGAACTTTTGCAGACTCTGTCACTCAATAGCCTGATCTACTAACCACTAATGGCATCTGTGGTCTTAGTTTCAAGTTAAAACACTCTTCCATCAGCTGTCCTCCTGTTGCTTTCCGTCAGACGTTGTACCAAACTGATTAGTCCTAACCAAACTACACCCCAAACAAAACAGCGTGTATTCATTCGCCAAATAAATACTTCAAATGAATAGTAATCACGATAGTGCAAAAAATCGATAACCAACACTCACAGTTCGATAACAAATTAAAAATTCATTAACAGCAATGCGTCCGACTACATACCCGGATTAACAAGCTAGAACCACCCGCAATGACTGGCACTAATTATTTTTTGCATTTTTAAATCTATAAGAAGCACACCGAAATCTAATTCAGAAGATTATACATATAAAAATAATTTTTTCTTATCATTTGTTATCACTTGTTCGATGTTTCACTAGGTCTGCACTGCCTGGGCTGTGGTTCAGTAGAATTCCTTCTCACTTTTAATTCGTGTTTTTTTTATTTTTTTTTCCTTTAATATTGAATTTAGAATAATAAATGATGAAATGTTCTGTTCATATGGCAATAAAACTGGCATTGGTGCGCCTTGCCATGCTATGTCATAGCAAGTGGGAGGTGGGAAACAATTGGAGATTCTATTGTGCGAGACTATGGCCGGTGCAACTTCGAGTAACAACTGAATTAAGATACCTAATGGCGTTCGACTATGGCATACAGGTTAACTTCTCAGAGACGTTGTCGTGTTGCACGTGTGCCGATTCAGTACGAGAAGTGATCAAACTTAATTGAGAGTGAAATTGTCTGCTCCACTAGTCGCTTGATGCAGAGCTGGAGAAATGTGCAGTTTCATTGATTTTTTTTCTCCCCATGTGGGGCGGTTTTTGTTTTACTTACTTGCATAGATGGCGCTATGGTCGGCAATAGAAGAGATCCTTAACCTGTGCCAACTGTCTTCATCTTTAAGTAGATTCACAAGACTGGTCTGGTTCACCGTGACATTATAATCGACAAACATTTAAAGCCATAGCTCTTCGGTATAACATTACTTCTTCTACTACCCGCACAGTGTCGCGACAGTAGAAGGATTATAAAAACTCTCGGGGCTGTGTTTTTACTCTTTGCATCTCAGTTGAGGACGATTTGAAAAATGGTTTTGTTACTCAACTGCAAGGAAATATTGAAAGATCAGGGCTATTCCTCGTTTGATCTCTCAGCACCATTGTCATCATTTAATGTATACTTCAAAGTCATCGTTTGGTAGCTGAATTTTCAAGACCATGCTAGAAAGGCACGAAAGCCCTCTTTTCATGTGGCAAACTGAGGTTTCCGGCCTCGGATTGTACACCGGATAGGCATGACAGTCGTTAGACCTATCCTTATGTACAGAGTCCTACTCTAGGACGACACTGGACAGGAAAAGCAACGTTGCAATGCTCGAGAAGGTTCAAGTGCTATCCTGCGTCTGCATAACGAGCGCCTTTAAAATTACTCGTACAGCTGCAGTGGAAAGTGTGCTCCATCTTCTTTAATTTGATATGTTAGGGAGGCTGATGGCGGCTAAAGCCCCACTATGGCTTAGGGAATTCCAGCCACTGGCTATTGGTCAACCTGAACACTAGAAGTACAGACTATAGTGTCCCCTATGTGAACTCTAACCTATAAAAATCTACACGGATGGATCAAAGACAGCGTGTGGAACAGGTACTCCAGGTGATCACCACACGACTACCGGACCTCTGTAGTGTATTTCAAGCAGAAGTCACAATACTTCGTGGAGCCGCGACCTGGTTTCCAATTAACTCGATCGAGGGCAGCGCTATTGTTTTCTATACAGAGAGTCAAGCTGCGATAAAAGCGATAAAAAAAGGAATCGCCATTAATGGATCGACCAAGTTGGTAAAGCAATGCCACGAGATCGGTGTAGACCAGAGCTGAACCTGATTACCCGGCCTCCTATTCCAAGTGGGGAGCCTTCAGGTAGGTCTCTGGTGCTGGTAGTCCAGTTCTATAGACCTAGTGGTATAGACCTCCCGAGTGGGGACAATCACCCAACTTAACCCAATCCTAGAAGAACCCATCAACCCATAAACCTAACCTAACCTAGGCTGCTGGATGCAGTATTAAGAGACTTGAATTCCTCATGAAAGAGGAGAACCTGGTGTAAAGTTTCCCCCAACAGTAGGGGATGGATTCAAAGACTTGAATCGGCTTTCCATTGACAAAATGAGGATTTACTGGGATCAGTGGAGGAAATGAGATCTAAATGCCACTGACTTGGCCTTGAGATACACTGGTTTATTACGATATCTTCCAGCGGGTAAGATGTGTCGTAATGACAACAAAGTCAAGTTTGGAACAATGAGGAAGAATTGAGAGAAAATTTAAGTGTGGTGTGGTTAGATTTACGTCAGCCAAAGCATAAATATTAGATGGACCTCTTACGTCCTGATAATAGACGGAAAGAGCAATGCTGTTCAGAGCAGACGGAGGGGAGAGTGGGTGATAGTGGACGACTCCATTTAAGATGTGAGACTCTTTTGAAGTGTGCATAGTTGCCACATGCAGCAAGACTATTGGCAGTAGTTGTCGGCCTTTCTGCTGGATAGAGAGTGCTAGAAAGAGAGTGCGTAACGTCATTCTGAGCTGTCGGAGGTTCGTTGTGTTAATTTGACAGCGGGAGGGAAACAGAATAACGATAGGACCTAGGGCCTAGCTTCTCATAACCATTCGTGTTGGATGTGTTATATTCTTTTCGCGAATGGAAGGGGCCTACTTATTTTGAGAAGTTTTCTCAGGACAGTTCTACTCTCGGATGTTTGTCAGACACTCGCGAAAGGTTAGGCCGTGAAAAACTTTTAGCTGTTCCGACTGGGATTCGAACCTCGAACCCCTTGTTCCATAGTCCAACGCACTAACCACTGAGTCACGGCGCCCGAACTCCCATCATCTGCCAGCCGGAAAAACAGTTTATGCCTGTTTGGAGCCGACTTCCGCTTTGCAGGGCAAGGCTTTTACTGCATTTCTGTGTCTTGGGTATAATGGTTTATCTAAGTTTCATCTACTGTATGTAACCGGCGATAGCTCTGCAAATATTTACCAGCACGTTGTTTTCATCTTGATTGACTATGTAACAAACGCGTTCTTTGAAAGCCTCTGCTAGCATATGATGAATATGAGCGATGTTATCGTCAGTGGTTGCAGTCTTTGGACGGTTCATGGTCTCTCAAGCTAGCCCCATCAACTTGGTTTGGATTAAGAAAAGCGTATTGTCTTTAAAACACAAACATTCACATCGACTCACTCGAGTTCCAAATGACTGAAATGAGTACCTTTCAAAGGATCCCCGAACTCATTCCTTAGCTTTTATTGAGGTTTTAACCTTTACAGATAAATCTCATAAAATAGTCTTCGTTATCCGCTTTGCTATACTTTATTTTTTTGGTACTAAATCTGTGGGTACTTCTAGCTGCAATTTCCGGTTCTAGAGTAACATTTAGTGAGTTACAATCTACGGACGAACTTTTTCTGGACAAACACATAAAGAAAACCACAAATACACAAACAAAACATACTTTAATGGTAAATTTGAAATGATATCAGAACCTAGAACTCTTGCTGGCCGACGTGGTACGGGAATACTTAATATTAAATCTTTTATCGTGCCTGACTGTGTAGTGCCAGGGCTGCAAGTAAAAGAAAGATCACAATTAATCTTCTGTAGTACATATGAAGATGAGTATGAGGCGATGATACTAACCAATCCTTGACAGCTTGATCAATATTTCCCCGCTCGTTGACCAGCTTGGTAATAAAAGTGTCGATGAAGTCTTTAGCCTCTGATGTTACGATAACAACCTTCTTCCCATAATATCTGGGCACTTCTGTTCCAGCGTCTTGGCTGTCGTATGCTACAGAGTTTACGTTCACATCTATGGTGCTTCCAGTTCCACTCGTTATGATAATTTTATTTTTATGCACGAATTCATGATGCGAATATAAAGGCTTTAGTATGTCGATATATATATCTAATCTACCATCTTTAGTACTAAATGCATTTTCATTTATCCTTGGTGCTTCTATTACGAATATAATGTCCAATATTTTTTCCGTATTCATTGTAGTTACTGTGCGAATGGTTAAGTTTGTAATTCAGAACGATATCCATTGGCAAACACTTACAATCCTTAATGCACTGTCGAATTTCTCGAGAGGTTGCATTCACGAGAACGGCCATTTTCACATCCATCAGGTATAAATTGTTTATGATGTTTTGCAACTTTGTTTCGGTACTACACTGTGGTCCATTCCCATTCATAATCACGATGGCGAATGAGCGCTTCATGTTCTGTGTTAAAACAAAAAAAAAAAGAATTTTATGACAAATTTTAATAATTATTGCTAATCTATTTCGTATGAAAGTACTTCGTCTGGAACTGAATTCATGGAGTATCGGGATATTAAACTTTTGTGCCTCTTCTCGCTTCTCATCCGTGTAAGCATTAGCAACAACCTTTGGGGATTGTCCTGACTATAATCGATAGATGTCAGCACTAAATGAATACATCCCATTGTAAACTTTTTGTCAAACCTTCAAGAATATCTCAATGAGAATGCCAATATGTACATAGCTTAGGTGGCTGTTGCTCTGTGAGTTATGGCCGTTCTTCCGCTTCAGGTTGGTTTTCTTTTTAATCAAAGCCGACTGAACAGAAAGCCGACTGGATACATTTAGTGTATCTTTAGTGTTTATTTTATTTTTAGTAAATATTACTACAACTCGGCCTACAACCTGAAAACCCGATCGACCACGATCAGTGATCGGTGAATCTTTAAGAGAACCAACAACATTTTCAATTTCCTTACACAACCAGGATATATAAGATGATCAGACCATTAGATTTCTAGAAACAATCAGAACTTGTTTTATCAAGTACACTACAGCTGGCCGAACAGAGTCCCCAGAGCCTCCTGAACTGAACCTTCGGTACGGAGTCAGCAGTGACTTCTGGTAGTTCGCTTGAATTTCTGTCAGGACGTTTCAGTTCCTTCTCCTCTAGGAAGAACTCGGTAAACCTGTCAGCAACTATTCCCTTTGGATAACGTTCGAATCCAGTTCGAATGTTCCAATGGTTCAAACAGCTTCCCAATAAGAACTCAGTTGACTCACTTAACCTGAACGTTAGCTTGTGGAGAGGGAACGGCCACTTTCACATGTGCTATATCACGATCGATCAAGAAGTTGTAGTACTCGTATTCGAAATACTGAGTATCGCACATAGTTCTTTGGTGCATGATAGGGTATAACCTGACAAAGTTTGTCAACTCGTCAACGATCAGGAGAATATGCTTGCGCCTGGACCGTATAGCTGAAAGTGGCCTGAAGTGATCGGGATGGATCGTAAGAAATGACATTTAGTAATAGATATCCAATCCTTACATGGATAAATCTTATGAAATTATTTTCTTTATCTTTTGGGACACATAAGCGAAGTGCTCCAACTTGGCTTTTGCTGCTGTAAATGAGACTGTCTTGCAGAATGAAACTAAAACAGTCCCGTTCTGATTTAAGGCTGCCTTTAGTTGGAAGTGAATGTTCTGTGAATTCAAAACTAATGCTACCGTGCATCCCCTTTAGGTTTCGGCATTATTTATCTTGACTGCACTTGAAACTGAGTCAGTGGTGTCGCAGACTTGTGCGGAAATAGCGAAATGTCGAAAAGTAAGCTCACTTACTTACTCCCGATTCGTGAAGAATCTCTGCCTGAGACACTGGAGATAGCTAGGATATCTGAAAATTGTTTACACATGTGAGTCGACCCAAACACCGTGTTCATTATATACATATGTATAGCTTAACTCTAGCCTATTTGTCGCAAGCCGTTTCAAGACTCGAGCTTATAACTCAAGATGCACAGGCAAATTTTTATATTTTGGGGAACCACCCAAAGAGTCACTGACGTTAATGATTCATGATAACATCAAAACATCATAGCACATGCAAACTATAAGACTACAGTGTAAAATAAGTAAGTAAAGGCCGCGGTTATGTTGGCCAATTTCAATTAATTAACATACTCGCACTATTTACACATTTGTTTACGATAATTTCAAAATTCTGAATACCTACGAGCAAATGACAAATGACAGTCCACCACTGATTACACTATCTTAGAATAAGTGACTTTGACATTTGTAAAATTAATGGCGCATGCGCAATACGTCAAAAGAGTGGGTATGTTCCGTAATCGAGGCCTAGGTTAAAACTAAAAAGAAATATTTCTGGTTGGTAAAGAGATAAAGATTTGACAGAACAGTAATATATTCTTTGGTTTTGAAGTAGTGGACTGGATTTGTAAGTAAGATAATTCTCCCTACATTTTAAGTCAGTGGGCGGCATGTCAAAAGCACCTGACGCGAATTATGACACATGAAATGTCATCTAGTTATCAGTAAGTTTGTCGGTCCATACGTTCAGATCGTACCTCAAAAAGTAGGTCTAGAATCCTTGCTCATTGTGACTTTTATACTTTGAAGCTGAATTTATTTGCATCGGTGAGGGCAATAAAGACAAAAACACCTCTCTTAGCTGTCAAATATGTCATGTGTAAGTAAACAAGCAGACGAAAACGAATGTTGGGCTCGAGCTTGTCCAAAGTGGTTGGCTTGTTAGCGTAGACTTAGGACAGAGAAAATAATAAAGTGGTGTCGAGTCGCATAATCCCGGCGGCAATTGGACGAACGCTCAATGTGAGATGACCAAATCGCCAAATTTCTTCTTAACATTTTCGAGCACTAAGCCGCTTGTATTGAATGTAGCGTCATCTTATTGGAACCAAAGTTTGGATACATCGATGTTGTCGAACTCTAGCCATAGAAAGTTGGTTAACATCGGTCTATACCTGAGACCATTGGCGGTAATGGTGTCTCCTTAGTCCGATGATGCCGCGCTGCACCAAAGAGGCAATCTTGGTGGATGCACTGATGCTTGTTGTGTGCAGCCGCTAACCCAAAAATGGGCCTCTCCCGAGAACATGATTTTTCGGCCAAAATCCGGATCTCCTGCCAACATTTTCAGCGCCCAATTAGCGAACGCACGGCGTTATCCATGGTTGTCCGCCTTTAATTCTGGCGTCAACACAATCTTACACGGCGATGCCCAATTCAGCTGATTTCTAGGTCTTCCTTGATAGTGGCCTATGTTTTCTTCATTTCGCACCAATCTCTGTCTGGTTGGTGGCATAAGGTCCAAAAGAGTGTACTCAAACTTTTCCTTTGATTGCTCTTTCTGTCAGCATTATTGTTCAATCACGATATGGCATCCGGGATCACCATGATCTGACCCTGGCAGAGCCTACAGTGTTTAGATCGTACTAAAACGCCTGACTTTGTTTTTGATTCATTCATATAGAAGGATACGGAGAATACGTGTTTTGAAGCCTCCAGTTATCCTTCCAATCGAGTCTTAAGAAGTTGACTAGTATGTACGTAGTCCACTCGAACAGATGGGACATATTTCAATAGAAGTCTAAAGGCATTTGAGAACACAATACCGTGATTTGGAGGCTTTAACGTCTTCATTGGGTGTATCTCGGTACCTCGGTAGATCCATAATACTTCGTCCTTGCGTAGTTTGCATCGTTATTTCGTGCTAGGGCAGCTGACACAAAACTGTTAAACATGAAGTTGACACTTGACAAGTTCTTCTCCAAAGAATGACAAATGTCAAAAATTGCCCTGTCCAACATACTTACTGTCATGATGAGCGGCAGATAAACCCGTTCTAACAACAAAAAAAGTCAAAAATGTTTTCCAAATTTCAACTTGTACACATTTTATTTATTCTCTCTCGTGACCTAACACGACTGCCAAGACAAATGTCCGAAAAACCATTCTCAGTAAATGTGGGTTCTTGATGTTCACTGCTATAACTACGGGACGAAAGTAATTTGAAACATATGTTCATAACATGTACACTTCGTAGAAGCTGTTCTTTTTCAAAATGCGCACGACGTACGCAGGCGTTTTCTACTAAGTGTAAGATTATCGAAGAGAACAAAACTTACAAGTACTTATTCACAAGTTTATTGAAGTCCTTCCTTATTTCGTGGACTATGACTCCAAAGTTTTTATCGAATCCACTTTCTTCTATTTTATCGCAAAGTATTTGAATGAAGAGACTTCCTATTTCTTGTATTCGTAAGGCTGGGGTTTCTACGAAATAAAAGAAAACACAGTCCGATTAGTCAATGATTGAAGGGCTTCCAGAAGTTCTGTCGGAGTAGTATTGCACCTAGCTAATTGGTCAAATAGGACACCGCACTATCAAGGCAGGGAAAACATTTTGTTGTATCTGGAACACTATTTGATCAGCAGTGGGTAGGATAATGAAGCAATCGCTCTCATAGTACACATGATCTGGGATCTGTGATAGCTTGATCCTGAAAACGGAGGTAGCTTCTCTTTGTCGGAGCATTATTGTCAATTTGCTTGATGCGTCTGAGGCAGGGTAGTCGACTACGTCCACGTCTTCGTACACCTTATAGGATGAAGAATTATTCACTCGAAAGTGCTCAAGATCTGTTCTGCTTTCCTGCTGATCGTCCAGCAATCGGCGCCACATAGTAAAACTGGTAGGATCACTATGTAGAAGGATCGCATTTAAAAGCGTTTGTTTCGTGAAACCAAAGGAGCAGCGTGTGGATATTTACTCCGAGGTAGACAAACTCCTGAACTGCATTGAAGTTACTGGTGGCAAGAGGAACGTTTTGTCCTAGGCGGTGGACCGATGCTAGTGTGTTGCAGACAGTTTTCAGACGTTCACACAATACCTTGGATAGGATCTTATATGCGCCATTAAGCAGCGGTATGTCTCGATAGTTCTTACAAATTATAGGATCGCCTTTCGTGAAGATGGGGCACATATGTAGACCTATCGCAGAACTTCTCGATATCCTTTAACTGGGTACTGCCTGGGTATTTCATTAAGAAATGCACTAGATCTGGAATGATTTCCTAAAAATTGGCAGCTACTTCGATAAATAGGTAGTTGAACTATTGTGAACAGATAGCCAATTTTGGCTAAGAGGGGGACATAGGGGTCAAAGGGCCTGTAGCCTGAGTTAGATCCGAGAAAATCTGGGAAAAACATCAATCATCTTCCGTTTGGCTTAGTCTTTTCCTGATTCCGTGATTACCTAACCTTTTGCATAATTCTGGACAGGAAAAGCAACGTTGCAATGCTCGAGAAGGTTCAAGTGCTATCCTGCGTCTGCATAACGAGCGCCTTTAAAATTACTCGTACAGCTGCAGTGGAAAGTGTGCTCCATCTTCTTTAATTTGATATGTTAGGGAGGCTGATGGCGGCTAAAGCCCCACTATGGCTTAGGGAATTCCAGCCACTGGCTCGTGGTCAACCTGAACACTAGAAGTACAGACTATAGTGTCCCCTATGTGAACTCTAACCTATAAAAATCTACACGGATGGATCAAAGACAGCGTGTGGAACAGGTACTCCAGGTGATCACCACACGACTACCGGACCTCTGTAGTGTATTTCAAGCAGAAGTCACAATACTTCGTGGAGCCGCGACCTGGTTTCCAATTAACTCGATCGAGGGCAGCGCTATTGTTTTCTATACAGAGAGTCAAGCTGCGATAAAAGCGATAAAAAAAGGAATCGCCATTAATGGATCGACCAAGTTGGTAAAGCAATGCCACGAGATCGGTGTAGACCAGAGCTGAACCTGATTACCCGGCCTCCTATTCCAAGTGGGGAGCCTTCAGGTAGGTCTCTGGTGCTGGTAGTCCAGTTCTATAGACCTAGTGGTATAGACCTCCCGAGTGGGGACAATCACCCAACTTAACCCAATCCTAGAAGAACCCATCAACCCATAAACCTAACCTAACCTAGGCTGCTGGATGCAGTATTAAGAGACTTGAATTCCTCATGAAAGAGGAGAACCTGGTGTAAAGTTTCCCCCAACAGTAAGGGATGGATTCAAAGACTTGAATCGGCTTTCCATTGACAAAATGAGGATTTACTGGGATCAGTGGAGGAAATGAGATCTAAATGCCACTGACTTGGCCTTGAGATACACTGGTTTATTACGATATCTTCCAGCGGGTAAGATGTGTCGTAATGACAACAAAGTCAAGTTTGGAACAATGAGGAAGAATTGAGAGAAAATTTAAGTGTGGTGTGGTTAGATTTACGTCAGCCAAAGCATAAATATTAGATGGACCTCTTACGTCCTGATAATAGACGGAAAGAGCAATGCTGTTCAGAGCAGACGGAGGGGAGAGTGGGTGATAGTGGACGACTCCATTTAAGATGTGAGACTCTTTTGAAGTGTGCATAGTTGCCACATGCAGCAAGACTATTGGCAGTAGTTGTCGGCCTTTCTGCTGGATAGAGAGTGCTAGAAAGAGAGTGCGTAACGTCATTCTGAGCTGTCGGAGGTTCGTTGTGTTAATTTGACAGCGGGAGGGAAACAGAATAACGATAGGACCTAGGGCCTAGCTTCTCATAACCATTCGTGTTGGATGTGTTATATTCTTTTCGCGAATGGAAGGGGCCTACTTATTTTGAGAAGTTTTCTCAGGACAGTTCTACTCTCGGATGTTTGTCAGACACTCGCGAAAGGTTAGGCCGTGAAAAACTTTTAGCTGTTCCGACTGGGATTCGAACCTCGAACCCCTTGTTCCATAGTCCAACGCACTAACCACTGAGTCACGGCGCCCGAACTCCCATCATCTGCCAGCCGGAAAAACAGTTTATGCCTTTTTGGAGCCGACTTCCGCTTTGCAGGGCAAGGCTTTTACTGCATTTCTGTGTCTTGGGTATAATGGTTTATCTAAGTTTCATCTACTGTATGTAACCGGCGATAGCTCTGCAAATATTTACCAGCACGTTGTTTTCATCTTGATTGACTATGTAACAAACGCGTTCTTTGAAAGCCTCTGCTAGCATATGATGAATATGAGCGATGTTATCGTCAGTGGTTGCAGTCTTTGGACGGTTCATGGTCTCTCAAGCTAGCCCCATCAACTTGGTTTGGATTAAGAAAAGCGTATTGTCTTTAAAACACAAACATTCACATCGACTCACTCGAGTTCCAAATGACTGAAATGAGTACCTTTCAAAGGATCCCCGAACTCATTCCTTAGCTTTTATTGAGGTTTTAACCTTTACAGATAAATCTCATAAAATAGTCTTCGTTATCCGCTTTGCTATACTTTATTTTTTTGGTACTAAATCTGTGGGTACTTCTAGCTGCAATTTCCGGTTCTAGAGTAACATTTAGTGAGTTACAATCTACGGACGAACTTTTTCTGGACAAACACATAAAGAAAACCACAAATACACAAACAAAACATACTTTAATGGTAAATTTGAAATGATATCAGAACCTAGAACTCTTGCTGGCCGACGTGGTACGGGAATACTTAATATTAAATCTTTTATCGTGCCTGACTGTGTAGTGCCAGGGCTGCAAGTAAAAGAAAGATCACAATTAATCTTCTGTAGTACATATGAAGATGAGTATGAGGCGATGATACTAACCAATCCTTGACAGCTTGATCAATATTTCCCCGCTCGTTGACCAGCTTGGTAATAAAAGTGTCGATGAAGTCTTTAGCCTCTGATGTTACGATAACAACCTTCTTCCCATAATATCTGGGCACTTCTGTTCCAGCGTCTTGGCTGTCGTATGCTACAGAGTTTACGTTCACATCTATGGTGCTTCCAGTTCCACTCGTTATGATAATTTTATTTTTATGCACGAATTCATGATGCGAATATAAAGGCTTTAGTATGTCGATATATATATCTAATCTACCATCTTTAGTACTAAATGCATTTTCATTTATCCTTGGTGCTTCTATTACGAATATAATGTCCAATATTTTTTCCGTATTCATTGTAGTTACTGTGCGAATGGTTAAGTTTGTAATTCAGAACGATATCCATTGGCAAACACTTACAATCCTTAATGCACTGTCGAATTTCTCGAGAGGTTGCATTCACGAGAACGGCCATTTTCACATCCATCAGGTATAAATTGTTTATGATGTTTTGCAACTTTGTTTCGGTACTACACTGTGGTCCATTCCCATTCATAATCACGATGGCGAATGAGCGCTTCATGTTCTGTGTTAAAACAAAAAAAAAAAGAATTTTATGACAAATTTTAATAATTATTGCTAATCTATTTCGTATGAAAGTACTTCGTCTGGAACTGAATTCATGGAGTATCGGGATATTAAACTTTTGTGCCTCTTCTCGCTTCTCATCCGTGTAAGCATTAGCAACAACCTTTGGGGATTGTCCTGACTATAATCGATAGATGTCAGCACTAAATGAATACATCCCATTGTAAACTTTTTGTCAAACCTTCAAGAATATCTCAATGAGAATGCCAATATGTACATAGCTTAGGTGGCTGTTGCTCTGTGAGTTATGGCCGTTCTTCCGCTTCAGGTTGGTTTTCTTTTTAATCAAAGCCGACTGAACAGAAAGCCGACTGGATACATTTAGTGTATCTTTAGTGTTTATTTTATTTTTAGTAAATATTACTACAACTCGGCCTACAACCTGAAAACCCGATCGACCACGATCAGTGATCGGTGAATCTTTAAGAGAACCAACAACATTTTCAATTTCCTTACACAACCAGGATATATAAGATGATCAGACCATTAGATTTCTAGAAACAATCAGAACTTGTTTTATCAAGTACACTACAGCTGGCCGAACAGAGTCCCCAGAGCCTCCTGAACTGAACCTTCGGTACGGAGTCAGCAGTGACTTCTGGTAGTTCGCTTGAATTTCTGTCAGGACGTTTCAGTTCCTTCTCCTCTAGGAAGAACTCGGTAAACCTGTCAGCAACTATTCCCTTTGGATAACGTTCGAATCCAGTTCGAATGTTCCAATGGTTCAAACAGCTTCCCAATAAGAACTCAGTTGACTCACTTAACCTGAACGTTAGCTTGTGGAGAGGGAACGGCCACTTTCACATGTGCTATATCACGATCGATCAAGAAGTTGTAGTACTCGTATTCGAAATACTGAGTATCGCACATAGTTCTTTGGTGCATGATAGGGTATAACCTGACAAAGTTTGTCAACTCGTCAACGATCAGGAGAATATGCTTGCGCCTGGACCGTATAGCTGAAAGTGGCCTGAAGTGATCGGGATGGATCGTAAGAAATGACATTTAGTAATAGATATCCAATCCTTACATGGATAAATCTTATGAAATTATTTTCTTTATCTTTTGGGACACATAAGCGAAGTGCTCCAACTTGGCTTTTGCTGCTGTAAATGAGACTGTCTTGCAGAATGAAACTAAAACAGTCCCGTTCTGATTTAAGGCTGCCTTTAGTTGGAAGTGAATGTTCTGTGAATTCAAAACTAATGCTACCGTGCATCCCCTTTAGGTTTCGGCATTATTTATCTTGACTGCACTTGAAACTGAGTCAGTGGTGTCGCAGACTTGTGCGGAAATAGCGAAATGTCGAAAAGTAAGCTCACTTACTTACTCCCGATTCGTGAAGAATCTCTGCCTGAGACACTGGAGATAGCTAGGATATCTGAAAATTGTTTACACATGTGAGTCGACCCAAACACCGTGTTCATTATATACATATGTATAGCTTAACTCTAGCCTATTTGTCGCAAGCCGTTTCAAGACTCGAGCTTATAACTCAAGATGCACAGGCAAATTTTTATATTTTGGGGAACCACCCAAAGAGTCACTGACGTTAATGATTCATGATAACATCAAAACATCATAGCACATGCAAACTATAAGACTACAGTGTAAAATAAGTAAGTAAAGGCCGCGGTTATGTTGGCCAATTTCAATTAATTAACATACTCGCACTATTTACACATTTGTTTACGATAATTTCAAAATTCTGAATACCTACGAGCAAATGACAAATGACAGTCCACCACTGATTACACTATCTTAGAATAAGTGACTTTGACATTTGTAAAATTAATGGCGCATGCGCAATACGTCAAAAGAGTGGGTATGTTCCGTAATCGAGGCCTAGGTTAAAACTAAAAAAAAATATTTCTGGTTGGTAAAGAGATAAAGATTTGACAGAACAGTAATATATTCTTTGGTTTTGAAGTAGTGGACTGGATTTGTAAGTAAGATAATTCTCCCTACATTTTAAGTCAGTGGGCGGCATGTCAAAAGCACCTGACGCGAATTATGACACATGAAATGTCATCTAGTTATCAGT
Organism: Xylota segnis; assembly: GCA_963583995.1. Lineage (NCBI taxonomy): Eukaryota > Metazoa > Arthropoda > Insecta > Diptera > Syrphidae > Xylota > Xylota segnis. Next base: position 5,944,619 of record OY757239.1, on the reverse strand, counting down.
AAGTTTGTCGGTCCATACGTTCAGATCGTACCTCAAAAAGTAGGTCTAGAATCCTTGCTCATTGTGACTTTTATACTTTGAAGCTGAATTTATTTGCATCGGTGAGGGCAATAAAGACAAAAACACCTCTCTTAGCTGTCAAATATGTCATGTGTAAGTAAACAAGCAGACGAAAACGAATGTTGGGCTCGAGCTTGTCCAAAGTGGTTGGCTTGTTAGCGTAGACTTAGGACAGAGAAAATAATAAAGTGGTGTCGAGTCGCATAATCCCGGCGGCAATTGGACGAACGCTCAATGTGAGATGACCAAATCGCCAAATTTCTTCTTAACATTTTCGAGCACTAAGCCGCTTGTATTGAATGTAGCGTCATCTTATTGGAACCAAAGTTTGGATACATCGATGTTGTCGAACTCTAGCCATAGAAAGTTGGTTAACATCGGTCTATACCTGAGACCATTGGCGGTAATGGTGTCTCCTTAGTCCGATGATGCCGCACTGCACCAAAGAGGCAATCTTGGTGGATGCATTGATGCTTGTTGTGTGCAGCCGCTAACCCAAAAATGGGCCTCTCCCGAGAACATGATTTTTTGGCCAAAATCCGGATCTCCTGCCAACATTTTCAGCGCCCAATTAGCGAACGCACGGCGTTATCCATGGTTGTCCGCCTTTAATTCTGGCGTCAACACAATCTTACACGGATGTAGGCCGAAGTACAACCGGGTTGACTCTCTGGCGATGCCCAATTCAGCTGATTTCTAGGTCTTCCTTGATAGTGGCCTATGTTTTCTTCATTTCGCACCAATCTCTGTCTGGTTGGTGGCATAAGGTCCAAAAGAGTGTACTCAAACTTTTCCTTTGATTGCTCTTTCTGTCAGCATTATTGTTCAATCACGATATGGCATCCGGGATCACCATGATCTGACCCTGGCAGAGCCTACAGTGTTTAGATCGTACTAAAACGCCTGACTTTGTTTTTGATTCATTCATATAGAAGGATACGGAGAATACGTGTTTTGAAGCCTCCAGTTATCCTTCCAATCGAGTCTTAAGAAGTTGACTAGTATGTACGTAGTCCACTCGAACAGATGGGACATATTTCAATGGAAGTCTAAAGGCATTTGAGAACACAATACCGTGATTTGGAGGCTTTAACGTCTTCATTGGGTGTATCTCGGTACCTCGGTAGATCCATAATACTTCGTCCTTGCGTAGTTTGCATCGTTATTTCGTGCTAGGGCAGCTGACACAGAACTGTTAAACATGAAGTTGACACTTGACAAGTTCTTCTCCAAAGAATGACAAATGTCAAAAATTGCCCTGTCCAACATACTTACTGTCATGATGAGCGGCAGATAAACCCGTTCTAACAACAAAAAAAGTCAAAAATGTTTTCCAAATTTCAACTTGTACACATTTTATTTATTCTCTCTCGTGACCTAAGAAAAATCCAGCACGCCGTAGGCCCGCTTAACACGACTGCCAAGACAAATGTCCGAAAAACCATTCTCAGTAAATGTGGGTTCTTGATGTTCACTGCTATTACTACGGGACGAAAGTAATTTGAAACATATGTTCATAACATGTACACTTCGTAGAAGCTGTTCTTTTTCAAAATGCGCACGACGTACGCAGGCGTTTTCTACTAAGTGTAAGATTATCGAAGAGAACAAAACTTACTAGTACTTATTCACAAGTATATTGAAGTCCTTCCTTATTTCGTAGACTATGACTCCAAAGTTTTTATCGAATCCACTTTCTTCTATTTTATCGCAAAGTATTTGAATGAAGACACTTCCCATTTCTTGTATTCGGTAGGCTGGGGTTTCTACGAAATAAAAGAAAACACAGTCCGATTAGTCAATGATTGAAGGGCTTCCAGAAGTTCTGTCGGAGTAGTATTGCACCTAGCTAATTGGTCAAATAGGACACCGCACTATCAAGGCAGGGAAAACATTTTGTTGTATCTGAAACACTATTTGATCAGCAGTGGGTAGGATAATGAAGCAATCGCTCTCATAGTACACATGATCTGGGATCTGTGATAGCTTGATCCTGAAAACGGAGGTAGCTTCTCTTTGTCGGAGCATTACTGTCTGAGGCAGGGTAGTCGACTACGTCCACGTCTTCGTACACCTTATAGGATGAAGAATTATTCACTCGAAAGTGCTTAAGATCTGTTCTGCTTTCCTGCTGATCGTCCAGCAATCGGCGCCACATAGTAAAACTGGTAGGATCACTATGTAGAAGGATCGCATTTAAACGCGTTTGTTTCGTGAAACCAAAAGAGCAGCGTGTGGATATTTACTCCGAGGTAGACAAACTCCTGAACTGCATTGAAGTTACTGGTGGCAAGAGGAACGTTTTGTCCTAGGCGGTGGACCGATGCTAGTGTGTTGCAGACAGTTTTCAGACGTTCACACAATACCTTGGATAGGATCTTATATGCGCCATTAAGCAGCGGTATGTCTCGATAGTTCTTACAAATTATAGGATCGCCTTTCGTGAAGATGGGGCATATATGTAGACCTATCGCAGAACTTCTCGATATCCTTTAACTGGGTACTGCCTGGGTATTTCATTAAGAAATGCACTAGATCTGGGATGATTTCCTAAAAATTGGCAGCTACTTCGATAAATAGGTAGTTGAACTATTGTGAACAGATAGCCAATTTTGGCTAAGAGGGGGACATAGGGGTCAAAGGGCCTGTAGCCTGAGTTAGATCCGAGAAAATCTGGGAAAAACATCAATCATTTTCCGTTTGGCTTAGTCTTTTCCTGATTCCGTGATTACCTAACCTTTTGCATAATTCTGTCGGTCCTACTCTTATCGAAACAAGGTCATAAACTACTTGAGGTGGCCCAAGTGTCTATGGAAAACTATCTGCTGTTAGCCTTAATCTCTGTTTCTAACTTCAGGCGGGATGAACACCGAGTGTATCGACCTGCTCTGAGATAGATTTCGAACCTCTTTTGGCCAGTTTGCCGGCCTTCTACCAAATAATGGGTAAATTTTCGTATCCAGAGGATCAGCAGAGGGCAACTTTGTGTTCCAAGAACCTCACGCTTTTCACGACAGCACTTCACAAGCTTGGATTTTATTTCATCTGACTGACTGTAGATAAAAAAGGTGATACCTTCTTGTGGTATTGTCTTGACTGGTTTAGATACATATGCCCAGCAGTTCAGAAAATATATCTGATCCTACCCGTGTGTCCCCATTTGCTCCATCTGTGAAGACAGAGATGGTACGAGTACTTTTGGGATGAGCGCCTCAAGATGTTCCAAAACGAGCTTCTGAAGGGTCTCTTAAAATCTAAGTACGAAGTAAGGTAATTCGCGGTTTGTACATTTCCTAGATATGTGCATATTTTTCCAGGATTATGGAATGACCCGCTGTACAATGCCTGCAACTATCTGACTGACTTATTCTTGGAGCACTAATTGAGGCTCAAACGAAAATCTCGAGCGGGAGCAGATTGAGTGAAGTCTACAGTCGTGCAGTAGACGCGATTCTTATGGCACATGTGGCGCCAAAGCAGTACCCCAACGAATTTGTTTGGATTCCATAGATGTGATTATCCTAGAAGCACCCATTCTGCTATTAAACTAAATTAATTTAAAGCTTGATTATCCTAACAAACTGTAAACATTAACATTTACCTTACAATAGTGAAATCCACCCAAACATCATAAAACTTACTTTCAAACGTACTGTCGAAACGCAGTGTATTAAGTGGGAAAGCAACAAACGCCTCATCGTGGGTAATTTTGTGTGCCTCCTTATTAGGGTCCTTACAAGCTTGGGTAATTAGGATTTTCGGTAGCTTGGGGAAGTTCTGAAATACTGCTGATTGGAGGATTTCCTTATTGATGCTGTACATTTGATCATAAGCTTGAGCACAATTTCTTTCTGCGCCATGAGTCATTATCACTACAAATAGGCAAAGGGCGTTGTTTAGGTCTTCTTGTTCCACTGAAAAAAAAAAAAAAACAAGAAAAATTCTTACATTCATACTTATGCACATAAATATCATTTTTTTCAAAAATATTCTGAGTCAAGATTGCAGCAGAGAAGCCCCAAGATTGGACACACTTAAGAGTGATAAGGAGGCATGGAGCCAGAATTCGAATCCACAGGACAGCAAGCAAGGACCAGTTACCCCTCAAATCGGAGCGTCTACTTGTTGGACTCCCAAAGGATCAGACGTGGAGGTGAGGTGGCAAGATAAAATGTGGAGAAGTATAAAGGACCCTTTACTAGGATGAAAAGACATCAAAAATTGTCTCTAAGTCTACATAAATCCTCTCGTTAAAGAAGGCATGAAATGGTACCTCGCAAGCCAAACAACAAGGATCAAAACCAACAAAGAGGCAGAGCCGACCCAAGCCAGAATTTAAGAAGAGGGCTTCGACATCGGAAGCATAGATGGAGGTAACCATCACAGAAAGCAAACAGAGGATACCGATACCAACCGAGGCAGGGCAAACGAAATTAGGGGATGATCCAGTGAAAGGAGAAGAATATCGGAACAAAGGGCGCGGAAACGGCAAAATAAGTTAAAAAGATTGACGGAGATAGACAACCAAAGAAAAAAAGAGCAGCCTAACCTAAAGCAGATGTGATTTTCATAGAACCTCGGCGACAGCTGAGACTTATGCCCGAATACTGAGAGTTTTGCAGCAGGCCGGACACAGAAACCGATGCGAGCTACCGAAGAATTCGAAAAATAAAGAAGATTTCAGCACAAGGCTACCGAAACCAACTCTGGAGGTAAGGAACTTGGATAAACTTACCACTACGGAAGAAGCAGAAGAACCGGTAAACGAAAAACTAAAAGAACAGGCAGCAGACAGACATCACAAAACCTAACACTAGAGCACAGAATATGGCTAGAATTGAAATGACTGCGAGCGATGCAAATGAGCTGCTAGAAGCCCCGTGAATCCAAATCGGAAGCGTAGTTGTCCCACGCTGCTACAGATGTTTCGGGTATGGCCACCACCAAGCAGCCTGTAAGGTTCTAGATAGAAAAAACCTACTAATATGCATTAAATGCAGAGATAATATCACACATCTTATGTGCCAGGATCGGGTACGTGTCAAATGTTCAAGGCCAACCGACTGACGACATACTGACACAACTCAGACTTTAGCTGAAAGCAGATGAAATCTGGATCCGGCTGGTCTGGAGACCCACTTGACACAGCTGCTATATGGATTCCAGATTCGGGGTAACCCAAAAAAACGAGAATAAAAATTAGTTTGTTGGTTTAGGATAGCTAAGCTGATTTCAGAATGACTAATGGTGGCTCGCTCAGTCGTTTTCCCAGATGGCAAATTCCTAGTTCTGTACAGGCTTGGACATTCACGAGAAAATGGAAATGAGCTCTCCTCTGCATCGGATTTTTCTTTGGTGGGCCACAAGCAGGTTGTGTGGAAACCCTGCTAGGGTCTGTCCAGTGCTATAAATTGCTTAAGTTTGACATTTGTAATTTTTTGTCCACTCTAATGAATCCATGCCACTCTTCGTATATGACAGTACGATATCAAAACTTTGTACCTATTTTTTCCCAGACGAAAACTCGCACAGAAATTTCTTTCCACAAATTTGACGTTTGCTTTTTTGTTGTCAAAAAGATTAAAATTTATCAAAAAGAAAAAAATGTAATGCACCACATTTCTGTAATACGGGATTCCCCTAATCACTCTGTGACACTTGTGATAAAACTTACATTGTCTCATGGCGTGTTGGATATCTTTTAGCTTTGGGTCGTTAATGATCTTCGTACAAAAATTAAATGTATAAAAAATACGACTTAATCTATTTATATCCAATCTGCATCCTATTCTGTGTTGTAGCTTCTTATTGGCAAAGGTCTCATTGTTAAGGATAAGAATATAGCCCATGTTTTAAAGGCAGCAACACTTCCACTTCTTTTACTGATCACAAATGTCTTGAAAGAAAAACTAACTGTCAGATAAGAAATGTCACTTCTAATGACAGATGTACTTTGATTGCATGTCAGGGTGTGTTCCACAAAACGGTTCAAATGCTTAATAGCGGGCAGCTGAGTGCACCAAAGTCTAAATCAACCGATTTGTTTTTTTTAATTAAGTTTTTTGCTTAGTTTCGCAATTTAGACGCGGTTAATCCTTATCGCGGCAAGTCGAAAGGTTTCGTTCTTTGTACTGATTCCGAGATCTCTGTGGATATCGTCGTTTCTACTATACCACGGTGCTTGGACAATTTCTCTAAGAATTTTATTTTAAAAGGTTTATATAATGTTGGCACTTGTTTTCTTGGTACAACCCCAAAGTTGTATACCGTAGGTCCACAGCGGTTTTAGCACTTGCTTGTATAATAGCAGTTTCTTCTCGGTACTCAGATGGGAATGTTTTCCAAGTAACCAATACATTTCTCTATATTTGATTTCAAGCTCTTTACGTTTCATTTTCACGTGCGAATTCTATTTCAGTTTTTCAGTCATACCGAGTGTCATTCCCAGGTATTTGGCTTCGTTCGCAAAAGGAATTCGGGCCAAGTTTACGTAGATTGGCAAGTCAATAGTGAAATTCACGTGAACAGATTTAGTTTCGTTGAGGGCGATCCGCCGATCCCTCGTCCATTTATTTACTTTATTCACTTTATTCGTTTCCTCGATTGTTTTCCCTACTGATAGGATAGCGGTGTCATCAGCAAACGTAGCAAGAATAGTGCTATCTTCTTTCGGTATATCACGGGTATATAAAAGATAGAGAAGCGGCCCAAGAACGCTTCCTTGCGGTACGCCGGCCGAAATTTCTTTAAGCTCCGAGTACTCATTTCCATGTCTAACTTCTAGGTAGAACTTTGAGAACTTCCCCGGTAATGAAATCATAAGCAGGAGCTTTCTTAAGTTTTAGGACATCGATCTTGTGTTTTAGTTCGCTTAGCGTTGCACTTGTGAATATTAAAGCGTTAGATAGTAAATCCGTCCGATTGTTATTGTCGTAGACCTCTGGTGCCTCTTAAAGCGTTCCAGAGTGAATAATTCGAATCTTTTTTCGCTGTTAAACTTTGAAGGTAGGAGCTTATGCCACGATTTATTTAATCCTTAATAGTCTCCTTCAACAAATTGCACAAAAAATTCAAATGTGCTTTATGTTGCTGAGCACGGCTCTGTTACCAGTTCTTTTATTTCCGGCGGATATCGTAAACCGTATTTGCTCGGTGTTTTCTCTGGTTTGGGCGTATTATTCCAGGAGGCGTACTGTACGATCTTAACGCAGCGATCAACTTCAATTTCGAGTTCTAGGGTGGCGTAAGTGAAACGCTTAGTTCAATATTATCTTTAATTTCGTTCTCAAACACTTCCCAGTTAGTTGTTCTACCAGTTAATCTCGCTAGCTCAGGGTTATGGATGAGTTTTTCGGTCAAAGTCAGAATGACTGGAGAATGATCAGACGACAGATCAAAGCTCTCTTCAGCTTTTATGTTGTTGGTAGATACTCCTTTTACAATGAAAAAATCGATGACTTCAGGTAGGTATTTTCAAAGTATCAGCTGGCCAGTAAGTCGGTTTGCCCGTCGAGTGAAAATCACAACTGTACTCCATACGTGCCCCATAAAGCATTTTACCTTTTTGCGAGATAATGAAATTAGGTAGATAGATAGTAGATAGATGAGATTTTAAGTACATGCTGGGTAGTTTTTACTCGGATCGTGCACAGTTGCAAAGTTTCAAGCTCTATCTTCAGGTCTTCGGATTGTTCGATGCAGTCTTTAATAAATCAGGACGATCCACCTCTCGCTTTTCCCGAAGGGTGACAAACGTGGAAATCATTATAGCCTTTAATTTTTAAATGCGATTCGTGGGTTTCGAAAATCAAGCAAATGTCACAAATGTTCGCCCATTTGATCCAAAACGCTAAGCTAAGGGGAGATACTTATGTGATGATATTTAGTTTTAAGGGACTTTTTCCATGCGCTTCACAATTACACTGAATTGCATCAGCAACAATGTGTGCTGCTGGCCAATAAATATAAGCAGCACTCAAATTGGTTTTGGCCAGATACCAAGTGGAACAGATGCGTTTTCTGGACGAAAACCAACTAACCAACGAAAAGCAGAGATGATCTGATTTTGTATTTTAAACAATATAATAACTATAAAAGAAAATTGTCCGGTTTTATGCGACAAGAAACTCTTTATTTAGTTTATAGTTAGGACTGCTGATCTTAATTTGCGATTTACATCCTAAGGCGATCATAAATGTGATCGGCTTACGACATGAATGCCTACATTTGAAAAAAGAAAAATAAATTTATAAAATTATTTGAAGAGAAAATTGCACTGAAAAACTTACATCTGGGAGACAACCTTTTCAAAATTTCCCTGTGTGTTCACCATGTTCGTAACGAACGTTTCAATGAAGTCCGGCCACATATTTGAAGTTACAATGGCAACGTTTTGCCCATGATCTATGGGCTTATACTCTTCACCATCGGTGGGGTTTAACATTATTGTGCTCGCCAATCCATTCGTTATGATAAGTTTGGTTTTTGTTTCCCAGCCCTCTACGCAAAATATTGGGACCAGTATGTCATTGGTCACATGTAAGGTACCATCTTTGGTTTTAAATTCATAATCGCTAATCATTGGTGCTTCTATCACACATATGATGTCGGATAGTTCATCCCCGTCCATTTGTGTTACTTTAGACAAAAAAAAAGCTTCAACTTTAATTCAGAACGATATTCGTTGGCAGGCACTTACATTCCTTAATGCAGTGTTTAATTTCTCGAGAAGTTGCATTCACGCGAACGGCCATTTTCACATCCATCAGGTATAGTTTGTTTATGATGTTTTGCAACTTTCCATTCCCATTCATAATCACTATGGCGGCTGGGCGCTGGATTTTCTGTGTTAAGACAAAGAAGAAATTGAAAAATTCATAATTATACTGTAAGACACTCCTTGGCTCGCGAAGCCATTAGTCTAAATAGTGGTTTTTATTGTAGAAGCAGTTACATATACTCTCGGATGTTTGTCCAATGCTTGCTAGTGTAAGGAATCTGTACCAGCTGCTTTCTTAGAGATATAAGTATACTTAGAAGGCGCTTTCAATAGCGTTAAAGAGGATGCGCTCTGGAAAGTTCCAATGTCGAGTATAGTATTACAAATTTGATTAGCAAGAAGCAAGAAGCAGATCTGGTACTTCTCGCAGTGTGGCCAAGATGTTGAGTTGGAAGCGTAACATACAGGAATGAGTAATGAGCAAGGCTTACAACGCTTTCTTTATCTGCAAGAGAACCTGCCATGATGCACGTTATGACAGCCAGACCGACTTTTAAATATGCGGCTCTTGCCATAAGAAGAATACACGGTATACGTTGGCCAATGTACAATGTATTACCAGTACTATGTGCACTACCCCGTAGCTGCACTTGAAATATTATGTATTTTGCACCTTGTTTTTCATAGTGCGGTACGGCTCACTTATGTATATATGTAGAGCTCTTCAAGTCTATGTGAGGGATGGCTCCATTCTTAGAGAATCACTATCGATACCCTGGACTTGATACACTATACGAAATAATATATCCAGAAAGGTAAGATTGGCAATCTCTACAAACGAGATTGCAATATACTTAAACGGTTCAGGCATATATTCTAGAGACATAGACCTTAGACTTGCGGACACACCCAGTGTTACAGTCAGCTGTGAAGTTGCTAGAAATGGGATTCATATCTCCCAAGATTATCGTTATCTACGTTGACACCCAGGCTGGGTTGGGACAATTCAACGAAAGGCATATGATCATACAAACTCATACCAACAATCCAATCTTGGATTACGCACCTTTTGTCTGGCCACAGTCGGTAGTTATCGCAAGTGTCTTCACCAATTTAATTTAGTAACGATAACTCACCATTTTGCCCCGAATACCCATTGTTTTATTGCAGCTAGCTCATGGCATGTAGAATTCATCTACTGCTGAAGTCGAATACGAATCGTGCATGTCACTCATACATGTTATCGAGTTTGTATAATTTAAGATAACTAACAATGTTTTTCGGGGAATCCCCGTCACGGCTATCTAGAATATACCGGTAGTGTTTATTTCACTGCTGCAAGTTGATCAGGTTTTCTGTTCAGACATCTAGGTTTTTGACTCAAATTTTAGGGACTAGAAATGACTTTCAACAGTGTGTTGCTGTCATAGTTGACGTCTTGTGTATCAGTATCTTTTTGGACAGGAGAAGTCTATGTGTGACACATGGAGATATGGCAACCGTAGTGTTGGTCAGGTTTTCTGCTCAGACATCTAGGTTTATGACTTTATGTAAGTGTCTAGATACGTGAACGTCACCAATTATATTTGACAGTGTGTACATAGCTGTCATATGTAATTACGTCAATAGTTGACATCTTTTTCTCTTAGCGTTTATGACGCCAACACACGATGCATCTCGGTATCTGTTCGTAGGGATTTTAATTAAATTTACGGACGTAGGTGCAAATTATTATATATATTTGCATAATTTTAAACGATTTATTAAGAAAAAACAATAAAACATTTAAATTGGCAGTTAAACGTCAAATTACCAGACAAATGTTACGAGCAAGTGTTTATTTTAAGAACAGTTGCTCACTGGGTTTTCATGGTTACTGATCTCCATGTCGATTATAATTGACGACGCAGTGTGACCCCTTTTCCCTTTACAATCATTAGATACAAACAATGGAGACGGGCCTTTAGATAATTTAGAAAAAACAAACAAGAACAACAACACTCACCTCTTGTACAATTGTGCGTTCATTCGGATCGTATACCCATTCATTGCAACGCATTCGTTGACTTGGATTGAAGTTTTCTCTTGGACATGAGCCAGGTACAGGTACTATCACCGAATCGTTCACCTCATACCGATAGCATTTTTCGGGTGTGAACTTCCCATTGCTCACCGCACCAGGAGTTGCATTCACCAACCAGGGCGGATATAATTCCGTACCGAATGTACTTTCGCACTCAGGCACCAGACATCTTTGTGAAAGATACACAGATACACGTTGGTAAATATTTGTACAGATACTCACATATAAATGCGTACTAACCTGTAGCGCGGTGTTCCAGCTGTAAACACGTACGATAGACTGTTGGCAGCGGCAAACATTACCGGCAAACAAATTAGTAAATAATTGGTCTTCTGGTATCGTCCGAATTCACCAATTTCCTCGAGAATCTTGTCAAAGTCCATTGCGCGATATGTCAGATACGAAAACAGCGAAAGATGCGAAAGATGTGAACGATGCTCACTCTACTGGATACGTTGGTGAAATATGCTGTTAGCCAGGCTTGATCAGTTTCTGTTTTGGCAAAGAGAGAGAGAGAGAGAAATTCATTTCGATCTAAAGAGAGCATCAACAGCAACACGTTTTGTTTTGTTTATTTCTGTGTGGTATTATTTTTGGACGCATTTTCTTGGCCATACTTTCTGTTCACATTGTATTCTGCATTGAATTTGTGTTGGTTTTTTTTTTAGTGTGTGTGTGTACACTTGTTCAACTCAAACGAATTTGTTCTATTCGTGGTCATTGAACTTTGTGGTGAGTTGATTGAATTGAGCTTACATGAACGATTTTAAAGTCAAAGTGGCTTGCCGCAAGGTTGAGGGTTTTCACCTCTATCTTTTGACTTGCATCTACTTCTATTCGACAAGTGTTGAAGTTCGTTTATTGTGCCCCAAAATGGATCGATCACTCTATCGGAAGATGCTATAACTTTTGCTAATGGCGGCAGCTGTCAGTAAACCATGGAATGCTATACTTCTCAAGATATAGGAATACTCTATCTGACTATTTTTTACGGAATGATTCGTCAGTGATTTTGACACAGACTGCTCGACCGTTCTACACCGACTGTTCAAGCAAGCAAGGCATTTAGTTGCTCTTCTCGAAAAGACTGGAATTATAATTATAAAAGACATCACCGTTATGGATGGGCGCCGTGGACTGTACAGTCACCTAAAGGAAGTTCAGTCGTTGGTCCAGTGTCATTTGCGCCATAGTGCAGGCCCGAGTACCCAATTTTCTGAGACCAAGTATCCATTGGAACAGGGGCTTGATTTGCGCTTGTATCGGCCATTATAAGAAAGAACTAAATACTTGTTGGCCAGTACTTCTACTAATGCGATTTCTTCGGTTCCTTCAAGCTGTTCAAACCACCCGTATTCAAAACTATCAATCATATGACGTTAACAACAACGCAATTAGTTCATAAAACCGGATCCAGTGTGCCGCCTGAACTAAAGCTATAAACTCAGCAATGGCCTTGACAGATACAAACGTTTATCTGAACCCCCGTATCGATGATTAAAACCCCGATAAGCTAGATTATCTCCATGATTTATTCAATGTATTGCAATTTGAGATAATTTACCTACCGCACACCAGTTATTCTAGTGATATACATATTTTACAATCAAGTGTCATGCTTGAAAGCTTAATTTATCTACTCACCAGCATGTAGTTAAACAATTGTCAATCTTCGTTTGTATATTAATTGGATTTTGTTTAAGGAAGACTTGCCAATTCATTTTAACGTCAAGTGCATGCATTTAATTGTTGATTAATTGTTTTGCAGTAATTTTTGAATGCCACCAGTTTATTTGTTTTTTTATATACCCTCGGCTAACGATGACAGTAACTTCTGAATTAAAATGCCTTCAAGGCGACGGAAGTAGGCGATAAATCGATTAACATCTCTGTTTAAGTGACTCAGCTATTTAAAATGGTATAGATACTTCTTAGTAGCACATAGATACAAATCGCAGAAAAAGTCTTCGTTTCATCCAGTACCGATCATTCGAATGGTTCGGGCTTAGTTAAGATGAGCCGAGTGGGTGTACTCAACCGATTTGAGCACAGGTCCGGCTCGGAGGCTCTCCTTGTATTGAAAACAACTTTTAACTGGAAATGGAAGGGATGTGTGCAAGGATATCATAGACATGAGTGAAAGACGGTGGTTGATAACAGCTGAAGAGGCTGAGGACAGTCAACTGGAGTATGTTGAGTCTAATGGCTGGCAAACGTCCCATATCATGGATGTACCCTGTTCATTCAGTGTTATGTCTCTAAACTACTAAGTACTGTTCAAAACTTAACCCCGAATGTGAACATCAATGAGGACTTGAATGCCAGGTTAGTAGCTGCATCAGAAGGGAGAGCGACAGTGTGGAAGAGTGAACGTTTCGTGGGGTTACACTTTGGTTTGAATGGATTGGTGCTTGGAGTATGCATGTGACCATTTTCGTACCCAAAATTCGTACAAGGTTCAGAATCCTTAAGTCCACCAACAATTTAGGGACCATTGCACCGAAGCAGATGAATCGAAACCTACTATTGAGCTGGAGCAATCCATTTGTCGGTTTCAGGTAGGAACAAAACAGGACAGGGCCATCAGCGGAGAACTGGAAACGGATCGTAATTGTCTCAGTAGTAGAGAAAGTTGAGCTTGAATCCCGACCTGCTATGAAGGCGGGTGAAACGTATTGGCTTTACAGCCCTTCCGTTCCAAATTGATGAAGCAGCAAACAGGTGATCATCAAACCTTCATGGGAGTCGAATGTATGAACATGTTGATTACATTCTTTATGAGGATCAACCAGGTTTCCGCTCTGGATTCTTCTCCATAACCACCTAACGAATCATCATAGAGCAATGGGTATGGACTTTTACTTCATCTTCACAATTCGAGGAAGCAGCAAACAGGTGGAATGTATGGACTTTTGATTCCAATGGGTTGTATACATTTTTACATCATCTGCACAGAGAGAGGTTGCAGAACTATGGATACGGCTGTACCAAGGCATGGTTCATACGGTGTATCCTACGAATTGTGACAATAACTTATAAAAGAAGAATAGGACATCTAAAGTGAATGTACGAACCACCTTTCTAGCTCGCAGAATGATAGAATAATACCTCTAAGAACAACCTGTGAAACAATGACACTTATGCCGCTAAAGATCGAACTTGTTGATTAAGGCACAAGATTATTCCGAATTATACTGTCACTTACGTATGAAAGATCAAAGTCTACATCTTAGAAAGTAGTTAGTAATTTGTCTCTTAATAACCAGACATCCAATGGCCTAAGGTCAAGGCGATATTAGGGATTCAAGGAACTTTTGCAGACTCTGTCACTCAATAGCCTGATCTACTAACCACTAATGGCATCTGTGGTCTTAGTTTCAAGTTAAAACACTCTTCCATCAGCTGTCCTCCTGTTGCTTTCCGTCAGACGTTGTACCAAACTGATTAGTCCTAACCAAACTACACCCCAAACAAAACAGCGTGTATTCATTCGCCAAATAAATACTTCTAATGAATAGTAATCACGATAGTGCAAAAAATCGATAACCAACACTCACAGTTCGATAACAAATTAAAAATTCATTAACAGCAATGCGTCCGACTACATACCCGGATTAACAAGCTAGAACCACCCGCAATGACTGGCACTAATTATTTTTTGCATTTTTAAATCTATAAGAAGCACACCGAAATCTAATTCAGAAGATTATACATATAAAAATAATTTTTTCTTATCATTTGTTATCACTTGTTCGATGTTTCACTAGGTCTGCACTGCCTGGGCTGTGGTTCAGTAGAATTCCTTCTCACTTTTAATTCGTGTTTTTTTTATTTTTTTTTCCTTTAATATTGAATTTAGAATAATAAATGATGAAATGTTCTGTTCATATGGCAATAAAACTGGCATTGGTGCGCCTTGCCATGCTATGTCATAGCAAGTGGGAGGTGGGAAACAATTGGAGATTCTATTGTGCGAGACTATGGCCGGTGCAACTTCGAGTAACAACTGAATTAAGATACCTAATGGCGTTCGACTATGGCATACAGGTTAACTTCTCAGAGACGTTGTCGTGTTGCACGTGTGCCGATTCAGTACGAGAAGTGATCAAACTTAATTGAGAGTGAAATTGTCTGCTCCACTAGTCGCTTGATGCAGAGCTGGAGAAATGTGCAGTTTCATTGATTTTTTTTCTCCCCATGTGGGGCGGTTTTTGTTTTACTTACTTGCATAGATGGCGCTATGGTCGGCAATAGAAGAGATCCTTAACCTGTGCCAACTGTCTTCATCTTTAAGTAGATTCACAAGACTGGTCTGGTTCACCGTGACATTATAATCGACAAACATTTAAAGCCATAGCTCTTCGGTATAACATTACTTCTTCTACTACCCGCACAGTGTCGCGACAGTAGAAGGATTATAAAAACTCTCGGGGCTGTGTTTTTACTCTTTGCATCTCAGTTGAGGACGATTTGAAAAATGGTTTTGTTACTCAACTGCAAGGAAATATTGAAAGATCAGGGCTATTCCTCGTTTGATCTCTCAGCACCATTGTCATCATTTAATGTATACTTCAAAGTCATCGTTTGGTAGCTGAATTTTCAAGACCATGCTAGAAAGGCACGAAAGCCCTCTTTTCATGTGGCAAACTGAGGTTTCCGGCCTCGGATTGTACACCGGATAGGCATGACAGTCGTTAGACCTATCCTTATGTACAGAGTCCTACTCTAGGACGACACTGGACAGGAAAAGCAACGTTGCAATGCTCGAGAAGGTTCAAGTGCTATCCTGCGTCTGCATAACGAGCGCCTTTAAAATTACTCGTACAGCTGCAGTGGAAAGTGTGCTCCATCTTCTTTAATTTGATATGTTAGGGAGGCTGATGGCGGCTAAAGCCCCACTATGGCTTAGGGAATTCCAGCCACTGGCTATTGGTCAACCTGAACACTAGAAGTACAGACTATAGTGTCCCCTATGTGAACTCTAACCTATAAAAATCTACACGGATGGATCAAAGACAGCGTGTGGAACAGGTACTCCAGGTGATCACCACACGACTACCGGACCTCTGTAGTGTATTTCAAGCAGAAGTCACAATACTTCGTGGAGCCGCGACCTGGTTTCCAATTAACTCGATCGAGGGCAGCGCTATTGTTTTCTATACAGAGAGTCAAGCTGCGATAAAAGCGATAAAAAAAGGAATCGCCATTAATGGATCGACCAAGTTGGTAAAGCAATGCCACGAGATCGGTGTAGACCAGAGCTGAACCTGATTACCCGGCCTCCTATTCCAAGTGGGGAGCCTTCAGGTAGGTCTCTGGTGCTGGTAGTCCAGTTCTATAGACCTAGTGGTATAGACCTCCCGAGTGGGGACAATCACCCAATTTAACCCAATCCTAGAAGAACCCATCAACCCATAAACCTAACCTAACCTAGGCTGCTGGATGCAGTATTAAGAGACTTGAATTCCTCATGAGAGAGGAGAACCTGGTGTAAAGTTTCCCCCAACAGTAAGGGATGGATTCAAAGACTTGAATCGGCTTTCCATTGACAAAATGAGGATTTACTGGGATCAGTGGAGGAAATGAGATCTAAATGCCACTGACTTGGCCTTGAGATACACTGGTTTATTACGATATCTTCCAGCGGGTAAGATGTGTCGTAATGACAACAAAGTCAAGTTTGGAACAATGAGGAAGAATTGAGAGAAAATTTAAGTGTGGTGTGGTTAGATTTACGTCAGCCAAAGCATAAATATTAGATGGACCTCCTACGTCCTGATAATAGACGGAAAGAGCAATGCTGTTCAGAGCAGACGGAGGGGAGAGTGGGTGATAGTGGACGACTCCATTTAAGATGTGTGACTCGTGTGCATAGTTGCCACATGCAGCAAGACTATTGGCAGTAGTTGTCGGCCTTTCTGCTGGATAGAGAGTGCTAGAAAGAGAGTGCGTAACGTCATTCTGAGCTGTCGGAGGTTCGTTGTGTTAATTTGACAGCGGGAGGGAAACAGAATAACGATAGGACCTAGGGCCTAGCTTCTCATAATCATTCGTGTTGGATGTGTTATATTCTTTTCACGAATGGAAGGGGCCTACTTATTTTGAGAAGTTTTCTCAGGACAGTTCTACTCTCGGATGTTTGTCAGACACTCGCGAAAGGTTAGGCCGTGAAAAACTTTTAGCTGTTCCGTCTGGGATTCGAACCTCGAACCCCTTGCTCCATAGTCCAACGCACTAACCACTGAGTCACGGCGCCCGAACTCCCATCATCTGCCAGCCGGAAAAACAGTTTATGCCTTTTTGGAGCCGACTTCCGCTTTGCAGGGCAAGGCTTTTACTGCATTTCTGTGTCTTGGGTATAATGGTTTATCTAAGTTTCATCTACTGTATGTAACCGGCGATAGCTCTGCAAATATTTACCAGAACGTTGTTTTCATCTTGATTGACTATGTAACAAACGCGTTCTTTGAAAGCCTCTGCTAGCATATGATGAATATGAGCGATGTTATCGTCAGTGGTTGCAGTCTTTGGACGGTTCATGGTCTCTTAAGCTAGCCCCATCAACTTGGTTTGGATTAAGAAAAGCGTATTGTCTTTAAAACACAAACATTCACATCGACTCACTCGAGTTCCAAATGACTGAAATGAGTACCTTTCAAAGGATCCCCGAACTCATTCCTTAGCTTTTATTGAGGTTTTAACCTTTACAGATAAATCTAATAAAATAGTCTTCGTTATCCGCTTTGCTATACTTTATTTTTTTGGTACTAAATCTGTGGGTACTTCTAGCTGCAATTTCCGGTTCTAGAGTAACATTTAGTGAGTTACAATCTACGGACGAACTTTTTCTGGACAAACACATAAAGAAAACCACAAATACACAAACAAAACATACTTTAATGGTAAATTTTAAATGATATCAGAACCTAGAACTCTTGCTGGCCGACGTGGTACGGGAATACTTAATATTAAATCCTTTATCGTGCCTGACTGTGTAGTGCCAGGGCTGCAAGTAAAAGAAAGATCACAATTAATCTTCTGTAGTACATATGAAGATGAGTATGAGGCGATGATACTAACCAATCCTTGACAGCTTGATCAATATTTCCCCGCTCGTTGACCAGCTTGGTAATAAAAGTGTCGATGAAGTCTTTAGCCTCTGATGTTACGATAACAACCTTCTTCCCATAATATCTGGGCATTTCTGTTCCAGCGTCTTGGCTGTCGTATGCTACAGAGTTTACGTTCATATCTATGGTGCTTCCAGTTCCACTCGTTATGATAATTTTATTTTTAGGCACGAATTTAAGATACGAATATAAAGGCTTTAGTATGTCGATATATATATCTAATCTACCATCTTTAGTACTAAATGCATTTTCATTTATCCTTGGTGCTTCTATTACGAATATAATGTCCAATATTTTTTCCGTATTCATTGTAGTTACTGTGCGAATGGTTAAGTTTGTAATTCAGAACGATATCCATTGGCAAACACTTACAATCCTTAATGCACTGTCGAATTTCTCGAGAGGTTGCATTCACGAGAACGGCCATTTTCACATCCATCAGGTATAAATTGTTTATGATGTTTTGCAACTTTGTTTCGGTACTACACTGTGGTCCATTCCCATTCATAATCACGATGGCGAATGAGCGCTTCATGTTCTGTGTTAAAACAAAAAAAAAAAGAATTTTATGACAAATTTTAATAATTATTGCTAATCTATTTCGTATGAAAGTACTTCGTCTGGAACTGAATTCATGGAGTATCGGGATATTAAACTTTTGTGCCTCTTCTCGCTTCTCATCCGTGTAAGCATTAGCAACAACCTTTGGGGATTGTCCTGACTATAATCGATAGATGTCAGCTCTAAATGAATACATCCCATTGTAAACTTTTTGTCAAACCTTCAAGAATATCTCAATGAGAATGCCAATATGTACATAGCTTAGGTGGCTGTTGCTCTGTGAGTTATGGCCGTTCTTCCGCTTCAGGTTGGTTTTCTTTTTAATCAAAGCTAGCTGACGTACACTTAGTACACTTTGTACAGAAAGCCGACTGGATACATTTAGTGTATCTTTAGTGTTTATTTTATTTTTAGTAAATATTACTACAACTCGGCCTACAACCTGAAAACCCGATCGACCACGATCAGTGATCGGTGAATCTTTAAGAGAACCAACAACATTTTCAATTTCCTTACACAACCAGGATATATAAGATGATCAGACCATTAGATTTCTAGAAACAATCAGAACTTGTTTTATCAAGTACACTACAGCTGGCCGAACAGAGTCCCCAGAGCCTCCTGAACTGAACCTTCGGTACGGAGTCAGCAGTGACTTCTGGTAGTTCGCTTGAATTTCTGTCAGGACGTTTCAGTTCCTTCTCCTCTAGGAAGAACTCGGTAAACCTGTCAGCAACTATTCCCTTTGGATAACGTTCGAATCCAGTTCGAATGTTCCAATGGTTCAAACAGCTTCCCAATAAGAACTCAGTTGACTCACTTAACCTGAACGTTAGCTTGTGGAGAGGGAACGGCCACTTTCACATGTGCTATATCATGATCGATCAAGAAGTTGTAGTACTCGTATTCGAAATACTGAGTATCGCACATAGTTCTTTGGTGCATGATAGGGTATAACCTGACAAAGTTTGTCAACTCGTCAACGATCAGGAGAATATGCTTGCGCCTGGACCGTATAGCTGAAAGTGGCCTGAAGTGATCGGGATGGATCGTAAGAAATGACATTTAGTAATAGATATCCAATCCTTACATGGATAAATCTTATGAAATTATTTTCTTTATCTTTTGGGACACATAAGCGAAGTGCTCCAATTTGGCTTTTGCTGCTGTAAATGAGACTGTCTTGCAGAATGAAACTAAAACAGTCCCGTTCTGATTTAAGGCTGCCTTTAGTTGGAAGTGAATGTTCTGTGAATTCAAAACTAATGCTACCGTGCATCCCCTTTAGGTTTCGGCATTATTTATCTTGACTCACACTTGAAACTGAGTCAGTGGTGTCGCAGACTTGTGCGGAAATAGCGAAATGTCGAAAAGTAAGCTCACTTACTTACTCCCGATTCGTGAAGAATCTCTGCCTGAGACACTGGAGATAGCTAGGATATCTGAAAATTGTTTACACATCTGAGTCGACCCAAACACCGTGTTCATTATATACATATGTATAGCTTAACTCTAGCCTATTTGTCGCAAGCCGTTTCAAGACTCGAGCTTTTAACTCAAGATGCACAGGCAAATTTTTATATTTTGGGGAACCACCCAAAGAGTCACTGACGTTAATGATTCATGATAACATCAAAACATCATAGCACATGCAAACTATAAGACTACAGTGTAAAATAAGTAAGTAAAGGCCGCGGTTATGTTGGCCAATTTCAATTAATTAACATACTCGCACTATTTACACATTTGTTTACGATAATTTCAAAATTCTGAGTACCTACGAGCAAATGACAAATGACAGTCCACCACTGATTACACTATCTTAGAATAAGTGACTTTGACATTTGTAAAATTAATGGCGCATGCGCAATACGTCAAAAGAGTGGGTATGTTCCGTAATCGAGGCCTAGGTTAAAACTAAAAAAAAATATTTCTGGTTGGTAAAGAGATAAAGATTTGACAGAACAGTAATATATTCTTTGGTTTTGAAGTAGTGGACTGGATTTGTAAGTAAGATAATTCTCCCTACATTTTAAGTCAGTGGGCGGCATGTCAAAAGCACCTGACGCGAATTATGACACATGAAATGTCATCTAGTTATCAGTAAGTTTGTCGGTCCATACGTTCAGATCGTACCTCAAAAAGTAGGTCTAGAATCCTTGCTCATTGTGACTTTTATACTTTGAAGCTGAATTTATTTGCATCGGTGAGGGCAATAAAGACAAAAACACCTCTCTTAGCTGTCAAATATGTCATGTGTAAGTAAACAAGCAGACGAAAACGAATGTTGGGCTCGAGCTTGTCCAAAGTGGTTGGCTTGTTAGCGTAGACTTAGGACAGAGAAAATAATAAAGTGGTGTCGAGTCGCATAATCCCGGCGGCAATTGGACGAACGCTCAATGTGAGATGACCAAATCGCCAAATTTCTTCTTAACATTTTCGAGCACTAAGCCGCTTGTATTGAATGTAGCGTCATCTTATTGGAACCAAAGTTTGGATACATCGATGTTGTCGAACTCTAGCCATAGAAAGTTGGTTAACATCGGTCTATACCTGAGACCATTGGCGGTAATGGTGTCTCCTTAGTCCGATGATGCCGCACTGCACCAAAGAGGCAATCTTGGTGGATGCATTGATGCTTGTTGTGTGCAGCCGCTAACCCAAAAATGGGCCTCTCCCGAGAAGATGATTTTTTGGCCAAAATCCGGATCTCCTGCCAACATTTTCAGCGCCCAATTAGCGAACGCACGGCGTTATCCATGGTTGTCCGCCTTTAATTCTGGCGTCAACACAATCTTACACGGATGTAGGCCGAAGTACAACCGGGTTGACTCTCTGGCGATGCCCAATTCAGCTGATTTCTAGGTTTTCCTTGATAGTGGCCTTTGTTTTCTTCATTTCGCACCAATCTCTGTCTGGTTGGTGGCATAAGGTCCAAAAGAGTGTACTCAAACTTTTCCTTTGATTGCTCTTTCTGTCAGCATTATTGTTCAATCACGATATGGCATCCGGGATCACCATGATCTGACCCTGGCAGAGCCTACAGTGTTTAGATCGTACTAAAACGCCTGACTTTGTTTTTGATTCATTCATATAGAAGGATACGGAGAATACGTGTTTTGAAGCCTCCAGTTATCCTTCCAATCGAGTCTTAAGAAGTTGACTAGTATGTACGTAGTCCACTCGAACAGATGGGACATATTTCAATGGAAGTCTAAAGGCATTTGAGAACACAATACCGTGATTTGGAGGCTTTAACGTCTTCATTGGGTGTATCTCGGTACCTCGGTAGATCCATAATACTTCGTCCTTGCGTAGTTTGCATCGTTATTTCGTGCTAGGGCAGCTGACACAGAACTGTTAAACATGAAGTTGACACTTGACAAGTTCTTCTCCAAAGAATGACAAATGTCAAAAATTGCCCTGTCCAACATACTTACTGTCATGATGAGCGGCAGATAAACCCGTTCTAACAACAAAAAAAGTCAAAAATGTTTTCCAAATTTCAACTTGTACACATTTTATTTATTCTCTCTCGTGACCTAAGAAAAATCCAGCACGCCGTAGGCCCGCTTAACACGACTGCCAAGACAAATGTCCGAAAAACCATTCTCAGTAAATGTGGGTTCTTGATGTTCACTGCTATTACTACGGGACGAAAGTAATTTGAAACATATGTTCATAACATGTACACTTCGTAGAAGCTGTTCTTTTTCAAAATGCGCACGACGTACGCAGGCGTTTTCTACTAAGTGTAAGATTATCGAAGAGAACAAAACTTACTAGTACTTATTCACAAGTTTATTGAAGTCCTTCCTTATTTCGTGGACTATGACTCCAAAGTTTTTATCGAATCCACTTTCTTCTATTTTATCGCAAAGTATTTGAATGAAGAGACTTCCTATTTCTTGTATTCGTACGGATGCGGTTTCTACGAAATAAAAGAAAACACAGTCCGATTAGTCAATGATTGAAGGGCTTCCAGAAGTTCTGTCGGAGTAGTATTGCACCTAGCTAATTGGTCAAATAGGACACCGCACTATCAAGGCAGGGAAAACATTTTCTTGTATCTGGAACACTATTTGATCAGCAGTGGGTAGGATAATGAAGCAATCGCTCTCATAGTACACATGATCTGGGATCTGTGATAGCTTGATCCTGAAAACGGAGGTAGCTTCTCTTTGTCGGAGCATTATTGTCAATTTGCTTGATGCGTCTGAGGCAGGGTAGTCGACTACGTCCACGTCTTCGTACACCTTATAGGATGAAGAATTATTCACTCGAAAGTGCTCAAGATCTGTTCTGCTTTCCTGCTGATCGTCCAGAAATCGGCGCCACATAGTAAAACTGGTAGGATCACTATGTAGAAGGATCGCATTTAAACGCGTTTGTTTCGTGAAACCAAAGGAGCAGCGTGTGGATATTTACTCCGAGGTAGACAAACTCCTGAACTGCATTGAAGTTACTGGTGGCAAGAGGAACGTTTTGTCCTAGGCGGTGGACCGATGCTAGTGTGTTGCAGACAGTTTTCAGACGTTCACACAATACCTTGGATAGGATCTTATATGCGCCATTAAGCAGTGGTATGTCTCGATAGTTCTTACAAATTATAGGATCGCCTTTCGTGAAGATGGGGCATATATGTAGACCTATCGCAGAACTTCTCGATATCCTTTAACTGGGTACTGCCTGGGTATTTCATTAAGAAATGCACTAGATCTGGGATGATTTCCTAAAAATTGGCAGCTACTTCGATAAATAGGTAGTTGAACTATTGTGAACAGATAGCCAATTTTGGCTAAGAGGGGGACATAGGGGTCAAAGGGCCTGTAGCCTGAGTTAGATCCGAGAAAATCTGGGAAAAACATCAATCATCTTCCGTTTGGCTTAGTCTTTTCCTGATTCCGTGATTACCTAACCTTTTGCATAATTCTGTCGGTCCTACTCTTATCGAAACAAGGTCATAAACTACTTGAGGTGGCCCAAGTGTCTATGGAAAACTATCTGCTGTTAGCCTTAATCTCTGTTTCTAACTTCAGGCGGGATGAACACCGAGTGTATCGACCTGCTCTGAGATAGATTTCGAACCTCTTTTGGCCAGTTTGCCGGCCTTCTACCAAATAATGGGTAAATTTTCGTATCCAGAGGATCAGCAGAGGGCAACTTTGTGTTCCAAGAACCTCACGCTTTTCACGACAGCACTTCACAAGCTTGGATTTTATTTCATCTGACTGACTGTAGATAAAAAAGGTGATACCTTCTTGTGGTATTGTCTTGACTGGTTTAGATACATATGCCCAGCAGTTCAGAAAATATATCTGATCCTACCCGTGTGTCCCCATTTGCTCCATCTGTGAAGACAGAGATGGTACGAGTACTTTTGGGATGAGCGCCTCAAGATGTTCCGAAACGAGCTTCTGAAGGGTCTCTTAAAATCTAAGTACGAAGTAAGGTAATTCGCGGTTTGTACATTTCCTAGATATGTGCATATTTTTCCAGGATTATGGAATGACCCGCTGTACAATGCCTGCAACTATCTGACTGACTTATTCTTGGAGCACTAATTGAGGCTCAAACGAAAATCTCGAGCGGGAGCAGATTGAGTGAAGTCTACAGTCGTGCAGTAGACGCGATTCTCATGGCACATGTGGAGCCAAAGCAGTACCCCAACGAATTTGTTTGGATTCCATAGATGTGATTATCCTAGAAGCACCCATTCTGCTATTAAACTAAATTAATTTAAAGCTTGATTATCCTAACAAACTGTAAACATTAACATTTACCTTACAATAGTGAAATCCACCCAAACATCATAAAACTTACTTTCAAACGTACTGTCGAAACGCAGTGTATTAAGTGGGAAAGCAACAAACGCCTCATCGTGGGTAATTTTGTGTGCCTCCTTATTAGGGTCCTTACAAGCTTGGGTAATTAGGATTTTCGGTAGCTTGGGGAAGTTCTGAAATACTGCTGATTGGAGGATTTCCTTATTGATGCTGTACATTTGATCATAAGCTTGAGCACAATTTCTTTCTGCGCCATGAGTCATTATCACTACAAATAGGCAAAGGGCGTTGTTTAGGTCTTCTTGTTCCACTGAAAAAAAAAAAAAACAAGAAAAATTCTTACATTCATACTTATGCACATAAATATCATTTTTTTCAAAAATATTCTGAGTCAAGATTGCAGCAGAGAAGCCCCAAGATTGGACACACTTAAGAGTGATAAGGAGGCATGGAGCCAGAATTCGAATCCACAGGACAGCAAGCAAGGACCAGTTACCCCTCAAATCGGAGCGTCTACTTGTTGGACTCCCAAAGGATCAGACGTGGAGGTGAGGTGGAAAGATAAAATGTGGAGAAGTATAAAGGACCCTTTACTAGGATGAAAAGACATCAAAAATTGTCTCTAAGTCTACATAAATCCTCTCGTTAAAGAAGGCATGAAGTGGTACCTCGCAAGCCAAACAACAAGGATCAAAACCAACAAAGAGGCAGAGCCGACCCAAGCCAGAATTTAAGAAGAGGGCTTCGACATCGGAAGCATAGATGGAGGTAACCATCACAGAAAGCAAACAGAGGATACCGATACCAACCGAGGCAGGGCAAACGAAATTAGGGGATGATCCAGTGAAAGGAGAAGAATATCGGAACAAAGGGCGCGGAAACGGCAAAATAAGTTAAAAAGATTGACGGAGATAGACAACCAAAGAAAAAAAGAGCAGCCTAACCTAAAGCAGATGTGATTTTCATAGAACCTCGGCGACAGCTGAGACTTATGCCCGAATACTGAGAGTTTTGCAGCAGGGCGGACACAGAAACCGATGCGAGCTACCGAAGAATTCGAAAAATAAAGAAGATTTCAGCACAAGGCTACCGAAACCAACTCTGGAGGTAAGGAACTTGGATAAACTTACCACTACGGAAGAAGCAGAAGAACCGGTAAACGAAAAACTAAAAGAACAGGCAGCAGACAGACATCACAAAACCTAACACTAGAGCACAGAATATGGCTAGAATTGAAATGACTGCGAGCGATGCAAATGAGCTGCTAGAAGCCCCGTGAATCCAAATCGGAAGCGTAGTTGTCCCACGCTGCTACAGATGTTTCGGGTATGGCCACCACCAAGCAGCCTGTAAGGTTCTAGATAGAAAAAACCTACTAATATGCATTAAATGCAGAGATAATATCACACATCTTATGTGCCAGGATCGGGTACGTGTCAAATGTTCAAGGCCAACCGACTGACGACATACTGACACAACTCAGACTTTAGCTGAAAGCAGATGAAATCTGGATCCGGCTGGTCTGGAGACCCACTTGACACAGCTGCTATATGGATTCCAGATTCGGGGTAACCCAAAAAAACGAGAATAAAAATTAGTTTGTTGGTTTAGGATAGCTAAGCTGATTTCAGAATGACTAATGGTGGCTCGCTCAGTCGTTTTCCCAGATGGCAAATTCCTAGTTCTGTACAGGCTTGGACATTCACGAGAAAATGGAAATGAGCTCTCCTCTGCATCGGATTTTTCTTTGGTGGGCCACAAGCAGGTTGTGTGGAAACCCTGCTAGGGTCTGTCCAGTGCTATAAATTGCTTAAGTTTGACATTTGTAATTTTTTGTCCACTCTAATGAATCCATGCCACTCTTCGTATATGACAGTACGATATCAAAACTTTGTACCTATTTTTTCCCAGACGAAAACTCGCACAGAAATTTCTTTCCACAAATTTGACGTTTGCTTTTTTGTTGTCAAAAAGATTAAAATTTATCAAAAAGAAAAAAATGTAATGCACCACATTTCTGTAATACGGGATTCCCCTAATCACTCTGTGACACTTGTGATAAAACTTACATTGTCTCATGGCGTGTTGGATATCTTTTAGCTTTGGGTCGTTAATGATCTTCGTACAAAAATTAAATGTATAAAAAATACGACTTAATCTATTTATATCCAATCTGCATCCTATTCTGTGTTGTAGCTTCTCATTGGCAAAGGTCTCATTGTTAAGGATAAGAATATAGCCCATGTTTTAAAGGCAGCAACACTTCCACTTCTTTTACTGATCACAAATGTCTTGAAAGAAAAACTAACTGTCAGATAAGAAATGTCACTTCTAATGACAGATGTACTTTGATTGCATGTCAGGGTGTGTTCCACAAAACGGTTCAAATGCTTAATAGCGGGCAGCTGAGTGCACCAAAGTCTAAATCAACCGATTTGTTTTTTTTAATTAAGTTTTTTGCTTAGTTTCGCAATTTAGACGCGGTTAATCCTTATCGCGGCAAGTCGAAAGGTTTCGTTCTTTGTACTGATTCCGAGATCTCTGTGGATATCGTCGTTTCTACTATACCACGGTGCTTGGACAATTTCTCTAAGAATTTTATTTTAAAAGGTTTATATAATGTTGGCACTTGTTTTCTTGGTACAACCCCAAAGTTGTATACCGTAGGTCCACAGCGGTTTTAGCACTTGCTTGTATAATAGCAGTTTCTTCTCGGTACTCAGATGGGAATGTTTTCCAAGTAACCAATACATTTCTCTATATTTGATTTCAAGCTCTTTACGTTTCATTTTCACGTGCGAATTCTATTTCAGTTTTTCAGTCATACCGAGTGTCATTCCCAGGTATTTGGCTTCGTTCGCAAAAGGAATTCGGGCCAAGTTTACGTAGATTGGCAAGTCAATAGTGAAATTCACGTGAACAGATTTAGTTTCGTTGAGGGCGATCCGCCGATCCCTCGTCCATTTATTTACTTTATTCACTTTATTCGTTTCCTCGATTGTTTTCCCTACTGATAGGATAGCGGTGTCATCAGCAAACGTAGCAAGAATAGTGCTATCTTCTTTCGGTATATCACGGGTATATAAAAGATAGAGAAGCGGCCCAAGAACGCTTCCTTGCGGTACGCCGGCCGAAATTTCTTTAAGCTCCGAGTACTCATTTCCATGTCTAACTTCTAGGTAGAACTTTGAGAACTTCCCCGGTAATGAAATCATAAGCAGGAGCTTTCTTAAGTTTTAGGACATCGATCTTGTGTTTTAGTTCGCTTAGCGTTGCACTTGTGAATATTAAAGCGTTAGATAGTAAATCCGTCCGATTGTTATTGTCGTAGACCTCTGGTGCCTCTTAAAGCGTTCCAGAGTGAATAATTCGAATCTTTTTTCGCTGTTAAACTTTGAAGGTAGGAGCTTATGCCACGATTTATTTAATCCTTAATAGTCTCCTTCAACAAATTGCACAAAAAATTCAAATGTGCTTTATGTTGCTGAGCACGGCTCTGTTACCAGTTCTTTTATTTCCGGCGGATATCGTAAACCGTATTTGCTCGGTGTTTTCTCTGGTTTGGGCGTATTATTCCAGGAGGCGTACTGTACGATCTTAACGCAGCGATCAACTTCAATTTCGAGTTCTAGGGTGGCGTAAGTGAAACGCTTAGTTCAATATTATCTTTAATTTCGTTCTCAAACACTTCCCAGTTAGTTGTTCTACCAGTTAATCTCGCTAGCTCAGGGTTATGGATGAGTTTTTCGGTCAAAGTCAGAATGACTGGAGAATGATCAGACGACAGATCAAAGCTCTCTTCAGCTTTTATGTTGTTGGTAGATACTCCTTTTACAATGAAAAAATCGATGACTTCAGGTAGGTATTTTCAAAGTATCAGCTGGCCAGTAAGTCGGTTTGCCCGTCGAGTGAAAATCACAACTGTACTCCATACGTGCCCCATAAAGCATTCTACCTTTTTGCGAGATAATGAAATTAGGTAGATAGATAGTAGATAGATGAGATTTTAAGTACATGCTGGGTAGTTTTTACTCGGATCGTGCACAGTTGCAAAGTTTCAAGCTCTATCTTCAGGTCTTCGGATTGTTCGATGCAGTCTTTAATAAATCAGGACGATCCACCTCTCGCTTTTCCCGAAGGGTGACAAACGTGGAAATCATTATAGCCTTTAATTTTTAAATGCGATTCGTGGGTTTCGAAAATCAAGCAAATGTCACAAATGTTCGCCCATTTGATCCAAAACGCTAAGCTAATTGGAGATACTTATGTGATGATATTTAGTTTTAAGGGACTTTTTCCATGCGCTTCACAATTACACTGAATTGCATCAGCAACAATGTGTGCTGCTGGCCAATAAATATAAGCAGCACTCAAATTGGTTTTGGCCAGATACCAAGTGGAACAGATGCGTTTTCTGGACGAAAACCAACTAACCAACGAAAAGCAGAGATGATCTGATTTTGTATTTTAAACAATATAATAACTATAAAAGAAAATTGTCCGGTTTTATGCGACAAGAAACTCTTTATTTAGTTTATAGTTAGGACTGCTGATCTTAATTTGCGATTTACATCCTAAGGCGATCATAAATGTGATCGGCTTACGACATGAATGCCTACATTTGAAAAAAGAAAAATAAATTTATAAAATTATTTGAAGAGAAAATTGCACTGAAAAACTTACATCTGGGAGACAACCTTTTCAAAATTTCCCTGTGTGTTCACCATGTTCGTAACGAACGTTTCAATGAAGTCCGGCCACATATTTGAAGTTACAATGGCAACGTTTTGCCCATGATCTATGGGCTTATACTCTTCACCATCGGTGGGGTTTAACATTATTGTGCTCGCCAATCCATTCGTTATGATAAGTTTGGTTTTTGTTTCCCAGCCCTCTACGCAAAATATTGGGACCAGTATGTCATTGGTCACATGTAAGGTACCATCTTTGGTTTTAAATTCATAATCGCTAATCATTGGTGCTTCTATCACACATATGATGTCGGATAGTTCATCCCCGTCCATTTGTGTTACTTTAGACAAAAAAAAAGCTTCAACTTTAATTCAGAACGATATTCGTTGGCAGGCACTTACATTCCTTAATGCAGTGTTTAATTTCTCGAGAAGTTGCATTCATGCGAACGGCCATTTTCACATCCATCAGGTATAGTTTGTTTATGATGTTTTGCAACTTTGTCCCGACAGTTGGTCCATTCCCATACATAATCACTATGGCGGCTGGGCGCTGGATTTTCTGTGTTAAGACAAAGAAGAAATTGAAAAATTCATAATTATACTGTAAGACACTCCTTGGTTCGCGAAGCCATTAGTCTAAATAGTGGTTTTTATTGTAGAAGCAGTTACATATACTCTCGGATGTTTGTCCAATGCTTGCTAGTGTAAGGAATCTGTACCAGCTGCTTTCTTAGAGATATAAGTATACTTAGAAGGCGCTTTCAATAGCGTTAAAGAGGATGCGCTCTGGAAAGTTCCAATGTCGAGTATAGTATTACAAATTTGATTAGCAAGAAGCAAGAAGCAGATCTGGTACTTCTCGCAGTGTGGCCAAGATGTTGAGTTGGAAGCGTAACATACAGGAATGAGTAATGAGCAAGGCTTACAACGCTTTCTTTTTCTGCAAGAGAACCTGCCATGATGCACGTTATGACAGCCAGACCGACTTTTAAATATGCGGCTCTTGCCATAAGAAGAATACACGGAATACGTTGGCCAATGTACAATGTATTACCAGTACTATGTGCACTACCCCGTAGCTGCACTTGAAATATTATGTATTTTGCACCTTGTTTTTCATAGTGCGGTACGGCTCACTTATGTATATATGTAGAGCTCTTCAAGTCTATGTGAGGGATGGCTCCATTCTTAGAGAATCACTATCGATACCCTGGACTTGATACACTATACGAAATAATATATCCAGAAAGGTAAGATTGGCAATCTCTACAAACGAGATTGCAATATAATTAAACGGTTCAGGCATATATTCTAGAGACATAGACCTTAGACTTGCGGACACACCCAGTGTTACAGTCAGCTGTGAAGTTGCTAGAAATGGGATTCATATCTCCCAAGATTATCGTTATCTACGTTGACACCCAGGCTGGGTTGGGACAATTCAACGAAAGGCATATGATCATACAAACTCATACCAACAATCCAATCTTGGATTACGCACCTTTTGTCTGGCCACAGTCGGTAGTTATCGCAAGTGTCTTCACCAATTTAATTTAATAACGATAACTCACCATTTTGCCCCGAATACCCATTGTTTTATTGCAGCTAGCTCATGGCATGTAGAATTCATCTACTGCTGAAGTCGAATACGAATCGTGCATGTCACTCATACATGTTATCGAGTTTGTATAATTTAAGATAACTAACAATGTTTTTCGGGGAATCCCCGTCACGGCTATCTAGAATATACCGGTAGTGTTTATTTCATACCCACTCGAATCTCCTAATAGCTACTATGTTTATTCAAACACATTTTGAATAGCAATGAGAATATAAAAAATACCTACTTGCCCTTCAAAAGCTTCCATTTTTTAATAAGATACAAACAGCATGAAACACACTACACAACTGACTATGATTGTATATTTCAGTGAGTTTGACATACATATAATTCATGGCGCATGCGCAAGACATCAAATGATTGTGACTTTCGTGGTTTCAATTTGTATTTGTTTGCGCATTAACGTCATTAGCGATCGAAAAGTCTATCGGCGTCACCTAGAGTCAACGAATAAAAGAAGGACAACAATACAAACAATGACTGTGACATACGTCATTTTGACGTCATTCATCCAAAGCTTTGCATTGCCAGATGCGTATGACAGAAAAGGGTTGAGTTCGTAAAGTGCTATTTATTTTGCAATTTAAAAGTTTACTACCATAACGAATATAACGAAATGTTAATTTTTGACACAGAAAGTGGGAAAATATTTGGGCCCATGATTTACCCAAGCTATCAATTGATGTCTATGTACATACAACAATGAGTTATCGGTAAGAACAACTGTTCAGGTTAGATCGGTCAAAATCCTCGTAACCTCTGCTTTCAAAGACTTGAACGAAAGGACAATTCATCGATGCCTATGACATCCCAGACTTTGTGGCAATGTCTAGCCTGTTGCACCATAATGACACCTGCTGTCAAACGTAGTAGTATCACAGGCATGCATATTATATCTGAAGTAGAGGGTCTCGAAGCTTTTCAGGAAGAAGGAAAACCGATTTATAGGACTGAAACTCTTACCGTACTCCAACATATCGAAATATATGCCAGTGTCGGTGCAATTGACACAAGGCTGCAAAGCACCAAAGCTGGGTACACTTAGTTTAGCATTCGCCACAGCGCTGTTATTCCCTTCCTTTGAGGGTCAAATACTGTCACAGATCTTTCGCTGTGAATGGTAGTTTTTGTTGAATTTCAGTATTGGCCAGTAGATTCTTCACTGTCCTGGGAATGGGTGTCTAGAAGTCACGTTTCCTCAAGGCTGCTAGAATGCTGCTGCTTTTTAATGTTCTTCTGGTTTCAAGCTAAAGACTAAGCAGTATTTCAGAGCTTAAAATTGGAGCTGGCATCTCTCTTGACAAGAAACCCAGTTTGTATATCTAAGAAAAGCTTCCAAGACAATTTTTTTCTTGTTCTTATCTTTCAAGGAGACCTCCGGAGACACGTCTCAAGAGATCCCTTTCTATTTACTTTTACCTGTTTTAAGTGAAAAGGCAAATGCTTGTGCCTTGCAGACTCTTCTACAGAAAGCCTAAGCTGTCGTAGATGTTAAGTAAGGAAGACCAGTAAATGAAAAACTATTTTTAATTGATTAATCTATTTATAAATATTTTAATTAGAAATTTTAATACATTGTTATCATTTAAAACTTTCACTAAACAAAGTGAGTTAATCACAGGATCTGCTGGCATTGACTATTCTATTCAAGTCCTTAGCTTACACGTACTCTCCAAATATATACGGTTCCGTTAAAGTGGTTTCGTAGGATGGAATCTGTTTGCACCTACAAGTCAATGGGAACAGAAACTCTTAGTCATAAACTTATTGGTAAACACATGTGAAATACTTACTCTGATCGTTCTTTTACACGTCTTATAACCAAGTCCATGATGTCCTTAATATTTGTCGTCTTTCCGTACAGTTGTATTAGCTCGCAGAGTGCCTGTATGAAGAGTGATCCTTTTTCAGTTCTATAGGCGACATATCCTAACAAAAAAACAAAATTTGTATAATACGCGTTTGTATAGATATAAAGGTTTTAGATACTTGGTACTTACCTTCAAAGGTGCTGTAGCATTTTAATATCTCATTAGGTGGACCATTCGGTTGTATAGCGTCCTTGTGGAAACCACCAGTTTCCATGGCACCCTTACAGGCTTGAATGAATAGAAGTTTTGGTTTCGTTTGCAATGAACGATTTCGTAAAATAGGAAATAGGACATTGTCATCTACAGAATAGCTGCCGTCTTTGGCAGCAACAGTCGCATATCGTGTGCCATGAGTTAGAATCACAACAACTATACATGATGCATTTCCAAAGTCTTTTGTTTCAACTTAAAAGAGAAAAACAAAAAATTTAGTTTAGGATTTTCTTGTTATAAATGAAAAGCTAAAATGTTCGATTAGTTCGGACACAGCTCATGGAATAGGAAAATCTGACAGCACTTGGGTTTCAAACCACTATTTCAGTCATTCCACTCTAATATATCAAAACTTATCGCCTAAAACCCCCTCCTAATGTGCGATTTCTGGATTTACCCAGCGCCAGATATCCACAGATTGTTTTTCGTTTGGAATTCTCCTTACAAGTCGAAATAATTCTTTCAATATTCCCAGCTTTTTTGTTCCAGCATTTCGGTCTATCCTCAGTTGGGGTTTAGTAGAGAATCGCCTGCTTATACGACAAATACGTTTACCTCTCTATGTTGCTATGTATGTCTTGACATTCAGAGAAACCCAAAACTTGAACCTATCCGGACGGTAGACATTTTCGGAAACGCCATCTGCATTAAATTATCTCTGCAGCATAGTCAAAAACGCGAGTTGCTAAAGTCATGTTCGATAATACAGTTTACTTCGTGTCATATGGTTATAAACGTCACTTGCCCTACATGCCAACAAAATTTTGACCCGACATACATATGTAAGTCAGTGGCACAAAATGACAGTTGCAAACATGATGGCCGATTGACTTGTATCATGCATCGACTATCATTTGCAAAGCATATGACTGTTTTTGACGTTTCCGAAAAGGTACCTTCTAAAGTGATAGTTAAAACAATTACAAATACTTGGCGAAACAGGTTCATGGGACATAGTATCTAACTTCTTACTACCATTTGTGATATACTCTTTACGAGTACAAGAATGGAAGGGTTCTACTGTGTAAAGCCATGTCACCAGAGAAACTCTAGAAATGTTGTTCATGAGGCTAATACTGTTGGATATTTATCAGACGCTCGCGAGAGATGGAGCCGTCAAAGAATGGAACCTCAAACTCCTTGATCCGTTGTCCAATGCAGTCACCACTTGAGCCACTCCGCCTAGTTCTCCGATCGTACAGAATTGTTTAAAAACGATCGGAAACATATGTTGAGCATGCTAATGGTCATCTTAGAGAGGGTAAAAGGGATGATTGTGATCAACTATCCTGCTTAGAATATACTGGACGGCAGGGTTTATATTCTAAAAAAATTCTAAAAAACCGGAGTTCTTCCCATCTTGCTGGGTCGTAAATCTGAAATAGAGTTCAAGGTTATCTTCCGCCGAGTAGGTCCTTGTGGGTCCTAGGGCCTCGACGTGTGCGGTTTCTGGAGATGTGTCTCAGTTCTCCCCAACTCTTTCCCAGTCGTCGTGCTTCCTTCTCAACTGTTCTGCGCCACGTACTCCTAGGACCGCCGCGTATCCTGCCATACTGAGTAAGCAGGTTCCATTGCATCTCGTGGTTAGCTATGGACCTGTCACCCTTTCGGAGAGTATGTCCAATCCACTGCCACTTTCGTCGTCGTATTGTTCTGCCTATAGGTTCATGCCCCGTTCTCTGATAGAGTTGTTCATTATAGACACGGTTTGGCCAGAAAATCCTAAAGATATAACGTAATCACCTATTGACGAACGTTTGCAGCTTCCTCATGATAGCGGCGGTCACCCTCCAGGTACCACATAGAGTAGCACTGTAGCTTGGTGGTTAAGCTAATCGCATTGCTACGCCAAACTGTGGATAGCATCCCAAACGCAGATTTTGCTTTGCTTATTCGGCTGGCTACATCCAGTTTGGTTCCGCCATCGGTTGAGACATACACAGACAGACCATCAGCAATAAAAGAGGAGATATAACGCATCCCTGAGGTATTCCTATAACAACAGACTGACGGGGGTTACTTATGCAGGGATTGATGAACTCCTTTATCCCAGATTTTGGATTCGAAGGCATTGAAAATGTAAACTACATACGAGCAGACGGTAATGTAGATCGAGGTTAAAGCATTGCGATCATTGCCAAATCTATGTGAACAAATCGTTTATTATCGACAGGAGTTGAAGGGAAAAAATGTTCGCGAGCCCCTAACTTGAGGAGCGTCCAGATTTAAGTCAGAACTGATCTATAGACAAAACCAATACCAAGGTGCGACATTAGTCAGCTGATAATAGAGCAGGGGTTTTCCAAACAAGTCTACGGGGGAATCGAATGTATGATTCACTCATCATTCTGAAATGCGACGAAAAATAAAGGGAAAGGTAAACTGAGGAATAAGCAGAGTGTAAGCTAGTTGAAGATGTCTGGGAGAAAAGGGGGACGAAAAGATTGCAACGTACGACAACATTCTGACGAAGTGGACTGACGTAGAGGGAGCCAATGCCCTTCAACTGTCACAACCATGCGGTGCATCAGCCGTCTACAGGCACTGAAACCCACGCTAAACACAAAATCAGTGGTGTACCTCACCAAATGCACGCGTTTGAATCGTTCGGTCCAAGGATTCGTTATAACCAAACTGTATGGTATTGTACTGTACGGTTTTTTACCGTACGGCTAAAGCCGGAGAGCGTGGAACGAAGGGTTAATAGCACGAATGCACGAATTAAAATTGATCGTTATTGTCAGAACAAAAAAAAAAAAAGATAAACAAAAAGCCCACACAAACACGTCAAGAGAAAGTTCATTACTTTTCAACAAAACGAGGTCACGAAAAAGAAAAAAAAAACAGAAAAAACATCTTGAATTACTCACTTTTTCGTACTGCGTTATCCACTTCCCTCACAGTTAGATTCTCGTACAGATTCACTTGCATCTTGAAGCTTCGGAAGGTTTTCTCCAGCACACGTACATCCTCGATACTGCCAACGCGGAACTCCTTGTCAGGACTATCGAACTTGTCATTGTGAAATATGTACACCACTCCAGGTGATAGTTTCTTCTTCTTCACAACAGCCACTGGGGGTGGCGAGGGCTTCACAGTCGGAAGCGTTGGCTGAACTTTAACCACCGTCGATGGATTATAAGGCTTCGCTGGCAAGAAGCTGACGTTATTCCAGCTCTGAGTGTAAGTCGGTTTTGGATTCTGTAACGATGACAATGGATTCCAAATCGTTGTCTTTGTCTTTGTTTGTGGCGCTGCAGCTAATAGCGCCGTGGCAGTTGAAGTTACCGTTCGGCTAGGAGCTATGGATGTAGTCTTTTTTTCTCGCATCGATGCACTTGCATTTGTATTCCTGTATGGCGACTGGTATTTGAAGGGCGTTGTCGTTGTTGAAGACGCCGCCGTCAGGTCTAATGTGTTCAATGTCGGAAGGTTTGCATTACGGTAGGGTGACTCATATTTTGTATTAAATGGCACCGCATCGGTCTTTCTAACTATCGATGGCTCTGTCCTTTGTCGAGGTAAAATGGCTTTTTGTGTAGTCGAAGACGACATCCATTTTGAGGAGGAATCAACCGGTAGACGTGATGTAACAGTTCTGACTTCTGAGTAAGTTTTTGTTTCTGTGGCAGTGTTTATGGTCGAAATTGTTACTGTAGTCTTGCTCGATGAACTCTTCGAGGAGGATTTCATTTTGGAATTGTATGATGTTATCGCACTTCCGGTGGATGTTGCACCTCCGTCGACCCGATAAACTGTTGTAGTACTACTTTTTGTTTGGCTTCGTTGAGCTGGAGGCAGCTTGTCTTTGGATTTCTTCCAAAACATACTTCGAACTGAATTGAAATTATAGAAAATTACACCACAAATTAGATACTATTCACTAGGGCGATTGCCATAACTAGCCACGGTTAGATAAGATAAGATAACACACAAGGGTGACTGTGTTTCACGACCGGTTTTCTTCGTCTATTACAAACTTTGGTCGTATTGGACGCGCTATAACCATGCGATCGTGTTGGAAAAACGCTTCTTAATCACAAGAACACCACAAACAAAAAAAAAATAATAATATAACAATGCGAATCTGTGTATGTTACCGCACAAAGGTGTGAGTCACTTGGGAACGCGCGAGAACCGCTCGTCTCGACCGACGACAGAAACAGAATCGTGATAATTCGTTGAACTTATGAGATTCTGAGAAACAATGTTAATAATTTTGGTTTCATTGCTGTCTACTTCTTTTGTGCTCTCATTTTCCACAAAACCGAAAAAACTTGGCCACTTTTTTCACATGAAAAGCTTTACATTCAGCTGCGTTTAATCTATTTTTGGCGGAAGTGCTTCGGGTATGCTACTGCAGATAAGAATATCATTCATATACATACATGTGCATATCCATACATATACATGACAGTGACGTATTTTAAATAGCTCAGTCTCCCAAATGCAGATGTCTGTGTACCTGTTTTGTTATTTCGCAATAAATGGCAGATAATTGGAAGAAAGATACACTGACTAGGGTGAGATGGAGATCGTTGTTGATTCGTGTGGGTATAGCAAAAGCAATTGGTTAGGGAGGGGGGTCTACAAAATACAGACTGGATAGGGGTTTCCAATAGACTTCAACGCTGCCACTTGTTGCATTTATATTACATAGTCCAGCTTGGGATAGTGCGGTACAACTTGGACTAAATGTGACCGCATGATCTAAACAAAAGAAAGACGATCGTATGGCTTGTAGGAACTATCGAGACATATGGCACATGGAAGATTTTATTCAAGGGATTGTATGAACGTCTGAAACCTTTTTGCAACTGGTAACTCTAACTGGCACTCAACACTGTGGCTTCCAGCTCGGCAGATCGTTGATCGACCGAATTCCCACACAAAAGATCAACGAATTTCAAATCGACACTCACCACCTCTTCGTCGACTTTAAAGCCGCTTTTGACAATATTTATCGTCTACAAGTCGATGGCTGAATTCGGGATCTCAGCAGAACTGATCCAGCTGTGCTGCATGATATACATACAGTGGCGACAAAATAAATAGCACAGTTACATGGTAACTAATAATTATTGTCTAAATCTGCAGCTTAATCGATTAAACATAAAATAGTTTTAGTTTATATAAAGTGTAACTTCCCTATTAACTAACGGTACACGTTACTTCTTAAATCATCCTTGGCTTTTGAAATTAAATGACATTTTGTAAAGGCTGGTAGATATAGTGTGGGCAATTTAAATAGCACACCTTTTGTTTATTACAATTAATTTGTCACTTTTAAATCTAATTCTTGATATTATTAAGGTAAGTAATAATAAAGAGTTTCTTTTGCAAGAAATTTAAAGATTTAAAGAATTTGGTATATCAACAACAGTATGGGACGAGGAATTCATTCCACGGAGGATTTCAGACGGTGTGTTCTTGCCTATAAGAATAAAGAAAGCTCGAATTCGGACATAGCGCGAAAATTGAAGTGGTCACGAAAAAAGGTAACTAATACCCTTCAACATTACCAAGAAATGAGCTCGATCCAAAACAAACTGCGTAAGGATCGGTCGCGTAACACCACCTCTGGGACCGCTCGACCATTGTTCGTTTGAGCAAACTCGATCCATTTTTGTCAGCTCCTTAAATAAAGTTAAAAATTGAAAGGGAGGTGAACGTGGATGTTTCTGTTAGCACAAATAAAAATCGCCTCCGAGAAAAAAAAATGTTCGGATGGATTACCAGACAGAAACCATTGGTATAAAATCGGAATAATTCACGTCGTTTGCAGTTTGCCCGTAACCATGTTAATAAAAATCCAAATTGCTGGGAGAATATTATGTGGACCATTATTAGACGGGAAACAATATGTAAGACGCGGGATCAACCAAGAATTCAACCCTTAATACGCCATAAAAATAGTAAAGCACGGTTGAGGCAACGTTCTTGTATGGGGGTGTTGTTCTTCGCGTGGTGTTGGTCCGATTTAGCGGATTGAGGGCATTCTGGAGCAAATGAAATACGAGGACATTTTGAGCAATGTTACGCTTTCTTATGCTGAGAAGGAAATGCCACTGATATGGACATTTTAGCACGATAATGACCCGAAGGATACAGCCAAATCTGTAAAGCAGTAGTTAGTGAGCCAGAAAATTGACGATTTAAGTTGGCCAGCTCAGTCCCCTGATCTAAATCCAATTGAGAACTTGTGAAGGGATGTCAATACATTAATAGACAGAACGGCAGCCACAAATTTAGATCAACTTTGTGAAGAGATTCTACGTGCTTGGAGTGCCATACGTTGGAGAGAGGTGTAAGGCCCTGGTATCATCAATGTGCCGTCGATGTACTAAAGTTATAAAAGTAAATACTACCCGACTAAATATTGATGAGATCTCCATATTTATTTTTTTTCTTTTCTTCACTGTTCTATTAAATTTAATGAATTTCGTAAAGTGTGCTATTTATTTTGACTGCAGGAAATTAGAACGAAGAACATTTTTTAGCTTTTTTTTTTAAATATGAATGAAATGTTTCAGGTTTTTAGTTTTTTAAGTGAACTGTACCTAATTTTATTTTATTACATAAGTAGTATCTTTTTTTACTATAGATAAATACAAAAATTTGAAGTTTGAAAAAATGAGATAAAAGTGTGCTATTTATTTTGTCGCCACTGTATGTATACCGGATTTTGGCAAGAAGATGCGCTGTTGGGTAATTTTTCCAATCTTGTGCTGAAACAGATAGTCCCCGAGACAGGTGGAAGGCTCTATTTTCGACATCAGCGGTCGCTGCCAGCGCCTATAAAGAAAGATTTTACGGCAATTGAAAAACCGGCGAAACTAGTTGGCTTAAAAGTAAATGAGGACAAATCCAACTACATGTTGTCAACAAACCAAGAAGCATCGGTCCAACCCTAACGAGTTTATCAAAACTCCTAACTCGGAAGACGAAATTTGATTCTGTCAGTTCAGCAATATGGAGTCGAGTGCTTTACGATAAGCAGTAAAACCAGATCAGATTTTGAGCATTTTAGAGAAAAAAAAAATGTTCTGTGCGAGGAATGTTCTGTCCCACTAACCATTCGCCATTGGTAAAGCACCAACTGTATCTTCGAATCACAGCCCGAAGGTTCGAGACGACAAGAAAGAACGAACCTCCGTTTTAGAGACCAAGGCATCACAGATGTCAGAGCGCCTGGTTTGGACAACTGAAAGCAGAGTGGGTTTGAACAGGCAAAGAATCTTCTCCGGTCAGGAGCCCCTTAAGTAAGTAAGTAATCTGTCCACTCCTCCTTATCTCAAAGGACTTACCCTTATTCTCAAATTTACTGAGTAGAGCAGTTAAACGCTCGAGACTCTCCTCCAGGCTTGCAATATTATTAAGCATTCTCCTTGTAGTGAAGAAGGCTACAAAATCGGTTCCTATTTTTTCAAAAAAAAACTTGTAACCCTGATGATACAAATATATTTATGTATATTTTTTTGTTTCCAGGTGGAACACAGTGCAGGAGAATATGACTTACTCCGTGAACTTGGTATGGCTTCTGGCTAAATAGTGCCTGCGTATGTTCGTAAAGATGAAGGTTATGGCTAACCATACAAGCTGTTGTGACTACATATTACACGGGCTCTCTATTTCTCTGTTAAGGAACTTTCAATGCGGATGTGGAGGAGCACCATTACATGGAAATGCTGTCAAAGTGACGTTGACATGTGTCAAAGCCCTCAAATTGTATAGTTTAAATGTTAATAAAAAATCATTGGAACATCTTATTCACAATTTGCACATTACACAGACCAATTTTTTGTTAAAAGAAAACCCTAAAACGTACAAAAATACATGTCAGTATCTTGTAACGCTCACCAGAGGGTGTTACAATTAAATTTTCTAATTTATGTAGCCTACATTTAGGGGCATCTGTCATGTCACAGTCAAGTTATCATAGCATACCCCAAGGTGGTGAGTATAGTTGGTATACCTACTGCATTTCTTGATGGCCTGGTGTTTTACGAAAAAATCGAGTTTCAGCACCGGAAAATTTTTTCAGTTGTGATTAGGTATGTATGAACGTATGGCAGTAGGGTTTTGGACCGGCTGGTAGGTTAAAGAATAAAAAATAGATTAAAATGCAACAGTAAATAGCTTCGCTCTGTATTTTATTATTAAAATAGTTCCTTAGACAAAGATAATATACATATACTATGTGTAATATTTACGAAGAAGGCAACCTACTGCTGCCAGTAACCGATGTCGTTGTGCTTGGAGTAACAATCGATCCACTACTTATGGCCGTTGCAACCGAGGTGCCAGCCGCACCAGATTGCAACTGTGACACGGTTGTGGTTATCACTCCTGAGGTTTTGGCTGTCGGCACTAAATTGACCACCTTGCGAAGGGTGACGTTTCTTTGCAGCAATTGGGGTTTCAAGAGACCTCCAGACAGTTGTTTAAGGCCTCCAGGTTTGATGACTATCGTATTCTTGACACCCTGCAATGGATCACTGGCTAAAGTTGTGACGGTGGATGATGTGGCGGTTTTAATCAATTTCTGCTTGTCCGGATCCACATTGACTATATGAAACTGTTTCATATTGAGGATGGCCGGGGCTGTGGTGCTGCTTGTGTTAACGGAAGGCGCCGACTTTAGTGTGTGCAGATTAAGTTGTTTTATTACTTTGTCGGATGGTTTGATCAGCTGTGGCTGCTGTTGTGGTCTCGTTACGAGCGTCGTTGCCGATGTTTTTGGATTCGTGACCACTACTTTGGTGTACTTTTGCAGTTGTGGGACGTTCGTGGAGCGGGAAATTATGTTCGGACAAGGTTTCATTGTATTGCGATTGATGAATACGACCTTGTTAGTTTTGGGCTTTTGCTGTTGGTGTTGAAGCGCTGAGGCGTTGATTACGTAGGTTCCACCCTTGCTGGATGTGGCCGAAGATGGTGTGAGAATGATGGAGGACGGTGTCGATGCTGGAGCTTTAGCAATTGATACCGATTCGCTGAGGTTTCCATCGTTGTCGGCGAAAATAATTGGCATATCGAAGATGTTCGATAGATCATCGGCACTGGTGCTGCTTGTAGTGGTTGAGGCGGTCGCGGTAGGGGTTTTTATAGGCGAAGTCTTGAGAATGGTAAATTTTGGCTGATTGCTAACAGTTACTAACTGTGTTTGACTACCCGGCACGTTAGGTTTGATGGTGAAGATTTGACTGCCCGAGACGGTCGGAGACGATGTTGTACTAGTCGAGGTTACCATGGACGTCGGCTTGATTGTGTAAATCTTTGTTTGACTTTGCATCGGCGGCTTCAATTGAACGAATTGATTTGAAGGAATCATTTTTATTTTCGTGCCCGTTCCCGTTCCCAACGATAATGGTTGGCCAGAAGTTCGCAGACTAGATCCCAGAATTGTTTTTATATGAGCGGCTTTCGGCTGAGGGACAATCTCATAATTGGTGACATCACTGCGTGCTTCCTCGTTTGTCTTTGTCGGAGTATCGCCATCGCCCAGAATACTTTGTATTGCCAAGTTGAGGTCATCATTAGATGGTTGTATCTGCGGCTTGATTTGCTTGATCGGTGTAGACTGTGCTACGTTGCTTATTTCTGGCAGAGGCCTGGTTCGAGGTCTTCCAACTGAGAAAAAGAAACAAAGATTGTGTTGTACTAAAAGCTTGCCTCTTTCATGGAGATTTTTACCTTTTCGCTTGATTGGGAAGGGATCTTTGGGAGGCTTGGATTTTCTTTGGTATTCTTTGGGACATGCACACATACACACAAATATCAGTCGGTCATTCATTCAAGAAAAACATTTACGAAATGAAATACTTACTTTGAATTGGATTAGTGCCGCCGCTTACGTTCTTAATGCCACATTTGATTTTAGCTGTTGTAGGGCCACCGGTATCGTTGGCTGCACCTTGTTTCCTCTTGCGCTGGGTTATTTGTAGTTCGGAGGCGATCTTTTTACCCGTCGCATGTGTTTGATTGGTGACCACGGGTGTTCGGGGACCAGGCGGATTCACAAGAATTCTTTTAATGAAATCGTAGATCTCATCCTAGAAAGATTGCAACAGGGAGAGCAGTTATATTAGTAAGTAGTGCATACGGATTGAAAGACTTACAATAACCATGGTGTCAATCATTGTTTGGGTGACGTTCTCAATCTTACGCTTACTCTTTGGTACGCGCAGCACATCATCAGCGCTGCCGACAACGATCATTGCTGAGTCGGACTGCATTTTTTCACGAAGTGACTCCATTTCTTCTTGACTGAAAAGGATTATTAATGAACGAGGATGCCTTGTACTACTAACAAGTACTATAGGAACCACTTATTCGAATGACAACAAAACCGACACAGAGCAAGAGATTCATAACTTCGACTACCTAGTCATGAGTAGATTTGGTTGCCATTCTTCCAAACATCGACCTACTTTTAAACAAATGAACATACCTTGCTCTAGCTGAGTTCTGTCCGACAACAAACAAGACTGGCGCTTTGATATCTAGGATGCGATCATCGGGAGCACCCCGCACTCCACCTAATGTATTGTAGGCGAATCCCATGCAGACAACACTACTTATAGTCTCCACCATGGCCACTTGCAAGGCCAGCGATGCTCCAGCATTGAAACCAACCAACACGATACTCCTACTCGGCTGCTCGTTACGCAATTCTTGAATTTTCAGTCGAGTCAACGAAACAATCTGCTCGGCAATACTCTCCAGCGGTTGTTTGGCCATTGAGCTTCCTGATATCAAAGGTTGCGATTACAAACAAAGACAGAAAAAACCAACTAGACAAACTTACCCGCAGGTAGAGTGACTTGAACGATTTGCGTTATCGTAGCCAAGTGCTGGTACCACTTTTGAATGCGACTCGGTACAGTTCCACTCACCGGCATCGAGGGCAGAGCAATGATCACCGCCGCGTGTGGCAATTTTCGTGTCTTATGTTGCGCCATTATCACCGGCTCCCACTGTTTCTTGAGAACAGGGGCCAGTAGGTCTTGACTAGTGTTCATCGGTCGGCCGAATAGCATCTTA
The DNA here is from genome assembly GCA_963583995.1 of Xylota segnis. Taxonomy (NCBI): domain Eukaryota; kingdom Metazoa; phylum Arthropoda; class Insecta; order Diptera; family Syrphidae; genus Xylota; species Xylota segnis. Next base: position 5,900,835 of record OY757239.1, on the reverse strand, counting down.
TCAATCAACGTCGGCAGTTTCGACTTGAGAGTTTGCAGAATGTCCAGATATGAAGCCATGTACGTTGACGGCAGGCACTCCATGAGTAGACCATGCAACCATTGAGTCATTCGTGGTTCCCACGATACCGACGATAGAGCCTTTCTCAATCTTTGCGCGGACTTGTCTATAACGACACGTCGCTGAATTGATTCGTGTTGACGGCCGGCATTGGCCAGACGTCCCAACTGATCGACATCGAGTATTTTTGCCACTTTAACAAAAAGTTTTTCTTGTGTTGGTGTCCAGCCATTTCTAGGTAGCAAAACACATGAAATAAAATTATAAAAACAATAAACAAAAGCGACTACTCACTGGCTGACACGTTCTTCCCAATTCTGATCGTCCGGATTGAGATTCTTGACATTTTTCGCTATACGCGAGCACTCATTCATCGCTTCTTTGGCGGTAGCTTCATTATATGTCGGAATAACTGGCTGATTGGCTTCGTCCATGTCGTTATTCTCATCCATGGGATGGGCATGACACGATGGACACTGAGGCGGACGCCGCACTAATAAAGTACGCTCCGGTGTCAGGCCTGTCAGCACCGCTAATGGCCGCACATCACGTGTGTAACTATGCTCCATGTCTAGAGATCTCGACTCCAGCGGATCCTGCGTGTTAAAAGTAGTTTCGTTCGTGAGCACACAATCGGAAAAAAAATATCGCTCGCTGAATATAGGTTACGCCGTAAAAAATCGGTTTTTCGCGAAACACCAAACCATAAACGATATGCAAACCAGGCAATTCCAATTCAAACGTAAAATTCCCTCTGGGGATCGATTTATTTCATCAAAATTTGCACAAATTTCTCGACAGAAAACGATTGTTCAACGAAAGAAGAAAAAGAAAAATTGTCTGTTCTATGCACAACCAGGGTGGTGTCTAGGTTACTTTTAAATTAATAAGTTAAATTTGTTAGTTTTACACTACGGAGAGAATATATATACAATATGCGCGAATAAACAAAAGAAAAATTCGATTTTTTTTTCTTTTTGCTCACATTTTTGTTCTTTATCGGAGATGAGCGAACATGGCGTCGTACTATTGTAATGAGGTGAATAGCGTCACATACTCGTGAGGTAAAAGGGCTGCGAATGCAGGCATGCTATTGAGGGAGATTATGGGGATTTTTTTCTGTTTCATGAAATTTGTTTTAGTTTTTGTTTTAATTTACAAATTGGGTTTAGAAAGGAAAAAATGGAAATCGGTTATGAAGATGAAGTATTTGCCTGACAAATGGGATGTGAATTTCCTAAACTGAATAGAAAATGACACAGGAAACAAAATAGTAACAAATTTAAATGTGCCTACTATACGACATGTACATATGACGATCCATCCATATTATGAAAGAACAATAATGTGAATCCTCGGCTATGTAAGATCCTGCAGATATAGGAATATATCTTCTATACAGTCTTGCAGCCACAAAGAGGTCTCAAGTGTAGAATTTAACAAAGATTACATTAATCCTGCGTTAACTAGTAACAACGACTGAATCATGAGGGAAGAACTCTATTTCGCGAGCTCGTGAGCCTTGCAGTTTACAGAAATATTTGTGTTTTTTCTGTCACCTCCAGAAGAAACGTTGAAGAGATCCCGAAATTAATATTCAGAAAGAGAACAACTTGATTGCCACAATTTACTGAGTTAAAATTAAGTTGAGGATCGATTAGTGACAAGCACTGACATCTTAGGAAACAGTTGACACACAAAACAACCTATTCACTTCTTCTCCTTATTAATAATTCGAATTAAGTTTAATTACAGCTTAAACAGCAACAGATACACTCAATGACATATCTGTTGGACCCTAATTTCTTTGCAACTGCCACTCGTACCGAAAAACAGTACTAGATCAGTGCTAACACAACTGACAGCACACACAATAAACAACTGCGAATAATGAAAATAAATTAACACCGAGGCAAAATTTCCCCCCCGATTTAATGCACAGACCGATTTTAACTAGCGTCGTTAATACAGCCCATTAATACCATACCCATTAACTACGATCTTACCTCTACAACGGGCTTGCAATCTGCTTTATTCTTGTCAGATCCGTTGTCCAAGACCATCGAGTTCTGCGACGGAGGCGGCCCATCTTCCTTTTCTTGATTCCCTGCGATACTTTTTCTCTGAAGAAATTCCTGATAGAATTTCATATACGAAGACGAGGACATGATAATCACTTGAATAATTTGTTAAACGATAGTAAAAACGAAACAGATTCACTGTGCACGTTAGGTTTTCTTAAATATTTTGTTGAGTTGAGCGCAACTTTAGATGTCATTCGCGTCGTAAGGTGTAGGAGCGACCGAATGGGTTTTCATGTTGACAGCCAGTCAGCGAGTTTAACAAGTTATTTCAGAGTGCAGCGTTAGCATGCATTAAAATAGTTGTTAATCGGTAAATTATGAATTCTTAAAAAACTTTATCACTGTAGGGAGTGTGGATTTTGTATGATAATTACAAAAAAAAACAGAAACAATGTTGGTAACCAACAATGCAGCGGCAATTGTTCCGCGAGTGTTTGACAGAATGACAGTTGGTAGTGCTAACGTCAAATGAGGGGATATTTTTTTGTATATACCTATTAGGAAGGGAAATATAATTTCGGGGGGTCTGTTCTGACAGGGTGCACGAGAAGTTGTGCAAAGTGGTTGTCACACTGCTTTTGCTTGGAAGGTATCCCTTTCACAAGTACAGAAGGTAGGACAGGAGTGCGGTTAACGATTGGGTTATCTACTATGGATCAACGAAGACGGCAGCTAAAGTTCGTAGTTTCTGTCGAGATGCAGGTCTTCCGTAATGATTTACAAAAATACAAATTTTTGGGCAACAGGTTTATGGGTCCCAGGGCCCATTCGTGCTGTGCGTGTTATGTTCTTCACACGAATAGAAGGAGCTTAAAGCTGCAATTCGTTATTTGAGAAGCTTTTCTTGGAAGTTATACTCTCGGATGCTTGTGAGACGGTCGCGAGAGGTGGTGCCGTGAAAATAACGCACTAACCACTTGAGTTTGTTTGTTTGTGCAAAATTAGGAAAAAGTATTCCTTCCTTTCAATAGGGGTCTCGTTGCTCCATGATGCAAGTGACAGACGGGGAGGTGACAGCCCAGACGTCAGAAAGTTGTTGTTATTGATTTTCTAGGAACAAAGTATGGAAAAAAACTGACAGCTGCTAGGGAATCTTATATAAGTGTGAGTAGATAACCCAACATCTACCACAGATGATGTTTGCTAAGTTGTTCAAACAGGAGACGACGCCTCTGAACTAAGATGAAGATTTACACTTGAACTGATAGTTCAAGAACTGATAGACTATAAAGATTCCCTACGATGACATCTTGAGCAGAGTCAAAGAGGGCACAGGAAAAGGAAAATGTCTTGCATACAGAAGAGATGACGTGGTCAAGAAAAACTTCTGATTTTGACCCTTACCACCCTTATTTCGGTACCAGAACATGTAGGAGTCGAGAGAAATTAATTGTGGGACCTGTTTTCTTGGGACTGAGATGTAAGAGACATTCCTCAACTAAGATATAGCAAAGAACTAACAAGCAAGATCAGTCAGTAGATAGTTGCATTTAGTCTCCCCTTGGCCGCGAAATCTGAGACGAGACCTTCCTCTACTGTATCACGTATTATGAGACAAATGTACCTCGAGTGACCCATAAGAAATTGATGTAATCTAGACGAGACACTACATAAGTATGTCGTACAAGACCCTTAGGAATGACATTGGTTAACACATCATGATAATGATCGATGAAGACCACGATAGCACATGGTTCCAGCAAAGGTAAAAGATTTTAACTTTCATAAAAATATTGAAGTTATGCAATCTAAGTCCGGAAAATTCTAGATAAACAGATGTTTTGCTCTTCTAGGCAACGCTAAGTTCTCACAAACGTTTGAAATTTAAATAAAGAACTGGGCTTCGGAAACGACAATAAAGTGTGAGTTCCTTCTATTTGTAATAACAATATAAAACACGCACGCTTTTGAAAAGCTAGGGTTGAACCTTCTACGGTCTTACCTGGCTTAACATTTGTACTTTCGCATCACTTCTGCAAAGAATACATTTTATACAATTACTTGGGATTTAACAACCCTAACGTGAAGGAAAAATATTGTGGGACAAGATAGATGGCATAGTTTACCATTATTGATAGCTGTATCCCAATCAAAGAAACCCATTCCTTCCTGCATCCCCTTCAAATGTTCAAAGTCCCACAATTACCCAACCGAAACTCGAGCATAATCTATTTCGCATCATCCGCACAAAGTAAACTAGGGAGAGTGACCCAAAAAAATAAACATGTCAACGACATTTAGTGCAGTAAAAACAAAAGCAGGCCAGATACATTTGCAGAACAAGGCCGGCCTAAACATGACCCAAATTGCATTCACTTTCGGCTGTGATATCGAAGGTCAAGATTCTCTCCCCGATGAAACGACAACCTCTTTTAACTCTCTGCTGCGTGATAGTGTCAAAATATGAACTGTTCCCTCTCCAGAACCAAAAATAAAAGAGGTTAAACCCAAAACCTACCCCAAAGACAGGCCTAACCTTACGCATTTTCCTTTGTGGTACGCACGGTCGACGGTACTACTAACAACAGGGCTGGTGGTTGTAAAGCAAAAATGCGGACATGCACCACAAGTACACATTGTATTAGTCCCCAGTGCGCCCAGCTGAGCCGCAATATCGATTTGTTGGGGAAAAAGAACACTTTTTGCCTTTCCACCACACATATGCGGACAATCACACCCATGCAGAACCAAGAGGAATTTTCTTTCTTCCTCTCAGTTGAGTTCGAAGTTTTGTATAAGGCGCACGTCCTAACGCACGGCTCCCGTAGGATAAAACTAAAACTTTTTTTATATTCTCAAAAGAACTTAACTAAAATAGCAAACGAAAAGTTTTGCAAATAAATTTTCTCATTTCGGTGTATCCTTGGAGCTGGAAATCACATCTCGACAAGCGAAATAGAAAAATCATCAGAAAAATCTCATCCGAAGAAGAACAAAGCATCGCTTCGAGTTTTCTCGTTGTCGAAAGTCTCGGCAATTTTCAAGGACTAACGAGGACTGTCCTATTTACAACAAAGTGTGCCAATTTATTCTAATTTATTACTATACACAAAAGGGCGTTTCAATTTTAAGAAAAAACCGTTTTCAAATTGCGAAAAATTGGTGAAAAAGAAAAAAAAAACAGATTTCTTCTCAAATTGATTTTTTTTTACCATCTATGATACTTGGAAGCACTGCGCAAAGGCATACGAAATACACACAGAGATACTCTGTGTAAAAATAAGACACAACCCCTTTACAGTGTGGTGCATACACTGCAACAAGAGAAAAAGGATACACGAACACGATTTACGGAAACGGAAACGTCTCTCTTTTTTTCTCTCCTTCTCCTTTGTACATTCTGACTCGATGAGAGAGATTCTATATTGAAAATTTAAAAAAAAAAAAAAACCAACAAAGACTGACAAGAACAGGATTCTAGAAATTTTCCAAAATAGCTCACAGAAGGATTCCAACAATTACAGCGGCTTCACGGTCATTGCGGTCAAACTCATACATAGCTGTGTACATTAATCAGCTGTGAGTTCCTTCAGCTTTATCCAGCTAAGAACGACAATAAAGCGCAAAGAACAACATAAAAATCAAAAAGGAGTAAAGACTCGACGGATTACCGCTAAATTCAAAGTTTTTCTTTTGTTTTTTGTTTTGAAAAATCATAATTTTTCTTATTCTTAACGTAATTTGAATAAACACCAACAAAACGGTGGACTAACGTGTTGGCAACGTGTTAATAACGGTGTTTTTGTTGTTATATCGAACGGTGTGTTGTGGCAATTGTAGATTTTAAAAATTTGAAAGTGTCACTATTTAAGATAAAAACTAAAAGAAGAGTTAAACCAATGCATTTAGGTTTTAAACGACAAAAAATACGAAAATTCTCGCACAGTAAAAAATGTCTTTACCCCGAGAATGGAATTTTCAGGTAAGTTTTTCAAACTAATTGCTTTGACATTTGGTTTTTTATTTGACACATTCATAAATTTGACATTTATGGTTCAAAATCATGTCCATACCCCACACATGATCGTCTGTACCCAGTTGTCAGGGATGTTACACGATATCAATATTATTTTAGAGACTCAAAGTAAGTTCTATGGGGTACCTTCACAGAACAGACTAAATCTACTGAATCTGTCATAAATTTGTCAGTTTATCTGTCAGAACGGAAAAATATATATCTACATCTTCAAAGCCTGGCTTTAGTCGATCGAAATAGTAGATACATACAACTTATGAGAACTCTTTCCTTGTAATTCACGCGCACTCAAGGGTTCATTCCTACCCTTATAACGTTAAGACACAGCCCGGTGTAAAGAAATTTAGGAAGAGAAGATAGGTGATACCGATGATACCAGGCTTAGAGGATTCCACCCTCATGTTGTATGACTTCGGAAAGAGTCCCAATTCTTGAAGGTATGTCTAAAGATAGGCTTGAGTGAGTCAATAGACTCCACTGTGGTGCTGTCTCTTAAAAGTTTTACGGTCCGACTACAAATTCTTTCTAGCAGATGCAAAGATGTTTTGACCAGACATGAGCATTACACTCCAGCTTGGGAGGGATGTATGGCTTACACATTGCAGACAGATCAGAAAAGGTAAAGTACTTCTTGAATCGTTTGTGCGGTCCTATACATTCCCGCAGCATTCTTAGCAACGTCTAACATATGAAGATTGTCATTAACGCACATACAAATCAAAGAATTTAGGTTATGCTAAAGAAAACAGCGTTCAGTTTTTGAAGCATTAAATTCCACTCTGCTTGTTTCAATGGTGACTTATCGCCGTCATGCAACTTGACACATGAACACTCAAATAAAAATTCTGTGAGTCACACACTGAATGCAAAATTCACAACAACTGCCCACTCAGAAGGACTCCACCCTTGAAGCAGATACTGAAAACTAACGTCTGAAAGTTTCAAAACTAGTTTGCAACATATCACGATTGAGCCTTTCGTATGTCAACAGTGTTTTGGATCTTAAATTTTGAACTAGGATGACGAAAATTCATATCTGCGCGTAAAGAATGTTAAACTTTTTAAAAACTTCAAAAAAAACCTCCTTCATACCAAACCTGTAGATACTCAACTTATCGTCAACCCTTCTTTGCGTAACAAATGGCTAAAGAGCTCGAATTATTGTCAGTTATAAAATGCAATGCACCACGCCCACTTTAACTGAAGTAGTACTTGTCTCAAGGAAATATAGAACTCTACCTGTTGGTCAAACTAAATCTCTCTTTGACAAAGCAAAAAATGTAGCATTCAAGGAAGAAGTGGCACATTTCTGTTGCAAAAAATTTATAGAATCTTTGCAAATTCGTGAGAACCTCGAAAAACTCACTGCCTCTACTGCCGTCAGTTGGTTGATATGACGTGATTGTTTGATCGAAAGCCTTAAAAAAAACTATAAGCCGCGACTCTTCTGGTAAGGCCCAACATACAATTTGTCTGTACATAAGCGGAGCTCTACGCACAATTCGCTCTGTGACACTGGACATCATGTTTCATCTGATAACTCTTGACGTTACTCTGTGTAGGTGCTAACACGCCTCCATTCTAAATAAACTCAAAATCTCTCCCAAAAACACGGAGTACAGTATCCCACGTTGTGTCGCCAAGCACCTATCAAATACTTGGAATCTCTATCATTCCTTAAAAATAACTCTTGACAGTCAGGCCTAGGTTCACTCCGAACTGTAGCGCCACCTAACCAACTCTAGACAGTCGATCGTATCTACCAGAGATGGCTGCGCAGTTTAACATTCACCTTTGTTTGGTGCCGGGGCATACTGACATTTCAGGGAATTGTAAGCCTGATAAACTCGCCTGAATAGGAACAACTTTCAAAATCAAACCTTAGTTGCTAAAGTGGACCAAGACTATGAGTAGGCATATCTAAGAATTTGACTCAATAGTAGGCATATCGGTACTACAATACGTCATCACGGGACACTGTCTAACAGCAAAGTATGCTGGGGGTTCTTACGGATGACTTCTGTAGAAGCTGGATGGATGAAAAAGGGGAAGGACTTATGTGGTATCACAATGAACCTAGATGTGTCTAATTGGATTGTAAGCCGGGAATTTTCAAGACTCTCTCTTTCGCATACAAGTTTTTGCGCGGTCAAGTTGTAACCAGAAGTTTATTAGTTGGAACGGTTTATGTAATTATCTAAGCACTGACTTGAGCCACGTTGGGAATTTCACGTTCAATGTTGTTCCTATGCTCATCTAACAATCTTGGCTTGTTCGCGTAAACCAAAGACTTAATGTAACTCCAGATTTAAATCGCCTGAGTGAGGTGCCCACTCGACCTATAGATCAATTGTTTGACCAGTTGTGCGGACATCTTGTTGGAATCACATATTAAGCAAGTTTAAGGACGCATTTGTATTAAAACACAAAATTGTTGTGTCCCTTTAGAAGGCCAATATTTGGTTCAGAAGCTTTTTAATGACTGTTATACTCTCGAATGTTTGTCAGACGTTCACAATAGGGAAACATTAAGAAAAGAAATGTTGACGATGTTTGGAAATCTTTTCTTGAACTCCGACTCAGTACTCTAGCTCACTAACCACAGAGACTCCATAGTAGTCAATGTTATTGTAGAAACATTTTGACACGGGATGGCTTGTGAAATCCCCTCAAGAAGCACTGCGATCCCAAAAAAATTGTTATGAAGTATGGTTTTGTCTTCTCACTGATATACGATAAAGCTAACAATTGTTGGAACCGACCAGGAAATGCCGATTGAAGGTGAAGTAAAGCCTTTGTGGAAATATCATTTAGTAAAACCCTTCAGACAAACTCTAGGATTCCCCATTAGTCGATGAAAACTTATCCCCCTTCATCGACCTTGCCACTGTCAGATCATAACCAAGTTTATAACTTCAATACATCACGGAAATTACCTGGTCATTATTATTAACTCACTAAGAGACACAATTTAATATCATTTAGTGGATCTTAATGGTTAATTAAAGCGGAAATGAGATTCCTCTCTAATGGTGTCAACAACAGCCAACAATACCATGCAACGAAGGCAACGTGCGGTGCGCTCTTACGTCATTATTATGTCCCCGAACTTTACACCCATCTACACCCACTCCTTCGTTTCAAAGAACCCTCTATTCCTCTGATTTTGTCTTGTGCACTCATTCGCAATAAAATAGGTAGGCACTGGATAACTATATCGACCTTGGTGAGACCGAATAACACACAAGACTCCTTAAACAGCGCAATCAGATACGATAAAATGACAAATGATGTCAGAAAAGGACGTTGGAATGGAACCCATGGTAATATGTGCAATCGGTCGGATTGAATGCGAATTTTTTCGCCCGAAAGATTTCCTAAGATGAATGGCTTTGTGTCGTAAAAGAAAAAAGGTTATATAATTCGATGGGTTTAATGCGTGCCCATGTATCATATCTTTGAGTGGAAAACTGTGTTCTAATCAAAATAAAATCAGATGTTCTGTGCTCTGCTATAGCCCAGTGCGCATGCTCACCAATTCGCTAGTCGTGTGTGTTGCTCTCCGTGAACATGCAAAAGGTGGTGGATTAAGTTTTTTCACAATAAACAAAGACTAAACCTCCCCCAATGCGGCAGTACAGTGGATAGGGCATGCTGGAGTTGAAGAACACATGTTTCACTTGACATGGGGGCGTATGTGAACTATATTTTCTTGTACATGTATACGAATAGAAGTAGAGCCTTTTTTCCAGGCCTACAACTGTGACAAACTGACAGAAGAACAGAGATTGTTACACCAAATCGGTGAGGAGCTTATGTTCTGGTTTTTTTGTCGAATGGTAACTCAAAAATGTAGGTCGATTCAATTCTAGAACAGGTAAACAGGCACCATTTATAAAGATCGTTTTTCTTGGAGTAGATTTGTCCGAATTGGCCGAGTTGTCAGCCTGGCTGTCATATTAAATGACAGTTGTCAACATAGTTTGCCATTTGATCATAAAAGAAGAGCTTTCGATTAGACGTCGTCGGTCGCAACAATTAGGTTTTTGTCCATCCACCAGATAGATCTTGTTTTATATGCATAAATGTAAGATCTAGCTGGTGGAGGAATTAAAGCCTCGAGATCATGCGATGGATCGTACATTCAATGTTGGGAGAACTTCCATTTTTTTTTGTTAGGTAACAAGCCTCATTTTGGTTTGGATTCGTGAACAAAAAGAACTGTAACAGCTCATTGGAGATCTGGAAGTCAACATTGATTAAGAAAATAAGACCAGAAATACTTAAAAAAGTTACGAAACATTCGACTGACAGATTGTTGTACCCCCGTAACAGCTAAGATGACTTTCTGCCCGAAACCACATTCAAGCTTTAATGACATGGAATACATTTTAAAGTTAAACATACATTTTGGAGAAAACTAGTAGTTTTGGATTTTTTGTATTTTTGAAAGTTATGACCTTCTTAAAAAAAACACCTTTTACATATAAGCAACTGTTTAAGAGTATGTCGACTCTATGCATCTGACAAGTCTAAGTCAGTCTTCATTCAGCGAATGCAAGTCAGACTCAAACTAAGCCAAAGGCATAGAGCTGCGATTTGGTCCCAACTTAATGGCTGCTTGATTTAGACACCATAGGTGGTTCCGGTAGATCATTCTTAAACCACAAAGCCCTGAGATCTCTAAAAGTCGTTGGAAGCGACTGATGTTTAGGTGAGTCAGTTGGGTTAGAAGTAGGCTACTAGGTGTATTATTCTTCGGACTACGATTTTCCCTCGTCCATACAGGAGAAGTCGTTTGCAATTGCAATTCATAAGTGCTTGGGAATCTGGAGAAATTTTACGAAAGGGATATACACGAATCCTCCTCTGGTACAGCAGGGATGTTTCATATAATTGCAAAGCAAACAAGGAAGCTGTAGAGACCATAAAGGAGAAGACAAAGCCTTAAAGTTATGAGTAACGTATCCTGGCTTGATTTATACAAACATTTATCTTTGGTAAAGAGTCTGAAAGAAGCAAGAAGAGGAAGTCCTTTTCCATTTCTTTTCTAATATAAGAGAAACCCTGCATACAAGTCCCTTCTCCTATCGTTATCCGAGATATGGGAGCACAATGAATGGAAATAACCTAATCTAACCGAACCGAGCCTGACCTAAAAGAGCGTCTTTCGATTTTCTGCTTGGAACTCATTTCTCAGGTTTGCTAGCAATTTACGCCATCACAAGCCTATCTCTACTATAACCGGCGTATGGTTGCTTGTCGACCAAGGAAACAGGGACTCTAATAGGTAGGTAAGCCACATTAAGACCAGTTAAGGTCCATTGTGAAAGCCCATGGAGGTTTTTATTTTCTCTTAAAACTACCTTTGGAATCAGCAAGAGCTGAACGCTGGAGGTTATTGGTGTTGACGTTAAGCAATCGACTAAGGACGGAAAGAACTTAGCACGTACGAACTACCACAGCAATCATCAGCTAGGAGACCCAGCCCTTTCTGTCTAATCAAACTGTTGGAGCGTTTCTGATCCAGCTTGGGCCAGATATCTCTGACGATAAGGCACGTAGTGTCGTCTGGCCATCTAAGATTGGTTGAGCTTAAGCAGTTGATTCACTGCAGCGAGAGGCTTGCCAAAAAATCGGTAAGGTTGTTGGGTGAATGTTGAATTGTTTAGTCATTCCGTTAAGAAACAGGTCACAGGAATTCTGGAGTTTAACGTGAAAGGTTCTGATCCCAGCTTTGACTATCAGTATGAAAGGTGATATCTCCATTAGATATCCCATTATGCTTCAATCACAACAAGGTCTCCATGATCTCCATGATCTTCCCCTGAAAGTCGATACAGAGATTGGGAGGCGGAAGGAGATATTTATGTTTAGATTGTTGGACAAGACCCCTCGTCCCACTACTCACTCTGTTTTTGATCCATCTGTACAGAAGGATACAGGGACCCTGTCTGATGTAAATACTAGTGTGTTTCGGTTTCTCGGGGTTTGGAGGGGAAGACTTAGCCCATTTTCCCCCATGGTTGGATATATGTACATATGACGAGGCAATGCTTACTAATTCAACAAAATGAAGTTGATAGATACCTTGCACTACAGTGTCATGAGTCATTATGAGTCGAACTGAATCTTAGCCATGGTATCGGCATTGTACTACTTTCGAAAGCGATAACTAAAGTAGCACGCGATTGCCTGTTACCATGTACGAACTTTCGAAATTAACCTAATGAGCTAATTTTTTTTTATTGGCTGGAGTTCAAGCAAATCCTTCATAACGAATGCCAAATGCGACTAAATGGGAAGAGAATCCATTCCGTTCCATCCACCCACACCACCTTCTCATCTGGAAATGTATCCTCAAAAGGATGTTTTCTTGTTCGATTTTTTTGTTTTTAATGAAAAACAATTGTGTACTTGCAAGCCATCTAGCTAATCGATAGAAATAAATACAAATAAAAGATTTACAAAAAGAGGAATAGTTTCGAATGATGTCGTGCAGAGAAAGGCTTAATAACTTGGAAAGGATAAGTTTCTTAACCTTGGTGTTTGTTTGTAATTTGCTTGTCAGGAGTGTAATCGATTAAACAAAAATCCCTCCTCTATGCAGGAGGAAAGACGTCAGCATTTCGAAAAGCTGTAAGCGAATGAGAATATATGTGGAAATCTATGTTCGTTGTAACTTGTAGTTTGGATGGGTGGGTTCCAAGACCGTATATCTTTAGCCTTTCCAATCAGCCCCTATTCGCGTTCATGGATTTTTTAAAACACCAAAGATTAGACGGCTCGAATGACTAGGTCAGATCGATAGCTCCTACATCGCTAGAGTGAGTGTTTTCTCAGAAAGGCTAAGGTTGGACATTTCCTACATACTTCTCACCCACCTTAACATACTCAAAGATCTCTGCGTGATCGTCTGACCTTGTTCGATCCCCAGACAACACCTACAAGTTTTTTTCAAGGCCCCACCTCTCGCGAGCGTCCGACAAACATCAGGGAGTATAACTGTCCTGAAAAAGCTTTTTAAATAGCAAATTGCCCTTCGGGCACGGCATTAAACCGTGCGCCCCTTCTATTCGTGTGGAGAATATAACAAGCACAAACCCTCAAAGTTATGAAGCTTCAGGCGTGATATTGCACCTTCTTCTACTCGAGGAAGTGCGATCAGGTTAAGAGAAAAATTATGCTAGTGTACCAATGGGATCTGGTAGCCCATCCAACCGGCTATACAACTCGCAGAGTGAACTTCAGAAATTACATCTCGGTCTTAACTAGGGCGGAGTGGGAAACAGACTCATTCAACGTTTACCAGATGAAGGTTCTCGCTGTACAGGAAGCCTGCCGTATACTCTCGCACCGGGTAGCACCATAGCCATCCTCACTGACAGTCAGGCAGTTGTAAGGCGGGAGCTAACCAGGCGGAGACTTTCCTCGGATGGTTCCCTTTGCTGAGGCGTTTAATGTCCCTCTGGGGATCCTTAAGGGTAGAATATTTGCGCACTATCAATTACAAGCAGGCAGGGGTGTGGAACTGTGTCATATCTAGGTAGTTGTGGGCTCAACACTACTGGAGCAGAACACAAGAACTGTCGGAGAAATCGGACGGATATTACTAGAGTTCTGGCAATAGGCACGGCCTATCCGCCTCAAATCACCATTCCTAAACGACTAGACTTGGCTAGATCGATAGCTCCTACACTTGTTTCTTCCTCAGAAAAGCTAAAGTTTGACATATTCTACCTTTTTCTCCACCACTGTAACGTGTTCAAGGATGTTACCACTTTCGTCAGACTTACATGAGTCAGGACGTAGCCAGAATGTTTTAAAGATTTGATCTATTCTTTGTTATTTGCAGGATTCACGGGGATCACTATACTGCCCGAGTGAACCGGACCCAACTAGTGGAATCCAGTACCAGTCGGGAGGGTTCATTCGCACACCCAATTCAATACCGGAAGCGGCCAGCTCCCAACCTGCCGCCCCGTCCCTCCTCACCGAATGCCAACAGTCCGGTTCACTATTTTCCATTCATTCAGCACCACCAGTACCGAATACTGAATTCACCAGCCAACCGGATAGTAGTTTCCAAGCGTTCGCTTGCAATGGAATCTCAACATTGTCCAGTATCGCTGGCAGCGGTCATGGCGATGCCGATGGTGACGGCGTCAACGTCAACAACACCACAACCAATAGTCAACTTATCCATGGATCTCAAACAACCTGTACATCAGCAGCGGCAGCTATCGAAACAACACCTAGACGACCCGCTTCGCTGGCAATCGAGACAACATGCTATCCAGCACGAACTCTACACTCCAGCTTGTTGGAACATCAAATCTCTGAAATCGAAGAGGATGACAACGAGAACCTGTTGACTGTGTCGAGTATCACGGCTAGGCCATTGATAGCTAAATCGCGTGAATTGCGATCGAATCGACTAGCCGACAAAAGGCACAAGCATCACGGCAACAAAGCGACCACTGGCGGTGGCGGCACCAATAAGGTTGTTCGCATTTCGACAACCCATAAGGACGCCAAAGATGCCACATCGTCGCGTTCATCAATATCTGCCGATCCGCCAGATGGTGGTTATGGTTGGTTCATTGTTTTTGGAGCATTTTCAGTTCAGTTTTGGGTCGCCGGACTGGTAAAGTCCTATGGAGTGCTTTATGTTGAAATTATGGAAACGTTTCCTAGTACCACAGCGACAGTCGCTTCCTGGATACCGGCTATTTTGTCGGCATTGTGCTTGGCTTTGGCGCCTCTTTCGAGTGCACTGTGTCAGAAGTTCTCCTGCCGATCGGTCGTCTTTACCGGTGGGGTATTCTGTGCTCTGGGTATGACTTTGAGTTATTTTGCGACAAGTCTCTTGCACTTGTTATTCACATTTGGAATCCTAACCGGTGAGTTACGTCTCAGCATGTATAACGTGGTATAAACTTTTTTTTATGTATGGTTACAGGTATCGGAGGAGGCCTATCGACTACACCTGGTATAGTCATTGTTTCACAGTATTTCGATAAACATCGGGCCTTGGCGAATGGCATTTGTGTGTCGGGAACAGCCGCTGGGAGTTTTATCCTTCCTGTCCTGATAAAGCATTTAGCCGATAGATTTGGTTTTCATGGAACAATACTCATCTTGGGCGGTTGTATGTTGCATGTTTGTGTCTCGGCTACGCTGTACAGACCACTGGAGGAAGGCTCGAATATCGATCCGAAGAATATCGAAAGCTCTCAGCCATTGACAGATATCAATCCTAGTAATGCTGGCCTGCTGACCAACTCAACTTATTTGGATTCATGCGATGAGACGGCTTCGAATAAGAAATTCATTGAGCATCTGTTCTTGGAGGAGTCCAAGAATCGCAGGAATGACTACTACAACACAAATAAGTTTGGTGAGTTTTTTTTATTTTTGTCTGTCTTGCTATTTATGAATTTCAGAACATTAACTTGACTCTGCTTGGATTGAAATAGTTCCAACTATCCGTGCCACGCCCACAAATGATCAATATCCATATGACCACGCCCACAATTGGCAGAAAATACAGACTTACCCGCAGACATGGGTCTTAAGACGACGGGAAGGAAGTTACTCTTAATATCATATCTGACGGTCAACCCTTTTTTAAAAGCCTTTGTATGGCTGTTATACTTTCGAGTGTTTCTCCTACGTTTGCAGGAGGTGATGACTTTGAAATAAAATACCTTTGGTGTTTGTACGCCCAAAGAAAAACGCTGATTTCTGATTAAGCTCAAGCAGGCCTGAGCAATCTCTCATCCTACAAGCAATCTTAGCTGAGAAGAACACAAAGAAACACTTCGCACTTTTAACCATTAAGGGGAGCAGTACGGATCACTAGCCTTTCTAATTTCGATCTAATTCATAGAATCCCTCAAGATTTGAACAGGAAAGACAGCAGGATACCAGTCGTAGTAGAGCAAACAAGAAATGACGAAAAGAACATTGTATTGTTTGGGGCTATAGTGTGGAGTGAACTTGGGCCTCAACTAACGAGCTTTTCGAGTTAGCCCGATACTTAGTTAACTGCCTTCAGTTGCGCACTTCAATTGGATTGAGGTCCCTTTCTACTTGTGCGAGCTACCTAAAGAGCTTGAACGTTGCCAAATAGAATTAACTATCAAGCCTGGGCTGGTGCAGCTAGTCACCTAGTTAACGTTCTTTAAAGTCAAGACCATACGCGTGCTTTACAGTCGAATAAAAAGATTTAAAAAAATATTGTCAAGCTGCCTAATAAGGGCGTATCTGTGCATCGTTTAAGGTGTCAGCTAAATTTGCTTTACGCTTGTACGTTGCATATATCATCCAATAGTTGTAAAGCCGCCTTCTTTCATCTCTACCCACTCCTCCTCGAACAATATCGCAAAATAATGTTTTAAACAATAGCGGTGACCAAATGCAGCCTTGTGGTATGCCACTTCAAGCCCATTTCGAACAAAATCTTGACATCCCCTTGCAGGATTTTTATCTCTCTCTCTTTCTTTCTCTGTGTTCTTTCAGTGAATAACAATGACAAGAACCAACACGATAGCGATGACGAATACAAGGACACCATTGGCGAGACAACATTCATGAAACCCATGAAAAGTGTCCGCAGTTCTGGAATACTTCATTCCGTCGAAGATCTGAGTACCGACTCAACTTGGGTGTATCGCAAGCATTCCGGTAGCGATTCGAATCGTGGCAGCCGTCGACGTCGCAATGTCTTTGCAAATGATGAGATCATTTCGAAAATTCAGGCTCACTTGGATAAGCCACTTTCACCACCGACATCGGCCAAACGTGGTCTCAGCAAGAGTATGGAAATTCCAACACCAGTCAGCAATTTGGCCGAACTTAAGAATCAAAAGAACGACGAGGACGATGACTACGATGACGAACCTCCACGTACGTGTTGCGATCGTATTCAAACTTATTTGGATATAAGCCTGCTCAAGGATCCGACGTTTATTTTGATGTGTCTGTCTGTGACTCTGATGTCAGTTGGTTGTCCATATATGTTGTACTATTTACCGGCTCATGTTATCTCCATTGGTATGTCGTTCAAAGCTGTGTCTTAGCCGTGACTTATGAGTGTTCTTGTGTTTCCTGTAGGTTATAGCAAAAGTGAAGCCGGTTATTTGGTGGCTGTGAGTGCTGCCTTGGATCTTATAGGACGCCTGGGCTTGGGTTGGTTATCCGATCTGCAATTGTTCGATCGGAAGAAGACCTATATTGTTTGGTAAGTTGGAAATATTTTTCTCTTTCTCCTTGAATCTGTAAGGATATGTTTTTTGTTTCAAGTATTTTGGGAGCTGGGATTGCCGTTCTGACCATACCATCGGTACATTCATTCTACCTAATTGGATCATCGGCTGCTGTTTATGGTTTGTGTCTGGGCTGTTGGTATCTCCTAATGCCGGTACTGCTGGCGGATATATTTGGTACGGATCGCATTAGTTCGAGTTATGGGTTAGTTAGAATGTTCCAAAGTATAGGAGCTATATCGGTACCACCTTTGGCTGGATTTCTGCGTGATCTCTCTGGGAGTTATGATATTTGTTTCTATTGTATGGGTTCCTGTATGATTATGGGTTGTATTCCGTTGCTGGTTTGGGCTGTGCTTGATTGCCAAAGTAGAAGTTTATTTGCGATTAAGAATGATGACAGTGAAGACAATTCTACTGTTTCGTAAGAAAATTAAAACTTTTGAAGGACTCTTTTGTACAAAAATAAGTTTGCGTTTGAGTTTAATGAATCTACATACCGATTGACGAAGAAATAACTAGTTTGGATGGGTTACCCTAAACTTAATTGGCTCTAAATATTTGCTCATCTGAAGTACTGAATGTATAACTATTTCGTTTTGGTCGCAATTTATCCCTCTTACTTCGTGTGTTAGGTACTCTGTAGTGCTTGCATTTTCAGAACTCTTTCTCTTGTACCTTTCCATCTTATAGACAGGTTTTGGAGTAAAAAATATATCTTTTCAGTGCTGAGCACTAAGTCGAAGAGTTCAGAATGCATTAAGGTGGCTGTAGACTGATCTGTACGATCTTACTTGTACTGTCCTCATTTTAAAATGAAAACCCAATAGTTTTGAGTCAAGATAGGAAAAAAAAACGCATCTTTGATGGAACTGATGATAAGCCTAGGCCACGTATGACAATGAGTTCCAGGTTGTGGTCTTTGCGGCCTAAACGGAACTTACATGGTTGTCTCATCGAAATATCCTTAAGGATCCACCAGTGGAACCCTGTAAAGTGACAGTTGATTGCTGCAAATCACAATTGATCCCTTGTGCTCCCTCAGCTGTGCTACCGTTTTCGTTTGACAGCACGATCGTTTACGTGATCACCTATCACTTTAGAAGATTCCACTTCTGCATGTTAGAACCTTCGCACAACCTTGTTGCATACAAAACACACAATTTTTAAACCCCAGCCTCACAATAAAGAAAACTTACTTTGCGAAGATACACCATCAATCCCAAGAAACCGACATCGAACCATCGACAAAATGTCTCAATGACACCTATCCCACCCACAACAACTCCTGGTCCCAGTAAGCACATTCATTTCACTTCGATGTGAGTGTGGAAGTGACATGGCTAAGATCAGATACCAAGTCTTAACATTCTTTTCCCGATCCATAAGAAAGGGAACTGCAGTCGTTAGAAATAAGTAGGACTTGCGGAGCCAGTTCCGATCTGAACCAGCATTTCAATATCACCCTGACGGTGTAGTAGGGACTATCAAGCGACTTAAGAGCGAAAGTAAAGAAAGTTAGCTAAGAATTGGCCAGAATAGAGAGACTCGTTGGTTGAAACCTCTTCAATCCACTTAAAACGGGTCCCACGAACTGATCATTTTAGTTTTGGAAAAAGGAACAAATCACAGGATGTCATATCTGGAGAATAGGTAGAGTTTTTCTGCTACAATTCTTATCTTTTTCGGCGAATACTCCCTACTGTCTGACCCACCGGAAGAAATTCTGAGTGAAAAACAAATGGAATATCAAAGAAAATAGTGAGGAACACCTGGAGTTTTGAGCGACTTCAAGTGACACCATTGTTTGCATGTCACACCCAAACCCAAGTCGGGTCACCTGCGATGATATGTTCCATGAATATGCAGTCGAAACTGAGCTCTTTTGAAACAAACCGTGCTGTGATGTGTCTCATGCACAAAACATAACCCAAAAAGTGGCGAACTAAGTCGTCTCAACCTACATATAGTGAGACTCGATGTTGTCTTCAGTAACAGCCCTTGCAGAACGTCTCAGATGAGGAAAGTTTTTAACTACTTCACGGCGCTCTTTAAACGCTTTATACCACTGAATGGTCTTGTTCTCTCCAACAATTTCAACGCATCCGAACAAAAAACTTCATTGGCAACACAATATTGTTTTCCATAAAAAAAATCCCGGCTGTCAAGAAACTTGTTGACAGATCACGCTTAAACTAAACGTCAACATAAATGACAGATGAAGAAAGACATTTTTAACGCTTCGAAGTGTTACCATGCAATAGTAGGTCTGTTCGCATACTTTCTGCACCAAAATTTGTAGATTGTGAAATTTCAAGGAGTGGGGGTAAAATTCTCTCAGAGAGTGAGAGTAAACACCCACAAAAAAGTAAACGAACGCGAAAGCTACGAAATTCGCCCACATTTTAGACGTCAAAAGCAAATGTATGCAAACACACAAACAATAAAAAATTTCTTACAGGTATCTGACAGATTTGACAGATTTCGTAAGTCAGTGCAAAGAAATTTACTGCACTATGTTACTCTCTCGTGAGCGCTCTCTTCTACGAAAACCTACGAAACTTTTGTGTAGTCGAACAGAATTTGGTGACTTAGGAGACCTAGTATAGTTCTACCCACAAGAAATCCATGAAAGCCACCAAACGAAATAAGTAAATTAATCTCAAAGTATTCGAGTCACCTTGTAACCTACATTCGTCACTGGTAGTAGATTCATTTTTAGATATCTAATCCCAGTTCCACTTCCCATAATCATCCCGACAGTGTGATACAGTACCAGGTACATATATTTCTCAACAAAAATAAATATTTACATATAAATTTCGGTAATAACAACCACCGACAGTAAAACTAGATTATTAAATCAAAACAATTGAACCAAAGAGTTCATCCCTAAACCTTCAAACTTTGGTCATATCCGAATTGAACACCTATCCCCATGTGACTGAGTTAAAATAAAAAATAAAGACAAAAACAAACTGTCTATACTTTACATATAGATACAAAAAAAAAACAATTGTTTGTAGAACATAATACTCATTAGAAAAAAATAAATAGCATTCAGTAACTATTTGTGTTCTTTGATGAATTTATTTTACGAATACAAATAACTAGTTACACAGGACAACCAATCTAAATTATGTTTGAAACTACAATTATTTGCTTAAAATAAAAATTTACTTGAAGCCATAAAATTGCATTCATTAACCATAACCATTACCATTGCAGAAAGAACTGAGTTATATAATTATAAATAAAACAAAAACAAAAAACAAAAAAACAACTTAACTACTAGGAAAACTAAAACTAATTGTAAAGTCTTTAGCAATTGAATTTTGTTTTTTTTTTTCTTTTGTTGATTTTAAATAATTTACTATAAGCTTCAACTAATTTTAAGTTAAAGAATACAAAACAAAAAATATATATTAAAATAAAAACTATCACAACTATGATTAAATAAAAGATAATTGTAAACAAATATAATTATAATACTAATGACATGCAACGAATGTGTTATTATTTTATTTTTGATATCTAGTGTGGGCGGAGTGCTGTATAAGGCACTTCCTCTTGTTTCCAGACCGCTGTGGTGTCTACAGTTCCAGTCGCTAAATGAAGGACTTTTTTAAATCCCAGATCTATAGGGTGTTGGAAAAGTGCCTCCGCTCTCTTCCTTGGGTTGATAGTTTCAATCTGCCTCCCTACTCTGAACGCCTGAAACTGACTTAGACTTTGTTGCACGGCTGCTTCGCATTTGGGAAGAAATGGGGTGTTCCAAGGTCAGGCATGGAAAAAGACACTTGAAATGCAAAATCGTCTCATATCTGCTCTCCCTTGCATCAAATGGACGACACTGAACAAAAAACTTGACTAAAAAGTGTTTTGAAGGAAGTTGAAGGAGACAGTAGTCCTGATTTGAAGAGATGGTTTTGAAAAGTTTGACATCGTCGGCGTAGAGAGAAAGAGAGGAGTTTAAAAAAGAAGAAGGAAAGCTCGTAACATAGTCACAGTCGGTGCTACTTCTGCTGTAGACTTTATAATGGCGACGAATACCGACATCCAGCTGTCAGGCAGAATGTATCTTTCAATCTAGACGATTACAACCAAAACTTCTGTCCACTTGACCAAAGTGAACTTTTCCAAGCTGAGGGCCTACAGGCCGAGTTGTTCACCAACTCCTTTTTAAGATTTGGTCATATGAGTGTACACCTGATAAATGGAAGCTCAGCACGATTTGGCCGATCTATAAAAAGGAGTCAACTGCGTCAGTCTACTCAACATCGCGTATATGATGTTACTTGCCATTCAGTGTGGTTTCAGACCAGGAAATGACACAATCGACAGCATTTATGGAGACGGGCTATACAGATCCGTGTCTAGTTTTGGCATCCCTGTCAAACTTGTCAGACTGTGCAGAATGACTCTCGCTACTCCATCAAGCTCAGTAACGATCTCACCGAGACCTTTGATGTCAAAAAAGACCTTAGACAAGGGGACACACTGTCTATCATACTTGAAGGAATTGTGCGAAACTCACAAGCCAATATCGGAGTCACAATCTTTCCAAAAGTTTGTGCAATTACTACTGTACACCGAAGACATTGACATTATTGGCAGAATTCAGCAGGCTGTCATCGGTGATTTCGATAGTATTGAGGTTTATCAGTAGACGACGGCAAAACTAAGTATATGCAGTCAACAAGAAGAGACACACAACATCTACAAATTGGACAAAACGTAACAAGCGACAGTTACTGGAGTGCGCTATGGAGGCAGTTAGCTATGGACCGGGATAACTGGAGAAAATTGTTAATGGAGGCCCATATTCACCCCGAACTGTAGCGCCACCTAAGTAAGCACGTACTTCTAATGACGCCATCAACCACTCCCCGTATTTGCCTGATCTGGGACCGTGTGACTTGCAACTTTTTGAAAAAATTGATTTCCCGATGAAAGACAAACGTTTTGAGAACGTAAAAGTCATTCAAAAGACTTGTAACAACATTTTGAAGGACATCCCGGCCCAGGATCTAAAAAAGTCAGGCAGGGACTCTTCACGGGTCGGGAGCCCGTTAACATGTGTACAATGTATAAAATAAAAGATTTATGTCTATTCCTTTGAATTTTATTAAAAAATATTGCTTTTATGTCATTCGCAAGCGTTCATGTTTTCCTGAGCACTTTCATTGAAAAATGAAAATTTGAACTCTTTACCAAAGTTTTCCTCATTCGATGGCTTTTGGCTGAAAGACAACAAAATTTGGTATAAGATGTGCCAGAATATACTTTTGTAATACGTACTCAATTCCTAGCTGACTGGACGTATTTCGTACACCATCGCTAACCCTCTTCAAAATCGTTAGAATGTCCTCGTGATCGGAGTGCTCCAGCAGCTCCTTGCACAAGCGTTGTATAAAGATTGATCCACTAACTGAACAACGCCTCGAGAAAAAGCCTTTGTAAAGAAATCAATAAACCAAACCAAGACCAAGTAGGAAAGAACATAAATAAACACATACCCTCGGACGTACTGTACGATACTAGATAATATCTCGGATCAGTGACTGGCATAGCCTTCACTTTTGGCGGACCTTCGATGTATAGATCCAAGGCTCCTCGACACGTTTGGGTGATTAACCATTTTAGTTTTTTCGAAAGCGTGGCATTTTTAAACAATGGCACCAGGAACGTCCTTAGCAGAAAGATACAATTTCTGTCAGCTGTCATAGCTGTTGAATCCTCGCCGCCATGAGAGGAATACACTATTACCAAGTAGTCGTATGCGGTGAAGTCCTCCTCTTTGACTGTTTTTTGGAGAAAATAACAATGAAGATCATGTAAGCTGTGTACTTTTGCATGTCTGGGATCACCATATTCCGACATAAGAAGGTCATTGTGTACCAAATGTAGGGAAGGCAGAGGGAGCAGTCTGTACAAATAGGGCATTGCTTCTCAACAAAGAGCACTGTGCAATAAACCCTGCTAGCCTTGAAGTACACACGAAGGTATTCCCGCGATAAAAATAGAGTCCTAGAAGACCTCAGTCGTAGTAACGAATAAACTGAAAGTAGAACCAGATTATACGGCTTGCCTCACGGATGATAGCTACTCAACAGAAATGGATGGACGTTGTAGTGCCAAGCTATTAAGGTCTCATGCTTAATGGCTTTAGTCGCACCAAAAGGCCACTGGGCCTTGGTGTTAAAGGAAAACTCGAATAATGGGAAGTCCTCTCATGGACATGGACATGGACACCGACTACCCTCACGGAACCCCAGGTTTGATGAAGGATGCCGGCAAGTACATGCAGCGAAGCAACTCGCCTACGAAGCAGTACTGCATAAAAGGACGAGAGAGGTTCGTGAGGTCTACGAGAGGAGGAAATATGTGATATCGGCTCCTCCAGAGAAAACAAAAAGAGTATGGGACGTGCGCGATCGAGGAAAGAGTAGAAAGGTCCTTCTACAGGAACAATTTTTGGAAGGAACAATGTTTATCAAAAAACATGTAATTTTAGAGATGGGCAAGTAAATCTAGTAGTTGAGTCACATGTGGTGTGGAGGTGACCCCAATTCCGCTGTCAGGCAGAACGAACCATTCGACCTAGGCAGTGAAAATCTAGACTTCGTCCACCAGACCAGAATGAACGATAGCAACATCCAAGTCCAACAAAGCTGCTAGGCCAGACAGCCAGGCGTGACTTGTTGGAGAGCTTATACTGACTCATTTCCAAGATCTTGTTCGAGGAAAGTACGCCTAATAAATGGAAGGAACCTACGCCAACTATACTCCTTCACATGAATAAGTTCACAACCGACGAAATATTCACACTACGCCTGATGCTGGAAAAAAAATCCAAGAAGTCCATATCGATACTCATCGTCCCCACGTTTAATTCTGGCATCCATGCCAAACACCAAGATGACGATGGACTACTCTCGCTGCTCCATAGAGGTCGGAAAGAATATTACCGAGCACTTTGATATCAAAGGCAGGACACAGCGAGCTGTCACTGGTGCGTTTGCAAATATTGGAATAGGAGCGGCCAAAATGGGTGGACCTCTCAACACAAAGGGACACACAATATCGACGAATCCGATAGAAAGTCACAAAGATAACTTTGAAGAAGTTAGGATACCTCGGCTCCGCCATAAACCCTGTCAACAAAGGAACTGTACAGTGACACCGATCTGGTCAAAAAAATATGCATCAGTCGGATAAAATGGCTTGGACATCCGAAGAGTCACCTCGTATGTATGTAAGTAAGAACTTGGGACATATGGCCAGGTACCAACCTTCTTTGGATGGAACATGTATCATCACAGTGATGTATCAGATATTGATGTGGTTGACTAAGGTCAACAGACAATAGAAAAAAAAATAACCAGTCGATTACTAACAAGAAACGCTGTCTGCAGACTTGGACACAGTAAAATACGAGACGAGCTTGACAAAGAATAAGCCTTGCTTTGCCAAGCTCTCAAGCCTGCTATAACATCTAAAATATCTGTGAATAGGATGAGAACACATCTGTCTGCAAACTTGAGGGTAGAATTAAGGATACAATTCTGTAAGGACACATGCATTTGGACATGCTGTGCCTTCCTTCTAAAATGTTTGACCATTTATTGACAGACTGGTGTGACAATATTGTCAAAAAAATTGCAATGGAATGTCTGAAGAAGTACAACATGTCAGATGTCGTAAGCTTAGCACATCTGCAAATGTCTTAAATGTCTAACAATGGCCTGGCACTGACATAAAAGAGTGGACATGATTGGACTTTCTTTACAAAACTATCTGACAAACAAAATTGGGGTTCACACGATTGTCAAATATTTGGGACGATTTTTCATTTGTAGAGCTGACAGCATTGTCACATCTGACAATTACCTGAGCATACCTTTGTACTCATCGATACGTAGATCTTCCCAGACATGCACTCGCTACAACTATTTGACGGAACACTGACTTACTTTTCTGCATTTTTGCTTTGATTTCCTCCTCAGTAACGTCTATAAAGGGCTCCTCCACTTCAGCGTTCATGAGTTCGAATGTAGATTTCAAATTTTCAACATCTCTTCCAGACCCAAGTCGTTCATCTTCCGATCGAGTTTTTAATTTATTAATATTGAATATGTACACTTTTCCACGCTTAAATTGAAAGCAACTCATTTTGTTGTATACTTAGTCGAGGGCACAACAAAAGACTGACAATTTTTGCAAAAAGATAACTCATTTCTAGATAAGCATGACCTTATGCGGTAAAAAAGATTAACTTATCAATTTCCGCTCTAATAAACCATTGATACAGTTCATTGGGTGGAAGGGTTCTGATAACATGAGTGTTGAGTATAGGATTTCACGCTTTTCTCCGCAGGCCTTAGCCGCTCACGGAACTTCGTCGCTCCGCTAAGGGTATGTCATCAACTGACAAGCAGGGGGATGTAAACAGAAATATGTTTTCTATTGGGACATGGCAGGTGTAAACACCGAAGGCAAATCTGTCAAGCTGTTGGGATACGTCGACGACATTGACATCATCGATCGCTCCTACCGCGCCGTTATAGAAGCTTGTACATCAATTGCAAAACAGGCGAAACGACTTGTAAATGAGGAAAAAACTAAGTACCTGTAGTCAGCAATGGGTCCACTAGGACAAAGTTGACGGTTGGTAACTCCGCGTAAATCTATTGGAGATTCGGCGAAGACTTACGAGACAAATGGGTTCAAAACTCCTAACTCTGAAAACCAAATGAATGATCTACAAAACACTGATCTCGCCAGAGCCGATAACTAGACGGAGAGCACATTTAGATCACTTTCGATACGAGAAGGGCAAATGGAGGAAAATATCAACCAGGAACTCTATGAGCTGTACCAACCTATTGTCAAAAATCGAAGTCAGCCACGCCACATCGACCGAATAAACGACAATGCTTTAGCAAAGAGTAAAGTAAGTCATCTGTACTGCCATCCAATATTACGGGATTCCCCTTTTTATGGTTCTGCGAATGGAATTTGAATTTCTAAAATAACTGACGGAAGGGGTGACGTAAGTGCGGAAAAAGAGTTATCAATGAGTGAAACGATTTTTAGCGAAGATTGTGTTTATTCAGTTAAACTTTGGATATATGAGGTCCGTTCGCGTACTCTTCCAAAAAAGAAAAGTCACCAAATCGAGAGAGTAACATATTTCCGCATGCAACGAATTTTAGTGCAGTAAATTTCTTTGCACTGACTTACGAAATCTGTCAAGTCTGTCAGATACCCGTAAAAAATTGTTTGTTATTTGTATATTTGCATACATTTGCTTTTGACGTTTAAAATGTGGGCGAATTTCGTAGCTTTCTCGTTTTTACACCCACTCCTTGATATTTGACAAGCTACGAATTTTGGTGCAGAAAGTACGCGCACAGACCTATGGTTTCAGTTCGTGTCTATGTTCGTGAAGTGCGTAAGCTCGTAATATTAATTGCGAATTGTAAATAACTTAATTTTTTCCGAATCCTGATAGTATTAGCTTGCTTTCTAGGGTATTCATGCAAGATAGCCCAGTGTGAGTCAAGATCCAGAGTACAAGCCCGTCCTATGCCAATTGGCGAATCACTGAATCGTTAGCCCCTCGCCTCGAAGAGACTGGAACAAAACGTGAAAGAAAAGGAGCCGGAATATCTCGTCGTGTCCGTTCTGACGAGATTCCGTGTGTAACACTGTTACTGAGACTGATGGCCGACACAAAATCATGATGAACGAGTTTTTACTGTCGCAATTCGATGAAATGGGACTGGAGAATGGTGGGACCGTTTCCGCTACAATGGGAGTTTTGAAGGGTGCGCTTCCGGTTCATGTTTTATAGATTTTCACTGGGCAATCGCCCGATTTGACTGATTTGAATTTCCACCCCAGGAACACAACAGAAACCTTTACAATAAAGAGAATAGCAGACAAACCTATCCCTGGCCAGAGCTAAAGTACATACTCGCACCACATTGAAGAACCCAAACCCATTACAATCAAAAAGCAGGAATTATACAAGACTCACCTGTACTTCTTGATTTACTAGAGTTGTTTCGGCTCTTCAGACATCGATTACACCCTTAACACGCTCAGCGTGAGAAGTCACTGCCTAAGGAGGCACCCCACTACACTTTTTTCTTAAAAGACTCACAGGTTTCAGCTTGAAGCCTTAGAACTGGCAAGCCCTTAAGGGGGAAGTTTCACGTAAGATACCATACACGATACACTGAAAAAAAGGAATCTATCAACGGAAAAAACTAATTTTATGCAAACCAAGATCAAGATTTGATCGCAAATATCAAATAAAACACTTTAAGCGCGCACTGGCTACCTTTTTACAAGGTTTAACACAAGGACACATTCTGCACTTTATTTTACGTCACATCCGCGCTCACTACGTTTGCCAAAATAAAGGAAAAACTTTGAAAACAATGAAATGAATTTATTTATTACTTTGCACAAACTGACAGCTGAAAGAGATTCAGTTCTGGCAAGTGATCTCGATTGCCGAAACTCTGTCACCCGCAGTGCTGCCAAGTTAGATTCACATAAAACGAAATGTAAAAATAAATTTAGTCGTAATATGTTGTTCTCGTCACGAGAACCGAGGATTGTGGCCGGCGTCACCATTCAGATTGCCGATGAAGTGAAATATGTAGAAGTGATCTAAAATTAGCCACTTTATTGGATAAAGTATGTCAAGTCGAAGACAGTGAAGAGAAGCTTTTGGTGTAACATGGAGCTTATCTCCCAAACAAGTCCTCTGGATATATACGGTTTGGATAAGACCTTTTCTAGCTTATGTGTCGTGGATTCTGTTCTAAACTGTGAACGTCTGGTTCTGCTTGATATTTGTATTGCCTATGCTATCCTAATGGCTACCGTCAGCGTCAGACTGCGCTTAAGGCTTAATGATGAAACACGTTCCAAAGTAGTGAGATTGCTAAGCCATGTTCAGAAGATGACTTATCGGAACCTAAACATGCGTTGAATCTTTCCACGTCGTCCATTGACGATTGACACAATTGTGTGGCACAGCTCCCCAGGATCCAACCTGTACAAACGAAAGTATATTTCCGAAGATCTGTCTGTCTCTCCGCAGAAAAGGCTGTTGAAAAACTTGTTGGCACTCTTATGAAAACTTGCCTTTTGCCAACTATCTGAGAGCGCTAGGCTTACCTTCGGTTGTGGAGTGACAATACGTCGGATCATTTAATGTTTAACTGACTGCATGATATCTACCTTCGACTATGATAAATGTAGGTAAATACACGGACGGTTCGAAGATGGACAGCGAAGTCTTTTTGTCCTCCACACTTTGAAAGTGTTTTCCCAGCGTAGCTTCTTATTATTCCGGAAAACTGTGGTTTGCTGATGGATCTCCCCTCAACTAGTCACAATAGCGCTAACTTTTCAGAAAGCCACGCTGATTTGATGACTCAGTTTCTGGGCACAACGCACACATCATTTGAAGGAGTTGAGAGTCAGAGGGTAGCGTGAGAATGCTTGTGCTCTCATATTTGCATTTTTACTCTTTGAGACTTTCCGCTAGGGGAATAAAATGAAAGCCCACGGTTATTTAGAACTCCATCTGAAAAACACACAAAAATATTTTCCTCTTTTTAGAAATCGCTTAACAACAGAACACAATTATTAGAGATCCGTGGGAGAGCTCATACCCTAACCTAACCCAAACAATAGTTTGGCAGCACTGTGGAAGCCATTTGCTTCGCCCTTATGTTATCGATAACGCACAAAGTCAGTACCCGTTATATCGTTCGTTGTTCGTATTTCTTTTGTTTCTACGGGAGTGCACATCAAAGATACAAAAATAAATAATTGTGCGGTAAATTTAAGAAAAGAAAGGTATAAAACGAAATTACAGTGTGATAAGTTAACTCTGGCTCCAACCACCCACCAAGACGAAGCATGTGTTGTAGAATCGGTAAGTTTAGCTCTTTTTTGTTCCCCTTTAATCGCAGTTCCTCTTTCAAACCGTTGCTGCTTCCTTTTGAATTTATTTTCTTTTCTGATGATGTCCACACCCTTGTGTTTCATACTGTATTTTGTTTTGTAATTGAACGATTCCCTCTGAAGGTCCATTGTACAGACACGATCATTGGAACCAACTTGATTTGAACCACCTGTCTTAGTTCTTGTCCCAATTGGCAAGTAAAACTCCAAAAGCTTCGTGGTCAACTTAACTTTATTCGTAATCTATGGGAGTTACAATTTTTTGAAAACCACACAGTGGTTGCCCTGATCGTAGAAGCTTCTCTCCACCTCAATACCTGGCACTTGTCTGCATAGCGACTCTAGTTCGTTCTCATCAAACACATGATAGAATCGTAAGAAAGTTGACTTGTCGTTGGTCTCCTTTTGTGATTTTAGTTTCCAGGGTACGAGAACATCTTGGTCGAGGAAC
This sequence comes from Xylota segnis, assembly GCA_963583995.1. Lineage (NCBI taxonomy): Eukaryota > Metazoa > Arthropoda > Insecta > Diptera > Syrphidae > Xylota > Xylota segnis. Next base: position 5,871,000 of record OY757239.1, on the reverse strand, counting down.
TCAGTGCGATTAGTATGAATCGGCAGTTGAACTTCGATTTCCAAATCGAGTTGTGGACCTTCCGTTCGGGTCTTTCGTCTCTGTTCGGTTTCAGAGATTTTTCCCTTATTGACTGCCTTGTTCTGCCTAAGGTAGCTGGATTTCTTTGAATTCGCTTTTTGATTCTTGGCCCAGACGTAGATTAAGCCAAGCCCATTGGGGCGAAGTATTCTTGCCATTTCCTTAATGGACTGAATACGACGGGGCTAAGTGAAATTCAATAAAATAAGTAGGAGTATGGGAGGTTTTCGTTTGAACTCACCTCACTCGCCAGGTGATGTATGACAGCAATGCTAATGACCCCATCGGCTGAGGAAGAGCGCACTGGAACTGATAGGCAATCACACTTGAATACGTGTTGCTTGTGAGACGTGCAGACATTCAGCAGACCCGTACTTCGATCGCAACCAATCTAAAAAGAGACGTGTCAGCGGATGGGTAAGAATGTGGCAAAGCTAAGCTTACTTGGAGAGTTCCCTTGTTGACGCCTAAGTATTTACCATTCCCGCAGCCGATGTCGACGATAACAGATCCTTCGGGAAATGATCGCACAAACTCAGCCACGTTTGGCCATGGAGAGTGCCTGGTCTCGCTAAAATGATTTGCGATCTTTTCGTAAATAGTGTGCACATTGGATTCCTCTAACTGCTTGGCCACCAGATCGAGGGATTCTCGAGATTGTACCATCTTCTGTTGACTATCGCATAATTCTGGGTAGGGACAATCGCAGGGATTGCGCCTTAGCTTACGAAATGTGAACGACGTGCGTTTGCTTCGCGGTTGAGTTGTCAATGTGTTGTTTTGTGTTTGTACCACATCAGTCACTCGAGGAGTTATTCCGTGCGTCCAATCGTATCGACACTCTCCGGACATGATCAGCAGTGATCTTCGGGGTAACAACACCGAGACACGTTCATCGGCCTTTCGAAAATCCATAACAACATCGCTCTCCAGTGACAGAGAGAGAATTGGATCGCAGAAGGCACTGTGTGTATCGACATGAGGTGGGATACCATGCCCTGGCATGTACTGATTCACTGTCACCTGATCGGGTTCATACCAGCCGAGCAATGGTTGCTTATCTTTCAACCTCGGCCAGAGTATGTCGCATTCTGGTGGCACACCCATTTCCAATGGTTTGTCTGGATCTACCACGTTTGAACCGTATAGAAATTCGTAACCAAAATGCTTGACAGAGCGATTTTTAAGTGTCCCCGAGGGCGGGCCGATCGCCTGAATCAGCATTTTTTCTTCACTCTCGCTGATGAACTCCTCCAGGATGATAGCACCAGGTGGTAGTTCACCGTGAAGATGATTCTCAATGGGAGGGATACTCTTGAAGTATGACATGTAGATTATTGTTCCGTTTTGTCCAATTCCAGCTTTGGCGTGCATGCCTTGGAAGACTTTCTCTGCATCGTCTATGGTATTCAAGCCCAGGAAGCAATACGATTTGTTTGGAATCATTGTCAGTTGGGATACCTGACCGTACTTTAAGGCCTCCTGAAGGACAGATTCATCTGTTATGCCGGTGCTCAGGCCGGCATTGCAAATGCCTATGAACTACAAGAAGTTGTAACATGAGTGAAGAGTTTAAGATTTATGGTTTGGTAATACTTGTGTTGGCTCATCGGAGACGGCTATGTCTACATCTTTGGCGACAATCGTACGGCAGCGGATCTGCTTCCGTTTTATCTTCTTATCTGTATATTCCTTCGACATTTCTTCTTTTTTTTACAAAAATCCAACAGAAACCAAAAACGTTGCAAGAAACAGAAACAAAATAAGAAAGTGTCAAACCTTTGACAATGTGATTTCACATTGAGCTGTGCTTCTCAAAGTGTCTACACTGCAGGTTTGGAAACAGACTCACTAGGTCTTTGTCCTAAAATTCCCAGAGTTGGTAAATACTGATCTACAAATCATCAGCGTGGTAGAAAAAAAAAGGAGAAACACTTTACGACATAAAATTTATTTATTTGTCGACGCTTTCTGATCAGTCCCAGTTGTTGGAATCGCAATAGAAGCCAACAAAGTATTTACAACAGTATTACAGTCTTGAATTTCCCCATTCGGTAGTAATATCATCTCATCGGGTGTCGGTTTATCGGATACCCCTAGGGCCTCGTTGCACTTGTGTTGCACAAGCTCCTCTAGGGTCTTCCACTTACCAAAACAAGTGTCACATTCATGGCTTAATGCGTGCGTTAGTTTCTCATGGATTATGAGATCCAAACGAGATGGAAACTGGGCTGAACAATCTTTGCAATGGAAGAACTCCGGAGGTGCTTCCATATTAGGCTCTTGATTGTTCGATGTAACCTGGTCTCTATGCCATTGCAGGTGATGTTCAAGCAAAGTGTCTGTATCGAACACTTGAGTACACTCATTGCAGGCAAAGTGGTTCCTGTCAATGTGGGTACGTTTATGCATTCGAAGACTCCATAAATGTTTGTAAGATTTCCTGCATTTATCACATCGGTAGGGTCGGTCACCCGTATGTATTCGCGTGTGCGCAGTTAGGGTGGATTTGTGCCTGAATCTTGGAACAGGAAAATAGTGAAGCGGTTGGGATTTCTTTAATTATGCTTGCTTACCTATTTCTACACTTTTTGCATTCATATGGCTTGTGGTCCTCATGTAGCTTCTTGTGGGAATTTAGGAGGCGATAATCTGTGAATCGCTTGTCACACTTCGTACACGCCCATGGACACTCGCCGGTATGACATCGAGTGTGAACTTTTAGTGTATATTGATTGGAAAAGCCTTTTTCACAAACGGAACATTTATAAAGTGGCGTTCTCTTCTGTTCGATGTGTTTCGTGTAGTGTCGAGTCAACGAAGCCATCTCTGCAAAGCTCATGGTACACTTCTTACACTTAAAGGGTTTCTGAACGAAGTGCCTAGGAATGTGACGTTTTAACTTTGCTAAATCTGGAAAAATTGACGGTGTTGACTTGGTTTTTGAATTTGGGACTTCACTTACTTTCGAAATCCTTGCCGCACGTCTTACAATTGAATTTATTGTCATCCTCATGCAAGGAACTGTGAATGAAAAGATCTTGTTCTACTCCAAACGTGTCTTTACAGATCGAACATGAATAGGACTGTTCTTCGCTTTGATTGTGGCATATTTGATGTACTTCGAAAGTAGATTTGTCTGTGAACTTTTTCCCACATTCGTTGCAGCGCAGTGTGTTGTCCTTAAAAGCGTGCACCTTTATGTGGCGGTTATAGGTGGATTTAGCTGCAAGAAATAGTACACCTGATTAGCAATAGATATTGAACAATGGATGTTTTAGGTTTGGTGTCAAGAATTTGTGGATCAACTCTTTTAAAAAACAATATCTTAGTTCTGCTGTGTTGCACTATATGTGATGATGACGAACGGCTTTATCTGTGAAGCTTTGAAACGCCATCGTTGACCTTTCATCTATTGTTTCATTAAGATTCAACTTCTACCTTCTAAGATACTTACTTGCGTACGATCTCTTGCACACGAGGCATCTGTAATCTGTTAAGGATGTTGTATTTGCCATAGTCTTCTCAACCTCTGACTGCCCTACAAGTCTACAAGTTTCAATAAAATAAGAAAAAATATTAATCGGTAGGTGTTTTGAATTGTTAAAACCTATTGCCCGTGGTTTCCACGACGAGATTCTCTGCCACATAGTTTTGTAATATTAAATCAATAGCTTCCACTTTCCGCTTAAAACGAATGCAGTTGTCCAGCTGATCCAAACAAGTTGTGCAAATGTTTCCAGGAAATCCATCGTCCTTATTAAACTAGAAGGGTCATTAGCAATGAATGTAAGAACCAAGAACTCATTGTTAGCTATATACCTTAACAGCTGTGAATAGGAAAATCGCCTGTGGAATACTTCCGACTGAATTGAAAATTGGTTTAAGGGTGACTTTGTTAGTCAAACAGCAACGGCAAATGGAATCGAAGTCAAGACTATTGTTATTAGCTCTAATTGTATATGATATTTGGCCAGTGTCCATGTTCATGTTGAGAAATGTTTATCAAAACAAATCACGGATGACAGTCGGTTGTTCCCATCTCTGACAGTTATCACTTGTTAGTTGTGCGGTTTTTCTTCGTTGTTCCACTTCCAATTCCTTTCCCAATATTTCTCAAAGTGTATGAATTGTAGGGTATATTTGTGGGGAGTGCTGCGGTCATTATTGCTTCCTTTTATTAAATTGCGGTTCAGTGTAGTATGTTCTTATTTCTTCTGACTGTTGAAGGTCTGAATCTATCCAACTGATCGTCAATTTTGTTTGGAAGATTAGGGATAAATGCGATCAGTATGAGTGACTACAAAACAGAGGAAACTAAAAATGTTTGGTAGCTCTCCATTTTACTTCGCCATCGATCCGATCAACAACAAGGTTTTCAAAGAGCCCGATGGGTTTCATTCAATGTATTCATACAGTCATGGATCTCGTTTTGAGTTCGACTTCATCCAGATAAAACTTTCTGGAGTTCCCTGAAGGGATCCAATTTGTTTTTTTGATTGTTGTATACGTAGAAAGCAAGTATGAATTTGGTTGATCGTTTCATTATCAAGAGACCACTATGCCGCACGTGTTGCATACCGAGGTGATGAAGGCGGTTTCCTACATTTAGCCAATTAGCTGTTATCTGTTCAAAACCCTCCAACATGACCTCAGCGTAATTTTTAAGATATTTATACATACGTAGCTCATAGTTGGTAGAAACACTCTTTGGTGATGTCGTCTCCGTCTTCTGACCACATTTTCGATTAAAGTTGTTTCAAAGAAGTCCTTGGTAGTAACCTCAGCAGTTCTCCTTTTGCCCGACCCAAACCACCTTACTTTTTGTATGATGCTGATATCTGCATCTAAGCAGACTACGCCGTTTACGAGTCAACAGTCTGTACATCCTACCTGCAGACCGGAAAGTGATTATTCTTATTTCATTTTCTTGCTCAGTGCAGTCATCGTTACTCGAGGCCAGTCACACGGGATCAGATTATTAGCTGGGAAACTAGTTTTAGGAAGGATTAGGCCCTACTCTCTTATTGATTAGACGCCTCGCCCTAGTATGGGTGAACAATGCTCTTAAGCAGATTCTGAAACATTAAAACACCAAAGTTGTTTTGTTTTAATTGATTGTTGTTTAAATTTGACTATCAAGAAAAAAAATTCAACTATTTTCTGGATTTATGTTGCGCCTGAGAACTGTAGAACACCAAATTCTCCTGTCACCATCCAATCCGGCTTGGTTTTATCCAAATTCTCTGCAACGCCTTCCTTTAAGCCGCATATTAAATCCGCCTTAACTGTGCGTAGAGTGCACACGTTTGTCGGTTGAAACCCTAAGAAAAAATTCATCAAATATAAATTCAGTTTGAAAAGTCTTGAAGTAAAAATGTAAAGACCTCTTAGACACGTTTTAAAATTTTCTGTATAGTCCCAGGTAAAGTCACCAATTAATTTCCTGTAGTTGAGATCTCCTTTAAAAATTGTTATATGCGATTCGGCCAGTTTGTTATATAGATTTTCGTTTATTTCTTTCATTCTAAATGAAAAAACAAAGAGGGACAGGAATAAATAACAATCACACAAGTTGGAAGAACTACTCACCTATAATACTCGTAAGGACTAGTCCAAAACCATTCCAGTGGCATTAATTCAAATTTGCCATTCTGTACGAAATTATACCATTTTTCGCCGACTTCACGTAGCACAGAGGATGTCGGATGCTTTCGTAAATAGTCCAGAGTCCAGTTGAAATCCTTTGGCGTAACATCGGATATAAACCAAGGAATCGCTTTGACATGGAAACGAATTTTTGTTGCTAGATTTTTATCAATTAAATACTCAGCTACTAGAAGATCTGTGAAAAGTTCAAAGCCGGAATTATCTTGAACAAAGTCAATTATGCGAGTTTCCTCCTCGAATGGCTGTGATATGCATTTCCATATTTGTTTAGTATCATCAACTAAAATGTTTGAGTTGAGAGAATCGATTGAATCGAAGAGATTGCCGGTTTGTTTGATTTCTTTTCCCTCGGAAATGGATAGATCACAACGGTTGCCCCAGAGATTAAGCTGCAAATAGATTTATTTTTAAATTTATTACAACGAATAGTGAAGAAGGTTCAACAAAGTAGTGGAGGAAACGTTTTCTTAGATGAATACCCTTCTGCCGCAGGAGCAAAGCCGTACAGCAAACCAAGCGAAAAAACTATCAGAATGCCCATTTTGAGACGTGTACCAATCCAGTAAACGGAGGCCAAAATTGAGTGCAAACAAAAGGATGCCACAAATACATATGTACTACTGTACTAATCAAGGCGCCAAAGTCCCACGACATCACCTAGGAGCGGCTGATAGTTCAATAAATCCAACCAAACATGTTGGAATTCTCGGGACTTAAGCACAGTAGCATTAGTAGCATCAGCCCACTGAGTATAGACAAAAGATAAAGAAATGTTGGTCATTTATAATCCAACACATACTGTTCTTCAGATATGTATAAGCAAAATCTATTTGAAATCTTATCTCCTTGATCTCGTTGTCAATAATCATTTCTCAAAGAATGTGTCTGTTGTCTAAATGTATAAAGACAGATTAGTTAACAAACAGTTGGATCCACATCAAACAAAACGGTTACATGAGCATTAGCTTGCAGTTTGTCGGCAGTAAATCATTATTCTGATAAGACCATGCCTCCTTCGTCATGTAAGAGTGTGCATTCGGAACTATACTGTACATACCTTTAATAGTTGAATGAAAAACTCCTCTTCGAGCGGACTATTGCGTGTGCTTTGAACCACACTCTCTAGGGCATCTGTGCAGCAAGTCAGGGCATTTTCCTTCTGCTTCCTAAAGTGATCGTAGTCTTTCATTTTGTCCATACACTCAAAATACGAGCTGACACGACGATACATGTAGCACTCTCCGTAAAGCCAACAAATTTTAAAGAATGTCTCATTGTCTGGCGTTAGTCCGCCTATAAATTTGTTCCACATTTCCTTATCTGGCTCTAGAAATTAATCAATTAGTGGAGAGTCAATAAGCGCACTATGCCCTACAACCTACCGTTCCCAGCAAAGGGCACCAGTGCTTTATCAGTCTGCAATTGATACTTCAGTTTGGATAGATTACCAACGATTTCCTTTATTTCTTCCCGTGACTCCTGCGTATACACATATATGTTATGAAAATCATACAAAATTTTAAATATATACATATATTCCACTTACATCTCCGTAGAGCTGGGCGATATCATCTTTATCGCGAGACAGATTGTCAAGCACCTGTGTTAGAATCACTGGTAAGCGTTCACGTAATGTATAGTAAGCGAAACTTCTATAAATGGCATATAAACAGACTTGATTGTAATTTAGTTAATAAAAGGGCAGAAGATGAAAATTCGAACCTTTTATAGCGCCCACACAGTAAACTGTGTCGCGGTGGTTTCTCATCGACGATATCGTACTTTTTATCGAAGTCTGCAGCTGTTGTCATCGCGGAAATATTATTTTAGCACTTGAAGTCGTCTATTTACTACAGGATACGGCGTTGATGTGGATCCCAGCCAAGCAGAATCAATTACAACTGCAAGCGCAAAACTAAATCACAAATTCTAATCGTGGATATCTTGGATGTATTAGAAAATTATTTGAAAATACTAGTGCAAAAGAAAAAAAACAAAAATAACAAATGTAAAGTCAAAACTGTCACTTGGATCAGCTGTTTTGCTTCACAAAGGAGAGATTGTTCGATATGGTCAAATGTGGATGCAGGTGACGTAGAAGATGCAAAATGAATGCAATGTATACCCAGTAACCGCTAAGTCACACCATTAACTATGCCTTCTTGGTACTACATTTCATTCCCCTGCAGGTCAAAAGTTTTTAGAATATCCTTACGAGTCTTATTACTTTATTCAGGGAATTCCTGTGGGTAGTAAGATCTGTCTATGGTCGTCGGCATCTAGGTGCTTTCGTAACTAAGACGTATGCACAAAGCATTGGACTTTAATTTTACGTCTATGATTGATGCCTACAGCTCATAGATGTTCAGTTCATGACCAAAAGCTTAAGGGAATAACCTTAATCTTATAGGTTTCGAGATTGGAAGATCGATGCCAGCACTTGTTTGCTTGGCACTCTCCTAAATATGTCTATAATTGAAAGATTGAGCCATTCCTTCGAGTTTGATAAACATGTCTTCCAAACCCTCTTCTCCCTTTAATCCTTCCCTGTAGTATTAGTCGGAGGAGTTGCTTTCTTTGTTCGTGATCCTCTCAACCCTCAGAAGCTTCCACCTTTTTCTATGCTCATAGGGACTCATACTTGCATTTATTCTTTTACTGCAAACTTTGAATTGAGTCTACCTACAGATAACTCGAAACTCTTTGAATTCCCTACGACACTATTTGTTCCAAATTCTCCAGGACCCACATATTCTTCACATAAATAGAACGGCTCTACTGTTAAGGTCTGTAGCTCCATAGCTCTCAAAAGTTTGTCAGATATGTTTGGGAATCGAACCTATATAAAATATGATCCTGCTTAACGGTTCCAATTTAAATCGCTTGTCCCTAGACATTTATTTCACACTTTACACAACAAAATCTGATTTCAGTAAAATCTCTAAAAAGTTAAAATAACGATTAACGAGTAAAGTGTCACTTTCGGCACACATCCCTATCCACTAACTGACAACAAACTGACATTTGCAAACGTGTGCTGTTGAAAAATATATATATATTTTTGATTCGTAAATATTTTGAATTAGAAAGTGTTTGTGTTTTTTTTCTTTAATTTCTTTTATATTAAATCGTATACAAGTGCATTTTGAAATCATGGCCCCAAAACCAATACCTGACAGGTAAGTTTAATAAAAGCAGAGCAGTTGAAGTAAAATATTGCCTAAAGGCTTGGAGAGTATGGCTCTGTTTGTACACAAGACTACGTAAGACTTATCGGCGGCGCTCGCAGAGTGATCAATTGACCTTGGAGGTAAACAACCCCTGTAAAACCCCTGCCAGTGATACAGATTTGACTGAGAAAGGTAACGTCAGCTATCTCTCCAAGGGCAGAGCATCTGTTGGTCCTTATCTACAAAGAGTACAGTGTCCTCAAGAAATGCTTTCTATGATAAGATGTCTATATACATATATATACAAATGTTAAATCCATGGTACAGGATAGATTCAGCCGCCTTTAAGTATTCTGAAAACATTCACATTCTCAACCAGGCATCCTGAGGTGTTGGGAGGTGCTTTGGTACACGCAATTTGACCATTCGTCAGGTATATTACAAGTTCTGACCATTTTTCTAACTATTCCGACCATGACTGTTGGAATTCGATGGTTTATAACTGGTTCCAAAGGTTTCCTTTATCTATGTAGATCCGTGCTAGGTCTCTCTATTTGCTTTACAAATAATTGTTTTTGATGCACAGTAACTGACAGCTTTTCTTTTTTCCTTCGCAGATGGCTCAACTACCAGCCGATTGGACAAAGAATCATGGGAACGAGATTTATTGCTTTTAAAGTTCCCTTGACAGAGGTGAGTGTGCTTTCTACTATTGTGTAATTTGTTTATTGTACAACGAACGCGTAGCCGCCTTCCAAGAATCACTATTCAGCCGAACTGCTGGTTTATCTAACATTTGAATGCTCCTTCTATCCGTCGTTAGAATTCTATGCACTTTACATTTGGAGTTCTTGCTTTTGCAGCTGATTTGTGTTCCTGTTGGTTGTGGTCGACCCCTGAATTAACTTCGAATTGCTCACCGCAACGTATTTTTTTTTACTTTTTGATTTACAGCGAGTCCATTAGGATCCCATCAAGCTCACCAGTACTGGAACTTCAGTAGTTCCCTGAAGGGCCATTAGATTAGAAATTGCCTTCCCTGGCGGAAATCTTATACGTATACACAGTAGCAAGTGGTACGGGTTGTGGCCGAGTCAGGTAGGTTTTGATATCGTCTCTTCTCCTTTTCATGGTTCATGATTTTTCTCCCTCTTGTACCATGTTGGCTCCTTGATAATATGAACGGTATCAGTCTCCTTGGGGCTACTATAGTGCCTATCTCTTGTCCTAAAGCATTCCTTCTTCCCTCGTATTTTTTTTTTACATTTCAGTAGTACGTTATCGGTGTTCTGCTTAATGGGAGCAGAAAGGGTCATCCGAGAGTTTTTGGTGTCAGCCGACGCTTCTAACAATCGAAATAAGTAACTAGCTTCCAATAGCCGTTTTTTAAACATCCGCAGCCAGTAAAGACAAATATGTACGTAAAGCAACAACCTATTGCCTACAACTCTTGGTTTCATCCGTAGTAGGAGAACTGCGGCCTAGAAATTCAGCAACATGTTACGTTAAACCAATACTTTTTATTTACAGACGTTGGTGTCACTGCGAAAATTAGGGAGTCTTCGCAGCGATGACCGAATTATAAGTCTTCTTGTACAATGCTACTGATTGGCTGGAAAATAAATAGGAGTCAATTATTGAATAATGTTAATTAATTACCTTCCATTTTGTGTAACCAATTTAAGATAATGAATATTCATACGTAAAACGTAGAGAAAATTAGATTTCAATTTGCATATTTTCTTCTGTGCATTGAGCGATACATTAACTTTAAATTATTCTGTTTAAGTGTTAAGTTACAAGTCTTACGTATTCATTTTTCGAATCGCACGCCGTTGTAACTATGCGCAGGCTGTTACTAAAATAGGTGCTGAAGCTAACAATTAATTAAGAAAAAAGCAAACAATTATCATTATTTTGCATTTGCGAAGGAACTGTGAGTCTAATATTGTTAACCTTAAACGTTCTACTGAAAGAAGAATCATCCCTTTCGGTGTACATTTAAGGAATCTAAAGGTAAAAAGAGGATCTTGACAAAAAAACTTATGTATGATCTTGAAAGTCGAATATATTGTTGACACCTAATGTCCTTACACTGCTACTGATTGTCCAAATGAACTACTGGCTGCCGATGTTTCAAAAACAAAAACACGGCTAATATCAGTCGTGTCATTGTCAATGAACTAGACCACTTCCAACAGTATGGCATTAGGAACAATGTCAATTTCGTCTGTAAACTCTTCAACTGTTGATCTTTCCTTAACTATGAGTTTGACAACTGATTCCAGTGCGTATCCCTGGTCTACGCCTTCGTAGACGTACTTACTTTCTAAGGGCGACCGACTATTGTTGATTATTTTCTATGCCATACGTCGTATGCCACCATCATTAATTTGCAAAAGGTTCATCCTTTTAGTCTGTTTAATACATACCGACGAAAAGATCTGGGTGGAAAGCTGTCGATATACTTGGGAAGTTGGGTCATTTCTAAACTTTTAAATAACGTATGAGCAGGTCCAGAGTGATATAAGTCGTATATATGGAACAGATCATGCTTGGGAGCAATCTGGGTGGAATTGTTCAGAATATCATTTATATTTCAGGATATTGCCATTGACGGGAGCAAGAGCATGATTTTAAGGGTTATAGTCTGACTTCTACTAATCGTGGTGCTAGTAGGACTATTTCGTCGACAAAAGCAATCGTTTTAATAGTATATATTGTGTTCTGTTCCATCATTCGGCAGAATTCATCAGGAACTGTGACGAACGTTATTCAGAACTGTGACCACTCGTCAATTTCTCAGTGATTCTGTAAACTGTTGTGCTGTCAGTGCTGCTTGCGGCTTCCTAAACTTCTCTACACAGCGTGTACTTCGTTATATTTCTTGTATTAGCATGCCTTCAAAACCTAGCAGTAAGAGGGTTCGTTTACTATCCGTCTCCAGCCATGTGTTGTGCTATGTCTTACTTGCAATATTGACTGCCAATTCTTTTTTAACACCTCTTGCGAAAGATGGCCTTTTAATTGAGACCAAATTGTCTGACGATGTTGACCCTGGCCAAACTTGGCTTGCTGTTGTTGGTCTATAATACGGTGTTTAGCATTACAGAAGTTCATTAAGTTTTCGCGATTATCTTTGCTTACTTAGTATGTGCTCTCTTGTAGCAAGTGCATTATTGTCAAGTCTCCTATCAACATGACAATCTCAATGTAGATCTAGTGTTTAGTGCGGCCTCTAGTAAGTCGAAAAATGTATTTTCTTGTCATCGCATGTTGGCATGAAAATCCTGTCACCAAGCGGGTCCCAAAAAAGCTCCCACGTGTTGTTAGTGTTAGCAACAGTTTCATTCCTGTTTTTCGGCATCTTCCTAGCATACCTGGATAGTGTTACTGGTTGGGAATTGATTCTCAAACATTAACCTTAACCTTAGACGTCCAACATTCTTTTCAATGATTGGGCTTGAAACTTATCTATGATATGTGACGTTTATTATGAGAGGAACCCCTGTTTGAAATATTTTTACCAGAATTCATATGAATCATAAGGTCATGTCTACTTTTTAAGAGCGACGAACAGATAGAGATGAAAGTCATCCGATGCATGGATTCTCGACTTTCCTCTTACCTACATGAAACCAATGTGCAGCACGTACACCCAAGAAGTGGTCCTGCTCCATTGATCCTTTTGGGACGTTTAAGTGTAACGTAAAAATTAATTGAAATATTTTTCCCATTTTGCCCACCGGGCAGAGTGCCACCCAACAGTATTTCAATTAAATTAAATAATTTAATTTCGTTTTCATAGGTGGTCCCATTTGGATGATGAAAAGGGCGACTTCGGTTTGCTTTTGTTAAATTTTCCCATGCACATCAATCAATTTTTGTTTTTTTCGAAATTTCGGGTGACGACCAACATGCCGCGGAATCAATTTAGCCTCTCTGTTTACATTTCAAGCGAGCAATTAACTAAATTTATGCAAAATGTAGATGTAAATATTTTTTTAAATAAATTGCAAAGTAATTACTATCAGGGTGGCCCTGCGGACCACCAAAGGTGACCAAATGCTTGTACCATCCTCTTACAGCAGGGAATTGGTTATAAGAAAATAATTACTCTATCAGATGCAATTTGGAAGATGATGCTTCGAAATCAAGTGTTAAGAGGACGCAGACCAATGGGAAGGGATTCAAAAGGGAAGAGCACGATCTTTTGCCCTACGCGCAACTGTAAAGAAATCTTCATTAATTTGAACTTAACGTTTCAGTGTAAGCTGCCTACAGATACTAGGCAAAGTCCATTCGGTCTCCATGTGGGAGTAGAAGATATATTGATGGCGCCATGAAAGGTACAAGCAAAGAAAAGAAAACATTTCTGTGTCCTTAAACGTGGTATGGTGGTATAAGATCAGAGGGACAACTTTGGTCCATGCACGTAGACCGGTGAATTCGAATGGTGATAATTATTGGTTGATTCTTGGAATGAACAAGCAGCCGCATACAGATATGTTGGACTCTAATGGCACTTCGTGTTGTAGTTGCATTAATCGATTCGCGTGTGCAGATACAATGAGTATATTTTGTGACTGGACTCTATGGTATTTGGATGGACCAATTAAAGTGTTCGTCCAACACCCACGCAACGCATGTACGGTTAAGTTGGACAGACATTTCGTAACTTGAGTGAGGATGTCATTTGACGGTTGGTTAGCTGGAGGGCAGGAATTCAAAGACCCTCTTCGCTGGACACAGTTTTTTCATTCGCTCAATGAATAGGACAGGATTTGGCTTTTGGGCGTTTGGGTGTTATTTATCCTCATCTTATCTTCCACCACTCGAAAGAGTATAGTACACTACAGTAGTGTGATTCTCACTAGAAAGACACATTCTTACGTCAAAAGAAATATCAGGGAACATCATTTCTTCTGGGGGTTTTGAGAATAAGTTTCCGAGGTGATAGAGTTTATCTTTAGTGATGACAGTTCGCCTAAATTGTCGAAGAAAGGGACTCCTATCTGGTTACGTTCATACGAGTTCAAGAATGGTTTCTTTCTCCTCCTCATCACTACAGTTTCTGCAAAGTGGTTTGTTGATCTATCAGTGTGAACGTGGTTAATCTCTGATCGCTTCAACAAAACCAACTCGGCACTACTTTTGAAATGAGGTCTGGGGCAGACCTGTTTTGAAATATTGCGAGTAGAAAGAATTTTCCATCTGAGGTTGGGTTCTATGAAAGCGTCCAGCCTGTTATGTGTCTGTGACATTATAGGTGAATGTTGAACTGGTCAGTCATCTCCAGTAGAGAGCTTAAAGTGGCTTGACTGTCAGTGAAAAATGTAATATACCTGATAGATACTGGATTACATTCAAGCCAGGACTAGGCTTCCTTTATCGTAAAGATTTTTGCCTTATAAACCCCAGAATAATGATAGCAAGGTGAGGTACAGACATTGTTGAACCTTTTCATGATTTGACTAAAAGCCCTGATTTTAGTTTGGGTAGAACCAATCTGGTTATCTTCTGCAGACATATATACATATTTGTAAACATTTAAGGGCTACATCCGTTGTTGTTCCAGGGCAGGTTTCTTTTTCCATTTGAGCGAAGCATTGACATGCACAAGACATAAGTTTTCGTTTGTTAATCAAAGTCAGCTTCGGGTTTCAAGGCTGGTTCTTGTGCTGTTGTATTTATTGTGAGCTTTTTCGTTTTGTTAATTCTAAACTTAAGCGAAATATGGTCAAAGGTTTTCTTCCATTCGAGTGAATGATTGGCATCCATATTGAAGATTGTTGCTCAAAGCTATCAGGGTACCAGTTTCGTATATGCTTGAACTTTTGTTGCTTGGTATTCACCTAGCTTTGGAAGAAATTTCTAATCAGCTTTGTACTTAAGATTTTTACTAAACCCTTTGTTGGTCTTACTTCTTAACAGGCTTTTAAATTGCACTTCCTTTACCATGTTTTATCCACGCCCAAGTGAGTCAGAGGTTTTTCATTAATTTGCTTCTCAGTAAGCTCCGAAAGGAATGCAAGTTCTTCCATTTTCTTCTCAGCTTTTATGAACCAAGCCAAGTCTATTCATCAGCTGTGTATTAATCTGTGTGATAGTAAACCTTATTTGTACTTTTCTCTTAATAGCGATCAAACTAGTTGTTTTCTTTTCCATTTACTGCTCTAGTTTTGGACCATAAAGTGTTGTGTGAACAACAAATCGTGAGTGCTCGCATCAAATCCTGCCCAAGCCAAGGTTCCATTCCAGCAAAACACATATTCCAAAGTTCAATGACATTCAAGAGTAATTTCGCAATTCCCCGTTGAATTCCTCAACCAGGAATAATAAAATCGATGCCAAATCGCATACCTAGCACATTCAGATAAATACTCCTTTGCTCACACCTCTGACGTCGCCACCACAACGGGGGTAGCTCAACGAGTCGCCACTGTTGTCCACACTGTCACGCTGACTACCAGAAGCGAATAAAATTTGGTAATTTATGAGAAATTTTCTCCCATCCAACATTTACGCAAGATAATGACATTAAACAAAAATTTTCCTGCTCCATCGAGAGCTGCATGTCAACTTGTTTCGAATGGATACACACAGCAGATGCCTGAACTACTACCAGCCTAGGACACTCTTAGTTTTCCATTCTCTTTCGACGAGTTTTTTTTTTTTTTTTTTAAATGAGAGCGATACCGATACCGACCAACTGACAATAATCTTCTAATTAAGTTCCCCTTACACAGGATTTGATTGCATGTGTGAAACTTCCCATTCCCACCAATTAATACAAAGTTCGTCGTTTTATTGGCGTCCGTGTCCAGCTTGAGATGACATTCGTGTACACGTTGTACCGTTGTGCAGGCAAGATCTTCCCGTAGTGGGATAATTTGATTATGGCAGATTGCCAATAAAACGTATACAGCTACAATTTTCGCTTTTAATTTGATTTGAATTGATTTGAAACGATGACAGGTATGGCGGCTGCTTTGCAACTGTGCGTGGAGAGTTTTGGCGGCTGGGGGTATTGGTGTGAAACTGGTTTTTGCTGAATGCGCACTCAATAACCCGGTTAGGCGGTGCATCTGTTGGACATCCTTAGTGACCTCGTTAGTGAATAACACTCTACGTGTAAGGGCTATAAATTTGAATATGACAAGGAACGGGTATCACTGGCTCATCGATAGGTGTATCTGTAGTTAAATATGGATCAAGAGGTACCAGTTATGAGATTCAGTCCAGTTCCCATGTAAACTAATTCAGGTCTTTGTCGGTGCGATGTTTATTTTTTCTTTTTAACTGAGATTCCAATGTCAAATGGTAGTAACAGAACTGCAGAACCTATCACATCCCGAGGCGGTAACGACTTTTAAAAACTTGTCAGAAAGTTCCTGTAAGTTAAGAAATGTTAGATAGAGAAAGTATGGAATTTCCTCATGCACATCCTCGTCACCGTCACTCTGGACTAGGTTTCATCTCCTTTGTATGATATTTCAGTATGTTTTGTCCACCTACACGTGAAGAGAAGGATGCTTTGCTCATTTGTAAGGTTCTTTCAGTTTTTTCCTTCCTGGTTGTAACGCGAAGTTCAGCTCGATCCATCTCTCAGCTCGCATCTTCATCATCTCATTTTGACAGTAGTCTCTGTCTCGTTTGGTTCAATTAATGATCCTTTTTTTGCAAATTAATGAGGTTTTTCATTTCTCACATTGTAAGAACCGCTTTTCGCATCAGCGACTTACAAGATCCGATTTTATTTCAAGGGTAGAACTTGCTATAATGCTGTAAATGAAAAAGGGTTATATTAGCTTGAGGCACTTATCACTGTCAGGACCTCAGCTGTAGTCGGAAAGTCTGAAAAGTTCGATTTACCCGCATCAAAACTGGTCTCAATCTTGACCATATGGGTCTTACTGCAGCCGCTGCTTTATTGAATATCTTGTTGCAAGCTTGGTATGCTCATATGCAATTCCCTTTCCTTTATGATAATGGTTTCGTTTCCTAAACAATATGGCTCCCAGATACTTGGTGTATTTTCAGCTGAGCCCCTCAATTGAATAGCAACAGCTCTAGGTTTTGTGGATTTGACCACAACTACTGTCTTGGTCCAGAATAAGGTGCATTCTATCTGACTACTGAGACTACTACTTTGACTCGATCATTGAATATCCCCTCGATATCCAGAAAAGCAGCTAAAGAGTCTATCCTTTGTCTTTCAGGGACTACTATTATACCGACAATTAGAAATTCGATGTTCATTGCCATTTGATCGTTTTCGGCACTCGATTGTGAAATTTGCTGGTGTTTCGTAAGGTTCTGTTTTATCTGTGATACTGTTTCTCATTTCTTAATCTAAAGCACGTATTGTTTCGGACACGCTTCCTCATACACTATGCTACACAAGCCAACGTCATAACAATGTGTTGACCGTTTAAGTCCATGCCGTTGATATCTACGAACCATGGTAAAACGTGATTTACTACCTGTTCTTCAGCAAATTCCAGACAACGAACTTATTCCTTCAAGAACTTATTTCATTTAGAAAAGGAGAGTATCAGAAACCGGAAAGTCTAAGGTGCCATATTAAAAAATAGAATCTGTGGTTAGGAAAAATAAGACACTTTCGCTGCCAATGCCCCACATTGCTTTGGCTATAAATTATAACGTAAAACTAAATGTGCTTTATTCTGGTTCATGTCGTGTTGATCAGATCATGCTTGACACACCTGGTTATAAGATCAAATACTCGCAAATCTTGAAAACAACTGACAGACAACCAAGCAGGTCAATGTTACATAGTTCCATCTAAAAAGACCGCAATATGTAAATACATTTTTGTGCCCGCCCGCACAGAATTTTGTCATAGAAACATCATCACCACATTATTTTATTGTCAACTCTTTGCCGGAGGACAAATAGCGACTATATAAATCCTCAAACAGGTGGAGCGCTCAGGAGCACAGCTGGAGCCTTCTCTATCTGTCTGCATGAATTGGGTACCGCCTTCGGGAGTGATCGTAAAATTTGAACAAAGTGTACGACGACCGCGGTGTTATGCTGCCACCCATGTCAAACAACAATTTGTCTATCTGTATTAAAAAGATAGCAGCAGCTAGCTACCCACGCAGTAGTTTCGCCATGTATCGTGCTGGTAAATTGTCTGACTGAGTGTGGTCACCTTGTGGTGTGTGCCTACAGAGTCAATATTGACAAGCGTGTACAATTTACATACCTTACCTCTAAAATAATAAAACCTTTTGTTTAGGTACGCCTTCTAAAATTGTTAAATTAGTTTTGTTTGATTTTTTTTCTGTATTGTGTCTGTGGTTTGGTGTTGTAGGAGACAATGGTGGTTAAACGCAGTAAAATTGTTCATCGGCATCAGCCCCAGCACAAGCACTATGAGAATATTTCAGAAATTGCTTGTCTTGTCAGTCTTGTGACTAAAATTTTTGAAAAAGCTAGAGCTCGCTTTAAAGTACTGAAAATTGGGGTTTTTTAACGACTATACGCCTAAAATTATTTTGGTTTGGTCCTGGTTTCAACCGCTTCACACAAAATTTATCCTGCCTTCTGTACCTAACTTGCACTTGACATCATGACAGTATGTAGTAACAAACACATTATAATACTTTCCTTTGAATTCCTCTCATTCTAACACCGCACGTGGCCCTCTTCTGCTGGTAACTTATTCGCTTCCTTGGAAAAACAGGTTCACAATTGATCTTGTTTTGAGATTTGCGTAGATATCAGTAGATTCACCATTTTATAAGTTTTTGGCTTGTTAGCCAGCATATCCAAGTAGACTTGACTCCTTAAAAAACGCTGCTGACGAGAAGCAGACTCGTTGAAAGCCAGATCTTGGTTGTAAAGAATTTTAAGATGTATACAGAGCAATCCAAGATATAAAGTACTGGTGATAGCACTCTATCCATAGGCTATCCATGTGTACTAGCTGTTTAGCTACAAGCGTTCTCCACCGAATATTCCTTACTACCATCGTGCTTTCACTTTTTTCACTTTTTTCTGAAAAGTCATGGCGGATCAAGTCATGTGGCATTCATCACAAACATTTTATGTCAGATTTGACTCCTAATATTAAACTATTACACCTGTTCTCCTTGCAGCAAGTAACTAAATCCGTGCAGGACGATCTACGACTTAGCTGTGATTCACTATTGAAACGAATTCCCAACTTAGGAATGATAATTGATCTCACGAACACCAATCGTTACTATGATCCATATGTAAGTAAATAAAATCGAATTTGTATTCCTCTTTATTTAATCAAATTATACATTATTTACAGTTTTTCACCAAAAGTGGTATTCGATATGAAAAGCTTATGATTCCAGGACATGAAATACCTCCGAGAAATTCCGTACAAACGTAAGTATGCTTTTCGTTAGCCATATAGTCACTGTTGTCTCTTCTTTCGAGTATTTTGTTTATCCAGAGCGAGTGTAATTAGCGGATGGTATGTGAACGCCGTTAGGACACCTAGAGTAGAGAGAATTTTGTGAGACAATGGGAAGAGTGTCTAAGAATCAATAAGCAACAATAGTGGAATCGTCCATAAGCTCTTCCCGTTGTTTAACATAAGAGAGTTTTGTTTGCCCTGCATCGTATGCTGCGTTAAGATCTGCGAATACGGCATCTACTTTCTTCAAACTTTTTTGGTTAAGGAAAAAATTTAGTCTCATACTGAGCGATATTTATTAGCATGCCTATGAGTAGATTAGATTATATTACATATGTGGTTTGTCTAGATTTAGACTACAAATAATCTTGCTCTCTTTAGTTGCTCATGTAGTCTGCAGCTGGCATCCACATGCCTTAAGAATTATTTCCAAACGTAGCTTCTATCTCGGATATTATCGGAGTCATTCAACTACGGATCCGGGATTTATTTTTGTCCGATTTAATGCACTCGAATGAATGGCTGCTCTCATTTTCAATTCGGTCGTGCTAAATTTCATTAGTGAAGGAGACTCTCAGCACCGTTTGTGTGGAACTTATTCCACTGGCCTTGTGGGTCTCATAGTTAAAACGAAATAATGTGCACCCAGTTCTGTGAGAATACATATGTTTTCAATCTGGATTTCTGAAAACTCGGCCTTACCCACAGGACAAGTGGAGTCTTGAATGTGCTTGTAGTTTAGTTCGCTTTTACTTTCATCATTTGACTGGTATTCCCTAGTTATATCTTTGAGATTGTGACTATACTTTCAGTCTGGTGGTAGACAGGACCTATAAGCAGAATGCTGGCGATTATTGTGTTTTTGAGGATAGCTGACCATTTGAGTTCAAAGAATCTTTGATGTCTTGTTCTAAAAAAATGAACATGGGGTGTTATGGTTCAGTTAAGAATAGAAACAGTTTCGATTATTAAATGGAATTTGTTTCAGTAATTGCATCCAATTTTACCATGTCGGACAGAATCATTATTGTAGTTCACACTCTATGAGTGTTCAGCCACTGTGGTCGTAGTCTAAAGGTAACTTAACAGTAAACGAGACTATTTGCAGATGCAAATCGGTTTAACATTTAATCATGGAATGTGAATTGGCGAGATCAGGTTTCTGGGCTATGTTGCCGAAGCCCATAGGTTGACATGATGTTTAAAGACAGCAAGGTCTCTCATTGAAGGCTGTTCATATCCCCTGCCAATTTCGTGGGAGACCTCATTTTTTAGTGTCGGTATGATGGGAAGAGTTTATTGTGCATATTTATTCTAAGAACACGTTTTTGAGAATGATGGCTTGTACATCGTCAGGTTTAGTGGTTGTCCATTCACACGAGTTATAAACTTTAGAACCTCAGACAATGGTGAACTTGAATATTCAGTGGCCCGTTGGCTTTTTCGTGTGTATAGTGGCTAATGATCCGTCGTCTTTCATGAAAGGTATTGCTTAGCACTGCTCCTAGAAGAAAAGTTTGTAATACATACGTCGGCACATAGAAAAAACACAACACTTACCCAGAATTAATCGCTTTTTGAACGCTTGTCGTTTCTGTTGCCACGCTATGAGTTGTTAATAGTTTTGCTTGATAGTTGTTTGCCTACATTATCTGAGTCAGATTGTGGTCTGTGGCAAAGGCTTCGTTTGCGTGTACTCCATTTCGGAAGCTCGTAGCTGGAGCATTTGGTGATACTGATAGCACAGGCCACCATGCAGTCATTTCCTTTGTAAGAAACTTTCTACTAATAAATCTAAAAATAATGGAATGTTAGTTGAGATGACTCAGTGCAACGCATTTTATATTTACCACCAAAGAGGTTTGATAGCTAACCCACTGTATTCTCCTTTTTTTCCAGGTTCAAAAGGATGGTGCGCGACTACCTCAAAGAAAACGCCAATAACAGTAAGTAACTTCTTTTTCCTGTGGTCTATATAACCGTATTGTGTTGTTTTGTATTCTAAAAATGCGGGGGAAGTTAATTTTTGTTTGTATTTTATGTTCCCCCACCCACTGTCTCATAATGCACACACACCAAATCTACCAGTTTTACCTCTTTCTGACGTGTTTTAGTTGTTTTTAGTGGAACTGCTGTGTGGGGAAAAACCACAGACAACTTATCAACAACAGCAGCAGCAGCAACCAGTACAATAACAAGTCAAGTCATTGAAAAAAAAAAACGAAAAGAAAAAGCGAGTACACAGGCAATAAATTAGCTAACTGCCAGAGCAAACCGAGAAATCCGTCATGTTGCGGACAATCCTTCTAGTTTCTAGACCGCACAGAATCCACTTTTGCTTTGCCATCATCATATGGCACCACACCGGGATTGGCAGCGCAGAGCATAACCATAACCACTAAGCCATGTCTGGGCTGCTGTTGTGCCGCCGTCGCCACTACTCTTGGTTGTCTGTTCTAAAAGTGGTGTGCGCGCACGCGTGCAATCAAAATTTATTGGCTCAATAGTTTTAGGCCGCACCACAAAAAAAAAAACAGAAATAATAACTGCCACTTTGGCGGCAGAGATTCTTATAGGGCGAGGCAGAGTTAGGTACACGAGACCAACCGACTAATGGTATTAATCCGAATGGAAATTTATTGATCTGTAATTGCAATTTGTACATCATCGCGCGTTCAGTATTGAGTATGCTTAAATGGAAGAGATCCCACGAACAGGGAGATGTAGATGAAAGGGTTGGTCTAAATGCTGACAGTTGTGTTTAGTTGTTGGATAATTTATGTTCTCGGATAAAGGAGACTTTAGATACTGTTTGGCAGAGTTGGGTTTATAGATTTGACGCGATGGGCGCTTGTTGGGTTACCTAAACACCTGGTACCAAATCAGTGTCATTCAATGTACAGGATATTCATTAGATCAGGTTGAAGTTATCGTACAGATCACATCCGCATGGATGGAGCTTCTGATGAAGCCTTGAAAACTCTCATTGGCGAGAGTCAGGCTTCGTTTAATTTCTAATGAGACATAGTTTTCAGAAGTGATGGCATAGTTAAGGTGGACAAAGTTCCTCATGATTTCGAACACCGTTCAGCAGACGCTAGCGTTATAGCCTATTCTGTGGCTGCTGGGTGAACAGTAGGACCGAGGAATTGTAACTTCGTCGAGCGGTTTTGTTTGATACTGATACTAAAGTAACAGAAGTGGAACCTAAAGTCTGAGGTATGCAAGCTCTGCAAATACCCATTGACAACCGTGGCATAGCATAAGATCATCCTGCCTTTCGCATGATTATTACTTTAACTTTAGGTCAGACGCAGGGCGTGGTTAATAGCTTGTTTTTGTAACCTTCTCTGCTTCATATATGTACATACATACGTACTATGTAGATCATTCTCATTTGTGTAGTTTTAGGAATGGTTTTGTGCAGCCTTGTGTTGATCATCTTCGTTCAAGATCAGCGGAGGAGCATTTTAGATCCAACAGTACGAGGAAAGCTCTTTCTACAGAGATACATTTTTCTGTCTGAGTAGTCTGTCTTCATAAATATTTTGCCGAGAAGATATCTCGTCTGCGGTTGTGTAAAGGTTTTGAAAGGCAAACTCAACTCATGCATCACAATGCTGAGCGTATTAAGGGTCTTGTTAGAGTAGTCTATGTTACATTGTGTGGGTTGGGTTGCAGTTACCTGTTAGTACCTGCCGAAGGTTTTACTATTCAATGGCGCAAGGCCGTCTTTCTACTACAAGGACTTTTCCTGCCGAAAGGTGTATCCTAGAGCTGCCGGGGATAATCCTCTTTCTTTCTGCTCAATCGAATAGCAAAGGCTGCTGCCAGTTCTAGGTCTGGCTACTCGCAAAGATTAAAAGCATGACTTGCATTCTATACAAGTGGATTTCGAAACGATGAGTAGGACTCTACACCTTTCATCGTCATAAGGGAGAGACATGTTTATGTTTATCTATCTTATCCGCTTGATTCATTCATGGTGAGCAGCCTGAGTAAACATTTCCAGTCTATCCATTCGTGCAGCAATCGCATTTAACATCCCATCGTCGCAGGAAACCTTTTCACAGAAATCCTTCATCGTTGCATATCGGCCGCCTTTGATCTATTCCATTCCAGACTAAACTTTGTATCATTCGGTTCTCAAGTCTCCCAACTGTTGTCTACACAATATTTTCATTCTCGCCATCAGATTTGCAACGATAATCCTTTTGTTCCACGCGAACCAAAACGAATCCGCATTTGCGTGTAGAAGTCCTCCTCTGCTCCTGCTCCTGCTCTTGCTCTGCTGCCACAGTAACGACATCAATTCAATTAGTATGCTCAAGCATTTTCCTTTTCGAGTTCCCCCTTTCCTTTCTGCTGCTGCTTTTTTTTTTTAATTCATCTCTCGTTACTAACTGAAAGGATACAGTTTAGAGCCTAGCATACTACTTGCAGATAAGAATCTAGTTGCAGGTTAACAAATGCGCCACACGAATTCAACGCCAAATCATAACCAAACCACCAGGCGCTAAGATTCTTATCGTAGGTAAACAAAGTTAAAAAAAAAAAAAATGTATCTACAAGTATAAAAGGAACAGATAGAAACGGGGGGAGTGCTTGACTGAAGTGTGTAGGTAGATGTGTTGTTATAATTTGTTGTGAGCCGCTCTTGTCTGTTGCTGCACTACTGTGCCGCACTCCTCCATGTACATATATACTAGATAGATCGTGATGATGTTGTCGTCGTCGTCATGGTATTCGTGTTTAACAGAGATGGCGGCATTATAAAAGATGCCTATCGTTTCGGGAAGGGAATGTGCACCCGTCCCCGTCCAAAAGAAAGTTTCAGTTTTGATCGAAACGGATAAACGAGCACAATATACTTGAAGCTCTTTTGACTGACTATCGTCCTCTTTAATTTTCTTGTTGCAGCTACACTGATTGGAGTCCATTGTACGCATGGTGTAAATAGAACTGGATACCTGATTTGTAACTTTATGGTATCTGAGATGAAAATCGATCCAGTCGAGGCTATAAAATGTGAGTATTACCATTGTTCCGTCATCTGCCTAGATTGGCAACAGTTTTTCGCATTCCAAAGAGTCAGTCTCTCTCTTATGATGACATCTTTCTTTTTTTCTTTGGGAAAACTTTCTCCCGCCTTGATGGGCTTTCACTATTTCTCCCTTAAGAGATACAATTGTATCTTCAGTATCTAAGAAAATATTTTCTTTCATTTTGAAGCCTTCGAAGCAGCTCGTGGTCACCAAATTGAACGACTAAACTATCGAAATGACCTTATTCAATGTGTTCTATCGAACAGTATCCCATCTAGCAGGGAGACATACCACACCAATTTGCGTAAACGTAGCCCACATCAATCCAGGACATACCCCAGCCAAGAAAGGACGAATCCTTTCAGTTGGCATACTTCACGATCACCGCGACAATCAAGCACGTTTGGCTTCGGCCAAAATCAAGACGGTAGCAATAGATACACTCAAAGAAATTGGAGGGAGCATACTACACCACACAAAGACTTGGATCGCGATTCCCGGGAGAGACACAGAAGTCATCGGACGCCGGCCAGAAGGCAGGAAAGTAATCGCTTTAGTGCTCTCAGTTAACTGGTCTTGTACAAATAAACGTTATATGCACTGCCTCATTTTGGAAAGACGGTTTTTTTTTTGTCAACTATCTCATTCATCCATTCGAACTAATCTCAATGACTAACAACTGTAGAACTGTCAAGTGAATATTTTGTAAACCATTAAACACCTCTTCCGGCCACACTCTCCGTACCTCGGAGGTATTAGCTTTTATTTTTAAAACGTGCGCGTTGCTAAACAACAACCGCACAACAATTACCACAAAACGAAAATAACCATCATCCTTCTTGAGCGCGCGTCAGCCAAAAATAACAAAGATCGACCCGCACCGGGCTGCAGCCGCCGCCGCCGCCGGTTCCATAGTCCAAGATTCCAGCGATCTTATCTCGTAAAAATCGCATCGTAATTATAATAATTTATCGTTGTCGATCTGTTTGGCTTTAATGGACATGCGTTCAAGAGATGAAAATTACCGCTGCTGCTGCTGCCGCCGCCACCGTAGCCGCAGCCGTCGAGTGAAATTCGAAATAAAAATTACATCACTAAAGACGTCTCTGCGGACATGGTCTCCGCCGCCACATCGTGTGGCCAATTGGGATCCCAAAAACGGCAGACAGGACCGAGCGACCTTTGCCAAATTAAAATTGGCGATTTGCTACGCATACTAAACAGTTTTCGCGCGTCAAAATAGGGCTCCGCAGAGGATCGATTCTCCTCAGGTGAAGGAGAAATAACGCAAAAAGAAAGGATAAAAGGAAGAGACAGCTTCAGCGATCCACATTGTGTCATTAAGCAGTGGTACCACATTCATCACGATCATAAAGTGACTTTCAATTGTCTGCCATCCAACTGCTAGGGGATTACTTTGTGAGTGGGTTGGAAAGGTTTTCTTGACTGTCCGCCGCTATGAAAGCTTACCTGTACTCGATCTTGTTTTTGTCTTCTCATACATAGTTAAAGTTTGATACTTACTTATGTCCTAGATAACCTTTCTGTGCGTCGCATATCATTTTAGCATCAATCATTGTACTATAGCGTCAACATGGCAGCGTGAGCATCTGGAACAAGTCTAAGCAGTACTTACGACTATGGCCTTCAGTCTTTTGTTGGAGCTGCATTGTCATTCTAGGAGTCTATTAAACCCCCACCGAACCGGCTAAAACTAGGACTTTGCGGACATCGTGGAATAGACTCGATTCAGGAGGATCTCCAAGAACGCATTCTAAAACACCCACAATCAAAAATCACACTATGAAGGAACATTGATATTTCAGGACCGCAAGAAACAAGGATTAGAACGTTTTTGAACGTGTTTGACAAATATAAAGTGAGACTGACCTTTTCGGACGACATCGACCTCTTCCAAACATGCCAGAAACTCCTTAGACCGACTACCAATTGGTAGAACTGTGATCATTGACCTACAAGGGCAAGGACAAGCTTTCTAAGACCTAGATTCATGGAGACTATTGAACCTCTTTCGACATTCTACGATATTGTGAGATCTCCTAGAACGTCCCAGAGCATCGGGGACTCTTAGGATAATCAGGGTGTTTTCAAGAACTACCAATACGACTTATAACGTTTTGATACGTTGGAGGACATACTAGGACCTCATGGGACTTTCCTGGATG
The DNA here is from genome assembly GCA_963583995.1 of Xylota segnis. NCBI lineage: Eukaryota > Metazoa > Arthropoda > Insecta > Diptera > Syrphidae > Xylota > Xylota segnis. The sequence continues at coordinate 5,844,446 of OY757239.1, read as the reverse complement.
CCGTAGCGCTGAGGCAGTAGGACGTCGAGGGACCTAGACGTCGAGGGACCTAGGGACAAGAAGATATTAGTTCCTGTTAGGAAGTGTGGAACTTCGAAGGATACCCTGGATCATACAAAACTCTAATGGGACTGCGGATGAGATAGTTGAACGTTTGAGGAAGACCATAGGATGCTGAAGGAGGACGCAGGATATTGCATTTGGACCCCGTGGACGCGGAAGAAGTTCTATGACCTCCGACAACGACACTGGCCTCGACTGGTACATCCTAATCTTATAAAGAATTGGTATGCGCCTCCTAGGACGTGCAATGGTTCACAAGTTTCAAAACCGATTGGGAAGGTGCAGTGACTTTTCAAGAGAAAGTCCTAAGACATTCGACATGATTCCAGGATGTCCGGGGTAGCTCTAGATGGAGAACGAGGTTGTAAGTTGCTCGAGGAGGACCTACCCTGCTTGAGGAAAATTGGTAGTCCACGGAAATGTTTAAAGAGGTTCTCGTGTGTAAGGAAGGACCAAAATTGTATAATACCCGCTGTAAGACGTTTAGGAAGTTCGACGACGTCGCACATGGACTTCTACTCTTCTCGGTCCATGTGTGAGAGAGACGTGGAGCAGGTAAGAGGTCCTCCATCATTCTTGGTTCGTGAGCAACGTCGTCCAACTTCGTCAGACGTCCTGCAGCTTCCTTGGGAATTCTGTGAAATTCTCGGATCTCCATTTCAACGAAGGTCCTCCTTGAACATCCAGAGCCTAAGCGGATTGAGATTGATAGGAGGTTTGGAACTCTGGAAGCAATCTGGACACTCCTTGCTTCAGCCTAAAACTTCTCGGGCTTCCTTGAATCCCACTGGGTATCCTAGAAACGGGTCGAATGTCCTAAAACTCTCTGGAAGATCCTCGTTCCTACATATACACATGGCACTCCACACACACTGCGCAGATGTTCAAGAAGGTTCATACCAAGTCATCCAAGTAAGATGAAAATAGGATGTATCGGCGGGTTGAGGAAGTTCCTAAACATTCTGGCACAACCGGTACGGGGCAGGAAACTATAGTACTTCCTAAATCGCTCCAGGAACTCATAGGACGACCCAGAATGTCCACAGACTGGACAAAACATTCTAGAACCTACCATACCGTGCCCACAAATCCAGTTCCATTCAAAGACTACCAGAGGCATCCCAGTCTTTCCTGGAACTTTTTAAGACCCTCACCGAGATCCCAAAACCTCCTTGATTGTGATTGCACCCTAGAGGAAGTACGAGAAGTTCCTTGGCCATGCTATGCCCTCCTCGTACGTCATATGATCTTCTAGATAGATTTTGGACCTTCTGGGGAAACAGGCTAAGATGTTGAAGAACTTGAAATTACGTAGAGGATGTCCTGTATCGAGCGGTATAATTTCTAGGATGCACTAAGGATTCACAGACGGTGAAGAAGACTCTATGACCTGCGAGAAGGCACTAGCATTAGGAATAGTTTTAGTACCTCCTCCAAGGTACAAGCACAAACAAGATGATTCTGGGATCTCCAAATGGACCTTGGAACGTTCCAGGGAGGACAGGGAGGACAGGAAGCAAAGGAAGTCTTATGATGGCTCTGGATGCACAAGCATGGTCTGGAAGATCGTGTGATGTCTGAGACACTTTTGGAATTGTCTGCGCGCATCGTGGATCGACCTCCATTCGCTGACCTCCGGAAACGGTTCTGACCCCGACTGAATGCGACGGTACGTCCTAGCCTCATCTAGGTCTGGTATGCGCCTCCTCGGATATCTAACAAGTGCCAAAACCAATTGTGGGAGGTATAGGATGTCTCAGAAAGCTCTAGGACCCTCGAGGTGGTGTAAGGATGACTAGGGTAGCTCGAGGGCACCCGAAGAATTTTCAGGGTGCAGGAGGTTTCAGGTTGTTCGAGGAAGTTCTATACCGCTTAAGGGGGAAGAAGATCTAGGACTTACTGAAAGTCCAAAGAGAAGCTGAATTTTCAAGGTGTAAGGAAGGACGCATAATTTCCTAGGGCACTGCAAAAAGTCTTAGAAAGTTCGATGATATCACACATGGGGCAAGAAGGACGGAGCTCCACGTCTCACACATGGACCGAGAAGAGTAGAAATCCATGTGCGACGTCGTCGAACTTCCTAAACGTCTTACAGCGGGTATTATACAATTTTGGTCCTTCCTTACACACGAGAACCTCTAAACATTTCCGTGGACTACCAATTTTCCTCAAGCAGGGTAGGTCCTCCTCGAGCAACTTACAACCTCGTTCTGCGTCCTGAAAACTCCATCTAGAGCTACCCCGGACATCCTGGAATCATGTCGAATGCCTTAGGACTTTCTCTTGAAAAATCACTGCACCTTCCCAATCGGTTTTGAAACTTGTGAACCATTAGACGTCCTAGGAGGCGCATACCAATTCTTTATAAGATTAGGATGTACCAGTCGAGGCCAGTGTCGTTGTCGGAGGTCATAGAACTTCTTCCGCGTCCACGGGGTCCAAATGCAATATCCTGCGTCCTCCTTCAGCATCCTATGGTCTTCCTCAAATGTTCAACTATCTCATCCGCAGTCCCATTAGAGTTTTGTATGATCCAGGGTATCCTTCGAAGTTCCACACTTCCTAACAGCAACTAATATCTTCTTGTCCCTAGGTCCCTCGACGTCTAGGTCCCTCGACGTCCTACTGCCTCAGCGCTACGGCATCCAAGAAAGTCCCATGAGGTCCTAGTATGTCCTACAACGTATCAAAACGTTATAAGTCCTCTTAGTAGTTCATGGAAACAACCTGATTATCCTAAGAGTCCCCGATGCTCTGGGACGTTCTAGGAGTCCTCACAATATCGTAGAAAGAGGTTCGAGAGTCTCCGTGAGTCTAGGTCTTACAAAACTTCAGTAGGTCGTAGAAGTCCTCGTAGTTTAGGAATCACAGTTCTACCAGATGGTAGGCGGTCTAAGCATGTTTGGAAGAGGTCGCTGTGGTCCGAAAAGGTCAGTCTCACTCCGAGAAGGTCGATAGCACCTACAGTTATCCGGAGAAGTTAGTCTCACTTTATATTGGATTGTGGGTGTTCCAAAAAGTTGAAGGATTAAATGCTCCCTTCGAGATATTAGAATGTCCAAGTAGATCCCACGACGTCTGTTAAATCCTGAGAAGTTTCACGTCGTCAGTCGAAACACGAGTCAATAAATACCAGCCAAAGTCGAAACGACACGTTTAGATCACAGTCAATCGGAGTCCAAGCCAACATCAATCGCCTCAACTGAATGGGAACCCGATTCCTCCATACGGCTGGTGGAAAATGTGACACTTGAGGGCACCACAAGTCAAATGAGCACCTTATTAGTCGTCGTCGTCGTCGTCTTCCATTTGCCACTTTACACCGACAACTTTGCCACAGGGACATGCAGAGTGCTGCTCTCCTTCGAATCCTGCGTTGGGATCTCGCCTCCCTCTCTCATGTGACACAATTTGTCATATTGTAATTGCAGATGATGGGAGAGATTGCGCCCCATGACCATGCAGTGGAGGCGATATCTCTTTATCTTTTCCCAGAAATAGTCGCATCCTTATTACCACACAAAGCACACCGCACCCCGCTCCCCGCCCGCAGAGAGGGAATAAAAACGTCTTCTCGTCCCGAATGGTACACACAAAAGGAATGAATTACATTCCAACGCACCAGAGGAATGCATCGCTACATGGCTTCAGTCAGTCTGGGTGGCTTGCAAACATGTTATTGATGTGTCTACGACGACAACGATGACGACAATGTCCTGTGTGAGCTAAAAATACCATATCTGCCGCATGAATACGAAAAATAATTTGATTTCATCGTTCTTCTGCGAAATGTGATTATTTGTTGGCCAAAAAAACACTCACACACACACACTCACACTGAGAGAGAGAGAGAATGCGGTGAAAAGTTTCACAGGACGACTAATGCTGGCGCCATAGGTTTTATCGATGAGTGAAGAACAGCGTCCTTCATCCGCTCATCCTGTGATAGGTCTCTCTGTCATCGCTGGTGCATCGGTCATTGTTGATCCGTAAGTGAAATAAGATGAACGCAAATTGCTTTTTAATAGATACGAGTGCATCCTGCGAAAGGAGGACTGTTCCCAAAGGCTCGGAGCACTGTTCATCTCTCTAATGGCATTTGGATTCGGTATGGCTGTGTGCGAAATTCATTGCATTTCGCCGGGAGTTCGTTGTCCTTTCGTGACAACCGTGACCTGTTGTTTTTGTGGCGCCATCCAGTTGGGGGTGGTGGTAGATGCAAGGCTCTTATGCAATCTGGCGCGCACTCTAGTTGAGTGGTTTCATGGAAGTTGAAGGACATCGAAACAAGGTAAGCACTTCTTGGAACCGCCGACTGTTTGCCTTATCATTTCGCACAATCGTCCCGAGATGTATCATTAAAACCCATAAATCGTGGACCGAAAGAGAGACAGAGAGAAGGACGAGGTGCGCATTACACATAAACAAACAAATCTGCCCAAAAATGTTTATCCTTTGACTTTTGCCACCTCTACATTATCGCAGGGCCGGGATCTGAGTTTTTCGAATTCGATTCCGTGGATGGGATGTCTGTGCTCCTGGTTAAATGATGGTGGGCTTGATCCTTCTCCATTGCCATGGGAAAATCAAATATTGGAATTTGGCCCGAACGGGCGGCAGCGAGCGGTGGAATTGGAAGTGATGGTGGTTTTCGATCTCCGCCCACTAATAAGATACAAATCTGTTGGCCAGCGGCACTGAGAGAAATCAATGTACGGCTTCGATCGTTCCTGTGTGTCGTGCTCGTGGCACAGCAGCAGCGGTGCTAAACGTAACACTTTCTGTCGGATCCTCAGCGTGTTGTGGTCTCCTCCTGCCTGCGTGTTGGCATTGACTGTGAAATTGTTTTCGGCCCGATTGTTTACCTTTGGCAGTGAGTAATCGAGATAATCGATTATTGGGAAGGAGGCTTGGTTTGGTTTTTAATTTTGCAAAGGTCTTAGATTCAGGATCGATTTGATGATTTCTTTCAGGTGGTATGGAGCATGTATGGTTAGGTATGAGAATGATACAGGGAGGGATGTTTTGGGCCATCTTTACTTGGAGCGTAAGCCTGGACTGATAAGCTTCTTGACAGACTTTTACTGTCGAGTGTAGGTTTGAACCACATCGGAATGGCTACAATAAGTAAGTATCTCTTCGGTGATCTTAGTGATCTCGACAATGGTTGTAAGACTCAGGTAAGCACTTTTACTTCACTGAAGGATGAATGAAGAAGTTGAAGATCCTGTGATCTTTGGTATAAATGTATCCCCATCAAGCGCCAGAATTGTTAAAACCAAAATGATCAGACGACGATCAGTCCTTGTTCATAGCCCAAGCAGATACACATCCGACAACCAAATGAAGCACGATCAGCAACTTGGAGTAACTTTTCTCTGCCAACAAGCTGCAGTGAAACTATCTAGGCAACCAGACATAACCAAAGCAATCAGCAACGATGTTTCATTTCATATATTTGTCCCCAGTTCAGACGAATCGTTCCTCGCTATTACCGAGCGGAGCTAGAATTCATGACAGATTCCAGTGAAAAATTCACTTAGTTCCCAACTGATCGCGGATGAGGATCAACTAGCTGTGAAGCATTGTGCAATGCTGAACACCGTGTGGTTCGCTTTAGATTTTGCGGATGTCCCAGTCGGGACCCACCTTTTTCGAGGTAATATAGGGGCTCAGGTAACCCTTTTACCAAACATTTTATGAAGAGAGGCATCCGTACGTAAGGCTTGCAATAGGAGTAGGTTGTCAAAGGAATTAGAGGTCAGAAATGGTATTCCACAAGGTTGCGTACTGTCCCCACCACTATTTGCAAAGCTTATGGATGGTACAGATCTAGAAGATGTTAATCGCGCAGCCTTATCGAGCGAATAGACAATAATAGTCAACCTTAAATGGCAGATGTCAAGGTGAAAGAGACAAGGTAGTTCGAAAGACCAAGTGATCGTAGGGCATTAGGTAAGCTAGACCAGAGGTTGAGGACTACTGATTCCTTCAGGTTATTGTTCTATTTGATGGTAATATCCCATTAGATGCAACACCATCAGTTTAAACACAAAACAGTCCCTGTGGAGTTACTATTGCTTTAAGGTTTTATTAGAATATTTGTCAGAAACGAGGGTCTGTCGAAGCTAAGTTGTGATCACACAGCAAGCTACGCCAGAGCTGTCAAAATGGTAAGTGTATGTGGCGAACCCAGGAACAAAGTAAAGTTATTACGGCAAAGACAATCAGGAATGCGACAGGACAGGACAGAAAGGCAGACTTGACCAGTACACCGAAGGGGACAATGGGCTTTCAGATCGACGGTTTCAAAATCCTTTCAACTCGACCAGCTGGAACTTCATTATGAGTCAGTTCTAGGTCCTACCCTGTGAAACATTCTGTATGCACAAGAGCGACGTACCTGGAGGACAAGAGGTGTGGACATAATCTGATACTCCGAGGACATCGAGCGCAAGTTTCCCGGGTGGTGGACACAATATCCAAGTTAGAGGATCTAGTAAGAACTCTGCTTGCGACAGTGAAAAAGTTAATCTTCATGCATGCAACATGGTAAGAGCAGCACGGAAAGGGATATAAACTCGTACACGAGAAGTAATATAGTCGCTGAAGAGCATCGTTCAGAATGCTAGACTAGTATCGGGGAATGCAACAAATGTGAAAGCTGCGTGAATGCCTATCGAGTTGGAGATCAAAGTAGCAGCGGCAGTATACTATAACGAAAATCCAATGCGGCTGTCCTAACCTGACTCTGGCTTCGAGAAAAATTCTCTCCTTTTCGTCAACTCAGGATGCACCCACACCACTTCCAATGAAAACAATCATCCTTTTATATCCTATCCTTGATATCCTTGTTTTCACAACGGGACACCATGACACAAGTGTTTATCTGTTTGGCAGTTAAAAACAAAAAAAAATGTGTGAAACATATCACAGTGGCGCCACAGGCCTAATAAACAACCCAAACACTCTACACTATCCTCATAAACTTCAAACTGTGCAAACTACGAGTATGTTTATGGCTGTTCCTTCTTTTTTGTCTCAGATTCACATTCATGGGAAATCCATCATTACCCTGCGGGAGGGGATCCAGATCCACTATCCAGATGTCAACCCAACTATTCTGCAGCAAAATAAATTGCCGACTTATTGATTAGATCCTTTCGACTCAATCGAGATCCACATCCTTGAATCCCTCACAACGTATAAATTTCTATTATCCGAACCCGAGCACATCGAGTCGTACGTATATCCTTTCACAAATCCAATTAATTCCGAATAAAGTAACCGAATCGAAAAAGGACGAAAATAATAAATACCGAATACTCCTTTCTTTGTATCTGTGTATCTGCAAATCGATTTTTACATGGGTTTCGATTTATGTGATGAGAATCGCCTTTAATCCTTAAAGTTACGGACTAACGTGTATCCTGTATGAAGGGGGTGGAGGTTTGTGTGGCTAATAGCCTGCAATCAACTGCTTGGATGTTTAGATGTTACTTCTAGCAGGACTAATGGATATTTTGAAGTGTGGTCATGTAGGGAATTGTGTCGCTGTAGCTTGCTTGGTTGGTGGTGACAAGGGTTAATGGCGGAGAACAATTGATTGGTCTAATTAGCTAAATGTCAAAACAAATTGCTGGCTAACGAGTAAGGAGAGACACGATTTATTGTGCTGTGTTGCCCGCAATTAGGACGGGGGAAGGACATTCAACTGAGAGGAAAATGGGAGAAATTTTAAAGGACTTGCAGTGACATGGAGCGGAGGCAAAAATTAAATGGCAACGAGGGTGATGGAGCAAGAATTCTGTCTGCATCTGACAGGTTTTTGGGACTTAAAAGACTGTTTTTGTAAAGAAATTACCTGAGTGACAGACCACGGAGTCTCACGAGTAGAGGTAGAAGAACACAAGTGAACTCTTGGATGATCAAGATTTCTCCATTCACCCAGCACCGAATGCCATGCCCACTTAGACTCTGTAAACTCATTGGTTTCTAGTAGCAAAGAAAACAAACCAGTCAGTGTAAGGTTAGTGAGGATTTTTTCGTTTCTGATTCAGCGTACACATCAGCGGTATGTCCTTCTCGTTGGACAAGGGAAATTACGAAAAGGATCTTGTTTGGTTAGCGATCGTGACAGTGATCGCTCTACAGATAGAAGGCGATCTATGTGTTCGGATCTACAAAGTATCAATGTAATCCCTATGACATGTGTTGAGTTTGGGAACTGATCAACTCCAATGACCAGCAGTAGGATCGGAATCCTTGTATTACGTTAGCAGAACATTTTCAGCTAGCGTCTTGTCGCCTTGGATCAAATTCAGGGGCAGTTCTTATGTGGTGGAGAGCTTAGTGCTGGAAAAGCTTAACTGATCTCGGTAGAAACTCGTTTGTAGCTTCTCCACACAAGAAGCGTAAATTGGCGCCCTAATCGAGGCCCTTCAATAGAAACGTCTATGGGAAGACAACAATACCAAGCGCAGGACGCATTTTGAATTTCAATTCTTGTTCAGTTTGATAACAGACTTCTTTAAGAACTTCGAAATGGCTACCTCCTACCTTCAAGGAAGTCATTCAAAAAAAATGGTAGAGGTAGCCCCAGGGTATACCTCAATATGACACTTATGGCACTTGACGACTGAACAGCCACTATCAACAGTTCGACTTGATAGAATGTTAAGTAAGTAAGTAGTAACAGTTTGTATGTTCTCCGTCTAGGGGAGACGGTTTATAGACTAGAGTGCTCTGAACAGCATGCTTGACGATTCAAGGGGTCCTCAATCTCACCACCCACTCGGAGATAGACCTCTAGGTGTAAGCATTTACCTCAGGTAAGGTCCTGCCCAGAACAAGCAAAACTCCATATGATGGCTAGTCAAGGTTTCGACCTTACGCAGGAATGACAATAAGTTCTACAAAGTGGCCAAGCGCAAGAAAGATCCCGCTGACTGGGACCGCTACAGAGAAAGCAAAGGTGTTTTCCAGAAAAAGACAATAAACGCTAAGAGGGCCTCTAGGAATAAGTTCTGCAATGAAATAGAGTTCACAAAAGACGCGACGGTATTCAGGAAAATCTTGTCAAAGGCACCCACAGTCCCAGGCTTTACATAGAAAGCAGACGGATGCTGGACAGACTCATGCTTCCACATCCTAGAACTTCTCCTTAGGAGACACTTTATGTCCTTATGACCAAATGGTCAGCACAAGTCACCCCCTGGACAATTAGATCGCAGACGTTCAAAATAGCATCAAAGCAAGCCAAGGACTATATCAGTATGTCTTTCGTGGGTGGCTTAACTTCTCATATATATGCCTTGAGCCTGGAGAGAGGTCAAAGTCATTTTCATACCCAAAACGAGGTGTTTCTTCGCCGCAATGTTTCGCCGTTTGGTAAGGAAGTAGCTCCCAAGACTATCTTCCCTTTTGCTGATCGCATAGTGGAATGGATTCCATACCCAATTCAGACCTAGACGTCCTGCAGAAATAATATAAGAACGTCCTGCACAGTCTTTGTCTATTTTTTAATCAACTCCATTCGTTCTCCACAAACCTACAGCCAATCCTCTAAACATCCTTCAAACAAAAACACAAGATAATCACGCTACAATCACCTAGCTTGGTGGTGTGTCTGAAAAGAGCAAAACACCTGTACAATTAGCACAAGCGGCGGGCGGTATAGCATTTGTTTCTTCGGGGGCAGTCGGACAGATTGGACTAGGGGTGGGCACGATAGGCCGCCACTTTGCAGAGAATTACATTAGTGCGACGCCGACGAGCGCAGCGGTGTGCGCATTAGATCCGCCACAATTTATTACCCACTAACAGGTTACATTTCCGGATTTAGTATCTACTCCCCGAAAGACGCATACACGTTGTGCATTGTTGGCCACTCTGCCGCTCGGAGTCGGAGTCGGAGAGCAGAATGTATAAATCTCATCGGCCACTGGTCGCTCGATTATCCTTAATAGCTGTTATTTAAATCAATGTCCATGTTATACGCATATGCAGGTTTTTTTTCTTCTGTTGTTGCTGCAGAGAGCGCACCAACGACGGACAGACGGAATTTATTGACCATGAATAATTACGTTGCTGAGACAACGCAATTATCTCACCGCATGATGGCGTGGCAGTGCCAAAGCTTAACCCTATGCGCGTGCATTCCTTTTTCAGGCGCAAAATTGGTCTGTCGGCGCACACATGCACGCAGTCACACACCGAGGATATGACCGAGTTTTTGCACGAGGAGGAGTATTGAGTTGCCAGGAGAGGGGATTGCTCTTGAGGCACTCTCCACACATGCGCACCGGGTGTAATAACTATAATTTTGTTGTTGGTATTAATGCAACCTAACAAATTGACAATTTACGAGTAAATGATGGGCATTTATCGGCACTTGGTGTGGTTAGGGCGGGCAGAAATGGGATACTTTGTGTGGAAGTACCTATCTCTGGCTGAAGGCTGTAATTGGGAATTAGTGTAGCCATTTCGATCAGCTTGGTGAAAGGTGGTACCCAGCACCTATAAATAGAGTCCTGAGGGTATGGTGCAACAGTAACTAGAGTCCGGGATGCGCTTTGGAAACGTGTCTCAAGTCGAGGCTCACCATCCCTTCATCGACTTCAAAGTCACAAGACGATGGGCGAATCCGGGATCTCGGCTAAAGCACGAGGTGCAATGTGCAATTGGGAAACAGCTCGTCCGAACTATGTATCGGATATCGGCAAGGAGGTGCAGCAGATATGAAGGAGCTTCAAAAAACGATATCGAGTTCATCCAAAGTTCCCAATGCACCGTCATAGGTTAAGGAGCGAGTTAGCCTTGAAGTGAACGAGGGAAAAACCAAGTACTTGTTGTCAAAAATCAAAGAAGCATCTGTCCACTGCCTAGGACAAAACGCCAGTATTGGCAATAGTAACTTCGAAGTGGTTAAGGACTTTACTCAACTCCACCAATGATCCCTTAGTGGAGATTCGACTTAGACACATACACAGGTTGGAAACCCCTAGCTCGGAAGATGGAATGCATGCTCTACCTAACGCTGATCCTGTCAATATTTCAAGAGAAAACTTCGATCTAGGGTGACCAGATAAGAGCGGTAAGAAAAAAAATTAAAAGTAAAACAACATCGGTGTGAGATATAAAATTGATTCAATTGGCCGCTTCGCCGTCGCTGTCAGAGCTTCAAGCAGTCGCCGCAATTTTTGATGGTTGGCTTGTTAGTGTATTCTAAGGACTAGATGCAGCCCCAGAGAAAATAATCAAGCCCTGTCAAGTCGCATGAATGCTCGCCGTGAAATGACCCAGTCGCTAAATTTCTCCTTCACAACAGCGAGCATTTGCCACTTGGCTTGAATGGCATGTAGTAAGCGTATGACAAATCTTACTAAAAATTTTGACAGCTGAATGTCATTGGAGACTTTGACAGCTGCTCAAACATAACAATTGGAAAAAGTAACATTGATATCTGGTCACCCTTTACATATGTCGGACAGTAATCGATAAATGATCATTGGAACTGCAGAGTTGCTTTTCTAAATATTGAAGAAAAGTGACGGGTCCAAGGCTGGATCTAAAAACCCTCTCAGTATTGCACTGAAGCAGTAGGTTAACTAGGTTTACACCTTGACTGGACAGTCACAATAGCAAACGCAATCATTGTCCTCTTAGGCATTCGGGTCTCTACAAAATGAGCTTTCAAAATACACGGACGGTTCTAAAACCAGTGAGGGCACGATGTCAGATATATGTACACTCAAGACTGGCAAATTGCTCAAAAACTCCCGGATCCATGCAGTGTGTTCAAAGCAGAGGTTCAAGCTGTGCTCATTACTAGAAAAGTGACCAACATCCGACAGGAATATCGCGATCTACTTAGATAGTTAAACTGCATAAGGCATTAGAATCCAATGATGAGGGAATGGATGGATATCACATTGTCTAGGTACCCAGGATAATAGAGGAGAACGAAAGGGCCGACGAACTGTCCAAAGTAAGGAGGAATAAGACCACCAATCTGGGTGGTTAAGGGGATATTTTTTCGGGGAGATCATCAAAAGGGTCCAACGTAGGGTGGTCTATTCTAGATCGGAGAAAATATGGACAAAAAGTGGAACTAAGAAGATTGTATTTAAGACGGGCGATAGGGATTCCCCGTGACCATTGCATACGTAGCTCTGAGTGGACTTAATCACATGGGAAAGCATGTCTTTAACTATTTAGAGGAGTAGAGATGGTTTTAGTTAGGTTAGTGTCTGCCCGCCAACCTACGTAAGCATTGGGGTATTGCTCGGAATCGTCGAAAGCCTCAAGATCGTTAGAGTATAAGTTCATTGGAAAGTGGATGTAAAAGTCGGCTATTGACTAGGGTTCATTCCTTAATTACACTACAAACTATAACACATAAGGAAGGCTTAAAAGTGTCCACTTACCCACTTTGAAGCCAATGAAGCCAATGAATCCAGTGATCCTAACCCTTGGTGCGTCCGGTCACCTGTGGGAAGAAAACAATAAAAATATTTGTTAGAATGTCTGCTAAGCTAAATCCTTAAGTCTTATATATAATTAAGCTAAGTTGTCATAATCTACAACTAAAATGGACAGCTTTGATCCTGGGAACTAGTGATCAGTGTGACGAACTATTAGAAACTCCTACTTTGCCATTGAGGATGACGCCTTATAATAAGAGCTAAGTTAAGAGATAGATAGGTTGGAACACGACAAGCTTTTTTGGGTCACTTTGCCATCAATTTGTCTAGCATTGCATCAGCAAATGCTCTGTGTTCTGGATTGCTTCGATAGAAATTCCCTTGCGCAGTCCATTCATCAACGTTGGGTATTAGTTTATATGTCCATCGCCCTGGGTTGTTCTTTTGTCCTTGGGCTTCTTTCCGCGTGGTACCACAGAATTGACACGTTCCGGATTCCATTTTTTTACGGCTGCACTAGTTCCAATCCTGACGTATGTAGCCATAGCCCCATGAATCACTTCCTCTAGAGTTTTGCCCACAACTACAAGCGCAATATTATAACATATCCTCTGATATACCCTCCACTAGTCTTTAATGTTCTTAGTATGCCATTGTACATTACATTCAAAAGACTTGGTCCTAGGCCTCCGCCCGTTGTTTTGTTCTTCTTTGGACCCTCTTCCGTGTCATAGTAGCAGGCAGTTTGGTACCTAAAGGTCACTCAGTCCTCTTACCACACGGCTTCAGCTAACTGAATTCAGCGTGTTCTTGTCTGGTAACTTGAATGACCAATGGAGTACCACAGGGTTCTTATATTTCTTCACTACTCTTTCACATCGATATACTAGCCGCTGAATGCGGAAAGCAAAGGTTTGACAGTCAGGATATTGTGTCAAATTTCTGTCATATATGCGACGCAAGTCTTTGGTTGACTCTATCAAAGCAAGGACCCAGCTCAAGTACCGAAGAACCTTTGTCGTCCTATTTGGATGCAAGATATCCTGAAAAACCAAACTGCGAATGAGTTCCCACAAATCTGATTCTGGATTGAGTTAATCCCTTGAACTACTTGACATCCTTGTTTTGGTGTTTAAGACCATTGCATGTGAAAGATGGCCTTTTTACAAAATTTCCAAACGGCACGGTTTGGTAACAGTAGACACTGTTTGAGCTTCAGAGGATTGGTCCTGAGGCGAGAACTTTATACAGAAACTTCTTACTTTGTCACAGCCCCAGGTCGAATACATAAGCCTAAAGCAAACACACATTTTCTACAACCCCTCCCTGGTCAATCAGTTAATCTATACGAGCCATTAAACCTGCCACAGTTGGTAATTAAAATATCCAGCTATCAGATAAATCCCATCAATTTATAGAGCCATATAGAGTGAACACAAATTCCTGATTTTATTACCAACGACAACACATGGACACATGTCAGTCCTGGCTTACTGGCTAACAACAAAACAATCTGAAATCCCAGCCAAGTGCAATGTCCCCTCCAGAGCTAGAGACAGAGACTACTGAAATTTTAATTACAAAAATTCCCTGCAGGACTATAATCCATTGGTATCACCTGTGTGCAGTAGAGAATCCTCTGGCTCCTGGCAAAGACAACAAAACAGTTACGCCCGCTCCCCTCCCCCTCCGCACACAATAGATCGAATTACAGTGTGGCAATGCACAATCCTCTGCTCCATTGCCATACAAATGTCGACAGTCATTTGTTAACGAGTCAATTTGTGCACAGAGTATCTTTGCAAGTATCTCGTGATAACCCCCAGAGGCCAAAAGGGCCAAATGGCTAGGCGGTGCGCGCTCACACTTTCTCCACGTGCATGCCATTGTCGCGCGCGCTTACAAATAACTTAATTCTACAGATGATGCTATCGCTCGCCTGCAGGACCAAAGGGGCATCACCAGTAAAATAATTGTCATGCTGTTCGTGTACACGCCTGGATACCTGTATCTACGTATCGATTGCAAGTGTTTTTCTTCGTTTTTTTTATGCAAATCTCTGGGTAGCTCTGTGTTGTCATCCTTCCCCCGACGTGACTAGCGTATGTGGCCGGCCGGTCCTAGTATGGAAGAGACGATGTGCACCGCGGGCACAGTTAACTTAGAGATGATAATCGTCACTTTTATTGCGGAGGTAATTTATAGTTTTGGCCAGGTTTGGTCTGGTTTTCTTTTTGTTTGTGCAGGAGAATCTCGACGGGAGTAGGTGGAAGTCGTATAACCAGCCAAATGGTATCATCGCTTGTTGTCCTATTTGTGGGCTCCGGCTGGACGCGTAGAAAGATGTATGGCTGTGAGGGAATGTGGGGCGAACTGGCTTTAATGGATGCCTACATGGTGTACCATTAAAAGGCGATTGGGTTGACAGATCTGGACGTACTTACATATGAGCTGTCTTGGGAGAATTTATATTGACGGTCGGGCCCTCCCAAATTTATGGGAAACATCCACAACAATTGAGTTGGGGTACCAATATCCTGTCAATACCTGGAAAGCCTTGTGGTTTTAGTTGACTCTTTCACTGTTTGAGGTTTAATTTCTTTGAGCGAACCACTCTTCTGTCGAGACACAGCGTATAATCCAAGAAAAGGTTCTCTATGGTTGGCCACTGTCCTTTTCGTCTTTTCTCTATCAATGCAATAGCACTGGTCCCAGAATTCAACCTTGCGGAACACCAGTTTGGACAATGAAGACAGGTTGCGTTTTGTCGTTGTGTAAAGCAAGTTTGGGAAAAGGAAGTTGATCCTTGCTATTGGGTTATGCATAGCTCAGCTCAGAGGAAAAGTAAAGAAAACATCGATGATGATCCGAAGGACAATTTGTTTGATCTACCTTTTCCGTATTTTCCCGCCTGCCAGCAGGATGTTGGACTTCATCGCAATATTTTCACCACTGACTATGACTTCACTATGAGGCTTCTCTATGGGCTTCTGTACTGGTCCTGGTGCCTTGACAGGGACTTTGCAGCATTTCGTAAAAGTTCCATACGTCCATGGAGTATATACCTTCTATTGTGCGGTTCTCAAACTCTGTTGTTCTTCTTTTAGAGAAACTGAAGCCCAGAAGTCAATCTCTTGCTCTTGGAGCCCTGTTTGTCTTTCCTTACAGCCGCCAGGCCGACAGTTCCTTTGGTTTTTGCAGCTTTACTATGGTCTTCGGTACTTGAGCTGATGACATTTGTAGGAGTCGTAGGGAAATTTCGAGATACGTGTTCTTTTCAGAATCTGGTGGTCTTCTTCCGGTAACCTACGAGAATCCGGCGTTCAGTTCTTTTCTTCTTTTTGTCTGTTCGTCGAGCTCAGGAGCATCTGTGATTTTTCTATGCAGCACACCTCAATATGTCTCGGATTTTACTGTACATATGTGATTCCCAGAACAATTCGTCTAACCAGGAGGACCCCTTGAGAGATCAACAAACATTCTGTTCACCTTTCATCATGCAGGTCGGATTGAAATTGACGTTTGAGCAGGACACCTACATGTCCTCTTCCAATGTCGTGTGATGTAGAAACAACGTCCCATGCTTCCTTTTTCTACACTTTTACCTGGAGGCAGCTGAATCAAACCTCCCAGCTTCGCTATTAACCGCAGATCAACAGAACCGCAACTCGATTACAAACCACGTACCATGGTCCTTCGTTCCTGCAGAAAGAGAAATCACTTTCGCTTTCTCTTGGACAAGTTTAAAAAATTGTTATTTACCTTTGCAACGCCCGTTGGCACCGATCGATTCCATCGCGTCCATCGCATCCATAAAGAAACCACAAAACTGGCACCCGACGCATGAGTCCCGTCCGGCGTCCTCAGCCCCTCGAAGGAGCGAAATCGAATCCATGTGTGCGCGAGCTGACTCGCCAAAGAAATCCAATTAATTACCGGTGTCCGAATGTCGGCGTTTCCAGAAATAGTAACTTTTCACGCATCGCGCGCCGTAAAGGAGCGATCGCACGCATCTCCAGGACACGGCCAGGCCAGGCCAACAGTTGCGGCCCTTGCCATGATCCAAGTTAATAATTTCGTTAATTGGTCGATCTTCTGACCATACACGCTCGTTCTCTCTCCAGAGGCCAGGCCTAGCATTGTTCGCGAATTGAAATCGTTTTAACGCACTGAATGCGCACAGAGCTGGCTTCAGTACCGGGCCGGGCACACCACCATGTAATGGAGGTTATGGGAGGGAATCTCGTTTAGGTTTTTAATTAAAATGTTTATTCGCCTTTGGGTCGAGATGGGCAAACGGTGCGCGCTTGCCATGGGAATACGAATAGTCGTCGTCGTCGTCCTCTCGTTCGCATAACCGACATTTTGTTTAATTGCGAATGTTAATGAGACGATGGTTCATGGGGATTATCCTTCTCTTGTTGTTGTTATAAATCGGAGAAAACATGAGCATGGGGTCTTGAAGGCGGCATTTTAATTTGGTCAATTTGTCATGACCTTAGGGGATCGCTCTGGCACTGGCATGGTATGTGGGTTACTGTGTTAAGGACTGAATTGCAAATGAGTTGTAAGCGGTTTTTGTGTTTGGCTTCCTTGTTCCAGATGAACTGGAAGTTGGAAATGGA
Organism: Xylota segnis; assembly: GCA_963583995.1. NCBI lineage: Eukaryota > Metazoa > Arthropoda > Insecta > Diptera > Syrphidae > Xylota > Xylota segnis. The sequence continues at coordinate 5,827,333 of OY757239.1, read as the reverse complement.
GTTTGGGACTTAGGTCAGACAACAGTTTGACATAGATCTCTCACTTCGTGTTGTTGGGCTTCTTTCTGTCTTAACCTCCTCGGAGGCTCCTTCAAGAACTTTCTTGGGGACGACTTTGGAAACCGAGTCAGTTGCAATCGGAAGCGCAATGCCTACTGACTTAGGTGGCGCCTAGAACCAACTTTGAGTTCGCAACTTTAGGTCAAAGACCGGGCTCACCGGAAAGGCTCGTTAGTTAAGGTCCAGATCCACCTTGGACGTTAGCTTCAAACAAGTAAGTAAGTCATGTTGTGCTTGTTTCATCCCATACCTGCTCGGATCAAAGTATCTGGAGGACACTCTGAAGGACTGCAGCACCCTAAGACAGTATCTATAGAGACGAGTTATACAGAGCCATGTCTAGTTTTGGCATCCCTGGTAAATTCGTCCGTTTTTGCAGAACGACGATCGAAGGACTTGAAAGACCTTAGAAATAGCCTTCGCCATGTGAGCTGATGTTACTAAACAAGCTCTCATGGTCTCAAGAATACGTGGTGGAACCAAAAGAAAGCAGAGTTCCGTTGGAAGTGCCATAAAGCGATCCAGAAGCTTGAGTTCCAAGCAGAATTTACAAACTCAGTACCCAAAACAGCCAAGAGACCGGAAACTAGCAATTTGGAGAAGCAAGAACGACAGTTATAAGGAAGTTTGGTATCGCCTACGCCCCCAGGATAGTCATGGCAATAATATTCAAGGGCACTTTGGTACCCTCTCCATCATCCCCTTTCTATATTCAAAAATTAAGCCCGGGAATATATCTACAGCCAGGACCACCAGAACATACAGGAATAGGAACTATTGGATGTATGTAGACGTTTCGTCGATAGTTTATCACCTTGACTGGACGTCATACGAAGCAAGGCCCTTAAGCTAGTCTCTGAAGCACAAAGCCTTAAAGGGAACTGTATAACAAGTTCCCGGAGGAAGGAGCTTGTTCAGATCAAACAGATTTCTGAAGGAAACAAACCTCTAGAATACGTAATATACTAAAGGGAATCCTACGAAGCCAATTGACGAAGACGGAGGACTCTCAAACCAACAACATGGATTTGGAAAAACTCGTTTTCCACTTGGAAGAAGCTATTCAAGGCAACTGGATGTCAAAAGTCTAATGGTACACCCCCTTAGCACCTCAAAGATGTCGCCATGTTTCTCATTCGGTTGGTACCGAGTAAGCCAGTACAATATATCTCGCGGAGTTCCACAAGGGTGGGTGGTCGGACCTCTTCTCTTTAAAAAAATTTACAACAGAGTTCTTGGAGTTCTAAAAGAGGAAAAACCATACCCTTTTTCGGTTTTATTGCAATTGTTGTGGTGGCGGAACACCTGGGAAAAATACCCCACATTGGCCATAAATGGATTCGAAAAGTTAGGCCGGCGGGTAGAACTAGTTGAGTTAGACTCTGTGGAACCTAAAACAGTAGTAGTACTAAACAAACCCAGGATCAGTTGCCAAAGGCCTAAATGTGATGATCGACGTTAGACTAGCTTACAAGGAACCTGGCTACTCAAATGAGCCCAGTCTTATCCAATATGGTGATGAATGTTGGACGAGCCAGACAACAAGGGAGACTAGTTCTAAGAACGAACGTCCATGACAATTATTGAAACAGACTCCCTTCTCCGGATATTCTAAGAATCCATTCAAAAGGCACGGTGTAGATGGTGTGGACATAGACACTCGTTTATGAAAACAGGTACCTAAATGACCAGGGTGACTGAGTAGAGCAAACTCAAATTTTGTTTGTAATGCAGGAAACTTGCACAGTTCCTCGCACTTTATGGCCAAAACTAAGCCCAAATGAACCGAAGACTTTCAGCTCTAATCACCCCAAACTAGGTTTATGAGATTCGAACACCGTAACAGAAAAGGTGAGTTGAAAAAAGGTTGGAGTCCTATGGAGAAACGATATAACTTGTTACACCCAGCAGTTGGTTAAATTCGTTCATTGTATCTTTTTGTGAAGCCGTAACAGTCTTCATCCTCCGAGCTAGTCTCCTTTCTAATTTGCCCAGTCATTACCACCCGATAACTCGAAAGAATAAAATCAAATAGCTGGTAATTATCCCCGTAAAATATTTATTATACAATAAAAAGCTAAACTATCCACACGGCTACACGCAAAGAAAGGCAAACAGCAAGGTATTTGCTGATTCAATCAGACGTGCGATTCGATTAAAAAGTCATCAGCAGTGCGGTAATCCGTGGCTTAATCCAAACTAAGCATGGACAATCACTGAACATGTTCAATTAGATTAAATGGCTTACAGACGAATGTTCATTTAAAGAGCAATTGCGCTCGCGGGGACAAGGATGCGATGCGTTGAAAAAAAAATCTTGTTTCACTTGGTGATCGTTAAAAGGGGATTTGGTTTGGACGGTGACGATCAGAGAGTAGGACGTGAGTCCATTCCTTGCATGTCGCACATGCGATGAACAGAGGACAAGCAAGGAATCACAAGTGGGTCAAAGCAAAATTCCACTCGAAGAAAATCAGGTCACTCATTGCCCTGTCTAGTTACACTTCTCACAGTAGCCTAATTCGAGACCACTATTCAGAAGGACCACTTAGCGGCAGATACCATAAATGTGATAAAGGAAGCTCCAGAGTTAATGCCTACTGTCGCACCGTGCCGCAAAAAGAGGAAGCGAAGACGGCAAGGGATCACGATGAAGCAAAGTGCCGATCTGCCCTTTGGTTTGATGACCAGCTATCCGAGGAAGGTTTTCTTGAGACTAGAGATATTGGACCTGGTGTCATCAGAAATGCTGGCGTAAACATGTGCCGAAATATGTTGTCAGGATAATGACAGAACATTTCCGGCAACGAACACGAACAGTGGGTATACGGATTACAAGATCACGCGGCATACCACAAGGTTCTGTACTGGATCCATTGCTTTAGAACGCTATGTTGGTGAGATGGAGACATTGGTAGCATTGTTGAAAAAAATCTATTGAGAACCCAAGATCAAAATAGGAAACAGCAATGGACACGGAGAACCACGGAGCCCATTTAATCTTAGGCACACAAAACCCGTCATCTGATACAATACCAACTATAGACCCTAACAGTGAGGTACTAGATAAAACGCCCTCAAGGACTGTCAACCATGAGTTCCTAAAACTACCTCTCATTCTGTTTTTCATGAAATTTGGAACTGCACCCGGCTATGTTGAAACTTTTGAAGCACATCGGCATAGAAAATTAAAGGAGGCTTGCCTGTGTCGGATTTAAAAGCTTCCAACGAACTTTGAAATATATAAGATCATCGCTCCCATCGAGCGATTGGACTATGGAGCGAGGAGATTGAGAGTCGATGCCCAGACACAATTAAAAATTTCTTACCCAGGTTTCTCTTTCGTGAGCATTTGACAAACATCCGAGGATACAATTGTCATGAAAAACTTCTTAAATAACAAATTTCCCTCCGCACACGGTATTAAATATAAGGCCCCTTCCATTCGGGTAAAGAACGGAGGAATGGTGATGCACGTTACCAATGTCAATGACAAGCTAAACCTTGGATCCCTTGGACCTGTTCCTCCAAGAATTCGATTTTTTATTTGACAATCTCTACCAATGAATCTACTACTAACCGGCTTAAAGCTCCTTAAACTCATATTCTTGCATCACATAGTCTCTGGTATTGAAAAACTGATCCCTGAAAGTCAAGTAGCCTCACAGACTTATACTGACAATAACATGTAAAACGAAAACGGTTTTCAAAAAACTAAGTCAGTGCGTGTTTCGAAGATCTGACAAAAGGGGTCCAGTGAATGCGAATGAACAGGCTGTCAAAACAATGAAGCTCAAGAATGGCTTGCCGCAAGGATCAGTGCTTGGCCCTATTCTGTTAAAAACACACATTTACGCCCTATCAAACATGCTCTCGCAGAAATTGAACAATGATTACGATATAGTCACTTGGAAACCAGATATAGGTAATGACTTAGGACCTAAAATATCTGTCGACATAATCCAAGATTTGGGGCATAAAACTGAGGGGTTTGAGATGCCCCAAAGGGAATTGCGATAGTGTACACCAAGACAGACCGAACTCTGACTTAAGTAAGTACCGTCTTACCAAAGCCTCACAGCAAATAAAGGCATGGAACACATTATGATACAAACAATTGGTTGGGATTAGGCCAACTGTCTGACTGATCTGTTCCTGGCCAGCGTTCATGGTGAAACAGTTTGGTAGGTGGGTCTGGGCACTAAACCCCTACACTGTCGAATCTCACAAGTCTACAAAGAATCTGACGACGATTCAATATTAATGAGTGTAAGTAAAGGTTGACTGTGAGATCAAGGACATCAACTTGTATTCTGACAATGGAAGTGAATTCAGCCACTGATACCGAAACGTGGAATAGAAAGTCAGAGTTTCAGGATGGCTATTCCAAAACCCTATGGAGGACTGTAGCTCCATGCATGTTCATGTTCAGCATGTTCCCATATCGCCGGAAACGAAAAACTTCACGCTTCATAGAATCCGCATAGAACCGCACTCACATCAAACGCATTGAAGCGTACGATAGGTACAACATGGTAACTCAGCCATCCACGTGTTCTGTTCTCCTGGACAAATTAATTCTCCATCAAGAGGGGCAAAACAAAAAAAAAACGAAAAATAAACAAAATAAATATTGCCTGCTCCAATGATGCGTAACATTGAACAGAGAACTCACAGGTCAACACGTGACATGTTCGTCTCACACCCAAACCAGGCCGCAGAGGCAAAGGAAGCAGCGAATCCTTCCTTAATTGAATTCTTTTTCGGTTCCTTCCCACCCTGTGCAATCACACAACATCTTTCAATTTGAAACAGCACACCATAAACCCATAATTGGCAGACCAAACGTTTCCAAGGAATTCCTTTCGGTTGCACACCCAAGCACCACCAACCACCAACCACCAAGCACCAAGCACCAGTCCCGGCGACATGCGAATGATCATTCTCGGAAAGTTCATAAAATCACCATAAATCACCGATTTCCAATAATTAACTTTTTTTCGGGACCAACCAAATCCACCCAAGGGCAGGCAAGTGGTTAAAGTGTGGCCGAGACTGTAACCAAGCCACACGGTGTTGCTCCTTGCTAAAAGGAAACCATGTCTTTCATCGCAGATAACTCTCTGACACTTGGGGTTTGTTTGTTATTCCATTTGTCCAGATGTCCGCCCACTGCCGAAAAATACGGCTGCGACCGGTCGGCACTGAACACTGATGTGGAACACTGATTCCGATCGTGTTGGGCTCTTCGTTGGGGAATCGGTTTTTTAATTAAAAAAATTCACAGCCCCCATTGTGGTTGGTGTAGGGGCTTGGCTTCGCCGTGCGATATGAGGTGCGCAGACAGTTAGTGGAAATCCATTTAATTGAGTTGGGACAGTGCTAGATTTTCAGATAACGAATAAGGATTCCTTTTTTTTTTTGGTGCAATGTATCCTTAATCGTCTGCCATATCAGTCCGATGTACTACCACTGACAACTATGGATTAGAGGTGTACCTACCTACGAGGCTGGCAAAGGACAGAGTACGGCTTGTAGTAAATCCTTACCCTAGGAAGCCTGTGATCTGGCATCGTCCCTACAGTAAGGATCTACTACAAGCAGTGGCTTGTGACGTGAAATCTCTAATAGTCGGGTGTTGACAATAGCTAACTTAGTACATGCTTTGGCTAGATACACAAAGGTCGGAAACGTTACTGAAATCGAACTGACCGAACCCGGGTTGTGGCAAAGTTCCAAGGATAAAGACTTCCGCTTCGAATCGACTCTCCCACAACGCATTTTTTAAGTAGTTCCTGAGAATTCTTTGATTTTTAGATCCAAGCCTCAGGATGTCCAGAAACCTAGCTTAACAGTCCACAGAAGAGTGGCTAAAGTGAATTGTACGTGACATCAGAATCAGGTTAGGCCTCCATTTGAAAACGACAGAAACATTAGGGTCATTGGAGCCCCGAACGCTGATTTTCTAATCACCGACTGGAGTGTCACTAAGGATTAAGCCAAAGTCACTGAAAATTGTCAAGCCTTGCACCAATGATTGGTAGAAAGCAGACATTAAATCATCTCTAATATTTGGTCAGGTGGATGTGCCAGATGGAATGGAATCTCGGAATCACTTGGCCGATCCACAAGTCGTGAGATCCACTTTCTCTTGAACATTGGGTACAAGATGTTACCTTTCATATGCCTGAGAAGAGCTTAACTGAAGACCTAAAGTGTACGAGATAAACCCAGTAGGACTTGCCAAAAAAAAACGTCTCTGGGAACAGCTCGACACTAAACTTTTGTGGTGCGACAGGTCAGGTTTAGGTTTATTGATTCGGAAAGGCTTAAATCCTCACGGATAGCTAAGTTAAGATGTGCCATTTTGGTCTTAAACAGAATCAATAAGTTATACCAAGAGATATCCAGTCTCAACAGTCTTGATGAACCAAAGATTCTTAATCCTTAAAAAGAAAAGCTAGAGGCTAGGAGAAGGATAGCAATTCAGGGATCTGATGCGATACACCAAGGCGCCTGAGATATACACAATCATGACTGGAGTTCCTCAAGAGTTAGTGGTAGGTTCAGTCATGTTGAAGGCAATGCATGATGACCAGCATTTTTATATCGCCAAAGGTGAGTGCTGAAACTCATTTCAGTAAAATTACAGTCAACACGAGGAACGAACATGCATAGCTTTAGCTAGAGAGTCATAAGAAAGGATTCGTCCTGGATAAACAAAAAAAACTGGAGTTGGAACGTCATCTGGAATTTACCAGACTGAGCTTCAACAAGGATATAGCCAGCTACATTGACTGGAATTGCTCACGAATTGGTAAGAAAAATCATTGACATGTCTGAACATCCTATGGCAAGACATATAACCGTTACTAGAGCACAACAAAGTAAGCAAGTAAGATTCAATTTGTTTCAAAGCAATCGACCTCAAATAGTACACCCTATACAAGGACACAGTATTAGCTTCCACATATTCCACTGAAATGACAACATAAAACAGGAAATCCATGTTATTTCCTTGAGAAAAATTTTCTCGCAATATCCTCATTCTACCATGTTTTCCAGTTAAATAACATTTTTAGGACGCAAGGATGTATTTAATGGAAACATACATAAGGCACTGTGCCATGGTGTAGTTGTAAAAGTAAAAACGAATTTAAGTGCCAAACGTGAAACATTAAATCAGATGATGAATCCTTACTCTGTGTGTAGGGATATATCCTGACCTGATTGGCTGAAATATCCATCGGAGAGTGGTTGCAAGAATGTCTAGACTGCGAGTTATAGGAAAGGCATTAGGTAATATTGTTTGGCATCAGCACAAGCCAAGATCTGAAAAGAATAGTAAGAGGAACTTAACCTCACAGAAATCATGACTTTAAGAATAGTCCAGGGAAGATTAGGGCTTGAATTTCGACAATGATCATGACAAAGAGGAGTGTAAAATCAAAGTATGAGTTATATCATAACCTGCCCTCACTGACAAATAAGGAATCTAAGGGCTAACCAATTCTAAGACCGTGAATTAGAAAAAACGCCTTCGACCCATAAGATATTCTGCTTAGGTATGGCTTAAAGAGAAAGCCATGAAGTTCCAACGCTATTGAAACCAAAGTCCTGACAAACATAGAGATTTCGTTCGCAGAGTATCTGCGAATCTCTTTAGCTCACCTCCCTACTTTTACTTAGCAGCAGTACTGAAGGATCCCTGTCCAACATATGATTCACAATAGTACCTTCCTCCAGCCCTAGTAGGTTGCCTGTCACCGTTACATCAAATATTTAAGAGTTACTCAGCTATAGCTACAACTATAAGCCTATTGTGAATCCTACCGTAACCTAACCTTAAACAATTCCAAATACCCTGACATAGTCAAAGCTAAGTTCAATGAAAACCTTTCGACACAAGAACGAGTTTCTGCTTTCTTAGACCACTAAACCTCAGACAGTAATCTAACTGATATACTCAAACTTCAATTTAACTCAACTTCTTACTGTGAATGATATATTGTGCAAACTGTCATACCGAAACGGACTGATAATAGCGGACTCAGTGCTAGAGACCCAGAAAATCTGACATGCCACTACTACCAAACACATTATAGCGTGTTGCATCGATCAGAAAGGATAACAATCGTAACCTTACCTTATATATTTGAAACCCTCTGTAGTTGTCATTGTAACTCCTTACCGTGAATGAGATAGATATTCCGCTCTTTAGAAAAGAAGGGAAAAGTTATACCCAAACGGGCGCTTAAGGGACAGAACTCCGGAGGTAGTACGACTTAACAAATACCAAAGATTCACCTCTTCTCAGAGATATTTTCAAAAATAGAACTGAACACTCAACGAACGTTCATGTATCTAAAGTGTTCAGGTATTTCCCTTTTGTCGCTGTCTACTGTCATTTTCAGATATCCAACAACAACCCGACTCAAGTTCGTTGAAAAATTCAAATTCCAACCGGATATCCTCGTTCGATTAAAATCAAATCGTGCAAGCTAACAAAAAATAATTTCATCACGTACTGTCACATACAACGTAATTCGATTACAAAATGACAGATCTGACAGTGCAATGTTCGAAATTAGTTCGAAAACTGTCAGCGGCGCCAGTCACCATGCACTTAATTGCCAAAGGGACCAGTGTCAGTGTTTTACATTTTCATTTCCAGGAAAAAGACAAAAAAAAAAAAAACAAACAACCGACGAAGGCGAATCAACAATTAGCCAGCTAATTGGTGAACCCATTTCGGGATATCAGTTTCGATAAACGAGGGTCATCAACCACTACACGATTTTAATTCATTAATTCGAAGCGCGGCATTTGTTTGTCCAATTTAAATCGACGTCTGCTGGGCAAACGACAGCCTTGACGATGCAAATAAATGCAAAAGTTGAAGTTCATGCGAATCAGATGCGAAGACTAATCCTACCGTAAAAACGGGCCATAGTCGTAAGAAAAATCATTACAATCAATAGACTTGGCAGGACTCCAAGTAGCCTAGATTAAATAAAACTCCAGGCCGGTAATAACAATTTATTATCCCACAGAGGGCGACGAGTCACAGCTCCAAAAATATATTTCAATCCCCTTCACGTGATGGCATTTCTGTGTGTTGTTGTCTGTGCAAATCTCCCCCATTTCGCATAGTCATTTCCTTTCCACTCCTCTCCGATAAAAATAAATAAAAAAAAAAAGAAAAGAAGAAAGGATTCCCCATTCAATAAAAAGGATATTACACACTTTTTGCCTGTTCCCTGTTCTTCTTTTATTTCTCTCTAAACGTAGCAAAATGCCAACGTTTCCATTTAATTTTGTTTTATTCATGGTCTCGGTGCGGTGCCATTAGGTTAGGTGATCCTTTCAAGGAAACACCCCTATAACGCAGAATAATTTCCTCGTGCACAGATGGAATCCAAAGCCAAAGGACTTACAGACTCAACCACCTTGAAGGTGGTGGTAACCAAGGTAAATAAACTCTAAATAAATTTATATCCACTAAAAAAAAACGACGACGACGCCGACGACGATGACTGTGTTGGCGTCCTTGTTCTGTGACAAGATGTTTGAAACGAACGAAACCAGGACGAGGGTAGTTTCTTGGGTGTACAGCGAATTGAAGTATACCCTATGGTTTCTATACGATGGAAGGGGCCGGGAGTCCTTAATCAAACTACAGGTCTATGAGACTAAAAACAGCTGGTGTGCCCCAAGGTTGCGTTGCGGGCACTCTACTGCTTAGAAAAAGCATGCAGAAGGCAACTTTTAAACGCAGGTCATTCTACCTTGTTCCACAAAGCTCCGTGTAAGATACTATTGAATCTGATGGATGATGATAACCAACCGGACTTATTGGGATCGTGTGTGAATACCCAACCGGTTTGGGACTATAACTATTAGTAGGGTATAGGACGAAGCCATATTTTAGAGAGCCAGGTGTTAAGATTTGAGTTTTTAAGCTAGGTGCTCAAGCTCACAAAATCGAAGATGCAATTCTCCAATGGAATAAGGTATATTTGGAGGGACCTTGGAGGAGAAGAACATTTATCCGACTATGGCATGATACGCCTTAGAAGAAGCCTCAACAAAGCCTACATCTAGCCGAATATGAACCATAAACAGCAGTGGTTTGGAAAGTACAAGTCAAGTCAAGTGAAACATTTGATGATATATTTCTCAGCAGATTAGGACGAAGATAATGATATCTAGTGACCGCCTGAAGCGGAGCAACGATCTCTGCATTCCAGGACGTTGATCTAGTATGACTGTACTGTCCGCAGCTACAAAAAGTGCGATCACTCAAACTGCAACAGGACTGGGAGGGTCTCTACATTATAAGGTTGTTCGGCACGAAAAAATCTAAGAAGAGGGTTGCTCAGTCACAGTTGCGATATTCTCATAGGAACGAGCATTATGTGGCTTTCCGTTGCCTCTTCTGTCACATGTTGTTCCAGTTTCTTTGAGGCGAGCCGAGTTGGCCAGGAAATCTGCGCCAAAATCGGTGACGAATTATTCCGTAAAACCTTGAGAAGTATAGCGATCACCTTGTCAATGTCTATTCTGCATCTGTATCACAAATATCAACACAAAACTGACAGTTGTCAAAGTTGACAGTTGCCGCCATTTGCAAAAGTTATAGAATCTCCCGAAAGGGTATTACATTTCGGGTCACCTTGCTCAAGTTGCATGGTCAGAGCTTTCATGACTTCACGCACGAAGCAGATCTACGACATTATGCACACAACTCGGTGTAACGAAATTGTGATGTAACGAAATTGTGATGTAACGAAATTCGGTAGGCGTTTGAAGCCTTCATACGACAAGGAGTTACTGACGGATTTCGCTCATTTAGGTGTCAACGTATGGGGCATATCCTCCACACGAGTTAACCACTCCTTTTGTTATACAAATCGTTCAATAAAGTTTCTCCTAATCTGTAACATGATGGCCGCGTCACGTACAAAAGGGTTAAGGCCTGTGTATAGTAAACCATTATATCCAATGAGCAACTTTCTAATTGCGCTCTGGTTAAGTGCAAGTTACTTTCAACACTTGGCCAGCCCTAATTCGACATAATTTCACTTTCCTTTATTTTCACCGAGCCTCCATTGTAATTTATTTCGTTTAACACTCTCTCATGCAAACAGTGCCGCAACTAAACGAACCTAAGTGCAGAAATCCGGCCATTCGCACCGGCATAATGCACCGAGATGTTTCTTTTATCTACGAAATACCTTTGCAAATGAGAATTTTACACACCATTCGCCAGCGTTCGCTTAACTAAAACCACCTCGGGCCAGGTTCCTTTGGCCTACGAGTGGAGTGTCTCTGCGCAGATAGTGTGGACAGCAGGACACTGCGGCTGCAATCGGGCAATAAATTGTCAATTTGTTCAGGTCATTAGTATCGGAATTGGCCGATATTAGTCTTGCGGTCTTTTGGCCGAGCACGGCCGTAAACTTTTTTGTGGCACACATTACGCATTCACAGGAATGGCTGGCGGCATTTTTTCCCCCCATTAGGCGGAGGCGACGGCGGTGCTGCGGTGCAGAAAAAAATTTCTTCATTTCAACATTGGGGGCAGTTACGATTACGACCTCTCTCATCGTCATCGGCAAGTCGATGCTAATTCCTGAGAATTAGCACACACAGCAAGCAGGAGAGGTATGCATGCTCTCCTACAAATGGATGAACTGGTTAGGCCGGCCGGTCGCTCGGTCAGTGGTGGCCAGGTGGCCATAAGTGCTCGCAAAGTCGCAATAAATTATCGCCGCACACAAGATGGACAGATCGCAGGAATTGAAGGTTCGCCTGACATTGAGACTGCGTTCTGAACCGAAAAATGAGGGTCGACAGTAGAATACAGAATACCGCTACCGATTGATGAGATGCTCCAATTTGGAGTACTTGAGGCAAATGGTTGCACACGCAAATTAATCGAGAGATGGACACGCACGCGCACCTCAACTTTTCACCAGCAGCAGGAGTAACATCTGAGTTCCCTCACTCCCCATGGCAGAGCACGCATACGAAGCACAGAGTGATTGTTGCGGTGAGTTATGTCTCGGTCGGGGTAAAAATCGTGCGGTCCTCCATGTTGGGGATTGTATCTACGTGTCTTGTTGTTGGACGGATGATGATGATCCGCACATCAGCCCTACTATACCATAGCACGTATCTGTTGCTGCTCTGCACCTGTAATGAACGTTTTGATTTATGCGCACGATCGGCAGGCATCATGGCGATGGCGAAGGCGAAGGCGGCCGAGGAGTGCTTCTTTCTCTCGTGCTCGCGCGCGATCGCTGATAATTGGATGGAGCACACAAAGTGCGCGCGTTTGCGCACATTATGACGCATGACTATGCGACTGACTGCTGCAGCATCAACAGCAGCAGCAGCTCCATCGTGCAAACATCTTCGGGGGAAAATGGTAATGGGGGCCCCCTCTTTAATTTTAAGGACAAACTCATATACCCTCGTATGTAGGGTTAATGATAGACATTGCGCATTTCAATTATCTACGTGGATACAGTGTTTATGTGAAAGGCGGTTGCCTTTATACCTAAATGGGTTGAAGCTAGTTATTTTGCTGTGCGGCTGTGTTTTTCTGGATCTGGGTGATGAGTCATTAGGGTAACATGGCATACCGAGGGCGCAATTTGTCGGCTTAAACGAGGGATCAATGGAAATTGTTTAACCTTTACAAGTGAGCCATGGGAAATGCCTACAGAGGTATGCTACACGATGATGATAGTGCGTTATGCGACTTTGTAGCTCAAGGTATCATGTCAAAATTGGTTGCAACATAAAGGCGTGTTTTTGTCTCACCAGAGGGGGCTACTCATTGGCAAATTTACTGTACCCTCTCATGTAACTAAACTATCAGAAGAAATGTTCGAAAAGGCTACTCATCAAGGTGGTTAAGAGGCTCAGTGAGAGACCATTGTCACAAGAAAGACATAAGAAAAGAAAAAGAACAATTTTTTGTCAAAAATTCTAGTACTGATGAAACTTTGATGATATATATCTTGAGAGAGATTTCGTGTGTAACGAAAGTTCGGTGTAACGAAAATTGGTAGATACTTGGAGCTTCCATACGAAAGAAAGTTGGTGAAGGATTTCGTTCATTTAGGTATCCACGTGTAGGGCATATAACTCTCTTTGCGCGAGTTAGATACCGAGTGACAGTAATGTCATGCACAGGGTGGGGGAGTTCACAAAGTTTGTTCCCACTATCCACTTCGAATCCGTAAGTTCAACGACTGAGTTACTAGACGTTTCTTAGCTGACTATTACATTGTCAGATGCTTAGGGACTGGGCGAGGGAATGACTTTGGTACGGAAATCGAGTGCCAGCCGACTTCTCAAAATGATTCCAAAGATGTAAACCACCCACTTTGCCTTCTCCCACTGCTTAGGTCAATGGTATGGTATCTTCCTTCCAACAGAAGGTTGTTCACCCTTCCTCCGAAAACAAAAAGATACTTTTATCATACTTATAGCATTCAGAGAAAAAAAAACCATATCCATCTATGGAGGAAATTAATGTGTTTGCAACGACGAAATCGACAACAGCGAACGACTAGTAGAGCAAAACATTTCCGGATTGCGGTCGGTGTACCGAAAAAAAAAAACTTTCACAGACAACCGCCGCCGCCAGTCATCTTGGTGGCGCCCAATACGAAAAGTTCCCAAGCATTCCTTTATCTATTTCAAAATTGCAAGAAGAACGCTTTCGCAAAATATTTGAAACAAACTCCGTCCACTACTTGCTGGCGAATCTAATCCGGTGAAAGTTTATTGCAACACGTTGTGTGCGGCAGGAGTTGCATTCCTCCTTTTTCTTAGCCTCGTTGGTCGTAAAGTTTATGTGTTCACAACAACATAACTCTTAACCAACGATTACACTGCATTTTGGTGCCTTCTTTAGGGAGTGTCAAGGCGATGACCATCGTGTCACCAAATCGAATCGCATTAATAAAACCAGTTCGAGGCGAAGAACGCAATGTAACACCAAGTTGTGTCGAGTGCAATCAGCACCTTAAACGCTGATGCGCATGTAGATGCAACGTATAATAAATCAGCGAACATAAGTGACACAAAACAGCCCAAAATAAAGTGGTAAGGGAAGATCAAAGCGGTGCGCCACGCAAGGACCCCACCATTTAGGACGACTATTTGTGCCGACAATTTATGGTAAATTTGCTGTCGCGGTAATCGAATTATGAGCAGTTTTCCAATTAAGATACTTTGAAATCGAAATTCGGTTTGGACAAACGCTGGACCTCTGAGTGCCTGAGAAAAGTAATGACCATAAATCGAAGGGAATGCCTATTAAGTTTAATAGCTTAATTGGAGGAGGCAGGACCATCGGCGCAGGGGGAGAGTGGGTCAGAGAATCAGACTTTGCACGGAACTGCCGACAGTTTAGGTGGTGGGTATGTTTTGACCAAAGGAGGAGGGAAATCTATGCAGATCCTAACTATCCAAAGGGGCATCGAACCAAGGAGGGTACTTCTGATGTATCCTCGTATCTACAACTCCTGCAGATATCGCTCGAAAAGACTGAGTTAACTAAGGATTACGTACTAGTTCGCTGTATTTAGGACCCTGTCCTGCTGATGTGATATTGTAAACTCTTTATCGTTGAAGCACTTAGACAGTAAAGCAGGGTGAGGCACTGTCGGAACAGCTTTAGATTGTTAGAACAGAATACAGTCAGGAAACTATGGAATCGAATGGACTAAGATGAAATTTAACCATCATTTGATGGCCCAAAATCTATAAGCTAAGACCCACAAACGCAGCTCAGCGTTCTCAGGTATAAAGTCGAAAAAGTAAACAACTTTCTACATCTGGACAGGATGGTCCCCATTAACCCCGGTGGCCTTGCAACCTTCTTTCAGAATTCTATCTAAGCTGGGAGTGTTTTGGTCCAACATATGTAGATTCAGTACTGTGCAGTACTGGTGTTGGTCCCATCTTTTCTTCGAAGAACAACTTTACCAAGGAACAGGTTAAGGGCCTATAGACACGTCAAGCAGAAAAGAAGGACTCAAGCTTTTTGATAATGAGTTGAAGGCAGCCCAAAGCGTTGCAGTACTCCAAATAAGCAAGTCCTTCTCGAGGTAGATGACAAGATTTAAAGTGGTACCTATGAGATTCATAACTCTAAGCGAAGCAACTCTCTCCTGAGTGTATGTCTATCATGAGGACACTTTTTTGATTGTACTATGAACCTATGAACGCAGACTTTGAGGAAACCCTACCTATGTACATAACTGCTGCCTGGCTATCTGAAAAATGTATGACCTAGCGCCCTTGATGCCTTTACTAAGGTTTAACCTAGCACACATCTCATGGCATTAAGTTCAGCCCATAGTGTCGAGACTTTGGTGCAGGGTCCATCTTCGATCCATCTGTGAGCCAGATCAAACCTCCAGGGTTCAGTGCCGGAACACCACTAGACCAGTTTGAAAAATCCACTGTTTCTACCCTGAACAACCTACCGAAACAGTACTCCGTCACCGTAATGTCGGAAATGCAGCAAAAAACGTCCCTCTTTGAACATTGGCTTCTCAATGTCCACGAATGCTTCCAGATCCAGGATATTTCAGGAAACCGTCACCGCAAGAATTGAACGTCTATAGAACCAGTGACTTGTGGGGGTATGGAGTTCTTGAACTCGAAGCAGATTGTAGGACAGATAGGTTGGTAATGTGCATCGAATGGTTCCATACTACCTTAGTATGTAGAGTTGTCGTGTAATGTATGAGTACCAAGTCCACAGAGACACTTTTCCAATTATGCAACCCTGATGACTGGACATTCTGTAAGACTGCAATCAAGGACATACATCTGCCGCACCTAGCTCCTAGTCCAAATAAATTGCTGTCATCGCCCCCGAGGAAACTAGTACAGCCAAGGAACCGACGGCCACTTTACCTGGCTCTAGTCCAGAAGGACATACTTCCTTGCCCTTATTCAAACAGTCTCACTGTCTCCTCTTATCAGATACATACGTATGAAGATATCCTTCCATGTTTAAGCAACTGGAAAATTTATTCCACGACAGACACCGAAATCATTTATCACCTCAGCTCCTGGCCACCGCTGGCTAGTCATCTTAATAGAATCCTCACCCAATATTGACAATACACGCTCATATGGCATGCAACACACGACACAGCAATTTCGTGCAATCAAATTGTTTTTAATTCGAAGACAAATTACCAAGCCACCCTCCGGCTCACACATATCCTTCATCTCGAGGCTGGCTGACTGGCTGACTGCCTCTAACGCAAATGTTATTGCAGACCACTCATCACCACATGCACGGGGGTTGTTTTATGTCCTGTGTCTTCCGTTTGAATCGGTATCCAACAGAGTGTACCGAGGGGGCGAGGCCGAAGGATAAAAATCAAGAATGACTCCTGATTGAAAAAGAACAGAGCAAGGATGTGAAGGGTGGTTCGGTTTGGTTTGGTTTTAAACGTTTTTCTCTTTGCCTCCCCCGGTTAGATGTTTACTATTCTACGATGTGCTGATTGTAAGGACATTTCTGGAGACCAAAAGTCTGGGCACACACACGGAAAATGTCCTCACCGCGCGCATTTTAATAAAAGAACCAAAAAAAAAAAGGAGGAAAAAAGAATAAAGAAACAGCAAAGGAATTCATGAGCTGGAAGCTAAATAGAAAATGCCCGAGCCCATTTGAAAAGGACTTCGACGAAGGACTCTGACACCGCCGCAACGATTGTTGAAATGCAGTGCTACTGTGAGGAAAGAATGAGATTCAGACATTAAGGGTTCTCAGCCATGTGGCCAGAAACGAATTCACTTCAAATGTGATGTGATGTCCTTCTGTTGTTGGTTCTTGGTTCGCATTTCGTTTTGTGTTCTCTTCTTCTTTTTTTTTTTTGGCTTTTATTGTGTTTTTTTCTGACGAAATTACATCACACACTTTCGTTGATGAAAGAAGAATTTAGGGGTAGATGCGTTGGAAGGGTGTTTCGTTTGAAAAATATTGTTAGAAGGAACCCTGAACTCATTCGCATTGAGCAAGGACGCAAGTTAATACAAGATTAGTGGAGTTGAACTCGGACTCTTGAGATGGGCGCGATATTTGGTTCTGGATTCCAAATTAAACTGGAAGGACAGCGCCAATTCTATACAAAGCCGTTGGTGGCCAAAGGGTAATGATGCCAATATAGGAGAACACAAGCCTTCTCACGACAGCCTCTGATTATCAACTCCTATAATACGCCTCCACGTTGGTAGTTGTTGGGTACCTAGTACCTCCACTGGAGATTGGGAAACCAACCCCATTTTAAGGTCGTTGGCGAAACTGTGAGCGGTATCCCTCCCTACATGAGATCATAGTACTGATTCAGAGTGTTGGTGGCGGATGAATCCTTATTGGGCAGCGGTCATATTCTCTAAGCCGGCTACTGACTCCGGAATCTCCGGCACAGGTTAGACCAGGACAAAGAATGGTAGTTTCGAAATCATTACAAGCCTTGGATATGGGCAACCCTAGCAACCGAAAACCCTTAACAGACCTCGTGCAGTAGGAGAATTAGTCGAGCCCCTACACTGCTACAAAGCAGACATCACTGCCATTCAGGAAGTGCGATGGGCTCTGGTTTATTTGGATGTGGATTTGTTATACGCGCCAGAGTTAGGCAAGTTTTAAGCTTTCGACACGTTTTCATTTATTCCTTTTTAAGTTTTTAATATAAAAATCCCAACTAATGTACACCCCGCGTTACTCTGCGTCTTCCTCGTCATCGTCAGCGAATATCTTATAACAATCCGTATCGAGGCCAAAGAAGCCAAAAAACCTTATGGGGGCACATCTCCTCACCAAAAAGAGTTCTTTGATAACTTTTACGAGCAGTGTCCCTAAAATAACGTTGCAATCGTATAGAGTGTTGTTAACGCAAAGATCGGAAAGGAGGACATCTTTGATAGGACGATTGACACCAAGTCCTATTCTGCCAGCACAAAGTACCGAAGACCAATGGGAACGCGGCCAACACGCCATCAGCAGTGCCGCAACTGATGTGACGGGTTCAACCCGATCACCACCAAGAAACCCCTGGTTTGACGAAGAATGACGGCAAGCACATGCATCAGTACTCTCTCGATGGGAGACCACCAACGGATCGACGGTAATTGATCACATAAACCCGATACCCGATTTCGGACAGAGCCTGTTGGAAGCACCACAGGGCCGACAATAAAGAGGAACTGGCTTTCTACACTGATGGTTCTAAGTTGACATTCGGACAGAGGCTAGAATCTACTGCGAAATTCCTAAAGAAGACCGTTCCTTCAGAATTTTGTTGGTCTGAGTGAACAGGGACGCAAAGCAAGACATGTCCTCTTAATTCAAGTCCCATAGAGGTGCTCTTATCTGCCGTAAATCTCTACTTCTGCATGCTTTCTCTTGATCGAAGCTAGAGCCAAATTTTTAGAATCAGATTTTATGGATGAGCTGTGACTTTTTGTGCCTATCTGGATGTGATGCGGGAGCCTGAAATTCAATCTCTATTTGCTCAGGATCAAGCTTTAAGTAACAAGAGGTTTGGCAGATGATCTCTCGGATAACCTTGGGCCATGAGAACTTGACCTGTGCAGAGTCTGAAAGACATCGAGGTTTCCATAGCTCTACATGTGCTTCTAGTGAATGCTATAAACAAGTATACATGTTTACAGAGGAAGCAGTGGACTATACCAATCAGCTCAGAGGATTGAGACGGCATCAGACTTGTGCAGTCATTCCCTGACTTTTGATCTAACATCTCGTGGAATCCTCAAAATTCCCCAAGACAAGTCCATTATTCCCTTCCTTTCGAAAGGGACGAAGCTACCAGACAGATCTTCATCACATCACCCATTTGCATGCATTGAAACCCCACATAAAGTTGAGAAAGTTATACTAAAGTTGCTGACAACTACTACAGGGGGGCGTGGCAAGGTCTACACCAAAAAGTATGTCCCGATTGGATTTCCAAACAAGTTTCAAAGATGACCAAGTAAAAGCTAGTACCGCAACTACTTTCACCACAACTTTTTCTGGTGGTGATCAGTGATGCTCTGCAGATCGCTATGAGCTCAAGAATTGGCCTTACAATCTATCTCTAACACTGACGATGTGTGCCTACGCCAGATATACCCTAAGGCCTACACAGGAGCAGGAATCACAGTGAATCCATTGATAGTCTTAGCTCTCAGACGTATGTCGAGCTAGGTCAACTAATTAACCTTTCAAACTCCTCCTGTGGCACACAAGCTAGTTAAACTCTCAACCTCTACCTCTAGCCTGTGTATAGGCACAACGAAGGCTAAATTAAGCTCACTAATTCCACACCACGTCCATCAATAAAGACAACTTGCAGTGAAAGTCCTCAGGGTTTTGTGTTCTCCACTCCCAACTGGGAATTCCACAATTCACACTCCTCCCAAAAAATGAAGCAAAAACCATGAAAACTTGATCGAACACATATTGGCGACTTTCGATTCAATTAAATGCTGTCCCTCCGCTTGGAATGTTGCCCACCAATCGAGTGCAGGCTTAAGGCCACAATACTTATTGTTGGCCACATCATAATGACACGATCAGTTAAGAGTGGTGCCAGTGCTGGTGCTGGTGGCGGTGGTGGTGGAGACATGCAACTTCACAGAACTCGGGCTTTAATGCGAATAACAAGGTTTTGGTCACGCCCCAAACGGTACACAGTAGTGGGCTACGCACTTCCTTTTTAGCCGCTGGTCGTCCGGGCGCGCTTGTTAAAACTTTTCATATTCTTGCGTGTCAAATCGAATCGAAATTGCCACGGCTTGTTAGTCGTCCTTTATGCATTCCAGTTTGCTGTTTCTCTTCTTTTTTTTTTGTTGGACTGAATTTTTTGTGTTTGTACGCATATGGTGTGAGAAAAATATTTTGGCTAAAGGCCATGGGACCACCATCACGGTTCCATGTAGCAAATCATGTTCAAGTATACATGGTTAACAGCAATCTGGTTACCAGTGGTTGCTATTTTTGGACGCCGTTCAAGGATGTTGGGGGGATTGTATGGCATTTGTGTGGAGCAAGAATGTGTAGAAATGTAGGCCAACCTTTGAACTGTGATTTTTGAAGGAAAATACCTTGATTCAGTTGGATTCCTTCGGAAGGAAATGGGTCTGGGATATCACCCTTAACAGAGGCCATAGATTGTTACATCAGAGATGTAATCGCCATCTAACAAGTCTGAAGCATATACTCATTCGGATGCGAATTTGTCGTACAAGGACAAATGACAGCATAACAAGGTGAAACGTCACTATGACAAGCACAGGGATGCTCACATTCTGGATGTTCGAATCTTGGGTGCCTATGGTCGAGGTTCGAATTCCAGATAACACCGAAACAGTCTCAAAGTCATGAAAAGCCTTCTCAAAACAAAATTTGCCCTTCGGCACTGACATGGTAAGACTGTTACAAGAGAGGCCTTGATCCCATGGACCTGTCCCGCCAAATATTTGGATTTGTCTTTGTAATCGTAACTAAGAAAGAACCAGCCTTACTAGAAACCATTCCTGAACCCACGTGAATTGTATCTACAGATCAGACCTGACTTGGACAGAAGTAAAGCGGATGCTGTGACTTCGCGTGAAACATCGCTGAACGCCCTCAACAAATGTGCCAACTGCTGGGTTCTTGATCTAGTTCTCTTCAAAAACGAGACGAAGTTACCCGATTTCGAGGCCAAAACCAGTCACCATCCATTGGATGCACACCATCATCGCTACACCTATCCCCACATACAGCTGTCTGATTGGCCGGAAAAGTCACAAAACTAAATAGCCTCCAAGCGTATGCCACTAGACTCCTATGGAGTATAATAGCGCTATTAGGTAGGAAGGCATGCTCGAGCTCTTCCCAGTAGACCCCCAAAGAAAAGAAATGATTGATGAGCTGAAGTTAGAAAAGTCTTAGAATCAAGGGATCTTGAAACAAACCACTCGATCCTAGGACCCATCAGGCTTCTCATGGCCAAAACTACTTCGAACTTTTACAGCATGGCCAACGCAAGATAGAATACACTCACCTCATGCCTCGAGTCGAGAGAACCATAACAATACAAAAACAATCATAGAACTCCTATCACTAAATAGACCACGGCTGGCTCTCTCCATAGGTACCCTCACAGGCTGCAACTCAATGGCGGCCCACCTTAGAAAAACGAGAACTAGCACCATCGAGGTTGTGCAGACATAGAGGTAGAGAAAGACACAACAGTCACCTCCAAACTTACCTACCTACTAACATCTTTTGACAGTTGAGACGGCGGTTTACTTCGAGACGCGTCAGACATGACTTTTGTTTCCATAACTAGCGACATCTACTAAGAGCTATGGACATGAATCGATTGGTCTGTTTGTCAAGAAAGAGATTCGGATGCGATAGGAAGATTTCTTGAACAGTTTTATACTTCCAAAAGCTCAAAGGCAAGAGTACTTCTGCATAGGTCCTGTATGACTCAGGTCTCACACAGTCTTGTCAAATAAAATCGAAATCGGATCCAGATATTACAAGATATGAAGGAATCGGATACCTATTGTAAATGTGGCTAGTTGACAGATGACAGATCGACGTGGATGGAAGTACACGGCTAAGAAGTGCATAAGCAAGCAACGACATCTAGATTCTGCGTTCATCAACCCGATCTCCGAGACCAGATTCATGCGACTCTTTCATCATTTATACAAATTTCGCTATGAAAACCAATTCGACCGCATCCTGCTGACAGATAATTCACGTGAATTTTGGATGACTTAACCTTACACAATGACTGGCGTATTATCTTTCACAAGTTGAATGTCACTCCGCCGCCGCCGGTGGGTTTATTATTATTGACCTTAATAGCTCTGTCTGTTTGCTCGTTTTAAATTTTCATCAATAAATTATAGTCATCGTGTGAAATTGCAAAAAAAAAAATGTTCATTTAGTAGATGCACATGTTACCTGTCATCTGTCATTAGGAAAAGGAAAGACATCCCCGCGCTGTCAAAGCATAAAATCTCCAAATAGTACTCGTAGACGACACAGTCAGCCATTCGAAGTCAGATTTATTTAAACTTTTCGTGTTTACTATACTTTTGGTTATGGTAATCGTGGTTTTAACGCCATTTTCGCATACCACGATAATTATGAGCTCCCTGCGAATATCTTACGTCAATATGAAGCGAATGCAAATATTTAACATCTCTCTCTCTGTTTCTCTCTCTTTCTGTCTTAGTTCGTATGGTGGTTTCTGTGGAGGCGAACACAACCAAGTTGACAGCAGTAGCCCGATGGCCGTCAGAGAAGTTCTATACCTTGGCAGTGAAACTGACTGTCAGTTGGTCTGTCACAATGGTGACACCGCCCACCTCGAAATATGCAAATTTCCATCAATTTCACAACTAGCTGTGAATTTTCCGATTTCGATTTCTTGTGTCCCGTTTCAGGTTTTTTTTTTTTGAGTTTCGATATCTGTCAGATACACACTTGTTTGTTACGTTGAAACAGCGATATTGATAGAACTGTTTAGTGGGGTTCTGCTTTATTTACTGTTTAGCGAGGGCGGTGGACACAATCAATAAACGTCTGGTGTTAGTTTTCTTGTCATCTAAACTGTGCGAGGGGTATACTCGTACATATGTAGGAAGAAAAGAGAAGAAAAAATTCCACTCGCATCTCGAAGGCAGTTCGGAGGCGATTATGGCGCCCTAACGATGTTATCGGGATGTAAATTAATTAATTAAAATGTATATTCGCTGGTGTTATCTTTAAATGGCAGCACAAGGAATCATAAATATCCTTTATGCGGATGGTTAGCATGATAAAGCTACCGAACTGCGAGATGGTGGTTAAATTTAGATTCGCTGGGCTTAATGGGTGGAAGAGTAATTCCTTTCGTTTGGATTATCGCGAATAAATTTCAATTAAATTACAATTTTTTTCTCTTCCCAAGGATAACAAGTGATTGAGTGTACGAGTGTAGGAAATCGCTGGAATTCAGCACACATGGGCAGTGATGCGATAGATAAAAGGATACACTGTAGGTCATGCCTATCAATTTGCGTCTTTTCTTTGAGGCACATTTGTTCTAGCATCCCACAGGGTTCTTAGTTTGCCACTACACTGCTTAATGTGCTAAAAGTTTGGTCAATAGGTCATACTGCAGGCTTGGATATCGCAAGATTGATTGATTCAATGATTCCCGATCCTAGAGAAGGAGTCTTCGTGACACAATATGGATATATTCAGAGTCTTTGATTCAAGCCTAGCCTCTGGATTTAAAAAGCGCATCCTTGGGTCTATCAGATGATTGGTTGGGTCTTATTTGACAGAAGGGGATACCCAACAAGATCGACCGTATTGCGTCTGGAGATGCGTGTCTGATACCATAAAGCTTCATGAGCTTAGAGTGTGCAAGCAAATTAAGGACCAACTTGCCTTAAATGCAGAAATATTCCCAAGGTCAGCTCAAGAGAAACCAGGTGATCACTGAGACCCTGTATGATCCTCTTTGAAGTGGTCTTAGTTATAGAGCGATCCAAGAATGAATGTGAGTCGAAGGCTCAAAGCGATGCATCAAGGCTTACAAGAGGTTGATGTCTCAAGTCACGCTTTGAGAATAGTTTAGGTATGGAGAATGGAGTGAGATTTAAGAAATCGAGAGAAAGAGAGAGAGACTTAGACGATAGCGTTTTAATGGAGTAGTGAGAAGAAATAGAATGGTTAGGAATCACAATCCTTCCACAAGGCCTGATCCGAGTGGTGAGTACTAAGTGTCAATGATGAGGTGCTAGGGGTTTTTTCAAATCCAAAACGTGACCTGAATTGACTAAGAGAAGGCAATGACTTAAATAGGCGCTGACTGTGCATAGTAGGTTGGTTTGAGATCCACTCAAAGTCAAGGCAAACCAAGTGCTGGTGTGACAATGCCATTAAGCGTCCAGTCAACACATCAAACTGAAGAAACATTCAGACAGTGGTATACGATTATGGGAAGCTTTGACACTAAAGTTTGGGTTCCTCAAGATTCCATACTAGGATCGCTTTGGAAATGTCGAAGCGTGACAGTGGGAGGAAAGTCATGGTGTCAAAGTACCCAGAGTACACATAAGGTCATGTTAAGTTCAATTGGGAGGCTGAACCAACAGGAGCTTATTATAAAGTGCTGGTCATCGCCGAGGTTGTAGAAGAAGTATTCTCCCAGATAAAGCCTCTTTCGAGTTAAGAAAGATTGGCAGGCGCTCACAGACGTTCATCACATCTTGCTTAATGAAGAGTTTACACAAGCGAGTGGAGTGTTCGATCCTTGCTAATTCGTCAGCTATGTAGATGCCCTCTCATTACGAAATTGGAACTCAACTTAGAGCTTCCTGCTGCTTGTTAAGAGTACAAAAAGTAAGGCAAGGTGTCAAGTGACATTTTACAAATAGTCTCGACATAGCGAGTAGCATGTCGACAAATCCGACATAACTGCTGGATCGGTTCTGCAGTTTCAGATAAGCGCTATAAGTCCTAGGCCGTCAGTTTTGCTGGACGGATATGAAAACTGAAAGGTTGTTGCTTGGAATGCTGCGATGACTGATGGACATTAAACATTTTCAAGGGTTTTGCTGGTATGACTGAGACTGATGCATGAAGAAGAGGTAGCGAGAATGTATCGAGTATTGCAACGCAAGAGAACTTTGGGAAAACTGAGAGTTTTTGGATGAAAGTGTGGAGTCTCAGACTGGTTGCTTAAGACTGGTAGTGTGTAGCCTACTTTAGAGTGAATCGATTTAGTACCCAAAAGATAGCATAGCCAGTAGCAATCTGTGATTACTGTGATTGGGATTTCCATCGAAAATATATGCATAGATGCACTGTAATCCAATGACATACTCCAGTTTCTGTGGATGCCACCTATATCCATAAAAACAAATTTCCATTCACTTTAAATAAACAAGAGAAGAGAAATTCCAACAAACCTACGAGCACCATTAAACTTAAAATCGACAAAACCAAATAGATTCCTCTCGATCCACATGAAATAAAACGAAATACGTTAATAACTACGCAAATATTTGGGTGCTGAGTGAAATAATTACTCGATCGCATGTTTTCGGGAGGTCGTCGGTCGTAAAACGTTTCGGTATTTATCGCAAGACCGACATTTTGTCACGGCAACGTCGGGTGCATCTTAAGTTTTTTTTTTCCTCTCTTTTATATATAAAATGTGGACTCTACCAAAAGGTAATTAAATATTGATGGGGAACATTTTATTTCCTATTTTTTTTTTGTTAAATATTGATGTGGGGCATCGTAGATACACTTATGCCGTAAATCAGAATGCTAGTGTGGTCTTTGTTTCAAAACAATAAAGAGTTTCGATATATGTAGGGGGAGAGGGGAATGCATTGAAATATGTGCCATTAGGGTGTTCTTTAAACAGATGCAGTGTTTCGGAGTATCTGAGACTGTGTATCTATAGGTGCATATCTGCAGATGCATGAAAGTTCAGGCTGCAGACAGTGTTCAGTGCAAAGATCATGGACATTATAAAAGCAAAGGCTGGACTTCAGGGCATTTCTAGAAAATTTCACTGGAGCTAGGGCGTTTGGACACTCAAAAATTTGCTGATTCCTGCATCTATCGGTCCTGAAATGAAAAGATTGTCCAAAGTTCCATTGGATCTCACGCAAACCTTTGATGATTCTTCCATCTATTGGTCCTGAACTGCAAAGTTTGTCCAAAGTTCCATTGGATCTCACGGTAAAGAACAGATATTAGACAAATTCGGCAGATATTCGACACTGGAGCTAGGGTGTTGGATACTGAAACCTTTTTTGCTTTTTATCAAATCCGCAAATATTCGTAGAGTACGCCAACAATGGCAAACCTCTGGGCTTACCTCCAAGATGAAGAAACTTTTTGTCTAATTGGTGACAAAATCCAGGATGAAAGAAAGTCCCAAGTCTCGATTACAGAGTATATAATTGAGGACTGTTCCAAATTATCTTGGTTTCATATGATCTTCCCTAAAACTCTCTGAAACATCCATGGAGCAAGGATTTAAAGAGGGGACTCATAGTAAGTATGTACACCATCGTCCTTGAGAACTACGTTGCCCGACTAACATACCTGAATCTAAAAAAAACATCCTAAGGGACCACGAACGAGGAACCGAACTGTGACCAGATCTTCGGTTTCTAAAGAGCTTGGATCCTTGCAGTACAACGCATGCTCTTGCCTTACCGTTCAAGTTTTCGGATGTCCGAAAGTACCTCCGGGGTACATATTTTTACCCACTCTGCTTTGCCGTCAAATTATAAGGCCGATGAGTATACCTGCACTCATCTAAGTCTATCATCTCAGGAACTAAAACTGCAAGAGATAGACTAGTTTCAGGATCTGTACGTAGCTAATATTCGTCAAAATTTACACTTGAACACGAATGAGATCGACAGGTTAGAACGTATCAGAATTTTCGTTTCCTTGTGAATGCAAATGATCTGCCAGAAGGCAGAATAATGGTACCAGTTCTGTTAAGTAAGTAATTTCGGAAAGATAATGGATAATTTCTAAGCACCGGTGCCCTTACAAGCCGAATTCCAAACTTACATATGTGTCCAACTCGGATGAGAAAAAAGTTGTCTTTTTAGAGAACATGCCTTGAACGCACTCTTTACTTATCAAATTCTTTTGAGTACAAGATCCCTCCGTTTTGTCCCAAAGATATGGCCTTTATAGGAAGACTGTTCATTTGAAGCTGAAGACCAAAAGAGCTAGTAGTAAATGTGCTTGTGTCGTCAGTATAAAGAAGTCAACGCGAATTCAATCAATAATCAGCGAACAAGAACTAGACTAAGGTACGAACCTTGTTGTATACCAGATTTTTACTATGCTCACTGGTTACAGGGACAAATTTCGTAGAAGGAAATAGAACAGCCAGTATTTGTATTGATGGTAGCCGCTGTATGGAACTGATCGTTTAAGAACAAACATTCAACAAGTGCGTTGAAGACACAGTATTGTACAGACAGCCACTGCTACCATCTGCTGCTAGGAAAGTTGAAAACATGGGGCTTCACTACTCGTTTTAGCTTTTTAAATTGATACCGATGAGACTGCTAGAAAACATGCAGGAGGACATGTTTTCTGAGGATCTGAAGCTAAAGACTGCAGAAAGAACTGCAGAGACGGAATGCTTATAGACTGGATAAAGGTAAATACTTTCTTTGGTATTGTCCTGATTGTGGATTGGATGTGATGAAGGCTGGGAAGAATTTCATATAATTTCCTAATAGTTTCCTCTATGAAATATTGTGAGGCTCTTCTCAACAAGAAGGTTGGCAGCTACATTTGCTTAGAAAACAGGCTTTTTCATGATGAGCTAGGTGACAGAAAGAGTCACTACACATGACTAGTCCGGAATGGAGTGGATTTAGTTTAACATACTATACGGACTCAATTGGGACAGCAAAGGTCCTTCTGACAACAAGTGGACTAATCTAGTTAAGGCCGAATTGGAATTGTTCATAAGAAGAAAGTACTATGATATCAGCGTTTAAAAATACGCAGCAAAGCTTGATCCATCTTCTACATATGTACTGTACGATACTTTTTTGAAAGAGAAAAACTTGGCCCGAATTTTAGGAAAACAACTTTAGTTGGGTTTGAGACTCCAAAAACACTTTAAGGTGGCAAATGCTTAGGACAATCACTGAATAACCCTAGTGGGACCCAAGGACCATATCCAAGGGAATTAGGGGGAGATCAAAATTTCTCAGACCCAAACCTTTTCCAACGACTTTCTAGCTGCAATCTAGATGGCGATGCTAGTTGAATCATGTGGTTTGAATCTGAACTAAAAAATGAATGTGAACGCAAAAAGTAGGTCGAGACTCCTTAAACACTTCGAAGAGTGGGAAAAAATCTGGGACAATCAGGAGAAACCCCTAATGACACCCATGGACTATAGATAGTGAAAGGAAGTGGTGAGATCCTTCTTTCTTTCTATGTTGTAAAGAACCAAACTATTTCATTGACTTTTTAGCTTCTACCGTGAGAAGTGAACGAAATTTCTGAGAGTTTAGACTTTAATGGGTCAGCGCTGTTGGCTTTTGTGAATTTATGTGATTCAGGGGTACGACAGTGACTTTTGAAAATAACTATCTGCTCATTGTGATCTGAATATACATAACATTTCACTCAAACCCACCGTCGAGCCATCAAACACAATCCACACAACAGCAACTCAACACAGTTTCACCCTCGACCATGGTTCTTCTCCAACCGCAACACAGTCCAACTCACACTCAAACAACACCGCAGCCACCACAAACCAACGTTCAACCCCCATTCAGTTTTCACTCAGATACATTCGCCGCTAGGTCAAGATACCGGTGTATGTCTATGTATACGAGACAAGGGATGATGGAATTCCTGCCATTCTCTGGGCTCAGGATTCTTCCGTTTTCTACCCCCTGAGCAGACCTCACCTCACCAAAAAACCAACAAAAAAAGTATCTTCTCCACTAGAAAAGAGAAATATACTTGCATTGTAGCCTATGTATGGGTTTAGATAGATATCAATTGGTGTTTGCGCCGATTAACTACATGCGCGCCGCTCTCGCTCTGCCCGATTTCACTCATTCAACGTGTATTGTGTTGTATAGATTACTGTGCTGCTCTGCGGCAAAATGTGGATGCCTATGGCCAGGTTCAACCATAACCCATTCGTCTGTAGGGGAGGATAGAACAAAAACGCGCTCGACTCTTGCTGCAGATACTTTTTTGGTTCTCACATTCATCCGCACACACACTACTCGTTCGATTAAAATTTTGTGTTTTTTTTCTCTCCTCGGTTGTCTTCTTATTGTTTTTTTTTCGAAGTTTAAACCATTTTCCCGTTGTCGATTGGACTCAGTTTGATAGCGCCTTTCGTTGGATTTACATCGTCGTGTGTGAAACAAGCAAACAAAACAAAAAAACACAAAGTATCTTGAGTTTATATCTGGAACGATACAGCTTTTTTTTTTGAATTTTTTTTAAAACCACCGCGCAGCAGAAACTATTCACACACAATCCTCTCCCCACACAAAATCACCGATTTTTAAGGGATGATCCTTATAAGATTTTCAGTTATATATATTTTTTTTATTTGAAATCTTTTTTGTGTAAAAGGTGGTTTGGAGATAATTTTTTTAAAAATTATTATTTTCGTTTGTTTTTTTTTTTTCTACCAAGAGAAACCCATTTTTATTTGGACACAAAAAATACATACAGTTTTGTGTTGTTAAATATAATTAAAAAAAAAAATATTTTTCGTGAGATTTAAGTTTAAAAAAAAGAAGAAATCAAAGTGAAAGTGAGATATACCTGCAAAAAAAAATAAAGTATCTAAAGTTCCTGATTTTTTGCAATTCTTTTCAATTAAATCAAAAAGAATATTTTATTCTTTAAAATTTTAAGTGCACGTGTTTTTCGTAAAACAATAAAATACAAAATAAAGCAAAAAAATTAATCTTGCTGATAGATAGTAGACAAACTGCTAATGGTACATCAACCAGCTATTGGAATATAAATATACCAAACCCTAAATGAGGGTACAATGAGGTCAAAAAGATACGATGTAAGTTTTTTCTTTAATTTAATTGCTTGGATATGTATGAAAATTTTGCTTGTAATTGTTCATGTGTCATGGATAATTAGGCAGTTTGTCAAATGTTATAAAACACGTTGCAGATATTTTCACTATGCCTGGCTGAAGGGGAAGCCGATAGCGAGATGGAAAAAGGGTTGACTGGGAAGTTTCTCTTTTATTGAGTGGAAAAGTGGTGGAAATCGTAGAGGAATCATGTGATCTACAATTGTTTTGAAATGCATACAGCGAAGGGTTGTGTTTTATTAGGTTTCGGTGAAAGGTGGTTTGGTTGTCTGATGGAAGTGTTATGCTGTGGTCTCAATAGGAATTTTGGAAAAACTAGTTACAGACAGTATCAAACAGTTTCATACCATTGTAAGAAAATGACGATTTGGACATGTATCTTCGACTTAATTTCTGGGTTCTTAAACCTTGGTTATACCAAAATTTTGTTGCTTCAACTTCAAACTACATGTACGACGTATGGTTCGAGAATTTATAAAACAAAACCGAATAATAAATGCATTTCTGATCAGGATCGACTGTAATCCAAGTCAGTAGATACATTGAAGAGTTTGATCTCAGATTATAAAGGTATTTCATGGCCTACAACAGCCCAAGACACACCTAACCTATTATACCTTCCACCTTCATAGCAAGTCTTCTGAAAATTTGACACAAAATTCGGCTAAATTTCAACCAGAAATCAAATTCTTAGAAGATCTTGGAAAATTGTGGTCTGAAAACTATGAACACAGATTTTTAAACAGAGAACCGAGCTTATAAGTTGCAGGAGCTCAGGATACATTAAGGCCTGAATTTACAAACTGATTTTTGGTCCTACTTTTAGTTATACGTGTCTTACGACTTGTATGTCTAAGGCTTTTGAGGCAGATTTAGTGTTTAAGAGTGAGAACGAACGAAAAGTTCTTCTTTGTACATTTCGCACAGACTTACAGACTAAGGCTTAAACATTTAAGGTTCTTGATAGAAATTTAGGGCATAAGGGACACGCCTTAAAGCTAGATATTCGGCTAGGCTAATGACATAAAGGCATGGTTCCAAACGTGCATTGGACTTTAAGCTAAAGTTTGTTTTGTACACTAAGAGAGTCAGGCTTATAAATTTAAGGTCCTTAATGGAAATTTGGGGCATAAGAGTCACGAGTACATTTTTGGGTGTCAAGTTGCAAAAAAATTGTCCAAGATACACTATAAGGTACCACAAACTATAGAAGTTAAAGGAAAACAGTGAGAGATATTCCCTTGCTTCGATAGTGAACTTCTAGGCTGATTTGTAAATACAAATGAAAGTCTTACAGCTCTGGAAGCCACAGCAGAGCAACTGGATCTCCGACAAAACTTGAGACTTAACGAATGTGTCTACAGATCTTGTAAGACTGATTGAATTAATATCACAGGACTTTCGACTTAGTTCAAAGGTTTTACCTTGACGCCCATAAATTAAGCCTTCCAATGCCATAAGTTGAAAAATTGCTTGGAAAATCCAAGATAGCCTGGGTGTATTCGCAAATCGGTATTCCTGCAGATGATCTAATACCTCGGAGTCAAAAAACACAAACCGAAAACAAGACATTAATCGCAACACAAACTAGTTAAGTTATTCATACAACCATGTGGGTATAGTCTGCAAATTGTCTTATCTACGACTACCTAGAGTTGTTACAATAAATTAGATAACACAATGGTATGGTCAGGTAACATTTCGAGCTTGTGACATACATATTTCACCAGAAATGACTTGCTGAACAGTACATTTGCAGGGTTAGATACTTTACGACAGTGACAAACATTAACCCTACCCCAATCAACTCTAAAAACAAAAGAATAACTTCCTATGTCGCAAAGTTAAATAAATAAACAGAGAAAAATTTGCTTAAAAGATAAAATAAATTTTCAAAAGCCTTATGACAATAGATACATTATTCAGCCAAGAGAATCTTAAAAGAAAAACTTACGCGCAAAACTTGAATAGACAGGTTTATGGTCCTTACCCTGAAATTAAAAATATATTTTTATTTAAATTAGTAACTATAGGCACATATGGTCTTAAATAAGTTTATAATTGTATTTTGAATCAGAAATTTATAGACACTACCTCAGTTTCCGTAACCTCTTGAGATACTTCTGAATATTCATTGAATCGGATTAAATAATTAACAGGAAACAGATTAATATTAACACAATCGAAATATCTACCTACTATGACAAACTGATAGTTACATGTAATAAAAGATAATAAATAGATACGTAGTTAAATATAAAAAAAAATATTCAAGTGGATTGAATTGTTTACTTTTCAGTTTAAGCAAAAGGAAATAAAAAAAAAAACACAAAACAAAATCTAATAAAATGTGTACTCAGTCGTAAGCCTATTATACTACGTTTTTGCAATAAACATATTATTTATCTATTTTATTTGTCAACACAACTCTTTGTAGTCAAACACAATATTTGTGGACTTTTCATAAAAAAAATGAAAAAACTGTAAGTGCTTATCGTTTGTTTTGTCCCCTGGTAGAGTTTTGTGAGCCTAGAGCCTTCGGTTCATGAAGCAGTACACCATGGCCAGTAATACCATTCCTAAGGGATATGCCATCTCGAAATGGATGGGCGTGGCAAAATAGTCACTTCGCCTTCTGTTGGTATTTGAACCCAAAGTCTTCGGTTTTTATCTTATTTAAGATAATGGGGTCTGAAACAAGGTAAGGAAGCACTACGACCTTATAGAGATTCTTTATAAAATACTTGCAGGTAACTTAGAACAGGAAAGTAGAAATACTCTGTTGGGTATTGATCCAAGAACTGTCATATATTTTAAATCTTTTCACCAAACATGTCGCATTGACTGAAAAAATTACCTCATGTCTCATATCGGTCTTCGAATGTCTTTTAATATCATCGACTAAGCGATTGGTGACTGCACATGTTCAATCCCGTTTGTCATATCCGTAGCCGGCTCATCTTGCTCAGTCTTGAGATATAAATATTTGGCCTGCCATCAAAATTTGTTCTTTTCTCTTATGACAACGCCCCCCAAAAGTGGGCGTAGCTAAGGCCAATATACATAAACATTCA
The DNA here is from genome assembly GCA_963583995.1 of Xylota segnis. Classification (NCBI taxonomy): domain Eukaryota; kingdom Metazoa; phylum Arthropoda; class Insecta; order Diptera; family Syrphidae; genus Xylota; species Xylota segnis. The sequence goes on along the minus strand of OY757239.1, from coordinate 5,794,497 downwards.
GTGATCATGGTTTTTTTTAGTACATTTCAAGTAAAATAGTGAACTGGGCGTGCCAGTGGATGTATGAACTTAACGATCATACGGTGTGAATGTGAGAGAGTATGTTTCAAGAACATTTACAGACGTACACTCATTTTTTATATATAAAGACGTATCTAAAGGCCTTGGTTTATCATCTCTCCATCGGATAGCTAATCTGCGGTATTCCTACACTCGATAGAAGTTGTTTATATCTGGATAGATACCTCTTGCAAAGTGTCCTCTTATCCTAATGAAACCATTAACACACCCCCAACTAAGAAGAAACCCTCTTTGAAGTATAATTACCCAATACAATTTGTAATGATAAGTAAACGATGAGGGCATCCTACATCAACAAAGATAATGAACCATAAAATCCCAGCAGAGTAGAGTAAGTTTAAAATACTTTGCCCTGCAAGATAGATACCATTCAAGCAGCATTCTTCTATCGTCCCTTTATCCTGCGAAATCTTTTGTCTGCGTAAAGCTTTTATCATCTTCTATGCGGGTAACATGATACCTATTGATAGGTCTGTAATTAATTACCTAATTCTGTAGCTTTAAATCTGTATGTACAAAGTTTTACGTTTGCCATTAAAAACAGACCTACAGAGCAAAGGCAACCCAAACAATCTAACCCCAACCGTATAATTTAGTTTCCAAAATATTATTTCCATGAAAAGGTTTATCCTGTCCTCTTGCTTGCTCCTATTATTACACTTTTTTTTTTTTTTTTTTACTTATATTTTTCATTCTTATTCAGTTTGCCTTTCAGGCGAAGGGAATCTCTAAAAAGGATTCCTCAAGCCATGTCGTTTGTGTTATTGTGCAAAAGGGGGTTGGTTACCCACTGAGTTGTTAGAAGAAATAAAAGCAAAGAGAAGACGAAGAAGAAACGAAATCGTATTTCTATTGAATTTCAAGTAAAATACAACAAACCAGAGGCAACCTTGCAAAATCAATGACCTCTTTCTGGCTTCGGTTTTTTATTTTTTTGAGAAGCTCTTCCCCTGCTCTCAAGTGCAGACGTTGCGCGGTACTATAGACGTACTATAGACGCGTTTGCATGTATTTAATTATTTGCAATCGAAACAGTGATGGGCAGAAACTGAAACCCTTCATTTGGTGAATAAACATTTGATAAGATTTATCTTTGTAATGCGTCTACACAGAGGGTACCTACCTACGTAAAATGATTGCAAAAATTCCAAAGTGACCGAATGAGATACGATACGGCTAGGCTATGGTGGCGCGCTGCTGCTTTAGATACTTTTTAGTTTGTTGAAAAATTCTGATTTTCAACTCGAGTGTCTACACTATTAAGTTTTTGAATTGTAACACGTGCTTAATTTACGGATTACGTCAAAAAGATATTTTTCAAGTACGCAATCGTTTTGTTGGTTAGTTGAATAAATTTATGAAGATATGCGCGCCCCTAGAATGTGGGTAATAGGGAAAATTTATTGCAACCTTTGATCAGACGAGTTTTTGTCGATTATTTTGATTAGATCGAGGATAGGTTTGTGGCAACAAATCAAGTTGTATCTTATAATTTTAGTACCTTGTTGTTCTGGGAAGATACTGCAGTGTTTTGTGCCAAATAGCTTGGCGCTGAGGGAGAATTTTAATCGCCGATAGTTTGACATGTGGACAAGTCTATCAGGTAGTCTTGAGGACGTACATATATGTTTTTCTGGTTTAAACCGATTAAATGGATTAACCAGTGGGATTTTGTCCGAGATAAGATTTTTGATTTTCACCTGCAATCTATAGGGGTACAGAGGAATGTGCAGATAGACATGGTTATCGAGTGTACGTTTCTTTGATTTTGGAACGCGATTTGCGATCGTAGCGCTGTTGAAGTGGGAACTAAGATTTTGGGAGCCTATAGACAACACTGAGCGACGTCAGACTGGTAAAATACAACTGCATACACAAGTTTAACAACAAATTAGTTAGACAACGTGAGTTGAATTAGACACACCTAGTGTTATACATTGCGTGCGTGCAGACAACATGCGGACAAGTTGGCTTGTCTTTCGATGCAAGCTTGCACGGAAATGTTACCGACTTAATGTTTAATTAATTGCAGCAAACTGTTTGAATTACTGCCAGGCAGTGTACATGAGCGTGTTCCACATGCTTATGTTGTATCTATTGCTCTTTCTACATGTATTTCGAGTATTGAAGGCCTCCTTGTTGAGCGTTCAGTGTAATTTTTAGCCAGAGATGGCCTCATGACAGTCTTACAGATACCTTGTCTTTGGAAAACGAAACCTAAGCTAGGTACAGCGTTCAGTGCATCTGTTCTCAATTGAATGGTATCTAATTGTGTTTTTCGGATCAAATCGGAAGATAGGCTGAGCTTTCAGTGCGTCCATTCTCCATTAGATAGTATCTACTGTGCTTTGCAATTCGAAGCTAGGTTGAGCGTTCAGTGCATCTATTGCCATCTATATAGTATCTACTGTACTTTTCGATTGGAATTCGAAGCTAGGTTGAGCATTCAGTGTAACCTTTATCAGATGAATGGTATCTACAGTACTTTTCCATTTGAATTGAAGCTAGGTGGTCCGTTCTGGGAAGGTATCTGCTGAGAGACATTCTCTTATATGTACATATGTATGTTATTTCGTGCAGCGTTCAGTGTATTCTTTCTTTTTAGACAATACCAAAACTATCTGAAATACACTTTCTCTGTTCACAGTTTTCGTCGTGTATCAGCCATACATATATAAAGTCGAAGAGTATCTGTTTTCTCAACATAATTCGAAAGACCTTCATTTCACAGTCGCACCGTATCTTTTGCCAGACTGGCTATCCTCTAAAACTTTTCGAAGAGAATTCCATATAAAACGAGGACAAAACTTTCTCCATCCAACCAATAAGCATATCAAACCTTATACCTGCTTATGGCATTAGCCCTACTGAAGCAGAATACACGTAAGTAACATGCAGCAAAATTATGCAGTCAAGCGTATCCTTGAAATAAATTGAGACGTGCACGGAAAAAATAAAACATTATTTATTGAGATAGAGATACTCGTAGAGAAATTTAGAAGGACTATCCAACAGGACGAGGACATAACAAGAATCTGGCACATTGCCCAAACTGAAGTTGATTAAAAACTTTTTGTATTGTTTGTCATCTGTGAGAGATGACATTTGAGATACATTGGGGAAAAAAAAACCTACTCATCTGCTAACTTTTCAAAAATTCAAAGCACATCTCTAGGGCATTCTAGCCTCCAAAGGAAAGTCACTGTTTTTTTTTTTTTTTTGAATTTGTTTTTACGCAACACATAGTGCCGCCGCCACCGCCGTCGTAATTGAGTAGAATTTCGGAGCGTGCCGAATGCATATCACACATAATTAATTGCACAAATCAATTGATATTCGCCTGAGGTTGTATCTCTATATCTATAAATGTGTACCGACACCTGCACTAAATACCCGATGATTGCACCATTCAGGTTATAGATAGCCAATTTGTAGATAACCCATATCTCGTTGGATACTATCGCTAGATACATTTTTATTATTTTTTCTTTCAACTCAATTTGTTTTTGTCTTTTGTTAAATTAAACGCAGAAAGTGAAATTAATTTGTCCGCGCAGTTAATACAAATTGTTAATACCCACCCAAGCAGACTTAGATCCCACAGCAGATACGAAAAAAAACGTGGAATTTCTTCAGCGATAGATACAAAACCATATTGGAAAAGGGGAACCCTCAGTTGTGAGGTTTTCTCCGAAGAATATCGCCAAAATCTCAATTTTTTATTCGAGGCTATCTGTCAGAAATTAATTGACATGATAAATGATATTTAATTGTTATAATCATTTTTCAATTAATTAGTAGAATTAAATTTTAATTTAATAAAATATGCTGTCGGTATAGACATTACTGTGGAATTTTTACTATTTTTATGCCTCGCCATGCCTGTGTTATCTCCTGGTGGTGGATTTCTTGGTAATTGCATATGTATCTGTCTAATTATAGTTATTGCCAAATTTTTGTCGCTTTCTTACGTAGAAATTGTTGCGAGATTTTGATATTACGTAGTAAATCTAAAAATGTTAATATGACTAAGTTTATCTTTGCTGCTACTGTGCTTCTGTGGTGTTTCTGAGTCATCTGTCAGTTTTGGTAAGCAAGTTAGAATGAGGTTGATAAACATTTTAACAGTGACGTGACTCAATTGGGGCTTGGAAATCTATGGTTCCGGGTTTAAAAAAAACAACAGACACATGTATCTGATAAGATTAAACGAGCGCTTCGAACGTGTTTAACAGAGAAAGGCTTTAGCGATGAAACAGAGATGAACAAGAGGTTGTAAGTCGTCAATATTCAGAGATACAAGTGATCTCCCACTTCTGACACTATCCACAATTCACACAAACGATGAATTTGCAACCTATGGGCCTGTAAAAGGATGCACTTTTTGTATTCTACTTCGAACACTTGTTCCATGTTTATACATTCATCTAAAACAAAACAAAAACAAATGAATCCACTTCGGACACTTCCCTTCTACTGTAACCGCGAACAGAGTTGTTAATCATCATAAGGATAAAACCACCTGAAACCATTTGAATTGATTTCAAAGTTCAAATCTTACCACAGCACGGGTGTTTGAAGTGGCATGAGAAATTGAATACTATTTTAAAAAAATGTGCTTTGATTTATTTAAACGCCAACAGAATAATTTAAGAGTTTAAGCAATAAACATTCGGAATATTTTACGATCAACTGGTTTTATAAATAAAGACATTCTACACCCGTTAAGCTGTAATATAATCAGCAGATTGTTTTTTATTTTTTAATAAATTGTTATATACTTAAGTAAAACACCTTAAGTATAAAAATAAATAAAGAAATAAACGTGAGTTTCAAGTTTATTTTAAAAGAATTTGAATAAAATATTAGATTCCATTGAGGTAGCTGTGTTTGATGATTTATGAGGGATACCACAAACTTGTTCGAACATTTCAGGATGTTTCACACTTAATTTATTGACTCTTTCAAGTTTTTTTTTGATTTTTTCTTTATCCAGTTTCTAGTCTTTATAGTTTGTCCTCGTCTTGTCACAACGGTGACTCATTCCGGCATACTGGTTCTTCTAGATCCTTTTTTATTTTTAAGGAAACTAACCCAATCGAAGATTAGGCCAATGAACGGAATTTACATTAAATTAACCCTCATTTACAAGCTGACCCAAAGGTGAATCATCGAATCCTTTTTTGCCCTCGTCATGAGGAATATACATAAATTGATTGAATATCACAAATAACTGAGAAAAGGGTTAAAAAAGGATTCAATTTCAAATGACATTTGAATTAATTTTGTAAGATTTTGGAAAAGGGTTTCGAAATGGCTTTACATAGATTATGGATGTGTCCTTCAAAGTGTTAAGGATTTTGAAGTCCTAAGGCATGATTTAATAATTTCTCACCCCACTTCGGACAGTGTTTCTATTTGCCTATAATCAAGGCTCAAAAGTTGCCGTTTAAATTGGGTTCCTACAGTAGATAGCAATCGTATTGAAATCAATGTTCAATACACAATTTCCCATTCCACTTCTGACACCTCTTTCATGTACATTCACACAAGTACCGGCATGTATCTCAAAACTAAGTCGAATGGATTTCTAAACGTTTTTACTAAATCCACTTCGGACACTTTTCTGTCCATGTAGATACAGAACCTTTCGGCAAGTGTTGGAAGTGGGGTTTTCTGTATTTCATTTCATTCAGGAAGAGTTCCTTCAACAAATGTTTATTCCATTAATATCGTACTTTCTAAATCAAGACACTCTCATTCCACTTCGAACACCTTACCATCATAAGATAGTTCTGCTGCTATACATACAAAATCAAGAGCTCGAAGGAAAATTTCTCATTCCATCATTCACTTCATAAACATTTTGATGAAAATCAAATAGAACTGGACAACAATAGTCACTTCGAACACCCTTCCCATAAAAGTCTTAGAAAACTATGTCCATTGTCCAACGTATTCGACCCATTTTTTATCAATACCTATTTCCGCAATTTTCTATTCCTATTGACGGTTGGAATCCGAAAAATGCGTTGCATTCAGACTTACACTAACCGTTCCATCATCGTCTCAAATAAAAGAACATTCAAATCGTTTGCAATTTTCCCTTGCGAAATTGTTATACTCTCCATTGCTTCCGGTTGGTTTTTTCTTTCCATTCATTCCATGTCCCTTATTTATTCCTTTTTTTTTCGTAGTTGAATACTGTGGTTTGAATATCCTTTAGAATGTGTGTACAGTCCAGCACACCATATACGCATAAAACACATCACTAACAATCGGAAGTTAATCAGGACCACTGAATAGGGGTAGAATGTGTACGAAGTGGAAAAGGATGAAGACGAAAAAAAAAAAAAAGGATTTAGAAAAAAGAGAATAGCATATACACAGTGTCAATATTTGATAACGGTTGACAAACCTAATATTTCTGCTACAAAACGAACTTACACTTGAGTTGAGCGATTCAAGGAGTGTGTTGAGATACTTGAATTGCTATAGGATTACAAACACACATGTTTCCACGGAGTGTGTTCGAGAGAAACACTGAAGAAGGGTGATTTTGTCACGTGATATCTGCTTTAAAAAATAAAAAAAAAACTGTCAAGTAGGAAGGGATTTAGGGTATAACATAAAACCTGCGAAGGATCTAATGTAGATATTAAGTCTCTCCCCGTTGAGTGTGTCGAAAAGTGCCAAATAAGATGGATATGGTGACCTAAATATTATGTGAGTGTTTGCTTTCCTAAATCAAGCGGTTTAGCGGTTACAGGTTTCTATGTGGCTGTCAAAATATGATAGAATACCAAGAGATTGAAGATACATATTGAAAAACTGTCAAAAGGAAGATGGGAATTCTTGACATATGTAGGTATAGGTATCTTATCTGGTTTTGTTCGATATCTTTAAGGCTTACACTCGTGTTTTTCTACGATGGGGGTTAATGGAACTACTAATATGGTTATGAAGAGTCAACTCAATTGAGAAAAAGTACTGGCCCAAGTAGGGTCTCCTTAGGTACCTCTCAATATCTACTCAAATATAAAACAAAATTGTTAAAAATATAGCAGGAATCCATGGCGCTAAAGTATTGTTATGAAATTTCAATAACTCTACCACATGCTCGTACCCATCACTTCGCAAAGTATCTAAATAGATTTATAAGCACGTAATCATCCCCAATTATGTTCTCGGAAAAGAAAGAAACAAATTCCAATCAAAAATACATTTTTCAACAAGAAAAAGCCCCTCGGAATAGTTCAAATTATTCGAGATACATCTCGCTTAAGCCGTTTAAAGTGGCATCCGCCTTCGTATAGCATGAACAAACTTCACATCATTTGTCAAAAGTCTTAAGAATATGTATGACTTCCAACAGAACTCGTGCTCTTGAATACCTTTTTTTGGCGCACAAAGATACATACACACAAGCACTGGAGTTCAGAGATGATGACAGTAATCGTCAAAGCTTCTTAAAGAGTCACACACTCCCTCCTGCATGCGTGTAATTTTAATGGCCGACCATTTTATTATAAGTCCTTTCAAATGCAAATCTGAATTTCATGTATTTCTCTTACAAATGTGAATTTAATGAGTTATTTTGTGATTTTTTCTATCCGATAAGTAGGCTCTTGAATGCATCTAGTGTGCTGTAGATACATAAGATACGAAAGGCATATGTATGAATAAAAATTAAAATTCTATTTTTGTATATTTTTCTCTTTGCAGGTTACTACAGTTTCTGCCCAATGCCCAGATTATTTATCTACTGATGGTGAGTACCTAACATACAAATCCCTTTAAACTGATTCAATATTTGGTTGGCGTCACCTGCCCCGGATATTGGTGGCGCTGTGCACAACGAACCCTGCACCGCAGTTAATGGGTTCGGATTTAATTAAAATTTACAAGCTAATTGCACATTTGATTCGAGAGATATAATCTGAGTGTGCAGGGATATCAGATTTCGGAGGTATACCTGCAACCTGTAGAGGTGTTTGTTTTTTTTTTTTTAAATCCTTCATGACATTGATATGCACACTTGCGAGCGATATAATTCCATGGATATTGGATCATTTCAATTGACCAGGTGCTGGCCGGCCAGTGGCAGCATTGGACATGTGTATGTTGTCGGATTATTTTGTCAGTTTTGAAGGTTTAAGTTTGGATTTTGTTTTTTTTTTTTTATTATTAACTGCGGTCGGTGGCTTCCTGTGACAATGTCCTTTAGGTATTTATCTGTTAGGGAAGGGATTGAGTAGCACGCAGGTATTAATATCGAATTAATAGCAATTTATTGAAGTGAAACCGAGCTGAAAATGGAAATTATGCGGCTACTGGATACTTTAGATCGAGAGGTGGATAATGTGGTGGTGGTGGGTATATAGGAGGCAGGTGTTGTTGGTTTGTAGGAATCTGAAGAATGAGGAACGTGTTTGCATCATTGTTACTAGAAGTATAAGTCTATCTATCGAACTCAAATTGGTCCTTCGAGCCGGATTTACTTTCACATCTCTTCAGAAGCTCATGAGAATTGACTTTAAAGTAAACACATGAGTATCTACAGTCACTCGTCATCCAGATAGGAGACGAAATTGATTCAAAAAATCAAAAGAGATGCAAACTATGATGCCTTTAGTGTCACAGACAACATTTGACCTAGTACTGAAGCTTGTGGTACCCCATAATGTATTCATTACAGTCTATTGGTTTCACAAGTTCCTGCTAGAAACGTGTAGAATATAACATACCTTAATGACCCGGAAAACATACATATCTAGGAACATCTTCAATTCCAACACGGAAGACACCACTTCAAAACAGTGGGATGTTAAACAAAGTACAGAAGAAAACAAATTAGAAGCACACACCTTCGCGGTACTTTATTTTATTTGAGTAGTTCTATCCAATCGTAAACAATCACAGTTTGAGCTGAGCTCCTCGAAATCATTTGCATAAAAACATGCATCATAAATACAATTGACCTCCATCTTTTCACAAAGTATCTAGAGGCTGTAGATACATATGTACATGGGATACCGTGTTATGCCTGTCAACGATGCCATTTAACATGATGATAAATTTCATCTATCAATCAATCTAAAGGTAGATAACCTTCTTACTGAACAAAAACAACAAAAAAAATCGAAAAAAGTTGAGTCATTAAAGATCATGAACTGAAAAATGTTAACTTTAACTTTAACTTCAATTAGACACTGATTAATTGATGAGTCACTTCAACAGAATACTGGTTGTAGAATGTGTATCTTAAATGGATTTGTAGGATACTAACCTTATTCTGTGTATTTTTTTTTTCAAAGTATCTAAACTTTGCTTTATTGTGTACAGGGTGCACGGGCCCCCTCTGCGATGAGAACATCAAGGCGATTTGAAAAGAATCTTTTGCTAGTCAAACATGCTGAAATTGGATACCAAGTCTATGAAAAGGTAGTTCTTCTTTGGTTTTTTGTTTTGTTTTTGTGTAAAAGTTCCTTTTAATGTTTCAATAGAAACAGGGGTTAGCACCCTCCTGTCAAGTGGTAATCCAATCAGAGAAAGGCGGTACATAAAGACTTGGCAGGTGGCCTTAAGTGACAAAGAATAACCCACTGAAGGTGGGTGTTTGTTTGCTTTACTTGCACCAAAAATATGGCATTAGCCTCATTGACCAAGCGCTGGGAAGACATAAGAAATGAGTTAAGAAGTAATTTTTATTTTATTTTTTTTTTTTTTTTTAAATTGAACGATGCCACAAATGTACTTATAAACTCTTTGAGAGAATTGTATGCTATTGTAGCACCACCCAAAGGCATAAATAATAGGGCCAAGCTAGTATAACATGGTACTGCGGGAAATGTTAAGAGTGAGTAAGCTGTCGTTGCCCTTTCATAATTAAAAGTGTGAATGGGAGACACCTAGAACTAGGTATCTGCTTGGAATTTCAATCAACTAGACTCTATAGATACTGTGGACACCATACAGATACATGACATATGAATATTTAGTTCTGCCTGTGAGTCTTGCATCATCATTGCGTACCTTCAATTCGAATCAATGAATCTAGGTATACAAATCGGGTAATGCATTACTATCAGCACAGAGAAACATGGTAATGGTAATCAACTTTCTTTAAGGTAAACATTCACTTAATTCTAACTTGTGCTTATCTTATATCTATCAGTGCAATAATAGGAACATCGAAATGCATTACCATTTATCTTGAAAGTATTGATGCATTGATGAAGTAATAGAAGCATCGGAATGGATTACCATTTACATCCTAGCATTACTTGTATACATAAACAAGTAATGCATACTTTCGTATGTTGCATTACTAAACACATTTTTCTCGAAGAAAAGTAATGCATTACATAAACAGATTACCATAAGTCACATTATTTTTACGAGTTGCTTGTTTTAAGCTATACAATTATTTTCTTTCTATTTTTAAAGTTTAAACAAATTAGACTTTGTCTCTAAGACAGATAACTAAATCCCTAAAAACGAAATTTGCTTAATCACATAAAACCGTTGTCTTTCGATCGATCACTTGCGATACTAAACACTGTAAATACTTTTGAATATGATTGCTATCATGACAAAATATGTGTGACGTTAGAATCTTAGCTTTTATTGTTTTTGTCTAGAACCACAGATATAGACTGTAATCAGATAGATGGCTAGTTGTCAATAGAAATCTCTGTTGTTTTGGGGGAAAACCCAGGATTTCGACCTCATTTTTAGTTCAAATATCTACAGAGTGTAACAAGAGATTTGATAAATACTGGCCACGTCTAGTATAAAGTTTAAGCCACATGTTGTTTTGGTTTATTCTTACTACAATTCAAATATCCGTGACCAATGAAAATACTTTTGATAAAGTTCTAGGAATCCAATCGATTGTGAAGGCCGCCACAATTAAGTGAAATCTGGTTTGTTCCTTTATTTTTTATTCATTGACACACGATAAGAAACATGATTGATAATCAGAGCGAGTCTGTCAAATTAATGCGATAGTTAGAACCAAAAAGTGAGTGGTAGTATTCAAACAAATATGTATTACTATAACCACTTCTGACACTTTTGCAATTCAACAAATCCTGTTGTAAGTGTATAGATTTTCGGCAAAACATTGCCATATTCCAGGACACCTAAACAACTTCTATCGTTGATTCAGAGGTTTCAACAGACACCGTGCTCTCCTTAGAGAATAATTCGTAAGCCACACTTCTGACACTTTGCAATTTTACAAATTTTGTTATTAGTTTACAGATTTTCGGCAAAACATTGCCATATTGCAGGACACCTAAACAACTTATATTGTTATGTTAGAGGTTTTAACAAACACCTTTAGAAAATAATTTCCAAACGACACTTCTGACACTTATCCTAGCAAGCAATTTACTTTCGACACCTTATTCGCTGAGATCCATCCATAAGTATATTTGCGATATACTACAGCAAAGATGAACTAAATGTTTTAGATTGCCACTTCTGACACATCGCTGATATCATTAGAAGCATAGTTTGACATGAGCAAGTTACGTTCGTAAGCACTTGAAGTCTTCGACTGGCGCTAGTTTAATAAATGTCTAGACTAACCCACTGTCGTCTCATTATAACATTGTTGTGGGAGAAATATTTCGGCGTAATTTCTAAGGAAATCATTCCGATAAAAGTACAGCTCTACATTACTCACTTCTAACAACATGCTCGCCATAGATGACGAATTTTACTCATGACTCTATTCTAACGTCTGACATAATTTTTCTCTTTTTTTTCTTCTTTTAGGTAATGTTTGCCAGTGCACTATGTTCATCACGAGACTATGTGATAATGTTAAACACCCCCTACAACAAAGCTCTACATATAACACCCGATGGCAAAGTGTTGGCAGAAGATATATCAAAAGCACGTAAGTACCTTTTTCCTTAAAAATGTATCTTCTGATGAAAAAAACCAAATCAAAAGCAATGGCATCCCAAATTTAATGTCTCTATATCAAGTCTAATTCAGAAAAATAAAAAAAAAAAGTCTCCAAACCACCGAAACAAGAAACAACAACAGGGTCATCTTTTGTATCTGCATTTGTATCTTGTCGTCTGGGTATTCAAAAAAATTATGCATCAACCTACGCAATTTGGGTTAATTCACTTGTCGATAACTAAGAGTTTATCTTTTGTGTTATTTTTCTTATTTTTTGGTGTCTGCTAAGCCTTAATACCGCTAAGCGCTGCATAGAGATTTCGATTTCGAAAGGCACTTTTGTCTGGATTTCTTCGTTTTTTTTTATGATCTGCATGGGTTATAAGTTTGTTGGCGCCATGTTATTTAATAACATGGAATTTCGATTTCATAAATTAAGTGATTAATCTTTTTGTTGTTAGAAATGTTTAAAAATAAAATATAAAATGCAGATAAGGAATTTCAAAGAAAGAAAGATATATTCAAATTGATTGCATAAAAAGCAAAAGGCAAACAAAAAAACAAAAAAATAACCCTAAACTTTCTGTTTATAGAAGAAGAATCGACGACAAAATAGATGATCGATTGGGACAGTTCTAAATATATTTGCGCGTACGGTTAGTTACGGTTCGCATAGTACTCGTATCGTTTAGGTGGTTTGCTTTACAATTGCCAACCAGCCTTGGGTGTTAGGTGCGACATTCACGTGGCCCAAGAGAAATGCAAAAGAACTATTCAAAATCAATACTAGTTTGTTTAAGCTTTTCTGTATGGATTTACAAGTACATAAGGTAGTTGTAGATGGTTATAGATACTTGTAGTGAATGGAAGCTTTAGAGTTATAATGAAGGACAAGGTGATTATAAAATTTGATATGCAATCGTTTGGAAAATGTTTTCATTTCGATTTACATAGACAAGATAACTATCCATAAATATACGAATAAACTGACATCACACAAATATTGCGTAGCTAATATTGAGCCCCACTTCTGACACCATTTACACAGCTAAATATACAAGAACAGAACTAGAGGTACTATAAATAGACCTATTGGGTACGCCACTATAGACATTCGCCACGAAAGGGTTGTCCCAAATAGCTGCCGATAAATAAAAATTCATCCCACTTCTGACACTTTTCGAGAAACGTTCAAACATAGGCAGTGTATCATCAGCTTGGGGTCGAAGCCTAGACGAAAAGATGATCTCAGATGTAGAGAAGCTTTTGGAAATACATTTGGAAACGAGAAAATGTTGATCCCACTTCTGTCACCATACCACAGATGAACTTTAAAAGTAATGTGAAAAGGACCTACTTCTGACACCTTTCACACATGAATGGAGTTTTCTTTGCAAAATTTCGTCGTGTAGCTTTGACAAAATCGTATGAAGTAACATATTTTTGTGGTTTCGAGGTTCATAAGAGGTGCACGTAAAACCAGAGCTCTAACTTTAGAAGGAGATGCGCCGATATAAAGTATCTTGTTACTCGAAATATGAGACGTTAACTAAAAAATTCCATGACTCAATGGTGAGTACGTTGGACTACTGAACTCGAGGTTCAGCTTCAAATTGCAGACACCACTATGTAATCTATCGCGAGCCCTGCCACTATGATAGTAGAACTGTCATGTGAAAGAAACTCAAATCCCTATCAAATAGTAGGCCCCTTGCATTCGTGTGTAGAACTTTCTGTACTTATAATAGAGAAGGTGTAGGAATGGACCCCTGTGGGACTCTTAGAACTCGTCAAAGTTCTACGCTTCAGCTGTATCTATGGGCATTTTCTCATCAGATATCATCTCTCTATTGTCGTCACTACTTTTTGTATTGACTTTAGTAATTTACAACATGTTTAGCCGAAACTATCGCCTCAGTCTGACTGTTTTAATCTCCCTTGGCATCAAAACCAAATACTTGCTCAAGCAACAAATCAAAAATTCACTATGACGTCCTAATTCTCTTATTTTTACGATGAAATCTTTCAATATTTATATCCTTGTTTGCAATCTAAGGAATTTTTGTTCGTTCATTGTTATTTAAATGTATGTATACAACGAACTCAACTCTAATTAATAATTTATACAACATGTTATCTCAATAATGTAATAAATAATCAATGTCTAGTTGAAGGCTAAACAAATTACTTTCAAAACAAATTATCACACTTAACGAACAAAAAAAAAAGAAATAATAATAAATAACTCTTAAAGTAAATAATAAATCGAGAATTTCACTCAAGATAACTCCGTTCAATAGACACTGTGGAATCATTCAATGCCATGATGATACCCTACATACCCTACACACTTGCCTGTGGGGACCTTTGGACTTTTAGCAAACAAACATTTTTTTAAAACATTTAAGAATCAATATTAACATACTTTTGTTGTACTGAAAAGGTTTGGATTAGATTCGAATGTACTTTCGATTTTGCAAAATAAACATTTCAAACCCAAAAAAAGCGACTGTCTGCCCATACTGATAAGCAAGCTCTGATGGAGGTTGTTTATTTGTAAACAAAGCAACGTGTTATCATTTTGGGTGGCAGCAGGGGGACCTTCGATATGGAAGGGGTTTTATTAAAGTGCACATGACACGGGTATAGCACGCGTACTAATCATGCTAAACTGTGTCCATTTCGACAGCTTCAAGATGCAGATACTTCCCGATACCCCAATCCCTACAGTTCGATATAGATACCAGTCTTCTAATAGATCTTCCATGAAAGTTTTCTTCGTAAAAACACTGAAAATTTCAACAGACCTTCTCAATATACTCGCCCTAGTCTTATCGTTCTATTCAACCTTCCAGATTAATAGCTTACCCCCGCCATAAATAGCCCCCTATGACCCCAATCAAATGAGTTTTTTTTCGAAATTTTACCGCCCGTCATATTATTTTCAACACCTCTTATCAATTTAAAAAAAAATCAACCAAACTCAAGTGTCTAGTAAGAAAAAAAGTAAAAACAAACGCCCTAAACTTGCCACACGACTGTTTTATCATTTTTAAGAATCTAATGCAACTAAATGCCTCCCTTAAGGCCCGGGAATATTTACACAACATACATGGGTACATAGTAAGTGAGTTACCAGATGTATGGAATGTATTGAATTTAACCGGAAAAGTTTCATTGAATTTATGGAATTTTATCAGAAATACAATCGATGGCGCGGCAATGTTACTGACAGGGCTAGTAGGGCTGATTACACATGACTGGCAGACGGTTTTAATTGACTGGTTGATCAGGAAGTGTCCACTACAAAATGTTGACTGACTGTTGACTATTTATCGTGTATCGGGCTTCCCCGGCACAGGACTAAATGGAAAATCCCAGCGACAATCTATTCAGCAGACTAGATACAGAATAGGTCAACCCCAAACATTGCAGTTGTATTGAGTATCTCTGACAAGAAATCAATAGTATTTCTGAATGAAGTTGATGAAATCGAATACGATTTTCCGGCTCGAAGGACCAAAATCAAGAATTTTTAATTCAATCGCCAACCTAAGCTTTAGTTCCGAGACAATCCCTGTGGAGAGTTTATATTAAAATAGGGTACACCATTACCGAATCATTATTGTTTCTTTATCTTCTTACTGTTCTTTCTTTTTAATTCATAAAAAAAAATCTTATCTATTAAAGTGGGTTATCTAAGCAATTTCAACTTGATATAGATGATGGGGTGCCGTGTGTATCATAGTCAATATGTTCGAGTGGCTCTCATTTTTAGATTGTTTGTAGAGATGTTGTTTTAATCTAATTTTCTTTTTCTCTCTTTTTTATTTTTTAGAAAACATAACCATTGCCACCCAAGGAGATATCCTAACAGAATCTTTCAAAATAACACTTTATTCAAAGGAGGCCGACAGATATCTCTGCTTCAACAAAAATTGGAAACCTGTGGGAATGGTAAGTTCAAATATTAAGTTTGCACTATTGTTTGGAAGTTGAGATCTATCAGAAAAGTATTGTATTGTATGTAGAAAGTAGGCGTGTCTTATTGGGTAATATTCAGGGCAAACGTTCTACTTTACGAATACAAAGATACTTCTAACCATCTGGTGGTACCTTCTATGACAACTCAAATCCGTGCTGATTCCACGAGTAAATTATTCGTAAAAAATAAGACAAGGAACGCCCTAATCAATCGATAGAGACTATCTTGAGTGATTGCTTTGTAACGCAATACCTAGTTCGAGAATGCTCAAACTTTGCTAATTTTCAAATAAGTTAAATATTCCATTAAAATACACTGAGATCGGAGTAAAAATTCTGTGTAGACCCTTCTAAGATACCTCCTGAGCTACCTTGTTAGACAGATGCATATCTTATTAGGGATTGGTCCAAGTTTCTGAACTCAAATAGTGAGATCGCCCAAAATCGTTAATCGTTTTCCTAAAAACTGTACTAATCTCTGCCATTTCTTCTTAATCTTATTACAGAGAGTCCCCAGAGAAAACTGTCACTTTATCGAAACGCTAGATCGCGGTTACTTCGAGTTCCGTTCAGTCATAAATCGTTCACGTCGTGTGGGCTTCACACGACGCTTTAAACCGATTGCCTGGACACGACGACAGGATCTCAACGAATCCTGTTTTCATTTCTTAAGGATCGAGGCGGAAACATTCTATCGGAATGATAGCCCAGCATCTAAGAGAAAGTTCCCCTCATCAAGTGTGACGACCACAACAACAAACCACAATCGTCGCAACAATCAACGAATTCAAAAAACTAATAATAAAGGCCATAACAGTACTTTAAGCCACCACGGTACTAGTATTAACAACAATAGTAATTTAAGTCAAACAAACAACCACAACAACAATAGCAGATCCCTTCAACCTAAGATCCTGGTGCGACATCATCATGACAACAGCAGTATTGTTGCGCGTCGGCGTCAACATCAGCGCGGACATAAAGTCCGTCAACGCCGCAAGTACATTCAAAACCAAGGCACCACATCATCATCGACAAACTTGTCGGCCAAGTCATCGTCAACAATGCTAGCGCCATCTGTGCTCAATATTGTTGCAACACTAGCGGCAAGTCGTCGAACTCGCGGTCGCCGGAAAAATGATGAACTCCGCGAAGAGGAAGAAGACGATGACGACGACGCCGATACGTCAGCCGAAAAGCAAAAGAAACAACCATCGCCACCAATGTATCTGTCGCCAAAAAACCCAGAGCATCGTCATCGACATCACCATCACCTGCATCAACATCATCCTCCCGACGATTACGATGACGATGATGTTGGCGCCATTCATGCTCCCGCTACCGGTACCGGTTCCGATCCCGATCCCCAGCAGCCAGAGGATGAACAACGAAAATCAACTGCCACAAGTGGCCTCATACAATTTCCAAACGAATACTCAAATAAAATAAATTTAATAAATAACAATTATCTTGCAATACCTGCCTTGCCAAAAAACTTGTATAATAATACTAGAATGACTGAATACGTTTATAGTGGTAGTACTAATGTTAATAATAATTCTAATAATAATGATAGCGATAATGCTAGCAGTAGTTATAGTGTTAGTTATAACATTAACAATAATATTAATAATAATAACAACAACTACAATATTGACAATAATTTTAAGGACTATTTAAATACTACTAAAGATAAGGATAATGCCAATCGAAAAAACTTACTTGAAGCGATAAAAAACAACAGCAACAGCAACCACAACAGCAACAACAAAAAAAATAAAATTAAAAATATAGTACAATACAGATATGCGGTTTCTTTTATTTCGGCGGGAAGGATTGTTCCACCGATTTGTTGCGAAATGCTTCTTGTTTTTTTTTTTTCTAGGAGGGAAGGCAATCGGTCCTTGTGGTCCTTGGAAAATAGATTCGATAAGGGTAAGCGCAAGGGACAATGTAAGTCAAAGTAAGTATCTATTTGGGCAAAGCCGCACTTTGAAAGACATTGCAATAGATGGCGTTCTAGTCGAGATTCATTTGTTTCACTTGAAAACCAGATTCCAATAGAAAGGGAAAGCCCAAAGAACAATGCAGATGACTCAAGAGGACATTCGCTGTAAATATCTATTAAGCCTTAAAACCAAAGTCGTGCTTTGAAAGGCATTGCAATAGATGGCGTGCTAATCGACCCTTTTGTTTCACTTGTAATACGGAAGGTAAGCCCAAAGAACAATGGAAGTCAAAGACGTTACACATGGCAATTGCTGTAAGTATCTATTTGGACAGAGCCGCACTTTGAAAGACATTGCAATAGATGGCGTTCTAGTCGAGATTCATTCGTTTCACTTGAAAACCAGATTCCAATAGAAAGGGAAAGCCCAAAGAACAATGCAAGCGAAAGAAAATGCAGATGACGCAAGAGGACATTTGCTGTAAGTATCTATTAAGCCTTAAAAACAAAATCGG
The DNA here is from genome assembly GCA_963583995.1 of Xylota segnis. Classification (NCBI taxonomy): domain Eukaryota; kingdom Metazoa; phylum Arthropoda; class Insecta; order Diptera; family Syrphidae; genus Xylota; species Xylota segnis. Next base: position 5,776,047 of record OY757239.1, on the reverse strand, counting down.
GCTTTGGAAGGCACTGCAATAGGTAGCGTTATAGTTGAGGTTCTTCCCTATCGAATGCAATGAAGCAATGAACAAGGAGGATACTTTGTGTCGTTGTAAATGACTAACAAGGATTGCCAACGTGGAACAACTGCCTGATCACTCAGGGAGCCTTTAAGGGACATGCATCTAGGTACCTCTTTCAGGTCGATTTTGCTTTCATTTCAGGAGGATGTAAATAGGAAGGGTTTCCTTTCACCCATGGGTGATAGAAAGTTATCTTGATCAGCTTTCTTCCCATCATAGATGGACAATGATGTACATCAAGTACAGCATACGTAGTGAAATACTGGTTTAGGCAGGAAGAACGAAGCGTTTAAGTAAAGGACATCCTTAAAAGATACAAGACGAGCTTAGAATGGAGTGAGAAAAGTAAATGATGGATAGCAGAAGGTGAAATGGGTTAGGAACTTAACAACCTGCTAACCAACAGCTTTGACAATATCAAAGTTTAGACGACAGGCATGCAAAATTACAAAGCATCGCAGTTACAGGCAGAAGTGATGGTTTGTCAGGGATGGAATCGAATCCAAGAAGGGAAAAAGCCTCGAAGGGAGCCAGGACTACGGCGCAAGAAATCACAAAAAGACATATGCGAAGGTATGCCAAAAGACTATTGCTTCAAAGAGTACCCCCGCATTAAAGTTCTTTAAAAAAAAAACTTTAAACTCGAGTGAAGATAAAATTACGTCCTATATGCCTATATGCAACGTTACTATCGTAGACTTCTGCAATCAGGAGGAAGTCGTGAGAAACCAAGAAAAACAGTCCGATCATGACTGAACTTACAGCCCTTGATTACCGCAAAGGGAAATCTGATTTCAAAACTAAGAGCAATGCGTCAAAATATTCAGCAGAAATTGCTTGACAACGGTAGAGCTGTTAATTGGTGAAAAAATCACTAGTTGGCTAAAACCTAAACCACACCTGGTCCTAATAACACCCAAGATCTTAAAAATCACTCCTTCGGTCTTAGTGTCACATTTCCGAACCTAAGGGATACTTAAGATCAAGTTTGGAACCAATATAGCCTACAATCCCTAAGTGGGCACCGTGGCTCAGTGGTTAGTGCGTTGGACTATGGAGCAAGGGGTTCGAGATCGAATCCCAGTCGGGGAACACCTAAAAAATTTTCACGGCCCCACCTCTCGCGAGCGTCTGACAAACATCCGTGAGTACAAATGTCCTGAGAAAGCTTCTCAAATAACAAATTGCCCTTCGGACACGGCATTAAACAGTAGGCCCCTTCCATTCGTGCAAAGAATATAACACGCACAACACAAATGGTTGAGAGAAGCTAGGCCCTGGAAGGATGGAACGACCTGCAGCGCCAAGTATTTATTTTTTTACAGCCTACAATCCAGGAAAACGTCGGGAAGTTGTTACAAGAACTTCAAAGATCACAGAGACTTATATAAGACATGCTTAGAAAACTTTCAATCCTAGCTTAGGTAAGAGAATGAGCAAGGAGGGCTACTAAAGAAGCAGTGAGTCTCGATGCTAGGTCCTCTTCTGTAGTAAGAGATTTATGACAATGATTTTTAGCAGGCGATCCTAATTTCCTCCAGAGTTCTTTGCTTTATGATTGGCTGCCAGATATGGTATTCCTTATTAGATAAAGGAATAAAGAGTCATTATAATGCAAATCAAGACAGAAGATAACAAGGTATCTGTAAAACCAAAACTTAAAGGAACTCTTGATCAAACTAAGTAATCATACTTAAAAAACCATAAAAACTAACTCCATACCATTACCAACTCAGACATAGAGCAGTGACTAGATGCCAATGGTATCAATGGTCTGTTTCCGGTTCGATTCATTTAAACTAACAATGCTTTGGTCCCTCAAGTCATAGCCCAGGTACCTACATAAATAATTCCCATCAACCTACTTCGTCAAACGTTAATCACTATCGAATTAAAGTTGACACATCACTCACTCCATCGGACCGCAACGAATTTGACCAAGATAAGGAAACAAAATTCCAACAACACAGACATCAATGGGATATCCTCTGAACCAATCTGGATCTCGCAATACCACCCGAAGATACCCACTGACCTACTTTACCTCCGTCCTCAGCAGACACACGTATCTGCCTGGTAGTTACACAACAATTATCCGTTGTGTTACCTGGAAAATTGTCATCCAAATTGCAAGATCATGTTCCAATTCGATTGATCTGCGTGTAATCTTCGCATCAACCCTACGATACATCACAGATACACCCGATATCGCAATGAACACCTTTTTGCGGATACCCTTTGATGCGAGAGGTAGAACAATGTGACAAGATGTCCACAGCGAGTGTGGCGCCTGCAATGCAATAAATTTTCAATTTGTAGCAAATACAGCATGCAGAGCTACCTCAGTAGGAGATCGTTGCGTCGTTGCATAGACGACCTCCACGAAATGAGAGAGCAATTCTGGTGAATTTCCCCTCACAGTCGTGTCCTGCTGGCGGTGATCATTCAACGTCCTCCAACCCACGCCGATGGCCATGAATCAAGGAAATCGATTAAAAACTTTCAAGAAACAAGAAATATCTTTAAACATTTTTCACCGGTGTAATGCATCGCGTCTGTTTAATGATTCTATCGTTGTTGGATGGCTGAAGCGCGCACGCACAGAATCAACCGAGTCATTCGGAGGCGCATGTGGCAGATCAATCAATCAGCCGGCAACATAGCCGCTGCTGACATTGAGGTAGGCCCAGGTGAGAAACACATTTGTCAAAGATGCAATAAAAATATTTAAATTACCGATGAACATTTGGGAACGCCCTCACCTTTCACCAAGCGTCCGGTAGTGGTGAACCAATGGAACAAAGGGAATCACAAAGCGAAGAAGGATCATGATGTTTCGAATCAATCGCTGTCGGTATCTGTAGGGGTTTTTGATCTTTTTGTTTCGAAAAACGATGACTTTTTGAATGCTCGTATGGTCACCGTGAGAGGAGAACGGGTGTGGACAGGGATATTGAATGTATTCCATCCCAGGGGGATTTGTATCTGAAGTTACAATTCAATATGTAGACACATCAGACTCTTGTTTGCTGATGTCAGCTTTTGGCAGGGTGTTCCCTTAGAGTAAAATTTTCCTGATCCCAGTTTTTGGAACAGGGATTGTCTTTCTCACGACGAAGTCATCATTGAAACAGACCTGTAGAATATTATTCAGTTCTTGTTTAACATTTGTGTGGGGTACACGCGTATCGAGAGCTTTCCTAAAAATTTCAATAGTTTTTTTTTTATAATTGCATAATGTCGTGCAGAATCTGTAAATCTAAAGTTGATAGATCAGAACTTAAAGTAGAGTGCTGTGATTGCAAGTTAATTTTTCATGCCAAGTGTGCCAAGCTCACCGCCACCGAGCTTGATTACATGAAAAAAAGTCATTCAAGCTGGCGATGTCCATCATGTACCAGCCAACGAAGAGAGTCTCTTTCGCAACCACAACCTCCGAAAGTAATCTATCCACCGACTGCCGCCTCACCGCAATCTTTGCCGCCGAAGTCATTGCCACCACAACCATTGCCTACGCCTTTGAACCCATCCAAATCAACTACCGAGCCTACACCCACCACCGTACCAGAACCGGGAGACAAACGAATTACATTAGAGATGATATATGAAAAAATTGTTGTAATTGAAGAAAATCAAAAGAAGCAAATCGATGCACTTATTGCTAAAAATGCCGAATGTGAAAGAAGAATACTTTCTCTTGAACTGAAGGTCAACAACCTGGAACAACAGCTTCTCTCTAACAGCGTTGAAATATTTAACGTTCCAATCGTCAACACTGCTTTGTCAAACACTGATCTCGCTCTTAAAATATTTCGTGATGGTTTGAACGTGAATGTAAATGAAGGAGATATTGACCATTGCTATATGAAAAAAATTAAATTAGCTAATCCACCAGCTAGTAGCGGTTCAACGAGCACAAATATTCTCTGCGTTAAATTCGTGTCTCATCTATGCAAAGAGAAAATAATTAATGCAAAGAGAGGAAAAAAAGAACAGCTGACAACAAACATACTTAACGCACAAGCAAGATCGGAGAAGATGTTCATCAATGAATGCTTATCGTATCAAAGAAGACAATTACTAAACACTGCAATGTCGATGAAGGCCACAAGGGGGTATAAATATGTTTGGACGAGAAATGGGACCATATATATGAGGAAGAAAGAGGGAGACAGTCTTGTAAGAATTAATTGTGCTGCTGATTTTGTTAAAATATGAATGTAGTTAAATCTGTCCCTAATTTAGTTGTAAATGCATGTGAATACCCAATCAATCGAACTAATTTTGTAGAATGTAGTCTTTGTTTACATCAGAATATACGTAGTATCAGGAAAAATTTTTCTATTCTCCTAGCCCATATTGAGTCGCTGGTGAATCTACCTGTTGTAATAGTATTAAGTGAAATCTGGATATATGATAATGAACTTAGTCTCTATAACATACCAGGTTATACTATATTTGGCAATTGTAATAATTCATATTCTGCTGGAGGTATTATATGTTATGTTCAAGATGGTTGTGTGTGCGATTGTTCTAATTTAAAATTATCGAGCGCTGATGTAATTGAATTATCGTTTGTCTATGATAATATAAATTACTCTATGCTATGCATATACAGACTGCACGAAGTTAGTAAAAGGGTTTTCATTGAAGAACTTAGCAATATTCTTAGTGTAAAAAAAGCAAAAAATTTAATTGTTATGGGAGATATTAACATTGATATACTTAATAATTGTGATAAAGATACCGATAACTATTTGTTTACAATGGCTTCTAATGGTCTTAAGAGTTTAATAAACGAACCAACCCGTGTAACCGATTCTTCTAAGAGTTGCATTGATCATATTTTTCTGAGAACTAGTAAAAATACCAACACCTTTTTTAGTGGTTTAGTCCTTGATCTTAAGCTTACAGATCATAATATGATTACGCTCAGTTACTATAGTGATTGTAACCATTCTGTAAGCGAAAAACCTCCACCCAATACATTGAAATATCGCGTTGACTTTGCCTTATTAAAAGAAAGTTTGAAATATGAATTCTGGGATCCGGTTTATTCGGAGACTAATCCCTCTACTGCTTTTGATCTTTTCATCAACACGTTGGAAACCCACATTAAATCATGTACAGTGTTATTAAACCATAACTCTGGACACACGAAACGTTTGAAGCCATGGATGACTACTGATCTCCTTAAACAGATCAGAAAGAAAAAAAAACTTAGTATGAGGTGTAAAAAACATCCACATAATTTAAAACTTAAAAAACATTATGACACCATGAGCAAAACCATTCATAAAAATATTGAAGATACACGTAATGACTACTACGCTGATTTGCTCGTAAGAGCTAATGGAAATGTACGCGAAGAATGGAGAGTGGTTGATAGTATTTTAGGGAATGTTAGAAATCGGGTTGAAATTGTTAATATTGAAGTTGATGGAGCTATTGAATCTAATTTATGTAACATTTCAAATAAATTCAACGAGTATTTCACTGATGTTTCTGAAAAGTTAAAACCAATTGTCGAACCCTGCTTAAATTGCGATTGCTCCATTTCTTCTATCGAAGATATTCAATCTAACAGCTTCGTTTTTGATGCGATTACTTCGAGGGAAATTTACAATGTCATTCTCTGTCTAAAAAATAAAAGCTCGTGTACGAGTGATGGTGTTTCCAATGTTTTGCTGAAGCATATAGCCTTGTATGTTGTGGATGTATTGAGTTTCTTATTTAACCATAGTGTTGAAAATGGTTGTTTTCCTCAACATCTTAAGTGTGCCGAAGTCATACCGCTATTTAAAAAAGGAAACAGAAAAAAGGTGTCGGATTACAGACCTATTTCTCTTCTTTCCACTTTTTCTAAAATCTTTGAAAAGTTACTTAAAGTTCGCATTATGTCGTTTTTAGATAAGTTTAATTTTTTTTGTAATAATCAGTTTGGATTTAGAGCAGGACTATCTACAGAGGATGCTATATTGAGGGTCTGTAGTGAACTATATGGTAGTTTAAACAGCGATAAGTCAACTATGTGTCTATTTATTGACATGACAAAAGCTTTTGACATGGTAGACCATGAATTATTGCTTGGTAAGCTTCATAATGCTGGTTTTCGGGGCAATATTTTTAAATGGTTTCAATCGTATCTGACGCATAGAAAACAAAGAGTTAATGTAAATGGAATATTTAGTGAACCAAGACTTTTAAAAAACGGTGTGCCACAGGGTTCTGTACTTGGCCCATTGTTTTTCTTGATTTACATTAACTCTTTGTTTAAACTTAAACTAAATGGTACCTCAACCGCTTTTGCAGACGATATAGCTCTTACGTACAAATGCCATACTGTATTTGAATGTATCACTAAAATCGAGGAAGATCTTGAGGTTTTAAGATCGTGGTTTACCTCGCATAAATTAATTATTAGTGAAAAAACGAAATTGATGTCATTTAAGATATCGGGAAACACTCTTCATGATTATAACCTCTATTTTCACTCTCATGACTGTAAACAATTTTCATTACCTGTTCATAAATGTGGCCAAATGAATTTTATATCTAACATGCAGTGCTCCGAACTTTGCTTTAAGATTGAATCGGTACAACAATTCAAATACCTAGGTGTTGTAATTGATAATAGTCTAAATTGGAAAGACCATATTCAAACGTTGAAATCTTATATGAGGTTAGTCACACGTAAAATGTATCTTTTAAAACCGTTTTGCTCAAAAAAAGTGTTAACTACTATTTACTACGGTCTGGCACACTCCAAGTTGCAATACGGTATCACAAGCTGGGGTGGCGCGTACTCTAATACTCTTGGACCCCTACTAATAGCTCAGAAGCATCTAATTAGAATTATTTGTAATAAGAATCGGTTTGCAGAAAGTTGGCCTTTATTTACTGCGTTGCTAATTCCTCCAATGCGACATCTATATGTATTCAAAGTATTAAGAGAGTTTTTTAAACAAAGTGGTAATATTCCGAGCAGGAATTCTCTCATGTACAATCTACGTATAAATAATATGAGTGTAGTCAATGTTCCGCTCGCACACAAAACACATTTTGCACATTTTTATACATGTACAGCTCCAAAATTATTTAATAAATTACCCTTGCATATCAGAGAAACACTACGCTTTACTTTGTTCATTAAAAAGGTAAAAGATTGGTTATTCACTTTACATTATGACTGCATTGAATCTCTTATCTAAATTCTTGTCGTACTTACCAGCACAATAATTTATGTAGGGCATAATAGGAACCAATAATGTACATATGTATAAATATTATTTATGAATTGTTACGTTAAAAAATTTTGTTTTTTTTGAAGTTCTGAATTACTTTTTTTTCTTTTTTCTATTATCTCTTTTTTTTATATATATTATTTACTAAATAAACAATGATTGATGTTACCCCACATCAGATGTAAATTATATGTAAAATAGCCTTGATGTGTCATTCACCACTAACTATTTAAGTTAAAGAATGAAAACTGTTATTCCATTTTTTTCTTTTTATATGAACTGAAATCTTTTTTTTTGTTAAATAGCTTTAAGTTAAAAATGAATAAAATTACTACTACTACTACTACTACTACTACTACATATTATCTATGATAAGTCGGTCGGTTTGGTATGGTTTTGTTAGAAAACAGTTCCCTAGTCCACGGACAATCTTGCATTGAAGAACACTACGGAAGATAGTAAGCTCAAAAAGGGCTTAACTGAGTTATATGATGCTTCTTTTGCTGGATACAAAACAGTAGTGAAGTCCTACTAAAAAAAATTGAGTCTCAGTATGCTGGCATCCAAAGAAGCCACGAAGGTCAAAAACTCAAATCAATTTCTCGCCCTAAAGACCTGCAAACGGGTCAAGATTTGTAATATTTCAGAGCCTGACCGAGGCGGTAGAATTAAAGAAAACTGAATAAGAATTGTTCTACCCAACCGTGTGTTCTACCCAATGGTGGGAGTAATATCCATCGAACCGGACAGCGACTTTGAGTGCGATAGTGACATCCTTTAAACAACATCATAATGCTAATGCATCGTAAACAAGTAAGGAAAGCATGGAAGCGAGTGAAAATCTTGAAGATGAAGAGGACAAAGTGAAGAACAAAAATTCAAACTAAAGTACCACCCCCCAGACACACTGAAAAAGGAGTTTTGGGATAGAATCTTAAGAAGAGAGAAGGTTTTTCCATCATAGGTAGGCTCGTTACCGTCCATAGCGGCGATGTTGTCCAAAAACAAGAACAATGCTCTAGCTAGTAACTCAGAATATGACCAGACCCAAATTACATTGATAGTTGTCCTACAAATCATTAAAGGAATGCGGAATTTGACTCAATTTGTTGTAAAATTCAATAAAAAATCAGGATTTGTACGTCACTCACCCGTATTCGTTGATTTACTGCACTTGATCCTGCGGAGACATCGAGCACTTTCTGGAAGGACACTGCTTGAGTTCAAAGGAACACTCCCGAACGCGAATGGACATTCCCGACCGCGAATGGACACTCCTGACCGCGAATGGACACTCCCGACCGCAAATACACACTCTCGACAGCGAGAAATCTCAGAAATTAAACCGAAAGGACCTTACATTTCCAAACATTTCAACTGTAAGCCTTAATACTCAAACGCTTCACGAACGAATTATGGACTACGAGATCTCGGACCATCAATCGAATTGCTTGCGGGGGCGGTACACTGAAAAAAAAGACACTATTCATCGGAAAAATTAAAATTATTTCCAAGGATTTGTACATTACCACTACCGGGATGCGATTGCAAGTGCAAAATTAAGCACTTTCAGGGCGCGTTTGGCTTCTTTTTCCATGTATTTCCAAAAGGAAACACTTTGAACTTTATTTTGTGATATAAACGAGGCCAAGAAACTCAATATTTACCGAGATATAAGGAATTTAATAAAATTCTAGGAAATAATTTTAATTTTTCCGCTGAAACTGACATGATGGCTGAGGGAGAAAAGCTCTCTGTTTCTTTCTGTCGTATGAGCTTGCGCGAATAAGCTGCTTGCGTGCAAGCAGTGATTCGTCGAGGATTAAGTTTAGGCATTGCCAAGTGTGCAAAAGTTTTTTGGCGAAATATTATTTTTCGAACTTGAAGATGATTGAATGATTTTGTTCTTTTTTGATTTTCTTTTAAATAGGTGGCGGTGTTTTGATTATTTCTGAAGGACGTAGAAATGTAGGAATATTACGGATGTATGGCAGATAAAAAGTGCAAAAAAATTCTCTGTTTAACTTCGATAAATCTAATTGTTTAGCCGATAAAAAGGAAAGAAAATGCATTTCGAAGTGTGATTTTCAATCAAGTTAATAGTAAAAATCTAAGACGTAAAGGGAACATGACACGAATTTAGTTAATGGTTTAAGAAAAGCGTGCTATTAACAGCATAGTCCTACAAAACGCGAGTTATAGTTAAAATCCTCATTTTTGCAACCTTTGGGTTGCCATAGGTACGTGATCAGTGAACGATAGATGACTTTAGTGTCCGCCTAAGGGTATTCGAGATTTCTGAGATATGGGGAGACATCAGGTTTCCATTTCGTTATTCCTTGGTACGATTTCACGACTTAGAACAGAGCAGAGTTTTAATTAACGAAGTGTTCCAAATCTTTACAATGAGTTCGAGTGTATAAGTGCCACGAATGCCATGAAAAGATCTGTCAAATAAAGCTAATTTTATTTCAATTAAAAGCATTTTTCTGTATTCCACTTGCCTCTTTTATTCTAAGCACTTATTTCCATTTTCCTTACTACCTTCTGATCATTTCTCCCTTTAACCTTGAAAATATTAAATGATGGAGCATTCAAGTACCCGCCCTTAAACTCCGTCGACCTGGTAGTACTCCTCACGATAAATGTGGCAACATGGCTAACGCCATTCGGATTTTAAATCCACCGCCAATTTTTTTCGAATAAGAGTGAAATGACTGTCATTGCATACGAAGCTTACTTAAAGCTAGAAAGAGCAAAAAAAGACCAAACTTCGATTGCATTCCATTCTACTGCGCATTTAGTTGATCCGCGGTCGTCGAGGGTTGATAAATTAAATTGGTCTGCGGTTCCGTATTAGAAAAAATCGTCCGAATTGGAAAAATGTAGTGCTTTCGTCCTAAAAACGCGTGCGCGTATCGAAAATGCAGAGAATGTTGCTTATTTCGGATCGTTTTCCGCCGAGAAAGTGTGAAATTCGTCCGGTCGTTGAAGGCGTCGGAAAGTTCTCGAAAAGTGTCCATAAAATTTCGAAGTCAGGTGTTCTTGGGTTTATTAGCCCGGTTTTCGCATCCTTTTTTATCGTATTTCGTCGGGTTTTTGCCAAATTTTGTTGCTCGATGCGTTTTCCAGTCTGTCCGTTAAAAGCTTTTGCTAAAAGTTTATCAATCTCATAAACGAAAGCTTGTCTTGTCGCCCTGTATCGCTGTAGCGTTTTGTGTGCCCTCTTGTGAGCACTCAAGGTTCCAATCAGTCTTAGCCAAGACCGTTTTGATCGGGTGGCTCCTTTGGACTTTAGTGTGTGTGTGTGTGTTAAGTGTTAAGTGGTTCGTGTGCCGTCCTGGCAGAGGAAGTGTCTCCCCAACGAGAATGTGAACGGCAAGACAGTGAATCAAGGTAAGTGATGTACAAACCTAGTATACTGGTCATCTGTTTCATTCAAATTCACACTTTTCTTTTGCGAATCTGTTAAGGATGATACAGAACACCGTAAACCAACCTTCCCTTCCTCTAAACATTTCTCCCAGAAGTAAAGAGCCTGTACCTTGTTGTACCACCCTTGGGGCTGTTCTTTGAAGGATAGTTATTGCTAAATGCCGTTCGCCCTTGGTTTAAAGCCGGAACTGCACACTTTTAGCCCATACATCAGTAGGTATACCTTTTGAGGCATTATAGACTTGACCACCTTTTGGCAAGAGTAGTCTTTAACTTTGGTATCGAGCCTGGTATCGAACCTTTTCCTGAATAGCTAATCGCAACACGATAGTTTTTGCTGTGTTCTTGTCTTTTGGCATACGCTCACTCCGAGTGTAAGTCAGGCAGACACACTGAGACCAAAAGATTACCAAAACCCGGACTTGCACGCACCGCTGTATAGAATCAGAGGCAGTGCAACTAGCTTCCACGTGAACCCATCCCACAAGATGATAAGCAGAGGTAAAACTAGATCCTCCGAGACCACCTACTTACATTAAACTAAAAAGGCTTTAAAGTTAGTCCAGTCCTTAGCTAACTCCCTCCATTGGCGCACTTTTAGTCAGATGACTTCGCCTTTTAGTTGTGAGCTTCACCATAGAGGAGGTCTTCCTTTACAGTGAAATACCTTTTCAGGTTAAATTCGAAAACTCCACGGACTAGCCATCTTAGACAACTGATGTGCAATCTTAAGTATCCGCCAAGAATTTTCCTTCTCCAAACCGAGGCAGATACAAAGAGGATCGAAGTTTGTCTCTCTTCCATGTCTCGCCTTTAAAGCTTCAAAAAAATTCGTTGAGAAACTAGCCCTCTGGGATAACGTCTGCCTATACTGACGGCATCCTGTTGACAATCGAAAGCTGAAAACCCCAAAAATCGAGCCGAATATCTGATGTAATCCGTAAATTCTAGTTCAATGTTCTTGAGTTTTGGAGTATCCTAGCATTTTGTGTCTTAGGATTAATCTCGAAACCAGCATTATCCGTGCACTTTCCAAGTTTATATAGAGCAGACGCTGTATGATGAGCAATTGGATCGTAAGATGGAATGCAAGTCTTTGTTGGAGTCTGAGCACCAGACTATATCTCACCGACTTTCAAAACTTCCGACCAGTCCGAAGCCAACCACTCAGGGGCTAACTCAGTACTACCCACAGGTAGTGCCTTCAAAAGCCTCCAATTTGCCGTGCTATTCCTTCAGGCTCTTTCGTCTCAAGTACTTTGCACCACTCTATGGATCCATATGCTGGAATGGGCCATGTATAAAGCCAGTCCACTATTTTTGGTTTCAGAGCCTATATGTGGTTGGATGCCCTCCTATATCCGTGCACAGAAAACCCATTTTTACGCCTCGGTCATGATATGGATATGCTCTACCTCCTCCTTCAATTTTTTGCTGTTTTTCTCAGAAAGAAGAACTGGTACCAGATACTGCTTAACTGAGTCCTTTGTTGGACTGGAGTGTGTTTGTCCAATATCCTCACATTGAAGCCGTTTTTCTCTCAAACTTTAAAAACTTCATTCACTTCAGAGAGCTAAATCAGAGATAAGAGAACACCTCCTTAAGGAAGGATACGCCCGTCAACTGTTCTCCAGCCACTACTGTCTACTAGTCTACCTTTGCATCAGACAATCAGTCTATACCTAGCTCACCCATCAGTCCTCCTGACTATACCAGGAATAGCCAGCCCAGTGGCGCTTGATTCCAAAGATCTAGCAGAGTCTTCCATCATTAAGGTTCAGTATTTCTTCTTGATAAGGTAAAGGACATCCGGACATATCTAGAAAATGAAGAGTATTTCAAACAATCGTCTAAGCCTGGCTTTAACTTCTTGGTTTTCGATCCACGCTCGTGCTCCACTTCTTATTGGACACTGTATTCTCCATATATGAGCAAAGTTAGCCCTTTTCTCCAAAGCCAAGCTTACGACTTACCCTTCTTCATTCGTCTTTCAGCAAATTTGGACCCAAAATCAAGTTGAGTACTTTTTTAAGTCGAAAATGTCCAATATTCGTTCTATTTTTCTAGTTATTGTCCAGTTCTAGGCTAGGAGTTCTCAGTTACTTTGTACCTGCTTCGGGAATAAATCTCAGTCTGCACCTCAAGAAGATAACAAGGTCTCTAGCAAGCTAAGCCCCAAGTATGTCAGACTACATATACTTCTCTCCTAAGAGGCCTTATAAGGTAGTTAGATGTCAACTTCCAACTGAAGTACTAGCCACCCTAGGTTCACCACTAAATGGAGACATCTTCCAAAGGTTTGGACAAAATGCCAATCCCTGCGTGTGCCCCTGATTTGCATATGTCCAGCCGAAAAGTTCCGATTTCCTGGAATTCCATTGCAATGCTGTGCCAGGCTGGCCAAAATGTTAGCACATGCAATCGATGCATAATTCATTGGCTCACCGGCAATTAAAACGTCACGTGATGATGTGATGGCGCCGATTTTCGGCTAAAATACATTCCAGATACCGATCGGCGGCGGTGCTTTTGCCTGGCTCTCCTCTGTCGCTCCGCGTGTGCGCACAGTGAATACCATATAACACTCTTTTGGCAGTCGCATGCGGCGAACATCATCTCTCCTTGGCCCAGCAGGACGTCGACGAAAAGTCATGTCAACATTTATCATGAATGGAGCCGCTTTGGGTTCCTTCTTTGGATCCCACTTCATAGAAACACGCGCAATATCCCAGAAACCGCCTTATCAGCCGATACGCCGTGGCTAAGACGAGAACTCATGCATTGGTCACCTTTAATTGGCGCAATTGTCACAAGTGAGGCAATAAGCCACAAAGGTATGTGCCCCCCGTGTCGCCATTAGGTGATATGCCCGGCAACAACTGCACAGTATCACTAGTCGATAAGCGCCTAATCTAGCCTGGCTTAGCTAAAGATATTACGAAACCTTTTTTGGTCATGATTGGTCATTTAATGACAGGCACTCGAGTTCTAAGATATGACGCAAGCTGACCCACCCAATCGGTGTACACTAGGTCAGGGACCGAAGGAATACGTATCTGCACGGTTCCTTGTTGCCAAGGCACCAGCGAGTGTGTACACGAGCGGGTTACATCATCGGGATATTAATGTCCTCGTCACGCACACGATTGCGGCTCATGACATTTGTCGATGGAGAGTCTCCTCATTAACGAGCCAAAAGCGAAAGGACACAAAAATGCCTAAATAATGTTTGACCGATTCCAGTGGGCCGCCCCGGCGAGTGGGGTGACCTTCACTGGTATCCATGCCACAGCAGTGCTCAGTTGTAAATTAATTTGTGGAATAGAAAAACACCGGCGAGTGTGATAAACCCGTGGAATGTTATTGCTGGATACTTTTATTTTCGAACGGTGATGGCCGTGTTTTCGTGAAGAATTTCCAATGAGGTTATAATTTATGAATGCCGATGGGGTGTAGTGTTATTCTCGGCCAATGCTGTCAGGTGGGTAATGACCGTTGTCTCTGTATTTTAGTTAATTACGTGGTACGTCGGCGACCTTCTAATCTAAGAATGGTTATCTTATCGTTTGTACGAATGACTGAAGCAGTTTCTGTAGCAGCAGTGATGCATTGTGTAGTTGGTGGGAATTTTTGGACTGTGCCCTCTATCTTAGCAGAGAAATCGAGGAAAGCCATCACTTACTGTCTGCCTTTCTTCTATCGAGGGACACTGTTAAGCACTGTCTCTCAACTAAGTCTTCTTTCTTTAACCACTGTCTACCTTTCTTAGTTCAAGAAATTTTCAAGATAGAGCCATCGCTGTGAGTCACTTTTTACCTACAAGAACTGCTTTTCGCATAAGCCTTACTCTGTCATGAGATACCGACTGAAACTGTCGTTTACTTCCACCTTTTTCTTTCAGAAGAAACCAACTAAAAGTGTCTCTCACTTAAGGGCTTTTTACTTCTAGAAATACCGGCAAAAACCATCGAGAGATACTGTGTGAATGGTTAGATTTTTGCCGACCCAAACAGACCTCTTACTACGTAGTCTTCCTACAAGACAAACAAATGCCATTCCTCATTCCTTGGAGAGATACATGGTACAACTGTCTCCTTGTCTTCTTCCTTCACCCCTTACTGGGTCTTTTTACTCTCGGGATACAGGCTACAATCATTTCTTAGGCAGTTAGAGGGATACTATAAAAATAGTGAAGACTGCAAGTCAAAATTTTGTCGATTATAGCGCCCTTTTACTAAGATATGTTCCTTTAGAGTGTACTGACTTAGAGTGTACTCTCCTAGGCTTTATTCCTTCAAGCGAGACCCACTAAATCCTGCCTATTTCATTCAATAGATTTAGACAAAATAGCTTCTTGTTTAAGCTCATTTTCTTTAAGATTGAATCCGTATCTACTGAGGCCTATTTTCATCAAGAGGTGGTAAGTAAGACCCACGCTTCAGTTGTGTTTCTTTTTTCATCTTTTGGAAGCCACTATTCCTGTCTTCATGACTATTTTGGTAGGTGATAGCGATTAATTTCGTTTTCTTCATACATTTGTTACCGTTGTACTCAATTTCCTTCAAAAATCTGGCTACCACGATGTCCCCAAGACCATAAGCTATAAATACTTTCAGATTAAACATCAGGGGACCTAGTATTCAGCCCTGAGGGATGCCATCTTTGTTCCTCTTAGTGATATACATTATGTCCGAAGTGATGCTCAACTATCATTCCTTCTTTGGTTTGTCTTGGTCTTTTGACTTCTTTTACGAAGAGATCGTTCGTTGAGTACAGATTCATTCTGTTGATCTTTTAGATCTCGTACCTGATTGATCAAGATGTGCCCTGTACAGTGAAATAAAATCCAACCATCTTTCATTTCCTGTTCTTTAAAGTTCTGCTGAATACCAAGCCTCTGATAGCCTTTTCATATGCTATCTCATCAATTTTTTCCAGCTCAGTGCCGTTCCAGTTTATATCTGTATCTGCATGCAAATTTTACTGGATATTCTCAGTAAAACCCATACCATTCGATTTTTATCGCCCTGAACATCTGTCATCTGGCAAGTGTCCATTTCTCTCCTCTTACGACTTTGTTTTATCACAGTTTAGACAAGACATTAGCCCACACAAAACCTATTTGTTATGTCCATTTAATATTTACTTTCACACAACAAGTTCCATTTTAATAGCCATGCCCCTACTAACCCATAGCCTCTTTAACTAAACCTTTAAATGGCAGCAAACCATTAAATAGGAAAACAACCACAAAATAACTTCCTAATCTCACGTTTAACACCTCAAAACAGTCGTATAATTATTCAAATGACGCCAATGACGGCACAGGCGAGCCACAACAATAGCCCCAATGGCTATCTCTTAAATGTCAAAACTTAAATTTACTCACTACTTGTCAAATCAGCGTCATTCTGTTTTGATTTTATATTTCCGCTTCCATGAGGTTGTTTCTTTTACAAAATATCGTTGATCGTGTTTTACGATCGGCACACACAAATTCCGTCAACTCGAGGCGTTAAATGTACGACTATGTGCGCACATTCCGTCATAATTTCTGCTAAGTCTGTCACCCACCGTCTTCCCTCCTCGAACCGATCGCATAACAAGATCGGTTAATTTATTACATTTGAGGTTAGCACGATCTGACGATCTCCCCGAAAAATGTTAATTGCACCTGCAAATGTTTGGCATTCCCTTCGTCTTCGTCTACCAAAAAAAAACAAAAAAAGAAAAAAATTTATCGACCGATCTTCGATTTGATTGATTTACAAAAAAAAGAAAAAATGAAAGATGAATCGATCAGATTACGATCATGATCGGCTTGCAACCTTTTATCATCCCTAATTGTTGTTTCTCCCTTCCCACCCCATTTGGAGGGTTTTTATCAAAGGATGCGCTCGCGCGCACGATCACTTCGAGCTAACCTCCCTGAAAGTATGAGTAAGCGGCAGAAGCCAAGCCAACCGGGCCAAGCCGCCACCAAGGTGATTGATGTTAATGAGCCGATATACAAACCCAATCACTAGGTTCTATGTAAGTGTAAGCAAGACCTACGGCAAGATCGTAAGGAACTTGTTTACCACGAACGAAAGGATTCACTCCTGCGTCATGTTATAAATTGATTTTTTTAATTACGGCATACCGATCGTTATCAATTGATCAACTGTACAAGATAACAATGTAAGATAAACTGGGCGCGATCAATTGATCCTCATACCTTGTCGAGTCGCGGTTTGGGATGCATATGTGGAACGTGATTAGCATACTGGGCATGCGGGCCTACACGAGCAAGCAAGTCTCGTTTCGGTTTTATGTGGGCAAATTGCCCATGGGATATCTTAATTAAAATGACTTATAGCAGAGATTGTGTGCGTTTCGCGATCGGGGGGATCGTCATGGGCTTGTTCCGCGGTAGGTAGATACTCTACTGTCGAGGTCAGGGGTGATCGATACAATGATCGTGATCCTGAAATGGTCTTCTATCCTTTCTAGTAGTTACTGATACCAAATAGCTGACTTATAGCAGAGAGTGTGGGTCACACGATCAGGGCGATCGCCATGGATTTATTGAGCGGTAGATCGATACTCTGCTCTCGCTGTCGTAGGTAATACCATATGTCAAGACACATACCTTGTAGGCCAAACTTTCCATCATTGATCGTGATCCAGATCGTTTTGCGATCAGGGCGATTGTCATCGGCTTGTTTGGCAGTAGGTAGATACTCTACTGTCGAGGTCAGGGGTGATCGATACAATGATCGTGATCCATATAGGTGCAGCTTGGTAGATTTTCCGGACCGGGATGCGTCTCTTATCTTCTCTAGTAGCTGGCTAAAGCAAAGAACCAGGGCTCACGATCAGGGCGATCGCCATGGATTTATTGAGCGGTAGATCGATACTCTGCTGTCGCTGTCAAAGGTGATCGATAAGTCGAGAAACATGCATCGTAGGCGAAACTTTCCATCATTGATATTGTTCAGACCGTTTTGCGAAAAATTGACTTATAGCAGAGAGAGTGCGTTTTGCGATCAGGACGATCGTGATCGGTTTAATCAAAGTTATGTACTCGTAGATACCCTACTGTCGAGGTATTGCTGGCTCAATTTTTTTGGCTGGATTGGTGTCTTATCCTTTCTAGTAGTTGGATATAGCAAAGAGCTGACTTATAGCAGAGGGTGTGTGCTTCATATTGTGACCTTCACATTCATAGGTGATCGATACATCGAGAAACATGTCTAAAGTATCTTTGGATCATTGATCGTGATCCACATCGTTGTAGCTGGGTCTTATCCCTTTCAGTAATTTTCTAGAGCTAAGAACTTACATGACTCTGTACAAAAAGTGAGTTGATAGTGTATCCATGTCTTAGGAAATGTGTTGAATAGAGTTGAAGCGTGTAGCGTGCATCTGAGAATATTGGCGCCCAACATAGCGCCCTAAACTCCATAGGAAGTGACGCAATGCCTTCTATATAGACCGTACTTCTTTAAGAGTGATCTGCATCGATGAACCTGAGACTGAACTACAAGTAAAGTCGAATGGTTTCTAGGTCCTCAGTAATAAATTAGAAATATTTTAACGTATTGGCGCCCAACGCAACGCCCTATACCCCATATCATTCCTTTACACCTAAGAATCGAAAGTATTTCGAGCTACAGAGATCATCAAGGGTAGAGAACAGAAAACCAGTCCATTCAGGTACAGATACTCCAGATGCCACTTGTAATACTGAAGTTCCTTGGCAAGGAAAACACTCTTTTCGATTCCTTCTCTTGATTATTTTCTGCAGGACCTACCATCAAACGTTTAGTGCCCTTCTTGCCAGAAGAACGATGATATCATCCTGAATTAAAATTGCATTTCTAACAGCAACCCTCTTAAGTCATCCTTCAGCCCTTATTTCTCATTACCATTCCAATTACCTCCGACCCCTGCAGAGCCCCAGTCCTTCGTCATCTCCATCCATCCAGCCATTAATCCCCAAGAGACTCGAACTCGAAAATCAATTCCCTCTCCTTGGAGGCCAATAAAAAGCACTCCTTCGACCTCGTGACCTACATTGCCCAAAAGTGGCTACACTCTTCTTCGTAATTTATGCATTATCCTTTAAAAGGATACACTACACTGAAGTTGCTCTTCAGTCGATAACTTAAACTGAATCAACTTTACCCCCAACACACACCGTAGTGCGCACCGGGATGGTATCCACCCAGACTTTTGTGCCTTTTTCGGTTGAACAACACAATTCCCCGACCGACCGACCGGGTGAAATGAATGACTCAACACTTGACGTGGGATGTGAGGAGAATCCTCATTAAATAGGGACACCACCATCCCCAGCTCGTCATTGTTGCTTGGATGGCCATTTGTATTCATCTGACGTAGGCTTGCAAATACACTGCCTCGCGTTATTTGCACCCAAACTACCTTTTTTTTTTTTTTTCATTTCGGGGATATATATCGGACTTAGCAGCAAGGATCCTAATCACCCACTGGGGAGCAAGAGTTCAAAGAAAAACAAAAAACACCAGGGGTGAGGATGAGCCGAAAACTTTTCGTCTTTATTGCTGCATTGCATAAGGCAAGGAAGGCCCGAACCGAACACAGAGGTGAAGGTAAGAGAGAAGGAGTCTCGGAATAAGGACGAAAGTATAACATGGGAAAACTATTAGAATCTGCTGCTTCGTTTCGTTTCACTCCTTCCTCTGCCTCAACAATTGGATTTTTCTTTAAATTTGCTTCTCCGGCATTGTGTTGGTTGGAAATTAAAGAAGGAGCCGCAAGGACATTTTGATATTCTTCAAAATTGCTCCTGTATCCAAGCAGAGACATGGCGTCTGGCTGTCGCGTTCAGATAAAAAAATTTTCCTTCTTTCTGTACCACCACCACCACCACCACCACACGAGATAGGATGTCCTAGAAGAGATTTCTGTGCTAAGAAGGAGGATTGTCGGATGTTGGGTTATTTTTAGTTATGCGAGTGAGTCTTGGAAGAAAGCAGAAGTTCAGGGTGAACTTAGTGTAGTCTCTCTCATCGCTGAGTAGATGAGATATTATCTGTCATTAGGATGGAAATGTTTTTTTCTGAAATTTTTTGCTTTTGCTTGGTCCTTTGAGTGGCGAATTTATTGTTAATTTAAAATCGTGGAATGGAAGTATGTGACACTTGGAGGAATCTGTACTAGGAGTTCGTGTACATATGTATCTTCACGAAGGAAGAAGTACCACAGAAGGGTTTGAGGCCTACAAGGTTTGAGGCACCAGAACTGGCATGTTTGTCAGCAGCTTCATTGCCAGGGATATCTGTATGTCCTGGGACCCATGTTAATGTGATTGTTTGTGTGTAGTTTGAGGGAAGTAGTCTGTTCTATCCTCATGACTCAGATAATTTGTAACTAGTATCGAAAATTTCAACTCCTATCATATGGGGAGATTGGGTTGGGTGGCACACTTAAACTGAAAGAGTGTCTATTTTGACACCAGCCCTTGAGAACTGGAAGCTATACATATGGGTCAGGAGACGGGCAAACTTTTTTGGAGGCAGTAAACCAGTTTGACCTTAAGAAGTCGATATGGAGAAAATAAATACTTAAAAGGGGTCGCCTCATCTTCCTCGTCTATATACCTTCTACTAACTCTTTGAAGGAAGATCAAAGCCTCTTGACATGTCGAGCAGTGCACTGTGACCCCCAGCTTTCATTCTTTCCGTCTGTGTAAATATCTGTCGGATATCCGGTTAAGACCTCTTCCGATTCCCAAGCTTTTCTGCTCTGATAGACATTCTGGTATCTTTCCCAAATAGGGGACAATATAGTTCGAATTACTAGGATTAGTATAATGTCCCTTCAGGATGCTTGCGTGGCTCATATTTCAGTGACCCACTTGCAAGGGTCTCCTAAGCCGTCAAGGTGCTTCCCAAAGATATCAACGGCGAAGGAGATAGAGCAAGTGGAACTCTAGGAATGGTTCTATGGGTGGATACTTTTTGGACCTCCTTGACAATTGCCATGAATCTTCCCTGGTCTAGTGCTATTAGAGCCTAGGAAGTGTAGGAATGTAAGAAGACTCTATAAGAATAAAGGGCAATCGAGGCGTTTCTAGCAGAATTTTGAATATCCAGTTTCTAGCTGCTTTTTCTATCGAGGATAAGCTGGGTTGATCTCCAAATTGGAATTCTTTTGAGTTTTGAAGAAGTTGTACGTGGTACCTTACCTTCTTGTTAAAGTCTTGGACTGGTTAACTCCGAGACCTACACTATCGATCCACTTGGCGAGTGGAGAACGGACTCTATTGCTATCGCAAACTGAACTTGTCTTAACCCAGGATTAGAACTATCTTCAATACCATGAGTTACAGTAGTGGTACTAATAGTCCACCTTGAGGGTATCCGTCTACGTCAACCATCAGATTAGACAGCACCTCAGCTTAGCATGGATAAGCCTGGTTTTGGGCACTTGTTCGATCCAATAGTAAAGCCAATCTTCAATATCAAGGTGGGAGATCATGGTGAAACCATTGTTCTCAAATGCGGTCTTAATGATTCCTAGCAAGTAGTGCAGTGACCTGGCGAGAGTCTTGGCTCTTCCTCCAGGATCTAGGGATGTAGTCGAAGGTTAAACAGCGATTGAAGTCATTCTTTGGGTTTAACCGTTCGGAGACATCCTGTGGCCACAATCCAGAAGTAGTACCATCATCAGGGTACCGTTAGTTAGCCGCCTTCAAAGTGCAGGAAACGTGTTATTCCTATGACGAAATGTGCAAGAGTCTTGCTACCAAATATGTCTTCTTTCGCTACCTTGGCGTTAAAATCCTCAAGTATCATCGTACCAAACATTGCTCATAGGTTCTTTCTAAGAATTCCTAGAGGTATTCCTTGATGACATTTCCTATGTCTTGAAGGATCGAACGACTGTCTCGGGGTTATACCAGATGTCCTTGTATTCCGACCAATATCTTGGTCCATAAACTAAGATATCTTTCACCAAGCTATCAGGGTTAGGTATAGTCAAATCACGTTTTCCAGTTTCTGAATGACTTTCTACGGTTCTCACGCCCCGTGACACCTATTATCCCCCAATCCATTCACAAGCAGACTCAGCAACAGCTCGACTGAAACCGTATCTTGTCAGAACTACCGCACAACAATAAAAACCGAATTCTATTGGCCCATAAACTATTTCGGAACCATAATCGAAACAACACTTCGATCAAACTGGCATTCATCCATCTATGCGCCCATGGCTGGCGGGATCCCATTGTCTTGCCGGGACACAAGGCATACAAGTCACACGAATCCAAACGTGTGTGCACTTGTCGCGTCGCCGCCGCCGCCGCCGCTGGCCGCTGAAGGGCCCATAAAAGTACACAAAAGTGCCCTGTTTGCCCATAATCAACATGAGATCGTCATTATCCGGCATAGTAATGATTATAATTTTGTTATCTATGGCCGCATCTCAATTCGGTTACGCTAGCTGCTGCTGCTGCTGCTGCTGCTACACTCCTTCCTTGGCTTGGTCCTGTGCCCTGTGTTCCTGTGTGCCTATGCGCGGGGGGAATGTTTTATCTTAATGCATTTTATTTGTTGGCGCAATATCGATGCTTGGACATGGGTGAGATCTGATCGACGGATCGTTAAAAAAAAGGGAAATCGGAGATGGGGAAAGGAATGTCTTCCCCCTGGGTAAACTTCAAAGATCCTCCTAAGGTTTTATTCGTTTTCGAGGAGCAGTTTGACGTTTATTTTCACTCGTTTTGACAGATTTTTATGGGCATTTCTGGTTATGGACATCATTTTTTAATTAGGCGGATAATTTATGAACAAAAACAGTGTTAAGCCGGATTCGGTCCAAGCGAAGGAAATGGCTACACACGAAGGTGAGAATAAACGCTCTTCTGGTCACACTGGCTGGAGAAAAATGCAATGAACTGAATCTCTAAATGGAGATGTCCATAACCGGAAATACAGATTTGAAACAAACCCCCAAGATATTACCATGGATCGGATAACAATCCTGCGTAAGTTCAGTCCTGGCAAGGAAGGGGAAAGCTCTCTGAATATCAAGGAAGATACACATAGCTAAGGTCCTGTTCCACAGACCGGTGTTTCCCGTACCCATATTCAGTGCAGAGGTTTACTTTTTATGGTTTTTGTGACTATTACTGTATTAGTTGAAAAGCTTAGGTCATAAATCGGAACCTTGTGGCATTCTTCAAACCTACGACGCGGAGTATGCTCAAAGTTGGTTGATTTGTTTTGCCTGGTTCGTGAACTGTAGGGGGAGTACATCTGTGGTAAGTCTGTTCGCCTGATGTTCAAATTCGTTGACCGACATTCCATTCATGTGGGGACTACAATAGTTGGTTGTTTAGCTCTAGGTTTGGTGGCTACCCTGCGTTCATGGGTGGATATACTTCATCTTGAGAAGATTCATGGTGCTGCCTACTACATGAGACGGTCGCTACTATTACCGTTGGAACTATTTCGATTTATGGACGGCAACCTAGGGCAACTGGAGAGGAGGTTAAATGGTGATTCTTTCTCCTATTCGTCCATACAGCCGCAAGAGAAGATCGATTTAATCGAATCGGCTAGATTGAGCGCAATCTTCGTCTGATAGTGGGAAAGACGTTCAGTCTAAACTTAGGCAGGTTTGTAGTTCTTTTTACTGCCCCTAAGGCCGCTGGTGCTTCTTTCTTTGGTATATCACAGCTAACAGACTATTGAGAGCCAGAATTTCAAATCATTTCCCATCTCGTCGTCTCTCAGTTTAAATCCATCTCTCAACCATTGACTATAATTCCTTCAACCGAATTGAAACCAAACACAATTATACTTCCCCCATCCCCATCGCCCAGAAATACCTAATTGAATTCCAAAATCCTCCCTAAGGATGGAAAAACCAGGAAGAAAAAAACAAACATCACATAAATATCTCATTTTATTATGATAACATTTTTATATCTCGATCTCGTGCCTGACCCGCATAATAAATCATAAAACGAAAAATTACACGACAGAGCCTAAAGAATTTCGAACACGTCCTGGAATTCTTTAAAGAAGACCACCAATGCTACAAAACGGACAGGAAAGTCCTTAATGTCGTAAATTCAAGAGGGTCAGTTCGATAAGATCTCGTGCAATGAATGGACAAGGAGAGTCGAGAAGACAAAAAGGATATTAACACCAAATTAACAAGTTTATCAATGAACTCGGCCAGCTGGAGGTCCTTTTATAATTGCATTCAATCGTAAATTATATTATTCGGCATTTTTTGTTTGTTTGTTAATTAACCTGTGACACAGGGGATTGCGTTATAATGTTTTGATAATACTGTAGAAGGGTGCTCTTTTAAACAGTTGACGTTTGGTCTGTCAAGTTTTGGCGTTTCTGGCAATTTTAACTTCGAAACTTCTGTTCGAATTCGCGATCATAAATTTTGACATAAGGAGATATTGACTGTAACTGCAGCTCATTTTGAAAATACTTTGACAGATGTCAAGCAAGATGAAGCTTTCCCTTTCAAGTCGAACAAAATATTTGTCAATCTTTTAGGGTGGCTGTCTCTGTACCAGATACACTTAGACCAGAAGCGGTCCTTTGCGTTACCATGTTTCTGTTTCGGTTATCATGAAATTGAACAATCGAATCGAAGCTTTTTATAAAGTGAAGGATGCCCATGAAGTTTAAAACATCAGTTTGACAGAAAGAAGCACCCTCTCTCTTTGAGTTTTGTGATCATTCGTGACATTTGCAGACATCCCGTTCTGGGTTTTTGGAGCTGTGTGAACTGTTTGTCAAACAAAATGGCATCATTCTTCCATTTACTGCGAGCAGGAACTCTTGTTCGTAAATTACTGACAAGTTTCGGTTTCGATTGACCAGGCTTGCGGAGACCAGGGTTGCAACTAAACCTCTGCAGATAGGCTCTGAGACAAGTGACCACACTGGCCGATTCTATCTAGAGTGGAGCTTAAAGGAGAATCTTACTCATTTAGGAGCCCTACTAGTGACCATACCAAAAGAATATGGAAGGATTCGTGACCTGAGAGTGACCAAATGTTTGGTTGAGGCTGTAATTAGAAGCAATGCCATCCGCATCGCTCTGCATTCTGTCATTGCTAGATCTATTACTTTTGACCACATTCTCCCTCTTGATCGCTAGACTTTTAACTAGGCTTGTAGGCATTTCGTCCAGACGTTCTACTGATGGTGCCTCTAAGACTAACACGATGTCATACATTTAGAGTCTTTAAAGTTGGTCATGTCTTACCAACCAATCATTCTTGCTTTGTGGTTATAGTAGGCGTCGTTAGAGAACACTGGACTATTGGTAGGCTGGGCCTCCTTATGATGTAAGTGTGGTCCATCTATTATTGGCTTGTCTCACGAAGAGTTGTTCTCTGTTGGAGGGCAGTAGAACAGAGGTAACGACCATTGTTAGGTCTTGTTTGAACTTCAGTTCTTGGTGCCTTGGAGCCCAAAGGAGTGTAATGTCATGATTCGCTTTGAGTATTGTCAGGGCTTTAGGGCGTGGTTTCACCAATTTAGATTTGACAACTGTTGATGAGATGGTTGTTGTATTTATATGTCGATTTCCTGGCACCAAGCTTTGTGGGTAATTCTCTTGGCGCTTCGGCGATCGCTAAGACTTCCGCTTCAAACACAGTATCGTGCTTTGAAAGTCTCTGCCTTGGTACTCAAGGGTGCCCATCTAGCAATCATTTAGTGGGCCATATCCCCCGCCCTCTATCCAAAGGTTGTATTACTTGAAGAGTTGGGCACTCTTAGTTGAAGGTCTAATGGGATCACTGCCAGCATGGTTTCAAGTGCTAAATGCTTTGCCATGATAGTTGTATTTACACAAACTACATATCTTTTCTAAAAATTTGACAAAAGCCACACTTAGTGCCAAATTCGAATGAATAACGTCGCTACGGCACTTTGATATGCTATAGATACTTCCAAACATTCCATGGCATTGCGTTGTCTATATCGTTTGGACCCTACAGCTTCCTGTGCATACCAAATCGCCTCCATTACGTAACGAATTCCATGAAGCACGCTTCATTACCGCAAAACTTTATCGGTCAGCATAACCACAGATACACAGCCACAATCAAGCACCGCTAAGTGGCTCTTCTAAAGTCGTTGCTAATGCAATACTGCATTGATTCCCATCCTTATCGACTGTCGTCGATGGCATGCAGCACACACCATAAGTGTTCACGTTACGCGGTCCAATCATGCCTAAGGAATTTCCCTCAACCGACCGATGAATCATCCGTCCGAATACATTATGGCCCCGATCTTGGGGCACACATTCGGTTGTGTGACAGTGAAAGGGTTCGCTTTGGCCAGCTTATCAGGTGGAACGTGGCTTTGCCAACGTAACCCTCGTCGGAAACCCTCACCATATCGGTGCGGCGGTCGCGCTGTTGTGTTCATAAGTGTGTGAGGAGGCAGTAAACAAGGGTTGTAAACATATGTTCTCCGGTGCAACGTACTGGCGCAACGGACGCCAGTGCTTATCGCTGGGCAATATTGGCGGCACTTCTTTCAAGTAAGTGTATCTGATAGATAACGCATACACAAGGTGGACAACAGCGTTGTTCGTAATTAGGTTTGTCACTACTCAACCAGTCAGTCAGTCCGTCATTAGGTGGCACGCAGTTCAAAAAAATAACCCAAGCAGGTGAGATAATAAGCAAACCAACCAAGAGTGCTGCTGCTTTCTCAGACGTGGATCATCCCCGATTCAATTAATCGAAAGTGATGATTAGACGTTATTTGTTTTTCCTTTGAAGAAGCGGGGCGACGAACGCTCTCGAACTATGAGGACAGTACCAGCACTAGCACTGGCACTAGCACACATTCCACTTGCTATGCTGCACCTGTTGTATGTATTGTTGTTGTTACTGGGGCTGGTGCTGGTTCTGGGTCTGGTGCCGGTTCTGGGTCTGGTGGTGCTTGGGCTAATTTGTGGAATTGAATTTCTTGAAAAATTATTAATAATTAGAACGAAAGAAAATGATGAATACTTGGAATTCGAAAAGAAATGACAATTCGAGACGATGTCTCATGGATATCGAATTTCGGGTCAATAACTTTTGTCGATATTATGACGAAGTTCGTTAGCTTTGGATTGTGTTTATTGTGGTCTTCTCCGATCGTTGGATTTATTTCAACCTATGCGATTTGATAAGGCAATCAGTTGTTCGTTTTTGTGATGTCACGATGTTTGCATTCATTTTGTGTGACTGGGGGAATGTACTCGTATTTGTTGGTAGAAATTCTCCTTGAAATACTCAGCATAGCATACTGAAATCCATCCCATGATGGACTTTCTTAAAATGTTAAATTCTCAGATATTTAGGTATTCTATGGCTCTTAGAACCTGGATGGTGAGATGGACTTGTTAGTTAATTTAGGTGGGTGCCTTAGCTAATGTCGATCCACCAGAGAGTGGTAATGATCGTCCTTAATAATCAGCGATTTTATTGGCATTTTTCTTAAATTTGTTGTAAGACTTTTGCTACTCACCACATTGCATCAAAGACTCAAACCAATCCCATGATGGACTTCCGATATTTTGAATGTCAGCTGGGAATTGAGTATTCCTTAGTCTTAGAAGGAACGCCTACCGTAATCGCGCATGTAATGTGAATCCTAGTATATCCAGTAACCTCACAGTGAGCCTTCCGTCTACACCCAAACTTGTGGCATATTTCCTACTTGTTTCCTACTGATCATGTTTGTCTTGATGCTAGACGCTGTTAGCCATTCTCGAAAGTGCATTTTCCTCTTGAGCTAGGAGTTATATGTGTTTGAAACTTAGCTGGAAGGGTTTGTATTGATAATTCTGCGTCATCTTCGACTCTATAGGATTGTCTATGCTATCTCTTGCGTTTGTCTCCAGTTCAGTATTTCCAGAATCTAAAAGGTATGTTGTACTATAACTTTTTCAAATATTATAGACAGTAGCAGATCTAAATGGTCTACCTGTGGCACTCCAGCGTTATTCATACCTCCCGGCATTTCTCCTTGCTTTTTTCAAATGCCTACGTCGCCGGTCTCTTGGCTAAGTATTCTTCCTTCTTTACCTCCATGTCGTTCCTGGTTCAGTCGTCTACGTTGAATCGAGTTAATATTTTGTGTAGGTCTCTACTCCATTTCATATTTACTCCAGTTCCCTTTACAAGATCTCCCTTTGAAGCTGGAATCATGGAGATTGTCGTCCTGTCTTTCCACGCAAGATTGACAATTGGATGGGTCGTTGTGTTTAAGCTTATGTACATAAGTAGGCTCGAAAGCATCCATGTTCACTTAACATTTGTGTCATATCGAAGTTTAATTCTCCGTGTTTTCGCTGTACCACGTGGTTGATTGTCAGAATAAGTCGATACGCCCATCAGCCTTTGATTTATACCTTCCAGCACTGTTTGCCATTTTCTTGGACTGCCAATTCGTTCAGCTCTCTAGAAGCCATTTGTTCGTCCAGTGGTGTTCATTTCATTTGATTTTTGTTTTTTTTTTTTTTAATATTATGCCGTCTTGCATAATATTACATAATACGGGTCTTAAGATGGAGCCCTGTGGTACCCCACCCAGTTTACGTATTCCTTAATACCATTATCTGTATTATGGTCCAAATAGTCTTAATTTCATATAAGAGTACACTTCTCATGTTCTATTGACAAGGTTGGATGAAGTAGTCTTAGAAGAGTCTACAGTGAGCCTCCATCGTGTATATGTAGGTATTGTTATTCTCCATATCCTGGCAACGCCATCCCCGCTTTAGTCCCCCAAAACTGGAATTTTTGTCACATTCTTCCACCGAATGCAATTTACACTCATGCTCATCGAGGATAATATTAAATTACCACCTGAATTGTACTCAGACAGGATAAATATCCTTTCGTCCCATTAAAGGAAATTTATTGTTCGAATGCACTTCACATAAATTGTGTTCACACAGGGCTTTGCCTCACCTCCTCTCCGCGTAAACCATGAATATGCAATGTAAACTTGAAGAAGGATAACATGTTCAACAGAAGCTCCTCCACCTACGAAATTTACTCAAAGGACATAAACTGAAGAAAAAAAATAAACCGAATAATGGAGAGAAGACGAGCACAAGAAGCAGAAGCACCTTCAAATCGACTTCCAAAGCAGAGGGGGAGCGTAATTTATGGTTATGTTCATTTACTCTACCCGCATGTACATATAAAAGTCATCCCCCAGCATAATATTGATGGGGGGTTGCTGGGTGTGCCACCATCTAATGGGAAGCCCATTAGGTGGCAATATTGGAATCCGCAGATACGAGTGTCGATAGATGATAACTTGGTGAGCTCTGTTTCATGATGAGATATCGCCGCTTAGACCCAATAGACTTGGCAGCGAGATTTAGTGCAATCGTTGCTGGTCTTTGTTTCGGGGATTACTGGTGGGTTGTTTGGTTGTTGTTGGTGTGCAGTAGTTAAAGTGTGTTTTTCGTTTGATGGCAGTTAGATGAAAGGAGCTTGTAATGCATGACAGAGATTAGGAATTCTGTTGTGTATCCAAGGCACGTGGAGGGGTGGATGACACGAGATATACAGAGTTGAGGATGCTCTTATCTTATTGGTATTGGCACACGTCCTTGTTTCTGGCTTAGTCTCGTCGAAGATACCATTCCTTTTGATCCCACTATGACATGAGACACAAAAAATTCCACCTTGCGAGTTCTTTCATTTACCTTTACTCTGGACAAGGTTTTGAGTGTAGCTTGCCAGTCACAGATACTCCGACTGTCTTCTCCTTTTGATGAGTGAATATGCAGATACTG
This sequence comes from Xylota segnis, assembly GCA_963583995.1. Taxonomy (NCBI): domain Eukaryota; kingdom Metazoa; phylum Arthropoda; class Insecta; order Diptera; family Syrphidae; genus Xylota; species Xylota segnis. The sequence continues at coordinate 5,746,474 of OY757239.1, read as the reverse complement.
TGCAGGGTCTTGAGTAAAGGTTGAGAGTAACAAATACTCCGACTATCTTCCCCGTTTAGTGAGAGGATTTGGTCGCATCTCTGACGACCTGAAGATTTCCTAGACCTGCTGGACAAAACCGGACTTTGTTGCCACTGTTAGGTCCGAATGCTGTACATGGCGTTGAGAGCTCTTGATTCCTCAGATTCATTGTTGAACCAAGGTTTTATGATTCAGAAAGTGTCCTATATGCCAAGTGGTGGTGAAGACAACGAATGCACATCGAATCTATCCGAGATTTAAGGAAAAATTGATCCAGGTTTTTGTCACGACTAGAAAGTGTAATGTCTTTCCGTCTAGATGGCGGTGGACGACATCGGAGGTTATAGAGTGTTTAGTGTCCCATTTCACTATACGTTAACAGGATGACTCTTTTGGTTGTTGTGTATTAAAACAGTTCAAACAGAGTATCTTTGAATATCGCGGAGTATCTTGGAGTATCTTAAAGCACCTCAGTGTATCTGTGGAATATTTTATTGACCTCTGCGTATCTGTCAACCTCCTTAACGTATCTACAAATACGTTACAAAGTCTATAGCACAATTTGGCGGTATTTTACCAAACGTCAACTTATTCCATGCCTATCTGCGACATTATCGTTTGAAAATTTGAACAATCAGTCAAATTTGTGTGTTATGCTGTAAAAGTCTGTGGTTTACTCAAAATTTTCTTTGTTTTACATTAGATTGTACCATTTGTACTCGTGACTGAGATGAATTTATTATCAAACTGGGCTTGTTGGCCTTCAAGTTGTATCTACACGCATGGGTTATCTCTACTATCTTCAGATACATATCTTCCGGTTTCCATTCAAAAACTTTGTCCCCTTATCTACCAAATCTCAAAATTTAGTAGGTACTACGCAGAATCTATAAAACAATTCATAAAAGCCATCCTATCGCCACCACTTATCTATAACAAGAGGCTTGCCTGCATAGTCCTATCCGAAGAAAAGGCTGCTGCTCTCTTGTTATGGCTTTTTAATTTAACCGATAAAATTCTGTTATTTCGATTTTATTTAATTAATCCATGGCTGGCTGTTGTTCGGCGTGCTACGGATGTCACAGATACACATTTGTTTGATTGGTATAAATTTTAATTAAGGCGTCATTGGAACCCCAACCAGTTTAGACCATAAGATATTGGATAGCTGATAAGTAGAATCAACATCATCACATCGTTAAACACCATCCGTGATACAGAATTATACCGAGAAGATTAATGGGCTCCTTATACTTTGTCATCGGTTTTATCATAGATATTTTTAGATCTAAAAGATTTACTAGCTAATCAGAGGAAAGTCTGGTTTGGGCTCATATCTTTGGTAAGCATACTGTATCAAGTTCAAGTTAACGATCTCGATCTGGGAGAGTTGTAAAATTTGAATCTTTTTTGGAGCAGACGACCAGGACAATGACCTGCAACTGTCTGGCTAACATCCTCATTATTTCGGGTCCAGTAAAATGGAATGAAATGAATATCCGGACACCCGTTTCGTGTTAAATTGTTTCGCTCATTAGCAGAAGTTTTTTATTTGCCACCCAACGGAGCGTAATATCCTGACAGGAAATTTGACGCAAGTCAAAATTTACGACCCGTGCACGTGCCACACTGATGTCCCTCGGGCGAGTGTGTATCCTTAGACATCTGTGCAACTAATTGAGCGGATAGTCGGAAATATTTTGTCATCGAAACAATACCCAAAGGATTTTACTCAACACAGATGCATGACACAGTCGTCATAACTAGAGAACAGTGTCAATAGGAGAAGAAAATATGCATTTCTGAACAGCAATCATCTGCGGTTGTGAACTCTTGTTTTCGAATGCACCTTTCTATTCTGTGTAGAACGGGGACTTTCTCTTTTCTTGGATACTGCTTGCATTCAATCTGTCATTAGAGGGTGAATTTCTGTTTTTTTTTTTCTAAAATTTATGGACATTTGTGCAAACGTGTGCGCCCTGTTGGATGACAAAAGGTACGCCCGCTGTGCGGGCCAACACTACCGCCTTGTTTTATTGTGATTTATAGTGACCGCAAAATTCCTTTATATAATTTTCAATTCTCTGGAATGCGTTTGGCTGGGTTTAGGGCGGAAGTGTCGCACGTCGGCGGTTATATAGGGATACAATTTATTTTAAATGTGCGTACATGTACGTGTAGTTGTCATAAAATTTATGGGTTATGGCATTTTATTGGACAACAAAAGATGCGGAAGGATCAGAAATGTGTGACGTGTGGCAATGTGGTTCTATTCTCTGCAGATTGCTTGGTTGAAAGGGGGCGTTTCTGAAAAATTATACCCGCCTAGTCGATGGATTAGATTTTTGAGGAACTGTGAACTCAGTTGTCTGAACCACGCCCACTTTTGGATGTATTTTCCTAAAAAAGATAAAAATTTTGACTATGCATCGAGTAATAACATTTACGAAAAAATCTCAGAAACTGCGTGAATTTGGAGGTTGAAAAGCGAAGTTTTAAAAGAGAAACTTTGATCTATCTGAACCACGCCCACTTTTGGAAGGGTTTTTCTTAAAAAATACAAATTTTGTCTATGTGCCATGGTTTGGTAGGTTTTATTTGGTGGGATACGTTCTATTCTATTCTTCAAGAATGGACTTAAAATTCTGAATCACCTTAAGGTCTAAGAAGAGAGGGTGTATGGCATGGTATGTCCCAGATAGACTAAAAGTCTTGAAAATTTAGGCTATTAAACCGTTTTTCATAATTCGTGTGGCTGAATTTCAAATGGTTTCAGGTCAGTATATCGATATGATCGTGATGCAGTTCCATGCAGGTCAGAAACATAAGAGTCGAATAGCATAGGGGATAAAACGAACCCTTGTGGGAGACCATTAGCTCAGCTTTCTGGGCTTGTAACTACTGGTTAGGTAGGTTTGGATATTTAATAGGCAATAGATTCAGCTCTCAATTCCATCGTTTGAATTAAGTAGGTCTGAAGTGTGTGAATATTTACTCCTTAGGATATCACTTAAGAACTAGGGTTACTGTTGCCCTTACAACTTTTGTGCAAGGGTTAGGCGTACCTCAGCGGCACTCGATCCATAAAGAGTCTCTGCCTACAGCTAGGTTCGACTTAAAGGAGTGTTCGTTCCAGGAATACGTTCGAATTTGAGCATCCTTGGTATGATTTCTTAGATTAAAAATCAGTGGACCCAATAGAGAACCTTAAGGGACCTCACCTGTCAGTATGTAGTGCTTTGTTCTATTGCCAGTCTATTGCCTATGTGATGAAGGATCATGTGAAACCATGGTTGTACTTTCAAATCAAACTAAGGCTTGTATCTCCTTTCAAGGCTCTTTATGAGCGTCGAGTTGAGGTCCTAGATTCTAGATTTGCCCGTCCTGTATCTTATATCTGTTTAAGTGCTTTACGGTAACTTTTATTCTTGTCCATGTTGACGATACAACCCCTTTGTATGGGAGAGAGGGCTCAACTACTACTGCTACATCCAAGGAAGTGAGTAATTTCCAAAGAATGGATTTATGAGGCCGATCCCAAACTATGTCATGATGTTTGAGAACTCAAAATCCCTAAAAATAATGCACGATGGAGCGTGAATATTTTACACGCCACCTGGCATATGCTTCCGTCGCTGACATCCAGTTGAACAAGGCTCTGAAAACTTTATAGCTCAGTGGCAGTTTATGATCCTTAAATGGAGAGAACTTACGTTATAAAAGCAGCACGTTCCGATACAATTTACACCACCAAAACTAGGTCACCGGTGTTTGGCTCCACGTTTTTCTTTATTTCACCGGAAATGTTTATGCCTGCCATTTGGGCTTCAGGACTTTATAGTCACTCTGCACAAATTAAATCCAGGCATTGACTCATATGTCTCCTGTTTGCCTTCTAGTTGAACTGGATACACTGCTGTTTGGTATAGAACTATCCGAAAATTCCATAAATGATGGAATGTGTATCTTTTCTAAAATATCACTCGCAGCAATCGCCATAAATCATAAATTCCCTGACAATTCAGAAAACAAACAAATAGACACCAGACCACACCGGGGCATATAAAATGAATTTAATGGGAGGTCTTGTCTGTTCCTACAGCGCTCTCATAAAGTATCTTTTAATTGATTTTCTACAAAAAGACAGAGATACCGTATTAGGAATCCAATAAATAATCCCATCGAAGGAGGAACAATTAAAAGGATACACTTGCAGGCTTTGGGATACACAGTCGGCTGACTGGAAAACGATACGAATTGGTCGAATGAATCATCAGCTAGTTGGCATGTAAAACTGTACTCTGTATACTATGTTATAACCAAAAATATTTTTCCTTTATTTCTCCTCTTGGTCAGGATAAATATGTCCTTTTCACATCGGTGAGTTGGAGGACCATAAATTGTCCTTTTCGAACTATTTTGTCATTTGGTGAATGGAATTAGTTTTGTGACGTTATAGTAGGTCGTAAAAATACTTTTATGGACTATTAATTGCTCAAGGACTCTGCGGGTGTTTTTTTTTTCTGTTGTTGTTTTGTCGAAAAGGTCAGAATGTGAACTTTGGAAAGTTATTTATATCGCAATAATAAGCTTGAAGTGGCTTGTGGCTGTTCGATTTTGTGGGTTTTTTTCGGTATACGAAGATGCCGAGCTTATCAAAAACTATAAAAAACGGAGGCAGTTTGCTGCTTATCGACTTATAGGGCTCTTTTGTTTTATTGGCCTAAAGTATCCATATAAATATGCAATCATCCATCGTTGTACATGTATCTTTGGTGTCACTACAGGCTTTACATGCTTAGTTTTGAACTAGAAACCAGTCTTTCCAAGTCTAAGGTCTTTAGGAAATACTCTTTCATCATGTAGATACTTTTTTTGCTGCACACATAAAAAAAAACCAACAAAGATACTGTCGAAGTCATATAACACACTATACCGACTTGGTACCTATGTACATATGTACCTCCTGTCAAATATTTTTGTGGGTCTCATTACCTTCCTTCTTCCCCTAGTGGTCATCACTGTGTTTTAAGCCTAACAAGTATAGTTTTTGGTTCGTAGTTCCTGCAGCGAAAACAACCTGATCTACATAATGTAAAATATTAGGGGACCCAAAACGCATCCCTGTGGTACCTTTTCGCATACACTAAGGTGTTTCAAGTTTGTGAAAAAGTTGTACATACCTTTTAAAATCTTTGGTGGAATATTTAGAATCTTGACGTTTACGCTGAGTAAGACACTAAGGCCAGGTACAGATAGGTTCTCATTTTCGAGTCCTAGACAGATTTCTACTACTTTCTTCGTTGTGATCATTCATTTTTACGTTCGATGGTTTGGTACTGTCGAATGAAAGATCTACCCTCGATGCTTTGAACCATTTTGTGTCACTAAAGCGAAAAGGGTTTGATAGATTTTCTGTAATTACACTTCTACATATGATGTCTGAGTAGGAAGTGTTTCTTTGTCTTTCATACAAATCTGCGAGCTTAAACAAGGGGTCAACCAAGGCTTAAAAACTTCAGCTTTATGACTGAAATCAGAATTAAGTCATTTTGGAAGTAAGTCAAGGTTTAGGCCGGACTTTTTGGCAAGCCAAATCGATAGAAATACAGCAAACCATTCTTCAACGTATGCAGAGTGTATGCTCAAGTTCCACGTCAGCCCAGTTAGATACATATGTATGTGTGTCTGTAACTGTATGTATAGGACCATTGGTGTTGATAACTGAAGATTGCCCCCAATTCAGTGTTTATTGTTGTTATTGTTTAAAAATCGTCAAAACATTGATCTAATCTGAGTAAACACTTCTAGACTGGCCTATCATCGTTGTTTTGAACGTGAACATTTACCGTCGAATTACTAGCCTGCCCCCCCAGGCCGTGTCCCGCCCATAGGCGTAGCACTATTCCAATCAACTGATAAACTTTTATCGCAGCATTTACTGTCAGGCATTCCATCTTACATTTCGATTCACGTGCCTCTTGAAAGAGCTTCGAACGCCAGTCATTCACGTGAACACAGCCTTTGCCGTGGCCCCCTCGAATACATATTACCAATCGATCTGATAACGAAGCCCAGGCGTGAAAGTATCTACACGTTTATATGACCAATGTAACATGACCAATAATCGAATAAATCATTAACCTTATGTCAGAAAATAAATTCCAAAACACAGTAAATACCAGAACCTACACTATTCGTACACACAATCGGGAATGTTTATCGACGTCAGACCAAGGCAAATGTTATTTATTTGCGATTCGAATTAACTGTGATTCGAAATGCGAACTTTCGCAAACACAAAACTCGCGCAAAAGGTAATGAAGTACCGGGGTTTCCTTAGATCTTTTGATGGTATGGTAAGGTCGCGGTAGGCCCAACGATGATGAGTTTGTAAATTGTTCGTTTGCCTACGTTTTGCTCACTGAAATCCGATATAAAGCCCGGCATGTGGACTTAGGTTGAGTACACAAAGTCTTGGCTACGGTTCGGGTAGTTATGTCTTTCTTGTTTTACCTTTGGGTACGAAATTTCGTGTTTGAGTTGATGATTTTCGGTTTTTTGGGTAAAATTATTGTTTTCTGTTTACAGGGGGTTATTACCAATTATAGTTTTAATTACCAGGCACGTGTTGCGGTGTGAAGACGCAAAAATTGCTACAAGGCCTAGGACAAATGAAAAGCCGTAACTTTTGAAATAGTTGTCAGCCCGTAGCGTCAAATGTGAGGAAAGAGCTGAGAGTACATTGTAAAAGAAGTGAACAAGTAATGAGACCAGTACTGACCCCTGTGGCAACCCACTCTCATTGATTTATACTTCAAAAGATTGCATGTTGAACTTATTGCTCATATGATTTACTAGAGCTTAAATTTTCAACCCTGTAGATACGTGATTTTGTCCATATGTACATGGAAATCTAACAAAGATACTTTGGATACCCTCTTTCCGTTATTGGTTTCCTTGATTTCTAATTGGTACCCTCTTGGTTGTCCAATATTGCTGCCTTCTCCTAATGGTCATCCTTACTCTTATAGTTTCTGGCAAATCTACCTCTTTCAAGTCTGGACAACCGAATGCAGCTGACGTTCACAACAAAAGTGGACCGACAACTAAACCATGTGGTACACCAGCTCATACTCTACAATGTCAAGTAGATCTTTTTTTGATATTAATTTCTTGAAACCTACGTTGGATGGGCCAACGAGGCCAGGTACTTTCTCTTTTTTTGAAGTCTTTTACAATTTTTTTTACACAAAGCGTAGGTAGGTAGGGTCTTACTGTGGGGCTAGTTGGTTTAGTTCAGTTTTCCCCTCTAAATACGATTTTTGTTTTCTGCTTGAATCCCTTTCTTACTTTGATAGGAATGCATTGAGGCTGGTCCTTCCCAATGCGCCCTACCTAATGTGAAGTCTTTCTCTTCTGCTTTGTTTCAACAGAGCATTCGGTCCCATGTGTCCTGCATATCATAGTCAGTTCGAATATCCAGAGCCGCAAGTCGAAACCTAAAGCTTAAATGGTTCGTCTTCAATCTCATCCTCTACAGTCGATCTATGACGCTGGTATTATCTCGATTCAAGAAATCTCATGACAACTGCACTAGATCCTTGTTTGACTTGATGATTTCTCAAGCATTGTCTATATGGTATGGATACAAGGGTAGATAGGTAGAAGTGGTGGTGATGGTTCTTAGCCAGTTCCTCAAATAACCAATGGAGGGTTGATCCTCGCCTGGCAAGTTCACCAGCATGTTCTTTGAAATCAACGTGGCTGTGACAAGCGAGGCTAGTTCTTTCGGGCTTTCTAGTACTAATTTAAATGATGTGATTGTCGAGACAATGGCTTTGATAATAGCTTGACTATCATTGAAAATAGCGTGCTTTTGGCTTGGTAGTTCGAGAGTAATTGCACTTGGAAAACGCCGAAATGTTTAGAGCTTCCGCGAGAACCCCGCAGTACACTTCGAATCATCGGTGTAGATTGCGAGATTAAAATCACTAATCTTCTGTCCATCTTGCCAATATTTTCTCGTAGGGAATTAAGTGGCGAAACTCTTCTGTCCGTTGGCACCGACACGAGTTCTTCTGGTAGAATATTACTGTGTTCGTAGGACTTCACAGTTCAGCACTTTGATTCTGACTGCCAACAGCACATCGATATAAATGCAGTCTGTCATTCCTTGTTGCTATAGTGACTAACCAGGCTAGATGTTCGCATTTAATACACTGCATCCAGAGGTGAGGAGACTGATATCTCTTACTTGGCATAGTTGGAATCAAGGAATAGATACAAAGATACCAATCAGCAGTCATACGGAAATGGGCTTCTAAATTGGTTCTCTGGAAAGTCATCTCCAGTTGCCGCGAATAGTTGGACCAGTAAGCTGAAAGGTTCAGGGTAGGGTACTTCTTATTCGAATGCGCATCTAAAGTATCTAAAACATCGATATTTTTGGAAAGACTGGCATCTCCGTTGAAAAGCCGGATTCTAAGTGCCTAGACACCTCCCATCCTCCATACCAGTATCTATCCCACTATCGCATAGCGTCATACTACGCTGTAGGTACTTCCTGTTTGTTTTTCCCCGAAAAAAAACAAAAAAAAAATACAATCATAAACTGCTACCCTTTATGTTCTAATGAACCATTAATCGATTCGCTACTCATGAGCATCTCTAAATCCCACTCCACTCACTGTAAATCTCTGGCATCATCACTTTTTAAAGCCGCCGTGAAATGCCGATGATTTCATTCGACTGAGAACAAACACTTTTAATGACTTTAGCTTTGTAATTCCGTAAAAAACAAAAAAAAAACAGAAAAAAACCCGACAAAAGGCATCGCATTGACCGCCTTGAAGAGTGCGCCCTCACACCTAAATAAATTGAAAGTGTCAACAGAACATTCAAACGCACTAACGCCTACAATTTGACACCCCAGCTGACGGACCTACACAAACCCAACAAAAAAAAAAATCTCACACTATATTCCTCAAGGAATTCCAACCAACTCACGGTCCTTTGTTCCATCGTCGTAGTCCGTCACGTCCCGTATCCGTGTTTGTACTTGTCGTCGCATCAACGTCGACACATCGCTCATGTGCCCAAGAGTCAAACGCACTGCTGCCGTACGTAATTTATCGTTTCTTCGAAAATCAATTTCGTTTTGATTTAATGAAGATGTTCAAATCGATAAATAGCAGAAAACTGCTTAATTAATCATAAAACAAACTACGAAGATACATTATAAGGAAATTTGCATATAGAAGACTCTGTCGTATCGTAGCGTATGCTTTTTATTTATGTGCCAGCGTATTTGGTTTCACACCTTTAAGAGATTGGCGCCAGCAGACCACATCTGACCCCGAAATAATGGCCAAGATGCGGTTTTTTTTGTTCGTTGGAAAACCTCAAATCCGGATTCCAAAACAGGCAGACTTGTCTTTTATGGCTTTATTGTCGAAAAACTCGGCTTTAATGAGCATTGTAAAGCGCGCCACAAGTCTTACGCTGCCTAATGCTGGTTTCAATGGTAAAGCCAGGCACATCCGTAAATGGCGATAATTCTCTGGACCGGGTCTTGTCATGGAGATGACACTTATTATTGTCGGGATTACCGAATGATGATAATTTGACGATTTGTCAATGTGCCCCGGCATGATGATGTGTGAAATTTGCATAAATATTTCGAGTGTTTGTCGAAAATGCCATACGGTGCGTAGGGGTATCCGTGTTTGATTAACACACAATGATTGATGGTAATTGAGAATGCTTGGAGCCCTTAGATGCTGTTAGATACTCAATTCAGTTGATTAGATACATTTTCTTTGGACTTTGTAAATGATTTCCTCAAATTTGTCCCGAAATTTGAATTTACATTGTTTCGAGGGCTTCGGCTTTGAAGTTTGACATCTTTTTGTTTTGGCTACAGGCGGGGGGTAGAACAAGGTGAGAATTTATGATAATTTTAATCTCGTTCGGTTAAGGGCTAGACGTGGTACCTATCAAAGGATTTACGATAATGATGCCGCTTGTAGTTGCGCTGAATGGTAATTTGTCAATTTGTTTACACTCCTATTCCCATTCGAGACAACATGGGGCGGGTGTTTGGTTTGTGCTTTGTATCCGATGCTGGTAGGTGAATCTTTTTAAGTTCATTAGGGTTTACGAAACAAAGAGAGTCGATAGGAGTTCAAATAGAATGGTTTAGACATGTAGAACAGAAAAGAGCTTATGGTAGATACTAGTGGCACAAGGGTACTTTAAAGATTTTAGCATAGACTTGCTAGTTTTACCATAGAGTCGTACAAGTATCTTCTCTGCCGATAGTGTACTATTTAAGGTTCGAAAACCGGGTTAAACGAAAGCCCAATTTTTCGTGTCGTCTATTTAATGTATCTGCCTCTCTAGGAAAAGTTATTGGCATTTAACACTTATCACTTAGTTTCTTAACAACTTTCTATCTTTTAGTCCACCAACATGACTATACTTTCATGAAGTTCCTGCTTCAAGGAGTATGGCATCAGTTTTTATTTTCGAACCAAGGCCTTACACGAGGATAGTGCTTCTAAGTACTTATCAGGACATACCCACATATGTACAATGTTAGCAGCTAAAATTTTTCTCAAATGCTACATCTTCGCATGACCCTGGTCCGTCGAAATGAAGTCATCAGGTCCATGGAAGTGCAGAGGCACCATCCCCTTCATCCTCCCCATAGTTCATACTCACATACCTCTCGAAGATACGAGCTTGAAATCGTGACACAAGTTTTTCATGTACACTGATCCCAAAGATTGCTCAAGATCTGTTAAGTCTAGTTATGGGCTAGCAAGTATGGAGACTTAAGCCACACTTCAAAGTCTGGCTTTGAATGGTCAATAAGTCTTTCGAGAGTTTTCCAAATGAAGAACGAATAAGGACTGAAAATGTTCTTGAGAATTCTCCATGATTTTGAAGTGCAGATACAGCAAAACGCTGCTGTAGTCTCATACCAATGTTTCATAAAATTAGAGTTCTTTTCGGGGTCATAGATCTGTTCTTAGCATCCTGGTAAGAAAGTATCTATCCAAGCTTCTACGTTTTTTTCCGAATCGACAGGGTTCAGTTTTTCGATAGACCTCTGCAAAGAGATATAAATGAATCACTAATCCTCTCTCTCCGGAATAGATACGGCGTCCTTCGTCTTATAAGTTGCTTAGGCTGTCTTTAAGTCTGGTCTTTGGGTTTATATGTAAATTTCCTCGCTGTTCAGTTGACTCAGTACACATAGCCTAGTTTATTTAAAGCCTGAGTTGACTACGTTGAATATAAGTCACGCTTTGAACATAATCCCGACTTAAGAAAGTATCTATGACTTGTAAGAGGATGACCTATACAATCAGTTCCAGGTGATAGCGGTACGAGACAATGACTGTCTAAGACGTGTTTTTTTTTGCAAACATTTCGAAATTCCTCGCCGCACAAACACCATTCACGAGCGGAGACAAATCCTCACAAATAATCATTTTTATTTACATACCATTCCATGGCACATAAATTACGCGGATAATTAGATAAATTCTCCGCCCAATTGGCATAACATCCTATTTGCCTACTGTTGAAAGAGAGGCTTGAACAAAAGTCCTTCTCGAAGGAAAAAACTTGTTCTTTTCAGTTCTGCGCATATTTACGCCAAAGAACCAGCTTCGATCAGCTGGATACCTCATTCCGAGATCCGTTGCACTTTAAATTCCTCTGCGGTAGCTCGGCGGCTGCATCTGTGTGAGTGAGTGCAGTGTGTCCACTGGGCCTGGTTTGCCACCCATGAAGAAAACAATTTGAAAAATTTTCACTACGCAACATTGGCGACATGACAAGAAGCGAAGCAGCTCAAGAATGGCTGGATACTGGATGCTGGATGCTGGATGCTGTGCAGTGGCCTTGCCGATTAATCGTTGCAAAGTTATCAGCGCAATTAAAAATGACAGTTGGCCACTGTGTCCCCGGAATACTGAGATTGGCGTAAACTCTAATCGTGCGCTAATCGATTGTTTCATTATTTATGAACGAGCGGGGTCCTGGTCCACTTAAGTACGTAAATTGCGTATCGAAGAGCTAAGAATGCTTCCGGACTTACGTACAGATCAATTGGGAAGAGTACCACCGAGAGGTGGACTCTGTATCTAGCAGCAGTTGTCCAGAAGGTGATTGGAGGTAATTGATTGTGTACTCGCAGGTGGACAGGTTATTATGTCAACACATAGCTCGGAGCTGACTCAGTGGGTTATTGCTGCAGCGGATGTGGGCGTTGTGTTGTGAGTTACAATGTTTGGCGCTAGTAAATGTTTTGTTTTTCTTGTGTCACATGGAGGAGTTGTCCATGCGGAAAGTTAATTCATTGCGGTGTAGTTGGAGTTCGAATGCAATTGTGGCGGATAAGTTATTAGTCTTCGGGGCGTTAGTCAGTCGATTGGGGCCAGAGTATAGAGTGTGTGGTCTTGCCTGATGAATTATGGTCCTGTTAAGTGACTTTGACTTGGTATTTGATATCGCCATGAGTTGAATGCAGTTCCCTGATACGTGTTCCTTCTCTTATGTTTTCTGAAACATGAACTCCATTTGGAGATTCGCTTTTCTTTATAGATACAGGGTTGATGTCTTTGCTATTGATTTTGATTGATTTTTAGCTATTTTTGTTCTATTTCCATTATGATGAACGAAGCACTCACATCATATGCTGGCTTTGCTTTAACTTCGTATCTGTGACGTCAATATTTACTTTAAAGTGTTGAGTTACTCACTTAGATGGCGCTACGGTTTGGGGGTGAGCCTGTGTCTCCACTAACCGACTTCTGCAGTTAGACCGGTCCTTGATAAACTGCCTTCACCACACTCCAAGTCGATTGAGCTCCTCTTCTACTTGGGCGCACAACCTGTGGCAATGTCTTTGTTTCCTCCTCCTAATCCCGTCACAGCAAACAGGATCAAACAGTTTACTTAGAGTTTTTATTTAGACACAACCCAGGATGTCTTTAGCTGATTTAGAGTCCAAGCAAAGGAAGCATGATGAACTAATCGAGGTCTTATATAGAGCCTCCTTAGTTGTTCATGATAGGGAATCTGACTGTGCTGAGTGTATCTAAACCTTTTTATCGTTCGATCGTCCGAATAGCCATGGTCTATTTCGCTGTGTCGCCTTGGATAACGAGACGTGCGCGTGGTAGAAGATAGCAGACCGACCTAGATACCATTAAATTTCCGTCCAAAACCTATCAAAACCCATAACCCTCGATCAAGGACAAAACGTTCTTGCTGTTAGCCATAGTACATTCGTAGAAAGCGATATGGATTTTGTTCGGTTTTGAACGGAAATGGAATGGTATCTGGGTTGGAAAGTTGTGCTATCTTCCACCACGTGCACGTCTCGTTATCCAAGGTGACACAGCGAAATAGACCATGGCTATTCACCAGGTTTCATGAACCCAGTCACTTGGTTCATAAATCTATTTTTAAACTCGTTGCCTTTACTATCGGCGCTTAAATATCGTTTCGATATCACTGCTCAACACCATGGTGTCCCAACATTGTAAACATTATTATTATTCGGTTTATTATCAAAACCAAAACGGCTCCACAAACTGATTTACAGCTAACAACAAATACCACATCAAAGAGCACTAAATTGCCATCACAGAAATTCACAATAAATCGTAAAGTAATAAAGCCAACACGCAAGATTCCAGATACCCAGACCCGTTGCAGTAATATGGCACAAAAGTCAGTCCACACCCCTGCTTGGAGAGAGATAACCCAGTTTTGGATATTTCACTTCTCCAAGACGAGGAACAATACCGATTGACATGACGCAGCACTCTCCGCAGTGTGCTTGCTGTTGTGCATCAGAGGTATTACCGGCGAAAACTAATTAGCGTAAAGGTGCTAGACATTGCAGGATCGTCATCATGTTCATTGGCATTATCGCCGGCGAACGATCGCATTCCGATGCGCCTAGGGCAACAATTAATTTTGCGTACCCAGCAGACAACACACACCCAGTACCATAGCCGCAACCACTAGCAACCACCATTTGACATGTGATTAGGAGTCTTAAATGGTTTTGGAATTATTAAATTAGTAAAAGATACTCCACCGCCACCGCCACCGCCGCGCGGATATGTACATATAACCAGCACGCAACTGGAGAACCAGTTAAAAATCCATTAAAATCCGTGGGGCTATGCACGCACGTATCGTTTATTGCGCGAAGGCTTACAGTTGGTCGGATGGTTGGTTGGTTGGTTGGTTGTGTGGATGGTGCTTTGGCTAGCTTGTTGCAGTATGTGGTAATTACCCCACCTAATCGAATCTATCAATCTGTGAGATAAATCTTTGTTCTATCTGTAATCTAATTGTGATCATGTGTATAGGTGTATGTGTGTCTGATGAGATGGGCGGAAATGCTGCAGTAATGGATACCAACTTTGTTAGAGATGCCTATCAGCCTGAATATCATCATAACTATCATAAGCGAGAATCATTTTCATAGATGGTGGCGCGGCGGCGCTGGTTATCGGTCTCAGGCTCTTCCCATCTTCCCATTTTCAACTTCAATTACTGCCCACCTACAGCAGTTTAAACTTTTCATTTGCACCTGCAACTCGATATTGCAATTGCAATTGCATATATAGCATGATGCATGCTACAGATGTGTAATGTATTTCAGCTGTGACTCTTCAAGGTCGCAAGAGATCGTTACTCTCTCTCTCTCTTTTTCTCTCTCTTGGTGGCTTGGTGTGTATTTGCATTTCCTGGAACAAAAATAGACGGATGTGTGTGGCCCACAATCGTTGGTCAAGTGGTAGCGAATTCCAGCGATGGGATCCACTTGTATCTGTTGGATGCACATTAGCGAAAATTCTTTTGATGTAATGGCATGTTAAAGAGGTCAATGAAACTGTTCGAAAATTATTCAGAAATCAAAGGAAATTCCTCCTTATGGTCTACAGATCGTAGATTTTCTTGTTATCATTCGGAAGAGTCATCGACGAGCAGCAGGAGTTGTGGTAAACTAATTCTCAAAACCAAAATCTTTTAGAGGGCGTTTTGTATACTGTTAAACAGAAGTGGCCGCAGCACATTGCCCTGGGGTATTCCATAAAAAATTGCCTATTTTTTACTCTGTTTCTCTCGGTATTGTAAAAGAAGATTCAGGGCTTGAAACAGCTCATTATTGCTACGGAAAAACTGTCAGATATGTTGAGGATTCCATCAAGTCCAATCTGAACTTTCGGATCTGTCTATAGCTTCTCTTTCTCTATAGTTATGAGGTTGGCATTTGCTATGAACCTAGTACTCAGTCCGACAGAGTAGGTTAATGTGGAAGTACCTTAAACTGGATAAATGTGGAGTACCTCAGGGAAGTGTCTTTGAACCAGAACTTCTTTCAATGGAAACTTTACTTAATGTTTGGGTTTATCTGTTATGTATCTTTTATAATAATTTTTATAGCTGTAGTTAAATATGTATTATTTTAGAACTAACGACTTCATTTTCTTTCAGGTAAGCACCATAACATGACAAGAACTATACTGTGTTCGAGGTGCATTCGTAAGGTAATTAGTTTTAATTGAAAACTGTTCACAATGTGTATTGATTTGTAGATACTTTTGGCGAGTATCTTTCACTCCTTTTCATTGTTTTCTATGAACTTCAAAAAGATACTTCTTGGGGAGTCTCAAATTCTTGCGAAGATAGCTTGTCAGTTGTCGACGTATCGTATCGATTGTAGTGAAATCGGGGATTTATTGATAACCAATGCATCTAAAACTCGATTCATTGACCTTGAACCCTTCTAAGGACTCTACCAGCCACTATCTAAAAAACCCTGCAAATTTCAACCAAAAATCTTGTTAAATTTTGTCCCACCAGCCATTGATGCAATATGAACTGTGGAACTCATTTCATATGGAAGGTAGAGGCATCATCGTCACTTCGTTCGACATTTCCTATTCATGGAAGGGTCCTAGATATACATAGTTATAGCCTTAATCCTACCCCTTGGAATATCTATGTAGTAATGGCGGCAGTGATCGTGTTGTTTTCTTCAGTCTGATCTTCATTTGATCGTTTCCGTTTTCTCAAATAGTTTGCTAAGGCTGCCTAGCATCGTTCATTGTATGACTCAGCATTCTATGTGGATCCCAAGAATCACCAGTCGATCATACTTTGTATGCTCCTACTGCATGAACAAGTTCATAGATTTCCGGAGCCTTATAGAAGAGACAGATACATACCTATCTTATCCGGTAGGGTAATTTCGCAACTCTCTGTGTCTAACCTTCGTTATTCCTACAGGCTTTGTACTACATCATCCATACCAAGTCATACAAAAGGCTTCGACGAACGCACAATAATTGAGTATCATCGGTGTAACATTAACATCATCATCCTAAACCACAATACGCATTCCAACTACGTATCTACACCACCTCCACCGCGACAATGATCATTCTCACAGTGCGTACCTATACACACTATTCCCCATTCACTATAACAAGAGTTCGCCGGCATAGTTCGAGGACAAGAATTCTTCATTCTGGGCCCTCAGTCAGTCTCTGTTTGGTTATCTCTCACAACGGGCGGCATCCATCCATGGATCGCTGACTGGTATATCAATGTTCTCCGATCAAACGGAGGATATCAGGTTGCATCACCACCTCACATCATAATGTATGTATCTCTCTCTTTCTCTTTCTTTGTGTCATATAAAGTGTTCCCTGACGAATATCAATCCGTTTGTTTACTTTGAAATGAAAGAAAATATATTAAAATACTGAGGGTATGGTCGGTTGGGTTGTAGGGTACCCTATCTACATGGGAGATACTACCGCCAGTTAGTCACCAGCCTATGATCTAACACAGGTTCTGTCTTTTCAAAAGCATATCTATCAGAATTGACAAAGACTGTGGTGCACGACTGTCCTATATTGAGTATCTGTGACCCGATCCCTTTCCCGGGGGCTATTAGACTTGAATCTGAGTTGGTGGCCGACGACATCTATTGAGGGAAAGTACATTATGGTTTGAAACCCTGCTATGCGGAAGGTTCTGAGACATGATATTCATAGAATAGATTTGAATTGAAATTTCTCTGTAGCGCACCAGTGAAAGAGAAGACAGTCCTTTGACGGAGCACTGCATGCTCTATTTCTATATAAGGCCTATAATCCAGCGCCATCTTTAGGTCAATGGTGATGAATTTCGGATCATAAAGTTCCTCCTTACGTGGGGAAACCATGCTCGGTTGCAAAATTTGCCGCAACTAGACATCTAGTTACAAAGATACAACTTTAGATACAACCCTTGTCCAGCAGCATGATCCGAATGCATCTACTAGACCTCAGTCCACCGTTTCTTCACAAGTTCCTAAGCAAACCGTACACACCCTACAACACTACAGAGGACAGAATTAAAACAAAATTAAATATTCGCGCCATTCAAAGGGGGCGGGTTCGCAGCGGCGCTCGTTGAAAAATTAATTTAATAACCAGCGTAAAACACCTCAATAAATAATCACGATTATGGAATGTCACATTGAGGTAGGTTCGCTATTAAATGACTATTCATTTGTTCCCATGCGAGTTTCGGGCTTTAAGTGGAGGAGGTGAGACTGCTGCTGCAAGCCGACACCGACACCGACACCGGCTACATCAACATGCAACAAAGGGTTTTTTTTTTATTAGTTTTATGGTTTCCTTTTTGTTTTTGGAAAGATTTCGCACACGAAGGATACTTGCATCAGTCATACATGATGCGCAGTCTTCGTGTGATTTGTGTGAAGGCGGGCAGTTGTTCAGAATTTTATTATCCGGATTGACGCCAAGTCTTTTGACCTTTTGCCAGTGCTCGTGAGAATCTAATTGTTTTTGTCTATTTTATATATTCGTTTGGGCGAAGGTGATTTGTGTGGATGCAAGTGGGCGGTGTTTGTTTCAAAAATTTACACTTTGCGAGTTGGGAATGCAAAACAAGTTAATATTGACATTGTGTCGCCGCCGTTCTGGTGACCCATTTTTTGTCGAAAAAAATAACTTTGTGCAACGAACGCCAGTTCATGCAGTTTTATTTGATCAAGAACTCATGTTTTGTAGACTCAATTTGATTAGGGAGAGTGGTAGACTTAGTCAGACAGTGGAAGGGTAAATAACTTGTGAGTTTTGGCAAAGGCTGTTGGACTCGAAAAGTTGGTTGTATGGGAATGTCTGGGTTAATCAACTGGACTGGTAGAAGATACTTGGGATGTGTCGTCAGGTAGTCGTTTAGACTATGGTTTGCAAGTTGACTGGTAAGGTGAATTGATTCATGCATCCAAATTTGGTAGATCTTGTCACTTCGTTGTGTGTATGGAGTGAGTATGGAACCCTCAGGCAGGCCAGTATTTAAGAAATTATGTTCGCTTTTCTGATCGCTGATGGGGTTGAAAAGTGGTGGTAATATCTATTGAGAAGAGATTGGTTTGAGTGCATTCTTCCATAGAGGGACATCAATGATAAAACCTAGGTTCTTCCATGCTGCATGTTGTACAGCTATGAGTTGGTTGATAATTTGGTTCATCTGATTGTGGCAAATTCTCAAGAAGGCCATGGAGATCACTGAGCTTGAAAATATCTCCTTAAATGAATGTCGAACACGACAACTTATTAGACTTTAGTCGGATTTCTGAATACTGACAACCTGTCACCCAAAGGTTGTGGATCCAGTGGCATCATAAAACGCCGGAATTTTGTTCTGTTGCATACCTTTTTAGAGACATGGGTTGTGAGGAAGTCCATAAAGATACTACCGACATTCTGTGCTATAGCACGAAACTCTTTTTGACTTGTTTACATACGCCGAGCACCAGCCGGATCGATACGAATAATTTTCTGTGACTTCTGGGCTTGGTATGTCTCGGCTTTTAAACCCCCACGCTTTCTCTCTCTTGCTTAGAAGGTTCTAAAACATCTGCCAAAGTCAAAATAGGAAATGTAGTCTACTACAAATGTCCTACATACTACTCCAGGATCTTAGTGTAGCCTGACGCAAACGGGCTCCTGCAGTCTAATTGATTTCCCAAAGAAAAGATTTGATCGTTTTCGTGCGCCAGCTGATATCTACTGACGAGTTTTCAGATATAGAAAGCCCCTTTCTACCATGCACTCGGTCCTGGTGTAGTTCTGACTGCTCAAAATTCAGGCTTTGCTTTGGAAGACGTTAGAAACGATACCCTTTACTTGTTTAGTGTGGAATTATTCGCACAGCTCCCCAAATACTCCTCCGTATTGTATAGACTACGATTATGGACTTTGAACTTGTATAACCCACCTTTGTCGCATGAACTAGTTTTACACAAAATCCAGTCTAATCGAATTTCCTTTGAATTTGACTATCAACCTCCCATCGAAAGACAAGTGGTGCTTAATTTAGCCCATACACATTGAGTACTACTCATGGTTATCTGATTGTCTTTAAAAAAAATCCCCGGCTTTTGGGTAAATTTCTTGAGAAGACTGTCTATTTCTTGGACATTTTTATTCGTGGATTAACTTAGTCAGCGTTTTCTGTTCGTTGAAAATGTCGAAATCTCTTGAGGATACTAGGAATCTTTTATTTTCAAAGGCTTATCGTTTGCTTAGTCAGTCTTTATTCGTGTTTGAACGGAAAGCCTTTCCGTTTGAAAAGTTTTACCCATTATAACCATCGCTTTACACAATACCTCATACTTTAGGCAACTGAAGGATCAGGTTTATTAGCAGGAATACTAACCGAGCAAACAGTGATACACTCTGAACTATACCCTCGGTTTGATAGAAGCCTAGCTCACCGATCTTTCGGGATATTCATGCATTAGATCTTCATTTCGTTGACTATATTTAAATCCTTCTGAACTCATACTTCTTCCTTTATCCTTAGAATATCTTGAAGCTAGATTTGCTTACATCTAGCTCGCTAGCCAAACTGTCCCAAACCTGTCATGATAGATGAATATCTGATGACTGGCTAGCAAAAATTCTTTTCCCTCATACTCGGCTTATGCCAGTCCTAGTTCCATTAAGACCACAACTATGATTTTTATGATATTTAATAGAAGTGGACCCAACACTCCGCCCTGTGGCTCTCCATCTGTAATAAAGTTTTCCCTAACTTTAGTGCCATTTCGCTACAATGTCAGAGCTCGTTTAGCACCATTTTAATGGCACCTACCTCAGACGGTAATTTTTTGTATCCATGTTGGTATTCAGCCAGACATCCCTTTCCTTGTGAAGCTTCCATGATCCAGTAGAACACAGTTTGTAAACAAGAAACATGCATCTTTTGGAATCTGTAGATACTTCAATCTCACTCCACATCGCAATAAGATATCTTCTCTCCTTGGAATGTATTCTAACACATTGTTGCACACACGTCACCTGTCATAAAGTTCAAATTAGCACTGACCTCAGCAGCCTCCATAAGACTAAGGCAAACAGTTGACGCAAATAACTGCTGTACATCTTTATTTTACTTTTGCACAAGTCCTGCTTTAATACATACATACTCGTACATACTGTGTTTTTTTGTTCACTTTAATTGATTGCACACCGCATACCATAATATTTACACATCTAATCACCCAGTACGCTTTCCTGGACTAGTGTGTATATTCGTACAAATCTGGGATGTTGGCTGCGATTTGTTTGCACTGCAAAAGTATCTAATATGCAAATATGTGTATCTATCTGAGCGCAGCTTAGCTAATCCTAAATATCTCTACCTGTTGTAGTGGATATCCTCTAACATAAAATAAAATTGGAAAGAAAAAACCACCATGAACTTATGACGGTTCCAACTGCGTGAGGAATTTTCTAATGAGTGAGTCTTCACGAAGCAGGAAAACCAGAGAGACCAACAAAACAAAAAAAACGGTGCGGTGCGGTGTGCAATACTATTCTCTTTCTACGTATTGACACTTGTTTTCCTTAGCTAATGATGATGATTCCTCTTTTCTTCCGCTGCATCTTCTTTTGGCTTTTGTTAGATTTGCATACATCTGTACATGCACAGGGACACACTCCATTCAGTCATTTTGGTTGAGGAATTCTTTCATGAGGGACGTCTCATCAAGTGCCGGCGAATGACTGTGCCTTCTGTATATATGTAGCATCCTTCCATTGCATTTGCATACGTAACATATCCACAGTTTCACCGTTTGATTTATTTACAATAGAGGTAAAAGAGCAAAAAGAAAGAAAACAAAAAGGGAATAAGGTACTAGACACATACAGGGCTGGCATTGGGGTGAGTAAGAGCCTTCTAGAGATCATTGGAGTATCTGCATGTCTTTTGCATGATTTTGTGTTAAAATTTACTATGTATCTGCCTACAAGAATGCATTCTCTCCACACTCCTGCCTATACTTTGACTTCATGTGGGGATCCTCATCTAGTTCTCAGTCAGTCTGCTTTCCAGATGTATAATTTTTCTTCAGATATGTGCAAGCTTAGAAAATCGTTGTCCAAAATTTTCTACAATAGGGGACTAAGTGCTGACCCTTGTGGAACTCGTGGATTTATCCAACACACATATCTTTCATTGTTTAGTCCTGCAAGGAGCTTTAAGAACAGACGGCCCCCGACTAATGTAAGCATGTATCTAATGCCCTAGTACTAGTCGTACAATAGTTTCTTAAATAGGACACTAAGCACTGACCCTTGCGGAAGTCCACGTATAACTTTATCGTTTTCAAAGATTCATACAATCTACCACTGATCGGTTTGTTATAGCAGCTTCCATGATCGTAGGAGAAGGCTTTGAAGAGTTAGTCGCTGTTGTAGTCTTACAAGATTTCTACAAAAGGGGACCAAGTAGTTACCCTTGTGGAACTTAATTTGTAATTCTACATAGTATCTACTCTTCAGATTGCTCAGCCTATATTGGCAATGAAGTTGCAAAGTATCTACGAGTGATTCGATGTGGAAAACTCGTATCTTTTCAGAGCAATTTACAAGTCAGTTTCATTTTGGATGAAAGTCTAACCTTGCCATGTATCTGTCATACCTGTAGACCACATTTTTGACACCGAACCGCTCCTGCTGATGATGCGACTAAATACGAAGAAGGAGGAGAAAAAGTAGAATAAGTACCACAATACCACACATGCACACTAGGTGGTGCTGTTGGTATGGTGTTACCGGCTCCCATGTATGGCAGAAGGAAAATCTTATAAAATATTTGACCCTCAGTGAGATGGAATCCAAACAAAGCACTTGACTTTAGAAAAATGCTTTTGTACTGAGCGCGCACTCGTACCACACTCTGGAGGAGGAGGTGGACGACGACGATAACGACGACTACGACTACGACTACGATGATGATGAGCCTCGGCATTAAGTTATGATGGGAAAAAAATATATATTTTCTTCTGTATCTAGTGGCGCTTAGCCAGTGTTAAGAAACCTGTATCTTTTGTACCTGAAAACCAAACCACCACCGGAGCTATGCATGTAGCACATCTTAATGACTTCAGGTGAGCACATATCGACATATGTACGTGCTATCTATGCAGCTGAGGAGTACGTCAACAAACTTTCGCTGACATTCAGAAATATTTATGACCCGGCCTGTCAACAAAACGGGGCGGCCATTCCGATATCAAGCACACTGGGAGTACGAGAGGCATAAATCTAGAATGTACCTACTTTGTGTGTGTGTTTATGTCGGGGAGTTCTCTAATTTAACCGCAAAGGGTGACCACATTCAGATGTCATAAATCCACTTAAAAGGTTTTTCTTTTTTTTATGCTCTTGTTGTTGTCGCTGGACAGTCCATCCGAGTGTGTGTGTGTACTGATGGTGCCAACACATTCTGTGGGCAGTATCTGGTGTAACGTGTCAGTTTTATTGCATTGCGGTATGTCATAAATTCATTTTCATTTGGAGATGATGATGATGATTGCATTAGATTGGTATTGAGTTTTCATCGAACCAGAAATTTATGAGAGAGGAGGGGGCGGCAGACGGGACATCGATTGTAAATGTGTGACCTTACCGGGAGGTGTAACTGTGAATATATAGATGACACACTTGTTTCGATTCAGATTATTTCACCTTTATTGGCCGGCAATTAAGTATTCCAAATGGATGGTACTGTGTGATGTTCAAGGCCCTGGTTAACATCCGCCTTCTTGTATCAGAATCAGTTGCGTAATTTTACGAGTGCCCTGACAGTTGTGGATTGTAGGTGGCTACCAACTCAGTAAATGATTGACGCAATATAGTAGCATCGTCACTCACTGTCGTTCGTTACTGACTGACTTTGCGGCTGTAGATACAGAGTCAATTTCTACACCTATCATGCCAAGGAAAGTATCCGTGGGGTAAAAGTGGCAAACCACAGGTGGGAGTATCTAGACCAGTGTCTTACTGCTAGGCTGCTGTGGGCAAAATTGGCAAATAATGATAGACTTTCTGCTTTACGTGGATGTAATCGAAGATTGGGCATTTAGAGCCTTAAAGAACTACCTTTTGTCTAAATGCTTTATCAGCTTGCTGATCAGTGGAGGTTAAGGTCGAAGGAACTAGAAGGCATGACCTCCTCATTGAAAATAGCTTGTGACTGTCAAAACTGGCCCATAGACACATTACTTTTCGACAATCGTAGACAATCGATTATTTTTTCACGGAAGTCGCAGCCAGTCACTCTTATATTTTCCAAGCTATGCCTACTGTTCACTTTCTCGTCCTTTTCCTGGTTGTACCTTTCGAGGTCTACTCTGGGGCGACCATCTCATAATGCCTTCCCATATTTTAAGTAGATCTGTCTTCAAACTATTGGTACTGAGACTTTCCAGGTCATACCTTCATTTATTGAACTGCGTTAACTCTTTCTTTTTGTTCCTGACCATTTCAAGCTAAAGCAAATCGACGTTAAAAAGATGCGGCCAGAGTGCATTACCTTGATGGATGCCGAAATTAATTGGGAATTCTCTAATAATTCCTCTCATGTATCTCATTGCAAATATTGTGTACATGCTTCGGGTTAATCTGATATAATCTGATGTATCTGTCAAGGACGATGGAAGCCGAGAGAAGTCTTGAGTTGTTCCAACAAATACCTACTGCCCGTCGTCCAGTTCAATGATGAGACAGAGTTCGATGCCACAGTATCTAAGCCTGTATCTCGGCATCTCTAATGAAATTTTTGGATACTTATGGACAGTTAAAGAATACACCAGGGATGAGAATGAATGTACCACAAGTAGCAACTCCTTATATCCACCTGCTTTGCGCGCTAATCGCACCACAATTTGCACCCAAGGCCGATGTATTTCAATCATGCAGATATGTCCGTACTTTAGCACCCGAAACCACCGAGTCCAATCTTATCGTCTGGCGTGACCTTTTATTAAAGTCTGCAATTTATGTTTAGGACTTCCCATTGACCACTCTTTCGACTTTTCAAATCACCCCAAGGTCGCTAGATAGCTACCCCCCAAAACAAGTAGTAAAAGCGCAACAACACAACTCAAAGAATTGTGTCGACATTTGGCCACACTATCAGCCGCCGCGACGGTCCCGCTTTTGTGATTACACAAACTTTGTTTTTATCTGATAGCCAACGAATAAAACGCCATAATTTCGAATTCCCTATCTTATATCCGCTACACGTTATGGTCCTCAGATAATCAGTTTGTAGGCATTTATTGCTGTTTACCTACTTCCCACTTATGAATGAACGAAGCTCATGTAGATATGTTCGACGTATCATGTCGAGGCAACCCTTTAACGAGGATGCCTTCAAAGGGTGTATTTTCAAACGCCAGCGACAAAGAACCCATAAAAGTCATTATGGTGCCAAAAAATAGGGAATGCTTGCGCGCCTGAATGACTGAGAAGTTCCGTTTGCTTGTGTCATCATCATCATCATCAACATCGCTGTCACATTGTATCTGTATATTTGTATCAGTTGGGCAAATAAAAATTTCAAATTTATAGCCACTCTGCCGTCAGTCCTTTTGTCTTTAACCAACCAACAGATACATAGGTAGAATTTTAGTCCTGGTCGTGCTATTGGCAACAGAATTCCATTGCATTTTTGACACACACTGACAGTCGGAAAAATATTCACTAAAACGTCAATGTAACCTGTGGCGGTAACTCTTTAAGCAGGGCTTGTACTATACTATGGCGGCGGCGCCATAAAAAGCACGACCTTAAACGGACGTAAAACGAACCTTAAAAACGGTTCCATAGTAATTAATTACACATAAATAAATCCGTTTGGTTCATAGTGTAAGAGATGGCTAGGCACTAGGTTATGCAAGTACAATTTATTGTGGCTCCCCCTTCGACTCCTTTGCCGCCATTGGGGCAGTGTAATTGAACACTTCGTCATATTTATGACGAGCTCTGCGTCTTCTTCCACGTCTTCTTGCAGACGTCTTCGCGCGGTGTTTGTGTAGTTGACTCGTCGGTTGGCTGGCTGGTCGGTTGGGTCATTCGACGTACTAAATTATTGATGCCAACGGTAATAACAATAAATTGAATTATAAATCAGTAATTACGACCTTTTAAAAGCGTATCAGTATCGTGCTTGTAAATTTGATTCTGATCGTGTCGGACGTTTGGCTTAGTTTGATAAGTTTGTCACCGCATTCCTGGTGATGGCGATTTTCGATTAGGTATAAGGTGATTAGAAGGTTATCAGTCACATACCTTAATGTGGTGGGCAGATTACAGTGTTTCTGGTTTTGACTAGTCTCTAAGGGGCTCCCGGAAATAATGCCATAAACCGAACTATTATTCGCAGTTTTATATTCGATTTTAGGTGTTCTTTCCCTCAAACGAAAAAAAACGGAAAGGAGTACTTTGAAGGAGAAGGAGCCAGAAATTTGATCCAGAAAGCGGAGTTTAGCGGAGCAAAGCTGTGCAGCTATTTAAATGCACACATCTGTAGACTTTTGTAATGACATTTGGATGTTGAATTTTTGAACAATTTTCACAACGTTACTGGAAAATGTAAAAAATGGCTGTTGATGACACTTCTATATCCAAGAAGTTGTCCCAAAATTTCTTCATAATGCTGCCCAGCAACGATGATGAGTTCTGCTGTGACGTCCTTGAAAAGTTCGATACTCGCACTATGTCTGTTATAATTTATTGAGATGTAACCTCTCCTTGTTGGTTATGATAAGTTTGGCTTGAGTTTATGATTTCTGGCCTTCAGTTGTTGAGTAGGTCCGAATAGTTGGCCGCAGATGTATCTAAGTTCATTCGGATTCCTATTGCCGGCATCTTTTTGGGTTTTGTTCGAAGGGGACCTAATCCCGTTGCATTCGCCGTCTATGATGAGCTCTCTGTATAGTCTAAGATTGTTTTAAGTTTGCGTACATCAATGCTCTCATGAAGCAGAATCTCATTCTCATAAAACCAGAGGAGATATTCCGGTTTCATTGGGTTCGAGGTTCAGAATCGATTCGCTTAAGAAATCCTTAAAAATGTTTCCAGGTACTTTGAGTATCTGTCTCTAGCTCTGCCTTCCCCATGATGTTTTCCATCCGTTCTTACACCATGTAGATGTGTGCTGTTTAAATAGACACTCGTCGATTTTTTTGGCCTAATTTTCTTTTAAAAATTGCTGCTTGACCATGATATCAGGGAACAGGGATAGAACTTTGTAGCTCCTGTTAAGTAGAGTCCAATCCTGGCAATTTTTTGTCTCGTTGTGGATGGTCACATCGTTTGAATCCCTCTAATAGAGACTTTCCTGAGATTCCTTGTCGCAGTTTGTCTTTCTTTAGAAATTCGACAATCAATGAATGATTAGTCTTCCAAATTTTTGTATAAGTAGATGCAGAAGTTCTGTGAAATGTACGAAAGGAGTGACATCCGTCCGTTGACGATCCGTTGGTCGAAAGGAGTGACAGAATCCCAAGAATTTCTGGAGTCTAGTAGATACACGATTCTACCATCTTTTTCTCTAGTTTTCTGCTGGGTAATGCTTTCCCTCCTTCAAAGAACTCAACCTCAATTCTAGCCTTTGATTGAGTGCCTGCTATGACATGTGTCCCTCGATCTATCACACAGAACTAGTCTTCTTCGAATCTCCCGCATGTGGTAGAAACAAACTATCAGTTAGTTCAATCTCCAAGAATCCTTCTCCTTTAGCCTACATTCGGTCATGAACTTGCTTACCATTCCATCCAACTGTCTTTTACGTTACGAATATGTATTCAAATTTTGAAAACTACACCGAATGGCTATTGTGAATTGTATCTCCTCCATCAGAGCATCTGAATCTGTGAAGTATTTGAGTAATTTTTCTTTCCCCATGTTGCATACCACATCGATGCAACAATTCACTTACGTTCCACACACGACACAATCGAACCTACTCAAACGATTTCACTTCAATCCCAGGCAATCCAACATGTTGGAGCTGCACAGGATTTTCCAATGCAGAGACTGCGCAGAGTATCGGTCGAAAGATACAATTTACTGCTTGCATGAGATATTTCAAGGCGATTAGATGTTATGCAAGCAGTTACGTTACTTAGGGATGTGATTGAATAATTTTTTTTCTATTACTCGTGTGGATTATCATAATTCATTGTCATCATCGTATCTGTCGATTTTATGGAAGCTGCTGCGTTCAGATATTCTCAATTCCACGTATCCATGTTTATAGCTTTGCTTGCTGCCTTGCAGAGGAACCAGAAAATGGATGTCTGAGAGTTGATATTCGAATGGTGACACACTTTGCAGGATGTGTCTTGGAATCCCCTTTTTGTCAGGAAAACAACTTCATGAAGTTGATGTCCACTGTCTAGAGCTCGTTTTTTTATGGTAGTGTCGTGGTAGTATCTACAATTCTTATATTGGAAGACTTCAGACTATCTCCAGCTTGGTTCCTCCTAATTTGCAAGAATCCTTTGAATATGAATATACATACGTTAGTGCTTATGCTACAACAAGTGGTAGCACTTAGAGTCCTGTACCCACTCTTCAGAGACTTAGATGAGAATATCACTTTTTTTTTGTCGACTATCAGTCATCGGTGAGGAGTATTGATCCGAATGGAACCATGGATTAGACCGTGAATTGGACATACAGTGTCTGTGCCATTGACTTTCATTGACTTATACAAAATATCGAAATTGAACTATGAAGCCTGGCTTCAACTAAGCTAAGATTGATTTTTTTTTGTTGAAGGGTTTGGTTTATAAAGTCTGGGTTCAACTTCGACTGAGCAGATTGTAGAATCCCCTCTGAAATCCTCGAATTCTGGTCTAGTTTCCTGAAAAGAGATGCAAATATGGCATTAGAACTCAGTCCTCGAAAGATGTGCCATTTTTTAAGTCTGGCTTTAACTTCAACTGAACTTGGTCGTCAATTTTGGTTTGGTATTCTGGTAAAATTTGGTTAAAATTCTGGTAAATTTTCATGGAAAGGGCTTACATTTGGTACAAGAACTCGGATGGATTCAGTGAGGTGGATTGAGGTCCCCTTTGGTGGAGTAATCCTAAACGAGGACTAAAATTTGGTACCGACTTTGGTAGCCCTGAACCAACCCGAAATTTTAATATGTTTTGGAATGGTCAATGGTGGCTGTCTTTGTATCCCGGTCCGCACTTTGATGTACATACGTGATCTTATCTGTTCTATGCCCCATAAGATAGAATGAGCTTGACGATAGCTCGGTACATCCATTAAATGATCCTAGGTTTTGCGCTTCCATTTTTGGATGGCTTCTGATGTGTTTTCTCGTTCTAGGTCAACTCACGGACAAGTATAAATCCCAAAAGTCTTGCCTTATCCGAGATTTGTAGTGTTGTACCGCTGAGTCTAGAGGGTCCGATCCGTCCAATTTTTCTGTTGTTAGTGAAGAGGATCACATCTGGTTTGAGGGGTAAACGTTTAATCCACAACTTTCCGCCCATTTGTGTAGAATATTAAGGGCGCCCACAGTGGGTATGAACATCATTCGCCAAAGCGACCTCTTTGAGCTCAATTTGTTTCAATTTTTTAAAGATTTTATTCGCGTCCAGCATCCATAGTAGAGAATATAGGAGTACAGATAACTTAATGTCCCAGGATTCTTGTGAAATTTCGTTAAAAGGGTTGTGAATACAGGATCATCTGCAGATCTATCACTTCTAAGCTTCTCTAATACTTGTAATTAATTAGGTTTGACTCCTAGACTGTAACTGACATGACAGATACTTCAATATCCCTGAAAAGCTCTAGATCTAGGGCTTGGAACTAACAAAAGCGTGTGATATATCAAACCTGGCTTCAACTTGTCCGTCACCTCATTTGACATTCTGCATGACAGATAATTTACTAAATTAAGACTAACCAATCTACATCCCACCTTGTGTCCCACTTAGCCAGTAGAATTACCCCAATTTTGGAGACGAAACCCAATCCCACTCAATATCTCACTCAATTCCATTCGAAATCCTTTGCGGTACCCATTCACAATAGCCACCGAAAGGAGACACATTCACACTCGTCACTGTGAGATACTTTCGTATCCAACTTTTATCAAATTTGTGTTGCACATCCACCACCCTCTCCGCTGCCACCCACTCATTTCCACTCAGTATGAAGGGTAATTCCGACTGGACTGTGGACCGTGAGTGTGGTTCGTTTCGATGATGAGCACTGGTGTGGGATCCACATCCAGTTGTGTGTCCCCCAGACCAGACCATCAGGAAGGCAGGAGATTATTGGCGTACAACACAGAGGAGCACCCAACAGAGAGGCACCGCACAGCACCGAAGTCCGCAACTAAGCGGCACCACTACGGCACACAACGGCAGCCTTATTGCCTGCGAGTGGTGCATATTCGGACGACGACGAACGGCGACGGAACGAGCCCCCGTTTCCATCGTGTGGTGTAGTGTAGTTTACGTTAATTTTTTTTTATTTTTTTTCTGTGATTCTTCCTCTTGTAGCACAGAAGTATCCGTAGTCCGTACCGTAGTCTTCGGGGCGTGTTGTTGTTGTTGTTCCTATTGAGTGGTTCGTCGTTCTGTGTGGTGCACGATACGGAGAAGTTTAGTTTCACGTTTTCCTTCAGTTCCGTATCGCATTTAGTTGGGTTCACATCGTGTGTTTGTTTTCCCACATGGACTTCGGGAAGGGATAAAGCAGAGCAAGAGTAAAGAAAAGAAAAGAAACGGAAAAAAAAGAAAAAAACAAAATCGCGGACGAGGGGGGCGGAACGATAATAATTTTCTTTTCCGATTTTTTTTTCCATTTCTTCGCTTCTCGTAAGAATTTTCTTTTGCCGAAGAGGAGGCATAGGCGAAAAATCAATGAAAGTGTGAAATCGGTTTCGGATTGGAGCTAAGGGTTGAAAAATTTGATAGTTTCAGGACGTTTCAGGACACTCGGGGTTCGATTATGACACATAGAGCGAGCGGAACCGGTCACAGGTCTCCAGAATAGCTGCATTACTCCTGATTACAGGGCCGGTCTTCGGGTGGAGAGCGAGGACAAAAACAACGAAAAAAAAAGGATATTCTCGGTGTGTGTGCGCTCATTAAGTTTTGTGGGTCAATTACGTGAATCGAATTGATTTGTTCCTCGGCACTGCGGGCCCGGTCGGTACGTGGGATTACCTTCGTCGTTGTCGGGGTTGTCGGGGTTGATTTTTCGTGAACCGTTTCTCGGTGGGCACTGCTGCGGCAGCAGAGTGAATGAAGTGACACAATTCGTGTGTAGTTCATCTACACATTGACCGACACCACCACCACCCCCTTCGATGTCTGCATAATATCTTTATTCCGTAGTGGATTTTTCGTCTTTCGATTGTCAGTGTGTGTGTGTGTGTTTCGTCTCAATTGTGTGTGCGATTTGCCGCAACCTGTGCTGTTCATTTGGCGAGTTCCGATTTTCGGGGTGAACTTGTCGCTCGCTCCGATAGCGTACTGTAGTAGTTTTTTTTTTTTAACGATTTTTTACATTTTTTCCGAAAGTTTCTTACTTTTTTTCCGTTTTGAGTGATTTTTCTTAATTCTTCTATTCCTCTCTAATCTTCAGGTGTCCGTCCGTGCGTGTGTGTGCTAGTGGAATACGCAAACTTTTTTCACAATCATTTGTTTTTTTTTTTTTTTTTGATTTTTCAATTTTTTTCAAACCATTTTCGAAAAAAGTGTTAAATTGGTGACTAAACTCAAGTCGAAGAAAGTAAGCTGAAAGTGGATGTGAATTATATTGCATCGAAAAAAATATTAATATTTTGCTAAAACTCTTGAACGAACTGTAATAATGGAAAACAAATGCAATTATGTAAGAGATTTCTATGTTTTTTTTTGTTAAACCCTGGTGTCTCTGACTGGTCTGACCAGTTCCTCGTGTCGGTGTGCATGACTAGGACTTCATGTCGCCTCATATGAATCCTGTAAGCTACAATTGTTTGCTAGAAAATGCCCCATTCGACTCATCACTTTATTTTTGAAAGAAAATTTCAAAAGTAAAATAAGATTGAAAGTTTGTCGGGCACCCTGTATCTTTAGAGTTGACAAAGTACTGTCGTGTCCATTATAAATATGTGCTGACGCCAGATGACGTATTTCAGTGGAAAAAATGTTGATTGACAGATAACTACCCTCATTTACAGGGTGATGTCACTTTGTGTGGATAGACGACGGTATGTAGCCCACCTCTCATCCATAATGTTCATGATTTATAGGGAGTCTTAGGTGTATGTGTGTAGCTTTAGAGAGATGTTAGCAGAATAAATTATGTAACTTGAACCGTGTCCCGCGACAGTCTGGAATAGTGCGGTGGGTGATGTTCATACCTACTTTCAGTATGAGTTCACACTATTGTCATACTCTTAGGTTGAAGTAAGGCAAGTTACGAAGGTTCAGTCTTGAATTTCTAGTGCAATAGATGATCCATGTAATTATACTCCTCAGAGCATAGTTTAGCCAAGGCAGTTGTGTACAAGTTTAACAACATTGTATCTAGCACGGCACCTTGTGGAATACGGGAAGTTTGTACTTTGCGTAGACTTTTCTCGACTAGGAGTCTTAGCCCTCAAAGCCTCTCCTCAATAAGTGAGATTTTAGTGTGGAATTTATTAGTAGAACTGGAATATAGCATATTCTGATGATAAGTGGACGATAGAGTGAACAGTTTTGTCGGTCCTTTGTAAACAATTAACTAAACAATATGTCATCAGATGATGTTAAAACTATTTCACTATCATGGTGGGGTGTCGAAACTTAGCCACACTTCAACCAGTCATTGTGACTCTACATCGTTCTGAAATCTTAGACTTAACGCCTCGACGCTTTTTAAGGATTTGATTATGAATATAGTGTCCCGACTATGCTAGGAACCTTACGGCGTTCTTGTATAAAGGGCATAGAAACAATGCATTTAGCATCAGCAAGTCCTCTATTTTTGAATAGCTGTGGATGGAGTGTTATGCTCCATGGATTGTATGCTCTCTGCTGTATTTTTATTCCTTTCTCAAAGAATTGTGGCTTACCACAGAGCTCCATGGTATCTCTAAACTTTTAGTAGGTGCAATATTATCTAAATTTCAGAATTGGAAGTTTCAAATTTTGTGGAAAAGAAGTTTCATTTGTGGCTAGATGTGGAAATAGAGACACTATAACTGCTAACTTTACTTAGCTGATTCTTTCGTAAAGGTAGTGAGGTGTGCAAATTACTTTCTTAAGATTCCAATACGAAAATTGATGTTGAGCATGAACAAGTATCTAAAGATACATTCTTTCAATACCCCTACTGTTCGTAGCGTGTTGGACATAATTTACACCCTGTTGATTCGTGTAGCGAAGAATTTTTCATGTATCGAAACCAGTAGAGGTCTTACAATGGAACCCTTAAGTACATCACTTTTGACAGATATTGGAATCCGCTTTCAAGTCTTTTTGGAATTAGGTCTCTAGGCTCAGTAGCTTTATTCGATTTGGTTGGACGGAAATGGTGGTTACTATCATTCGGTTTGTATAGTTACCTTCCGACGATTCTGGCATAGTCCTGGCGTAAGAATGTTTCGTTTTGCCTGCCGTAGAACTTTTGAACTTTACTCGTGGGATTGCATTTCTCTATTTTATCGATCCAACGTTTCTTTTACTATTTTTATAGTAGGATCCTCTGTATTGAGGATTTCTTCGTAGAGGTCATGATCACCTCGATCATTTGGCGTTTTGATACATTCAACTAAATCGAAAAATAATGTGGCGATCTTTTGTGTTGTTTCGGAAATAAGCATCCGTAGATTGACTGCAATGATCCATAGTTTGCTGGAAAAGTACTAATGTCGATCGGAGGAGATCAAGATACCAATTTTCTTTAAGATGTCCTTTCTTTCAAACTTTACATCAAAGTTCTGTTTTTTGCCTTTTCCATCTCCTCACACATATTACATGAAACCAATTGAAGGGCGTTTGTAACCCGCGCTACACCTTTTTATCTAACTTTGTGTCATCAGCTTACACTCATTCAAACTTTTGAAATCCATAAAAGGGAATGGGACTCCTTCTATAGACTAACCTTGTTTATTTTTATTCATTCCATGTCGAACTTCATTAAGGCTTTATTTTGTTTTCCCAACAAATTATATTTTCACACTTCCAACATCGGGACTTTCCATTAAAGGAGAACACTTTCTACACAAATCTAATTTGTTCGCATGCACCACCATGTAATCTACGTCGAATTTGGAACCGTAAATAAGTGTAGGTAACGAATAGAAAGTATCTACGACTTAAGACAATAAAATGAAACAAATTTTCAAACATGATTCGAAATAATTTACGCAAACAATTATTTTTGTTTTAATTTTCTAAAAAAAAAGAACGTTTCTTACATTCTTAACAGTGATTGTAGGCAAATAGGGTGTTCCTCAAACCTCTTCTATTGGAATATGTTTTTTTGTAATTGCATTTGTTTTTTTTTGTATAAAAATTATTACCATAGCAATCGTTATAGAAAGTCAAAATAAAAAATATTTCTTATATGAAAAATGGCATAAAAAATTTAATTAATCGTAAAAAAAATTCCAGGTGTGTGGTTTATATTATGTGTTCGCGTGTTTACTAATGTTTTCCATTAAATCGAAATTATCGACATCCTGTGACTAATGGATTACTATAGTCAATGGATATGTGTTAAATAAAAAAAAAATTAAAATAATAGTTAAAGTTTTTTTGTTTGTTTTTAAATGAAAATTAAAATCAAATTGATTTTTAACGAATCTCAACTTATCAACGCGTAAACGAGTGTTCATTTAAATATAAATATAATCGATTACACGAACTAAAGTTAATAAATAATCATAAAAAAAAATCGTTAAATATAAATATAATTCATAATTTGAGTTTAAATGGACGCTTACGAAACAGCGTAACCGAATGCGAATATATATGCAAAATAAATGGGTACAATGAGGCCAAATAAATACGATGTAAGTAGATATCATGTTATGTAGTCTTTTACACATTTTGAACTACAAATAAACATATTGTTAGTGGGTAGGTGGGTGGGTATGGTTATATTACAAGCAAAAATTAAATAGAGAACAAGACCATGTATAAATCCAAAGTATCTAAATGTATCTGAGTTCATAATTCTCAGCTGTTTAGCATTCATTTGCCAGACGCAAGGCCTTGATAGAATACCTATTGATTTGCTTGGATATTCCCCGGTTGGTTTTAAGATAACTTTAGTTCTTTGGAGGTCAAAATCAGTGCTTAGGTATTGTGTAGATAGGACCACTTGTGAAGATGATTTTTCTCCAATATGACTTGGTGCACCCATTTTTAGCTTTTAATCTTTTCGTTATAACCAAGCACCGAAGAGTGTCTGTGTGTCTGCATTCAGAACTGTCACGAGTTTGATGGTAGTTCCTTCTGATGTCCACTTAATCGCCAGCACTTTTCCTGGACTAATTTTGAGAGGACGAATTGATTCTGGTAAATTTTTTTTAACTTCAGTTCAGTACTTGATGGTTTGGGTCTCAACTAACAGTGGAGCTTTTGTAATAGGTTTTGGCTACACTAGTTGCTACTCTTCCCTCTCCGAGTAAACAGGTTCATACAACACGTGTCGCGATCAATAACAGTAAGGATCTCATCTAGCTATATGGTCCCTGTTAGAATTTGGAATGACTTATCCTTTCAAATAAAAGAAGAAAAGACCATTCTACAGCCGATCTTCTGGACTCTCTTTCTCAAAGATCCAGGGCAATCCTGGGTTTTGTGTGTCAATTAAGGACCGATAATGACATAGATGTATAGATATATTGCGACTTTCGTCTCATTTTGTAGCCAAAACGATCTCTATGAGGTCGTAGTGTTCCTTCAAGCTATTCTAAAACTTACGACCTTCGAAAAAGTCTGTTTCTTGTTCGGCACAGTAGAGAAGACTACAAATTACAGATTAGATTTACAGAATTCTTTCTCATGTATCTGACCTTTCCTTGTTTCATCATTTGGGAACGGTTTTGCCTTTTGTTAGAAGTCCCAATCTTTGACTTTCATCTAGATTAAGAATTGCTTTGTCAATATCCTTGCTATCTGAATAGACCGATGGTGTTCTCTAAGTATCTATCCAAACTCTACTATATTTCTTGGACCGAAATCCTTTACTAGTGAACTGAAACGTGGCTGCAGATTGTTGCACTTTAAATTGAGTGAGCATGTAATACTTGTAGAGTGTAGCAGGGGACTCTTTGAAAAAGGTTTAAAGTTTGAAATCCACTTCAGAAATATATGACGGTATACCTCAAGGTTCTATACTTTTTCCTATTCTTTTGCTCATTTATACGAATGCTCCCTTGTCTGTCGACTGACTTTAAGCTCCATTCATGTACCCACCAAATCTTAGTTGGGTTTTGGCCACTGTGGAAGTGTTCGTATGACACAGTAAAGCTTTTGTCTAAGGCTTTTGATGGCAATGTACCATTGGTGACACTTTTAATAGACGATCAGTTCGATCAGTCCGAGCTTAGCAATCCCAAAGTGATATATGGAGTACATCCCTTAAAAAAATGGCAAGTGATGTGCATACGACTAAGACTCCGTGATTGTACGTAGTCCGTGGTTGCACAGGTTTATACCTTGGCTGCAACCAGTTGTATAGTGAAGTTGATGCTGGTGGCTCGAGCAAGAGTTGAAATACTCTCTGAGGAGATTTGTATACTCTTGGACAAGCTGTTGTCAAACGAAAGCCTAGGACTTGTGTGTGTGCCCCATAGACTCCGCTTCTACTATCTACAATAACCAGTCCAGGAGCTCTGACTACAAGCCTGGTGTATTCAAGTACCTAGGTGTGTTTGGATTCTAAAACTTGTTACATAAGGCCAGAAGTAGACATTTGCATTATAATATAGAATACAGGGGTTAGGTATTACATTGGTTGTAATAAGTCTCTTCAACTCAATACCAATCCAGCGATCTAAATAAGGACACTTTTTTTCCATAAAGACTGAAGCCTACAACCTCATGAATTATGCCATCATTTTCTACACTTTGTGGTGCCCTAAATCCTCTTTCTTGTTGAGTTAAGCCAAACTAATGTGTTTTAACTATTTCAAGCAATGGGACACCCGTGTCCTTTGGGACATTCCCTAAATCGTCAACACCTTTCACATGAATTTTAATGGAACCACACTTAGGGGACCCAATAAAGACAAAACATTTACTCTAATAGCAATTAACCAAACACTTAACCCTGACAAAACCCAAAGACTTATGAGAATTTAAGTCATTTACCTTAATGGGGCTTGGCATAACCATTTTATCCCAAACGAAGTTAATTCTCAAAATGAGAGCACAAACGAAAAATGGAAAAAAACAACCGTAGGTCACGAAAAGTCCTTTTCAAC
Organism: Xylota segnis; assembly: GCA_963583995.1. NCBI lineage: Eukaryota > Metazoa > Arthropoda > Insecta > Diptera > Syrphidae > Xylota > Xylota segnis. The sequence goes on along the minus strand of OY757239.1, from coordinate 5,709,589 downwards.
GGAAAAGAAGCTCATTTGCCACCTCACACCCCCAGGGGTGGCGCATAATTAATGTCGTTGGTTACTTTACACACACTTTCAGTCATGAACCTATGTAGTCCTGGGAACTCATAAAAAAATGTTGCCTCAGGAGTAGAACTCCTTCGAAGTGAAGGCAGAGGGCTTCGATTTTATGTCTTTCGATTTATTTATGTGACTTTTCCTTATAAGATAAATCATTCCTCCTCTGGGAATAAATATAAATCTCTGAGGATTATACTGCAATTTAGCCAAGCAGATTCAATTAACCAGATAAGCTTTACATTTAAAATATACTTAACGATTATTGAAGGAATTAATAGAATATTAAGCGGCTTATGCAAATATTAAAAAATATTTACTATACTTTATGGAGACATTACGACTTACATTAAAATTGATTTACTAACCTTTGAGGCACATACCTGGCTGGAGCTACACCCATTTTCTGTCCAACATCGGGAACGCGAAAATCTGCTTCTTATTAGCATCTTAATGGGTTTAAAGCTGTTACAATTGTTCGGTTGGTTAACAAGTTTTGCACGAATTACTTAGAGCGGTTCAGGCAACGCAATTACGTGTACGAATCGAAACTAGATGCTAATTCGAATGTGGTAATTATGTTTGTTAACTAGATTTGTTGTATGTCAACTTAGTGGACAGAAAAAAGAAATAGAGAAACATTTATCGCGGGAAATTAATTAATCCGCTGAAAGATACTGACATGTTTGAGATATATAGTGGGTGGTAGGAGTTGTTAGTTGATAAATCAGCTATGTTAACTGGGTCATTGAGCAGTGATTAGCGCTTTTATCTTCCCATTTCCTGTTGCAATGAACACGCGAGGTGCTACAATGTATCTGCAATATAAATTTCTTCATTCTATTTAGGGTTGAGTATGAAATTGAAGTATGGGTTCATGGACGATTTGATGAGAAAGTCGGGTCATCACTCCTTACCACACCCAGTTAGGGGGGGATTGATTTCTTATTAGCACGAACCTGTGTAGCACCTTTATTTTTCTCTTTTTATTTTTACGCCTAATGACAATGACTTAACTATTTTTACTTAAAACGTTCGTGACCTGGCTCTAGTCCTGAATACTGAATACAAATACTGAAGAATTTATGAGAACTTGTTGATGGCATTGCCTTCGGATTCTAAGAAAAGATGTACTTAAAATAGCTAGAGGTGTTTTTATATCCTTACTCTGGGTTGTATTTTCGTTCCCACACCTAAAATGCAATATTAGTTTATAAAGCAACCATGTAGTAACTGAAAGTATCATCCAAGTTTCTAACCAAAAATGGCTAAATTTGTTTGCCTTGTACTTGCAAAACACCTTCGAGGGATGGCTTAATCTCATGACTATTCACAAATCTGATTCTTACGAGATTGTAGGACAAAATAGCTTTTAAAAAGTAGGCGTGTCAACCAAATTCACCGAATTGCCAGTCAAAAATTCTGGGCTCTTCTAGAAGGCTTAACGAAAAATAATATTGGGTCGCTGTGAACGAGTCAATCTTTTCGTGTAATCTTGGTTGGATTTCATTACAGTAAAACACTCTTCAGAAACAGTCTTTCTCAATCTTCATCACGAATACTTATGTCGCTATCTTCAGTAGCGTGTCTGCATCTTCTTAATGTATTAAGGCTGTCAGTGTTAAATGAAGTATCTCACAACTCTATGACCTTTCTATGTGTTCTCTTTAACAGAATTGGTTTACTTAGATCGTGAAGAAGTGCTTCGTCATATTAAGGCAGTAATTTTGAAAATGTCTGGACATTGCCATTGTCTATACTCCTGCTGTATCTATTGACCCAACCTTTCCAAATCTAGCAGTGTAAGGAGGTAGGATTGATAAACGACACTTTTCCATTGTATTGGCTGCGAGGGATTTGCTCTCGCTCTTGATACATTTTGACTATGTCTGCTGAGAAGGTACTTAGCAAATCTCGCGTGGAATACTCCTACAGTACAAAATATAGTATCTTCCCACTCATTGCTAAACCCATTCGCAATTATTTGCCCATTGCTACTTGAACGATGCATTTTGTTACACGATTGCATTACAAAATCTGGTCGGATCTAGAAAAAAGTAGGCGTGGCACTCATTCGCAGTCACGACAAATCGTTGGCTATCTGTAGATATTTTAACTTTTTCCTGCTTAGCATCATAAACAGCTTTTGAATAATGAAATGGCTGCAAAATGTGGGCGTGGTCGTTCCTCTAATAGGGAACCTACAGGGTGGCCATTTAGCAAATAATTGATTTTGATGGAAACATCAAACGTATGTCAATGCCAAAGCTGTTTTGCTTTCTTTACCTGTTCTTTGTTTTTTGAGTAAAGTTAGCTCCTTTCAACAATCAGTACAGTCCCATTGAATGGAGCAGTAGAACTGCTCGTAAAAAAATAAAAACAACAGATACTTTGAACCTCTTCCGACATTCCCTTAACCCCTTTTAGTACTCTGTGTTAAAATGGCCCTATAAAAACTAATTACCCTGTTGAAGGACACAAGAACATGTCCTCTTTGTTTACTCCACTCACACACGCTATTTGTAAATAAAAAAAAAAAAAAACAATCCACATGCAGTGGTTGCACTTGCATCATCCTGCAATGCGTATATCTTTCGTTATCTAAACAATGCCCTGTATCTGTAGCAACCAATCGACAGGATTTACCGCATCCGAGTTTAAAATTAAAACAGATACTGATTCCATTTCACCTTTCCGTCAGTGCATTAACTTCCGATTGCTCAGCGATGCATGACAGGATACACGCAATACATGCACTCGTATCTGCACAGGTTGAAACCGATACTGCTACCATATCCTGTGCCTGCGTATAATCAAAACAAAAATAACCTTCCGCCCAACCGCATTGCAACTTATTAAGTGCATTCATAAAAAAAAAATGTGGCCAGGACTAGGTTATAAATTTCGATTTCTGCGAATTGAATACAAAAAAGCAGTGACAGGGAGGCCGAGAATTAAGGTCATTCCAGAGATAAACTGTGGAGCTCTTAATTACGCCGCGCCGCTGCTGCTACCGATGCCGAAGGGAATTCAATTCAAAATTATTAGTGTCAGTGATATGTAAGGATAATAGGATTACGAGTGTAATTACGAGTTTTAATGAAAAAAACATCGACAACAACTGTCACCGTGCCATTGAAGGCACAGTTCGCATGCATGAGTTTAATAATTTATCTCCTCAGTTGTCTCTCTGGGTGTGTGTGTGTGCAGCAGATAACTTTGTCAGTTCTAATCCTGGCGGTAAGCCGTTTGTCATGATGATTATGGTTGTAAATTGAAAACTTTATATACGCAACGTTGACATTGTTATTTGGCTCGTGGGAAGGGATTAAACTTGGGATACATGTACCTACATACGAGTACAAAGATACTTTGTAAAGGGGGCGCATGCACGACGTTAAGACAATATGTGACTGCAACTCGCACCCATTATGGCCACCGCATAATGGCAGATAAATTTAACCGCCGAGTGTGTAAATACGACATGTGAAACCCAAATTAAGTCCTTTAGTGAAATATGGCACATCACCCAAGGATAAATACACAGTGGCGTCCCTTTCTCTATTCAGTTCATATGCAAAAGATTTTATTAATGATTACAGGGGAGGTGTGCTGGAGCTGGAGTGGATCCGCAGCCAGTTGGGAAGTGAAGGCACTTAATTATTGAAAGTACCATCTTCACCAGCAAGCCCTTATTGCACTCCCACGCCCCGAACACATGTATAACCAAATTAACACCACCTTTATGACCCTAGAAACCACCACCACCCCCAGTAGGATAAAAGTTCAACCTAAGGACATACCCAACATTTATTGCTTCCCATACCATACCGCAGCATACAGAGAGCGCACACTTCCCGTCGTGATGATGCATTCTAATTTGCCAAGCCAAGGAATTTATGCAGCGAAAGCACAAGTTTTTTTCTGCAGTATTTGCATAAAATTACAGGAAGCTAAGGACTCTTATGTTAGAGGCAAGGCAAAGCAAAAAAAGTACAACTTCAATCTCCATTTTAACCCTACACCTGTTATATCTGGTCTAGGAGTAGAGTGTTACGTCATCTGGTTGGCTGGATGGTGGGTAAGGGGAATGCTGTCGACTTTTCTACTCTGTGTTCCGTGCGCGCCCTCATTGTGTTGTCGAAAAGGTCGCGAAGAGGTTAAATGGAATTAAAGTCGGGTGTGGGTGGGCAGTGGTAGGCCGACTGGAATAATGTCTGTCTGTCTGCATCGGTAGCTCGCATGGTAGAACTCGAAAAAACAATGTCATCCACATGTTTGTCTATTTGACTTTTATCCTTTTCTTTGCTTTTTTGTTTTTTTCTTCCTCTGCTTCCTCCTTTTATTTGATTTTCCACGACTATGTGCGGAGGGTTAGGTATGACAACATCGGTATGCGGTGTGTTTTGTGATCTTAGCTTTGCTTTTGTGTTTGGCATTTCGATTTTGGTTGTGCACTTAATTAAGTTTTGTAGTTTTTATTGCGGGGAGTTATTTTCGCAGGAATGTGTTGTACCTTAATGGGGATAGGGATTTCCGTTCTCTTAAAGGTTAACTTTAAATGTCAAGCAAGGTGTTGGCACTGAACGTACGACTGTAAGGATTTCCGAACTATACGGAATTGAAACTAGGTCCAAAAGTTGAGTAAACCTGCTGCCATCTGCCGGTTTTAATGTGTGTTTCAAGAGGAATGACAGATGTTTATTGTGAAATAAAACACTGTGTGTGAGAGATATCTCTTAAATTTAGGGCAGAGTTGGAAGTCCATTTAAGGGCAATTTGTGTGAAATAGGATTTTTTGAAATTAAACTGATTTCAAAACTAGAAGATACGACTTTGCTGTCAACACTTGTTTGCAGGCATTATGTCCTCCATATTTGTTTGCAATGGATTGAGTTTTTATTTACTAAATTTCATGTTAAAAGGGATTTGCATTTGCTTTCCGTCTGCATAAGCCGGTAAGTTCATATTTCCCCAAGTATCTAGGGGATGTTTACCGAGGATTTAGTTGATTGTGATGTAAGTTACAGTCTTTTCATTATCTGATGTCCAGGGACACATCAGAGAGTGACTTTGTGCTATGAACCTTTAGCTCTTCTTGGCAGAAGTTGCTTAGACCTTTTACTAAGAGTAAGCCCGCAAACTCATTGTTTCTTAATGAAAAATCGATTTTACAAAAATTGCTAATAATAGTGGTCTTAGCAAGCAGCCTTGTGTCACACCTTCACGGGAGTTATGTACGTGTGACTTGACATTTCCATATCAAACTAGGGCGAAAGTTCCTGGTTGATTAGCGAATTTACGAATAGAAAATCTAATCATGCATTGATCTCTATCAGGTTAATCGAAACCAGATGTTTTCGATGGACTTAGTTGAGGCGCACAACTGATTAGCTGACCAGCTCCGGAAATACTATGTTTGCGTCAATTGAAATGCGGATAATGCAATTAAGTTCGATAACCCAGTATCTACAGAGATTATCACATCTCTATTCCAAAGAACAGTCGACATCGACACACCTTTTTGGAAATCGTGGAAAGCTTCACGTACAGCTCCTGTCTGATGAATCCATCGATAGGACTACCTGAAACTATTTCATGCCTCTGCCAATTAACGGGCAACCAACTATCGCAGACAGACGACATTCCATCGATTGACAATGTAACACTTTGAGGCAAATTATAGGGCACGTTCATTAATTTTAAACCAATTCCAATCGGTGGTCAGATACTTTACCTACCGCCAACAATTGCGAAGGCGTCCCACTGGTGTCCACACGTCTAACCGAGCTGACACAGTCAATAGCGAAATTACAAATCAAAGTCAAGATAGATTCGTTTTCCTCATTTTCAATGACATTGTTGTGTGCGCATGCAGGCGCCCATGTGCAATACCAAAACAAAAAAGCCAACGTCACGTCGTTCATCTATTCTCACCTTGTCCACCGAGGTTCTCAAGTATCTGCAGTCCATTCTTCAGCTTGATACAATATTCAATGACCAAGCGCGCAAAAAAAGCCAACCCGAACCCAAAGTGGTCATGATCAATGCAGTGCGCATGCGCATGCGCGCCTACGTCTCAATTCTCTGCACGAACGTGCCTTGTATTCCAAAGCGAGTCAAGGCTCGCGCACGCGCATAAAAAGGAAGAAACACTTAAAGAATGTTTCGACCGCTCCGTGCCACTGTCTGTCACTGTTGCAGCGTTATGTGGAACTGGATGTGCGCTGCGGATCGGCTCTAAAGCGTTCGAATTAAGTGCGAATTTGTTAGTAATTTGACGCAGCACTTTGTCAAAAAGCGCTTGAGGCGTGTTCGATGTCAATTAATTCAACATTTTTCTTCTGAACGACTGTGCTGGAGATGATGACGATGACGATGACGATGATGATGATGGCGATTGCAGCGCAAGCTGTCATGTCAGATGAATGTATTGTGACATAAATGTGACAGAACATGTACACAAGCTTGACATAGATCGGATGGACATAAAGAACCAGCGCGTCTCGAATGTCCGATCGTGACTGGACGCGACGCTCATCCGAGTGCCGCTGCCTGATGGATGCGAAAAATACTCGACTGACATACAAATTGGTGAGGAGTGATGGATTTGACAGAGTAGGACCGCCTGACATGATTGTTGACGGCATTGGACAGCGCAAAAATGGCTATCGTGTTTGAGTGACTACTACTCGCTGCTGTGGTCGCATGCAGATTTCCAATGATGGTTTTCTTGTTTTTCCGTGATCGTCTTATCTAATTGAGATGTGACCAGAGTAGTATTTTTACGGCGGCGGCGGTGGCTGCGGCTGCACAAGTTGTATAACTGGTCAAAACCAATGATGGTAGTTGATCATGATGCCGGACGATCGTAATGATCATGCTGGTGGCAGCATGGTGGACGATGACGATTATGATAGTGTAATGCTGATGCATTTGCAATTCCTTTTGGTCTACGCAGAGTGAGGCTAGCATTAAATTGCGAAAAAGAGAAAGTTTATCGCTATGCATTGAATGTTTAAGGAAGGCGGAGAAGTGTTTTGGGGTGAGATTGTACTTAATGGCGATTGGGACCACTAATTTACTGAAAACATTCTGCGTCTTTTGGCAATTTTCCACGACTAAGTGACTCAAATTGGTGCATTTCCTTGCCTAAGTATCAGCAAACATCAAAATGGACCCTGTTCAATCGTATCTGCATGGTCATAAAATAAACGAGTCCTATCTAGTCCTCAGATAAAAGTTTTATGTCAATTTCTCTGGCGTCTTGTCTCATTAATGCTAACTTTGTTACAATACTTTTCAGACGTTACCCATGTGGGTTTAATGGGTTCTCAGACAATGGTTTCGTATAGATGCGTAAAAATTGTCCCACTTCGGACACTGAAACATAAAATGTTTGAGTGTCCAAAGTGGCACATTTGACAAGCATGGATTTATTTCCACTGGTACTACTATTCGTTTACTTAAATATAGAGGATTACGCAAAATTCCACTTTGCCACTTCGGACAGCTACCACCAAACACTTCGGACACAGTACATCTTAGAACTAAAGTCCAAAAATAATTGGTCAGATGTTTATTGGTGTCTGAAGTATCCACTTCGTACCTTGCACTAGCTTTGACGTTCCAAAGTGTTTTGTAAGCCACTTCGGACACTGTACCTTGAAGTACATCAGTAAGCTACAGATGCTCCTTCTAACAACGACGGGTGAAAGTCAAATTAATTTCGAAGTCCCTATTCGAAATTACTCACCTTATTTCATCATACAACGATTCAATTCATAAACGAGCAAATTCTTTAGAAACTTTCATAAATCATTACTCACCCATGCTGGGTATCTCATATCAACGATCTACAGAAAAAAATGGCGATAACAGGGTGCGCTATGTGACCGGAATCCGTTCAAACAACAAGAAGTGGCTACTTGAATGAAATTAAGAGAAACGTTCACCGGACATTGTACCCAAGTGTCTATGTCCAAGTTTTTGACGATCGATAACAGACGATAAGTCAAAGAATTGCGTCGTTTTGGTTTGGAAAACGTTTCTTTTTTTTCCTTTTTTTTTCACCCACTTGACTTAGCTTAACTATCTGCAATCGGTGTTAAATGCGTTTCCTTGAGATAGATTGATCAACTGATCTGAGTTTTTTTTGGCGAAGAAGGTCAGTCAAACGACAAGGCCTTAGATGCAGTCTCTTCAGTTTTACTGATGGTCGAGGGAGCTGGGACTTTACTGTCAGGACCTAACATACAAGTTCTTTGATAGATACTCTTCGTACGTATCTGCGACGTTACTGCAGGCATCTAGAGGCACAGTTTCGTGCCAGATATTCTTCGTGTGTATCTATAACGTCAGTTTAAGTACCTATAGTCAAAGTTTCCTGACACACAGTATCTCGATGTATCTGTGACTTCACTGTCGGTCTATTTAGTCGTAGTGTCCTAATAGACACTCACTGTATGTATCTGCGAGCCTTCCTCAGGCATCTAGAGTCGCAGTTTCGTGCCAGACATTCTCCGTGTATCCAGTACGTTAATTTGAGTACATATAGTCAATGTTTCCTGACACACAGTACCTCGATGTATCTATGACTTCCGTGCTGGTCTCTGTAGTCTCTGGTTTTTGATAGAAACTTACTGCATGTATCTCCGAGCTTTCTTCAGGCATCTAGAGTCACGGGTATGTGCCAGATATTCTTCCTTTGTATCATGTATCTGCAGTCAAGGGGTTCTGCTGGATTTTCTTCTGTGCTTCTTCTATTCGAGTTATAGCCTTCGGTAGGTTTTTAAGGTCGAAAGAATGAGATATATACTTAATTCTTGTTTAGTTTCCCCACATCTGAGACACTGTTCATGCATCGTTTTCACTTCCTTTCAACACAGTTTCGAGGCTCTTCAAGTAAAATTTTAATTAATTCCCAAACAACCTCAAGAGCCACTCGTCGAGCGCGGCTCACACTTCATTTCCCTACCGGCTCGCTCGTTCGTGATGAGCACAGGTGATTACTTTTTCCCTACACCGACTGTAGAGCCACTCAATAATTTCGTAATATTCGAAGCAACCTCACACACTCGTCGTATGTACATATGTGCCCTCTAGTAGGTACCAGATCTTTGATGTGACAGCGTTTCAACGCGTGAATTTGTGTTTGTCACTCCTCTCAGAATCTCACGCTCAATTGTTTCACTAGAATCCGCATTCCACGCGGAATACAACAATTAGAAACTTTCCAACGGATCCGTATTGACGTTGCTTAGGTACACCGTCATACCGGTCACATCGTAGCGCCTCATTAGAAATTCGACATTTTTCCGGCAAAACAGACCTCGGTATGGTTCTCCGAATTTCGCAATTAAATCTGCGAATTATCTAGCTACGAAGTTATGCAAGTGATTTCGCGTACAGCGCCTGCAACAGCTGCATCCATGAGACATTGCATCTGACATTGACCTTGCGCGCTGTACTGGGGTGTCTCTTGGCGTAATGGAGTCTGCGCTGATAACCATGTTCACGCTTGTAACTGTTTGTTAAATAATTACAATAAATTGTTAAACATGCAGCAATTATTGTAAATTAATTTCCCAGACGTACGGGAGGGGGCGTGCCGCATTCCTATTGCTTTGCGCGAATTTTTTATCGCTCTCCTTTGACGCTATCGCTGATTAGATTTTTTTTTTGTTTTTTGTTGAGGTATGGCACCTTGCACATTGATGAAAGGTGAGTGTACAGCGATCTTGAATTCCAGATACAGATAGTGTGGGGTTTTTCCAACAAATTTTCGTTCCACACGGTCGGTGTGTAACAGCTTTGATCGGTCAAAATGTGTTTCTTGCGAATCACAGATGCATCGCACTTTGGGGGTAAGAACTTGGTAATCGTTTAAGTAGAAATTAATCGTTCGGGGAGTGGCATTTGATAAGCCACCAAATTATAGCCATTTATAAAGGTGTTGTTTGGAAAAACCCATTTGGCCACTTTGAAACCGGTTTCAGTCGGTTTCATCGGAGCGGAAACACGTGTTTTCGGCCTCGAAATGTTGGTTTGCCTAAGACGCAGAAAGTAGATCGAGCAGATAAGTTTTCATGGGGTTTTTTGGATCTAGCCGAAGTCCATAGAGATGTATATCGAGAATCACGCGACTTGCCATTTTGACTTATCTATGCACAATGACTCTGGCGCCATCTTTTATTAGCACGGACCTACATATTTACTTTTTAACTTGAGCGATACATATGCAAGGTGTCATGTGCTCTTTTTGATAAGTTGAATGCTTGAGATACTTTTTTGTAAGTGTGTTCTGTAAGGTTTTCTTTCAAAGGACTTGCATTCGAAAATGTAGTGGTTTGGGACTTGGGTATTATTTGTCTGCGAATACAGTCCAAGCTCAAACTAATTGGCTCAAGAAGACAGCTTCTTGTCATTACATTTATAAGTGATTTGGTTCCTCACTGTGATAACTATTGAATGAACAATCCTCTCTCAGCAGAAGATAAGTTACAGAGCTTAGACAACCCCTGGAGTTACCATTGACCATCTGCCACAGAAATGTTCGATGAGAGTACGATCCCAGATGAGATACTAGGCCGGAGTTCTTACTTAACTAAGTTTTGTATTTTTTCATGTGGAAGTCAATGTTTTTGAAGCGTGAATGCTCACTCAGCAAAGGGTTTAGACAGTTCCTCGAGTTGCTTTCGGAAGATCTTCCATGCGGAGATGGAATATCAGAACAGAATTGTTCCTTAATTTAGCTCCGTATTCCTTCATGTAAAAGTCAATCGTAAATCCTATTCTAAAGTCAATCAAAATTTCAACAAATATTCCTGGAAGTATGTATCTACGTCCGAAAATTCCTGGCTTAACTCCCCGCTAGGTGGCGAATAATACGTAGAGAGAAAATGGCCAGTGTCCGTGCTATAATAATTTGGAAAAAGTATTTGTCTTTGCTGAGAATGAAGTTAAGGTTACATTTTACTATTTCTTGAGACAAGATATAGTCCTTTCAACTGAAAACACTTTACATTTTGGAAATTTAATATTTTTGCTCAACTGGTATATCATCAGAAGTTCGATCTACCTTTTCGTTTTGAATAACTTGAGGGTTGGCATGGTTCATGTACGTGGTGTAGGTTGTAGAGTTCAGTGTTCAAAAGAGGTATCTTTTCTTTAAAAAACTGTATAATCTGCTCTGTTTTCTTGGAATTGATACCATATACTGTAAGATCAATGATATAGGCCCAGTGGTGTCTAGGGGATAGGACACTGTTTGTAGAGTCAATAACTTCATTAATAGTTCGTAGTTTGTGTATTGTCTCAATCTACCTATCAATTGATGTTAATACCATCTACATATTCCAGCAGCTGCATGTATCTATTGCCTGCTAGCTATTGCTTCCAACAGTGATGGATCTACCTTTCAGTTAAGAGATGTCCCCGCTGCCTCTTTCGTCCAGTTTTGTTGAAAAGAAATAAGTTTACCTCGTAGCTCTGTTCTAGTACAATCCAAATATACTTTAAAGTCATGAAGTTACACCCAACCACCCTGACATTTAACCATAATAGATAACTGAATCCTTAAAGGCTTCTCTGCTCACTGACCTTTCCCGAAATACCTCCAAAGGCCGTCGAATTAATTACCCACCACAGCCATTGCGCTATCCCCACACATTTGACTAAGGAAAATCCTTCCTTTTCCACCTAAACTACATGTGCACATGTACATACATACATTTAGTGATTAATGGCACAAAGGATATTCCTCTATCCTTTGAAAATAGCCCAAAAATACTCCACACGAAAACATTAATTTCTTTGGAAATTACATTTTCCAACACGCAAGCTACTTCCACATAACATAAAACGAAAAGCGAAAAACACAAAACAGGACCTTTTTCCATTCTCTTATCTAGAAATTAAATTAGGCACCGACAAGGCTCCATTTAGCCCAATTCATCACACACTGTGGAACACAAAAATACATGCTTTTCATTCCAACGTAGGCAACATATCCTGGCTTATATAATACGTATACGACCCAGGTACCCGGTTGGTATAGTTTGTATCTCTTCTCTCGGTACACCTCAACAGTACAGTATCGAAATTTTATTGTGAAATTTAAAATCCTTCATCAAAACAAAAACAACAACAACAACATCACTGAAGGTATCTACAGTAAATGCTAAAAGTACATAGCGTTGTTGGTAAGAATACGAGAAGGGAAAAATAAAAGAACGACACAGAGTCGGGGAAATTAGGTGGCCTACTTTCGAAAGCATTTCGAAGCCCCCAAAAGCCGGAAGCAAACGAACCGAACCGCATACCTACTCTATACCACGTGCTAGTGATGGTTATGGTAATAGTGGTGGTGGTGGTGATGGTGGAGACGAAATGAAACATATACCACAATTTCCGGCAGTTGCAGCTGCAGTAGCACTGCTGCAGTGTTGCCTCCTTTAGTGTGTACAACACTCAGGGATAACGTGTATCGATTTTCCACTACTCTCTCGTTCTCGGTACATACGAGTATGGGCCCGTCTTAGGTATCCTCATGCTATTTACATAAGTGTACTCCAAAAATATAAAAGTGGTCGACGATTTGAACCGAAAGAGGATTTGCAATGAGTTAATGATTTTTATAACCCAAGGATTAAGCTATGAATGAATGACTTTTATGATAATGGAGGTTAGAAGGACTAAAAAACTTTGTTTTAAGTTGGCCAGGCTCTTGTTGGTTCTTTTTTTTTCGAATAGATTGTGTGTCGCATTGACATTTTGACTAGGAACACAGGGAGACCTTGAGCTGTGCGTGTTCTTGTATCGTGTAGCACGTAAGAGAGATTTTTTTGTTTTTACTTCTAGTTGAGTGATTGCCGATTTGTGTGCGTATCTATGTATGGGTGTGCCTGTTTGTTTGGAAGGTTTTTACAAATTTTGTATTCCTCCTTCAATAGGGAAGGGAATTTAGTAAAAGAGATACGCGGAGGCTACACTTATTGTGTTTGAGTTACGCTTTTCAATAAGAGAGGATGAAGAGCAATGAGTTTTCCAAAGGAAAAAGGAGAATATCCGTCCAATGTCCCCAGTCATGAAATCAAGTTGTGGAGATAGTCCTTATTCTAAGAAATACAAGGTCAATTCGGGTTTTGGAAGACTGTATCTGGTTTTGATAGGATAGAGGAGGAACTGGATTCGTACTTTGGAATGAAGGCTGCCTCTACAGTGCTGTTACTTGGTTTAACAAACACTGTTAGACAAATATTTGATATTCCTGGAGATTCGATAAGATCTATCAGAGTACAGTCAGTGAATTCTGGCCAAAAACTGCACAAAGCTGTGAGGTTCAATCCTCTTTTTGCTTCGAATTTGTTCGACAGCCTTAAAGGATTCCAGTCCTGATTTTTTAACATGCGTCAACTTACATATATCCTGCTTCACCTTTTAGTCCAAGAACTTGCCTTACATCATTAACAATGGAACGGTTGCCTTTTTGAACTCGTTCTCCTGGCACTTTGTTAGCTGATCTCTGATACAGAAGTTCGTAGATAGCTTTCTCGTGTATGGTTCCAGCGTTGATTCGATATATTTTGGACAACTGACTGTGCTAGAGTAATTTAATTTGCCATATCTTACTTGGTTCCACCATCAAAACTCTGTACTGTCAATCGGTTGTCTATTAATGATAGTTATCATCGATAGCTCCTTGATCTTCTTCTATAAGTTAGATGTCTGTTATGAATGTACTGGGCAAGCAATCCCATTTCGATTTTGGCAGAGTGCTCCTACGTATGAAGATCAAATCGACTGGACAAGGCTTGAGTATTCCCCTGAGAATATATCTGGTTTTGCATTTTGTAGTTATGGCCATATAGTCTAGCCTTTAGTTTTTGACGTAATTTAGCTATGGGTTCCCCGAGTTCTCTGTATCTCTCCGTATTTCACGCGTTGCTGCTTTAGAACTTCGAGTACTTCTACCTTACTCTCAGGCCAAGTTTCAACTTTTCCCTGAAAGCAGCTTGTTGTACCCTCTTCAAGGACCAATTTTCGAAGGTCATCTTTCAAGTAGCCTCTTTTGGTCATACTGAAGTTTTCTGAATGGTTATGTTACTCACTCGCCCTAGTATGTGATATCACGTGCAGTATGACATGTATGAAAACCGAGCCGATATTGGTATCTTTCGGGGAATAGATACATCTTCCAGATACTGGAATCAGTCTACGAAGAGAGTGAGAGATTTAATCGCAAACTTTACAGCCTGTGGATAGTCTAAGAAGCTAAGATACATCGACTCCACTCCATCAGCAGCTCTTAGGTTCGAGATGGCACAGATTGAAGCCACAGTAAAAACACCAAGAGCTGGTTAGCCTGTGGTACAGTAAACCATCTAAAGGAGGACATTGGCCATTAAGTTGAAACAAGACAACTTCCAAGTCAATAGTACCAGCTTTTGATGAGTAATTGACACATTGTATCTGCGAGTAGATAATAAACAAATCTAAACCAGATATTGCGTTCTTACAAGAGCCAACTGCTTACTGGTTTTTCCTTGCCCACCCAAGCGCCAGTAAAAACATTTTATCTGCGCCATCCAAGCCAATAATCACGAAATATAATCTGCTGCTGATCTCAGATATACAAATCAACACCATCGTCATCATCGTGATTATCATCAGCATCGTTGATCTCTTGATCGACGGTTATAAATACACCAAAGCACCTTGTTAATAAAATAACCAAGGAATACAAAAACAAATGAAAACTTAATTATACCATCACGGGCTATACGTTCAATAAAAATTAAATCAAAGTGTAATAAATCAAAATGAAAGAGAACAGCATTCCAAACGAGATGAGACAATATAACTCAATGGAAAGAGTACACAAAAAAACAAAAAAAAAATAACAAATATCCAACAGATAAACAATAAAAAACAAATAACGACAATCGACGAAAAAAAAACTGCAAAATATGCAAATTGTATAAATTCCAGTAAATTTGTGCGCTAATCAAAAGCAGCGCCCCTCCGGGACAAGGACGGACTGGTGGTCGGGTGGGCTGCTGGGGTAGGTAGGACTCACCTTTGACCGCGCCATTAAATTGTAATAAATCCTAGCTGGCACACGGCGCACATGCGCACATACTCACCGACAAACAAACAGTCAGTCAGACAGACAGACCGATACTGACAATGACGACACGAAAAAATTAATTGAGTGCCGAAGTGATAAATGGAAAAATTGAATTGAATTTTTCGGGCTCCGCAAACGCGTCTCCGGCCATCTCTCTGTGTGTAAATAATTTAAATGCTAATTCTAACCATGACTGATATCTTATTCAATGTACAACGAAACTTGTGCGAATAAATTGAAAGGGGTTTGAAATAATGATGACATAATTATGATGCGAATGTGGCACATCCTTAATTACTGGTTTGGCAAATGGCAAACACAAATTTATTTTCTTAATCCGATGCTTAAGCAGGTTCTTGACACCGGAGCTGTGCCGAGTTAGACGTCAATCAAGTGAAATAAATCATCATAATCATAAATGGGATGGAATGTTACTGATTCTGGCTTCAGCAGTGGCCACGGCGTTAGCCGGAGTTGAGTTCCGACAGATGCTGAATATATTTGAATTTTTTTTTGGTTACTACTTGTATTAACACCTTGAGACAGTGACAGGGACAGTGAGAATGGAAGCTTAGATCCGCTAGTACATATGATTCATGTTGATTTGGCAGAGACGCCAGAAATGTAGTCGAAATTTATTCACTGTTGACGGAAGTAAATCGGGCCACGGAGAGAACTCTGATTTAATGTGTTTTTTTGTTGTATTTCTGATATCTGTCTGGTGTCAAACTTTTGGACTCAATTCATGAAGGTTTACATACTCGATCTAAACAATAAAAGCAACCAGAATCTTGCTACATATGCGCGCAGATACTGTATCCATTCCACCTATTCTTCAAGATGCGGTCAGAGGCAATGCTTAATTGGCGCCCGACTGGATTCCACTTTCACTGATGTGGAATACATTCCATTCTGTTTGTTGAACACTATTCCTGGTACCATACCATACCGTTCCGTCTGACTTGCATCCAAGAATATGACAGTCATAACAAGGTTTTCCAGTTGCCTCCCGTCCCTGCTAAAAGTTGTTGCACTCACAACTGGCTGCGAGATATGTTGTCGTAGGCCTTGCATGACCTTATTCCACTCAAAAATGATTTTACCCTCGATAGATACTCATTGGCCACATCACAATATGTACATGTCTACTCGTATCAGGAATTTCAGTATTTTTAACAGAAAGAACGCCAAATCCTCAGCCAAAGCTCATACTGTAGTTCTTTTGCAACACTGCATAGCCGAAGATCGGACCTCCAATCTCGACTTAATTTCTAAAGGTGACGCACAACGATGGTGTTTCCCTAAATGTTGTCCAAACCACGTGACACCGTACTAAACAACAACGTAGCTTGACCTACACAAAAATTCCTACCAAATATTTACACTTAACTCTCCAAAGATACAGGGACGAGAAGGCATTCCAGTGATGTTTGTGGTTTTGCGGTTTTTAGATAAAAACCCATTGACGGCGTCATTAGCAATAATGACTGCAAACACGCCTGGTCAGTATTTTATGCTTTGCGGTTTCAAAAATGTGACATTTTCAACTATAATTTACACAAACACAACGAACATTAACTAACGAGTGGTGCAGAGAGTAATTCCTGTCACTTTGCTTGACAAGTGGCGCCGTATCGGCTTAATGACATTTTGACATTTACGTTAGTTATTCTTTAAGCGTCAATGAACTTGCTATTTGGTTTGGCTGATGCGATTAGGAAAGTGTTATGGGATCGTTATTCTATCGTGAATGGTGAACATGAACTCCAAATGTACTGAGTACAGGAAATCAGTCAGCAAAAAGTTCACATGCCTTCCATGTGTCATCATAATGTCGCGTCAGTTGAAAAGTCAAACGAATCTCCTAGCCGCTGCTGTCAATCGAATAAGTGACCCGAAATGAATGATGAAATTATGTCGATTTTTTTCAAATTTGCTTTGCTTGTCTGAAATATTAATTTTTTTTTTATCGTTTGTCGTACTCCCCATTGTCTGCGGAATATGTGAAAAGACAAAAAGAAAGCAATATTTTCGATTTCTTTAGAATTTGGGTGGACACACAAACCGAGCTCGGGTTCTGGGGTATGCAACGCACGACTTTTACGTTCATGTGACAGTACACATGTCAATCGCATGTTTTATTGTTTTTAGGTTTTTTTTTTATGCTTTTGCGGCTTGCATGTCTGCATGTAGTCAAATTACAGTTTATTATCGAATAATTTTTGTGTATTTACAAGTAAAAGACGCTAAAATATGCAATTTTCCATTCGAAGGCAAATAAATCAGACGGATGTGAGACACACGACGCGGTGTGTAGCGAATTGTAATTTCGCTAATTATGACCCTGTTTTTTGTTTGATGAAGGTTAATGGATTTGTTGGTTTGGTCTGTTTTTGTTCACGATGGTGGAGTGTTTTTTATGGAAATTTGACACGCCATAGATATTTTCATTTATTGAACAGAGAAGGAAAAGACAAAATTGATTTGCACTCAGAGCTACTAGACTGATGGTCGCCGCTAGGTATTGCGAATTACCCTTGCTGTCGACTGTTTGTCTGGCTGAAATGAGATGAGCTTTCAAGGTAGACACTCTATGGTTTGACAGGGGTATGGTGGTGCACTTAAGGAGGACAGAAACATCTATGGATGACACTTGTCATGCGATAAGTAACTTTAAAACTGTATGGTTGATTTCCAAGACATATGTCAATTCCTTTCACCTTGAGATATGGCAGATAGTTGTACAAAATAAGATCGCATGGTACCCTTATGAAATCTGTATTTCGCAGTAGGTTGGGTGTGCCTGGGTCAAGCAGGGAAAAAGTCCCTTGAAATGCAATATCGCTTCATATCTCTTCTATCTTAGGGTTTTGGGTTGAACGGACGAAACTGAACAGAAAACTTAAACACAAACCGCAAATCGTATGATCAAGACCTTGGCGCACTTAGTTGCCCGATATTTAGCATTTGGGAAGGAATGGGGTATACCTGGGCCAAACATGGAAAAAGTCTCTTAAGGTGCAATATCGTCTCATATTTCCTCTTCCTTAGCATTTTGCATTAAATGGGAGAAATTTCTAAACCATTGTCGCATATTCTAATTACAATGCATTCCACAAAGTCCACAGTAGTAATGGTATGTGTCCTGGCTAATCTCCATCTTCACAAACTGGACATACTCGGTAGTGTTATTGGGGCGCCTACACCATGCTTAGGGCGATGCACGTGCGAGGGGAAACAAGGTTCAATATTTTCAGCTGAAGACTACCATCGGGCATTACGTTCCACAACATTGACTGAGCCCTGTGTTATCACTCGATGTGCTCCAATTAGTCGAAAATCCCCCTTTTCAGTTTGTTTCACACTACTTAAGGACCAACGATTTTGGCCTCGTTCTGACTGACTAAAAGTACACATTTACCTATCTTAAGTGACACACCACTAATGTATGACTGTAGGAATGTATGATATAATTTTTCATTCCGTTTGACATAACCCATCTGCAAATATTGATCTTGACAGCCTTAAAGACCCGCACTCAATCAAAAGTCAATGTCACTGAGAGTGATTCAGTCATTCGAACTCAGCTGCGTGCCCGCCCAACCTCGCGTTAGGTCATCTTGATTTACAACAAACCCCAACTTCAGTCAATCGAAAGTAAACAATTCCAACTGAGTCACACCGATTCTGTAAATTGTAGCAGCTAACTTGTTGACCTAGATAGTAACTGGCTGACAGTGTCATCGAAAACCTAACCAAACTTCTAAGAACCGCAAAAAGCAGATTATCTGGAAAACCCAGAATACACGTAGAAGATACTCGTACACAGTGTGTAAACCGTGTACAGATACATGGTATCTCCTCAACACTTCGGAGACAAATTACATGTGTTTCGCTATAAAAGACCTCTTTAATGTTGCCATCTTGTTAGTAAGAAGACACAATCCGCAGGCGCGAGGATCCTATTTCATTAGGTGGTGGCCATGTCGTCGGAGTCGTTGTTCTGGTCATCGGTTTTGCAGTCGTAACCATGCGTTGTCGTCGTCGTCGTCGTTGTTGTTGTGAAAATCAGTCGTGTCGCCGGCAATTGATGAAGCCTGACGAATGCCTTACGTGTGGCGCTGGTAAGAAAAACACCAGTTGAAAGGAAATGGGAAGGATGGCAGTACGTCGTCGTGGGCACCCCCTGCGGTGCCACAAGCCACCGAAACATTGCATTAGACGTGCCAGAGCACTCTGTACATCTTGTAAGTGCATCGCGAAAGTGGTGCCAGCAAGTGGTTTCATTTTAAATGCAATTTTGATTACATTTTCCTCCTTCTTGTGTGTGGGAAATGGCTTGAAAGGAGAGATGCTATCAGGTTTTAATGTTGTTCGTCTGATGGGATTTTCCCTAAACGATTTCACACACTCCTGAAAGTTGAGATGCATGCTTAATAGTACAGCCAATGTCGGAAGAAATTACCACTGCTCTGAGTACCTATTCACACTTATGTGTAAATCGCCTGCTCTCTTGTACCCAATCTGTTCGAAATTATTTACATTTTGTTTTTTACTATCCACACCTTGGCCAATCTCAATTAAATTTGGCTAATTTTCTATGGAAATGTTTATACCCACAGAACGGACCCATGAAAATCACTTAAAATTTTATTTAACTGGAAAATACTGCCGCCAAGCAGCCGTCCGTTTAAACCATAAAAAATTCCCCACAATATAACTTTAAAAAAAAAAAATTAAAACGGCGCCTTAATTACGTATTTTACGATTCCCCTAGTTTAAGACAGCAGCGCAAGTGCATATTAACTATTCCCACATTCGGTTCCCTAAGATATTCGATGAAGTCTCCCGTACGCAAACATCAGTAAAAAAATAACAAAAAAAAACCCCAGTAGCCCCAGAGTGGCAACAGTAGCAGCAGTAGTTCTACAATACTGATATGTTAGTTCAGGAATAATTTATCTACATATTTATTTATTTATTTATTTTTGTTTGGCTTACATTGTTAAGTTAAAAATTAAATAAAAAATAAAATAATTTATCTTTGTCTTGTTCTACGCAGGTTACCACAGCTTACGGTCTATGCCAAGATTATTTACCTCCTGATGGTGAGTACTAATTTATTTTGTTAATTAAAATTTGAAATTATGTTTAAAAATTTGAATTTGGTTGGTGAAATTGTTTATTCTCTGATTATGGGGGGGTTTTATCCTTTTTTTCTTCTGCTTTTCAAATAGGACATCCCTGCGCTGTACATTCTCCATTTGTGTGAATAAATTGTTAAAAAATATTTAGGTATAGTCCAGGTTTTTATCATATACATATATGTATGTATCACTTATACGCCCCAACGTTCTATTTAAATTAAATTATCTAAAACTATCTCAACGGTTCCACATTACAGTCCCAAGAATTGTAACCCAAGGAGTTGACTACATTTTCACCATCAATTCCATATCGGACATAACGGTTTATGATTTTTTTTCTACAAAAAGTCTCTCTAAAAACTTTTATCAACTTGCAATAGATACTTCAAGAGACACAGAGTCAGATCACCCTGTTCTCGTTCATCTATCACAAAAAATGTTGGTCGTAGATACTCTTTGAACTTTTTTTTTTCTAAATTATTGGTTTTTTGTGTTTGTAGTGGGGACACCCTCTTGATTTACTGAAAATCCCATCTTACTAATTTGTCCTAAAGAATTTTCTTCGTCCTTTTCAAAGAACAGCAATCAGATGCCTGTCGGGATACCTGGATAAGTGTAAAAGAAGTTCAAATTGCTAGTAATGGTTTTGTCTATTAGAACGTACAATTTCCCAACAAGGATTCTCACGTATGCATGATGTTAAGTGCGGTTTGTTATATGCTTCAACAAAGTTTGGCCAGGAAGCCCATTTCTGGCTAAACGCCTTCGCTATAAAGCGAAAGTCTTGCACTTAAGGAAGTCAGCAATCGAAGTCTATTGGATATTGTCACATACTGTTTATTCAAATATGCTGACAACACACAGCTCTAGTCCCTGGAGATCACTACCACCGGACCATGTTAATTGATTGTTTTTGGGATAAGTTGGAAGTTCATGTGTTTTTGGACTTCTCCACTTTTCTTTCTTTAATAAATCAGAGACATTCGCGAACCTTACGACCCCAAAACTTCTTACCCCAAAAACTCGGATTTATTTCGGATTCACTAAAGCCCAATCGAATGATTTTGAAATTCATGTTCCATCACATCGATTGTAATTTATCCAGTAATCCTTTATGTTTTAAAACTTATGTATGGTTTCCTATCCTTCTTTCCCTGTAGCAGCCTTCTTAAAGTGGGCGTGGCATGTATGTTTTGGATTGAAATGCGTTCGAATAACTTCGAAAATATCGTTAAAATATGTTTTTATGTTTTTTTTTTTTATGAAAAACGCCACATAAAGTGGGATGCAAGGTATGGTTAGTGTAGACAATTTGAATACCTAAATATTGTCTCATGTGGGCGCTGTGGGTCTAATAATTACACTGGGTTCCTTGTTCGGATCATGATGAGCCGTCCATATGTTTGCCACTCGTAGTAATCTCTGAGGCATATTTCAATCTAATCGTAGCTATTGCTGCTAGTATCTATTAGTTTAAAAGTCAATTTAAAGACTGTTTTGAGAACAAGTCGGATCTAAGCATTCTTGCATCAAGTATCCTGAAGTATTTATTTGCTTTGCCCTGTCCCTTCATGGGGACAGTAGGCTGATCTATGAATTTGCGTATCTGAGTATTCATTGAATCAGTTCTTAGAAAACTATAAAAGAAAAACGAAATGAAAATCCAAGAATGCATCGTGAGCCACATTATCGGAAATGTTTCTAAAAATGTCTGGTTCTGGAAGTTCGGAGTTCTTGTGGTAGCCAACAGGAAGTAAAGATGTTCATGACGCTTTAAGTCCAGCGCAACTCATTCTAAGTCGTTCTGCTTTGCAATGGTTAATGGCCGACGGGAAATTTAGCTCAGTCTAGCAGTCTAGTCTAGTCTAGTAGACTCGATGTGCTGGATTGCTGGATTGCTGGTTGCTTTGGTTACTGATTCGTTCTATTTTGCTAAGTGCGGTAGGAGAAAAGAAGGTATCCTAAATTTTGTCTTCGATAAATCAGGCTAACTCTTCCACATTCTGGTGACAGTGACTCGTTCAGCGCAAGTTCTGGACACTTTTACCAGTTACATGAAGTCAGCTAGACATATGGTTTTAGTCGAAAGCGTTTGCTTAATTCTTTTCCAGCAATAGTTACGAAGATCATCGGGCATTTCTTTAGGAAGAGATGACGAAATGATATCTACCATAAGTGGATCCTTGATGTTCGTATATATCAATAAGTCTAAAGCTTTGGAAGCCCTGACAAGACAATGAATTTAGCACATTAAAGATACACCGTCGGTATTTTTGGTAAGGAGAGCATCAGCTCAGAGCTGTAAGTCGAGTGCAGTCCACTTGTAGTGCTTAGTCATTACCTCTCATCTTGTAGCTAGCAAATATCGAAAGTGCCCCTAAACAGACAGGAAATCGATTGCATTCCATTTCTCTAGGAAGTTCTAAAAGTATTGCGACATCGTAAAAGTATTCGATGGACAAAAATTCCAACGAATTTCCCAGAACATTCTTATCGAATCGAAAAGAATGCCCTAATCACGAAATTATATGATGAAAATGTCTCCGTAAACGTGAACCAGTATATCGTGGTTTTGTATTCTTTTATTGAACCCTTGGCCATAATCATTTTGTTTTATCTTATAGCCATTACAATGCAAAATTCAGTTAAACAGAAATCTGGACTAATAACCCATTATCGACATTCCAAAGCCATTGATTCGCGCACATCAATTAAAATGCGTCATGTACAGCCAGTCAGCTAGGTATGGTGTGGTCAATATTGTGAAACTCATTTGTCGATATCGATTGTTGCTAAGCTTTTAGCAGAAAAAGAAATATTACTGAACACGCCGACGACATGTAGACGTCGAAATTCTTACAAGTAGATACTCGTATTCCATTCGAAAACGACTATTTTCTAAAAATAATTTTTTTATTTTACAATTTTAACAGACAATATTGCAGAACAATACATGTTCATGACATGTACATGACATGTTCAATGCGTAGTGTGTGTTGTGATGCTCACGGAGAAGGTGGTTGTTTTTTTTTTTTTTTTTTTTTTTATCAGCTTTTGACAGACGTCAAAGTGACATTTGTTTCAATAACCAACAAACGTCACAATACATAATTATTATGGTCTGGTTGGTGTGTATAGTGAAGAGTGTCACACCTTTTAGGGTGCTGCCATAAAGATTCGAATTATGAAAATGTTAATTGGAATAGCTTTTACTCTAGTTCGTGATTCTTTGTTGTAATAATTGAATTGTCGCCAGTGCGACAGTGCGAAGGGTGTGCCTTAGCTGTTGAGTGCTTTTGATTTCAGGTGGAAAATTACCAGATAGTCTCAATTGTTTGGGGGGATTTCTTATTTCGAAAAAACAAATTCTGGAAATGGGTGCAGTCTTGGAACGCACAAGCGCCGCTATAATTGTGCGCGATTACCTATATTACCGGAAGAGAATGAAGAAAATAGGTTATATGGTTTTAAGTGACTGATAAAGAGGTAGGTGCATCCGTATGGGGTTCAAGTGAAATGGTGAGCAGTTGTCAAACAGACATGACAGACAAGGGGCCAGGAATCAGTTGATTATGTGGAAAGAGAAACGAGTCAAGAAATGCCCTCCAACTGTTGGCGAAAGTTTGCTATTTGCTTACAAGACGTCTTTCGTTTTTCGAGAGAATGTAGGCTTGTAGGGGTTCTTCACCGACTGCGAAATATCGGTACAAGTATTCCTAAATGGATCAATACTCTGTCTCCTGACAACAATTTGGTCTACTTCCACACGAACAGCCGTGTCTCGACTGAAATGTAATACCTATGTCTATCTGTCAGGGATTCTTGCATCTTTATAGTTTCATAGTAGTACTGAGAGGCAAGCATATTTCGAATCATGGTCTTTCACTTCAAATGCTGCCTTAAACTGCCGATTGTCTATCCAGGAGATGACTGAGCTACGGAGACATCGCAAGGATTTGGAAGACTGCTGAGTTTGCCAGACAGTCGAACTGCGTTACATTCGAAATGTTGGAACGGTTGAACTGTTTTAGTAGAACCAACTGTGGATTGAAAAATGTATCTACTTGGAACATTTCAAACAGGTCTGGCCTGTGCTTGAATCGAAACATAGTCCGGAGTTGGTTTAGTTGAAACAATCAGCCACATTATGTGTGTTTTCACTGAACACTATCTGGACACAAGGCTGAACCTCATTCCATTTATTTCTGCTTAAGCTGTAGGGATAAGGAGGAGAAAAACATACAAAGCTTTGTCCCTACATAAGCCTACTCCATCTAGGAGCTACTTTCTTTGCCTCCCTAGGTGAACTTAAGTTAATAAAGTCAAATGGATCGATCCATGGAATCCCAATGGTCCTTCAGTGGCCTGCATACCTGTGGTCGACAGTCACTCTAATCTAAACCCAAACCTAAGCTCGGTTTCTTTATAAGATACATCATCTTACGATGTTGTCAAGGGATGTGTGGTGAACTAATTTAAACCTGGTTGGCTTGTCAGCCTTCCCGTTCCCTTCTTTGTATCTGGGACCTTGAAAACGAGAAGAAACTGCTGGCGAAGATAACAAACTTTCAGGTTGAATATGATTTGTTT
This sequence comes from Xylota segnis, assembly GCA_963583995.1. Classification (NCBI taxonomy): domain Eukaryota; kingdom Metazoa; phylum Arthropoda; class Insecta; order Diptera; family Syrphidae; genus Xylota; species Xylota segnis. The sequence goes on along the minus strand of OY757239.1, from coordinate 5,684,662 downwards.
TTGTTATTCTTGAGTCAAGCTGAAAGTTACGGTCATCGTGGGTGCATTTGCTGTCCAATGTATCTCTCCTGTCACTAAGCGAAACCAGTGTAGTTAGTCATGTTTCAACCGGTTACTCTAGAAGTTTACATTCACCACTTTCGTATTTTGTCCAAAAGATACACATCTGCAAGTGACGCGTCTGTTTAAAAGTCCAACTTTCTGCTCTATAGACGATTTTCTTCCGACAGCTTTCTATTGTCTATTTGCAAAGTAGTCACAAACAACCACTGACTAGAGCTGCCTCCAATCAGTGAATCCAAACACCTTGGCATCCGAACTACTGCGTGCCACTGTAAGAAGTCGACCAGTTTACCCAACACTTGAGGTTCTACGCTCAGAGGTTTTTCTTTCCAAATCAAATATTTGCTCGTCTAATGTCTTCATAAATAGTTTTAATTGACTTGTTGCCCTCTCCAGCGAGACGGCATTAACGACCGATCCGAAGGGTCCGTGAAGTGGTGAAAATCGCGCATAATCATCTGGTTTGACTCTTCCGGCCGAGAGCCACCTTATCCCTCTCCACAGATACGATTTATCTGTCCCTTGAGCAAACAAATCAACAAAAATTCCAATTGTTCGCATGATTCAGCGAATTTCCTCAAACATTCAACGCAAGAATTTCAGTCTCAAGACACGACGCGAAGGATTTCTGCAGTCTTATCAACCGATGAACCGCCCCCACTTGACGCGACGCCGCCGCCGCCGCGCACACGAGTGGGCAGAATGTAAACGCTTGCAATCCGTAACAAAGGAGACCGGATGGACGGACTTAAAACTTGGACGGGATTGCATAATTTTCTGTCGATTGGACAAAGTCCAAATTGATTTTCGAATCGATGGACGTTTTTTCAATTAAATTGCATCGCCGCGTCTCCACGTATATCCACTTGAGCTATATGGTTTGGCTGAAAGGTCTTTAAGTGTCCCGCGCCGCCGCCACCACCGCCGGGGAAATGAATTTAGAATAAGTTTCCTCTGGTAGAGTGGCCGGCGACAACGTGACCTGGGACAATAGTCATTCTTGCTTGCTTGCGACGTCAAGAGTGGCGGCCACTTTTCTAGGAAATAAATTTAATTAATACACTCTCGAGTGGATTGCAAGGTGCAAGGTTCATACCACAAGTACCTTCTTTTCCCTTTGAGAGGCACATACTCTCCTAATCAGACATAGTTCACAACAAACTCTATTTTAAATAAAAAACAGAAACAAAAGCCGATTTCAATAATCCATTAGGCATACATAATTGGAAAATCAGTGAAAGACCATTTAAAGTCCAATAAAATATGCTCGTTGGCCGCTATACGGTAGGCTATTGCCGCCGTGCCGGCCGTCTAAAGTGAATCATCCGAAACGATTATCTCCGGATATTTATTTGTTTAAACAAAAAATAAAGATCCGAAGCGAGCAGTTTCCGAGATTAGCATGGAAAATTACAGAAGGCGAAGCCGAAAGAAAGCCCGGGTTTCGTTCGACTTTATGGGAAATTTATTTTATTTTATGCAAATGGCATCGAACTGAAATTAGAAAATCTTCGAATATGTACTCCAGAGCTTCGGTAGATCGTTTGGAATTTGTGAGGCCAGATATGGATCTTTATATCGCGGGCATTCTACTGGATATCGATTTCGACGACAGGCGGCGGCGGCGGCGACGTTACAAGGCCATTTTCGATTTCGATGGGTTTTCGTTTTGAGTTTACCGGTTGAAATCTAGTACTCGTTTAAATAGATGAGATACTAAAGTACGACCTCATTCGGATCTGAATGGATTCATTCCCAGCCCTCCTGAACCAACCCATCTTCGTTAGTGAGTCCATTGAAAGATACTTTTCCAAGGATTGTGTATCTGGTTGAGGCTTGGGCATTCGCAAAGGAAATGTGTTCAGTCTTCCTCTATTTATGTATCTATTTCACAACCTCTGCCTAGGTCAGTGGTGCTGATCCTCATTGTTGTATAATGTTCCGCCATTGAATTGTAGCCTATGACTATACCTATACCTACGAGGAGAGCCAGTTGTGCTCTATGTAGCAATAGAAGTTCTCTAACAACTTTGTTAATCTCTAAGTTCCTGTGACTACCAGTGGAGATAAGTCTCCGCCTTGAGGGATTCCAAGGTAGACCACAGTATGTGCTTGGCTACTCAGACCAATTCAGATCAAGTGTGTCCTATATTATGTCTGTTCTAGTGCTGTTCTGACTAGTTTCAAGTTTGCATTTTTAAAGGCACTTTCGATGGCTAGTATTGCTGCCTTTACGGAGCGGGTGTACTTACAGGGTATTTACAGGAACAAAGATATTTTTCTGCTTCCAAGACCTAAAAAGATATCCGATTTGGAAAGAACATCTGCGGAATTTGGTGATACTATCAGTCCACAGATATCGCAGTTTCTTCAATGTCAAGCCTGATGGCTTGTAGACATTTAAGGACTTTTTCTCCCAACAAAACAGGGCTGTGAACCAACTTTAATATACAGTGTCGAACTAGCAATTAAAAAATGGCACGCCTACTTTAGGTTAGAAAATGCGTGTCTGTTCTAGAAAATGTTGTGTTTTTGTGAAGTTATTTCTCCTTCTATCCTGAAATATGATAGCCAATACTGGGTTATTTTAATTTTTAAATAAAAAGTGGGCGTGGCTGTCTGAAAATATGTCTGTGTTTTACACGAAGAAACCATTATTTCTATGGATTTTGGATGAAGAATCTTGATTAGACTGTGGTCTACTTACGAAACTGTTCTAAGGACCAAAGTGTGAACTTTCGGGGCAGCAAATCATTTCTCTTTCGTTTTTCATTTAACGCTTTCCCAGCCCGTGAAGAGTTTCTGACTGAGATACGACATGGTTCTTAAAACGGAGGTCCGGTCTTTCTTGTCCTCTCAAACCTGGGGCATGTGATTCGAAGACTATCTTTTTTTTTGGGTGTTTCTGTCCATTCGTTCGATGTGATCGACCCAGGGTAGTCGATCTTGGCTTTTTAGACTGCATCTACCCCTTTCACTATCACCAGTTAAGAGGAGACTTTAGCTACATCAAGTTAGACAAGAACTGGAATTGCAGAATCAGCTAGAACATCTTCAGAATTCAGAGAATTCCTTGGGCCACTCAATGACTGCATGTTGCATTAGCGTGAATCAATGATAAAATCAAAAATGACTTGTCGCCAGGTACCTTCACAAGGTAGCACTGATTTACTGTCCTATCGGACCGCCATGTCACGTTCGCATTATCGATGAAAATTCGCCCAGATAAGCCGCCGCCAGAGCCGCCTTACACTTGTACCAACAACCAAAACATTCAATAAATCATGTTCTTGCACTCATTTTACACCAACTACGTCACCTTGAACGTTCGTTTCCATGCAAAACTCTGTCTATGTCGCGATAATCATCGCGCTTAGACGATCGATTAAATAACAACAACACAGCCAACCCTGTACTCTTGGCTAATTAACCCTAATCTCTCACCTTAGAAGCAAACAATTTCAATTACTACACTTGTGGTATCTGTGACAACTTGTGTGTGCCATGCCCCCCGGAAACGTGCCTAATCTAATCGTTATCCTAATCCTAACACCTTCTCACACAACAAACCCATCTTATCTCGGCGTGGCTAATTGAATTCCTTAGCCGCGCCGGCCTGGTCGCCTGAACTTCGTCATAAAAGTTTCATTTTCAATTCGATTTCCGAGAAATTTGTCAAAAAAAAAACCAAATTTGCGAAATTCCTTTGGGCCACCTTCATGTCATCCAAACAGCGAACACAGTGAACAGAAACAAAATTAATTTACACTACATGTATCTATGGATGTTTGTATATCTTTTCTATTTTATATTTGTTGTTAGCCTTTATTGATTAAGTTGACAGCCAGCGCCATACTCTTGACACACAGCGATAAGATTACAACGAAACAATTGGAAAAATAATTCAATTGTCAATAAAAATATCTGTTTGGGGGCGCATTTTCTTTCTGCTTTTTGTTGCCGCCATTTTGCTTGCATGAACGATTGGACGGACACGACCACAAAATGAATGAATTGTCATAGTGAAATGTCAAAGTTTTGTCTTGGAATATCCATTAAACGCCACACATCGATCTTGTGGATGTCAAAATGCCTAAACAGGTGGGGGTTTCCGGTTAAAAAATTGACTGAAATCCTCTTTGATTTCGAAGTTATCGAAGTTTTCAAAACACAACATCGCAGTTAATTGGAATGTGCGTCTTGAAATATCAAGCCCATATGATCCCCCGCAATATAAACTGATAGAGTTTTGGTTAAGTTTGTCACACTCTGCTGCTACTGTGAGCACTTGAGTGTGATGTAACTCGCTATCGAGGGTCGATTAAGTTTTATCAAAAAATATTTAATTACTTTAAAAGGGTTTGCTGTGCTGGGCTGTGTTTGCTTTAGCCGGTGTGTTATGTAAATGAATTGTGTGGATTGAGGATTTAGGTCTGAAGTGCTGATTGTAGGCTTCTGAGATTTGTTCGTAACCCGTGTTGTGGGTGGATAGGTGGTTTCGAATAAATCACATGATAGCGAATGCCATTCTATTGTCTTTAGTCGATTTGTTTGAGTTCCAGTCTTTAATGGAAGGTTGGAGTGTAGGCTAGGCATGGCGTAAGATGGCATGACATATCGCACTCATAGATATTCTCGAGGTCTGAAGCATAAATTATGTTGCAATTTAGCGTTTGAGTAGGCAAAATCCTTGGTCAGTCTTGGCGGGATTTCTCGGTTGCATTCATTTCTGTAAGAAGTTAGACCTTGAATCCTACTACCGTGTCGCATCATGGTATCATCGCTCTCTAATCAAACTTCAAACACTGTAATGCCACCTTAGCTTAATACAGGTATTCTTAGTGACTTAGTTCAAACCTTTGTGACTGAGGTATTCTTTATTCACCTATGCTGGGTGTCAGACTACATTACACATTGCATTTCAAGCTACTTAGCCTGCTAGGCACATATAACATATGTCAACACAGCACAGCTTCCCTTTTCCCAGAGCCCTTCTGGATGGTATTTTCAAGTTAAGTTCACAATCTAGGTACAGTCCTGTTGAGACTAGATTGCATTGTTTTCCTTTCTAGTGTACAGTACGTTTCTTGTTTTGTGGGCGTGGTTGGAGGTGGTAGAACCCTTTTTGAAGCCTCAAACTGAAAAAAACCAAAAGCTTCGTCCAACAGTGCCTCTCTGTTATACCAAGTTCAAGATAGCTAGGTCAATGCGACTCATACACTACATCACCCTCATGCCTACAAGATAGACCACATAAGAGCGGCCACCAGTTATTAACTGGCTCAGAGTACATAAATCATACTGTTTAAGCATTATTCGATTTTTATTTAAATAATAAATATAAAACTTATCATCGAGAGGAATCTTAACTAACATGTAGGTAATTATAGTTTGTTTTTTTTTTCGTATTATCTCAGCCCACAACAAGCTAACCACTCATTAGATAGCGCGCAGCACACACCGTGAAGCTTTTCAAAATGGTTTGTAAATATTCATTAGCATAAGACACAAAAATGCCGATCTCTGCCTACTGATAGCTGCGCCAATATGTAGTTGTTGACAGACGACACTGCCGTACGACTTCATTTGAGAATTATGAAAGAAAACTCCTTCGAAAGCGACATTCCACGGTAAAAACAGTGGCAACCAAAACATATCTGCCAGTATTCGTATTCATGTCGCCAAATTGGGTGTCGTGTAACATTTATGGGTATAGTTGTCATTTTCATGGGATACCACAAGAGTGCACTCTCTGGCCACTACTTTTAACCTCATCATTTCAAAAGAAAACCGATTAGATACGTTTTAGATGTAACAGATACCATTGTACGCCACTGTATCCATAGGGGTTACCTACCTCGCTTAATGTGAAAAAAGAAAAATTTTAAAAGAAGAAGAAAACCTGTCCGCCAATCACTTTATTTGTTTTTAAACGCAACGGCAATTCAATAATTTAAACAGTAATCTCAAGTGGAAATTTGAAGAAGTTTTTAGTTTCTCATCACTAACATCTCATACTCGTGCGCCATTTGTGGCTGACTTGGGTTAGAAGTTTTCCAGCGGCTGGTTTTGCATTTTGAATAATTTTTTTATATATTTTTTTTTTTAAATTGACGATGTGATGAAGATCTACGATAAGCTCTAGAGCAGCAGAATAAATAATAGTATTCATCGAGCAGGAGAACAGCAGCACTGCGGATAGGTAGTCATATTTGTTGATGATTTGTGTGAATCAATATATGTATTGCAGTTCGAATAAAGAAGAAGTTGTCGAGTTAGCAATGGTTTAACTGTGGCAAGTGAGTTTGTGGAATGTTGGTAGGTGAGACGAGTCTGTGTTAACCCAATTCTTGGTGATGAAATATGTTATCTTCCAGCGATAGATACGAGAGAAATTACGTAAATCTATGCACAGAGTTTGTATACTTTATAGATCAGTTTGGAGAGATGATGTGTACTGGTAGTAAGGACTTTAGTGATTGGGACCCATGTTTTCCCCGGAGTGTAGGTAGATTTAGGGCTTAACCTCGGCAATGATCGATTATTTTTGGAAGGACCATTCGTCATACCCATTGCGATCCCTAGCGAAGTGTCTGCTAATTCTGGCAGCTGGGAATGCGTATGGGGTAACGTGGGCCCTAGTTTCTATTTTTATACATCGATGGGGCACCATAGCAATGACTTCCTTATTCGCAGCGCTGATTTCATTGCTATTTCTTTCGCATAAATATCCAGAGGAACATTATTGGGGGACTGACTGTTTGCATCCTATGGCTCTCTTACAAGCGTATAGTACCGTCACGGCCTTCCCAAGGATTGTATGTTCGTAAAAATGCCCCTTATTCTTGGACTTGTTATCTCTGGAACTCCATGCCTATTAGTAAAAAGAAGTACATAGCTCCGTTGTCATCGGATTGGCCCTGAATCCGCAACTATCTGTCCACTTAACCGGCTTTGATAAGGTTATTTCCATGAGGTTTTGTAGTATTGCCGACTGCTCTACCAATGCCGTCTTCATATAGCTATAGCTTTGAATCCTACCTTTTCTAAGTCTAATTTGTTCACTGTAATAGTTGTGGTGACAGTACACCTCCTTGAGGTATGCCGCCCTGAACTGATTTTCTGGACTCGTATTGGCCAAATTCTGAATTAATCACCCTGCTGTTCTCAGTTTTGTAATACCATTCACAATGGGCTCTGGTTTTATGTTGTTGAATGTGCCTTCTAGCCCTGTAGCCCCTTCATATATTAAGTATCAACACCATGGCCATGTGCCAGTGCATGGGTTGAAAAATTCTGCGTAAATTCCAAATCACCAGCCAAAGCCCTCCTAAGACCACAACCGCCTCCCAATATAATTGATAGCAGCCTTACTGGGCTCTACAGAATTTATTCGATGATTTAAAAGTAATTTCCAAACAAAATGAAAACACTGTTTACCACTGGGTAATTTAAATACCGAACCCCCAATCGGCGAACTATTAGCATCGAAAGTATCTTAGCGTTAATTCTAATGGCTTACATCGATCATCGATTGAATTTAGTTTGCAGCCCAATCAATTCTCGCTTCTGGTCCTCAATCAAACTTACTGTCATTGGAAATTCCTTTATTTATCCTCGTGTAATAGATGTGGCCGGGTCCGTTCCAAAGGTTTTCCACCTCAATTCGTATTTTAATTAGAAACTTTTATCTCGCCATCTATATTCTCGTATTTCATAACTGACACATACCTTTCGTATCTGATATCTTACAAGGAATGTCTGTACAAGTCGACGACGGGCTAGATAGATTAGGAATGCGATTTTATTGGAAGTTGGAAGCCATTCTCGGAGCAGTGGAAGATAGTTAGACCACATGACTCGGTTCTGTGAAGGAGTTAATAAATTTTTATTTCGAAATAAACTTTGGAATCGATAAATTAGATTAAGAATTTGATTTATATTGAAATAATTAGGAGAGAATGGAAATATTTGCTAGCAGTTATGCCAGGGGTGGAGTGGTGATGGACGGGTACCTGCCTAAATTAGGGCGAAATGATTGTTCTTCTTTAGCAGTCATGATTCAGTTTCCTTCTTAATATAGAACCAGTAATTGACTTGGTGAAGAGAGCTCTGTATGACTTCGCATCCAATGTCAGCTCCGTAGCTTTTAGAACCTAGCATTCTCTCAAAGGAGGTACTTTTGCACACCCTACCATATTTTTGGCCATGGATACGATGGTTTTATCCTTGGCCCGAATACTACCGGATCTGACCCGTGTGTGTATCATTTATGGGGTTGCAGCTCCGTTCATATGTTAAGAGTACATTGCTGCAGTCTTTCTTGTTGCTGAACTTTGTCAGGAAATGCCTAGTAAAGCTGGATTCCCTGCACCATTGTAGTCACAGTTTCCCCAAGCACAAGGTGTAAGGAACAATATGTTGCTGACTGAGGTTGGACAGTTTCTTGCTTCCCCAGGTGTCCGTATACAAGGCAAGCTTTGTACTTTATTGAGTTTTCCCCTCATATTAACTAGACTGGTCCATTTAACCCAAGCAATAGCATCAGAGCCAATCATCGGTCTCATAATTTCATTATAAATACATCCATCACAGGATGCGGGGTCTGCATCATTCTTGATTTATTTTAAGGTTGCTGTGTATTGTTTCCCAAAGAATTTCTTCGAACCTGCCTCTGGCTATTATTCGTATGTCGTCAGCCTAAGCTTGACTTCAGTACCAACGTCGGTCAGCTTGTGAACGAGTTCATGCACAACCAGGCTTCACTCTCTAGTTGTATTGCCTTTGGTCGTCCTTCTGAACATTTATGTTTTTTTTCCTGATCTTGTACTCATTAGCTCCACCGCCCACTTAAATCCTTCTTTTCCTACTTGAGGCCCATTGAATAGCTTTGTTCCTATACCTTCACTCTTTCTCATCCTTAAGCAAATGCATGCTGCTAGTTCCCAGTCATTCTTCTGAGACATTACTAGGTTGGTACTGCCTCTATTGTCAATATTGGGCGAGCTTCCAGAAAATCGGATTTTAAGGAGCAGTAGTGTTCCTTTTTCCACATCCTCCGTATAGCTCCTATCTACTTTCTTGAAAGACGTGGGCATCCGTCCCGATTTCTCCAAGTCTTTAACCCCCTGGCCCTGCCTGTAAACCTGTAAACCTACAACCCCTAGACTCGTTTCAGATTCACTTCACCATTTAAAACAACCACCCAGTGAAAGGGGCGCCCTTCTATCTCACTTGGACCGACCAAGACCCGCCCTGACTAAATTAGTTTCGAACATTAGCCTGATATGAATCTACGCAACCGATAGCATCTTGTGTTGTGGTTGATGCAATAAATCAAAGGATAACATAGAATTATTGTCTTTTAGCGTGTGTTGCTAAATTTAGTTCAAATTATTGATTAGTTCTGTTGAAATTTTATTTATTTTGAAAGAATTTACAAGTCATGGACATCCGGCTTACTAGGCTATTCATAAATCATGTTTACTTTTCCTTATTTTTTTGTTCTTTCAATGTCTATCAGTTAGCTTTTGGAGTAATATAACGATTTCGCGTGAACAATCGATTTATTGAGGTAGCTAAAGTATAGAGATTAGAATTTGTATGATCTTTCCGACTAATAGGTATAGAGGGGGCTTGAAGATTGAAAATATTTTGGTTAGATAGACGTTTTATAGACCTTGAAGGTCTTTTGAAATAATTATTTAATGTAAGTGGGAACACTCAAACGGTATGCTGATAGTAAGGACACAAACCTAACAGTCCCCGGTCATTGGTGAATCCCCGGGTTTATGTTTCAAAGAAAAACCTTGCCTGTCCCAACGGTTGACTCCTTGTATGAGTTCTGGGCTCAGGTAAGATTTTAACATGAAACGCAGCATCTTTCTATCCTCGCTGATGCTGGGGAAACTAATTCCTATTGTGATTCTTCGCCCTTGTCATAGCCAATGCTCGAGCCTCTGTGGTGTCTCAAACCTAATTATCTGGTTTTGATGGATTTAACCCTACATTTTTAAGTTTGTTTCTGTTTTATAGATTCCGAGGCATGAAGCTATGTATTCCGAAGCATGCCTTGATATGAATCCCTGCATAAGTCTAGGGCAGAGGGCTATCGTATAATTTATTTAAGACAACAAGCGATTTAGAGCCAATGCGCATTCACAACTGTGCACAAGCTCCTAGCCTTCGACTTTCTTGGTTCTACTGAACCAATTTGTAAGCGGAAGTCTATACTTCTCTCATTTCTGTTGGCCATTTCTGAATTGCGTTTGACAGGGAGTCAATGCTCTTTTTGATAAGCAAGGAGTTAGAGAGCTTGAAGATACTGGTATCTTCCCACTCTGCTCTCATATTTGGGTTTCAATACTGTGTCATGTGGACAGAGAATTCTCTTTCAGTTGAGAGACATAGATTGCATAAGGCTCATAGCAGAGGCAACAAGTACTTATGTACATATGTCTAGGAGTAAAGTTTAGGATATCCTACGTGGAATTTAACGTGAGTTCGACCAAAGCTTCCGGAGACATGGTATCTCTTAGATGACATCCTGGCGGTTTAATTGGTTTCGCTGGTAGTCTAGCTCAAGGAAACCATTGGCATTAGAGCCACCGATTGCCAACCAGCAAAGTCTAACTTCTGTTTGTCTAGTTCTTAAGTCATAAACATATAAAAATGGAATTTGTTTATAAACAAAACAATAAATAATACTGACGTCTAACAATCGTAAATACCTAACACACTTTAAATATTCAAGGCTTCTGTCTAGAAGACTCAATGCAGCTCAGCATGTTTCACTTGCAAAAGATACTAAATCTTTTGATTTTATTCAACAGTTCTCGAAATAAGATGTCTTGGCTTTTCGAATAAATGTATCTACATGGTGTTGGCGTCTGAAATCCGATCCAACCATTCAATGATAAATTCCAATAAAAAAATATTAAAATGGAAACTGTACAAGGATAATCAAATATTTGCCAATTAGCGCCACGTTGTGTGTGGCATGTCGCATTGGAATGTTTATTGTGCGCGGCGGTTTGTAATAATCTTAAATCTTTAAATGTTTAAATGCTTTTAGAGTGGGTTAATTGTTCAAGCGCGTGAATGTATGAGCTGCTGATTCCAGTAAGACTATAATTTGTTTACGAATGCATTAACACTTGTAGTAATTAAAAGTCAAAGAAACAAGGTGATATCACTGACTGTGATGAATGGGAGTTTCCTTTAAAATGCTTTAAGGAAGGAGTGTATGGTTGTGAGGATAAATATTGAACTTGAATTCTACCTGAAGTTCGCGAAGGTTCATGGGTCTTCAAATGCGTCAGTGTAAAAGCCGTTGAATCATTTTGTCCTTCACGCTTACTTTTAAGCAAAATGTCAGGAAAATAATAGGTTCTGCCATGAAATCCTGTAGGACCCCGTTTTCACTTGAACTTTTAGTAAAAAATGTCTCTAAAATTTCTCTAATATTTTCAAGACGTAACTAGTCGAATAAAACTAACTTTAGCATCCTTGTATTTCTTTAATCAATAGGCTCTTTCTTTACCCAAAGTTTCAGGGGATATAGCATAGAAATGCCAGCAAAAGACTAGGTACTATCGTGGAACCCTGTAGTACTCCATTACACTTGAATTTTTAGTGTAAAATGTACCTAACGTGGAGATTTTTTTACAAGGTGTATCTAAGTAACGAAAGTCCCTTAAAATTCAAGTGATTTACTAAAAATTCTTCCAAGCATATTTTCGACAAATAGAACAGTAGCCAAGATACAACATTGTGGTACCCCAATTCGCATTAATTTTTCACTTTCCACCAGAGCCAGCATGCAGTTGCTGCACCCCTGCAATACACAACCCATGCGCAAATAATTCAAGACCTTTGTACCCCTCCTATCAACACTTAATAAATCCGATAGTGAATATCTCTTCAAGTCATAAATCAGATTTTATTTTCAAAAAAAAAAAAGCCAAGACTAAACTTAGCGCACCGCAATAATATGGCAATAAAATCACTCACAACTCTTAAGGAGATACACCCACCAAAGCCCCAATCAAGCCAACAGGTCCCATAAAATATAAAATCAAAGCAAAAAATTAAAATAAAATTTATTGATATATGCGACACGGTTTAAATCGATTTGTTGTGACGTCTAAATCAGTCGTAACTTGCGTAGAGATGTGTTTCATTTACTATTGTTTATTTACTTTTTAACGAAAAGAAATTTACAACCTTCCCTGCTTACCTATAGGTTAGTTGTATAAATCACAGAACGATAACACATATGGTTAGTAAAATTGAAGAAGTATCGCATCACGTTTAGTCGCTTCATAAGTGAGCGGCGTGTATCTAGGAAATTTACTACATTATGTCGAAAAACGAACAGTTGGGTGATTAAATAAATAATTGAAATGTTTTTGGGTTTTCCCAAATGAATTGAATCCTCAGAGCTTAAGCCTGTCAAGTGGTTTATATGGACTTTTGACTAAGAAATCAAATACACACAGGTGAAATGTACTCGAAAATTGATAGGAAAATGGAATTGCCTTGATTGTAACCTTCGGTGGAATAGGTGCTTAGAGTAGAGCTTTGGTTGGGTATTTCGAAAATGTGTCAAGGTATTGAAAAGTCCTTGGGTTCATTGTGAGTTCGTTTTAACTATCTATTCCATTCCCTGCTGCCTAACATATTCTTCTCCATAGAACTACCTCATGTTATTCGTCGTAGGTGGTATTCACAATTTATTGCTTATTCTTTGTTTCACAACATTTTTCAGTATAATTGGGCTACCCACTTCAAGACTACATTAGCCACGCCTACATTGAGCGGTTTCAATCGGAATACTAGACTTTATCCTCCCCATGCTATTCATAGTAATGGCTACGACTGATGGTAGCAATGTCAATAGAAACCCATGGTTTTCATTAAAAAAAATGGTTGCCACGCCTACTTTTGGTTAAGAAAAAGGATGTGCTTCAAGTTGGTTGAATAGAATCTCAGGAAAGACAATAGGATTCAGCAAGTTTGTTATAGTTCGTCTTGAGAACAATGGCCTTTAAGCGACTTCTGCGTGCCAAGCTTTCTTAAATAAATAAAGTAGATGTTCAGTTCAATTTTCGCTTATTGTCTTGTCAATCTGTTACATCTCTCACAGATCATCTGTTCCTTGAACAGACCCAGTATGTGACATTTACTCGTATTGGTGCAACAGTTGTATGTTGACCTTGTATCTATGATGACACCAAGGCACTTCTTCTCTGGTTTGGTTATCGCAGTAGATTTGCGTTCTTCTAGATATATTCCCATGTGCGTCACCCATTTCTGTGTAACCCGAATCGCTGTGTTTCTGCATCATCTCTAGTTAACTTCACCTAAACGTGAATTATGTTTCACAACAAAGGACACCCAACCTTGGGGTATCTCATCGTACATTCGGTTTTACAGCAAAGGACCTGTATTCCAACCTTAGGGTATCTTGTCGTACATTCTTTTCTACTTCGCTGCAGAATTCGTCATACAACTTCTTTCACCAAATTAAAGAATTCATTTGTAAAACTAAAAAATCTTCACTCAGTGTCACAGGATACCATCAGAGTTTGTGTACATAGAAGAGGCCCTAGTACAGACTCTTGTGGTACCCCATTGAAAATGGAGAATTCATGTACCGGTCCGAGTTTTTCATTCCTTTCCGGAAGTAATTCGTCTAGAGTGCACAAATCTACACATTCGAGTGTGTTACTGGGTGGAGAAACGCCAATTTTCTTTTGTACAGCTCCACCACTCTCCTGCCTCTCTCTCTCTCTCTGTCAAATTATTGCTTTCATGACTGAAAAAAGAAAGGAAAGGAAAAAAAAAACTTAATTCCATTAGTACATGCGTCACATTTCCGTACACATTCGTGATGTGAACGAAATGCCAAACTTGCCAGTTAATATCCTTGATGGCCTTCACTGGAGTAACCCCGAAACACTTCACGTGCCACATCAAAACCGCAAAACCCTTACTACCCATCGAGTCAATATGCTAATGGAATCTAACACCCATCTACCACCGTACGGCACAATTTCAATTTGGTGCCGTGCCAAGCCATAGATATGTACATTCCACACCATCTCTCTCACTTTGATTGCATAACCTTCTACCGACCAAGTCAAGTACATGAGTTTGGCTCTCGCACTGCACTTGGACCGATGCTGTTGATGGTGATGATGGTGATGACCAACCCAATTCCAATCACACACCATCGGAATTGGAAGCTCTTCAGCTCGCGCTTATGTCAATCTGGTGTCAAGTGGTTAGGTGATGTGAAAAAAAAAAATTTCACACTCAGATGTAAAAACAAAATAATGGCCAACGTAAACAAGAAAATAGAAAATAGAAACCCAAAAGCGATTATTACTACGACCAGACTCTGACCGTACTTAGTGGCGCCTAATGTCGCGCTTTTTCCCCAAAAGTAACACCTGCGCGTGCATAGAAATCCGAATTCGAGTCACCTTCCTCATCGCGGATACTGCACCTCAGACATCCATCCCAAGCCCTATTGTGCAATGGATGGAAAAATTTGCATATTGAGCAATCGACCGTTCTGGTGGACCTTCCAGTCCAAAACAACAAGTCCCAGTGCAACTTGTGAATTCACTGTCGGGGACACTGGCCGGCTCTTGTCTAGCGGTGTCACAAATCGAAGTGCAGTTTATGATCTGACATAACGCCCGACATACCGAGTCCGACAACAACGTAAACACACACCATGGTCCGAGATTAGAGTGCGAGCCGAGGGGCTTAAATGGGTGCGAGGCTTGTATCTTTTTCTTGACTTGAATTTGAAAATACCACACCTTGAGTTAGTTTCACGAGAAAATTGGAAAATGTGCGTTAACGATGTGCGCTTTCGGCTAGGGGTTCGAGGGGGGGGCAGACTCTTGTGAAACCTTCTAACACGTGTTTCAAAATCACATTTGTCGCAAATTGTTTATGTAAATTTGAGCTTCACTCCGATACGACACACAGATACACGGTCTCAGTGTCTGGGAATGGGAGTTGTGATCTGCTGGTGGTGGTGGTGCCAACCGGCAGCAATTAATTGTCGTCAGTGTAAATTTGCTTTATTAATTGCATGCCACTTACTGTGAATGGCCGTGTTGACATTTTTTGTACAAATCGTTACAAAGTAATGCAGACATGGTGACATTAATTTACCTCCTGTGGTGAGAAGTAGATGGATTGCCGTGTTGACCTTAAATGGAGTTCAATACGGAATTGTGAGTCGTATTCCATATTTTGCCTTATGACTCATGTTGCCGTATATCTTTATCGCTTTGAAATGAATGATACTTTACGCCGTTGTTGTTCCTTAGCAAAGGCTGCCACCTTTCTTAGCAGTTTTCCTTTTCTCTAGAAGAATCCCCTTACTGATTAATCGCCACCTGTTGGAATTACAATCGAACTACAATCTCATTCATTTGTGACTGACTAAAACGTGATGGTGGCCAATATGTAGCAATAGAAGGATTGTACCAGTACAGGGCTGTATGGGCTTTCTTAACACGTTCAAGGACATTGGGTTTCCACCTAAGTTTCTGGTCAGTTTTGACGCATCAAACTGCGGAATTTCGATTTCTCCGATGAAGGGCACAAGTTCTGTTTTTGAATCTCAAGCGTGTTACCTTCTTTCTTGTGAAAGTGGTCAGCTTACAATTTTGTCACTGACACATGTTTCATCTATCAGCAGTGGATGTCTGCTCTTGCTGTTGCTCCATGTGTTCCCACACCTAAGGAGAACTGTCTCAATGGTGCACAAATGAATGTAATGACCAGCTTCCTCCAGCTACGATTCGAAAGGATCCTTTTAACCACTAATTACATCAATTAACTGAATTCCCGCATATCTCGCACAGAGACCCAGAGAGTGAAAAGCAAGAAGCGAGACCGTGTATCCCATTTCCATCAGATTACAAAACATTCATACCAATTACTTTACGCAGAAAACACGATAAAGCCGCTCGCAATCGCAACCCATTCCACCCAACTAGGTGATCCTGTACACAGCTCCTGCTCCACTGACAAGACTGAATTTAAATCGCAGAAAACATTTTTCCTCCTAATGGACGGCCATAAAGCACCTTTTCGCGTGCGCTCCACTCTTCTAGAGCAGCAGCAGCACCAGCAGCCACCACAATCTCAATTGCCGTCGATAAGAACAATAATCGAGAGCACTTGAGATGCCGACAGACAGAAACGACCATCGAACCCCGTCCGTCGTCGTAGTCGTCGTCATTGGCGCTGTGGTAGCTTCGACACCTTTCTGCCGCCCGTAGACAATTTGACCATGTGCTGGCATCACCATGACGCGCTCCTTTTTTTGTTTTTGTTTTTTGAGTACGCGCGGCGAGGATCATTATAAGTGGCCTCGGGTGCGGGGAGAGGACTCCTTCAACTTCAACTGCACGTAGTTGTTTTGATTGAATCTGCACTGATGAGAGGGCCGGGACCATCAATGTGAATTGATGTCCATTTAATTCTCCGCGCCCCTTTTTTCGCTGAGCTCGCTAGCCCTCCTTTTCGTGTCTTGTTTGATTGACTGATCTTATAACTGCTGCCGCTGCCGCCGCCGCCACTACAAGAGCCTGGCACAGTCAGTACCCTGATTAATGGCTCGCACTCTTAACACCTGTTCTTGGACCACAAACCAAATTGGCAGGTATCTTCGTGTCGGTAATACAGGACTGACGTACCATGTAAATTTAAGTGCATTTGCGCGTCAGTGTTGCTAATTGGCAGCGAACTACCTGCGATTCGATATGGTTCGTCCGGGTTAGAGATGAGGAGCTCTTGATTGCGAGGGGTAATCATAGGAATGAGCATCAGGCAGTAGAGTTCCGCATTGTAGTCCATTTCTTTTGGAGGTAATAAATCAGAGTTACGCCCACCCCACTTGCGAGGGCTGCCAAAACAAGGCCAACAACCCCGGTTTATTGTGCAGATCTATGCCAGAAGCAATTTGGATTCGCATTTGCATAACATTGTGTGGGATTCGTTGTGTAATCTCTGTCTGTGGGGCAGGAAGTGTCACTTTAGGTTTTCTTGAACTTTGGTATCAATACACCAAATCTGTTGGGGGTTATTGCTCTTTGATGGGATGGGGACCGGCGGAGGGTGTTGCAGCCAGACAAGACGCCCCCTAATAATTTCCTGGGTCGCAACTATTGAATTTATCACACTGAAAGCGAGTGAGGGACTTACCTCGCAAACAGATGCGTTGGGGTTGCTGTTCTGGTGGGGTAAAGCTTCTCAAGTGGCCACACCACTTGAGAGCAGATGACATGAGGGATTGCTGGAAATGAGTTTGCAAATATGTAAGTGTTTGGGGGGTCCTTTGAGGTATTGTGAAGAACTCTGGGGGAAAGTCACTGTGTGACACAGTTAAAGGGGAGATTAACTTTAAAACGTCCTGACACATGCGGGTGTGCACAGTATGAACCAAAAATACACAAGCAACTGAGGCAGTTAATTACTTTCAGAGACGCAGTACGTCATACTGTCAAGTTTTGCCATTGAAATGGGATATTGGTGGGTATTCCCCTTGGATTTGGTGTACCTACTTCGGAAGTAGCTTTTAGTGTCCTTTGATTAACTGCGAGAGGTGTCAACCAGTTTTGTTTGATACTAATATCCCTACGAACGTCTTGTCCTAGCTGCAAGGGAGCCTGGCTCTGCCCTGCCCATAGGACCTGAACCTATGCTGGGTCTTCCAGTCTCCTCGGTTAAGGTCTGCATTAAGGATTCGGTCTCGTACACAATTGTGTTTGGGGCGGCTGTTCAGGATGGAAGAAGAGTAAGCATATTATCTCTCTGGTTCATGCTGTCTCTCAACAGAAAAAGCGACCTATTGTTCGAAATTTTTTCATATCCAGAAAACCTTGCTCACTAACAAAAAATTCGGTATACTCCGCATATCCTGGGTATCTGTAGGAGTACAGCTTTGCTCGGAACAGTCCTGCTTCTCATTGAATAGCACTACACTGGCATAGTTGTCAGCAAACAGCAGAGGACCAAGAACTTAACCTTGTGGAACCCCATCTGCCATTTTTTAGTCTCAACTACTGCTCGCATTGTGCTTTTGTCTCGAGTGTCATAATTAATTTCGAACGTGATCAACGTCCAAAGAACTATTGCGCCTCTAAGAAAATCATTCGCCCTTTTAACGACCACGTGTATCTACATGTATCTACGTGTATCTAAATACAAGTTAACTAAACAAAAGTTTATTGTTTAACACCAGATAACTTGGAAATACTCTCCGGTATCGAAAAATTCAGAAATATAAAGCGCTTTGGCAAACAAGTTTCGCGATTTATAATTGTTTTGTGGGAACGACAATTCCAAGAAATTTAGCTCAGGTGACTTGCTTGTTCAAGTGAGTGGTAGCGGAAGGGTAGGCCAGGGTTATCATTCACAATTACACTCATCTTGTGTGAGATCGTTTATCATATACTTCCTGCACAGACATCCACAAATACTCGTATCATCACTCTTCGAAGTACATCACCTTTCGCTTGGGTTGCAGAATTTTCCTCACCTCGAGGAGGAAAAAGAACGTCTTCCAGTTTCAGTCTGCACGCTTAGATATCTTTTACACGTTTTAGATACACATTCATATGTTTCCCCCCAGTGTGCGATTTACGTCAATCTTTTGAAGAATCAGATTCATAGCTTACTGCGTACTAACCATATTAGATCCGTCTCAGCAAAATATTTGCTTACAGATACACACATACAGCTAGTGGCTCACTCATAAACAATGACAACCCCTCCAGCACTTACGAAGAAGTGCGTAAACAATGAGTAAAATTAGCACATTTACACTCTTCGGCGGCATTGCAATTGAATATAATAATATCCTTGAAGAGGGGTAGACTCGTTCCGATCGTTTTTCACTTCATTATTCTGGTCAATTGCCTTTCATCCCTCCGCGGATATATGCACAGTGAACCAACAACACCCTCACGGTGTCCTGGCAGTAATCCACCATATAATTTGAATAATAAAATAATGATAAGGACACCCTGCACTGCACTCCCCTTTTAAATTGATGTTTGCGTGCACTTGCCCCATTAAGTGGCAGAGTTTGGGGAAACACAAACTCAAACAGAGCCTTTTATCCTTATCAAAGCACTGAATGTTAAAGGAAATGACTTTAGAAATGTTTTCTTCTAATCGACCAGAGAGAGCCCTGCGTTAAGCTTGAGGATATTTAATTTTACGGTCGATCTACTCCTGGTAGAATATTTTAATGAAATCATGCAATGCGCTACATAAGAAGACTGACTTCCTGACATGAGAGAACGGTCAACGGAAATGTAATAGCCTCGGCAAAGGGAAGATTGATTGAGACAGAAAGTAAAAGAGGAAGAAATTTACTTTCTTCTATAGAAAACTGCAGAGAATCCATCCCCCTGGGGGAATGAGTTTGCACAAAGAGGAAACGAAACGAATTTTGTAGGATAATATGACTCACAAAGTATCCGTATTGTACGCGGAAGGATACATTCAACCCCCGAAGGAATTGCAATTTGTTTTTGTATGTTTCTTTCGTTTTTTTTGGCTTTAGTTCCTTGCACTGCTCAATCGAAAGAAATGCATTAATTTGTCAAATATTTACTTTGGTGTATTGGTATAGTTTGTTTAGCTAAGGATAATGGCGCACGTGTAAGTTACACAACAGTGGGGAGCGAAGGTTTGGAGTGGGTTGGGCTAATTACATCAAATTTGTCTCCGGTTAGTTCAGACATCGCTTATAGTATGCAAAAAAAAAATACCAGAGTTTCAAACCTCTTTCAAGGCACAACTCGAGCCATCTCTGATAGTGTAGTCGCTTTTAAGGCGCTAGGGTCTTTTCGATTTGCTTAGCCTGGACTTGACTCAGAAACGACCTCCTGGTACCCTACTTGGGTACCCAGGTGTCATCACTATTGTGACTACTAAAATTATTTTGGCGCTCTCACTAGAAACACATCCCAGAATGCTTAGTGATTCCTTCACTGATTTCTGCAGAAACTCCATACTTCATCGGTTTTAAGAAGGAACACCTTAAGCTAGTTCTTCTTCGCAAATCTTAGCGATCTAGCTGGATTAGGCCTATACAAAACAAGAGGCTTTTTTAATGCATACACGGGGAGTCATACTTCTGAGGGATGGGCGCAAACCAAAACTTGTTGCCCTGCCTGGAAGGAAATTTCCACAGGAGGTCTCCCAGGTTTCCACAGTGTTATCACAATGGACCTTCTTTTGGCCTAAATCCGTTCCTTCTGAACCGTGACAACAAGTTTTCTATGACTTTTCCGCAGAAAGGATGCAATGTGCCGTCAATTTGGTATTCGATGTTCTGAGATCGTCTTAAGTATCGCACCCATGGACATGGGCGTCAGATCACACAAATGAGGAAGCTATCATCCAGCTTCGATTTTAATAACTCCTTGGTTTGACCAGATGAGGGACATGTGGCACCGACGTGTTATTGCCTAGGTTTTCTCTGTCTGAAGTGAAGTCCTGATAACTACTGAAAATATGAGTGGTGACAGTATACAGCCTTGTGGTACCCCAGGTTATTTTTTTAACTCTTATGTTCATTGTTCAAATCAGAGTACTTACTGTAGCTTCGTTAGTATTCATGAATTGTTCTGAACCTTTTGTAAAAGCCTAAGCAACTAGCGTCTCGAAGCAGCATGTCAAATGCCTTTTCAAAGTGCTGTTCTCTATAATGTTGTTTTTTTAAGGAGGATGATGTCCAGTCCTAATTTGAACTTTTACTTTCACCCCACACTGTGTCCTGGCTTTTGTTGGATTTAACAATGATGTTGCCATTTTGTTTGAAACATCAAACAGTGACACTGACGACATAAAGACGAAGGGAATCCAAATTAAAATCTAAAGTCAATGGGAAGCCATTCTCATGTCCCTTTGATGGGCCAACATCTGTTCTTCAATGGATAAGGTGGCATAATCCTGATCAAATATTTATTCCACCATTTTCATCTCTTCTATTCTTATTGGAAGCCGTGCCAAGAGTTGATTTGACGGATTACCCACACCTACCAAGCAAAAATAGAGAATAATTTATGATAATCTCCTGCAAACGTTGTCCTTATACGAGTAGCTTTAAGCTTCCGGATTTAAATGTATGGATTCACCTAAAGATAAGTAGTCCATCGTAATCAGAACATCTACGATAGAGATTGGAGATAATCCTCGAACCTGAGGGCAATGACAGTAACACATCTCCCTCGGTTCTCATCGAATTAAAGTAGATCCAGATACCAGGTACAGATACCATGTACCTATCTATGGGGTTATTTGTTTCTTGTGAAATCATTTAATGCCTCCCAGGGGGCCGCGACTAATAGCCACGTCAATACCGCCTCTAGCTCAATTAATTACCCACTCTCTGTGGCAATTGACAACTCACTTCAATTTCATTACCCAAGTCCTCATTCACTTGCCCTCGATAAAATAATAATAAAAAAATTACAAATTTAATATTCATAGCGAAAGTAAAGTTATTGCCCCGACGTTAGGCCACATTTGGTAATAAACTAAAAACCAGGCAAATCAATCATTCAAAGCGTACTACTACTACACCTCCATCGTTGAACATTCACTGCTACGGCCACCTTGGACGCTCAGGCTATACCCTTCTTATCAGCTCCCTCCCATCATCATACAGACGACATTAGGTCACGCACATGGCGTAGAACCTGACGACGACGACGATGGAAGAAAAAGAAGTTCCTCTCCACCTATAGACCGGCCGGCCGGCCGGCCGTCTTGCTAGCTATAGGTACGTTGGAGGATCTTCGGTCTCTCCCTCACTTATGTAACACACTACGACGATACTGATGATAAGGGCGGAGATACATATGTATGTACATACATACATCCTGGGTGCCGGGGGGGAAAATCGATTTTCTTATCGATTACTTACGACGAGCAAATGTGAGTGAGTGAGTCGTTTTCTGATTGTCACCTCCTTCCAGCCCCATAACGAACGTGCCGGTGGAATTTTATTATTTTGTTCCTTTGCCTTCCTTTCCTTCTTTGGATTGGATTTGGTGCCCAGCATGCAAATTTACTTCAAGATAACATGGAGGAGGTGGATGGTATGTGTACACTGTGGGACAAATAAATAGCTTCAGGTCACCCAAATTGAGAATGTAGCGAGAAGGCTTTAAACCCACTTGTAGGGCTTGGTAGTGGGGTTTCTAGGATCTACCTGAATAGGAGTGTCGCTTGCCCTAAAAATTTTGAGACATCTTTTAGGTTTTCCTCTAATAGATACAGCTCCAAACAGCCCACATCCTCTAACCACACTTGATTAGACACGTTTAGCGAAACAGAACTCCCAGTGCACCTAATTAGTAACTCCCCGGTGTAAGATACATGGCATGGTAGCATGTTCGTTATTAGAAAACCGAAGCATATCGCCGCATACTCGTACAAAGTTGCATAAAGTTCTGTGGCTTGTTGTTGTCGATGCACTTTTTTTTATCGACCATCCTTAAACAAACTCTGGTGTTGCTGATAAGGAAACCCCCAGGCGGGTGAGGAAACGAAGGAGCGTTTCAATTGAAATGTTTTTTTTTTTTTTTATAGATACAGATATGAGTAGTATAGATTGGCGTGGTGGAAGGTTGTTTTTAACCCTGATCGCTGGGTAAAAAGTAGATAGTCAGGGTGGGGAGTCATTCGGAAAAGGTGAATGACTGAAAATCGGTTTGTGATTTACGAGTATCCGATAAAAATTGTTACAGTAGTGATGGGTATAGTTTGTTTGTTTGTTATGATAGAGTTATGGCTTGGGAGTTGGATGGAGTTGAAATGTCGTTGGATGTCTTAAGCCTTACAGGAGAGAGTAGGTACGTCTCTGTGGCAGTAAGCTTCCAAGTACCCTACCCATACAGTAGAAAAGTCGCAATAAAAAGTTCTGCCCAATCTTTCACTAAAATTGACAAAGAGAGTTAGAAACTTTTGAGTTATGTCTAATCAAAGTCCAACGTGCAGGTTGTTTGTGAATAAGTGGAGTACTTTGTTCGACACCATCCGCGACACTGGCTATTTTTTGGTAGACAAATGGTTGCTAGTTTCAAAGAAATATCACAGAAGTTCAATAAAGATCTTTCCCCGAGACTGCACTATTCCGAGTGACCATCCCTTTCAGGCTATTCTGGGAGGAAGAACTTTTTCTGAAAGACTTAATCTCAAACCCTTCCTCTGTCTTTCAAATGATTGCTGTGTTCCATGCGGAATAGATTTCAATTAAAGATGTCCTATTCTGGCTCAAGAAACCTTTTTTTGTGAAACCTACTACTCTGTTAGCTGGCAGTCACTTTACCTTACTGCCTTACATAAGTGCTTCTTGTAGATCTGTAGGACACACAATGCGGTTGGGGATACACTGTTAAGCCATTCACAGTTTGATACTCCGCATATTCTGTCTGACTCAGTCTTCTGCCTACTTCAGTCGAGACGCATCAGCACCCATTATGTAAGATTAACAACTATCTACATGGTATTCTACCCATCCAACAGCAGAGATTTCGACAGAACCTTCCTTTGTCCAGGGTCATGCCATAGGTGTACAAGTTAAGCAACAGTGGTCCAAGTACTGACGCTTGTGCTATTCCAGAATAACTTCCCTTGCAGTGGTTCTAGGGTCAATAGATACATATTAGCTGCATCATCGTTGTTTCAGTATAACTACTAACTTTGATCAGTCAAAGGACTGTCTGTCGTTCGTGTGTGGCTCGTTGATAATACGGGTTACCATTCAGTCATGACGCATATACCTTCCAATAGGCACATCTTCTAATCCATTGGTTCTCCTTTCAGAGACTCCAGGCCTTTGCAAAGAATTCCAACTCATTAGTATCTTTCTACGCGGCGGCGGCCGCACAAAATGAGTCACTTTCCTCCACCTCCTATGGTGATTAGTTAAAATTACAGTGAAGCCAATTAATGTCCTTTTTCCCTTGAATCCACACACACACACATATGCATAGATACCAGATCTTTTTTTGCGGTTTTTACAGTTCGAAGCAATAAATATCACAAATGCAAGGCGGCAGGAATGAGTATAACCACCGGAATATGGAGGCCATTGGTCGACCGCACCAACATCCGCTGTCGCCGCTTGTCTTCCTCCTTTACCGTGCCTTACCAACAAAGTCCCATCAACTAGGAAAACACACACATGCACTCATCAAGGCAAATGTCATTCACAAACTATGTACGTCGTATAGTGACAGTGATACTACTGTCATCATCGTCATCATCATCTGTCTGTCTTTCTAGTTTGGAAACTACACCGCATAGAGAAGGGCATGAAGAAAACCGCATACACGGTCAAGGAAACTGTTGTCGGTGCAAATACATACATTTTCCAAGAGGAGGAGAAAAAAGCGAAAAACAACCTACTCACCCGCACTGCTATGGAACGTCTCAGATTTCCAGCAGCCCGTTCGTTCGTTCGTCAAATGTGGCAAAAAAAAAAATAATAAAAACTCCCACCGCAGACGGAACTACCATCAAGACCTGGCACAACTCCTTGAAGTGTATCTAATACTCGTATATGAGCAAACAAACTCAACACATCCGTGTATCGTGTAAAGATTTTCACTTCGGTAATTTGCAAATGCGGGGGGGCTCTCTATCCGCCGCTGGCCAAGTGCCCACCACCACCACCGCCACCCCATGGGTCGTATGGCTATGCGACAATGCTATGGAAATGGGTTTCGAATTTCATAACATAACTCTGTTCTCTGATTCAATACTAGACTGGTGACTGCTCGTAGACTTGTTCATTTGAAGTTTACTTTTGATGTTTACAGTTCGTAGAATTTCCGCAAAACAATCAGAACAATGAGCTAGCACTGGAGTGTTCCCATTGCGTTTCGATGCGCACGTGCACCATTCACAGAATCGAGGGATTAAGTCGTTAAATGTGGTTTGTTACACGGTGACGTGATGACTTATATAAAAGATTTATGTGATTTCGATGAAATTGTGACCATACTCTGAGTATTTGCTAGTCCCTACTTGGTTGATGGTTTATTATTTTACCGTTCGGTCTTTATTGCAGACATAAAATCTGAAAGCGGTGACGGCATCCTCTTGCGTCGACTTGGATTGTTGAGAAAATATGAAGAAATTCTACGATCAGGTACTACGACATACTAGCAAGTACTCGTCTTTTTTTCCTTTTACTCGGTATTACAAGTTCATCTGTGACATTTTAAGTTTGTAACAGTATCAATGTGCATCGGTTTGACTCCTGTCAGTCCTTCTGTCTCACCACTTTTTGGCCTTAAATTTTGACCTACGAAGGTGGTGTGGGCTTTTGAGACGGAGAAGCACTTTGCACTATCATAACTTCACTATTTTACTTGAAATCGAAAAAAATTATTAAGACCACATCTTTAGGTCTCTAAATTGTCTACAATTCTCCCATACGTTTTCTATAGGCACGCCTACTTTTTGGGGGCGTTTTTATCAAAAAAACTAAATTTGATGATATTTTGTATGTAACGTCCAAAATGATTAAAGTAATTCATTGAAACAGTGCAGTTTGCCACGCCCACTTTAGTTAGACTGATACAAAGAAAGAGAAATGCGGTATAATGGGATTTGTTTCAGCCGTTGTATGTTTTTTAAAAGTATTTTTAAAAGAAATTCATTTTTCTTCGACGAAAGTTAAGCGTACCTACTCGTGTGCCTTCTTTTCGAAGAAGATAGTATCTACTCCATGTTGGAACTCAAGTTCACTTAAACCCCAGACCTTCAGATTCCTCAAGAGTTCTAAACGTTTTTTCAGTTCTACGGACGTGGCTACTATCTGTATTCGTCCGTCACTACCTTGGTCTGGATTCCCCGTCTAAGTCTATTAGATCTTGTATAGTGTCAAGCATGCAGGCTGGTAAAAACTTGTCGTCACTCTATTAATCAGCCAGTATCAGGTTCCTATATTACTTTGGAACTCCAACATAAGACGAGGAAAAATATTTCACGACCGTGTCACCATATGCATTTATACGGACTTAACTTGAGACTGAAGAAAATGATTGTACTAGTAGAGGCCTAAGTACGAAACCTTATGGAACCCCATTCATTCATTAATTCAAGAAGTAAATACGAAGATATTCCGAAGCCTCTCGTTAACAACAACTATCCGACAAGTAATCTGTTCCTAAGCCAATAGCAAAGTGCCTCTAGATAGAGTCTTATCCGATTTTTACCGCATTTTAACGAGTGACCCCTTACAGACAATTTATCGACCTCTAACCGGC
Source organism: Xylota segnis (assembly GCA_963583995.1). Taxonomy (NCBI): domain Eukaryota; kingdom Metazoa; phylum Arthropoda; class Insecta; order Diptera; family Syrphidae; genus Xylota; species Xylota segnis. Next base: position 5,658,266 of record OY757239.1, on the reverse strand, counting down.
TGCTTGCGATTATTTCAAAGAGGTACAAGTACACCATCTGAACACAGGTAGCACCTCGGAATTATAATCCACATCCATAGTTAAATGTGCGATAAGGTACATCACCACGCAACCAGGATCACATACCCCACAATGCCGGTCCGGTGGTGTAATAAAATAACTACACTCCCAGTGATGACCAAAGTGCACGAGGCGACATCATCGTTCACCGCAGGAACCCCATGCACAGATAGCCAGAGGCCCATCATCACTCTTCGTATTGCACAGAGTCAACCATAAAAGAGCATTTAATTTGAATAAACATCGCTTTGAGATAACATTTAATTGGCGTCCATTATCGATGACCATCGTAAAATCCTAAAACGGTGATAAAACGAACCATGCACACATACAAGTCGAAAACGGATTAGAAACGCTTTGCCAAGTAGTCTGTATGGGGGATGGGGGCTCATAAAACTCCTCCAACTTGAGTTTTTTTTTGGTGTAAAACTGTTGGTCTAATTGGATGCTAACGCTGGTAGGAGGACACAACGATTTGTTTTGTTGTGTTTTGAGCTTAACCAAGAAGACCACCCTAATGTCGGGTTTGTCGGGCAATCAATTTGAAATCTCTGTGTCCCGCTTTTCGTGGAAAATTTAATTGCAAAATAAAAAGCAAGTGGGGGCTTTTGGATGCATCAACGCCCTAATATGGATGTTAGGGAATGTCTGGGCTTAACAGAGACATTAAACAGTAGATAGCGATGAATGAATGTGTGGGGGTCGTTAAGCGAACTATCTGCTATTATCACTCGAAGGCAATTCACCACATTGACGCCCTGCATGACGTCCAAAATCGACGCGCCGCCGCCGCCACCGCTGCGAGTTTGGAATGGCAAGGTTGCCCACGAATACAAAGTTTTATTAATTAAATCGAGACTCATTAAGGTGGTGTCATTGTGAAGTTTAAATTTATCGATCGACTGAAACGAATCTGATTTGGATTGATTTGACATGCTTTAGCGTGGCACACACGGTTCGTTTGGACTCAAAAAGTCGTCTAGAAGTCGCAGATGGATCTTTAGGGAGGTTTTCGTATTTAGAGTTGGAAAATTCCGTTTTTGGAGAAAGTGTGTCATCGTTCTTGTAGACTTTATGCAAGAAGAACCTAAGCCAGTTTTCAGTCAGGTTCTCAAGGTAAAAGATATTCAGTTTCTTAGCACCAGAGTTGCCTGTTTAGATCATATAGATACTTGACATAGCCAATGTAGTGCCAAAACCTTCAGCTCTCGTCTACATATGTACATATGTTCTTGAAATCTAGTAGTACAATGAAATGCAGGAAATGTTTCAAAGATCCAGTCTTGATTAAGTGTGTGAAGAGGTACAAACTTTGGTAGAGTCAATGGAGGTGGAAGCCAGTGCGGTTGAGCATACTCCGTATAAAGCGGGGCATTACGTGCTAGGTATATTTTATGCTTTGTTCGACTTCTTCTTTAGTTTCTTACTTTTGGTGGAAGGCGACAACAGGAATATCTATAAAGTTCTCTCTCATAGATATGAAGATACGAGGAGGGAATTTTGATCTGCGGTCGGATTCTAGTACAATAATGTCTGCAAAGCTATACAGGGTTGGGCAGTTCTCCTTTGTTTTATTTGACCACAACATAGGGTACATATGGAAGGCTGTTAAAGATCTATTTCCATAGTATGGTACATAACATCTCACCTTGCAGTTTTTTGAGAATCTCGTTTGAAACTTTGGGTAGTCCAGTGCGTAGGAACGTAGAAAAGTTGGATTACCTGAGAGTCCATAGATCAACAAACACCTTATAGAATTATAAAAGTTGACACTAAACAAATTATTTTCATTAACTCAAAACGCATTCATTAACATTTTTCTCTTTTTCATTGCAGGTGAGTCCAGTATGAAATAATATATCAAACTGCAATCAGATAAGTACATTGAATACAATTTATCAATCCCTACTTAGGATGATTCGAATCTCTAAACCTCTTTGTACTTAACTCAGTCAGAACCTGGGTTTTGACCTTAAAATCATTCCTTCTCCAAAGAGCCATGTAATCAAATATCTTCCGAAGATAGTTTCATACGTAAGAAACCAAGATACCATCAGACCCTCATAAAGTGAGTCCCTTCTTCTTGAACTTGATTTTGTTTTCATTCACAGCGTGGAGGTCGTATATTGGGACCTTTACCCAAGGGTAGTGAGCACTTGGTAGTCATGTACAAAATTCTTCGCTTTCTTGGAAATTCTCGACTTACCATCATGCATATGATCTCGTAGTAGTTCTAAGCCGTGCTGCGACAAACTAATTTGTGGCTGGAGTCCGACCAAACAGTACTGATTACAACAGACAGTCATTCTGTGTAAAGCTTCTGGTGATGCTGAAGATCTCAGTTAAGTCTACTCGGCCGGGGCTATGAGGAATAAGCAAAATAGAAGGCTTAGCCGTCAATTGCAGATTTTCAAGGCCTAAGCCCGTATATAGCTTAATACAACCTAGGCAATCTACAGTAGGAATCCGTTTAGGTACAGATGACCTTTCCAGAGATTGTGACAAAACGGACTTAGAAACAAGCATTGCTCACATGAAAGTGGCCCTTGTTATATACCAATTCGGAAATTTAGTTGATCTGTTAGAAGAGTCTTCACTAAACATCCTTAAAGTTTTACCAATGTCGGGAAGGTTCACTTAGATTTCTGAAATTATCTCTCGTTAAGGATTCTTTCTCTTACTTTTCCTTTTCCCTTTAGCTTCTGGAAAGTGATTCGACGAAGAAAAAAATAGGCCTTTAAGCCTTATCGGTCTATGCTCTATAGACAGGCCATTCAATATACCTATGTATATTCGAAAACCACATCCGCCCCATATTTCGCAAACAAACTGCGCACATCTGGCAATGCCAAAAGCTAACCCACGACGAAGCACAATCGAGAGCTTTCGCTTTCAGCTGTCACTTTGAGTGGAGAAATTGAAGTTAATTATTGCGTTTCCGTTTGATCTCGATTAAATTCCTTATTTCTGGTCAAATAATGTGTTTTTTGCTCTCGGTTATATCGCAAAATAAAGTTCAAAGTGTGTCCTTGCGGAAATATCCATAAAAAGTAGTCGAACGCGCATGTGAAGTGGTTTGTTTTGCATTTGCGATCGCAGCCAGGTCGTGGTTATGCGCGAATCCTAATTTTAATTTTTCTGGTGAATCGTCCTTTTTCTTGGAGGTACCACCGCCGTAAACAAATCGATTGGAGGTCCAGGATGTCGTAATCCATAATTCGATCGTGAAACGATGAAATTCAAGCTGCAATTAGTGCAAATGTGAACTCTTTTCGGTGTTCATTCGCGGTCGGGAGTGTCCCTTTGCAGTGAGGTTATGTCTTTGAAGGAAGTATTCAATGTCCGAAAGTACCACCTGCAGTAAAATAAAGGAATACCGGTGAGTGTCTGTCAAATGTTACTTTTTTTTATTGATTATTTCAACAAAATTGGTTCAGGCTCTAAGCGTTCCTTCGAAGATTCGAAGAAGATTGCGTTTAGTTTAGCCCTGGCCAGTGGTTAGATTATAGCTGGAGCAGTGTTCTCGTTTTTGGACAACTGGTGTTCTGACTCAATGCAACAAACCTCCTTCTTCTGGAATTTCAATCGCGGAACTGTTTGTTTTCAATGCATCTGAGTGGCGTCGCTTTGATTGCCTCATCGCCTCATGCCTCACTCTATGCTCTTTATCTTTAGGACTTCCTATCCCATGCATCACTACGTTGTCCAAAGAAAACCATGTATTTCTATTGTCTGGGAGGAGTCACAATACCCCATCTTTGTCTCGATCGAAGCACGTATGCCCTGTCAGTTACATAGTAGTTCACTGCGATACGTCCAATCGTATTCGCAGTCCACCTTCATTTGGTTTCTCTGAGCAAGTACTCAGCGTTTCGACACGTGTCAATCCTGTAACTACTGTGTATATCGACTGGGTCTGGGCAAGAAAATTTAGCTTTTTCTGTACTTCCAACAGAGATTGTCGTTCCAAATCGTTGGAGTATAGACATTTTGAAACATTTCCAGCTCTTTGGGATGAGAACTTGATCTAACAGTCTCGCCATTCTTTCGATTGAATTCAGTGTCTCACCCAGCCCAAGGTTGTCTCTAAAGGGCGGACAATTCTATAATGAGAAATATTCTCTAGGTTAGGTCCTATGATTGAGCCTGATGTTCTTCTGTGGTATCAGAGACTGATTGTCTGAAAGTCTCGCTCATATTTCCGGTTGAAAGTCTTGTGGTTTTCCCTAGCTTTTCTAAATAACTTTATTTGGATCTTGAAACAGTGTTGAGTCTTGTGATTGGAATGTCTTGCCATTTGTAAGTCAGGTTTTGAACGTTGTTTTAGGCGAACAAGGAGCATAATATGACACAGATGGATATCCTACACTCTGCCATCATCTTATCTAGCTCAAGACGGTGAATGTTTCTATTTGTAGTGTAAATAGCGATTTAAACGTGGAGAGCGTTCACTTGAAATTTAATGCTCTTCTACAGGATCTGCTTTGGTGTTTCTGCCGCGCCTTAGATCACTAGATCATACACTAAATCAACAGTTGAATCTTACATGACATTTCTTACGACACAATGGGCGCATGGACTCGTCTCTCCATAAGAATTTGTCGTGGGATAGTTTGGGGAACTAGTTTCAGGCATGCATTTGATTCCTTTCTCCATTGATCGTTGGTCATAAGCTACAAAATGTATGTACAACAATCAGCCATGTGGTTTTGGTTGGGTTTCTCGCCCTAAGTCCTACGTTCTCTTTCGATAGACTTCTAGTCTTAGCATTGTGTAGGAAGGACACACCAGGGAGACTATTTTGGTTTCAAACACCTTTTCGACGTCTTTTTAGTTTTCGTTTTACCAAGAAAAGTTGTTTCTTACTTTCGCTTTTCAATTCTACGATGAATTATGTGGGGCCACTCCCACTTTTGGGGGAGTTTTTCTAAAGAAACAAGATTTTGTTTTTAGAAAATAATAATTCAAACGAGGCTTGTAAGTTTTGATAGACCAATCACTCTCTCTCTCTCACCACCGGCTCGTAGTACAGTAGGTATCCTTCACTAGGGTCTGCTTCCATCGTCCTGCAGCCACTACAAGTCTATTACATTCTTCTTACGCACAATTCGGTAATTGCATATTAGAAGAGTAAGCGTGTTTAAAGCAATTGAATTTATATTCCACCACTCCTCCTATAATTCCCTTTTATTGCCACACATCTGCGCTTTGTACGAAGGACTATTATTATCCTAACGACGACGTTAGGTTCCACTTTCAATAAATCCATCGGAATACACCCCCTAAGACCAGTGAGCAACATTTTGTAACAATCAACCTGCATAACCATACACAATCGTATTTTGTTTCCTTTCTTCTTTTTCTCTTTATTTTCTCTCCCGGATATCCTTCCTGGCCATATGCGGTGTGGTTTCTTTTTGACAATCGATCTCATACGTGCGGTACGGTACGGGGACAACCCTCATCGATTAAGAGGAGGAACAACCCGATGACTGCTAAAACCACATCCATCCACCAGAATAGGGTACTTCAGAGCTGAAGTGTGAAATTTGTCTGATTGACACTTGGCACACATAAAATTCCAACAAAGGATCAATAATAGAGTCCACTCTGCTTGCGATCTCTCTCGCCGGGCAGCGTATCCTTTTGTAATCCCATAAAAATGCACCCAAAGCGTTCGGAAAGTGTCGAACTGTGTGGAAGTGTGCCGCCGCCTTTTAACAGACACAATAGAGATTAGTAGCAATTGCTAACGATTACTCTACCCACCCACAAATCCTTTTATCCGGCAACGACGACCACGACGACGACAAGAATGGTTGTCAATGTCCCTGTCAATCGGCAAAGTGGTCCTTATATATGCTTAAATGGACGTAATCTGATTAGTTCGATGTCAACAAAGTGCTGGATGGAGGAGGATTATAATGGCAGCGCTCGATCCGATAGGGGTGGAACCCCTAAACGAGCTGCCTACCCATTAGGGATGTGATTTCTTACACTGGCTACCTTGAGAATATCTATAAATATACAAAAAAAAAATAAACCATAAATATTCAACAGCAGTTGTTTTTAGTTGTTGACCTAAAACAATCGCCATAATGTTTGCTTTAACATCGAATAAACATAAATTAAAAAATTATTATTAAAATTATCAAATAGATTGCCCCAGTCCCCGGAACACTGACGCACAAAACCAGAAACCCCTAACTCAGTTTAGTCAATAATTATGGTAAACAAAAGCGATTAGCTTTTAAATTCTAGTTTAGTTTTTTTTGTTGCCGTAAATATGTATAACAATTTAATAAAATTTACATTTACATATTTGTAACGCCACATAAATTTGAATTGACATAAATTTTGTCATTTTTAGGGTTTCTTTTGGCATAATTTACTCGCAACAGTATGGGTCAAGAGTTTTGTATTAGCAGTTCTTGTGTCCACAGTGGATATGCAGAATTTCTCTGAAAAAACAGTGACAGTCTTGTCATTAGTAGGTTTGTTCCTCTTCCTGATAAATGGTAACAATTGTTACGAATTCTAGTACAATTCCGTTGCCTGACACAAAATCCTAAAAAGAAGAACACAGTGACAGTTACGGTGTACGATCTGTCAAAAGCATCATGTACAGGGTGGGCTAAAATGAAATCAAATGAAATACTTTTTGAATATGATATTGGTGAAGTGGACTCTATGTATCTCTTGTTGGATGTTTTCTTTGAAAGCTTCCAGAATCTGGGGCTTGTTCTTATAGACCAATGACTTCAAAAAACCCCAAAGAAGAATGGCTGGAGTGGTCAAATCGGTCGAGTATGGCGGCCAGTGCTAATCGCAAACATCTCAGTTCCACCGTCCTGTTGAAACCAGGGGTCTCCTTCAGTCGTAATTCATCAATTTGCGACAGTAAAACCTCGTTCATTATGGTTCTGTATCACTCACTAGGAATTGACGGCTCATCCTTGAAATCTTCAGTCACAATGGCGATATTCACATCGGAATGAGCACACCGAAACCTTCCGGCGCCTCTTCTATCAGGTGTTGGTCCAGTCTTTTAGGGCACACCTTAGTGTTTGACCAGCTGACGTAAGACGCCCGGGAAATCTGCGCCGAAATTCACGTTGCACCAATCTCAACAAAAATTCTCAGATAAAGTATTACGCCACCTTGAGGAGTACAGAGTTCCATGGCTTGTATGAGAAAGTGTGGAAGGAAGATCGCATTCTCTATTTAAATCGGATTTACAAGTGCCCGCTCATAATTTTTCCTTGATAGCCCAAAACCCTACATTCAAAGCTCCGGTTGGTTTAATTAGTTAATAAATTGTCGGTCTAAGTACTTCTCCACACCTGTTTAGCCACTCTGACATAAGACTTTTGATAGGCCATGGTAAAAGGCTTACTAAGATCCAATAGATCATCTAGAAGAAGTGCTTGGTGAAGCTCTTCCAGCGATGATGACAAATTATTTTATCACATTCAGGCTTCGGATCTGCCTTTCGAGTTAGAGTCTTTTTTTTTTAAATTATTTTTTTACAAACGCTCCTCATGCTTTATCGTTTTCATTTGAAGAAGCCTTTGGTTATACCTTCTCTGCTGATCGCAGGGTTCCGTTTTACATGTCTCACCCAAGACAATTGTACCGCCATATGTAGTTCAGGTAGTGCTTGTCTGTTTCAGTCCACGAGCTCCTAGCGGCAGGACCATCGCAACCTCAAGATTTCTCGGCCAATAACCAATAACAAATCCAAATAGACGCTACATATCGCAGCTTTTTATTCTCCTTTTGCTTGACCCGTTCCATCGTTATTCTGGGACGCCAGTGACATCTATGACAGTTCAATCATTTATGTATGTATATCTGAGGTAGGAAAGTTATCCCTTAGTTAAGAGGGACAAGGCCCAGCTTGTTGAAAATTCCTAATCCTCTTCGAGGTTATGAACTCTGCTTTTGGTCCATTTATCCTCAATTATCACTTGTTTTCAACACCCTTCGACAGTCTTGAATGGTTCTGATTGACATCCGTCAGTCTTTCATTCAAAGGAGGATCTCGTGTTAGACTTGACAGAAATACATGTCATTGCCAATCATATCTAGCTTGGATTCCTTTTTCACATGAGTGTAGAACTAGCTATCCAGCCTGCAATCATGAGGAAGTGACTCACGTAGCAGTTTTTAAGAGAAGAGCTTCTCTAAATCTTTGCATTTCAACATACCCTCCATGAAGGCGTTTTGTCCTTATAAAGTACCCCTTTATACGATTAGAATGACCAGTGTCTTAGTAAGTTTTTAAGTAAAAATCTTCTTCTAACTCTAAAACCCCTCAGCCGCTTCACAAGTCGAAACGTTGCCAACCCCTGTGCTCGTTACCAAAACAAGCCAAAACACGACCTAATTCCAATGTCGTCACTCGTTCTTCTGTCGAAATCGAGCTCCAAAGTTCAACAGATGTATCGTACCTGGAAACCCCTCGAAATTAAAGCCAGCGCGCGCAACAACTCATGTCGGAAATCGTGTTCGAATTTCCCAACACCGCCAGATTAGAATCCGAATTAGGTCTGTACGCGTGAGCTGAACTTTTTCGGGGAAATGACACTCGAACTTCACTCCCAATCTGTCGCTAGAGCAATCATTCGTGTCTCGTCTATCTGATCGACCTTCGGCACCACCTCGACTGTATGGCTGTGTCAAAGTCTGTTGCAATGTTTATCTGCCACTGGCATGTTACACTGCCAAACGCAGTGTGTTGACAAATTTTCGTAACACATCTCAGTGTGGTGCTAAATTTTGCAATTCCACTAACCAATTAAAGATGTGATAAACGAATTCAGCTACCAGGCTAGGTGTTTGCACAGAACTATGCAGGCGCCACAATCGTGACCGGATTAAGCCCATTAGACAGACCCATTCTTCTTGTGGATTACTGCCGGCACAGGTGTCTATAAATAATAAACCTATTAATATAAAAAAATAATGTTTTTCGATTTTGCTATATTTAATTGCTCGATGATTGATTAAGGCAGACAAGCCAAGGAATTTGAAGGACTTTCATTTGGCCTTTGTGCTGTGTAGCGCCGCTTTAATCTACAAATTGAATTTGTCGGACGGATATCTGCTTTGCGATATTGTTTATCGCTGCATGGTAGCTGCGAAGGGTGTGTTGTGTGTTGTTTGAAGGAAATTAAAAAGTTCAAACAGCGAGATCTGCAGATAATCCCGTTCGGTCGGTGTCGAACAAATCTGACTTCTGCTTTTTATTTAATTAGAAAGAGTGTTGCTTTGTTAGAATGTCATGTGAGCTTGTCGCCAATCTCGTACAAAGTGTCGTTATCATGGGGTTTATCCCAAAGCGAAGGTGAACCGAGTTCCATACTATCATCCATCCTGCGAAGGTCGTTCGCTTTTTTCCATGTCTCTCGATAGTCGAGTGTTTTCGGGACCAAACTTATATGAAGTTGCTCCTACAAAGGTCTCTACGAATTGGCTATACCTTCCTAGTCACCAGTGAGTTTTCTAAAAAGAGAGAGAGAGAGTATTCACAGAGTACTCGTAGTCTGTTTATCTAGATCTAGAAATTATCAGTCTAAACGTCTCTGAATTGAGAGGAAAACCATAGTTGGACAGTTCTTCGACTAGATTTGATTTGACAAAAAGCCCTGCCTGGGTTCCAATTGGTTATATGCCTAAGTGATCAACGATACTCCTTCGACAAATGTTCATACCAAAACTGGTTGCCCCGCCTTTTGTCCAATATGTAATTTTTTGAGGTAGATTTCGAGTACTTCTTTTAGTCTAAGTGCGTCCCTGATGGGCGGAGACAGCCACCCAACCCAACCGTGTCGTTCCTAAATAGATGAATAGATACAGGCGACTAAACAATGTTTTTGCGATCTCCCCTTCGGTGAGATGAAATGATCAAGATTGCGTGATCAGATACAAAGAGATATGATATACTTACCTATCGCATGCATTTGGCAGTATGACTTTCCCAATCTGTCGAAGAACACCTATTTTTGACATGAACAACTGATATGACAGCCTTGCATCTACATCCTTTATGATAATGTCATACTTCTAGGACCATCTCGTATCCTATCCGTATAGGCCTGTCACCCGTTCTGAAAGTGTGTTGGTGCTATACTAATGAGGTCCGAAGAATGGCATCAAATTCCACCGCCTTTTGTTGTTTTTCAATTAATCGCGAAAATGAAAATGATCTCATCCTTACTCGGGTTTGTGGTGCAAGTTCTTAGAGAATCATTTAAGTCTTCCACCAGCTGTTGGGTGGAACTGCGAGTGCTCATCAGTTCTTCGGTGATTTTGTAAGCGGTTCTCCTGTTGCACCTTCTTGCTTCTTCATCTGCTGCAGTAGACTTCGCCAGTAATATGTAATATAAGGACATTCTGAGGCTTTCTCATATGTCTAGCAATACATTCCTTTCGCCTAAGTTGCATGATCGGCAGCTGTCGCAGCTTCTGTCTTTCGGAACACATTGGGTAGACCAAGGAACAGACACCTAATGTACCAGCTATGATGTCGAATTTTTTCCCTAAAACTGCACTTCCAGGAAAAATAAGTACTACTTCAGTACTACTCTCAATAAGCGTAGGTTGCAATGGAACTACGTAAAAAAATATTTTATTTGACTTTTTAGTGGGACATGCCTTTGTCGTCTCCTAACCACCACTTTTGGGGTACTCCTAAACTCCTGTCTACCCAGCCTTATGTAACAATCTCCACCCCCTTAAAGTTCTATAAGACAACCGAAAGACAAGTACCCGTCATACCTTCCATCAAACTACAACAACACCTGTCATGATCACCATCTGGCACTTGTAAATTACAATTTGAATTTCCAATTCCATCGCTCAATACCAAGTTGCGAATTTCCTTTCAAAATTAATCCGTAAACGACAAAAGTAAAAGTATCTACAACCCCCCAAATAAATTTGTCCGTTTTAATGTTGACAAAGACGTCTCCTTCATCATAAAAGCTTTATTTGACGTCTTTTTCTTCTTCATAAACAAAAGATACAAATGATAAATCCCAACAATAAATTACACCCTTTCACCCGTCATCGTCGTCGACAACACTCACAGATACATCGAGCATAACCAACAAACCAAAATCAAAAAAAAAAAGGTGAGGCGCTACACAAACAAGTACCACCCGCCTCCTCCTCTTGAAGAAAGACAAATCTTCAAATGTAATCAACGATAATTATAAAAAAAAAAGAGTTAAAGTTTCTGGAGTAGTAGATGCCGGGCATAAGGGGTACAAGGGAGGGAGACCGACCCAACCGACCACCTCGAATAAATCACTCAAATTAGATAATAATTTCGAAGAGAGGGGAAAAAAATCGAAAATTTATTGCCGTTTAATTTTAATTCTTTGTCGATATCTATCTTTCAGTGGAAAATGCGTGTGCTTCTATCGCGCCAAGAGCTTACAGATATAAAAGTAGATATCCCCCTGGAAAGAGCATATGCCCACTAATGACAAATAGATAGATAGATTTGTTTTCAGGCCCGAAAACGTGCACACTATTCGTTAGCTCTGGCTGGAGAGTCAAAAATATTGATAACAAACAAGAAAAACCAACATAGATACCTCTAGTCGCAGGGTCAGTCCCGAAAGATACACATTTTCAAAGGCAGAAAATCAGAAAATCATGTTGCGTTCGCTCATTACCACCTGTTTAAATGCGTTCCTCTCTCTCTCTCTCTCTAGTTCTCGGTTTTGAGAGATTCGGGCTGAGCGATAGATTTCCATATTAAAAGTAGCATGTTAATTTAATTACGTTATAATTCAAATTGACAGTTGTTTGTCGTCTGTCAACGGAGCGAACGCAACGCGTTTATTGCACGATCCAGACCCACCCATTCGCGTCGTAGAACTTTAGGGATTATCATATCTAATGCTAATCTGGAGCAGCAGACACAACGAAGCAACGGAGAATTGCATCCAAAATTTCGGTGGGCCATTCGTTTTCCCATAGAAATTCAATGGAATGCTCGACGCAGCCGCCGCCGCTGGTCGATGGGAAGAAAAAATTGGTCACATATTTTGGTTCGTTCTCGTCGATGTGAATTATTGTGGAATGTTGCGGCATTATCGGTGGGACGTTCTTGCTGCTGCTGGAGTATTTTTAATATTACTTGTATTTTCGATTATACTTTGACTATAAATATTTATGACAATGACAGCCTTTCTATTTATACATACATAGATGCATATCTGTTCGGATGTGCTGTGAAGAATACTCGCTCTAATTGGGGCATTTGTGCTTTCGGTTGATACGAGCTGCAAGACTCACTGTAAGTGAGAACTAACTTCGCATCATAAAAGTGCATTTCTTTCCCACTTGGGGTGAAATTATTTCCCATGTGAAGTAAATTCCCTTGAAGTTATTTCCCTTCACCGTCTTTCTATTACAATTTCCAGTTGGTACTATTGCTTTTGAGATAGTCTACCCATTATGACATCGTAGGACCAATATCATCTCGGCTCGTCGCATGAACATAGCCAGCTCTTATGAGAACTTGTAGTTTTACTTACTTATTAGAGCTCTCTGTCATCTTAGAGTCTTTGTAGATACAGCTTTAAAGGTCCCCACTTGATCATATCACAAATTTCACACTCTACTCTCCTGCGTATGACACAATTCAGTAGTACAGAAATGGAATATCTCTTTAACCTATATTTTCAGAGTTTTGAACCCTACTTGCTGTGCTAGGCTCCACTTGTGCTAATCTGGATCTATGTGCCAATTTTGGACCATATTTTCAAACAAAAATTCTTCCTACTTCACACGATGCTAGAACTCAAGTCCTGTTTTATTGCATAGTGTGCTACAATTTTAGTCAGTACCGACCTGAGATGTGTTCAGTTGCTCACCACTTGATACTAAGACTCTTTTAACTGCTAAAGCTGAAGTAATGCTGGTCCTCTTGATCATAAGCTGAGCTTGGTTTCCCCTCACTTGATACTCGGATTCCATACTAAGCTCTCTGCATTGGTTAGCCCTATTCGTGCATTGCATCTATTGAGAGGCTTCGGGTACCAAAGCCTAGCTGAGAAATCAAAAGAGAACCAACCTTGTCGTTTCTATAGAGTCAGTGTACAAAACTTTGCAAGCCTCTCGCCATGCCCACGTTAAATCTAAATGATCCCATTCTCACCGAACAAAAACAAAATGAAAAAAAAAATCACAGAACCAAGATCATCACTCAATATACACTTCCTATCCCGAGGCACGATATGTAACATATTTGTATAACGTTTTTCCTACTTAGTGTCTAATTAGAAGCATTAATAGAGCCACCATTTGGATGTTGATTGACTTTTGTTTATTTTTATTAACGTTTCTGATGGATAATCTTTTCACACATTTTCCCGAGATACATTTTGATTTACGGTACGCAATTATAACGTATCATCGACTAAAAAGCGCACGAAATCAAATTATCGCGCGAGACCTTTATTTCTATAAATTAAAACCTTAACTATGCCCGTCACCCTTAGGCCATAAATCCCATCTAAATATAATCTTCTTGTTCGATATCTTCCAGCACGTCATTGTTTTCTTTTTTCTTTTCTTTTTATTCATTCACAAGTGTTGCAATATCTTTCCAAATAAATTGTTTTTTTATCTAAAAAAAAAAAAAAAAGTTTCACTTTGAAGTCAAGCCCGTTTGATTTACAACTAACGATACGGGCCAAAGGAATTCCTTTATCTATGACTGGTGTGTCTCCTAAAATTCACTAGGTCAGTGCGTGACCATGACGGATTGCATCGACCTCGTGTGTGTAGCTGTTTTGACCACGTTTTCTGATTTTTCCCCGTGTGCCAGTGGCCATTTTTACTCTACTTATCATACCCGTTGCTATTATTAGCAAAGCCCTGGAGATTGGCTATTTTTTGTCCAGCAATGTTTACCAGCGCATTTAAACCACGTTAAGATTGATTTAAAAGTGAACAAAAATAATGATAATGGATTCAGTCTTATCGGGCATTCCTAATTTAAACATTTTGTCGCTGCTACTGTTATAATTTTGTTCCACCCCTGGGGTGGCAAACCTTTTGTCTTGTCCAACAGAGTGTCAGACCAACGACTCGTTGATTGTCAACAAACACAAGAATAGGTTTTGGACTTTTTTAAGGAAATCCTACCCGGTCCTTGGACGCCAGGTTTACCAGCCCTGATTGTGCACACTACAAACGCTTCCTCGCCTAGAAATTAAAATACATTTTTGCCTAATTTGTAAATTGTATTTATAGGTAAGCGGTTATATGGACAGAAAATAGGTTTATTTAAATTTTTTTTAAACTTCGATAAATCATGTCAAAATAGCGGGTCGCAAATAACAAAGGGATTTTCGATGGCTTTGCGATATAGTCGGTGGGAAGGTATTTTTAAACAAACTCGGCTGGGTACATGACATCATAAGTGTTCTAATTGTTGTTAATTTTAATGTTTTTGGAGGCAAATTTTCAATATTTTTAGATAAAATATTTTTCGCTACTCATTTGTTTGATTTAAATAGATTTGTAGTGGGCGTGCCGACGAGTATAAGCCTTTAGGATTTGTAAGGTATCTTTTGAGGTTTTACGCTTCTTGGCATAGGTTTGGCACGTGATTTCTATTTCGGCAGTTGATTTGATTTCACGAGTTTGGCGCCGATAGTATTAGGTAAAAGCTAAAGCCTCTTCAGAAATTATGGATGGGTCTCCTTTGCTTGTTTATAGGGTAATGCTTGGTTTAGGTCGTTCTGATTTGAGTGCCCTTAAGAGGGAAGAAAAGAGCAGACTTCTTTACTGGACAAGAAATGCCTAACTACGACTTATGTACATTCAGTCCAAATATGGGCGGTAGAGCAATCCAGCCATCCCTACATTTTGTATTGGCATAATCCAGAATCGTCTTCAGTTCTCTCAGCGAATTTTGTTTTTATCTCTAGAATCGACTCAAAACGGGTACCCCAAAGTGATAACTTGAGTTTCGGAAACAGAAAAAAAGTCACAAGGATCCATATCTGGAAAATGCGGGGCTTGTTTCATCGTATTGGTAGCGTTTTTGGTTAAATAGTAGCTCAGAAGGATGGATTTGTAAGATGGTGCAAAATCGTCATGCAACATCGAAGAGCTCTTCTGGCACAATTTCGGTCTTTTTTGATGAATAACTCTGCTCTTCCCAATATTGTTTATTCACTGTATGGTCCACCCGAAGAAATTCTAAGTGAAGAGCACCACGAACATCAAAGAAAAAAGAGACCAACGCCTTGACTTTTGACGTGGTTTTTTTGGTTTTGATTCATTTGAGTGGCACCATTTCGATGCCATGATACTCATAAACCTAAGTCACGTCATGATGATGAGTTCTAGTACTCAGACGGCCTTACATCAGTTTGAACAAATGTCCCAAAAACACATCTAGCTTGACCAACCTTACTCAGCATTGCCTCTTTCATTACTCTTGAACACGAGACTTAAATACTCACGAATACAGATTCTAATACTGACTGCGTGCAGTCAATAAACATATGTACCAATCTGTACATAATAAAAAAGAAGAGGTGGCAAAATGGACCCTTGAGGGATTTCACCACCCCAACACTCCGAGGTAGTTCAGTGCCTAGTTCTTTGGACTATAAAAGGAAGGTTTCATGACCCAAACATCATAGAATCCCAAAAAACGTTCTATCGCAGTACAACCGTCTGGAAAACACCCACCGGTGTAATTGTTCTGAGATTGGCTTGATAGACAACATCAGCGTGTACTCAAGTAGTTTTAACTAACTCATGTTAGCCATAATTTTTCTCATTCATCAAAGTGATATCATTCTCTTACGACTGGTCTATGATTGAACATAATTTATTAGAAATGTATCAAGACAGCTCCCTCCCGTCCTTGTTTTTGAATCTCACTTGAGGTTTTTCTTCTAACTCCTACTGGTTTAGGTAATGGCTTGTAGACCAAATTAAACAGATCTTGTCAGTTGGATAGTAACATCGTTACCCATGATATACTTCAACCAAAAGTGACGTGTTTGTTGATAGCTGCTAAATTTTATTTGGAAACCGTGTCGTTAAGTAAGTCCCAACAAAAGACTTCGCTTTCTAGACTCATGTGGTGGAATTCCATACACAGATAGCAAAAGACATTCTTAAGTTTCTGATGAAATACTTCGGATCTATTCGTCCTTCACGAAACACGTCCAGCTTGTACCGTCTACCCTCTTAAGATCTTTGTACAACTCTCAGAATATTGAGTTAAGATATTTAGGATTGGATCTTGGGGTGACACAAGCTTTTTAGACGAAACTTACCTTCTTCTCCAATAAATTAAAATTAATAAATCCAATAACGTTCAATTTTGCAACTTATCACTTATCACCCATTGAGAGTATTTCTCTATTATATCGAGCAATACTTTTAGGGCTGAACGATCAAAGCACTCTTAGATATTTCTACGAAAAGTTAGTGATACATGCTATCTGACTCATTAGTGAGGGAAGGTCACAAGGAATCTTCTTTTGGTACAAGTGCGTATCTGCTAAGCTAGGACTCCACCATATTTAAGTTTCCACAGATTTAAGATACAGAATGTGAGAGCTTTCACTCTAGGTTCGAAGTATCCTTTTAGGATTTCGGTATCGTCGTTGTGATTTTGAAACAAAAATTTTGTACGAACTTTTATTGGGCTTGAAATGGGTCCATAAAATCCGTGCATCTATTGGCACGAAACGTAATCAGAAACAGCATATCTCATAGTCATTCGGATGATGCATATTCTGAGGCGATTTCCAATGAATTCTTGCTTATGTACCACATACCTACTTTTATCTACGGTCATACTTGTCGTTTTGCTTAAATATCTATTACCACACTGTCACAACACACCTGATTTGCACAACTGACTTTGGCCAGCATGATGTCATGCGGTGTCATTTGCTCTAAATAATCTATGATACTAAGTGAATACATATAGATAACAGATTGGAAAGGAATACAAACTGGTTCGATGTCGTAAAGTACTTCTTACATCACGCAATACTTCACTGATTGCGAAATCGTCGAATTTATCCGAAGGAAAATGTATAAATCACGTTAAAGCTAGCTTGTACATGCTTTTCCACGTAATTCCCACGCTGATAACCTTAGAGTGCCTTTCGGGATTCCAGTGAAATGGTAAAATTCTCAGAAAAGCATAAATTTAGTTGCGATTACCTAGAACTAGGACCCCCATGATATCCCTTCATACCCACTGTAGCGAAGTTCACCCCCAATCAACCCCAATCGAGTGTATCTAACCTGCTGCCATGCTATACGCTCAATTTGTGGATTTCATAACATCCACTCGACTCCAACTCACTCTCTTTCTCTCGCTCTCAGTCGAAGCCATACACAATCGAGGAAAAAAAATCGAACACCACCATCGAACTCACTCCAAGTTCGTTGTATCTGAACAGACAAGTTCGATGCAACAACGTTCTAACTTGCATCATATCAAACTACAACAAATCTCATAAAAGTTCAATGGTAGAAAAGTATCTTCATCTCACAGATACAACATCCAATTTCGGAGAAAATAGCTTCTTGTATTTTTGTCGCGTGCGAATCACCTGTGCCCGCACGCATGTATGACTGCACAGAGACCACACACACAACAGCACCGAACACCAATAAACAGAAAAGTATCTCAAAACGCATTGCGTGTTCAACCAGAGAAAATGTCATCGATTGAACGACAAACGGATTGGGGTTGGTTGTTCGCTCCTCTTGGTGGCACTTTTTCTGCCTCGTTGTGTACTCTGATGAATATTGGTGAGACCGAGACCGTCTCGTCGTGGCAGCCACAAAAAACATTAACAGCAGCAAGCGACACCACAGCGGCTACACGGAAACATGGGCGACGAAATATTTCGTCGCATTTTAACTCAGTCTTTACAGTTCTATCGGAGCGACAAGACGTTTTTCCAGTGATTTTCCAAATATCCAGCAATCTGCATTTTTCACACTACACACACTCACTCTCGCCCGTACACACATCCACGCAATCGTCGTTCCTACGAGAGAATTGTAGTATTTCTTCGATTTTTCCTCCCGTGAGATTGGTGTCGGTTTGTCCGGTGTTTTTCTGATTATTTTTTTGATTCCCTGTATCTATAAGATATTTCCGATATCTTTTTTGAATAATTGTAACTAACTCATGTTGGTATCGCGTGATAGATAGAAAAAAATAGTTTTTTTTTTCTGTTTTTCTGTTCATCGTGAGGAGGATTAAAGGAATTATTTTTTTTGTTAAGTTTTCGGGTTTATCTCCGGTCGGGTGGTGTACTTTGGAAAATGTTTAGACTTTTTCGAAATCGCTATTACATTACGTGCGAGTGTTGTATCTCTGAATCGGGATTTGAAGGTGATTCGCAGTGAAGTTTTCAACTGAATTTGAAAAGCCAAAAAAAAAAAGATGTATTAACGTCCCTAACACGGACGAAAGGTGTTAAATTGCGGTTAAACTTGACAAAAATAAAATTATTAACGAATTCCAGTTGGATTATCATCGAAAAGTACATGGTGACCCAGACAGGATTACACGCGATTCTATTATAAGGGATAAATTATGTTAAATGATTATCGCCGAATGAATGTCGAATCAGCTAAGACTGCTTATTTTTATTGTAAGTAGATACTACCTTTAGATACTTCCTTGATTTTGCGATAAATGTTTTACTGTCCGATAATATTTCTTTCCTGTAATCAAGCTTAATCGGTTTTATGGTTTATGTGTGACGTCCCGTCGGACACGTGGGTTCGTGGCAAGTGCTCAGTGGTCAGTCATCTGTCAAAACGCATTTGACAGTATTTAGTTTAATCGATATTTTTTTTATAAAAGATAATGTCGTTAGTTTTTTCGTTACATTTATCTTTTGTTTCTTGCGAAGAATATTTCTTTCTGTGTCTGTAGATAAAAAAAACGACGTTCTGTCGGAATTCCCCTTTCTAGTTTGGTAAGTTTTCGAAAACACTATTCGAATATGTACGAAGTTTTGAATTATCTAAGGCATGAACCTGGATGAAATGTCGTCTAGAAGTTTCTGCGGCTACTTTAAATGAAAATCTCAACTCTCTGCCTTTTCTTCATGCATTCATGCACTATCGAGACGATTGGGATAGAAGATTCTATTTGTGACTAAAACTGCTACTTTAGAGTGAAATTTTTTAGCCGAATGGTACCATCGATCCTACCTAGAGAGATGTGACACTCAGATACAAAAATGTAGTTCCTTTAACCAACCCGTTGCAAGGTATAGTTGTACATCATCTACTCAGGAAGTTTTTTATTTACTACCAAACTAATAAAGGACCCACAATGGATCCCTGTAGTACATCATTTCTGATTGAGACTACTATACTGGTGAACATGTTGGCAAACGGTGGCATAGTTGTGAGTTATAATTCCGAGC
Organism: Xylota segnis; assembly: GCA_963583995.1. Classification (NCBI taxonomy): domain Eukaryota; kingdom Metazoa; phylum Arthropoda; class Insecta; order Diptera; family Syrphidae; genus Xylota; species Xylota segnis. The sequence continues at coordinate 5,638,743 of OY757239.1, read as the reverse complement.
AGACCTTTCACTATACCTAGGATATTACTACTAAGGGAAGAGATAGAATTCAGCCAACAAACTTTACTAGTCAGTTGGTATAGAATAATTCGTTTAAGTTACCAGAAATGATTGCAGCTGTACTGCAGCTCTAACAGTTATCGCACAGTTTCGGGTCACAACCTTTCTTGCGCAGAAATGTCAAACTTTTTGCAAAATATTGTCAATTTTCAGTTTTCTTTCTAACTCCTATCTCTCACGGCCCGGGACTTACAGGCCTTTTCTTACCGCACGCGTTACAAGACTTTTTTTTGTCCTCTCGACGACGGAACTCGGACAAGATCTTCCAACTCTGAGATGCTGGCACTAGTTTCGTTATAACCTCTCGTGACAACTCAGACTCTTTGTCAGCACTGTTGCCATTTCATTAAATTTCGAAACGTGTCTGCTTCTGCCTCTAAATCTTTGTATTTTCATGGCTGGAAGAACATTTCATATTAAGGGACGACCGATCGCATGACACAATTCGGAAACAGTACTGACCGACTCGAGTATACCTTTTACATATAAATTCATCTTCATTCTGTTGTTATTCCCAAATATTTTTCCAGACATTGTCGTGACTTTTCAGTATAAATGTAATGACTTCCTTAACATTACTGCGACGAATGCTGTAATACCGGCGACATTTTTTCAACGGCAATACAACTTAAAATGATATTCAATAGCAGGAGCCCTAAGAGGCAGCCTTGTGGAACTTCACTTCTATCAAATACTTCGGTAGTTTTGGTCTCGTAATCCGTAATAATTTGTGGACTGAAGCAATTACTATTCTCGTGCGATGAATGTCGAAGAAATTTAGACTGGGAGATGAGACTGGGGACGTTTCGTCTTCTATGTACTATTTTAGAATAAAAGGTTTAGAGTATCGTCTACATCTGTCGATAGCTCTTCTAAATGAAATTGCCTTTCCAGCTGAGTTTCGTATATAAATATATAAAGCTATCCGGCTTCTAATAGAAATCATGAATATTATCTAAGTTACTCTGAATAGATTCCAAAGTTTTAGATAGATATGAAGTGAATGTTAAGACACTCCACTATCGAATCAAATCAGTAGTTAAAGTGACCAACCTATGGGTTGCTTTAACAAGTACCATAACCTAATACCATGAAGCAATAGTCTTCCGGTTCCAGCTATGCATTTATGTCTTTCACTTGGTTAACTCTAATTTACCTAATGGCTAATTTAAATAAACATGATTTCTTACTTTCGTCTTCTGCCAGTTTTGATTTGTAAAGACAATAAATCGTTATAAAAAAAAAAACAAATGGTATACTGAACGCAGTTCGTGACTGTGAGCTGGTCATGCCATGTGAGAACGTTGGTGGTGGCTAAAACTTTTCCAGACAAATGTTTTCTTTCTACAAATTATGCATTCTTAGCATTGAACTAGGTGTATAGAAATTAAAACATTAAAAAGCCATCTGGCTAACAATTTGCTGTGCAACCTATTTAAACAGTACAGGGTCTAGTTGGCATCCCTGCGGTACACCTCTACTTGGCATTCTGTGGCATCCTACTTGCAAGGTCACTTTGATTTTTGTTAAGATTGATTTAGACGCATATATCCATGGTAAATGCCTGTAAACTTCTGGTGCTTTTGACCATGAATTCGAGCCATTCTTGTGCCACTATACTGTGTGGCTAATCAGTTTATAAATTGTCGATTCATGCCTTCAATCCTGTTTGTTGCTGAGCTTCGTGACAAAATTGAAATTTTCATCTTCTTCGTTCGTTGGCCATTCCTAGGAATGTCTTGCTTTTGCACAGTCTTCGACCACAAGATGCAAAGTTAGACAAGTTCTCATGACTTTTGCAGTTTATTGAATGTCTGTCGTTATTGGGATGGTTGTCTTTGCCCAATGGACCTACGTCTAAACATGTCAGACAGCAACTTGATCCGAACCTAAGGTAGGACTGAAATCAAATAGAGCAAGATTGAGAGATAGTTGCATAGTTCCTTCGGAATGATGGGCGAAGAATAGAGGTGCTACCTACCCAATCGGTTCTAAGCCAGCTGCTAAATGGTCATACTATTCAAAACCATGCACAGTGCAGCCTGATTGAAGGCATGCACCTTTCAGGCGTATATACCAAGAATGACAAATACGATCTTAAAGTTCAAAAATCATACCAGGTGCGCTCTTAATGACTCAGAATAAGTACAAAGCCACTTACCCTATGCATGTAGATACAATTGAATCACATTTGCCTTCGATCTACGCCCGAACCGCTTACAGATAAGACACTAACGTCTACAATATATGTAGATACGTGCTATTATTCGATTCAAACTTTAACAATGACTAAACTAACCAACGTTCATAGATGAATAGCTTGATTTACACTTGACATCTTCAAAGCCTTCAGGGCACACTAACACCTACCTTCCTTCTATGGAAAATCCAAAGTCATCTCACTCATAATTTTACCACAGAATGTGTATCTATGTATCTTTTACTTTTTAATTATCTCTAAGTAATGATACACCCCCACTGACATACTCACTTACTTTTCAAAAAAGCGAGAAAAAAAAAAGTTTTTATAGAACAAGTGTAGGTATATGTGTACCACCAACGACCTTGATGACGGGCGGGAAGACGACACGAATAGAATTGCGCTACCAAAACGAAGGAAGAGTATGTGTAATAGAAAACTTCTTATCTTTTTACACAGATGCTCTTCTTCATTACATCGTCGCACATTCCACTACACAATTCGTTTGTATCTAACTACCGTAGTCAAGGACGATTTTTCTGCTTAGTTTCAGTTTCGTTTTACCTCGTTTTTCTCGCTCGCGACTTACATCTTTTTAAACCGCAAAGAGGTCTCTCTTTATTACAAAACATTTAAGTAAACTCGATTTGGTGTTTTTTTTTTTTTTGTATCAAGAACCAGGTGAGACATGGGCAGCACAGGCGATGGACAACGGCCTGGCGAAGTCCAATGGCGGAGGTGATTCGAAATCGAAAGTAACACAATCCTCTTAGCCACAGCAGGAGATTCGCGGTCGCCACTGCCAAGCCTAATAGCTTAACCGGCTTAAATATTAACGATTATCTGGAATTAATTTTTATATTTAAAAAAATAAAAAAAAACATCGGAAAAAAGTACTTATATTGCGCGAACTTGTTTCACACAAAGCCGGGTGAGTCGGAATAAATATTCAATGAGTATCTAAAGAGTGCACCTGTACATAGATACATTTTGAAATGCTATCGACGGATGCTGGATAAGCAAGAGTTTTGTTTAATTTATCTTTTTGCAGTTGGAAATGCTAATTAACATGTAAATTCCCTGTGACAGTCGTCTTCTTCGTTTCGACTGGTTTTGTGACGTTGTGACGTTTTCGTTTCGGCTGTTAGTCTGTTAGCCTGTTAGCCTGTGTTAGGCTTAATGAATTGACATGCAACTCCTGGAATAGTTTTGGTTGTTTATGTTTTTTGTTTTGGTTGTTTTTTTGCAATTAGGGGAGTATGTTTTGCGATACAAGATACACTATCTTTATCAGTTGGTTGTTTTGTTTTTTTGTGATGGAATTGTTTGGGACATGACTTGTCTTGGTGTGTAGTAAGAAATTGTGAATGAATTTCATTTGGATAATGCCTCCTGGGGTAGCTGTAGACATTCTTGGCATCAGCACTTGACAAGGTGTTCAAGTCAGCATTCCATTCTATTGTAGATTGTCGCTACAACTATGGGGGAATCGTGTTAATTTGTACATTTTTAGGCTTCCGCCGAAACCTTTTCTGTCACAAAGGGGACATGTCACGTTTTGTGCTAAAGTTCGATTGCTGGTGCAAAGTGCTACCATGTTGCAAGTCACGTGTGATACTATCATACTTGTAGGAAATTAAGAGACAAAATCTTGAGACAATTTCTTTGAGATACTAAACTAGAAATTGTTGACGAAACAATTGAGGAAATGTGTTCGGTTATCGAATCTACAATCTCCGGTGGCAAAAAACTACTTGCAGTACGAAGATAGCAAGAATCTGTTTGATTCACAGTGCGTCCAAGGAGTCTGAAGAACTGTCATCCAAACATAGGCTATGTCGTCTTAGGTTTGGTGGGTTGGCAACAAAGTCTTTAGCTTTAGGTACACATCAGTGGGATAGTATCTCAAGAGGAGCATCAAAAGGCTGTATGTTATAATTAGACCAGTAGTCTAAATTAGGCCTTAAGAGGGTCACATCTCATGAAATGTTAGTACTAGTTGTTGAGCGCTTTTGAAAACCAATCTTTCATCTAAATTCACCAGGGTGCTTCAAAGGCAGTCTTAAAACCATTTCTCTTAGATGCCCCTAGAGGAGACTTGACCTAAAATGCATTAGATGTATTTGGACTGGTAAGTCTTTCCAGCTACTTACCACAAATTCCGTGATCTACTGGACTTTTTCGATGCCATTTGTTGAAGTATGAGAGACTTAAGTCGAGGTCTCAATAGTAGTTCATTCTATCCTATAGGGTGTTAGCCTTGTGTGCCACAGACAGTACTAGTTCGTCTAATTGTTTACTGGCAACCAGAAGTTGAGTTGTTTGAGTGTGATTTAAGTGGCTGCCAGAAAAATAGGTCCATTGTGATACCACATGGATCATAGGAGAAAGTTTCTCTCTAACTACTCGTTAAACCATTTTCAACTTCTGAGGAACTGCTCTTAGTATTTGAACGTGTCAAATCACCTAAGGCATTATAAAGACTTCTAAGTGAAGCTTCCTTCTGCGGGAGGTACTTGGACAGAAACAAAGAAGACGAGGAATGGTTTCAAAATTGAGTTTTTGCTATGTATCACTTGGAATCTGTGCCTTGCCCTGTTTTAAGTATATTCAAAGATGGTCAGTATTTGTCAGTTTTTTCCTTCGCTAAACTCAGACAGTCAAGGGTCTTCCAATTGGACGATTGCATGGTATAAGATATTCCAAAGATGATCGGTTGGAAGTTTCAAATTTCCAACTCGGTGTTTCCTTCTCACTGCATTTGTTAATTGTAACATAAGGTGCCTAGTCAAGTTAATCCTCAGAACTAAGTTTCATTCAAATATGTTTAAACAAACACGCATAGATACACATGACCAAGACAGTTCTTATATGACCAAGGAAACAATTTATATTCTCATACCAAGCTTGATTCCAAAACTTCAGCAGATATCGACATATAAACTGTGACGTTTCCGCCAACTAAAGGTCATACATTGTACTTAAGAACTTCAAAGAAATTTCCTTAATCAAGACTCAACAGAAATTTATTCATTTGAACAACAAAAATAGAAAATAAACAAATTATGACGAATAACTCGGCTCGACTGCCAAATTTCAGAAATGAGTCAATATTTGGTTCCGTGGGAACCGGCATTTGTCTTACGGATTAGATTCCAGACAGCAGAAACTGAGTCAGGCTTGTCTACAATTTAAAGCTCATGACCCTAATTAAATGTTTGCCACAAATCCATTGACCTACGATACATATGTCAGCTTTTTATTAATTGCTCATGATTTAGCCAGAAGTTTTATTTTAGGAATTCCAGCAAAGCCATGAGCAACTCAATTTTGGAGGAAAAATGTTTGCATTCCAATATAATGAATTGCAAAAGGCGCTGAAGTTGGATGACGTGTAAAGTTTGGACAGTTTACTCCAGTGCACCGCTTTGCTCCGCTACTGCTCCGCTTTTCATAAAATATTTTGTGAATCTTTACCAATCTAAAGTTCAATTTTAAGGTTTAGCATGCTAAGTATCGTGAGTCCAAGTTTACCACCTATAAGTCAGATAAAAAAATCCCCTTCATACCAAATAAATAAAAATTCAAAAGAAAACCCTAAACAACTCGCAAAATGATTAAATAGATAAAGTCTGCGGCCAGTACTCAAACATCTCTCTCGCTAAACTAATATTAACTCTGTCTTGGCCACTGAAATTTTTTATGGCTAACATTCTGTTTGCTGACTTGCTAAACGAAAATTTGTTACTTTAATCTTTTCGGCAGAATTCCTTCGATTCGATGGAAAAATAAAAATAAAAAATAAAACCTCTCCAATCATAGTTAAGGTGTTTATCTAAAATTTTGTACACACATCCGACTAGTAGCAAAGTGCAATGGCAAATAGAATTAAATAATTTATTAATGAATGAAAATTCATAGCGAGTCGAGATTAGAATAGGAAATGTTACATTCAAAATCTGTAAACGCAAGGTCGTGTGATAAAAACAATTACAATTCAAACGAAACCTTATCGACTACAGTGGGAAAGCAGAAAAAAAGGAACGCCAACTTATGGTGTGGGAAGTTTTGCTATGGAGAACTATTTCATTATCACTGGGTTAATGTGCTACAGCTATGTACATAATTACTATTTGTTTTTTTTACATTAGAATGGTAGTCAGCGAATATTATTGCATATCATTCTCTGGCGAAATTGATTGGCGAATTTATCGGAAATACATAGATTACATGAGTAGCGGTTTGTTTTTTACATGGAAATCGTTTGGCAGCATAGTGCTTTGCGTTATCTTGTTGCTGACCCATTGTAGGTCTTTTAATTTAGATTAATGGCTTTTTTTGCTTTGCCTTTTTGCAAAGACCTAGTAGGACCGAAAGTTGCCCCATTTCATCACCAATCAGTTTAACTAAAACTACAATAAGAAGTACCTCTACGTTGATGTAAAACATAAAACAAAGCTAACAGAGAAAAGAGTAGTGGTCCCATCACAGATCCCTGCTGTATGCCTCTGGTTACTCTGTATTCCTCAAAGTCGCAGTCGGTGTTATTGACTTGTGACGACACCAAAAATTATGTTCCAGCTTGTACTTTCCTTAAAGGTCGTTTAAGCCATTGTGACTACACATTTTATCGCTTTCAGCCTTCTTACTCGAAAGTGGTTCCAAAAATCCTTTCAATTCGCCTAGTAGGTAGTTCTAGCTCGATCGAGCTTGTCCTCTGGTATAAAATGCAAGATGATTCTTTTTTTGACAGCTCTCTACCGAATGTGGACTTTTGTGAATTTTTGAGGACTGAATCGTCTCTCGTTAGCTCATTACCCTCTATGTTACTGTGCTGAAACGATATGATTATGGTAGCCTGGCTTTCAATAAGAATGACAATATTTCGGCTAGAAGCAAGGCTGTCTTTGAAGTTCGTTTTGAGCCATAAGTACAGATTGTTCATACTTCTTAATTAGCTCACCATTTTCCCAGGCCAGGAGACCTTATCCGTGGATAAGGTACAATGTGATATCTTCCCTAGCCGAGGGCCGGATAAATTCCTGGATTCAATGCAATTCAAAATTCACCTCATTTAGGTGCTGATCCGGAGGATCTGTCATTTCTAGCTCCTGTTACTTTACTAGATTCTGTGGTATCACAATGGGTTTATTCTGGCCTAAATCTGGTTGCACGTGCTGTAGCCTGTAAATCGAACTTGACCTAAGGTAACTTTTTCCAGTCTATCCTGGATGAGAATACTACAATGAAGTCGTTCCTAACTTTCAGTTTGGAGATTGTGTAGTCGGTTAGAGCAGTTGCTTTCCTATGTGGCTTTGTCTAAAGTAGTGCTTCTTTAAGTCTGTTAAACAAGGTATTGCCCAAAAATGTGTCCCATTTAATCAAATCATTATAATAGGCTCTGCGACTTACTGCTCTCTCTAGGAAGCAGCAGTAGTCTGTGTCGCTTCCATCGTTTCCCCAGCTAAAAACTAGTCAAAGGTATCCATAAAGATATCTGAGAGTATTTGTAATACGATATTGTCCTTGAATATATTGTAAGGTTCATGGCCTTGCTCAGTTTGTCAGGTCAGTATTGAAACACTCTTTGTTAGCCAAAATTTGAAGTCGAATGGTGACGGGGATTCAACTGATGGGAGAGATAGAACTAAACCAGTCGTAATGTCCTATACTTTGTTGATCTGCTACTTAAGTATGTTTCTTACTGGGAAACTTTATTTTCGAAAATGCTGCTTCTGTGTCATACCAGACCCAACTCCTTACTATCTAATGGCAGAATAGCATTTTTAGTACCCATACTTCCCATTTTCGGAGCAAAAGGTGTCCACTGGTGATTCGATGGTATATCTCACCGAAAAGTTGAACCGATCCACTCTGCATCATTCTGGTGGATGTAACCTTGTTGCGGATGATATTTGAAAAGCATATGACAGAGTTTGGCATCACTGTCTTTTGTCGATAAATCTCTTCTTCAATGGTTTAGAAATTACCTTCAATACAAGATGTTTCAGATGGTTTCAAGTCTGCAATGCACTATATAAATACTGGGGGTCCCCAAGGTTCCATTTTGTCCCCTATTCTCTTTCTTATTTTTATAAATGATTTCTTTGAATCCAATATCATTCTCATTTCGACGAGAGTACCCTCAGGTTAACATATTCGTTTCCAGATTCAGGTCTACTCATCTACCAACAATTAGTATCTGAAGCCTGCTAGCGTTCTAAGAGTCAAGGTTATCGGAAAACTAAGTAGAAAATAATTGAATCGCGTTTTGCCCATACAATGATTTTTTTTCTAAACAATATGGTCTTCAGATGCATGCAGATACTTCGTAGGCATCAAAACTCTTGGACAGTGGAAATACCGAGACTTTATTTGTGAATTTCTTTTTAAAACAATTTCCATATTTCTTTCATTTCAGGTGGTGATTTCGGGTGCATTATGTACAGTACAAGATTATGTAATAATGTCACAGTGTGCACACAACAAAGCCATATACCTAGCTCCAGAAGGAAAAGTTTCTGTCACAGACATTCCAATGACACGTAAGTAACAAGCATACTACAAAAAAAAAACAAATTTTACATGCATGCATATATTTAAAGATACATTTAGTGTGTATAGTCCGCCCTCCTTTTCCCATGAGAGAAGCTGCGCCCATGATCTCTCGCCTCGATCCACCAAAACGAAAACCCTTCTGAAACCATGGGAACAACAAATACGACTACAAAACCACCATCCTCAACAATGATGATGATGATCGGTGATCGCGGTGCCACTAAATACTTTTCACCCGAAACCAAATAGTGAAATGCGAACTCTTTAACCATCATCATCAAGACTTTTCACTCATTTTTCAATTTTTCATTCTCTCTCTCTTCTTGTGTTGGCCGTGCCTTGTGTGTACCCTATTTGCGTCGCTTATTAACATCAACCTGTCCTCTTCAATAGCAATTATGTTTATTACACGAGTCTTGTTGTTGCTATCCCTGTTGCTTCTGATTCATAGGTTAGACAGTCAAGAATGTAGGTTGTGTGAGATACTGAGACATCATCAGTCTTAATTCGTTTTCTCAAAACTGCCAAAAAAAAAAAAGGAGCTCCAAAGTTTCAAATGTCGATCGATTGATCGATCCGTGGGTATCCATGTAGCTTCAACAAAAAAAAAACAAGCATCTCCAGAATCCCGTCTGATGTTAGCAAACATACACAAGAGACAGGGTTTGGAGGAAGGGCCTCTAAGCGCAAAACGCATTTTTAAATGGAGGTTCTCTCCCTCTCTCTTACTCGCTCTCGGGTCTCGACTGTTGAGGTTATCGTATATTACACGGCCGTTGCGGCATCGTTTGAAATGATGTTTCGGCACATTGCCCTGAGAGGAGTATCTACGTATCTATACGTGTGTATCTGGTCTGTGTGTTTAGTAAGAAATCATTAGAAATTGATGAGGTTCAAATTTGAAGAAGTGACTTCCAATGCTAACTGGCTGAGGATGATGATGTTGATGGGACCGTGGTGGCCTGAATGACTTTTTTATTTGTGTTGCAGTCGATTGTTATGAACTACCTCGTTTAACGTGAAAACGATGAATATTTTTTTACTGTTCTCTCCCTCCTTTGCCGGGATATACTTATTAACCCGTTGAATATATATGTATATTTTTGTTTTTTTATTTGAGAATTCAATTATGATGGTTGCATCTCTATGGCTATGATCGCCCTTCGATTCGTTAATCAAGGCACCCTTTGTGATGGTTTTTCTGCTGCCTCCCTCCAATTAAGTGGAAATCTCTTTGCCGCCGGCCGGGGGTTGGAAATTGCAACCGTATTCCTTGTCCCATTGTAAATAGAAAGATTTATATCCTTTAGGCGACAATTTGCCACACTTTCTGTGTCGCAAATCACTGGCAGATGTTCCTAGAAAGCCGAGGAAAATTATTCATTGTTATACCCCAAATGCGAGGGTTGGACAATTCGATTTGTGAAAATTTATATTTCTCACTCAAACCTCAATAACAATGAAAAAAGGTCCTTGGGAACAATATCGACAGGATGAGTCTCGTAACAATGGTGCAAAAGGTTGTTGTTTTTTGAGCCGAAATAGCGCGTGCTAAATACGCCGTGAAAACAGGTGTGAAATGTTGGTATTTCCCATTTCGAGATACTTGTGCCGAGTACCTAGTATGGTGCTTTATAGTTTTATTATGGTAATGGAGGAAGATTTAGATGGATTTGAATATCTGTGAATGAAAGGCAATTCCTTTCGGGGAACTGTCGTAGGTAAATTTGTTTGATGTGCCTCAAGGCACCGAGGGTTGCCCTATTATGTTTATTTATTCTTCAACTATTGGTAAATTAAATGAAAACAAGGCGGGATTATGGTCGGCTTAAGCGGTCTTGTGATTGTAGATAAATACGTTTCTAATTAGTGATCCAAACCTTTCTCCTTTGAAGCACACTTACTTGCCTCTAGAAAGGCAGGGTTTCATAAGACAGTTGATGGAATTTGAAGTCTTCAGTCCGGGGTGGACCTGGGCCTCAAACAACGCTTGTGAGGTCTTCCTCTACTACGTTGTCCCTTCGGATGTCCATTCGCTCTACATCTTCGTGTCGTGTAGGCGTGTCGTAGACCTTGTAAGCCTCTGTAAAGGCTTTAAGTCATATGATGTTCAGTTTCATCTTGATCTGGATCATGGGCAGGCTTTGGTTCACCGAAGTTAAGCCTTTCTTCGTTTTCTTAACAAAATGGTTGATGCAGTGTTGAATATAAAGCCGGGCTTTAACTATGTCAATAAAACTCCTTTAAGCTGTTTGCTATAAGGTTAAACTAACTGGTTTGGGAAGCGACACGTTTAAATCCAACAAGAGCTCGAGGGAAGGTATTAGTAAGCAGTTGATTGACGAATGCCAGTCGAACTGGTCCAGGAAGAGAGGGCAATGTACATTGATAATTAGTTCAGTTCTGTCTGTCTGTGCTTTGTATCTACATATATATACCGTAGATACATACGAATTTCTGTCATAAACCAGGAAAATACTTGAAACCGCCATTCGTTCCTCCAAATTCAAATAAAACTCGTGAAAGTAGGAAATACTTAGTCGTCCCACCAGCAAAAAAAAAAAAGTGCTTCAATCCAAGACCTAGGAAGTACTTAGAACCGACACATGTCTCACGACAGGTAGTGAGTATGGTGAAGGTCATATAGTACCGCACTTTATTTGTCTGCAAATTCTTTCCTTTCCCATATGTATGTTCATAAGTGCCTACGACTGTTGGAACTTTTCACTTTAACACCGTCAGACCGCACGAGTAGAGATCTGTAGTAATTTGTAGTCCCATATTCATTAAAGTGTCATACCCAACAGGTGTGAACAAACAGTTACTTCCAACTAAAAAAGAAACCAACTACTCACCTCAACCGTGCCAACAATAGTAACCAAGTGGCGACATTGATGATCAATTATCGTTCCTACTTAAACAAATCAACAAAAGCACACACACACACAGCGCTGTAATGATTTTTTTTTTTCACCTACCACATGGAACACGATTCAATCATCGTCGACATCATTAAGGCTTCCAAGAGAACTCCAAACAAAAAAAACAAGAACATACCTAACCAACAAACACCCAAAAATAGAATGACTTCCAATCCGTACCCCAAAACGATCATCAAATATAAATAAATAAATACTCAACACACTACAAGTGATCGAGTCAAGGATCTCTCCTTCAGAATGTGCCCATAACACACTCGATCCCGCACTCAATAGTTCAATACGTTTGTATACTTCTTGCTTCCTTTCGAGATCGATGTTTGCTTCCCATAGTACTATATGTATGTACAACAATAATAACAACAACACACACATGAAATTTAAGCGCCAATTTGTGAACGGCTACAGCGCGACTTGGGAATAACAATAGCGCAGGCCCATTGCCACACAGAGACAGACCGGTGAGAATCATGGCAGTGGGGGGAACATTCCGGCAGCAATTATCTCCTCGAGATCAATTGATCCTCTTGTAAACTGTTGGATTTCTCGGAAACTTGAAAACCATTATCAAGTAGATACTACATACACTGTATACTGTTTGTTCTTATGCTACCCAAGCGAATACATACACACTTGCATACATGTGTCTCATTCTGATCTTGATCTTCAAAATCTAATATCTAGAAACTAAAGTTGTCATCACCGAACCCATGATGATGATGATGATGAGAAGAAAGTTCTGTTGTCGGTCCATCATCACTGGCAGTCATAATCATTCGAACATGATCACCATGATCACTACGATCGCGATCATCATGATCGTCATGATCATAGCCATAGCCATAGCCATTGTGTGATGGCCTTTCATCTTCTTTCCATCATCGACGACGACAACGTGCCCAGGGTAATATACACACCGATCTTGCTGATCATCACTAATGGACAATGTTACCTTTTCATCACTCCCCTAATAATGAGTGCTCGAGTATCCGCCTTCGAGAATTCCCCCGACTCGACCCGACACTGATGGGACACCACACTACTTTTCTCCTCTATTTTTCCCATCTCTTCGGTTTTTTTTTTTTTTTTTTTCTATTTTTTTTGGAAGATTGAATCTTTAAAGGGATTCCGGTTGGTGCCTTGATTAAATGGTGTACGCACGGTGCCCGCTCATCTGATAAGATCTATCTATTCTGATTGCGTTCGATCGGTTAATAAAAATGTTGTAATCACGGGGTAGTTGCAAAATCAAGATTATGTAACCACGGACATGGGTTTCCGTTAGGTTCTTCTAGATATTAGATGTGTTTATCTGATTGTGGAAATGGAAATTTTTCTCCTTATCGGCGGAAGGTTGAATCGAACCTTTTTTTTTCTTTTTAATTTAGAACATGAGGAAATTTGTTAATGAAATCCTACCGCGCTGTGGTGGGTCTGGAAATATTCGGTTTTAGATACTTCAAGTATCTATTCGCAATCGGGTTTGACGATACTTACTTTTATACCGGCTATTACGAGAGAGACCTCGTCGTAATGGGTTAGGTAGTAGAAGAGTATCCGATTTTATATTGTAGTTTGAAATATGGACATTTACTGCTTGTTGGGAGGTTATAGGGAAATTTTGTGAAAGTTTGCTGCCATGTACCGATTACATCGGTGACATAAACTTCATATAAAAAAAAATCAAGCGTCACTTACAAATTTTTGTGAAACTGTCTCCTGGCTACCTCTTTAAAATGTAAAAAAGAAAGACTTCATGTTTGTGTTAGGCGTAGATGCTCCACTTACTCTGTTTGAGATACTTTCTGGTTGAATTTTCACTATTATACATGAGATTAACAATCATCGAACTTGATGTCCTAGGTGGTCAACAGAACTGTCCATAGATTGAACTGACTTTTGCTATGTTCTTACTTTGTCCCGAAAGCAAGAGGGGGTATGTTTCACTGCGAACTTTTGATCTATTGTGCCCCCTACGAACACCTTGAAGAGGTACGTGCCCTCATTAGAGTTCCCCTCACAGAAGATTCCTTTTGGAATCATTTTGAAATTCATACACTTCAACTACGTCTTGGCGGAAGATTTCTGTCCTAGACCACTCTCTCTAGTCCAGTTTCCTCTCAGAATCCATGGATGTGTTGCCCTAAGGCTTGCCTCATGCCCTGAACGTTGTTCCACGTTCCTTAACCCTCTCTACTTTTCTGAATTCTTCTTTGAGAGTATTGTGCCCTATTCTGCGGAATGGTTCAGGTTATATGAATGTTTTTGATGGTCCTTTTCATCTGAACAGCTTTTCGATATACATAGTGACAATTGCTCACTTCTAGTCGTTTGAGTTCATATCCTGCTTGTGCACGCAACTTGTAGTAAGGTCTTCGTCTACTCTGGTGTACCCCCGGATTAGATTCGAAGACCCTACGAGGTAGAGCATTAGTCCGTTCTGTATATCCTCATTTTAGACGACTGACGCGCAATTTATTTAACTAGGTCGATGTCGCTCTACAGCTCTTTTATTTCGTCGTTGCATCTCCTCCTAAGTCCATTAACGCAAACATCCGCCTTAGATAGAGTCCAAGCTCGAGCGCAATAAAGTTTGACTAGTGAGGGCATATGTACATACATATGTATGCTAAGTTTTGCTCTAATTTATCGTTAGACCCATTCTGGCAGCTTCCGTTTCAATACTTAGTAAACACACCAACAACAGCCCGTTGTACTCTGGACAGACTTTTGAAAGATCATGCATCCAGTGTTGACTTGACCCTTTTTGCGTCACCTTGTCTAAATACTTTTTGACATCAGAGTTTCGGTGAGCTCGGTACTCTCCTACTACCTTAAAGGAAAAGCGAACGTCCTCGTTCGTTGATCTACACAAACTAACGAGTTTGGCATGCTTCCCAAAACGGCATGGCTCTGTGGCTCGTCTCTAGAAATTATGTCGTATCGGGCCTCGACTAATATCTCTAACTGGCGCAATTCAGAGACCTCATGTGAAGACCATCTCTCCTGGCTCTTGGCCATATCGGTTTTTCGGTCCTCAATGATTCTCGTTGAACTTTCTTGAGTTAGCTTCTTTAAATTACATATACTGAAAGTCAACCGACTACTGACAGACTTATTTCATAGAAGTGGGATCACCGTCGATTCCCGCGGCTGCATGCATCTACCTCAATTTGTATACCACCAGATAGACCCTTTCCAATTCGAAATGCGATCAACGAACAATTGCCCATCACTCCTCCATAAAGTCCAACAGCGGCTTACCCAATAATTAAGCTACACCAGTAGATCATTCCACCGATAGTAGCAGGAAACAGTTCCTCGTCCCAGCCAAATGGGTTGAAAGAATTAAAAGATCTCGATAAACAACTTTGTTCCCTACATTGTCCAACTGTGTCTCTTTATTAATTTCCCTTCATCCGTTCTGGTTCCTAGTGTTTATCATATAAATTGTTTTCTTCCATTAAACAAATCGTTTACCCAAAAATCTTGTATGACTCATCCACACCTAAAATCCCCCAATGAGTTACACAAAACCAAAAAAAAAAAAAAACGAAAAACAATCCGATTGTCGCTCCAAATTGACTGATAGATACACAACAATCCACATAAACAAACATGCAGTTGTGCATGTATCTAGAACGCAACAAATCAATTGCTTTCATCACTTTCTCGCATAGATGTCGCCACATCGCGACGATCGTTACTTCTCCATTCCATTTCCTCCATCGGTTTATCTCTACCTCTCGTATTATTTATGAGATGAAACCGACAACGTTTTGGGGTTAAGAGTTTATGGGATCATGATCCCGCCCGAGAACCTCAAAAACGATCCAAAGGCGCGATTATCTCTCGATCGGAATAGTTTCTATTTTCAAAATTGGAGGATCAATTAAAAAAAAAACCAAAACAAAAACAAAAAGAAATAATTTTTAATAGAGTTATCCCGAAACATAATCGGTTCCGACCACAAAATTAGCAGAAAATTGTTCTTAATTGAGGGGGTAAACCGTTTGGCCGATCCTCGACCACCAATAGATCGAATTTTTGACGAGGAGAGCAAAAATCGTGGATTTTCTGTTTTCTGTTTGCTGCTCTTCTGAAGGCGTTGACTTGTGTCTGGCCGCATGACGGCATGAGAAACTGCCTTTGGCCCGATGATCATCCAATGAAGCGATCCATGAAATACTATATTATATGTAACTGTAGTTAGTTGTATCTAACAACTAAACGACGGACATGTGTCTGTATGACGTTTTATTGTTATTACACGTCCACCACCCGCTGGGTTATCGATCCATTTGTATGGTAAATTCTAACACTTAGCCATTGACTTGAGGTGCCATATGGTTTCAGATTGATGCAGTGACACCACCGCCACGATTATTTATTTGTATCTTAGTATCTTATATACTCGTATGACAGCACACTCGCCGGTGAGTGAGTGTGGAATAATCGAACAATTTAGATTCATCGAAAGCGGCTCGTTCCTGCTGTTGAAAGGGCATAAAGATCCACCACGCTAGTTAGACACAAAATACTAAACATGGCCATTTAGAGTGTCGGAAACGACTCCATAATTGATGCAATAAAAATTCCAAAAAAAAAAAAAATCAAATTATTAGTAAAGGTCTCGTTTGGTTTTAGAAAGCTTTACCTTTACCTTTACCTTTTTTTTTTGTTGGTCTTCTGGAGAGCCCCTGCTCAGAGAAGGCCATCATAATCATGTTGATGATCATTACTATGATAATATCATCCATCCATCCCAGGTGGAACCTATGGACTCGGCCGGTGTGTAGGTTTCCCTTCTTCTGAAGAAGGTTCTCACTCGTGCTCAATGGATGTGTCATTTAAATAAAATGTATCTTTGGCTTTAAGTAAAAGGCTAAGAGCTTGATTTTGTGTACTTTCACTGGCGGGGCTGAGAACAAGACAACAGAAAAAGATTTGGATGCATTTTCTAGAGCAAACGAATTCTGGGTTTTCCTTTCTGGGATACAAATGATTGATGGGAGTCCAACGGGGGGGAGAGGGAAACGGGTAGATATTCGGTCTGTGATTATATTGATGATGATAATTGTGCGCTTGTGCAGTAGTAGTGAAAGCTGCTGCTGCTGCTGCTGCTGCCGCTGTTGTTATTGAGATAACAAATTGAACGTGGGCAGAACACAACTGGCAACGACTGTGATGCCAGACATGGGAAAATAAAACGTTTACCTTGATGAGATATTCTCGAGAGATTAGTTGCAGGTTTCACGTGGAACAAAATCGATTTAGAATATGTTAGACTGTGATGCGTTGCTTGGAGGTTTGTTCCATAGTCACATTAATTTCTAGTAGCAGTCGTTCGTTAGTTTGAGATGCACATACATGCATAGTTCAGGGTCACCTGGACTGTTTGAAAGAATACCTTGGAACAAGTGTCGAAGGGAAATTTCGAACTGGTTGAGTTCACATTGATTGGTGCAAACATTTCCAAAGTCTTTGTACGGTTGAATCCGTTTTGAACACAAAATTTGATGCAAACTCCTTGTTGGCCACAGTGTTGGGTCCGTTTTCGTCTCTCTTCCACGGTTCATCTTACCCCGAGAAACTAGTGCCGAACATTGACACAATGTATGTGCTGCCCTCCCGATTTCCTCCAAACATAGTTCATAGTAAGTTTTACTGCAGAGGACCCATCTTCTTTAGGTGGTACCCGATATTTCCATGGCCTATAGATAACACTTCCAGCTTAGATCTTCTCTGCCTGCAATGCTCCACGGTTAACTACCTTCCCTGGTGTTCCGCCGGGGGTCAGTTGTTAATTAGGTGCTCTACCAGTCCTCTGGGAATTGCAGCAAATGGTTCCGAAGCAAAGAACTTCGTGATTGTCTCTTGCTTTGGTAGAGAGTCAGCCGTTTCGCAGCCCTAACGTCGCACCCAGAGCAACTTCATCTCATTTCGAGGGTCACTCTTAAAATTTTCTGATCAAGGTAGCATGTCGATCTTTCTTCCATTTGGATAAAATATACTTACTTGATGAACTTGAACTGAACTGTCTACCATTCCGTTGAACCTCAACATGAGATCATCAAGTCTAGTTCCTCTTTGGTCTCCTACTTTTCGAGGTCAGGCGGACCGTAACTCTTTTGGAATGCTTCTAATCATTCATCTCCAACATCCTAGATTGAATGTAAATTTGAAGATTTTGCAAAGTCACTGCACTCTCAGAGCCGCTCATGTCAGATTCTCCAGAACCCCAACTATTGACTGACCTTCCTATCCATGGTGGATTCGGACCTTACTTTTCCCAAATGTCTCCAAAATCATGTGGTCTGTGCTCCATTTTCACTCCATTTTCTTAAGTTTCAGGCCGATATTCTATTTAAAATGACATCGATTGACAGATGTCAAACAAACCAATATGGCGGCCAAATGACATCGACCTGGAACATAAAAAACACCCTGTTCACCCTGTTTTGATCAGTGAAATACTCTGGGACGATTTTCGATAATCGTACTATGGGTCACCAAACTAAGAGTGCTCTTACTATTTATACTCATCTGGCTTATCGGGCCTACCGGTCTACAGAATGCCAACATCAAACTTATCAACTAAACTGCTTTGTAGGAACCTCGTCGCATTGAGTTGTTCGCATGCATCCTAGTATCCAACTGCAGCAACTGCATGCTGCATTGGCCGGCCGATCAAATAATTGGTCATCCTACGGAAAAGGACATTATGACACGCCATGTCCTTAACCCGTGCTAATGGGCCAGGTGAACTATGCATTTACATCAAGGATACCTTCAGGATGCATTCTACTGTATGCAGTATGTTTCTTTTGTTTTGCGTATCCTTAAATACGTCCGGCAGTTGTTTTAATTGTTTCGTCCTTTTTTTTTTGCTGCCCTGACTGCATCTGTTTGTTATTGAGTCTGTGTTCCTAGAATCCTAATGCAACTTGTGCGATCTCTGCCTCCTCTAGGTACGAGTATGTGTGTGTCCATTGTTTCACGTCACCTTCTCGCCCGCACATCAATGTCAAAGTTGATAACAACTGGATATGCAATGTTCTGTAATCAACCACCTCCTAGGGGGCATAGGCACTGTAATGTCCTGGTGATGCTCTGGCTCTGGTTTTGGTCTCCTCTTTGTTTCACTCGGTGTTCTCCTTCACCTTTACTTTTTTTTTTTTATCTCTCGCTGGCTGTCCGCTGTTGTGCCTTTTTATTTGTAATTACAGCACAATGTTGGTTGTTTTTTTCGTTACCATTATTCGGAAGACAAAAGACAAGCAAGGAAGATGCAACACAGTTTCACAAGTGCCTAAGTGTTACTTTAACGCGCGGCTAATAGAGAGATCATATCCCAGCGCCATGTCGGAGCTTGCCTTGGGTTTTCCTTTTCCTTTTTTTTTTTGCTTTTCTCAAGAATTAATGCACATACATGCGTGCGAGCACACCTGGAACACGGGTAATGCAATTTTAACCTTCAGGGGGTTCTGAGATACTTTTCTCTTTTTTTTGTGTCTTCATCGAGGTGAGAACCTTTTCAAACCTCTCGCATGCAATTATTGCGTGCCAAGTGAAGATATCGCACACTGTGTCTGGCGTTGTCCTTTTTGTTTTTTTTTTGTATTCCTGTAGGACTGTCGTGTGTGCGTGTATAAAGGTGGCAAGCTTAAAACATTACTTATTCGGCCCGGCCGATGCAGACATCTTCAGATACTTTTTTTCAATTTGCACTTCATTTGGAGTACGTGCGGTGGCATCTGCCATCATTGTTACTGCCACGGGAGGACATGTTAATTTGAAGACGCCAGGCCTCTGGTTGTGTATCTGGACGTTGGGGGGTCGCCTCTGACATTTCGGGTGCGTGATAGTTGGGTGTTTTGAGATACCAGTCACGAAGGGACTTTAAACGTTTGCATTCCACAGCAGTGTATGCACGTACATACGTCATCCACTAGCTAGTGCCATCTCAAAAAAAATCTGTCAATATTTTTTTCGAAATGAATATCTAAGTCAATCTAAGTCACGAACTGAAGTCATGCAATCAATCGCAACAGTCAATCGAATCGAATCTTATGCAATGTGTGCTGCTTGCAACCATTTGTAAATCCTATTAGAAGAAAAGACCAATTGAACGTTGTAATATTAGGCATGACCACCTCTCGATGACATCAATGAAAAGGTGTTATGAAATTATTTTTAGAATAGATTGGCACACGAACGGAATTAAAAATTCAACCCTCGTCATACTATGGGTGGCGAAAGGGTAGATGCATATGTAATGCAATCGTCTGATCATGATGTCATTTGTGTACATTGTGTGCACATATTTGCTTTAGAAACCCCCGCACCCAACAAGTCCTAGGATGTGTGTGCCTTCCTCTACTGAAAAAGTTTTACGTTAAGGAACCCCATGACGTCCTTCGTGATAAACGTAATATTTTAGTGGTTTATCTATCTGAGGCTTTACTATTCGTATTGGTAGGCATCTCCTGTTCCTCCCTCACCAAGAGCGCCTAGAAACTGATCCACCTTCTCTACTGATGCCAATGGTTTGCATTTAGTATCTACTCATCATAGTTTATCATTAGCTTGTCATTTAGTACTATCTACTCATCATAATACGAACAAACGATTTCATGAACGGTCCTATTCTGTATAGTTCGGAGAATGAAGGGTCAACTCTTGGATTGATTTTGGAATGAAACCATGAGGCAGATCTAAACGATTAAATATTTATATCCTCTTGTTCATGCCTCACTCTCTAAGCCATTTACGGAGCTTATTGTGATTTACTTTCTGCTTATCATTAGCTTGTTCCCAAGGAGGTACGGGTACCCTTATATTTTCAAGACCCCACAACTTTTTCTTGCGCCTAAAAGTATGCACTCCCTTATATGTACATATATAGTCGGACGAGAAGTTGGAAACTTCGGAGTCATTAACCTTCACCAATCCAAATTCTACTACTCTTTTGACTTTGTCTTCGATCGATACCTTAGAGCTCACTTTTCTGAAATCGATTTCAGGCAGAATTAGGATCAATTTATGATCGCTTTCCTCCAGCAGGAATCTTCACTTTAAAGTACAGTCTTACCCCAACCAGATATCTACTCCGTTCAGCACATTCCCAGACTGATACCACTTTTATTAAATATTTCGACATATCAATAAGGTCGACCAATTATTACCTTTACTGGAACACCAAACATTGTCGAACGCCCTTCACTTTGTGGAAATCCCCACGATTAGGTTTCACTTTGCGGCATTCCACTCGGCAAAGGCCAATAATCTCCATACACAATTTTCAAGAGTCCAAATCGGTTCACACCGATAACCCACTTACTGTGGCCATATGTTCCAATTTTCCGTCGCACTTTAATATTTTGGTTTTTGGATTTTTCAATAAGAATAAGTAATCCAGTTGAAATCTACGATAAGTGCGTTGTATCAGTTTTTGTTTTCAATAACAATTGACCGTGATCGATTGCAATGCAAACAAGTTTATCGAACTGTTCATTCATATATCGAAGAGTGATAAAATATTTCACTGAAAAAGGAAACAATGAATCAACAAAGAAATGCATGTCCAGCAAGCACGTGCAGGACAGATACACTCTGGGCAGAGGGGATTGTAAAGCATTCTACTCGTATAATAGGCTACACACTATCGATTAAGGCCATCAGTTTTGTCCTAACTTCCATCCAAAATCCAAGCTATACATAATTGATAGTGTGTACCCTACTTACTGCTCAAAGGTTATACTCACTACGTACGTCCTGCTACGAAAAAGTACTCAGCCTTAATTTTTTCTGAAAGTTATTTACACGTGATCCCATTATAGCTCACAACTCAGTCAAGACTTAGAATTAAGCAAGTATTCGGCATACCCTTCCTAGCACTTCAGCACAGTTTAAAATCTTACGAAAGAACGTCTAATATATATAAAGCATAAGGTCCATGACTTCTATTGAAGCCAGATATTAAAATTCGACACTCTGGCGTAAGTCAGTCTTGAGTAAATTTTTGAACTCAAAACTCCATGTAAGACTGTATCCAAAACCAGGCTATCATAGACAAAGTTTCAAGTTATACCTCTGCCCAAATTATTATTTCAAGTGCAGAGTAGATCACTAATGCATCGAGTCTTAAGCCAGACTTGCAACCAAAATAAGTGCGGCCTAAGCTCTTGTTCTGAACGCATTAGCTTCACTGTGAGGAACGTCGTCTTGTGTTAAAAGTGTTCTTACAAAGTGGTCAGTTCGTACGTATAACAAAGCCTGGCTATAAGGTTACAACCCGTCTTGTTGTGCGTGTGCTACCTTTTTCACAGGAATGGAAGGAATCTACTACTGTTGGGTATAACTTTGAAACTTTGAAAACGCCATGACTTCCACAAAAATTATAATGTTATAGCCACGACGTGAGTCCTTTTCTTGCATCAGGTGATAGTACAGATGCTTCACTGTGCTGTTTCAGTCCTCAGTGGTAGCAGTTAGATTTTGCTTCTTAGACCGATTCATCCAAGACCCTAAGTTAAATGATTGGGTAGACGGAACAAGAGAAACTTGCACCCATCACACTTAGAATCAATGTGGATCCACTGTGATGCCCTAGGCTAACTCCCATACTATGGAACCCATAAAAACCTTTAAATCTTTAAGCCGGAATCGTTAACGAATTCATGTAATTCTTTTAATGACTTGTCAGAAAGTTCTTAGTGTTAGTCTTAGTCCTTCCAGGATATTGTTCTGAGTACTGGGCAGTGATAAAGAAATTGTGCATCCTCGTCCCCTTGTGGTGGGTTTTCATAACCCAAGACCCTAAAATTCTTCTTGCTAAGGAGTCGAGATCGTGGAACCTAGTTTGACTCTTAATAAGTTGTTTGTCCGCAAGTCTGTATTTTGAATTCTATTAAATCTGTGAACATCCTTCATGTCACTAAAACCTAAGACAAACTCTGATCCTGAGTGTATAGTCGAGGGAGGGCAAACTTTAAGTAACATAGTATACCGTGACGAGGGTTCTCTATCCCCAGCCTTCATGAATGCATTCGAACATGACTTTAGCCAATGTCTCGCTTGGTTCATCATAATCCAAAAGGCAGATCAGATAAATATTCAAACTGGAAAGGTCAACGAATGCCAATGTAATCATCTTCAATTAGACATTCCCATGACAGTAGCATGGCTAAATATCTGTCAACTCTCACACATCTCACTATGGGAGATTTCACTCCTCCATACTTGTGTAAATACCAATCCACAATCATGCGCTGCACCTAAATCTGCAATTTATGCATCGCTAATCTGCATCGCTAAAGATAAACAAACCACCAAAAAGCCATACTTGTTGCATGTGCACTCATATCGAAAGCATGATTTCCATATCCACCTGCCATCTAAATCAAAACAGCTGCTGCTGCTGCTAACTTTTTTTCTGAAATTCCTATCTAAATGAACCTGTTTCGGAATGCACAATCCAATCCAATCGAATCGAAATCCCACACATTGTGTGCGAGCGTGCACTCCACACACCGGCAGTCAGCAGCCGGCTTATATTGCCTCTTTCGACATATCATTAACCCGACTGAAACCCGACTTAACATCCAAATCGAATGGTTTTTTTTTTTGTTGAACGTCTAACGTCCGTGGCTAATAACTTCATTAACAGACACCACTGGCAGCCGGCATCCAGAGGTCTCCTATTCGATTTTGACCCAAATTTGCCTGGATAAACGGTGTGTTACATAAAAACCTATCCGCACTCGTAAATCTACGGCAGCAGACTTTTAGCGCACAACCCATTGTTCGATGCAATCGCACCGCCATCGATATCGCAGTAAATTAAGACACTTTAGATACGCATAAGCTTTGATTAACTCTGGCAGACCGTGTCTCACCTACAATTACTGCGGGCGAACGTTACCCATTTGGAGACACAGATACAGTACGAATCAACAAATGAGAAATGTGAACGTAAACCGCTGTTCGGCGGTTAGGTCTAGCCGCCCTCCTGCTTGTAAAGTAGCTGAGTAGCTGAGCTGCTCGTGCAATAAAAGGGGTCGCAGACACTTCAATTGTGGAGGGGTCATGAGTGTTTTAGTTTTCTTGGTAAACTATGGAGCGTGGTATTCCCGAAGCCTGATGTCAGGGGGGTCAAATCGTCGCTTGATGCATTTGCGATGGGAATCGTTAATTGCTGCATTAGTGCGCTCTGTCGGCGAGGCAATTCTCTCATCTCGTCGGCTAGAGTTGTATCTTTACAACTTATGAGAGCTCTTAAGTAGATTTGAATGCTTTATGTACATATATTGCGGTGAAAATATTGCACTTGCATCATTTTCTTTAAAAAAAAAAGTAGTTTTAACTAACGCCATCTAGCTTTTGTTAACTACAGCATACACGTAGTCTTTGAACGCAGCCAACTGCGTAACTAAAACTAGTATGGCGTAGGATTTCCGGTGACAATAGAATTATGGAGTGTGTTCCAGTGATTTGGAAAAAAAAATAAAACTTAATCCTCAACCACAAGCCCGCCCACCGCATCTCCCAACAAATGGCAATTTGTGTGAAAGGAAATTCCACAAATATTCACCACCGCAAGGATTTATCTGGATTCCATTACGCTGTGAATAGAAAATGCAAATGATTTAAACGATTCAAGAGATGCCACAGCATCCCTTGTAGAAGAAGAACCACAACCAAAACCAAATCCTTTTCTTAGCCATTTGAGTGGAAAATTTGCTTTTCCATTGTTTACCCAAAGAATGGGAAGAAGTCTATTTTAGCCCTGTCAATGGAATTTAATTGCTCTTCTTCGCTCGTTGCCATCAAGTTGAGATATCAATTCCGATTGTTTTTATTCAAATGAGCTATGCTCTCTCGGTGTGCTATTCCGGTATTTGCTGAGGTTGTTTTTTTGTACTTGAAAATCATTGTCAAGTGGATCGATCATTTGATGGATTGTTAGCATGTGTTTCTTAAGAGGTTTGCTTGCTTTAGGTGCCTTTTTTTTTTTTGTTTTGTTTTTGTATTTCAAAATAGGTAAATGTTTTGAATGATGGTTTGGAATTTCGAAAAGTAAGCAATCATTGCGAGTCATCAGTATAAAATTTGAAGCATTCCAAAGGTGATATTGATTTTTCTGGTTTATATCAATTGAGTCGTTTAAATGTGTTTGCTGTTTGCCGCGTTAGTTATTCGTCTCTGTCCTGAAAACAATCTGCTGAAAATGGAACTTTCGCTTGAGAGTTGTAGCATTTTCAAATAGCAATTTCAAATATGTCCAGTACTCAAAAAATGTCTGCGTGAGGCTCAAAAAGAGCCAGAAGCATAATCAGGTTTTTTCTGGTACTTTTCAACTTGAGACTAGAAACAGAGAACCTCTCTGGGTTGACTCTCTGTATGAATTATACTATAACTCCTCTTAGGGCATTAATATCTGCGTCCTGATTCTGTGTTCAAGGCAGGATGCTTATTGAAATGTCGACTTGTTCCGATTTATATTCACAAACTCTTCTATCCGATTCGTCCCCCTTCTCATAACCTTACATATCTCTATGTCTCTGTGCTATTTTCCAAAACCTTCTCCACAGAAGATATTGCTGCCTGAATCTCAATGAAAAGGTAATACCTTCGTGTGGTATCGGCTCCAACCCATTCACGGACGTGATAAGACTTCAATTTGAAAAACTTAAGACATTTCAGAAATTCCTCCCAATTATCTCAGACAACATCCATTAAGCAACGAAACATGATAGATACCGCCTAAGTTTCAAACCAACATTGTCACTAAAAAGAGTATACGGATTGAAACCAAACACTGCTATCGTATAGCCCCTGCTTTCCGATCACAGTTCTACAAAAAAATACCATCCCTAGTCGTATTACTCCCTCCCCTTAAACAATGCATTTCCTTTTCGTTGTTTCAAAAACTGCATGCTACTGCATTTTAATTTTCCATTTACGGATCAAAGGATTAAACAACCTCGATACAGTCAAATAGCATATTCCATGAATATGTTTCGAAATAACCACAACAGTTCGTACTGCAACAGAGAGTAATGCACCATAATCCTCAGGTGAATGTTACGCATATTCATATCCTTTTTTTTATTCCCCCTATCACCTTGGGCGAGAAAAGGATTTGCAATTTTCCGATGAACCTCAATTCATATTCATAAATGTAGATTCGGGAAAAAAAAAATATATTTTCCCCGGGAATCCGATTAAAAGAGCTTAACTGCTTCTTTCATTCATCATTGAGGTATTAAGGGGAAAACTCTCAACCCTTAACTAACTGTTATAGGGTTGATAATGCGATGAAATAAAAAAATACAAAAAAAAACATACTGAATTCAGTATAAGCCCTTGTTGTTGTAAGGTGTATTTATTTTAAGCCTTCACATGGTACGAACGACGGGGCTTTGTTACAAAATACTGCATCAATCATTGACACGATCCTGTTTGAAGTATCTGGGGGGTTGTTGTACTGCTATTTACCATGTGTTTTACTTAAGTCGGAAACAGAGGGTCTTCTGTGAAGAAAACCAACCTAGTCCAGGTTATATTCGTATATCTAAGAGCGGGTCAAGCGACATCTATGCAAAAATAGAAATAGAGAAGTGTTTCATCAAAGAAATGATTGAGCGTCCGAAGATATCACTGTAATGCAGTACGACCACGCCCACTTCATAATAAAGGGGATACGTTTTCTTCTTCGTTTATTCTAGTAGGCGTGCTAAAGTCGTAGTGTCTTGTGTAGTACTATATTTTTTGCTGTTTGCCGTCTTGAATATCTTGCCGGCATGCATGCCTTATTATCCTGACAGTGTTCAAGAAGTACTAAGTACTTTAAATCCAGTAGCTATCTCCGTACACGATCTGGGATTTCATGCTCTTTCCCTTCCCAAACACGAAACAGAACTCATGTTGACCCTCTCATGTTCTATACTATCGATTCGATACCTTCCTCTAGCCGATGGTTACACCATTCAGTGGATCAGTGTTTCTTTCTCGATGGTAAATGGTATGAATCTTCAAAATCGCTACTCAATTTTCAGCATCTTCTATAATTGGTGCTTTTCGAATCCACGTAGTGTCTTACCATTTTACAGTCACTTCGAACGCCTTAATTCTCTCGTTAGGGTAGCACTCCGAAAGGCTCATAGTTGGCAACTTACGTCCTTCGTGAACCCTTTGCCAACATCTGTCTTGTGGACGACCGCATTCACCGTCGAAATTCCTTCAGTTTTGGGGGTGACACATTGTCGGAGTTCGATTGCTTTTCACGACTCGATGATTCTTACTCATTTTGAGCCATATTGCATAAAATTAAGAAGCCGCCTTATAATCTCCTACACCTTGTGTGCGGAAGTCAATACACGAAATTGCGTCTTTCCTCCCACAACTTGCTAATTCCCAGGAAACAATCCTCACCTTTAATTAAAAGCCACATCCATGCATTAATTTGAATACCGCGAGTGTCAACTTTACCCAACTAATCGAGAATGAGTTGAAAAAAAAGGAAAAATATCAAAATATTTACATAGATCCGTACATCCTCCATCATTTGCACATTACACAATCCTCTCCTTCTCTCTCCTCTTTGACTGTTTTGTTCATTCCAAATGTCAACAGCACATACTACAACAAAAACAAAATCTAAGCATTCTATTCGCGCGCACTTCAATTACACAGACGTTCGCTCCAAAGTCTCACGGGTTGGTGTAAATAGAAAATATTTACTTAGAAAAAAAAAACAATCCAAATACTACCAGTAAGTTCTGGCAAACAATATTGACTGACATGCGTCGGTCTTGACTTGAAAACGAGAAGCCTCATGGCAGTAGCTTCATATAAGATTTGCACGTGCACAGGAGGAGGTGTTACAGAGCACCCCCGTCCTGAATCTATTACTTGATTTATTCGACTTCCAAATAATGTTCCTAAGACAAAATCAATATAATCCCTTCAGTTGGTTTGTTTTTTGTTTTTTTGTGTGGGTTGCGGATGGCGGGGGAGGTAGAGAACAAACCCATTGTCATGTGTGCTACGTAATTTGAGAACTTTGTGACATGCATATGCATAAACAAAAAGAAGAAATAAAATAAATCCAGAAAATGGTAATAGTTAATCGGAAGGAAAATCAATAAGAAACGAGGGAAAGAACAAAACGTTCGAGGGTGGATTGTATCACACCATTCCCTAGCATAGTTTTATAAGTACACTTGTAAAGAGTAACCCTTTTCAATGAATTCCTGCTTGTCCTGATTGAAAGTATTCAAACTACTTCATTTCGTTTGAGTAAGGTTCGTTCCTTTTAGCAGTAGCAATTCCTTGAACGATACCATTAAACCGGAACAACTTGCAACAACTTAAGTTCTACGAACCCCCCATCCATCTCCTTGCACTAAGCTGCTTTAGAAGACATATTTATTCTCTGATCTTGCTATTCTTATATACTTACTTACTAAGGCGGTGCTTCAGTGCTACTCCGAGTTTGATTCGAAGGCTCTGTATCGATTGCATCTACAGGTTCTGGGCATCTCAGAACACTGATGTCTAAGTCGATGTAACCATTCTCTGATGATACGTTTTCTAAATCCCTGGCTCCATTTAGTAAGAACCAAACACTCACAAACCGAGTGAATACAGGCAGCAATCCAAGGAAGTACCTTAACTCAACCCTATGTAAGCCCTTTCGCTCGAGAACAGTTTTCAGTTTTCTCTTAGTCAATGGCGCCGTGACTGAGTGAGTGTGTCGGTTGTATTACAAGGTAACAACAACTTTTTGTTATCAAAGTCCCAACTCTTGCGAACATCTGACAAACATCATAAAGTACAATTGTCTTGATAAACTTCTTCAACAAACATTGTACTTCATGCTTCATACTCTATTCGTGCACTGTTCAGGCCTTTCAGGCCAGCTCCTGCGTTAGAGTGCATAGTCGTAGGAGAAGCTCTACATTCACACCAGAGTCAAAGGTGCAGGGGCCTCTGAAAGAGACATGAAACGATGTTGAACTCTACTGGTGGACAAGACTTTTGACTTTTTGGGCTTTTACCAACTGCTTTCGAATTGCCAGTTCTAAATGGAAAGTTCGCTAATGTAGGACCGTTTTCAGAGTAGACCTAGCAGCTCACTGACAAACTTTGAATTTTAAGATGAATAACACAAACTTTTTCACCCTTCTAAGTCGCGAACCTCTTACAAACATCCGAAGGTAGAATCGTCTTTGAAAACACTACTGTAGCACTGTTTCATTGTACTTTCAGAAGGCCAAACTCTGTCGTACCCGTTTTGTTGGAATTATTTTCTTGTTTTTGGGATTCGAACCAAAAATCTTGCTCATGATCCTGGCAACTTACAGTGGTTCGCTTATGTCCATCCAATCCGTTGGCTTTGGCTACTGTTGGGAATATTTGGGACACCCACAGTAAATCTCTGATTTTCAAAATCCCCCTTCCTAGGAACCTTGCGTAGGTTAGCATCTCTGTCCCTGTCACTGGATGTCAATCCAATAGGAATGTCATGTGACCACCAATACCACACACTAATTAACCCATTAGGCCAAGTATGTACCCAGACCAGTGTCACAGCCGCCTCCACCTCCGCTCATGCTCCAGTAGTTAGCATTCGAATGCACTTCTCTGTCAGCCTTGCGGGGGCGGTGGTGATGGCGATGGTCAATCACCGACCGCATCTAACCGCTGCGCTGCCACACATAGATACCATGATAATTACTACTGTGATCGTGCGGAACGGATTATTACGATCATTTCAATCGGACCAGCGACAGACACACCACAGGGAAGGCGATCGGGTGTGATACGTCTGCACTTGACACTTAGTCGCATTCTTCAGCTTCATATATGGGTTTTTCCATTCCCTCCGCATGTCCCGCTGAATAGTGTGGAAGTGTCAACCGAGGCTGTACAATGCTCTACGGAACTCTAAGAAGCCATTTGAAAATGAACCCGAGAAGCTGGTGTGGCTACACGTCTTGCAGAGATTTCTTCTCCTCCCTGTGTGTATGTATGTGTGTTTGTTCAGATTGTTTGCTAAGAATCTCAGAATTCTTGGAATCGTGACAAAACATTAATTCCACAGAGACGCGGCAGCGAGATTGGTAAATGGGACCTTAGGGCGACATATGCAGTACAAAGTGTGTTCAGCAATGCTGGTGGCGCTCCATTTGGTCAGAGGTTTCACCAAACCGGCTGCAGTTTGAAGTAATATGAGGCAATGGGCGCTGCTGCTGCCAATGATCGTGGCCATGGTGGTCAATCATTTTCTCTTGCAAGTACCAAATCCATTGTGTTTGACTTAAAGCCCTGGTGTGACAATATGAGGTTAAGTGTGATTTTTTTGGTATTTTTCTTTGGGAGAATTGTTTGAATAAATGTCCATGGGGTTGCGTGGTCGGTTGTAGCTTGTGACGCATCATGAGGTCTCTGGTGAAAATTTTAAACAGTATCTATCGACTGTTGGTAAATATCTTGTTTATGGCGCCTTTATCGACATGAATACAGAATGAAGTATGTATGCAATAGAAAGGGTTTGAATTTAGGCCAAGAATGCTGCTTAGTGGGACGACAGATTCCGAAAATGGGCTAACCATGTTTCTACTTCCTTGGTAATCATGTAAATCTAACAGAATGTTGTCCTAGTCACTCAAAAGATAGTCACAAGGTCCGTGAAGATCTCGGAAAAGAGAACATCCTGGGTTTGATACTGCCCAACTCAAAGAGAGTCTGTGAAACTGAACATATTAACCAGTCCCTCCAGGGAGTGGGAGTGGCTTTTCTAAATTGGTTTTGGTTAAGTCATGTGTCCACTAGAACTGCATTTCTTTTAGAAGATATATCCTATCCTCCTGTGCATGTATCTATGTACTTTGCTATAACCTAAAGAATTGGCTCATCACCTGTTTTCAGAAAGTTCCAAATAGTGACACCAACGGCATAAGCTCTTGCTCCTGCACTAACCCTAGTGTACATATGTAGGTGGTTCATCGTCGGTCTTGTTACACACTTATTCCGTTTGCATGTGAGTCGTCTGGTTCATAGGCTTCCTCTATTCTTACCCTGATGGTGCCTATATATGCTAAATATTGAATCTTTGTGAGTAGTTCGAGGTTTAAAACCTTGACATGTGCCCCCTATCTGTCTATTTACTTATAGTTAGCGTCGTGGATCAGTGATTTTTTTTTTTTGAAAAATTATGGTATGGGGTTCAAAAAAACTTAAGAAGCACCACATTGTCAGATATTTGTGACACAATTTTCATTTCTATATTTGATAATCGTATGAACATAGCTTTAGATTTACCAGCTCATCTGCCCTACTTTTTACTTTTTCAGTTCGAAAATTCCATAGACTTGGCAACACTTAAGCTCCAAATTTGCGGAAAAATGTAATAATAATATTTAGTTTCCTTTCGTGATTGCTTACTTCATTCGCATTAAGAAAACAAAACATTCAAATGAACCAAAAAGTATATTTTTCTCAAGTTATTAGAAAAACCAGAAACAGTGCTGCCAAATTTTCAGTTGATTGCATGTTGCGAACGGCCGTGGGAGTTTATCGTAGCTGGTGTATGTATATTAGCTCTCCAATGTGGGCAATATTTTTTCCATTGACATATTTATGTGTTACGATTAAGGCTTTCCATTTAAAATCCACTGCACTGTCGGTCATAAATCTGAATAACGATCAAATGAGTGTGAAAATGGGCACATTTCTCGATAAAAAGCTTAAGTTGCTTTTCTTATTGCTAACTTAGCCCCACACCCTAGTCTTATCGGCTATCGATTTCATCCCACTCAACCATGTCCAAATAAATAAACCCATTCCACACTTAACGTGACCCAAATTGATGATGAATCCATTAGAAACCAAATATCTCTGAGACTGCTGCACTCACACCCCAATTATTAATTATCGTAACTCTTATCGAGGCAATTAAATTTTTCTGATTACCACAGCAGAAGCGAAAATTAATTTAAACCCCAAAATGGTCCACAGAAAGCCTTTAAAAACAAAAAACCCCCAACACACATCGATCGGTCGCATCATGTAAACAAAAACACCTTACCACCTCCCCCTATAGGCAGCGCATGGTTGCCCGCTTTAATTCCACTATGCGCGCACTCCATCCTCCATACGGAGCCATGCCGTGCTGCAACATGAGAGTAGGTTTGTGGTTTTTTTTTTAAATCAACTTTGCACGGTATGCAAAAAGGCATAAATTTAATTACCGGGCCAGTTCAATAACCCGATGTGTAGGCATCCATGCCCAGCCGTCGTTGTCGCATAGTTACACTGCATATGGCTAGGAGGAGGTGGTTGGAGTATACGAGTACCTACTTAGCACACTTCCAATCCATGGCATGTGCATATGTGGCGGGGTGTCTTAGTGTGACTTTCAGTGTAAACATTCCATCATCATCACCGTCATTGAGATTTTCACGCAATAATGTCTGCGTAAGTGAGGTCCGGTCTCGCAAGAGTCCAACAGCAACGGCAACAGCACCGTAGGGATCCTTCGCACAACTACTGTCAGAGTGTGGTTCGTAAATCAAGCGCAAGTGTATCTGCAAATGCCTGAGCCTGACCGAGCATTAGCGAGGCGACAACAAATACGCGCCCAAAGCCATCAAGACGTTCTAAGAAGGGTTCACAGATTGGCACAAGAGTGTAAATGAACATATCACAGGAGACCTGGTCTGCGGGGGCATCCGGGCGGCCACAAACTCAGAAATCTCAGTAGTAGTGGTTGGTGGTTAGTGGCTGGTGGCTGGTGGCTGGTGGATGCTGCCAAGAGATCAGTTTTAATGAAAAACAAATATTGATACCTCAAGACGAATGTAAACATGACGTTTGCGCTTGCACTTGTGCCGGACGAAATGTTGTCGTTGTTGGATGGTCGTGGTCTCTGCGGTTCCATAGACGTGGGAGGCGGACGGGGGCTCTGTCGGCGACATCTACTAAAAAGCACGATGAGGGGCAGAAATGAAAGAAAAAGAAAATTTTCTCGAGAATGAAAAACGATTTTTTTCTTCTCTTCTCTTTTGTTCACCCATTGGTGTGAGTTTGGCTTCGAAATGGATTTGTATCTGTGCTACTTGTCTGCAATAAGTCACGAATGCGATTTACAGTCGATTTGTTCATTATTTGATTCGATATCCTGTGCGGCGTAGGTGTTATTGTTGTTTGACTTTTTGTTTGCTATTGTTCATTTAATTTTTTTCTTTTCTCTTCTTTTCTTGCAGAAAATATAACGATAGCCGGCACAACAGACTTTTTGTCCACGCAAGTGTTCAAAATAACGCTGTACGCAAAAGAGACACAAATGTATCTATGTTTCAACAATCGTTGGAAACTTGTTGGAATGGTGAGTATTGACTTTTATATAATTTTTTAATATTTATCGCATTAACTGCTGTTCTGTACATCTAGTGAATATTAGTTTAACTTGTATTCAGTAGTAGTTGGTGTGCTCTAGTCTAGAAAATACTTTTTGACATTCGTTTTCCTCGTCTACCTCTTCAGGATGAAATTGAGGTCCAACGTGTGACAACGTTGAAAGTTATCACAGCAATTCAAAAAAATACAGTATGCCACGCCCATTTTCGATAGACTCACGAGCTATGTGAGTCCTGTTGGAACAACATGTCGGTAGGTCTAATTGATCAAACTCCGCCATAAAACGTTATCCAACATATTTCAACTGGCACACCATGCTGTTACTCTACGAGGGTATAATGATCTTCGGTGCCTCAATAGCGGCTATTCTGTTCCAGCCAAGTCGAAATATGGTTGTCGATCATAATGATCTCTTACAGTCGTTTGGTGTTAGATGTAAAACTCGAGCACTCCAAATTTGATGCCGTTTATGGCTGTACGGCAACTTACAAATGTCATGCAAACTTTAAAAAACACGTTGTATATAGAATGTGGTCTATTCAAACACGCCTACAAAATCTGGGCGGAACCAAGTGCTTTTTTGCTTCATAATTTACCTTAGGTCAGCTCTTTCGTAGAAAATGGCTAACACAAAGTGGGCGTTTTTGTGTTGTCATTCGAGAGGTGTCATGCCCACTTTTCTAAGGTATGGCACATTTTGAATATTTTGTCGTATTTTCCTCTGACTCTGTGTTGCCGCAGCCTCTTGGTAGGTCTGTGCTACTGATTCCTATTCTTCTGAAGTGGGTCCCCATTGGGTTATGGCATATGAGGGTAGCAGTAAAGAGGGTAAACTGTTATCTATTGAGTGATATGTATCGTTTCGCCTTTTTTTTTGTTGCATTGGGCCCAACGTAGTCTCGAAACACGGCATGAGAAGAGTGCACTCCACCTACCATTGGCCATGTTATGGAAGTCCGCAGTATTTTCGGTGTGATTGGCGTTTAGGTCGAGTGATACATTGATAGGTCGTTTGATTCCGAGCCTGTTCGAGCTAGCTCATCGGCTTTTTCATTTCATTGAATCCAGCATAGTGTGATGCTGTGCCTTGGGCGGACGGATTTGAGTTCCTTCTCACATCTTCTGACCAAAATCGTTTGAATGCACACCAAGCCTAATGCTCGGTGATGTCAACAATGATAGTGCAGCTTAGGTCAAATCTTTTTTGTCGCTTGACACGTTATCCCACTTGCCCACCTGAGATTTGATCTCTCGAGACCTTCCAGCTTTAATTTGCCTCGTCTCTAGAATAAATGCGTGGCAATCTAGACCAACTTTCGACTTACTAGAGAAAGATTCCAAAGGTTTTGATAGCTGCTTGGCTATCTGAAAAGATGCCGATTTTTTTAAATCAAAAAGGGACTCTTTTTTAATCCTCTTTAGTTCCACGTGGAAATAACTTTTGTTACTGACTCCCCACCCACCCCACCCCTTCCAGCTACCAGCCAGGTGTTGTTGTCCTTTCATTTGCTAGGGGCGCCGTCAATAGAGGATTGCCATACTGTCGCACACCAAAAGACCTCGACCTCCTACTCAACCCTCTCTAACCTTGACACTTGTAGAAACAAGTAAACTTGATTTTAATATCTCTGCACAACTGCTGTTAGACACGCAAATAAAATTTACAATAACACGAATAAACTTCTTTTTAAGTATCTCTCCACCCAGCAAAAGCCGGCCTAATTCACTTTCCTTGTTTCACCCTAATACACCACTCAATTCCCTTAAATTACATTCCATGTCAACATGGAATTTATTCTCCACCAAAAAGCCAAGTGCGTACTTCAGGAATGTGCTCTTGTTCGCCTTGTCGGAAAGGTGTGCATGAAAAATTTGCAAACAAAAAAAAAATTGTTTCAAAAATTTCAAGAATGCTCGCTTAACATGAATTTCACAGAGGCGCCTCAATTTCGTACATAAATTTGCACTTTAAGCCGGCCCCCACCACAAGGCAAGGAAGATGGCTTCCGTTTTGTCCCAAAAAAGAGAAAACAAAAGCAGAGGTGCACACCCATTTTCTCACGAAAGAAATTCTGGAAAAAACATGTTTTTTTTTCTTTTTTCTTTTGAAATTCCACTGTGAGCGGCTCAGTGGGGCTGACAATTAAAAGTACAAAGCGTACATCGAGACGTTGTAGACGACACACCTATTTAAAGTGTTGCACATTGTTTGAACATTGTTTTTTGTTTTTTTATTTTTTTGACAAATACGGAAAAATGCGAACAGAACTACAGGTATTTATAGTTCGGTGAACATTGACCTCACCCGCCCAAAACACGGAAATATATTTTTGTTTTTTCAAAAACTAGGCCCGGTATTTGAAAGGTTTAGGCATTCGTCGGAGGTTTTCGTTCGTTAAGATTACCTTCTGTGAGGCGTAATTGAATTTTTCAGATACATCACCGCGACGATAAGGTGAAAAACGACAAAAAAAAAACAAGATAGCCCCATGGGGGTACAAAGTTCGAAAAATCGTTTTGAAACGTGACATTCTGTCGAAATGAATAAATGATAAGGCGAAGAGTTTTCGACGCTTCGTGACTCATTTGAATTTATCAATGAGTGAGACTGACGACGGGCTGCTACTTGTTTTATTGCGAGAATCTGTTGTGAGATAGGTGGGTACTACTGAATTCTATGAATGGATGAATTATTGCGTTTGATAGCAGGGAATGAAGTTGGAGTTAAGATACTGATGTATCTATGAGGATACCTTTCGGTGACTTCTTCATATGATGGAGAAATTCATCTGTCTGTCTGTCTATGACTATGACTGCAACTTCTTTCAAACTTCATATCTGAAGTATCTGGCGTCAAGCCCTAATTAAAAATCAAAACTTTCTTCTTAACCTCGAAAACAGGGCTATTTTTTTTTAGGTTCTCGCTAGGATACGATTAAACCTGAGAAGATCCATTTCGATTTATAGTCGAATGTTCAAATTTTCTTGGTATCCGAAATGGCAATATATATATATCTTCCAACTCCTCAAAGAAGTATTCTCCCAGCATTTGCTGTCTTGATGAGTATAATGCAGAGCAGCTTCAGAGAAAGTGAAATAGTGATCCTTCCTCTTCCATACAGCTGTGACAGAAGTCTTGGCTGGAATCCCAAGCTTCAAGACGTCCCTACCTAACGTGCAATGGCCCGTCAATAGTCCGACTAGAGTACCTATGCGTGGTTTCCTGATAAGTAGTATAGTTGTTGTCCTGCATTATACTTAACTGTGGCCACATCTATGTACCTGTTATGACACCATCTTACATTTGCTTCCTGCAGAGCTTGTGTAACGATATTGTAACAAGCCGTTTCTATTGGTAGGTTAGACGCTCCTTTGTCTGTCGAGAACCCCTTATAAGTTCCACTCATAGATAGTCCGTTCGCTTCCCCATTTCCTTAAACTGTACGCTTTAACAAATGTCGTATTAGAGTTAGTTTGGATATATGCTAACAGATGGCGTACCATGTTTTCTGTTGAAATACGTATAACTGTACTTTATTGGCTAGTTCTTGGTTATTTCTTCAGTGATGGGCTTAAGATTAGTACACTTCGCCACAGCACCATACACTTCTTCACCATGAGCACTTTTGAAAGTGAATTCTCCATAAAAATTCAGAGCGCCACGCCCACCTTATTAAGACTTATGTATGAAAAGAGCATGCTTTGAATGTCAATGTTTATAAAGTTGTAAACTTACAGCTTTAAGGTGGAAATGGACACATACGACCCAGTCGTGTACTATATGTTTGACATCTGTCACTAATGTCACATTGACAGAATATCACTTTGCCACTTTGTAATATATTTACAAATCCTAATCTGCATCATTTCCGTCCTTTAAAACCACATTTAGCCCATTCAACTTGCCCTTTTAACAATCAAATAGTACTAACTGCGCCACCGAAAGTTTTACCCCCTTTGGCTATCTATTGCATCAAACAAAGCCAAACAAAAATAAAAACTAATAGATAAACACTAAACTCTAATCTGTATCTACACATTGGACATCCACGAATGAAGGAAAAAAAAAGAGCAAATTGATTACCAAGTGCACTCCAGAGAATTCTAGTGAAAACCGACTTTTTCGTTTCAATTTAACTTCGCATGCACTTAACCCAATTTGCTGTGCTTTCGATACAAAGTTGGTTTTCTACTGCATATATTTTTTTCTATTTTTTTTTATAGAATAAGTACTTTAATCAAATTCTAATTGAATTAATCGAAAAATCCCCCTAAAGCCAAGTGCCATTGGAGGTGACTTGACACTCGATGTAATTCGATTACTCAGATACTCGTAAGCTTTTAGACGACGACTATGACTACGTTGACTAATCATAGCTCTTCAATTGAAAGAATCCAAGGGAAGGTTCTAACGCTGTCACTCTCATTAATTACACAATAAATCTTAAAGCTGTTTGCAGACCTTCAAATTGGCATAGCTGCGTGATTTTGAAGAGGGCAACAACTTCAAGTCGAGCGCTGTTTGGTTTAAAGGTGGACAAAGTTCAACTTTTAACTGACATAAGAGGCAATCACTCAGTTCGTGTTGTGGTATTTATGGTAATCGTTATAAATAGTTTTCGTTAAGTAGAATATTTAAGAGGCTAAGCTGCGTTTGGACATGTGTTTGCACTCGGTGTCAGGAATGTTATAAACAAGTGGTTCTAGTTGGACAGTATGGAATCGCCTTTGCTAACAGACTTTACAACAAGCTTCGAGCTTACTATTACTATCGTGTTAATGCCAAGTTATTTACGGTTTAAATTAAGGTCGTCTACCAGATTGACAATTGCTCTATCTTAGAGTTCAAAAGAAACTACTGTTGGCTTTGACAATCTATTAAGGATGCGCTTAGTCTAAGAGTGGTACAAACTCTTCACTTCAGGGAACCAGAAATAGTTTGTGTTCCCAATGATTAAAGAGCGCTGACACCACAGTAGGGTTCAGGTTCAATGAACCCAGATTTCGAACCAGCCCTAGCTAGTCCGTTTCCTCCAAGAACGGTTGAAGATTTTTACCTCTTATAACCTACTGAAACAGTGATCCCCCTGACCATGATGATAGTGCAAAACATATTTCCTATTTGGTATTGATTCAAGAATTTTCAGTTATCCCACATGGTTACCTGGTTTGCAAAGGTAATGGATATTCCTTCTCTGGTGCACCATTCGAGCTATGCGATCCAGAAAAGTGCGCCCGCACTTGCTCATTTCAATTGATATTTCTGTGACCGGCTTTTGCTGAGAGGGATTGTGGTGACAAGTCAGTCGGGACAACACCTCGTAATTCTGCACAAGCTTGAGTATTCGTGTTTAAGTGAGATGTGTTGTCTTCTGCATCAGTGTCACCACAGCCTTGCCAGAGGTTATCAGTGTCTAACCGCATTCCGCATGGTTTGGTGTTAGTGCAGTGAGCTCTTCACGGCATTGGTTCACAAGTTGGGATTTGATAAGTCTGGATGAGGTGGCCTTCATACTAGTAATGCCTTGACTGTTGTTCATCTTTTTTCTTAAATGCAGCTTCATAGATAGTGTTTGTGCTGCTTCAGCGATTGCCAGAGCCCGTCTGTGTAAATCGAGATATATGGCCCCGTCACTTATCCACTGCTCTGTTGAGAGAAAGATTGTTCCCACATTTAGGCTGTAGTCGTAGAATGGAGATATATAATCCATCTCTCAGTGTGGTACTTTTTCCAAAGGCTAGATTGTTTTAAGTTTAAGAGCACTCTTTGCAGCTCTTTTTTTGATGTAGGTCTCAGTAATTCCTAAGCATTTACCTGAAACGACATACATAGGTGTCGTAGAGGTAGACGTAGAGCAGTGTTGCGTCCTCCAACTACCATCCAAACACTAAACTTATTCCCCGGAAACGGAGAAACTTTCACGATTCCAATTCATGGATGATAATCTCTAGCCAATATAGCGCCACACTATCTAAAAGGAACAACTGAATTCTCCATCAATGTCATCGACTTGTATCGAATGAACAGCTCATTTATCATTCGACAGCTAGTCGATCGGTTCAAAAAGAAAACAAACTCAAAACCTCGTCTTATCACACCAATCAATCACATGGTAAATCTCCATTACAGTGATTTGTTCTCTTCCTTCCAAGTCCAACCAACTCTCAGCGATCGTGTGTCCCAGATAGCAGTGTGGAATTTTATCTTATCATTCAATCCCTCACAATGATTAAAAGTTACAAACATATCTTATTGATTCATTGAGACATAGAGGCACACGCATACATTTATGGATGTTTTTTGCTTTTTTGTAATTTCAGAAAAAACTACAAGAAACCTGCTACTTCAACGAGTCCATTGTACACGGTTATTTCGAATATCGATCGGCTGTCGATCCAAATCGACGCGTCGGTTTCACGCATCGAGGTAAAGCAATTGGCCCCAAAAAGAATGTCACCGATGCCTGTTATTTCTTTACGAAAATTGAAGCCGATCGATTTTTCCATCAGTACACAGACGCCTTCAGCCAACAGCAACAGCACCACCATCATCACCATACATCATCCTCATCGTCATTCTCATCCAAGAGACTGCCGCCTGGTAAGTCGGCGGGTAAATTGTCATCATCCTCATCATCATTGTCACCGTCGAAAGCCAGCAGCCTAGTGGATGGTGGAGGAGGAGAAGGAGTTACATCAGTTAGCTCTGAGGTGCAACAACAGTCATCACGCCGCAACAGGAATCGCGGAGTAACAGGAAAAGGATCAGGAGGAGCTGCCCGCAACCGTGGCAGTGCCACCGTCAATCGACAACCAAACGGCCATAATAGCAATCTAAGTAATAGCAGTACCAGTAATAGTCGTAGAGGAAATAATAATTTAAGTAGCACTAATATAAATCATAGAAATCATCATAACCACAACAACAGCCACAACAACAATGTACAGCAACAGCCAGCCACACAGTTACACAACATACATCAGCATTCACAATCGCCACAGCACCATCAAGTACGTCATCATCATAAC
Organism: Xylota segnis; assembly: GCA_963583995.1. NCBI lineage: Eukaryota > Metazoa > Arthropoda > Insecta > Diptera > Syrphidae > Xylota > Xylota segnis. Next base: position 5,598,528 of record OY757239.1, on the reverse strand, counting down.
GATCCTAATTTCATTGCTCGGCGTCAGCAATATCAGCGCGAGCACAAAATGCGATTACCCAATAATCAGCAACAGCAACAGCAGCAACCAACGAAATCCATGCAACGAATGACGACGACGACGACGACGTCTGAAGAGTCATCATTGTCAGCGACGGTATCGTCGCCGATGTCACCGGTATTATCGTCAATATCCTCGCTGTCACTATCGATGGCTGGTTCCTCACCAATCGGGGCTTCAGTATTGCCGCCACCAACGTTGGCCAGCAGCGATGATGTTGTCTCCATGATGCCGCCTGGCCGTCGAAAGGGTAGACGAAGAAAAAATGGCGGCAAACATCGTCAACGGCAGTTGATGAATGCCAACAAAGATTCAAAAAATAGACGTGCCTCGAAACAGCAACCGCGACAACAGAAGTTGGTCCTCAGCAGCTCAACGACATCGAGCACCACTGAAGATAATTATCTGTCATCATCCGCATCATCCCCATTATCATCGGCGTCACTGACAACGTTTGAAGATATAGTGTCGCCATCAATGTCATCCGCTGATGTGCCATCGTCATCAACAGTCATGAGTGATTTGTCATCTACACCACTCTATGATGAGATGCTTTCGTCATCGTCATCATCATCATCTACATCTATTGATCCATCGTTTTCAACACAATCCGAATCATTCACCGCATCATCCTCCATTGATCCGTGGTCTACCACTTCACTAGATGATGCAGCATCATCATCATCATCCTCATCGTTATCATTTGATGAACTTTCACCAACACCACAACTGGATGACCTGATGATGGTGATGGAGTCAATTGGCAATGACAGAACTGACGGCGGCACTTCTACCTCGAACGATGATAACAGTAGCAGAAACAGTTTTAGTACTGATTCCAGTGACAGCAGCAGTAGCAGTAGCATCAGTGATGTTACTAGTGACAGTAGCAGTAGTAGTACAATCGATAGTACGATTAGCTATCACAACAACAACGATGAATACTCGAACGACGATGCAAGTGCAATGCCTGTCTTGCCAAACAATTTGGATAATAGTATGACTGAATACCTATATAGTACTAGTAGTAGTAATAGGCATAGAAATATAAACAATAGTAATTTTAAAAAGTATTACCACAACGCCGGCACCAATGGCGGCGTCAACATTGGCAGTGAAAAACTCAATCGCAGCAAAAAGCTACCAACTGTCAGCGTGTACGCTGGCAATAGTGTTACATCAACAATTGCAACAACAACAAATCATAGAAATAATAATATTAATAGTTATTTAAACAATTATAATAATAATAATAATAATAGTAGTAGTAATACAAATAGTACTAGTAGTAACATTAATAGATTGTCTTCAATCGAACAAACAACAACAACAACAACTACTATTACTAGCAGCAGCAGCATCAGCAACAATTTTAATGAAAATGTTACTAATAGTAATAATAATAATAATAATAACCAGCATAGAAGTTACTATAGCACTAGCAGCACCAAAATCAATAAAAACTTACACAATAGCAATTTGTTGGATAGTGAAACGAAAAAGTATTATAATAAAAAATCTTCAACAACTACTACAACTAGCGCATCAATTTCACCAACAACTACAACAACAACAATAGTACCAAATAAAACAACATTAATGGCAACACCAACATCATTCCAAATGTCATCGCCAATACGAAAACAGCCCAACATTAGCGGTAATTCAAAACCAAAAACTATGGTGAACAATGTCTTTCCTGGTGAACTTATCGAAAGCACATACTATGATGCCGATGATGACTACATTTCCGGTGAACGACCGTCAGGATCAGGAGGAAAACTTGTAGCTGTAGGATATCTACCAACAACAGCATCGCATTTACCATTGCCAGAAATGCTTCTACTAGGTAAAAGCAAAATTGATGAAGAAAACCGATTAAGAAGAAAATTGCATATAGGTTCTTAAAAAAAAACATTGTTTAACAAATGCGCATACTTACATAAAAAAAAACTAAAAACAAAACATCAAAGTTGAAGCAGAATTCTCAGAAAACTCTTGTGAAGAAGATACAAATTTGAGTGACTGGGGGCACCGCATTTAAGGTAAGAGGTTTGATGGTTTACTTGTTATTTTGTATGTCTTACGCCAGCAAAATTTAGCCACGAACATCGAGGTACCTACATCGGACAATTAAAAAAGCTCTCGAACTCAAGACAAATGTTTTGTAACCCAACTTTCAGAAGGTAATACTTTCCTTTGGTTGTCCCTTCAAGATGGTGCTGTTACACATTACTTATTCGAAATAGAATCTTTATTTGAGGTACTTCAGTCCAGGCTTTCTAAATTTTCATTTAAGAAGGACTTACTCTAAATCTGTACTTCACCACACGCAGAACTAGTCGCTGCCTTCCCAAACCTCCAGTTTCTATTACAATAGCCATTACCTTACTTAACTAATAGGAGCCATGACTCTTCTCTATTTATTGGCAGTGTTTCACCAGCATATCTTCAATAATACCTTTCTTAAACTTTTTACAAATCGAGATAGGAAAATTGCCCTATTTGCGCAAATTATAGGTCATGTGTACCCCTCAACCTCAAACCACCTTGCCGATGAAGCCACCCAAAGGCACTTCAATTATAACATAAAATATTCTCCACAATACTACTACCCCCGCCCGCAGCCTAACTAGACAAAGCCATTAATGACAATAACAAAAACGTGTTATGTAGTTTATAAAAAAAAAAAAAAAAATCCTTGCAAATTAATTTATTATAAACATTAAAACACACTTAAAACTCTTAAACAAAACAAAAAGCTTGAAATAATATTTAACAAAACAGAAACAAAACTCCATTATGATGTAGGTATGTGTATTCCAATTGAAAATGAACAAAAATAAAAAAAATAAAAAAATAAAATATTTTTACCTGTCAGTATATTAAACAAAAACAAAAGGAAAACAAAAATAAACGAATTTCGAAATAGCCGATTTATAAACTAAAAAAAGAAAAAAACAAAACTATATAAGTATATATACATATAAACAATTTGAAACCAATATCCGTTTACAATGTTAAAGCTAAAACAAAAAAAAATACATTGCATCGAAATGTATTTAAAAAAAAACAAAAAAAAAACTTAACAGCATATATGTATGTAAAATAAAAATCATATATAATTTCTATTTTAGAAATAATCCAGCGAATATTTTGGAATTAAATACTTAATCAAAACAAAACACGCGTTCAAACAAAGAAAACAAAAAATAGTAATAAAAAAAAATAAATAACTAACGAATTAATACAAAATTTTCTATTCAACTGTTTCTCGAATATTTATATTTAACAAAAAAAACAAACAACAAGAAATTATATTATATATATAGCAAAATGCAAAAATCGCTTGATTCAGTTTACCGTTTTCCAGAATATGTATGTCGGCATTAAATTTACAAAAGAAAAATTTTAAGAAGAGAACAAAACGAAAAATTGAACAACCAATGTCAACTGTAAAAACTAATAAGCACTACAATAAAAACAAAACAAACAAAAAATATATAAATATATATATATAGTATATAATATGAATTAATTTTTAATGAATGTAAGCAATGCAACTAACTTATTTTTTATTTTTTAATTATTATTATAATTATATAACATATAAACACTGTTCAATGTTGAAATATTCAATTTAATATAAATAACAGCTTAAATTTATGTTTATTTCCGTTGATTTGATATTTTTCGAACGATAATATATATATATATTGAAAAAACAAAAACACTAAATATAAATACGTATATATGTATCGATATTTAAAAGAAAACAACACGAGAAATAGAAAAACAAAAACATAATTAAAACAAAACAAACTTGAGTGCATGTGTATGGTAATTTCGTTGTTATTCATTTCCTTTCACATTTTTCTTTACTTTTTGTATTCGTTTACATTTTAAATACTTTTTTTTCTCTTTTCCTGTATGCACGTTGTATGAACTTCTAATTTGTATACAAAAACTAACTAAAAAAACGAAAAAGAAAGAAATTACTATAAGAAAACAAAATGTATTGTTTGTATCCCTTTTATTTTTTATTTTTTAATCGAACGAAATGTATATTTTATTTTGTAGATAAAACAAAAATATTTACTTATTATTTTGCACTTAGACTTTAGGTTCAGATTGTTTTTCTATTTTAAACAAAACATTACCGTTTAATTATTAATATTTAATTTAAGATTATTTTGTGTCAAAAATAAAACAAACTAAAACTTAATCCTCACTTTTAACAAAATAAAAATGAAAAAAAGCGAAAAAGGAAAAAAAAAATGATGAAACAAAAACAATTAAAGAAAAAAAAAACAAAAAACATTGAGAAATACTTTTGTTTTCAAATAAATTTTATTATTATGAAAATAAAGTACTCCACAATATATAAAAAAAAATACTAAAATCATGTGTTTTCCTTATTTGTGGACTTTCAGGACAAGTTCAGTGGAGGTAAGTATTCTTTCAAGGGCGGGCTGGTATCATCAACCACACCACTACCAAAGAATCTACGTCCTCTGCCTTCCACTTTGGTCTCTATTTCATTGCCTTAAGTCGTCTAGAAATGCACCATTTTGTCTACTCCCCCACACACCAAAATCCGGACACTTTCTCAAATTCAAGTCCAATTTCGTCTCCTTATCCCATCGTACCCTCATCCTACTCTTTTCGCAAAAAAGAATACAGCACCAGCCATCTAAGTCCCAAAATGCGACCTCCACAAATTTGCCCCCACCCACAAAAAAATACGCACTCCCATGTGTTCAAAAATGCCACCAAAATAATACGCACCAACACCCACACCCCCTGCTAACTCATCCCCCAAAACCCCACTCCATCAAGCAAAAAATTTCCACTGAATTTTCGCTCTGAAATTCCATAAAACACCAGGCCACCAGAAATCCTCAGAAAACAGCAAGCAACCCGACCCTCTACAAGCACCCAAAACTGTTATACTGGCAATCGTCCGCTGCACACAGAATTTTGAGTGAATTTGTTTTTGCTGTAACTTTTTTGTTTGTCGACCGATTTCGATGATTTAGGTGTCAAATTAAAGATAATTTTCCAAGGAATTTATTAGGATCATACTTACTTTCAAATATTGAGAGGAAAATGTGACAATTCACTGGCAAAGTTTTAACAAAACTTTGACATCATCAAATTTATTAGTTGGTGCATATAGGAAGCATAAAAATAGCTTACGGGTACACCTAGAACGTTGCTAAAAAGAACCATGCCAAAAAACATACTGCTCTAAAGGATAGATTCGCTAATTTAACCAATTCGTTGTTTTTCTTGCTCGAGAAGCTTTGAAAGAGGGTTACATTAACTAATGTTCGACCATTTTTCTTGAAGCATATCCATATAAAGCAGCTAATTATTGACGTTTTATATTTTCCAAACCCTGATCTTAGTCGTAAATAAGGAACTATCACACTTACTCCGTCTGGCAAATCGAGAATCTTCAGTATACTTATCATAAATTTTTCAGCTTACCACACTTCATATTATATTTTCCTCTCTTTTTTGGTAAGGATGAAATGAACTTTCTGCATGTATGAGTCGGCGGCACTCCAACAATCTCGCATAACACCTTGAAAAGCTGTACCTACATGCATGTTAATACATACCTACTTAGCTCATTTTTTATTCTACGAATTCTCGAAATTGACTTTCATAAATTACGCCCATGCTCCGTTTCCTTATCTCGCCCTGAATGCGAGATATTCCTTCAACAGAGTCGACTTACCGTCAAAGCATTCGTTTCTCATACAAATTACAGCCTTAGTCCACCTGTACCTTGAAATACTATCAAATACTCACCACCCTAAACCTGTATTCAAAAATACGATCGAAATAAAATATACCACCTCACCTACCCCTGCCCACCGTAAATCCATCTACTTACCCTATTAGGGAGAAAAGATTCCAACAGAATTTTACTCCGAATCTTCATAAAACACCAGGCCACCAGAAATCCTCAGAAAACAGCAAGCAGCCCGATCGAAAATTGTCGTCCGTTTTGCGTTGATTCTTTTCGCTGTAACATCTATATTTTTTGGTCGATTTCGATGATTTAGGTATCGAATTAAAGGTACTTTTTCCAAGATCTAATTCATTGTCAAGTGTGGAGGAAAAAGTGTAAAATTTCACTACTTAAGTTTTAACAAAACTTTGACCTCATGATTTTTATAAATTGGGGCAAATAGGGAGCACCCAAGCAGCTTAGGGGGACAAATAGTATGTTGCTAATGTAAACCATATCCCCAGACTGCTCTAGAGGATATATTCGTTTATTTAAGCAATTTATTGTTTTCGCAGTGCAATGTAATAACTATCAGTCAATGTTTTACATTTTCCGGATCTTTATCGACTTCATTCGCATACTGCAGAACCTCGATTATCCGCGTTTTCTTGTAAAATCCCGGGGAATTTTGTAGAAAATTAGAATGACGTTCAAAGTGTTACTCTACAAAGATCATGATTTAAACTTTACTCTGAATGTGTCTGCATTTGGCGATAATGTAATCACTTTCACACATTACATTCAAAGAATGACCAGAGCATGTATTGGGTTATCGATGCCACTGCAATAGCCCCAACATCCAAGCCCAAGCTAATGAGAATTCTGATGAAGATTCGGCAGTTGGAGCAATTCCAATAGAAGATAACACACATTACACATCAGTTTACAGTAGATTAGATCAACAGCGCCTTTGTAATCCTTGATGACTTAATCCACTCTATCATTGTGAAATCCGGTGTGAAAATCCTCTTCGAACTGCCCTCACTACACATATGTAGGTACTCTACACTTTAACTTGAACTTTAGTCTTCGTTCTATTCGTCTATCCCTTCTAGCACAGGAGATAATCCACAAATATTCTGCTCCCATCAGATTTCTAGTCCAAATTTTAATGAAACATCAGGCCACCAGAAATCCACAGAAAACAGCAAGCAACTCGAATTTCTAAAATCTTCCAAAAGTCCGCTGCACACCGAATATTGATTTGTTCTTAGTGTAACTTATTTATTTGTTGACGGATTTTAATGATTTGGGTATCAAATTACAGGTAATTATTTGAAGATCAAGATAGAAATTCATGGATGTCAATTTGAAATGTCGAAATGATAAGGGCCTATTAGAATTCTGTGATTGAGATTGTCGTGCTACCCTTGGATACGCACCCTTTGTAGGAAGCGCAATGCCTTAATAATAAAATGCCTTAATTGAAAGGAATAGAAATCAACTCTCGAGTCTCGAGACCAAATCAGGATTTGCTTCTCTGTGAACAGGCTGCACCTGAGTGCTATGGTCTTGTCCTGCAAATTAATAATGGCGAATTCATCGGAAATCCTATGTTAGAGTTCATGCACTAGTTGTACTCGTACATCGAATCAATATGTAAAGGAGAGTCGAGAGATGTCGAGACAAACGTAACTTCAAACTGACTCTCTTGAGGTTGAACTTACTAATTTAGGTTTATGTTGGTGCTTAGAAGATCCCAGCTTAATTCCCAATGCCTACGCCTAATTATTTTTTCATCTGCAAGTTTTAGCTCCTCCATGTTCTCTGAAGTCCAAAGCCCTACGACTCATTTCAAACTCAAGTGAAAGCCAATAAAACTCGCTCTAAATATTTTCTTCCTTACACACCGATTCCTATGTAAATACTCGATTTATACCAACCCATCTTCTGCAGTATCTATGCGTCGTTGTCGTTTAACTTCCTCTAGTTTCCGGTTATAAACAACAACTAGAAATATGATCCGCATTTCATTCCATTCTATCCCATAATTGTCGCACATAAATTCTGAAAGAAATTCCCTAAAAATAAAAGCCCATGTAAATGCATGACCCCATTATGCATACCAATCAGTGTGCGTTACAAAGTCGGACAAGACCGTTAAAAGCGCGTAAAACTCTCCACTCGAAATGTCACATTTGACAGGCCGACCACAAACGTTTGTGGTTTGTGTTATGTGCGAGACACATAAAATTTAATCGATCGTTTGCAATAACCCCAAATGAGTGGGCTTCACATGTCCAACACCCACCAAAGTGGGCTTTAACTCTTTTGAAGTGGTCAACGCCGTGGCGGCGGCAGCGGATCGATGGATGCGTGTTTAAAATTCTGACTTGTACCCGAAAAACAAAACCAAATCGTTCGTGCATAAATTAATGTTCCAAGCCCGTCCTTAAAACATGAAACAAAAAGGAAACCATTTACCGTTGGTCGATGAAAATAGGTCTCTTCAAAAACACGCGCATAATTTCTCAATCGATGTCCCTCTTATTCGTGTGTGTATGATCATCCTTCTTCGGCCGGTCAGCATGCCGCATGCGATTACTTCTTCATTTAGCCCTTAACACGGTCGTTTGCTAAGAAAAATAAAAATAAAAAACCAAACCAAGAAGAGGTACACAGACAAATCAATACCATGTCCACTCACAACAAAACACATTTCTCCCAGGAATGCCGCTGTTGCGTCGGCGCAGTCTATCGATTTCGAAAAAAATAAAACAGCCTCGTGTGTGGTCCTCTTCAAATTGTCCATTTGAAGATGATCCGAGATGGCGTGGCGGAATCTGCGCGCACACACATCTTAAAACTTAAACCATTGGCCAACTGCCCCCGGCTGGCAATCTTTTAACCACCTCCTCCTTCGATATGGGCGCAATCTTCTCCTCAGACATGGGTATCCGTTGCCGCCGGACAGTGACAGTGCGAATTTTGCGCACAATCGGAGACAAACAAATGTCGCGCGAAATGCCGGCACTTCTGTGTGACCGCTTGATTAAGGAGACTTCATCTCTCCACATTCTCGGTGAAGATGGAGGTGGTGCACTTACATTTGTCACTTCTGTCACTTTTGACAGATGACCAAGGGGGAAAGGTGCAAGACGTTTTGTCAATTATTATTATCTTTTTGGTTTTGTTTTCAGTTTGTCCCAGCGGCGGCGGCAATGCTGACGATGATGATGATGATGAGTTTTGATGGATGACAACTCGGTTGGTGACACTTCTTGACATAACGAGTAGCAAGCCAGGGGTTTTGGTGGGTGATAAGTGGTTACAGCGAAAGTTTTTTTTTTTCTTCTTCTTCATATTTGTGTTTGCGAGTTTTATGTTCTTTTTGTATCGAATTCTTGTAGGCGAGAAGTTTGAAAAATATTTTCAAAAGATTGATGACCCGAATGGAGAAATGTGTGTGCGAGCGCGCGCGCCATTGGAATCTCAGCGGGAAATTACTTTGTCGTGTCGTGCCGTAAAAGATGACAAATATGCTGACAAGATTACTGATTAGACAACAAGATAACTAGTGACCTTAAGGTGGGATGATTGAATGGACGACGACGGCTGTGACTGTGAATGGAGTGTTAGGAGTATGACCTTGTTTCGTTCGATGGGTGTTGTATGATCAAAGTGTGAACAAAACCTTTAATGGGGAGTTTTATTGGAAATCGTTGCGAAGAAAGTTTGTTAGAAAACTTGGAAATGGTTTGTCATAGAGGTGTCAGAAGTGAATGAATCATGATAATCAAATATGACATCTGGATTATCTGGATTATCTCTGATTCAAAATTTGATAAAAAGAACGTCCGATGTCTTTGGAAATGTTACGTATCCGCCTTGCAGTAGTAGACAACATAATAACTTTTAGCCTAGCATACCAAGGAACGGGTTCCATCTGTCATTAAAAGTCTGTGTTTGGCCTGTGTTGCCTTGAATGGAGTACGAGATTTATTAATATATGTATTTTGCGTTAAAGTTAACATTCTTACAGTCCTCTTGAGCGTCAACCATTGTGAGTTTAAAAACACTTTACAATGTATTATTTATTTACTTAGTCAATGTAGCCCACGTCCCTACAAATGTATGTATACACTTCAGTGCTTGTATTTGTTTTTCTTTTATGTCCTACCTCTTGATTTACTTTTATCTTCTCCGAATGATACGGTGTGGCGGTGGTTTAAGTATCCAGTTGAATAACAAAAAGGATCATTCTTCACAGTTAAGTGTTTTCTGAACTGAAAACCACGCACAAAGGAACTAACCGATCTGTTTCGAGTTGACAAATATTTTTATTAATCTTCAAAAGACAGGAAAGAGAGGCGGTGGTATTGATACAACAGAATTCTAGCTGACCGGCGTTATTCAATGTCGGTTTGAATAGTTAGAGCTCTGATCTCTTGATTATAAGGTGCTAGTGAAGGGCCTACTTCCCGGCGTTTCAATGTTATGCAATGTTTGGCTTACTTAATGAAACTCGATTTGGACTACCTCCAGCTATGAACTAGATTACACTAAACCCATGAATAAGACCCCAAGCCCCATCTGTATATGCATACATATGTAAATTGAATTACTACTTGATTACGATTTGGAAAATAAAAATCATAACATCCCGCTATTTGTAATCCGATATTTCTTCGATTTTATTTCTCTGTTTTCATTGTGAGCTCAGCAAACCAAAACTGATCATCTCTTGGACACAAATTAGATTGTCAAGCAAAGTGTCCCAACAACCCAATGGATATGAATTCACACTGAAATGCCCCAGCAGCCTCTATTGATTATGCTTACTGCACAGATCGATTGAGATCGAGATCGATATCGATACCGTTTCTAGAAGAATTAAGAACTACATACCTCTGGATGGGAAATTCTAAAGTTGATCACCTTTAAAGCTGTGATCCACCATTGATGCAACCGTCTGGAAAATTTATTGTGACTTCATAGAAGTCTATCTCCATGGCAGAGGTGGCTTTTCGATAATTTATGCAGTCTTAATAGCGTTTACATGACCATATGCAGCATCACCTGTATGGCCGGTCACATTAGTCACTTGTAATGGCGCTTCGTTCTCATCGGCTGAGGGACGAAACCGGGTGGGTATCTTTATTTTTCTATCTCTGCAGATGGATGGTGGAATGAATGAGTAAGTGAGTGCTGCTGCTGTTGCTTTTGGGTGTTGTCGTGGACGAAGAGTATGGTGATTTTGGACACACTACATGTAGCTATGAATGTGCTCGTAGAAATATGTAAATTATATGGAAAATAGATTGTTGTCCCATTACTGTGTGTTGCTTAAGTTTTGTTGATGCGCGCCTGTAGAGATTGAACGTTTGTGCTATAGATACTCTATACATGTGTGCATGGGTATGTGTATGTTGCTGGTGTTAATCACCTTGCAAGCCATCAAGACAAACTTTGATATGTAGTTTTCAAGAAATCGTCCAAATCAGCTTTACCCTACATTCAAGTGTGGTTCTTATATCACATCACTAACTCTCACCTAGAATCACAAAATTCTAATTCAAGTAACATGAGCAGATTTGACTGTAAAGTATCATAGAAAAGCTATAAGTTCAAACTAAAGTCTCTAACGCCGTATTTTTCACTGGACATACACGGCAGTCATTAAATCTGTCCTTATGTACGTTGTACTAGTTTGGTTGACGACCCTGGACAGGAAAGTTCGAAAAGCTGATGACGGCTAATATAGCATTACGGCCTAGCGCATCCTTTCAACTGAGTTGTGAAAATATGGGCCAAGAAGGCATCCTATAATACGATTCCTAGGAACTTAGACTATACTGTCCTCTATCTGGACTTTAACGTCAAATATTAAGCAAAGATGCTTGGGAATCGCGAATTCTGAAACAAAAATTAACATGCCCGGATCCAAGTAAATATCTGGAATATCTGGATCTGAAATATTTGAATTACCACACAATTTCTGGATCACTTTATTGCATTTGAAGTAGAACTCAGAACAATCCGTGAAGCTGCGATATGGATTTCGATCAAGTCGATGGAATGACCCCAATTGTGTTCTACACAGACAGTCTAGCTGCGAAAAAGTCAATTATTCAATGCAATTTAATAGATAAAATTCCAATTAGGGTTGTAGGAAAACCAGTAGACTTCTCTCCGTCAATAGGACAGAAAGATATTTGGCGCCCTCATGGGGTACTGTTGGTAGTAAGAAATGCGAGGGGGCTTGCATGTCTTGAAACAACCGCCCAACCTTACAAAACCCATCACAAAACACCAGGCCACTAGAAATCTTCAGATAACAACAAGCAACCGGCACCTCTTTAGGTACACAAATCATCATTTCCAAATTTTAAAAGTGCAAAGCTGATTTAGAAAATACTAAGTGGAAATCCTTAAAGTACGGCTTGAGTCTGTGAACTGAATACGTGCGTTTTTAACAGGCCTAAACCGGAAGTTTTCAGTCATGGTTGCAACAGGCTTTTATTTATTATTGCAAAAAAATTAATCATCCCCTCAGACACATCACCTGTCATGAATTAACAATAAAATGGGTCATCCGGGTTCAATTGCCTTTTATTTGATTAAATACAAAAAAAACAGGGGAAACATCCTTCATAACCAACGATGAGTTCTTCTTCCAATTAAATTGCGGCAATTGATTGCTTTTGATATTTTCTTTTTTTTGTTTTTTTGTCTTTCTCGCAAATAATCCAATTACCCATCTCACTGGCAGACAACCATGTCCATGGAGAGACGTCTGGCGGACATCCACACCGAAAAAAAAGTAAAAAACAAAAACGTGACATTAATGTCACTGTATGCAATTAAATTGAACTCACTCCCCACTTGGTGGGGAGCGCTCAAATTCAATCACACATCGAATTCTATTTTAATTGATTGAAATTGCAAAATTGATTTTGAATTCATCTGCTTGCCGTGTATCTCATGGGATGTGTTTGAAATTTAATCGAAAGTTTGTGACAAAGTTGTATAATGGAAATGTCATCTAGGGGCGGGAAATTTTGGTTTTTTTTTTTTTTTGTAGAATGGAGACATTGCCAACAATCCAATGGAATGGAGATGTATCTTTACGACAATGGGTATGGTTTGACATTGCATCGAAACTATCAAGAATACTCATTACAATTGGATCACTGTACAACCATAACTTTCAATATTCGTATTGACAATAAAACAAAATCCCAATAAATCTTACCAAAATAAAAAGCCTTAAGCACACCGTGGGAGTTTTGTCGTCCCAATTTTCACACACACACACACAGGCATGAACAACCAAAATGAAAAAAAAATTAAAACACCATTAACATTTTAACAATTGACAATTTAACCAAATTTTTTGGAATCGTTAAGTTTTACGACAATGGTTATTGCGCAGACCTATTGGTAACAACAAGGTGCCGATGGGCGATGCAACTTATAAGAAGGTCGTGTTCATTAATTCCATGCGGGAGACAAAACTCGAGCAGAAAAAATTGGAAATTAATTTTAGAGCTTTTCTTGGGCGGATCTGGAATTCCATGTCGAGATTCGATCTGATGATACATAGGTACATATATAATTAAAAACCAATAAAAATGTGGGTTAAAGTTTAATTAATGAATTGGCTTTTTATTCAAGACGATTAAAGAGATTTTGTTTATCTCGGTGGGGCTTTATTTTGTTTCTTGTTCTGTGAGGCCTTGAGTATTGGTTGTAAAAATAAAACAATACACATCTCTTGGTATTTTGAAGTTATCACAGGAGGTGATAAAAGTGAATGCGGAGATACACCGCTGTTTTGGTGAAATTTGTGTGGGCACGTACGTTGGCAGATCTAAAACTGGAGCAATGGGTTTACAACACATATACATTTGTAATCACGTTGTGCAAATGCATACAAACAGGAGGTTTATTCTTTTAGTTTCTTCAACAACAATTTCATTTCATTCCGGAGAGTCTTAGAACCTCACGCTGAAGTACAAGAAGACATCGTCCAAGGTGAAAAACAGGAGGTGCGTGACTAACGATCGATATTGGCGGTATGAGGCCCTGCAGCGCCACCTAAGTCAAACCCAATTCCCTACAGAATTTCATTAACTCATAATTATCACCGTAATGACATTTGAATTTTGACAGAATTATGACAGATGATAAGTTTTACTTTCCTGTCTTATGAAACAGGACATTAAGTCTTTTCCTTTACTTTCTAAACTATAAATTAGGTCTGCTCGCGTACTTTCTGCACCAAAATTTGTAGATTGTGAAATTTCAAGGAGTGGGGGTAAAATTATCTCAGAGAGTGGTAAAATCACAAAAAAGTACACGAACGCGAAAGCCACGAAATTCGCACACATACATAGGTATCTGACAGATTTGACAGCTTTAGTAAATTAGTGCAAATAAATTTCTTGCACTAAAATTCGTTGCATGGGGAAATATTTTACTCTCTCGTGAGCGCTCTGTTCTACGAAAAACTACGAAACTTTTGCGTACTCGAACAGGATTTGGTGACTTGTCGTAGATTTTCGTGAAAATTCGTTGTTTTGGGAGAACACGCGAACAGACCTAGTACAAAATCAAAGATTTGTAATAGTGCGGGATAAGTCTTTCAGAAAATTATAAACATTTCATGCATACTAGGAAACACACCGAACAACATAACCTGAGCACAACTGAAATGTCATATATAAATGTATGAAGAAGACAAAAGCACGATGACATTTTCCGAAACCTTTAGTAAATTGACATTTATGCTTCCAAATCAGAAAAACTTTTGTGCACCACTTAGGTTTGCAAGTAGAGGGGTGACTGCCCAGGAACAAAACAGTTAATCCAACAAATATGTAGCTTATGGCGAAAACGGCCCTCCTAAACTAACACGTTCGTGTGATGAATTTGAGGGTGAGTTTAGGTGGTCTGTTTGCTGGTTCGCTGCTGTCACTGAAACACACTTTTTAAAAACTTGTGTATGACAGAGACTCTGTATCGCATAGGATTTGTGACAGTGACTCCCACTCTTCTAAGGTGGTCCGCCATTGACGATACCTGTGAGGAGAGTCAGCTATGATCTGTTAACACACAGCTTACCTGACAGCTTGGGTACGAACTCGTAACTTTTGTCACTTTTTTTTGATAGGGTACAAACTAGAATCCCTAAAAGTTCGTAAAAATTTGTATCAATTTGCAGAAAATGGAACAGACCTAGAATGTACCTAAATAAATAGACAAGAGGAAACTATTTTCCGTCGAAATTTACTACTTAAACCATCGCTCGTTTTTAAAAATTGACATTTCGAGTCAAACCAAACTCAACAAAACATTCTTAAGAGACAAGACTTTGTAGTTCAAAGTAAAGTGCGGCAAGATTGTATACAAGTCAAAATGTACACCGCCCATATCGTACCTAACATAGTAACCTACAGTGGAACCAGGCAGGACCGATGTACCAATCTAAAGTGAAAGTTGGGCATAAAACGGCAGACCCTTCCTGAATTTTGACGAAACCGATAAATATTCATTACAATTTAACGTTCCAAAAATGTTGTCTCACTACACACAACACCATTAAACCGTCTTCCGAAAATTGACTTGCAACATCTTAATCAGAAGCCGTTTCACATTTTTTCAAACTCATTCGCACTAATTAATGCACAAGCAAAAGAAATTAAATTTAATTGAAAAAAATATATATAAAAAAAAACCAAAACCAATGTCTTTATTTTATGCCGCATAAAGGAGACCGTCCCGCAGAAAATAAAAAAAAGAAGATATTTATGCAAAATTGAACCAAATAACGATCACGCTGTCAATTATTGATCGTCGCCAGCGGCTGTCCATTTCATCCAAACATACCATTCCTAAATGAAAAACCCTTTAATGACATTAAAGGGCACTTAACGTAATGATTTACAACTTTAATTCACGCAATTAAAGCAAAAATTCCACGCCGCCATGAGTTCGATACGCCAAAACGTCGATGAATTTTTTTAATGTCTGTGCACAGGGAATTGCTTTTTAACCATTAACCATTTTGGGACAGAGACCCATCAGACAACAGAAGGCGCGACAGTTTATTGGACAAGATATAGTTTAAAGTACGAGTTAACTGGGTAATCAAATCGATGTGGACATGTGTCCGTCATCAGTGAGACGCAGATAGCACGTTTCATTAGGGCATATCATAATAAAATGGATTTTGATTGGGTCTGGCCTCGAAAAAAATGCATTCAAGATCAAGAAATAATCATATGCAACTGTAGGAGCTTGGACTATGGCAGCGGCTAAGTTATGATTTGGCTTATGATGCTGGTGGTCTGGTGGTCTTCAAGGTTAAGTTTAATCCAAAGTCAAAGACTTGAATGTCTACCGACAAACTTATCCAGAAATACCAAAATTTTATTGTTTCCACATAATTCAACATACCGAAAGTCCTTAATGATTTCAGCATAAATTTTGTTAATAGTTCACCGTCATCTGAGACATAAATCAATCCTTCAGCCTCACCCTCACCCATTCGCTGTGACAAGATTTATCGCCCACCAGCAGAACTCGAACAAAACAAAATCATTAACACTTCTCCCGAGGAAAAATGCGACTTTAATTAAGACCAAAAATCACCCACAGGTCAGATCCTTTCATTTAAGGAAATACCAAAGAGATCTCTCCTCTTAATGCGATATCATGTTTCAGCCTAAGCCCCCCCAAACACATAACTCACATTCAACACTCATTTATCGATCGCCAACCTAAAAAAAAAAAAGGATTTGAACCGAATTCCTTTATCCCAAAAGGGATTACAAGCTCCTTTTTCTTTTTGGTTGCTTTAAAACGGTTTTAAACTGACATCTTCATTGATTCACAAAACGAAACAAAACGCACATCTCTCAGCGGGTGCCGTGAATATCGAAACCTATAACATGCTGGTCATCCTCATTTTGGCACTCTGATTAAGGAACGTTTTTATATGGCAAAGTGGCGGCGCATAGTAGTGGTGTTTGTGTTGGCGGTGTCAATGATAATGGCAACTACAACTGAGAGAGACGTTTTTTGTACAAAAAAAAAACGGATAAGTAACATAAATTAATGTCCGATTGGCCAGGGAGAAGAAGAATCGCCGATCCAAATTGTTATTTATGACCACCACGTATCGGTATGCAATCGAAGTCCTTTCGCCTGATCGCTCATTCATCGAATGGCAAAGTTTGTTTTAACTTGACAATTTTACTAGAGGCTTTAGTGGCTGCCTTGTGAAATGGTTTATTAATTCTAGCTCATGGGGCTGACTGAATAAGGGCTACAGAGCTACAGGTACAGAAAAGACCATTTGCTACTTATTTTTCCTGACGATACCCAACTATACGGATGGTTTCAAGAAGAACATTGACATTAACGAGAGTTTCTATTCCTTAGTTCTCTGAATGTGGGCACTTTCGAAAGAAAAATTCTTCCCGAATTTTCGGTCCCGTATGCGAGGAGGGAGACTGAAGGAAAAGATATAACCGCGAACTCTATGAGCTGCACCAAGATGTGGATGTAGTCCAAAAAGCCAAAATACGTCGACTACACTGGCTCGGCCACATCGAGCGAATGGACAGTAATGGTCCAGCAAAGAGGATCTTCGACACACAGCCCCCAGGTTCGAGACGACAAGGAAGACCGAACCTCCGTTTTAAAGACCATGCTATCGCGGATGCCAGAGCACTTGGTCTGGACAACTGGAAGCAGAGTGCCCGGGATCGAAGGGAATGTAAGGCTATCGTGTCTCAGGCACGATTGGTCGGGAACCAATTAAGTAAGTAAGTAGTTCTCTGAATGTCCAATTCGGTCAGACACCCTGACTACTGTAGCGTTTTCCAAGCAGAGGTCCTGGTAGTGATAACAGCTTCTAAGCAGACTGTAATGATGGCACTACTACACGATGATATTACCTAAAGAATATCGAAGCTTCGAAGTCTCTGTCACGAAGAACTGTAAGACTAGATATGCTGAAATTCCGAAAAAGGTGTACCGGGTAAGGAAAAAGTTAAGGCGAGGTAGACACTATAGTCAAAATCTTACTATAGTATAGTATTCGGTCCCGTTTGCGTTGACGGGATTTGGAGGAGAAGATTCAACGACGAACTGTACGAGCTGTACAGCGACATCGACCTGGTCAGAAAAATGCGCATCAGTCGTTTAAGATGGCTAGGACATGTAGAGCAAATGGACCAATGCTCCGGCCCGTAGAGTCTTCGAATAAAACCCGGAGGGACAACGCTGTAGATGAAGACCTCGCCTTAGGTGGCGCGCACAAGTAGAAGCGGACCTCAACCGACTTGGAGTGCGCAGCTGGAGGCAGTTAGCTAAAGACCGGGCTAACTGGAGAGGCTTGTTGGTTGATGCCCAGGTTCATCCCGAACTGTAACGCCACCTAAGTAAGTAAATCTATAGTATGAGAATTTCAACCCCTAGAGCATTGCTTTGACTCAGGAAACCATATTTTAAAGATGGATTCGGAAGTGCTTTTATAAATTTGCGCATGATTCATAGACTTCTAAATCTGGCCGCATGAATGACTATTAAACTGCAAGATCGTCACTAAGTAGAAGTTTCGCAAAATGCGTCAACTAAGAAACCGCTGGACATTTTCGTTAAAACCTCGGCAGCTATAAGTGCCCTACGAATAAGTCAGTCAGACAGTTGGAACCATAATGTAACAGGTCATTCCATGATCCTGGAGAAATATCTAGGAAAAGTCTATATTACGGGTTACCTCACTCCGTTCCTAGATTTCCATAGACCATTTACTAGCTCGTTCCCAAGCAGAGAAGAGTGGAAGGATGGTCAGCCTGCCAACACACGTTCCATCTCTATCTTTACAGATGGATCTAAGACGGATGTAGGCGTAGGCTCTGACATCCCTGACCGCTGGGGATATCTAGATCCGCCTCCCGAACCATAGCAGTGTTTGCCAAGCGGAGGTCTTGGCAATCACAATAGCTGCCCGTGAGACTGCGAAGAAGGCAATACCACCGAAAGGTATCACTTTTTTCATCGACAGCCAGGCGCCAATAAAAGCGATTGCTGCTATGGAAATAAAATCCAAGCTTGTGAAGTGCTGTCGTGAAGAGCTCAAGGTTCTTGGAACACACCACAAGGTTGCCCTCTGCTGGGCCCCTGGATACGAAGGTATTCCAGGTAATGAGAAGGCAGACGAATTGGCAAGAAGAGGCTCTGAATCTACATCGCAACAGGAAGACCAGAAGTAAGGCCAATAGTAGGTGGACCTCCCTGGACACCTGTGTGATCACCAAAAGCCTATGGCCTTGCTTTGACAAGAGTAAGACCGACCGAATTATGCTAAGGGATAGGAAGTCCCTTTCTGTCCTTATAGGAATTATTACGGGGCATAACTCTCTTCGGTACCACGTGAGAAAGTTAAGACTCACGGATGAAGATTTATGTCGGGGATGTGGAGACGAGGAAGCTAATGAGGATACAACCCACTTTCTCTGTCACTGCCCTGGGCTTATGCACCTTAGATTCAAATTCTGATCTTCTGATCTTGAAGAATTATCAAATAGACCAATCAGTGAAATCTTTAAATTCTTCAAATCCACAGGATGGTTTGGTGATTCACAAGATGCAAATTAGTACTAGAGCTTACCAATGGGCAAGGGACTTTTTCCCCTATGGGTATCACAATGGGTCTGTACTGTGTGTGGCAATGTAATAATTTACACATACCTAACCTAAGAAACCAACAAAAGCGGTTGGTGATGCGAACATTCTCCCGAAATTTGCCTTTTTGATAACTTTGGTCGCACTGTTTAGATATGTTGTTAACAAATGTTCAACTTTGTTTGTGGAATGTTACACAGAGACACGAACTCTCTGGTCTACTGTCTCTCTTTCGAAAAATGATCAATATCTCTATCGAATTCATCTGCCCGATAAATAATGCTTTTCATTTCGATTTATCGGCATTTAAAATGAATTATTTATTTAACTTTTATTTGGCACTTAATTTTGTGTAGCACACAGATGTGGGAGCGCAAATGCTTATCTCAAGATGCGTTTGGGAGGTCGTCGCCTCGTCGTCGTCATCGTCGTTGCATCGTTACGTTTCGTGTTGCACTTTAATTTTATGCATAGGTTATGAAAGTACGGATGGTATGCGGAACGGAGGTAACTTTTCCGGAGCCGAAAATTTGTTCGTTTTGGGTAAAATTTCTTAAAGTGGCTACAAATTAGTAATAGAGAAAGAGAAAGGCCTTTTTTTCTTGAGATTAATTTATTTATTTCTTTTTTTGACTGAGGTGTCTTTTATCCCACATTCCAAAAGCTGGAACTCAAGTGGTAAGGAAGCTTAATGATTTGTTGATGTGACACTTGGGAACTTTCGTTTTTAAAGATTTAAAATGTGTATTTGAATGAATAGCTGGGTAGAGGGCAGATATTCTACGAACGTTTTTTTTATTTCGGCTGGTAACACCGTTTTTGTTTCTGACTTGTACTAGGGCGAGCAGGACAATTGGAGGAGAATGTAGTCCAAAACGCTCAAAACGTCGACTACACTAGATCGGCCACATCGAACGAATTGATAATAATACCCCCCAGGTTCGAGAGGACAAGAAAGACCTAACCTCCGTTTTAAGGATCAAGCTGTCGCGGATGAGAGAGTGCTGAGCGTGCCAGGGATCGAAGGGAGTGGAAGACTACAGTGTCTTCGACAAGACTCTATGGGAATAAAGTGTTTTGTGAAGATTTAAGGTACTTTAGGATGGTTTTTTTCCAAAAGAGCCAAAGGACACATTATCGCTTCTCATGGCGAACATTTATAAAATAGGCGAGTCCCAGGTATTGTGGGATTCTGTCAAAAGACTTTGAAGGGATCTGACCCAAACAACGACAAGTAGAAAGATCTGATTTTGGAGCACTTGTCTCTGAAAACACGTTTTGCAACTGCCAAGGAACTAAAGACAGACTTGAACTAAAGATGTTCTTTTAACATCAACACGAGGACTGTAAAACGCCGTCTAAATGAACTTAAATAAAAAGCAACTCTTCTCTCCACTGAAGGAAAAAATCCTATCTGGGCCATATAGCTCAGGGAATTCATAGATTCTGACGAATCCAAACTTAATGTGATGAAAACTGACGGAAAGCAGAAAGTGAAGAGGCGATGTTTATGGTTTAGGGATACATGACAAATTAGAGACTTAGCCATATCGATCCTACAATAGATAAGTTATGCTGCTAAATCCCAAAGTACATATTTCGAGATGATCCCACTCATGACAGGAAGCACATTCACGGCAAGCAGAAACACATTGTTACCTAAAATTTAAGCTCAAAACCACTTCCAAAAATTGCTTTCTTTCAGCTGATCTCCCTATGCTAGATACATAGATATTGACCTTGAGTTCCTAAATTGGCCAAAAAATACTCTTGGCCGCAATATGATAGAGAACTTGCAGTCAATTATGAGTCCAAAACCACCTACCCAACAAGGCGTTCAAATAAATTCAAGAGTTCAAAACAGTCATAGGGGAAGTGTGAACTAAAAATATAACAACAGGTTGCCTATAAGTATGTCGCGAAGGTCTCAAAGCCTAAAGCTTTTCGTAGTAATGACTAATTAATGGTTTTCAATGTTCGCTTAGCAGCTTTTAATAAAAAAATGTAAAAAAATTACATACCTTCATCAGAATTCCAATGTTTTAACCTTTTTCCACTTTCGTCTTCTTGGTTTGTACTTTCATCGCATTTGTGGACAATTTTGCTGCAAATAGGTAGATAGTGTCGGATAAAAAAATTATAGATTTAAATTTCAGTAAAATAAAAGGTATTTTTTTAAACAAGGAGTGCAATAAGTACTGTCACTTCTGCTAGAATATAAATCATTTGGCAACAAAAAAAATCATCTTCCTTAGCAGAGCATGGTTTCGATCCACGGACCGCTGGGTTATGGGCCCAGCACGCTTCCACTACGCCACTCTGCTTCTTGGCTTCAACTTCAACATTTCTCTCTGACATTTTGAAAGAAATTTTTTATTTTTGCCAAGAAAAAGAACCATGACACACATTGGTTCATGAAATCATTTTTTCCTAGAAACACACAAAACCATTCACAGCGCCACCCAAATGAGAATCTCTTCAGCGAATCCCTCGAGATGTTTTTGATTTTAATTAAAATAAAATAAAGAACAAAAAAATAAAATTTAACTCACAATCTCATTACGAAATCATCACACAGAATGCATATATAGTCTGAGAGTCTCCTTTATGCCACTCCATTCGCATAACAGCTTCCAACTACAAAAAAAAAGCAAAGAAAAGGACATCCTACCAGACTTTGTCTTTGCATTTATTAAATTATTGTTCACAATTTGCATCTAAAAAGGATCTCAACGTCAGCATTTAAATACCCTTGGAAGCAGAAGCACGCCTTTCTGTCTGATAAGTGTCTACCTGTAGACTGGGAAATACATATATTTTACCCTCGAGCGTAGTTGTCGCGAAAAGAACTATCTCAGACATGAATTTGTATCTTGTATCTGAAGTATCTCATCTTGTGTGAAAACTCTTGAAGTGCTCAAAAATTATTCCAAAATGCGGCACGAGTTTGTGGTTCTCGTTATTAGAATAATTTTTTTTAGACTTAATTTGATTCTCCCACGGGATTAGGTTGGATAAATTGAGTACGTAATGTAATTTGGAACAAATGTGCCCACTTTGTGCACCTTTGGGAGCAATAAATTTCAGCAATTTGGCAACTTTGACGTTGGAAACCATACATTTTTGTTTTTTTTTAAGTAACACTCTTGTAATTGATGTAAACTTTTTGGGAGGTCGAAGAGAACATTGCTGGGTGTTTTTAAGTGAAGTGTTGGTCTGCTCTTGGAATGGTGACAACAAACTGTGTTGTGCGGTTCTTTAATGTAACATCTGTTCCCAGAAGTTTATCTCGAAGGATGGTCATAAATTGTTCAGAGCCTCAAGAATAATAAAGTTTTTGTGGGTCAGTTGATAAAGCGCAGATATAGTGCGATGTTTTGAAGAAATGAAGATGGAGGTTAACATGTGTTACTGTACAGTATGCCAAGCAACCGTGGTTCTCCTAAAATAGAAGACAAAATATGTTTTACGTGACAAGGTTTGGCAGGAGCTCTCACTCTCACTTTCATCCTCACAGCCTTACAACCTTAGAATGAAATTGAGAGAAACGAACAATGAGAAACTAGAAAGCGCCCAGGAAATGGGAGGACGCAATTATTTTTTGGTTAGGACCATTTTGCTACCCAGAAGCAAAATCCATTATTACCCATTTTACATGATTTTCTTTGTCTTTCAGAGGAAGACAATCACATCAACACCGAAGATGTACCACATGATCCGAGTAAAGGTAGGCTAATAGCAAAGGAAATGATCCAGACTTTGGTCCCCCTCTTCACAACCGTCACTGACAGACGTGTCTCTTTACCCCACCAACCTAAGGTGGTTAGCAAAAGGAAAATGTAGGAACGCCAATAAGCAGACTTTTCTGCTGAGAGACAGCAAGAATGCCGCTGATTTCCTACAGACGTTTGGGACCATATAGTACTTTTACGCCCAATCGTCAAGGAGGGCTCTTACAGAGGACGAGATTTAGGTCTTGAGAAATCATCTTCTGAGCCTTGCTTAGCAATCTAAAAAAAAAATTCATTTTCCGGAATGCGAGTGTGACCTGAGGCAAGAGTTAGACTTAAGCCTTTCGACCGACTTCAAAGAGTGGCTTCGCTACAGACGCAGATACTCCAAAACCAGCTGTTTATTCTTAACAATTATAGTTCGTAGCCATTAGATAGCATAGAATATGAGAAGATTCGACAACACCCCAGTTCAGGCTCAGACTCAGACTCAGACTCTGATTCGACTAATGTCAGTTCTGAACGCAAGGAAAGTCGACTCCAAATTTGCACAGCAGTCGAAGATTCGATGTCATTGGATCAGATCATATCGATGGAACCAGGGGCGTAGAATAAGCGTCCCGCAAAACTCTAGTGCGGATGATTTCAAAAGCGACCCCACTTCTAAGACGATGCTTTGATAGTACAGCCCATGATAAAAGTTCCTTTATTCAGTACCAGTGGGCGAAGAAGAACTGCATCCTACTGCCATTCAAATCAATGCCTAAATCACTGTCTGTCTGACACGCCTCTTTCCAATAATTTCCTATCATAAAATCCAATTTCCTTTCAACCTCACACTTTTCCCAGATGCATGTTTCAATTCAATTCAATGTCCCAATGTCTCTCACTCTGCATGCTGTGTTATCCTTAACACATACCGAATACACATAACAACACTTCGACAGCAATTGTAATCCAATTAGCATTTAATGAACATGAAAACCATATGTCCTTATGAACATGCAATCCCCCAACCCATAATGCAGATGTTCAACATTGAAATGTCATCTCGGTGGGACTGTTAAATAGATGTCCCAGAGAAGGAGTATAATTTTGCGGCCCATAAAACTTCGATTGACCGATGTCCTGTCAATGTTTGTTGCAAATTAATGGGATGTGACGCATTTTCCGAAATAGTTTGGGGGGATTCTTTAGTTCATCATTCCTTACACCTTTATCTTTCGATTGAGTGAGATATGTATGTATAAACCAACGTTCATGAAACAAAAACATAAAACCATTGACCATAATAGTTCATCAGTCACACAGGCTGACTCAACAACATCTCCATAAATCAATCAAAATAGAACAAGACTGTGTCATGTAGCACGTGCACCACTGCATATGCAGATGGAAATTTCAGCCCAAACAGAAAAGGATAAACAATACGAAACCAAAAAACACAACAACGGGCTGACAGTTTGAGTTAGGATTTCCATTTTTCGTGCTTCTGTACAGGACAATCGATGTCGAAATGAACAGTGTTGTCATTTTCCAAAGACGGGGTGTTCAGGACCTGGATTTTGGAGCAAGGTGGCACTATTCTCAACCCTTTAATAAAAGTTTGTGGGTATGTTCTGTCTAGGTTTACTCACGTTTCTGAGTTGGCAGTCACTTCAACTAAGACTCGGGAAATTAAGTGTACATTGTCGAATTGACAACTCAATAAAGTTAAACTGCAGGAAGTACATAATTCTGTTATCCTAGCACCGATTCAACGTTAATTTTTCAAAATTAAGCTGACAGTAAGATTACGAGCTCTACCGTCAAGTGTGTGTGCTTCTTATCTCACATTTTATTACTTTGTAGTCAATTTACCCATGCTAACTTAATTTAAAAGTCTATCGAAGAAACACTCAACAGGATTAAGACAAATTGACGTAAAAACACTCTCTGTAGTTCAGTTATCAAACAGGTATCCTTACAACGATAAAACTGTTACCTTTCATTTCTCTTTTTCGAATCCAGCCGAACTGGGATTGCATACCGAACTAACATTAATCAAGCCACACGTCAATAACTGATCATGTGGTGCCTGGGCCGTACCCAGAAATAAACGTATTACCAATTTAATTAGCTACAGCGTATCGCGATTATATGCAAATCCAGCCGCATAAACTAAGCCAGGCTTAGTCTTAATTTATGACACACGACCAGCAAGCGATGCAGAAGAAAGAAAATCACACACAACACTCGTTGAACAAATAATTTTTCATTTATTAATTCAAATATGCAAATTAAATTCGTTGCACAAAGTTTTGTTGCATAGATCATCGAATATGACGCGATCGACAAGCGACAGGCGATCGAGCATCGAAACTGGTCGATCGATAGAAAACGATCGTTTTCGCATGTATGGCGAAGTTTCTATTGCAAATCAATCGATCACCACAAGTGGCGCAGATCAATAATTGGGAGCACACGCGTTAAATGCACTTGGATAACGCGCGGCTTGTAATTCACCCGCCGCCCACATCGCGTGTATTGATTGTAGATTGTCGCTCCAGCCGAGGGGAACCTGATTAATGGCGGTGATTTGAACATAGATATGGAAATCTGGACATAAATCGTGCTTCAGCTGCTGAGATCATTTGAGACTTCAAAAGCTGCTTGTGGAGAATTAGTATTTGCAACGATTAATGGTTAATGACAGATGAATTCAATTGTCAGGTGTGGTGGGTATACACGAAACGAAAGTTGTGACGTTGTGATGTTATCGATTATTTTCGATCGTGTTTTAAGTCGTTTAGCTGGTATAGTTTGTTGTGTTGACATGACATGACATGGTATTTGTCTATTTTGTAAGGCAAATTGGTGTTGATGTGCGGTCACATGACAGCATTGTTGGAATGGCTGCTCTTGAGTTCTTTGTAATATTAATATGATTATCTAGAATGCTATACCTAATTGACTGTTTTCTTTTGAAATAAATTATTTGATAAATCAGTCTTATCGTTTGTACACAATAGGAATTGATTCGGTTTTATGACTTCCCTTTAACTTGATCTAGGACCTATTCATACCTAGCAATAGCTTATTAGAGATAAATAAAGTTTCAATTAAAATTCTTGGATATAAAGTGTTTACGATATTTTTGATTTACCATATCACAAACGATATCATAGGTACTATCTTCGATTTCTCCTTAGTGGCTTATCATACTGTTTACTAGAAATAAACGGCTTAAACCATAATATTCGTTTCAGATTGCACAATCAAATTAAATATTTCTCAACAGATAGCGCCGTACCACTACGACATTCCACATTCTACATTCCATGTGCCAAAGAAGATACACAACTCAACTAAATCATCTCGATTACCTTGCCACCTCGAGGATTATGATAATTTGCGCAATCTAAGTGCCAGCCAATTCAAAGATCATTGCAGCAGGCGCAACATCACTTTTCTTTCGCCACACTCTGTGTGCGAGGAGGTTTAGCACGCGATCTCGAGGCGCCCGAGGACATCATTACATGAAACACAATATTAATGTATCACTAAAGTAATCTTCATCTATCATGCTAGCAAGCGTACGAGTCGAGTACGAGTACATGCATGTACCTACCTCAAGCACAGATTCCAGCTTCTACCAAAGACCGGTAGCCATAGTAACTGTGAGAAGAGAAGAAAAAAAATAATAACGCCTAGTCGTCCTTTCGTGTTCGTATGTGTGTTTGGCTAAGAATCTCCTACTCAAGCTTAGTCCAAAGAGGGTAGAAAAAAAAAAACTATTTGCATGTGGAAAATTGCTTAATTGAATTATGTTTAAACTAACACCCAGTACGAGTAGACCCCTCAGGCTATCACAATAAATCACTTTCAATATCTTGAGAAATGTGGAACTCCAACTGGGAGTGGGGTTAAATCGACCACATTCCTCGCACACATACTCATGGACCATTGGTCCAAGGGCAAAATTTCTCCAATTAGTTGGCGTATTGTTGCGCCAACCATTGTTAAGGACTTTCCAGGTCAATCTGCCTACAAATTGCAATTTCATTTCAATCATCAATCAAACGTCTGTTACCTTGATCAGTGGTTTTTTGTGAATCTCTAACATAGAGCCTTCGGGACAAGTAGTGGATTGAGTCAAGTTTTACACGGCACAAAAATAATTCATCATTTGTCGTGAGCAGTTGTTCTTTCTCCGGAGAATTGATTGCTTCCACGTAAGGTATCATAATAATAGCTGTATGGATGGCGAATTTGTCATTCACTGTGTCGTTTTGAGGAGTATGTAGTTATGTTTTCGACTTGATTGGATCCGACGCTAAGAGTTAATTAAAGGCACTGCCTGACATGTCGGGAATTGTCATTAGGGGTAATGGTTGTTAATTATGGTGTCAATTAAACAATTAAGGACACATAATAGGAATTTTCACTAACTTTTAGCCGGTGGTACCTTGAAAATTTGCATGACGAATTCAACTAAAAGAGAACGTTTCTAAAGTCTGCAATCAATAATAATAATGGAAACTGAATAACCTTCTCGAGAACCGCAAGATGACAACCATGTCGAAAGGAATTGTATTTCCATAAAACAATTCGAACAATAAAGTCGTATTGACGACATTTATACGTTTTCACATTTATCTCAGCTTATTTTCTATCACCCAAAGTATAACCATCACAGTAGCTCTTAAACGGAAACCCCTTAAACGCCCTCGCGACAATCGATCGATCAACCCTCTGAAAATATTCAAAAGCTAGATCAATTTGAGTTTTCATACCCTAAGCTCTAAAATTCAAAGTCTTCTGTATACATGTCCAAACATACTGATAAGGTGCCTTAAAAAATACTTTACAAAGTTCCCCATTTAATTTTGCATAAGTAAACAAGATTACAGGCGAAGACCAGAATATGTTAATTAATCACCCTTAGTTTGTATGTTTAAGAAGGTTAAATTCCATATAATTCACTAGGTAATGCCTTTGTTTCTTTGGGCTGATATCATCGATAAATTGGACGTAACCATTTCTTCGTTACCTTTCGGTTTTTGTGTATTGCAAAGTGGTATAACTTACCCTAAGCAGTTTAATTATTGTGTAGATGTGGCCTATTGTGGTGACACATGGCTTTTATTAGACCCCCATCTAGCGCTAAGACCCTTGGGGTGTTTGCCTAAGCTTTAGTAAACGATTTTGTGGTAATAACTGCTTTACTTTTATCAGTTTCATTTACTTACATACGTACATTCAACGCAATTGTTTCTTAATAATCCTAATAAAGTGATTTAATGTAGGTATCTGGAGGGCCCAACTGATTGATAGTCAGAATTGGCGTTTGGCTTACAAAGGGAATTTTAACTGCATAATTCGCACATATGTAGATAATGAAAATAGAAAGTATGGAGCTTCAGAATGATTATCTTTTTTGCTTTGATTGATCTGAGTCTTACTATTTAAATTGGTTCAACGTTTTCTCCCAATTTTTTTAAATTACTGGCTACTATCCAGACTAACTTACAATTAGCCGACAAAATTGAACACACTTGAATGTGTAATATGTACTTCCATCAATTATATGTTACACGCTAATTAAAAACACTTACATATATTTACATAAGTTAAATTTGCGCGATAGTTCTTTAGTAAAAACGATGGCTAGCTAAGTCTTTAGCCCCAACGCAACCAACACCAATGGATTTTAATACCTAAGCATGCACATATGTGTGTATGTATGTATGTACTTACCACCAAAGCAAACATAAAATCCTGGTCATTCCACTTGAATCCAGAGAACACTATTACATGGTGCTTAGCCTTTTTTCCGTTTCACAATCACACCTTATACTCCCACCGGCACACAAAATAGGTCACCGTGCTTTCAAAAAAATCCTTTTATTTTCATTCGTTTCCTTTACCCTCTAGAATCAGAGATATTTTTTACTCAACGCCCGCACAAATCTTACGAAATCTCTAAATCTCTTTTATAAAACACCAGGCCAACAGAAAAACCCAGAAAACAGCAATGGAACTCACACTCCAGTGCTTCTAAGACTGGGCAAATGTCATTCATTTACATGCATTTTTTTGTTTAGTTGTTTTTGCAGTTATTTGATGACGAACTTTGACAATTTAGATGTCAAATTAAAGATAAATTCTAGGATTTATGGTAGTTACAAAAATAATGCCGATTTTGTTTGAAGCGCGCAGCATAAACCCCTAGTTAGTTGAGACTTGCCACATTTGTAACAAGGAAAAACAATACTTCAGTACCTCTGCTAACTGGTCCAAGTTATAGTCAAGTCAAGATAAACAAGCCGATACTTACACCTTACTTATGTTGGCACGTCGTGTTATTAGTCAACCACAAATTAACCAACTGTTCCAACACTTGCCAATAAATAATAAAAAGAATTATTTTTATTACCAGAAAAAAAAGTAATACAAAATGTTCACTACAAAATCAAACTGGAAATTATTTATGTGTGTATGTTGACGGATCAAAATTGTTTAAAACTCCCGCCCGAGCTGCCTAGCAGTGCACTGTACTGTAATAGGAACGTGTATCCCTTACTTTGTCTTCTTGGCTTCATCCAATTCCTTGAGTCGGTCTATGCGTTGCAGCAGCGTTGGATGCGAGTGATTCCACGAGGAATACAGCCAATCGTACACCGGGAATCCTAAATTATCCAAATTTAGTTTAATCAATGCCTGACCCAGCTGGTCAGAGAAACCCAGGCCGTGAGCAAATTGATCAGCCTCATACTCGAATTTTCTCGAAAGCATGGTCATTCCAAAGTTAATTAGAGCATTATAAGGTGCCATTACGTATGTCATTACTACCAGGAGTCCCACAAGAATGGGCTGTTTTCCAGGTTCGAAACCAACAGCTTGATAGAAAGGTCCATATTGAAATAGATAACCGAAAGCAGCAAACATCATCAATAAGTGCACTTGCATGATAATAATATTCTTAGTGACGTGTCCCAATTTCCAGTGGCCAAGTTCGTGACCTAGCACTGCGAGTACTTCTTTATCTGTACATCCCTTGCCACGTTCTTCCTCAGTCAATGTGGTTTCGTCTTTTTTACCTTTGTTTAGAAGGAGAGTGTCGAAAAGAACAATCCGCTTTGACTTCCACAATCCATAAAAGTAGGCATTACTATGGGCAGATCGCTTTGAGCCCTCCACAACGTACAACTTGGTCAGCGGAAACTTCAACGAAGCAGCAAGTTTCTCAATTGATTCTCTCAGTACGCCCTCCTCCAATGGTGTGTACTTATCGAACAAAGGTGCAATAAATATCGGGTAGAGGGTTAGTAATAAGAGGGACACAATCCCGGTGAACAACCATAGCCAGATAAAGAAATGCTGTCCTCCACGTTGAACTATGAACACAACAGCGGCTACAATGGGCGTCGCAATCAGCAGCGATACAAAAAATGCCTTTATCTGATCGATTACGAAGAATCTCGCTGTCTGTTTATTGAACCCGTGCTTCTCCTCCAGCACAAAGGTTTTGTACACCTTTAATGGCATCTCTTTGATCAGACTGATCGTACTAACCATAGTAATGAACAAACAGCTCACGACAATCTCGCTGCTAGAATCAAGATTCAATCGATCTGCCATAAGCTCAGCTTTACGCCACATGAAGGCAATCAAGCCAAAGTACAGTTCCAGTGTTAGAATTATCACATCCATGAGAATTGCTTTGAAAATCCCAAACTGTTCCTTGTCTAGACCATAGACTCGAGCCTTGTGGAATGTTTCTGTATTCATTACATTCTCCAGTTCTTTTGGAACCGATTTAGAGTTTTTGTACACTTTCACCTAAATACGAAGAGCATTATTATTGGCATTCGTCAAAGATAAGCGCTTACCTGTCGCGAGGAAATATATATTTCAAGAGCATTCTCAAGTACAATCAAACCGAGAATGCTATACAGCACCACATCAGCAGTTATCATTTGATCCATTTTATATGCGTTTGCAATTGAAAAAATTTATTTATTTAAAAAGAATTTAGTTCATTTATAATTTTTATGTGAAATTCTATTTTCTATGACACTTCATCAGAACCAACAAAGCGCCGGCCGTCAAATCAAGGGATGGTATATTCGATTCACAATAGCGAAGTGTCACTGGGATTCACTTTGGGTAATGTTTGGAAAATGCAAAAAGGGTTGGTTATTTTGATTTTTCACAAATTGATGCAAAATTGCTGTGGACTTGAAATTGGCCAGCAAACGATTCAAACCAATTTAAATTTTTCTTAATGATCTAGTTTGTTGGTTTTTTCGTTTCAATCATTTTGAGCGAAACTCTGAATTTCGCCTGCGAATCAAAACAGAAGAAATGACAGATGTTAGTTACATTAACAATTTGTAAAAAGTTGTTGGCTGTATCTACGTACAGGGTAATCGTGTGACCGTGTTTGAATGAATAAAAGTGTCAATAATATGTATTTCAAATTTAAACATGTAAAATTGGAACTAAAACTTAAAATTGATGCCAAAAAAATTGGGTTTTAATTTTCCCTACTAGCTTAAGTTAAAAATAGTTAAATAGTTTATCAAATCAGCTGGGACGATAATTATAGGAATAAAATAATGAGGCTCAAACCTCTTGAGTTGTAAGAGTGTCTTAACCGTGAAATTAAAAAAAAAAAGTGCTGAGACCTTAAATTTTGTCGCATAGAGGTGGAAAGATCGTTGTATCAATTGAGGCATGCAACATGTACTACATATGTATGTATTTTCTATAACCATGTCCAACACGGTCACACAATTGTTTTGAGCAAAGGCACAACAAGGACCAACATTGGTTTCAGCTACCGCCGAAGCGGTGCCTTATAGTAAGAATCTTACTTCGGCTTTTTTGCTTCATCCAATTTCTTGAGTCTATCCAAGCGTTCCAACAGCGTGGGATGCGTATAAAAGCACCAGGAATACAACCAGTCGTCAACCGGAAATTTCAAATTATCTGCGTATAGCTTAATTAAAGCTTGCGCCAAGGGCTCAGAAAACCCCAGTTGGTGAGCAAATTCATCAGCTTCAAACTCAAATCTTCGCGAGAGCATATTTTCTCCAAAGTTAGACAGGAAATACAATGGCGCCACTACATAAACGAATGCAAAGAATCCCACGATGATGGGCTGTTTTCCAGGTTCAAAACCAAAAGCTTGATACAACGGTCCATACTGATAGGTGTAACCAAAGCCAACAAACATCAAAAATAAGAACGTTTCATAGATAATTAAGTTCTTAAAAAAGTGGCCCAACTTCCAGTGGCCCATTTCGTGAGCCAACACGGCTAGTACTTCCATATCTGTACAGCCTTTTCCACGCTCCTCTGGTTTCAATTGGCTTAGATCTTTTTTACCTTTGTTCAGCAGGAGGGTGTCGTCAAGAATTATCCGCTTTGACTTTCCACATCCAGAAAAGTAGGCATTGCTATGCGAAGATAACTGTGAACTTTTAACAACGTACAGTTGAGATAGCGGAAAGTCCACCGATGCGGCAAGATTTTCAATAGATTGTCTCAGTGGACCCTTCTCAAGCGGTACGTAGTTATCCATTAACATCGGGTAGACGGCCAAAAAGACGAGAATCAAAATGAAACTGCACACCCATAACAAAATAAAAAAATACTGGCCACCAATTTGAACAATATACACGAATCCGGCTACAATTAGCGGCAGAGCCACTAGCGATCCTATGAGTCCCAGAATCTGCTCGCATACAAAAATCTTTTCTGTCTGTTTGTTGAAGCCGTACTTCTCCTCCAACACGAACGTATCGTACACCATGAATGGCATCTCTAGAACGTAAGAGAACGAAAAAACCATGATAATGAATATACAGCTCACTAGAATCTCCCTGCTGGGGTCAAAATTCAGTCGATCTGCCAAAAGCTCAGCCATATGCCAAATAAGAGCAATCAAACCAAAATATAGTACCGGCAATGTAATTATCATATCCACAAATGCTTTACACATTTCATAATATATCCTGTCTAGTCCATAGAGCCGTGCCTGGTGGAATGTTTCTTCTTTCATTACCCTCTCCAAAACTTTGGGAACAGTTTTAGAGTTTTTAAAAACTTTAACCTGAAAACAAAATGAATTATTGGCTACTGGTAAGATTGACGCTTACTTGTCGCAATAAAATGTATAAGTCAAATGTAGTCTCAAACACAATCCAACCGAGGACACTATGCAGCAAGACATCAGGAGTTAATATTCGATCCATTGCTTATAATTTTTATGTAAAATTATATTTTCTATGACATTTTATTAAAATCAGACACAAGATGTACCCTATTTGTTGACTGATTTAAAACATAGGTTTGGATGGCACGATTCACAAGAGATACATTCAATTATGACAGTAGCGGTTTTTTGCCGGTTAAAAGTCGAAAAGGAGTTAGTTATTTTTGTACATATGTTTTTCGGAAATTAAAACTTTAGTATGTACATATGTAAATATGTAGATACATACATATACCCACTTACAGGTGTGGAATAATCAAATAATCAAATGTGAACTTAATTATATATAATTTCACCATTGTGAACTATCAGAAAACGCGAAACCCAGCTGTCCGTAGTGAAATGTCAAATAATTGTGTTTTGTGCAGGTTTTGTGTTTTATTTGGCTGCAAACATTGTGTTTTAGCCGGAATATTTCCAGGAATTTATAGAATATTTTAAAAACAATATTGCTTTATAATTAATTTTCAATATGCCTAATAGTTCTGCAAATAAAAAGAATGCAACAATCACAGACTCCCCCCAGAAAAGCACACCAAAGTCTCGGAAAAGGTTTGTCACTAACAAATAGCATGTTAATCCATTAATTATTTGAGAAATTTACAGAAAAAGATCCATATCGACGGATAATGAATGTGAATTGGATATTGAAAGTGCCTCCGCGATAGAAAAAAAACTGAGGAGTGTGGCAAAAATGAATAATCTCTCGTCAATTGAGATGAAAAAGTTAATCAAGGTAATGGACATTAAAAGTTCTTCATCCTGAACTCATTTACTTTTTCTTTCTGCAGAAACTCGTTGTCAATGATCATGTCTTGGCATTAATAACACTTAAAGCCGAGGACGAGTTAGCACGTGAGAAGGAGGAGGCTGAGAAATTACAAGCCGCGGCCATCACACCCAAAAAGGTGGACCCAGTTGTTCCTAAGTTAACTCGTGCTAAGGCTCGCGAACTGAACAAGCCACCAACAATAGCGTTACCCTCACTAATGGATCCGCAGACTTCTGAAATCGCGTCGCTGATTCAGGAGGACTTTCATTCTGATGAAGACGATGGGGAGTACACGTTCAAAGATGAGGATTTTGTTGTAAGATACAACTAACTGTAGCAAGTCATTTTACTGATATCGCTTTATTTCAGTCTGATGAGGATCCAAACATGACAGCATCCGATGTCGATTCACAGCCTAGAACACCAATGACACCTTATCAAGCCCTGGAGACTGAGTCACCGCAAAAGTTTTCGGCAGATGGTATTTTTAAGATCCCCCGTGAATTGGAAGCTGATGCTATTGAAGATGAAATAATCGCCACACGAACTAGGTCTAAGTTTTGCTTGCAGCAGACTACAATTGAGGACATCCAGTCGGAGTTCATACCGCCAGATGATATTCTAGATGTAACCGACACGGAGATATATGGGAATGATCAAGAGTGGATGGAGTTTCTCAATACCTTCTCAAAGCCTTTAAGTAAGTTAACGAAACTTTTTCGGACCAGTTCAAGATTAATTCTATTTAGTCAGTACTATGACGTCATCCTTAGCTTATTCACTGCGAATATTGTACTAGGTGTGAGGCAGTGGAAACCTCATACCATCTAATAGTATGTTTTTACCGCCTTCGGAGGATGTCATAGTCATTCCAACTTTTCTGTTGATTGTAGAGCTATCCTCCATTGCTTGACTGGTTTATAAGCTGCAAGGAGTAGCCCACGATTATTCTTACGCACATCACATTGGTATTGAATTATTTTATGTTTTTTTATTCCAGATAACAACATAGTTGGCGATGATGATGATCCGGTGAATGACCCCGAATATGTAGCTGCAGAGAAGGTTCAATGTAAGCTGCTTTTATTTGCTCGATTTCACTTGTTGCTCATAATGTTTTTTTCTACTTCCAAGTTGACGCGGAAGAATTACGAGACGTAAACATCTCAAAGAAAGAGTGCACCGAACTGTTGTTTGAACTCTTCGAAGGTCTTCTCAACGAAGGTGTCTCCATGGAGAGTATAGAACTGGAAACTCCTAAAAAATTTGTAGAGAGCTCCAAGTTTGCATCGCCTAAGAATGATGCTATGGATATCCCCATAAATGAAGTATCCCGACAGTTAAATTTTGAAGACAAACCGCAATTACACATTTCCGATGCAACAATTTCATCGTCGAATTTCAATCAAAATGAATTCTCTTTCAATCCAGACATAATGTCTACACCCCAAGGCGAAGTCAAGCGAAGCGGCTTACATGACGAACTTTATGCCCCGCACTCCTATCCTGAGAAGTTTCCAACAAATGAATCTGCACAAGCTCACTCTAATGCTTTCACAGTGTCTTACACTGATCCTTCAACGACTGCCAACCGGGTGATTTATGTACCAAATGCTGCGACAACGCCGGTTCCACCGGTTCCAATCCACGATGCTAGAATAGACAGTTCGTCTCAATGGGGTACAGTTCGCCAGGATAGGTACATAGCAGCAAGGAAATTACTCAAGTATGAGTATGTGAATAAATTTGAGAAACTCAAAAGCACAAAAGTGCAGGATGACAGTTTGACTGACGAACCGACTGGGTTTACTCCGACTCAGTATCAAATTCTTCAGCAGCAGTTGAGAACTCACGTGCAGTTCTTAACACAAAATTTCTTTCAAACGTATTCGCATCCTGATTTGTGGAAGGTAGCACCCCAGCAGAAGCGTATGTTAATGGAATTGGAAGAGAATTCAAAGGAGAATGCTACGTTTGATGTTTGGAATTTAAAGCCGGCTTTGAAATTGGTGCAAGAGTGGGAAAAGGAATTAGAGGAGGACACAGAGGAAAACGCCCGAATGATGAAGTGAGTAAACTATTATGTGGTGCTGATTTAGTTTTATTATGTGTCCCACATTCCTTTCAGATTCATCTATAGAGAATTGAGAAAAGTGTAAGTATAATTTAATCCAACACCCCGCACCATTTCTTGACAAAATTTCCTTTTATAGATCAAGAAGCCATAGTCAAGTATCTCGATTTTCACCGCGTATCATGAAAAAACTACTCTTCAGTTCAGTCTTTATGTATCCAGAGTATTTGCCAAGAATTCCATTCTCTGCTCATCCGATATCCTTTCATATGTTTGCACCCTCAGAAGCACTGTAAGTTCCTGGTCAAGTTATTTTTGTCTTTTCTTTTCTAAGTGTATACAACTATTTTTTGCAGTCTTATTGCGATGGGTCTGGAAAGACATCTAAATGAAATTCTTGAACATGAACAACACTTTCCCTATATGAAACGACGAGCCCCATTAGCCGTAGCATGCGAGCGTATGACTAACAGTATAATTCATGGCAAAACACCCAGGCGTCTGAAAGATCATATCAAAGAATTGAAGGTTGCGTTAACATATAATCCTGTCAAGGTGAGCATTGTGATAATCAAAGTTAAATTTCTTTTAAATGAATATTCTACTCCTGTGTTGTAGTTTTACTACGAACATCAAAAAGCACCCCCAGCTGAGCATAATCTTACTTGGATCGATTTTAGGAATGTATTATCACCAAACCAGAGAATAACGGAATTGCCAATCGTTTGGAGGGAATTTCTTCAAGTGGTGAGTAACTATTAGTTTATTATATTTTGAGATCGTGGCATTGCAGAGGCTTTAGACAAGATTGTTGGGTTATATCGCCAGGTGAATGGTCTAAAGATGTTTACAGTTTTAGTGTAGACAGCCCTTAATAAAGCACCGTTCACTATTGTGAACAAACCGTAAGATTTGTTATGACAGTTCACTGGCATGATAAAGGCATCCTCGTATACAGCCACATAAAGTTGAAATTACGAAACTAAATGAAAACTAAGTGAATTTGTTTATAACTATCTATTACTTACCATTTTAATTTGTAGTTAAATGCAGGTGGTATCGTAAATAATACATACCCGGAGAATTATTCGCGGTATATCAAAGAGATAACTGCAGAACAAATTGAATTCCCACATTTTGGATCGTCCAGATCTAGCAATAGACCTTTAAAGTGGGCACGAAAACAAGCAGCTAAGGAAAATGAAACTGAAAAACCCTCTGTTACAATAAATATTAATTATGTATTTAGTCAAACTCCTGAAACACAACCAGTCTTCAATGAGAGTCACACAACAAACTTGCTTGGATTGACTGAAACTCCGAGTACTAATTTATCGGTTTGTGTATCTCCGCTAAAAAATACAGCAATTCCTTCACCGAACTTATCTGAAGGACAAAAAAAATTAACTGATTACTTTGTAGTGCGACCCAGCCAGAGTCCTGATAAAATAAAAACACCAGAAATTAGAGCAAAAATCGCCCGACGACAATACAAATCCGCACTTCGTCTAAGCAAGTACTCGGGTTCTTACATTGGTAAAAAACTTAAATTGGCTGCAAAACGGTTCCGTTCGGCAAGGAATCTGCAGAAACGCTACGAGAATCTATTGTCTGCGTATAGACTGAACTTGGAGAAGCAGTTTGTTAAATACAAACAACGTGGGCTACGCTTTGTTTTTCGGAATTGTAAGGCCCTTGAGTTGTATACAAATTTATTAAGAGATTTGAAAATGAATTGCAAGAAAATAAAATCTTGTGATGAGATCAGTGGTAAACAAAAGATTGGAGATGATCAGGATATTCCCAAAAGTCGTAAAGCGAAAATGCAGGAGGAAAATCTGCGACACATGTTGTTGCCAGAGAGTGCAGAAGACGCCAATCGAAAGGATGCAAGTAAGTGTGAATGATTGAAAGTAAGTGAACTTAACTAATCTTCTATTTTGTTGACCAGTCTATGCATTCAACTTCTATGAGAAGGTGGAGGAGGTACTCAAGCAATCCAATAAACCAGAAGACTGTAAGAAGTTCAATCACATTCTCAGAGCATTTGATCCCAAGAAAGACAAAGTTGCCGATCTGTATTATGTGAGTATCAAGCCACGAAAATATTATGGTAGGAAATAAACTGAACGATA
Organism: Xylota segnis; assembly: GCA_963583995.1. Lineage (NCBI taxonomy): Eukaryota > Metazoa > Arthropoda > Insecta > Diptera > Syrphidae > Xylota > Xylota segnis. The sequence goes on along the minus strand of OY757239.1, from coordinate 5,560,051 downwards.
GTTATCTTTTTATTTCAGAAATTAGAGAAACTCTTTCTTCCCGATCATCCTGAGCTAGCCCATGTATTCCTGACATTCCTGCTACCACCCGAAGCAGCTGAGATCGGGAAATTCTTTGAGCATTTTATGTACACCAACGCTGGAACGTTCTTCAACAAGTTAAATGTTTTCTTCAACAAACAACCAGCTCAAATCAGAAAAATATACAATTGCATTGGCGAACTCTCCGAAGACCCAGATGTCACAATGGATAAGATGAAATCAAAAATGTTCCCTCTACTTAAGGGAAATACATTCCTTATCGATTGGTTTACACAATTATTTTCATCAGAACCACCACCAGATAGGTAAAAATACATTTGTCTTCCCAACTTACTCAAATATACACATATATGTATATCTAACTCACAGAGTCTACGGCTCGGCAGAGAAGTTCTATATGAAAGAAGTTCTGTCGAATGAAACTGGTGAATATATCGAAACTGTAGACCTTAATGATCTCGTGGACTCTCCAACAGAGTCACAAACATGCCAGCTAAAGTATATCAATGGAAGGATATTCTATGGTACAAGGATTCCACTGCCTGCAAAGCTGTCATTCATGGCGACAAGCTACCAACCGGATGAGCTGAACGATTCTTTAGAAGATGAGAAACACACTTCTACTGAAGGTGGCTGTGTCCACGGCATAAGAGAATATGGAGAGAAGAGACTGTCTGCATCGATTCGTAGCAATAACAATGACAAATCCGAGGAAGAAGACTCCAAGTGTAAGTTATAATATCTCAACGTATTGCATTCCCTACTAATTGTATTTTTTCAGCTCTTGTAATGGCTACCCTGGAAAGTGAACCCTTTGAGACCTGTGATGATGCAACTTTGCACTCTCATGCGATACGCCTCAATCCATCATATTACTCAACTAGTTGCTACAGTTCCACACAGAATAACGCACCACCAACCAATTGTCATCGTCCAGTCAAACTAACGTTTCCCGCAGCGGATGATGGAAAGGGTTCGCCACGCAAAGCAATATCCAAAGTTAACTCACCCGCAACCATCTCTGGCTCTCTATCGACATTTAAAGAGCGACGAAAGTCTCCAAAGAAAAGTCTAGTGAAATCTCCGATTTCGGCCGGCAAACGAACAATAACGGATAATTCGAATAAATCCAATGCTATAGCTACGGCAAAGAAGCTTAGAAATCTTATAGATGATGATCCTAACTCAGATCCAGATGAAAGTAAGAAGTGCACAAAGAAAAGGAAAGAAAGTGAGTCCATACCGAGTGTAGACTCAGAAGGAAGTGATGGTGAAACAAGGCTCTCACCGAAAGAAGAAATTAAGGAGGAAGTTATGCTGCCTTGGACAAGGGATGAGGATAAAATTATCCTCGAGGAGATCAAGTTGGGATGCAGGGAAAATTTATACGAGAGAATAAATTCGAAAATGCAGAATCGCACCCTACCGGAGATCGAAGAGCGGCACAAGTTTCTGATGGATTTTCTCTCCAAGCTCCAAAACAGTAAATAGCTTGTGTATGTGTTCCTTGTTTTTTTTAAATCATTTATGAATTTAGTATTATATGTGTTAGGTTATAAATATACATATGTAACTGAGATTAGTTCTATGTGAAGTTCATTACCAAAGGGATGGATGTTCGGAATTGGAATTTTTAATACAGATATGTCTTCTATTTTTTTATGCCGTCCAACCGCCCCCAAGTCCATTGCAGATGTTGTGTTCCATCACAGTGAATAATCTTTGGTCCCAATCATTTCGTCTTCTATACCCAGTCTTTTCTGCAGGTCCCAGTAATCCTATAACAACGGCGCTCTCCATACAGATCGTTTATCGCTGCTTACTTGTTGCTGCTCTTAAACACAACTAACGGTGTGGAAGCTCTACACTACGTTTTATGTCGACGCGCTACGGTATATCAATTCTGTAAGATATAAGGCGTGGTTTGGATGTTTCCGGATGTCAAATATCCTTAAAGTAAACCATTTCAATTGCATCTATGCTTTTATCGACTTCAATGACTACACTATCTATCATCATGCAAATTGTTTTTCCATAACGTTCGTTTGCCCTGAACGTCCTGAGAAAATAAAAATCGAACAAGTACTATACTTTGATCTTGTGAAACTGAATTTGTACATAAACTCCTCAACAAGACATCGTTTACAAATAATTATCACAGCACCAACCAGCTCGAATACCGGTACAAGTACAAGTCTCACATCATTTGATTCAAATCCTTATTTCGAAATAGAGGAAAACACTGGAGTGTTAGCCCTCAAAACATTAAAGAAATTTTGCGGATAATACGTCTATAAAACGCCCTTATTGCATAAATAATATTTTTTCTAAAAATTGTCTAGCATTCTACCTATTATTCAAAGTACAAGGAATTTCGTAATTCGACACTTTCTTCTGTTAATTAAATTCTGTCGAGTTTGTACTCTATAAGGCTTAGTCAGCGCAACCAGAAACCAGCACTGAAATCCAATACCAAGGGTGGAAAAATTATGAAATTCTTTTGGTTATCACGTTTCAAAAAATGGCACACATACGCCCCGTATACCCCATATATGTATGTACTGTATGTACGTCACTCGCATTCAATAAAAGGCATCGTTATCTACCTTTCACATTTATAAATACACCTACATATCTACACAATAAATCCTTATCACCTCGTACAGGCAAAATAAGATAGTAAATGGAGTAAGCGCCGATTTGTTATGTATGTACATATGTATGTATTTTCCTAGTTTTTATTTTTGTGTCTTCTCTCCTCCCCTTTTCTAAACAAACAACTATTATTTAAAATATTTTTAGAACTCGATTGTAAAGCAAAGTATAAACTCTCCAACCCATTCACCAGTTCATCGTGTACTCTGCGATTCGCCGCACAGGTGAAAGTGCCACTGTTGTTGTGTACCCATCCCCTCTTTTTTTTTTCTGTATCTCATGGTATAACATCATCTTGTATAGAAAACGAATATAGTATCTAACAACACTGTGCTTTGTATTCATTATTGACAGGCACAACCATTTGCCGATTGTCGCTGGCACAAATCGTAGTTTTCTTAGTTTTTTATTCTTTAATTTTTGTTTATTTCTGGCATAATACATAATTCTGTTTGCAAAATTATATTGCGTTGCTTCCAAAAGGCAACAAATAAATCCCAAAAACCAGTGATAACAACCACGTTGCAAAGTGAAGTAAACGAAATGGCAAATTAGAAGTTCAAGTACGAGCAATATAATATAATCGTGGAAAAAAAACAACGGGACTCGCGGAAATAATGCAATTTTAAAGCTAAAACTAAGTGATTTTGGGGAAGAACGAAAAAAAAAAAATAAAATGAATTGCGTTTTTGAATTTTTTCGCAACCATCATATCCTGGCAGTTGTCGAAGATGCCTTGGAAAATAAGGCATTCACATTGAATTTGTCACGTTTCCAGATGACGGAAATACCGGACGTAGTTGAAAAATGTGAGAGTGTGATGAAGTTATTCCTCAATCATAATCATTTGACACAGGTGAGTAGAGCGGTTAAGGTGACGTAAACAAGTGCACTAAATTAGCATTACAATATGTATTTTATATGGATTATGAAACACTTTGAGACTGTCGAGGTTTAAGTTTATTTATAGCGAGGTAGAGCTCTACGATTTTTTGGATAAATTGTGCAGGTAATCGCATACATACTATGTATGCATACGGGTATGTCGGGTTTTTCTTAAGGCTTATGAATTGAACAGTACTTGCACATTTATACTGCGTGTATAAATATTTTATTAATACCCTAAACTCAGTTGAGATTACATTTTATCTAAATTTGTTAAAAAGTTTTCGAAAAAAATCGATTTAGTCTCTCGAACCAAAGTAAACACCAATTTTTCATCCATAAATAATAAATATGTACATATGTAAGTTTTATTTCAGTAAAAAAGTAAACTAGAACACACAATGTTAACTACATATAAGAATTCAAAACTTTCTCGCCCTTACTTCGCTCTCGTTGCTCCCTCTAATTTCTTTAATCTATCCAATCGTTGCAGCAGCGTTGGATGGGAACTGAACCAAAAGACATATAACCAATCGTATACCGGAAACGATAGGTTGTCTATATAAAGCTTAATCAAAGCTGTACCTAGATGCTGGGAAAACCCCAATTTATAAGCAAATTCATCAGCTTGATATTCGAATCGCCGTGAAAGCATCATCCACCAAATATTAACAAAAACACGATAAGGCGCCAACACATATAGCATAACCAAAAGGAATCCTATGATAATAGGTCTCTTTCCCGGCTCGAAACCGATAGATTCATAAATTTGTCCATACGGGAATAAATATCCAAATGCTAAACACATGATTAATAAGTTCATCTGCTTTAGAATAAAAATCTTAGCAATATGATTTAGCTTCCAGTGTCCGAGTTCGTGACTAAGCACGGCGAGTATTTCCATATCTGTGCAACCTTTATCGCGTTCTTCCGCGTTCAATTCGGCTTCGTTCCCTCTGTCTTTGTTTTTAAGAAGGGTGTCATAGAGAACAATTCGTTTTGAATAACATAATCCACTAAAGTATGCATTACTATGGGCAGATCGCGCAGAACCTTTAACAACATAGATCTTAGTCAGAGGGAACTTAAGCGAAGAAGCAAGTTTCTCAATAGATTCCTTCAATGGACCTTCATCTAGAGTTTCATAGTTACCGTATAAAATTGACGTTATAATCGGAATTGTAAGAATTAAAATAAAATTTGTAACCGCAATAAATAACCACAACCAAATAAAAAAATATTGGCCACTCCGTTGCGCTAGGAGCACGATTGCCGCGGAATTAAGTACCTCACAGACTAATAACATAAAAAGTCCCTTCATTTGATCAATTATAAAATATCCCACTGTCTGATTGTTGAAGCCGTGTTTTTCCTCCAACACAAAGATATTGTATATCAAGAAGGGCATCCTCGCGACCAGATAAAATAAATTTAATATAACCATAAACAAACAGCTGACCACAATTAGACCATATTTAGGGGTCAATAGTTCTGCCAAGAACTCCGCGATTTGCCATAAAAAGGCAATTAGGCCAGAGTATAACAACAGCGTTAGAAATATTACATCCAGGCTGATTGCTGTAAAAACAGAAAATTTCAACTTGTCCAGACTATAGAGGCGGGCCCTGTGAAATGTCTGTTCGTTCATTTTCCTTTCCAGTACTTTAGGAACACTTTTTGAAGTTTTGCAAACTTTCATCTGAAAGATGTTAGAGGATTATTATAGTTCTGGGCAAAAATTCAAAGCCTACCTGTCGTGTGATTATATAAATATCGACAGTCTTCTTAAATAAAATGAAACCGATGATACTATAGAGCACCACATCAGCTGTAAAAAACTGATCCATGGTTTTCGCCTCTCTCAATTCAAACGGAAACTTATTTTGAACATTTATAAATTTGATGGGCAATTTTACTAGGTACCTCTCAGTCAATCATAGGATATGACAACTATTTTTAGAGTGCTTATATTCCGAAATTTCAGAAATACCTATACAACTAAATACATAAATTAATGGGATAAATGTTACTTGATATATAGCTGTCTACTTACATTCTAGCCTGACCAGCAAGTGCTTATATTATATTATTCAACAATATGTTGAAGCCAGAGATTTGAGTGATAATTATTGATAAGGGCTTTCAAATAATTCAATTGTACATCTTAGGTAGTTAAGCAGCATTTAATAGATAAACTAATCGCACTAACCAATCGATTCTTAATGTGTTCCTTATTTTTCTTATTTGTTTATTTAGCTTCCAGATTATCTCGACAGTCTATATCGCCTTCAAATTCTTACATTAGACTACAATCGTATTCCACGATTTCCATCTGTGATATGTAAACTTACTTCATTACGTGTATTAAACTTAAGTTGTAATCAAATAGACGAGTTACCACCAGAAATTGGACATCTAACTGAACTGGAAACAATATGGTGTAATAATACAGGTCTGGTGAAAATTCCCGAAGAAATTTCAAACTGTGAACGACTCGAAACGTTCGGCGCACGAGGAAACAATATTGAAAAATTGCCAACCACCTTTGGATTACTGAAAAAACTTAAATGGCTTACTTTAGAGAACAATCGAGTGAAAAGTTTGCCAATGAGTTTTATTGCTTTGGACAAGTTGGTTCATTTGAATTTAAAAAATAATCAATTGACGGAAGTTCCATCATATCTGATGGATATGCCAAAATTACAATATGTCTTTCTTAATGGTAATCAAATTGAAAAAGTACCTTCGGATATCTTAAGCGGAACCCAATTCATAAAAATGATCAACTTGAATGAAAATCCAATTAGAGACAGAAGTGAAATGTCGGTAAGTTTAAGATAACATGCATGTAGTTGTAAGGCATATTCGGCATTAAATCGGGTAAAAAACTCGTTAAAAAAGTAAATTTTGTTACTTTGTTTCACATCTGATCACAAATTGTTAACCCAATTCTGTTTTAAAGTTCACTTTTAAATTAAAGAAACAAAATAACAATCGTCTTCATTTTAGAGATTTTCGAATTTAATCTTTGATAACTCGGCTTCAAGGACAGATGCACCTGAGACCCAAGATGATGAGGAGATGAGCGAAGAAGATGATGTCCGAATCGATAGAGATTTCTCCGATTGGGAAAACAGTATTGAGACTAGTGATATAGACACAACCGATGAAAGTGCAGAAGAAAACGAAATAGAAGTACGTACATAGTTCTATATTTATTATATAACACAAACCAATATAAAATACCTTACATTTAGGATATTTCTGTTCTCATTCCCGAATTATCCCGATATATAACCAATTTCAACTGATAGTACATACAAACTGTACTTATATACATACGTACGTGGAGGAAACGAGCAACGAATAGCCATTCTGTTCTATGTCAATTGTTTTTCATTTATTACTTACATACATACATACATATATAAATGTAACTGAAATAACTCTGAATAGTTAAAAACAAATAGAGCAAATAAAAACAATTTGCAAAATACATATATTCTAGCTTCAATAAAAGTAACAACACCTGGATGGCAGAAAATACCGAGATTGTGATTTAAACACAGAAACTACTACCCAACCTGTTGGAAAAATACCTAACAAACAAGTAAAACTCTGATTTTTGTCAAAATTATATATATGTATGTATTTATTTAGTATCAAAAAAAACGAAGACATTTTCAAAATGTAATTAAGTAATTGCTAACAGCTGCCAATCGACAGACCCCATTATTTTGTCTTCTTAGTTTCATCCAATTCCTCGAGTTTATCGAAACGTTGCAATAGCATTGGATATCCATTATTCCAATCATATATCAGTAGTTCCAAGTTATCCAAATAAAGCTGAACTAAATTTCCATACCTTCGCTCAGAGGATACCAATTTTTGATAATCGAATCGTTGCCAAAGCGTTATCATGCTAATTTTAGCCAGAACATTATAGGATTCCATTACATAGATAACTAAGGCAAGGAGTCCTACGAGAATTGATCGTTTTTTATGTTTCCAACTAAATGGTTTAGATAACGGCTCATACCGACGAAAGAGGTAAATGAAAGTTACAAACATCATCAATAAGTTCCCCAGCACAGTAACAGTAATCATGTTAATATGTCTCAAATTCAAATGACTCTCGTGATCTTCATCTGTGCAGTCTTTGTCGCGCTTTTCTTCTTTCAACTTCGTCACGTTCTCTTTATCATTAAGAGTGCCATGGAGAAGAATCTGCTCGAAACTCAACAATCCATGAGAGAAAACATTAAGAAAGGCAAGCCGCTTCAAGTCCTCAACAATGTAGAGTTCGACCAAAAGAAAATTCAGCGAAGCAGATAAATTTGCAATGGATCCCTTCAGAAGATCGTCCTTATCCAAACAAAATGCTATGAAAATTGGAAGGATAGTCAGAAAGCAGTACTGTCCACTTCGTTGAACTGCGAACACTATAGCCGCCGCAATAGGCGTCACAAATGCTAGTAATACAACTAATCTCTTCATATGATCCATTACAAAGTATCTCGCCTCAATTTTGTCATACTCATACTTCTTCTTCAATTCAAAAGCATCGTATAATTTCAACGGCATCTCCTCGATCAATTTGAATGAAATCACTGTAGCAATGAATATGCAGCTAACCACCATATCAATATTAGAGTCAAGGTTCAATAGAATTCCTAGGAACTCGGCCATATACCGAATGAAGGTTATTGCGCTTAAATACAAGAGCAGCGTTGCAATCAGCACATGGACGAGGATGAACCTTAAAACATGAAACTGCGGCCTAGTAAGGCCACATAGACTGGCCTTGTTAAATTTTTCATTACTCGTTACCTGCTTCAGCATTTCGGGAGCAGATTTGATATTTGTGCTGACTTTTAACTGAAAGCCGGAAGGGAAATTACTAAATTTTCGGGTGAAAACGTCACGCCTACCTGTCGCATACAATTGCAATATTCAATCACGTCATTAGCCAATTTTGACTGATCCATCGGTATTCTTGTACATATCTAAATGTTTTTTTTGTTTTCCAATTGTGATGGGAATCAATTTAGATAGAATTAGAACATTTTTAGATTTTTTAAAAAAGTTTGTCAATTTTTTTGAATATAAAATTAAAATTACGTTTTTTTCTTTTTTTTTTTTTTTTTTGATTACTTGCTTACTATGGAATTTCAAAAATTAGTTTGAAATAAAGATTCAAGCAATGCCTATTACGTATTATTCCGTCATTTATGATTTATAAATATTTCAGGAAGCAGACAGTTGATATTATAATAATAAAATAAAATACACTTCATCATTAAAATGTTGGTCCTTGTTTCATTCACTAGCCCTTCTACAACCCGAGATATAAATTTCATACTCCATAACTCATAACCATCATCTGTCGTTTTCTTTCCAAATTTTACCACATTTTTCGTAAAACACCAGGCGAACAGAATATTTCAGAAAACAGCAAGTAAACTGAGTTTCCCAGAGCTCCCAAAACTGTGCTACTGTTATGACGTTTGCAGACCTTTCTTTTTGAGGTAACTTTCATATTTGTTGACGGATTTTGACGATTTTTGTATCAAATTAATTGATATTTTTTAAAGAATAAAGATATGACAAAAAAAGGCCGATGATTGTTTTACTCCTTGCATATGGATACAAAAGTGGATGAGTATGAAACGAAAAGAAAAACAATTTTACGTCAATTAACTTTTATTTTTTATATATACATCTAACTGCAATTACTCTAGTGGTAAAAACAAACAAAAACAAAACCTAAATAGACTGAAAATCTATTAAATAAGAAACAATTTGTAAAATAAATTGAATTGCCTGAATGAATGCACTTTCTTTGTGTGGGTTGGTTGTTTGAGAGTTCATTTCTTTTCTGTTTTCCCATTAACCAAATACTTAAAAAACTAATTTGAAATTAAGCGAACATTTAGAACTTCGATTTAGGACATCTTTTTCATTAGGTCTTCATCTTGCATAGACATTGCCGTAAGCTTTTTGCCTATTTTCTCATGGATATCCAGGTACTTTGCCACACACCGATCAATGCAAACCGATTCGCCTTTGCCTGGAAATAAAAGGAATACAATTAGTTTTATGTTGTAACAGACGGTATAAGACGGGTGCTCGACATGCTTCTTTATAAGACAAACTCTATAAAGGAGTAATTAACGGAACATCATATGCATTGTACTATATCATGTGTAAAATATGATCTAGTGGATGCATATCCAAGCGCTTAGACACCAGATGTGATGAAATCACATAGTTAAACAGCGTAAATAGAAATGACTTGTATTCTCATTTCTATATGCGCTACACGGAAAACGATTTTCAATAAATATTTTTACATAAAAGTTTGAACAAAACTAGAAGAAATCGAAATTTACATTCCGTACACTGTAAAACGAAGGAAGTCACGTAGCCTGGTTTCTATTGACGACACTTGACTAAAATATAGCGATGGGTACCCAGAAATTCAAAGTTATCAGGCATATGCTCCGACTACCGAAGCTAAACCTTAAGGTAAGGTAAAAAAAAGTAATTGCTGTAGTAGCCACCAAGTCTAGATAACCCATTTTGAAATTGACAGAAATGGTTTTCAGTCAACTGAAAGAAATGTACAGAAATGTTTCCTATCCATGTTTTACCAAACTCATTTTTAAGACAAGTCAATTCATAAATGAAAATCTCAATATCACATAAAAAACTCACCTAATTCGGATTCCCCATATTTCGGAGCAATACATTTTTTATGGCATGCATTTGTCATTCTATTATATAAATCGGACATCATTTCGATTTCCATGTCTTGCATCATTTGGAGTTTAGCCTGATCGGCTGGGCTTACTTGTGGCGCTGCCATTTCTTGTTAAAATTATATATATCTTATTTAGGATTGGTAAGTTAATTCCTTTTTGTTTCGTTGTTTTGGATTTTAACCGTCAAATCGCCTATCACTTCTTTGATAATCACCAATATTTGCTTTTTTCATTCGATCACGAATTTGCATACTCTCAAAACGTTTCTTTTCAATTGAGTTCTTCGAGAGAATGAATGCATAAACACCGGAAAATGTTATTATACCCCTGTTTATATAAAAATATCAATTAAATAAATTTTATTTAATAAAAATGATTGGCTTACCAACCAACAGCGATTTTACCGAAATTTCCTAACCCCATTCCTTTTTTCAAGAAAAGAAAATTCTACCTAGCAAAGATGAAGTAAGAAAATCTAACCTTAAAAACACGAGATACAAGCGTGAAATGTCAAAGTGACAAACAATGGTTTGCTTAGTTCAAAGAAAAGAAAGATGTAAGTAAAACGTTTAAGAAATTGGAGAGTTTACGATTAACTACTATTGGCGCTAAAAGCTTCTCATAAACATTGTGTAAAACAGCGCTAAATAAATAAACTAAATTTAAAAATAATGATAATGATAAGAATTACGGGAATAACGCATCATGATGTTGGATATGATATACGAATATAAAACTTGAACCAAGTTACGAAGTTCTTATCGAAAAAAGGTTAACAACATGCAATTCCAATATAATTACATTTCATGATGCCACAGAATCATTCTGAATGTGAGTCAATCTAACACTTCATCATCATCATCTCCGACAATCGACCATATTATGAGTTACTTGCTTTCTCTTAAACCCTTGGCCTGTTAACCACGTCCTTACATAAATTATGGTAGCTTGATGTAACAGGTTTTTTTGCCTAAATTCATGGTATTAGTCTGCGTAGAGACCGATTTTTGACAAGAGATGTCAAATTGGAAAAGCGCAGTGCGAAACTTTGTTCGTTTTCTTATCTTTAAAACCAAGTTTATAAAGCTTCACCTTGCCATCACTGTACATCTCTACACATATGCACACAACTCTCCAAAATCTACAAAATTTGATAATTCCCACCAACACCGATAGAAAAAGAAAAGTCAAACAACATACAAAATAGACATGCCATGTCATTTTTTTGCCAAAAATTATTTTATTTTCCTCTTTATCGGCATCAAATTCCTTTAAAATAAAACTTTACCCACGCAAACCAATTAAAAATGCCATCGAAAAAGAAAAAATACAATGCCAGATTCCCGGCGGTAAGTAGAAATGTTGAATTTTCAAAAACTTGCACACACCAAGAGTATCAGCTCACTGCCATTTCCAAAGTGATTAAGGCGGCGTTTGGGAAAGTATATTTTGCTTTGACCAATGCCAATTGAATTTATCTGTTTTGCAAATTATTTTTGTTTCAAATTGAATAATGCAAAATACAGAATGAAAACAAACCTAAGAGCATTCATGTTTTCTTCTGGTGTGTATTCGTTTTTTTTTGTCTTCATCATTGAGTGGTTTTTGTGTATCTAGTTTTTTTTTCTAATAATTTTGTTTTTGTTTTTTTCTAGGGACGTATAAAGAAAATAATGCAAAGCGATGAGGAGATTGGAAAAGTGGCGCAAGCGGTTCCTGTTATTATCTATATCCTTTTCAATACTTTTTCTTTATTTTATTTTACTGTTCTTTTAGTTATCTTGTCGGGAGTGAAGCCGTTTGTGAAACAAAACAGATGGTTAAACATGGTGCTACGGTAAAAGCGCTGTTGGTGGGTATTGTCCAATTGGGGGGTAAATTAAGGTACCCAAACTGCACCAAAAAGCTGGTTTTTGTTTAAAACTTTCACGGATGGAAGTAGTGAATACATTTTTTTAAAACTAATTCAATTCATACTTCATTCAACAGGTTGAAAGTTATGCGAATCATTCCAGCTTCTATTTTTCATCTAAATAAATGTTTTTTGTTTCTTTGTGAGTTCAGCTACCATTGCGATTCTATGCTTCATGCATCTCAAGTTGTTTACTGGGTTATTAACATACTTATGAATTCACTCACAGAAGTACAGTACAGTTATAAATACCACAGAATTTGACATTGGAACTTGTTTTTGTTTTTATTTATCTCGAGTTTCATATGTTAGTCACATTGATAAAACCCAGCTCAACATCTATGTACATATGTACGTATAATGTTATGTTATAGTGTTGATACAATCTGTTATTTCAGAGACTGACAAACAGTTTTGCAGAAAAGAAATTCGTAGTAGTTTAAAGATTGATTTCCTTTGCGTTTGAAATCAAATCATTCTGCTTCCATTCGAGTTTTGCCTGCACCTACTTTCGATGACGTGTAGCTTTAATATGCACTAAACATTTATGGTATTGGCGCCGAAAACAATACTTTTAGCTTGTCGCATATGTCTCCTCACTATACCTCGCATGTTGGGCTCAATAAATCGGGATCACTACAAATTACCTGACTTGCAACAAACAATAGATCGACAAAAATTAATTGTTCTGACATAGGTTACACGAAAATTCTCTATATCGCTGTGAAAATGTGCTTCATCGCTGAACTAATGATGTTTGTGGTAATGACTCATTAATCTCCCTTCGATAAAACAGCAAGTGATCTGTTTTTATAAAGGTATCAGTCTTTGAAAATATAAAACACTCAAAATATTACATTATCAAATTAGTATTATAATTCATCAGCCTCCTACTAGATGTTGACCTCGACCGACCCTCGATTTGAACAAGAGATTAACTATGAATGTTTTGAAAAATTTAAGTTATAATTTTAATTCTAGATTTATGCGGAACCAAGAATTATAAATTGTTGTTATTCTTTGTAGTACTCCCGTTGTTTCAGTTCAATTACATTCTGGGTGATCTATACGTAATATGTGTATATATGTACATACATATGTACATGGTTCACTGTTTCCTAAACGATATAAAAACCACCACACCACTATGTGACACTTTTAAAAATTACGTCGGCGCTTTCCTATTATATTTAAATATTTTAACCACAACTTATTGAATTCTAATTTTAATAAACAATTATTGCTAATTTACAGTTTATATTTTCCTTAACTGTACATATGTTTTTTTAAAAATATACCTAGAACTCTAGAGCTGTTTGTAGAATCATTGCTGACGAAAACTCTAAAAATCACCAACTCCCGCAATGCAAAAACCCTTTCACCTTCTCACATGAAACAATGTATAATGGCGGAGAATCGTTTTGACTTTCTACGAGAACTTGTTAAAAATATCCCAGACATTAGTGTAGCCGAAGAGGTTAGTAATGATAGTTCACCTGAAGCTACAATCGATCCATCGGATACACCGTATGATTTAAGTATGCCATCCACAAGCAATAGCAATGAGACAATTACTCAAAAAGTAATGCCAACCAATGGAAGTACCACCCTATTACGTAACAATGGTGTTACACGAAGTTGTGGCACCACAATATGCGCCAGCCCATTACAATCACCAACAAATCACCAAGGCACATCCGATGAATGTCGGTTTCAAATGAAACGTCAATGGGAAAATGTAAGCCAACAGCTACAAACTTCAACCCCACTATCTTCTGAAAGCACGTCACCAAAACTTTTTCGAACTGATTCAGCACCATCGGGATTAAGAACACAACTATCATCAATTCAACAACAGCATCACCTGCAACAGCAACCAAATCCGCAATTGCTACCAACAGATCTCCGCCGTTTAAAGCATCAACCAAAATCTGTACCTGGTAACATTTGTACAGAGACTGTACCGTCGCAAAGAAATAACAACAAACCGCAGACGCCTACAACTGCCATTCCTGCGCCCATTGTCAGCATAGATTTCTGCAATAAGCCAATTGTGAAAATAGATTATAGTAATTTAGCTTTACATGACACTAACTATTCAGAATCAACCTCCTCGTCATCATCATCCCCGACTGTGGAGCAAATTAATAGAAGTGCTAGTTGTATTGTTAAAAACCCGCTTCAGCCCCCAACAACAGCAGCAGCAGCAACAGCAACTGCAGAAAGTCCAGTCATAAACATAGATCTATCCAATATCGTTACAAGCGGAACGTTTGCGACGTCATCATCACTTCATCCCAGTGTTATCAGTTCGAATTGTACAGGAGTTTCAGTACCGCCAGTACCAGCCATACCACCATCCACAGTGGTAACCAATAAAAACTCATTTTTGGAATTGGACGAAGATTACGACAATATTTAAATGAAAGCAAATAACAACAGGGAGATACGTATATACAAACTAAATGATAAATGGTCTTTATTTTTGAAGATAAACTAATTAAATGTAATTTAAAAAAAAAAAAATATAACGATTTTGAGCAAATGCGACGATTGATTTACAACATATAATTTTGTTGGAATTGTTTGAAAGAAATAAATAAAACAAAAATATGCAATTGATTGTACTACTAGCTCCTATTTTTTTTCATGTGATCACACATACTGTACCGATGAGGGACTTTATACTTTATATACATATGTATGTGCATATATGCCATCCATTGTCTCTGCATCGTCTTCACGTCTGGAAGCATTCGGTTGTCCCTAATGGATCTCTACTCCCTTCAACTCAATCCTACAGTAAGAGACTATGGCCCAATTGTAAATTAAATTCCATCACATGTTATATTTTACAAAAGTTTGCAGGTTACATGTAGAAAGAGCTGACTACATCAGAGGAAAACATCTCCTCGTACCTTTCTCCGTTTTCATACTCCCTGGAAACGGCAAGATTTAGTCCTTAATCCAATGATGTTATTTTATCGTTGATAACATCAGTTTTCAAACATACATATATTTAAGATACCTAACACAATATGAACAACTCATTTGGAACCTAATTTCAACGAAAAAGAAATTACATCATCGACCAACAAAAAATCATTTTTCACTTAAATTTTACGGTAAACACCAGGCAACCAGAAATCCAGCAAAAGCAGTAGGTATACCAGTTGTGCACTGCACCCATATTTTAAAAGGTTGGTGTATTTGACAACCAGCCATTGCGCCTAATTGTAGTCTACAAAAAAATTGATGTTAAGTTCTCCATTATTTAGGGCATCAAAACATTTGAAAATAAGACATTGCATATGCAAGGGTGCTGTGCAGAACTGGTATACCAGCTACGTTTGCTGAAATTCTGGTGGCCTGGTGTTTTACGAAAAATTAAAGTAAAAACCGATATTTTTTTGCCGACGATGTAATTTTTTTTAAGTAGTCTAGGTTTTAGTTTTAATTTGTTCACAATTAATACGCGATTTGAGAAGTATTACTCAGATTTGTGTTCTTGTGAGTAAAGGTAGATATGTAAATATCCCAAATAAGAAAAACATTTTAAAAATTACGTAAATATCTATGTATTTATTTTTTTTTTTATTTCGTCTTGTTTTTTCTTCTGCGTCGTTTGGAAAGTGTGTATGAAAATAAATATACGTTTATGTCTCTCTTTTACAAACATAACATCGGTTGGTTTCATAAAAAATTCGTTTTCCTCCGTCTTAAAAAGGTTAATTTGTTTACCAATTTCCTTTGATAAATATTTACATTTCTGTTTTTTTGGTTTGTATGTGTATATAATATTTATCGTTCAAAAATTGTGGAATAACGAAAGAAAAAAAAAATCAGATAAGTTTTTGTACTCTTTTCCCATTCTTAATAAAAAAAACAACTCAGTTATTAGTCTTCGGGCACTTTCCAAGATAATTGTTTGCCGCGGTCATATAAATTCTTTAGAGCTGTTGTGAATTTTTTCTCCGCCTGTAGCTTCAAATAATGTTTATACAGCTGCAACGTTGTGCGAGCATCTTCAACAGAGTCGTGCGTTTCGGATTGGATTTTGGTACCTTAAAGGAAAAATATATTATAAGTCATTTTAAATGAATTAGTAAACAATTTTTGGTAAACATGCCTAAAAAGTGCCAGGCTAAGAAACGTAGCGAGACCATCCGATGATGTGGCAAATGGAATAAATGTACGGTGTCGATTATTTGATCGGACGGTACTATCATGTTGATGACTCTAAAATAACGAGAACGAGGTTAGGTCTTTTATACTTGTAAATCCCCAGTACACATACCTAAAGTCATTTTTAAGGCCATGACCAACAAAAATTACGCCGATGTCAACTAAATATTTAAGTTTCTGATATGAATTTTTCAATGCTGTTAGACGTTTGTTGCTGAAGTTTGCATCTAGATCTCCTGGTTTTATACCAGAGAATTGTGTCAAATAATCGACAACTTTTTCTTGTGTGGATATGTAGTCATCCATGAATGGAACCCCTTCATCTGGTCCTTGCCTAAAACAGGAATAATTGTGTATAAGAATAACTGTTTGAGAACCTGTTCTCTTCGATTTACCCTCTAATACATGATATTCTTGCAACACTCATGTGACACGGCTTAATGGTTGCAGTTTTACCATCTGGACGAATTTCATTCTCTTCTGGATTAAGAGTAACAAATTCAGCGTCCATGGCAACTAAATCTTCAGCTCTTGGCATTTCACTTGGTTGTAGAGGTTTGAATAGTGTTTCGCTTTTAACCGATGGGTGAATGGGATTCAAAATGTCCTACAATTGACAAAGTAATGCATTCATATTATGAATAATTGTATTTTAGAGAAAACTTTACCTGGATAAACGGATTAAAGAATGAAATATCGGTTTCTGTCTCTTCAGTATTGTTTTCGAATTCATCATCCGAACTAGTGCTACTATAGAAGAGAACACAGGGTACTTTCCAATCTAAAGTAAACCATACTGATTCTTGTGTCGAAACAGGGGAAATACTGGAAAAAGAAAAATATGCATTAAAAATTAAAGATATGGAGAGATATCATAATTATACGATTATACAATAACTGACTTACCTAAAGTCATTAAAGATGTACCACTGGTTTTGATCTTCCGTTCCAGTTGCCATTTTTAAATCATGATAACGTTTACCCACATTAATCAAAGAAACTAAATTTTTTTGTGTTCCATCGTCGACCTGACAAACTACAGCCTTCAGGGAATATTCTTTATAAGTATCGTTTACTGGAAAAGAAATAGAATTTTATTGCATAAGCATGGGAGTAATAATTGGTTGGTTGATCGTACTTTTAGCTAAGCTGTCTACCGGGGTGGATGTACGCTTGATTGGTGACTGTTTCACTTCGATGGTTATCTAGAGAAATTGTTTTATTAGTTTTCGTTTTGTAATTGAATTTATTTTACTAACTTCTTCAGACTTGGTATTGCTGTGCTCGGTTTGGACACTTAATTCACCCTGAGCGTCGATAGCCATAGAAAAGTTAAGCGGAAACCATGAATTCTGTCTAGAATTGGGTGAGTTATTGGTTGCCACATTCGATGGGGATTTTCTGGAAAATAGAATAGAATAGGGACTTGAGACACATGGACTATTCGGTAGAGGATAGAAAACATACCTATCCGGATGTACGAAATGACAATCACTACGCGAACAATTTGTTCCATAACGACATGGTTTGGTTGTATTCAAAATCGCTGGACTCTCCGATGGCGTGGTGACGAAGCTGCGATTTAACTGTCTTTTAAGGAATGACAAGTCCTTTTCATTGCTAAGGCCACAGTTTATTGATAGAAGTTGTGGAAGACCGGTTACCTGAAATGGTTCAAAAATATATCTCACATTTTACATCCCTTTAATCAGTTGACTAAATTCAAATTAACGATTTTTCTTTTACCTTAACCGATTGAAATGTTGGTGAAAATTTTTTACAATTCTCACAGAATGCATGGATATTTTTCTCTGTACCAAGTGAACCCTTGAGAATTGTACCAAAATTAAAATGTTCCATATCTTTATTGTTGATCGGGTATGATAAATTGCATGCCAACAAAATATTGGCGTTATATTTCTAAAATTAGAGATTGTGAAAAATAAGCAATTAAGAAATAAAATAAGAACAAAAGTAATGTTATTTACCTCTTCATTGCACTTAAGACAGCGATTTGTGCAAATTTGACGCGTTCCGAAGAGTTTACTTATATCAGTTTCTTCGCTGATTTTACTACGCTCACGTTCATCTTCTTTTGATGTGAACTCGTCTGGGAATACAGTTAATTATTAGTGAATTGGTAAACACCCGCTCGAAGCAAGTAATTCAAACAAAAAATGTACCTGTTTTAATGTCAGTCGACTGGAATATTTCATCGGACTGATTTTCCATATTACTTTCTGACATAGTCTGAGGTTCTGTTGTCCTGAACCCACTGCCATTTAAGGCAATATAATCATCTGTAAACAAAAAATCGAATAAGTTCAAGGCAATTAAATGGAGTACCACCGGACAAACCATATGTGGCTGGATACAGCAAACTGTTTAAATGACTGTTTTTATGTGAGTCAAGGATTTCAGAATGCATTTGGTGCAGTATAAAGCGGTTCCAATTCTGTTTTATAAACGAAATTTATTTTAAAGAAAAGAAAATCTTTTTGAAAAAGCAAAGTATTGTGCTACTCACTTGAATCAAACTGATAAGGTTTACATTAGAAGACCTATCTGACAAAATCAAACCAAGAGCGGATGCCTCCGGAACAGTCCGAAAAGAACGAAGAAAATTACTGGCTTGACATGGTGAGGCAGCTGATAAAAGAAACAATGTGTTATTAAAGTTTCCAGCAGTGTGGCTAAGTAGTAAGTACTCACCCGTTGATTTATCAAGCATGTGAAAAAGAAATCCCAACTCACAGGACAAACAAAACTCCTTGGTACACGAATGTGCAAGTAAACGTTTTCGCAATGGTTGTATAAAATAAAGAATCTGCAACATGGAATTACAGTACGAGTTGGGCAATGTTGCTTCTAGCCCAGCGAAACAAGTCTGATTGTACTGCTCAAACTCAAAATCTTGTGTTCCCAACTTAGAGTATTTCATTTCCACTTTGCGATATCGCCGCGGTATGATTTTCACTCCGCTCTCTGTGGTTTTATTGCAATTTGCTAGACCATTGCCATTTGTTGAGCTTCCACCATTGGTATCCATCACATATGGTATTTGATTCCGTCTAACCAAACGGGGATTCGTTGAATAGCCAATTGGTCCTTGCATTTTCATAGTGGCCAATATATCTTGATCGATTGGCTTAGGTCGTCTGTATTGATAACGTAAAAGTTCTTCAGGCCAATCACTAAACCACCTCGTGCCAGTTACCAAATGTGGTAATACAATCGATGAAAGCGGAAAGTCCGTATCTGTTATTGGAACGATGGGCAATTGGGGGACTGGGTCGGCGAATTCTGTGTCTCTAGAGAATGTATTGAATTGTGGTTGTGGACTATTAACAGATGCAATGATACTGATATGCCCGGACTGATCCCCAAATGCCATTGCTTGAGATGACGAACTAATGTCAAACGAAAGGCATTGACTGCCAGATGTGTTTACTTGATACATACAAACTCGAGGTTCACTTAATTCAACAGTATCGACCAATTGAACTTGCCCATACGAGGATACTACAGCCAGACGGGAACTCTGTGATGGTAAGAATTTAAGCAGTTGCGGATCGATGAGGACTTGGATTGGAGAAACCAGACGCAGCATTCTTAGATCAAACACCATGAGGAAACGATCAACAGCAAGAGTACCCTGCCGACCACTGAATCCACAAGAAATCAAATAATTGCCTTGTACATCGAAATCAGACAGGCTTCCAGTATGGGTTTTGATTGTATGCTCCACATTGAGTGAGTTCACATCACGCAAGGTGACAGTACCAAATGGATCGCCAGCGAAGAGGTAGCGAGAGTTCTTGCGAAGAACTGTACAACCAGCTGTTCCAACGTGTTGCTATAAAAACAAAAAATATAGAGAAATGATTCTTTAAATGGATCAGCAATAAAAGGAGGCAGAAAATATTTAACATATTAGAACTATAGCGCACAAGCTTTTAATTGAAGCAGAGCAAGAACAGATTTTGTATGTATGTTTTCTGTTATTTCAGACCTTCCATTTAGACTGGGGGAGGTGTTCTAACTTCTAACTAGAGTTCGAACGACGACTGAGATAGCTGGTACATATCGAGTAAATGGTCGGTATTCTGTTCTATTGAAAATAGCCCTCGATTTAAAGCTTTTACTGTCTTTGTCTATACGTACCAATTTTGTTTCTTTAAGCGTTGTTAAATCAAAATCAATCAACTCATCCTGAAGTCCAGCCATAGCAAGCCGATGAGGAGACATCTGTTGCATACACACCATCTCAGTCATATGTTTTGACCTAAAATAAATATTATTAACTGAATATTCAATTTGATTAGCACACTTACCTGTGTGTAAATTTCGGAATACCTCTGCGGATCTGATGACGCAGAGATGTTTGAGTTAGCGCCAATATACCCGTATCTATCGTAGTAATTTGCCGAACTATATCGTTGGCATGAACTTGAAACGATGTATACTTCTGTAAGCTACCGCTATAGTAAGATGTTACGTGTCCCTTTGTGTGTAAAGAAAAAACAAAACGAAAGTTTTGTTAAAACAACCAAAATAATACTTGACCTACTTATTGCAATACTATATGTATATACTATGTACCCCTTGATTGCCCATCCAAACTAATTCTTCATAATCATCAAATGCTATCGCTGATACACCATAATTTTCACCGCCATCCGCTAGTATCGGAACAAGCTCCATGTAGTCTGCGTCTGAAGATCCAACATTAAAGCCACCAAAACTGGGCGAATAGTGTCCCATGCGATTTGGGTCATCATAAACATCTAGAATGCCATATATACATACATATAGAAAGAGTATTCGGTTCTTTGTTTATCGCACAGCGGAATTAAGATACCACTGGGATAGGAAAAGAGGTAAAATTTCAAATGGGTTCTACTCACTTGATATGGAAAGGATGTCGTCTGGCTGCACTATTGGATCCCCGCCAACATATACAAAGTCCATTGTTTATGGAATTTCAGGCAGAAAATATCGAAAATCCAACAATTGTAAAATCTTTTGTTGCATTCGAGCCAACTTTCCACTTTTTCGACGTCAAAACAAAAACAACTCTTCTACTGTCCAGCGAGATCGCCAGTTCGTTTTCGGTTCTGTGCTGACAAGACGTGAGAGAAAAAATGGCCGATTGTCAAGTTAGGGTGGTATTGCCAGTTTTGGAAATTTTCGAACTCATTCGAATTGAGTGAGAATAATAAAAAAAAAATACAATTGGTTTTGAATACCTATTCTTTGTTTGGTTCGAAAAAGAATGAATAAGATTTCTAATATGACAAACATCGGACAGTAGAACTTTAATGAGACGCTTTTTACTTCCATAACTTATTTTTTACATTTTCCAAACGGCTGTAAGGATAATTATCAACTAACGCTCTATGCTCATCTATAGCAAGATGGCAAGGAAGTAGATGGCAAATAAAGATATACATATATTCCACAGATAAGAACAAATTTATTAAATTCTTATAAGGCGTAACAAGTTTGAAAAGAAAAGTTAGGTGGCTTAATCATCAAAATCGCTAATTGCTTGTGCAGTTTCTGGTGGATTAGCGAATTTATTCGCAATATCACCAGTATTCATTCGGCTTAAAAACGATTTCAAGAGACGATTGTTGAGCACATCTGTTTGAGTGAGTTCTCTCGTCGCTTGAGTTACTTCTTGCGGAGCAGGTGCGGGTGCAGGATGTTCTTCTGATTCGGAAGCTTGCAATACTTGTGTGGATTTCGGGTTTTCTTCTAGGCCTGGCATTTTGTAAGATCTGTAAATTGAAAAGGAATTTAAATACCGTTCTTACCGTCATTACCAAAAGGCGCTATTTTACCTTTACTGTTTCAAGAAGGCCGCAGAGTGAATTTGAAGAACAAAAAATGCTTAAAATGTCACTTCAAACAGATGATGTTGTGACAAATCAAACGTGTGTTCAAGGAAAGATGCGTGCCGAGTGTGTTCAGCACTATTATTTTTATGCTCTGTACGTATTTTTTTTTTAATAATTGGACTTGTGAAGCAATAAGAAAACAATAGCTACAAGCTATCAACAGATATTGTCTTTTTTTTCAACCTCCTTTGACCTCGATCCGATTGTGTAATGAAAAGGTACCTGTCCACTTCAGGTTGTCATAGTGCATCATTCATCATTCTCTTTCCGGAGATTATGTCGAATTGGAGGAAATTTCGTTCATTATTGCAGTAGTTCCAACAACATTCTAAACACTATTACATATTAATTAAAAATCTTCGTTTATTAGCTTATTACTAACATATAACTTTCTGGAAAAAAACAAACGAACTGAATTTTAACTTTCCATTTCTTCGACGGAGTCATCCTCTTCCCATTCATCGTCCGATACATTCTTTTCTACGATATCATCTTCCAAGTCAGAGTTTGAAGAATCTACAATAAGATATACAATGCAAGTAAAATACCAGTTTTATGGCAGCTATATGAAGCTTCATTCAGGGAGTAACTTATTAAACTTACCGTTATCCTCATACAGCAATGCATTTTCATTATTTAAGGTGTCTTCCTCTGTGTTGCGTTTAATTTGACTTACAAGCAGTTGCAATCGTCCATTGAGCCTGAAACACGAAACATGAAACATGGTTAGCCTAACTGCACCAAAAGACTAAACTGAAATCATACTTCGAAATCTCCATAAGACAATTAGCCCTATGCTCAATTATTCCTATACACGGACCGAATTTGTCCAGCAAATCTTCTGCGCCCAAAGCCATCAGCTGACTAGAATGCGTCTGTGCAAGAATTTTCAACCAACTAGCCGATATTTGAACACTGAAATGAAAAATAATTGCTAATTCACTGGAGATTGATATTTCAACACCACTGAACATACTTGACTCGTTTTTTCTGCATTAACAACGTTAACTCATTCACAAGACTCCCCACATATTGCACGGGTAACTTCTGTAAAGTCATTTGAATAACTTTCGTATCTTCTGTTGACAGCACCATCATAAGCATACTGCCAAAACGAAAAATGTTAGCTTAAGAAAGTTAAATAAATAGCAAAAAACAAATTTGAAATTACCCTGGATCTCTGCTATGCAAGGCTTGAATCAGCAATTGTACTTTACTCTGTGGCTGTGGCTTTTCTCCAACATTCAGATTAAGGTTTTGTAGCCTCGATTCAAATGGCATTTCGACAGCTTTCAGTTTTTTCCTTGAAACAGGAGCTATGGCTCCTGATTTGTAATCGACATCATTTTCATCAATGATGGGGGTTATGGTCTTTAACGCGGTTCCCGGTGATTTTTCCGCTTTTGCCGCCTTTACAAGACGTTTCTTGGGGTCTGTTCGAACAAGTACTTGTAACTTTTCAGTGTAGTTTGGTTCCTAAAGATTTATAATACAATTTAAGTGGGAACTAGTTAAGATTTGAATATTGTTTTTACTATTTGTTCAAAAGCCATGAAATGTTTGTCGCCGTAGCCGAAGAGAATCTCATTTTTCGCTGCTTGTTGTAAGGTGGCAGCTACAGCAGGAATTGGTTCTATTGTAGTTGCACTATCTGAGGCGATTTCGATGGTAACCTTCGGCTTGATGGGCTTTTCTGCTTTTATACTGAAAAAGCAGGAAACAAATTAGTCATAAAGCAAAACTCAAAAGTTTTTTTTGACAAAGAACTTACCAGTCCAATGGAATTAAATACACATGAATGACTCCACTTCTTGTCACACTGGCAACTTTGAGATTTCCTTCACCATCCAGCTGGCAGGTGATACAGTGAGCAATATCCTCCATAAGCAATGTACACGAAGCCGATTTATTTCTACCTTTTGTGCCAATTTTCCAAAGGCATATGATTCGTTCCATCTTCGACGCTGTGACTGCATACTCAGTGTAGTCCGTCACAAACGTGCTCAATATCGTCACTTCCGATGTGTGGCCTGTAAATGTCTGTACTAGTTCTTGACTCTCCACCGAATAGACCTTGATTTGCCGTGCTCCAACCACAACATTATTTGAAGTTGCCAAGTAGGCAATGCTGTGAGGCTTTTCATTGCCAATTGACCACGCGTTCGTTTGTTTTTCGTTCGGTAAACTCCAAACAATTACTTGGCAATCCTCGCCGCAGGTATACAAATTCTCTGCATTGTCATAAAATATGGATGTTATCCTTCCAGCGTGACCATCACCTTTTAGGTTGCGCTCAACCTTAAAATAATTCTCATGGTTTAAACAAATTTTGATAAAAAGACATAGATGAACTCACCTTCCCCAAGGAGTATGAATAGAGAGAAACTCCTCCAGTGTGTGTGCCGAAAGCTAAGTATAATGATCCTCCAGAACTGATGGATTTTCGCTCCTTTTTGGACTGTTAAGGGATACATAGAATCAAAAACTCAAATGCCGCATTGTTTGATTACCTTTTTTTGGTGCGAAACTGCTACCCATGTTAAGGCGCTGCAAGGCCCAGATAAGTGCAAGTTCGGAATGTATTCCTGCTTCAATTCGTTGGTTTCAGTGTCCCAGATCTTAAGGATTCCTTGGTCATTTACCAATGCAAAGAGTTTCCCATCCGGAGAAAATCCCGACACGTGCTGTCCGCCTAGCGCCATAACTTTTTTTGTACCTTTTGTACTTACTTCACTGACATTTGTCAAATTATAGCATTACCAAAACTTCAAAGTACTAGATGTGATAATATGAGACAGGATCGTTCAGGGGAAGATGGTACCTGTTCGAATAATAATTCAAGCACAGGTAGCCATGATACCCATGTTATTTGTTGTGTGGGTAGTTTTTCTCTAAAAAAAAAAAGAGTGCTTGGGGTGCACTTGGAGAGAAAACTCTCGAGCGTGTGTTGTTGAGTGATATTTTGGGAGAGTTTCGATTCCCGTTCTTATTTCGGAAAGAGCTCCAAATACGCTAACGCACACACAATGTATGAATTTTGACTAGCACTAGAGAGCGAATCACGTTTTTGCTTGTGCGAATAGATTTGTTTATTTATTTGCATACATAATTCCGAAAATTGCAGGATATTTTACAAGTTAGTCCCAAACAATGATTTCAAAGTTTAAAGGTTTCCCTTTTAATATATTCACGCATAAAACATTATGTACTAGATGTTAAAACAACCCTGCCTATTGTCAACCCACAAATGTCAAAAATCGCCATTCGATAACGCGAATTTCTCTGTTGCGCTGCCACTTCTACACGGCCTCAGCAGAGAAGTAATTAATTATTTGTTTTCAAAATAAACTCATTTGCCTTTAGTGAATCAACTCCAAATTCCTCAAATAATGACTATGTCATCTAAGGAAAAATCCGAAGAAATGGAATGGTCCGCCGAAGAGGAAATTCAATTGTTTTTTGCCCTCGAAGGGCTTAAGCCAGTCGGTGTCAATAAACACTTCTACATGGCTTGCATTGCCGAACGTCTGTCCAAATCTCTTAATCGCGACATACCGGCCGAGGCGATATGGGCCCACTTACGCACCTTGTACAATCTCGATGTACTCGATGAAATGGAACCACTTCCATTCCCAAATGAGCAAAAAGACTTTTCCCTTCCCGACACCGAATTTAGTGTTCTGATGTCACGCAAACAGGCCGAAACCGCCGAAGAGAAGAAAAACGAATTGCCGCCAAAGCAAATTGGTTTGTTCAAATGTTTATATAAAACGAAACGTGTTTACATTTTGTTTCGCAGATAAACCAGCCGTTGCTAAAATAAATGTCCCCCCAATCAAAGACCAGGAGAAGAAAATTGTCGCAAAACTTGTCGAGGCGCCAAAGCGTACACCGAAGAGAACACGGGGTTCTATGTCGCTTGAGTCGAATAGTCCGTCGACCACGCCTCCACCCATACAAGGGCACAAGAGAAGGCGAATCTAGGCGGAGATTCAGCCAAGGAGAATTCCGCACAATTTTACTTTCGTTTGACCTTAAGGTCAGAATAACGTACATTTCTTTATTATATAAGACCGACACGTATTCCTTGGAATACCTTTTAGTCAAAAGAACCTTTTCATTTTCAAAAGTTGGTGTAACTAACAATTTAGACTTAAGAACACTACCTAGCTGTAAGTAAAGAGTAAAACAAAACAAATCACACAACTAAATCAAAAGTAAACTACTGTCTTATGTTTACGATGCGCTTTAGTAGCGTTTAGGGATTTGCTTATACATACATAATATCAATCGTAGAATAACGTATTCACTAGAGGTAGATCTCCAATGTAATCGATACCATAGATGTACATGTTACGTCAGGGTGTATACATCAAATGTATATACGTGTAAATATAACAAACTAAAAACAAAAATATTGTAAAGCTTCCGGTTAAGAAGAAAACACGATGACTTATGAAGTTTTTCAAATTCTAAAAGTTATAATTTTAAATGAGTATATACAAGATTGCATTTAATCAGGGTAAAGATTGTGTACAGTTAAATACATTTGTTTTTGTTCCAAAATAACAAAGAGAAACACCAATTTATCGCCTCAGGATTGTAATCGCATTCACATTTGAATTGTACACAGAAAGAGGTTCTAATTTCATATGTATTGATGTGTTTAATTATAATATAAGTTTATTGATTTAGAAATAAACGTTCCAAAGATAGATACTGAAGTAAGTTGTTTTTTTTTTCTTCTTTTTGGTACAGGAACAGTCAGTGCAGTTAGCTAGGGAATTCAAAATGATAAATGCTACATGAATTTTTAAGAAAACCTAATAGAACAATTTCTCAGTGCAAATGTAATTTAAACTTGGATATGATGCCGAAATATAAAGCTCCTGGCTTGCCAACGCAGGAAAAGGACATATTTTAACCGTCAACAATTCCTAGATTGGAATTTTGTTTAATTTCCTAAGATTTCTGCTTGGTGGTAGTACCATCAAAACTTAAAAAAAAAACAAATTTACGGAAAACATGGAAGTGAATAAAAATATAAACTCCTGTTAGGTTTTTTTAGAAGTATTTACTCAAAAGACATGACATTATTCAAGTGACGTGCAGTGTATCATATTCATTCCGTTCAGAGAACAAAAAATAAACTCCTTCAATCATTTGTAACAAATACGGACACAATAAATCATGCCATTTGGCAATACCGAATAAATGTCACCTCATGTGCCGTACGTGTTGTGTTTCGATTGCGGACAATTCAAATTTTGTAATTTAATTCTACCATTAACATCAACTTTAAGAAGATTACTAAAAAATGCATTTTCTTGGGACGCATAATACTGGTAGTTTTTTCGTGATTAGTTGGAATTGAAAAAAAATACATGTCAACGGTTAAATGGTGTCAAATTTAAATTTCTACACAGGTGAGTCCTTTTTCATATGTATACATTTTCACAGTTTAGAAAATCTACAGGTTTTATTTGTAAACTGTATTGGCTTTGCGAATGATTGTTTATAAAAAAAAGACAAACCACTCCAAAACGTACATAACTAGGTCCATGGCTAGACGTAACCAAGGTAACTTCACTGCCTAAATGTCGCTATGAAGCCTGAAATGAAATCAGAATGAAATAAACATCGTTATATGAGTAACTCTCTGGTACTCCTATTCGTGTAGCATTTGTTCTCTTAATTACACTGTTAATTGGTTAGATGTGACCTATTGTAGATTACTACTTCCTTCGCTCCAGCTTCTTCGTTTTAAAAAAAAAAAAAACGAATATGCAACTCTACAGTTTTAGACACTACGCGAAAATTCATGTGTTGTCCACGAATGGAGCCTTAAACCATGTCTTAAATGGATTAACGTTCTCGAGGCGTATTAAAATTTGTATATTTTTAACGTTGCAATGTTGTCTCATTAAACAAATTTGGTTGTCTCTATAATTATTAGGTTTAAACTTCTTTTCTTAAAGTTCTCCTTCGCTGCGGAGGTTGGATATCATCGTTTTTAGTGTTTGTGTATTTGTGATACCTTTTATTATTTCTGTGGTAGAAAGATTTAGCCAGTTGTTCTTCATTCTTAATTTCTTTGTAAAATAAGTTAGATAAGTTTGCACTTGTTGTTAAGTAATAGTATATGGATATTCTTTTTTTTAATGAAGTATACACTAGTCCTCTTTTCCTCTTTATTCTTTTTTCTTCAATATGTCTACATTTCGAATGGTTCTATTTTTGTAATCATAGATATCTTTAACGTTTAGGTTTCTATCTCGTATAACAGTTCCAAGCAAATATAGGATTTAACCATTCTCGTTTTGATCTCTAAATTCATTTCCCTGTTCCAAAATACTTTCCTCAGTTCACAGAAGACCGCGCTCGGTTGTTCTATTCTACAGTCAATTTCTTTACTAGGGTTAGCATTATTATTAATTATCGTTCCTAGATATTTTCAATTGCTAGCTCTTTCGATGTTGTAGTTTATGTTTGGTTCAATGTTTGGTATTTGCTGTTTCTTAGTTAGTTGCGGTGTTTATGCGCAGTCTGTTGTTGTTACTTACAACGTTGAGCCTATTCACCATATTCAATAATATTAACTCCGTCGTCACTTTCTTTTATTGCTCCTTTAAATATTTCTTCGGGTACATATTGAAATGCGTCCGTGCCCACTACTCACAACAATACTATACTTCCTCTCTTTCTTTTTCTTACATTGCTATTTTTGCTTTCTGATCCCAATATAGGTTTCTGGCTTGAACCCTGCTGTTGTTCATATCTATACTTTCAAGGTTGCTGTAGCTTGTTGAAGGGTTTTTCGTAATCTACGAGCGTCTTTGTTCATATCCAAAATTCGTTGGAATATTATGTTGAAAACAAAAAACACCTCGCTGTGCCATTTTTAAATCTACATTGTGAACAGCTAGTTCTAACTAGCCAATAATTTTGAATGCATATTATTCACTGCTGTATACTTACGTTGAATTTTTCATTCCAAGTGACGAAAGCTTGATTCTCTGTTCAATTTCTGGTTGAATTTTTGATTCCTCTTTGCTTTGATGTACTGATTAACACAACCCAAACATTAATTGAAATACGATAAATATGTTTCTAACATCCAATTTAGCTTTATTATGTGTGATGTGATTGTTTTTGTTTTTTGTTTTTTTTTTCACAAAAAGAATAAACATTTTTTTATAATATATGTATGCCCATATATGTATTTATTTCATGCACTACATAAATATAAAACAGGCAAATGCGCATAACAATAATATATAATTTTCTGTTTCACTTTAATAATCATAACTTAATGTGTGTGCTATTTATAGCGCATCTATTCATTTCGCACAAGTGAGAGATACTACATACTTACATTTAACATAAACACTTCGTAACAAAAGACAAATAATAGTTTCCTATTCCAATTTTTCTAGATTCTCTTGTGCATGGCTTTGTTGCTAATTAATCAAATTTGGAGAATAATTTCTTTTCTTTGTTTTTTTTTTTTGTACATCCAAAATTTGTTTGTTTCTTATTGTATTAGTTCTATGCTAGGATTCATTGCAATAGATTACCAGTTGGATTTGATGAAATTGATTAAACCATTGGTTGATCCATCGTGGGAGGAAACTTGACTTCCATCAGCCAATTCTGGTTCAATTGCCTTTGCCAATTGTTTGCCCAATTCAACGCCCCACTGATCGAATGAGTTAATGTCCCAAATGATGCCTTGTGTGAAGATCTTGTGCTCGTACATCGCTATAAAAAAAAAACAAGTCAGACCATAGTGTAAAGAGGAAAACTTTTTATCTGTTTACCAATTAAAGCGCCGAGAGTGAAGGGTGTGACTTTCTTAACAACAATCGAATTGGTAGGACGGTTACCAATGAAAGTCTTGTGGGGCAGTAGTTTCTGGAGTTTCTCACCAGACAAACCGGCTTTCTCTAGTTCGGCTTTAGCTTGTGCTTCGGATTTTCCAGTCATCAAGGCCTCGGTTTGAGCCAAGAAATTGGCCAGCAAAATTTTATGATGGATTCCGCCGGCAATGGGGTTTTGAGTGACTGCCGGAGCAATAAAGTCACACGGAATGAGACGAGTACCCTGATGGATCAGTTGGTAGAAGGCGTGTTGGCCATTGGTGCCTGGCTCACCCCAAACAATTGGTCCGGTGTTGTAGTTGACCACCTGTGAACCTTTGGTCACGAATTTGCCGTTGCTCTCCATATCACCCTGTTGGAAGTAGGCGGCGAATCGATGCAGATATTGATCGTAAGGGAGAAGAGCATGCGTCTCAGCATTATAGAAATTTGAGTACCAGACTCCGAGGAGAGCTAGGATAACGGGTGCCTAAAAAGATTTTCTTCTATGATGTATGAATTTTTCCAAAACATGATTAAAATACTTACATTAGCTTCCAGAGGCGCTGTTTTAAAATGCTCATCCATGTAGTAGGCTCCTTCCAAGAGATTTTCGAAATTTTCAAAACCAATCGACAGGCAAATTGAAAGACCAATTGCCGACCACAGGGAGTAACGTCCTCCGACCCAATCCCAAAAACCAAACATATTCTTGCTGTCAATACCAAATGCAGTGACCTTTTCCTTGTTTGTTGATAGAGCTACAAAATGTTTAGCTACAGCAGCAGGCTAAAAACAAAAACAAAACTGAAAAGCTATTCCCTGACTATAATTAGCTGTGAACTTACGTCCTTAGCATGCTCCAGCAACCAAGTCTTAGCCGATGTAGCATTAGTAATTGTTTCCTGAGTTGTAAACGTCTTGGAGGCGATAATAAACAAAGTTGTTTCATAGCTGACTTTCTTAAGAACCTCTGCCATGTGTGTACCATCAATATTCGATACAAAATGTGACCGCAGACCCTTGCAATAGGGCTTAAGGGCTTCAGTCACCATCAATGGTCCCAAATCTGAGCCACCAATACCAATGTTGACCACGTCGATGATTTGTTTACCTGTGCATCCGCGCCACACTCCCGAAATCAGTTGATTGGTGAACTCTTTCATGTGTTGCAATTCAGCACGCACCTCCGGCATAACATCCTTTCCATCGACAATGATGGCATCGTTCGAACGATTACGCAGTGCAGTATGTAGAACAGCGCGATCTTCGGTGATATTGATGTGTACACCAGAGAACATAGCCTTTCGGGCCTCCTCAAGTTTACGTGCCTTGGCCAAATCCAATAATAGTGCCCAAACATCGGAGGTGATGCGATTTTTTGAGTAATCCAAGAGAATGTCACCATCATTGGGAGTTTTTAGACGTAAGCTACAATGATTTGTTAGGATTAGTGCATGCCTTGATTCATTAAATCTTGGGTATTAAATGTTATGCAACCCAAAGTAGATTACGTTAACAATTGCGATAGTCCAAGTGCAAACACTTATCGAATGCATTCTAATGACTTTGCAGCGATTATCGCTTTTGAAAGTTTACAACTTTCACGTGTTTGTGTAAGGTCAATTGATTGTGCCTGCCTTCGGAAATTTATTTGAATTTTCAATTTTTCGCTTTAAGATAAGTTTTAAAATTAGACTTAATGTTTTGCAGTAAAAGATTTAACCTTTATGGCAACACAAGAAAAAAAAAACAAATTTCATCTTCTACTCACAAAAGCTCTAGAGCAAACTGTATCCATCATTTTGTAAAGGGAACGCATTAAGTCAACGCGTACTCTTCTTGCCACAAGAAGAAAGTACCAACAACTGAGACGCGTAACTAAGTGAAAAATCACAATCGAATGGTTCGCTGCTCTGACAGTGTTTGTTGAATGGGAAATCAAACAGATGTTTCAAAAGTCGCAAGAAACTTGATAATTTACTTATGACTGGTCTTTTTGGAGAAACCTACTCCCCTTTTCGTGGGATAAATTCCCGCGTCATTGAATTCAGAGACAAAGATAAGAACCCCACCTTCGCAAACCACCAGACGATCGTTTTGTTACAAAATTATGCAAGCAAACGACAACGTTAGCATTTTTCCTATGACATAATTAAATAAACAAAACTAGTTTCTAAGCGGCGAAACGATATGCAAACCTTTACATTATAATCGACTCTATTGACTTAATTATTTGCTTTATCCAATCCACTGCCTTTAATGAAATTTCTTTAGCTGGGAAAAAAATAGTTCGTTCTATAAATAGTAACAATCAATTCAAGTACATACAATAATAACGAATTTTCCTTACATAATCCATCTCCTAAATATTTTATTTTCGAAAATAACGCCTCAGGACGCATGACAAGCAAATTAAACCAAAGTAACTATCTCTCACGCAACCAATTGATTAATGGTGAAAGGTTGAAATCAATTACACCGTATGACGTCATAGACGCCTCTTGTCTCCCATTTAAATTAATACGAAACGAAGCAACTTTAACCCATTCCCACAGTAAAGACTAAATTTAGTGAGAAAACAAATTCGTACATACGACCACTGACCTTCAATGGCATTGAAAAGCCGGCGAAAACATTCCAACCAAACAAAACCTTGATCTTGACCATCTGCTTTGAAACTTAAAAACAATTAGACAGTCCTATGAAATGTGTATAAAACAAGAAAAAAAAATGAAACATTAAAAAAAAACCTTCCCTACTACTGCTACACATGTGTAGTAACGAGGGGTTGTTTATCTCTTGGGAAGCCATTCTATTCCTAGAACTTTTATTGAAACACATGCAAAGTGCTATTATTTAGCTATTTTTTTGTACCGCCTGCTTACTTAGAATAAACAAATGTAATTTCCCTCTAAACATGCAATTAAGTTCTTATTCCGAGTGAGTTTATTGAAATTCAAGGCTGGGCCAGTGACCTAGTTTATCCACATCTGTGTGTCAACCGCCATCATCAAGGTTATCCTTTCACTTTCAATTTGAACAAAAAAAAACAAAACTTTAAAGAGTTATAGTAGAACTATAAATATTTTATTAATGCAATTTATGTAATCCTCATTGGTTTGGTATAGGGGGAGAGGTTCTTTTTCGTTTTTTTTTTTTTCTTTTCTGTGATGTATCTACTTTTCGTTCAATTTGTGTATATACCGGAAATTTTGTACATCTCCCATGTCGAGAGATAGGTGGTAAAGGACATTCGTGGCTATTTTTAAATTCTTTAGGTAATGTGTAAAAAAAAGGAAAAGGAATGAAAACTTTTCTCTCTACCTACCTGAATTTATTGAAACGGCCAGCATCCTGTTCAAAAAGATCCTTAATGTTAATTTTACTGCCGTTTTCATTGTAATATTGTTGAATTTTTTGATAAGTGGGTTCGGTGGTTAACAGTGGTAGTCCGGACATCGTTACGTTTTACTTTTGAGGTGTAATTTGTAAAAGTTGTATGAAATGCACTTAGAAGTACCCGTATAATGAACAAGAAATTAAAATTGTAAGCCTAATTGGAATTTGTCCAGCGGTTTGGACAGAAATAAACGAATTTTTCTTTATGGAACTGAGACTAACCAACAGTACTGAGTTTCTCGTTCGTGGTCAATGTCAAATGAAGAACTTGTCGGTAATGTAGAATGTGAGAGTTTAGCCACAAACCGGGGGTTATTTGAGGGAATTTTTTGACATACATGAGTTAGGTTTGTTGGACTTTGAATTTAGAATGAATTTGTTTAGGAAGAGTTGCTTTAAAACAAAAAATTATAGTAGGCATGCAATTGGAAAGAATTATCGTTGCATTATCTGTCTGTATCTGTATAAGCACAATTATTGGCGGAACAGGTCCATAAGGGATGCAAAGCCTAGCTAGCCATTCGGGTGGGTAATACAGTATTTCCGCGAAAGGAAATATTGTTTTATGTTTTATGCAAAAGCAATTTTTATTTGAGAAGTTTTGGAGCCTGAAATAACTTCAGTGTTGTCGGAGAAACGGGCCTTGAACTCTTTCATCAATAGTCCGCCCGGGTCATAAGCACACACACTATCTATTACACCATCGCCACCCTAAATGGATAAAGATAAAGTAGTGGAATGGATGTAGGTTAATAAGAAACTAAACAAAAACTATAAATATAAAAACCGGACGCAATCCAGAAACTGCATACCATTTTTATTTATGCAGCTAATACTGAGATTATTTGAAATAAATGGAACGTTTCCACAGATTTTGCGATAGATTTCGGCATTGGAATAAACTGCCCTAACCCGATTTCTGTAAGTACCTTTTGCCGGTTGATTTGAGATACTTTAAGGAGATTTTTTTTATTAAACTATTTTCAGTAAACTTGTTTATAAAAATATTTTTTCTTTATGAATTCCTTTAAACATTTCTGGATTACACTGTACTACGTGTGTGTCACTACTCTTACCTTTCTCACTGCCATCTAGCCGTGAAATAAAAGAACTCATATCCAAACACTTTCTCAAAAAATAGCAAATAAATATAACATATTACAATTTCCTCTTACAAATCATTAATTAAACCCGAATGAACGTACGAAAATAACTATTTCGATTTAAATTTAAAGTGAAAACAATTGTAATCATTAAATTCATCTCCCACTGTTATTCATCCGCGTCGCTGTCGTCGATCTGTAGTAAACTTTACTACTACTGTATTCCAAGATGGCGTGTAATTCAGCTTGTGTGTAATTAAGAAGTCAAACCCTGCATTTTCAATTCAACAGCGTTAATTCACTGCTAAAAGAATTCCCTATTAATTTTAATTAAACTATTCTCTAAATAGTGTATTAAAGATTCTAAAACAAGTGCGCATTATAAATACAAAAAAAAAATGAAAAACAAACATGAAGCCTACGAATGCTTAATAAAAATGACATTTGAAAGATAAGTGACACTTTGCCACTAGAAAGGTAAATATTTGTCAATTTTAATTCAAATTAATTGATGAATTTTCCCCTAAAATTAATGCATTTTCCATTACAATTCGAAGAATTATGCTTTAAATGGTAAAACAATTGGTTATTGTGCGCGAAATTCGCACGCTCTTTTACACGTAACCTTGTGAGTGCGTATTTCGGTAGCACCTTTGTCAGTGGAAATTCTTGTCTTGCTCCCATCTTGGTTCGAGTTTGTGAGTCGATAAGTTTTTTTTTCATAATTTTATTCACTAATAGTTAACAGAAATTTGTGATAAATGAATTTATTGTGTGTGTGATAAGGACATTGTTTAATTTGTCTGCAAATATTCAAAAGGAATTGCGCGTTTGTAATAGAAGCTCGACAGTGAACAGTAGCTGAGCCAGAATAGCTCACAACAGGTGGTCCACACGCCTTGATGGCAGGAAATTTTCATAGAATTTTCATTAAACTTGTTAGGTGGGATAGTAAAACGCAAAATTACAGGTGAAATTTGAAGTGGAACTTTTTGCAAATTGGAAGCGGTTCTTGTTTGCGCAAATTTTTTTACCGTGAGTGGGCATGTCGCTAGGAGCTCCTGGTCTTAACCTGAGTCACATCCATAGTTAATTTCCATACCGATATGGTATGATGGAGATGTGTGGAATGTCAGTTTTTATAAAGTGTAATGTGTGTGAAAAATTAAACATTTTTTTTTCTTCCAAGTCGATAGAGAATTTTAAAATTGAGGTTTATAACATCTTATTAAATCTTATTGTCAAGAATATGAATATTCCTCCATTAGTCATACTTGTAAATCATTCAAAACTGCCTGAAATCATTTCTTAAATGCTCTTGTTGGACACTTGTCCCATTGGAATCTTCTTTTTAATGGCAAAAACCATCTCGAAATACCACCAACACCTTTGGAACAATAATAATGAATCACCAACTTGAAGAGGAAAACATTTCAAGATGCTCAGCAGGTGTTTATTGGCTTATGGTCTGCAATTTTTTGACTAAAATGTGGAAGAACCAACTTAATCTTTACAATGTCAAGGATACAATCCATTTGCAAGTTGGTTTACTTCGTCAGCTCCATAGGGGATCCAAGCCTAGCCTCTGAACTGTTCGTGTCGTGTTGTGGGTTTATATTCTTCACACCAATGGAATAGGCTTACGGTTTAATGCTTTGTCCGAAAGACATTGTTTTGTTTGAGAAGCATGATGACTGTCATTGTGGAAAAATGTTGCTGTTGTCTGGGAATTGAGCAAGTACACGGGGGCAAAAGTTTGGTATTTTTCTATTTACTCATATGTTTGTATATTAACAGCAAATGGGAAGTTCTGCGACACTTTTAGGGGCATAAAAGGTCACCATTCATCGCATAACATAGCGTTTCAGTTGTCTGTTTCTCATACCTGTTACTAATTGGTATATCACTTCACGATATGTTAGTGATGAAACCATTGTTTTTGTTGATCTCTCACCTTTTTTTTATTTCTCTGCTGCCGATATCTGTTTATGATGCCTCGACATCTATTACGAAGTTTTACTGTGGGTTTGAAAAAAATCGAAGAAGATTAAAAACCATTCTCGTGATAAGTTTACATTGGGCTCGGACACTACCCTTTCTGCGATTACTGAATAATTTTACAACATTGAACGTAAAGCGAATATTCAACATGTCCCACAAGTAAAGTCCGATTTAATCATATCCTGCGATCTGGGTTGAAAATACAACTGGAAATCTGTACTGTATTTGCACTGTTTCTATTTCTGTCGATGAAGTTCTGTAAAATCTGGTTTTATGACAGCAATGGCATTGGTT
Source organism: Xylota segnis (assembly GCA_963583995.1). NCBI lineage: Eukaryota > Metazoa > Arthropoda > Insecta > Diptera > Syrphidae > Xylota > Xylota segnis. Next base: position 5,523,046 of record OY757239.1, on the reverse strand, counting down.
TTAGGTTCCTTGAGAAAGTAGGGATCCATTCAATCTGGAATAATTGGGCATTACGCAGTCACTCTTCCCGGTTGTGAAGGCCTTTAGAGTATCAAATATAGGTTTTAGGTGCCCGCTAGCCTAAATGAACTTCAATGCTTAGATATCAGTAAAAAATCGCCGAAAATTTCTAGCTTCGGATGGTCTGAGAATACTGCAGTCATTACTGAAAGTATGTAGTAGTTGGTGTGTCAATTGTGCATTATTTACACTTATATGTACATTTTAAGCAAAATCCACTGATAAATACCAGTTTAAAGTAAATTCTTGGCTTGTATTCAACTGTATCTCTCCTCCACAAAATGATATCTTAGAATTGATCAATTTCCTTTACTTTACATGCTTTTATTGTTTAACTTTTGAAATACATATGCTTCTTAACTCTACATTAACCCTTTTGGTTTACTATGCTTACAGAGACAAGAAAACCTTTCATCTGGAAGAAGAAAATAAAAAAGCACAAGAACTTTAATGGTTTTACGAAAAGAGCGTCCACCCAGTGCGGGATCATCCAAATCGACGACAACAATGTCCAATGAGCAACCAGTGACAAAACGTCAACGAATAGAAAATCGCAACAGTACTAGCAGCAGTAACACCAACAACAATGCAGATACATCATCCCATTCATCATCCACGTCGCCTTCGGGGACATCATCCTTCTCAGCACCTCCATCTCCAACAACAACAACAAAACCAAATCATTCCCGTGATTTGGAACTGGGTTCACCGCCAGATATACTTGCCACTTCATCTGAACTTCCCATTTCATCATCACCCTCGTCCAATAGTAGCAGTAGCTCTAGCAGCAGTTCATCAACATCTCTAGCCAGTGAAGATTTACATCATCACCATCATCATCTGCATCCTCATCATCATCATCATCATAGTGGTAGTACATCAAGTCTTGCCAGTTGCAGTAGTAGTTCATTGACATCAACAGCGACAATTGGTATCGATGAAGTCGACAAGAGTACACCTCATGCGAGTCATGTTGCACAGATAATGCCAGATTTGGTACCAAGAACGAATGCAGTTCCACTAATCACAAACATAACGACACAAATTACAAATGAAATGGGCGAATTCGAGGAGTACCTAACCAAACAATGCCTCTGTGGTATAAGCGAGCGAACACTACGAAGACCCTTCCAAAGTCACTATCATCAAGATTCGAATGGAGTCAAACGAGTCGCAACGCTGCACGAGTGGCCAACAAATAAATTGTTACAGTTCCTATCAAACCTACAGCTGCTATTCGATGTTTACCTCAAGCAGAACAGCAAGGGTTTCATCTGCAGTCGAATAATGGACGTCTGTGACGCTCTCATACGCAACGATCATAATCTTATCGATGAGATAATCGTTTTAGCCAATTTCAACAATAAGTATGTGCAATTCTTGTCTGGTCGGGTGTTGGCCAGTTTTTTAGTTATCGCCAAACACAACATGGACGATGATTGGCTGAAGAAACTGGTGGACAACTTGTTTCAGTTTGAGCGTCTAGACTTTGCTGCTATTCAAAAGATTCACTTTAGTTTGGAGATAATCAAGAGGATTGTCGAGTGGAAGGATGTGGATCTTCATCCGTTAGAGGATGAAATTGATGCGAGAAATGCAGGCATTTCATTGGAATCCACGGGGGGTGGTACTAGTGTAGGGCCATCAACATCAGCATCTGTGCATGCATATCCTTCATTGGAGAGCAATTACTTTGCCGTACATTTTAGGGACTCGGATGACATTCTAGAGAGTGGGATTAGTGACGTCAGCAGGCAGCATTCATCGGAGGAAAGGCACCTCAGTCATTTGCAAACGGAGAATGGATGTCACCTTGTGGCGCTGACTGACTCTGAGAGTTTTGATACGACAAACCTCAAGTGCATCACGATAAAAATTCTGGAGAATAAGTGGCCAGCACTGGTGAAGAATATGAGTAATCTGATATCAAATCACATAGACTTAGAAAACGCAGAGAATTGTGTGCTGACATTCCTCCATCTCTGGGAGAATATCATCAGCGTGAAAGCCAATCTCTCTATAGTCGAGACTCTGCCATTCTATGCGCAACTGGACAAATTCGAACTACTTCTCAATCAAAACCTATCGTGTACGATATACAAGCAGATGTTGAGTCTCTTCAATGAGGCCCTTTGCTATGGTAGTACTCTAGCGTTGCAAGACCTTCTGCCAGAGGAAACCTGCATGCTTGCACATCAAATCGTGCGGCATGTGAAGGATTTTCGTATTTTAGAATCACTACCACGACGGCAGCCGGAAAATATAGTTAGCCTGCTTGGTTTCAAAGGCCATTCGATTTCCTTCGAAGCTGGAACTATGCAGAGGTTTGCCATCACGCCCAGTAATCATGACGAAGATGCCATTGAAATGGACAAGACAATACTCCAGAAAATGGTCCTCCTTGTTCTCAAGTCCATTGCAGTTACTGTCAAGGAAATTCGAAGTGATTCCTCTGATAGCTCAATAGACAGTACGGACTACGATGCATTCCAAGATATGGTACTCATTGAGCGATCCATCAGAGATGTTCTACGCAAGCTGGAATCTTTTATAAAGAACACCTTGGAGTTTCACCCCGAATGTCACTTTAGCAAGATACTCATTCACCTCTTTGACGATCAGGATGATCATCTTATCGAAGCTATGGTTTGCACCTTAGACGTCACAGCTGGCATTTCGTTTCGCAACAACGCTTTTCCTGAACTCGTAGCAATGCTTAACCCCGTCTATACTTTTCTGGAATTCCTCAAAATGATATCGAATAGTTCGGACCTTTTACTTGATTTACTTGTCAGCAATGAAACCTGCTTTCTACTCTATCTACTGAGGTTTCTCAAATATATACGACTCAACTGGTCAATGTTTGTTACAAGTTGCCACGATTTCGGTATGGGTGTTAGCACCCTTGACGAAGCTATGAGCGTGCTTATACGACTTCGATTGCAAATAAGCCGCTTGGTGTCTAGATCCCTGTACCCGTATGATATCTCCCCAGTGTTGCGATTGTTGGACAGTTGCGAAAGTCTCTACGAAGGAAACGAATTAAGTTAGACGACAGACAGATGAACCGCGGATCACAATGTAATAAAGCACAAATACACAATAAGTAGTAAAAAAAGACTTGAAACTTGAAAGAGATGAAATCCCCAATAGGACAAAATGTTGATTCTAAAAGATTCGATTTTAATTATGAACTCGTTGCCTTTCCCCCCATAGACTAACTTTATTATTATTAAAAGATAAACAAATAGCATAGGAATTTTAGTTTTTAAGATTGTTTTAAATCTTGCCTTAATGTATTTTTATATATGTTTCCCCCCCACGACGTACGTAATTAAGTTTTATTACTTTTTAATTGTTAAGTTTTCTTTTACATTTGCAAGAACAAATGCAACAAAGAAAAGAATAATGTTTATATATATTATATATTATATATTTTTTTTATTCATAAGTGTAGTGTTAGAAATTCGATTGACTAAATGTGTACATATCGATTAATTTAAATAAAACAAATTTTTTAAACGGAAGATGAAGTTAGAAGCCTTTTTTTTAAGACTACGAAGCCGGCCGAAGGCTTAGCTGACTGCAAGGTATCTGTCAACCAAATTTTATGAATAGCTCCACACACAATATTCAATTCTTGGCATACTCGCTACTGAATAAAGTTTTAATGGATATAAAGCGTTGCCCACTCCATAAACAAAACATTCCATTTTTAAAATGCGCTGCAAACAAAACAAAATGTATGAGTGTGGCAGCACTTGTAGCAGTTGAAAGGACAGGGTATGTTATAAGGCATTTCAAAGTGTCGTTGACCGTGTAACAGTACATAGGCTGCAGGTCTGATCGTGCAGGAATCAAAGTTCTTGGAAGTCGAAGAATTTGGTTTCTCAGTATTTAAAACTTCTTTCGTTTGCAATAACTCGTCGAATAGTGGGTGCCGTGCTAAAAGATATTTTCGTCGGACTTCCAAAATTGTTGGACCACGCTTGCAGTCTTGAAAATCTCTTCAATTGGTTCGTTTTTATTTAAATTAAAAAAAAACTGTAAAACCGTAATCGTACTAGATTACGACGACTGGTGACGCGAACTTGTTCAGTCATGAGCGGGTAAAATATTCAGTGTAAAGTGTTTAATTTTGTGAAGTTAACTGGTGAAAAATACAAACAAAGGTGCGAAACATAATGGGAGATATGAAATTTCTTTGGTGAGTTAAGATAAATGTACTTTAATTTAATTTTGAAGACAATTTTTCGTAAAAATAAGGCGGCATGTGGATGTAAGCACCTACCTACTTTTGTATTAAGGGTACAATTTTGAGAAATATTCAGTCTTGTTTGTTAGTATGAAAAAAATGAATTTATTGTGTGGAACTCAATCACTTTCTTGAGGTTATGTTAAATTGTTCCATCTCTTAAGAACAGACGCCCAATACCTGCATATCTTGATTCAATTCTTGAATAGGTGAGCATACATATATTGGGGAAGAAGGGTCGAGCGTTTTGAAATCTGTTTGTCGCAGCTGTGATTTTACAGTGATTGTTAAGCTTAATTCTTCCATTGGTATGGGTCCATGGCATAACTTGTACTATTTTTCTGTACCTCTTTAAGGTAATGTAATTATTAATAACTTATAAACTGGTAAAGTGGTTTACCTACATACCTTCATGAAAGAATGAACGAACTTTGAAAAGCGTATGGATCCGGGAAGTTAAGATTTGTCTAATAGCTTGTCAACTTATTAGTCTTATGTAGAACCGCACCTGATAACCAATTTACCTTTGCATGTAAAGAAAACATACAGTAATACCCGGATAGGCAGGTAGGTTCAAGAGGTAACTGTAGCCAAAGGGGACAGTCTCACACGAATCTCGACGGATCTAGTGTGCCCCGGTGTGGTATACCTGAAATAATAAGACAAAACTTAGTCGAACAGATTATTTCATAGCCCTTCTGATTCAGCCCATTTTCTTTATGAATTTTAAGGTCGTTTTAGGTATCTTGTTAGCTAGTCCGTTGGGGTGAGATTCTGCTGAGGTTTGCGCATTCCTCTATCTCTGTGTCGCTGCAGCCCCTGCATAGGTCTGTTCTAATGATTCCCATTCTTCTGAAGTGTGCTGCCATTTGGTTGTGATCTGTGAGGACGCCAATTAGGTGAGTCAGCTGCTGTCTATGAAAGGAGTTCGCTGGTCCTTTTATCTTTGTATTGGGCCCAAAGTAGCTTCGATACACGACACGTGGACAGTGCACTCCACCTCACATTGGCCATGCTGCAGAATCCTATTTGTTCCGAAAAAAACATATTTTGATGCTGTGCCTGAAGGTTAGGGATTTGGTTCGTTTTTACATATTTTGATCCCTTTGGAGCAGTTTTGATGGCTGGTTGGCTTGGTCCTTGGTTACTTACTTGGATGGTGCTACAGTCCGGTAGACCTGGGCCTCAACCAACCAACCTCTCCAGTTAGCGTTGTCTCTGGCTAGCGAAGTCAATATTTTAAACATGTGATGACCATTTCCAAAACTATCAATTTTTTTTCAACTTTCAAATGTAGATCTTTATGGTAAAACCACATCCCGTCAGAAGAGGCAGAACGTTTTGCCTAATCAAAGTAAAAAGAAGCTGTTTATACAAAAAGATTAATTTATTTTAAGTTCTTTTATATAAAGTGTTTATATTATTATAGTACTACATGTTTAGGCCACATATAAACTGTGGAATGAATATTATTTTTTCTTTTTACTTTTAATCTTTACAACACAAAATAATGTTTTTAACTCCACTGTAGGGAACAAAGTAAAAAAAAAAATCATATTTAAAAGAATTGACTTAAAACGAAAAGGAAAACGAATGAAAATTAGAAAATGGATCTGTCGACGTCATCTAATTTCTCGTTGCATTTTAAGAGCGATTGTATTTTCCCCAAATGTGGAGCATGAACACAGAGGCGATAAACAGCAGTGACATTACGAGCACTGGAACTGGTCCACTGAAAGTTGAAAAACAATCATTACACGATACTATTGGAATTAATTAGACTTTTATTACACTTTAATGCCGGGAGAATCATCGGTGTAGAATCGCCACATGCCACCGGAGCCAGCTCCTCCGGTAGTGCGACTCCTTGCTGCAGTAGTTGTGGTTTTCCTTTGTTTTAAGTTGCTTCCACCACCAGCACTGCTCCTTGGAGCAGATAATTTGCTTGGGGAGCGGCTTCCACTTCCCACGGAAGTTGAACTTGCTGGAGCAGGCTAAAGTGAAAGGTAATCAGGGGTGAAAAGTCGGTCAACCAAAAAAGTTTCACATAAAAGGATTTGTGTAGTGGATATTTAGAAAGTCTTTTTAACTTACCATTTTATTTAAGTTGTTTTAATTGAAAAACACTGCTTTGTACTAAATTATTTTCGGAAAGAAAAATTCTTTGTAATTTCACTCCACACTCGACCACTTTATAAAATTCAATGACAGCTCATCCACGTAGACGAGGTATAAAGTGAAGTTTGTGTCGAACGTTGTCGTTATAAAATACCCACGTAGGTGAACGTCATCAACACTTGGGCACAAATTTAGTTAAAAAGTCCTCAGACAGATGTCTCTCTTTGGCATGGATAAAGGGCCTGTAATGCGATTGGTAATTTGAATTAAATTTCTATAGTTGCTGGTAAAGGGTATTTTGTCAATGGCATTGGTGATCCTTTTACTAAGCTTATACCAGACTTACAAATGACTCATTTATCAGAATAGAAACATTAAAATATTTCGAAATTGGTTCACGATAGCAGTCATATGGCTTAATCTCCAGTCCGCGCTGGTCGTCAGACAAAACATATTTTTCATTTTTATTTCTGATCCATATTCTAAAAAGAACCAGCCATTGCTCCATTGCTTTGCCGTTTGTTTGGTATCGGACCAACAGATACCGAAAGACGTTAGGACGATTGCATTGTTTAAGATTTATTCTATAATTCCATCGCCATAGTCCTCATCGCGAACTTGACAATCGTCGTCTACGCAATAGCAAAACGAACGCTATCGCCAGTAGTTTACTCCTTTGATAGTTTTGGGGTTTCAAGTATGTAGCTCTTCATTCGTCAAAACGATATCACGTAAACGACAGCAATTTTTTATGTTACGTGAAACAAAGGAATTCGAAAACGATATCAGACGATTTCATCGTACTCATTTGGATACGAAAAAATATGTTTAAGAACAAACTGGAGTCCTTAGCCAAATGAATTAGAAAATCAGGAGAAATTCATGTTTGCAGCTGATTTTTATTAACTGATCATCTTACGTTCGAAAAATACTGCCTTCTTTCTTTCGTTCTATGGCGCTCAACGTCTCACAGAGGCATTGATTAACAAGCAATGTGTAGTAGGCGTTTTGCAAGTAAAATATTTAATATGTATTAGTATTGCACTTTCTTCATTTACTTATGGAGTTACTCGATTCGAAACGATCATTGCTCAGTTTAAATTTTGGGTATGTAGATATTTTGGAAATTAAGTCTCGCAAAAATTGAGTTTCACACCCATTCAACTAAAAATCCCCGCTTCACTCGAAAGAAAACAACATACGGATTTTTTCTCATTCTATTTTAAATGCTTTATTTGAAATCTAAAATAATTTTGAATAAGTATTTGCTTTTTTTTGCAATGCAATTAATATTTTTTTGTCTATAATAATAATAATCATAATACATAATTTATTTTCCTCTTCATATTCATAATAATAATAATAGTAATAAATATCAAAGCAGAGTCTATATATTTGAAAATAAGAATCTCTTTTAAAATTGCAAAGCATTTTCTCATCTTCGAAAGGTTCTCCACACTACAATGTGAATGTAAAACTTTCCAAGAATATAGAAAATACTTTTGCAATCGACAATGTTCTAGACTAAATTTGAAAAAGAAAATTTTTAAGATCATTTTTGTTTTTATATATATCTGTCTATCCTTGTACCCATAGTTGTATATAAGTGTATATATAAGTATTTTTATATTTTGTTTTTTTTTTTACTATTATTCGCTTAAGGATCCTACAATTCAGTATATTACTTTTGTTTGCATGATAAAGGGTTTAGATGACTCGGGGTGGTGGATAAATTGTAGACGTGATAAGCAATCGACATTTTTCTTAGCTTCACTATAAGCATTCCTTGAAAGGGGAACAGTTTTAGCACCTCTTACGCTTCATTATTGGTGAGATAGGTTAGTAAAATTTGTTGCATGGTTTTCTACATTCCAAATATACAAAATTGTTCACAAAATGCTGTGTTAAATAGTTTCTACAAGTTTTGTTTCGTGTTTTCTTTTGTTTTTTTTTTCTCTTTGTTATTTATTTATTTATTTATGTTTAGTAATTTACGGTCTTTAGCGAATAATATTTTGTTTTTAGATATGGAAATCATCTTACAAAATATATAGTATATTCCAGAAAGAAGGGTGAACAGAAAACCAACAAAAACAAAAAAAATGTGTAGTGGGTTGAATCAATTGCAATATGTATTTTTTTTATTCAAATTTGATTTCTTAATTGTTGTTTTTTTTTACGATCTTACTACTCTAGTATACTAAACGAAAAATAAATTTAACAAAAGCATTTAAAATCTTCTTCATGGTATTTGCAAATGAATATGTTGTAACGATAACGTCCTCTACTAAATGATGATTTGTGGTTTTCAGTGTTAATTAATTGTCCGCTGACATGGAACTGATGTCATCGTTGATAGCTAGAACTTGCTTGATGAAATCCTGGTCTGTGACGACCTCAGCTAAGGATATACAAAGATCAAGAAGATCAGATTTTATCATATTCAACTGCGGCGCTAATTTTTCTAAATGCGCAAGAACTTGTTCGGGAATCTGTAAAGAAAAAGAAATTCATTATTACATATAGTTGGCATAAAACGAATCTTAGGAATATTCATTTGATTAAAAACACTTCTCTACATCCCTACGATTGATGAACATCTCAACTAATTAATAGGAATTTAATTTGCTTATGGCTTGTATGGTTACACAAGGGTTTCTGAATTTTTCCTAGTGAGAGCATTCGCACCAAATATGAAAAATTTACAAAATGTGCAAACCAACTAAATTAACCTTTATATACAGGCTATTAAAAGTCATACACAATTAACTCGAAATGAAACCCTAAATATTCTTCTATTAGCTTATTAGACCATGTCCATAGCACATTAGCTTTAGCAAGCTATAAATTCCACTTCATTCGAAACAATTTTTTCATATAGTATCTACTCTATCTCCATCATGAAGTTTATTTCCTTTTGCATTTGTACATTGCTATTGGTGAGTTGATTTGTTCAAAATAAATTCGCTGAAAACAATTTTTTCACTTATTTAGACATCACCGGCATTTTCCGTAGGTTTTCGACCCTTCATCATTCGAAGCTGCGTAAGGCAAACGAGAATTAAAAGCTTAGACTTGGCTTTATTTTATGGGACTCTATTCGATACGGCGTCAAAATCGACTAAGTGCTATCTTACTTGCTTATTTGAAGGGACTGGCCTTATTGTTAAAGGTGAATTTAATAAGGATTTAATTGAAATGGCTGATGAATCACAGGGGCCTACTTCTAAAAATGCACACATATTCGGTTTGGTTGAAGCGTGCAAAGATATAAAATTTACAGGAGAATGTGAAGAAGGTTTGGCCCTCTTTCATTGCATGTTAGATTATGGAAAGAAATCACTTGAAAATCCGGAAGAATATTCCGAAGAAAAATAATAAAAACAAGTTGAAACTAATTGTGAAAGAGTTGGAGAATATCAATTTTTGTTCAGAATATTTCACGTTTGTTGTGGAATATTGTAGGGAGAGTGGTGTGGGAAAAAAACATTACTTTCTATACACACCTTAGTTGGATTCTTGAAAACGTTAAACATAAATTTAACTTTGATGCGCTGATCATTTGGACCGTCATAGAACATTGTAAACTGTGCCTCATTACAGTTGGCCATCAGAGGCAGATATATACCGGCCAGAACTCTGCCCTTAGTATCGCGTGCCAATAGTGAACGGAAATTATAGACTAAATTCCGGCGCACTGTCACATCGATTGCTGTCACATAGGGATGCTCTACATAGACCAGTGATGACTTATAGGTCTGTTGATCGCTACGTGTTTCACGTTCCATCCATTCTACGTACTTATTGCTGTGCATGCTAAAGTTATAGCAATAATCGCGCTGACAATGCTGTTCATTGGACTGTGTAAACCAACCTAAAATTAAATTTTCAAATTAGCAATGTTTAATGTAAAAATTAGATAATTCGGAACATACCGGTGTGAGGATACATTTGGTCTTCCATCACTGTAACGGCACGAGCGACATGGTAACCTGGATCCAAAATCATAATACCACGACGTCCTCCAATCGATATGCGCATGGCTACCATCGAGTGTTCCTTCTCCACATTAGCATCGGGAGAGCTTAAGCCGCATTCCTCGCTTGAGTCAATATAATCGCGCAGAGCAACAACGTGTTCCTCACACGATACAATATACATGTACCTAGCTAGAATGGGGAAGATCTCCATAATTCTTGTCATAATCTCCATGGCCAGACTGACGCACATGTGATGTCGGCGATTGATTGGAACATCGTAGAACTGGAAGAATGATTTCAAGTCCGAGCGTCGGGTCTTCTTGAACGCCTTGTGGAAGTCGACAAACAAATGTACAGTATCGTAGTGTGTCTCCTCCAGCATATAATGAAGTTTTGCTTCGATCAACGCATTTAGATCTTCGTATTGCCAAACGTTATCAAAATTAAGAGTTCCTTTACTATCCGATGCCCAATCGGGCAAAGGTAGTGGATGACCCAATGGCCAAATGCCATTGGTTTGATTAAATGCAGTTAAATTATAGCTATCTTCAGCAGCCCACCATTTTTCTTTCTCCTGTTGTTGTTGTTGTGGTGTTTGTTTTTGCTGCTGTTCTTCCAGGAGTTTAAGGATGCTTCTGCATCTGTCTGCATCGGCGAACGATGATGCTGCAATCGATGTCACATTATCAATGATTTTATTGCTATTGTATGACGTTTGCCCGGATGCTGCACCATCTGCCTCGTCTTTATTTGCATTTTTATCATTTTCATCATCGTCATCGTCATCGTCGTCGTCCTCATCATCGTCGTCATCATCATCATCATCATCATAATCGTTGTCCACGATTTGACCATTTTGGACAATAGCCCTGATATGATCCCGTGTAAGATTACATGTTGTCTCCGGATCGGCGGTAATCGATTCAGTAGTAGTTGTAGTCAATCCAACCGATCCGATGACCGATCCAACAAGTTGACATCCCAAGCTGGTTTCGGCGAGTCAACTTGGCCATTCGGCGCCCCAACGACCAACCGTTGGCACATAGCCACTTTCGCAATCATTGAGTGAAGCGTCTAGATTAATTTTGGTTGGTATTAATGAAAAATTAACTGAAGAACTTGTCGCAGCGGTCGCAGCAGAACTTTGATATGCAGCACCGTTGCTTGAATTAAGACCAATCCGGTCCTGCACCTTTTTGAACAGGCCCGGCTCGTCTCCACTTATCGATGACTTTTTAGAACGCTCTATAAATATTAAAAAAAAAAAATAAATAAATAAATAAATAAGAAAATCAGTAGAGAAGAGAAAAATGTGAAGTCTGAGGAGTGCTTTCGGTTAAAACTATGTCATACATATGTATGCATGTACATATGTATGTATCTATCTTTCTATGAAGCTAATATTGCCCCTTATAGAATAAACTTCGTGTTGTCAAGTTTATCTCATTCTTTTTCTCAGGCCCCACGATGCTGTACGGTTTTCAGAGTCGAGTGAACGTCAAACTGATAAGCGCATCACTGTTCACGATGCTGCAGATGCAGATGCCAAATGACAAAATAATAAATTCATGCGGCATCAACAAAATGTATAAAATTTGGCCATCAGATGTGTGAGCTTTGCGAAAATGAACGTTATGCATAAAAAGTGGTACCAAATTCTGAGTTTGCAAGGCTAAGGGCGACATGTGTCGCATTAAAAGGCAGCTCCCAGAAACCTACATATCTACATACTATGTACATATCTACATATGTATATATGAATGTAAATTTCGTCCTCAGACTTGTCTAGACTGTGTTATGCATATTTATGTACATATGCTTTTATTGCCCCACAGGCAAACATACTAAACATCGCATCATTACGCTAATGTGTCTTAGCCTCCAGCATTTTAAAAGCGCTTTATGGCTTTGTTATCCTTTCTGTTTTATTATAATATCATTAAAATCAACGGGTAATTAGGCTTTTCTTTAGACTTAAGTATGAGTACAATTTAGTATTAAACTGTTCACCGCGAAGCAACAAGTGACATCAATAGTTTGCTGCAGGGTATATGTACAAACATATAGGTTTATTATGAATGTGAAACACACATAGTGTGTTTTATTTCAAATGATTCTGAAGGCTGACCTCACCAACCATAATTTGTTCGCAATTGAAGAGGTACCCTCATATAATAAACCTGATGTGCATATGTGTATGTTGGCATTGTTCCTCATCCCCTTTTACCTGATAGCTAAAACGCCATGCTTTTGATTACTCATTCATCTTCATTGTTACTACGTTGTGTTGACGATATAAATAAACACTTATGCGCATCATCTCATATGTAGCTACATACATATGTATGTATTTCACTATAGCACTATCCGACTGATAAAATAAATTGAATACACACTCGTGTGAACGCGTAATTATATCTCACATATGTTTGTTTCCAAACCATATTCAGTAGCCATGAGTACAAGAACGCGTGTATGTACCTACAATTAGTTGCAAATCCATGTATCCAATCTCCTTTCGAAGTAATGACGAAACAAATGATTCGCACATTACTCATTGTTTGGCTTTCGTTTTCTTTTTTTTCGAGCGGATACGATTCCCATTAAAAGATGAATTCTGTGGAAATTTTGCCAAACACAATAACATGTTTATCACTCAAGTGAGTAATTTGAAATTTGAACTTGGTTTACCCATCTTTTACACACAGATATTGATTAGTATCAATTGAATGTGTAAATCATAGAACAAAAATGACATGTGACACATTTGAAATACATATGCATGTGCCTGTCATGCTGCAGAATTAATAATTATTTGATACGAAACTGAAGGTTTCTTGCACGTTGGCGTGCGTCTTTTGACATGTGCACTAGGGATGTTCAAATAATTTTTACGGAAATGATATTTTTATTACCAATGGCTTTAATGGGGGTAGTATACGATTTCCTATGACGTACATTCAGTCATTCATACATACGTACATATGTATAGTATGAGAATAAGTACTTGGTATTTTACAAAATGAGTGGGCCAAGTTTATTTTTATTAAAGATGCTCTTGACATTTTTACACTCAATGACGTTTAATGTGGGTAGTTAACAAGTGTTTGACGTTTTGTTGTTTAGAATTTGACCATAGTATACTTTACCCGGTGTACACATGTAGTTATGTATCTATTTAATTTTTTTATTGGAAGGGCCAATTTTCTTTTTAAACCATGGCACGTACGAGTAATCACAGATGTGTGTGAGAAGGCTAAAATCCTAAGCTAAAAAGCATGTTAATGGCCACATAAAACGATGAGAACTTGAATGAAAGTCCAATATGTTCTTCGATTAAAAACTGGATCAAGACAGGTCAATGGACCTGAATACAGCACAAATGACACTCAACAATACTGTGCTAACGAAAATAGGTTAGTAGAACTGTGCGTTTATTCCTTGATCTTTTCATATAATATCGGGCAGCTCTGTTTACAAATTACAAGCTTTGTACTTGACTTGTATGAATTTTTTTATATTTAATAATTAATCTGTATTCTGGGTAGAAGTTTTTCCAATCTTTTACGTCATAGTGATGTTTTATACGTACATATGGAAGTGTGTCTTAGGTTTCAAATGAAAATATCACGTATCGAAGAGCATCTGGTTTAACTTATTTAATTCGAAAAAGGAATTTAATTCCATTCGTTCCATATAAAACGAAGATATGAAAGTCCGTCACACTACCATTCAAAGTAAACTTGATTAGATTGGACTAATTGATAACCTTTTCATTGGAAGGCGTTCATTGGCCTAAGCATCAGTAATTTAATCAATATTCGAATCTAGTGTTTAAATAAAAAAAATTACTTTCTTATCAGAAAAAAAACTTTAAATAGAGCAGATTCGTTAGATCGACCGAAGGAGTTTATTGCACTTTGTTTAATATTTAATACGCGAACGTGGTCGTTTATTATCGACACATGCCCTTGTACAGACTTTTATTCCCGATGTGTATCTATTAGCTGCAATCTATATGGACTTTGTCCCTAAAATATGTGTATAAGTCTAAAGAAACGACCGGAAACGGCTTCTGAATGAAAATATTTGTTTGTTCAAATCTAAACAAAGCTTTTGGCCTTGTTGCTGACCGAAGTTAAATCTTATCACATGGTGTGGTGTCATCTTTCGAAGTAAACATGTTTTGGGGAAATTGATTCCAAACAAATGATTCATATCGACTTTGTAGATTTAATGCCGAATGTGTTTTATTCGAGACGGAGATAATTCATTATAAGACTAGGTACCTACATATGTATGTATGTATATGGCATTACTTTAAAGCTTCATAGAATTTTGGTTTAATTCGAAAACAAAGGTCCTTACGCTTTTCGAGTCTACAGAAGAGGTTTTTGAGGCATTTAAGATATTCTTATGATTTTCTGTCATTAATCCCCAATATATCGTAAATGTGGGCCCAGAGATTTCCCAAACTCCTCACTTCTTGACTCTCCTTCAAATGATCCTATTGCTGCAGCAAGACAATGCGTTGAATTTCTATTTCATTTACATGATAAGTGTATACATATGTGCACATGTACACACATATTTATGCAGTAAGCACAAAAGAGAATTGAATTCTACGCCATTTGGCTTATCTCTTACTTTACAATTGAAGGCAAACAACTCATACCCCACACTAATGGAAATAAGGCCACGCTACACTTTACGCGTACAAAAAAAATATCAAAGTGGAATTAAATTTCACTTACCCATACAACGGCCAAGGCCCCAATATCCAAAATTTTGTTCTCCTTTGCTGCACTCAAATGTATTTAAACTTTCTTCTTTGATTTTTAGTATTTCTTGATCTGTTTGTATATTTAAATATTTTTTATTCAATATTTCAATTGAACAAACACTTTGCTCTATTCCAAAGAGCAACAGTTCTTTGTTTATTTTTTTTAAATCAAACAAATTAAAAAAAACAATTGATCACACACGCAATATGTAAATGGATTCGCTTCAAATGCGGCGAATTCAAAATGTTCTCCTAGTAGTTGTTTTTTAGTTTTTCTGTTCACTTGTTTTCTTTTTCTTCTAATATTTACTCCAAGCAAGTGATCCTAACGGATCAAAAGATATAAAACGACTGAAGTGATCTCGATGTAGAAGCGATCAAGCCACGTCCGGTATATATACACAAAAGTTGATTTGCAATGAACTCGGCGTATTCACGTGAACACGACTAATACAATGTTATTAACGACCGTATACAGATGCACCGAGTGTTTTTTTTATATGTATACGTTGGCGCTTTGTTGATTTAATTATTATTAACTAAAAAAAAAAGGTGTCCATATACAGTTGTAGGCAAGTATCTTTTTGTTTTTTTTTTTTTTAATGGAATACCAGACACAAACAGCTGACTGCGATGCGAACACGATTTCAAAGTTGTAAGTAGTTGTAAGTAGGTTTGCACTTGTTTGTATTAGATGTTGCCAAGTAGTATTAATTATTTGTTTGTTGATTTTATTTTTCGTTAATCTCTCGAGTTTAGAAATGAATTCACGAGAAAGCAAAAAACTGAAAAAATAACAAAAACAAAATCAATCACACTTCAGTTTTGCTTTTTGGGAACAAAAAAAATGCCTCCAGCTATCGGTCCGTCCGTCGTCCGGTTATGATCTGAAAATGCAAAAACGTAGAAATATTTTTAAATTGTTTTGTACAGACAGTGGGTACATACATATGTACATACATATACTAATATGGATGTACGTACTACGTGTGTACATAGATTTGTTTAGGGTGGGTTAAGAACAATAATCTAATTTGGATAGAAAGCAGCTTTCTTTTTGTTTTGTTCGGATTTTTATTTGTATTTATGTATGCAATGTACCTATGTTCCAAGCTCCAGAACTACGTTTTATTTTTGAGTCCTGCGAGTCAATGACGCAAGGCTTAATTAATAGAAATCAAGGATTTTGAACAGATAATAAAGTTGCTTTATGATTCATATTAGAACGGTATAACCCTCTATAGAAAGACTTCTTTTATGAACATTCTTGTACGAGCAATTCTGAGCTCATTCCCCATTCTGCCATTAGGTTCTCACATTGGTTTCCTAAGTCACGTCCCTGGTTTTCGACTGTTGAACTAAAAACTAGGAAACGAGGAATGTTCTCGTATGTTCGTACTCAGGCAGAGCGGAATTTAATGTTTCAAATCCCGATCCCGGTGTCTGTCATTAAGCATAACCAAAAACCTCTACCGTTTTCAATAAACGACACTTGCATTGCCGAAACGAAAAACTTTCCAAGCTCGGTATACATATGTGCTAATGACATCATCCGTTGGAGTGTCCACAACTGCGAACTCCCCAAAAATGTCAAACGATTACGTCCCTTCTATTGCTAATAAAAAAACACTGCTCGATATTTTTCAAAAAAGTTTTTGCTTTATTGAAAAGAGTATACTTTCAATTTTTCAGTACATGTTCGATTGCTTCAGCCTCTAGCTTACCAATCCTGTTCTTAAGTGCTTAAATCATCTCTGAATTGTTCCCAAGATCAAGTATAATACTCCTGTCTTGGTAGGTGCGACCTAAAACTTCTTTGAACTTGATACGATAGAATTCGAATTGGCACGTTAAAATGAACAGGAGACACTAATCTGTCCTGCCTCTTGTTTTATTTCGTTTTATCGCAAACTATACTCCAATGAATAGTTTTTGTGCAATTCCTATAATTATCATCAAAGCCTAGCTTCAGACGTACTGTCAAGTATAGAGATTGATGATAATTCACAAATATTCAAAACCAATGTGGATCGATGTCTCCTATTTGATTCCTATTTGATTTTCTTCCTAATCTTACGTTAGGTTTTAACAGCAAAAGAGTAGTAGAGCATCCACAAAGAGCCTGAAACCATTTTTCAGTACCATTGTACTCCATGTACAAAGTATTAAAAGGATTTACCTAAGCGAAGAACAAGGAACAGTTTAAGTTTAAAAACTCTCACGTCAATTAATCTCTTTCGACTAAATAACAAATAAGACAAACTTTTCCAATCTAACTCAAGTTAAATACAATTAACAAACTCAATGTAAGCTTTTTGTAAGGAAAACCATAAATTCAATGACCAATCCCCATGCTTTCATCAATAAATTTTCAATACACCCCGCTTGACATTGATGCCAGATGTGGTTTTCTATTTTATCGCCAACAGCAACATATTGCCACTTGATTTGGCCCTGTCACAGTCGATAAACTTACGGTTGGCATATCCTTTTTATGGTTTGCCCTAAGTCACCAGCACTGCGCTGACTAGGTAGTGTTTTGTGTGGAAATCGATTAAATTTTACCACACGCTACATGACCAAATTTGTTGACGTCAATAACCGGCACGAGGATAAATTGCCATCCGATAGAAGGGAGAGAGACTGAGAGAGAAGTCCAAGTGCCCTGACATTTCTTTACATAATTGATTAGTTCTGCAGCAGAATTTCCACTGTGTTGGCAACAAAGAAAATCGACTAAAAGTAATCATAATAAATACATTTTTTGTTTTCTTCAAGGATCTCTTCGTGGGTGAAATTGATTGCAATGACACTTCTAATGACGTGTCTAGACATTGAGGACGGGTGTTAGAGGGAAGTTTGTTTTCAGATAATATGGTTACCATGGTCGGACAATGGCATCATTGATTGATATTGGATGTTAACCACATGTGGTTTTCGGTGTTTTTTTTTTATTGCAGTCCTTGAGTCCTTGCGATAATTATTTTACAGACAATAACAGTTTTTATGCTCGAGTAATTGATGGATGTGTAGGTACATGGAAATTTACCTGAAACGTGTATGGTAATGGTAAATGTCAAGGACAAAGAGTGGCGTGTGGTTCAAAAGAATTACATTTAATTTTCTAAGTGCATAATTTGAAGTTGCGTTAATGGATATAAATTGACATACATACATATGTACATTTCTTTAATTACGTTGCATGACAAGAAGGCTAATAGATGTCACCCCGAGGAAATGTTGCACATGCAATTCCATAAAGGCCGGTTTTTCAATTCATTAATTCAATTTGATAGATGTGTATGTAAGAGAAAATGTACGACCTCTTGCATACACATATACTAGGTAGACTGCAACGCCCTGCTATAGATACCATGACACTACGAAGTGTGACATAATGCATACCGCGAAAATAAACCTGGTTTAAACTTAAATTAATTATGAATAACATGTTTCTCTTTGAACGATTCTCATGAATGAAAGTCAGATACAGAACAGTTTTATCTCCTATGCTAAACTAGAGGAACTACATAATATAATCTATTTTCTGAGACTATTCTCTTTTTTTGGAACACTCAAAGTCAAGAGAAGAAAATGAGACTTTGAATTTACTTTGCAATTCAAAGGATTGCCGAGAACATTTTTACGTACATTTCTCCTTGCCAACATCTTGTATTTTTGCAAGAGTATGGTTCCAAAAATATATTCTTATTTGAAAGCATGTCCATGCCAAAGGAAGGGCTTTTGACCTTCACATCTGACTCTGACGTTTATCTACTTGTACCACTTCGCCGAGTACAATCTTTTTTGACTTTATGAGTTACATACTGTGTATACTCGTCTACAAGCTATTTTTATTTCATACGAACTATTATTTACCACTGGGGATTCTGCCCACCCGCTAGTGTTTGCAAAAACAAGCCCAAAACAAGGCCAAAAAAAAGGTCTGACATCTTGCGAATGGGGAAACATATGTAAAATCAGGTCACCTTTGCTATCGCATTGTTGTTCGTTTGTTAATTTGAATGGAAATAAATGCATAACTAAATAAACGGAAACAAAATCAATTCGTAAACTATTTAATTATGTTTCTCAATCGATTAGAGTTGATGTCTCACTAAGTCGGGGCGGAATTTACCCCCGACTATCTACTTTATTGAGGTCACGAATAAAATTAGTTTTGCTCACAAATGTTATGGTTTTTTTCCACTAATATTGATCGTATCTTATCTGAATTACAATTTAAGATTTTGCTATCTTACTTCCCCTTCAGTGATGATTCGAATGTCATATTTATGTATGTAGGTATGTCATGTCTCATCAAAGATAATGAATTTTAATTGTCTAGCGATGGTCGACAAGTTTCGGATGAAATGCCCCTAAATCACAAACAATGTATACAGCTTCTGCGCAATGGAAAATAACCAACAATTGTGGTGTAATTTTATTTGTTTATTTTCTAAATTTCTGGTATTATCATATTGCACTGAGAACTTGTGTTTTTGAGGGAATTAAATATATTAGGTCTTAGTTAAATAAGTAGGTATACAAGTGTCGCGCCAAATGAAATTTGCGTCGTAAAATATTGTCGCGCAAATGCGATTTATTAGTTTATCTTGTAAATTATTATTTACAAACAATTGTGCAAGTGTTCTCAGGGACAATGCTCATGATAGTCTGTGAATTTATTAAGAAATAACTAATTCTATCAATTTAGTAAAAAAAAAAGATTGGAGAAAACGTGAAGCCACGAAACTCCTCATTCACGTTTCATTAAGGTCATTCAATTTGACTTGTTTCGAAAAGTTTCAGGTTTGTAATTCTCCAATAAAATGTTGGACTTCCCCAAGGCATGTGCGAACATTCTTATAGGGCAAAATTTCGAAAACGAGAATTTAATTAAACTTGACGTTAGATACTATGCTATGTTCAAACGATTATCAGATCCGACAATTGATTCTATAATACGATATCGCCTAAACGATATTGATTTCTAAAGTCAGGTGAGGCGAAACTGTCTTAAACGATTGCCATCGTACGTGGAAATGAAAAATTTGTCCCGAATGTCTGATAATCTTGTGAACTACCAATTTTTGGCTGACAATAAAAGTTTTCGCGTGCCCTCTCAAAATCAGTGAACTTTAGCAAATTTCTACGAAAATTTACGAAATACTGTACGAGTACGCGAAAGTTTCGTAGTTTTGTATATAAACCTTTAAAATCTGTCAAAACCGTCAAATTGTTGGCTGGCATTTGATGTTTAAAAAGTGGACAAATTTTCGCGTTCGTAACGCTCCAAAATAGTTTTTTATTCTCGACGGGATAATTTGCAGCAATTGCTAGCACAATTGTAGTCCTGACAATCTTCTGAACATAGCTTATGATGGAGAAGTTCGCCAATTAGTTCTGCCTGCCTGTGTGGTAAACTGAAGTCAAACTGCTGCATCTCAATAAAAACCGGTTTTTTCAAAAATGCCTGTACGAATTCTGATAAAACTAGATATTTGAGTGCTTTTAAACGTACAATATACCTACAGTATACATATGTATGTACCTACCTTGTACAGACTCGTATAACAGTATTTCTCAAAATTGGCTAATTGTAGGGCATTACTTCAGAGATTGGGCTTAAAATGCATGCATGCATATGGCGTGCCAAATATTTATACAGGGGGATCATGATATTAGCTAGGACAAGTATGGTATGGTATGGAGAGTTTAAGAGTGTTAAGCCACAATATGTGTGCAGAGAGACAATTTGACCACATATATCCACACTTATATCCCTGTGCACCTGTGTGAAAGGCCCAAGCCCGCCCGGGATATGTGTCGAAGAGATGTCCGTATTGTGAAAACCCATGGACATATGTATGTAAATCCGGAAAACCCCCAGTTCAGTGGGCATAAATCCACAATCGAAATCTGGACTTTGGTTCCGATGGGTTGAAAAAGTGTATGACCTTATGGCCCACCTAACCTAAGTACATACATAGACGCCTGCCTATTTTAATTTTACTCCATTATCTTCCGAAAGATTCTGGCCCAATTCTCAACTCAGGAATGTTTTAAATGATAGATGCATGTCTCTGGGCGGTCGATCAGATTTTGAAAGGTCTGAGCTAAATGGTTTGAATGAAATAATGAAATTGTTGTGACTTACTTAAAATAAAAATAAAAAAAATATTAAGCAGGTTCATGGGACACAGGGTTCACCTTTTCACAACTATTCGTGTTGTGCATGTCATATTCTTTACATGAATGGAAGGGTTCTATTGTTTAATGTCGTATCCGAAGGGCAATTTGTTATTTGTTTATGATAGTTTTGTTTTATGATAGTGATACTCTCGGATATTTTATCAGACACTGAAAGGTGGAGCCGTGAAAAACATTTTAGGTGTTGTCTAGAGATTGAACTTGGACCCCTTGTTCCCCAGTTCTACGTTTTAACCACTTTTGCGCGGAGCCCTTAAAAAATGTTTTACAAAATTGATATTCATTCTAGATTTTTGTCTTCGATATTTTCTCTCTAGACTTCACTTTATTTAGATATCGAGGTAAACAGCCATACTTAGTTTTTAAAAGCTGCAAGCATCTCAAAATGTCTGTTTATTCCCAGTTTTGAAACTCATAATCGTCTCTCTTTGATTCTTTTTCGCTGACAAAGTGCAAATACTACGAAAGATCTAGGATTTATCAGTCTTTGTCGATAGCTTGTCGAGAGATTCATATATTTTTTATATGAAATTGTAATTTTTTTTTACAAAATTTCATCGTTCGCGTTATTTTTGCATGACTAATAATAATTGCAACAATAAGAAGATAACAAACGTCAAAGTTTGAATTCTAATCTTAAAAAGAATAGGGAGTAATGCGTAGTATTGTAGGACAGAATGCATGCAATGAACCACCAATCCGGGTCACCACCAGTACAAGTAGGCAATATAAAATTAATTTTAAATAAACTCTTAAAGTAAAGTCTGCGCTACGCTGAATTTCTGAGAAATGATTGGTGTGAAAAATCATGGCGTAGAAAGTGTATCTTAAAGATTATACATACATACATATGTACATACGTATTTGCAACTATTACTTTGACGTTATCAAAATTGTTATAAGTCATAATTAGTTGAGATCACGTTTGTCGACATGTTTTGGCATGTGTCTCGAAGGGAACCACAAGTCTGATAGCAAATATCAGTCGCTCATAAATGATCTCTCATTAGCGTTTCATTATATGTGCATACGAACCTAATCAAAATATTAATAAGTTTAATCTGAAATTTTTTGTGTTTGAGTGTCTAATTAAGATAAACAACAATAAAAGGTAAATCGAACAACAAGCAGCTACTTATACGTATAACCGACACTGCTGTCTGCTTGTCCTTGTACAACTGCCACAGAGCTATTTTTAATTATGCAGATAATTCCGATGCTTTCATTTTAAAATTGCAAAATGCAAAAGTCTACTTTCTCGAAAGAACTTTCTCGAATAAAATACATAGCCAATATACGGGTACGTAGAATTTTGCTTAATTTAATTAATAAATGCCTAAGGTAGCTACATACTTATATGTTTGTGAAAGAGAAATGAGCGGCCATTGACGTCGAATGGGGTGTCGCTATTGCAACAACGCAAAATGCTATCGTTTGGTATTCGGTACATATTTGTTAATCTTAATCTTGGCCCAGGTGAAAATGTTTACCATTTTTAGCAAGAAAAATGCCTAGACGAGCGTGCAATTGCAATTATATTAACTTATCGATAGGCTGAAGGTTACTGAAACGGGTTGCGTAACCCGTGGACTACACACCAGGCTCGTATCGTGGTTATTAGACATAATAAATATATATAAATACCTAATATATACGTGCAGACTGTGCAAAAATGCTTAACGATTTAATTATCTTTCAAGTGGAAATAAATTACAATAAAGCACTTCTAACTCAAGGACTGTTCAATCAATCTTTATGGGGCTTCAAAAAAAGTTTTCCAAATATTTTTGGAAAGTCATGTACATACATACATATGTACATGAAATCATGAACTCCATCTTGTCAATTTATTTGCTTTTGCCCAACAGATATTTATATGTAGGAACTGGCCTAGTACCCATGTAATAAAGATGATAGGTAGAAGTTTAAGGATGTCAAAAATGTCTCTTCTCAGAAATGCATACATAGATAGACTGATTCAATTAGTTGATCAAAAACTCAAGTTTTCTTGTTTTAAAAATATTTTTTGAAAAACCTCAAAAAGAACTACAATCTCACAGAGATTTACTATCAAACTATAAAGTTTAAGATTATTTGAGATGAGGAGGAGGTGAAATCAGAAGCTGAAATTAAAACCTTTACAGTTCGGGTGGTTGTCCCCGCAGGGACAGGCTTGGACCAAAAGCAGAAGTTCTTGAATCCCAAACATTGCGGGGCATTCACAAAAAAAAAAAAATATGTTAGGCCGTTTCAGTGTTCTTAAGGCATACCAGGCACATGTCTGATTAGCTAATACCAATTGTTTTGAGGTCGGATTTATGAGAACAAAGAACAGTGTACGATCCATATTTGAAGGAAGGATAGAGATTGTTTTATTTGGCATGGAGTATCAGGTGCATAGTCGTGAGGATAACAGCGGTGTCCTTCACCTTTGCAACCCTTTTCATGGGTCTTATAAGAGTACTTTCTTTAGTTTCTTTGATCTTTTATAAGCTAGTTTTGGAACACTATACCACCATTCTATTCTGTTCATCATTTTCATTTCTTCAATAATAGTCTGACGCTTGTTATAAGCTTACTAGAATATCGTTTAATGATTAATTCATTTGAAAGAGATCTTTTGTTTTTAATTCCAAATTCTCAGAAGTGAATATTATTCAAAAACCAGTTGACTTAAGAAATGCGACTGTAGTAACCCGTAAAAAGTGCGTTACTAGCACACGAGTCATTAACACATTTTATAGTCTTGTTGATCCAATATATTACGTTGCATAGTAAATCTTTATCACCAAATAGGTATGACGTGATAGACTCAACTTAAATACACTGCTAAAAATAGCATGACATCAATTAGACCAAATTGAATATCCATTAGCTCAATCAGCTTCATATTCACTGAAACACGTCTTGAAGGCCTGATAGCTTTCAGAGGAAGCCACCTTCAGTCAATATTAAATTCATAGATACGTCACTCTCAAGTCGTAGGAGTGTACTGTGTTCTGATTCATTGCCTTGAAAGTTGAAGGTCACAAGTGGCTGGAAGCCATAGAAATTGGTTCATTGTCACATTAAACGTACAACCGACTGACGTCAGCTACCTATTTTTAAATAAAGTTACAATTAACAGTAACGTATTATTTCTCAAAACTTTCAAGGAGGTCGCATTTCACCATCCCTCCCACAAATTGGCACGTGTTGAGTTCGGCAAAAAAAAAAAAAAAAAAGAAAAGAAAAGAAAAACTCCGAACAACCCCTCTGTCACAATTACTACTACAAATTTTCGGAGAAATTGGAAGTAGGGATGAGATCATGCTCAATTGTATCCATGCCTGGCTACGTCAATTCTTAAAATGACCGAAACAACACAAACTGTCACGCAAAGCAGAAAAAGCACCACCAAAGGGTCTGTGTGGCTAAAAATCGATATTTGAAACTTTCTTGCAGAAGCAGAAGAATAGAAAATGTAAAATTCTAGACTACTTACCTCGGCTTGAACCGCTTAGATCTTTTTACTCCAATTATACGAACCGTTATAGTAAAATAAAATCAATATAAATTTTATAGCACACATATTTGGTATTAAGTTCATCGCAGACAGTTCCAAAAAAAAATTCTCGAAGCCTGGCTAGAGACCTGAATACGGTTTTGTTTTAAAAAACTTTCAGCACGATAGCAGCAACGCCCTTCGAAAACATTTAAAATAAGTTCCACCCTGTGCTTGGTTTTCTTCGTCGAACAAAAAAACTTAAATCAAATCCACACACGATTAATTAAAACAGAAATTTCCGATGAAATAAAACACAAAGAACAATTAGAAAACTCTGTCCTGTATTTTTTCAGTTTTTTTCTTATTTTTTTTTTTTTTTGTTGAGTTTGCAGAAAACACGTCCGCCAAAGAGTGGCGTACGGTGGTTAAAAGAAGACTGCAGTTTCCAGAATGAACAATTTTGTAGGTTGGCTTAAATAGAACTTAACTAGAGGTGTGGTGAGTTCCTTTGACATAAGGACAGAGTTCTTTTTGGAGGACATGCGCTCTAAATACCAATGGAAACATATAGTATGTGGGGTGAGGTGGGATGACATAGACATTCGGAGTAAACGTGGATGTGAAGCAATGCAAGGAATCATAGTAAAGGATGAATGACTCGCAGGAATGGGTGGATGGGTGCTGAAAATTTTTACAGTCACGTTTTCCACAAACGTGTGTATTGATTTAAAAGCTTACAGCCATTTTCCAGGAATTTGAATGTTTAATGTGGAAGATTTGCAATTTAATATGCAAAATATGTTGATCCTTAGCCAGGCAGGTGCAATTGGCAATATTGCCAGACCAAATTTATATTTAAGCACTCTGTCTAACTATCTAGAAAGTTACTGTGCACAAGGTTGTGATTCTAAATTAATTTCGTTGATCCTATTTCCTTTTTGTACTGCTGACTATAACTATAGTACATATGTACGTGTTGTTGGTAGTTAGAAAAGTAAATTTAGTTACAGTTGTTCTAAACTACTCCATGCAGTCTTGTCAGGGCTAATCTAACATCAAAGCAGTACGTAGCCAGTGTTTTTTTTTTAACCATTCATTCATCACTAGTTTGGTAGAAGGAATTTGAGTCAGTCCATGCTTATGCTATTCTGCGAAGCCTTAGAAGTGTTAGGTGTATTAAATATTTTAAGCTTAGAATCTAAACACTCTGCTGTTCAGTTGCACTTATTGGTCGCAAGTGCTGTCATGCACTTTAGTTGCTTTGAGCTTCTACCACTTTGGGATTAAAAAAAATACTTCATATATACATATCTAAGCAGTATCTACATAGTAGGTTGCAATGGAAACATAAAATAAATTATGCCACTTGCTTCGGCGTCTTTAGGTGATCTGCCCCAGACACAAACATATTTTTAAGACTCAGAGCTGAAGGCCTAGCTTGTGAGAACTATTCGTGTTGTCCCTACTTGACAATAGTACGTTTTGTTTGAAAAGGTTTATATGCTCTTGGTTGTTTGTCAGAAGCTCGCGAGTGGTGGATCCGTAACAAAACGTTTAGTGTTAGAAAGTAATATTTATAAATGAGAATCAAACAATGCATCAGTCTGTTATGTTATTAAAATGAAAAATAAAACTGACCACCTTCTGGAGATATTTTTTTCTACCAATAACCAACCACCGATTCCTAATTCAGAACATAATCGCCCGGATTTTTTTCTTCTGTCAAATTGAATTCTATCATTTCCGTCCAAATGTTTATATTTCGTGTGCTTTTTTGCTTTTCTATATTAATTTCTTCAATTTTGAGTGAAGACTTGGTTTACGACTTTGGAAATGGCGACGAAACAAACGAATTGCAGAGCCTTGAATACGAGTATAATCAGGGGAATCCCGATGATTCTATAAATCAGTGCTCAAATTTTGCTCCTGATAAAGAAAATTCTGCTAGCAGAATAGATTTACTCATAGCATCAATCCGAGAGAGTTCTGTTGATATTTTACAAGACGTAGGTGATTTGGAGGACATTTTGGCGGATCGAAGCGATTCCAAGAGCAATAAGTCAACTTCAACAACAGCGCCACCATCTTCAACGACATCGTCATCATCCACAACAACCAAGTATGTATTAAATGATATGACGATTCCAAGTAAGAATACTAATACTACCAAGGACAAAACGAAAGATGTTCTAGAAGAAGGAAAAGCCAAACTAAAAATATGGGAAGAGCAAATAAAAATCTGTAAATCCATTTTGGAGAATGCCAAACAACCTTCTAAAGTCGATGATAATAAGAGTAGCTCGATAAAATCAGAGGATAAAAAGAAATACAGTTCGGCATCTCTTAAAAATAAGAAAAACGGAGAAGAGAAAGGTAAAGATAAACTGAGGCGAAAACGAAGAAGATTGCTACGAGAAGGGATGGAAAATTTTAGACAAGTTTTATAAATATTTTTGTTATACATACATATTTACAAGGATTATATTTATTTGTTTATTTATCTTGTATTTGAGAAATAAACCAATTAATTTTTTTACATTAGGCGGTGGTATTAAAAATGGTTTACATTTCTTTGGATTGATACGAGACCTCTGTAGGGAAAGATGCTCTCTATTTCGTTGATCCCGGGCCTTCTTTCTGGTTGTCACCATCTAAGTAGCGTACTTGTATACTTTACTTTGCTTTATTTGCAGTCACCGACTGGACAGGGGGTTTCGTTATGACTAACTGAAGTCTTCTTCTAGTTATCAGTGTCCATACCTTAGCTACAACATGATTCAAATATTCATTATACTTTTCGTCGATCATCAATGTTTTCAATGAATGAAATGAATTTAGCAAGCATTGGATTGACCCAGAAACCTCCTCGTTTAATTTCGTATGAATATCAAGGCTGCACTATCCTTTAAAATGCTAAAGAAGTGCTAACGTCTTATATAATTGTTGGGTCTTTTAATTCCTCATCCACTCATTGTATTCTGTACCTACCTGTATCCACTCATTGTTTACTGTTTCAAACCTTGAAAATGTGAAAGGGAACGAAGAGGTCAACGTACCAATTTCGTTTTCTTACGTCGTAGATCATTCACAATGCTATAGCAGAAACGAGCTCTATGAGGTCGTAGTGCTTCTTGAGGGTATTTCATTTATTTCACCCCAAAAAAAAAGACGCTGACGTAGATCATTTTTTTTTTTTTGCTGAATAAGTGGATTGGAATCAACTGATCCAAGCGTGAACCTGGAATGACGCTGTTTCTCCAAAGCAGAATAGCACTACCTTAAATGAAAAGGAAATCAAAAGGTACACACATACATACATATGTATGTACGTACATACTAATATTTGGTTTTGTACCCAGAAAAGGATTCACCCCAATTTTAACCACCCTGTGAAAAGCTACCAAAAACTTTCGTTTACTGTGTCGAGTAAAGGACGACAAAACGCCAGTTCTCCTTCGTGCTTCAGCTTTTTCGCATCGAAAATCCATCTCCGTGGTTGTTATTCAATTATTCAGTGCGAATATGCTGTTCAATTAGAAATTAAACTACCTTCTCGAAACTAATGAATTCGCTGTTCTCGTTTTTTGTTTATTGAAGTTGTCCGAAGTAATAATTAAAGTATACTCTTGAGCGCAAAAAAAAAGTCATCAACAATGGCTCCCTTTGCATTGCATATATTGTGGGAGCCGCCATCATGAAAACTTAATTTTTTTTTTCCAAGTAAAGCTCGAAAGCGAAATAGACATCGTGTCCGAGAAATAGAATTCATCGCGCTTACTCTAATAAAAAAAATGCAATATGTGGCGCAACGTATACACATCTCTCTGTGCCGTTCATTCGCCCACAGGGTAATTCATTGAAAACAGGACAGCCATAGTGAATAACACAAGAATGGAGGAGCACAAGCCCATTTATCGTCGATGAAAGTTCATGTTGTTTCCTCGGCCTCGCGACCAACCACACAAAATACACACACTGCAATTTGCCGTGTCCAACTGGTTCGACTTTAGTGCGGAATTTTTTGTCGTTATATCCTCTACTGTGTGACGTTGTTTTTTGCTGTGCAACGCGAATTTCTCCCGCAATTTAAAAAAAATTTCCACAAAAAGGTGTTAAAAATAGAATTTGATTAAAAAACAAAAACAAAAGAAACTGCTGCTTTCTTTTGAAGTGCGATACAAATATACAAATACAGTGACAACAAAAAAAGTTGTATATTCTCCATTTGTGCATTTTCCGAGGTGAACATAGAAAAAACTTTTTATTGAACATTTGACATAAACAAAATCAAGGTGAGCATTTTTTTTTTTGCTGGCCTATGTTTATTATGTATACATGCATACATGTGCAATGCAATTTCGAGATTAATTTAATTTTATCGTGATTGCCGAACTTGCATGAAATTCTGTCGATTGTCGTCATTCATGCCAATTTTTCACTTGTATTGCAACAGACTGTGGTTGTGTTTTGGAATTTCAGTCGCGCATTCCATAATTCCGAGTGGGCTTCTCTATGTCAGCAGTGACGATTTACAGTTAATTCGTTTTATATCAGACATATTTTGAACCTTTGTACAAAATAATTAACAAATCATGTCAGGTAGTATGTGTCAAATGAAGTTCGCATCATTTTCTAGACTCCTTTGCGTGTCATTGATGAAAGAAAGAGGTGGAACTCAAAGGGGGAGACAATAGGTGCGAAAACAAGAATCTATTTCTTGGTTAGCCATTTTTTACTTGTTTTATTTTATTTTTGCAAAAAGATAGAGAAAGGAGATGAAAAAGAAAAAGAACAGTTTTTATTTTTTTGCGTGCCAATTTGCGAAAAATTCGTCGTTGACCGCAAAAAAAGCACGAGTACGGTAAACTTTCCAAAAAGACATTTGCTTGACTAGCTGAACTGAATGGGACGTGTTGAAGTATTGGTACGTGCTACCGTCTAAATTGCATATCTAGTACAGTGGTAGATACTTACGTTAACAATTCGTAAACATCAATTATTAATTTTGGTCCAAATGAAGAAAGATATTTTCTTACTAATCAATTGTTTTTACAGCCCAAACAAACTGCATTAGGACGACTTATTCCTGAAAAGATTCTTTGAGCTTCCTTCTTCTCTCAGCTTCAACAGGCTCTTGCGAACAATTGTGCCTTTTACCAATGTTCAAGTGGCATGTCAGTGAACGTACAAATCTTACCGAAATCACTGGAATGTGAAAATTAGTATGGTCCTGGCCTTAAGCAGCAGATCTTAAATTTGAAATAGCAGAACACAGCAGATCGAACATATCGTGGACAAGCTTTGATAAGTGTGGTTTATTTTGCTGCAATTTTTGTTTTCTTATTCTTAGTTAATTTTTCAGTTCTAGCAGATCAGACGAAACGTTGGTATCTTAACTTTTAACTAATACAATACCTAAAAATCTCTGATAAAAAATTAAGACTTCGATCGAAATGTAGCCGTATACTGCACCATAGCTGTGCTGTATTGAGTAACGACTCCAAAATCTTAGCGAACTGCCCCACCTTTTATAACTTCTAACCCTTGATCTTAACATTTAAAACGCATAGCGTGCTATAAGCATTAAAGAGTCAGAGTGGTGATCTGACTCGCTTTCGAAATATCTGACAATGCACTAAACCATACAACTATGTATTTAGTTTCATTTAAAAACGGTGCATCCAAGCCAGACAGGGAAAGAAATAAAGTGAACAAATTTACAATCTACGTCGACACTGTTCAGTAGAATCGGTGCGGTCATAGATTCGTATAGTAACTTCCAGGCAATGCATTTTAAAACAGTCTACACAGCCTTTGTTCGTTAATGGTCTTCAATCGTTCAATTCCATGCCATTTTTAACTAAAATCAAATTTTAGTAGTATCAGACATTTTATTCTATTTTATCGTGTTACCCTACAATTCAGACTTATACCTCAAAGTTATTATATATTCTTAAGCAAGAATACATGTCCGTGTTTACGACCAGCAAAAAAAGATTGCATCGCTGAGTCTATGCTGTGTACTAAAGGATTTTTACTTCAAGCGATTTCAGTAGGAATATGTACATGTTGTGCAGAAATCAGTAAGATAGGTAGAAATCATTTATAGTTTTTATTTCAAAGAATTCTCAACCTACCTATGTTTTAATTTTTTAACAAAACCATGTTTCTTTGGGTTATCTACAGCACTATTTCTTTATATAGGCTAAACTTCAAAAATCCTGAAAAGTAGTTTCTGTTATGAACTGACTCAGTGTCTCTCGTATCTGCGGATCAAGGATTAACCCGAAAGTCCAAACACAGACATCACTAAATGAAAGTTTACCAAGCATTTTTGCATATGCATTCCAATCCAAAGCATACAGAGCTAGTTGCACAGCTTCAAATAAAATTACACGCGACTAGACTTAATAAACAAAAATTGTATGTACATATACCGAGTAAAAAAAAATTATGATTAAAAAATTGATAAGTCTATAATCGAACTTAAAGCTTGTACAACAATTGGCAAAATATTTTCTCTTGCTGGTAAGGTACAAAAGAATTTTGTATTATCAGTTCGTCTGTATCCCGACGGCATGTGTTATCGCACCTTGTCTAGGTCATCGTTGAATAAACTAGAGCGATTCAGTTTTTATCGCTGTGTTAGTTGTGATCATATGCTCTTTCACCATACAAAAAAGCACATCACTTCCCATAGTATTGGCACCGAAATTTCGCAAACAGTGCCGCAGCAACATTAGCATCGAACGAAAGTTTGCAAATTTCGGTTGCTATAAGAATCCCCTCTTTTTCGTGATAACAATTCAAATGGATAAATAACTCAGGTATCACACTCTCAAGCACACCTGATCGCAGAAACACTACCACTGTGATACAACTCGTGAATTAAATTAGAAATTCCTCCAATCCACTGTAATCGGTCATTTTTATCGTTATGTTTACATTTTTTTCTGCTGCTGCTGCTGTTAGACTGCTATTACACAATCGTGCTACGCATACATGTATGTATGTATGTACATATATATGATACTTCTTCTAATTATAGACTACACGTGTCTCTATGCATTGATGAGTTTTTTTTTTTTCTCAAACTGCATGGGAATACAACTCGAATGAATTGTGTGTAAATGTGCATGATGAGTTAGAAAGACAAAGTGAATGTGCTCTCACGTCGGAGTAATAAAATGGGTCATCAACTGAGCGGAAGGAGGGGCACAACGGATTAGAAAGTTTTCTTCTCTCTATTTGATTAGATTGGGTGGTTTTATTTTTCCTCAAAAAATGGTTATTCTTTGGTTTGCATGAAGTTGGTGTCTGATAGTGTAAGGGGTTAGTGTCCGATTTGCACTTGCTTTCTATTGCAATCTCTTAGATTGACCTAGTTTAAGTGAGGTGAGTACAATGCACCTTTCCATGACGAATCTTACTATGTACACATATGTATACTTACGTATGTATTTATGCATGTATGTATGTGTCTACAGGTAAATCCATATATGCATGATATAAGTAAGTACTTACTGCCGTAAAAAAAAATTTGGAAATTATGGCAACTCATGCAAATGATTTCGATTTCTTTTTATAGAGTACGCGGTGCAAAGAAAAGAAACAAAGAAATCCTCCAATCCAAGACAACGATGAGCTAAGCCCCCCACGAGTAAATTGCTCTGGTAAGCTATAGACTGAAAAAAATTGCGAACTGTAAATACTCTTATGGCCTGCTGGCGAACAGAATTTGTTTAGATTCATTATAGATGGCCCGTTTGTAGTGGGGAGAGACCACTACACAATGCATTAATTGTTTTATAATTTCAATGAGCGTGCTCTCTGTTTATGACCCAGAAATTCCACATTTCAATAGTCATCGGCCTGGGCTGTGTCTGTCTTGTCCGCACTCGTTGCGTCTGAGTCTTTTTGTAAATTGACTATAAGAGACTGTGCTGACCGAGTAAAAGTGTATTGCCATAATCTATCTTAGTGTTTGATTATTTCTTAACAGAAAGTAATCTGCTGCCCCGTCTACAATTGTGCGCTGATTAAAAATCATCTCTACTTAGGGTGATTCACCTGAATTGAAATCATTTCTCTTTACTTTACTTATTAGCATTGTGCAAATTATTTGCAAAGATGTGTCGCTATGGAATGATAATATGAATGCGCAAAAGTTTTTTTTTTTTATAATTTGCAGTCGTGTGGGTAATTACTGTGGTACTGGGAGGTGGAGTCTTGCCAAATAAGCTACACGGTTTTATTTACTTGTATTAAACCCAAGTAATGTAATTCAAATTAACTTAGTCGGTTAGGCTTTGATAATATTCGAAATTTTTCAGGATATACAGACTTTTTGCTAAATTCTTAACGCCGTCAGATAATAGAAAAACAATATCCGATATAATCACAAGACACGTATAGAACTACATAGTTAAATGGGAGCTTATGTACTATCCGTTAATCAGATACACCATTTCTAGTAGTTCTCGAAAGTTAAGAACCACCTAAATTGTGGTTGCTTAGTGCGGTTTCGCTTAGAGTTTAAATATTTTTAGGTGTACAAGTTTTAAAAGAAAATGATATGCTCTGAGGGATTTTTAAATATATTGAATCGTATATTATTTTTGTGTATATCTCTATTAAATTGATGTTTGTTTCGATCGCAGAGACCTACCAGATGTTCTAACATACCCGATTGCTATGCCCATATGTCGAAATTATTTGAACTTAGTTTCTATACGAATCCCCTATTCAAGCTACTTACAATCTCAGTAAACGTCCCTGTCTGTCGTCACTTCCTGTCAGTAATCAGTAAACTGCAAAAATCATATGTATGGCTTGCTTGATTTTGCTAGCATAATCATACACCACTACAGGCAAAATACCACATCCGCGTCTAAATCAAAATACACCTCATAGACTTACAGCATCAATAAAAGCAAGAAATAAACCAATCATTCATAAATGATTCTACAGATCTTTACAAAGTGCACAGTCAGCTATGTATTTTTTTTTCGCCCCATAGTGATGTGTTTAAAAATTGTTCAACGACGTCCCACTTATGTACATATATGATGTATGTTGGTTTGTTTACCCAAATGCTTGAAAATATCTATATATATATGTTTGGACTTGTCGATGTGGAATTTTTGTTGGCAATAAAACAATTTTTTTTTTGTTTTAATAAAACCTCGATTGAAAGTAATTCAGTGCGACATACATATACACAACGTATCATATCATATTTGATGCGTTTAAGGTCAACACAATTGAAGACTCCTTAAACACACGTATCTACATACGTGGCCTACTGAATTTTAGGGTATAGTTCTTTTTTGATTTCAACGATTTAGAATTTTCAACGGACTGTAAACGAAATAAGCGTCCTTTTATGTGTACAACAAATTAATGTCTTTGAAGCACTACGTTTGCTTAATTTTCAATATGTAGTAGCTAGCTAGTAGCTCTTTCACTGGCATATTGCAATTTTTCTTATCGTCAATATTATGTGCGACGACGGGGCGAAAAGTTCAAGGCCGATCTGTGAAACACTGGGACTCCTGGGTTGTTTTATATTAACCCCTAGAGGGCGTAGAAGATTTGACAATCACCAGAAAAGAACAATCCAGACCATCGTGGGGATCGAATTGTTAAGTTTAGCTAGTGATGACAAATCACCCTCACTCCCGAAAATAATTGGCCGGTTCTTCGATTAGATATTTGATTTTTACTACATTTTAATGTAGCGTATATGTATGTATGTATTCCCACCCGAGTTCCCTTGATTTTGAGTACTTCTTGCATTTGAAAATAATTTTTTGTTAGTTAAATGAAATGTTTTAATCTCATCGCACTTGAATATTATATTGGTGTCGTACCATTTAAATGTTTTAAATATTTTGTTCTAGAACACATAGAAATTTAATGAGTTTGACTTGCAAATTCTGCTTAAAATAAACAGACAACACCCTATAGGATTTGTGTATACATACATACATACATTTAACTGACACCAACCTAGCCATGTTCATGATATGCCTTGCATATCAAATAATATTTTGAATTTGTCTTCACAACACAGACATCTTATCAAACATTGAAGTACATAGTGGTTTATCAATCAACACATTTTTGCTGTCGTCATCATCCGCTAGAAATCCTATCATCACACATGTGAGTCATTCGCGTGCGGTTTTTTCTTTCTGAAGTAGTGGGGATTTCTCAGCTGTTTTTGTGGTAAATTGATTGTGAGATGTAAGCCACATATGTATGTATGTACTAATATTGCCCAGCCTTGACCCACATGCGACAAGTGATATGTCAACATAGTCGGCTGATTTATTAGATTTTATGCTTGATTGTGAAAGAACATATATTATGGAATCTATTTACATACATGTTTTTATGATGTTTGGTATAGGTACTACTGAATCGGCTATGCATTCTAGTCTCGGGTTTAAATTAAGTTATGACTCTTGGAAACTAAAAGGTCCTGCTAGTGCATCCTATAATTAGCTCATTCTTCAATGCCATACATTTTTATAGGGAAATAATGATGCGAATCTAATTGGGTGGTGGGTGTGAAAGAAAAAACGATCAAGTTTGAAGCATATTCCTTAAATCATCTATTTTCAACTGTGGATAACAAATTAACTTTCTTTGTGTTAAGTAGTAGTGCCGGCATTCTGTACACACATTTTATTTTTGCCACTCTTTTTTGTAATTTGTTGTTTGTTTTTTGGAAGAATATTACACGTTATTGCCATAAGTATAAGATTCTAGATTTGCCATAAAATCCTAGATATGCCACTGAAACTTAACTTAGCAGAAATTTAACTCAACTTATCTAAATTCCAAGAAAATATAGAGTGCTCGTAACTATGTCATATTGCTATCGTTACATTTTCTGAATAATCAACCACGAAACGAAAAGCAACCCTTCCATAATTTGTCTTATTTTTTGTTTTATAGATCAAATATCACACGAACGGATATCCACAAGTACTTCATACAAGGAAATGATTAAATTCTATATTCACTAGAAGAAGACGAATATTATTACAACACGACAAAGAAAAGTTTGTTCTGCGATCCACAGAAGCAAAAAAAGAAATTCTACTCTTCAAATTTGACTACTCCGAACGATAGAAACATCCCCAACCAAGTTAACGTTTGGAACGCAATGTCAATGTCGAAATCGCCCGACACAGCACAACAAATAAAATATATAACTTCAGTGTTTCGTGCATTGATCACATCCCGTAAGCAACCATGTACATTACGCGAAATTCTACGAGAATATCCCGAAGTGGAGAGTAAACCGATAAACTATACTAAACTTGGATTTAAATCTGTGGAAGAACTACTCCGTGAAAGTGGTGATTTTGTACTCTCCAAACTAGGAGGGGAGGTAAGTTTATTTTTGTGTTTATACATATGTACATATATATATATTTGTTTATCCATAATCTAAAAATAAATCTTTTCCATTCCCCCAGACATGCATCGCTGCCAAGTACAGCAAGAATTCATCGCATATAGCGTTGATGGTGCGTGGACAAAAGAGCAGCGGCAGTAGTAAATCGAATAAGACAAATAAAAAGGCTCAAGTACGACAACCTCAACGGCCTGCTGATCAGAGTTGGAATAAGAGTTCATATTCGTCAAATGTTTATCAGAAGTTGCCACAATCGTTGAATAGATTTATCTCATCGCAAAAGCATATGAACGGCGATAATAATAACAATACAAGTCATTTAAACAATCGAAACGCACAGCAGCAGAAACAAGCTCGTCCGCAGCAGCAGTCTGCTGGTGCCGGTCAAAAGGATTTACGCGATAAGTTAAACTCAAAGAAGGACAACAAGATGATGGTCAATGGCAAACAGCAACAGCAGCAACAAGGACAAGATCTAAGGGATAAGCTGAACATGAAACAAAATCAATATCCCCAACATCAGCAGCAGCAACACTATCAACAGCAGCAAAATAAAAATAAACTGGGCCCGCGTGCAATACTTGGACAGAACAATAATGCCATCGGTGCACCTCAACATACTCAACAACGACAGCCACAGCAACAGAATCCCAATCCGTGTGGGCATCTGCAAAATAGTAATGCAATTTCAATAGCATCCTCGCTGATTCTGGCACAAAGGCAACAACAAGCAATGCAACAGCATTTGCAGCAAGCCTCTCGCCATTTATCACAGCCGCAGCAACAATATCAACAGCAAAGTCAGCGCATGCAACAACACCAAAATCATCAGCAGCCGCCGCAGCAACAACAACAGCAAAAGAGGCCACAACAACAACATCAACCACAGCAGCAGCAGCAGCAACAGCAAAAATCACATCAGCCTGCTCAGGCTACTGGTAACATAAACAAACAGCATCAACAGCAACAGCATGTGGTGTCGTTAGGAGCTGGAGGCAAGAATTCCGTTCAAGATAGACTGAAAATAAAGATAAGCAACAATAATTATAACGCAAACAATAATAATATGGGCGGCGGTAGTACGGGAGTAACACCAGAATCGTCGCCAGCATTATCGTCCGCTGGCTCGGATCAGAATTCTCCGAGTCCGTTTGGCGATCGAAAACATGTGATAAAGAATGAAACTCAAGAGACTCAAGTAAGTAAATAATTTTTAGTATTAGGAATGTGCAATCCTTGTGATCAACTAGAATTTCGCAAATGAATGAATGGAAGGTAAAATTTTGTTGATATAGCTATAAAGGATGATGCTGGAAAAGTTCTACGACTTTTCTGCTGATTCAAGTACTCTCCCATACGTTGATTTCTTTAAAGTAATTATTTTACCGTCATTCTATTTCTACTTTCAGCAAATAATTCCGCCAAAAGTTTTCCAATTCAATCCCAAACTCGATCCTATCACATCACTTTCACAATACTGTGTAGTGCGAAGATGTCTGCAACCCGAATACAGCTTCTTTCGATCGAAATTCACAAAGCTGTTCCAATGTCGTGTACTAGTCAATGGGAGCATTTACTCAACTTATCCAAATGAGTACCCTAGCGAACAGACTGCGAAATTTTCTTGCGCTGGCATGGCCATTGAAGAGATAAAAGTTCAAGAATGCCGCCGCCATTTGCCCATCTGTCCGGACTCTGATTACGAGCTGTCAGCGAAAATCTACCAGGAACTAAAATCTCATCCACATGGAATTTTTGCGAAAAATCTCCCCGAATGGTTTGAGAGCACATTTGAACAGCTACTCCCTGATCATTGGTGGTCTCTAATCGAAGGATCCTCACAATTCATAACCGAAACAACAGCTGGGGATAGTGTAATAATTTTTTCGAACAATGACTTTGAAAATATCGACAATCAAGAGGCTGAGACTGAAAGTTTCACATTGGAGGCGATCACTTTACCGTGGGTCAATAAGTATTGGAATCTCTACATAACGCACTGTGTGTCCACGGTGGAGATTTGGGGGCGACTCTTTGGAAAAGATTATAGCGATCAGTTTGACAACTTGATGAACGATATTGATGTTCACATGTTGACGGAGAAGGCTCGACCGGTGTCAGTGGCTTGCAAACAGATTTACTTAGTTTGTATATCGGAGTGTTGGCATCGTGTGCGTTTGGATGAAGTGGATAAACTTAACGGCATCGGGTTGTGCTTTTTCATTGATTTTGGTGATGAAGATTGGGTGCCAGTTAGCCAGTTGTATATATGTGAGAAGAAATTTATGAAGTTGTCACCGCAGGCAGTTTCATTCAGCTTATTCGGTTTGGAAGATTTTGCTGGAAATCCGAATGCCAAGAGACATTTGGATGCAATGTTGGCCAGTAAGAGTGTGGTGGGAGAAATTCTCACAAAGGAGGACGTCTTCCAAACAGGCAATGAAGAAGGAACCGTATTTAGGATACAAGTTGTACTATACGATACCTCATCGCAGGATGATGTAAATTTGAATCCTCTGATATTGCATCAAATCTGTGATGATACACCACCTCCAGAAATCAAACGTACTGGTTTGACAAATGTTCTGATAACCCATATAACTGATGATGGCGACGTGTTTTTGCAAGTGCGAAACTCTGAGTTGCAGTATGTTCAGGTTGGTAAATGATTTAGTCTGGTAAATCTCTAATCATGTAAATATTTTATATTTTTTAGAAACTCATTCAACAACTGATCGAGTCGAAATTCAAGGAAGACCAGCATAAAGTAACACAAACTGATATTCAGCGTTCGAGTTTGTTCTTGATTTGTGATAAAGCCACCAATCAGTGGTATCGCGGAGCTCTAGCTAATGGGCAACAAAAGCCGGATGATGAGGTGTTTGATATTTTCTACATTGATCACGGCATGACAAAGAAGACACATATTTCAAATATGTTTCGATTGGAATCTCTGAGTACAGCACTAAGTAAATTTCCACGGCAGGGAATTAAAGCGAAATTGGATAATATTCCAGCGACAAGTCCAGGGATCGTTGCAAGAATGCGTGGACTTTTGCCTGCCGAATCAAGAGCGTTGGTGAGTAGAGAAACTTCTATTTTCTTTCCTGTTATTGTTAAGTCTGTTTGTTTTCAGGTCAAAATTGGTACACCTAGTGCTATACCATTAATTGTTGTCTATAAACGTTTCGAAGGCAGTGAGGCTTTATGCAATGTTAACGAAGTGATCCGCATCGAACATGAATTGGAGAGGTAACACTAGACCGTTGGCAGCATTGGTACGTTTTTATTAATTGTTTTCTTTTTTACAGTTCATCCTCAGATCTGTTGGATGAGAATGTACCAACTTCTCCAATCGATGGTAAAAGCAGTGGTGGTGGAAGTAGTGGTGGCCTACCATCACCTGGAGCATCATCACGAAATAGTTCTTCAATTGATTTAAATCAAACATTTCGTAATTTAACGATGAAAACGAATTCTGTGCCAAATTCGCCACAAAAAAGTGATTACATGCTCAAGTTGAAGAGCTACGACGAAGTGCCAAACGAGGGAGAGTTCTTTGATGTACGCGTTACTATGTCTGCGAATCCATGTAATTTTATGGTAAATATAACAATAACACAAGAGATGAAGTGTAATATTTTACTCATGTGAATTGATAGGTTCAACCGTACAAGGATTTTCCAGAGTTGCGTAAACTGATGAAGGATCTTCAAGAGTATTGCGAGAATAACGATGAATTTATTCCAGCTGACATGGTGGAGATAGGACAAGCATATGCAGGCAAAAATAAAGATGGCTTCTTTCACAGGTAAGAAGAGTAGTTAATTATTTTTCTCGATCCCAATTAGGACAGATTAGTAGGTGATATTTTTTAGTCAGTAGAAGTGTTAATTTAGATGGAGGTCATTGGCGTTTGGGGTATAGTGTGGGGTAAATAATTAAGATTTCAACATCGGACAGTTATGTATGCACATATGTAAATATGTAAACGCATCGCATCCATGAACACTTCCTTGAGGGTTATTCTTTCTATATTTCGTGATCTGGGCTGGTCTTAAGAG
Organism: Xylota segnis; assembly: GCA_963583995.1. Taxonomy (NCBI): domain Eukaryota; kingdom Metazoa; phylum Arthropoda; class Insecta; order Diptera; family Syrphidae; genus Xylota; species Xylota segnis. The sequence continues at coordinate 5,482,655 of OY757239.1, read as the reverse complement.
TTCAGTCATTTATACCGGTGGCATTTTATTATTAACTATAATCCAATTACAATTTTTTAGAGTCATCATTGTAAATACATACCAAGAGATGATCCACGTAAGCTTCTGCGATTTTGGTGATGTTGATATTCTTCGAAGTGACCAATTGAAAACACTACCAGCTAAGTTCCGTCAGCTTCCTAAGCAGGCAATTCAGGCGAAATTATATGGTGAGTATAGTTTTGCCACTTTCTTCCAACTAGTATTTTCAATTGTATCTGTAAACAGGCATTACCGCACGTAATGTTGACTGGGCCTTGGAAGATTGCCTACGCTTCCGTGAGCTTACAGTCGGACAAAAATTCGTTTCGGTTATTAAAAAGGTAACCAACGGTGATAAAATCAGTCCGGATACTCGTATACTTGAGTTGGATTTAATCGATGTGCAGACCGATGATGATATCTACATTCGAGATATTCTGTTAAAGGAAGATCGCGCCATTGAGGCAAGCGGGGAATAAACGACAACCAGAGAGTGCTGCATAGAAAGAACTACCAATATTGATGTTTGAAAATGATTACGGTGCTCGTGCCAGCTCGCGCAAAATAGTATGTGTATGCGCGTCTATGGCGTTCAATGGGGGGAGCTATTTATTTTTCAATAGAACATCTCTACACTGCTTTTGGCATTGCGTTGATCGTATTTCTGTTACCCAGTAGATATCGCATTTCGTTTAACGATCATCCATTAATCGTATATATCATTTGCTCGGCCTAGTAATAAAGTTATTTTTTTATGGATTTCAGTTAAATAATTTATTACATTATTATCTTACACTTTTATTGTGTATTGTGTATTCAAAGAAATATATCTTTTCTATTTTAGTTTTAGTAGACTTTGTATCCGCTTTTGGTATGATATTGAATAAGGCTTAATTTCTATTATAACGAAATGAATTTTTTTCAAATTTTACTTTTTATTTTTTTAAACCAGTAAAAACACCACATTCCGCTTAACACAGGCCCACTCGGAGAGGGATATGTTCGGTTATTTAATAATTTATTTATTTTTTTTATATTTTTGAAAGAAAATTCAAACTTAACAGAAACAAGTAAAGAAGGAAAACGATATTATTGACTAAATTAAATTCTCAAAATTTAGTGTTCGACTCATTTGAAGGTTTTTATTTTTTTTTTTGTAGAAAAACTCGCGCTAAAAGGCAATTTCTGTATAGCTTAACTTTACATATACATATTTTATTGTTAAAGCAAAAAAAAAAAAAAAAGGAAAACGTGTATTTAAAAAGCAAAAGAAATTGTTGAATCTTTTAGCTACTCGTGTATTTATGAACTATATAATACAACTGTATTTATTTGTCATAGACTATGAACGTAATTGTTTTTTTCTTTACTACTAAGAATTCAGTGTTTGTTGCGTAGAAATAAGTAAGTTATAAAAGTGAAGCTGCTAACTGGTCAACTGAGTAAGGTACAACATTCGGCAAGGATTCCAAAGGTGACGTCCTGCAAATTATAAATGCATACACGTACTGAACATATGAAATGTAAATATATATTGCTATGCAAAGGGATAGCGTAACATTATTTTATTATGGTGAGAATGAAGACTCCACGATCCTATAATGCTTGAGGTCTTCTCTAGGGCTCATTAAGCAGTGTGAATTTAGAACTGGATAAGGAACGGGGGAAGGAGCCTTTTTCTCTGAAAGAGGGACATCTACAGGCGGAGGGATATCAACACATATAACGATTATTGATTGAAATGGTGGACTTGTTGAAATGGATAATATCCCAACTCTCACAAAACCTTTGGAGAACCATTATACGAAAAACGCACTAGCCAACACGCCCCCTAAACTCACCTTAAAATGTATAATTTATTTAGGAAGGCTACTCGCGTCATGGACTAACGGGTGAGACTGCACCTTCCTCTAGGTGTGCAGTCTTCCCTTTAACTTACCTACCTACCTATTTGTACGACTTAAATAATTTTTTGTTGCGAATATTTCCTTCATGTCTTTCAATAGAATTATAATTTTGCCTACATACAATACATTTTCATAATAATTAAACTTAACTCCGAAAAAAAAACAAAAATTGAAAAAAGTTGAATATCTACTGATAAAGTTATGTTTGAGTACAACTGGTATATCAATATCAAAGTCCATCCAACTTCAGACTATTTTCTCACTCAGTACCTTTGAAACAACTGGAAATCTCAAATCAGTCGTCATTTTTCTATTCGCCTGCGATTGAAAAGAGCAAGTTAATTTAATTTCTCGCAAAGAAAAAGTTAATAATTTCCCTTGAAAAAAGTGTTTTTTCATTAAAAAACTAGAAATAAATATTTTCAATAGTAAATTATCTAAAAGAAATACTTAAACTCTAAAATTTATCACCGTGTTGAGCAACAACATTTTTTTTTCTTAACCCCACTTAAATTATTATATTCTTTTTTTTTTTGTTTAATCCAAAGTGTTTTCCTTTTGCGATACAGAAATTGATTCATTTAAAAAAACAGACAAAAATAGTGCTGTGGAAAAACAATTCACAGAAGATATGCACACATTTAGTGAAACCGGTGCCGGGGTGCCAGCCTTTTTGGCTAAACTCTGGCGACTTGTCGAGGATCCCGAGACAAATAATCTAATTTGTTGGAGTAAGGTGAGTCTGAGTCGTAGTGGGCCAGAATAGGTCTACCACCATGACACTGTATTTTAGAAAATTCAATAAATATGGCAACAGTGGATGGATTTTTTTTAATTAAGCTCGTTTTAGTTTATAATATAATTTGTTATTTTTCCTTCAATAAGACTGATTAAATGGGAAAACCGTTTGGTATGTGGGGTACAGTCTGTGCGCCCTGACGAGTAATAAACAAATTCCGTCCCGTCATGCATGAGAAGGCGACTACGAGCAACGAGACGAAGTAGAGTCAGTTAACAGAATGCAATAAAAAGCAGACACTATCTTTTGTATGTAAAAATAGAAAGACATGCATTTATTGGGTACCTATGCCAGTTAATTATGTGTTGCTTTTTAAAATTGATTTCGTTTGTTGCAGAGAAAGTTGCAGATAAGTTTGTTTTGTGCCGCTACTAGTAGCAACCATACATTTTAATTTCTTTGGGCACAATTTACCTCGAGAGTTTTATCGATATTTGCTACAGATACCCCATCCCCACCATGTGTGCACTATGTATTTTCGTCTTTCTCTTGTTTAATTGTGTTCCTCTTCCTCCTCCGCCTGTACTGGCTGATAGAGGAGGCAGCGCGGTACGGGGAAGGTACGGTTGGCAACCTACTCACAGAGGAGATATCAAGCTTTTTTGATTCGTTAATTTACATAAAAGTGCAATGCCATTCAGTGAACTGTACACCGTTCGTGTAGGCATTGAAAAGAGAACGACAGCTGAGACGAGATAAGTTACTACAATTATGTGATTTTATTTCATTTGAAGGTGTTTCTCATAACCCGACGAAAAACCTACCTCAATACAATTAATACACACATATGTACATGTTCTTTCTGTTCTAGGTATTCTGTAGCACAAAGCTGGAACTACTTGCCTTTGGTTAACAAGTAAAATTTCATAATTTTTCACTGCACCGAGTAATATGAATTAATTTGAAAAGTGTGCAAAACATGCTTAATACACTTGATAATTTCACTGAAGTAGGACTGATAAAGAATGAAACTCATTTGTTCATAAAACAAATGACTATAACTTTCGAGTAGGCATTATTTCCGATGCGATTCTAGTCGAAAAGAGTTCTTAGAGACGGACGGGCACACAATTTAAGGAAGATTGCATTTATTTTTATATTTTTAACTAATCACGTTGGCGGAATATCTTCTCAAAATAGCGATCTGCAACAACAAATGAAACTGAAATTATTATCTAAATTTAAATATGATGTTTACTTGTACATGTTATGTATGTAGGTAGGTATAAAAGTAAAAAAAAAAAAAATACGAACTCGTAGGCACATATTGCCTATCTTGTCAATTGTTGACATGTTTGTGTCCAAACAAGGTCATCCATACAAAAATGTCCGGTCACATACATACTTGCATACATACTTATTGTTATTCAGCGCTGGGATTGTGCAATATTAATTCGTTTATATGTATGTACATATGAACATGTGTATTTACGTGTGTTTATAATATCAAATGCCAATTAGACGGAGAAGATTCTCAGTTCTTTGGATTTACTTTACTTGAAGTAAACTTTACACAGTTATATCCTTGGCATCGATCGATTTGTTACATTTTCGTGCATTACTTGTACATACTTATCCTTGTATGTATATGTACATAAATCAGATAGTTTTTGAGTGCGAAATGATTGTAAACACACTGCAACCAACTAAATCAAGAAAATATGGTCGCTAGTGGTATATTTTGGTCAAGCAGGTAATCTGGAGTAGTTTATACTAGGGAAATCCCACTTTACTGTCGAGAAGTCGTCGCCCGGCTAAAAATTTCAAATCATACTAATCGATTGGACATTTTGGAAATTGTAGTTTTCTTATTAGCGCAGTGTAACATGTTAGTTACTGTTTGGTGGGTTGGGTAAGATGGGAGGGAGTTCCGCAATGCACCAATAAGAACCCATTGCGATGTGTAATGGGGAAAAAGTTGTATCCCTTAGCTCAGAAAGCATTGCCTGACCAATAGTATTTATTATATGTTTATATCCTCACATGGTATTGCCTTTATCAACGACCTTCACGGGCGAATGGAAAACTGTACTGCTGCTCGGGATCTGATCGAAAAATTTAACTTTATCTATACATATGAATTCCTACAGGATCATAGAACATTTGCCGCCTTTTGTATAAAAAGTCTAGCGGAAGTAGGTGTTGGTGTTGTTCACTTTGCCTTGGTAGTTCCAATGGAAATAACCTTTGTACTTTCGGTTCACTGAATATTCTACTACACGAGTAGAATGCTACCATTGTTTTGATCATTAATATTTATTTTCCAATTTGTTTTTTTTTGTCGAGTAGTTACGAGTATTTGGTGCTGATAGAGGTTCTGAGTGGATATCTTTCCAGAAATAGTTTTAATTTCGATATCGTAGTCTTGTTTGTGAACAGGATCACTACTGTTTTTTGAGATTTGACAACAAGTGTTTTTCCTCTAGCATCTTCACTATTCAGTTGAGGATATCGCTGGCATTGGTGCTATTGAGAATCTTAGAACAAAGCGTGCTACGAGTGTATTTCAGGATAATGGATCTAAGACTTATTCGTCTCAAGTTTTTCGCAGTAATATATCTAGCAAAATGATCGTTTAATATCAATTGCCAGAAATACATATTTGTTCGGATCATAAAGACTACACTAGGAGCTATACGAAAACTTTTTTTTTTTTTGAGGAAAAACAAAGAAAACCACTTTTGTTCTTATCAAAGCAATGGTGTCGTGCAGTCCATGCAAAGTAAATTAACCACGCAAACCCCACACACTACTGATAAGCGAATTGTTCAATTCGTTTAATTGGTATAATAAATAGAATCATCTTATCTGAATTTTTTTGTTTTGTTTTTCTTTGCTATGAAAACGTTTCTAATGGGAATGCACCCATCTACTACACACTTTTTCATATACCTGCTTATATTGAATATTTTGAAACAAGGATTATCATGCAGTGAGACGTTTGATGAACGTGAAATGTACATATGTAGATCTATAGGTTTTGATAGTAATTTTATCTATCAGAGAGGTCCCAGAAAAATATACAACAAATAGCGAAAATTCTTTGACTCACCAGCTTTAGTTCCAATCAACTTGTTTCTTTTTCGTTTCAGGATGGTCGAAGTTTCATTATCCAAAACCAGGCACAATTTGCCCGTGAACTACTACCTCTTAACTACAAACATAACAACATGGCCAGCTTTATTCGTCAACTCAATATGTGTAAGTAAAACTTCACCTTTACTCATATTGTACTTAGTATGTACTGATTGATATACGATAATTTAGATGGTTTTCATAAGATCACATCCATTGACAATGGTGGCCTCAAATTTGACCGTGACGAAATGGAATTCTCTCATCCATATTTCAAACGTAATTGTCCTTATCTCCTGGAGCATATTAAAAGGAAAATTGCCAATACTAAAACCATCGATGAGAAAGCGTCCATAAAACCCGAAGCAGTAACTAAAGTTTTAAGTGATGTAAAAGCAATGCGTGGACGACAGGACTCTTTGGATTCAAGATTCTCTGTAATGAAGCAAGAAAACGAGGCATTATGGCGTGAAATTGCATCCCTTCGACAGAAGCATGCTAAGCAACAGCAAATTGTAAATAAGGTAAATACATTGACTTATATTCTAAAGAAGGAAATTAGGTTTTTTTTTTTTTTTTTCTTGCAGCTCATTCAATTTTTGATTACGATCGTCCAGCCATCGAGAAATATGACAAGTGTGAAGCGTCACATGCAGCTTATGATCAATGACACACCTGAACAGGCAAAACTAAGGAAAGCCAGTGAATCCGAATCAGAATGTGGTCCAGTAATTCATGAACTGGGCGAAGAACTATTCGATGAAGTAGCCGAAAATGATTCTGATTTGGGGTAAGCTATATTTTCACAGAAATGATTAGACTTATTTTTAACTTATATGTTTTTTGACAGGGATCCAGCAAGTCCTTATGCAAATATGCCGTCTGTTGGTTCCAGTCGCCCGGATAACGATAGCCCTCCACCAAGACAAGAACGTCCGCGATCGAATGTTAGCATTTCAAGTCCTACATTCGATTACTCAAATCAAAGTGCGGATGATGCTCTAAATTCCATGGCAAATGTGGCACCACCGGCAGTTATAAACACAGTTAACCCTGATGGATCTCAAATTGTTTACCATGTAACTGAAGTTTCGGATAGTACACCCGCAACTCCAGAAAGATATACTGAAGAAAATCATCTAACTACTCCCATGGTCAGGGAAATGAAACGCAACCAAACACTAAAAGTGAAAAACAAATCAAATAAGCGTAAAGGTGCATCAGCGACGGTGACTACTTCCTCTACGTCTTCAAGTCCTCCAGAAAAAATTCTACGCACTGGAAATGATTTGAACCAATTGCGCATTAAAACAGAGCAAAACGATATGGACCAACTGATGTTTTTGAGTAACAACTATCCATCACCAGGAGGTGTTGCTTCTCCAGCTTCTGGCAATAATGTAACCGGCAACAATGATATGAACTTGACAAATGCTATTGACCCACGGTTGATGTCGCCACAAAGTGAAGAAAATCAGCAAACGCTTGCCACCAACAACGAGACGGATATGTATAATGCAGGTGACTTCATTGCTTCCGATATGCCAACTGATCTTTTTGAGGTGAGTTCTGCTTTGCTAACTGTTGTGTGTGTATAAGCAACCTTATTTATTATTTAATATTTATTTCCAGGAATCGCCAATAATTGATGACACAAACCTAGTGACTGGTGGTAGCTACAATAACAAATATGACTTTAGATCAAAACCATCTTCATCTGGTCGTCAACAAATGCAGCTGCAATCACTAGGAAAAGTATCTGATTACGGAAACAGCAGCACTCCATCATCATCCAAAAACTCAAAACTTCAGGTGGCCAAAGTGAACAATGCCAATAACGTCAACGGCGAAGATATGCGGTTGAGTGCTTTGTTAGTAACTGAGAGAAATCTTAGTTGCTTTAAGATTTCGTTAATTACTTTCAATTTATTTTTTTTTCCTTGCAGAGATGAAGTTAACACGCACTTGGAAGGAGTTCAAGATGATTTAGACACGCTTAAGGATTTACTACGTGGAGATTCATACTCGCTAGATGCGAACACATTGTTGGGTGTAAGTGATCCTATTTACTATGGAACCATTTTAAATTGTTTTTACGATATTGCTACTCTAAAAACTGAAGACTCACAATAAGTTGTACGTTTTTTTTTTTTGTTCATAATTTTCTAAAACTAATGAAGTCCAGAAATGCTTATTTACTTTTGAGTTTTTCTTTCTAAATAAAAATTGGTGGGGAAAATTTAAAAAGAAAATATGTAACTTCAATGCTGAATCATTTGAATTGTGTATTTTTTTTTATAAAAATGACAATGTTGATGATTCCGGTTTATAATAAAACATACAACTCTATTCGATCCCACAGAACGGAACATCAGCTGCGAGTCGAATTTATTTACCCCCTCAACTGGAAGCTGATATATTTAATAAGGTCAGAGAGAAATCAAAAAAAAAAAAGATGATATAAAAGATTGAAAATTGTTCTGACTTCAGTTGAATATTCATTGCGAAATGTTTTTTTTTTTTTATTTTTATTTAATGTAATGAGTGATTCAGCAAGCGACAATATTCTTGACCTTAATGAAGTGTTGATGTTTGGACCTTTGCATTGGATTTTTTTTCTATAAATTTTCACTGCTTCCGTTTATTATCTCATATTGAATATACTTTGGTTTATCCATTAAGTTTTTAAAGCGAAAATTAGTCCAAAATCCAGAAATTTAAAGCAGCCATAGAATCATTATCATATGTAAGAAAATTGGGATAATAAGGCAGATGGTTTTGATAACCATCCGACTTATGTGAACTCCAATGTACGACAAATTGGTTTTGGGTTTTTACGTAGACACATTTTATATTGTTCTTAAAAGTAATAATTTTGAGTTTAGTGATTGTGTCGAAAGGAAAAGAACGGTGTCTTTGATTGATAGGTCCCTTCCGTTCATGTGAAGATTATAACTCACATAAAGCGAAGGGTTGTGAGGAGTTAAGTCCTTTAGAATACTTTTTGTCTGTAACCTCCTTTTATCAGCAGAAAAGTCGATTATCCAATGCTACTGAATGTCAAAAAATATTTATAGACAGATTAAAAACTTCTGGAAATGTAATTGACGCACTTCATTAGACTGGTCTTGTAAATGTGTGCTAAGTTGCAAATTTCATTTCTGAAGTCCAAGTAATTGACTTAGATATGTACATTATGTCCTCCTCATGACTTTACAAAGAATACAATCATTCACTCAACAAGTAATTCTGATGGAATACGTGCAAAGCAAGTAAAGAACAGGACGAAAACAAAAACAATTGCGAAGTATTTATTTATCTTATCAGAGTGCAATAAACCTACTAAATTTTCTGAAGAATCTTTATTAGTTTTCATAAAAGCATTGTGTACTGACCCTAAATCGTGTACTAAAACACGATCGTCTTATAACGTTACTTTCGAAATGTCAAATTGGGTAGCATTCTACATAACCTTCATCCATTCAATCAAACAATCCAATGTAAAGGAATGTGATAACCAACATTTATTTAATGTAATTGTTTCATCTAAATTCGTATTTTTATATTTCGAATTGCTTACATACTAAACATTGAACAATGCAATTGAAATTAATCAATTCTATTTCCACAGCTTTTTAATGATTCGGATATTTTGGGACCCTATGGCTTATCGATGACACCGGATAGTTCACAAGATAAGAAAGGTAAGGAATTTTAATTTGTTTTGAATAATATTTTGGGTAAATGCATAATTATGTATACATTTTTTTTTCTAATGTCAATATGGCTCTCTTAATATGCAGTACTCTTAACATTGGCGTCATTTGTGCTCTTTTCGAAATATAATATCGATTCACACATTAAGTAGTGTATACACTTAGGCTTGGTCTTGTTTGTGTTAATTTTGAAACGGCTTCGTCGTTCCTCTTACTTAAGATCGCTCTTTCTCGGCAAAATTCCTAATTCCGCACTGTTAGTAACTTCACGCATGTAAAGGTCCATTCTTTCAAGTTTAACATAATACTGAGTCTTGCGTCGCAGGTTAAAAAACCGTCAATAAAAGCGTCGCATGAGTTGTAAGTGCTCCATTTTAATGATGTTTGAATCATCAAAAAACACATCAAATCTTCCAAAGGAAGTAGCACCACAGAAAAAAGACGCTGGTTCATCTTCCTTCATTATTGAGTGAAAATAATAATGTTATCCGTATGGTTTGTAACCAATTGTTACTTACTTAGTTTAGGTGACGCTACAGTCCGGGTGGACTAGGCCTCAACCAACACATCTCTCCACCCAGTTGCCTCCAGTTGCGCACGCCAAGTTGGTTGAGGTCCCTTTCCAATTAAGCGCCCTACCATAGGCGAAGTCTTCATCTACTGCGCCCGTTCCTCCGTGGTGAATCTGAAAACTTTCCCGACCTTTATGCAGGAGCGTTCATTTTCTGCACAAACGGACGAGTTTTGCAGGTATCCCAAAACTAGACATAGCTGTGTTATGTATGGTCTCCATAGATAAGATACAAAAACAAATTTTGTGGTGCAACAGGTCTATTTGTGTTGTGCGTTTTATATTCTGTACATGAATGGAAGGGCCCTACTGTTTAATGCCGTGTGCGAAGGGTAATTTGTTATTTAAGAGGCTTTTTTCATGACCGTTATACCTATGAAAAAACCTATAGGTGTTTTGGCAGTGATTCGAACCTCGAATCCCTTGCTCCGTTGTGCAACTGTCATGCTGCCATAGGCGGCCTTAAAATCAATAAACAAGTGCTGAGTAGGAGTTGGTTGTGAGAGACTAGCGTGAGAACGCCTATGTCCCCATATATTCGTATCACTTCCCTTTAGCCACTGTACACCATTGTTACTTTTGTGAAAGGGAGCCCTTGGTTTTTATCTTTTGGTTTTGGTTAAAGATTGGCCTATCTTTAAGTTGGGCTACTAGAAAATCTGAATGAGCGGTTTCGCAAAAACTTGAGCGTCTGTCTTGGACTGTAGTGCTTAGATCACGGTTTTTTTTTCTGCGTATTTCGAAGATGCATGCCAATTTTGTCACTGCTTTTATGAAATTATGGGTAATATACCAGAGTAATTCCTGATCAGTACCCGTTCGTTTCTAAAAATTCAATATAATGTTTAAAATCTTTAATTTTTTCTATTTTAGGTTCTGAACTAATGACTTATCAGCCAATTTACGACCTCAGTGATATAATGGATATAAATGATAAAGACAACGGTGAGTTCATTAAATATCTTAACACAGAAATGAATTTTACTTTCCTACTTCAGATACCAACACGAATGGTAATAACCCCAAGCAATTGAATCACTCTAGCTCTGTATTGAATACCCCATATCACGAATGAGTACATACGGTAATGATGTTACTGACAATATTGATTGGTGATGGTGTTGCAAGGCGCCCGGTGCGTATTGTTTTAATTTATCATGGGATGATCTTGTAACCCTCACCCCAAACGTATAGATGAGTAATTTTTGTTTGTCTTTCCTTTTTTACTATTTCTAATAATTCTTTCTTAAATGTTATAATAAAAAATAGCTTAAAATATTCGTTTTAATGAACGAAAGAATTATACAAAATTATGTATGTTGGACTGAGTTTTAAAATGAAGTGGGTAATTTGATATAGAACTTAAAGAAAATGAGAATCATAATTTAGATATAAATAATAGTACGTACGGTTAACAAGCATATACATATACATATATATCTTTTTTTTTTAATTACAACAACTACATTTAACATAACATTTAATAGAAAGTACATTGTTATCTAATCAAACCCAACCTTAAGTAATATTGAAAATGTAAGAATGTAGAGTAAATGCCGGCTGTCCAAATAACTCAGTTCATTAATTTGAGGTAATTTAAAAAAAAAAAGATCATCCCAGTGACCATCAGTAGAGTGGTATAAGTAGTACTATTACAAAACATTTTAAACACAAAAGGATTTTGTTAAAAAAGAAGCAAGCATGTTTTGAAATATTGAATAGGATCGATCTACTCGATAAAATTAATTTTTTTATATGAAATCTTCGAGCTTTTCTCGTTTTATACATACACTCGCCATCCTGCGTCTGCTTTTTTTTTCATGAATCGAACAATTCAATCATTATTTTGCTCGTATTTCTGGTCTAATTTTGATACTTGCATGATCTATGTTCTGTTACACAATCCTCTATGAAAGCAAACATAAGTATTTACACATCCGTTTCGTAATAAGGTTAGGCTTAAGCAGCCACATGTGTGTACATTCACTTGGAATCTTCTTGTTCTATGGAACTAGTAAAGTCCTTTCGTGCGTCTGTATAAATATTTTTCAAATTATGTATTGACCGCGAAGAATCCCTTTACTGTATACACTTTATGTATTGCAACCCATTTCCTTGGTGAAATATTCAAATGGAATTATGTATCACGGCACTTGTAGCTTCAAAACAAAAATTGAAACTTTTTTCATCCCAATGAAGCAATACAGTTTCCGATGTGTGGGCCTCATGCAGATGGCAATACCCATGTAATTGTAATCAACAATTAATAAGTTCTGCATACAGAAAATAGATTCAATTTCGATTTATGCACTTTGCATAACGTAATTCCATTTCAGATGCATGGCTTTTAGGGTCATGATAATTCACAGATGCAGGCCGATATGTGGATACATACATTTGTATGTTTTTTCCTCAAATAAGTCCAATCATCATTATCATTCTGTAAACATCCTTGTTTAGAGCTTGCTTCGAAATCCAAATAGTTTCGTTAACAAGAAGTATGCTATCACTCTCAAGAGACATCATAAACCTTCCATTTGCCTGGAAAAAAGTTTATTTATTTTTATCCAAATAAATCTTCAAACAACCAACTGGCCTGGGTAATTTTCCAATGCAAAGAAACCACTAAAGAACATTTGTTTTTGAATTAAATTTTGCGAGTTATTTGGACATTTTGAATATCTGCATAATAAGTTTATTTACAATACAGTATATTAAAACATACTAAACGCTATTTGAAGATGTTTTTTTGATTTTGTCCTTTGAAAACACGCTCTCACTTTAAATGAATCATCACATCCTGATATCTTAGAAATCAAAACTGAAACTCTTTTTTTTTCACCGTCAAATTTCTAACCCGATTGGAAGCATAAAATTTTTAAGGTTTCAATATGTCATTGCATTGTGCTTCCTAGTGCTGAAAGATTTGTCATCTCTGTGTGTATATTTTCATCAAACCATGTAAAGACGCCGAATCGAATTGATTCAGAAGCATTTTGTCTGGTATGTACTTAAAAAGGAGTCAGACATTCGTGTTGTAAAACTCGTTCACACAAGTCAAAGCGAAAAAATTCGAAAAACTTAAGAAACCCCTTTCCGAACAAAAAGGAATTAGAAATTCAATAACTTATTAATATCACATCTACATTCATTAGCCCACAAAACATCTCAATTTTTTGAGCAAAATCAATTATTTTATTGTTTTTTCTTTCGAAATAAAATAAGTCAACCAAACTAAGAAAATGGTTGAACAAATTCAATAAGAACCCATATCTCGAAACGGTTTTTTTTATTCAAATGATAGTCTTATCATACGAGTAAACTAAAATATCCAAAGGAATTAGGAGTACATAATTACGGCAGAAATAAATCCGTAATTTGTCATAAAATAGTTCGATTGTAAGGTGTTTTATTTTATTGTTTATTTGTATTTCAGGTTCAGTACATAGTTACTGCTTATTGTCAGTTGTTTTTGAAGATTGTTAAACATGTTTAAATATAAATAAAAAGTAGTATGTAATTGAAACAAATACACTATATGAGAAATATTTTTTAAAGGCATATACACAAAACTATTGTATCCTAAATAACGATGCTCAATAAAGCAATCTGAACTCTAAACTTGTGGTTTTTATTCCGATTGAAAACAGATTTTTTACAGACCAGAAGACCATTCATCAGCCAGCCTGGACCTTAAGAAAAAAACAGATGCAGAATACAACTACATCCTATTACCTTCTTGTCAGTCCTAGTTATTGATATCTCGCCTGGAACCACAAATATAAGTTACGAAAATTTACTCGGCGCCGAAACAAAATTACGGACCACCCTGTATTCGTAAATAACCTAAAAATAATCACCACCCTCTAACTTACACTTTTGTCTTTGTTCCATTCCGATAGCCCACCTAGAACCGAAAATATAAAAAAATTTCATGAAACCCCGAGGGAATTTTCGCCACAAATTTTTGTAAAACACCAGGCGCCCAGAAATTCTCAGAAAGCAGCAAGCAAACCGACCCTCTAAGCTACCAAAACAGTGCTGCCCGGTGACGTTTGGTGCATATACAAATTTTCCGTTGATTTGTTTTTGGTGTAACTTTCTTATTTCTTTACGGATTTTAATGATTGAGGTATCAAATTAAAGAGGATTTTCTAGAGATTAGCTGAGTATTAAAATTATTACAATTTATTTTACAATACTTAGCTAGAGGGTGTAGATTTTCTTGATTAAAATTTTGTCAAGAATGTCTACCTAATCTCACAACGTAATGCTCGATGATGGAGTCAAATAGAACATTTTCCGGTGGTCTCATATTATTCAAACTAATGAATTGCGTCCACAAGTCCTACATTTCACTTCGCCGACATGTCTGCGACCTAAAATATCGGTCGCACAAATATACTTACTTACCATTACCAAAATTCGCATCAGTCTTGATTCCATGAAAAAAATAGAATAAAACAACATCCTATAAGTTACATTTTCGTCTTTATTTCTTTTCCTTGCTGCATATACATATATGCATATATGTATATATTTTATTCCATAATAAAATAGCAGAACACCCAATCCTTTAGGAACAGCATTATCTGCTACGAATACTTACTGACTTTTGCATTGAATTGCTGTGATTTCGTCTTGTGATCGTTTACTAGACTATTTATTATAATTAGCATATTACTTCACTTCAAGCCATGAATCACGCACCAAATTAATTTCGAAGAAAAACTGTTCCGAAAGGTTAACCACACCACAATGCTGTTTCGTATTGATTTTAAAACTCTTTCTTCCCGAAACCAATAAACACAACATTTAGCAAGTACATACATAGCACACACATTTTATTTGTGGTCGTTCTTTCTTCAATATAAATAATTTTAAAATAAATACATAACAAAAAAATTCGCCTAATAACAACATTTTTTTCCATTTTGAGCTAAAAGCCATTGTCATTTCGTTTGAATTCCCAACTAAGGGCAACATTTTAATAGCAACTATACTTGGTCACAATAGTTTTCCTCACATTGTTGGTGGTCATTTGCTCCATGGTTTTAATCCTCATCATCGTCATCATCATCGCTAACAACAAATAGTTCATTTTCTTCAAGGAAATTCGCTACACTTTTACTAATAGCTGCTCCAATGAATAGTCCAGGTACTACAGTACCAACGATAAAGAGTATTCCAAAGGGCATTGTTGTTGGCATTGCCTTTAATGCTCCACTTTTATAATGTGTGGCCGTTCGGGTGATTAATTGTAAATTTCTTTGATTGATGTAGGCAAGACTGCGTACTGCACTCAATTGGGATAGTTTTGAAAGAATCATATTGTTTTAAATGCAAGAATTATTGAATTAGACTAGAAATTTTTTGGGATGTATTCCGATTACTTGGGTGCAGTTAGAATTCGATTGAAGAATATAACGATGGAGCACTACTAGAATTTTTTTTTTTTTGTTTTTGACAAATTTGTTCTTTTGACATTTGGATGTTGATAGTTAAAGGGGGGACATTTTTATATTTTACTGTATAGTTCTACTAACTTTTACAAGATGGCGTGTTCAGATTGTTAATTTTGTGGTAAAGTGAAATCCCACTAAAAGTAAGTTCGATTATAAGAGTTGCAGAGGACAACAGTACATTCCAATTATATACCTATCTACATATATGTGATATTAAAAATATGTAATTCAATTGGTTTCAAGAAGGAAATTGTTCAGAGGTGGAATTAGTTAATTAAAAACCTAAATTCCAAAATGGCATTCATTTCAATTTTGTATGCAGATAGTAGTAAGCCACTATCAGGCTAAAAGTTTCCAATAATATTTAAGCTAAGGAACTAAACTTTGTATGTATGGATATAAACTTTATGTTATCTCCACCTGAACGCATAGTTTTGTCCGTTGGTTATCAATTCGGCAAAAAACTAATAAGCCAATGTGCCTTTCATTGGAAGTTTACAAAAAGAAGCGTTTAAATGCCAACGAAGTATCAGTAACTAGCTGCCCCAGCCTTTGTCTTATTCACGTTCCATTTAATCATAAATTTCTGGTTTAGTGACAAAGCTTAGCCAGGTAGATATATTTTGCCATAAAGACTACATAACGTCTCTATGACCGTATCCTGAAACTCAAAATTCAAATCTCTACGCCAGTATTGCAACGCTTCGTGGAACTAATGTTCGAAGGGTTAAGTTTTAAATTACAACAAAAAACAAGATAAACAAGAAATATTAAGGATTCATTCATTACTTGATTTATTTAAAGTGTTTACAGTCTTGACTGTTATCACTGAATAGTAACGCCAAGGAAATGTACCTAAAGCCTTTCCTGAAGATCCAATAGAATCCCACGGCACTTTAAACTCTTTCAATGTACCTAAGAGAGACTTTTAAATGTCGTATTTCTGTGGTACATGTGGAAACGGTACCTATCATCAAGAGAAGAAAGGACAAATCAGATCTGAAATACGACAAAATCACACAAACTTTAAATTACTACCATTTATTACATTTTCTTCTTCACATATGTTTCTCTTTTTAAGCAAAATACAAAGTGTATAGAATAGCATTTTGTACTATGTATATAATATGTAAATTTCAAATGAATATTTTTCTACGCTTTTTATTTCCTTTTTTGCTCACTTCTTTTTTTTTTTTAATAATTATTATTATTTTTATTAAAACAAAGAACATTATCTTCTCTTAAATTTGTTTTACCTTAAAATCTGTTTTTTTTCTTTAACTAAAATGGAACGTGTAGTTTGTTGTTAACAAATAAATACAAATACGTTTTCTCTTAAATACATGTTTATGTTTGTTTCTTTTGTTTTAATCTCCATACGGATATACATATATATTTCTGAACATACATAATATTAATGACTTAAAAGATCATTGTCTCTTCTGTTTTACCAAAGTTACTAGATGAAGTGACTAAAAAAATACTTTATTCAGCAAGTTGAAAATTTCTGGCGGATACGGATGCTTTGATAGTGTAATGCGTGTCTACATATTTTTCTTACAAATACGATTGACGGAAAAAGTAACTTAAATGTGAATGAGAGTGTATGGAGACAGAGGTAACAAATATAAATTATAATAATTATATAATAAAAGACTGCCTTGAAATGTTTACTTTTATAACTGTATACTTAATTGACCTTGTTCTCTAAATGGGTATCTAATGTTTCTTTCATAATGCGCGTCTCTCTACGTTAGTCGGGCACACATTGTTTTGCTTTTTTCGTTTTTTTGTTTCATTTTTTCTTATGAAAGAAGGCAATTGATGGCCTTAAACAAAAATCTCATTTAAATACAAATAGAATAAAATATTATTTATATTATATTAAACTTAGGATATTACATACATATAAGAATTTTTTCAGTTTATAAACGTATTGCAGTCTTGCCTAGCAAAACTATCTTACTGGTCAGTGGTAGGTAGGTGTCAGTGTGTGTATTGTGTGGAATCAAGTACGTGCTACTAATGTTTTGGTCGTCGAAGAATGTACAATAGGAGGGTGAAGATGGGTTTCAATTCTCATCCATACCCTGTGGATCGCCGTATTCCTCCTCGTCGTCGTCGTCTTCGTTTTCCTCGTCTTCTTCTTCGGTCACGCTTAATTCATTTTTATTGAGATCAACATCCTGCTGGGGTCATAAGTCCGGAAAACGTCGATTGTCCTCCGAATAGTGCTTGGGAATTTCGAAAAGCTCATCCGCAATGTAGTCGCAAAACTCGAATTTCTGAAAAGTTATCTTAGCCGAAACGGTGGTTAGGACGGGAATTTCAATTTTTACAGGAAAACCACTGGGCAGCTTTAGCGTAACAAACTCTCGCAACTTACTAAAATGTTTGAACGGCGCAATAACCTCGAGAACATTCAGTAGCATCTCCACGCTTAGTGGGAAATCTTTACTCATCGCCACTGTCGCGCGAAGGCACTTACTGGATTGTTTGAAGACAATGTCACGGCCAAGTTTTGGATATTTCCCAACATCAGCCGAAATGTATTCATTCCAAGTGACGGTGGTCTCGGGCGGTGGCAGTAGTGAATTTCGTCGACTAAAGTCTCCATTCGTATCGATGCTGGCTCGTCGGCCCTTAGTAATTGATTCTACTAGCGCTTTGTTCTTCTGTAGATCATCTGTGGACAAATGTTCACGTCGCTTTCGTGACTTAAGTACTAACCCATTGATGCAATACAAATCACAATTGTATTGTCCTCCAACGACTTCTTTCCGATCCTCGCGGAATATCCAGCCTGATTGTGCTCGTGAAAACTGTATGGCTTTGGTGGACATTTGGGCTGCAAGGATATCGCTAGACATTAGAACGTCAACTTCCTCCTCTATGTCGTTCTCTTCATATCGCACACGCTGATAACACTCAAATTCGTTATCTAGCACAGTGAGTGACTCATGAGGACTCTTATCGCCACGAAAGAGAAACGATATATCGCCGCGCTCCCACCGCATGTCCGTGAAATCAACCAAAGTCGTATCTAATCGTATCGATGAACCAGATTTGTGAATTTTACATATGTCCGATGGGAGAATACGTGACACCAGCGGTACCCACGAATGGAAGTCCCATTTGAGTTCCATGTAAAAATCTTTCATCTGTCGTAGGGCTTTGATTAGATTCGCTCGACGAGATTCCATTTGTTGACGGGATTGTTGTTTTAACTTGCGGAGGAGGGAAGAGATTGTCTGACGATCACCATAACTTATGGCCTCGGCGAGTGGTGACCAACCTTCGAGGTTCTTGATTTTGACAGGTGCTCCATGGGCGAGCAGAAGGTGGGTACATTCTTTACGACCGAGCATCACGGCAAGGTGGAGAGCTGTGTTCCCATGTTTATCCTTGAGTGATACATCGTTGGCTTGCTGCTGCAGGTGTTGAGAGAGACGCTTTAAATCGTTTTGAAAAACACTATTGTGCAGAGGAAATTCCTCTGCAAGGCTGTCAATTTTTTCTTCAGCCATTTGTTTTTGAAATGATAACACACACGCACACACTCACACTCACACTATTATGTGAGGTGGGGTGCAGAAATTTCGTTGCCCGTCCGTGTCCGATGGTTTGAAAATCGAAATTTCGAAGTCGACTTTGATGTATATGGTGGCAAATATCAAATCAAAATGGCTTCTAGTGCTGCCAAATTTACGGCATTTGGTCGATTGGCCATTTCCTAATAGTTAGATTAGACGAAATATAATTTATAAATGAAAAAAAAAATATATGTAAATATTGTTTTTAATCAGATATGATTCCGAAACTTTTAAAAGAAATATAAATTTGATTAATAAATGTTCATTGTTTTCAGTAAAGTTTTTTTCACATTTCGAAACACTGATTTTAGTCTCACTAAGTACGCTAAGAAAAAAATAATCACCACGGAAAGTACCGATAATTTTTATAATTTCTACATCTGCAAAAATAGTGTCATATTTAAATGGCAATGAAAGTGATACGAAATCCTCTTATATAAATAACGACTGAGAAACTAGTTACGGATCGCAAAATAGCATAGAGATCACTGGATACGTGTTCTTCCAGGCCAATGATTATTAAGAATTATCTTAAAATTACAAAAAATTAAACCTCTGGAGAAATACGACAAAATAGTTACAAATTAATTTGTTGTCAAAATCAAAAATAATAATAATAAAAATAAGCTACTTGCCTGTCAACTGGTATGAACTTCCACAAGGCAGCAGAGAAAGAAGTTACAAACCAAGTAATTGAACAGCAGAATTTATAAATTAATCTAGAGAGCTACTGAAAGAAACTCCCTTTCCAAGTAGGATTCAATCTACGTGGAAGTATGAATGCACAAATAGGAATTCAATAGAAAATGTAAACATGTAATTGCTTATAAGCACCTTTTAGGACCCGTTAAACTTAAAGGAACGAGGGGGACCTAAACACCAAGATAATTTTTAGAAAACCCCGTCCGAAAATAGTATTTTGTCAGTAGATTTGTCATCATTGCAAGTTATAGGCCGTCCACAAATTTCATTGGTTAATTTTTCTCTTAAAATCTCCAACCTGCGCCAAACAGCTGTTTAGTGTCAAAAATTTATGAAGAAAAGAGTGGTGATCAAAAAGGTAAATATCGAAATATTTGACGTATGTATCATAAATTTTCTTGGCAACCGGTCAACTTTTCGCATAATATGTCCACTCCATCATGAAGTTATAATTTGGTTTAAGTGCTATCACAAATGATTTCAATTAGATAACATTCTCGTCTCCTAAGTGTTTGTCCGTTTCCAAGAAAATGGTAAGAAAATATTAATTTTATGAAAAATATGAAAAGTTCGAAGTTTGCCTCCCTTAGAAGAGTAAGAAAGTATATTTTGTCTCTTCGTTCGGTAACAGTGACCTACAAAACTTTCAACCCAGTTGGCAAGTGTATAAAGAAGGGCAGGAGCACTTGCTGTTGCTATTTTGTTGTTCTAAAATTAAACTTGAAAATCATACAAGTAGTTCATCATGACGATTCACTTGATGTGCCTTACTGCTGATGGAGGATTGCCGATATTTACCCGAAAGAAGGGGCATTGTGAGAATTTACCATTCTCTACAGTTGCTTCCCTGAATGGAGTGCATATGTTCTTTAAGTCCATGGGCGTGTGTATGAACTCCACAATTACCGAGGACTGGACTCTTCTCTGGAAGGATTATGAAGATGCAATAACACTGATTCTTTGTGGTAAACACATGTCTGAAATGAAACTGGAGCTACTCGCCGATTTGGTTTTCAACTCATTCAAGCTGTTTGTGAACTCGGAGGACTTAATGAACTCTAGCAAGATCGCCGACCGCCTAAAGAGGGAAGCCAAACAGTATATGCCAATTGTTGATCGTCTACTCGACTCCCTCCAAAGTGATATTTTTGGATTTAACGATTGTATTCTGACCTCTGAGAATGCACATCTCCTTACTAAGTTAAATGAGTTCAGTTCTCAGTGTGATTCACTATTCTGCTGCATAGTGATCAATCAAAAGTTGGCTGTCGGAACCGAAGGGTGGTGGGACTTGGACCTAATCGATCAAAAATTGTTAATTACAATGCTAAATTCATCGGACCGCTCTCAAACTGATGTTCCAGTTTACTTGCCTAAGAAGAGCTCGAATACGGCATACCGATTTGTGTCGGTACCCATAGCTGGGAGTGGAATATTGTGCGTGATTTGTGGCGCGGATCCATCTTATCAGGATATCAACAATATCGCACAGAATATTTTCAAGAGCGAAACTGAAACGATGAAAAACATTGAGCGCTGCATTTCGAGAAACTTCCCTGAAATTATAGAAATCAATGAAAATATTTTGAAAACAGTTCTGTTGAATACAATAACGAAGAAGTATGTATTTTCCCGAAATATCCAGCATTCGTCGATTGAAAAGTGCTCGATTGGTCATAATCGCTTGGATATCATTCGAACGTATGTGGATCAAGTATTGGAAACAATTGGCGAACGGGTTACAATGGATGGTGGCGAACAATCGGGAAACATTAGATGTGTGGACCAGCACTGGTGTTCTGAGTACCATAAATGTTATGCGCATTGTGATGAAAATGGAAATCTTTTCGTGGTTCTATTCACAGCTTCGGTGCCTACTTATGCGATGAAATTACTAACGCAGAAGACTTTTGCTGCTCTAATGCAGGAGAAGAACATTTGCTGGTAGAGAATAGAAATGTAAAAGAATGATTAAATAAAGCTTTCAATTGCTCAAAGTATTTGTTTTGGTTCCTTATAATAAATAAACCCTCTGGGGCTGAAATGTCAACCTGCCGTTTATTCAGACTTTAAAACATTCTTTCTTTTGTTTCAGAAGCAAAAAGCCTCAGCGAAGTCAGAGGATAATGTATCATCTAGCAAAGCGCAAAGTGAGGAGCCGCCACCTCCTGGGATGTATCGATATACTGGTCGTGCAAAAGAACTGTTGCAAGCCTACAATGCTGCAGTGACCATACTATTTCCTAAATTCCCGTGGTACACTTTCCCTGGCTACCTGATTCATGCCCTAGTACGACGCTATCAGAAAAACTATCAAGGAAAATTCAAGCTGGTACCAATCCCCAATATTCTCTATGAACTGCTGATCAAGAACGAATTTATTAAGTCCGAGCATGTGATTTTTGCCTCGGAGGATATATTCCATCAATATGCAGAAAGTCGTGAAGTTAATTTCGTGAATTTAGTTGTCACAGGGCGCGTAAAAACAATGACCACTGGTGATGAAATAGTTCAAAAGATGCTTCAGCAAACTCCGCAAACAATCGTCACTCAACTTGTGCCTATAAAGAACTGCCAAGATAACTGCCTCTTCGTTCAGGAGAACTTTTACTCAAATCTCATGGATCGTTTTCGTTTCAATAGAGCTTTTTGGGTGGAACTCGAACCGTTTAGTGATTCTCAGCAAATTCCAAGCATTGCTACAAAGGTTCATATCTATATGCTAAACAATCCATATGAGCTGCCACCGGAGATAGTCGACTTAATTTTGGGAAACTATTTCAATACACCAAGAATTCTGCACCGCGGTCACACTTATCGAGTGGAGGTGAACGCCAAGTTGTTGGGTACTGCTGCATATGCACAGTTTTATCAGATATTTGCCTACCTCAAGCAAGTGCATTTTCGATGTGTTCACTTGGAGCTGAAGGGAAGCGAGTTCGAAATGCAGGCCATTGTGGCGAAGAATTTCACAAATCTTATGCAGATTCCGTATACGCATCACTTTTTGCCGCGGCAGATTTTGGACAATGTGGCAATAGTGGAGAACTATCCTAGCGGATTGAGTAATGCCTATTCCTTGTTGCGTTCGTCTATAGATGCTTTTTTGCCAAAGAAATCTACGTGCCTGTCATCTAAGCATATCTATCCTCTGTTCCTGTTGCAGGGCGAACGTGGAACTGGTAAAACGAAATTGGTTAATGCTGTCGCTATGGACTTGGGTATGCATTTGTTTGGAGTGGATTGTGCAGAGGTTGTGTCGTTGGTACCGTCCCATACGGAATTAAAATTAAAGGGTCTGTTTGCGAAGAGCATTCAATGCGAACCGCTACTGATTTGCTTTCATAACTTTGAGGTAAGTCAATAAATAGAAATTGTTTTCATCCTACCATGTCAATGTTATTCCAGATCTTCGGCATTGATAACGAAGGCAATGAGGACTTGCGGCTGCTTTCGTCTTTTCAGGCGCAAATTCAAGAGCTTTTTGCTAGGGACCGTGACCATCCTATAATAATTGTCGCGCTAACCAATGAGAAACATCTAAAGCCAATGATCCAGAGGTTGTTCCTTGAAATCGTACATATTGAAATTCCCGATAAAGATGAACGATTTGAAATCCTTAAATGGCTGCACATTCGTGAAACTTTCAATGATGAAATTTTCAATCGTGGAAGCCTCGAACGTATACCACTTTTTTCAATGGAGTCTCGTGAACGCTTTCTACGTGATTTCTTTAATTGGAGTGAAACTAAATCGATTCTAATGGAAGTGGCTGAAAAATCACAGGGATTTGTACTGGGAGATCTACAACTACTCCATGATAATGCTATACGTGATTTGCGAAGGGAACGCAGGCAATCTACACTTCGTATGCATCATTTTGCTAAAAACCTAACTGAAATGCAGTCATCGTTCGCCAATAGTTTGGGAGCTCCAAAAGTACCCAAAGTACTCTGGTCGGACATTGGTGGTTTGGCTAAAATTAAAGATGAAATCCAGAGTAGCATTGGTCTCCCACTAAAGCATGTCCATTTGATGGGAAAAAATCTTCGTAGATCTGGAATTTTATTGTACGGGCCACCAGGTACGGGAAAGACACTTGTTGCCAAAGCGGTTGCGACAGAGTGCAATTTGAGCTTTTTATCTGTGCAAGGACCTGAATTGTTAAATATGTATGTTGGACAAAGTGAGCACAATGTTCGTGAGGTATTCTCTCGAGCACGTTCAGCAGCACCATGTGTACTTTTCTTGGATGAGTTAGATTCTTTGGCACCAAACCGAGGGGTGGCTGGCGACTCAGGAGGTGTTATGGATCGTGTCGTCAGTCAATTGCTTGCCGAAATGGATGGTATGGGCGATCCTACCAAACCGATATTCATTTTAGCAGCAACTAACCGCCCGGACCTTATTGACCCAGCTTTACTGCGACCAGGACGATTTGATAAACTTTTCTATGTTGGACCATGTACAACGGCTGAAGACAAAGCGTCTGTGTTGAAGGCACAAACAAAGAAATTCAAACTATCCAAAGGATTGGCTTTGGAAAGAATAGCTGATATTTTGAAAGACGATATGTCTGGGGCAGATTTGTATTCAATATGTTCCAATGCTTGGCTATCGGCTGTGAGGCGAGCTATCGACAATCACGTTAAAGGTTTGTGTGAATGAACATATGTTATTACAAGATCTTTAATTTCCTTTTTTATTCTTTCAGATGACCATAATGAAGAACTATTACCGGATAAGGTTGTTGTGGATATGGAAGATTTTGAGAAGTCTTACGACAAATTTATACCATCGATTGCCAGACAAGATTTGGAGTACTTTAATAGGTTAAAAACGACATACAGTGTTTAATTTCTTTTGGAATAAAGTCAATAATTTTTATTTGGTGCATTAGTTTGTCCTTTCTTTGATTTTCCTGCATTATGTATAAACTTGGATTTCTAGTGCGCATCATCGTGTGCAGATTAACTAGTTATGATTGAGACCACAGACTATACAGACAGACCACTCCAAGGGGGTCTCTCTATCGCACCCACAAGCTATGGCCGTTGGTGAGCAAGAATGTATGCGAAATTTGCATGTAAACTCACTACTGCATCTTTGTTCACCAACGGCCACAGAACTGTCACATGGGCGCAGCCATTTTGCAGAAAATAGTGTCAAAAATCGACGAATTGTGAAGGGGACGCTGTGTCCAATAAACCACTACCAAAAATTTTCTTCGTTTTGTGGTGAGCCCTATAAAAGTACGTTACATTCAAAATAGTTAAATTTCAAATGTAACGTATTTCTTAAATAATTTGTACTAAATAACAAACATACGTATGTATTCGTATATCAACAAAACAATTAAAATTCTTTCGCCTTGTGCTTTGAAAAAGTAACTAGTTCGCTTAAAATATATTTTAGATAAAATAAAAAAGGATAATCTTGTAAAATTGGTGTATCCATATTTTTTAGAAATGGGATCGCTTTTATTCAAACAGATAATGATTTTAAAATATTGTGTTCAATTTGCTTGAACATTTTAAAGATAAAAGCCGAATGGTTATTATTTTCCAAACATCGTATGTAAGTAGAAAAACCTTAGCTAAACCCTAAAACATTTGTTAACAATAAACTAGAACAAAACAAAATATTCCGACTCATGTTGCTTTTATATATGTATTTGATAACTATCACTCCTTCTTACTGTGGAAAACTGATATACATATGTATGCATTTTTTGAATAACACAAAGATCAAAAATCAAACTCAACAAATTAAAGAAACAATACGTCAATCCAGTACGAAACAATAAAACATCATATATGTATAAGTGCACCACGAAATAATAATTACATTAATAAAATAACAACAAAAAATTCAATCTCAAAAATTTCATAGTTACATAATACAAGTTAATTTATTTGTTTAAAACACATTACATTTTTTTTAAAAGAAATATCTTGTTTTAATCTTTTAACTCCCCAAACTCCCCACTGCACTTCCAAACGCACCCGCGCTGGCCAATTTGCTTTGTTTACATTGTGGCGTGAGAATTTCAGACTGCTATATCTCTTAAAAGAAAAAAGTGCGACAATATCTAAGTACAGTTTCGAATTCAGTGCAATAAATCGAGTTGAATGGCATAAACAAAAAATTAAATAGGTGTCTAGTATCAAAAATATTTTTATCCATTTTCGACCGAAAAAGTAAACAAGCGGGGAAAATCCACAACAAATGCCATCAAAAGGAAATTCAACTCCATTTGCGACAGGTACGTGCTAAGCTTATACAAAGCCAACATCGATTTATGTCATTCTTTGTTAAAACCATAAGCATAGACTTCCTCCACCCTAAAAAATAATACATGACCTATTTTTTTTGAGACTGCAGATGAGCTAATTAAACTTCAAATTCTCAATTT
This sequence comes from Xylota segnis, assembly GCA_963583995.1. Lineage (NCBI taxonomy): Eukaryota > Metazoa > Arthropoda > Insecta > Diptera > Syrphidae > Xylota > Xylota segnis. Next base: position 5,456,391 of record OY757239.1, on the reverse strand, counting down.
CACGTATTCACCGATAGGAACAAAAGAGAGGATTAGGCCCCGCCCATTTGAGGGTGTTTTCGGGCAGGGGATCGGGAAGCTGACTATCTATGTCATAGGTTATCAGTGATTGAGACCACAGACTATACAGACAGACCACTCCAAGGGGGTCTCTAATACATCTTTGTTCACCAACGGCCACAGAACTGTCACATGGGCGCAGCCATTTTGCAGGAAATAGTGTCAAAAATCGACGAATTGTAAAGGGGACGCTGTGTCCAATAAACCACTACCAACAATTTTCTTCGTTTCGTGGTGAGCCCTATAAAAGTACGTTACATTTAAAATAGTTAAATTTCAAATGTAACGTGTTTCTTAAATTATTTATACTAAATAACAAACATACAAAGGATGATCTTGGGAAATTGGTGTATCCATATTTTTTAGAAATGGGATCGTTTTTATTCAAACAGATAATGTTTTTAAAATATTGTGTTCAATTTGCTTGAACATTTTAAAGATAAAAGCCGAAGGGTTATTATTTTCCAAACATCGTATGTAAGTAGACAAACCTTAGCTAAACCCTAAAACATTTGTTAACAATAAACTAGAACAAAACAAAATATTCCGACTCATGTTGCTTTTATATATGTATTTGATAACTATCACTCCTTCTTACTGTGGAAAATTGATATACATATGTATGTATTTTTTGAATAACACAAAGATCAAAAATTAAACTAAACAAATTAAAGAAACATTACGTCAATCCAGTACAAAACAATAAAACATCATATATGTATATAAGTGCACCACGAAATAATAATTACATTAATAAAATAACATCAAAAAATTCAATCTCAAAAATTTCATAGTTATGTACATAATACCAGTTAATTTATTTGTTTAAAACGCATCACATTTTTTTTAAAAGAAATATCTTGTTTTAATCTTTTAACTCCCCAAACTCCCCACTGCACTTCCAAACGCAACCGCGCTGGCCAATTTGCTTTTTTTACCAGTGCGCCAAGCAACACACAACCTGACTCTGTTCATTCTGACTCTGTTCATTCTGACTCTGTTCATTCTGACTCTGTTCATTCTGACATGTTCATTCGAGTTCTATTTTTAAGGTATCGGCTGTGTGTCGCTATACTTTGTGTAAGTAAGTATAGCCACCAGCAGCAATAGTCGGCACCATCATCATTTTCTTGCAATAAAAACAAAAAAAAACAAAAAAAAACAAAAAGTCTTACCGACACAACAGGAGCTGAAGCCAGCCGTCGCGTCGCAGCCAAGGAGTTCGTGGAAGCGCCCAGTATTGCCCCCTCTTTGCGCGCCCAGTGTTGTAGGAGAAGAAAAAAAATTAAAAAGATGGAGTGGACCCGAGATAAAACGTTCTTGCTGATCAGCGAGTACAAGAAGAGACGGGGTCTGTGGGATATGACCCACGAAGACTATCGGAAGAAAGAGATGAAACAGAAACTGCTGATGGAAGTGTCGGCCAACCTGGGCGGCGGAATACCCATTGTTGAGATAGAGAAGAAGTTCCACACACTGCGTACGCAGTTACACCGCGAGATAAATCGCATGAAGCGCAAGGAGCCTTACAATTCGAAATGGTTTGGCTTTAAGAACCTGCAGTTCCTTAGTTCGCCCAAGGCAATGCGTGCTGGCAAGGGCAAGGTTAAAGCAGAGATCACAGAGGACGGTGTCACCAAATTCATCATATCTTCGTCCCGAGACTCGGAGCCCCCGGCAGCCGTGGCTGCGGCAACCTCGACTATTACCACAGAATTCCTGACGATTCATCGCAACAAGCCAACGGTGGCGTACGAGACTACACAAACAGTTCTTCCGTTGGCAGTGTCCGTGCCGCGGACACAAAAATTCGAATCAACACGCGCACGCGATTTAGAGAAGCTAATTGAAGAGACAACTAAAGATGTGGACGAGCCAGAGGATTCAAAACCGAAAATGATGAAAGAGATCAGTCTGCCGTTGCAACATCACTCCTACAGCAGTACCCCATTGACTACGACGGACGAGAGTGAACACCAGCAACAGCAACAGCACCACCATCAACATCATCAGCAACAACATCTGAGCACGATGGACATCCAGACCAGTGTCGATGAGGAAAACTTGACTTATCACCATCATCAGAATCCGGGACGTGTGTTTAAAATCCAACGACGGGACACTTGCAATGATGACTACTACGAGGAGGAGCAACCCCAGCAACAACATATTCAGGCGAAGAGGCTTTACTACGAGAATTCCGGTAATGGAACAGCCTCTGCCGTTGCAGCATCACCACCATCGACTTTGACTGCTTCGAAGCTGCAACAGTCGACGCCATCACCTCGATTCCGGGATGAATTTTCCACATACGGCAAGTACGTAGCTAACGAAATGCGGACAATATCCAACAGGGAGATACTGACGTCGCTGAAGCACAAGATAAACACGGCACTATTCGAGGCTAGCATGGCTGAATTACAGCAGAAGTGATTGGTTTTTATTCGATCAGGTAACAGATTATACCAAGTCGTAGGAGGTTTTCACATGCCCTCCACATAGACTGTGGGGGGCCACCCGTAGAACTGCAAAACATAAATTGCAATGTTAATATATTTTAATGGATTTTTAATTATCGTGAATATTTTAAAAATAAAACTAATAAGTGTTTGAATGTCTAGAGCTTGTTGACTTGTTTTCCTTTTAGAGATGCATTCACTACTTCCACTGCTTTAACAGCGGGTCCTTCTCGTTAAAAGGTTCGGAGTTGTTTTTGGAACTAGGTGTGTTAGTAAGTATGATCCACTGGAATGGAATGTGACTCAACAGCATTTGAGCATCAGCTCAACATAACGTTCGAATGGTAGAGGGCTGAACAGTGGAGAAACTGGTACTTGAAGCAAGGAATGAAGACTAGCCTAGTGCTACATAGACTTGATAAGCGCCTTGGCTTCGTGGGGACAGAAAACCGGTGTGGCAGTAGGATTGTCCAATACAATACGTTCAATACAAAGCCCGGTGAAGTATTAAGACGGAACCATCTCGCTTTTGATGGGAATCATTTCAAGAACAGTGTGTTTCGCTTCTAAACCTCACATCCGAATCTCCTACCAACAGAGACTGTAACATGGGACAGACAAGAGACTTTGGCCGACCGGCGAGATGAAGCATGTTTAGAAGGATAAAATTCATTAAACTTCCAAAAAAGTGTCTGATGAGATGTGAAGAACGGAGAGGGACGTACACACATATGTATGTATGTACTAAGCAATGCGTTGACTTGAGGTCTCCTCGACAGGCCACGTTTTGGTATCCCTTTAGCAGCACAGACTATGTTTTAATCTTTTAACTCCCCAAACTCCCCACTGCACTTCCAAACGCACCCGCGCTGGCCAATTTGCTTTGTTTACATTGTGGCGTGAGAATTTCAGACTGCTATATCTCTTAAAAGAAAAAAGTGCGACAATATCTAAGTACAGTTTCGAATTCAGTGCAATAAATCGAGTTGAATGGCATAAACAAAAAATTAAATAGGTGTCTAGTATCAAAAATATTTTTATCCATTTTCGACCGAAAAAGTAAACAAGCGGGGAAAATCCACAACAAATGCCATCAAAAGGAAATTCAACTCCATTTGCGACAGGTACGTGCTAAGCTTATACAAAGCCAACATCGATTTATGTCATTCTTTGTTAAAACCATAAGCATAGACTTCCTCCACCCTAAAAAATAATACATGACCTATTTTTTTTGAGACTGCAGATGAGCTAATTAAACTTCAAATTCTCAATTTCACGTATTCACCGATAGGAACAAAAGAGAGGATTAGGCCCCGCCCATTTGAGGGTGTTTTCGGGCAGGGGATCGGGAAGCTGACTATCTATGTAATAGGTTATCAGTGATTGAGACTAACATTAAAATGTTCAGAAGCATGGTTCAATGTATGGAAAAAGTGTTTTGAACTGCAATAACGTCACATAACTCCTTTCCCTTAAAGCTTTTTGTTAAACGGGCAAAATTGAACAAAAAACTTTACCACAAAAACGCAAACCGCTTAATTTAGATTTTGATGAATTCAGTTGCCAGCTACTTAGCATTTGGGAAAAAATGGGTCAAGTAGGAAAAATATCAATATTGTAACTTTCTTTTCTTTCCCACAAACTAAAAACACAAACGCTCGAACAATCGCCATCTAATCAGGGTCTAAGCTACAATTTTTACTGAATCTACAATTATTCTAGTACATAAGCATGGATTTTCATCGTTTTGATTGGCATCACTGACAATAGAATGACATTTCATTCAAATTTGATTTGAAAAAAACAACTTGTTTGTTATTTTTCGCGGCAACAGACGAATTTTACTCCATTATTTTATATTTAATTATACAGTTAATTCATACATACGTTTGTAGGAAACCCTCACTTTCTATCAGAAAAATAAAAAAAAAACAGAAAAAATGTCGACAGCACAAAATGAAAAACATTTAATGGATAGTGAAAATTATGGACAACGAAATTTAGCCCACAAACAATTCAATTCAGAACGGAAGCATAATATTCGCAAACAAGCATTGGGCGAAATTAAGAACGTTATTCACAATCAAGCCTCTATTACACCCTTTAAGGGCTTTCAAGCTGCCGGTTCTTCCAAGTCGCTGTGCACTGATTTGCTAAAGAAACAAACGGAGCATCTTAAATTTCAGGTTGATAGTCAACAGAAGCTTGAGTCATCACAAAAATACCAACCAATTGCAACAAATAAACCTGAGGAGTTGGAAAAACGTGATTTACCAGCTCCAAGGACATGCAATGAATATTGCTATAGGAGTAAGTATGAGGTATAGGGAGTGGAACTTTATTATTTGTACTATTTTCATTGTAGGTTTGGAAGAAATCTGGTCAGAAATGAATGTTCTTAGTCCAGACGTCTTAGAACGCCTTGTTAATGGTGATGATATTGAGGAGGAAAATAAGTACGATATGCTCGATCATATCTTGACACCAATCAACATTGAAGCTGATCATGATCTAATATTCGAAATACCTGATCCGTATGAAATGGAGATGGAGATGGAACACTTATTGGTTAAGGACTATGAGAATTTTGATATTCCCCTGGCTTTGGATTGGGTGGATGATTTGTAGATTTCTAATCCATAAGCCACGCCAAATGTTTAACAGCAAGAGTACCTGTATTTATTGGTCCTTGAACTGTATTTATTTTTGTAACAATAAATATATTTATTTTATTTAAAACTTGTCTGCGATTAGATTCGAATGAAAAGTTGGTAATCATTGAAGGGAATTGCAGGCTTTGGCTCTGGTATTGCAAGGGGTACTATAAAGAATTGTGTGCATGTTTATTACAAAATATGTTTTTGAAGGTGTACAAGTACATACATATGTACGTAATTAAAATTGAATGAGTTCAAATTATCTATGTGATATGATATATAAAGAAGTAAATGGAATAAGAAAAAGTGATGGACCCTCAACACAACATAATAAATTCACAGCCCTTTTCTTCCTAAAGATTAGAGTCAACGGATTAACGGAAAAAGTCGAAAATCAACACTAAAAAGCTCATTCGCACCAAACGGCAACTAGAGACATTAATGTATCCAAGACAGTTACATACGAAGACAGTTATCTGTTAAACATAGTAACACTACCATCTTCACAGCTGAAGCGCTACCTGACTTTTTGAATAGCATTATATGGGGGAAATACAAGCTGCCAATCATGCACACTCCGTTCAAGTTCATAAATTTGGAATTTACACTACATTACTTGTTACAAACCATCAATCACAAGTTAAGATGCAGGCAACTATCAGACTGTCAAAGCTACTAGAACCATGGACGAAATACAGCCAGTTTGCGACATCACGACCTCTAAACTGATGAAACTTCGTGAGAATGTGGTTAGGGCATTCATCTTTCACCCACTAAGACCTTTTCAAAAAGGGATCTCTGCCATGGTGCCAAGCTTGTAACTCTCAAATCAACATAAACCAAATTTTAGAAATAGGAGAATGTAACATGCATGTACACGGTGTATTAAGAAACCCAAACCACAAAAACATCCTTTCAATCTATAATTATGTAAAGAGATACATATGTGTAAATTTTATAATAATAATAATTTCCTATGTTAATACAAAGTAAACGAGGTTTAACAAATCTTATTTCAATATGTTTCTTTAAGAATAAAATAAATAAATAATTTGAGTTATCCAAACATAAAGGGAATAAGAATAACGTCAGTAATAAGAATTTGGAGAAAAAACAACAAGTGGGACAGTTTTCTATCCCAAAATGACGAAAAGGGGAAACAGTGAGGAATTATCTGACCCTGCATAAAATCATTAACACAAAAATGGGGAAAGTCCCACAAATCCATTCAACCCAGCAGAAATAAACTGACAACATACGTCGCAAATTGTCTTGTCTGCAGACTCACCGACTTTGACGCAATCGCTAAATAAACTCCAAATGTTTGCGCATTTTTTAAGAGACACATCCACTGATATTTGAAAATGACTCATTAAAGAAGAGCTGATGAAATTTAAGTATAAGTAAGGTCAGAAAAAAATAATTTATTAATTCTAATGACGAGATATTAAACAGTGCGCATTAAAAGTGGCAAAAGACGAGGGACGGGGCCGTGGTGGTTTCTTTGCTCAGTAGCAACAAAAAAGTATAGCCCAAGTTTGAGCAAACTTAAACTTGTTCCCTAACAACCTTCTCACCAATTATTAAGTACTAAACTCACCGTTTTGCAACGTGATTCCTGTGTTGGAATATTTTATGATGATTTAGCTTCTTTTTGTCATATGTTTTCTTCTTGATGTTAGCAAAATAGAATTAAAATTTCACATTCACTTAACTTTTTAATGCGTTTCGTACGCACAAAACAAAACGATACGTGTTTGACAAAACTGTCAAAACAAGTTAAAACTCAAACATTTCCTTATGACATTGGAACGCATTTGGAGAGGGCAATGTACTATTATCTGTATATAAACCTGCAGCTAAGCGCACAACGATAGCGAAGTAGAATTATAATTTAATTTTCCGCAAATAAATTGCATGTAAACAAACTTAACATCTGGTGTTGACATTTTCTTTCTCAGTTCATTGCACTTTAGTTCCTACTATGAGTCATACACCCTTGGAATAAGAAAAACAAAACTTTGGTGATTCAGATGCCATAATATAATTTATAAATTAATCGGTTACAAAAAAAAAAAAAAAACAAAAAAAGAACATATGAACTTTTGTTTTTAAATAGGAAAAATTACAAATAATGCGTTTTGTTTAATTTATTTTGTGACGAATGCAAACGATCGTGTGAATTTAAAAAAAAAAATCTAAAACCTACACAAAAATTTTATAGTACACAAGCCAGCCCTAAGCTCCATTTACATTTTCTAGATATTCCTTATACCGTGTCTCTTGTTGTTGTTGGAGTTTTTGGAGTTTCTTCGTTTGACCTTTACTGATCTCTTTGCCGTCCTTGTCATGTGTTGGAAGTCCCTGTAATTATAAATGAATCCGTTAAAGGATATTCTCAAGGTAATTGTTTTAAAACGTACATTAGCATCAAATGCTGAATACTTGTCGGTTTCAGTCAAGAACATTTTCTTGGGATCTATTCGCTTTTGCGCCTCTTTGGCTGCATTAGCGGCAGCTGCTGCTTGTTTTTTTCTTTCCTTTTCTGCGGCTTTTTCTGATTCGACTGCCTTTTTAGCTTCTCGTTCCTTTTGAAGGGACTCTTTATCGACTAATTTCACAGCGAATACTCCGCATTCTCGGTCTTCCAAGCGAACACCCAAGTTAGGAAGAATATCATCACGTAGCTCATCACACAATTTTAGAATATCAACAGCCTTTAACGATTTTGCTTGCTCACGTACGTCTTTTCGGAAATTGGCCAAAGTTGTCACATAGGGCATCAGAGTTGTTTCCAGATCAGTACTATTCGTTTCACCATTGGATGAAACGCAGACTGGGAAACCAATACCCCCACGAGGACCAGATATGACGCCGAAAATATGCAATATATCTGTAATGTAGACGGCGATCTTGCGTAGCAATAGAGAGTTTGGTTTGCAGCATTTGCTTTCGCGAATGTAAATATTAGATGCTGAAACTAGGTCGCGAAGAGCATCGAGTGCAGTTCGGGTGTCGACATTATCTGTAGAAGACAATCAGTAAGCTGGAACACTATGAAATAAGCAGATTTATTACTTACCACACAAGGCTTCATGCACTTTCGCTTGAGTTGCATTGAACTTCAATTGTAGGTCGGACTCAACTTGTCTCCATGCATCAAAATGTTTTCGGGGTGTTTCCGTGAGTAGATGCCGAGTTAAGTCTTTCACATTGAGAAAGAATTCCTATAAAAGACAACCACGTTTAGAGATTCTTGTTCGTGATACTCCAATCGACTTACATTCAAGAACCTCTCATACTGCACAGCCATTTCCATTGTGTTATCTGAATAGTCTAACGTATCCTTCCATGAATGCATAAGAAAAGCCAATCGTAGCTGACTGGCAGTGTGTTTTTTCAGGGCTTGTTGAATGGTTACGAAATTTTTTAAAGATTTTGACATCTTGCAGCCAGCTATGGTTAAATGTCCTGTATGCAGAAAATACTTTACCCACTCGGGGTGATCGAATGCGGCTTCAGATTGGGCCAATTCATTGTCATGATGGGGAAATTTTAAGTCTACACCTCCTGTATGTATATCAAGTGTTTCACCAAAGATATCCGAGGCCATGGCAGAGCATTCAATATGCCATCCTGGACGTCCTTGGCCCCAAGGGCTTTCCCAAAACGGTTCACCTGCTTTACTTGCTTTCCAAAGAGCAAAGTCATTGGGTGAACGTTTATCGGATAGACGATCTTCAGCTAAGGAAAGATCACCTTCGCCTTCATGAAGGGATTTCGTGTCGCCGTAAGCTTCGGGAACCAATTTTGCATAGTGATGGTTATTTCTTCTATCGAATCCATTTACATCGAAATAAACAGACCCGTTTGCGGGATATGCCAGTCCATTGGAGATTATTTTTTCAATAAATTCAATAATTCGTGGAACATATTCGCTGACTCTGGTTAGCACATCTGGTGGAAGGATCTGAAAATATTATTCTATTAATCATCTAATTCCTTCGGAACGAAAAATTACATTATGATAACTTTTGAAGAACAGAAAAACAACTCAACTATGAGCTGACCAGGGGGCTAATAAGATTTATAAAAATCAATAAGACATGTACGAACTGTAATAGAACGCAAGTGAACTAATTCTAGTTCTCTATGTTGGTGTTAACTGGATTGCAGTTAAGGAAAACAATGAAATCAATCAACTTTTCAGCCTTCTACATGCAGGGCTTTAAACACGAAGATGACCGAACATCAGACATAAGAAAAAACTTTATTTAGTTAAGTTTATATAACGCATATGGCTGCTTTTACAGAGAATTGCTAAACAAAGTTATGTGTGGTGTTAAAATTTTGGACCTGGTCTTCAATCTATAACAATAAAGGTAAGCTGAATTATTAATCAAAGTCGTTAACGATTCTAACGACTTGCGAATTGGTCAAATAGTGTGCCATAAATAATTTACATAAATACAAATTGCGACAAGGTGGTTCCTAAACAAAGCTAAGGCAGTGTACATACAAATGTAAGTGCATTCCGTCAACTTGAATTGAGATTGGTACCGCTTTCGTGAATATATTTTTCTTGTTCAGCTTTCTTGGGGTATCTTAACAAACAATGCATCAACGTGCTAAATAACGCTTTGGGACATGTTCTTCTCTGATTTTCCTGCATCAGGTGGCTCGTTAAGTGTTACTGACGAAATTTTAATGAATGCAGGCTGGCACAGTGGTCTGCTATTAAAACATTATGTATTTTCTTTGTTACAGAACCTTAATGCATGTAAAACAACGAAGAACCAACTAAACAGGTATTCAGAGAGACACTCATATTGCTGTTCCTCTAAAAAGTTCATTCGACGAAAAGAGAAATACAGTGACGCGCAGTGAGTATGTCCAATGAATTAGCACTAACCACGCATATTTTATGCAAATATTGGAAGTGAGTTACCGTAAAAAAAAATGAAAGCTGCGTTCATAGTACAAAGTTCATAGGAGGTATAACATGTTTAGCACAATAAATTACGTTAGGACAAACAAAATCAACGAATTGCGACTGAGTCATGGTTGTAAATATTTTTGCGTGTAACAGCCTTATCGTGATGATGAAATATCCTCTTGTTTGGAATTGCTTGATGACGTATTGGGTTTACCGCGGGGACTTCACACAAATGATATCTCAGACAACCCACAGTGCGTATCGGTTTTTGGAATTAATTCCTTTATCTTTTAATTGTTGATGGTTGATTCAAATTACTGTTTAGATCAGAATTTTTAATTAGTCGGGAATCATACTAAAAACTAGTAGCACTGAAAAATTCTCTTACATAATTGGTTGACAAAACTAAAAAGAAAAATGTTCAACTCGATTAAGTATGGAGTTGGTCAAAGAAAAAAAAACAACTACATGCATATGTACATATATACTAACATAACCCGCAACGTTGGCCTACATAGCACGTCACATGCGAATTGATACGACGTATGAACGACCTTGACACTAATGTTCCTTCGCGTATTATCTAGTTTGTACAAAAATACTGCGAATATTAGAACACTTCGCGCCTACACAATACTATTGACTGAAGAGAAGACTGAGATTCGTCTGTGACGAACTCCGATATGATAACAAACCGAAACCAGTTTATTCACGTGACGCGCATTCTCACAATGCATATGACATTTTAAACTTAACGGCCTGGCGGGTTTTTTGCATTCAAAATCCTTGCATACGTGTACTTACATTTAGCGATCGCATATCGTTGTGGAATTCATCCTCCCAGTATCGTGGTAATGCTTCGAAAATAGAATTCTCCGTCACTTGGTCGCCATCCCGTTTGTCTATCCAATCGGCTATGGGATCTTTTGCTTCCGATAAGTAGTTTATTTTCGCCTCTTCTACCTTTACAGCGTCCCCTGTCGATACAGCCTGTTCGAGTAATTCGACCGCAGCATTCATTTTCGCTAATGTTTTCTCCAACATTACTCTTTTATCCGCGTCCGTGTTCTTTTCACATGTTCGCTTGAAATCTTCCAACACCTCCCTCTGATCATCAAGTAACACAGACAACGCACCAGCATTTTTCTTATACTTCTCGTAAAGGTAATTCTGTCTCGCACGTTTGATGATTTTATCATCAATATCAGTTATATTCATTACGTATTGAACATTATAGCCAAAGTAATCAGTGAATACACGTCGCAAAATATCGAAAGATATATATGACCTATACAGTAGTAGGAAATGGGATGATGATATCAACTGAAAAAAATTAGTCAGCCGCGAAAGTTTTGCAATGCTTACCTGGCATGTCCCATGTGTGATGCATCGTATACGGTTGGTCCACAACTGTACCAGCGTACATTGTTCCCATCTAGGGGGATAAATTCTTCTTTTTGTCTTGTTAAACTGTTGTAGAGTTTTAACTTAGGCCGGCCTTGATTAGTTGGCTTCTGCCAAATTGGTTGGGAGCGTTTTGACATGATCACTTTTTTCAAATTTTATCACTTTCTTTGAGTATTTATGATTCTCAACTGGAGAATCAAATAATTTTCAGTTTATCGGTATGTTATTAATACTTTTTTTTTTGATGTTCCAAAACTTATGTGATTCACTTTGCAAGCAAATCCACGTTTATAACACACTGGCAGTTCTATGGAGAAATGTCAAAACAATGGAATTATGCATATAGGTTGAAATAAGCGAGACTCGCTTAAAAAGTTCACGATGAACTTAATGCCCACCCAGTGGCTGTTAAACATTTAAGTGGTTTTGTATTAGCGACGATGAGGTTATAAGTACTGTCCTCTGTAATTTTTTTTTTATTGTATGCAGGCCGAGAGATGAATACTAAATTAGGATTAATTTTGTAAAAATGGACGAATAGGAAATGTCTTTGTCAACAAAGGGACCCTTGGAACTTATTTTACTCTTGATTTCAGAGCGTATGCTATGAAACTTGCTGCCGATTTTCCTTTCTTGTGAAGTGGTAGGATTGGTATTTGTATAAGCTTTCTTTTAGCTTGTTTCGATTAATTTAAAGGTTTCGTACCTTTAGTTATCTAGTTACCTACTGCCTACTGTTATCTGTACGAAGAATCATACGAATTTTATGTAGCTTCTGTTATTAAAACCGCCCATATATTCCTATGCATAAATAATATATTTAATAAAGTTTCTGTCGCAATCTAAAAATTTTTTTATGTTTTAAGCTCATCGGTTTTCCATTAACAAAAATCGAGAATGGTCGTTCCAACTTATTGTCTGAAACTCTTTCCAATTGTAATACTTTAATTGGTAGCCCTAATCTACCACTGGCTGTTCAACTTTTCATTGCTCCTCTGTATGCTGTTAAAATGTGTCAATTTTAAGTTTAACGCACCCACCGATGGCGATATTAGTAAAATTTGTTTGTTTTTGCGGGAACGAAGAACAATAATTTGGGTGATTTCTGTGTAAATTATGGCAAGCAGCTATGAAGTTCCCAGTTGGTTAGTTATGAATATAAATACAAAATCAACACTGTAATCGGTTTGTTTGTGAAATTCACAGGGCAGGCAAACCACCAACTGGCTTGCATTTGGATGTCTTGAAGGAGGACAAACTTGTTCAGAAGTTAATGGTCGATGAAAAGAAATGCTATTTATTTGGACGTAATGCTCAGATGAACGATTTTTGTATTGATCATGCTTCGTGCTCGAGAGTGCATGCAGCTTTTGTGTACCATAAGCATTTGAACATCGCATACTTAGTGGACTTGGGATCAAGTAAGTGATAAGATAGAAACATGTAAAAGAAAATCTGTATTCCCAAGTTATGCAAATCCTCATAGATTATTCACTTTTTTTTTACTTCTCAGCTCATGGCACTTACATCGGTACCCTAAGGCTGGAGCCAAACAAACCAACGCAATTGCAAATAAACACGACTTTTCATTTTGGTGCGTCAACTCGTCAATATATTCTGCGAGAACGGCCGTCAGCAGGACACCGTTCAAGTATTATAGAGGATCTGCCAATGAGTGAATCTAGTGATGGAGCTCTACTTGGTTTACCTGAGAGTCAGACAGAATTAGATGTAAGACTATTCCAAATCAAATTTAAAGATAATTCAGTTTTTTTTTTTTGTAGAATCTCACCGAATACAATACTGCACATAATCGTCGAATTTCAATGCTTGGCATCACAGATGACAGTCTTCGGAAGGTAATGTTATTTTTCGACGTTTTTTCTGTTACAAGTTGACTAAAATATTTTCCATTTTGTTTAGAGCACAAATAAATCGCAAAGGAAACGGCGCAGTGTCACGTTTAACGAAGAAGAAATAGTAATCAATCCCGAAGATGTTGATCCAAATGTTGGACGTTTTCGAAATCTTGTTCAAACAACAGTTGTGCCAAGCAAACGTATGCGTTTCGAACCAAATCAAATTGGAATACCAGCAAGCCCTATAAATCATACAACGGCTAATGATATGAAGCACTTGCATTCGTCAACTGTGACTCCGCATCTGTATCAAGATCTTCCTGAAGCTCATGATCAAAGTGCTACTCGATTGAATGTTAGTAATGAATTTGACATAACACCTATTGCGATGGGAACAAAATTAGGATTATTGTTACCGAATCCTGCTCCAGATGTCACACCTGCTATGCCTGATACAATTGGAAAAGGTAAAATGCCTTTCCCCAGGGGAAATGGTTAGTATTCTTATTTATTGTAGTTCCTTGAGTATATTTTAACTTTTATTGATTTTAGTTCAACGCTATGAAGATCATTCAGTTCTGGAGAATAGCAATGAACCACAAAAGAAGAAATACGCCAAAGAAGCATGGCCAGGACGAAAACCAATGCTTGGACCACTATAATATGTCATCTATGTATGTGTTCATTTACACGGGGACTTAGCGTTTATCTTAGGTTTGAATGTGTCGGTTTTGAAATGAAAACAAAAATTAAAAAAGAAATGAAGCAATATTCATCTATTGGCAAGTTTGATAGGAAGCCAACTCTTTGATTTTGACTAAAACGTCTTCTATCGAAACATACGGTGACTCAATTGAATGAATGCCAGTTACTTATTTCGCTGATATAATTGGGTGTGAATACCAATCGTACTGCTGCAGTTGGTGGGAGGCCAATGGAAGAGTATAAAAAACCATTATCTATAAATAAGCAATAACTAAATGCAATTTTATTCGAAACACAAATCAGGATCACAACTTTATCTACTTAATCTGCACTTTCCAAAAACACAGCTTGCGATCATAAGCAGCGGCGACGTACGGCAACCTATGGTGCCACGATAACCCCCCATATAATTTCAATGAGGCTTCAATTAAAGGAACCGTCGACTTAGCAGTATATACCTTAAGTGTTATATCAGGGCGACCGATACTAGCGTAAACAACCTCACTGTTTGGTGAAAATCTCACAATACGACCTCCATCCTCGTGAATATGCTTCACATCAGTAGGTCCACTGAAATAAGAAGAAATTATCACCTTATCGGCTATTGGAAATCTCTTACACCTCACCATGTCCTTCGAAGATCCCAAGTAATGACATCACCCCCAGCTAGGGCCGTTACAAATAATCTATTATGCAGAGACCAGTCAGCACTCATCAGTGGAAACTTCGGAGATTCCAAAGACATAATAGCTTGTTGGGAACGAACATTGTATAAATGGATTATGCCCTTTTTCTCGGCGACCATGACTTTGCCAGACTCGTCAGGGTGCCACCGCACAGACATGCCAGCCGACGACAGGCAAAATGTTGTAACAGTTTCGAAATTATGTTGTGCACTCCAAATTTTACATGAGTGGTCGTCACTGACCGAAGCAAGAAATTCTTCATCCTGCTCCCAAGCGACATCGTTCACATAGTTCGTGTGCCCTAAGGTAAGAAAAATATAAGGTAAGAAAAATATACATTATTTCTGTTCTAATAGTCAGAAAGTTTATCACCACCTTTAAGTACTTGTACTGTGTCATTGTGATCTAAGTCAGTACGAAATATACGCAAATTGAAATCCGCCCCTGCAGCGCAAAGTGTAATTACTTTGGGTACAACCGCCAACGAAGTTTTTGGAGCAAATGCAATAGCATGGCAGCGTGTTTCGTGATAAATGTCTTTGAGGCGTTCCCATCCAAATGTTTCCGTTTCAGACTCTTCCTATTAAAATTTTTCATTTTTAAGTCATTCAGTTAATTTAATTGGACAAGATTTAGAAACTCACTGGAAGGCGCACCAAACCGAGTATAATTTTTTTCGAAACAGCAACACAAACTAAATTGTATGCAAAATCATTTGAACATATTTCAAAGTCATAGATTTGATCAGTGAAATTAACAATATGCGAGGGATCAGTTTTGGTACGCATTTCTTGTTTAAACATAAAGTATAACTTTGAATGTCTACGATTTGTTTATAAAAGTGATTTTGCCGGGATTATTTTGATGTGAGGTTATAGCGCGAAGTTGACATTAGAGAAAGTTACGACTTGACACGAGTATCGATTTGGCACGATGTTAAAGGTATTTCACATGTGGTGGAATTATTGGAACCAATTTTTGTTTAATCAAAACAACCAGGGAAGAAGAAATCTCACGTAGAAAACATAATTGCACAATAATTCTTCAACAACTTTTTTTTCTTAAATAGCTAGAAACGTTTGTTTTGCAAAATCTCTATTGGATGTTAGTCTAGTTTGTCAGTACAACGCAAATATTGGCATGGTAGATACATATGTACATATAAGTTTCCAACAACATATTCGTGATTTGTTTAAAAAACAAAATTATTGATCAAATTTACACGAAATGAAATCCCAATTCCATAAGTAAGTCAATGCGTAATTCACACTAGACGTCGACTTTTTCAAAGAGCATTGTGACAATTTTAAATTCTCAAAAAATCATGTGCTACCACCTTAGATACATCAAAATACAAACGCTTCCCTAAGACCCTCCATTTTTTATTTTCATCGTGTCATCTCTTTTTCAAATTGTCAGCCCTTTCAAGTTGTCAAAAAAAGCGACGTGTGCTGGTCAATCTTTTTGCAAATAAATTTTTAAGCATTTAATATAGAAAAACCATGAGTGCTGTTCCGGTTTTTATAGATTTGTCACTGGACGAACAGGTAAATTGTCACACATAATATAATGTTTGTAAAACAACCTACAACGACTGGGTAACGCAATAAAACTACATTTATAGGTTATGTTTGGTCCCCAAGTATTTGTATATCAAAATTTAATAATATGTTCCCCTCTATGTCTAGGTCCAAGAACTCCGAAAATACTTTAAGAAACTTGGAGCTGAAATTTCCTCTGAGAAATCATCAAAAGGCATTGAAGACGATTTACATAAAATTATAGGCGTTTGTGATGTTTGCTTCAAAGATGGCGAACCCGCACAAATCGATGGAATTCTAAACAGTATTGTATCTATTATGATCACTGTAAGTTGCTCCCAGTTGAAATTGTATATTGTATTAACTGAGAATCGTTTTATGTACAGATTTCATTGGATAGAGGAGAAAATATTGTCCTGGCTTATTGTGAAAAGATGACCAAAGCACCTGACGCTCCACTAGCCAAAGTTTGTTTGCAATCGTAAGTTAACATTATTTTCAGAGTTTTTAATGCAACATATTTAGTTATAAGGTTCCCAACATCTTGTCCTAATGCGTCTGATTTATGTTTAAAATGACTTGTGAAAAATGGTATCACATTTCATAAGCATTTCCAGACGACTCAAAGATAGGTGTTTGACCAGAAATTTAAAAGCCACAAACATCGTAAAATAGCTTTGCTCTTTATTTTAACAAACACAAATGTTGAAGTAGACTTCTGTTTCAATAATACGTCATTTCTATGGCAATAGATTATACACTCGTAACTATTTTTCTGTATCAAGAGCCTTCCAAGTTTAGCTTTGTAAAACTTTCACTTTCCGTCGTGGTAAATCGTTGAGTGTGGTCCTGCCTTTTTCAGTGCAGACTACGGATTTCTATAGTTTATAACTGAGGGTACTTCTGGTACACTTTGCAAAAAAAAAAAATGTTTTTTCTTTCAGTAGGATTAATGTTTTATACAAATTTTTCAATTCCAGACTTTGGCGCCTGTTTAACAACTTAGACACTAGTTCTCCACTTCGCTACCATGTCTACTATCATCTGGTCCAAGTGGCAAAACAATGCGATCAAGTACTCGAGGTATTCACTGGTGTCGATCAGCTGAAAAGTCAATTTGTCAATTGTCCACCATCAAGCGAACAAATGCAGAAACTCTATCGTTTACTTCATGATGTCCTGAAGGACACCAACATCGAACTCTCTGCGAAAGTAATGATCGAACTTTTGGGTACCTATACAGCTGATAATGCTTGTGTCGCTCGTGAGGATGCAATGAAGTGCATTGTAACCGCTTTGGCCGATCCCAATACTTTCCTCCTGGATCCATTGTTGTCTCTGAAACCGGTTCGTTTTCTAGAAGGCGATCTCATCCATGATCTACTATCGATTTTCGTCTCCGACAAATTGCCTTCCTACATTCAATTCTATGAAAATCATAAGGAATTTGTCACATCACAGGGTCTCAATCATGAACAGAATATGAAGAAAATGCGTTTGCTCACATTCATGCAGCTGGCTGAGAGTAATCCTGAAATGACCTTTGAACAGTTGACCAAGGAGTTACAGATTCCTGAAGACGAAGTTGAACCGTTCATCATTGAAGTGCTGAAGACAAAATTGGTGCGAGCTCGTCTTGATCAAGCTAATAGAAAGGTTCATATATCCAGCACTATGCATCGTACGTTTGGTTTCTCGCAGTGGGAACAATTGAGGGATTTGTTGCAGGCGTGGAAGGAGAATCTAAATGTTGTCAAGGATGGTCTGCAAAACGTTTCAGCTGCACAGCTAGAATTGGCCAAGACACAGAAACTTATCCATTAGAAAAGAACAAAGAACAGCAGAAGGTAAAACAACGTAGAGGAGACATTTTTACAAACAGAGTTTTACTTTTTATTCCGAAATGTTTAAGAAAAATAAATATTTCTTTTTTTTTTTTCTTGAAAAATTGTAATTGTGTATTTACTGTGTAGGACAGGCTTAATGGTACGTCCCGGGTTTGTTTATTCACAAAAATCTGTTGCTTTTCCAGTCTATATATTGACTTTACATAGCAGATTTCTAGCTACATGAGGACGCACTTCCCGCTTTTGTGGTCGCAGAAATGATAGAACTTATGTTTTACAAGCTTTATTCACTATCCTCTGATGAAGTAATGAGAATTCTGGCTTATATCAACTTTTGTTTCTTTCGATCCTACATAGATTCATGAGGCATGGACAATAATAACGTTGTTGTATGTTGTATCATTCGAGAGCCTAATATAAGCATCATGCCAAGCAAAAAAGAAAATTAATTCTAAATATTCGATGTAATACAAGCATACTTCAGTATTTTTAAAAAATTGAAATTCTAAACATTACTTTCTGAACACAAACTTGGCATCACTCTTCATAAACTGACAGTTTAAAAATCGCGCCGTATTTTATCTTAAAAAAATAACTAGTTGCAAAGCGAAATTTCCTTGAGTAGTTATTGTAAACAATTTTAAATAAAAAATCTGAATTTGCGATAGGTAATAAGTTCAAAATAATGGCACAACTAATTGAACAATTAATACAGAAAATGGGGCTAAATGATGAACCAAAAGTAATCGGGTATTGTGATATTTATAATTTAAGTTAACCAAAAAGCGTCTACCAATTCCTTTTCTTTGTAGGAAAACCAAAGAGTTACTTCGTCTTCTGGAACTACGTTCAACAAATGTGAATGCCACTCTAAATGTCTATGCAAAGACTGTGCTATGCATTGATTTAGCTGCTGTTTTTCTTGGCATTGAATTTGACCAGGTCCGTAGCCTTCTTGTTGGTGGAGATTCTTGTCTAAAACTATTTCTTTTTCTAGGAAAACGCTCTTAAGCTATCCAATCTGAGAAAGACTCAGTATGCGAATAATAAAAGATTGTTGGAAAAGTTGCTCGATTTAAACAAGCTCGTCGGTGTGAATGAAATTTGTACCAAATTAGGGATAAATGAGGTTTCGAAAAAGTCCACAGAACTGTTAGAACTATATAAGAATACCATAGAGAAGGAAGCGACAGATATTGATATAGCACATCCACAATACCCAGCAATGGCAGTGTATCAGGCTTGTAAGCTTTCGCAAAAAAGATTATCAAAAGCAAAGATACTGGCCTTTAGCCATTTGCGCCCGTCACAATGGACACAGTTGGAGTTACGTTGGGATAAGGTTATAGCTGGTCATTATAAAAAAGTAGAGGACAAAAAGATGGTGGTTTACGAATCTGGGACTATTGGAGAAAAGGAAGGCGAGTCAGAGAAGTCTACTAAGTCTATGAAACGGTCGAAGGTGCCTGATATTGAGGACTATGAAGTTTGGAAGCGACGTATGCTGGCGATGTCACAAATGCAATTATCGCTGGATACAGACAACATGAAAAACAACAAAGAAAACTTAATTAAATTGAGGACGTGATATGCTCCGTTTCACATAGTTTTCTTTAGAGTAACAACTAATTTTATTATTTATTCAAAATTGGTAGAAATTTACATTTTTTGGCGTTCATACTGCCCTTAAGGGCTTTAGATCTAAATGGAATGTGCTTATGTATTTATATTATTGTAAAAAACTAGAGAAGATGGTCTTATGGGTTCAAGAGAAGGATGGTGAGATGTAGTTGAACAGAATCTTTGTAATCGCCTTCAGTTGATCTCGTGCAAATGTTGAATGGAACGCATCAGACTATGGTAAAATCTAACTTCTATCCTACACTTCAATTCATAAGTTAATTTTTCTTTTCAGGGAAGTTGAATCCTTTTTCTGTGGGGACAAAAACGATGAAATTAAGCATCTCCAGAACACAGCATTGAACAAATATGAACAGTATATTTACAAGCAATAATATACTTACGTGCATTCGTTTAACTACTTAGCTCTTAAGGAACTCAAAAATGTCAAATTACCTTACCTCGGGCATAGAAATAAGTAGAATAAAAAGCTACAAATAAGTGCACCATGTTTGGGCTACATTTTTGATTTTGTTTCATTTCGCTAGTCCGCATGGACACAGATATATCAACTGTATGCATTCGTTTACCCCCAAGAACGATAATACGGACCACCCTGTATCCAAAAATACGTTAAAAATAAACTACACGCTTCAACTCACATTTTGGTCTTTGCTTGATTCCGTCGGTCCAACTATAACGGAAAATACGGCCCATCACAAAAATGCATTTTTCCCTGCAAAATTCCATAAAACACCAGGCCACCAGAATTTCTAAAAAAACAGCAGGCAAACCGACCTTCTAGGTGGTGCCCAAACAGTGCTGCCCGGTGACGTTTGTTGCATATAGATTTTTGCATTAATTTGTTTCTCATGTAACTTTTTTGTTTCTTAACGGATTTTTATGATTCGAGTATCAAATTAAAGGTTGTTTTCTGGAGATTTAAGCGAAATAGGAATCATTTGCCAGAAACAACGAGCAAAGTACGAATTTTTCACTGAGAATATTGTTGATTTTTGTACAGTGATATTAGACTTTAATGTAACTTGTACATACTGCCAAGTGCCAACTGCACACTTAATCTTTGGGACTAAGTTTGTTTAGTTGTCGGATCGAAAAATAAGCCAAACTAATAGTAAGGATGACAAAAACATACATTATTTGAAAAACCTTTATTACAAATCATTTATACATATGGACCCCAACTAAAAAATTAGTGTGTACATAAACATATTAAAGGCACAAACTGGTTTACACTTATCTTACCAAACTAAATAGAAAAATTATGTACGTAGGTACATTTCTTGAAATGGCATATGTATGATAAAAAAAAATAAACGTTTCATTTCCTTTGATTAAAGCTAATAAAGCTATTTTTTATAAGAGTTTTTGTTCTTTTTCAAGTAACATACGTCGAGACGAGATCTGATTATATTATTTCATTTTCATCAGGTCTGAGGTCGGGTCTTTCTTCCCATAGTCTATTAATGTGTTCGCAGATTAATTCTCCAACGTCCTGTGGTTGCCCGTCGGCTGTATAATCTACAAGTACATACAAATTTAAACAAGTATGTTAGCATTTATGTTATTACTAGAGAAATTGAATAAGATTAAATAAACATATTTCATTCACACCTATCTAAGTACCGGCCTTGATTGATTATCTTCATCGAGAATATAAAGTCATAATATAATAAAAAAAACAACTGAACTCATATGGGACTACCAAAAAAAAGGGACAGTGAAGTTTGACAGCTTGATAAGTTCAGAATCAGAGTGAAATACGTAAGATCGAATTGCTACCACTAACAATTTGTACAGATACAGTCAATAGAGGAATTGTACGTACACATTGTCAAAGTACACGTAAAAATCTATCAGTCGGGTGCTGAAAACTTCTTTCAGAGAAATAAAAAAATTTCTATACTTTTAAACGGATTAAATCAGGTTCTAAGCTCTTGAAATCATCAAAGACAAATATTTGATGGAGCGATCAGTTATATAGAACTGTCAAATGTTTTTTTGTATAAAATGTGATTTCTATTGCAGTATTCTCTTTTCAATATATGAGGAATTAACTCGTAAATAACATTGATTTGCAGAGAAATTAACAAAACAGAGATGAGTGAATAAAATTCCATCGGTGGCAAATTCTTACCCAACACATTTCTGTAGGAAAGAGGTGTCAAAAGCACTATAAAATCAACTGAAACTTTAGTTCAGGGATTTCTGTTTCTCCTAACAAACAAATTTATTTAGAATCTTCCTCGTACCCACAAGACATTTCAGTTATGATCGATTTTCTTGTTCGATGCGTTCCCTAGCTTCTCGGAAATTATTTTTCTTTTTTGAGAAATACCCATCATTTTTAGAAATTTGTCATATTACAATTTTTAGTGTTAAAAAAGTATAGGTATAGGTATATGTACATATGTACATCTAAAACAAATCTGCTGTTTGTAAAATCAACGGTAAATGAAAGAGAAATCGTTAGAAAACTTTTAACTTGTGCCAATCCAACTATTCACAAGAATTTTAAAATTCGATGGTACCGATTAACTTTTTTCAAGAAATTTGTTAAATAACCAAAGATGCCAAATATTGATTTTTCTTAAATTCGTAAATGCTCCTCTATCTTTATATGGACTTTATGCGAGCTGTGAATTGCAAAAAAAATATTTTAGCTTAACTGTAGATGTACAAGTGAACAAGTAATCAAACTTACGCAGCTAGTATAAAGCAAATAGTACCAAAATAACGAGATCATAAAATGCATCAACCTTCGAACGCACTGAACACCGTCGCACTTTCATTGACTTTCATATACAGAATGAATTGAATCAGGGGTTTCCCCTTAATTAATTCCACAGACTTAAGTGTATATTCAATATACAATACAAACGGTAGTTTTAGTAAATGATGTTACATTAATTACGGTTCCTAAGAATGAATTTAATAAACCCAACAAGATTTTTTTCGTAATATCATTTTTGCAGTTCGGTTTAGCATTGAAGTGGGAATATTTTAAAAAGTAAAGCACACAGTGAACTGTGTTTTTGACTAGTGATAAAACAGAGATTATGTGTAAGAAGTTATCTTTGCATTAGTCAATGTATTTAGTTTGTGCCATACTCTTTCATATTCCTTCTTATTAATAAAAACTTTTAAAATTATAGTATGTATATTTACATACATACATATATTTATGTATAAATAAATAATAAATAACAAATAATTTTCAAATATTTGTTGTAGAATATTTCATAGTGCTTTCATCAACTTCATACATATGTAGTACATATGTAAGTATTGTCAATCATTTTGTTTAAATTACATTTGTTAGAAATATACCCCCTAAACTTGTGTTATGTAGCAAACGCCAGACTTAACAAATTAAATAAAAATGCTTAGATATTTTTTACCGTTTTGTGTGGAGATACTGGGCACATTCCGAATTCTAGGCACTAGGTAGTAAAATGTTTCTGATTGGTAAAGAGATTCAAATTGGACTGTCTGGTAGATCGAGAGACCATTAGTACAGCTTTTACAGTGGATGCAAAAAGAATTGCTCTCGACCTAGGGATTATCGATTGAGAATTTGACTAACTGGAAAACTTAATGGTAAATGTACCTTAGACAGCGATTTATATACGAAAACTTGTAATATGTACGCGTCGCAGGGTGATAAATTGAAAACGCATTGCGAATGATATCCAGTTTGTTGTATACATGAATAGTAAGTCTTTGATTTGTTTGTTGAAGCTGATCACATTTTTTCGTATAATTTAAACGTAACAGGGAAAAGAAAGCAAGCCGATCTATCATAAAATCACATTGCTTTTCTAAACATGTCTCTAAACCTTAAACTATAAATTATAAATTTATTTCCTACTTACCATTATAAAATATCAGCTCACACTTTCCTGCGGTTTCCGGCCAGCTTTCTAAAATATTACGAAGATAGCGATAAAACTTCAATTTCACTTCATTTTTCATTTCTTTCATTAAGCGTGTGGTGCTAAGTCCAAAATTAATCGATTCAAAGTAGCTCAGCAATGGAGTTGCCACTTCCATTGTGATATAGTAAAATTTTTTATTCATCCTTATTCTGTATACAGAATTGCTGTAAGGGCGTGCTACACCTCCACGATCTCTAGTGACACCTTTAAGGGGTTGCTGAAATGATTCGCAATAATGAATGTGTTTAATTTTCATTTGAATTTTAATAAACAATACCCCTTCTTGTCGCTCCAATAAAGGACTTTCGAACACAGGTTGACCATGCAATGAATTTGGAAACAAAACGAATAATCGTTTTATGGCGAAATTAACTTTATGATGGGACTCATATGCTTCTATTCTCTGTACAATTCCTGTAAAGGATTATATAAGTAGTAATTTCATAAAAATTTTGTGTTTAATTTTTTTTCGTTTGTTGTTTACCAATTTTATAAATACACAAGTTTGATTCTATCATTTTAAGATTTCTTGAAACATGTACATATGTACATATGAACAAAATAAAGTGCTTAGGGAAGAAGGAATCCTTGTGAAATTTGCTCTCGCTAGTCAGTGACTCTTTTTACTGAAAAATATATGAACAATCCATGTGCAACCAGGTGGTCTATAAAGAGATACCTAAGAAAATGTTACATTTAAAATAATCACATCTTTCGGCGCAGTAGAAGCTCAGACTTGGCTTGTAAATGCAGCACTTAGTCTAAATGTGTTCATACGGAGTAACGATTATTGATCAATCCTTACATTGGCATTCAAGCAAAACGATTATTTTCGAATAATCGAGTCAATTCGAGAACTGTTTGCATGTTTGGACGGAATTGAAGACACTATTTAAATACATATGCACATACATTAGTTTAAAACATACCATCATTATATTCATTCCTTGGCAGTACAACCCTGAAATACGCATGATAATAAGCGGATGCCATTCCTGACGCTATATCTAATCCACTTTCAGACCGTATAAAATCGGAATAGTCATACATTGATGCAGTGAACTGGACAAAACGTAAAATCAACCAGACGGGAAACAGATGTGATAACTCCAAAATTTCTTCAAAAAAACTTGGAAAATTTTGTTGACCTAACCAAATTGTCAAAATAAACAGCAGTCCATAAGTTCTTGGTGAGAATGTAAATCCATGCAGGAACGCTGTTCTTAGTTTTCTATCGTAAGGATAGTGTTTCGATTTGTAAAAGGCTTCGAAAAGAAATTTCGCCAGTCTCCAAACGATCTCCGCTATTGAGAAAACAAACAAACTCCTGAATGTCTTTTTCCCTGTGCAAATAAATAAGTTAATAAGATAATTTGCTGCTTATTTCAATAAAAATACCAAATATATCCATCGCTGTTTTCATGTCTAGAATATAAAGAAAAACACTCCATATCAGTTCTCGGAAATTTCTATGTGCTTTTTTTTTTGTGCTTTAGAAAGAGGTGTGTTCGATTACTCTGAGAGTTATTTTTTTAAGTTTGGTTGTTGTTAGTTACGATATTTTATTGGGTCTATAAAACTTAAGGCGTTTTTCTTTTTTAGTTCGGAGCAGAGCCTGAGTTGTCAAAAAAAATGTTCGTGTTTCTTTTTTAGATCAGGAGGTGCTCAGAGCGCGCTCTATGTGCTCGATATAAATTGACAGAGCACCCAGAGCAAAAACAGAGCACGATGATTTTGACGTTTGATAGGAGAAAAAAAAAATAAAAAAACAGAAACGAAAACAATTGAAATCGCGCCCAATGTCGTGTTGTTTATTAAATATTAGAAGAAAATGGAATTTCATATGTGTCTAATTATTATTTCTGTGTTTGGAAGTCAAAAAGCATTAATTTTTCATTGTTTCAGTTTTATGTGCTCAATCGTGTTTCTTAAATAATTCAGAGCGTTCGGAGCACACTCTGAACAGAGCGCGCTCAGTTTGTTCATGCTCTGTTCAGAGCTCTGCTCCGAACTAAAAAAGAAAAACGCATTTAGTTCGATAAAAGAAAGTACGTATGTATGTACACCCGTTTTTTTTCAAATGCAAGTCTGTGAAAGGAGAGTTTTTGTTTTGAAAAATATTTCTGTATTTATTAAAAAAAGTGCCAGCCTTTAAAAAAATGTGGGACGAGTTCGGCACACTATTGAAACAAAAACTCAGTTTGTATTCGCTATCTTCTGCGCAGAACTATACAATGACTCTTGTTGAGTCTCATAATGAAAGGGCACATTTGGATGTTTACCAAACGTTCGTGAGAGTAAAGAACGTGGAAGCACATTTCACATTGTTTAAAAATTAAACATAGAAGGTCCAATCAGAAATGCGACAAAATAAGTATTTCAACACTTCCCCTATATAAGCAGGAAGACTCACTAAATTAATTTACAAACCAGTAAGACGTTTTATTTTCGTCTGAAATACAATTATCCATCATAGATTTAAACACACAAAATAGTTTAATATTATTTTTGTTTTATAGGTTTGAATCAAAGTATTAAATATCTTTAGAAATGATTAGAAAACGTGACAGTTGAAAATTACATTTATTTATCGAGTGAACAGTTCTACATCGTCCATCAACATTTCCACCTATTTTCCACTCTTATCAGCAATTTTTTTTGAACTTTCAATGTCAGCTGTCAAAATCAGCTGTGTTCTGATCAAATTGCAAATTTAATCCAATTGGGTGAGGCTTTAATCAACACTTATTAACCAATTACTTATTAAATTATTAACGTATTTTATAGAATAATTAGCGAATCGAACAGCCATGTATACTGTACCAGTGATACCACCCGATTTACGCCACGAAGAAACAATCGTCCAAGCAGCCAACGCTTTAGATTGTTTACAATCGACAATAACAAACATTTTCGATCGAATTGACAAACGTATTTCGAAAAATAATGAAAAAATAAATGATCTAAGTTCGCGTATAAATTTTGCGTCTGTGAAAATTCAAAATTTATGCGGTACCAATAAGGCCATCAAGATATTTTCGCCGGCAAAGTTCCCGTCGTCGCATGTATTCAGGGACATAGAGCTGACCTTCAGGGAGGGCGATACGGAAGCGAATATTCTCTGGGACTACGAGATAGATAGTCGAGTAGATCCTGTGCCTAATAATATCCAAGAGAAGTTGGTATTCTTTCACTTTCGCAGCGCAAAAGATAAATCAACAGCCGCTCGTGTTTCCAGTCAACGTGGGCTAGGGGAGATTCCGGCGAATATTAGATCTGTCAATTCGGTTTTACTATTTAGTTCGGCGGAGAACGTCTACGGTGGTCGCCGAGTAGCAGATGATATAAATCGTGGGCAGCGGACACGCGGCAAAGGTGCTCGAAAGACAATGGATAATGATACGAATCGAGGACTTCACATAGAACCGGCGCCAAAATCTCTAAGTAATCGGCTAAAGGGCACCGAAAAACGATTACAACAGGGACTGTTCTATACGCCCCGGCTAAATGAAGCGCCGGTGATCGATTTACCAGTGGACCTGCCTGATTTGCCTGGCATAGCCGATGATATTCAGTTCGATCATACTGACAATCATCAAATCGCTCCGTCATTGTTTATTGAGAATCTCACGGATTTACCTGAAATCGCCGAGGTTGTCGAAATAAAGAAAGCGGTGCCGACAATGCAAGAGACAAGAAATACCATAGCTGCACCACCACCACCACCGCCTCCGCCACCAGTGGCGCCGGTAATAGTACAGTCTAGCACGTCTGTAGTGCCACCAGCGCCACCGCCACCGCCACCTCCGCCAATGATGGCATCAACTTCAACAATTGAAAAACCTACTCAGACATCATCAGTATCTACAGTGCAAGCTGTTACAGTTGCAACCGATGTTCGTTCAAATCTGATGGATGCTATTCGCAAAGCAGGTGGAGCTCGAGGTGGCCGGTTACGTGCCGCTGCAGATGTTGCTCGTCAACCATCCACTGACAAACTTAATTCAGTTCCACATCAAACAAAAACTACCAGCGGTGGAGACTTGATGGCAGATTTACACAATAAACTCTTAATGCGACGAAAGGGAATTTCCGGTGCAAAAGATGGAGAAGGACCAGTGCCAGATAGTGGGAATATGATTGGTCGCCTATCTGCCTTAATACCGCCGCCGCCAGCAAGGACACAGAACTCTTCATCAGACGATGAAGATGCAGGCAACGATACGGAGTGGGTCGACTAGTGGGACCTGCTATTTATACATATTTATATTTATTTGTCATCATTTTTGGGTCTTATTTGTTAGATAATCGCGCTCAAAATTAATATTGTGCCTTTCTTTTTTGGAAATAACTGAATAATGATTGTAATGAGTTCGAAAACTGTTATACACACTTTGAGTAAGTTTCTAGATAATGTAACATTCATTTTGTTACAACCACTTACCTAAAATATATACTATACACCATACAGGATTATTTTTACAAAAAAAATTGTTTACGCATTTTTATTTTATTCCATAATCCATTACGCGGCCGAAGTTAAGAAATACAGATTCAGAAGCAGTCCTAGTTGACCAACTTTAACGGGAAAAATACGATTTTATCGCATCGTCGTGTCTTTATTTCAAGGACACTATTCGTGTAAAGAAAGGCAAAGCGGAACGGAATTGTCTATTGGTTTGGTATTTGTTAAGGTAGTCGCAGAGGAAGTCTAGTCCCAGCTGTTTCTGGGATCTTAAGAGATACACCTACTTTGTATAATTTAAATGTTAACGCAGAACTTACCTTTACAAGAGATTTCGAACTTGTTTACTCGATATAGTCGTTTGGAACAACTATTTGGACTTATGTGCAACTATCTATCGATTCTCCGAACGTCTCATATTTCATATGGGATGGCGGGTCACGTCATGGCAATGTAGTTTCAGGTAAAATGATATTTGACTATTAGCTTTTATAGTTCTCCACATACGTAGCCAGAAAGACAAGTTTAACCATTATTATCGTTCTGAAAAGGGAAAATTTGTGTTCTACAGGCAGTCAAATCAATAGACATTATAATGACATTATTATGTAACGGTAATGAAGTTTTAAGTGCTCGAATATTAATTCGAAACTCAAGGAATTTATATATCGAAATTTGGTTTATTTACTTCAATCTTAAAACCCGACAATTAAAGGGACAGTCAGATGGATGGGACTAATTACACTCGTCTACTGATACAATATCATTTGATATTCATAACTCGTAGTCCGGTTATGTAGGTGCAGTTTATTTCAGTGTTATCAGATAAATTCAATTCTCAAAATGAGCAAATACTTAACATATTCATGCATTCGAACACCATCACCCACCGTTATAATTTTTTCGACGAAGGTCAATAACATGTTTCCCAGTTCTGGTGTCTATGGAACAGGAAAACAGCAAATTTTCACGTTTCATCATGAGGTAATAAAAAAAAATCCACAGATGCAAAAAATTGGATATTTTTATTTTCGTATCATTCTCTCATATTTTACATTCTTGAATAGTGTACTTGTATATGCTTTGTTTGTATACATACTATATAATCATATAAAAACGATTTTTTTTTTATTATTTCTCTTTTGTATGTACTATGTGTTAAGGATGCCATGAAAAGAAAATAGCGGCTACACAAATTTTGCACTTTATTTGTTTCCTTAAATATTTTTTGCTTTCTATGTTTTTTATTACCGTTAAAGTGGGTTAATTGTTAGATGTTTTATTGGTGTGGTGTTTATTTATTTATTTTTTCTTTCGTTTCACTAGTATTTATTATTTTTTGTTTTGGTGGACATTTTTACTTACAAAATTTGTTAGTGTATATAATTTGCTTTAATTTTATTTCTATTCACAGTGGCTTTGATTTATTAAAGTTGTATGTATGTATGTATATATAGTTTTTGTTTTTAGTTATTATTATATTATTGTTATTGTAATTGTAATTTTTAAGGAAATACCAAAAAATTGCTAGCAAGACAAGAGGTTGTTGTTTTTCGAAAAATTGCGAGATGTTAAGTTCAATTGTTTGGTATATTTATATGTAACATTTGTGAATTACTATCCGCAATGTATGAGCTTGTATTAGGTATGTTTATCCGTACAGCCAGCTCATTTAGCAAAGTTTACATTAAATGGCTTAGTACTCGTAATAGTCTTTCGGGGTTTGTTTCAATTTGGAAATTATTCAGTTATGTAACTATTTATTGATTGTAAAATTGAGTCAGGCATCAAAAGCAAGTACTGGGGACTTTTTCACAGCTTATCAACAGAGATAAAATACAACAAAACAAAGTCGAATTTATTTTTTCTCATTTTCGTATCTGTGGATCTTACGCTGAAATAAATTCACTAATATCTTCTTCCAGCAGTGCATCGGATCCTAAAACTATTTCCTTTTCAAAAAAAATGTTACCTCCTCAAAAAATAAAAACTATCAAGCGAGTAACACTATTTTCGACTATCAAACGCAATTGTTTTCTCGTCATTAACATTTAAAACGGATTTAAATAACTAATTAGGTTTATATTTTTAAATAAGAATATAAAAAATGCATCAATGGGAACAAGATGAATCTCTACTTGGTATCGCAGCATACAAATATATCCGGAGGTTTACAACCGGAAGAACTTGAAGCGACTTACAAATACATATTTAGATCCGTACTAGACCAGTGTTGGATGAGCATTCTAGCTAGGAACGAATTAGGTCTTGAATAATCGACTTCATTCGACAGAAACAAACTTTTTTCCAATTCAATAGTTTAATATAAGAAGATTTATCTAATCTAATGAGTCGTAAGAACTTTCAAACTGCTGCTGGGGATTGAGCTGAAAAACAACCATTTAAAACTTCTAGGTCCTTCTACTGTAAACGATATAGAAACGGGTAATCTATTCGCCGCCTATTGTCTTATATTCAAAAACGCCCTTTTCTTGGCAGAAGCTTTAAGACTACTTCACCTACACAGCACTGATCCAAACAAATGGCTGGATGATAGTGAGCAGCTATTGTCAACTAAGTGCAGTTGTTGACAATGACAACAAAGGTATTCATTTAACTAAACCCAAATGGGTTCGAGATCCCAATAAGCCACCTCAACTCATATACCCTAATTTAGACCCCTTTACCGTCTAGTTTAGTTTTTTTCTTTAATTCCATTTTATCTATTATTGTCGATTTTGATAAGGATCAAGCTGTTAAAAAGCTAATCCCATTTTTTTTTTTTTTTAAATTAATCCATTTCATGCACTTGATTGCTCTAGCACAATCGATTTAGTTATCATGGGTTAAAGGCATGGACTCTAGTCTTCCGCATTCACTCCAAATCAACACACAGAAAATATTTTCAGTGGCTTATGATCGGCTCATGTTACATTGTCATAAATGAAGTAATGGTAAATATTTTTTGTTAAAATTTAATTATTAAGTATGTATGATATAGATGTAAGTGCTTTGCAATCAATAAAAAAAGGGTGGTAGTCTTCTTAGCGTAAAATTCTTGCAATGATTTCTCAAAAATGCAGTTTACTACTATGTCTACGACATTTTTACCGAAATTATTATTCAACACCAGAGACTTGTAATATTTTCATTATTCGATAACAAAAACTCAATCCTAAACCAAGGTATTCCAAGATATAATAATTTTCAAAAAACTTGACTTTTATCCAAAGAACATTATGTTCGAAACTTTTGTAAAAGCCTAATAATTCATACATGATTGCCATGTCACATACATACATATGAACATATGTAATAACTGAGAAACATTTCACAATGCCAGGCTTACAATTTTAATAGCGAATAAAAATATTCTATGTTAGACTTTTCTAACTTTAATGAACTTGTCTGCAAATAAATGAAACCACCTCGTTTTACTCTTACAAATTAAATGAGAAAAACACAGAAACTACTCACATTTTCATCGATGTCAACAAATTTTATCCAAATTCTTGCACTTACGCTTGAGAACATTAAAATTTGTTTTGTTTTTCTTGAAGCAAACCGCAATTTTAAATTTAAAAAATTATTTGCAAATATATAAAAAAAATACTTGTTTTGTTTTGTTCGTTTATCAGTTTTTTTTTAAGTAAACGAATTCAATATAGGAAAAATAGAAACAACTATTCAATATAGATTTTTATGTATATATATATATATACATATATATATGTATATATACGTGGATGTATTAACTTGCATATATAGCTTATTTTTTAACACGATTTCTTTTTATTATTATCTTCAAATTGTTATACTTTGTGCATTCTTAAACAAAAGAAAATAACATAATGTTAAGCAATACATTATCATATTCACTTTCAATTTATTTTTCATTATTAATTATTTTTTATTTTAACGAAAGCGCTGACTTTAGAGTTATTTTTTGTTTTCAGATCTTAATTCCACATTATTTTTTGTTTTTGTTTTTTTTTTTTTATTATATTTTGACTGCTAATGCATATGATTCGTTGAAGATAAGTAGCCAAGAATCACTAAACGAACTCCAGTTCAGGCTATGAATAAAATACTCACTCTACTCGATAATTAACATTGAACATATTATGTACTTGCATTACCAGCCAACATGCTAAACAGGATAAAAAATAGTTTACTTAAGTATCCTTAATCAACTGTTATAGCACAATTAATCACACTTTGTTTATCTATAAAAAAAAACCAGCGCATTATGATTATAATTATAATTAGAACTCTTGGTAGAGAATAAAAATTAATATATAATAATAAACGTCCAACATTTTATTACTCTCTACTTCGCAGAAAGCAAAAAAAAAAATAAAAATAAACATTAAAAATATAATATGTTATCAGATTGGTAAGAAAGTGATAATTTTCTTTTGTAAAAAAAAATGTTTGTTGTCAAAAAAATGTTTATTTATATTTGCGTCCTCAATCGTGGTCGGGGTAAGTCACCAAAAACTGCATCCCCATGTACGCTCTTAGCAAGCGCTTTGATGCTAGCTGCAATGTCAACGTTGTCATCGAGAATCTGTTGAGGAAAATAATGGAGACGCTTAATTTTTAGGAAATTTAGCGGAAAGTTGTAATATAATTTGCTGTTTTGTTTTGATTAGCGTCATTAAAGAAAGTGGCGGCTTGTGGCAGAAGGTCTGTCTAAAATCTTATTCTTCTCTTATAACCTATCCTTTACAAAAGTACTTTGCATTGTAAGGTTGCTTGAATTTTCAAAAAAAAAAAAAAAAACGTATTTTTAACACTTTTAGTGAAACAAGCGGGTAGAGGTATTACCTATTTCAAATTCAACCAAAATAATATTTAAAATCAATGCACTACTAACAATAGAGGTTAAATTACAATGTAAGCGGGTGTGGCTGTGGTTGAGCGTGGTGTACATGGATCACTCTCTCGTCGCTGGATTAGATATCTTATCTTAGGAATATTGTTCGAATAAAATATCACAGAATGTCATCTTTAAAAGGTTCAACTCCTCTATTCGTGATCAGGACGCTTCGGGTCCCCGTTTCTACTTGTGCTTAATAAAAGTAGCAAGTTCCCGTGGCACCGGTGTGAGCTCGGAAGTGTGCACGGACACTAATATTTCAAATAAATTGGCCCTAATGCAATTGCAACTATGCTTACTACTTAGTTTTTATGATGGCTCCACTAGATGCTTCGCTTTATTAAACCAAATGATCTAAGAATGCTTATTAAATTTTAGAAGCGAGACTTCCACCTATTCAACCTGAAGTCTTATTCAATTTGAATATAACAATTCTCAAGATAAAGGAGCGATATCATTGGAAGGAAGTATTCGCTATTAACGAACCTTCAATGAAGAACACAATCCCGCACGTCAGGGAGCATCATTTTAAGGGGAGACTTTCAAATAACGAAGGATGATAAAGATCTACTTATGACAAGATAGATTGTCCCGACTTTGAACTAAAAAAAACAAATACTACGTGGCTTTCAGGATTTGTATAATAGGACTATTTAAGTACACATCCAACCACTTCTGACACTTACAGCAAAAATTAACAAATAAACACATATTTACATATACACTTACATCATCATCTGAATCGGCAATGACAGTGCTCTCACTGATAGAGTTCGCTATAGCTATGGGCAAGCTTTTAGCAAAATTGCTCATATTCTGTTTCTTGGCGTGACTACCTGGTATGGGTATGGCAGCTTCCAATTCAGCCAGAGCATCTAGGAAATAAAATAAATTCCTAATTATGCCCAACAAAAATGAATTAAATCCAAAACCCACCTTCTGCATCTTCTGCACTCTCCTCTACATCAGACATATTCAATGGAAGCGATGTTCTTGGCGCCATAGAGTAACTCTCCACTCCGTCCAATTCAAATAGGCAATCACCTTCACCATCCATGCCACTACTAACCCCACCAATTGAGTTGGAAGAATTTATGAAAAAATTACCATTTCCAATGGAAGAACGATGTACACCCGAAGCACCACTAACTCCAAGGCTAGTCTGTTGCTGTTGTCTATTGAATGTCGGACTGTTGCCAACACTCATTGGTGTACTGTCCGGCGTTGCTGGTGGGGTATCAAAACTTGTAACCTTCTTGTTGTTGAACGAAAATACACTCTGTGCGGAGGCTTGAGTATTACTGTCCATGGCACTTGCAGAAGAATTAGGTGTTGCAACCGCCCCACCTCCAATAACAATCTTTGTCAGTGTGGTGGGCGTGGTCGGAGCACTTGTGGCTCCCATGGCATCAATCATTTGTTCAGGTACTTGGTTAACTAGACTAACTAATATTTGATATTCTTGTTCAGACTTTTCACGAAAGCTCATCAATAGAGCAAATTGCTGATCCGTATAACGGCGTATACGTTCGTCCGTATCGGCGATCTCTTTCTGCAATCTCGACTGCAAGCTCTGTTTTAGTGATCGCAAGCGATTGTTTGATTTA
Organism: Xylota segnis; assembly: GCA_963583995.1. NCBI lineage: Eukaryota > Metazoa > Arthropoda > Insecta > Diptera > Syrphidae > Xylota > Xylota segnis. Next base: position 5,421,701 of record OY757239.1, on the reverse strand, counting down.
TTGCTTCTGATGGGGATGGAATTTTCATCGATCTGTTGAAACTGGTGGTTCATTATCAGAATCCCGAAGGTTTCCGAAAACGATTTGTCTGCCTTACGATGGATTAGTTCGTCGTTGCTTGTCAGCAGATTGGAATTGATCAAATATATCGCATTTGAACTGTGTTTAACACATACAGCTGTATTGCAATTGAAGCAAATGTTAATGACCCACGAGCCGAAGGGTAGCGTACAAATTAAATCCCGTTGGTGTATGGTTACTGAAAGTTCCGCCAGCGGTCCAATAGCCTGAAAAAAAATACATTATTGGTAAACATCGACACTTAGTAACTCTTGTTTGGATTTATTGTTTCTATGATAAGATACGCCGGCGGCGGCGGGGATTAATTCACATTCACACAATTGATTTTTGCCGTGTTAGTCATATGCCATATGGTTTGTATTGGCCTTAGATACAGAACACATTTTGTGAACGTTGATAACAGAATGCTTGTTGTTGGTTCATTGAAGTGGTAATAGCTTAATATGTACATATACTTAAATTTAGATGTAATTACATAGCGATTTAATCGTTGGTTATTAACATTTGAGAGTTCGGCTAAGTAGGGCATTACCTTCGATTGAGATACATACATATGTGCCCCAGTTTTTGGTTTCTTTTGCATATTATCTAGCTTTTATATAATTATTGACCTCTAATTAGGTAAAAGTTGGTTATATGATTCACTGAACGAAGCATGCATATATCCATCTGATAAAATCTTAGGACATCTGAAATAGTAGTAGAACTAGTAGAAATAACATGAGGATTTTCGGAGCAGTAGTGCAGAATTGGCACGACCAGGAAAGATATTCACTGAAGACGATATAAAATGGTGATTCTTAGCAATCCAACAATCTTTTAACCAATGAAAACTGGCTGAACCTATGAATATTGTTAATTATTCTAGAATGCTTCAAATTATAACAATAGATAGATCATACATACTCCACCAAGTATGCTAATTAACTTAGTTTAAAAAAAATACAATAACAAGATAGCCTCTGACAATAGAAGTCTAAGAATTTGAATTATTACACTTTTATTCATATTCTATTCAAAGACTAAATGAAATATGCATTATTAACACCATGCTAATGTGACCGAGCCAACTACACAACGATTTATCAAAAATAATGGAGGAAATCATTATATGCCCTAAACGAGTTATAGTTATAAATTAACAAGTTAACAATCGACCAGCAATTAAACAATAGCTTGGAAGAATCATTAGTCGTTGGTTTCTTTTACAATGACGCACAGAACAGTTTTATAAGAAAACCAAGAATTATTACTGATTTCTCAGTACTGATGGCAATTTATTTCTTTGGAATCAAATGTAGGTCTGAATTTTAAGAAAATGAATAATTTCGAACGTCCAACGGATGAGGTTGATGACCAGAATATTGGACTAAGGGATTGGCTGTTACTTTGTTGCGAAATAAAAGTGTTCAAGGTCTGGGGTTTCAACCAGAAACACTGTTCTCAGGAGGAGAAAAAGACGGGTGAAACTTAGAATAAACACACATCTTCCAGGTTGCAATGAAAGCAGTTTAAAACAAGAAAGTTTCCAGCAGTTTGTAATCAGACTTACTAACTACGCTCAGCTATAACGATGGTAAACGGACTATTAGGCTTATTAAGATTAGACCATGTTTTCAAGTTAGGAACTACTATTCTTACTGCTTTTGCAAGAATAACAACGAGAAGTTCTGCCAACATAAACCAGGAAAGAGGTTGGAGAGCTAATTCTATTTTCGGGTACATAGATCTAGTTTTATCTACCAATAGGACTATCAAGGCACAAAGGCGGTTTTAAGAATGCACACCCCAGCAGCTGAGTTCTGTTTCAACAGTTAGTAGGAGAGTCGAATAAAATATTAAAAATTTACGTAAAAAGGTTATTTTCCTTCCGAACTTTACTTCGAAAGAAAATCAAATAATCATCAAACATACTGCCTGCATATGGTTCCTACTAAAGTATGTATGTACATATGTACGTATATATTTTCTACACGATAAAACACGCTTATAACTTGTTCTCGGAATAATCACATCGGTTTCAGTTCTTTCATTAATTAATGTCTACCGCACAAATCTTGTACCCTAAAACCAGAAGTACTGATATGGTCTATGAAGTAAGCCGCGAGACAACAACTGTCGCCTTCTCAACGACGCGACGTGCCACAACTATAAAATTTGTAGAAAGTTTCTTTTTTTCATTTTATTTTCCGCCATCCAAAGACGATTCTCCAAAAACGGACTAAAGTCAAAATAATTTACAAAATGATATTAATTTACATGTTTATTTTTATGACATACTATGGGGAGTGGAAGCGACGAAGGCAGTAGGCGCGACTCGAAATCGAAAACCAAAATCTCCCACATATCCATAGATTATGGTACCAATATACAAACTCTAAAGCGTTTTACTGCCCTTTGGTTTGGAGTTTATTAAGTCGCATTCACATTTGGTGTGGGGCTACATCGTTAATGGTTACAGCCTGACAGACAATCAGTTGAGATGCCGCATTTTGCATTAATTTAACGAATTTGATATTTATTGAGGGAAAAACTATATGATGGTTGGTTTTATGATACCCTCGCCATTGAAAGGTGTAGAGTAAGTTTAATAAAAACGAATTGACCTATCAAAAGGGCATTGGATGAACCACTTTCATTAAGCAAATAAAAATTGATAACAATCGGACTTTTAGTGGAGAAATTGTATCGACAAAGGGGAAAGAAAAAATACTGCATAATGGCCTTGAACTGATATAAATTTATAATTGGATGATAATGTTTGCTTGAATTGTTGTGGGACTAAGGGGGCTCTGTGCTCACGAAATGCAGGTTTCGTTTAAATTTGAAAAGATGTGCTGGACAAACAAATGCACTTGCATGGAAAATTAAAAAAAAAAAAGAAAAACGAGTATTGCGCGTTTTTTCCGATGATATTTTCCAATTGTCATAAAATCGAAATGCGAAATCGAATTTCGAAAATATTAAAATGGGAGAGAAGTCACTAGTAATCCATGGAGAGACCGTTCTCACCGAGTCCTAGTCGTTTAGAAATGAGAATTTTTCTACCTCGGATCGGGTAGACCAGAAGGGCTTGATGATGAGCTGCTAAACTTCTTCATCGGAAGAAATGCCAATGTCACGGTAGGAGAACTCTCAACTGAACCCAACCAAAGCCATAGAAACCTAACAAATAAGGAAAAAGTGAGTACCACAACACTTATAGTAAAATTATCTTTAGCAATGCATCTAAGCTTGTACTGCGCTTCTGTGGTATCACAATCAGGAACCATCTTTGAACCGGATCGTTACCAAAAGACAGACCAGGGCCCTCATCACGTGCGACGATAATCCTCTGACGATATCGTTTTGAGAAAGTTTTGCTTCACGTAACCTTAAAAATCATTATCGTTTAGGTAATGTCGTTTTGGCGAATCAACGTTTGCTTCAAGTGGAGCCAAAAACTGTCAAACACTGTCGATGGACCAAACTACAGTCGTTCAGACGACGATCGTCTTAAAAGTTACATACGTGATGAGGGACCAGGACAATATCCCAGAGGCGGACTTTACCCACCCAACGTGTTACTGTGTGTACATAGGAATCCTGAGGGAATAATCCATTTTGAACAGACAGCTCATAACTAGACTATTACTGCAGAAGTCTAGTGTTCTAGAGTATGAATGGCCAGGTCTAGTTAAACGAAGCGGAGTGTTCTATTTTATTAGAATAACGCTCGCCCTCATGCATCTAGAACCACCTGCAAACAATTCGGTTGGAAAAAAATTATCCATCTGAGCAATATTCTACAGATTTAGCACCTTCACATTTCCCCTTATTTCGAAGTTTGCAAAATTTTCTTGATAGAAACAATTTTTCAGATCGCTCTTGAGATATTTATTCTTTCAAATCTAAAGAAACCTAAACAATCGACGGGTTTCGGGATCGGGACCAAAATTTTTCCGGTTAAAAACACATTTGAATTTAATAGCTTATTTTTTGGCTTTATTAATATTAATATACATACACATATATCTATACATACATAATATTGAATGTGTATATATGCAAATATGAACACATTTATCTACACAGACCAGACAGACAAAATGGTTATGTTCGTCGCGTGCGAATAAATTTCCGGATATTAGAGGTTTTACGGACAATAGCGGTCGAAGTTCAAAGTTTGGAAATTATTAAAAATTATTACCGGAATTCTGAGTCGGTGTTAACATTGAGTCAACATATGCACTGTTGAATGTTCCTGTGACAGTGAGACTACCCGTTGGAATATCGCTGCCGTAAGTTCGAATGAGTCAAATCATTTTTGTACCATTGACACAAACTTACTGTCAGTTCAGATGCGATAACTCTGGTTCTATTCGTCCAAATGTCATGTCAATAAAGATGCATGTAATGGGTCAATAGATGGCATTACTAAAAATATCCACAACCCCTTTGTTGGGCATTTTGAATTGCTTTTACTAAATTGTGTAACTTTACACTTACTAGTGGATCCCTCTTCCTAATCCATCTGAATTACACAACGCATTTTAAGTACTCGTGCAACAAACAATGTGTTACGATAAATTTTCAAAACAAAATTCCTTTCGAATGACAACCATAACCTTAAGCACAGACCATAAACAATACTCGCATTCATTGATGTAAACAAATTTAAAATGTAATTGCAAGTCTTCCTCTAAATTGAATTGTAAACATATTGATTCAACCTACATTCTGATAAAGCGACTTCAGGGACTTTCAAGTCTTAAAACACCAACCACCACCCCCTCAGAGAGTGTCAATCTGATATTTAAATTCCACAACGTTCCTCGCATGTTATTACAACTGCGAACTAAGCGTACAATCTCAGTCTGTTAATGAATTTATATTTACATAACGAAGAATGAATATATACAAATAATAATAATAAAAAAAAACTGTGCAATAAGGAAAAAAAAAGTAAATAATATTATTCTTGTTTGTTGCTCTGGTTGTATGGCTACGGTGAGTTGCTACGCTATGTCTGCTCTGCTACTTCTCCCTTGTAAGGCAGCCATGCGAATATATCTAAAACTCGCATTAGGTGTGAAATGGGTTGCCATTGTGTCAATTGTGAGCAAATACCAGAAATATACACGAGTGAGGGGTGGACTAAGAGGGTTTTTGTATCTTTATGGCAAAATCCCATGCAAATATTTTAAGTAGCTTCGCCAGTTCGCCAAGTTTGTTTATAAGCAAAACAAATATTTGCCGCAGCGGCCAGACGGCTGCACGCATACTTTCCGTTGAGTTATTTCTTTTTTCCTCTTGTTTTTCAAAGGGTGTGTTGTAGCGAGCTTTGGATATTAATTGACGCATAATTACAACTACACATTGGCTGAGTTTGATCACAGCCCGTGCTACGTCTTCCCGTCGACTAGTAGTGATATTAGGTTCATGAGGATACTCATGAGTATCAATTTATTGGCGTTCTCGAACAAAAACTAGCAGAAAAAAAAGCAATTAATAATTTCGTTCCCACTCACAAGGTCACTCTGGGAAATAAATCGGTATATCTTGTTATGGTGACTTTCTTGAGTATACGCGTGCGCGTGGCAGTCAACAATGGGTTTTGTGTGAGGAATAAGTGATCGACAGCCGACAACCACTAACATTCGATAAACGCGGCTAATGGCAATACCCAAATAAGTTGTTGGATTACAGAAACAGAATTCATTTATCTCGCACTGAGCAAAATGCCTCTAAACTGCGCCATCTTAGTGTTAACATTGAATGTAAAATCTTTACAACCGTATTGTGTAAATACGGTTTCAGGTCCAGTAAGTCCAATATGACAGAATTTATAGAGACAAGCTATACAGACTTGTTTGCTTATGCAGTAATGGAAAGAATGATGGAGAACGCTCGCTTCTCCATAAAGATCGGAAACAATCTTACCAAAACCTTTGATGTCCGAAAAGGATTTACACAAGGTGATGAACTGTCATGCACCTTTTTAAACATCATACTTGAGGAAAGTGTTCGAAACTGGTTAGTACAATCTTTCCAAAGTCTGTGCAGCAGGAGAACACAGACTGTAAATATCCCAGTCCTACTCTATGGTGCGTGGCTCAGTGGTTTGTGCGTTGGACTATGCAGGTGTGTCAAACATCCGAGAGTACAACTGTCATGAGAAAGATTCTCAAAAAACAAATTGCTCTTTCGAAGAAGAAGAAAAAAAAAAACTGTCATGTTTGCACTGTGCGAACCTTAGAATTCAACGCCAGAGACGTGATCTTTTAGAAGTCTGTACGGATCTAAATTTACACTGACAATATCAACATAGATGAAACTACTCAGCTGTCACAATTGGCAGTACCCGAGCCTAAACTCAAATGTATGCTGTCAACAGAATGGAACACCCGACATTAAAGAATCAAACAGAGCATCACAATAGATAGGTATAATATTCGGGGTCTGTTTTGGCTCTGCTATCAAGGCTGAAACAAAACACGTTTTTTTTTGAGTGATTAGACCGCTGTCTGGAAGAAGTAAATGGTAATATACGAACCACACAGAAAGCAACATTGATATAGCTGGAAATGTCCAAGTCTAAGGTCCATAGTGACCATAACGATTCGACGGAAGGCGTATAAGAGCAGCGATAAGTGAAACCTTTAGGATATACTATATGACAAGCCAATCTCGAACACTCGGATAAAGGACTGCCAAAACCGCAAGGAACACCATTTTCTCTAAGTAAATCAGTTGCTCTAAAGATAAGGAACAGCGGGCTTGATTTCTACTTAATATTTATTTTTCCGCCATCCCACCGAGCAATGCTACTATGAGGAACGAGGAAAAAGGACTGAAAAATAAAAGCAGAAATTTGTTTTAAGGGTGAATGGCATGACCCTAGTCCTACTACAAAAAGCACAGTGACGGTTACTCGCACATTTGACGGGGATATCAAAAAGTAGTGAAGACGGCTGAAGTTAGTGGCCACGCCTAAGATGGAAAAGAAAGATCCAAAACATTGTGGCGTCCTAAGATGGACAAAGAGAGGTTATAGTAAATATATCTCTTCTTCATCACCTTCATCATTAAGGGAGCTTCATACCAACTGATGAAGATTGTTCATAGTACTGTGATTTTTTGGATCTCGAAGAAACATTGAAAGAGATAGCCAGGGAGATCACCCAATCTATAATGGTCTGTCGGAGCCTAGCTAATCCTGTTCATGCAAATCGATAATTCTTAGATGGATGTACATGCTATGCTATTGTGAGACCATTGATTACTGCTGTCTCATTCTTAAATTTTAAACCCTTTCGATTTCTCGGATGTATGTGTCCCACCCGGATCGAAGAAACTGGATTAAAAAAACTGTTCTAGGGCGGTTTTCTCTCGATAATTCTGTGATGTAGTAGAGCCACAACAGCCCAATAAATCGCGAGGCATATACAGACCCTTTCCCCAAATAATAACAATAGAAGTATGTAGGGAGCGCGCTTAACCAACTTGGTTTGTGAAACTGACTCCACTCGAGAGTAGAGAGGTTAGCTGGTTGAGGACCTGGACCCGGGCAGCACTCAGCCAACCCTCCTCGAGCTTTCTCGCATGTTTTTCGTTTCTTGCTTAATTATTTTGCATATATTTTAATAACCCACATACGGGTAGGTTGAATTTTATCTTATATCATTGCTCTTATAAACAACAACAACAACAACAACGCCCAATTGGAATAGTTTTAAATTGAAAATTTGTCATTGTTGTCGTTGTCATCGTTGCCGTCGCTGTCGTCTTCGACGTCGTTGCTGTCGTTGTCTATCGTTTACCCCACGCTCCGTTTATTTTTTTTTTCCTTTTTTTTTGCCCCCCTTTTGCTTGTTGATAATTTTAATCATCGTGATGTTAATTTTTTTTGTTGTTATTTCGGGCAGCAGTTGACGGGAGTATGGCAGTTTTTTTTTTTAGTTTTAATTTAGACTACTTGGTGATGGCAACGAACAACAACAAAAAGCAGAGAAGAAAAAAGCTTAGATAGAGGAGTGCCTGTTGCTCGCGCTTTTTAATCATTTTTTTTTCTTATTTAAAATTCGATAAACAACATTTTAGCGTTGTGGTTTTTTTTTCTACATCTGTTGAGTCTAACGAACGTATGAACGTCTGTCAGTTGTTAGAATAATACACGAGGCGAGAGAAAAAGAAGGGGGATGCGAAAAGAATCTGATAGTGTTGGTTGGTAAATGCTTGCTTTGTTTACGCAAAGAGAATATTTTTATTTTTTGCCTCATACTGGATAGATTTTTATCTCTGATCGATTTTGTTTATGTAGATTTGTTTTTTTTAGAGTATGCACTTATATTACTTATTTGCGTTGTTGGTGAGGTGATGTCAACGGTTTACTGTCGTATCTATTCGGGATAGAGAGCATCGAACGATAGTGTAGAAATCACCCGATGGGGGGTAGATGGTACTGATTTCTGTGAAACAGAAAAGCCTGAAACGCATTTCAAATGTCAAATACTTGGATGTTTGTTTGGCTTAGTTGCTTACTTAGGAGGAAATGTCGTGCCTTTGGCAGTCTATTCGTAGGACTTATTGAATAAAACTGTGATTTAGAGAAACATGGAGGAAAACCATACAAAGAGTGCTACATATATTGCTGAAATTTAAGTCATTATAGGTGTCTGCGGTTGTGTCCCAACCATATCCGACTAACAGTGCGGACACCGCTTATTGAATACAGTATGAAACGTAATGGCACCTGAGTCTCAAACCACCTTATACCAATAATCTATCCATAAGCAAGTGCATACTCATAGGCGTATGTCAAAAATCAACCGTTCATCCTACAGTAAAAGAAAAACACAAAATGGATAGTGGTGAGAGTTTTGAAAGGACAAGGTTGCACTCTGATAGGTCCAAGGAATAGATAGGATAGACAGCCAAGGAATTATCCAGAAAAGACTCGAAATTCATAGCAATAGAAGCCGACGCACCTCGATGTTCATTCCGCTTCCAGACTGAGAATTGAAGTAGGGATAAAGGCCCTGGGAAATACAAATATTAGATGGTCCACGCTGGACACTTGTATGACAGAATTATGAAAAAGGACAGAAAATCGCTTTTTAGCTTGATGGGAGTCGTAGGAGTCAGTGCATAACACTCTGCGATACCACATGGAAAAAGTTAAAAAGAATGGAAGAAGACTTACATATTTCGTGGATGTGGAGATGAGGAAATCTTCTAGTTCTGTGGAACTAAGGTCACCCAATGGTCAATGGATATCTCTCACATTGGGCTATGACACAATGGGCTCGAATTGCCTTGAGTCTGATGCTGCGAAATCCTTCCACTGGCCTCCCTATGTACGTACCTAAACTAACCTAAACACCGTACCGGACATCTGGGATAGAGAAATACCTATTGCAAGATTAGAAGGCCACCTGGAGGCAACTAAGCACAACTGCAACGAAACAACAAATTCTAATACAAAATTGTTTATTTGAAACGCAAAAAACGCGATGCACAAGCATACATAGCTTCAAGAATATTTTGTTATACTCTACACAAATAGAATCCTACGTCGTTCAGTCGTATAGATATACAATTCAAATTCAAAACACGTTTTTACGTTATCTCTCTACTTCAGATATTAACGCATGAACGCCTTTCAGTACTGAATTATTCGATCAAGAGCAAGATAGCCATTACTCCAGGTTCGCCTCTGAAACACTAACTTAATAATGCATAACACTGACCAAGTAATTGAAATAGTCTCGCATTGATGTACATGGTATGAAATTACTGTGCCCGATAGAAAAACAAATTCAGAGAGAATAATAATTAAAATTATTTAAGTTTGAGACAAACAACTTCAAGAAAATGTGTGCCTTACTGTTAAATGTTATTGGCTTCGAATGGCATAGCACTTTGTAGAGCCTTTAATAGCTGTTAAACCCCAAACAAGACAAGTAATCTTCAAGTCAATCTTCAAAAATGTCAAAATACAAAATATAGAAAACTGGGGTAGAGAGAGATTCGAGGCAAAATAATCCTCCACAGAAAGGTCGGGAGTTACAATCAATAAAGCCATGTTTACTACGCCCGACTTTGCGGAAAGAAGATTGAGAATCCCAAAATGAATGTCAAAAAAGGATTTATACAAGCTGTCATTAGATTTCTTTAAAATCATGTTTAAATGAAATGTCCAGAACTCACACGCCAACATCAGTGGGACAATCTTTCAAAATCCGTCCAACTGTTCCCACATGACAGTGATGCTATTGACATTCTTGGTAGAACACAGCGTGATGTCAGAAGTGCTTTTATAATGATTGAGAAGGAAGGGGCTAAGATAAGCATATGTTCCCAAAACAAAAAGAACAGACTTTCTATCCAGGATTGGCTATGAATGAAGACAATGACACCAGTGCTAAGATCAAACAAAGATGAACTCTTACCCATCGCTGCTTCTTTGTGCTTAAACAAGGGGATAACAAGAGTAACACATCTCTCCTTCGAAGAACTAAATCAACCCGTAGAAGACCCTTTTCATTTCAGTCCTGCTCTATGGCATGCACAAGCCAGAATGAATGACGCTCCCACGGTTGTTTTGTTAGAGAAAAATTCTTCTTTTGGGTTCGCTGGATTATGTCGTGCGGATGAACAACAATGCTGTGGTCCGGAAAGTCTTCGAAAACAATTCAGAGGTCCTCCCTCTATAGCATAGTAAAGAAAGTCAAAGTTCGCGAGCCGAAGTGAAAAGGGACGTTAAGCAACTTCGTGTGCGAGACTAAAGGTAGCTAGCGAACGATAATGCTTAATGCTTCAGACTTAGGTATGAAATGACGAAAATCATAAGCGAGTCGCAAATATTAGCTAAAGCACTGCAATACAGCTTTGGGAGGAATTAAGCTCGACGGACCGTACGGAAATACATACGAAGTGGGATCGGAAAGCCGAAAAAAAACCACATATTGTAAAAATTTAATTTTAGAGTCCTTGTCCTTGAAACATCGAATCGGAACTGTTTAGGAACACAAGATTTGATCAAAAGATATTCTATTAACGTAAGCCGCGGTATGCTTAATATCACCCAAATGAAGTGAGTCTTCAAGCACTTAGAGCTACGAACAAGCTGGATGCATACGTAAATGCAACGAAATCGGGAGAAATCATCGTAAGTACATATGTAAGTCAAATTTAAACTCACAATCACTTCTAGACATTGCACAGACATATGTACATAGATGGAGTCTGAAAGGGTTAATAGGAGCGTATGCTAGGACAATCTTTAAATTTCAGGCATTAAGTTCTTTATAAGGCAAAGTCCTGTTGCAAATGTCAAGTAATCGAGGATATTGTAACGAAAATAGAAAGCTGTGGTACCTCAGGATGTCCTCTTTTCTATACAAATGTCGGGATCAAGATATGTAAAGGCTAGACACTATCGGTTTTGCTTTACTGATATGAAAACTGATAGTGTGTAGCTTGGGATGAAAAATGATGAATGTATAGGAGGCCACTCCTAAATGACAGAAACTGCTACATAAGGTATGGGCAGGCAAACTTTGTTATTCAGCAGATATAGCAAGAGTGAATCACGTATCAAGAGGATTTTAGGAAAACTGACTGATTTCGAATGATAGTGTGTAGTCTGGAGTGTCTGTTCTAAACAATGTCGTCAATGGCAAAAGCTTTTCATTCTTGCTACTAACTTTTAATACCCAATAAAATGTTGTCCAAAAATCTTCCTTAACACGTGCCTTCATTCAAAGTTTTAAGAATAACTTTCCTAAATTCCTCAATAAAAAATAAAAACAAAAAAAAAAAACGTCCATATCTCACAAAATAAAAAAAAACAATTGGCACAAACTCAAGAAGCGAAGCAAAAGGAAACAAAAAACCAAACAAAAAAAAAATAACAAATTTTCCATCAAACGAAATGAAAAGTGTAAACAAAAAAAGAAGACCAAAAATATATATTGCACTCATTAGGCAGAGGAAACAAATTCAAGCCGGCAAATAATGACACGAGAATGACATAATATTTGAGCGAGTGGCAAACCTCAAAAGTACTTAGGTAACAGCACAACAGCGTTGCGAATACGCGGATGGAGGAATAAAATTGCCTACAGAAATTAGAAAAAAAAAAAAACAACAACAACACAGCAAAACGACAAACAAAGTAACAACTGAAACCTCAACTCAATTTTATTTGTTTTGGTTTTCAAAGTGGAAGCGAACAACTTTTTTTTGTGCCTCCAGACAGCAGAGAAAAAAACTCGTTTACCCATATTTAAGCCTACACTATCTCACAGCCAGCTGAACCAGTATCTTTAACTTGCTGGTGTAGGGATCTAGAACCTGACGAGGCTAAAATTATTATTATTATTTGTCGTACGCGCCGGCATATTACTTGTCAGTTAAGCTTGGTTACGACAAAGTATTAATTTGTAAAACTATACAACATAATACTTCGTATAGTAAGCAATCTAGATAAGCATAGCACGAGCGTGTTATTTTGGCTATGAAACAAAAAAAAAACTAAAATTAAGATAACAAGAAAACTATTATGAACCACGGTCGTCAATTCGGGCTGTTGCTCTAATTACCTCTGTTTCCTTATCGCTGGATTTGATCTTTGTTGTTTCTTTTTAAATAAAAAACAAAAAAAAAAAAAAACAATAAAAACTAAATAAATAAATAAATGCAAAAAAAAAACTCGTGGACTTAATATATTGTTTTTTTTTTTTTGTTCATTGTTTATTCATATTATCTTCGGTCAGCGTAAATTTAAACTGACTGGGGATATGGTCAACAAAATTGGAGTAGCTCTCTCTTTAAGCTTTTTTTTTTATCATAGCAGTCAATAGTTCAGTACAATCATAAAGGTGAACCTTTAGACCTTTGTTTATGAATTTGTTTATCAGAGATACTCCAACATATTACGAGCTTAGCGTGTTACATAACCATAGGACTATAATTGATGTAAACAACTAGTAAGTAAGTAATGAGTCACCTTTGCCCACCCTCGGCACGTTGTAAACAAAGTGTTTTGACTAGGAACCCAGACACAATAAGATAAGATGTAAAGTGGCCACTTGAATTAATTTACAAAGCCAATTGGTGGTAGATCGTATCAGATAGACAGACAAGCCCTTTACAATTCAAAACATGAAGCTTTCCACAGCTTATATTTAGCAAATTCCTTAGATATAGTCATCGACTCATAGCGTGTCAGAGTTTCATGACCTACACCCTCTGATTCGAACCATCTCCATGTATGTCTCAGCTCAAAAGTCTTACAAACCCGAGAACATCCAAAATTATTACAGGAAACCCAAGAAACTGGCGTTTTTGTTTCTTGAAACATGAATTGCAAATGGTTTAAAATAACCGAGTGAGTACGTCCAACGGGAAAATCTAATTTGTTTAGACACCGAATCTGAATGTCTACGGAGTTTCGGGAGATGGAGGTGGGTGTATCCATAGCTAAACCGTCATTTCTTAAACCATATGTCGAAGCAGAAAAACTACCAAAATACTATCTACCTTGCTCAAAACGACGCTTCAAAAATTGTACCCCAAAAAACATACAGCTGAATAAAGCCAGGCACGAAGCCACACTGTGCCAAAGCACAATGAAACTTTCAAAACGCCGTTGACTTCGTGAATTGTCTTGTTCCAGAAAAAAAGAGGTAAGAATTTCTTTTTTACCTCCAGGAATGGTGATCAGTGATCAAATCTTGAGAGATATGGCTGCAAAACTAGTCAAGGTTTCGATACTGGTGTCTTTGTGGAGATGGACAACACTAGTGTTCACTATTCGTTAGGCAAGCATGCCTCTGTTTTCCAAAGAAGATCTTAACATAGACCGACCTTTGCTCAACCCTAAAATGCGTTCAAAGAATCTAAGTTGATAAATAAGCGCTTCTTTGACTAGGACTTGTAGAGCTAATCAAAATAAACGCTCAACCGCTCAGTCTTCGAATATAATTGAGCAGGACCTCGTTTTAGGTGAAAGGGATTTCAAATGACTTGAAGTGTATAACTATTAGTGCATTCTAAGTACTCATATGGTACGATGTAAGGATATAAAAACGTCAATGTAATGTACCACTACAGGGCTCAAGGGTGTTACGATTATGCAAGGCGAAAGCAGACTACGACTCTGAGGGGTTTACGTCTAGATGAAGCTGTTTCCGAAACGCTATCTGCAAACAAATTCTAAAACTCCCTGTCTATTCTTATCCCAACTGCTTTCCAAGTATTTGACCCCACCAGTTGTGTCCATCTACCATTTGAAGCTTAAGAATTTCGGTCAATCATTGACACAAACAAAGGTCAAAGGCCCATTTGATCATGCACACCTGGATATCCCATCCCACCAAATACCAATTCCAATTAACAATCCAATCTCTCCCTATGATTGCAGTCATCATTGATCACTTCACACCGTAAAAAACGTGCTCGATAGGTGCGCTAATCGAGCACAACGCCAAGAGAAACTGCAATTGACACTTCGTGGCGACGACGACGACAACGACGACGGTCGCTTAACTAATTTGTCTGTCATTGAAGTGCCAATGACTTCTGCCCTCCAATAAGACGGCTATAGACCAACCAACGAAAAGCGTTGTTGTCTTTGGCCAGGAGCGTGGAAATATTGCGTGCACACGTAACTCAACTTATGTAACCATCTCTGTGTGGTCAATAGGGGCTCTCTGTGACACGTTTGGCGGTAAACAACAATTTGAATATTTATTCATAGGCCTCTGAGCTCGAAATGCACAAAACCAAGAGGGGCCACCTCTCCCCCACAACATGCGCTTACATAGGAATACTAATAAATTGATGATGACGGCTGTGTTTTTTTTTTTTTGTCATTTTTGGCGGGTGTCATCGTTTAAACAAAATTGAAGGAAATTGTTTAGATGAGCGCTCAGCAGTGGCGCACTCGATTGACCCAAGCAGGGTATCTCTAAGCTGTGTTTTTTCTTTCGCTCCTATCCAGTGCAGAGTTGTGTGTTTCGCTTAGGTTTTCTTAATTAAATAATTAATTGTAATTGAGTTGATTTGGAGCGACCAGCAGGAGGGCCGAACCGAACAACACACTTTAGCTGCTCATATTGAGTTGATTAAATGTTGTTTACAGAAAAAATTGTATTTTGACTTGGGTTAGTCATTTCTTTTTGTTTATTTGCTTCGGAGGGATATTATGTGTATTGGCAGAGGTTATTAGTATTTTCCGAGAGAGGGGATAAAACGAATTCACGTTCAATTAGTTTTTCGTAAATTGTGCTAATTGTCACGTAATCAAATGAAGGCGATGCTCCGTTCACATACTGGGCGAAATTATGGCAGGTATTTGAATAGAATTATGTAATTTTATGACGACAATAAATTTATACGGTTCCCCATTATGCAATCGTCAGCAAGTCGTTTGGACTGAAGTATGTTCTGTGCCACCTGCTTGCGAGTCCTTATGGACAAGAATAGACAGTCAAGTAAACCCCTTGTAAATAGATCTGTTAGTTCTTGTGTAAAGCACAAGGAAAACTATGTTCGATGCGACTGAACAGGTGAGTGTACCCAACGGGGGAAGTAGACTCTGCTTTCTTAATGACTCCATTAACTTGAACAGCCTAGAATGAAACACGGAATGTGAAATTTATTCGAGAGACTTTAAGAGCTATAGCCAATGAGAAAGTTTATGTATACAAGTACATAGAACTTCTTTGAAACCAACGCCTATAATACCTCGCGAGGCTAGACACCATTGTTTAGTGAACTACTTTAGAGAGGATATGCACCAAACTTCACGATACCAAGGTCATACTTCGTTTTAGAATTGAAATTGATTCGCTACTAAATTGCCTAGAAGCAGGATTCCTAATAAGATTTGCAGATGCCAGTAGAAATTCTAGTTCTCATATACGATGTCCCTACTACATGAACTGGAATTACTAAAGACAGGCCAATGAGTTCATGTTCCACAACCCTCATCATCCATGGGTAAATAACCGTAATAGGTTCTCTAAACCAAGCAACCTAAGAGTTTTAAGAGAGAAAATGTGCTGAGTAAACATATTTGCAGAGCTATATGTTCAAACTACGTTAAGAATATCACTAGTAAACCCGCCAATCTACTGCTTGTTCGTAAAGTACACAAGCCGAGTCCCAATCTAGTCAGAGAACATTAGACTAACATACCATTGCCAATTATGTAACGACAAAAGTTTTAAACTGAAGGCTAGGTTACACTTTCTGTTCACTTCTGAGAAAAGCATGTCGATTGATTGCTTCAAGCCTTTTTGATGGCTTCTACGTTTCCAAAATGCTTTCACTTCATGGACAAATGAATTTTTGCGAAACTATACAAGTCGCACGGTGCCAGATGCGTTAAATGCCAGTTAAAATGCTTTAAATTAAATGTTTAATCAAAACATGGCATCGCTTGAAATACCTATTCTTAAGCCGTTCTGAAATGTAATTCTATAAGGTAATAGTTGATCGTCACACTTTTGATACTTTGTCAGCTCTCCACAAAACGATCGCGCTGTCATACAAAAATGACACCAAAATGCAATGATCACGCTGATGATCACCTTAGAAAGAGCAAATGGGAACATTCTGTACTTTGGACAGCACCTTGTCCAAACACTATTGTTTGATGACTGATTCACCTTGCGCCATTCTGTCAAATACCCAACTTGTTAATGAATAAAACCACCTATCAGCATAACAGTCGATCAAAATATCTGTTGACTTAGGAAACTTTATCCTTCATACTCCTATTACCACAGCAATGCCCTCAAGCTGTTATGTACATAATACTCTGACCTTGTAATTCCCAGTAATTTCCAATTTCTCCACACCCCTTTTGCACTTGCCTTAACGCTTAACAATCAAAGAATTAGTACATAATGCCAAAAATAAAATTCAATAAACAACAAAAAAAATTAAATCGATAACGATAAGGCAACGCCCGATAAACTGCGTTATTTATTGCAATTTTTTCCTTCTCCTCATTTCCACAAACGACTCTCTGTACGAGTGTACATATGTATTTAAGTAGGCAAAATGAAAAATAGTTTATTTTTCAAACTGAAAAGCCGGAGATGATTTGAAACATTCTCGAAACGACTGACGTCAAAAATAGTGAAAAAAATATAATCCTGTGCCGAGTAAAAGTTTTACGAACTCAAAAACGTGCATCAGGTGATTATTTTTCTCAAAACAAACAGCAAAAACTAAATAAAACAAGAAAAAAAAAAATGCGAAAATAAATTTAACTAAAAATAGAATTTGTGTAATTTGTTCTCAAAAAAAAAAAAACAAAATAAATAAACAAAGAATTACATTCCTCGTTGTTCTTTGATGCGAGCATTGTTTTGCAATCAACGAAAAAATGTTTACACTTGAAGAACGAATGTATGTATGTATTGCGAAAGTGAGAAGAAGAATTAAGTGAATGTAAAATTAACACTTTGCCTGCAGTATGCAGTATTTCTAAGGAGCGGATGTGTGGGTGAACTCATTAGGTTGTCGGGTGATTTGACTTGAATTTTAGTTTAAGGACTCATAAGGGCGGAGTAGACAAAATGACTTCTGTTTCGAATGTTTACCGATGTCTTCTTACCAACCTAACATGAAAGCTGCAGACATCTTGCACTTGGTCGAGACTGTGGACGAGCAAGCAGATGGAATGTGTGGGGTCTAGAGTCTAGGAGCCTGACGAAAGTGGACATATCTACTCCATAAGTAGGCCCAGATTTCAAAAATCCCTTTTTTTTAATATAATCATCACTGCAGACCTAAACAGCTTATTGTTTAGGCGGGCAAGAGTTTGCAAGGACTAGGTTAGGTTAGGTTCGTGGGTAGGCGAGTGGAACAATTTTCACATCGTCACAAATCATGCGTGCTGCGACTGACGAATGGCCAACTCATCTCAAGCAAAGGGCAGGGGTTATACTATAGTTTTCAGAATACAAAGAAGCAAGGCTAAACACTCACCAACTTTATTTTATGATTATTTAAGGCAAGAAACTTTTATACGACCCGGTCTCCTCAAGATTGAATTTTTATCCATCGATCCCAGTGTGAATGTCAATTTGTACAGCACATGCAATACGTTGTTCACACTTCTGGTAAACCTATTATTACACGACACCTTCCAAAAACACGACACTGTTACATTTTACAAGTCGAAGCCACATGACCTTGTAGTCTGTTTACTAAATTGATATCTCACGGCTTTGCGAGGTTAAGTAAATCGATTGGTACCTACCCGTTTAATTTTTAATGTTTATTCCCAAATTTTAATGACAATTAGGTGAGTGGACTGTTTGCTTTCTTTTTGCCTCTACAAACTTGCAGCTTGGGAAACCTAATTAGAACGATGTCGGGCTGCAGTTGCAGCAGTAATCATTTGGCATAGTTGGTAGCGCCTAGAACGCACTCACAACACAAGTGGGTTCTCAGAAGTAATAATAAATCAATTTGCACAACGATATGAGAAAATGAAAGTGATAATGAATCAGTCACTCTCAATCGTATTAGACTTAATAATCACATCTAGTGATTATTTAACAACGGGGAAGAGTCTAGCTTTTGCTTTGTGACGGCGCGGCGGATCGTAGACACTCCGAGACTGTTGTGACTATAATAGTGGCTAAGGAGTGGCAGATACAGACGAGTGTGAATTTTTTGGAGCACTAGTATGAAACTAAAGACTGCTAGGGTTCCATCACTCACTGGTGCCCATCGCAAAACTTGACGCAGAACTCTGTAGAAGATACAGAAGATACTCTCTCAATCAAGAGAGTCTTTCCGAAAGAGGGGATAAGTTAGGAAGAAACAAATCAGGTGTTTGGATTTCAAAGCAAAATAATGTATTTCTCTGACAAATTTGTGTTGATGTTTTACGTTTTACAACCATGTCAAGCATTTGTGCAATGTTTTCAGGTAACGAAACAAATTAGCACGAGTCGAAAAAGTCAAGTCTACTAGTGGTCATTATGGAAGAAAAACCCTTCAACTCTTCCGTTGAAGCCCTCTAGCTATCCAGATACGAGAAACTTACCCATTCTAATGAGGTTTTGTGCAGACTTTGAGCAGCTTACACTGCGAACTGAGAACGTCTTCGACGTTTCGTACTATTCACTCAATTATTGTCTCCTTAGTTGGACTAGGTTGTTAAATTTTGCCAAAGGTTTTCCTTTCAATTGTTGTCCTTCACAGATTTCCTTTCCAATAATTATCAGATTGGTATCATAATCTCAAGAAATAATAATCGCCCCAACGCATTGTCATACTTTTCAGAGTTTATCCTTTAATAGCATGATTGGAGTACGAGAAATTGGCAACTCCGACGATTGGCGTACGTGACCATAGCCTTATACAATACGTCCTGGCAACTACGGCGGCTATTGTACGTGACCAGAGTCAAGGAACACAAAACGAGAAACAACAGACAACGAGAAATACAGAATTTTGAATTATAAGACAATTTAAACTAATCTGAGAAGTCTGTACACTATGAGTTTGCTTTTTAGTCAACATTTGTGCTTCTTGTAGATTCTAGTAATTCAGGTATCATTGAGATGTCCATGCATGCTCTGTTTGGAAAGTATGTATACGGCTACAACTGGTTGCAGAGAGTATATCCACTAACTGAGAGCAATTTTCGGTTCCTAGAGCAACGACTTCATACAAAAAAAAACCTTGCGTCACCCAATAATTGGGTACTATGATAGTTAAATACTGCAAAAGTACACCTCTGGTAGACGGTTCATGGTAGATCACTACCTACCAACAGATTTTTAAGAAGAAACGAATTAAGGTGAAGTGGTTAAAAAAGGATGGAAGGGCTCGAGCGAAACATCATGGTTAAACTCATGCGAGTCTGCCGATACATCGAGAATTTGACGTACAAGAATGCTTTCCATTGTAATCAAGGAAGTAGATGGATGTACCAGCTATAGCTGACATGTGTGGGGTAAAAAGAGATCTAGCTGCCTGCTTATTGCGACACAGAAATGATTGAATGAATTGTGTACGAGAAGACATATAGACAATATAGACAGGCTAGTGCTTACCCATTGAGTGGTTCGCCTTAGTGGTTTGGTCGTCGGTCTACTGAGCATAAAAAACAAACCGAAATTGCTCTATGGACAAGGTAACCAATAAAAAGAGTAGACCCCTTCTATTTGTGTACAGAATGCTTGTAAGAAGCTAGAAGCTCCTGGGTCTCGTACGGATCTTTAAGTCAAATATTTGTATTTTTTTGTAATGGGGTCTTTGTTATTGTGTAACCTGGTTTTAAAATAGGCAAAAAGAACTCCTCCTTTCGTGGTATAGTTTCAATACTGTCCGTGCTTATGCGTGTTAACATCAAGAACCATCCTTCTGTTATCAGTGGAAATGTGAAATACCGCACTCAAACCATTCACCTTCCAAGCATTTTTTTCAATTCAAAGAAGGAAGCGGGTACCTACATTTAAATAAAACTATTGAGGAGGGAATAACAATTTTTCGAATTCATGCAGATGAACGGATACTTAGAAACCACCCCCATGCCTGTGTGCAAGCAATTACAGCAGTAGTGCTGCTATTTGGAAAAGTACTATGAAATACTGTTGAATACCATCCGGCAAATGACTTGGAAAGAATCCCTTGTCGGTTAAATGAATAGATATATGAAAAACCATGACTAACCTGCTTCAACAGTTCCATGCACAGCGTATAATAGATGCTATTTCTCGGATACTTCTGGAGAAAAGCATTGACCAGCTCCGCTGTTAACGCATCACAACATCGATTGTCATCAGTTGTACCGCCAGTATTGCTATCACCCGCCGAAGACGAAGCAGCGGCTGAAGCGTTTCTCGAATGATTGTTCTTATCAAATTGATTAATACTACCGCTGCTGGTGCTCCTGCTGGTATTGCTGCTCGCGATAAAGTTTAAACATTTACATGAGATCAACATGGTAAACTATGAATTTTTACACCACTCTACTGAGCAACAATTTCTTCTTAACAAATATAAACAAATAAACTTCTTCACTCCACCGAATGGCTCCACTAATCCCAACTGGATAGGCAGATTTTTGAATAAAATAGGAAAATCAAAAGAAATTGGTCTTCTTCGTCGGTGCCGAGAACACACTTTTCTTAATTTTTACTTCTTCTCTCCACTATCTCTTTCCAATGCACAGAGCACACGCACTTTTCCTCTTTTTTGTTTCAAATTGGATTTTGCCCTTTTTTCGTTCGAGGATGGCGAACGAGAAACAAAAATTTTCTTTTATTAATTTACTGTAAGGGGACAACAAGATTCAGCGGGAGCGCATTCGATTAATTAATTTGGGATACCGGCTTGTTTGTATCGCCTGTCAGAGTTATACTCGAATTAAATTAATTTAAAAAAAAAGTAAGAGACAATTAAAATGCGAATTCCCTTCCACACTGCTATTCCACCCGACCACTAGAAAAAAAACTGAAACTGAACCAACATTACCGAACAACCGAACCGAATAACACACAACGAGAACGAAAAAATTTTTTTTTTTTTTAATTTCTTCTTTGCGTTTGTTTTTTTCTTCTATCTTTTTCTATCGTTTTTTTCTTTTCCTTTTCCGTTTCCACTACTTTGTTCTTCTATTTTCAGTCGACGAGTTGTGTGAAGTTTTCCTTTGTTCGGGCAAGACGTGATTTTAAGCGGTTTCACCATGGATTCGTAGGGGGGAAATCAAACAGGCGAGGTGAATTCAATGGTTGACATTTGGGTGAGTGCGTCCCATGGGATTATCGTTACAAACAAATTTAAAATATCGTAACAGGTTTAAAATTAAATTTTAGAGTTTAGTCTTGGTTCTTATTGCATTAAAAAAGATTCTGATAATCTCGAAAGCGGGATATTTGATGAGGCTCTCTAATGAGTTATCTGTATATGTATAAAGTTTAAAGAAACATTCGTGTAAAATGACAAAATCGTAAGCGAGCAGCAGTGATTTCAATTCAATGAAAGACGAATTACATTATGAGCTCAGTACAGAACTATCGAATAATGAGCAGTATAATCAGACTCAGTGTGTCAGAGGAAGTGCCTGGTCAGTTCTTGATAGTGAAAATTATTCATTTTGGAAATGGTGCAATAAATTGATCAAACGTCAAACTTTAGATACATCAAAGCTACTTTTTAGCTGAAATGGAAAACTTGGGGCTATAATAACTTCTATATAAGGTAAAGTGACCCCAAACTTAGTAACTTACGTAATGTTGAATGGAGAGAGATCTTTTAAAAGGCTCAAAGTATGTAACACGACTACTGATCTGCAACGCCTGAGAACGCCACAACTTTGAGGATTTTATATACACATCGCGTGGCAATAATTTTCGTGTATTTTTGTGTATTTTCGTGTATAAAAAAATAATGTTTAACGTTTAAATCCATTAACATTCCACTGAATACGTTCTTTTTTCCCTATCCAGATATTTCGAGTCTCGCTTTCTGTCCTTCCGAAAAAGTGTCATGTCTGTCCCTGTCATGGCAGAAATCAGAAAGTTTGCAGAAAAAGTTAAAACCACTCGTCTTTCTAGTGATATTTCGCAAAAAATCTTTAATTTTAAACGATCTAAAGCATTGAAAACTTATTTAACTACAAATCAAAAACATATATTCTCCAATTAACTAAACTAAATTACGATTAATCAGCAAAAATATGGGATTTTGAACGATCGCAAGCTTCACGTAATAGAATTCGTTGATTCTAATCAAATGGGGGTATTCGCTACTCTTAAATCAACAGCCTTCAGTAAATCAGAATTAAATATGAGCACAAAAGATGAAACCACTGATGAACGTGAGGAGGGCGAAATTATTGATGAATTTGAAGATATAATATCATCAGATGAGGAATTCTCCATGCGACAACGTATCGAAGAATTGGAGGCAAAAAATGCTGAACTAGAGAAAATTGCTAACATATCAGCCGTCTATGCTAGTGGTAATTATGGTAAGTTGGGGTATTGGTTTCAGCTCAGATTAAGAATATACATATATGTATGTATAAATGTTATTATCTACAATAGAGCGTTTAATGAGAAAAATGGGAATTGGTTTCGATTTTGTTGTGCGCTTTTTGGTTTCATTTGAGTTTGGGGTTCGGTAAGGGAATAGGATTATCGTGGGATATCATTCAGTTAACCGCCAACAAGGTGCGTTGTTTGTTTTATTAATCTGTTCTATAATTGTAATTTTATTGGGTTTGGAAACGCACCGGTTTAATGCCTTTGTAGCACTGTTGAGCTGGCCTGCACTAAAAATGTACGGTTTAGATGAAAATGGCTATTAATTCTCAAGAAATAAGAGAACTTCTGCACATTTTTATAAATTACGGCAATTTATAGAAAGGCATATACATATAACTATGAAGAGAATCTGTTGCTCGTTGCCCTGGTACTTGGAGGGATAGTAATATTTAATCAGTAGTTTCCACTTCAACTTGAACATGTAAAACTCGATTTAATATCTGAGTTGCGAGGATTTAGGCATTTTGTTTGAATTCTCCCTTAGGTCCACTGGATAACGTAAAATTTAAAGAGCTTGCTTGATCTATTTGTTTGGCAAAATACGTGCTCGTTTTTCATGTCCAATTGGGGTCACAAATAGGGAAACATGGCCATTGGCTAAGAGTAGACAATAGCATAATTGTGGCGTCAAACGATTATACTTGTTCCTTGAGGTCGTTATTTTCTCCTTTACATCGTAGACTATAAAACACAATCTGTCTTTCTTTGTTAGATTACGTCAAAAAGGATTCCAGCAGCCATTTAGATCGCTACCCACTCATATCAATAGACATATCCGACGATGAAGACTATCCACCAGCCCCGCCAATGTCACGTTTGGGAAAAAGACGAAAATCCCTGCAGCACTCTGGTTCACGTCGTAAAATGATCCACAGCGGCAGCAGTAGTCATCGTCGGAGAAAAAAATCATCGTCTCCACCACCAGCGCCGCAATACCGACCGTCCGATAAGCTCTTGCTGTCTATGTTTCACGACAGAGTTGCTGCACATTCATCCCATTCATCGAAAAGAAAGCGAAAAGCTAAGAAATCACATTCCGCAAAATCCTCCCGTCGAAAGTCACGAGAGTATTACATCAGTGACAGCGATGATGACTATAATTTCGAGACGTACAATGTGGATGGCGAAGATAGTTATGAGAATTTCAATAACTCCGATGCGGATAGAAGTTTCTCGATAAATCGCGAAGAACTTCGCGTGGCATTGGCACGAAACACTCACCGAAACGAGCAGCATGTCTCATTGAAGGATCGTTTGATACGAAGAAAGGAGAACACGGATACACTTAATGAAAAATCTACACCAGATCCACAGGAAATCAACGTCGAAGAAGAGAGTAAACCGATCGCATACGAAGAAAAAGAAGAAACAGAGGACAATTTAGAGGAGCAAGAACTGCGAATTATCGCGCTTAAGTCAGCGGTTATACGTAAGCATTTGGTACGAAAGAAACGCAACGAAAACGTTGCCTATTCCCCGTCCGATTTTGATGAAATCTATGCGAATATAGCGGAGTCGCCTTCCATCAATAACATTGATGATACAGAGGCGTGCAACAGCATGGAGATTAGCCCGGTGCCATCGCCAAAGATGATTTTAACCGACGACGAAGGAATGGATACGAAACCTGTTGACATGGACATTGTTAATAGCGATAGTGATTGTGAACTGCCGTCCTATGAAAAGTGGGTTCCAATTGAACAGATTCCATTACCCAATAGCTTAGGTATGGATAGAGCTGAATTGTATGCTCCAACGCCTTTGCGTTACAACGAAAGGGAGGATATAAGGATTATTCCACCAGAAGTGAGATTTGAAAGCGCTTCAGTGTCACCGGGTAATTTAGATTCTGAGGTAGAAGAGGAGGAGCTAGCATTGCGTGCGTTGCTATTGGCAAAGATGAATTCACCAAAAGTCAATAAGATTGTGAGAGATGAGCGTCCTATAGTCGTGGAACGACCGACTCCAGATCCAGACATATCATTGGAAGCAGAGACCCTTCGCAACTTCCTCATCAATAATATGAAGAAGAAAACCGAATCACAGCATTCATCAGCTAGTGTTCTAAAGGAGGCAGTTCGTCGACTGACTGCAAGGAATAGTAGTCCTGCGGAGGGTTTTACGGAAATCAAGCCTATTGCCAAGACAGCGGAGGAAACAGAAATCGAACTGGGCCAGGCAATCACTGACATGGCTAGAGTTAGAATAGGTATGGAAAGAGATATGGAACCA
The DNA here is from genome assembly GCA_963583995.1 of Xylota segnis. Taxonomy (NCBI): domain Eukaryota; kingdom Metazoa; phylum Arthropoda; class Insecta; order Diptera; family Syrphidae; genus Xylota; species Xylota segnis. The sequence goes on along the minus strand of OY757239.1, from coordinate 5,396,316 downwards.
AATCTAGTTGTGAAGAAGGTAGTCATGGGCGATAGATGTGATGCGGAAGCCAAACAAATTGTGAAGAGAAAAGTTGCCGAATGTTTTAAGGAAGTGGAACCTATAAGAATTCCAAAGATTCAGGACTCGATCGATTCGATAGGTCCGAAAGTAATTGTAAAGAGGGATGTGTCAGTAGCCACAGCTTCTGTTAATAAAGAGGGGGATGCGTTTGAAAAAATTGAAAAGAGAAACGTAGTGGTCGACTCGTGTGATGTGAAATCTAAAGAAATTGTAAAGAGAACTGTGGACTCTAGAACTAAAGTGAAACCCAAATTCCATGCAAGTAAAGAGGTCATAAAAGTTGCAGATAATGTGGAAACTGAAATGAATGCAGGAAAAGAGATAACAGAAGGCGGAGGTGAAGCAAGTCACTTGAAACATAACGATATTGTTGATACGCTCGTACAGGAAGATTCGAAAGTGCGTCGAGACGAGGTGAAGTCTGGACAAATTAGAGAGATTGAAAGTACAAACAAAATTGCATGTGATTTGGAAACTAATAAGGTAATTGCTGTAAAAAAGGGGAACATTACGAACGCCGCTAGAATCTCGGAAATTATTTCTGGGGAAGAAGGTTTAATATCGGAAATCTTGGAAGAAACAGAAGTCGATTGCAACGAAGCCAGCGAAACAGAAATTACACTCAAAGAGTCGTTAGTAGCTGAGTGTCTTTGTGTGGAAACGGCGATCAGTCTAGAGGAGTCAAGGAAGGAAAAGGGATTTGAACCCATTTGTACTGAAGAGGCGGACAAGAAAAATTATGCTTGCGAGGCACCAACGATGTCGATCACCCTAGAGGAGCCAAGTAAGGAGAAGGGGCTGGAACCCATTTTTACCGAAGAAGCTGAGAAAGAAAATAATGTTTGTCAGGAACCAAAGACTGTCACCATTGGCCATGAAAACAATCCTCAAGAGATATCGATAGCTGGTTCTACAGAGGAGTTGGCCGAAGTAAAAACTACGTCTAACGCGGAACATGTTTCCAGAACTGGGGTAGGAAAGGACAAGAAGGACGAAACTTCGAATGCGGCTCTCGAAGAGATTACGACTAAAGTGCTTCCAGAAACTACGCCTAAATCAGTTGTACTGCCAATCAAAATTTCGTCTGAGAAGAAACCACTAGAAAACGTGGAATCGGTGCCAAAGGCAAACGGCGAAAGTTCTCAGTCTAAATCTGTTGAAGTATCAGGCTTAGATGAAGCAAAGAAATGCGCTGTGAGACCTAATAAGGGAAAACTTTTAACTCCAATTGAGAAACAGAAGGCAGTTGAAATCAAAGCGAAAGCGATTCCACAAGCAGCCCCAAAAGTACTGAAACAACAAAATACTACTACAAGCAGTGCCATTCAGCAAACAGTGAAAAAAACTGAAAAACCTATCACCATGAAACACGTACCACTTCCAAAGAAAACTCTTCCAACTGCACCGGCCATCCAAAAGCCCATAGCCAAAGTGGCCACACAACCCACCACAACTCGCACCAAAATTGTTAAACCAAACAAAGTTATCAATCAACCAACGACTGATTTAAAGCGTAAATCTGTGGATAACCTCGCCAAAACCGCCATTGCCATAAAGAAGTTAAAAACCGAAGATGTCAGTAATCGCCTCATTACTGCGGCAGAAATGCCTCAAGTTAAAAAGCTTATCATTCAACTTCGCGCCTCAGATAGCGAAAGTGAATACTCGGCAATATCAGCTGAAGAATATGATGAGTATGATGGCGAAGACTCTCGCATTAGCAGTTTCCTAAACAGAAGTATTACGATAGGTAATGAATACTACGACATAGCGAGTCCGATTAGCTTGCCAATGGAATCGCCGTGCGATACACCAATACGTGCGGGTTCTCCGGCAGTTACTGTTGCTCTTACACCGCAGCCAATTGTAGAGAAATCAATTGTAAATGACTTCTTCGAAGCGAAACTGGACCAGTTTTTAAAGAATGTTCGCTCAAAAGTCGCCGATAGTGTCAAAAAGCCAGTGGCGCATGATGCGACTGCGGTTGCTCCCGTTATTAGCACACCTGTGGTAAGTCATACCAATAGGAATTGAAATAAAATAATTTTTTCCTTTTCTCTCCCATTCAAGGCCGTTCGTCATTTACCAGAGGCATCCCAGCAGGAGTACCGCCGTCTTATTAATCGCATGAAAATGCTTGAACGTCAAAAGCAAGCAAAGAGCTTTAAAGTGATTGTAAATACCATAAACGGTGCTTATACAGCAACAGCAGAATCAAGAACTGTTGTAGCCGAAGTCGACAATAAAACTCTTGTCAAAAAGGTGTTGGTTAAAAATGCTTCAGGGAATACCACGAAACCTATATGTGATAGTCAAAAGATTGTTTGTACTTTAACCAAACCCGTTTCACAGAAACCAAAGACGCCCCTAAAGGTGCCCACAATTGAACAAAACTCTATAAAGTCTGTACAAAGTCCACGAAAAGCTACTCCATCCCCGCAAAAAGCAGTGATAAGTCCACAAAAAGCCGCGTTATCACCACCAAAATCTGTTACTGCAGTTAAACCTTCCAGAGAAAATCTGTTAGGCTTGTACGAGAATTCCTATCGCAAAACAGGGTAAGTTACAATGAAAGCAATCCCAAGCACATTGAGAATATGAAACTCGCAAAAAAATGTATTCTTTCAGCACGAATATTATTTCGAATTTGGATAAAAGCATCGAATTGGTTATGGTGGCGAAGGAAGCTAAAATGGCCAAACTCAAGCATGAACATCGCTTGAGAGAACTTCAAAAGGAAATGCTCGCAGTGGAGCGCAGTATGCAACAGCAGCAGGAACGGATAGCTGAGATTTATCCACAAATTTGTAGTTCCCATGAAATGATTGAATCACTTAAAACGAGGCGAGGGAAAATCAACAAAGCCGTAACCGCCTTGGGTCGGAGTGTTATCGGTCCCAATTATAGGTACGTATGACCATTTATAAAAAGAAGCAACCGACATTGTGTAACGAAAATTAGACACGAGACGTTTTTTTTTATTTATTTTTGATATGGTGCTGCAAATTGATGTGATTTCTATGTCATTGCGTATCAAAAGTTGCATTTAAACTCATCCGTGTACTGGTGTTTTACACAGTTTAGCTGGCTCTTACTATTCATTGTGACAAATCTATCGCTAATGGCAAAGTGAAATTCAACAATCCTTGTAAACATCATTGGGGGGATCTTCATTACTATCCTACACTGCATTTGTGTTTAGTAGTTCTAGGATGTCCAGTGTATGACGCATTAAATGGTTCTCAAGTCTAGGAATTAGCTTTGAGTGGGCACCTAAAATCTCCAAATTCAGATTATTTAACAAACTGAAATAATATTCAATCTGCTATGAAGTGTGCTTTGAGAAGTATTAAACACATGATGGTGTAAGACAGGTCAGGAGAGGAGTTCAATACATCTCGAGTGAGGGCATAAATTTAGTTACAAGCAGTCCATCCTGCAGCTTTCACTGTGTACATGGGGTTGGTGCCGATGCATTCTATTCGCAGTTGTTGCAGTTGTGAAAGAAACTGTGTACGTATCTGTCATGGGATGGTCCTTATACGAAGTTGTTGTCTAACATTCGCTATTTAATACATATCTTAACATTTTACTAACTCATTTCGATTACTGCTGTGCTGTAAGTGTGCATTTCTTTCTTTTATTTTTATTTCTTTCCCCAGCATGAATAACGACCAAAAGTCAATCATATCAGAGAAATCGAAAAAACTTGCCGCCGAAATAAAATTTGTAAATAACATGAAACTTAGTGATGTAGAAAAATGGGAGAAGGAAAACCACCACCAAAGCTCTTCAGATGATGTAATTACTATTGCGGCTCCTAAAGACTTAAATAGTTGTATAACTACTGAACCACCACCGCCCGCCATTAAATGCGAACAAGACACATTATTACCATCGAAAAATCACATGCCTGTTGGCGATAGTGAAAGTCCTTATACAAGTACAAGTGCTGCCGTTCTTGGTATGTCTATACCTGAAGATACTCAAACAAATGAACCTGATTCGAATGAAACCATTGTACCTGAAGCACTGACAAACAAAGAAGATCCAAATGATTCCACAAATGGACACGAAGTGGGTGTAGTTCTACAAATGATTCAACTTCTTCCAATTTTTTCCGTCTATAGAAAGAAGTTTTTTATTTTTTTGATTTCACTTTTTTTTAACGAACTTTTTGTAATGAGTTTTTGCAGGAGGCGTTAGAAATCGAACCAGTATGTGATAAGCAACCGCACGACCCAGAAAATGTGGAAGCCATAAGTGAAGATGAGATTGAACAAGTAGGCGGTGCAAAACTTCAAGACTATGTCTCTCCATTGAGTCATTTGCGAGACGAGAGGTGTGTAAAATTGGTGAATGGGTATTTATTCACTTTTTTTATTTTCTATTATTATTTTATTTTTTCCTGCTTTTTTCTATTAATGCATTGCTGTGTGTGGATAGGGAATGGCAATTTATACAGGGTGGTTGGTGATTGAATAGAATTTGATTTGTGGAACTAGAAGTGGAATCGAATTAAGGGTGTTTGGAAGACAGTGATCAGTATATATAATCTTTATGTGCTCATTCATAAATGCAATGTCTACATTGTTGGGCAAACAAATGGTCCACCTTGAAGCAGCTCATTTGTTGTAGATAAGAACTCACGTTATGTATTGATCGATTTTATTTTGTTTTCAAATGATGGATCGCTGTTCTACATAAAATACACAATTCTGTTACAAAAAATAGAAATCTTTGCACCAAAAAAAGGCAACAAATTTGAACTGATCGTAATGTGCGGCATACCTTCAGGAGGCGGAATATCAATTCACTTTCAAATCCATAAAAACTTATTCTATTGAGTCTAAACCATGCACTAGAACTCATAGGGTTGGTGACAGGGATTCAAAGTATCATTTCAGTAATTTTTAAAAATTAATTTAAATTAATGCCTCATTCGTAATAATACAAATCATTTAACCACTCTGTAGCAAGCATTCCTTATCAATGCACAACGCACTGAGGGTTGCCCGTTTAATATTAAACAAAACAAGGAAAAACTTATTTTCTATTTATAAAATTGTGTCTTTAATTAAACGGACAACTCATCTTTATATATATATATGTATATATATGTAAACAAAACAAAAACTTTTCTCTATTCTTGGCTATTTTCTTTTACATCGATATTATTATAAAATTGGAACATGTTCCTTCCCTTGTGTTTCGTTTTTTTGTCTCTTTTTCTTTCTTGGTTTACTCTTTGTGTACCCGCCCCGAATGTACATCTTTGCGCAGGCAAATAAATCCAAATGGTATTGTGTGTCCGTATCAATTGATGGGTCAATGCGATGATAAGGACTGTAAATATATGCACTTGGACGAGTGATGAGAGTGCTGCTCTCTCTCTATAGTGGAGGAGGTCGAACAAAACAAAAAAAAAAAGGAGACGGCTTAATTTTTTTTGTTTCGTTTCTTTTTTTTTCCGTTTGCTTGTCTTTATTTATTTGAGGTGATATCGGAGACTTTTTTTGACCGGTTTGTGGTTGCCATATACGATACTCAGCAACAGGGAGACAATATAAAAGACTTCATCGCTTCGAAAGACAAATATAAAAAAAATATAAAAACAAAACCGATACTCAGGGTAAGTTAACTAACTAACTAACTAACAAATTTGAAAAAAAGGAGATGCCTATTACAATGATACAGAATTTCCCTTCTCTTAATTTTTTTTTAATTCTAATTTTTTTCCTTCAATTACATTATACTTCTATCCTAGATTTTTTCATTTAAATTTTGGGTTCTAACAAAAGATATTTTCATAAGTAGATGGAATATTTTTTAGACCCAGTAAAACAAAAAAAAATATTTGTTATATTTTTTTCAAAATTTTAATTTATACAATAAAAATGTTAAAATATGTTATACACAGAATACGCTTATACACTACAAACAATCTATATTAACCCCAAAACATAAAAAAAAATATATTTTCGTTTTAAATGTTTTGATTTATTTTTTCCCCTCAGAAGAAGAGAATTTCAAAACAAAAAAAAAAAGTTAATAACAAACAAACATGCAAAGAGAATATATAAAATTTTCTTTGTTTTTGTTTGAATTTTTTTGTTCGTCTTGTGTTTCTGTCCATGCGATAGAAAACTGCACACTTGTTACGCTTAGAAATGCACGACTGTTTTGGTGAGAACAAAATGTTCAAGTGATCGACATTAAACATGTTTTTTTTTTTCAATGATTAACTTTTGTTTTATTTTTGTTAAAATATAAGATTATTTGCCAAATATTTAGTTTATGTTTTTTTTTTAAATATTCCATAATGTATGTAAATATATAATTAATTTAAATTTAAATGAAAAGGAAACGTACTTCAAAGATTTTTAGTAATTTTGTAGTGATTTTTTTATAAATTAAAATTTAACTTTACAGTAAAACAAAAGTGAACCTTTGTAATTGTATGCTTTGAGGAAAAAATAAAAGATATTATCTATAAAGAATGAATAAAAATAAGTTGTTTGTGGTTTTTATTTATATATTTATCGTCTTTGTAGTTTCTCTACACCTTGTATCTCAGAAAAGTAAATTATTGAGGAGAAAAATCCCAGCGAACGAACTAAGCTGTGATTTGTAAATTTTAATAGATTATTACCTGAAAAACTCACTTTTCTGAGCAGCGAGGTGTTAGAACTACAGGGACGGTACGGTGTATTACATGAGAAATGAGGAAATTTATTAAACATGGCTGTTACATCGTTTTTAACTAGTTAGTAGACTGAGTTTGTTTGAAAGCCTAGTGGAGAGAAATTCCAGTACTAGTGCATCAATTGACATCATTGACAAACAACTGACTAACATCTCAATATTTCGATTGAAAGAGTCGAACAAATTGTGAAAACAACACATTAGACGAAGCAGGTCCATCAACCTCCTGTCTGCTGAACTAGTTTGTAGATTAGACTACAAACCGTTCAAAACGAGCACACACACCGAATCATCGATAAATGGGGTCCTTGCAATTCGGCTCTATGTCATCCAAAGCAATAATAGATGGTCCCGTCCTTCTAAGCGAAATAGGCTGTATAATGCCCTTTGATGGTTACTAGGCTTACGAACCAACCCGCCATGAATCATCTGATGTTGAAAATAAAGGTTTTATCAGTGTCGACATGCTAATTCCGTTTGGTAAGGTCCTTATACACCCTAATGTGACTCTTACCGTCCCAAAAAAGCCTTACTCATCTCAGAATAGGGCTCAATACTATGGGGATGTTAAAACGTTGCGCATTGCCTACAGTGGTTTCTGCGTGAGCTACAAAGATAAAGAAGAGATTCAAACAACCCCTGTGTGGATTGAACTATGATCAATACGTTCCCATTTATTGCCCACACATTGGACCTGATCTTGGACGCAGGAGGTCATGAAGGAAGATCTTCGGCATACGTGACAAAATCCAAACTTATTCAAACTTGGGTTCATGTGATAAGAGTGAATAAAAAAGAATTGACTATGTATCATTCGGGAAAAACGGCACGTATGAGAGGGATGTGAACGTAAGACATATCACGTAGGCGTGCGTTTGAATCGGAAATACCAATTGGTGACATTTTGAAAGCAGACAAGACGGTGGAAAAGTTAAAATTTACTGAGTTTTTCCTCTTTTATTTGGCCCAAGACACTGACTTCTTTTAAGAATTCTCTTGCTCAACTGGTTTTTCCAGGTTGTTTCGATATCGTCTTTTTGTGAAATAAATTATGGGGCTTTTATTCGAGCAGACGTTTAGCCTTACTTGCTCACATAAGTCAGGAACAAAGTTAGGAAAAGGTCTGAGATTGTTTTCTTATATTTACCTCTGATTTACCTGAGGATCGCAATATTATTAGTATATACTTGGATATAGAACCCGTCCTTTCAGCTCGTTGAACATATCAAACATAGGGACCCTGGGCATAGCCTGCAAGTAACTTCTTTATGATTTTCATTATATTTCAATTAGTAAGCCATGCCCAATGATCTGAAGTTATAGTTTGTGTAATGCAATGTGAATTGAAGCTAAAAACGGAAAAGCATCCATATCTCATTGGGATTGGCTATATGTTAGTGGAGTACATATGTACATACTTATTCTCTATACAAACCTTCATTATTTTCAGATTATTAACCATGTCGTGGGCTTGAGAAAGATATGTACATAAATATATCCAATTTTATCTCGGCTTTTCTGAGAAATTGAAAGAAATGTTTTCCAAGGTACCTAAAGGACTTATCATCGCCACAAAGGTCGTGATGTAGTTGTGTTCCTCGTGATGCAGTTTAGACCGCGCAATATGTTTTTGAAAAGCTTTGTTCTGGGAAAGAACCTATTTTCGGAAATTATTGCTATGGGGAGTAATTTGTTCGCATGTTTTGAGGTGTGCACTGCACTGACGCATCTTACGCTGTAATTATTTACTATTTACAAACAACTCCACTCCGAATGCAATTACCCGAAGATAAGAACTTGCCCAAAATTAGACATTTAACCCTTTTAAGGCGATGTTATTGAGTCTTATCAATTCAACTACGTTAAATCTTGTGTTGATTGCCATCGAAAGTTAGACCTTGGCATGATTTTTCTAAAGAGAATAACACTCTTAAGCTCAGACAAAGTCCACAAAAGTCAACATTTATTTTTAAAACGCTGAGCAATCCGAAAAACCAATACAACAGTATAAAATAATAATAAGAAAAAAAGTTATATGAGAATTTACTTTGTCGCTTTGTGGTCAGGACAGATAAGAAGGCCAAAATTTTGCAGGTGATTCACCTCAATGTTTTTGTGAGGGAACATCTCTCTCAATCCGGGCTGCGGCCGGGATGCACAATCACATTTCGATTGTTTTTCATTGCCGATCAACCGACCTATCATAGCGTTCAGGGATAATGACACTGCCGTTCCGCATGGCCGCCGAAAATGAAGTCAACACTCCCGCCTTCCTATTATAGAGACAAACAGACAGCCAAAGGTCGAATTTTGTAACGACGAAGTTAAAAAAGCGATATCTTGAAATAGGAAATCAAAATGACTGGTCAAATTGAAATTTTGAAAACCTTATCTAGGCAAAAGTATTTGAATTATTCTTCATGCCAAAAAGGGGAGGGCCAAACATACTATATAAAGAGAAACGAATTTTAATACTTTCAGTGGCAGATCGAAATCTTAGCACGCGTCCATGTGCCTGCCTCATCGACTGTTGATGCGGCTTAGCCTTGATCAAAGTGGGCTATCAAAAAAAAAAAAAATTGCAAAAAAAAGAAGTAAAGTGAAACTGATTTGCGGGGTTTGGGTTAGTTAATCAAGTTGAGATTTAAATGTTTACATTTTTATAAAAGAATTTCTGCGAATCGGACACACGGATAGAGCGCGGGACAGAGATAAAGATTGGGAAGACTATTGTGTTTTGTTTCTTTTGTCGGAGTATATTTAAAAATTTTGTAAACAAAATTTTATTCTTTTGTTTATGGAAACCTCAAGAGGGGATGTACGATGATAAAAGTTATAAATAATAATGAATATGAATTCCACCAGACGACACGGGGCGATTAGGTCAAGAGTATTAAACGCCTACTTGTGAGCCATATATAGGAATATATACTTAATCATTTCAATACCCAATAGAATGTGATTTTATGGGAAACGATGGAAAGAAGAGTTTTGGAACTTTAAAACTGGGAGTGTCTGCAGGTCAAATATGGTTGGTTACCTTAAAAAATATAGATAGATGACTTGAAGGTCTTCATTCTTGGGAAAAGTCGAGTCAGTGTTCTAGTGATGAGAAGTGTACGATATCAACACCTTCTCATTCGATGTAGGGCAAATTTCATCCCCCATTAAGTGGCTTGTGGCACTTTAGAACGTCAAAGAGTTATCTCCAACCTTTTCTATTTAGAGACACCAAGCTTGTATTTCTCATAAGTGACCTTAACTCATCTATTTTAGGCTCTGGGATGTGTACATTTGCACAAAAATTGATGAAAATTGATTCGTGCGACTGAAATTGTAGGATAAGTTGTATAAGGTCTTTAAAACTTAGCAGTTTCGTCACCTACCTATGTAAACAGCATTAGATTTCTTACTTTGGGAAGGTTAAGTGTATCTGTATTGGAAAGTACAGACTTTTTTTTTATAACATAGATAGTCCTCTTTATTAACTCAATGCATGTACATATGCATATGTTTATACATATATTATTTTTGGTTATTTAAGGAAACTTCAGACATCAGGGATAAGAAATGCACACCCAAATAGAAAACGAGATATCTGGAGTGTAGGACTGAAGGCACTAGTGCGCCAAGAAATGGATTCTCACAGGTCAATATACCAAGGAACACTATTTCTAATGTGAAGCTGATAATAACGGGTAAGTCTTTTTTGATATTTTTAAGAGTTTGCATCAAATAAGCATTCTTAAGCAAGGTATGTATTTAGAAGACTGAAGGTCACCTTCTACAGTTTATTGGACGCCATTATGAACTTATGTACCACTGTAACATGCAGCGATATTTTCCGTTCTAATTCGAAGATAACTATCTTATATTTAATTTTGTCTGATAATCCCAATATTTCTACGTAGGTAACATTACTATCTACTGTCGAAACTCCAGAACTAAACATTTCATATCTGTAAAACATGATGTCGTAAACATGCCTAAGTGGTTGGGTTCCATGAAGTGAACTTTGCACTTCTGGGTAAAATTCCACACAGACGTACATATGTCCACGGGGATTTGAACATTCTTCAATTGCGTTGCGATCACTGATCAGATTTTCTAAAAAAGTTTGATTAGAACTGTTAGGTAATTTACAAAGTTAAGCCGCATGCAGTTTCAATCTAGATAACTTTTCGGTAGACACACTCGTAAAAGACACGAAATTTATATCTTTTAGATGATTTTGTTTTATGGTTTTTGGTCATACATTCACTGCATGGCTAGTTCGATAATTGAGAGTGAAAAATCTTATCTGTAGTCATTATCCAATCATTACCCGATTACATGTTACTATTTTGAGTGGTGGAATCGTAGTCAAAGCATTGCATGATTCGTACGCATTTTTCGGGTGTATTATAATATTACCTCAAACCCGATTTATACATACATAATAGTGTTTCTGCAGATATGTGTTATATTTCGCTATGATTTTTCAATAAATTGTACAGGACCACGCCCTCACAATTTACATTACCATTCACTTTACCCTTTAAAAGTGGATGTGGTTCTTCTTGGTTTATTTCTATTAAATACGCGGACAAGAACTTCGAGGGTTTAAAGATGTTACGAGTACATTTAATACTTTATTAACTTTTTTTTACATAAACCAAGAGCTGTGCTTAGTAGGTTTCTTTTGTGCCTTTTCCGCAAATTGTAGCATTTTACTCGTAACAGTATCTCTATAGGGATCAGGCATTTATACACTCGATGATACCTTGAGCAGTTTAGGACTATTTCTGTTTTCCTGTAAGACCAGTTTGATAGCAATAAAAACTTTAATCTCTGAATTCAGTCGATATACTCCAGAGTCTGATCACTTAAGGGCTTCAAAAATGTCTGGGGAATCTCATTCGCGAGTAGTTAGGCATTTCATTGCTTTCTCTATTACTTCTTCGGTTGGTAGTCTACTTGAACTTCTTGCTTCTGAAAAATACATTAGTCACTTGCTGGTTTTGCCGAACCCGTTTTAATAAAGCAGAGAATATTTGCGACCTTTTAAAGCACCACATTAATCACAGAAAATCTGATGTTCCAGGACGGTTTGATCTGTAGGAATATGCCATCAATCAAATTTTAACCTCCTTTTGGTTCCATACCTTTATTATTACGAGTGGAAAATATTGTCACTCTGGATGGAGGTTGAAAATAGTGGTGGTGGTTTCTCAACAAATCTCCTTACTTAGGTTAGGTTTAGGTTAACATGGCAAGGGAGCGATGAAAGAAGTTTTATTGTGTTACCAAATGAATAAAGACCTCCGAAAACTACACTCAGAGCATAGAGGAGTGTTAGTCGGTTGGTCAAAGTTATTGAAGCCGTAGGCTTCTAAATCCACTTTCCTACGAGTGGAGAGAGCCTCGCATGCAGCTTCACGTAGACACGTTTATCAAGAAAAGGACTAGCTCTGTTTTTTACAGCCAAATTGTAGTTATTTAGTTTATAGATCACCTTTAGTTGGCGCCAGATGATAGACTGTTCGGTAGAACCAATCAACATTCCTTTGTTGCTTACTGGCGTTTATATCCTATATCCCCGTGTGGATCTTAGGGCATATTAGTGTCCATTCTTACGCGCTTTAAGGGTGACATTGCTCGAAAAGTTGGAAGCAGTTCTCTCCAGCTATCCTTTTTCACCTTATGTAGTGCATTTCTTGCGTATGACTCCTTCATCGTTACATCATAATGCAAATGCACATCCATCACCCGATATGTTGTAAATAATTGCCTTATACAGCAACCGATCAAAAACAAAATCGTTTTATAAGAAAGACTACATTTTAACCTTGGTTATCAGTTGACATAACCCAAATGCCCGAAAAGTCCTTGTCTACAACACTTGTATAGCTAAAACTCGCCACTCTAGACAGAATGAAGTAATTCTCCCACACTTCTGATGATAACAAGTCATTGCGAGACAACGTGCCACAGAACATGTCATCTTTTCCATTGTCTTCAGATTATTCATTTAACAAATTTAAATAGAACATTCTAATTGGAAATACTAATAAAAGTAAAGTCAATCGTAATCTGAAGGTAAAGCTTTTGTTTGAAATTTAGTTCAGTTGTTTTAGTTTATTTTTTGGGTGGTAGTTTAATTTTAATTAACCTGGTAATGCGAGTTTAAATACCAAGTTTGTGTTGGGAATTAGTGACTGTGCCATGTTTGTGTACTAAGAGGTGGTTAGATAATTGAGGAGGAGTCCTTCGTATATTAAAGAGCAGAAGTTCGGAATTATCTCAGTTCAGGGAAGTTAAAAAATTCAGAGAATACTGTTTACTGTACTCTTCTGTTTCTCCTAGACCATCCATACAATTACATCAGGACGTAAACATTATAGACGTAGACGTGAAACTAAGGAATAATAATTTGGAATAAGCTGGTTGCTGATTCATGGCAATAGAGTGTCATCTGGTCGATTTGACTGAGAAGAATCTGAATTGAAAACCTAGTCATCTGTAGCAAACATCTTTTGTTTAATTTAATTAACTTATTTCCTTAAGCAGCTTCCAGTTTATATGTAAGTCATACCCACGATGCATTCGTTCGATTATGCCAATTATGCAAGACATTGCTTTGTATAGCTTGTAGACCATAAGTGATCTTAAATTCAGATTCATAATTTCTGAAATTGCTCCTTAATCTGTCGGACTGCCTTAGTGGTTATAGAGTCGCCAAGATGTGAATTAGTAAAGCTAAGAGACAAAAGGCAGTAAAGGATATATGCTTTTGGAGGGTGAAAAGACTTGTACTTTTGTAGTCAATGTAGCTGAGAAAATCTATTTTCTTAAGGACGTACTAAGGAGCTACATTCTTGTCATCAATTATCCAGGGCAGAAGATGGTTCAACAGTCCATTGGTTCCAGCACATAGGGTGAACATACATTTTCTTGATCGTCGAAATGATACAGCGTAAAGCAGTATTCTTAGCATTGACTTTCGATACCCATTCCAGCTTCAAGGGATAATTTATTTTGTTGTGATTTAACATTGTTCTTTTCTTTGGTCGTTAAGATCATGTGTCATTCTCTGCAGCAAGTCCAACCAACGGCAAGCCCGACAAAGCCGAAATGTCGGATTTCTTCATGTTGGTCGCACTCATTTCATCAAGACGAACAACAAGGCAGAAGTTTGAGCTATTCGGGAATTTCGGACATTCCAAGAATGATCAAGAGTCTGCGCATGATTTTCCTCTAAAGATTTTTGTTTATTTTTCCAATTGTACTGGCAAGGACGTTTTTCTTATGTGTTTTTGAGTAACGTCACTGCTTCAAGTTTTGTTGACGATACTTGGTGAAGTATTTTGTGTCCTCTGTAAGGATGTCGATCCTATAATAGGTTTATCCAATGGTGCATGGGATTGTCATCAGAAGTGCGAAGTTCATAGTTTTCGACATTCTTTTTAGACGCTGCGTCTGTTTTTAACTAATCACTTCGTAGAGACCTAAAATTCTACTCCGGACAAACACAGCAGCTCCCGCAGCATTAGGATTCCATTCTTATGTCAGATTCTGGAATTTTTTAACAACAATAAATATAAAAAAGGCAGATGAACTCGAATACTTTCAACCTCGAAGCGGAGTTAGCATTTTTTATGGATCGATGAGACAAGAATATCTCCACTTGCCTCTGGGGGCCGTCCCAAAGACTTGTTTGTTCATTCAAATTAGAGTAAAATTCAAATAGTCAAAGCCTAACTTAAAGCCTGGCGAAATCAGTACGCCATTAGCTTAAGGCAAAACTAAAATATATGGGGTGGAGTTAAACTTTCATCCATCCAATCTAATCTTTTGGCTTTATGCACAAGTTTCAAATGTTGGGGCGAATAGATTTTTATTTTAGTTTTGATTGTAGTTTTAGTAACCAATTCCAATAAGACTCGTCCCTCTATTGATCTAGTAATCACTTGAAAACTAAAAATAGCTTCGTGGGCGGAGTCAAACTATTGATCTCATTTGAAAGGAAAACATCTCTATCGGACAGACTTCATCATTTGATAGTTTTTACTTTGTGTGGAAGGAACACAATTTAGGTTTGGTCTATCACCCGGGAGGCTAAAAATATTTCAGGAAATCGTGTTAGAAGATACTCCATTTATATAGTTATTCCTCGTCCTTCCTACATGTACTTAGTAGTTTCAGAAAGTATTAATAGAATCTGCGAATAGTAGATGAGTACTAGATGTCATAAAACAAATCCATTTTTTCACACGTCCAGCGTCGTTTTTACCATCATTCTGAAGTCTAACGTCCGTCCCTCGAATATCCGTTCCAAGCGAGTGACACATCTGTACACTCTGAGCTATCAGAACGATCGCTCAATAAATCAAAAACATCAACTCATAATTTATATTAAATTGTTTTCTTTATTTAGTACTTATAAAAAATAGAATTTATCTAAAACAATTACAAGATCACAGATCAATATAGCATTTCGCAATTCGTTTTCATAACTAATAACATTTTTTTTCTCCCCTTTCTCTCTTAAAATAAACAAATAACAAAAGAAATTTTAACACTAAAAACAATTACAAACAAAAAAACTCAATAAAAAAAGTGAAACCACAAAAATGATATAAAGGAATAAATACGCAATGGCAATATAATAATTTATAATAACATATAGAAGAAAAAATTGCAATAAAAATATGCAATTTTGTTTGACATCATATAATTATGTATTCTTTCCAAAGTAAATATATTTGTGGCACCATCCCTGCACATTATCCTCATTGTCGCAGCACAAGGGATATACGATTTGGGATTTAGTAACTTTAGCACAGCGCATGCATAATTCCATAACATCCATGTCCATGTCACATTTTTGCAATTTACGAATCGTATCTGAGCTTAAATCCCCGTAATACTGACTCGCATCAATATTCGTATCATCCGGATTATGTGCACTATGATCCGATGGACGGCACATAGCCATAGTGCAAATGCATGCTGTTAGCAATAGGCACCAAGTTGCAGAATGCATCAACTGAAAACGTAAAGAAACAGATTTAGTATTTTATTAATTTGAATTCTCATTGTGTAATTATTGTGCGTGATTTTTGTTCAGAGGATAGTTTCGAATGATTAAATCCCAAGTCACATATATACCTATACTTCGACTAAAAAAAAAGAAAAAGGCGAAAGAAATTTCTTATTTATTTTTAGTACACGAGGTTATCAGAGCGGGTTGTGCACTGATGTCTGTGTGCGAGAGTGTTTAATTAATTTTACTTAATATTGCTTGTCATAAAAAACAGAAGTATGATTGTTAAATGAGAAGAAAAGGAAGGAAATGGGTTCTAGGCTGAAATCTTGAAGAGTCATCTGGTAGCAAAAGACTTGATAAACAAATGCCTTGTAGAACCGGAAAAGGAATGAATTAGCATTGAAAGGTAAACAAATATGGGAAGGAATTTGATTCTTTTTAGTTCCAAGAAGGGTACATCTAATTTCTTCTGAAAGGCAACTCAGTACATAAGGTTTATGATAAATTTCTCACTTGGGATTGCCATTCTTCTGTAAGAGACATCAAGCTGGCTACACCCTCCAAAGTAGCCCTCTGCAACTACCTTCATTTGACCAAGTAATATAATTCCAATACCTTATTATATTTTTATCAGATTCTCCACAAAAATCTCATTAAAATCATATGTATAGGCGTTCACAATAAAGTTTTCGTAGCCACTATTCATTTGGTAAAATCTTCCTTCTTCTTGATTCTCATCACTTTGAGTTGTAATAAGCAAAAGTCATTTCGGAAACATTTTCGTTTATTTATCTATTTTACTTCCTTTTATGTAAAATATTTATCGTGTTTTTTCTTTACTTGTACTCCGAAATTCATGATTGTGTCTGAATCTTTGGCAAAAATCGTTTCTTAAGACTCGGGTATGACTACTCATATACGCGGTATGATTCCAAATAATGTCTAGGAAAGTGGGAGGTTTTTCCTATTGCTGTGCTTCTCATATAAAAACAAAAACAAAATGAAGAAATCCTGATAAGAAGCATGTCTTTAATTTTTGACTTGCCTGCAAGTCATTGAGACACATGTCGGACTTTGGCTTTAACTTAAAACCAAAAAAAAAAATTCGGGGTCTGGGGCAGTAATTTGATATTTCTTCTTAATTGGTTGATAATGATGAAATAAAATATGTCTGCGCTGATTCGTTAGTATGTATATTTGTGAGGGAGTCAATATTGTTTAAAAATCCAATGCGAAGAAGAAGCGTAAGAGATTTTTGATGCTGGGTGCCCATTTTGTTGAGCAGAGTTCAAAGTTAGAACGGATTTTCTTTCGTTAACTGATTTTATTGAGTACTACATATGTATATGTTTTGTCTGTTAACACATTTGAGGTAATATCTCTCCAATGCAGTTATATGTGTCTAAAGGATTTCAATTTTAACATCACGTTATGTGATCGAACTCACATATAACCGAGCCATGGGTTTTATTTTGATCTTCTCAGATGTGCAACCAAACATTGTTTTAATCCGTCACAATGATGATGGCAAGCTTACTAGACAGGGCTGCTTCAGAGGATGTAAACCGTAGTAATTTTACATCTAACTTGCACAAATTCTTCTGCGTATCAACAGATTTGTGTCAAATTCTCACAATGTATCCGACTAAACTATTTTGCTCTTGCTGTTATCCGTTTGGAGAAACACTTAGCTCTTAACTAAATATCCGCTTTAACCTCGGCTGGCTTGAAACCTGTCAGGGCAATAGGAGTACCAAGTAGAGGCCTATTCATGAAATTGGGGCTAAGGGGATTCCATTTTTAGAACTTGTTTGGATTTATTAAGTCTTGTTAGCTCTCAAGTAGTAAAAAAAATCCTGGCAGACGGATTACAATATTGCTACAGGGCGCAAATCAAAGGTTTTTTAATAGCTGAGTCTTTTCAAAATTAGTCTAATCTTGTGTGCTTTGTTTTTGAGTCTTCTTTGTTGAGAATTCTCTAGGTTTTAAAAAGATTTTTTTCTCTAGCGAATTACTCCGTAAAACTTCATATGAGCACCTGTTTTTCTTGTAACATTTCCACGTTATTTCAGAAACCAATCATCGTACGGGTCATATTGAATCCTTTATAGTTGCGATTCTATTCGCAGGGTGTGATGTTGATGATTTGTTTTAAGGTTGAATTAAAAAATATTGGAAAAGTTCTACTTAAATGAACATTCAAGAGTTCGTATCTTAAAACCTCTTACACATGTCAGAATCGGAAGTGGCTTATCGACTTCATTAGACTTTATTAGACTTTTCTTTAAACTCATTTTCTACTCGAAAACCTAGCACTCTTCAACATCCTGGGAACTCTTCGTTTGGTTTATATCTTTATTTTTTTATATATTTTATTTTTTTCTTGGTTTATATCGTTAAAATAGGTATTTCACTATACTTTGGACAAACTGTAGACGGTATATAGAAAATGATTCAATCTTTGGCAATGAAGACGTTAAAAGCATTACGATGGTGATGAATTGGTAGAAAAGGAGAATGGTTTGTGGCAGTATGTTGGTCTTTTCAGTTTTTCTTTATATGTTTTATTAAAAGAACTGCAGTATTCCCAACAGAAGGAATTAGAAGGAAAAGGATTTAAATTCTAAGGAATGCCTCTCACCATTGTTTTACTTTAACTTGCCGCAAATTGGCACCATTCTCTTATTCCATATTATTTTTGTTTAGGACTAAGTTGCACATTCTACGAAGGCTTACAATAACTTATGTCCACTCTAGCGCATAGATGTGTTCCTAAAGCTTTCGGTGATTTATATACGCAAATTCTGATAGTTAAATCATTCTTCAAAATATCTTGACTGGTTAGTTAAAATTTTGTATTAGTGCTGAAGTGTTAGAAGCAAAGAGTTTGTCAAAAAACATTTCTTAAACACATGGACTCTTTTCTTGAAAGGAGTTAGTATGGAGCTTGAGAGTTTGAATGTTTCTTAATGTTTCTTAGAAGACTAAAGTGATTACGGCAGATTGATGTTAAGTTTAAGGGCTCTGGACTTAAGAGAATTTGGCCTACTTATCCAGCCAATACGTAAAATGTAGACACGCAAAAAGATACAACATGGTGAAATATTTTTTTCAAAATGGCGGGTAACAGATAACCGGATTTTTGGCAGTATTTTCTGGAATTTACCTTGAATGTTTTTAACTGGTTAATTGTCTTTTTTGAATGCCATAGTCATGCTTTTGCCAAGACAGTGTAAGTGATTTCTATGGCTCTATCGATAGATACAGAATTTTTTAGAATATTGGGTTCTATATTAAGTAAAACCTGCAACCGCCCTATAATATGAAAAAGGTGTCATTCAGTTATACCGAACGTCTAGACAAATATTTAATTTTTATAGTAAAACCCTTGACCGATAGAAAGGATTTATATGGCTGTGTTTTCAACGAGTACTAAATTTCAAAATTGTGTTCCTTTTCGAACTGTTGCTTGCGTTTAACACTTATAAATTTGTTAATGATTTTACATGGAAATTTAAAAAAAAGAACCAGCGTGAAACCGCGAAAGTGCTCTGTTAGTAGTTCATTGTGAAGCCTTCCACATTCAAGGAATGCGCTTGAGTGAAATGCAATCAATTTTGGGTTTTCCAATAAAATCAGTTCTTTATGAAAGGGTTTTCCCTTAAGAACAATACGTTGCCGAAACCCTGATTAGCTAAATCGAGCGACAGGTCGATTATTTAATCTTTAAAAGTTATGTGTAAAAGCTATCTAATCCTTTTTCGAAAACACATTTTTCTCTGTGACACAAAACCACTATGAAGTATTTTAAAAAATAAAGAAACCGTCCTCGAAAAATCACAAATGAAAAACAAACAAATTTTTAAAACGTAAACTCACTTTGAACTGCATTTTGAAATAAGATTTCCAACGGGTTCTGTTAGTGTGTTCCAAAAATAATTCCAAAGTTATAGCTCTTTATAGAGTGTCTACGAACGAATATGCACTTCTTGACCGTAACGGGAGGAGAGAGTTCTCTTGCTTGGAGTAATGTCTGTATTCAAACACGGCTTCGTAACCGAAACTGAAATACTTCCTACATTTTGAACACATTTTATATACACTGGAAACGTTGTTTTGAAAAGTCCCCCACCTATTATCAGGCGGTGTTCTCTCTTGCACCAGAGCAAACGAGATAACTACACATAAAGCCTGGGTGTGAATAGCAAATGATCTCTCGCCCAAAAGCCTGATAGCCTAAAAATAAGGCTAGTATCACGCTGAGTGGCAAATAAGAACAACAAAAACAAAAAAAAAGCCTTAATAACAATTAATGTGAGAAGATTAAAAATGGGCATGTGTGTGCGTGTGTGAATTGGTTTAATCACCACCCACAAGGAACCCCGCTAATCACACATCCGAGGCGAGGATCCAAAATCAGAAAATAAACAGAAACGTTTGTTATTTTTTTGTTTTTTGAAAATCAACTTAGACACACCGTTCTCACTCATTGAGAGATACTGTGGCGCGCGGGCACATTGATAAGGCTCTTATAATTTGTGTGCACGTATGTGTATTGCTTTATCTCCTGGCGTTTGGGCTTCCAGCGTACACAAGGCGGTGAGCGGTCAGTTTAGTGTAAACCACCGGTAGGCAGACACTACACACGAGGTGAGGCGTTGCGTTTTAAACAATGCGGCGCAGTATTTAGGGCCATAAATAGAAATCAGTTTATTGATAGTGTAATCAGTCGTTTGGAGGAGATCAATCAGTCAGGGAGCGCCATCATTGCAGTGAATGACCCATCGAGTTCCACCACGCATAAATGTCTAAAGAATACGAGGAAGATGCTGCGCCGCCGAACGACCGCGACGTGTCGTTATCTATGTGTCTCGTGCGCTAAGAATGTTGCATTGAGTTATGAACGCAATGAAAAACACAATTAACATGGCCCATTAAAGCATGTAAATCGAAGTTCAGCTTTAATTGCTCGACCGAGAGCGATAGGAGGGCATATGTTAGCAGGGAATGCATGCTGCAGTTGCAATTTGTTTTCATTTAATTTTCATAGATAAGGCGCGCCAGGCCATGTGTGTGCTTAATCGGATCTGGGCGGGAAGAGAATGTCATCATGCAATGATTATTGCTTCCTAATGATGCTGCCTTGAGCTTGAGCCTTAAGGCGCATAATGTCAATGCTTAGCTACTATGTTTGTCGATTGATAAATATAATCAAGCAGGAGCAGGGGTTATTATGTATCAGTGGGTGGTCAGATGAATGCATATATTGGGAGAGGGATTAAATTTATGTTTGTTTGGTTGGTTATCCAGGTGGTAACTGGTATACTACATTCCTAGAATTCGTAATGGGATGTCTTTCACTTCCACTAGCCATTGACATTGTCCTCTTGAATAACCTTTGATTATTTGAAGGTGACTCGTCATTTGTTAGAGTAGTTTCGTTCCTTTACGTACTTGGTCTATCTTTCTGTTACCACAATTTTCACTATGTTATGGAACATTTCTTCTATTAGACAAGTTATTGTGACGAGTAGAAACATAAATAGCCAGTAGCGTTAATTTTCCCGGAAATGTCTTTTGAATTGATGTCTGAAAGGTTGTTCAACAGCCTGTCGGTTACCTGGGATTTCACAAAATCCCTCAAAAAGAATTTTGTCAGGAAACGAACTCGTCGTCTCCTTAGAACTTCTTACAATATACTAAAGTCTGCAGGCTTTGAATAAGGCAAACAAATGCAAACGAAACAACACAAAATAATACGCCGTTGGCTTTCTTTTTAAAGTATTGACTCCACTAGTCGACACAACACCAGACCAGTACACCAGTAGACTCCTACCATCATCTATAGATGATGTGGATTGTATAGTGGAAGGGATTCAGGAAATTGGCTGGGCCTCCTGACGAATTCTTCTTCCTTGCAGTCTAAGACACTTGGAATCGATATCGTTGATATAGTCCTTCTTTTTGCTTCTCAGTTATTGTAGATGGTTGTCTCCGTCAGCGTTAACCTGTTCTCAGTTTTTCAACATAGTGATTCAACACAATAGATATTAACAGATGGAAGAGAAGTCTGAAACTTGTACTTGCACACTACTAGAAAGGATTCAGCCTCTAGTCTGAGAGAAGCAAAACATAATCCTGAGAAAAATCAAAATTTATTGCTAGAAGTATTTCATAGCTTTTAGGGCTTTTATCATGGTGCCTACTCAATATGTCTCATCTGTCACAAGAGCATAAGTTCTGTTAAAACGTGTTGTTTCCTTCTTCTGTCCTTAATCCTGTTAATTACGACATCTCTGTAGGCTCTAACTCCCATAGAATCACATTAAACCGGTTTGTTCCAGATAAGCTAACTTTTTCACTTTTTAACAATTTAATGAATTTATGATTGTGAAATAAATACCAAAGCGTGCTATACTAAGTAGATAACCTTTTTAGTCCAAGCGGAACCTGAGGTGGACACCAAATCAAATTGGCGATTAGATAATTAGGAAAAGTGTATTTACCATTTGTCATCTGTCTACTCTATTGCAGACTATGACATCACTTTCGCTTCCTATCAGCTGGGCTTATTTAACGCGATAACTTGATCAGTTTCGGTGTATAATAAATTTTAGCAAAATCCATAAACCAATCGTGCAGTTGTGTATACAATGATGAAGGATCCAACGAACGCGCTATTTAAATTATTTTTTCTTTAAAGAATTTGAGAACTCAATCCCTTTTTTTTTTGAAGGAAGTGGGCGTGGTAAATTTTTTCAGTAGTAGAAATCTATTCTTGAATTATGATGTGGACATGTTTGTTTTTCTTTAAAGAACTCGAAAACTCAATCCATGTTTTGTTGAAGGAAGTGGGCGTGGCGAATTTCTTCACCAGTAGAATGAAGTGGACAAGTATGTTCCTGTAGTTCAAGCCAATATCACTAACTAAACAATACTGAACATATTCTGCGATAACTCAGTTGTTAGGATTCGAAGGATTCTAATAGCTGTTGACTTATCTAAGCCATTGATTATAGATAAATTTCGTCTCAATTGTGTCGCAGGAGTATACAATCGTCAAATATGCTTCCCCTATCCACAGGTAGCCTGTACGAAAATTTAAGACAGAAGACACTACACGCTTTTGGTATGCGAAAAGACTCTTGATTTCGACGTTTTTCCCGTTCCTGTTCCGCATTAGTTTTTGACCTGTTAGTGAGAGAATCAAATTGGTACATTTATGTTGAAATAAAAGTGAAAAGAAATGTCTTAATGTATCTATTCGCAATCACTCGCTCTTATTAAAAACCCAGTAGAAGACAATGAATCAAAGGTTTTTGCTTTCCACACATATTCATCAATCAACCTGAAAGCAAGACAATAGCAACCGAAATCAAATGATCTCTGACCTCGATCTTGATCTCTCAACGGAAATTTTGGCACCAATGTCATTTTGTGATTACTTTTCCTTTACTGAGACCGCTAATTCATTAAAATTATTCTTCAGTTAGTAACATAAGTAATTGTGGTGCATAAATACTTATGCTAACACGTGTCAAACTTTAAACTGAATTCAAAGTCTCAAAGCTTTGAAATCATTTCATGCGAGCATGGAACAGGGATGATTGCATGTTTTTTTCCAAAGCTGACAGTCCTAACTGACCCGCCTATCTTTGAGACAATCTAAAATGATTATAAACTATTTTAAGAAATGCATTTGTAATAATTATGTGGTAGAGCATCATTAACTAGAGGAACATAGAACATTTACGCAATAGCGTTTAGGGTCAAGATTAGTTATCAAACATAGACGATAGTAAGACGTTAAAATTTTTCCATCATTACATGAAACTACATTTTAGAACTTTTTCTGACGTTATTTAGGATGACATTCAAAAGGGCTTCAAGTGTATGATTTTTGTAAAACTGATAATTGTCTCGACAGCAAAACTTTATTTACGTATTAGTTTTTTTTTGTATGGTTGGCTGCCCTCCAACTATGACATTTGTGCATCTAAAATCATTAGCTTATGTCAGAATGTAAAATAAATAAATAAAGACAACAACTGTCATCAATGATATATCACAACTTGTCTATTTGGCAATGAAATCTGAATAACATTGTTCTTGTATTCATAGTAGTTTATGCAACGCGCTTCATTCACAACCTCGTGTCATATCAGCATTCTAAATATTGTTATCAAAAAACCGTTCAAATCATACTGACAAATTCTGATGAAACCCATTCCCCAAGCACGAAAAAATCACTCGACCCGAAAAGACTAATCCATGCTAAATACAAAGATTACTCGATTTTTCCATGAATTCCCATTGGTCAAAGAAGATGACATTTCCTATTGACGTTTGATCTCCACTATCACAAGACCGCCACTCGTCTGTCAACTCCTTTTCCATTCAGACGTTCGAAGTACAAGATTATCAAATAAAATCATGATTTCTATGTTGGTCTTTCTGGTTGTCAAATAATTTGTAAAAGAAAAAGAAAAAAAACAGAAAATATTCATTAAAGTTAATTAGGTACTTACTTTACAAATATATTGTAGATAAGAATTTTTTATTTGGAAAATTCATAAATTTGTGCAGAACAAGACTTCATACCACAGTGATTTTGATAATTCTATACAAACGTCACCCAAAAGGGGGCTTGTCATTCTGATTTGCGTTGCGTTCTTGTGGTTATTCATAAAACAAAAAAAAAATAAAAATATTTTAAATTGATTAAAGAGAAATTCTACTCGGTATATGTGTGACTAATTCAAGGTCAGACGGACCCATCATTTAGTCGCGTGGCTACTTGTTGAGTGGAAAATTTAATCGTCAAAGGAAATCACAATGCAAAGCGCCAAGGGAACATAGTTCACTCGGTAACCGAGCTACATTTTGGTGTGATAACAACAATATTCGATCATACCACTTGTCACTAAGCCAATTAGTTGACCAACTAATGGCCATAGAACAAATGTATCAATGACAAAGGGGGCACGTTTTTGACAGAAGATGATTTGTGGTATTGAAGTTTGACTTCCTGTTTGTTGTAATCGGTTTCTCGGAAATGAATGATTCTACATTTTGGTTTCATCTCAGAGGTACTTAGGAGACTTGTAAATGTTTAGCCAATGTTTAAGAATATGCACAAGGCTTCTTTTGATAAATTTTAAGGTGTGGAAATCGATTCTACGAATTAAGTCCATGTATAGGTATGGCTTTATCTATCAACCACCTACGACTTAATCGAGTTTAGTACAGTTTCCTTTACACTATAGAGATTTCTCTGAACACGACACACTCCATCACTCCGACACAATCCAGAGAGAGATTAGGCACACGTATGTCCGTCAAAGTGTTTGAAGTGAATTGATAGGGTCCATCAAATTTTATCCTTGGTATGGTATTGCAAGGTTCTCTCTCCGTATTTTCTCTGTTATCCAAACATTGAACTTTTTGTAATTCTACAGTCAGCATAGTTTGTTGAGAACACGTACCTTAAATATGGATCACGGAATCACAGCTAAGTCAGCTGTCAAAGTTGGCCGATGTAAATGTGGAAGAGATGACGCTAGTTACCATACAGCAACTCAAACCATAAATTTATTGATACTACGCGAAATTCACCTGTCTGGAGTTTTTAACTTATGGAAATAAATGACCGGCTATTGAACACGTGATAGTGGCTCGAAAAAGTGGAAAAAATTAGATTGACCTCTGTAAAACCTGGAAGAGGCGGTCATATGCCCACAGTTGCATTGAACATGTTTATTTAAAATGAAATACAAATTAGAACATCCCATTTATGTATGGTGTAACCCAGTATCGAAAATTATTTTAAAGATAGAATTCAAGCTATTTGCATTCAGTGCATCGATCGGCGTTTGTTCAGTGGCGCTCAAAGCAATTATTCTACAAAGTATTAATCATTTCTAACATTTATCTGCGCGCAATTTTTTCACATACTTATGTGTAATTAATGTCAGTCACATACAACATGATTATATGCAACACACCTTATTCGAAGCGCCACAACTTAGGCAGACCCCCCTTACATGTAAATCATGTAATTATGCGCAATACATCTTATTTACACCATCAGTGGAGATGTCGTGGCTTGAAAACACAAGTAAAGCGCCATTCCATAATGCATGTGAGTGTTAGCAAAACAAGAGTCTCCGGAAACCACATGTCTAAGCTCATTAATACGTTTTAGCCACATTCCATGATCGGTCAGATAAGTATGAAAAATAAAAATACGTTGCACATACGCCCTGCATACCCAGACAAACAGTGCCGCACATGGAATATTCATTGACCAGGAAAAGTGTCAGCCAAGTTGGTTGTAAACATCGCACTGACGTTGTTTCCGTTTTGAACTATAGTTTAACATTATACTAAGGTAAATATATATTTATATTCGATTCGATGCATTGCCGGCAGATCAATGATCCCCTCAGTGGAGAAGATTCGCTTTGCTTGGAGGTCAAGTGATTACGAAAATAAGTTGATATGTTGGAGGGGGATGTGATGTTTTTATTCTTCGAAAAAGTCTCGTTTCGTTACGCTTCTTTCTAATGCAATAAAATGGAATATTTCATAAGCCTAGCAGAGTTTTGTTGTGGGAAATGGTTGATTTTTTTTTAGAGATTGAGATTTAGGACACGTTTCTGGTTTTTTCGGATAGTACAATTGAACAACTAAATTTATAAGGTACAAGGTCGGAGGTCATATCCGTGAATAGCAATTTAAAGAAACTGATAGACAACGAAGTTTTATTTTTAGCGGAATAATCAGCGCTGAAGCTATGTTTAAACTAGTGTCAGATGTACAAATGTGCTTGCAATACAAACAGTTTACATGTTGTTCCAATTCGTGACAACTTAGTGTCAGATTTGACAATTGTCTGATAAAGTTTTGTCTTACAATAATGTCAGATCAAAAATTGTCAATTCACACGTTCCACTTTTATATGGCGGATTGAAATCAAGTTTAGTGCTAAGAAAACTACTATTGAATTGAAACTGGATTGACTCGATCTGAGCACAAAAAATTCTGAAATCGAGTTGAGTTTTTGCATATTGAGTTTGACAAACGCAGAGAAAGGTAAAGAAATAAGGGTATTTGGCATACAGAAGAAGAACTGTCAAACTCCAACGTATTTAGATTCGATCCCTCAATCCAATTACAGTGAAAACTTGGATCGAAACTCAATCCTTTTTCAATTCGATCTCTCAATCTGGTCACTATTCACTAAATGTCACTAAAAATGTTTCGACGAATGATTGGGCAGACCTCTGTGATATAATCAGATTCTCCTTCACTCACAGTTTAAACTTGAAACGAAAATAGCGGTACGCGGAAATACGTATCACTCGTTGAAAACAACAATGACACTAACGTGTCATAAACTTCAGACGACATTTGTCTACGAATGTCATTAATGTCTGACAATAGCCTGACAATAGGTCTGTTCGCGTACTCTCCCAACACAAAGAAATTTTACACGAAAATCTATGAAAAGTCACCAAATCCTGTTCGAGTACGCAAAAGTTTCGTAGTTTTTTGTTGAGGAGAGCGCTCGCGAAAGAGTAAAAAATATCCCCGTGCAACGAAAACTACGAAAACTGTCAAATCTGTCAGATACCTGCAAAATTTTTTTGTTGTTTGTGTATTTTGCTTTTGACGTCTAAGAAATGGGCGAATTTCGAAGCTTTCGCTTACTTTTTTGTCATTTTATTTATCACTCTCTGAGAGAATTTTACCCTCAATTCTTAAAAATTTACAGTCTACGAATTTTGGTGCAGAAAGTACGCGAACAGACGTAATGACATAAAAGAGTGTGTCATGTGTGGCAGGCAATTTAATTTCCAATGGCGGTTTGACAATTATCTGGAATTTTTTCAGTTATACATACTCGAATATTTAACATAATTTACGAATTGCACAACCAAATGGAGTATCAGACTGCACCCTGAAGCCTTTAAGGTCTATTTCCGTATTTCAATTAGGAAGTTAACTTCTACAATTTTTCTAAATGTATTTTTCCCTCCAGTGCTTTTCAATTTCTGGAATCCTCACAGAGTTCTCAATAATTTATGTATATTCGAAAATATGTCTCTGAATTTTCGTTAGTAATTTTTGTTTTGACTTCTCTCACATTTTATATTAATTTTAATTATTTTGCAGGAAAAGTACGCGTTACCATTTGAAGTCTTATTATTGGAGGCACTTGAGACACCAAAGTGGGCCTTAAGATCAACAAGTCCTCTGAGTCAGGGCTGTAAAAAAGTGAGTAAATCCTTATAATTTTTAGAACATAGTACATATTGTTGTGAGGCGATTTAGTTTTAAAATTTTGAGAAATTAACTATTGGTTTGTTTGATCGCCCTTGAACATTTATAGGTTCTGTCCACTATAGTTATACAGGATTTCTGAATTAGTTAAGATTCCCTTTTTGTTTAGAGAGGCTCCCAAATCTTTTTAAAATCATTGAAATTAAGGGGATTGTTTGAAGTATTCTCTTGAAGTACATATATTTGATACTACAAATATTTATGACGAAGAAAATTCGTTGCCTTTTCTTGTCATTACGTAGGTGGCGCTACACTTCGGAGTGAACCTGTGCCTGATTTCTTGTCATTAATGGGACAAATAAGAGTTCGACTTCTTCCTTTTTTTAAACAATCTCATAAGTGTCATTTGATTTAGGGAAGTTTTTACACCAGAAATCCGCAGATTTTGTCAAATATTTGAGTATAACATGGATTCCTTCTTTTTGGAACCATTTCCTGATTAATAAGACAAACAAATGTCACAGTGGGAGAGCCGCCACCTTAACATAAATCTCATTTCCATATTAAGCCAAGTATGGGTCTCTACTCAGTTGCAATTGTCTGAGGAAACTTAGCGTGTTGTCTACGATTTGAATTCAGGGAACTATCAATACGTCAAATATTAAGCCGTCGGTTCCACATGCCCCTGATGCAGCAAATATTTATATTTTCTTACGAAATATTCTCACAAAACTTCTACATACATATCTCATCAAATTCATTACCAAATCGCATTCCACGAGCTATAGAGTCAATGCCCGAGCAAATGTGGCAACACGTGTCTGACATCTCTTAGCACGAGTCGACGTTTTTTTAAGTGGATATCTCTATGAAAAATCAGGAGCTTCTTATCACCTTTAGTTGCGATTTGAACCGTCAGAAGTCACTGACCATTGTCGATGGTCGTATTTGTATTTTAATAGTGAATTAGAGTGCACTCTTATCACCTCAATTAGACATATTTCAGACTCCATTCACAACTATTTCATGAACCAAAATAATTGGAAAATACAACCTACACCCGTGAATAGTTTAATCGATTTCGTAATTGATTTGCAATGTTTCATAATACAATCAAAAAAGAAATAAAATGTTCCTGGTGATTACAAATCCGAGGAAGTACATCGAGTGCTCTCTTGTGGCATTAAAGATAAGAATTCGTATTATGCTTCGTACGACATGTACATTGTAGATACTTTGCTTTAAGAAAAGATTAAAAAAAACACCGAATTTTTTGATTCTTTCCTTTTTATCGCCAAAGTGTTGTTTTTTAATCAGTATGTTTATGACCAAAGTCTAGACCAGGGAGCCACCTGGTTTTGAACTTGGATGGAGATATCTCCATATGACTAATCGTATATGGCGATGGCGATGGGTGTTTGTGAGCAATTGTAAACACTTGCGAGTAGATAACCCCTAATTTCGTCTTAAATTTGACATAGATTTGGAGGGCAATCTTTTTAGCCTTTGGGCACACATGCGGGTGCGGTAATTTCCTATTGGACTTTAGTCTCAAGTCGAAGTGGTTGTTATCGAAGCACCACCTGAAGGTGAAGATATGATCTGCAATATTGGATTTTGGGGACATAGTTTTTTATTAATAGATTCGATTGTTTCTAATTTGGATTGATACAGTTCAGGGCTAACGAATATGATCATTTCTATAAAAAGATCGACCTCTAGATTTGTGTTTGTCATTGTTTTGAACTGGTCGCAGTCATTAGGCCATTGACTTGAGAATTTCACAAAATTTGATTGTTCTTATTATCGCGCCTAGACACTGCTCTTATGTGTCATGTCTTCGAAAGAAAAGAAAGTATGTTCATACTTTCACGGACGTATGTAGGTAATTGTTGACTAGAACCTTGTTTTTGTGAACTGTTTTTTGCATACCTATTGCATCTTCGAAAACAAGTGCTGATAAGGAAACTAAAAATGCGCATCTCCATAAAAACTACGTAGTTGTTTAGTAGGAAACTAAAAGCGTAATAGACTATGTATGAATGACTGACCGGTCTGGGGATAGTGATAGCTTGACAAATTTTCTGTTGCAATTGTCTGAAGGGTTGACGCAATTTGAAATTACATCGAAATGGTTACTGGTAGTGTAAGTATGTAGTTCGATATTTATTGCGAAGCCTTTAAGCTTTTTACGATTTAAGTATAACTATGAGTAGCTTTGCCGTGCGATCTTGGTTCATTTGCAAAAAGGACAGCCGTAACAGATTTATGTTGCGAGGTTACTAATGGATATCTAAAGGATGGTATACGTTTTCCTTTGTCAAAAAAGTTTCTTCTCATTTTCTGAAACTTTGAAGTAATTGGAAGGTTCATAGCACCATCATCTTTTTTGGAATTCAACATTTGTGACCATTCGTTCTACTGGATTGGGAACCAGAAATGTTTTCATAATACAATTATTTGGCGCGACAGGTTTATGGTACCCATGGTCTAGCTTCTCACAATCAGTCGCGCTGTGCGTGTTATACACGAATGGAATGGGCCCTACTGTTTAGTGCCGTATCTGAGGGACAATTTGTTATTTGAGAATCTTTCTCATGACAATTGTACTCCCGTATGTTTGTCAGACTTTCGGGAGAATAATTAAATTTTAGGTGCTGACTATGGAATCAACTTTGAAATCCCTTGCTCCGTAGTTCAACTTACTAACCACTTGGGCCACTTGGGAAAAATATTTTCCCATTCGACTTAGATTTGTGGACTAAGTTGCAGCTATTCTAGTTGCAGGAGGGTTTCTAGCTGTGCATTATTCTGTCGAAGTTGGTATTGAAAGCTAGCTTAACTCTCTAGAGGTATGATTTTAAATACTCAAGTCATGCAAGTTTAGGGTTTAACTATATTCAATTCACGCTTCCATCATCAATATGTAAGTTAATCTCCAGTTATGCAGTTTCTCAGTTTATCATTTTCGTCAAACAAGGTATAAGCCCAAACCTGCGTGCCATAGTCCTGTACCACTATTTAAAACGCCTCTACTTGACTGGGAGTGAATCATTACTTTTCTCGATCATTGTCTCCGATTTGTTCATGCTCACTTCCAGATTCCACTATCTGTAATATTGTTCCAATCTGCTTGTATGAATGTCGTCTACGAGAGTCTGATACTGATAGAGCCTCATTAGTGAAGTATTCCCATAAAGGAAGTTAGAAATTAGTCCACATATAGGTACAGCATTTTTGGATATCTGCGCCCTCTAGGCAATAGCCAGAGATATGACGAAAGTATTGATGAAGTTTTTGATACTCTTTTTGTGCAATCTGTTTTTTAAGGTTCCTATATTTCGAAATATTCAAGGAACATGTATTCTTTGAATTCCATATATAGTATATGTACATTGCATTGGGAAATTTTCTTGATTATATTTCGGTAGAAAGGAGACTCTTTAAGAGCTCGAAACACTTAATTTTCCGAACAAGGGTTTTGGTGTCTCAGCTGTTTATTTGATAGTTGACGTCTTTTGTTGGGCTTTGAAAACCGAGATCAGAACAAGATCATGATCGGCCAATTGATCGAGTGAATTCAACCTGTTCGTGGTAGTTCTTCCGAGCCGAGGTACTTACCAACTTGTCAACAAATTTAACTCCTTGATTCAGCTATATACATACATACATATCAGCTGTTTCTGGTTTTGGGTGCTCCAGAAGCCATGTACTATATATTATTAGATTTATTTAAACCGAGTAGTTTCTACCACTTTTATACAAACACATAAATACATGTTTCGCTATTTGGTCCACCTCAGCGCTGATCAGAGGGGATGCTGCCAAATCTCTTGATATCAAATACTTTTTTGCTTTTGAAAGATAGAAGGGACTGTCTGATTATAGGGAAGTAAATCTTTCTTCACCGCCTTGCCTGTCTTAAAACAAAAACAAAGAAAAAAATGCAAACATATTAACTCTGATCTAACAACCAAGTCCTAGCCACGAGTCCCACAAAAATATCTACTTTGTCATTCACTACAGGTCTCGACACCTTGTCTCGCCGGATTCTAGACAAAAACGATTTAAACTAAGGCCATATGTTAATTGTTTTTGTTTTTTAATGACAACATGTTGATTAACCTTCAATTACAAACTCAATTTAAAAAAAATTAAAAGCACCACCGGTCCAAAGTCTCTTAAGTCTCTCTCCCACACAAAAATTGAAAAGGCCTGACCTGCGTCGGTGGTATGCCAGACAAAAGCAATGATTTCTAGAAGGTCAACCTAAAGTTGACTTGGAATTATTTTTTATTTTCAAATTTCCCCGACATTCTTGCGATAGTAGTCTAATAGAATTATTTCGAAAAAAAAATGATAATGAATGTCTCAATTCGTGTTGTTTTGTTAACTTATCGGGCGGGGGTTAAAAACACCGGTATTCGGTTATCAAATTCAAATAATTGGTCACACGAATCGAACAAATAGAATGTCATGTTCTAGCCATGCATTTGGTTGCTGACTCGAAGTGTTTTTGAAAAAGTTTGTACTTGTTGTCGCCTTTCCTTTATATGAAAAGAAACCAAAACGGAAGCAAAAAGTCTGCAGTGAATACTTCCGTGCTGTATACCGGCGAGCTGATTTGGATAATAGAATGGTGAATTGCACAGATGAGCAAAGTGAGTCACTGTGTATAACAGAAGTTTTCTTAATAAAGCTCTTACCATAATTTTTAGTGGGTGCGCACACCCATTGGGTCTACTAAGCTTTTAAAGCTTTAAGCGAACGTGTTATAAATTGTTTTTATTTGGTGCAAGAACCAGAATGAAGCGTAATTTTGAATCAGTGATAGTTAATCAAGGCAGGCAGTGTCATGTGTTTTTTAATTCAATTTGTACACAGATTTATATTTTGCTCTAAAATTATTATTCTTTAGTGTACAAATCCCTAAGATTGACACTCTACTTTGTGGTAGGGTGTAGCTGCCTTTGGATATAATAAACGCCATTTCTTGTTGCACATTCAGGCTTATAAGCTAATTCGAAAAAAAATTGCATTCATTAGCCCTAAAACAATTTATTTTTTAGTTGGAAGCCTAATTTAAAACTATCTCCGACTTTATTTCTTCATCTTTATGTAAACTCCAGTGTCATACAATGCATATGTATAGAGATATTGATTACTGACTGTAAGCTTCAGCTGGTGCCATTTTTCGTGATATTTAACAACATTCTCTTTCTCACTTCTCCTCCGTAGTTATGTAGTTAGTTTTCTATCCCCAGACGTCTGCAGATAGACCTTTTAGGATTCCAATCAGTATCAAGATACACACTCGATACAATCTACATATCTTATGAGAACTGGCACATGTTGGATGCCTGATACCAACAGCCCTATCTTATATTTCGGTCCGCAATTGACTCCTCTGTCAGTCAAAGGTTCATGTACTTGAATGAGTCTCGATCAATCATAATAGCTTTACTGTAGCTGTGCCCTAAATTCTCCTAAAGTTTTACCATCAGGAATTCGTCGGAATATGTAGTCTAAGTTATCGTTCATCATCTTAATAGTAGCGGGCCTAGTTTAGACCCCTGTGGATGTCCGCTTATTATGTTACAACATTTGGTTCCAGTAGTATAGAAGTACCCTGATTTATAATCTGTAGGAGTTTAGATTCCCAGAAAACACCAGCGTTCTTTATTTCCTTCGTATTGTAACTGGATGGTGCGTTACAAGTACCACCATTGCCTACCCCATAGTCCGCAATAGGAATATGAGTCCAACAGGTAAACTCTCCAGAATTGCTATCTCTTCTTGGTTTACAGCAAAGTAAACTAAAATGCCGGCTTTTTGTCAATCCTGCAAAGTATCTGTCAACTACTTAGTAGCAATCCTATTTGAAAGAGCTCCAATCCACTACTCTTCAGTTTTAGTGCGCAGGTGCCGTAAAGAGAACATGTATCTATGGCAACCAAAATGAACTTGGATTCATTCTCTAATACACATGTAAAATGCACACCCACCCCCTCAATCCTTATATCCTCTGCTGTCTCTTAAAGACATGTAGCAGCTTTAAAATAGATAGTTTCTATCCAAAAACTCTTGAGACAGACTATCACTCCCACGCTGCAGTCCTTTCACAAAGGAATGTCGAAAATCCTCATATCAACTTAGGTGATACATGTTCTTGCATAAATCAGTTTGCACCTTTGCCAAGGACTCTCACACACATGTCAAGGTATATCAACCCTTCATATTGTGTACCCAAATCTTAGTCCACCTCATTTATAAGACAACAACATCAACGGGTGTTTCGATTTTTTTATGTTGGCTTTGGAGAAGGAAACCCTACAACAATAATCCCAGACATTCATTGCAAATTCCAATGACACAGTCGTGCCAAGGTAGTGCTGCTTGTTTGTTGGTTAACCATGATGTAGCTTTGAATTCATTGTTTCCGTACGCAAGGAGTCACTCCCCCACTGATTGTGTCAATAAAGAGAATTCATGAAATCCCCAACACCTGAACCTTAATCCCGACTGGATCTCAAGTTCAAACCACCGATCAATATAATGGCTTTCCATTGCCAAGGGCATTTCACGAAAGTAGCTCACAGGTTCTTGTTCGTTGTCTGTCTTTTGTGAACAGTGAGAGTTTGCAGTCTGATTCTGTTGATATGGATTTAATAGGCTTAAGGGTCAGTGATTTGGTCAATAACTATAGATTTGTATTTTCATTCACCGATGGAAAAGGCAGTTACATGGTTTGGCATAGTAATCTTTGTAATCCTTTCCTGTGTACGTTCAATGTGGTGACAACGATAGTATGTACGTATAAATGGTTTTCACGGTGTATTCAGTCTTGGTATAAGAGATTACATGCCCAATCATCAGGACCAAGGTACTCTGAAGGTAAAAGTAAATTTCAAAGTCGCTTGAATGTGAGACTACTGCGACAATTAAGTGTCAACAGGAAGAGGTATGCCACTAGGCAGAGTACTCTCGTCATTTTAGTTAGACATAAACCAAACGCTTTCGGAAAGAAACCTACGCCCTTACGATGAATATGTTCTCTGAAGTCTAGATGTCTGCAGCCATTACGGGGGTTTTCTAAATCCCTCTGTACTTTGTCTGATTTTATCCAAGATTCTAGAGAATTGACTTTATATTCTTGTTCCACCTAAGACTCCTACAAAATTCTATGAGTTGTGTAGTTCTTGCCTTCAAGTCCCTGTCTCTTATTGAACCAACTTCTTTTCCATTTCTGAGACTTCTTTCAGGCACCTCGTTGTTGACCAGTGTTCCATTGTTCAAATGAGATCTAGGGCAGACCTTTGTATAGTTTGGCAACAACGCCTACCAACGCTTTCTATTAAACACTGGAAGCGCATAAGACAAGGAAGACTCTCAAGTTGACACGGTAACTTATCTAGTGATTGGAAATAGATAGCTCTTCGTTTTTTCATTATTTTCTATTCAGTTGCTCTTATCCTCTGTATTAATTCAAGAAACCTTCAAACTATAAAGATAGATTGTAAGCAGTATTTTATTGGTCCCTTTTCATTATTTTAACGAAATCAGGGCCAGGAGCGAACAGGGACCTTATAGAATTTTAAAGAAGCTCCCAATGTCGTTATTAATTTTACCTAGCATTACTATTGACAATCAGTTAAGCGTCCGACTACGACATTTAGATGAAATAATAATCATTTTTTAAAATTCCATTTTATTCTTCTTAAATTCCAATTAATAATTAATTCTTCTTATCTATTCCAGAAACTACCGATCTGCAATGCGTGATACTCCCATTCTATAAGTACGGAATTAATAGATCTCAAAACAAAGTTGACGTACAGCTCCCTGCACCTTATGCAGCACCATTAGACTGATTTATCTAAAGGACCAATGATCCAAGGGCAGAGATCACAGCTCTAAACACATCTAAAGTCATAATCAGTTTACAACCACTCCCAGTGATAACAAGGCCATCTCCAAAGATTTAGCACTCAAAATACGCTCATAATTCGTTCAAAAACTTCTTAGCACCCAATGTAAACCTATTTTATTCCAATAAACAATATTAAAAAAGTCAAACGTCTACTCTTTTATTAACAATTTTTTAATCTGCGACACCCTGTATTCATCTACAAATCAAAAAATCATTTCATCATTTCACTAGTTGCCCATCTCTAATTTTCATAAATTGCACATCTCTAGCTACCAGTTGAGAAAAAAAAATTCAGCTGGGATACCTACTTGCTGCGCCTGGTCGCCTGGTGTTTTTCGAGAATTTTGCATCTTCTCGACTTTTTTTTGGAAATTTTCGCAGGTTCCGTCATGCAACATGTTTTGTTGCTGGATTTTGACGGGCGGGGAGTTGTGGGGAGGTTTTTGGGTAAAGGTAGGGGTTTATGAGGCGTGGCTGATGGAGAATTTGACTTAAAATAGAATGAAAAACACATTTTTCAGGGAATTGATGGGGTTTTATTGGTACAGCTTATGACTAAGTTAAATAAAACTTTTAGGGTCTTAATTGTAAGGCTTTAAGGCTTAACGGGGCTGTGTCGATGTGCATTTAGAGATGGTAGGATATCTTTGTCTGTTGAAGACTTGATAAAACTTTTTTGCCTCAGGAATGTGGTGGACGGCGATGTGGAAAACAGCTGTGAGGAACCAATATATTCTGGAGAGCCTTATGGAAAGGCAATACCAGTCTGCCACAAATTTAAGTTATGGTTTGAGTTTTGTTGCACGGGAAGGATATCTCTCGGGAGCTGAGCAGATCTTCAACTGTTGTCGGAGTTTCGTGGAGATGCAGTTGGTACGTTAGATGTATGTGTCACGATTTGGCGTTTTTTACGGAGTTCGACTCAACGAAGGTTCTACGAAGAATCAGTGTTTCTTGGTGATGAAGGGAAGGAAGAATTTTTTATATTGCCAGCGGAATATTTCTATTTCGTCGTTTGCGATGATCTCGATGCGATGACCTCGATGCGATTTCTTTTATTTTCAAGGCCCATCCTGGTATGGTGTCTAAGGGATCCACCTGTAACGATAAACATAAGTCAAGGGTATTAGTAATTTCGACAAAATGGGTCTGCAGAAGAAGTGAATTTATTTGGAAGGGAATAGCAATGTGTGGCCATTGATACAGAAGACATAGAAAAATTGTTGTGAGGCACTTTGGTTTATGCACTAGAAGATGGCGAGCACATGTAGTCATTGGGCTCGAAGTCTATTTCTCTGTTTGAAGTGTTAAGCGGTGTACTATCCTCAGGCCCTTCCTCCCAGGAGTTTTTTTTCCAGCCCTGGCTAGCTGATCTGCTTTTTCGTTACTTGCGATATTCACGTGACCCGGTACTCAACAGAGGGTCACCTGAGATATCGTCGAGTCTATTGGTGTACATTTTTACGATTTTGAACCTTGCGGATACATAGTCCTAGGACTTAAATACATGTGTAACTATAGAAAAGTTCACGATTGAGTCCAGAAGACCATTTGAAAGATGTAGTCAATGGCAGCTTGTGAATACGGGCATGCCATTGTTACTAGCCGCAGCTGTCCAAGGTCGAATCGATAAAATTCACTGAGTGATGAAATACATCATTACATTAAACGTAGTACGTCCACATCTAATACAATTCAATGGGGTAGTTCGTATACAACATACTTTAGGTCGCGTTAAGGATGTAGCAACTTTTTAGAAACCCTATTGCGACCACAATAGAGAGAGCTATCAAAGTACGTGTTGCGGAGAACAACATTCTCCGTCATTACTACTACCAAGTTTCAATTCCAAAGCAAGGACTTTTCAAACACAACCTCTCAAGATTTAGGAGAACATCAATTTCCCAACTAATTACAACAAACTATGCATCTACTGCAATGAGTACCTTCGTTTTCTCCAATTATACACACTCTCCCTTGCTTAAGGACTTGTAATCGCATTCGACTTTTCTTTTTTCACTTAAATTACTCCACCGGAAGAGCACGCATGAACCCATCTATTAGGAACCGAAAAAAATTTCAATTAACATCGCTCCGTCTCCGTTTGTTTTTTTTAATTTCTCCTTAAGAGGATAATAGAGTTAAGAAGAAACATGAAAGAACAGACCATTCATCAAGTAGGTCCTCAATAAACCCAGACGAAGCACTTGCGAAATTCACTTGAAATTCTGCACCGAAATGAGGCGACTTTTCGTCCTTTTTCTTTTTTATCATCCAACTGAGCAACTTGACTACGAAATATTCACATCTGTAAATCTGTTCGGAACGTGTAAATATATTGACAACAATCTGTAAACCAGAAGCGTAATGGTAAGTCATTACTCACAGTCTACACTGGACACCACCATCCGACACCACACTTCGGCTGATGAATGAAAATCAATTTCATATCAAATGGACACGACATTAAACCCGAATGCAAGTGATTTACTTTGACTTTTACCAGAAAAACGCTTCGTAAATCAATGTCAAAAGTTTCCCCCCACCTATTGGGAAATGGAAGATGCCTGTGGCCACATATTCGATAGATAAAATTACACAAGAAGGATCCCTCTGTGCATATGAAATGGTCACACGAAATCTTCAGGTATATGTAGGTACTTGGTGGAGTAAAACTATCGACGACAAAGTTTTCTTCAAAAAAAAAAAAAACATGCGAACCCCCATCAAACCAACTTAACATATCCATACCCTCTTGCAAAACATACAAGAACAGTGCAGCGCACGAAAGTTTGAGAAACAAGTCCGCATCCATCCCTAAGGCAAACGACGTACACGCACGCATCGAACATTGCAAGTCTCAAGAGGATTCTCTATGTGTAACCATCAAAAGTGGAATTTCCATTTTGAGGTTCTGAAATAGATTTATCTTTAGCGAGCAGGCAGCCACTGAGACGCTTCTTTTCGATTGTCATGGCGGAGTAATATCCTGGAATGACTAAAGCAAACAGTTTTAAAGGATGCGAATATGTATAAATAATTTTTTGAGAACGTTGACTCTAGCGAAACAAGAGAACACCGTCCCCCTAGAGGGTTCCGTTTCCTTGTCTCCTTGGCAATGATGGAAGATGAAAGTTTCCGCTTCGGTGATGTTGGCGATGATGTGCCTTTAAATGAGTCGGCAGCGTTGGGATATGTATCAGGACATGCAAGACGGGAAATATATTTCGCGTGTGCCGTGGAAAAGTTTTCCATAGTAAGTCTTTGATCTAATTTAAATTCAAGGAGATAGGGGATAGCTATCGGGATCTTAATTTGGGAAATATTTTCATTTCCACGATATACATTCAACAGATGTGTTGGATCTACATATTTCCTATGCCTCCTCGCCAAGTAAATATCTAACCAACATATTGTCTCGTCCTTGTAGATGATAGTTGCAATTTATTTATTATTTATGTTTGATGTATAGGGCTTAACCTGGCCACTGCCTACTTTTATAAGCTGACAACAG
The DNA here is from genome assembly GCA_963583995.1 of Xylota segnis. NCBI lineage: Eukaryota > Metazoa > Arthropoda > Insecta > Diptera > Syrphidae > Xylota > Xylota segnis. The sequence goes on along the minus strand of OY757239.1, from coordinate 5,356,791 downwards.
GTCTATATGGGGCAATACAGGGTTGCACACTGCCACTGTACTTTTTAGCAATGTACTATGGGCAACACTTACTGAGCGAGACCTACGCATCTAAAGACTCAGAGTTTGGAGAATTCTGGAGCCCATCCATAGACCAGCGAGTCAAGATTTAAAAACCTTTCTAAAACACTTTATCAGTTATCTGGTACCACCATACGATGGAGACAAACGATGAGTGTCAGGAAAAATAAGACAATATTGGCCCTTCGATCGGACTGCGGTGGGTGATACCATATTAGGTGTACTATTTGTTGTAGTCTTGCCATTGAAATAGGTTTTATTTGTGAAAGAGGCAGGAAGCTAGTGTAATAAGAAAGAGACTTTCGATGATCAGCTAAACGAAGGCAAGAAACCTGTAATGAATAATAATAGTTACTACATACCATAGAAAAGAACGGCCTAGACAGTAGCAAATGTACCAAACTAGACTTGTATGATGAGGCTAAGATTTAGGAAGATCTTATGGACAACCAACCTGCAACAAAGTTAACATTTTTGCTATCAGTAGCCTTTGTAGAAGTGCTTGACATTTAGGACAGACAGAGGGCTCAACGGGGATGGAATCATATGGAAGCTGCTGCCTAACTAACTATGTACTGCCAAAGTGTAATGCTCCGTGTGCCAACGAATCATCTTTCGAAAGAACCGAGTTTATGAAAGGTTAAGTGTGCGACATGAAAAAAGAGTCTGGCTAAGTACTGAACCTTGAGGTACATGAAAGGGGAACAGAATCCTACTTGTACTACTAAGCGATCTTGCAATGGCTTCTGAGAAGGTAGACCAACCTCGTAAGCTTGCCCTTCCTAGTCTTTGCGAGGATTCCTAGAAGATGTGAATTCTAGTTAAAAGTGGATGTTTTAATTTTTTCGAAAGATGCCATTGAAGTACAATAGGAAAACATCTGTTCAGCACAAGAGAAGAAAACACATTTGAAAACGAAAAACTTGAAAAATGTAGATTCTATAGAACTCACAGTTCTGGTTGTTCACTCTATGGAAGTAGTCCAACCGGAACTGCTAGAAAAATTAACTTTTAACCAGTAAGTGCCCCAAGGACAGTACTCATGTTCGCCTACCTTGTATGTATCCTCACGTATTTGTAGATGTAATCTGACTGAATCCCTTTGATCTGACAAAAGTATGATTTCACTCAAAAATGAATGCCATCCGTGTCGAGTATGACAAAAAGGGGTGGTGAAAGGATTCTTCTTGTTGAACATCAAGCAAGTATGCGGTAATTCATTACCCCATGGTGACTGTAATTCTAGCACCTGACATGTATTTATCATAATTAGAAAATGATCCTTTCCCCAAAGTCATTTGACCTGACTGCATAAATTCACAGGATTATCATTAAAAAAAAAATGTGTAAACTTATATGCAACGATGCATAAAAGAAGGTGAAATTGCATTTTTAATGCGTTTTCCTGCTGCTATATTCCCTCCCGCTTTTAAGTTGAAAGGTAAGTAAAGTAAAAGAAAAAATAAGGACTACCAATGAAGGAGTAAATTTACTTACCATTTTGTTTTTATGAATTACTCGTACACTACAATGTATCCCTGGAGTAGAGGCAACGCCAAGGACGCGTGCTGGAAGAAGAAAAGAAACACTGAGCTGCATTAATGGGAAACACAGTTTTATAGCATTCTGAACTTTGCACGAATAAAAGTGAAAAATAGTTTACACATTTTGTTTCTAAAGGAATTTGCAAGCCATCGATCTGTTAAGAGGGTAACAACATGGAAATATAAAGAGAAATTTGAAATTTTTAATGGCAATGGTCCGAAAAAAAGGAAGGTGAGACGGAGAACGTGTTAACAACCATGTGGCCATGTAGTACTTGGTATACCTAAAGTTTCAATTGAAAAACTAGAAGGATGCAATCGAAATTTAGTAGTTTCATCGGAGAAGCTCAAATGGTTCCAAAAATAATGAGGGGATGCCCATGTACTAGAGAAATCTAGACTTACATGTAGCTCTGAGATTTCTGGATCCATCCAGATGAGATAGGATCAATATCCATCAAGAATATCGCCATCTACATTGGTAGTCAGACTGCGCTAAAGGGGTCAGAGTCTTACATCGCCAAATCTGGGCTCAGATCATTATGTCCGCAGAACGGTGTCAGATTATGGTGACTGTCTGGAACCTTCAATGAGAGTGGCTAAGAGAATTATTCGTGATACGACCGACCTAAAATGGTGAAATTTAGAAGGGCATTGGGTTTCAAAGGCCTTGTGGATTGAGGTAATCTGGAAAAAATGTGGGGAATTAATACAACTCATCAAATGTTTGAATAGAGATAGATAGGATGTCGCAGAGGTCTCCTAATCTGGGTCAAACCATTTCTTAGAGCAGACTAAACAAGAAGGTTAGTACTGTCCAAAGTAAGAGGGGCTTTTTCAAAATAGGTGCTTCTGGTGAGACCATGTTGTGACTAAAAATCGCATCAACCCACTCCCCGTATTCAGTTTATTTGCCAACGTGCGACTATTTTTTCGAAAAAATTCATTTGCCGACGATCGAAAGGACGATCGACGATCTAAAACCCTCCCTGAGAGGAAGATAACTGTAGGAAACAAATTCTTCAAACGAATGGAAGTGGTCTACTCTTCATTACTATGTTGAAGGGGAACCTTCGGTTTGAGAAGCTTTTACATGATAGTTATACCCTCAGATGTTTGTTAAAGGTTGGAGCATTGAAATAGAATACTAACCAATAAGTTCATGCATTTTTGCAACACACAACGCCGTTTGACTCTACATAAACTGATTTCAACAGCCTCTACGCAAAACTCTAAGCCATCATATTGTTGTATATACAAATAAAATATATCTACAGTATGTATATTTACACGTATAAATGTATAAAAGTATAAAATAAATCTTTCTAGAACTTTTCTTGAATTTTATCCCAAGTGGAGTTTCTTTGCCTTGGTGTCTTCGCTGTCGCTAACTTAGCAAGTGGTCCCAGCGTTCGATATCCTTTGCCAACGTATCTCACATAGCCCGAAATTTCTAGACTTTTGACAGCAGCCGCAACTTGGGCTTCAAGATCACCCGTTGCAAATTTTCTATTACAAAATGTACAAAATTTTATCAATTTAGAATTTTTATTCACTCGCACTTGCACTTACTCTTGCTGTAACACTTCAACGATATCGCATTGGTTTAGGCCGTTCTTGTACTTTGGATGATCTTGAAACATTCTTATTACATCTAATACAAATAACGGTATGTGCATGTAATAAACATTTTGTACAGCCGGTTTCTGACACGAGGGCATACACGATAGATTCATAATTTTGAAAAAATTCTTCGCGATGTTTCTCGTAGCAAAATATGTATGTAAGTTTTTATGTATATTTTTTTAAGAAAAAGAAAATAACATATTTTTGACACAAAAATTAATAGTTTATTCATTGGAAAGTTCGTAAAGTGCGATTCACATGAAAGTCAGCAGTAAAATTCATTGAAAAAGCAGCCAAAGGATATTCGTGTTTCCTTAAAGTTTTGCCGGGTTTTTGGTACAATAAGAGGAGACTGATTTAATAAGAAACTTTATAAGTAGGTATACGAGTATGTATGTGGGAAGCATTTTCAGTCGAAAAACTTTTGGTATTATTGCAGGTTCCTCTAAAACTTCATCGTAGTTCTATCACAAAACATTGCTCCAAGCCGGAGCAACGTGGTGTGTGGTTGCGTTCGGTGGTGCCTAATAATTATGTGTACGAAACTACGCTCATGTTATGCCTAAACATTGTTCACAAATTGTTCTAAGCATGTGAATATTAAAATATTTTGTACAAAAATATTACAAGAGAAAAGAAGGCAGCCATTTCGGCCTGCTTTCGCTTTGTAAAGTAGTACCAGCTGGTTAGTATAAACAAATCATAGTATTTAGTAGAGTTTCACATTATAAAATGGAAGATAAGATCTCAATTAATAAATCTTTAAAGGTTGGAAAGCCTGCTGCTGAAGAGTCCAAAGTATCTGAGGCGAATTGGAAGTTAAAATTTGAAGAGGAAGTGGCAAAGTCGTACAGACTTACTTAAATAGGTTAGTAACCTATTGAACGAAATTTTTCTGTATCACATTTCCAGGCCGGAACGACTTAAGGATCATAGAATCGAAGAATGCTAGAACTCCTACATTACTATCAAGCAGACATTATAGCTATCTGTGGCATTCAAAACAGGTGGAGATGACAAGGTGTTTCTCTAAGGTTTGATCAAAACAGTGTATGCCTGGTGAATGCAATCTTACCAACGCACGTTTGCTTGATCAATCTTCTCAACATTTCGTATACAATTTATCTTGTTTTTCAGCAGAGCACGGAGAAAACCCTAGAAGTTCAAGTCGATACCCATCACCTTCCGCATATGACAGCATTTATGCAGACGAGCCACACACACCTTTTTCTAGTTCTGCAATCCTTCCTAAAGTCGCTAAATGAGCATGGTGAACGCTCGCTAGTCCATCAACGTTCTTGATGGCAGAAAAGGATTTGGACAACGTGACGCGGTGTGAATTGACTTCTTTGACATTATAGTTGAAAGAGTTTTGTGATAATCTGGCTTATACGCCAACCTTCAAAAGTCCAGCGACTTGTATCTTGGACGAAACCAAGATTCAAGAAGAATCGACTTGCAACATTGACGAATTGGACAGAAAGTCAGAGCAAGTTTTTGGGTAGTCCGGCTTTGAATCTGGATATTCAACGACCAACTAGCTATGTAGTGACATCGAAAGTCGAGTGGACCCCAATTCTTTGGCCCGCAGCTCCTTTGAATACATCTACGTACATAAGTAACTCGAAGGGCCACAAGTAGAGAAAGACTTCGCCTTAAGATACGTCCATGGGAACCTGGTTTTCGCTTTCCTGCTAGTCATCACTATGGGACCCTAGGTGGCATGGAACTGAGGATACCAATGGATCGAAAAGGACTGTTTTGGTCTGGACCACTTGTAGTTCATAACCACTTTACGAAACAATGAAAAAAAGAACCAAGTATCCCTCCTAAATATAACGAAAAAAAATTCGATTTTCTATTCTCATAAATTTTTGGAAATTTCGAGGAACGAGATCAAAATTTTCTTTTTAAATTTAACGCAAAAAAACTTTTGAAAACAACACGAAAAATGAGCAAAAAGCCATTGGGTAAGTAAAATGAAACAAAAGAACAAATTTTTGAATATTTTTTTTTGTACTACAGGACCAGGGCCTGCAGCCTATAACATACCATCATCCTTTGGTTATGCTGGGCATGATGTACGTAAAACCCGAGGACCTCAATATACATTTGGTCGCAGGACAAAGTTACTGGATAGAAAAGTTAGTATTGGCCCAGGACCAGGGCTTTATGGTATTTATGGTTTGACAAGAACTGGGTACAGCAGGAATTCACCATATAACCCCAATACCAGCAATAAGCTGTAATCACTGTATTGGTGATGTTGTTGAACGATATACAAGAAAGAATAAAGTAGATGTAATTCTCTTAATTTTTGTGTGTGTCAATAAATTTGTGGTCATTTAAGTTCGAAAATTGACAAGAGGTTTCCTTTGACAAAGAGCGGCAGACAAAAAAAAAGTGTAGGCCCCTATAATGGTTAGGGAATCGAAAGTTTAAAAGGGGGAAATTATCGGCTTCTGAAGGCCCAACATCCTGCGGTTCCTGTGGAGGATTGGGAGATTGTGGTCATAAACATAATCACATATTAAAATTAATGGCGAAGAAACAACTCTATCTATGACGCCAAAATGTAGGCGTGGCTCCATGCAATATATAGGATAATCGTAGGGAATTGTCTGTAGTTGGACACTTAATGCACGAATTCCAGTGGAGATGTGCATGTAGGTAAGAAGAGATGACCCCTTGTGCGTGTTTGAGAGTGAGAAACACCCACTTCTTCATAACCTCACTATTTTACTTTTTATTAAAAAAAAAGTCATTAAGACGACGTTTGCTATGAAAAATCAGAAGACTTGGAGTAATTAATGCCTGCGATATAGGCGACCTAGAATTTGATTTGTACGATCGTCTTAATAACACTGTAGCAGCTCAAAATCTTCAGTAGATATACCCACCGATAAGGCAAGGCAAGTCTTTTACTAAATTGTCATCAAAATTGCATCATGAAGGTATTTGGATTGTATCAACAGGCTGAAATTTGAGCTAAAAAGAGACTTAAGTTTCCTTTTGCAAGCCGATAGCACTTCAAAAACTAGTATCCGAAGAATCCACCAATCAATCAACATGAACTTTGCACGTCCAAGTCACATCACCTTTTCCGCAGCTCTTAAAAAGAAGAACTTTCCATCTGTTGACGGGGTTTACAATATAGTAAAGGCAAAGTAAACCTACATTATGCTTAATCGAAAATCTAATCCTGCACCACAACATCTTAAAAAAGCTTTGATACTAAGCAAAAGCTTTTCAGCTAGATCTGCCGAATTTCTTGATGTACCCGAAGCTGATCCCTTCATTTCAGCTATTATCCTTGAATAGTTTCATAGCTTCAGAAACCTTAAACAAAGCAGCAAAGATAAAAGCCTCGAGGCTCAGTTACCAGCATTGGAAGAAAGAGTTTCGTCCATCAAATATGCCTTTAACATGGATCCATCACTTCAGTTCTGAAAGTATCTACTGATCAGTGAAAGTATACAGAGATACATTGTCGTTGATACTTCAAAAGCTAGCTTAACGAAGCTTAACCTATGGCGTTCTAATTCAATTAAGCTGACAAAGAAAACATGAATTCTGTGTCCCAACCATAATCAGCCAATAACAATATCATACCACACCTCAATGCTTCCTTAAAGCGAAACGTGAACTCTCTACAATTATCACAACCTTTATACTACAAACTTGGATATAACAAAATTGTTTCTACAAAACTCTTAAGCTATGTAAACTGTCGTCAGATTGTACAAATTAATAAAGTCTACCTATTTGAGGCAGTACCCCCCATATATCCTTTAAATACTGCAAACCTTGAATATATAGATTAGCTTTGCCAATCAACTTCTCTTCAGACAGCCCACGAAACATCTACCGACAAGTTACACCCTGAAAACTTATATTTTTAAGCAAAACAACTACCACTTAGCCCTTCTTAGCATAACTGTAGACCTTATATATTTATGTAAATAATCTCTAAAAACCCAAAGCCTCACAACAAGCCCACAACAACTATGTTAGGCTAAAGAAGCTCAAATAAAATCCACATGGGCTGTAACTGGTACGTTAGGGATTGTGCAACTTCTGAGCGACTTTTAATTTTCAGTGGGAAATGACTAGACATTTGAAAAGTGAATATATTTCCCATTAGAGGTGAAATAAATTCCCATCATTACCCTCCACCATCCGATGATCTCTTGGATAATAATTTTAAACCCAAACTGCTGAAAAAACCACCAAAAATGACCAGTTTTGGGACGTTAAGCCCCTTAATTTTGTGGACAGATTTATCCCATACGAGTATATGAAGTCAGACAGAATTGGTGGATCCACATTTTTGCAGGAGTACTAGGTACTACCTGCCCTTACATTATGTAAAGATGAAACTAAAAAACAAAAATCAAGTACTCTTGTGTTTTTTAAAAAAATATAAAATGTCTATTTCAAGCTTCATTATTTTCCGAACATTTTGAGAATCAACATCTAAATTTCTTTCTTCTAAATCTAATATTAAGAAAAAATTTTAAAAAAAAGTTAACCTATAAATTTTAAAAATGTATCAAAGATGGTCCCGTAAGACAATCCAAAAATGCAAAGAAGAATTTCGTTTTCAATAATTTAAAAATCCTCTATTTAGCACCAGGACCTGCCAGCTATAATATACCGTCAGTGTTTGGGTTCGAAGGACATGACGTAAGGTTAAGGCGAAATCCTCAATACACATTTGGGAGACGGGTTCGCGAAAAACCAAACACTGTTCCAGGACCGGGTTCTTATCATCTCTACGGCCTAAACAGCAATGGGCTCAATTCGAAGAAAGGACATTACTACACCGGTGTTAAATGGCGTTAACCAAAATTTATATCATATTTTACATGTCGAGAATGTTTTTTCCAGTGATAATGAAATCGATATAAATTTTGTGGATATTTTTAAGAATGACGAAGCTGCCCTGTGTAGCTTCTTGAATTCTTAAAAGTTTCTGATGTATTTATACTATAAGAATTGTGTGTTTTAATTATTTTAAATATGACAGGGGCAGATGGAAATGAAAGGTTTGTAGGTATAATTTGTTTGAGATTGAAGGAAGATCGAAATTCTCTAACTTTAAATATGTTTCGTAGCTCTCAAGCAACCGCCATAAATATCCCAGATAACCTGCTTTCAGCTAAATCGTCAGTTGCAGAGACGGTACTTTCGACCTAAAAGGTCTTTATGACTGGGCGGACTGAATTAGACCAAAATAAATCCTCAAGCTTTTATACATTCGTCAGACTTTCCCGCAAAACCACTCGGAGCATAAATGGCTAAGTGGCAGTGGCAAATATTATCGTCCACCAATTCTGGCTTTGAACAATCAGAAAGCCAGACACTTGGATTGAGTGTGTACAAGTTTTCCCAACATCTTAGTTGAAAGTTTCACCAACAGAGTCTGTGAAGGTTCGTCGTGCTTGGTGAATCTCTGTACCCTGGTAACCACAGGGCGCTTTAAGAGTAATGTTACACGAATGTATCACCTTTTCAGTTCAGAGTCCTTTCGTGATATCAGATCTCCTATACAGTCTACTCTTAAGAGGATGAACTTAATGTTAGCTACGTTATCAAATGAGAAAAAGTCAAAATTTCTGAGGTCCTATAGAGATCTCAGGTGAGATGTCGAACTGACACATATGATCTTCTCGAATGAAAGTCCCAAACATTTCGAAATGTCGGTAAAAGAATTGCAACAATGCGATAAGGTATGCTCCGACGTCGTTTGTTAGCAAAAGAAGCAAGCGCACAGCAAGTTCCTATTAATAGGATGGAGGCCTTCTGCGTTCTATGGAAGTGAGTGCCGACTCCAGTTAAAGTCCCAGTGCAACTTTGCGAGAACAACGGGCATAAAATCAAACGTAAAGGGTAACAGCATCCGTAAAGAAAAGTTGAATGGTGCTGGTTAGCCACTTGAACTCAAGACTCAGGTTAGGAGCTAGCTTTGGTAGTAAGCGTCTGTATTCAAGACAAAAGTCGACAGCAAACTCCCAATAAATTACCAAAAAAATTTCTCTGGTGATGAAAGTAAAGCCAATCTTTAAAAGGTAAGCCTATTCACGTGATCGCAGACTGTAGCAGTCAAAAAGAAGGTCTAAAGTTGGAAGAGTCATATTCAAAAAAACACTAAGGACGACGAAGAGCCACAAGGGACCTAATTGGAACATAACAGTCGGACATATTCGATGAAAATTAATTTACAAAAGTAGATAGTAAGCTCTCAATGAGGAAGAGTTTTGAAGATATGGTGGTCAAAGACAATCGACCCCTCGTGGTATATGGGAGCAGCTTTGATAATTCCCTGCAAGGCTTTTTCAAAAAATTTTTACATAGATAGACAACATAGTATTACCAGATGAAGTCAAACCCGGTATGAAAACCCCTGAATATGATTAGTCGACTGAGATAGGAAGGGAAATGAATCACTGCAGATCTAAAGTGCGAGATGGAGGATAATTGGGTTGATAGGCTTCAAAGTATGCTCAAGAAGCATCACGACCTCATAGTGATCTTTTGTGCTTTCTAGCTGAGATAAAGTTTTGAATTGATTGGGTTGAGGAGTGATTGACATCAGAAGGCGAGGTAAAGACTTTTTGTACATCATTGGTCCTTGAGAAGCATCTGGTCAGCAAATACAGGATACATCTCTTAGACAACAAAAGCTGATTTGAAATATACATATATTTACAGTGTAGGTACGACTATACATCCTTTGTTTATTTTTTATTTTAACTGATGACCTCGCTAAGGGTTTTTCATTAACACTTGATACCGTCGAACTTGCAATAACAATTATTATTACGAGTATTATCTTCTTCTCCACGGTTTTTCGCAATCATCCTAAAAGCCCAGCAAACAGCTATGTATGTATGTATTGTTACAAAATATAGAAATTAAAAGAAAGGACTAAACTTCTTTCATTGTTAACAATTGTCAGTTGAGAAAACAGAAATGAAAGAAAGAAAAACAAAGAAGAACAATAAAGAGTGTAATTATTTTAAATTGCCTTTTGTTTGTTCCATTATTTCTCATTTCTGTGAAAAGAAAAATGAAAAACCAGGACGGGTAAGAAATTGCAAACTATTTCATGTCGGAGTGTTCGGTGCGTGTATATCCTGTTCAGGTTTTTAAGTCCTACATGCTATTGAGTATATGTACTCCAACTAATTACTCCCATCATTGGATTAGAAATCACTCAGCACTACCATAAGACACACTGGATTGGCAGCAGCCTTATGCAAGGATATGTGGAAAATTCTTGGAAAAGTTACTTAGGTACACTAGTATGACTGAGCGGATTTGTTGTGATTTATTGGTACAGTGTAGATGGAGGGATTAGTGTATGAACTACTAGCTGACAGCGACACTAATCTCTGCCGAGGCGTTCGTTCTAAGAGCATTTGGTTGGAAATGCCAAAAAATACTGTCCGTCAACTTGATGCCACAAAGCTGCAGGGGATAACTTTAAAGGGAATGACAAAAACATACTTGACAACTAAGCACAACTGCTCATTCAAGCGAGAAAAATACATCAAGTTTTCAATGAAGAATACCACGCGGAGGTTTACACCAAAACTGGTTACTCTCCCTCCTGCTTGGTAAGGGATGTTTCTGGTGCTATCAATCCAACTAAGTACCCCTCCTTATGAAAAGGTTTTTCGATTTAAAACACGATTAAGTCATGAAGAGTGGGCCTTACCATTGGGGGCTTACGTAGAAAAAGGCTCCTTCATCGCCGAAAGTCGGCCTCTGCTTTCTTGAAGTAGGCATCAGAAAGTAGAACTGGACGGGCTTATTAGTGGAGACCACTGTTTGTAGTAGAGTTGAAAAAAAGTACAGCAATGATCTTCCACAAGGCTTTGCTGTGGGACCAGTATTATTTAGTCTGAATTTCGATCAGGTTGTTATTTTTGAGGAAATTAAGTTGAAATGAAGCCCAGTACCATCTGAAACGAAAGAAAGTTCAGTGCAGCGTGAGACGGGACAAGTTTAACGTCTAGGGATCCAGCAGGTGGGTGTAGCGCTAGCAACACCTGGAGAAAGGACTTCGCATTGCTGCTAGACCATTTCGACGTTTATCTGGTACATGAGCTATTAGTAGTTTGTCAAGACCAACGCCCTTAACATTTCAGATTCTAAAGACAAACTTGATATGGGGAGCAGAACTGATTGGCATGCCAGAGTAAAAGAAACATGACATGCAATTGCATCCACACACCCAAACAGGCAGAAGAGTCGTACGCCCAAGGCAAGGTAAACGTGTTGCAGTACTCGGTAGAATGCTCCAAGAAAGTAAATCGGACCTAAAAGAGTAACAGTCTACATGATGTCACAATATCTCTCGATTCCAGTGCAACTCCCGACGCAATCATTTGGCTTGATAGTCATCCTTAGCTATTAGTTAAGGATGCGTCTAGACGGACTCTACTATTAACTACATGAACCCCACAGAAGGTTAATATGGCCAATTCAAAACGAATATCTCAATTTGTCCCGCAAAATTTACTTTCCTGATTCCCCCCAGATATACATACTTATTCTCACCCTGTTCACATAATGTTTCCCCCGACCATCGAAATTCATTTGGAACGTGCTTTGAATGCAAATACTTCCAATAACTGCTAAAGTATATTCAACCTAGAACGTGCCCCAGCAAGCATAAACCGTTCACAAGCATAAACAAATGCCAAGGCACTGCCATAGACAATTGTTATAGATTGTTGCAGCGATTATAGGTGTGTCCTCGTACCCCGAATGCATGCAATCCATTTCACTTACAAACACAAAATATTTAAATTACAATCACCCAACCCAACCAGCAAAAGAAGCAACTTTTGTTTATGATAAATTTTCCCAATCAGTCTCCAGGCTTCGCCATTGGTGACTCCCCTCAATCACAAAAACTTCCAAGAACCGAAATTTCACTTTCGGTTCAATTTACCCCCGAGAAGAACGCATTAACCCAGAGCAAACAACTCAGAGCTTCAAATATCAATAGCTTCCTTAAGAGAGTATTTCTATAATATCAATATTCGAATCTGGGCTGTCCAGATTTCTTGCAGGAACAACAGAAGCAATCCCCCCGAGCCGTTGCTCATAAATTGAGTCAATAACCTGAGAAAGAACAGCCAACGTACTTCCAATAAAACCTTTGGCACTGCCACTGCCACTGCCACATGTAACATCATTTACTTTCAATAAGAGTTTTTCTTACACGCTTTTTACATTGGCTGATGGGAAATAGGGTCAACCGGGGAATACCAATATACATTTCCGGCAGCTGTTGTTGTATTTTTTTTTGTTCAAGGAAAAGGGAAACAGCAACCCTATATCGAATAGACGGGGTTGCTTCGTATAAACGATCTCTCAAGGGTGAATCAAATTAAAAAAGGGAAGAGGGACGCAACTCACAAGAATTTTGGTAATACCAAGCAATCAGGTCCTTATTATCTTATAAACCAAAGAAAGGACAAGATATTGGAAAATTTATAGTGCTTCGTTTGAGTAGGGGATATGCTCATTTTGCAGTGGTCTTCGGTGACGTACTTGTCATAAGTATGGACAGCACCAGCTCAGGATAGAATTAACAAAAGAGTACATGCAGTTCCGCAGAGAAGGTTTGTGGCAACTGGATGGTATGAAAGTTCATTGCAGGCAATGGAGTGCGTCAATAGGTCTTCAGTGACGTGTTATGGATCACCTCGCCTTCTCGCATACATAACTCACAGCCAACACGGGAACTATAGTGGATAGAGAATCCTTCGAGGAAGAATGATACCCAAATGCCTTTTGTCATTCAACCTATTTGAGCCATACGCGAACCACTAAGAAATATAATAGGAACATTCCCAATAGGAGCATGCTGTCGAACCGTATGGAAGAGTCTGTTCCTTAAGCAAAAGGATGAGCAAAAAATCACTATGACAAGAAGGAAGGAGATAAATAGGCAAGAAGGCATGACTAGTATTCTGCAACGAACTAGGTGATACCTGGGACAAAGTCTCTTGACGAAACAGACGAAACGGACCAAAAAACTTAACCGAAAAACGTAAATCGCAGGATTTAGTCTGTGATGCACTCAGTTGCCCGGTATTTAGGATTTAGGAAGAAGTGGGACAGGCGAAATATAGGGAACTTCTTAAGTTAATGTCATAGACGAAGACAGGTACTCCTGGGAAAAAAACTGAAATAGTGACAGAGATGGACTCTCCGTTTTGCAAAACATTTTTTTGGCAAAAAGTGGAACTTTCTGGTGATCAGGATCAGAATACTCGCTGAACTGGTTTACGGGTAATCCAAGTCAGTCTTTTCGAAGACTGGTCACAGAACATTTACATTGAAATGGGAGTTAAGAAATGAGAAACGTGAAGCAGCAAAAACTTGACAGTCAAGGAGATTCTCAAGAACTGTGTATGTGAGTAAGTATTTAATAAAACTAAACTAAAGGAAACCATTGAGAAAACTGACACTCTGATCCTAGAAGCTAATCCGACTGTCTATAGATAACCCATTTCATGGAAGCACTTGCATCTGTAGCACCTCCACTAGTACCCCTTCAAACTATCAATCTATTGTCACGAACCAGCACACCTAATTGACATCTATGTATCTTTCGGAGAAATGAAAATCCCTCCGAAGTAATTAAAATCATCAACGTATGCTCGCCAACATAGACTCAACTCCCACGACGACGCCACAAGTTAGAATACGATATTCATAAAGCAGAGAATACTTCACTCTGTAATTACGCACAAGGTCTAGTATCATCCTCGTAGTGCAAGTGGTATCAAAGGACACCGGTAATTGGTATGTATTCCACGAGGAGCTTTTTGCCGCACTCACCGTCATGCACTTCGGGGAAATGTGTAACGTATCTATGACATCATTCGCCGCACAACGTTATACTTTTAGAAAAGGATACATTTGCAGAAAGGATAAAACACAACAAGGACACCAAAGATGAATAGTCCTTAAAAATGGAATATCATTTTCATAACTTCGTTAAATTTTGCTCAGAACCGCCGTCTAACAACTTCCAGGGAACAATTCAAATAATAATTTTTAAATTGGCAAATACAAATGAAAAAAGAATCAAAAATTGTTTTTTATTTACCTCAGATATTAGTTTCAATAACGTCCTCGTTCTCCTTCATATCCTTCCGCTGCATGTTGTTCCCTGGCATAGGAGTTCAATTGAAACGTGCTTTACATTACAAGTGGCCGTGTACTCTGCTGAGGGAAAATCATCTCCATCTCCATCTCCTACTGTCGTATCCAGTCGTAGCCACTTGAACATCTGGAAAAAAAGAAACAAGAAATATTTTGTAGATTATTGAACGGCTCCATTGGAGTGTTTCAATATACTATGTACGTGGCACTACTAAACCAAAATATTGTTTCTCTTCGTCAACTCGATGTGTATTGAGCAACAAAAGACGGAGTTTTATGCGATGAACAGTAAATAAGGAGTTTCTAGAAATTTTATAGTTTGTCGTAAATTTAGCACACGACAGAGGGCGTACATTCCGAGAAATCAATTTCATTCAGGCAGCTCCATGTTCTTAAACTGTTTTTCAAAGAATTTTTGCTTTTGTTTTTTCCATGGAAAAATTGTCAGGATAATGATTTAATCCTCTACATTCCAGGTAATAGGCTAAATCAGGATTTATGTGGATTTGACAGGAATGTCCTTCAAAAGTGTACATAAAATGCCGCAAGTGGAAGACAGCAAATGTCAAGGGCAATTGAACTGTTGAACGATGAAATGACAATTTGTTTTTGTGAACTTGGCAGCACCCAGAGTGTGACATGTGTCATAGTTCTGGATGGTAAGCAGTGTCATACAGGTATGTAAGTACATATACTGGTACTGGCAATACTGAGTCAGGATCTTAAAACAAAAATGTGAACCGACGACTGCTGTTACATCCCTGAAATAGATTACCAGTCTTAACCCATCTGGTCGGATAGAAGCTTGTCCTGTCAGGGTGACGTAAAAGATCACTGTGGACTGTCAAGGATCTTAAAAAAAAAAATATGAACCAACGGCCGCTGTCACATCCCTGGAATAGATTACCAGTCTCATCCCATCTGGTCGGATAGAAGGTTGTCCTGTCAGGGTGACGTAAAAAATCACTGTGTGACTGCCAATGATCTCGATTACGGACCCATCAGTAAATGGGCAAAAAAGTATTAAAGAGGTAAGCAAAATCAGTTGCCCAGTGCTTCCCAAATTCTTTGTGGTTGAGTGATCTCTCGATCTTCGTGCCCAGCTCGTGCAGGGCTGTCTCAATAGATCGGCTCTTAGTCTAGGCGTGTTGAGCTAGGCATACAATGGTATCATTTCATCATTTGATGAATTGCAAGTTAGTGGTTGGATTCAGGAACTAACTGTTTTTTGACTCGATTTATTGATCTCATAGTGGTCCATTAGATATGGACATCTATACATACATACATATACAGTGCAAAGAAGGGCTATTAGTTCCACCCTTTATTTAATTGGAATTTTAATAAACAATAAATGAATGTGAGCCGGATAATCCGTGCGGAATTTTGAATAGCGAAAGATTAATTAAATTCACATGTCAGTGAGTTTATGATTTTTCACTCATACACTGTGTTTTTGTTTTTTATTTTTATTTTAATTTTAACATAATGAGATTCTTTTCTGAATTTATTGATTGATGGAGTCAAGTGTCGCTGGGATTCCGAATGCTAGCACCATGAATGCCTTAATGGGACCTCGTTGCAGTGATGTCCTGGATAATGATGAGTGGTGGATTTTTGCTTCCATAGATATGTATGTACATATATGACATTCACAAGGGAACCGCCATTAAATGGATTTTTATTTTATTTTATTTTCGACGCCAGATCATCGTTATTTTTATTTTATTTTTTTTTTTTTTTTGCTGGTGAATAATTTATTGCGAATTCTATTGAATGAAACATGTTGTTGATGATAAATTTTTCAAATGCAGGTAAACAAAACTAGAAACAATAATAAAAGCCAATTGTGTTAGGGAACATAAAGTAAAATTTTCCTGGCACTGTCAATGACAGAAATGTTTTTCTCTAGTAGAGTGTGGAATTTTCTACTTCAAATTGTGCACAGGAATGTGGGTGTATCTATGGATTTATATATTTTTTTTTTTACAGAAAATGAATGAAACAAGGAAAAACATAAAAATGTACACCAAAGTGTGTTGGTAATGGGAATAGATTACAAATGGATGCCGAGTTGTGTTTTATTGGCAGCATCAGCTGCAGTGGTTTATTAGGTCGGTAGTTGTCTCACTGTATGAAGTGAGTATGAAGTCTGAAGACTTTTTTTTATTTTTCCTATTATTTATTCAGATCCAGGTTTGTGACGCTAATGGTTTAATCTGTAGGCCTAGGGTAGCAACAAGACCAGACCTAGAAACCTTCAGTTACAATTTTTCCGTAGCTAAGCTGTCTCCAAAGGTGTGCTTTTCAGACTTTTGATCTGTTTATTGGAAGACTCCTTCAGGATTGAGTTGAAATTCATCTCCTGCAGATTAACTTAGTACATCAAACTTGTCCTTTTTTCCAGGACATATAAAAAATCCTTACATATGTATGTAGATTTTGCTGCAACTCGCCAGCTTAAACGGGTCTTAGACTAAGGGAAGTCGGATTATGGTAAGCTTAACCCTTTGATCATGTCTCAATTCTGAACCGCTGCAATATATTAAGACTTCGGACAGAAAAGGACTACAACGTCCCACGGAAAGGATTTACTATTAAAATTCCTAACAAGGAGGAGTAGGACAGAGGTATATTATACTCTGTACAGCTAAATAGGCTAGCTATCTATACCGATGGATATAAAATGAATGTACATAGGTACTGGAGCTGTTGTCCACTGGAAAAAGGACGATTACAGCGTTTTTCTAGTAAACAGCTTAACACTTTGTTCAGTAAAATATACATCGAAACTATAGAGGCGATGATGCATACCTAATACTGCCAGTCTATGACAAAAAGAGATCTAAAGATCTCATGAAATGCAGTCGAAGCATGTCTAGAATTATCTCATAACGACTTCGATAAGAACTGGAGTAACAAATAGGAAATAGAACTATTTCCTTGTGGAACTGGACGAACTATTAAACATTGAGCAAAACAAAATCTTGAGCTTTCGAATACTGAAATTAGGTTCTCAGGGGTATTATGAAAAAGCACCAATTCAGCAACCTACCTACCTACAAACTAAGTGGAAAGACCCACCTAGAAGTTAAGAGACATTTGTGAAGAACCTTCAAATCCCAAAACCAATACAATTACTTATGTACTACGTTATTGGATTCCCGACATTGGTAATATCCATCCTATTTCAGCAACACCACTTCCAATGCACATTCATAAAGAACTTCGGCCCCCCTATCGCTTGAAACAGATGCATACGTTGATACGTCTCGTTATGACAAACTCAAGGTTGACAAGTTCTAGGCACAACTGTAAGACACCTATTAGATTGCACTATGTGCCAGTACCGAGCGCAGAGAGAAAAGTGATGTGTTAAGATGACTAGCAGTTCCACGAAAAACTCCAGCTCAGATGCGTTTCACTGGAATCTTATCGGCTATGCCCATACCCCCTTCCAAGCGCTTGCTGCTGTTTTACTAGCAAATTACGTAGCTAGCTTAGAAATTGTGAAAGCCTCACGTGATTTAAATATCTGTATCGTCACGTTGTGCCATTGAAACGAATGTATGCACATTCTTCTAGAAGATACTCTACAACGATTCATAGCCGAGTGTGAACTTTACCTTAACTGTTGGGAACTTCTGTGTCGTAGTTTCTTGCAAATCATTATTAATTGAAAGTGAAATTATTGCATTAACAGTTTGCCGTTCCGACGAAGACGGGGGTGTGTGCATTCCAGAGTGATGAGGCCTGATAGGGGGCTGGTCATATCAAGTGAAAAAGCTCAAATCAACATCAAAAGTTTCTCTCTTTTGCATCTACCTCACTGAAGTCAACAATATTCCATTTGTTTAATTTAATTACAAAACTTTATACTTAATGGAGAATTTGTTTACCCCTTTTTGGCGTACCACTGGCTTTGGTTCGAAGTGAAATTTTGACGCTTCTTCTACCACCAAACCACCACTTCCACCAGAAGCGTCAAAGAACTTGGTCATTGTACCCAGGCAACACTCCAGACAGGCTGACACAAAAGTTTAATTACGCCTGCTCCACTCAGGGAGGGTCTGCCGTAATTCCTTCGCTTTCCTGTGAAAATAATTTTCGCGTTTCCGCTCTGTGATTGCATCCGCTTTTCCAGAGATTTTTGCACGAAATTCAAATGCAGTCAGGGATAGTGAATGGCAGTAGGGGAACTTTCCCAAGCCCAGCGGTGTAGTCGAGTAGGGAAGTGTCATTTGCTGGCAAGAGGAAGAGACAGTGATAATGATGCTGAGAAGTGTTCGTTTGACTACGTTTAGTCTCATCTACCTTTGTAGGAGTATCTTTGGGTATGGGTCGAGTGCATATTGAAAATTGGACAGGAACCCTTGTTTAGTGAAGTACAACCATGTCTTGCTTAAGGCTGTATTAAGAGGCAGTGAGGGTGTTTTCGAGCTTGGCAGGTTTATCGCTGGAAAGCCTGACTTACTTAGTTTAGGGCTACTAAAGTCCTACTACTGTTGACCCCTTGCCCCACCTAAGTAAGTAAGTAAGTACGTAAGTAAGTCGCAATAAGTCTTAAGGTATCTGAGGCTTCAGAAAAAGATATGAGCCGTGTTTTTAACAATTAGTTCGGTGCTCTCAAAGCAGATGAATTTCGCGCCTAAGCCTAAAGGTATCTTATGGATGTACATACATACATATATGACTATAGTAAGCCCACCATAAACTTAGTGACTCTGAAGAAGGTACATTGGTTCGTATTGGCACCACAAGCGCCAACGAGTCCTTCTATAGTTGTGGACCTAGCTTTGAACCTAGATTTCAAGAGACCCTTCACGACTCTTATCCGAGCAGAAAGGAATGGAAGAGCGGTAACCTCACCAACTGGATCTACCATACCAGTGTATCACAAGAAGGTATCATATTACATTGCAGGTAATGAGAAGGCAGACGAATTCTTCAAGAAAGGGTTGGAGTCTATACCAGTAAAAGTCAACACATTGGTGTCCATCCCGCCTTGCACACTGAGGCTTAAAGCATGAAGAAACCTTCTGGGATAATTGTGTGATTACGAGAAGTTTATAGCTATGTTTTGACAAGGTAAAACCGATAGAATTATGCAAAAGGGCAGGAAATCTTTTTGTGGAACTAGGGTTATCTATTGGGCAAGGGATATATCTCCCGTAGGGGTACGGGTCTGTATTGACACTATGAATCCCTTCCACAAATCCCCTGCATAGAACTCGGAACAGTTTCCGTCAATGAAAACATCACGATGTCGTAAAGTCATTAAGGAGTCAACTTCTCGGCTGCACGTCGAATTTAGAGTAAAGGGGGCAGTTTGATATTTTCCGATGCAGTTTAATAGAGTTTTTGGAAGCACGTGACTGAATAGTGACTGAATCGTGCCTGCACTCTGTAAGGAAGTTAGCACTGGTCTCAATGGTTCCAGTAGTGGACAGGATATAATAATTTACTTTCCGGTGTAAGTGCCACTCAAAATCAACCAACTTGCCAACAAAAAAC
The DNA here is from genome assembly GCA_963583995.1 of Xylota segnis. Taxonomy (NCBI): domain Eukaryota; kingdom Metazoa; phylum Arthropoda; class Insecta; order Diptera; family Syrphidae; genus Xylota; species Xylota segnis. The sequence continues at coordinate 5,336,854 of OY757239.1, read as the reverse complement.
ATTGTTTAAAGCTGTCCATTGACAATCCACGATTTTTGGAATAAGAGGGGAAGAGATGATGCAGCGAAAGGCCACTGAAGTTGGAACACAATTACCCTAAACGAAGACAGGACTATAAATCACACCTGCATGGAAGCAATACCGGATGACTGTCCGTAACTTATGCCCTGCTTATCTTTTCTTTCATTAAAAGCCCCAGCCGGCATAAAATTCGTAATAAAACACAAGATTTTCATTTCCTTACCAAAACAAAAAAAAGAAAAAACCATTCAACCAGCGAACTTTCATTTCTTATTCATTCGCCTGGATTGCAGCCAAAAAGGACATAAAATCGAGAAAATAATAAAGAATATTCCAACATCTGTAACATAACCCTGGCGACACACTACCACTGGCCATGACCTTAAAACCCATCAATATCATCACTGAATGGGACTATGAAATAAAAAAGGACACAGAAGCAATTTCACTTTTAATCCTGCATACGAGTACAAGTATATGTAGAAGATATACATTTAATGACTTCTGGGAATGGTTCCAAGCCAACGCTGCTGCCGCCGGGGAATTCAAGGACTTCTGGTCAATTGAAGATTGATTTGATGAAGAAGCCTCTCGCCTTGTCCTCTAAGTTATTCTATGTATTACCCCCTCGGTTGAGGGTAGGGATTGTATAGGAAAGGAATGAAAAGGAAGAGATGCGAGAGTGTAATTGTAATTTTCTGGTTTCCGACACATGAACTTTTATTCCATTACAAATGTACTCGTAAGAAACGAGAATTAATGAAGAAGAACAGCCAAAGCGAAAGTAACTTAAACCCTCTTTGGTCAGAAGGAGGGAGAGCTTGGAAATAATTAAAGAAGACTCATGCTATCATCAAGGCTAATAGTTTGTCGTAATTAGTTGGGTTGGTTGGGGGAAATATCGCACAGACGTGCTGGGTTAATATATCGAACGTGACTAGGAAATGCGGTACAGTGCGATGGGAAAAGAAAGAAAAAAAGAAAGACACAACTTGTGGGACTTGTTTTGGTTTAGTTGATGGCTTTCCGACACCATGGTAAGCCATATCAATTCGATATTACCCATCAAAGGGATCAATGTGTCATTTATCAGAGAAAACTTGATTAATACTTTTATGGGAGCATAGTGGATTGTCTGTCTTTTTGTGTCACCCCAATCCGTTCAAATCGAAACACGTCCTGGTTGTCCTATAAAGAAGACCAACGTCAGGATTTAAAGACAAACCCAAGCTAGCTTAGACTTAAATCAAAGAGACGTGGCAGCTTTCAGAGTTGCTTCCCTGTATGATAAAATATTTCCATGTGATCTTCGGAGGCTTCTTCTGATACACTCTCTGTCACAGAGCTCGACACCAAAAACTTCTGCTTGGAAGATAGGGCTGATTCCAACGTGCATGCTCTGCAAAACATTGATCCTGCCAGTTCTTCTATATGAAGCCTAGTGCTGAAACCTTTCGAGAAAAAAATGTTTGGCCACTAAAGCGAAGAAGGCGAATGGAGGGGAAGATGTAACCGCGAACTCTATGAGCTGTACCAAGATGTGGATGTAGTCCAAAAAGCCAAAGCACATCGACTACACATTAAGCGAATGAACAATAATGCTCCAGCAAATAGAGTCTTCGAATCACAGCTCCAAGGTTCGAGACGAAAAGGTAGACCGAACCTCCGTTTTAAGGATCAAGCTACGATGGATACCATATCTCTTGGTATGGTTATCGAATCCGATGTAAGACCCTACTTTTTGATGAGAACGTCGGACGAAGTGAATTCTTGGTACTTAATTCATGCGGAATAGTATCAAAGCAATCTATTATCTTAAGCAGGGATCCCGTATTCGATCAGATGTATGACAGGACTATGTCTATTTCTGATGGGCTCAGGTCTGTACTATACCAGAGGCTGAACTGTGATGTGATGGTAATTGAATTTGTGTGCTTTTTAGTGTTTTTTTGGAAGATTGCACCATAAGCCAGCCCTATAGAAGTATACATGTGCGGAATACAGAAAGGAAAGGCACATTAGATGGATTCTTAAAAGGACTGTAAGACTTATGAGCCCCATCCAATGCAAGATAATCTTGTTCGGTATCTATATGGTAAAGAGAGGACCAGAAAATAATTCAATTCGAACAGAACATGTGAAAAAAGAACCTTAGCTGACATAGTTCTATTTAGGTCCTCATGTGAAACCATCTACTTTAAAACATCAGAGCAATCCAGCCTATCCAGTCTATTCAAATACCTTGCGAACGACAGAAACAGGACCTTCAAGAACCGAAGTTTTGAAACAAGGAAGGAATGAAACAAGCTAGCCTACTGGACCAATTGGCTACCATGCTGACCTTTCGAAGGACTCAACTCAACCCAACTAACCAAAGACAAGCAGATTAGCATCCAATGTCATCATGTCAAAATTATGTCCACTTGCTTCTTGATAAAATCTTAAGCAAGAAGAGCATCAAATAGCTATCCACCATGACTTTCGACGATGGAGGAGTAAGCCGTTGAATAGGAAAAGAATTTCCTTATTGCATCATATTGTACATTCCCCAACCTATGCCCTATAATTTTTTTGTATCATGACATATGAGTGTATGACAATCCCACTCCCAGCCAATGTCATGGTTGTCATTAGTGACTCAATTGTAAAAAAAAAAACTAGAATCTGACAAACTATTGTCACAATTGTAGGCTACAGACAGGAAACACGACAGACAATCGCCCAAAGGGGCTTCAACGAACATAATAGGATTTAGACACAGTTGGTGTCCTTTGCTGTAGATTACATCCGTCAATGTAAGAAAAAAAGAAAAAGAAAACCAATGAATGGAGAGAAAGAAAATATTTTCTCGTCTTGCAGAAATGAGAAATGGTGTCCTTGCTTTTGTTGTATCTGTATCTGTCCAAGATAGAGATAGTTTCGACAATCCCAGGATGGAATAGTTTCTGTTTCCTTTTCCGTTTTCATTTCCTTATTTATGTTTTATTATCCATGACAAATAATGAAAAACAGAAACAGAAAAAAAAAGAAAAGGATATGAAATAGAGACAATGCCTCAGGTGGTATATAATGCAAGTAATAATGCAGCAACATGGACGTACATCCGTTTTAGAAATCAATTATAAGAAGCTTGCAACAGAGCGGCTTTTAATGCAAAGATTTTAGTTTAAGTTAGGGTGGCAGTGTGGACAAGGGTAGAAGCATTTTACATTGTGATACCATTGATGTAAATGGTTCAGTAATACTCAGGAACTTGTTAAACCAAGTAGGAGTTCTTTCGAAGCGAATGATGCTCACGATGCAACATATAAATCATAATGTAGATACCGAATTCGTAGTTGATCGGTGAACGCTTTAGCACAACCAACCTTGGTTTAGAGGGACCCAAGCTTGGGACCAATTGTGTGTGCAATTATTTTTCTTGAAACGTATAGTCCTTGATGCTTTTTAGAAGTACGTAAAGATGGAATGTTAAAATCGTTCGCTTTAGCTAGGACTAGAACCATACATCTGATACACTAACCACTAAGTCACAATTTATTGGACAAAATCGACTAGATGGAGCTTTAGATACCAAAAACCTGACACTACCGTCCTGAAAAATTTCGAGTCCTCATTCGAACTGACTACGTGCGATACCCCCCAAAATAAAGCAGTCGTTGCAATCCAAACACCCTTCGTTTATTACTCTGCCAAGGAGATTACAAATCAAATGACGTCTTTAGGAAAAAATCATCGTAAAATTTTGAAATTATTAAGGAATGAGGGCCTGTGCCATATGATAGACATTGCATATTGAAAGAATAAATAAGATTAAAGATGATTTAAACAAAGGTATAAGTTTTTTAAGACTACTTACTTATTTGGATAACTACACTTGGGGGGGTGGTGAACTTCACTCACCTGGAAAAAAAAGAAAAGAATATGTCAGATAAAATTGGAAAATGAAAAGAAATATTACTCCATAAAAATTTATAAAATTCAATAACAATTGTGGGTCATGGCGAATCGTGAAGTGCCTCAGGGCGTCATTCTTTCACCGACATTGGTTCTTTAACAAAAATTGTAGTTTTGTACTGATGATCAGTAGTTTTAGCGCGATCAAACCCAATTATTTAAGAAATTCTACAGCGATTCCTAGACTTGCAAAGAAGACACATCGATGGTACCAAACTCAACAAGGTCACATCAACTTAAAAAAAAAACTGAGGTTGTAGACACTTGTATTCGAAAACAAGTCACTGCCATCTTACGTCACCCATTCTAAAATTATACATACTTGTGACTATCATGATTGAGACCATTAGTCAGTCATCCAGCTCAGGTCTTTCAAGCCGAAGATCTCAACAGAAAAATATTTACTAAGTTTAAAAAATTAGGGCATTCCTCAGACGACTTACGGTGAAAATACCATGCCTAAGTACCTCCCATCCCATGAAGAGCATACTTCTTGAATAATTTGAAAACATACCCACAACTGCCAGGAAAAATACCCCAAGATAACTTAGTCCCTACTTCGAAAGTAATCCTGTAAAAATCATATATTTTACTGCAACAGTATTTTTTCCCCTTTTTTTTTAGAAACCCCATTGCCAACTACTTCCCATTCAGCTGCTGCATATTTCTGATAATTTACCTGAAAAGGAGATGAAAATAATGAAAGAAAACCCACAAACAAGTCACTCTCGAGAGTAGGGCTGCATTAGACGGGTTAGGTTTGAAAGAATGAAAAAACTGCTGCAAGTAAAGCAAATTTCCGGCAATTATAGTCAACCACTAACCATACCAAATCATCCAACTTAAGTCGTTCAGTAGAGTGCGAAGAGGTAATGAGGGGTTTTTTTCTTCCTTCCTCCACTACTCCCACAAAAAAGAACAGAAATGTGGAACTCGAAAGGATAACTTTCGTACCCGTAATAGGGTGATCCAAACAAAAGGGAGAAGTTTGCAAAAGAAACGAAACGAAGCCACGAAGTTATTTATTTTAACCATGGCTAGGAAGTTATTCAATTTAGCAGAAGAAGAACGAAAAACCTATCTGTTTCAATCAGTGAATGCATTTTGTAAAGGACACCGCATGAAGTTGAAAGATACCATCAGAGAGTCTTTGATTGAGTCTAGCTTGATTCATACATTTTGATGGAGTCTTGTACTGTTGTGTCAAGATCACTAAAAATGAGAAAAAAGAAAGCAAATTAAGGCCCCTTCAACCCTATAGGTCTTCTAAGCCGACCGTAAGCTATGCCTGTATGAATCCCTTGACGAGATAGTGGATGGAAGGGGATTAGGAAATTCATAGAAAAATTCTTATACTTGTACATCAAATAACCTTAAGTCTTAGAAATATCACGTCTTCTTGAAGTAAGTGGTTGTTCGAATAATTAGACTTTCATTGGAGTACCTAAGCTCTACCACGGTAGCTTTGCTGTATATGTAAAATATTGCAAGAAGACATCCTAAAAGTAGCAAAGACCGTCAGGGATTGAATAGAATAGGTCATCTCAGTTTTGGAGCTCGAATTTGGAAGCGCACAGGAGGGAGTATTTTGACTATGCTTTTCTTTGCTGACGAAATTCGTATTAACAAAAATTTCAACATCGCATTACAAAGGCTGATTAAACCACAGACTGCAGACCTGCAGTCTGAGGTAAACTATCTTTGAACCAATTGGGACTCATAAGATGAGATCTCATGGTCTACAATAAGTTGAAGGACTGGTGGACATTCATAACATTCTTCCCCAAAAGCAAAGAATGGACACTATATAGTGCTTAAATCTAGGTCCTTGAGACGCTCGAAAAGAAGTTAAAAGGCTAATTTTTTAAAACAATTTTCAAACTATATCCAGTTTCTTTAAATTATGCCCTTCTGATTGAGCCTGGCGCTTATTAAATAGCAAATGACTCTTGGCTCTTGGAGTTTTGTTACCACCAACGCAATGAAGCCAAACTTTACCTCAATGCAACGACCTTATTGCTGTAAGTCAAAAAATCACAGGTTAGGAAAGGACCGCAAGTATTAAGACTGAGTATAAGCCAAGTATACAAGCCATGAAGTTGATTAAACAAAACGCTCACTATTTTCCGAATTTAGGATTTCAAAAATTCTAGCTGTGTCACCCTGTACCTCATGTAAATTACCTGTTCACAGAGTTCTTTTTAATCGAAAGTAACTGTGAGAATTTTATTCATTTCGACTTTTACCTCATTGGGTATGCCACAGTCATGCGTTTCACGGCAGGATTATCTCCTTTTTGTTGAGATAAAGGATCTATTTTTTCATCCCAGAAAAAAAACGATTAAAATAACCGACTTTTTTTGCACCAACTAAAGTCCGTCCTTATTGCAAAGATGAAAGTGATGGCTAAGATAACAAGGACAGAAAACTTCCAATCCTTTGAATTTGTAAATGGTATGCAAAGTACGGCAGCGATAAAGTAGTCCATATAATGGTTCGAAACTATTTAGTTAAGAAAGAAAGATGAACATTTCGTTAAATCGTTACAAAACTTTTTTTTTCCAGAAGTTTGATAGCTCTTGTAGGGTCGGGGATGGTTTAATCACTGGACATGTTTAAATGAGATTTAGAGTTGAAGCGAATTATAAAACTGGGTTATGGCCAGCTTGCTGTGGGGAATTGGAAGAGTTTCGAAGTGGACTCTTAAGATTTCTTCTGATTTCCTTTCCTTATGGCTTTCGTAATGTACGTGAGAGTATGTGGACACAGACATTGACTCAAAGGATATCGACTATCTGTTCAACTTATTGAATTGATTATTTTCGATACCACAACTCAAAGCAACTATATCCAACTGGTATGACAGTAACTTTTATAAAACATCTGTCTTCAACACAAAAACTTTACAAGTATATATATGTATGTAGTAGTTTGTAACGTAGAGTAATATTAAGGACAACTTTTCAGACACCAAGAACGGTTTAGAAAAAAAGCGTTTTAAGAAAATATAAACTAATATAACTCTCCCATATGTGTTTTATAGTGCCACGCCTACTTTTCCGAGGGTTTTCTTACAAATACACACTTTTTATGATAAATTATGGATTACATTCCCTTCTCCCTAACGCACTGATGCGTTTTATTTTGGGAAAGGTATTGTTTTGCAGAACGAGCTGTGTAGATAGCCTTAAGGAGAAGATTTTTTGTGTAAACGTATCAAAATCATTTCAACTGTTTGTACCATATTACTACTTTGAACAGACCGCGGGTATATCTGCAGTTGGAAATGAGTGTGAAGTAAACGGACTCACTTTTCTAGATGTTGTTCAGAATTTCACCCAACCAGAGGCCTAGAAAATCTACCTAAGATGGAAATATGACCCAGAAAACGAAATAAAGACCTGAGATAGACAACGATAGTAATCGGTTAGAACATTCAGAGGCGATAACATTGACCATTCTTTCCAACCATTAAAATGTAGCCAGTGTTAGCCAGAGCTAACAGCTAACGTGGAAAGTTAGCCATGTCACTTGTAATGTACATTTTCTCTAAATTTTATTCCAATGACCTTAAACTAAAGGACTCTTCAGTAATGTCGACTAAATTGAACACGAATTGGTTAAAAAACCTGTTCAAGCTGAAAGCTTAGAGCTGGAAGAATGGAAAGTCCTTAATGTGAATCAAACTAATGGAATCTAAGGTCTAGTAGAACGAATATCCTTGCAAACTAATCTAGTCAGCCTCCACTGGGTTAAGTATAAAAATGGTTTGACATGCAAAGAACCTGTTTCAGACTCCTCAAGTGGTGTAAACGTTTTTTCCATCATGAAGACTTGACTACTTGTAGATTGGTCGATGACCAGTTAGTTTATACCCAAATTCCTTCGACTATTTAGAATATTGAATGCTTTCGGTCCAAAATTTCCATCACAGATGCTCACTTTGGTGTCATTCCCGTTTAAAAATCTCGGTTCGAGTTGACTTAAATTTGGTATGCCATTGGCTTGAAATTATCCCAGTCCATCCCTCATTTATTTCTAATATTGTGCGGTAATTTCTATCCTCAGGGATCTATCGCTAAGGTTGCACACCTTTCACGTGGCAATTCCTCGTCTTAAAGAATCCTTCCTCAACATTCTTTACCTTTTAGCCATCCGACTATGTAAAATGAACAAAGCCTCACGGTACGTGAATGAATCAGCTTTTTAATTAAATTTACCTCCAAGATTTACAATATTAAACTTACTCCGTGCCACAGTTTCTTTTTTCTTGTCCTTATCACCTGTGCATGGCAGTCTACCTCTCTGGGGGATTTTTCTCCTCAGTCTTGGGTTTCCCACGATGAAAGTCTATCACAGTCGCGCTTCAATTGCGTCCCCCCCTAACATCAGCCAGTCGTAAATTTGCATTTTTCTTCCACAACCAACAAAGGACATTCAACCATATGTCTGTGTGTCCTTAGACAATTCCTTCGAATCGTTGGTTGTTGTTCTTGCATATTATCCATTTGACATAACAATTTTTGATGGGTACCATGCTATGTGCAGCTGTAGAGCTCCAAGTTATGGATTTATAGATCCTTGCAAAGCCCTTTTCAAATTTTACTCTCTGCATGCTTTGGGAATGTGGTTGGGTATTTACGCCTTCCTGCGTCAGGCTTAAGTATTCTTTTCATGTGTGTTATGCGACAGCACAAAACAAAAAGGACGACCAAGAAAAGTGCATGAAATGTCTGGAGCAAGGAACATGCATACGTTCTCCGGCTGGCTGGTTGGTTGGTTGGTTGTTTTGTTTTGTTTTGTGTGGTTTATGGTAAGTTTTAGTGGCTTTACGGGTTTTGGGGGAAACTTTCTCGTCCGTAATGGAATCTTGAAGTTTAATCGCTGAATATACAAATTAGTGGACCGTATGGGCTTTAGATTCATCCGTAGGAGGAATGCTTTGCTTTGTTGCACAACAAACTAAATTTTCTTAAATTGTATATTTGAAGGAATGGGTTAACTAGAAGGACTTAACAAATATTGATCGTGAGCCTTGAACACATATGTAAATCCAGCAGAACTACTTATTACCTACAAATGCACGAATCAATAAAACATTTTGTGGTCTTACTAAAAGAGTTGGGACAAGTATGCAACTAGACACTTTACCAGATTAGTTGATGGTCCAATAGTCACGATAGACTTTCTATTCGGCAGGATATTCCTGATTCCAACGATCCTACTTATGGCTTTGCTTTGAGTAGGACATAGTTGTAGGTTCCTAGCGTAATAAACACTTCTAAATGGTGTCCCACAAGCTTGTGTACTGTTACCACAACTATTTCTGGTACTGGGGCTCCAACATAGGATAAATGCTAACATGCGCAGTAATTGTTTTGTGTATCTAGGCCTTGATGGCCTGAATCTGTATAACCCAAGTGTCTGTCTGTCTCTTTAACTGGTGCAGTACACAGATCGATATTGCGCAAAGGGTTGACAGTAATTTTAAAGAAAGATATTGACCTTTTGACGTATATTTCCTCAAGCCAGAGGCAGGAAGGATCGGGCTCCAACATTGACGACAATTTGGATGCAGAAGAGGAATACCACCTCAAGGTGCCACCTGTACCCTTGACTAGGCATTTGTGACGTTTTAAAGAAGAATCAAAAATTCACGTGTTTTCAAGCTCTGGAACAGCAAACTTTTGTTTTCGAACGATCGTTAGTTGATGGTTTTAGCATTTTTCGTTGTGAAGTTGACCTCTTCAAAAACATAAAGAAAACGGCAGTTTTGAACACTGGATAACAACATTATTGGTTTACAAATCGAAGGTCTCCCTGACAGACTACTGAAAGGACGGATGGTATGTACAAGACAAAATCGATGAAATCCACTCGAGGAAAGTGGTTTAATTTATGAGACAGAGTTAGACATGGTAACGTTATTACAGTAGGGCACTATGCTAGTTTAAAAGGTTGAAGACCTTCATCCCTTTTACAAATTATCGAAATCCTCTAATTACCCGAATACCACAATACCTCTACAAGTCAAAAGGATACATCACTTTCTCGGTCCGGTCGGCCGGTGATAGTGAACAATTTCATAGCCCGCCACCATAAGCCGCAAATGGACCGTAGTAATAAAAGAGAAGAAAAAAAAAACAAAAATGGAAAGATATAATCTAAACTTTTGCTGCTGAAGGTCGTTAATCATTTTTGACCCTTTTAACTTTCTACTTGACTGCTAACTGAAGGCACTCTTAGTAGATTGAGAAATAAATCATTTGTTCTTAAGGTTTATTGTTTTATTTTTAGGGACAGCAACAGAAAAAGGACATAAAAACTGATTTATCATTTAAAAGGTAAATGGATTCTGAAAGTATGAGTAGAAAGGGTTTTCAGACAGATGAACATCATTACGTTTTTGATGGAACGCTTACCGTAAGGACACTACAAGTCGAGGCATTAATTTGCTTACAGCTCACCATTAAATGAAAACACTAACCCAACCGATAAGTAAATTATATCAGGACCTACAATACCCTGCTACTGCTATATAAATGAGTTTGTTCGTCCTTCGCTCCTTTGAAGGGAACTTTCTGCAAATTTCAATTTTAACGATGTTCCCCGGTGGTGGACGAGTTCAGGGTTTTGTTTTTTGCTTTGCATGCAATTTGTCGATGCTTTGTTATTAAATTCTCAATTGTTCTCGTTGGTATTGTACGAGTATAGCAGGAAAAAAAAGTTGAATGAGGAGCACTTTTTACGAAACCAAGGATAATGCGAAAAATGCAAAAGTGCGGAAAAAAAAATTAGAAGAAGAAATTTTAAAACATTTTCGTTGGTTTACTTCAGAATTTATCAGAAATTTTAAGAGAACTCCAGGAGTTTCCCAACTTACGGGAGGAGTCCTTTAAACAAAATTTAAAGCATGGCGACAACGACATGGCTATACAAGTGTCAGATGATACCAAAGCACAAGAGGGTGAAATACTTGATTGTTTTAGGAATATTCCTATGTATGCGGTAGGGGATTAAGTCGCCCTAAGGAAATAGGGGGGAAAGACTTGAAGAAGGAATCCAGGTCTTTAAGTTGGAGAAAGTTTACACACGATGCAGGATTCTGTCATAACTCATATCCGGGTTTCAGTTCAAGACTGATGCTCTGACTTGGTAAAGAGATTTTTAGTCTGCGACGTCCTATGCGGATAGATCATGATAGAGATGAAATCTATGTCAAGGAATAGATGTACATATCCAAATCAATCTTGACAGAAACTAAGCCAAGCTGCTCTCAATGCACTTGACTCTATGTCAGTGAGTCCAAAATTGTGTGGAAATGCCTGTTAAAACTAAAGGGTCTGGTTATAAGGAACAAGTTGACTCTCTGATGGATACAATCTGTGAATATAGAGTAATTGAATGGTGGACTCTCTTGCAAGAAAGAAAGCTTCGAAAATCTTTATAGATTCTGGGGACTATAGGATCATAGCCTCAAAGACACTAAAGAGACACTACTGAGACAGCCTAAAAACTTTAACGACAGCACAACCGAAAAAAGTTGGTAGCGTTTATCAGCGCAAAAAGCACCTAAGGACACTAAGCATTTAAACTTATCTGAAGAAGGTTTCCGCAGACTCTGAGACTCTGTGATTCCGCAAGAGGTTGTTCTAGGAGAGATTTCTGGCGCCTAGACGTAGTAAGAACACATTCCAGTGGGAATTTTACTACGAGAGGATCTTAAATGAAGGCAAATACCTCTTCAAGGTATTAGTTGGACGCACAATAGATCAAAAGGTAATATGTACCAGCTAAAGGGGGTGACTCTCTAGTTCATTCACGTTATCTACTTCGCCAGAAATCAAATTGTAGTCACGGACTCGTTTGTATGCCAAACAGGAGACGGTACCTGATATCCGGAATAATGGTGAAGTGTTAAAAGACATGGGGAATCTGGTGTGGATTTGGGTCTTAATTTAAGAACAATTAATTCCATCAGTCAAATATTGATCATCCTTTGGGAAAATTTAATTTGATTTCACGAGTCTGCTTCAGGTTAATCCAGTTTTTTTTTCAACTGCGCAATTAGTCTCATACACTCCACCTACTCATACACTCCACCTACTGCCACAGCTGCACTCCTTCCCTCTCATCGATTCATTTCATTTTTTTAAGGTTCACGTACAAAAATATTTTGACATTTATTTCGGAAAGATGGTTAAAGGTGTCGAGTCAGTTTGTGTCCTTTTTTCTTTATTAAATTTCACTTCATCCTTCGTATACCACTTTAAGACTCGAAATGGTTGGAGTAAAACACCAGTAAAAGTAGGAAAAAATTAAAAATATTCATTTCTGGGAAATGTTTTCATTTGGATGCTGCCCGGTACAGAGGAACATGAATGCATCAGTCGTACTTCATTTCTCTCAGATGGAGTGCTACATTGAATACGACCTCCCATGGTGGGAACGATGGATTCTTCTCTAGGATCGAACATGATGTGATGGTGACAGCAAGCATGATTATTACACTCCAACGTTGCATTGTCCTTCATGAATGATATTCTCCGAATATGAGTTCAAGTTAATGAGAATTGACAGGAACGTATCCACTCATTAGGATGGGTCCTTTGTCGTCGATTTTTTATGAATTACATTGGTTGTGGTGTCTCCTTCGAGTTGACATCATTAGTTGAATGAAGGCAGTCCAGCTTATTCTCTGGATCCTCTACATATATCTGGATACTCTATATATCACTGTCTTCAATTTTTCCAGGTAAAGTATGTGCTCTGTTTCATCCAAAGTTAGTCGAGTGCTAATTGCGTTTTCATTGAATCTGAGGCGTTTGTTAGTCGTGTCACGAAAACCGACTACTAGTGATCGAAGTTCTACTTTCCACTTCTTTTCTTCGCAGCGTTAGGCACTCTTAGGCCCATTGCTTGAGCTCATCCATGTCTTTCCAAATTGATTTCTTGTTTCCTCTGTCTGAACTGATTCGTTATCATCGTTTCCAAGAAGAACCATCTGCTGTATCCGCCTTTCTTCAACCCAATGTAAGGTTTAGACTCTAAGCCCATTCTGCTTTGGGTGTGAGGACGTTGTTTCCTTGGTACTGAAAGGAAAAAGTCGAATTCACTTCTTCACATATCCGGCAAGGTATTGCACTTTATGGAGACAATGTCTGCAAGCCAGTATGCCATGGCATGTCCAGTTTCTGCTGCTGTGACTCTTTCACTATTTTGCGATATATTTCTATGTTTCAGCTGACCCGTTCTTCTCCTTTCCAGGTTTAAATAATTCCGCTGCATCTTGGGTTACCTTATTGACATATTTATGATCTAGTTTCTCGAGGACACCCTATCAAGACCCTTTCGAGCTTTTTAGTAATAGTAGCTGACATTTTATAAGAGCCGTCTAAAGCTTGGCCCAGGTCATTGGTGATTCTCTAGACGGTTCTGCTGTCACACCTTTTTGCTGCGGTTTCTGATTGTGATTATACGCTGAACTTCCATCATTTTCCGTCAGTAGGATGGCTTTACTCTCTGATTCTTAATACTGCGATTCAAGTCAGTTCTTGAATGAAGTCGAGCTTAGGCAGGTGTATGCTGAGGTCTTCGCTGAAGTCACCAGCTTGGATTATTGAACAGTTCACAGTTTTGAAATGAGACTTAACCAACTTGCACAGTTCAGGGCAAGTATTTAAGTTGATTGAAGCCATGTTCAAGCCAAGTTCAAGAGAGTACTCCTATTTCTTAAGGTCAGACAGACTAAAGCTGAACAAATACAGAGAAGATACATACAGCTTCACCAGAAGACATTTGAAAGTATTTCCAGTTCAGTGGACTTGAACATCAATGGGCCTACAGATCAGCTTACGTAAGATCCTCAGCCTTTTCTACTGCTTTCTGTAGACAGTCCTTTAATAGGTGCCTGCAGCACCTTTTCATTAAAGTCTCCCCAACCCCATCGATTTGTCGTCAGAAAAGAAAAGAAAAAAAAAAGAAGAAAAATGTAAATTTCACCTCAGAAACGGGGAGTAATTTTTCACATTTATTGCGGTAAGGGTGGCTTAATGTCATAAAACCTGACTTTTTATTTATGTCCCTTATGTTTCGCATTACCTACCTCGGTTCGGTTGATTTTTTGTTTCTCTTGTCGACGCTCCCTGGCGAACGTTTCCCTGTTTTATTCGAATGCTGGTGGTAGTGAGTGAGGGAGCTTTTATTACGACTTTCTTTCTTTTGTTATTGTTGTACCCTCTGAACCGAGTTGGAGGACAATAAAACAACAGCACGAGAGCATTTCTTTTGTTTTTCGCGGAATTGTTTCACGAAATGAAAGAGGCATAAGTTCCATAAATGGTTGTTACTTGAGTAGGACTACTAGGTCATTAAAAAATGGAATCAACTGCATGGCTTAACCCATAATGAATACAAAAAGGGGAAATGCACTGGGATTACAGTATCGCAGAGTGTACAGTGTATTGGATAATAAAAGGAATGCAGTCGAGTGCAAATTTTCATTGAAAACGATGGAATCGTGTTGACTGAGCGAGAACTTATTGTGGGATAAGGAAAATTTATGGCAAAAGTTTTGAAGGTGAAAGTTTGTTGTTTGAGAGAAAAACTTCATTCTGGGTCTTAACCTTGAAAAGATGCAAGGAACTCCAATCGTGGTATGACTGGGAATGTGCGGCAATTAGAAAGAAATCAATATTGTAAAAGGCCAAGGAGGGATCCACACTTAACCATCAAACTTATCCATTTAAACAGACTAAATAAGACAATCGGACCTAGACTAAGTGGACAAAACTGGAAAAGCCCAACACGTGCAATCTAAAAACTTGCCACGACTGTCAATTGATTGAAATTAAAATTGGGTCTGCACGAGCCAATTTGCCAAGGACTGGCTTTGTATTGAAGCATTGAAGATATGGCAAACCTCGACTGCGTTATATACTATCTGCGTTATCTACTAGATAGCCTAGATTTACAGGCAACTCGTCTCGTAAAGGCACATCTCACTGGCACGCTTAGTGGAAACAGCTCTTGATGAGGTGGTAGGTAATCGAAAAATCGCTCCACCAAAAGGAATATCAGCTTTGCTTGACATTGAAAGGGCCTTCAACAATGTGAATTCTATACTATCAGACTGGATAGAATCAATGCTTAGTAGTGGAAACATAACACCTGAGTTGGGTAGGAGCTATTCGCTTACTGTGGCCTTGCATGATGGGTCAAAACTAGACGAAGGTACCGGCTTAGGAATATTCTCAGAGCAACTGTATTCCAATGGTAGGGTCTAGGGTTTAGGTTTGTCTTAATTTTTGATCTACCAGGAAGGTTATGACACCTTGGATCCCAGGTTCGAAAAATTTAAACAGGACAACTACAAGCTGAGTCAACTACAAGCCAAAAAATTACCTAAAACCCCAATGAATAGCTAAGCCTCCTTCTGTCATCGGGAAAATGTCATGGGAAATATGTCCAGAAAACACTAAAAGAACTATTATACTTGACATCCAGGATGGTTCTAGAAACATTCTCACTACCGTCTGCCTCATTATGTTTCCATTTAGATTAGAATGACAATTTACCTAAAAGTGAAGCCAACATCATCTCAAATATTTTCTATTTTCTTGTCCCCCGAAGGTCCCCATCATTTACTCTTCACTTCAAAGCAACTGAAGGGACAATGAGACGCAAAATTTCTCCTCTTTTTCGTACAAAAGAAAAAAAAAAGAGAACGTAATCGAAAACCATCAGAGAAAAGAAAGAAAATTGTCAAAAAGCATTTTTGAAGTACGTTGAGAGCTCTGCCACTCAGTACTTATTAAATGTTCATTGAATTGGATTATCCTTACGCGAGTTTCCGTTTGTCTCACTGAGTTCCGCCAGCAGTTGGAAGCACTTGGAAACATTAGAATTCACGACTCATTGAATTTGAAAGCAAAGCAAAGAGCACAAAAAAAAAAATGCTAAAACGCAAAATTAAATAACGTGGAACAAATAGACTCCGCGCCCAGAGAAACCGAATACAAATTAAATTAGATGTACAAGAGCGGGATACAATATTTGAATGTATATGTAAACAAAACAACCAATTTAATGCTTGATTTAGTCGGATCGTAGCAAGGGATGTGATTGTCAACTCCAATCACAAACAATCAGGACACAGATACTTTGGCGTAAGAAACGGAATAAGCGTATCTGACGATGGTAGATTACGTGTTTACATAGTTGCCACTGAAGGAACTAGGGTTATACCGAGACAATATGTTCGGGAAGAGATTTATAACTTTTAGATACATAGTACGTAGAGACAGGTTGAGGTATGAGGCTAATATTTTCACACAGTAAGCAATGAGGTACGAAAAGGAGGACATGTATCGAACAATGGGTTCCTACCTACTCAGACGTTTAAGAAACCAGACGTTTTGAACTGGACGAACTAACCAAAAGTGTTACTAAAGAGGAGCTAACGACTGACATATACAATATCTTTACACAAGCTCTGCAGTAGTGAAATGCAAGACGCCGGAATCGTGATAACAGCGATCCCGCCACTGTTGCGCAAGACAATACTCATCAGAAAACCACGCACAAGCACCCTAGGTGGACTATAGACTGGTCGTTGTACGTCAAGTAGGCATGCCTTAGGACTTAGAAATCAGCCCAGCGACTTCTGTCGACACTATATGGGTGAATACGACGACGAGTTACCATTTCATCTGCTCTACAGCTGTGCTGTATTATCTTCATCAAGAAAGCATTTTCTGGGAGAATACTTCTTTGAGGAGCTTGGAGATATTGCTGATGCGAATATCAACGACCGACTAATGCGGGTCATGGATCTTCGTAGGTCTAAGTGAACGATGGATAGCTACCTAATTTAAGACCAAACCTTCAAGAGCAACACACACTGAAAAAAGTGGGATAACTTCTAGATTGAAGTGGTTATAGGCATTCCACAGGGTTCTGTGGTAAGTCCACTGCTAGTGGCATCTTTAAAAAAATATGAATTCGAACTAAATACTTTTCATTGTACGAAAATTCGGCATACTGTGACTGGTGCAACGTCAGTAGAGTACAAAGTAAGTCAGTTTCCTTAATAGTAGTATCAAAATGGGCCATGTTTCGTTTAAAGGATATCTCTGCTGAACATCGTTCATATGAAACTGACAACTGTTTAATCCGCGCCACAGACTTTACACTCATTAAATAATTAACTTCTCAAAGGCAGTAAGCTACACTGTGGATATAACCCTCATCAATAATTCATACTTAAAATAGACTGACCATAGCTTAACTAGCTTAGCGGGAGGCCAGCGTTAATTATCATTTCGAATTCTGTTAATCTACTTCGGCCAAATGAGCTTTCGAAAATGCAATTAAACTCCAGGCGACCGACGGTTGTGCATCTGTGCTAGTGCATTGCCCCGAAAGAAAATCTCATTAGCCATCATCCACTCGGTGTATCTGCGGGCCATCGTCTGATGTTATAATGCAACAAAAAAGAAAAAAAAATGGAATGCATTTCACGTGTCCCGAAGCATGATTCTCGTGCCTGTTCTAATAATATTCCTTCCCCATTGGCCAGGCCAGAAAATAGCAGTGACTGTGGTCTGCATTTGAAATGCAAAACCATTAAGTTTATTGGATTTCATTGTATGCTATGGGGCTTCTAGATATATTACGGGTGCACACAGGGAGGCTATTGTATAATTGAATTGAATGCAACAGCTAATCGATTAGATATTTAGCTGTATTGGTTGCTTATGGCTGTAAAACTCGTAAAAGTATCTTCGTACATATATAGTTAAGTGGGTGAATAGTCATGCGACTTGTAGATACACGTGCTGAATGAACCCGAATGCACTCACAAGAACCTGAGTTTTTATTTTCCACTTAAGCCGTAAGGCTTTCAGCTACTAGCCTGTCAACCATGCACATGGAGGGTCCATTAGTTATAGTGAAACTGAAGTTAAACATCCACAAAGATGCACACAAACCGATGGGCATATCCTGCTTTTGAATCACTTTAGAATACTCACTCTCTCTCTCTCTAGGAAAACTTAAGTGAAAACTACTTGCTTTCCCTGGCTTGAGTGAGTTTTCGAAACCCTTTCAATATCGAAAGAAACCACCCTCGCACACAAGTTCTGAAAAGCAAGCAAAACCCATGGAAATATATGTATCTACACCCTACCCTCTGCTGTATGTACATATGTATGTATCTTTGATGTAGAAAATACACTTCACCACCACCCAGCCGCACAGACATTGAAAATAAACATAAATATTGACATTTGTTGATTGTAAAGTATATTTTTGGGTGCGGTTTCGAGGAGACCCACACTCGTAGATATGAAAAGTTTTCTTAGATACTTATCGGACTCTTGGATGCAACCTCAATTTTGTTTGAATTGTGTGGCCATTATGAAGAAAACCGGCAGAGCAAGGTCAAATGTGTGTGTTCTTGAGCTTACTGCTTCCCAAACTACTACGTGCAGCTCTGAAGATATTCAACTGATATCTACTTATTCAATTCGATGACTTCTGACCTCCTTCTGACTTTCAACTCACCACATGTCCATTGAACATGAGATATAGAGTTCGGCCAAAAAAAAAAAAGAAAAAAAAAAAGAAGAAATCCTTGAGTAAGGAAATACAAGCAACATAAAAGGAATCCATTTCCCTAAATGGATTCATGACATCTGTCTCGCAGTAGAACATGGGGTGGCACTTTGTATGAGAAGCAAATTTTATGTGGCCATGTAACCAGGATGAGGTATTGCAAGGGAAGGAGTTCCTGTTCAACAAAGTCAAACACGACCCCATGTGCCTATCTGTTGAAAAATAGTTCTGGATGAGGTGGTAACGATGATCGAAAGTTCACTGCACTAGAAAAATATACGCCAGCGGCCCTCCAAGAACAAGAGAACAATTACACGGATCAGGCGTTTGAGACTCAACAGTACAACCTTCCAAATCTCGAATAAGCTGAGATACTTGGGAGTGCAACTTGACCTTTTGTATATGCACCGAGATTTTTGGTAAGAAATTGGAGTCCAAAGCACGCCATCATCTACTAGAGATTCAAAGATATTGTCAGATCTATTCTATCCTTTGTCAGATCCACTGATCATGCACAGGAAGTAATAATCCTTTGCGCATAGATATACGTATAATCCTTCGTAAGATAAGCCATGTCGTGTCTCCATAAAATTCTGAACGAAGCACGAAATTTTTTAGACCTACTGACGTTCATATCTAAGCCCCACATCACTACCAGTTTTGGTAGAAATATTGGATCGTGGAAGCTACTAGTATTTCGTGAACCTTAGAGATCTGATCTGGTTTTCTGTACACTATGTGTCTCAGCGGAAAGTTTGAAGTGAAATGTGTACAAGTTGTGTACAACTTCAGAACAATGAAAGACTTGATACACTTTTACTTGCCAGGAAAGACCCCTGGTAAGGATGACACAAACATAAATCAGTATAAGACAGATGATGTGAATGTCAAGCCCTCGCAAGCCAACCCTCCGACAAAAAAATAATCAAAACGATGAATTAAAATGCTAAATCCCCACAAAGGACCAAGTCAGCCATCAGAGGGGATAACAATAAAATGAAATACATTCTCCGACACCCACCTTCCACTGGCGACCTCTTTACACAATTAATTTCCCAACCCTCAGCCCTAAGGCCGATGTGAAAAATACCTGCCACACACATTTGAATCCCTCCCCTCACCAAATACATACATAAACACATTCATGCAATATGTGAGAAAGGATATAAATAGTTTGGTCAAGTTTTGCGCTGGGACCAGGACGAGTCGGGTAGGCAGGCACAATCTGAATTTGAAATTTATTCCGCTTCCAGCTGCTGCAGTCACACTCACATACAATAGAGTGTTATTGTGCAAATAATCCGTTTGTAGGTCGTATTGTGTTTTTAGCACTTTCCCTCTCTGTAAACAAAAAGCAAAAAAATTCAAAGGATGCCTCTATTTGTCCCTAGCTGGGACGGACCAGCAGAGGCTGCTAATAATTAATGAAGTGGACATTAAGTAGATAGCTCTTGTGGATGTATTCACAGAAAATAGTTATGTTCTGCTACATTGTGTTAATTTGAATTTGTAATTTTTCTCCTTGTGTAAGGATGTTCACACTCAGCTACTCATGGTATGGTCCTGCAAAAGGAGACATCAAGAATGTTGAGTAAGATAGCATTGCTGGAGCCGAATGCTTTTTACAGAAAGGTGTGTCCACTTCCTAAAATAGAGAGGACATAGTTTGAGCATGTAACAAGTCCCAAGGACTGGCAGTGAATAAGGTCGAGGCTGTGTATAAGAAGTGGGCTGTGGGAAGACATGCCTGTCGTCAGGTATTCTAAAAACAGGTCATAAATACAGAGCTATTGGGATGTGGTTCTATAAAAAGGGGAGCAATGCAGTCTCTTACTCTTTATGGCAAAAGGTTTCCAGAAACAGAAGGACAGAATGTTCAGTAGTAAGTAGGACAGGTGTCTTTGAAAGAAGAAAGGGAGTATGGCTATAAACCGACGTCTTCCACTAGACCATGCGATGAACAACTAGTGCACTATACTGTGTACTTTACTAAACCGACAACTGTCAAGAAAAGGACCCTGTGTAGTACAAGATAGAACATTCAAGTAAAAACTCTCACTTACCCCTAACATTACAGCCTTTCTATTGCTGTCCTATATCCCAGTAGGCACTCACAAGTACACGATAGAAGTTCCCATAAAGCACAAAAGAAGGAGACGCTAACTTTCACTAACGAACGATTCCGAAACCGAAACCGAAGACTCGACTCGAACCCCACCCTGTGAGAGCTAAACTGCTTTATTGATCGCGCTTGCTTAGTAAAATCTAGTTCAGTGGCAAAAAAGTTTGCGAGAGAGGCAAAAGCTATCGGGAGAGCGAGCTTTTTTAAGAAGCTAAGATGACATGAGAATAAGTTCGTCTAAAGTAGGAAAGACATATTCAAGGAATTTCAGACAGAAAGCCGTGTCCCACAAGGCGGTATACTATGGCCCCTTGGATTTCTTGTGGTTTTCAGTGTGTTGTTGGCAGGATACTGAATATCAGAGAGATTCCTATATAAGGTTGTAATAATGGGCTACCGGTAGATCAATATTACCAAGAGAGTAATCCTTAGTCCAAAATTCATTGATCCACCCGGACATAAAATAAGGCAGCACAGGGTAAGGCGGGATTGAGATGAAAATTTTAGTTTTCCGGGTAGGACAGTACACATTTTTGAACCTCTCTAGGTTGAGTTCAAACCTATGCCAGCAGCGTGTAATGGGATCTCGAGTTTTTGAAACCACGATAGAGACAACGAATATGCCTCCTTACCTTCACATGTCTTGTTAATTTTAATCAGGATTTTGTGGGCTCCTTTTGGAGCCTAGGCCCTAGCGTCTCACAATCGCTCGCGTTGTGTGTGTTTTAATTTTTATACGAATGGAAGGACCCTCTGCGTAATGTCATATCCGAAGGGCAAATTGTTATTTAAGAAGCTTTCTCATGAGACTTGTACTCTCGGATGTTTCTCAGATGCTCGCGAGATGCAGGACTGTGAAAGAAACTTTAATTTTTGTTTAGTAACTGAACGTGGCATCCCTTGCTACGTGGTTCAACCCACTAACCAGTTCACCCACGGGGACCAATAACTAGCCAAATGACCACCTAAAAGCACCCGAAAATCACGTAAATGGGCTGGTGTAGGCGGGGTGTTGGATTATTTTTGTTTTCTCTTTTCCAGATATCCTACACTGGGAAACACCATGAATCGGTTGAGATCCTAGTGGAGGTGTACACCTATGACTGTAGGTACACTCGCTACATGGACATCTGCTTTAAAGTTCTGAGCCATTGAAATATGTACGAACAAATCTAAGGCAGGTTTTCGATGAAGATATGGCCAATATATGGCCAACATTTGTACATAATTAGCCTACCAGAAGATGGGTTCGAAAAAATGTAATTTTCATGGAAACTATACTCTCATTTGACACAAAGTGCGGCCTGTACTCTCGAATACTTAACAACGGCTTAGCACAGGAGTCACTACTAGCCCACCATCTTCCCATCTCCTAAACCTATACACTAACCCACGAATGTAATTATACAAATTGGACAAACTAAAACCTATTTTTTGAAAACTCAAAGTCATCCTAAATCCGCCAATGTTACCACTTATCTGAAATAGCATTGTTTTACCAAATTATCTATCACACAATAAAATTTATGCAAATTAGTGTGTATAGTATTTTTTATTGCAATTGTGGATGATAACAATGTGCAGACCATAATCCTTTCATCCTTTCATATGAGAAAGCAAAATAAAATTCACCAATTAAATACTAGTAAGTCGAATTGGGTGGAACCCGAATTTCGACATCCAAAAAAGCCGATCAGCTTAATTCTATTTTATTTCCTCTACCAACACATACAGAGTGTTTTGCTGTATCTATGTGTACTCGCACTATATGACAATAATTTCGGAGTCTGGTTGATTTTGGGTAACCACAATCCGTAGTCAAAATAAACCTCGATATTTATTGTATATCGAACCAAATGAATTAATATCGTTATGTGATGCCAAAAAAACAACCAAAAAACAACCAAAAACCAGGCGAAACAAATAAATAAATTACAAGCAGAGTAGGTAGATACGAGTACTGTGCACATCGCATCGGATAAAATTGAATTTTTTTTTTCTTAATGTACACTTCTCTTTCGTTTGTTGGTTAAATTTAGTTTTCAGTAAAAATATGCATGGAATCGGGAAAGGCAAAACAAGCAAGTTGGCCACGAACGAGATTCGGTCAAAAATATGTACATATAGTATAAACGTAATTGTTTAAATGTACGTACTCGTATCTGCGCTTTGTATCCTTTAGTCAATATTATTCCCAAGGGGTAAGGAGTACCGAATACAGCAAACGAAAGAATCAATTCAGACAACCTTTTCGAAATTGGCTTTTTGTATCTTTATGAATGAATATGAAAGGTTTTTCGTTTATTTTCTTTTTTTCGACCAAGAAAACACATTCGAGAATGTTTATTGTTGTTCAAGTTTTGGTATGTAAGCGCACATAAAGAATTTTTATTATGATATCGGATTTCTACAGACAAGTTTGAAGTCATAGATTTTTTATTCGTAGTCAAGTTCAAGTTTCAATTCTAATTGGTCTGGGAACTGATGACTAAGGTGTTTGAATGATCAGATCTTGAGACCCTGATCGGAATTAAAGATACTTTTCAAGACTCAAGCCTAAAAAGGGGTTTAAATGAGTACTAAGCGTCTTAAATGCAACCAACTTGTCTGTTTAGTAAATGATCAACCGGAGTCTTGCGACCAAAAACTGGGGATGAAGTGGGCCTATTCTAAGATGGATGTATGATCACATATGGACCATGTAGTGACTGAAATGTCTTTGTATTACAAGGATGAGAACTTGCACACAAATCGGACCAGAAGGATCTCCAGCAGAAGTATTCGTGCCTACAACCAATTACTCTGAATCCATGGACAAAAGTACAGTCACCTTTCAGCCTGAAATCTGTGCCAAAAATCTTAGAAGAAATAACGCCAACTGGATCATATAACCAAGCTCCTATAATGGCACTTTGCTCCTAATGTTATTAGGTTCATGGTGACCCTCTGTTGGATACCTGATCATGTGGGAATAGAAAGTAATCAAGTGATTGAGTCGCTAGCTGGTAGATCCTGGATCATTCTATGAAGTAGGGGTTCATACCTTCAAAAAAGAGTTCAGGAAACAAGGGAACAAGCAAAAAAACTTCTAGGGCAACACAACTGAAACAGACTCGAAGCATGTATCAGGATCAGCAAGAATACCTTAACAGAGCATTGTAAACTCGGGGGGAACCTAAGGAGACTAGGTACAGTGGAAGTTTCTTATAACGACAATGAATGGACCGTGAAAATATGCTCGTTGTTTTCAACAGCTGTTATCCCGGATAATGTCATAACCGGCTGTAGAATAGCTTAAAATATAATGAAACCAACCAAATCAAAGAAAAGCGGACGTTATAGGCAACTGATCGTAACAAGTATAAGCGATTTCCACTGGCCTCTGCAGATTGTGTAATAAGGCCAGTCAAGAAGACTGAAATATTTGGGGAAGTAACGGCTATTAGATGAGGAAATACCTTCACTAGAATTAACTTTCATTCTTAAATTTTGAAAGGAAAACTGGATTAGAAAAGGGTGCCCTAGGACAGATATCTTCCACTCAGTTCCTTTTAAGGAAGGAGAAGACTAATTTTCAAACGAGAAAGGTACCGGCAATAAGCTTTAAACATCAAATTTTTAGACCTATTTTTATCGGTCAGGGAATGGTTAGTAAATCGAATGCACTCCTGGGGGTAGTGGTTTTGAGTCAGGTTTAGGTTCAGGTTCACACTTCAATGGATTCTGGAAAAATTCAAGATTCATCGATTTTATTCGAGTAGTAGAGTTGTATCCCGAACAACTAAGGAAACTCTGAAGTAGACGTTGATTATTCCAATCCTACTACATGGGAGGAGCAGTTTTTCGTAAAATGTTTGGTCTCGGTTGTCTAGACGGGCTTTGGAGAAAGAGATTCAATGAGGAACTATACAAGTTGTACAGCGACATCGACCTTAATAAAAGGCTCCACTGGTTCATATAGCCCGTATAGTCTTCAAATCTCACCCAGAGGGACAATGCAGTAGAAAATCCCGGCTTAGATCGCACGCACAAGTAGATGGGTGGATCGAGGTAACTAGGGAACCACACCGAACAATAGAGCCACCTACATAAATAAGTAAACTACATCTACATATAACCAAAGCAGTTTAAATGAAATCAGAGTAGATTTCCAGGACACAATAGTCTTTCCCATCACTAATGTACATCACACCTATGAGAGTGCGTCACAATGTATCCTTTTCGGTTTTAAATTATTTAACGCAACAACCGACATGTGTTTTTGAAGCCATGCATCCACACTCCTCCTATGACAGGTACATAGCAATTTCGCCATGTTAGATACGAAAAGGGACGAACGTTGAAAAGTGGTAACGTAAATTATTTCGATACTATAACGAGGTGATGGCTGCGTTGCGCAGCACTCTCCACCCCGCCGTTAATGAGGAGTAATTAAAATATTAATTCACTTTATAATGAACACCAGGCTAAGCAAAGCCTAGAAAATCATTAGTTATCCGGCGTGACAAATTGTTTGGGTGAATTAACGTGATTGTTTCTCTGGCCGAATTCGCTTTGAGGGTAATTTATTGATATAGCCGTTCGGGGTGGTATCGGTGAAGACTGGAAATATTGTGGAACTCCGTGGTGTTTATGTGATTTATTAATGATATTGATTTTGGTTCGTATGCGTCAGTTTTGTGTATCAAAGGACCTCATTGTCCGCAGTGGATGTTCTGTTTTGTTTTGTTTTGGGTGTTTTTTTTTTGGTTTTGGATTAAAGTCATTTTGGCGGAGAGAATTTATTGGCTACACGTTCGTCTGATAAGCAATGAATTTGTAAGCGACATGTGTGTTATCTATTGCCTATTGCTTGGGGTAGACTTGTGTCAGCAGGGACTTTGAGATTGATATCTGGTTTATTTATGTCGTGAGGAAAAGTTAATCCATGAAGCGGCTCTCATAGAAACTTATTTATTGCTTAAGAGAGAGTATTTGCCTCGGTTTGATGGGTTGGTTGAAGGATCTGTTGTAACACAAATGTAGGCACCTTGTGGTAACGTAATTTTATAGCAAGAATGCCATTTATTAATCCTTTTCTATACACAAATAGATGAGATTAACTATCAAAGATCTCTCAGAGAGGTCTGTCAGTAGAGACACTACGCAACGAGGTGTTCTATCCCCTTTTCTTCGGAATTTTGTCGCTAAAGAGCTGTTGATAATCGTGGAGATGGCAGGAGATGGAGATGGAGATGGAGATGGAGATGGACCCCTTCCTCCTCTCAATGGCATCAGGTCAGCTTTCTCTGGCAAACCCAAATATTTGGGTCTTGTCCTAGCTAAGAAGCTAAGCTGGAAATCTAAAAAGAAAGTCAAGAAAGCCATAATGACACTTTTCTTTTGCAAAAAAAACTATTGGCACTGGGTCTTCGAAACTGACTTTCGAAAAAGATCTTAGGCGTGACGATCTAAATAAAGTTCAATGTACACCTTGCCAGTGAATAAGCGGAGCTCTCCCAACTCCCTCTGCGTGACTAGTCAATATACTTCACCGTGACATATTCAGCAACTAAATGACAGCTAACCTACAAAATCTACCTAACCTACTTTGCAAAACTAGTGTTGAGTGCTAAGTGAAAAGTTGCTAAGTTTTTTTTAATAAAACATGACCATGGGTCAATATTCTTGCTAGACACCCTTTTTAATGTTATAATCTGAACTCCAAGACTTGCATGTAAAGCACAGTCATAACCAGTACAATCCTTGCAAGCCCAGTCCTAAGTGCTAAGTGAAAGTTGTTTCAAAGTTTGTTAACGAAATAGGACCGTAGTTGGACTTTTCTTGCTAGACAGCCTTTCAGTGACCGCAATATTGTAAATTGAACTCCGAAACTAGACCATAAAGCAGAATACCTAAACAACAAAGCGTCATAACATTCTCCTAGACCGTGGACTGTCTTTGTCATTATTTGTGAGCTTTAGCAACCGCTGCACACATCGTTAAAATGCGCACTTGAAAGGACAGCAAAACTGCATTTAAATTTATTTATGCGGGAAACAAATGCGACCTTCGTATTGTTACCGCTTTAAACTTTGCAAATGTTAATGAATTTTATTTCAGCCCGAAGCCGAGCCAGTGATTCACGTTGCCTTTGCATAATTCAGCATGTTTAAGGTTGGTAAACAAAAACGAAAAGAAATAACACTGTAGCTGGGGACAAATACCTCTAAAGTGCTTCCATGTGTGGTCACCATAAATTATGGGATTCCATTAATCCAATGCACAGTCGAAAAAGGAATTTCAGAATACCCCCACCGGGAAGACCTACATAGAGACCCAATAAAATGCAACTAGCCCCACAAAAGGATTCCGAACTTACACGCATCCAACTAATTTGTGTATGTACATGTGGCGAAAGTTTGGAATTCTTTTTTGGAACGAGCAACTTTCATCCCAAAAAACCAGAAAAAAAGCCACAGAAACCTAAAAGCCACCCTCCTGTCGACCAGGACCCAGTAGGAACATGAAAAAGTTTTTCGTCCCATTTTTCGGTGTGTTTTTTCCATGTCATCCTTTCATGCACAAATCTCGCACATAACACTCGTGAAAGAAGAAGGCAGCCAACGAACGACAAGTTTTCAGTGCGATTCCAAGGATGCCTAACTGTGTAACCATCGGAGCGTTACGTTTTCGCGCGTTTTAAGTAGATCCCCCTCATTCATCCGGCTGTAGTTGAGTTGAAATGGTTTAGATGGGACTCCTTACTTAGAGCAGCGATAGAATGCATCCAGCAGATGCCAAACAAGTATACGGATTACCACTTGGATATTGTTAAACGCGTTGAAGTTTGAGCTCTTGACACACACCCGACCGAGGAGTGCCAGATGAGATGAGATCCGCATTGTGTTTGCGATTGTGTGTGAATATCCATTTTTGCCTCTCAAGTGTCCTTCTGGGGTGTGTTTTCCTTATCCCACGTACTTTCTGAATTTATAAGTTAGTTGCAGACAATTTTCCTGGCTAACACCGACCCGACCCGATCCGATCCGTGTGGGTTGCAATCGGAGCACAACTGTGATAAGCGTTAATGGTATAATGCACACAGGGGCTGAACTAAAAGGATAGACATTACGGCGTCGCTGGCAAAATGCGTCCCTCTACACAGCCACAGGACATGGCCAGACCCGGAGAAGGGAAAACGAATGTTCTTCAGTTTACACTGTAAGTCCCTGACGTAGATTTAATTAAAAATTTATTCATTCATGCAAAGTAGGAAGGCGGCGCGCGGATGGGAATCCTCTGTACTTTAAATAATCGCGAGAAAAACAAGAGACAGAGAGAGAGAGAGAGAGAGAGGAAGTCATCTTAATTAGGTAAACATTTGCACTTTGGTAGGACCAGGATTCGGTTCATTAACCGCGTCTTGGTGATTAAGTGGTTTGTTTTTTCTTAGACATCGCCTCAGTCATTGGTCCTTGAGAGAGTTGCAACCTTGCAATGGACTAACCCACATGATGCAGTGGCTGCGGGAAGGGTCTATAACAGTTCAAGTCGGAAGAGTTTTTTTTACCATCAGTAGCTATAATGCCCTATAAGTGGAGACGAAATAGCACCTGCCTCATAGATGAGGGTCTCCTCTATGATCTTCAGACTCTTTGTCGAATGTAGTCAATGAAAAGAATCTGGAAATACAATGGTGTTGAGTTCCACAAGGTTAGGTCTAGGGCCCGAAAACTAGCCACCTCATTCTTTAATCACTAGCAGGAGAGAAAATAATGAAACTACGTCTAAGCAAGGCATTCCAATTGCAGGAAAATGTTTGTAAGAATCACGTCCAAGAATCTACGTATGTACATAGGTCTAACAGAAGACTTTTATACAAATTTCTTTTAGTTATATTTGGGAAGACGTGCAGCCAAATATGTTGTGAAAGTCAATCATTTTCTAGGAAATTCCTCAAAGAATAGCTGATGGTCAAAATTATAAAGATATAGGAGTCCCTCAAGGTTCAACTTTGGGACCACTACTATTAAATGTTGTACCAAAGGCCGGTTGAACCCAAACATATGATCCAGCGCCAATAAACTCTGTTTTTCAATATCAAATATAGATATCAACGTAGATGTAGACTAGGGTTTGGGCGATAGAGTGACAAATGTCATTCTTGACTCCACTTATCTGAACAAAGATTAACAAGAAAGAGAAGTAGGAAACCTTGGCTGAATTCTCTCAAAAGATTGTGGAATCGAATTTGTAGCACTGACCTCTACTATTAAGGTCATATCCTTGAAGACGCCTGCGATGTAAGGACACAAAATAGAAGACAGATTATTTCGAAATAGGTGCCTTGGATATGGAAGCAAGTCTAAGACTGAAAAATATACACATGTCGAACACCACACCTTTTTTCTAATGAAGTTTGTCCCAAATATCAAGATTTTGCTTCGCTAAAGGCATTTACTGTGTTGGCTAAATCTTGTTTCGAACATCTCCTCAGATTTGGTGAATTTTTCTTTCAGATTCACTAAGCCACGCCCACTTTTCTTTGGGAAAAATCAAATCAGTATCTTTGAAAGCAAACTTTTGTAAGGTTAGGGATCTGTGCAGTATCAAGAGAGCAATTCTAGACAATTTGAAACTTGAAGCAACTTTACACAGACGTTGTAAAAGTCCTTAAATCCACAAACCTATGTAAAGTAAGTATGTATGTATATTTATATCAAAAAATTTCATCTGCAAGTGCAAAAGCCATTGAAAAATCTTCATTTGCATCCTCGTTGGTTTCATTAAAATCTTCAACATGACAAACTGTAAAGCCCCTCAATGGCGAATATTTTTAACTCCATCCTCGTACATGTATAATGTTCACCACCACCAAGAACTACCGAGTGCTTTGCATACATTTTAAATGAACCACAGCACAGCAATGCCAAGGTTAAGTGTCACCCACAGCATATCAACACATCATAGAAGTCAGAGATGCTTGACGGCCAAACTGAAGTGGTACATTTTGCCATGTTTCGCATCCTTAGAAAAAATAAAAACTAGTCCTACAAACTCACAACACATTTTTAGTGGCCACTTAGTCTCAATGGCGATGTCCTTGCTCAGTTACATATGTGTGATTTCCAACTCATTGAATGGAAGGAAGTTTCATGCAAATCCATATAAACACCTCCGTTCGAACAGTGTTATTGTTGACACTATCGTTGGGCATCCTGGCTGTTGTCCTTCAATTTGTGTTCAGTATTCAGTATTCAGTTCTCGTTTGCAATTCAAGTCAATAGGGGAAAGGGACGACACATAGAGAGAAAAATCAATTTTCTCGAAAATAAGGCACAGGCCAGCGCACGGCCTTTGGCAGTGAGTTGAAGTAGAAAATGTCCTTTCCATTGTCTTGGCTGGCCATTGTGTCCATTATGGCTCTCATATTGATAATGGCAAGTTATGGAGTGAAACAAATAAAAAGCAATTTCCACAAATGTCTCTTCTCTCAATTTTTCACAATTAAAAAGAGGTCCTTTATGTTTCCCCACACCCACCCCTTGATGATGACGAGTGGGGGATTAATTAGTTCCTGTTTCCGAAGCATTTACGATAATTGAAAAGGGATGATTTTTTGCCATTAGAAAGGAAAAGGATTCCACAAAAAGAATACTAAGAAGTGTAATGGAATATAAATAAATTATTTGAAGTGGAAAATTAGTTAATCGCTTTTTATTGTTAGCAATGGGAATGTCAAGATGATGATGGCTTTCGTTAGCAGCAGCACAAGCGGAAGATACATTTTCAATCTATGAATTTTAATTACACCCCACAGTGGCATAATCAATTCCACTTAAGCCGCTCAATTAATTTAAGTCCGTTGCATAAGCGCGAGCATTTGTAATTTTAATTTAGAATTAAAACAATACTTACACCAGTGGGTTGTGTTCAATAATAAATTCACGCTAGTGGCGCGGGGGTTAATCAATTGAATCATTGATTGTGGGCGCATTTATAATGACACACTTTGTGCCACGTTACAGTTGAATGAGAAGAATTAATGGAATGAATAGCACGCTTTGCACGTTTTTTTTTGTGTTACAAATGCCTGCTATCAGAGCTGACCTCTGTGAGTCATCGTGGACTGGAATGATAGTAATTATTTCTACGTGTGTGTTTTAACCCGATTTTCAAGGTTACTTTGAAGCTAGTATCACTCTTTGCTTCTTGCTTACGAAACAATTAGAAAAATGTTCCGCGATTTTGAGTCCCATGAAATGAAATTCGAAAATGCTTCAGCACCCTACAATATGCTCCGCTAATGCCCCGCTAACACTCCGCTTCGCTGATTATATACAAAGCTTTTGGGGAGACCAGTACATTGATGGCATTAATCCAACAGGAAGCTCAAGCTACTTAGGGCATAGCAATACTATTATACAAAAACTGTCAAAAATTCAAGAACAAAATCTGTCTATACAGGACGACATAGATGCCACCATTCGAAGATGCTATCAAAGTGAAAGTTCAAGAAACTATAGTAGACAATGAACTAAACTATACATCTTCACGGATGGGTTCAAAATAGACGAAGGCAGATGCAGACACATGGAGACTCAAGTTCTCATGAAAGTCATTACTTCAATCACTACAAACTCAAAACTGGTAAAGAGGTGTAAAGAACAACATCACGCTCTGCTGGATTCCGGGTAAAAGAGGATTCCACGGAAATGAAATGCCTGATGAGTTAGCTAAAAAGGACAGAACTTCAAACGAACTACAAATAGACACACGGTCCTAATGCCCACTATTCTCGCCAAGTACGATAGTACATCGAACTTTCACAACGGACTAAAGAAATTCCGTCCCTCAATAGAAAACACTTTCCTCTCCTCATAGATGCCACAGGTCACAACTCGGATTCAATAGGAACAGTAGGAACGCCCTTGGAAAAGAGTAATTGTTGGACTTACTATTCTGTTTCACTGTCTTCAGGTATCTCACACCGAGTAACACAATAGATTCAAGCGAGGATGCACTCCTGAGATCCACTCACGCCCATAGCTCTAACCAATAAGTAAAACCGAAAGCAGCCTTAAATATACACTAGATACCACCGATTCGTAAAGATTGTAGATGACTTTTTGCAATGCCTTACGGGTGAATGCTAGGACCTGTTCTCTTTATATTGTATAGCCAAGACATGCCGTACAACATGTGGAGCGAATTGCTTTCGACGAAAACGATAGGCAATGAGAATCGTAGGTTTGTTAAGACCGAATGAACCTCCATTCTCCTGAAGACTCCAATGTCTTTAAGTCGGTCGAAGAATATGTGCAGATAGGAGCTAATTCGAATCGAGGTTTAGCGAGGAATACAGTCTGTGGATACCAGAGGAATCTACACCGAATAGTCATATTGATTTGGGATAGGACAGAAGATCTCAAAGGCTCCGAATTCAGTCTAAGAAATTCCCTAAGATTTCAGGACACTTGCAGCGAAATTGACATCGTCTCTATGAATATAATCAATAACTCTCAGGGGATACGCAGATTTTAAGAAATATACGAGAGTTCTTGATGAAGTGTGCGGCCAGTTCGAGTCAAAAATGGATTTGAAAGAGGCAGTTTGCTTAGACCACTTCTTTTCTAAAAAAAATATCAATTTTCTGTTCAAAATAAGTCGCGGATGGGATGGGACTATAAAGGTCTTAAGATGAAACTTTTTCTCTAATCAAATGGTATAAAACCAACCATGAGTTCAAAAAAGGAGTCAACATGGTGGAACGGAATGTACCTGGACACTTTCTGTCGTGTCTTATCATGTAGGATAGTTCAGACACCAAGAAATAGTATGGGAATTTCCTACTCAGTACTAATTACTAATCTACTGCATCCTCTGTACGCTCTTGGAAAACAATCTCAAACTAGTTGAAAACACTAAACAAACTCCAAGGGGAAAAAGAATAAAGAAAAATCCCTGAGGAGCCATTTTCCAACAAACATCAACAAATTGATGGACTTTTGCAATCAATATCTTGACACTCATTACAGCAACGTGCTCAAGTTCTAATCAACCATATTGAAAAAAAAAAAAAAAAACAACTTCAAATTACACTCACAACGATTATAGGTAGGTGCTCGTAAAAGTACAAAGCTATCAGCAGACTTTGAAGTATTTTTTGTCAAGAAAATCAATTTTTCAATCAACAACTCCAGTGAGCTTCTGAGAAAGATTAAGTTTACATAGCTCTTGTTAAATTTAAAACAAAAAAGAACAACAAAATTTAATCGAGTTTACACTACACAGCAGATTGCAAAACACATTGGTTTTACGTGACTTTTTACAAAATTACCTAGAAACTCATGTCCTCTTCTAGTATGGATTTCATGTAGCTCACCTGAAAAACAAAACAAAAAATGTCCTTTAAAGGGAAAGTTTAACCTTGAAACAAAATTTTATAATCATGCCGCCAAGAACAACAACATTCGTCAGAACTTGTGATTAGATAATTTAGCATTTTTAAGCAGCCCCAGAACAATGGAGTAACCAAAGCCCCAAAAAAAAGGCACAACATGAACTTCCAGTAAAGTTGCTTTAGTCAGCGGTTCAGTTTAAATATTTTGCAAGAGCACGATTACGCAGAGATTGCTGAATCAGCTTCGATGACACCCTCGAAGGGAAGGACAGATATTCTACCTTTAAGTGACTATTTATAGGTATTTCCATGATATTGATAAATGAAATACCGCCGGCGTGATTAAGACAATGGATTATGTCGTATTGGATATGAGTATTACTCAATGGGGTATCTGATATGATATTTAACGGTCGTTACGTCTGTATCTATGGCCTCTGTCGGCACGAGTGGTTGGACATTTGTGCTTCCAATGAACGAGTATGCGTTGTATCTACAAGTTTAGACCTTGCATACCGGAAAATCCCTCGATTCGATGGCCACAAATGTCTACTACGGACGGTCGGTAGTTTCGATCTTACTATTGCTCACCGGCAAATCCCTGCGATTGTCCCAAATCATGGCACTAAAGTGTCGATGGCATAAGGTGTTGTTAAGCACCACCTCGTCATACAAGTCTTACGTAGAAAATGATATTTAAGATATGTAAGACTAGTTAGTTTGATACTATTCAATGTTTATATGTTTGGTAGCATGCTCAAGGACGACACTTTGCGTAGAAAAGTGATCCATCAAGCTTTGAAACAAACAAAGCCTGGGTTCAATTTTGTTTCTTAATTTTAGGGTTTAAACCGCCAAAGAGTTTTGTAGTATCAAGAAAAAATTGAAGGAAGTAGCTTCCTAATAATAACCAGGGACTCAACACATAAGCCAGGCTCAATAAACTTCAAGGTCTGGTAAGTGTATCTATAGTGTGGGTCACTCTCAAAGATATACAATATCCTTTTTGATTTAAAAAAGAAACAAACATGAACTCACACAAGCTAGTCTTAAAGAACATGCCAGGCTTAGGAAACTTGGAAGTCTAGATTGTTTAAATAATAAGTGTATTCACTGTGCCACTTGCTGTCATTCCAAATCTTTCACCCGATCATGTCCCCATTACAACAGAAACTACGATAAGTCTGTAAAAGCCAGGCTCGAAAAATTTCCAAGTCTGACTTATTTCCTTGCGAGGAGTGCTTCCAATGATATACTGGAGTTCATTCTTGACAGTTTTGAGTATAGAATGAAACTACAAATGCGATTCTTACAGAACCTTAAAGCAGATGTGTTCAAAAGATCCGCTGCAATGGTGAAAGGAGTTCCCTTTATGCAATGTGAAGAGCAGTTCTTTTCGATACAAGCGGTCTACAGATCTGTCTGATCCATGGAACGAGATCTTTAGTACAGAGCCATGTTATCTTACATCTGAGCAGAGTAAGAATAATAGGACTCGTACCCCCAAGACCCTGTGTGCCTTCACTCAGGACAGCTTCACATCTTGTCTGATAAATGTGAAACTGGGTTATAATGTGACTATCACCTTGGGGGGAAAGCAGTATGGACCTTTACAAGCAGCCTACCATTAAGACACTACTCCAACCGAGATTTTTTTAGAATCTAGCCCCACAATGTCTTGTCTTTAAAGTTCTTAATTAGGTCTTCAACTAAGGTATGGGTTTTATCTGAACCTAAAAGATCAACAAATGTTATCGCAATACCTTCAGTAGAATAGGTAAGCCAAAATACCATTATGATAAAAAAAAGTTACGTATACGACACAGTGGTCTGAATTGAATTTTTTTAGTATAAATGTATTTTTCTAGAATATATAAGCAAAACTCCTACTTTTAATCATAGGGACGAGTCCTTGTATCTCCCTTAACATCCTCACGAGTTGCAGGATGCAAACTTTATGTCATAGCCCGGCATTCACAAAAAAAAAAAAACAATCCATTGACAAAAAGTTATTTCAATAAATCTCAACGGAAAGCGGAAGCCAAAATCATCAGCCTTATGGAAGGTCAAAAGTGAAATTATATATCTGTTGTCGCCAAACAATATGTGAATTTTGGGTCATGGCCTTTGGTACTTTGTTATTTGCATTACAACTACAATACTATCTTAAAATTTGTTTTATAACAAACTCTCATCTCATCTTTTCCTCTACGGTTATGGCCTTCTTGGCTGTTAGCCAAAAATAAGGGAATAAATCAAAAAACAAAAACAGAAAAAACAGAAATTACAAGTTCCTGCACTTTATGTTTTCAATTTCTAACTCAATGATGATGCTGCAAACTATGAGTACGTTCAACTGAGTGTACTAGCATTTCATGCTGAGTAATGTTTTGCTCTTATCGCAGTGAATCGCTTCGGTGGATTTAAATTAATTAACTCAGGCATTACATGGGATTAATAGGCTGACATGCACCGATGTGGCTTTAATCAAGTGCAGTTGCAACTGAGATTCGACCTTCACAGAGAATGGTAATTATTATCCACTGTAGGTTTTGCAATCATGATATAGCACAGTATCTACATTGGCTCGACAGTTGCTATCGAGATTTTTCTCGCACGACTTAATGCGAAGTATTTCTAAGATATTGAACCTGTAAGAGTATGTCAAACACGATAATGGCGAAAGATGACCTCCTGTTAGACCAAACACATGGATCTTTGAATTTCAGAGTAGCTGGTTGTAGAAAGTTAAAGACGACATTCCTCAAGGATGCGTACTAGGTTCCCTCCTGCAAAACTTGATGTTTAATGAAATTTGTATACTGACATAATGGACTTCGCTATGGTAACAAAACTCTGACGAGTTAGGTCATTAACGGCTGACAAGCCAACCAAGGCAACTGCATCGGCAAGGTTCATGTCCAATATTTGGGGGACAAAAATATAAGAAGACTACTCCTAATAAGTAGAGAATAGTTTTCAAAATCACTTGGAAAAAATATAATTAAACGATCTGAATGAAAAGACGATGCATTGAATCCATCACAAGATGAATAAAGCTTCAATCTAAGCCTTTTTTTCTAGCAAATACTCAGGGTCACTTATAGTTTTGAACCACTTATCCGATAGGGCTTGTTAGTTAATTTTCTATAAAACTCGAAACAATTCGCCTAGGCATTCACTTACAATACAAATATTCTGCATAACATACAAATATTCTGCATACAACGCCCACTTTTTCGAGAGGTTTTTCTTTAAAAATTAATTTTCATTGATTTTTCTACAACAAAAATGAAGTTTTTTATGCTAAGGACTTTCAAAACATCAGTGGGCTATATGACCTTAAAGTTGTAAATTTTGACGTATCTTTTCAGTTTAAAGGGCTTTGAGAAACATTAGCTTGTGTTAGAATGTGGAATTTTTAGTGAGTGCTTAGAGAGCGACTAGTTTTTGGCCTATTGTTTCTGGGACTGTACAAGAAGGGTGAGTTTTCTCACTGAAGTAGCTGCCTATTATTTTTAGGAGTGTGGAGGTTGTTTTTCTCTCTAACTACGCCCGATCCAAATACATGCCACGTTGAGGAGGTATCAAGCAAAGATAACCGTATCTTCAGTACAAGGACCAGATTATCGCAGTCGTTAGAGGGTATTTCTAAATTAACTCTCCTAATTGTGAACGATGGTAGTTGCATAGTTCCACTGTATCTTTTCTTTTTATTTTGCTGAAAAACTATTTTTTACCCATAACTACGAATATGTTGAAAACAAATAGGTCCCTGTCACAAATTGTGTCAGAAACTTTTCGCATTGGTCACAAATGTAACCGCCAAACCATAAGTTGTCACTCAAATGACATAAATGTTAAAAAGCAAAAAAACAAAAAAACAAACTTTGGCTTTTATGTTGGGATTATTCAGATTTATGTTCATCCCAATAGAGAAACATTCCAACTCAAACCAGTCAGTAGTGTTGCAATTCTGTTCGCTCTGCAATTCTGCATGTCTGCCAGAGGCGACACAACATCCATTCTAGAGTACAATCGTGTAGTTTATAGTTCACAAAGTTTTTCAAGTGATGGATAAAAACAAATATAAAATAAAAACAACAACCCCATGCAGATACAAAACAGAGTTCAACGAACATCCGTAACTTAAAACTCCCAGTTGATGACTGCAAGCAAGGTTCTCTCCTTTTTTAATGCTTAAAGTTGTTTGCCTTTAATTTAGTGTTTGAGGATATTTTTTACTTTTCTGTTATATGTTTAAACCTCTTTGCAATGCAACTCTTTGGCGAATTTTATTTCAATTTAATTATTCTAGTTTCTGTGTGTTTTTATTTTATTTTGCTTCCATGCCAGATGGAGGAGGGAATTAAACTTTTAATAGTTCAGAAGTAGTTGCGCAGTGTTTTATTTTTATTCTCGTCTATCTTTCGCTAGATTGGACTTTGAACGGTTCGTCTGTAATGGAAGTCATGGTAAAGATATACATACACACAGTTTGGTCTGTAGATACTCGTACTCTATGGGAATTGAAAATGAAAAGAGAAGGTAACAGACAATTATCTGGCGTCTAGAGATGGCGATGTGCGTCGATACCTTTGAACTTGTTTCGAATTACTCAATTCAGTGACTCAGTGTTGATGGTTGTCTGTACAAGGAAGGCGGTTCGGTATTATGCAATTATGTACCTACATACATTGCTATTGTTGGAGTGAACTTCAATGAACTCGTGGGCCTTGGAAGCAGAGTTCATGTATCTGTAATGTATTTCGTTGTATCTGCATCTCTAATTTTACTTCCTGCTCGTGAATCAAGATGTAAACAAAGTATTCCCACTCATTTGTATTTACATCCATACACGTGTATCTGCATTTTTTGTATTCGTGACGGACTTATGGGATTTCTTTGAAATACTGTACCTCCTGTGTGTATGTGGGTTTATAATTATTGTTGTTCTACCAATTTTAAGGAGGCATCTCATAAAAGGCGCTAAATTTAATTGGTTTGCTTTTATTTGCACAATAAAATTAAAACATTTCTCTCGTCTTTATTTTTAGGTTTAATATTCTCCTATCCTCTAGGCTTGTATTCAGTTCTGTCGTTTGGGTAAGGTCGTTTTTAATGTAGTCCGAGTGGGGTATGGTAATATGCAGGATGCTGTTATGCTTTTAATGTCAAACAAATGTTCATATAAGTATGTATATCTAGATGCCCAATGTGATGAAGCTAAATATTTGTTTGAAGAGTACACCGTCAAGTATTTCGGTAATAAACTCAGCTTCCCATGAAGGACCCTGTGCATGCAACAGACAGAATGAGGATAAGCAGAACAATTACGAAAGATATCTTGGACTGAATACAAGTGAGAGCGAACTACCTTCACCATAAACTTAATGGCTGTTCGCACTTCGACGTGTTAACTCTAATTTGGCTTGACATGCGTTCACAAATTGGAACCAAAGAAGCCGCAAAACAAATCTCCAGCTTCAATCTTAATCAACTAATGAGAGGTCACACATGAAAGTCTCCATTGCACTCAAGCGACTTAGGGGATACCTGGACCTTCTACATTTCCCAGAACCACACAATTATGATCTGAAACTTAAGGTGCCTTTGGAAAGTTCAAAGCATTTAATAGATATAACAAGACGACAGTAAAGCCGACAAGGCGGTATGTAAGTTTTTTTTTTATTAAAATCTGTCAAACATTTTTGACAGGACATTGTCATTAGGGTCAACAGGTGCTTGATGCCTCAATCCGACAGAAAAGGTTGATCAGATTAATTATAATTTTTGCTTTTGGGTTTTGCTCACAAAACACACCACAAACACACAAACTCGAACTACCTACTAGTTTCTGTTCACCCATTTCTATTCCAGATCCTTCATTAAACTAAAGCCAACCAGTTTGTAAAAAAGCAGATGATTATGCTTCAGACCTAATACTCATAAAAACCTGCCCTACTAGGTAATCCAATAACTCCATAGGCTATCAGAGAAGAGTACCTCAAGGTTCTATTTTTTCGCCAGGTTTATTTATTAGCGATACCAGCACTAGTACCTCGATAGAATCAAGCTTGAACCCATTATGTCAGCACATGTCTCTCTTCTAAAAAAATCTATCCAGAGCTGGGTTAGAGGTAAAGTAGGAGACTTGTTACCATCTACGAAAGATAGTTAGACTTGTCTGATAGGCAAACGTGCCAGAAGGCTTAAAGGTCCTTTCAATGATTTCTGTAGAAGCTGTAGACACTGTGACACATTTTCTGCGTATTTTTCTCGTTCAACTTTTTCGAAGATCTTACCATTTAGATAAACTTGCAAAATAAGATCAAAACTTCGTTTCCAGAGTCTGAGATCTGAGAGTCTGAACTAGTCCTAACATAGCCCATGCCCTTGCGTCGTACAGTAGAACTGGAATGGTCACGGTTTAGTATGAGGTTAGTTTAGTCGTTCGTGGGTCATGCAACAAAATCGCCATGTTTGCTTAAAGAAGCAGGGATTGACATGCGTTGGTTCGGTACACAAAGTACTTGACTACCTCAAAGTCTTAGCTATCGAGGGTGACATTCTACCCCATACACTAATCTCCTCTTACTTATGCAGGGAAATTTATGACACGGTTTAAAGGGAGACATGTAGATGGAATTACGAAGAGATCTATAGAAAGTATTTCCCCGCAAAAGTAGGCATGGCACAATTTATTGGAGACCAGTAGAGCGAATATGCGATCAAAGCCGCATACTCTACTAAAGCCTTTCGATTTATAGTAAACCATTGTACTAGTTCTTATTTGGGCGCTTATATTCAGGCCCATAATAAGCTCAATCCGGCAATGTGTGCCGATTCTCCTAGGCATACAAGTACGTAGTTTTAAAATGAACAAAACTCATATGCATACGTATCTCTTGTTGTTCGCGCACGATCTTAGTTCGAAAGAGAGTCCACCCAGGTGAAGAAAGAGAATCAAAAACCATATTTGGACTTTGAACGACGACTCAAGCCTAAGTTGAACTTTGGACCTCGATATAATCGCCTACCAGTTGAACACCACCTGCAAGAGTATTGTAGCGACTATGCACTTGCATGAGTTTTTTTTTTGATTTCTCTCTCTCTTTACAGGTGAAAGAAACATAAAATTGTAAGGTAGCTACATGTGTAACTACCTACATTTTCTTTTGTCCCTTGTTTCTTTTGTTTTCCGTAAAATAATTCGTGCTTCGTGAGTTGCCTTTATTTACAGATACGTAATCCGAAAATTTTACATTGCGAAGACTACTCCACCTAGGTGTAGATACGTCACAGATACACTTAAGTTTATGTAGCTACTCGTAACTAGGGTGCGGATATCACCCTGAAACATATGCCTCTTCTCTGTTATCATCATGGTTATAGGCAGCCAACGGATAAGGTTAACATAATTTTTGTTGCACAAAAAGGTCGAAGGCCTGATGAGGCTGTCTGAGGGTTAGGTTGGGTGGCCTATTACGTTAAATGGTCGAAAATTAATAGGTTTACGGGTTGCCTTTTTATATGCGGGTGCGGCTGTATGTAATTATTTAACGTGAGCCCTGTGGGCTTCGTGAGAAGGCGTAATTTTTCCGACAGGTGACGATAATGGTAGTGGCAGTAATACATATGTATGTACACACGTACGAGTATGTATGGGGTGGGGTGCCTTCGAAATAATTTTTAGTCCCTAATTAAGGGGTTACGGGGAAACCAGGAGTTTTGGCCAAATTGCGATTATGTCAGATTGTTGACATGGATATGTGTATTTGGCCCGATGGTGGAGGAGGAAATATGGTTAATTGGTAAAATACAGGAATCGTGATGCGTTTGGGGTTGCGAATGATAGCATACCGTTGGGAGAAATTGGCTAAAAATGGATTGCTGGTGGCGGCAATGATGAGGGCGGTGTTCATTTGTGGAGCAGGGATTTACGCCTACTAGTTTTGGTTTTTTAACAGGAAATTCGTGATTCTTCGGATGGAAGTATTCAAGTTACCGAACCATTCTTTCGAAAACTTAGAGGGTAGGCTTCCCTTATCAAGTAAAAACTTGTCAATTTTCTTGACTGAAATCCGGAACTTGATTGAAATGCACGTTTGACTGAACCAAGTCTGTAATTGAACTGATTTCATTTACGCAAATGAACTCCTTCCTACTTCCACTGTTCGAGGACCAAAAATCAATCAAGCCATACCTCCTTGTCATCAGAGCGTCATCATCGTCGTCGTTGTGCCATTGTTCTACGTTCCTTTTGTCATCCTGCTCCTCCTGGCACAGTGTTGACATCACACACAGCTGCAAGGTTTTGCAATTTTGCTTATCCAAATGAACGGAGAACGAAAATTCCTTTTATCCTAACCACCAACCATACTCTGTTTGACATCGCGTGTGTTTCGTTATAAATTCGTTGTGTGATGTTGTATGCCATCAGCGGACGGATGCGCGATATTTATTTACACACGGACGCGATTGTTAGCAGGAAGAAAAGCGTGGGCGAAAGACATGAGGCGTAATTAAATTTCATGAAATACTACAACACAGTGTTAGATCCTAGATTATTTGCTTGACACACTGGGTATACATTCAGCGAGTAGGGAGGTCGTATCAAAATTTTCAAGAAATAACATTTAAAGAGGCGCACAACAATTTCGTGAGAACTGAAAAGTTTTTAATTGAGTTAAGGATACAATTTCGGAGAGTTTGTTGAGCATTTTCCTCGAAACTTAGTTTAAAATTTCTATTTTTAATTTTCTTTCGTTTTTTTGGTGGAATGTAATGAAGTTTAAATTGGTTTGGGTTTGTTATAGGTTAGCTCAGAGGAACTGCTAGGTATTTAAAACCGCAGGGTTTTGTTTGGTCATACCTTCTCTGTACAAGTTTTTTAAAAGTTTACTAGCCTTTTTTATTCCCTTAGTTTGCAACAACTTTGGCAACACTCTCTTGATTGGAATATCGAATTTAAGGTGATAAAGCTGAATCTCATGAAATTTATGTGAAATACATTTCTAGGTGAGGTCTAACTCCACAGTCAAGTTCTCGATTTTTCGTCAAGAAGCAGTTTCTAACTTATGACCAGCATTGCCACTGTGTCTGGTTAGTATTAAATTACTACAAAGTAGTAATAGAGAATACTACCAATACTTTTGTATCTTATTGGTAGAAAATTGGTTGAGAATACATACGGTTTCAAGCATGAGCCCAATCGGCGTTAAGGAAAGGCTAGGATGGGATTTCTTCTTTTGAATTCAAACAAGCTGAACTGATCCTTCTACTGGCAGAGGACAGATCGGTCAACTTCTACACAGACGGCTCCTAGACTGATGAGGCAATGGCTTGCAGTAGTGTCTCCGACAACCTTGATCTGAGTATCTTTTTCCATTTCCCAGAATAACTTTTGAACTTTTTCAATACGAAATCTTGGAAGTTTTGTCTTGTCAGGGGTATTAGCATTTTCACTGACAGTCAAGCGGCAATCAAATTCAGGGAATTTACTTCCAAGACTGAGCAGTTCAACATCACCTATGCTGTGTGCTAGGCCACAGAGATATTGCAAGGCTGATGAGCTCTCTTTTAATAAAATGCTTCTACTTGCAAAATTAATTTCAAAATCCAAACTAATGATATCAAAGGATCCTTCCAGTTCTATTAGCTCCTACTGATTCTATGGAATCTTTAACATGCCAATGGTCCCTATGATTCTTCAATTTCACTCTAACCCTCAGCCAGACATCGCTGTCAATGATTCAACCCACTTCCAGTCTAAGAGGTACTCCATACACACACAATTTACCTTTCGTAAAACGCCAATGGGATCAATATTTATCCCGAGCAATTCAGCTGATGGCACATGGTAGATGGTAGTTACCTCATGTGTCATTGGCTTCAATTTGCTTGTCCTATTAATGGGTTCGAATTGACCATGGCTGCATTATTTGATTACTCTTTGGTCATTTATTTGCTTAGGATAAGGAGTGGCAAATGAAATAAACGATGTTGTCTGCATTTGACACAATACCCATCGACTAATTGCTACTGGATGGTTCTCAGACATTAATCAAAGGAAACTGGTAGCAAGTAAGCTTCTTTTCTGTATAAATCGATTGGACTAAACCACATGGAATGGAATAGCGATAAGCAGTGTCAATATTTTGACGACACTATCTTGTTTACCAAAAGAGACTCCACTCCGTTTGTTTTCGAAACTAGTGCACTTCTGAAAATAGCTTCCAAACGTCATTGGCCCTCATGTAACTGCATGTGATCCATCAACCTTTGTACTGTGCCAAAGTTCTGATAAGCTAGCTACTCGTATTCAATCAATTAGAGATGCAATACGACCGGCTCAAGGTGCAATCATGCGTCACCGTATAATATTTTCATCCAAGTGAACCATGAAATAGTATCTCATTCATTGCGATGGCAAATCGAAGTAGCGATACGATCCACAAGTAGGCTCCCACATTCAAATATAATTAGTACGTTAAATGCCAGTGGTTTCGTAATTAAAATTGAACTAAATACGCAGGGAGGTCGGTGCAGTGGGTAGTTCCAAATACATTTTAAATTAAGTTAAGATACATACATATATCTATACATTTATAAAATTGATTATAGGACTGGCTCAACCCCAAAATGATTAAATTGATTGATTACGTAGAGATATGTATTTGTTTTCATGGATACTCTGCATTGGGTTTGGATAACAGAAGAAAGTACTACTACATCCGGGCTTTCTATGCTTGGTCTCAGATACACTGTATCTATTTGTTTTTTAAATAGTTTTCCATTTCCAATTTTCAACACATTCGCTCATAAATCATCAAATCAATGAAACCCTGAACAAAGGCAGGCGTTTTTTTCAAGAGTGAGCCAGTAGATTGGTAAAAAATTCCAAGGACTCTTGGCACTGGAAAACGAATGCACTCGTTGTATACAGGTAAAACTATGATTTTCAATTTTTTTTTGTTGTTTTCTTTCCATAAAACCCACGTTTAACGTTTCTGTTTTTTTTTGTTTTGTTGATGTTGTTGAACTAAAATGAAACCCAGTGAAGCGAGAGACCTTTGTGTGTGCTTTCGGTTGCATCTGTTAGATTCAATATTACACCAGTGAGGATTTTGCATCCAATTAACGTGTTCGAACTTTGTATTAATTTCGTGGATGTACATACGTTGCATAGGTGGTTCAACTCAGTCGGAAGTTAAGGGTAGTACTTGATACATCATGAGGTTGTCCTTGCAGGCTAAAAGTTAGTATTAAATACTTAGTTGAACGCTAACAGGTCCTTTACGAACCTTTTTTTTCTTTCAAAGTTCAGTTTGCGTACTGAAAACCTGTAACTGGCGCCATGAGTGTAACACACTCGAAGAACTTCACTGATTGGATCAACAAGTAATAGAGGAGACA
Organism: Xylota segnis; assembly: GCA_963583995.1. NCBI lineage: Eukaryota > Metazoa > Arthropoda > Insecta > Diptera > Syrphidae > Xylota > Xylota segnis. The sequence goes on along the minus strand of OY757239.1, from coordinate 5,292,335 downwards.
GACAACCTCACTGTTGAGCAAGACACAAACTTTGCAACTCTCATCAAAAGGAAATATCAGTGGTTCAAGCTTGCAACCGTGTGGCACTCCACTTTACAGCATCCAAATCAACCCAAATGTACAATTCGACATCAGTTAGGGGGTCTTCGAAGCCCAGCCCTAGATATGGCATGGGTTTGGTGATGAAACAATGATGGACACATGCTGTATAAGAGGTACCCATTGATGGGTCTTTATCATTGATTGCTACTCTTCTAATGTTAAGGCATAGCGCTAGGGAAATAAGGGAGAGGAGATAGGAGATACCGACGACTGTTGGTTTTAAATGTTTGTGGAGGGAAAATGGAAGTTGGTAAAGCTTCCACATTCGTGTCGTATGCTGTATATTGAGGTCAGATCAAAGGGGCTGAAGAATTTCTTGTATCGTTTGAAGAGTCTTAGACATTTCACAGGTCATTCAAGGGAGAGAGATTGGCAAATTTTAAACGACAGAAATGACTTGACTACTATCTTCTATGCATGCCATCTAGCTATCTATAAAACCATAATTTTCTTAGAATCATGCAATGACGTGCATCGGTCACGTATCCACAGTACCGCACATCTTTACACTATCGTTCCAAGGGTCAGAAAGTATAAGACTGTGATCTTCCTTAGAAGCGAGTTTCAAATTGGATAATTTTGATTCGAGTTTACTCACCCCAGACAGACTTCACTCATCAAACAAACGCGCCGGCCGGTACCTACAATATATACATATGGCGCACCTAACCATTACTCTATCTATATCCATCTGTTTGCATACGAATTCAAACGAAACGTGCTTTATATGTTCAATTGATTGCGCTAACGCTTGTCGCTAGACTTCGTTTTCACTGCTCAAGGACAACGTACGCTCCACCACCTGACCCAACCACAATCGCATGTAAGACATCCAAACATAAACACTGTAAGGCACTCGATACTAAAACAATTGCCTCCGAGAAGGATTACATTTTGGCAATTCCTTCCTACTTTGTATCTTTCAATCTCTCCCTTCGTATCTATTTATTCCGAAACTAAAGTGGCAGTAACCACCAAGGTACAAGGTGGAGTTTAACCATTTATCCGATGAATTCGAAAATGGAAATTGACTGTTATAAATCTACCAATGCGGTATGCGGTAGTTAATTTTATGTTTCCCCACAGAAAAAAATAAACAGAAAGAAAGGAAATAACACCAAGTTTCTGACGCGATACTTTACGTAGATACAATTTGTATTCGAAGCCGCAAGGTTAAAGAAATTAACAACAAAAAGAAACTTGAACTCCGCTAATAATGTCGCCAATCAGTAAATCACGCAAAAAGTTTATTTTTAGCTGAAAATTAAATTGAATAACGAATGGATGCGAAGGCGAAGAGAGTGAGATACTTTTTTGGTGAAACTTTCACCCAATTTATCAACGACCACAGGGGGTGGCGTTCCCTATGGTTTTATGGAGGCCACTTAGGTTGAGCCATTAAAAATAAAAATGCGATATCAGATAGCAAGTCTAAATCCGGATTGACACCGGCGGAGGTTAGGATGATTTATTTGTGGGCAAGGTGTTGGTTATGAGTCATCATAACCTTGTCTTTGCCGGCAAGGATACATATTGAAGGTGTTTGCCAAATTAAGGCTCAAACAAATATAATATCATTCAGACTACTCAACACAATAAAAATTAAACCTTCCGACATCCAAGATACTCAGACATTTAAAGTACCAAGGGGCGCACCCGGAGTGAGCACCAAAGCAAGCATGCCTCATCCTTAAATTCGCAGTCACCTAACCAAGAACATATTTTGGACCCCTAGACCCACAAAAATTGCCGAATGCTCAGTGTTATCTACTCGGTAAGGTGGTGATCGCCTGTGAGGAACTGACACAGAGACACAGAAAAAAGTACAAACTGACGGGACAGGTTTTTGGTACTCAGGGCCTAACATCTGACAACCATTCGTGTTCCACGTGTCACACCGAAGAGGGGAAATTTCGTTCTGAGAAGCTTTTTCAAGACAGTCTTACTCTCGGATGTTTGTCAGAGGTTCGCAAGAGGTGGAACCTTGAAGAAATTGTTTGTGTTGTCGGGAAATCGAACCAAGAACCAACAGCTCAGTAGTCCGACCCATTAACGACTGAACCACGGACGCCAAGACTCTGAAGTACGTGAATATATAGTGGAATACCATAGGGATCGGTTCTAGGACCTATATTGGTTACTTGACAATAATATTATAGTTTCAGCTTGTAGAAGTGTAAGACATTTGTATAGTAAATAGTACGGTAGGCAAATAAGTGTAATGATGCAGTTTGAGCTAAATGACAACGATGCTAGTTCACAAATAGAGATGAACATGAACCAACGACTAGTAGGTAGCACATCTGTTTAAATCCCAAGCATCTTGTTAATTTTCCTAGCATCTTCCACTGTAACAATATTATTGGTAAAAACTCAGCATCTCTTACTATGCGCAGTCAAGGAATGGTGTTATTTATGTTTCTTAAAAGAAGAGGACCAAACACCGAACCTTGTGGTACTCGTTTTTTATTGTGTTCTCTTTTTACAAATACTTAACTTATCCATCTAGTTCCACAGTATGGTGGCTTAGATTTCTACGGCTACATTCAAAGGCTTTTCTAGTATTTGCTGGTTTGTAGATACTTCTAGGTTTTCACTTCACTACAGACAACTGCCTACGTTTCTATTTCGATAACAAACACCCACAATTTCAAATCACCTTTTCTATGGCCTTCCACAGTACCCATACTGTGGTGCAATGAAATTTGTTCAGAAAAATGGTAAAATCCTTCTTTTTTCGTTTTTACTTGAATTTAAACTTTATTTTTTTGCTCCTGTTATTCGAACATCGTCCTCTCTTGTCATCATGGCGGAAGTGAAAAGCTGTTTCGCTTTTAAGGGTGACTGGCTATACGATGGCGACTGATAGATGATGGTGGTGTTGACTTTTCTGTTTAAACCAGAATGGCCAGTGGGAAGTTAAGAGTGAAATTGGCTGCAATTACATTGAAACCGCTTCTCTTTATTTATTTATTGAAGTCGATGAACTTTTTCAAAAAACCAAGAAAGACTATTTTCCTGTCAATGTTCTTGTAATGAATACGTAACTCAGGCGAGGGATGGGCCAGAGGACTTAAGACCATGTTTGACATTTTAACTGTGTGTTCATTGAAAAGTGGAAATCTATAATTCATAGATGAAATTTCATCTCTCCTGGCAATTGTAGATGAAATTTTAAGGTTAACTCTCCGTTGGGTTTCAGGTTGAAATTAATGACTTGTTGGTTGGAAACTATTCAATAATTCAGTATTCGAAACGAGGGTTTTTAACCTCCTTCTGGAAAATAATGAATCACATTGTTAAGGGTTTCTTTAGATGGGGAGTGGCTGTTTAAAGATGCTTTCTTTAAAGTCTTATTCTGTCTTCTCAATCCGAGCTCTAGTTGAACACATACAAAACTGACTCACGCCGAATGCAAGCAAGGCCTTGAGAAGACAATAAATGAGGTAATGCATAAATAAAATTGATCGCTACTGCCGTGGAACCCGTTTCCTTGTCAGAGGTGTCTTCCGCTCTATAGAAGGCTACAATGGCACATTTAGTACTTGAACGCCTTGGAATAAGTGAAAAATTGGTGGTGTATTCAGGTTCAAACAACTACCCTAAGCTGTTCTTGCTCTAATCTGGTTCTGTCAACGTTGTTAATAAATATGAAAACATAAAAAAATATGAAAATCAGCAAACCTAGGTGGGTACCTTGAGGAACGCCGGAGGTGCCTGTAATGGGGACAGACACAGAGGATATATGTAAATACCACCTTGGTCTATCGTCCTTCGAGGAACAATTTAATCCAAATAATAAACAAAAATTGAAAAAAAACAAGAGCTTTAAGCTTGAATAGAACTATGGAAATTTTATCAAAGGCTTTGCTGGATTGGTGGGAATTGCATTGACTTCTTTACCATTTTGCAATCCACACAGAGTAGGTAGTCAAGGCCAAATCTGTTAGGTTTCCAAAGAGGTGTAATATAGAGACTTTGATGTTGGGTTCCAAAAACACCAGCTCCAACTCCAAGATTCCATATTCAATCTGTCTGTGAACCAGTTCAGACCTCTAAAGTCTAATATCGGAACACCGATTAATGTCGGGCAATAGTGCAAAACATGACCCTTTTTGGAATGAAATCGAATCAGGAATGTGTAGGTGTCCCACATGAGCTTATTATAGGCCATCCAGGGACCGCCTTTCTAATTCAGATTTATAGGGGTGAAAGCGTAAGGACGGCTTCTTATACCGTCGTAGGGTAGGCACCTCTAAAACCGAGACAGGCTGTGCAGCTTGAGTCTCTTTCACACACCTTCAAGTATGACAGATACACAGGAGGTAGCCCAATGGAAGTGGTTTTGGTTAAAGTTTTACAACGATTCCACGGTCGCCAAAACGACCCTTGGGAAAATTAAAACTACAACTGCCACAAAGTATACCCTATTTTTGGAAGATTTTTCTACTGCAGCTAGTTGTTTCAAACTCTTGTCCGATATTTTTGCTTCGTTGCTGTGGCACCAGAACTCATCGGGCAGGGCTTGTACTGAAATTTTTGAAATGGTTTTGCCCTATTTTCCTTCCTAAGCTGCCTCGACTACATTTTTGCCTAGAAGCAGACTTCTGAAATTATTTTTGTTTTACAAAAAAAAAATAGAAATTGTTATCGCTTGCACCAGTTCAAGAACTTTATCCTACGCAAACCCGTTCGCTGCACTAGCAATTTATGTGAACCCCTCAACCCTACAAACTTTTATTCAATTAGTAAAATGGCTTTTTTTTTTTCTTCCTTCTTCCACCACCACCATCGTCAGGAAATATTGTTTTAGGATTTTCCAACACAATCACAAGGATTGCAGTAATTATATTCAGCAACCAAAAATCATTTCAAATCAACTCAAGTCCTCAGCTGGCTGTACTGGAAGTTAATGAGATCCCTTCTGGTCGAGGAGTCAGAAACGCAATGACAAGACGGAAACAGGATTTCAATTCCATCTACATGTAGATGCATATATATTCTAATCCTAATTATGCTTTGCATGTGCAGCAGGAAAAGAAATCATCAAGAGTGAAGCAAAAAAAAGCAAATAATAGTTTGAAGGAGTTTAATCCTCGCCTCGTATCCTAGACTTTATCGCTCACTTGAATGAGGTTTTTGTGTGTCTATTCGACCTTCCAACCAACATTGTGAGAAGGATGGTGTTTCTATAAAAAAAAAAAGTCGAAAAACTTTTATAATAAAAATGCTTTTCTCACTTACTCGTATTCGTACGGAGGGAGAACAACGACACAAACTTGCGTCAATTTATATCCTGCTGCTCAGCCTTATCATCAACACATCCGCAGCACATGCAGACAAAGTATTTTTTTTTCAATTTAAAAGCAAAAGCCTGGTAAAGTAACGAAAAAATTCATATTCATACGAACATTGTTTGAGATAGTACTCGTATCCATCTTGCCGCACATCCAAAAGTTAGATGAAGTTCAGATAGGCACGTTATGGAGTAGACAACTAAGAACACATTATTCATCCGCCATGATATCTGGGAATTAGTTACGCAAGAGACCTTGGAACTCATCCTTTTTAGGAAAACAATGCAAATCTGTTTTTTTTTGAAGATATATCAACTTTAAGAGCTCGTTCAGCCTTGAATATGAATCTTTTTTATTGACCAGTTCTGAAGCTCCGTTTACCTTGGACACGAATAGTGGGCGCAGACATACTGGATAGATGCGCAAGGAAAACGTCTTTCCGGAACTAAATGAAAACTATAGCCAAGATGAGACACTGGACATTGTTGTGGATCAGGGGAACCCTAATGAACAGAGCTTTGGATGCATACACGGACCATGGTAGGAGTTATGGGAAACTTCCCGCAAGGTATACGCGAATGGAAGTTGCCATACTTTCTGTTGGATCATGCTTATAGATCATCGGTGCTAAAGGGCAGTTAATTAAGTCAAAGCCATCTGGTTCAGCTGCCTTCCGCAAGCTATGCTTGGCTTTGAGTAGTACAATGGACCAGTTGGGTCTGAGCGCTTTAGAAAAGTGATTCCTAACCCAACAAAAACAAAAAACCTGTCAACTAAGTGCTAACAGGAAAAGATACATTCAACATGTACCAAACCATTTTTTGGGAAGGACTCACAGGAGAGCCGAGATTCCCTTAATGAAAATGTTTCAAAAAATCGATGGCATTACTGACATAACGATGAGATCCCAGCCGTTCCGTATACCAAAGTCAAATGGCAACGTGAAACCAGAAACCAGCGTCATATACATATGTAGGATACACAGTTTTTAGCTGAATTAATCTTGTAACCCCTAAACGGCTGTGTCCACCAGAATTTTCGCCGAAAGAGTGCCACACCAGCATCAAGTTCTTAAAACCAGTGGCACTGTTGCCAACAATTTTGCAATCTTCTGGTTTGATGAAGAAAGCTGGCAAACACGTGCAACTAAACAGGAAGAGAGTTATGCAGAATAATGAGGACTGGTAGGGAGCTCTATGACCAGAAGAGACGGGAAATATCGGTTTCTCCAAAAGGCAGCACGAGAAAGGACACGTTCCACGATATTGATAGTTTCTACTCATACTAACAAAACCTGTACAGATGCCTGTAGAGATGAAGAACGTAACCTCGTAGCAGGGTCACGATCGGTGCAGAGAATATGTAAAACTTGTTTTGGATTCAACCTAGACGATGAAAGATATAACTTCTGTCCATCTGACCAAAACCAAGTGAGGATAGCCATATTAAATCAAACCTGGCCACCGTCTTAGAGTATCCAACTGAATTCAGCTAGCTAAGGACCGGGCTAACTAAAGATTCTCGTTTATTGACTAAGTGTAGTCCGTCCACCTAGAACTGGAAACCTTGTAAATAGATTTCTTCGTAACATCTTAAGGATTTTTTGGCGGAATTGCATCTGCAACTATCTGAGAGCATGCCAAGGACCTACAGGAATGGATTGAACACACCTTGCGACGTGAAATGGGCCCTGTTACGAAGTATGCCATACAGTGGAATCTACGCACTCAGGAAGACAGAAGGAGACGCTAAGGACAGCCTAATTGAAGATGGCAAAGAACCGATGAAGAGGAATCGAGATTATTGGAATGACCTTCGTTCGTTTATCTTAAAAGAATGTTGAGACAATTCAACAGTCTGATGAAGGTAACTTCGACAAAACAAGATACCACATGACAAAGTAAGATTCCATAATGCCCGCCTCTAGTCCCCTATTATACCTATCATCGAACATTACAAAGGTTTCGAGTAAAGAAAATTGAAAAATGTTTGAAACAGTGTAGCGTACAAGGAGGGTCTCAATAAAGGGATTAGCAATTGAAAGTAATAAATGTTTTAATGGGTAGCCATGTACTTACAAATTGGTGATGTGATTTTCAAAAACTTCGCTTACCTGAAAGAAATAAGAAATATGTATTTGAAATCAATTTTAATTTATTTATTAATATAATATTTATTTACAAGTATACGAGCTTCAAAGACTAGAAAGAGCACTTTTCATTCGACTGTACTTCATCAATGAAAATTGAAAACGACGAAGTGCCTCAGGGTTCCACTATTCTACCAACTCTATTTCTCTTTCGTTCTAACAATATCCTACAAGTCCTGAATCCTACAGAAGTACGACCAAATCCATGCACCAGATACACAAAACAATTTTCAAATACCTCCAGAACTATCTACACACACTCAATGCTCTTCTAAACTAGATAATACTGCTCCCGATGACGATGATGATATTGGTCATGTCTGAGCACTTATGGTAATGGAGTGACATTAAGTGAAGTTGAAGCTATTAAGTGATAGCCTAAGGCCATCGAATAATACCAACGATTCCGATGATAATGAAAATTTCCACAATCCTCCATAGGACTTCTGCTTCGATATTGAATTATGTATGTATGTGAAACCCACTTATGTGTTTCGATAATTTCTCTTGCTGTATCTATAGGGTGTATCTTTCCGATATGAGATTTTATGGTGTATCCCCTCGGTTGGGTTGGAGTGCACTCCAATTTCCAGATATCCTTGTTATTATTTGGTCATTTCTCGGTTAGATGGACTTTACAAAGAGAACGAGATTGAAAATGGATTGCTACGCAAAATTTTGCAATCGAAACGAGTCCAATATACACAACATGTCGTTTTAAGTGATTCAATTGTAAGGATCAATGTCCTGTGGGTTTTGTCAAATACGAAAAATAAACAAAAAGATACTACTAATGGTTGACATCTCTACCTAAGTGATTGGTTGATATAGTTGCTGATAAACTAGTCCACAGATAGGCGAACAAGTGCGTGTCAGATAAGAAACATAAATAACACAAGTCGATATATAAAAAGATAAATGTGTAAATTAGGTCAAGTTTTAACGGCTTAATATTTACAAATAAAACAAGCAATTGTTTACTTTATGGTAGAGAACGCGTTAGCACCTATCTATTAGTGCTAATTTTATTTTTGTCGCATTCTCTGTTTATCGGAGCAGTCGGCGATTACATTTTTTGCCATAAAATGTTGATTAATGGCTTTAAGTGAGACATTAAGCCTGAATCATTAGAGTGCGAAAACGTAAATAGACTCTAAATGACATAAATAAGTGCGATGACGTCATGTTCAGTTTCACAGAATATATTCGCCCCCTGCTTGGGGTTGGTTTTTCAGATCCTACTCCTAAACTTCGGCATAAAAGGTTCTACCACGAAAGGAACTCTCAGACAATAAAGACAATGAGTAAGACCACATCGGTCTATGATTCCTATAACGATTTTAACTATTCCCAAACCGAGGAGAGTGGGAGTATGATAGTGAAGACAACGCTCGGGGAATCACAGTCTACGCAAATGGCTCAAGAATGGAGATAGATATCGTTGCTAGTCATGCGGGAGTTGCGGAGATGAAGATAAGGTGAAGTCAATCTGACACCAAAGTCAGAATGACACCAACGCACTCTTAGGATCCATGCAATTGGCAAGCCTAAGAAACGATCGACAGCCTAGAGTTATTAGAGGTCGATTCCAATGATTTCATACATACTTAGCTATCAGAAAAGGTTCAATTTTCCCTAACCCATGATAAGACTTCTTTAATCGCCAAAATTTCTATACGCAACACACTACAATAAATTGGTAGAGGGAAGGGTAGCTTAAGATTAAGACTGTCGGAAAAACATCACCACCAACACCGACCTTAGCGTTTGAGCGTAGAAGTAATTCTCCTCATCTTCTCAAAGTTCATCTTCATTCCAATAAAGATTTTCTTGATACCTCTCAGTTGGAACATAAAATATGGCATACCACAGGGATAGAGAAATAGGGCCAGTACTTATAATTCAGTCAAAAAAATTGTATTACAGTTACAGATGAGCATTTGCTATGCTTATGTTGATAATATATTCTAAGTAGGTTAAGCAACTATCCTTAGATACTCAGACATCACTTCACAACTCCACTGACGAAGATGTTTGTTTTTTTATGGAAGGCACGTCTTCTTATCAACCCTAGCTAGTTTGTTCGCAGATTCGTTGCCTGCAAGTCATTGATGACCAGAGACCCCACCAAATTTTACATTATTATGTCTGACGACAAAGTGTGACCCATTTAACTGATTTGGAATTCTCTGATCCTAGGTTTGAGTGTTGTCTGAGTATCAGAAATAGTAGCATATCTGCCGACCTTACCGAGAAGAAAACATCGTTGAAGTGATTTTCACTGTATATTGCAATATCGTGACCATATGACCATATACAGATACCCTTTTCTAAGCATGATACACAAATCTGTATATAAGAAGCTACTTGTTTAGTACGAGAAGTAAAAAGACAGAAATGGTTAAATGGTTTGAAGCTCAGGTTAGAATTGTTCATGCTTTCTTGGTTTGTGGTTCGTGTCAGAACTAACGTAGGAAAATTGTTGCCTTTATGAAACCAAAGCGCGGAAAGGAAGTGATCTCAATATACTGGCAGAACGTAACCTTCAGCGCCACCTACGTACATATATAAGTGAAAACTTTCGAACTTTTGTTGATGGTTTTCATGTACTCGCAACAGAGATATTCTTAGTCATCTTTGCATCAGTAAAAGTCCACATGTCATGGCTCCATTTTAAAACAATACACAACTCCAGTGACCATCGTAATTAGGTACGTTCCTCCTTTGACTGACTGGTTATAGGTGTACGCAGTCGGTCATTACCGATGTAACCTTGTTTTTTTCAGATTTCTCCAGTTGCGTTGGTTATTTCATTCAATTTCTCTTTCCACTTTTGGTAACACACAGAAAAGGAACTGATTACTTTCCAAGCCAGAAGGAGCCATCGTCCAAATCAGTATAGACGTTTGCTACGCCAAGTTTTATCCAATAGATACATATTCCCCATTAAATACCTCAGAATCGGTACAACGCTTTGAAGTGAATGATTGTCAAACTCCACCTCTTGGGAATTGGTTCATATTTTTCTACTTCGAAAAATTTACTGGGCTTGGGGTTAATGAGTTTATCGAACTGGACTTTTTGAAGCCTATGATTGATTTGAATTTGGAAACAAGCAAACCTTTCATTTCAGCACAAGGGCAAGGAAGGCTGTTTGCGAACCCCTTAAGCTTAGAGGAGACTGATTGTCGTCGTTTGTCATAGGAATACTTTGGGTGACAGGTTTTTGTTTTCACTGTTGGATTGTGATTAATTTTTTGGGACAAGGACGTTGTACAGATAAGGATTTATCTTTTTCAATTGCAGCTACAAAGAAATACGCCCGAGGTGCAGGTGTGGTATAGCAGTTGATAAGGCGCGATGACTAATGATGGGCATACTCCATCTGCGCTGTGTGTGCGACTTAAAAGGCGGGACTTTAAGTAAATAAATCACCGACGAAATGTATTATTTTATAACGCAATGATGTGAAGAAAAAAGTGTAGGGCTCCGTTGATAGTCCATTTGCTTGTTGGCTAAATGAATTAGAGGACAAAAAATTATTCATTTAGAAGAAACCATCACGTCACCCTGCACTATATCCAATCCAACTAAGAGGATTGATTGTTTTAGCTTGCATTAAGTTAATTGACAGAAGCGGAAGCTACTGTCAATTTATATGGCATGTTGTACCTTTTCCTTGGTGGATACATTCTTCAGAAATCATCTCCCTTGAGATGAGATACACGCGTTTTGAGAACCTTTAATTATTAAGCACTTAAATTAAGTTTGCTGAATGGATGTTTTCGAAAGGTAGTGGATGTGGGGATGGACACGTGTCAGAGTGGAAAGTTTTTTTTACTGAAATAGACCTTGTGCACACTTTAAAGGACGAGGACTTCAGTTGGAAGTTGAAAAAGACAACTGAAATGTATGTATACATATGTAGTTTCAGTTCTAGGAACATATCCTTTAAATTTGAGATTCTCTTCTATTAGTTTGAGTTAAAGATAGTAACATCTCATTCGTAAAAGTACTGAAAAGTAATGGTACTAGCGCGTATCCCTGTGGAACTCTATTAGAAATGTTCTTTGGGTTTCTATAGGGGAAATTTGAAAGTGAAATTGACCCTTGAAAGAGTTTTCTAACAGCTTTGTTCCTCAGATCATAGCACTCTCAAAGCTTAATAAAAATCTAACCTTTCCTTTCTCAATCAATCTCATAAATGGCCACGCCCACTTCGTTAGCAAAAAAGTAACTTAAAATGGGTTGAAGGGCAGATTCACTGATGTACATATGTCATAATGAAAATGTTTATGAGAATACTAACGAGATTTAGAGATGAGCATTCCTTGATACTTTTAGAAGAAAAGTAAAAACAGTGGGCTGAGAGTACCTAGGAGGGCCTTGGAATATTAGTGGCTTATGAAAGAAAGGATGCATAGTGCGAGTAATTAAGCAATGCATTGGGACGGCCTATGAAATGTGCAAATGGAGTAAATAAGTACAAATTTAGTATGTCTGTCTAAAGGGGAAGGCAATAGAAATAAATATTATAGAATGGGATGACTGCAGAAGATAATGACTGACGTAAGATGGTCTAATGTACCAGAATATACATATAGTGTCTAAGACCCTTAAGCCGGTGGTTAGAACATCAATCCGTTTCCTATAAATTCAAGGCTCATCACAATCAGATGACGTAGTTCTTCAATGACAGAAATCTAAAGCAAATAGTAAAAGTCATCCCGAATAATTTAGACATCATCCACACCCAAGTTTCAAACCACTAAATTTCACAAAAGTGTTTTTCGTGGCATTTTCTGTTCATTGTCAACACAAACTGTTGATGTACTTTAAGTCACAAGGCTTAGACTATAAAATAAAATAGTCTAGGTGAACCCAAACTTTTGGCCATAAGTGTGCTTATAATGGCCCACCAAAGGAAACTCTAAAACGCTCCAACCACCCACTACCAAAACAAACACAGCCAACATACAAGCTACAAGCTGGCTAGAAAGCCATTATTCACAAACACCGACACACAAATACAATCTATGAGAGGCGTTTGCAGCAAACAAACCGTGATTTCTCTTCGCCTAAAGAGACACAACAGGCACATAATGAATTTTCTCTTTCACAATTCATTTGGTGTTCATCCACAGCAACGGGAATCACTCACTACGGTTTGCTTGTAAAACTTGCACCAGTATAAGCAACGTTGGCAAGACCATACACGACGACGACTCTATGACTCAATCATTAAATGTTTTTCGCGTAGTATGGACGTGAGCAGCCACTACAACGGTACGTTCTCACCAATACCAACAGCAGCATCAACAACAATTGAAAAATCACAAATAATACAAACATTTCTCATACGGAAATGTCGAATAAGTTTAATCGGTCGTGCATTCTGTACACTTTATCCGACATAAACTAGAAACAGATAACAAACAAAAAATCCGTATCTAGATACACGAGGAGCATAACAATCGGCACTGTATGATGCGAAATTTTGTTGTTTAAACAAAAATCGACTAAAAGTGATAGTGGTAGTGTAGTATACGATTATTTTCTTTTTACAGTGAGGTGTAAAAAAAAATAAATTTATCGTGTTCTCTGGCGAGTATCTCTCGGGAGGAAGAAAAAATTTAAGAGAATCAGAATAAGTTTATTCTTTGTTTTGTTTTTTGTTAAAGTGAAAAATAAATTAAAAAAAAAAAAAGAAAATGTGGTGCATAGTAAATTTACCGAATGGTACCCAACAGGCTGTTAAATGGGATCCCAAGGCCATTGGGCAGGAATGCTTAGAAAAGGTAGGATTTCGTCGACTGTTTCCAGATTGTTATTGTTTTGTTAAGTTTTGACCAGAACAGATGAATGGCCGGTTTATTGTTTATTCCTCTATGCAGATACTTCTACTTGCATACACAACACTGCTAAGAGCCTTGAATAGGTTGCGTGCGTGGGAGAAGGACAAGAACGAGTAGTGGCTGGCTGTGTGCGTTGGAAATATATGTATTTCTGCGAGACAATATACCTACTTCTCGAGAATAATTTATGCGATTCTGTTGTTCTGAAGCAGGGTTGTGTTGGGTGTTTTGTTTTGGTCGTGAGAATGTATCTCGTTCAAGAGGTGTATAGCAGCAGAGTAATGTCAACACACATCATTTGCATCCGTTGCATATGGGGACACAGATATGAATATGAATGGAGTGCTAAAGACGGGATGTGGTCTGGGAGTGGAAAAGTTTATAAACAACTTTTTGAATATTTTATTTTTTTTTTCTTATAGACATATGTACATAGGTAGGTATTCTGTTCTTAGAAATTCATAGCAGATGTTTGTTAGAAACTTTTTGTTTTGTTCACTTGTTGAACTTTACGTATTCGGTAGACGTAGTCGTACTTAAGCCTAACCGTTGTGTAAGCGTTGTGTAATCAAAGGAGTTTCGAGTTTTAATTTAAAAAATTAGTTTGAGGGACTTTTTGTCGAGAACTCTTTTGTAGCCGAGGTTTGTGTCTTAGCTGACAGGAATGCTACTAGATGTCTCTGGCTTTCTAGACATACGGTTCAGTTGACATCATCGTCATGTGAACGAGATGATCTTCAGTTTACTTCCGATATCTCAGCTATAGTCGGTATCTTCTAAGTTTTGTTCAACCTAAAGGATACTCTATTGTGCGAGTACACGCTGTGCCAAGAAAAAAAAAGCCGCACAATGAAAATTTTATGATCTTTGACTTCCGGGTGCGTTCCTCTATCTATTTTAAGACATATTTTGGTACGATTGCAGTTTTTCTGGGATCTGTTTATTCGTTTTGACGTTTAAAAAAAAAAGACCTTAAGTCGATAACGCATTAACGCAACGCAATATCCCAATACCATTAAATTTCAAGAGTTGAGAATTGAAGCTAATTCTATCCACTTAACAGGGTCCACTTAACAAAGGTTTAACCTATCACAGGGACATCAGGTTATGTAAAGGTCAGTCTTGGTACAAAATTCATTGTACAGACGAGGTTGTACTGAAGTAACACAAAGGTGACGATGATTCTTACAGAGTGTAGAAGAAGTATTATTTTAGTTGAGAAGGTGACGAAGAAACTGCAGAATGATATTCTATGCAAAAGAATCAAGAACGGAAAGGGACCTGCCATCGATAGTAGTAGTGGTGAGCTTGTTATTTCAAGGACCTGCTGTAAATATGACTGTCTTTCATACTGATCTCAATGGCAAACAATCTTAGAAGCCAATATTAGTGACTAGCTGATAGACAGCAGTGAAGAATGGCAATATTTTAAAGAAAAATTAGCAACTGATCAAGGATGAATGCTAGGTCCTTTGCTCTTGAACAGAATGTACGAAAATCTTAAAAATGTCATAGTCCCCCCAAATTATTTGTAGAGCTACTTACAAACCTCTGAAAACTGTTGGAGACATAATTTGATGAGACCATGTAATGACCTATCCTCTGGGAACTTTTGAAGCCCAGAGTTGAACCTCTATTATCTCGAATTGTCTTCAAGCTTTGTCCCTCGTCATAAGACATAAAACCACTGATTTATCTGTTCAAAGCCAGACAGGCAGGATTAAGGTTAGATCCAAACGATTAGAAGTAAACCCTTACTTCTCTTCCTTCTGACTACATGACTACATGACTCCTCACAGCCTCCAAGCAGATGCGCAAAAAAGATATTTTATGTCTTTTCGTTCTTAAAAAAATTTGAAATGAAAAACATGAAATAAAACTAAGAACAATGAATTATATCTCAGTGCCTATTGTGTCGCATTCTATATGGAGATATATTCTTTTCAGTTAAAAGGGTAAAATATTTATGATGAGGGACTATCAAGGACACCCACCCACGGATTATATCTTCTTCCTCATTTTTATGATCTGTTTTGTGGCTTATTACTTGTGGGATGGAATCCCTCTATGAGTAGGAGTAGGTGGAGTAGAACCCATGTCAGGCAGAGGATGAGTTTTTTTTTTTTTTTTTAAAGAAACGAGTTTATTTGACATAATTCGTATTACTATCAAAGTTCCTTGGAAATAAGTATGTAGAGGGATGCTTTCAGGACGGCGTGTGTCGTTTGCACTTTGGTTGGGTGGATCAACATTTGGGAGAAAAGAAGCTCAGTTTAGGTACCAAGTTTTATGAGAGGTATCTGCAAATGTGTGCAGCGAGACTTCCGACTTTGGTGGAACTATTCTCAGGGAGAACGACCAAGGATGTTATGTGATTCAAGGAAATAAAGCAATAGAGCAGGAGAAGTGATAAAAAAGTTGAAACATTTTAATCAAGTCCTGGAAAGAAAGAACTAATCAGCTCAATTTTATGAATTTTCTGACTTTGAGTGCTTCATCTTCTGTACGGTCTTCTTAAGGACTCCTGACTCCATGGAAAGGGTTATCCAGTTGACAGAAGATATCGTGAATAAGAAAATCGAATTTTCTAGCTTCAACTAGAATCTAAATCTGCTTTGAGCTGAAATCCAATTTCCATGCCGGCTCCAGGATAAATCATGTGTCCTTTGATGATACCTTCGTCGACTTCACTATTCGATAGGAAAGTATCTTTCTGTTCTCCAAGCGGTCACATATGCTACCTTTTTGTTATGGACTTCATTGGTGGAGTAGCTACGTATACCTGTAGCGATAGCCAGGATGCACTTAAGATACTGCTCAAACCTTTGACCAGTCCCAAAATAGTTCAAGAACGCAAGGTGTCTCTAAATTTTACTACAAGTCTGACTTCAATGGCTCTTGGCGGGGTTCCATGCCGCTCTGAGATCGTGTCGAATTAAATCTCTGATGAGGCTGATCGTGGGTGCCTAAACAAGATAAACAAACAAAGCCACAATGTCACCCTTTTCTGGGTATCAGAACCCGCAGAGATAGTAGAAAATGAGCAGCTTACGAAGTAGCAAGGAGCGGTTCAAAAACCCCGTTTAAATGAACCAAACTTTGTAGTGATACACCTAAACTAAGAAAGTACAAAGAAACTGCATCCAAAACATACAAAAAAGGTACAATTCGTGTAGAACGGATCGTGTGATACCTTATCCTCTTTCCTATCCAGGTCTTTAAAGTGGGCGTGGCCGAATTCCCTTTTATTAAACCACTACGATAACTTCGAGCCAAACGCCACCAAAAAGTGGCCAAAACTGTGTATGGACGAATTGTAGAAAATTTGAATATAAAATAATTAAGTTGTGAAAAAGTGGGCGTGGTAGTGGGTAGATGTTTTCACATTTTTGAATTGACAGGCAAATTTTCTGAACCCACGGTTCTAAGTGTTGGTTTGGTAGAAACTCAATGACTGCGGAGGTAAATGGCTTAAAATATAATTCTTTGGCATAAATCCTTGTTAATTTGCAGAGTGTACCTCCAAGGGATTGCGCTACCATTAGGGTATAGAGTTGTAGATACACGTCTATTTTGCGGGACTTGAACATCTTCTCTTTACCATTTTTTTCAGAGCGTATAGGGCTGACTAGACTAAACAAGGATATGCATAATTGCCACCATTATGCTGTAACATTTCACTGACATCAAAAAACCAATCAAATTTTCATCACTAGCCATAAAACCGAATCAAGTGTCAAAACCCCCATAAAACTCTGTCCAAAGCATTGCAAAACACAACGAAATGCGTATTAAAATTTAATTTTCTTTATCAAAACAAAATTAAATATCTCCTTCAGCTATCTCTACACACCTAATTTTTTTCGTTCCAAACTTCAAGAGGTCCAAAGGTTCTATCGTAAAAGAAAATCTGATTACAAACCGGGGGTAGGTACATATATACAATATAAAATTAAATTTTGCGATAAAATTTTTAACCTCTTTTAAACACAAATAGTTACTGTGTTCAGAAAAGTGAAAACAACAAAAAGATATGCGAAATCTTATCGTTTTGTAAATTAAAACTTTAAAACAATACGAGTAGATACTGCAGTAGTAGCGGTAACACTTTGGACTTGATACCTGAAGTGGTTTATGGACACTTCATCGCTAAATAAAATTATGAGTGTTTTTTTCGTAATAGTTTATTTTTGTTTTTTATATAAGTACTGGTTTGAAACTCTGGCGAGGGTTTATGCCCGAACTAGTTTGGCCAACTTTTTGCACCTTTTCTACGATAAGTTTCATCCTTCCATTCCAAAAGTTTCAACTGAATTTCCATCCAGCCATCTGTGCAGATAATAAATTCTTCTCCTTCGTTTCCAACTTTCGACTTTTTTATTTTGCATTTTTTTTTGTTGTTGTTGAGAAGAAGAAGATATTGTCAAAAACGACGGAAATTCACACTTAAACATCTCACAACAGGCAGCAGCACGTTATTGATGATTAAATGTTCACTGAATCGGATTATCCACCGAAGGAGAGCTATATCTAGCTGGTACAACACTTGAACATTATAATTCACGAATCACTGAATTCGTAAAATTAAATAAAGTGTTACAGAAAAAAAAAATGCGATACAACAACTCGCATTGAAACCGGAAACCCCTCCGGTTAGATACACTTACACAAAGCAACCAATTTAATGCTTGATTTAATGTGTGCGCATAAATTTTGCATTAAACAGCAGGGTAGCGACAGATAAGTGACTTTTTTTTTTCTTTTTTTTGGTAACAAATCACAAAATGTATCTAATAGATACGCGGAGAATAAAAATAAAATATATGTATCCGTAAAGCATGGATGCAAATAAATACAGAGGAGAGGATATAATTTCGTTGTATGACAGGCAATCATTTGCGAAAGGGGATACACAGGAAATACACGTGGAATCCATAAAAAAGGGATGATGCGGATTATTAGAACAAAATGTATCTATTTACTCGTACATTGGATTGAGAGAAAATCTCGTACAGTTCCCTTAGGTGAATCAATTCTGACTGTAATGGATAAATCGATATCTTCAAGTCAGTGATAGATTCTGAAATATGTATGTCAATGCTTAAGGCTTAAAACTTGTATATGTATATCTTGCTTAGTCTAGGCGCGATACCTTCGTTTAACCTAAAAGCTTGACCCTATCCAGACGTTGCCTGTCCAAATGTTGTTTATAGCCATAGGGACCCTAAAGATACTGGACCTTCTGATGTTATACAATTTTTAATTCAGTGGTTCTCTAAACAGAGTCACCATTCGGTCTCTGGAACAAGGTGTACTTTTTTAAATCTGTACCACAAGCGGATGTGATCGGAAAATAGCCAATAAGTCTAGCAAAAGTCCTAAATACCACAGTCTGTTCTTCCGAAGAAAAGTTTGGTTTTTCCATACGACACATCTACGAATTTCTTTCTCAACCTTAAATTTGAATCAAAAATTTGTTATAATGGTTTGAAACTCAGATGTTATTATGGGCCACGTGGGTATTGTCCGAACTAAGTAGAGAAGCCTTGTAAACTTCGATATGGAATCACAGGGAAATTTATTTGATCACAACGCCGATCATCAGAATTCCACAATTCTCTCAGGATCACCCATATTTCTATTCAAGAATTCGACCAAAGCAAAGCATTCAAACGAAAAGGAGAAATTTTGAACGACTGGCCCTGTGACCAAACCAAATACAGTTGCTGGCACTTAAACGGACACATTTCATGCGATATCAATGTCGATCTCTAAACAAGAGACCCATGTGTTCCTGAAAGTCAGATTCTGACGAAACCATTAGCCACCTTAAAAATTCGGTTGTAGAAGTTCAAACTGAATTCAGGACAGATCTCAGCTAAGTATCTTATATGTTCCCTCGAGAGCAGCTGTACACAAATATAAATTTCGTCACCTTGTAACTTTTCTTAGATTTTATCTCGATGACAAAAAATGTATGGAAATGCGTCTGGACTTACATATATTACTAGACTGCAAAAATTAGTACCAGAATCTTATCAAAAAAGGCAGGATACTCAGACTTTTGAGTATTGCCCTACTAAGGTTTTTATTGTTCGAGAAAACGCCCCCAAAAACAGGGTGCACAACAACATGTGTAAACAGCCTTTACTCGATGTACATTCAATTATATTCGATTTATATAAGTCTATCAGTTGTCCTAGTCCGAATACAGTGGGAGTCTCTTTTAACGACACCGAAGGGACCGGGAAAATGAGGTCGTTATAACTGGCAGTCGTTTGATAAAATAAGATTTTCTAGTGAAGTCATCTATTGGAATTTCATACGTAGATCCTTCGTTGATCTACTGTCAAAATAAATGACAATTGAACGAACAGAAGCGGAACTAGTAGCCAACTTCGGTAAAACCCATCCTATCTTGTTGTTACTGTCTTTATTAGCCTGTGAGCCTGAGTAGAATATTCAGAGTAAACTATCGCCCCTAATAAAACTCGCCAAACCTTGGCCATAACGAACCCTGCCACCATGTATGTAGGTACACAGAGAAAGATAAATCGAAAAATGTTGCGTTTTTGTTGTTTTTGCCTCCGTCGAGTTAAAAACCCAACTCACTTCTTAGCATGTCATGTCAAATGCCTTGTTCAACTTTATTCACAATTTTGCTACCCTCCGGTTACAAAGGGCAGCCGAGATACTGGAGTAGATATCCCTGTATCTGGTACATCTCTTCGTGGAACTGTTGCTGTAGGAACATCCTCTTTTGTTTGCGTTGTTGCGTTCTTTTTTTTTATTTTTTTGGTTTTTTTGTTCTGTTCTCCTTGAGGTTAGTGTACATTCTACTATTCACATTTACACGGCGTATATCGACCCCATAGCGATTTCACTCACTTCTGGTCAGAACAACCCCCACGTAGTACGTTGGAATAATCGATTTTTCGGATACGACGACAGAATCGTCTTCATCATCCTCATCATCGTGCTTTATACTGCAATGCTGCTGCTGTTGCATATTGAATTTTTGTTTTTTCTATTCATACACTTCGAAACGAGGTTGTCTTACAGACATACGAACATATAGCATGACTCTCTATCTTAACAGAAGGGATGGCTTGAAGCACGTTTCATTTTACCCCTTTGTCTTCGTTTGAGGGTTAAGTCAAAAGAACTAGCAGGAGACGAAACTAGTATGTGAGAAAAAACAAATTAGATTTTCGAAAAAAAGTAGAAAGTGAGATACAACAAACACTAGGACAGGGTAAACAATAAAATGAAAACCCTCCGTGTTTTATGACTTTTAAATACTACAAAGTATTTTCCCGAAAGATGGCAACGAGAAAGGGGAAAAGAAAAAGCAAAATCCTGCGAAACATAAGGAGAAGAAATAAAAAAGAAAAAAAAAAGTCAGATTTTATGACCTTAAGCCACCCTTACCGTGAGGTGGAATTAAATATCGTGACGAATCGATTTATGACCAGACCCAAGGGCCGACAAAATGGTGGTGTAAAAATTCTAATGAAAAGTTTAACGAAATGCGGAGGCTTGGTTTTTTTTTTTTTCATTTTTATTTTTTATGGGACAATTAAATGCTAAGTATACGACTTTAATGAGATTAATTGGCGAAATGTCTGCTGTACGTGTGGGTACGTGGGTCTATGCAGAGCGATGTCAAACAAAATTAATTATTCCTCTTTCTTTGGAGGAAGATTATCCCCATTAAGTCATAAAAATTAGGCAGGGGATTTCACTTTAAAAGAACTTATGGTCGCGTCGGTATAACTTAGCTCATGGTACCACGGAAGTACTTTGGTCATTAATTAAGTATTTATAGCATATTGAAACGAAAGTTTGCAGTCCTAATGCATTAGATATTCGCAACTTTTACTTGCGGATACGACGGAGGATGTGTAGCCAAGGGAAGAGTCTGTACCTTATACCTGAGGCCTAACGATATGTTTGTGTTAAGTACGTTTTGCATATCAGATCAGATCAAGGTCGAAAACGTTATGCGATGTGGCCATCACTGTGACTACAACTAACCTTCACAGGAATCCGTTCAAGGGATTTTCTTTCAGATTTGGTGGGCGATAGATCCAGATTTTAGAACTGGGATTCTTCATACATAACAAAGCACTTAGCCACTTGTTTATTTATACACTGGAATCAGTCTAGAAAATGTGACGAATTGACTAGCGGGGCAAAGCGGGGCAATTATTTATATATTCGTATATTAGCATCACATCTGTTGTGGACTTTGTTGTGAAGTTTAAATCATTTAATGCCCCATCAGAACGCTAAAGACTGAGCCTGTATCTGTCGATATAAAATCTAGTTGATGATCCTAAAGAGGAGCAAATATTGACCGCGATTTCGGTGAGAAAGTCATACTTATGGACTGTGACAGTTCTTAAAACGATTTAAGTGACGGGATATCTTAAAGTGGTTGTACGATCCTCAAGAGGTCTTCAAGACTTATTAGTCCGTCGTGTTTATGAGTTGGAGTCTTGAAGGCTCAACATTTTCATTCTTTAGCGATAGAGATCAAGGAGTTATATTTGTTCAAAATCTGCACTTGAAACACCCTATAAATTTGGAGGTTTCTCGGTATAATGCTTGAAATCCAGAGCAAGGTAGGAAAGATTAGACTTTTCTCGACTTTTGGTACGATAGGTGGCGAAACACTGAAACAACCTTAATCTTTCGAGCAGCGTTGTTATCAGAACCCTGGATTGAGCTAAAATATCCTACAAATTGGTTGACAGGGGTTTTTAAGTATATCCTCCTGAGGTATCTCTGTACTGAACAGCAGACTGACCAGCTGAATGAATGTCAACCCTTGATAGATAGCTTTAATTTCAAATACATGTAAAGGACATAGCAACATCGCTGGGAATAAGAGAGCCTCTAGCTTCTAAAAGCTGTCAAGGTTGATGCTGGGTAGATTCCCAAACTGACCAACATTTGTGACAAGTCATCATTGAAATTCCGATCGTGAAATTCATTTAGTCGGTCAGCGTGATATACTGCATAAGACCGCTGTCTCTTCTATCGACCTATATGGAGTTTTTCTCCATTTTACTAATTAGATTTCAGGGTTTTCCAAACAACATCATTCAAAAAAAAACTTTACTGCTCTATTAACAACCCAAGACCAAATTGCAATATCAAAAAGCAGTTCATTCACATAAACATCCCATTGCAAATTGGTCGATGATTCAAAATACAGTAACTAAAGACCTCTTATCTGTGTGTGCATCAATCTTCGACAGAAAACTAATTTCAAAGCATCCAAAACCCATTGCACAAAACCGCCCTATTGATTTTTCCTTGAACTACAGTCCTTCCTTCCTCCTCCTCATCTGTCATTCCACTCGTATCTATCTAAAACAGCACCCAAAACCAATTCACTTTCATATTGCTAATCGATTGTGTTACTATCCACCCCTAATGGGTACACAAATCAAGCAAAAATTGAGGGTGTATCCCTCTGTATAAGAGTATACGAGTAGGTAGAAAAGTATCTAACAAAACTTATGGTTAGAGCAGATATGTACATAGATGAGGCGACAAACAGCAGCCAAACTATATTACACATTTTAAGATCAACAAATGTCAATATTTACATTCATTTCCAGTGTTTGTATGCGTTCTGGCCATTACATTTTCTCTCCCTAGATACACACATTGGATACATACAAACGTAATGTTTGAGTATCTACTAGTAGATACTTGTTTTTTTTTTACATTTTCCTCTTTCGTTTGCTTTTAAGAATTTCGAACTCTTGAGAGATGTATGGTATGCGTTTTTCAACATTTTGAAAACTCATTCAAGGCACATAAGGACAAGAGTCTTCCCTATCCTCACAGGGTATGGTGACTTTCCGAAAGTGCTCGATGTACCTGCACATGTATGGCTTGGTATGGCAACAACTAATGGAGATTGCATACTCCTGTTTGCGAAAAGGAAACCCGAGAAGGCTTTTGAACAAAAAACGAAAAAACCATTGGACTTTCTATAAATGAGGACACATGCAACTTGCAGATATGTAGACATACATTCATAATTCTCACGTGAATGTCCATGAGATACATTGGAGAGGGGGGGGGCAGAGTATGTCTCTATCGATTCTCCATTTGTATGTTTGAATTAAATTATACAACAAGGCTCGTGGTGTACGTATATCTGTATACTTGCAAACGTAACGTGCCAGGTAAAATAACAAATGAAATCCAATAAACGTAATTCTTTTGTATTCGTTCAAATGCCGCACAGTCATGCCTGCCAAAAGCAGCACGAAAGCGTTTCAAAAGACATTTTCAATATCGGTAGTGGATTTCGAAAGAATCATGCTTCTCGACACGTGCAGTGGATACCAACTCGTAGCATTAGAAACAAATCACATTGTAAAAACAGGCGGCCACTGTATCTATGTACATATACACAGTTTAACAACAAGGACCAAGGGAAGAGCAGGCAAAAATTAATTTACACGCAGCACCATGGATTAACAGATAATTAACAATCGGCCAGCAAATGTTGCCGCAGACAGCAGTCTGTATCTATTCCAGTTATGAATAATTAATTCGCGGCTTAAAGATACTTCTGCAGCCATTCTGTATACCGGACTTCGTTTAATTAATTATTTAATGGAAACAAAGTTTCATTTGCCAGTTGACATTGGTGTGTACCTATAGCTGAGAGTAGATATCTGGGCAATTTCTGGTTGGTAACGCAGATATACTTGATTTCGTTTCCATAAGACGACCGATCGATACCCAGCTCTGGATTGTCGTACTTGTCCACGTGATGTGTGGATGTTGGGTGGTTTGGATGTGATTGCGCTTGCTAATCAATTGAAGGTAATTTGTGACATAAGCGCACCAACGGGTGCATGAAAATTTATTTTAAAACGGAAATTAAAAAAAAAAACAATAAACACAAACGATACTCCTGAAGTGAAATATTTCATTTTGAAACAACAAACTGCGTCATGTACTAAAGTGTACGTGACATACACCAGGATATGGTTTAGCAGGTCACACTTGTTGTCAGGTTTAGAGTGGCGTACGTGCTTTGTTATGCCTTCTCACTGTTCATTTGGTAACTGTGACACTTGCTGTGATCAGTACGAAAAGTTACTTCACTTCGATTCACTTGTGGATGATTTCCTGAAGAAAAAGAGTAAATGCTCGGATCTTTCCAATGTTGTACTACACGGATTGAGCAGAAATTCCTGAAAGCTCCTTATCATACTAAACATTCCCCCTACGCACATTTTACTCGAACTCAAGGAAATTTACTCTTGGGTACTCTTTGTTCAGGAATTCAGAAAACTCTCTAGAAGAAAGAGAAGAAATTTGAAGACGAAAATCAAAATTAAAAGCAACGTATCCACAAAAAATAGAGACTTAACTTCATTTTTTCCTCGCGAGTCATAGAATTTTACTCACGAGTCATACAATTTTGCTCGCAAGTCATACAATTTTACTCCTAAGTGAAATAAACCGTCAAATTCTATTCATTCTTGGCTGAAACCTCTTCCAAAAACTAGATAAACTGCGGATTCCTTAAAGTTCTACAATTTGTGCGACGAGGAGAACGTGAGGTATTTAGCCAGGACACAGCAGTTGAAGAGCTCGAGTAACGCCTTTCATAAAACAAGGTCCTTTCGAGCAAGTCCTGGTATTTTCATAATACAAATCGGTCGCTTAAACTTAAATCCATAGGAGCGGAAGTCATTGCAATAAGAGAAACTGCGGACATTATCATTGAGAGATTTCTGGAATGTGTCGGAGACAACCGTACCTCAGTTGCCAATAAGGTGATCGTATGTTACGTACCGGATCACATGGATATACCAGGTGACGAAAAAGAAGACGAACAATCCTGGACAAGGTAGCATCTAAGCTCCACGTACGATCTTCGAGGACTAATACACCACTTAGCACTTAGAACAGAAAAATAAGCACTGAATCTATCGATGCGGCTAAAAGATGATGGTATCTAATGGTTATGGCCCGTTTGTGAGAAAAATAAATCTGCAGATCTTATGAAACTTAATTCCAGAGACATCGTCTTCTGTAGAAACTGCAGGGACGACTGGGATTCATCCATTCACTTTGTCGAGCACTAGTCATCGAAAGGAAAGACACTCTTAAGAGCTATTTCCTTGGCGAACTGAACAAAACATTAGAAAACATTGAGTGGAGCAAACTCTATGATGATTCCTACACGTAGTTCAGCCATCTGAAAACTGAAACTAGGTTTTTAGGGGTCTTATACTTGTAATATGAGACAATTTACTCTTTGCTAGTCTAAGTGAGCTATTGACGACATCGTTTCTAGAAGGGCACCCATTTACCCAACCTAACCTAAGGTCACAAACCATGCAAAAAATCACTGTATGCAGCAATACCGTTTATGATATGGATACGTTCAGTGCAGTTACTGATACAACCAATAGGTTCATTTTGCTAAAATCTTAGGTCTGGTCTGGTGGTGTCCCCCAGTGCTGCAAACTATCTCCCTCATTATTTTTAGTACTAATTAGTAATGTGCTTCAGAAAGGAGAAATTGAATACTATTTATACATAGTGGCTCATAGAATAATAATCTGCAAATATGCAACTTGCAACTTTCCTTGAAAGAACTCTATCAAACCCTGTAGCAACTTGGAATCTATTAGTTCAAGTTGCATCTAAGGGAAGCAAAAGGGCCAAAATGATGTAATCAGTTCTCAAACAATCTTCAAACAACATTTACACTTCTCGAGAGTGTATCGAATAATAACGAGTGTCTTCCACTTAAAATCCACAAGGTTATACGCAGTTAAATAACCTCCTCTCAAGATAACCTACAGACAGACAGACAGACATACCTGTCTAACTACTTTTGTTTTTTGTTGTTTTGTGTTCTCCTATTTAATTTAATTTTCACACATCAAGTATGTCTTTTCTCTCGACCATCTATACATATGGTATACATGTAGCAGACACTCTCGATAAAGATAACAAATTAGCTAAAAAGTGGGTGGTGGTGCGGGTAAATGGCGTCAACAGGCATATAAGTTGAAAAGATATATCAAACGACGAACGACGCTAGTCTATTTATAAATGCGAGAGATACACAATATGTACGCTTCTTATTAGCAATTAAAAAGAGGCACATAAAGTCAATAAAATAGTTTCTGGGTCTTGTTAGTCTAGTTCTTCTTGTTGTTGTTGTAGTTGTAGTTGTTTCTCTGCTCCGCATTTTCGTTTATACTTTTACTGTGTGTGTTTGTATGTACAAATTACATTTGGACTTTGGACTTCACGTATTGAACAAGTGATTGCTGCGCTCAGATACAAGATGCTGATGAGCTACATCATTTGTGTATTTGTAGAGCACGTCAATTTAGATACATCAGTCTGTACATGTGTTTATAGATACGAATATAGATTGTAGGAATTGTGAGGTTAATTTTTGGAATTACGAACTAATTATGTATATCTATACAACTGACTTGAATGACAAGTTGCTCTAACAATAGTATCGAACACAAGTAAGTACATACACAGTTGGTTATTGAATGAAATTTATCCTCAGAAAACTCAGAAAAGAAACGATGTCCTTGTTCCATATTCCTTGGAATGTCTGCAAGCGTGTGTGGATTGATGAAAAAGAAATTTATCTTCTTTGCAGGTTTTATGTTCGAAAGATTTCCATAACCACATGTATCTTTTGTTAGGAAGAAATCGAGTATTCAAGTTTCACCCCTCATGCTAGGCGGGTTGGCAGATGTCATGTGATTCCATGGACAAGGAGCAACGCAAATGGATTCTTTTCAAAATTATTTGAATGTCCTTATGTACGAGAATTCGATTCTTTTGTACTGGATACCATGTTAAATGTGTAAAGTTTGGTTGGACTATGGAGCCATGTCAGAAACATAAATATCCACTTATGAGTTTCGATCTCAATGGAATTGTCCAATACTTGTATGTGAAATGTCTGACAGATGATGAAGCTCGGTATAATGGTTATTCTAGAGCGGAGAGTGTTGAACAAAAGTAAATAACAGATACAAATGTGTTAAATTTTGCTTTCCAAACAAAATCGTTCGCCCTTGAAGCAGAGTCTAGAAAACAATGGATATAGCGAAGGGAAGAACCTTTTGGTTTGGCACTCCGATCTTGAGCAAAAAAAAGAGATGACGATTCAAAACACTTTCTGTGCGAACTTCTCATCATCCGTTGCACATACTTAGAGGACGATAGAACGCTACTGTATATGCCATAGACTATAATTCTCACCAGTTCTGGATACGCTACTTCTTGTTCTTCAAGCTTTTTCACGTGAAGTCCGACTTAACAAGTCGCTTAGAATGGCTAAGATCCATCTTTATATGCAGATAGTGCTATTGGCTCTCGCACATGGTAGTCTTAGGTTGTTTAACTGATTGGACAGACTGGCCCTTCAAAATAACATAATAGCAGGTCGATGGATTCGCTCATCAAAAGGCTTACCTTAGTTCAATGGAACTCAAGCCAAAAACTTACTTGAACTAGGTAAGAAGGCCAAAAAGAAGAGACTAAATTCTCACTCATATAAAGGGGAACCGCCAGGAACTATTAAATCGATAAAATTCCAATAAGATACCGCAGCCATTAGAATGGCAATAGGTGTAACTATATTAGCACTTGTTTCGCTTCCAAACAAGTCTAACTAGAACTGGATTATAGAGCAACTTGTAGACCTATTTCGTTTAAGAAATATGTGCCCCACGGAGCACTGTCTGGTAATAACACGTGCCAGAAGGCTTGATACTTCGTTTAATGACTTCTGTAGAAGCTGTAGAGACAAGTCTTGGAGCAGGAAAGAGACACTAACAGAGGCTGACAGTAGGTGGCGTTCTTTTGAACATTTGTATCCTCTTTCTATAAAACGAATTCAGACTTTTTGGGACGTTCAATCTAACTTCCGGTATACCATTGTCCTGACCTTAGTATTGAAGGCTTAAGCCTTGTAACAAACAACAACATTTTTACAAGTCAAACTCCAAAAGAACCTGCAAGCTGGCGTGGAACTAGAATATGGATAGAGATAAGCTAACAATACTAGCTTAACTCATCTGAATGTGGCTTAGAGACGTGAAATTGCTCTGTATTAAGAGTGATGATGGGCGTGGCATTGTATCAGATTCAGAAGAATAATTATCCTATGATACAACAACTGAATATCATATCATCTTAATTACTGCAGGGGCATGCCTATACTTTTACGTAAATATGTAAGCGCGTGCATGCATGGTGTCATCAAAATAGTTAAGTAATAATATTAAGTAACAAATTTTACATAATGCCAACAATGTATCACCCACATTATTTACCCTTCATGACCAGTCCAACCCCGACATTTATTTGTAGATCTTCAATCTAAATTCTTCATAGTTACGACTAGATACAATAATTTCCACATTTAATTGTCACACACCTCACACGTGCACACGGCTCATGTTTTTACATCTCTTGTTCCATTCCATTTAGTTAAACAATTTATAAACAGCAAAATGAATCAGAACAATCAAGTCACCGCATGTCAGATTTATCACTCTTTATATATATGAATAACCATATATGCATATATGTATTATATTAAATATTTATATTGAAAACCTCCGCAGACAATAAATAAATCAGGTTTTGTGTTTTCGAATAAAGAAACGTGCCGCATTGTGCTATCAGATATTTGCTTTGTTTATACATTTTTTTTAACATCTAATATGCTTTCTCTTCGAAAAAAAAAATAAATAAATATAAATATTTAAAAAAATAAAAATAAAATTCGAAAAGTTCAAGGAGAACGAGTGAAATTTGCTATTTTTTTGGTTGTTTTCTATAAATAGTCGCACGCTTTGGTGGATCTATAAATGTTTACTTTCTCAACAGGACAGCTTGAACTAATTTAATGCTTTCTAGTGGGTTATACGGTTTTTTTTCTTTTAAAATAAAATTTATGTATTGTGTATATTAGATTTTTGTTTAAATATAGAAAAACACTGAAAGTATCTTTTAACCTAGAAAATTCAAATTTTCCTGAAAATATTGTAAGAGCTGAACGGAGAAACAAAAATGAACGAAATCGACGAGTCCTTGAAAGACTGTTACAGAAGTTTTGACTCTATTTCATCTATTAAGACTACTCGTGTCTTGGTAATTATGACTGAATGCAGTCATTGATTCAGAAATACCCAAGCAGTTTCAGGCAATGTTAGATTTTGTTAAAGGAAAAAAAAAATAAATAAATACTTGGCGCTACAGGTCGATGGGACCCATTGCCTAGCTTCTTACAACCATTCGTGTTGTGCGTGTTATATTATTTACACGAATGGAAAGGGCCTACTGTTTAATGCCGTGTCCGAAGGGCAGTTTGTTATTTGAGAAGCTTTCTCAGGACAGTTGTACTCTCGGATGTTTGTCAGACGCTCGCGAGAGGTGGGGCCGTGAAAAACGTTTTAGATGTTCCCCGACTGGGATTCGATCTCGAACCCCTTGCTCCATAGTCTAACGCACTAACCACTGAGCCACGGCGCCCACAAATCAAAAAATCAAATTAAACCTGTTCTAAAATTTGTGTTTCTAACTTTCTCCATAAGACTTTTGGCTTACTAGACTAGACTAAATTAGCCTGATCTAATAGAATTTCTTCTCTCTTTTTTCAGGTAAGGAACTTTCGAAACTACTTACAGTGATGCTTTTTGAATGAGCAAAGTAGGTATAAAGAAGGAATTTCGGAGTTTCGGAGACGGAAGTTTGTTCAAATAAGTTTGTGATGTTTTTACAAACATTTTTAAGCTAGCTTAAGCCATGCGATGAATATAGATCTCAAGATTCACTTTTTGCCGGATTCAAGCTTGAATCGGATGGTTGCTTTGTTTGGCCTTGCGCAGAAGAGGCATTTCAGAAAATCTGTTAAGATATGTATCTGCATTTGAACTCCAAAGTGGATTCCATCAGTGCTGTATACTGTGGCCATTGTTGTTTTTCGTAGTTATCAGTGATGCATTGACCTTAAACATCTTGACTGACGACTATGTTAGTCTACTTTTGAATCGGATAGTGGACCTTCATCTGGTGGTTCACAATATATAAGCAAAGACAAACAAAATAGGGCTTAAACTAAATACAGCCAAAATGAAAGCCCTAGACACTTCTAAGAGCAGTGCTCAACTAAACTGTAAGTTTTTAGCAGAATTGGGGAAGCCACTTCACACCCTAGCGGCAAACCTTAGTAAGTAGATGTCTAAGAATCGTCTTGAGGATTTTTTGGCACAAACGTATCTCCAATGAACAGCTTTATCCGAGAACGAGCCAAAAACCTATAGACTTTCGTATACGGAACAGCAAGTGTCAGTGATTCGGACATACCCTACAGTGCAAACACAGTACTCCATGTATTGGAATCCACTCACTGAAACAGGTAGAACGCCCTGGGCAAACATGAAGCAAATCAGTTGATAAGGAACCGAGCTCTCTGGGAATGATTGCAGCTGACATGCGTTCCACAAATACGGATAGAGTTATTTCCTATGCATCCCGACGGGTAAAACGACTTCACTCACTTGAATCGCATTTAGAAGAATTTTTATTATACTTTTGCAACTATTCGGGTCTATATTTTGATAAACGAGTACGACATATGATTTTGACCAATTATTCAGAAAGATAAAGAGTGTTGGTGCAAAAAAAGAACCCTGTGGCACTCTAATGTTAATGTTAAATAGGACTCTTGTTGTCTATGGGAAGGTTGCTTTTTTCTTTTTACGTTCTCGTTCCAAAAAGTAAATGTACCAAATATCAGCATTCAGACGAATGTTAAAAATCGGGCTCCAAGGACATTTACATTGAAGAAACATTACACTTTGCTGAAAGCTTATGTGCGCTCTGTTTCCTTCTAATTATCTCCGTTTTTTCTGTGGCAAAAAAAAAGCAGAAAACAAACATTTCAACTCAATCCTGTAGATCCTGTGTCGCATTCATCGCACGAGTGTCACCATGACCCCGTCATTTTATAAAATGATATTCACACGGTACAAGGAGAGAATACCTTAATTTGGAGTAATACCATCCGCGCGCACAAAAAAAAAAAAAATAATGAAAAGAGATTCCTCATCCTCTGGGAGTATGCATGTATCCCTCTCCAATTACACACCAAGCGACTAACATTAAGCGACACCACCAGCAATGTATCATCAGCGCAACAGACTGTCGTAATTGTTAGACACTGTTGCGGGACAAGTGTCCTTCTACGCTCTCATACTATCACCTCACGTCACTGCACAGAACAAGCAGCACCACCCTCAGGCAATACACTATATGCAGGCTACTATATGGATCCTTACAATCTCTGTACAGTAGGTATGCAAACAGTCCCATAAAATTACAATTTCAAATTAGCGTAGATACACATAACGTATAACCATTTTGTATGGTTACCAGTATAGTGCCTCCTCTCTGTTGAGATGCGAGAACTTACTGTCCACTTCATTAAGTATTATTTATGTGTGGCTAGGCACACATACATACATACTCGTACAGGGAGTAAAACTGATGTGCACTCTGGAATAAATATATCCTTCTAAAATTTCAAATTCAAATAAGGCCAACCCGTAGCTCCCCTACAGCACAGCACAGCACAATGCTGGGTCAGATACAATTTATATAACTGTTCGCACACACAGCACTGTGTGGTCTAATCGTAACATTCTACAACGTTGGGGTTTTACAGGATTTATTGTAGCCCTCTGTATAACGTTATTCTATTATTATTTTGTAGCTAATGAAAATGTTGGAAGCCCTTTCCACAGGCTCGGCGGGTCCGCAGGAAGTTCACAGTCCCGATAATTTCATGCAATCAATTTCAAATGGCAATAGGGAAAGGGAGTGCCAATGACTCTGTGTAAACATGTGGTAAATAGAATGCGGTTCACGTGTTTGGTTGTCCTTAATCCAATTTGTGTGCGACAAGGTCCTTTTTTTGCAAAATTTTGTACTTTATTACACGATTTCTTGTAATTCCTAACACGCAAGTGAATTTGTGAGAATTTCATCATACCCTTGTGCTATTTGAAACTCGATTTTCTTTTTATCCAATAAGGAACGGTTTTTTTTTTTGTTCTCCTTTCATTTTTATTAGAGCCTGAAAGGACTTCAAAAGAAAAGGCAAAGAAATATGATGTGTGTTGGAAAATAAAGGAGCGTGGAAGGAATTGCCTGCCTTTGATGCTGTTGTCATACGAGAAGACACTGCAAAGGAGAAAGGGTTCGGAATGTAAGGATATCAGTGAAAATTCTTGGATTGACATTCGAGTTTATAGCACTGACCCGGATAATCGATGGAACACAGGGACATATTAGTTTTTTTCTTCTAGTTGAAGTTTGAGTGGGTTAGAAAGGGGGGTTTCTTATTCCAGAAGTGGTAGGTAGGAGTCCCAGCCGATAATAGTAAAACTATTTCTTGTTATAGTTATTACCTCTTTATCTCCAGCCCGGAATATAATCTGCCCGAAACCCTGTCCTTCAAGCTCTTAACTATTGTCAGACCATTAGAATCAATTGCAGAAGACCGATGACTCTTATTAGACGTTTTTAAGTCTTCGTAAAAAATTTGTTTAGAGGCAAGCCGTCATCAGATGTATTCTGATATCCAAAGAAAAAGATATATCCAAAGATTGGAGTGCACAGGTACTAGCCCTTAATACCATTTTGACACTGAAGCAAAAGGAAGCAACTGCCAAAAATGCCCTACGTTTGAAATAATCTAGCACTTGGATTGAGAGAAACCATTGAAACCATTCCACGACTTCAGCCTAAACAGCAAAACCTCGTAGAAGAACTGGATAACCGTTAGGGCCGGGCCACCAACTCGAACAATATCTCCATTTTCACAGACGAGTCAAAAACTGATGAAGGACTGCCCTCTGCCATATACCCATCTGAAACCCGAGTTTGCTCGGTCGCTCAGAATCGCAGGACCACGGTAGTGTGTTCCAAGTGGAAGTTTGAAATGCCAGAACCGGCACCTAAACTGCACTCCATGAAGCCAAACCCTTATAAAGGCCTTTTCATGAAGAGCTCAAACTTTCACTATGGTACAGTCTTCTGAGTACCCGAACACAGCAATATTGAAAAAAAAAAAAAAAAAAACAAACAAACAAACTGGGGGACGATTTAGCAAGGAAGGAGTCTGAACAAGACTATAGGCCTTCTTAATCCAATCTAGAGCCGAGCTAACAAGAGGTGGAGAACACTCTCATATTGTTGTATCTGCAGAAAACTCATGACAATGCCAAGTAAATTCTTCCGCTGAATGCAGCTAAAAACTGATGAACTTTGCTGAGAGATTTTAGAACTGATTGGCAAATATTTACATTATCCCCTGCAACTGAAGACGTTTCACATAAGACATATCCATCTCTCCAGTCCTACTCCACGTCGCTAAAGCATAACTCTACCAAAAGATGATTAGGATATTCGGTCCACTAGTAGGGGTACAGACTAGAGTAGTTGATGTAATGAAATTTGGAGGATGTTCAAGCCCTCATAAAATAGAAAATTACTGATGGATTTTTTTGAAATAGGGATCAACGTGTGAGGCATAGTCCTTACTATACGACTAGTAATGTTGGGAAAGACAAATCTCACAACCCTACGGACGGATAAACGTTTTTTTTTTTCAAATAGTGTAATTTCGTTACAGAATTTCTGTTTTCCTGACATACACATGTTAAAAACGCTGAAACGCAATTTATTTTATTTTTGTTCTAAGTTCTAAGTTCTGTCTAAACATCTGCTGTATTTTTTCCCATCAGTTGCCTAGCTTCATTGTCAAACTCTTACCGGTTAAACATAGTCGCCCATATTGAATTAATAGTTTGCATCAATTTGCATAGAAATACCAAATCGATGCGCAAATATTGACTCAAACTCCAGCAAATTATTCAAAACTATTATATATTCATCTACACACCCACTTTTTTCCGTATACATGCAAAGATACAAATAATAAGTCTAGAATACATGTGCATATGTATGTAGTATTCATAAACAGTATTTACATGCCGATTAGAACGCAATTTTTTTTTCTTTCTTCTTTATTGATATAGCCTCGATAAATTTGCACAACACAGGTGAAAAATGCTAAATAAGGTAGAATTGTAATAAAAAGAATAAACCATAACAACAACGTCAACATGTTTACCTCAAAAATAAATAAAAAAAAAATATATAAAGGTATTGCCAATACATTTTGGGCAGTCAATTGATGGAATCGACTCAATCTCGTCATGCTGACACGGTTATCGAAGCCCAAAGTAACAAGAAATTAATATTTTTGTTACACAAAGTTGTATATAACGACAAAGTTTAATGAAAAATGAAAAAAATTTGCTTAAACTTGTGGAAAAAAAAGTTAATATTCAACGCTAAAAGTGATATGATAACACCCCCATTTTTTGTTGCCACTGACACTACCTGTGTGAATGTATCTTTATGTATCTGCACATGATCTCTGTGTATCTTCTCCAAGTATTATCATATAAAAACGTTTCAAGATACTAGAAGCAGCAAAAGAAAAATGGCAAAGATGGAATGTAAACAATACGATAAGTCTACACACAGCACAAATCCAGACGTTATTGCGTCTTAGAGAGACTGTGTCTATGCTTTTCTGAGATATCTGCGAACCCACGAGCCACGACAGACAACATGTTTGGTATAAATTCAGCCACATGCTAATGGATTTGCCGCCATATGTACATATGTACCTATGGATGAATTAATGGATATTTTTTTTTCTTTTTTGTTATTTTTCTTATTCGACTAGGGTATGTCATGTTTGGTCTATAGTTTGAAACGTAAAGTGGTCTTCAGTTCCTTTCGGGGGGGATTATGGAACTGCCTTGTGCTTTTTTGTATTCTATTTAACTATGTACTCGTGCTTGTATGTATTTAGATGCCTTTGTGTTGAAAATTGAAATGAAAGGAATCTCGAAGCACACTTCCCCCCCTGAAGTGGATTATAATGATTCCAATCTTGGATTTAGTGTATTTATTTATTTTCTTTTCTTTTCTTTTTTTTTTTTTGTTGAAGAATTATGTCTTATTGAATTAGTCTGAAGTGTGTTCTGAATTGAAATTGTTTATCCCAAGGCAAGATCTTGTTTTCCGCTGATTCAAGTACGCAATTAGTGGTGGCTGTTTGTAGATCTTTGGATGGTTGGCGAAGTTTGCTGATTGAAATGCAGATATTGTGGCGCCTTTTCGAGTTGTTTCCTGGTTTCAGATGGAAAATCATTAGACATTCAGTGGCAGATGGTGATTTCTCAGACTGTTTGTTTACTGAAATGAAAGCGGTTGGTAAAAGATACTCGGTATGGGTGTGTATCCGGTGTGGAAGTATCGGTATTGATTGAATGCATGTCTATGTCAAAGAAGTCGGGGATTTTCAACAGTCGGAGAGTAGAGACACAAATTCATATAGTCAAAGGTAGCATCCGACAAACTTTCGAGGGGATTATCTCCCTTATTTTCGTAGTAAAGAATCTCAGAGTATGCCAACACTTCTTGTACATCACTGAACATACATAGATGAACGTGGAAATACTTCCACAATATATCCGCAGACTTCGAGTATCTTAAGATCAATGATCGAAAACATCTGACAAATGTAGCTACAAAACGCTGAAGAGAATTACAAAAGAGTTGCTAGTTGGTAGGATCTTGCGTTAGGTACCAGCGAAGTCCATGGCGGATCAGCGGATCAAGAAGCCTTAAACAATCGACACCATTCTCTTTCAATAAGGCCTTCTGCTTTCTCTTAAACAGAAGGCTTAGAATACTGAAATATTCCCTGAATACTGATTGGCGTGGAAAAATTTAACCACTTTGGTTGCTTTTCTAGCGATCCAAGGAGATGGGTTGTATCATCCTTCGTAGGAGCTTAGGAATATTTTTTGTAAGGTTTATGTAAGGGGCAGTTGTGTTGTATGGTATGTATGAGATTATAATAAGGTACTACGCGCCTAAGCTTTTACGCTTGAGAAGTATTAAGTGACAGCTATACGATGAAGAAATCTTGAGGAAAGATACTGACTAAGCCTAAGAAAAACAAACCAGCTGGGTAGTACGATACTTCGCTTACTCCTTGAAGGTCTCACTTAGTAGTATCAGATAGCTGTCATGATCGAGAAACACACTTTGATCAGAAAAGCTCCAACTATCTGATTAGACAGAAAAGGTTAAAGATTTTTTTACTAATCTTAATGTGGCTGGTTTGACCTGTGCCTGTCTTAAGAGACAGCTCTCATAAGTCTGCATGCCAGCATTTAAAGGTTAACGAATGCCATTGGAAGTACTATAAAATACTGAAACGAAATGTATCTAACGCTAGTAAATTCGTACTTAAACAACAATCAATAAGGACCTCCATACAAAAAAAAAAAACATGTTAGACCACATTTAACCCAAATTGCAAAGTTAATTCCCACCAGGCAATTACCATTTCATTTATCTTTCCCTCTGGGTCTGGACGTTCAAATAACCAACGCGACACACATGCAAGTGCTATTTGCAAAATGACTTTGTCATAAAAACTAAAAAAACTCCATTTGTACAGAATTACTGTGATTTAATTAAAAACAAAATAAATAAATCCTAATAGCACAGTTAAAGTACATGCATAGCAGCGAACAGCAGAGCTCATTCCTAGATAAAGAGTATCTAACAAATTTATTTTTCGCAATTTTACGAAATCCTTTCTGTCGTTCAGTCCCCTCCTCTCTCTCTAATGCAATTTTGCTTTCTATCTACAATTTGATAAATATGTGTGTGCATGTGCACAATATCCCAATCCCAGGTGAATAGTTTGGCATGCAATTTAATCCATCAACATCCATTACAAAAGCCATGTACGTACATACATACTCGTACTCATATCTCATTCCTTTGGTTTGTACCTGCAGGCGAATTGTTCGCCTTCTTACCGCATGGCCCTTTCGAAAATTGGCAATAAAACGTTTTAACCAACATACTACTCGTTCTAACGATCTGTAGATACATGCCATGGTGGTGATAGTGGTGGTGGTAACACGCGAAAACTTTTCATTGTAAACTTTCAACACTAAACAGAACCCTTACATTGCTACTCGTACATATATGTATGATGCGAGCACGATAGTAGACTTTCCCTTTGATTTGTTATTAATTAATGAAACTTGGGGCTGCTCAGGTGACGAGAAATATTAAATTGCCCCATAAACGGGTAAGATACTCTATATACACCACCCCTTCGCTGTTATACAACAGAAACAAAAAGAAAAAGAAAAAAAAAATCCACAGAATGGTAAGTGGTAAGGGGGGGTGGCAACGATAAGTTATTTTGATGGCATAATGACTTGTTGGGTTGGATCTCTAAGTGGTCGTTGCCTGGTATGGGGTTGGGGGCAGATGTCTTCTTTTCGACAAATTTCCACATCTAAAGGGGTGGCAATATACATACATACCACTGGAAGGTATTTTGAATATTAATGTACATATATGCATGCAAAAGATACACAAGATACATCCATACCACAGTATAGAACGCGTCGGGGGGACACACGAGAGAGACATTAGATATGGTGTGACAAATTGTTTGGAAAATTAACTTAATTGTTTCTTTAGCACATTTTGCTTTGAGGGTAATTTATTGTTATTGCTTTTACGGTGCTGTTATGGGAAATTGTTTAAGCGATGAAAGAGGGTAAGTGGGTGGTTGCGGTGGTCGGGGTGGAATGCTTGTTATAAGAGGGTAAATGTTGGTAATATTGGAATTCCATGGTGTTTATGTGATTTATTAGTGATATTGATTTTCTTCTTTTTTTTTTCGTTAACCTCAGACAAATTTATTGGACATAATCTTCTCTCATACATGGGTAGAGGGCCACCTAATCCAATTTCATTAAAAAAAAATTATTGTAAGAAATCAAAAGTGTCAGAAGTGGATGCTTCATGAGCGTCTAACTAACGAAATTCATAGGCCCAAGACCAGATCACGCCAGAAATCTATTGATTTGTTAGGACAAATGCCTCGTTCGTTACCTGGGAACCGATGTGTCAGAAGTGGATTCGATTTTATTTTTCACAGAACAAATATTTCCTTTTCTTCATTCACATGAGCAGAGGTGAATATAAAGTTGACAATTCAAATCCTCAAAAGCTACTTTTATAAACCCAAGTCTAGAAGAAAGTGTTAGAAGTGAATACTGAATACTTTGCATTAACCGATCAATCTATCCTATTGCATGTGAAAGATCACAGGCAAAGTGTCAGAAGTGAATTGCTGATGCGTTCTTTTGTGGATTGTCGATGGACTTTAAGTTGAATTTTCGAACAACCGGAGTCCAACTGACTGTAAAGTCAATGAGATAGTTGATGAGTTCTAAAAGGAAGAAAGCTTTAACTAAAGTATACACCATGGAAGGTTATGGTCTGAAACCGAATGTCTTAGGACATTTAATATAGGATACCTCCATACCCCTTTCGACTGCTATCATACAGCATTCATTGACGTACATATCTTCATAAGCTTATGTCTACTTGAAGGCCTCACGTTGGGCGCCATATTACTCGAAAACCATAAACAAGAGATACAAACAGTTGCAGTGGCCCATGAGTCCCATAAATCCCCAAATTTACTCAAACAGATAGTAAATCCCTGTTGATGTTCCTCACATAAATCCAACAAAGTCTCCTACAGATTCCCTCAGATTGCACATTAACAAACAATTATAACTGTCCATCCATTCACCCAAAATGAGTTTAAGACCCTCGCCACAACTAATCTATTACCAGCCTGGTTGTGTGTCCTTTTTCTACTCCAACAACTACAAGGGTCAGGGGCCCAGCATGACTTCTTAAAAGAGACTTTCCAGAGTAAAATAAACTTTTTCCCATCCAATTTCGGATAGGAGCACGCCCTTCTCTCTGTCCCTCATCCCTGATTATTTGTTTTTGATTAACTTTTTTGCATGCTTCAACAAACAACCAAATAAAATACAAAACCCAATCTCCATTAATTGCAATTAGACAGGGTGGACATTAAAAATTCATACACAAGTCAAAGAGAGGGATTCCGTCTTACTTATTACGTATTGTATTTGGTTACAATAAAAAGTGATTAAACAATTTTCCGCTCCAGATACTTTATTCTTTTTCTCCAATACATTTTCTTCGTATCCTTGTAAGTCGTCCTTTTATTGCACACTATACTACCAGAGAGACTTTTCTCAACACTAAGCAATGACAATTAAAATAAAGAAAAGAAAAAAAAGAGCTATGTGTCCTTTTTCAATTATCGTAAAAGCGCGGAAACAAGAATTAATTAATCCCACTCCTCGGGTAACGAAGAAGAATCCCCTTTTAAGCTTAAATCGTAAGAAATTGACAGTGAAAAGGAAACGACCAACAATAGAGAGTGAAATCTATTTCATTAGTTCGCTATAATCTATCTATCTATCTGTCGAGTCACTACAAGTAACTAAAGAAGCAAAAACCTTACAATAGGGAAGATAACCCCCAGCAGCGATACATGAGTGTTGTTTTATATTATTTCCTTCCGCTATACACGTCCTTTTATATATTTTATTTTGTTTCTATAAAAAAAAAAACGGTAAACTATAACCATAGACAGTTGTCTAGATCCCATTATGGCAAAGCTCCTTTAGAAGAAAATTGATTTTACTCTTCCCTGAGCTTGTTGTCTTGTTGGTATCCCAACCATTAGGGGAAAAGGCTAAACAACAACAGCAACACGGGGCCATAACGAAACCACACTAATAATGCCCACAGCGATGTGAGCCATGATATTGTTGTTGGTAGTGACGGAGGCGGGTTTGAACTTGGCAGGTGTTTGGTGTAGGTGGTGGATGTAGATGCTCCTAATCTTCTTTCGTACATCCATCGGTATGTTGAATTGGTGGTGTGGATCAATGAGTTTGTGCAAAAAAAAAAATGGAAAGCAAAACCACAAACAATATGGCGGGCTCAGATACAAGACCATTTGACGCCATCGGAGCCAGAATTCTCTTCATTTTTATTCAGCCTTGGCACGAGTGGTATTGGAATTTGCTATGAATTTCTGGGATTAAAGTCGTAGGGTTTCCATTTTTCAATTTAAATGCTCCACTTGCAGACTTTAAATGCTGCATGTGCTGCCGCTGCTATGAATCGTTTTACCTTCCTGTCTCGCGCTGACATTGCCGCTTTGCCATGAGGAGGATTACAATTTAGGAACTCGAATGTGTGTAGGTGCTTGGCAAGGTGAAAATTGATTTATGCAAAAAGAAATATAGCACACAATTGGTTCCAGGGTCTCCGGAATGAATTACTTAAAATTTCAAGGGGTTGAGGTTGAGATGGGATTTTTTTTGTCTCTCTTGTTCTGCAGCTTCAGTGCTGGAGACAGATTGAAGTGCGCATATGAGTGACCTGTAGGTACCAAACAATCTACCAGTCAACTAGTTCGAAGAGAGAACCTTTTTCTACAAGAAACGGAAGAGAAACCCCAAAGAAATACAAGATAATGAAAGGAGTTCTTCAAGGGCGGATCCTAGGACCAATTCTTTTCACACACATTGTGTGCTATTGCATACAAAGAACATCAAGGCCGAGGGGAGAAGAATAAGTAACAAAATTGTAATCAAACAATTGCTAGCGTAAGGCTATAACGGACTACGACATCAGAAATGGAACTAGCGAAAGTCAAAGTCGGCCTTCCAGTCGTCTGGAAGTGCCGCTGGTCTACTGCAAACCACCTAACCTGACTCGTAGATTATTCGGAGGACTAAGGTAGCCAATTAAGGAACCACCCACAGTAGGTTTGGTATTAAAAACTTAAGGTTCTTGGTTCATAGCACAAAAGAAATCTTTGATGTGAATCCCTGGTCACAACGAAAGACATAATTGAGAATCATATATGTATCTCTCATAATGGAACTTAAGGTCAACGATTATAATATATACACTATCTGTGTCACTGCCTAAACCTACGTCAATTGAGTAACAGAGCACTAAAAAGATACTACTTCTAGGACCTACATGAAGTATCTGGTGGCTCACTTCACCATTTTTCTGGTTGGAGACCCTATTCAACTACGACTAGGTAAAACCTAGAATAGTAACCCAACCCCCAATAAAGGGCAGAAGATGTAAAAGAGGTTCAAACTGCTTAAATGTAACTGCTTCGTCATTTTTAGTCAGGTTATGTCCTACAGTATAGTACAATACTAGGAAATAAATGCGTAGTGGCACAGGGCTATGTTCTAGAGCCCCTATTCTTGAATAT
This sequence comes from Xylota segnis, assembly GCA_963583995.1. Classification (NCBI taxonomy): domain Eukaryota; kingdom Metazoa; phylum Arthropoda; class Insecta; order Diptera; family Syrphidae; genus Xylota; species Xylota segnis. The sequence continues at coordinate 5,250,572 of OY757239.1, read as the reverse complement.
TATTTAAATATTACGAAAATCTACGACTACCAATACCAGAGGAAGCAACAATTTTACTACTCGCTGATGTCATAGCCAAATAGTGAAATGAACAGCTCTGAAGGCCCAACGGCCTTAAAGTAGTAAAACTAACTCCCAGTCTACGAAAATGGCAACAACGCTGAAATGCATAAATCACAGGCCAACTGAAGTATCGACTTATCCCGACTTTTGAAGCTTTTGTTCGTTTGATGTGTTACAGTGATATTTGGTAAAAAATCAAATATTCGTTTGAAGTTTCTACACTAAATATTGAAGCAACCGCTTATACCGACAACAAGGGTGACAGTTTAACGTTGACGTATCGGGAACTCTTCCCCTGTAAACCTAACTCAACTTGAGAACACAAAAAAGAAAATGAATTTCAAAACTTTCATGCAAAGATACTCCACAAATGTTTAGTCACTCAGTCTCTAGACTTAGCAGTTCAATATTTCAGAACTCTGGTACTCCACAAGAACAGGAAGATCATAAAAGGAATCCTACGATCCTGATGAAGTGATTGAGATGGGTTTCAAGCCCAACAGTGACTTAGAATGATCCCCTTAACGCGAATGCAATTTCAAGCCTATAAATAGCTGACGCAGCACGAATCTATCTATCTTCTAGTACAGAAACTAATCATACTCCAAAGATTATTCAAGCGCATAACAAATCGGCAGTGCCATCGTTAAAGCACTATCATCCATTTTTTAATGGTTAATTATATCAAAGTCACTCAAACAAAAAAAATACAAAAAAAATGTAGCGAATGCATTGCAAAATAGATTCCAAGTGCATCGACAGCAAGTACGAATCCATTCACCTTTGAATCGATCGATGAAGTCATCGAATGTTTTTTTTTTCGTATTCTCCAACTGACAACCGCACTTCAACTGTAGACCCAAATGGAGGCACCACACTACACTACCTACCCACTAATCAAGTGACGCTTGATTTTATAGAATTGCTTACGGCTGCATCGCTGATAAGAGGGGCAAATTCAAAATTGCTTACCAACACACTCAGCACGAATTTAACCAAGTCAGTGAGAATCTAAAGCTTTACTGCACGTGTTTCCTTCCGTTCACCCTACAACAGAAAAAAGCTGAAATTTATTTCCTCCATTTCTCCCGAGATTCAGATTTTGTGTTTCTGGGTTACAGCCAAGATAGTCCTCTACATACAAACATATCTAAATAGGACAACATTTTGTAACCAATAAAAATTACAACATGCCCCTGAACTTTTTCGACAAATACTCGTACATTCCTGGACGAGAAGTGAATGAAAACGAAAAGGCAATCTCTTGAATATGGAAAGATACATTAATTGACTTCCGACTTCGGGACTGACTGACTGACTGTTAGGAGATGAACGCAGTGACTTTTGGTCGATTGAAGATGGATTTCATGTAACCACATACATAACGTTAAAACGAAAGTGAAAGGAAGTGAAGCAGAGTGAGGCTACAAGGCAGGCAAAAAGATGGTGATTGTAAATTTCCGGTTCCTGACACATGGCCTAACATTCTATTACACGCATCAGAGGATATTCAATGAAAAGGAAAAGAAAAAGCGGCCCGTATTCCCCCTGTGCTAGAGAAACCTATAAATAATTAGGAAAGACTCAACTTATCATCAGTGCGGATAGTTTGTTGTAATTAGTTAGGCTGCTGTAGGAAAATGGAAGGGAAATGAAACAATCCGAGTGATTTGGTGTACGTGACTAGAAGGATGAAAGTTTGTTTGCTTTGCCAGGGGTAAGGAGTTTCTGATGTTCCCTTGGGTAGTAGGGGGAAGAACCACACACGACCATATGTATATCCCTTCGTCCCAGGCTGAGGAACTTAAATTGTGGAAGAGTTTTGGCTGGGTCTCATACTTTCTTGTATCTTTTTATCCCAAACTTGTAGGAAAATGCTTTAGAAACCCAAAAAGTAAAGTCAAACAGGATCAGGAAGAAGGAAATATGAGAATCCTTGAACTTGTTGTAAAAAAACTTTACATTTACTTGAAGTCAATGAAGTTATGAAATTAAGTGAAACACTATCGAATGCTTATCAGAGAGGTATGACTGTGAAAACTTCTACAGTTTGTGAGATAAATCATTGAGTGATGCTATTGATGTCAATGAAATATTCTATCCTATGTTTGTTTATGTATTTGGGAGAGGTGGGTCTTTAGAATAATCGTTGAACTCCTACTCCAATCCTGGTAATTCGTGGATAGAATTATTGAAGTCAATGAAATAATTGATGTCAATGAACTTCACAAAGTTACAGAGATACTTTCGAATGCTATTTCTTACTTGTGTTCTAGAGAGATCGGTTCGGAGACCTTTGGCTGACAAGTCATTGAAGTCAATGAAATATACTTGACGTCAATAAAGAGGACAAAATTTTTGAAATGCTTTCTAAAAACTGTGTTCAAAGTATGTAAGTTCAACCGAAAACACATTGAAGTCAATGAAATTTTGAAAGCTTATCAAACCTATACCACTTTTTGTAGAAATCCCTGTCAAAAGATCCTTTCGGTCCCGAAGCAAGGGGGAAGAGGGATTTGTTTTCTCTTTAAAATAAAGTTTTTCATGGAGGAAAGGTTTTAGTCCGTTTTCAAGGTTTCAAAGGTTTTAGTAGAAATTCAATTTTTTTAGTACTACTTATCGATCAGAGAAGTACGAATGTCCAATCAATGTTGATGAGAGTTCCTATAGAGAGAGGTTTAGTTTTGAAAAACCTACGTACCCAAGAAATTGGAGTCTTTGTGGTTTGGATTCAATTAACTACATATGTACTTTCTATATATCCCTCCAAACACTTTGAAGACATCAACAATTCCTATACTTGTCCAAGGTGAATGCTCTTATTAGCCAGGGTTCACTTAGATATAATTGCGGGATTTTAAGCATTTCCATCTCAGGAACTTGTCTCAATTTTGCAAAAAAATGTCGAGTTCAAACCCATTCGAAGAACACGATTAACGTGTGTATAATTATCCTATTACTTGCACAACTAAAGATCTTTACATTATGATAAAAAAAATAAGTGGCACTTTGCGGTTGAATAACCAGCCATAATTTAATTTACAAATGAATTCTCAGAATCATTATCAACGTGACATTCTAATTTGTTCGCGCATGCAAAAACAGAAATCCCCTTATACTTGTAACCTTTAGAAATTGTAAACAAATTATGAAAAAGCAAGGTACTACCGCACTAACTTTGGTCATAGTGCTTTCAATTGGCAAGCCTTAACAAACAACGTCACTAACCGCAAAAACCATTTGCGTACCTTCGAACAAGTCCATTTGATCGGTTAATTAATAGTCAATAATAATACTAATTATTTTAGCAATATACATATGTATTACCGGTGCTTGCACATAGATTGCAGCAACCATCAGTGCGACGTAAATTTCTGAGCTAAAAATATAAGCTAAACGACCGAAAGAAGCACGTTTCGCTTTCCATTCCTTATCAGGGAGTGCTTGTACTTTGGAAGAACAACACCCGGTCTGTGCCTGACCTCAGGGGTCAGCTAAAGAGAGACAAAAAAGATTCAATGAAACAATAATGATTGTATTGCTAATTAAAATCATGTTAAACATTTGTAAAAAGATAATCTGTCAATGAAGACGGCAAACAGTCCTACGTAAGAGAATCTATAGGGTATATACTTGTTTATGGATGGAACACGAACTTAGGGAACCTTTGGCTTCAAAATTCGACAGTGATTACTCCAAATGGGAAGTAATCGACTACTAGTCAGAGTAGTCGAATAATAGTCGAAGTAGTTGACTACTAATAAGATGACTTCTAGTCAAAGTAGTCGTTTAATAGGTCCAGCAGCTGACTACTTCTAGTCAAAGTAGTAGATAATACTTCAAGTAGTTGACTACTACTAACGTGACTTCTACTCAAAGTTTTCCATTGAATCTTCAAGTAGCTGACTGCTAGTAAGCTGACTTCGAGTCACACTAGTCGTATAATAGTCGAAATAGGTGACTTCTTGTACGCTGACTTCTAGTCAAAGTAATCGAAAAATTATTGAAGTAAGTAGTTGGCAACTAGTTCCAGAAAGTAGTCGAATAATAGTGCAAATAGTTGCCTGCCTATTATAAGTAGTCGTATACTGCTCAAAGTAGTTGACTACTAATCAATGTAATCGAGTTTTACTCCAAATAAACAAATACTGGTTCGGAAATTCTAGGAATAGTTTAAGAAGTTTAAGTATTTGAAGACTGTAAGTAGTCGAATAATAGTTGCTAATCGAAGAAAGCAGATATTAGTCGAAGTAGTAGTAGTACATACTTTACAAGAAGTCCACCATTGATAAATTTATGGCCCAAGTGGTTTAAATAATCGATTGCTACTCCAAGTAATCGAGTGATATAACAGTTCTCACCAAGTAGTCGAATACTATTGCAAATAATCATGTACTTGTCTACTTAGTTGAGTGCTAATCTGACTAATCGACGACTAAATCAACTATCTACTAGTAAGGGGGGACTACGAATAAAAACAAAGACAACTGTAAGAACTTTGTCTAGGAAAGAAGGAATACTACTTAAAGAAAACTTACATATCTTAGAGTGGTCTAATGGCTTACCTGAAACGAGAAAGAAAATAATGGATTATTAGGTTTTTTTTTTTAAATTTTTAAGAAAAGAGTTCCAAACTTTTATAATGTCCAACATTTTAGGTGATTTTTCACTTGAATATTTAAATTTACTTGATCACACTTCGTATTGTTCAATCTGGATGAGTTTCATCCTCCAACGTGTAGATCTAACTCCAATCACAAGTTTCCTTTTCACGGACATTCTAATGGTGAGCGTCAGACAAACATTCGAAAGTATATTTGCTTCTGCTTTAATACTGGAACCCGCCAGGAAAGACACCGAAAGATAATCAGATCCCATAGTATGCTAACACTATGGGGACTATGTTCATATGAGAACCTGTTCATACCACTGAGCATAGTGCAGCGGTAAAGTACAACTGATTGGTATTCACGGATACCCAAAGACGGATTATTACGTACGATAAAAGTAGAATTCTTGTGTACCGAATCGCCAAAGAATTGATTGGTATATTGTGCTATAGCCCCACCGTGAACGATGCTTCGCATAGAAGTAGTATCTTTTAGTGGATGGGACCACTGGATCAGTGGCTACTGTGTCAATCTAAAGAGCTAATGGTTCTAGGTTCGAGTCCCAGATAGTCTCCACAGGACCTTCCTGACAGTATACACAAGCATACAAGCTCGTAACTCTTTGCATCTCCCTTCTAATGTTTTTCCCCCCGGTAATACGACAAAACAATGTTCGAATGGATTACCCAAAGTGCCTTTGTAATTTACAAATTAATCCCCTGCCCGTCATTATTTACACTTACAACGTCGAACAGGATTACACCTTGAATTCCTAGACACAACGTCCAACGACAACGACTCCTACCATCTAACCATCTACCGCTTAATGAACGTGAAATAGTTTTCTTGCCTAACGAAATGTAAATATTTGCCTAATTAAGACGGCTTTGGCACTCACCTGCTCAAACTTTCGTACGCGCCTACTGTGATTAATTAAAAACGAGATTCTTTCATAGGGCATGTTGTAATTTGGTTGTGTCTGTTGTAACATAGAGAACAGTATAGGTGATGCCATAAATACACGTAGATACTGAGCGTTTGTTTATAGGGAAAATGTATTTGAGAAGGCTAGGGGTATCATACAACGTTTTTCTTTTACGCTGTCTATTCCTATTACCGAAGCTTATCCCAGTTGTGCTCCAATTACCACGCGGATGCCTGCATCCAACGATGTCTCGCTGAGGGAAAATCATTATAATATGCAAGCACGACCGAGAATTCTAACCAAAGTATCTGATGTAAGAAATATCCTTTGCACACAGGGACATTCAACTCCGATGGGGATAAGTATTTTATCTGCGAAATGCCTTCAAAACGCTACGTTGCCGCGAACACTCTCTAAATGTCAAAAGCTAAAACTTCAACGCGTTGAACAATATTTATGTACATCCATATTCCATAAGGCATTTATTTTAGTCCTTGCAACGTGAATTTCTGAATCTTGGCAACTGGATGCATCCCTAATGCGGCCAAGACAAGACAGAATCTACTTAAAGCGCGCTAAAACGTAACGCCTCGATGATTACACACATTTGGATCTCCTTAGGAACGTATCCCTTCTGGAGTTACACTCTGTCCACATGGGCTATGTGCCTGTGTATGTCTTGATGGGATGTAATCCTTGGAGAATGTTTTGCATATACGCTTGGCTTATTCCTTATATCATCATCTCTGCATCGTTTGCATTCCCTTTTGATGTGTGCAGAGAGATGCAATATACTCGCAAAGTGCCAAGTTCTCTCCCTTCCAAGCAAGTGAGACGAACATTTAACTTTTTCTGTGGTGTCCTCTGGTGATGGAACTAGCACTTGCTAGGACACACACACGCTGGTATGCTAAAATTAGTTAAACACAATGTGTGAAGGATTTTCTTTATTCTTATGGCTTGTGGAAGATATCCGATAATTTAAAGTGGACGACCAGGCCATCCTCCTTGGGGAGGAACTTTTTGACATTGATTTACGCCAAGCAATTCGGGATGAAAACAGAGTAAATCACTTCCTTTGCTTGCTTAATGGTGGGTGAAGGGAAATTGATTTTCATTCATCAGCCGGAAAATCAATTTCGCTGTGCAATTACTTAACGGTTATATGTTTATTTGTGCTTATTTAATTTTTTAATTTAAATTGAAATGGTTGTTTGTTCTCGGCGTATTTACCTTCCGCTTGGATGCTCCTGAAATGCGGTGCCTAGCCGTAATGGCTTTTTTTGGTTAAGTAATAATTTAAAATCAATTAAAAAACGGATGGGACGCCATTACTAATTAAGTAAACGTATTTATTTTATTGGTAAAATTTTAATGTTTCGCTATTATTTGGAAAGATGTCGGTTACCGATTAGGTAGGAGATGGTGAAGAGTTCTGAGACTGTCGGATGACAAACTAGACACTGTAGTGGGCCTGTTGCTTTGTGGAAGCCCTGATCTTTTCCAGGCCTTTCCTATCATGTAAATAGTGTAACTATCAAAATAGAGGTCGAAATTCCTGTCGGACACAGATCCCATCTCTAGTAGATCCGCAGATTGGAGCTAGAACCAATGAAACAGAGGGAATGTGTCCCTACGTCTGAGAGTTACTTAGAGGTCTACGTCTCTCGAGTTCATATCTGAGTACGTATCCTCACTGGTTTTGTCTGTCCATATTGGAATCTCATTTTGTAGAAAGGCCTCTTCTTTCCTTTGCCAAATCTATCTTTCACTACTCTATTGAGCAAAACTGAACTCCTTCTATTTTCAGCATTTTGAAGAATACCAGATCTGTCTTTTGAAGGGATAATCCTCACAAACTCTAGCCCATGTCCCAAGTCTAGTTATCATTTTACTCAATGTGTCTAAGACAGTCATAACGATGAAGGTATTCTTTCGACCGCAACGTATTTTGAGTGACTTTGAAAGAGGCTAGGACATCTAGAATATGAATGAACCCTTAAGTGGCGAATACAACTGGAAGAGAATCTCAATCACCTTGGGGCATGCAACTGAAGGCTGTAAGCCAAGATCACCGCAGTTCAAATCGGCCCATGAGTAAATAGTACAATCCCTCAGGGCAGTGTTCTAGTTCTCATACTCTTTATAGACCAAGTATATGAGGAACCGGCCTAGACAAACACTTCACTATCTTCAGTAAGATAACGTCCATTAAGCACTGCAATAGTGCAATCGTTGGGATGGGAATGGGTGTGCATTTTCTTACTGGTTAGGCTGTCAGCAATCCATTTAGACCGAATCGTATAATACCACTTAGAGGACGTGGCATCTAAAAGTTTTGACCGGAAATAGAACGACAACATCGAACTTATGTAAATGTTACTTCCAATATATCACCAACATTGTTTTTTGCTTAATAAAAATGCACTCAAAAGTAGGCGTGGCCATACATAATGTGTGAATAAATTGGGAATTTTAATATCTATATATTCGTTCTTTATAATCTTTTTTGATTTCAAGTAAAATCGATATCAGATATATGTAGCCTTTGATAAGGCTAAACTATCGAATGCCAGTTATTCACTAAATTGGACAGAACTTAATTAGAAGTTCTACGCTATTCAAGTGTGATAGCAAATTCTTGCAACTCCAATATCGTATAAATGATATTCTCAGACAGTGGGTCCAAATATCTGACAGCTAAGTACTAAATGGATTTCGATTAAATAGAGTGTTTTAAGCTGCTGTAGCATAATTTTTGGAAAACCATTAAATTTGAACTGTACAGTTCTTGAGACACGACATGCTTTTGCATAGAGAAAAAGCTACCAAGTTAGTGTTAGAAATTTGTAGACAAGAGAACAACAAACGTGCAGTCATAACGATCGAACTGAAGGCTATAACTTAACGTTTTATGAAAGAGCATGTTTCCCCCACCCGATGCTAGAAATGGGTGTATAGTCTAATATTGTTCTTTATGCTTCGATCAAATATGCAGTATCGGGTACGTATGAAAAATTCTAGAAACCATTTACCGAATGTGAAAGAGAATAAGATTCACCATAAGCCACGACCGATCAAATTTGTATTCATGGCCACAATGAAGGGGCAATGTATTCGAGTTAAAGTTTTGCTGAAGTGTCCAGTCATCCAATCGAATTAAATGAACACACTAGTTGAGACACAAACTTTATAGTGCAAAATCCTTGGTTTGGATTCACTTATTCTCACATACTTTTAGGGAGGATCACGTGAACCGATTTTTACCATTTTTTTCCAATCTTTATTATAAAATCAGTTCCAAGATGTCTACCACTCGATATGAGACGTAATTTTTTGAACTTGAAATAAATACACTGAAGGTTTCAGTCTATAGCAAATGAGTTCATCGTCCGGAATAAGGACTTGCCCTCACTTCCCCACCTTCCGCGATGATATTGATTACCTTGTTTGCTGATATTGGGTTGTACATAGTTTCATTTGGCCAAACCAAACCAAAATAAAATCCATTGACGTCATTCCATCAATGAGTTCAATAAAACCACCAAATTATTATTTTCGGGTTCTCGAGTCGATTGTCGTTTTTATTGGGCCATATCAGACGTGACGATAAACATGTTACCAATATTACAAATGTCGCTGTTTTTTTTTTAGTAAGAGCATTTCCAAGGTTGTTTTGGTAAGTCTTTATAAGTGCGCAACGACGAGTTACGAATTGACACAATTTGCTGGAAAACAGCAATCCCATCCACTTGAAAACATTGTCTGTTTACACTTGTTTTCAGTGCCTTTTAGGAATCGCATGTCAAAGGAACTATACCTAAATACATACATACCAACCATCAACGTGAGAAGTGGGAGGCTCTATGCACAAAGCTAAAGGAGGACAAATGTGAGAGAAAAAGAAATATCTCCAGGAATTCAAAGCGATGAATTGTCAAAGTGATGGATGGATTCTACATAGATGGCAAACAGAAAACCTTTCGAAATGCACTTAGAGATGATAGAACGAATACTCGTTGAGTGTGCATTTGAGTGCTAGACATACATATGTATTTATGTGTGTAGGTATATTGAACCAAAATGAAACCAAAACGTCGTGCTCTAATATTTAAAGAAGCATAACAGTGCCACAATTTGGATTTCAATGAGCAAATAGGAGTAGAGACTGAGATAACCTTACGAAGTAGTAAACAAACTTCCAATTTTAGTAACGGCAATCTAGATACCGGGTAACCACTTGACTAAGTGACATACGAACGGGTGGGGAACGGACGAGGGAACTTTGGTGTTTCTGGTGTTGTTTGAGGATTTAAACCGCAAAGCTCAAGAGATATGCACTCGTATCTATTGTGGAGCATATTTGTACAACTTTTGATAAGAATATGCCCGGTTCTCTTTCTTAATCGAAATAACTGTCAAAAGAAGGCTCTGTAAGGCGTTTTTTATTACCCATGCTAAGTCAAAAATCAGTACTAGAAAGAATCAAAATGTATTGTGATCTCGCAGTGCAAATAAGTAGCCTTCAGTCTAAATTTCTGGTTAACTTTCATCGACATAGGGGGTGCCTTCGACTGTGCTATCCAACGCGGGGTAGATGTGACAGTACATAAGTCTGATATAAGGGTTTGAAACGCAGATAAACTGATGTTCCCCTTTGTGAACAGTACCCTCAGATACTATCTACAGAATGACTATAGTGTAGCGGTTAGAGACTTGGTTTCTTATGGAAAAAGCACCCAAAAGTGCCTTCTCAAATTACAGCTTAAACTGATGATACGTAAGATAATCCCTTACCCAAGACAAACATCCCTTCTGATGACTATACTCAGTTTACAGATTAATTGTCTTAATCATACTCAATTCTTATCAAATAATTGTTATAAACAAAATTATAAATTAAAATAAAAGAAGACAATCCAACTATCTAATGAAATTCAATCGAATTTTTGCCGCTAATATGTTCAAGTATCTGTCATCTATGCGTAATCGGCTAGCAACGTTTAGCAACAGAAAACTGATACCAATCGGTGAAATCACAGAGCGGGCATTCTGTGGTTAGTTTTCTGTTTCAATATTTTTTTTTTTTTCCATTTCATTAGGAACTAGTGATATGGTTTATCAACCAAGGAAACGCCATATCTGCCCAGCGGCCAGCTACTGTTTCGTGAGTAATGGCAATTTTGTTAAAAGGTGGTCTGCACGTTTTAATCACGATAATGTGCCAAAAATGTTTATGACCAAATTAAGTAGCTGAAATCTGTTGGAGAGATTATCTGGAATTTTATTTTTTTTTTTAATATTTTTAAGTCCATTAAAGGTTGTTTGTTATTTTTTTTTTCTTTTTTTTTGTAACCTTAACCGAGATTTTGATATATTTTTTTTTTAATAAATTTAATGAGTATACATACATACTTATGTACATATATTTTTGCTGGAATATTGATAAAAACTATTTTTTTATTATTTACTTCTAGGTGAGTCAGAAGCATCCGTCAAGGAAGTACTGTAGACCGGACTCATCTGTTCTTGGTAATTTAAATGAGTGAATGTCGCGATCCCCCCATCATAGCAATCCATGGAACTTTGTGTGTTTTTTTTTTTTCTGTTTACATCTCAAAGTCCAATTGACTAAGAGAACGGCGGCGGCGGCGACGGCGCCTACTTATAGATTTCCCTCTCGTTTGCCTCGAAATTTATCGGATTCAATAGATCAAACCAAAAACAACTGCACGTCAACAATTTTTTTTTTTTTTTTTTAAAGACAAACACTGAACTGCCTGCTAAAAGTCACGTATTTTGTATTTATTTTCATTTGACACTGAATATGTATCTAAAGTAGTTTGTTTTGCTTTTTCTTTAAACATAACACAATCTATCTTTAAACATAATCTATCTGAAAGCGCATTGAGAGACTGATCGGTAAATTTATTTATTTTCTCGCGAAAAGATACTTCATAGTCCGAAGCGAACTTTGGACTTTGACATCATCGGCGACAATCGCTGTAAGATCAGAAAGAAAATCACTACAAGCACGAGACTTTTACGATGTGATGTAATAATATTGACAAATTAATAACTGATTGCGAAAGTTTCGTTGACATTGTGCCAATCATTGTTGGTTGCAATTGCAAGTTTGTGAGTACTTTTAGTTTTACGCAATTGGTGCGGCGACTTATGGCTGCCGCCCCGGAGAGAAAGAGAGAGAGATGATGACTTTTATCGCTACTCGTCTAATGACAGGTTAATGGGATGTAATTTTGTATTTTACCTGTTGTGAATGGTTTGCGGTTTTTGTGATAATAATGTGGTTAGCAGGCGGATATGAAATGGAATGTCGTTGAAATATATTAACTTCGTTACGACTAGGTACCTGAACAGTAACCAATGTCAGACAAATGTTAAAAGTTGTCATTTAATTCCTCTCTATGGCTGATTTTTAATTACAAAAGCAAATAAATGCACCTGTCAACCGCAATGAGTTGTGATCGCTAAATTTACATAGAGATCTCACGAGTTAATGATGGATGGATCTGTGGATCTATAATTAGACTGTAAGCGGTTTTAAGTGGTTTCAAGTGCCTAGAAGTGGTCGAATTGCATCCGTGTGTTGATAAAGAGTACCTTTCGAAAGGGGAAATGTAAAAACCCAAACGGGATCTGGTTTATTAGATAAAAACCGCCCGAATTGAGAGAATATGGATACCAGATGCAGTTTGTATTAATGCCAACTCGCGCGAAAGACGAAATGTCTTCAGATCTGATAAACCTCAGGCGAAAAGAAATCACGAAATCCGAAGCAAAAATGGTGCGATCAGCTAGGAAAAACTGAACTTAAAAAGATCTTTACTGACATGTCACGATCCGAAACGATTCCAAAGTGACAGAAACAACCACCTACCATCTATCACGTCAAGAATTAATTAACTAGCCAAAGCACATGGCTGACATCTATGTCATATTGAACTCAAAAGTAGGGATTGTAGGGGCCACTATAGTAGTACACCCTAGCATGACGCTTAATATGACGAGAAGTCGAGCGTTTGATAGACCTTGCATCTGATCGGAGCTCCAAGCTTAGCAATAGCGAGAGTTATACCAATAATCGATCCAATAAAAAAAAACCCGCAATAGATGGAGAGGACGCTTCGCTATAGTGCTTCGTTTCGATGACAGAAAACCTTGGAAGCAAAGAAGTTGTTCTCAGAATAACGTACCATACATGCCCTGTTGAGCCCTTACGCCCTTGAAGAATTGTCTAGTTATAAGGACGAACCAAGTAGAAGCCTTGAAAAGATGAAATAAAAATGACAAACAAAGGGCAATCTTTGCGTAAAATTTGCCACAATGCAGACTTAGAGGTTCCGAATCATTGTGCACAGCTACGATATTTTCAATAGTAGACATTCAATAGTAAGTATGTGTAAGTATGCCTGTCATTTAAACCCAAAAAGTGACTTACAAATAAAAGAATTGGCCAAAGCATATAACCCTAAGGAATATCGACATTGATGCTAATTTGATCTCATCTGCCACTGCCACGCTCGTGTAAAGCGAATTTTAAGAATGTGGGAGAACGCATATGTCAAACGATATTCCCTCGGATTCGTGGAAATAATAAGACCCTTAAAGACGATAACTACTTTCGTAATAAATTGAAACCAGTACCTGCGCAATTTGTGATTCCATCTTTACTCAGTGAAATCCCTAAGAATATCTAAAAAAAAAAAAAAAAATTTAAACCACAAAGAACACGCTTTCGTATTCGACAACCAATTTGATGAGATTGTAAATCTCAACGAAAGTGAAAAGAGCTTTTCTCTTACAAGCCGACACGAACATCCTCTTTCCTTTACACCACCACCATTTCATTCCATTATTATTGGCACACTCCGTTTTTTTTCATTCTCCAATGTAATTTTTATTTTGGAAAGAACAAAAAAAAAAAGAAGCAATCTCTTCATCCTCATGCTATAAGCTCTTACATGATTTCTTTTTTGTTCCTTAAATCATTAAAATAAACCCAATTTTGTGTGTTATATTAAATTTATTGGCAAGTGTTTATGGATGTATGTAAAATAAATTGCTTTCCCATATTACCAATAATTCTATTCGCACTTTTTTTTTTATTTTCTTCAATAAAACGCCTAGAGGGGGACTGGTCTTTTTTTTCTCTTTTGTGAAATTTACATCGCTTGGGATAACAATGTTATCCAATTTAAAAATAAAAATCGATTATTGCTTATAAATGGAAATATTCTTAATATTCATTTACGATGATATATGGACTTTTTGCGCTCAAAATATGTATGAGTATATATTGTTGCCCAAGGGTGTTCAACCTATAGCACTAGCGAAGTACGCGTTTACCAGCAGGAGAGGGAAATGCTTGGCAAAAGACTTAAAAATTCTAAAGAGACTAGTTCTGTTCCATTGTCCATGTCTTCAATATCATAAATGACTGGTTAGTGTAGGAGCTTAGTGTTATTAATTGCCACTGATAGCTGAAACTTAACTGGACTTGATTTAGATAAGTATATTCGCAAGTAAGATTTGCATCAGCATGAAACATTCCTTAGGGAGCTATCCTATTCGTACTTCCACCTGACTCAGAATAACAAGCTATGATCTAATATCAATAGGCTCGACCTAGTCCAAAAAGAAACGTTTTCGAAGATTCCACTAAAAATTCCAATAAAAAAAGTCACAACAGCTCTCCGTGATTAGTTCGGACACCACCCCTCCAGCAAAATAATCCAACCTAGGCTTCAAACCACTTCAATGTATTTTTCATAGTAGCAACCCATTTATCTTTCTATTGAGTTGAACAGATAGTTCCAATTACGCAAGTAGGCCTACACCAGCCCTTAAGAACCGAGACTAAAAGAGTCACTGTGTATAGGGTCTTTTAATAGGAACAAAACAATTTTACATTTAATACAAACGGATCTTCAGCTTTTTTTATGATCTGACTGTCAAAACGTACGTCACATTTTTACAAATTTATCATAGTTGAGTTCACTTACAAATTTCGGTTGTAATAAACCTGCCACCAAACAGACTGAGTGGAAAAAATCGATTCAACATGTTCGTTGTTGAATGTTCCTATTTCGGTTGAAGTACAGAAAGCATTCCACCTATGTATACGCACTTCAGGTCAAAATGACCCAAATCAGTCGATTCGACAACCTTCACAGGAATTGATAGTCTCTCAGTCCATATTGTGGCTAATTTTGCGTAAATATCCCGCCCTACACCCTTACAATATCAAACTAACTAAACAACTGAAACCTCTTGATCGTTTGAAATTTAATGTGAGATACGACAAGGTTGTGTGCACCGTGTGTGTGCTTTTCTTATTGAACAATGTAATCAAATACAACTTGAAAACTCAAATCAAAACAAATAAAAATGTATCTACAACATTTTACTGCACCACAACAATTCAAAATAAGTCCAAGGCCCATCGTTGGACTCTGACGGATTACATTTCCATCAACCGTCCCTTCAAAAACTTTCCTCATTCCAATTGAAATCCAAAAAAGAGAGAAAAAAAACTTTTAAATCGCAAAAAAAAAAAAAAGTATAAACGTCACCAACGCCTTAGTGGCTACTTAAAGTGTCCAAAACTTAGTCTCGACATGGGATTAGTGGCGAAGATTTATCGCTATCCATTTCAACATTCAAATGTATTCAAACAAGCTGTGCAGCTCCGTGCTGCTTTGCCTGTTGACACTAATGACAACTGGAAATTGACATTTTTAGGTTGTGTCAGAACACCTTAAGTGTCATCTTTAAGGTTTGACTGACAAGTAGGTAAGAAAATTATTTGGAAAACAAAAATCCAATACTGAGGACGTCTTGTAGATACGAGTGCAATGCAAGGTTATGTTGTTTGATTGTTAAAAAGTATTTTTCGTCTCAACAACTGTACGCATGTTAAACACGTTTTTAAAAAGTTCTGTTTTTTTCCACTTAAAGACCAGTCTTTGTTTTTTTTTTTTGCGAATTTTTATTTGAATTTAATTATTTTAAACTTTTTATTTATGCTACAAGGCGAAGAGTAAAGTTTTTATAGTTTAAAGTGCGAGTACTATGTGTAGAAATACATATATTCGCGGTCTCGTTTTGTGTGGCGCTGTTCTCCGTCTGCTATGCCGCCAATTTTGTTTTAGTTTTTCTAGTTTTTTTGTTTAGTTTGGTTTGGGCTTGGTCGGTCGCAATTTGGACTTTGGACGGTGAACATAAATTTTATTTTTAATGTACATTGCAGAGATACATACAGTATAGATAGACAGATGGATAGATGGATAGACAGAGTTAATAGAGGTATACGAATTGAAAATGAAAATGAAATGCGGGGTTTTGTGGCGTTGAGTGTAGGGCAACAAATTTGTTTTTGGCGGCTAGAGTTCGCGTATTTACAGTGTGTGCACCTTTGAACTACTATAGAGTATGTTATTGATTGGCTAATGGTGACTCAATATTGATTATAGCACGTTGCGGAAATTTTCGTTTGCTTTCATTCTTGGGTTATGTAAGTGAAGAGTGTGTTGTTGTTGATTTGCATTTGTATTTTCTTTTATGTTTGGGAATTGAAAGGGGATTTGATTCATTTACAAGAGGGGAGAGGCCTTGAATCTTGTTGACAATACCTTTGCATGAACATGATATTTTTATTTCCGTGTTTATGTGGTTATTATTGATCTGGGGCTTTGTTTGAATAAACAAATGAAAAAGATTCTAAGAGAACTAATGACAGTTGTACGCATATTTTATCGTGGCACGGCTTTGGTGTCCACTATGGGACCCTGTCTCTGTTCCAATACATTTCCACCGTCGAAATCCGAGGTTACTCTGATTTTGAGTTAAACAATGGTTATAAGCTGATAAAACCAACACCGAAACTTCTGTTTAACGATCAGTATTCGTCAACTAAAATTTTGTAATCAGTTCCCGTGTTCGTCTAGTCCGGTAAACGTACTTATAATTTTGCCGTACTCAGCAGTTGCCGAAAATGTAAGCCTAAACCAGATAATATAAGCAACTATACATCATTCGCACTAGCCTTAGGAGAATTTCGCATGCAAATCTTGGATTTCGATTAAAAGGTGCAACAAGCTGAGGAATTGAAGCCAAATGTTGGTCGAAATTGGCGACAGTTCAAAATCAAAAAATCATCTTTTCAGTAGAAACGCATTTCCAACTCGGCAACTACTAAACAAGCAAAATTTGCCTCAATGCATACTGAACGTCTGACCGTGTTGTGCGGTTCTTGGAGAGCCAGCATTATTGACCTTATTTTTCTTATAAGACGACGATGGAAGAAACCTTACGTTGGAGAGCAGCACTGTTTTGTTATGGCCAGAAATTGACTATCCGAAATTGAGCGAGCTACATAGGGTGCCAACACAAGCTATCCAGTAATCGATTTATTCCACTAAGTTCAATAAACGTATTGAACAATACTATGCGAACAATCCAGAGGCAATTCAAACACTCAGGATCAATATTGGTCCATATTTTAGAAAATTGGGGTGACAGGATAGCAGTCATTTGAAATAATTAATCGAAAGGTTTACTCTTTTCAATCAAACAACAATAATTGACATTGAACGTATACGTAGAACCACGCCTATGTTTAATGTGTGCCTCTCCAAAAAAAAAATACTTTTAAAACTTAACACAGAACCGGCTAATCTCTCTAGAATTCGTGACTTTATTTCACAAACAGCGACTGACATCAAAGCTCACGTACCTACCAGTTTAAGGGTTAGAATCATAAAAACAAAACCCCAAGGACCAATATATGAATATGAAAGTATCGCCTTTGGCACCCAGACATGCCTTATATGTATAAAATGCCCCACAACTCTTCCTCTAAACAAAACCCCACAAACTTCTCTATGCCGACCCAATTTGATTTTGCAAACAAAAAAACTAAAAAAAAATGTTCAGTAGTGTCAAAATAAATAGTTAAAATTCATTCAGAGACTTGTTAGGTAACCTCTGCCACATGTGCTATATTTTACAAACCACAACCTTAAAAGCAAACTATTAAGTTCTTCAGGTGGCCGAGCGACAGCACTTAGTCACATGAATTTAAATTTTAAAAATATCTCCGATTATTTAATGGTATGCATGTACTTTGTATCCTTTTACATTTTCTTCTCTCTCGTTGGTTTGTCTGGGCCGGCAAATGTGTCACTTTGAATTGAAATCCCTCGACTTAACGATGCACACGTGAACACCTAATAAATCCTTCTATAGGTTAATTTATCGCAATGCACTAGACGACATCCGTTGACGTCAATAGTTTGTGCAATCTTTGACATTTTCGTTTACATGAAACGAATCCAAGACACTGTCTGGCTTGGGTGCAAATTTAAAAAGAGAAAAAGAATTTAATAAAACAAAATTTTAATTAAATCGTTTTATTTGTACATAATTACATTTTTCGTTCCTAAATCGTAATGAAATTCTTTCTTCAACAAGATGTATAGCCAAAAGTAAAAATGAAAAAAAAAATTTAATTTACTTTATGTGTGATTTTTTTATTTACCCAACGTTATTAAGATGTTCCTGTGTTATTTCGCCTTCTGAGGGATTCTTGCAAGAAGAGGGAAAAATAAATCTGCTAAGGATATTATGAACAAAAAAAAAATTTGTTCACTTCGAAGGATTTCATGGAAATTACTCTTGTGGTCCTTGAGTCAGTAATCAAAAAATCTTATACAAAATAATTATGTACATAAGTATGTATGTATGTATGTATACATAAGACGAAATAAGGTAAAATGAAACAAACCACAATGACCTACCTAAATACGCCTCACGAAACAGATAAAAAGATATAAATCTGCCTTAAGATACCCAAATACGCATCTATAGATACATTTCTCAATTCTTGTTGATTCGTACTATGCTGTATTGTGAAGCGGGATCACGGCGAGTGCATATATCTCACTTGTCGCATCTCACATGAGAGAGCTAAGGCTAAAGGCGCGCACACAATCCGATGACGATGACAACGGTGTACAACAACAAATCCTGCTGCGACAAAGAAGCATGGACGAAGGAAAAATGTTTGGTTAGGTTTTTTTAGTTGCCGTTTGCTTTGCTGTATCTCTTTTATTTATTTAACTTTTATCTTCTTTTCTTTTTGTTTTTCTTTTTTTTTGTGTTCGTTCTTCTGTTATTTTTGTTTGTTGTTGTCGTCGGTCGTCGGTCGTCGTCGTCGTCGTCGTGGTCTCGTTGGTCTGGGTGTGCGCACCGCGTCAAATGGACAATTTCATGGCACGTGCTCGCCGAGTGATCACACAAAAACACGAAAGTGCTCCACAGTGTTGTTTTGTCGCGGGGGGACTGCGGGTGTTTGGGGGACCGAGGCGTCTTCGTTGCCGTCGGTGTCGGCAGCGAGGCGGTTAAAGATGGTGTTGCTTTGGCGTTGGGAATTATTTTTTTTTTTTTTGCTTTTTTTCGCAACCACAGCTGGGGGCATTGCAATCCGAATGATAGCAATGGAAGATGGGATGTATATTTTTATTTGAAGAGAGTATACCCTCTATTAATGGATACGAAATGTACACATTAAAAGCAGTGGCTACTTTTGGTACTGTGTAGTGTAGCTTGGGGGGCTAGTCAGTGAATTAGATAAACGCTGGGGAATTCACTTGCTGCGCAGCATCTAGATGAACTAGATCTGAAATAATTTTGATGGGTTTACAACGGATGCGGGCTTGGATTTTGATGGCACAGTGGGAGAAGTTAATTTTAAATTCTGGGAAATAGATTGGATATAGTATACATACATATACATACGCATGTACATACATACATATGTAGTATGTACTGCGGTTGTTAAGTGTTCGTGCGTGGCTACATTGTACTTTAGTGTTAATGCTTCTCTGTGATTTAAAAAATAAACTAGAATCGTATGCTTTCTGCTGTCGTATGGTTTTGAACGGACGAAATAGCTAGGGGAATGAGAGTTCAGTAAAGTAGAGCTGAGTATTTCATATGAGAAGGGATTTTATTGGATGCGCTACCTTATTGGAAGGAGCAATGTGCATCTATGACAGATTCGTAAACACCTTGTGATTGAAGCCTTATGTCCAACTGTGTTCCAAAATCTGTACAAACAGATGTGACAAGGCCGTCACATGTTCCAAAATGCTTGACTAACTTGATGAAGTAACACATCCCTGTGAAATCCGACTAATTCTAGTACAATCTGTGGCCTCACTAAGAACCACTTTAAAGTGATCGGTGCTACTTCGGTTTATGGATAGGTCTTGTTCAGAGAGAAAATTGTACCCTTAACACCTCTTTCTACCATAAAGTGAAAACCCACCATTGGTACGTTAATTTGCAAGATACACCAAACCACTGCACGAAACCTTGCTTATCCCGTACACCGAACAATGAACTTAGGTACAGTTTTACTATTGTTTGACCTAAAGTCAAATGCTATCATGGGTGATTTCGAATTTCAGACAGACCTCTCGAATTTCAGACAGACCTCTCGCGAACGTTTGGAAAACATCCGAGAGTAAAACTCTCATGAAAAATTGGCCTTCGGACACGCCTATAAAGAGTATGAAGATATAGATATAGAAGGTCCTAGGACCCATGGACCTGTCGTCATGTGACTAACTAAAAATGGTCTTGAAAATCTCCAAGCATGCCAACCAATCTTTGAATTTCGTAAATACGGATATGAGTTCTCTTTGACCTATGACTACATTTTCTTAAATCAATTTCATCGAAATCCCGTCAAACACAGTCAAGGTTCTGCTCCATTGGATATTATTTCCGTTTTAAGCGCTTCCACGATGGTTGCCTCCCACACTTTTAAATCAGAATTTCATTCACATAAGAGCCTACTCAAATGTGTCTACCTACTCCCTCTCTCTTTTGAAATAAAAAGAAAAAAACCAACCAACCTACATCAATTAATTTCACGCAATATCCATATCAACAATATGGCAGCCTCTCAATCATAATTAATCCGAAGCCTTCCCATTTAGAACTGAAAATTATTATTATTTTGGCACAACGGTTCACATATGTTTTCGGTTGTTTTTATCGCAAAGCCTAACGAAAACCATTTCGGCTTAATTACATTTCTCCCACCCACATGCTCATGCACACAACCAACAAGGAAAAGAAAAAAAAGCAAAATATCCTTTTTCTGTTCCTCCACACTACTGTAAACCTATTAATCTTCGGCCAGTTACTCTAATAAGCTCCCCGTAAGCGTAACCAAACCCAGAATTCTGGTCAACCAACCAACCAACCAACCGACCGGCCAACCGACCGACCCATGTGACCCCTTTCACTGGGACAGAGGAAAAAAAAAACAGAAAATTAGCACCTTCTTACCACCAGAAAAAGCCTACAACTGTGTTGGAGTATGTGTTGCCCGCAGCCGCACCCACCACCCGCAGTCTATCACTCATAGGGAATAGTAAAACGTATCCAAAACATCTGTGATGTACGTACATATCTAGAAATGTATCCATGTGAGTGAGTTGGTTAGATAAAAGACGTTCGGCCTGGCAATTTCCAATTACATTAACCCCCAGCTCACGAAACCCATATTATTCGCTTGAATACAAATGAAAACAATACCCTACCTACCTACCTACCTACCTAACTACAACAACAATAGAAAGGAGTAAAACGCTGTCTCCTTTCCACACACCTGCCCCACAATGGTTTGGTTTGGTTTTCGTAAATGTATGTATGTTTGTATCTCGAAAAGACTGCATTGCAATCAAATAGCATTCAAGTTACACACGACGATCGCCAACGAGTCCAAAGTTCAGTTTCTGTTTGGGTCGCTGTTCAAAGTCCAATCCGGCTTTCACGATTTTTTTCTCACTCTGTTTTGTCTGTCAGCTTCATCGAGTATCTCTTTGCTCTTATATAGTTGGATTCTCTTCGACTTTTGCCCGATATCATCAAATGAACTATTCTGGTGAATTTCACATGCTAAAGATACAAGTATCTCAAATGCATTCTCTTTCATTTAAGGGAATCTATAGAGGCTGTTCTGTTTGTTTGCTGTTCTGTTACCGCTTGCGGCATCCTCTTGATCGGTGCAAGAGATAATATACATTTTAACTGCACCATATGGGTGTATGTATCTAGATACAGAGAAGAAAAAAAATAAGATTTCCTACAGCTGTTTTTATGTAGACGCATCTGTAGTGGGGACTTATTGGACTTTGGACTTTGCGGTTTTGTGAGACTCGCGGAGCATGACAGATGTTTGTAGTTGCTGTGCTGTGCTGGGCTAATTTTTGTTTGTGATTTTTTCTCATTTGTAAAAATAAATCGACAGGTTTGGATGGAGTTTTGTATTTCCCTTTTTAGTTAAAGACAAAAAAAATGAGTAAGTCAAGCTATGTGTGGCGTTGACGCCGCTAAATGGAAATGTCCGGTTTGGAATTGGATGATGACATTTTATCGGGATATTGGATAAAAAGATGTGGTTTGCTTTTAAATGAAATGAAATGATGAACTTTTTTTGAAGATATGCAGTATGTATTCAGTTGGTCTGATTGAGGTCAGTGCCGTGACAAGTTTACACCTTCAGTTCCCGTACAGTTTGATCGATAATCCTAAAATAAATATCAGACACAATATCCTGAAGGGCATACGACTGAGCAATTGTGAAAACTTCTACATTGGATCTACTTAAGGTCACTGATATTCATTTACCTTCTGTAAATATTGGAAACAAATTTCGCACAATTTGCGAACAAATAGAACATATCCCATATGAGTCTGTAGTTGGACCTGTTCTTCTTATTGTAAGTGAAACGTCATACGTATGCAAAAAAACTTAATGACTGCAGTCAGATTAATCGAGTTCAATCCATAAGAATACTAAGGACTTCACTGTTGTATGCTTTCAGAATTATTTAATACTAAGATTGGGATACCTCAGGGTTGTATTTTGTCCCCGTTGCTCCATATGAAAAGATTTGAACTGACAGCCCAATGACCTAGTCACCAATATTGAAGATTAGGCTTTTTTTTAAGCATTTTTATTAATAGATACTTTTTTATACTACGTTTTGTGTTCAGATAATTGGCGAGATCTCTAATATTGTATTGTTTATTTCTTTCTTTTTGTGTTCGCAGGTAAGAATCTATGCAGAGACAGCACAAAGTGGAAACCCAGACCCTTAAATTGCGGTGGTACTTTAGATTGTGTGATTCGGTACTCGGAAGACTGAAGTCCGTAAGGCCGGGCTAAGCTTTTATCACAACAAAATGGAAAATGCTCAATAGAAAGGGATTTTTCTAAAGTATTTGGAAAAGGCAAACGAAAGATACATAGGTATAATCGGAAACTCCCTCGGTAAAAGAACCATATGTGTCCTACATTTGGAATATTTATAGAAAAGCTTTTCAAACATCGAATTTTAGCAGCTTTTCGAAAGCAGACTACTTATTCACCAGAATCTGTGAATTTAGAAAAAGGTATTCTGCAATAGAATTGGCACAGGAAAGCAATAACCATTCAAGAAAAATCGTCACGCTGAACACACCAGACGTAAGAAACGACAGAATGATCTCATAGGAAGAAAATCAATGCTGGCACTGCAAGGAGTGTATGATCCTCGGACCCCGATTATCATCTCATTTGCCGAAGTTTTCACACTAAAAATACCCGAAATCCCTGATTACCGTCTCTACAGTTTTTGCAGAAGTCTAACATTCTAGGCCTATCAGCTAGTATCTAGAGAAGACATTGACTATGTGTCTAGTGAAGGCCAGCTCTGTCTCAAGAAACGATGGTCGCGTCGTTCTCCCATCTGCGGTTGGTCATCCTTTTAGCGTTTCACTTTAATAGAAGTGGTTATGGCTCATTCAGCGATGACATTAAAAAAGTGGGCGTGGCGCGAGACTCTAAAACGCTCCCTTAAGCTTCTAGGAGAAATTATGGTCGTGATTGTTAAAGGGTTAAAGACTTGAAAAATATATATAAATCAGGGAAACTGTGTACCAAATATTGTTAGGGTAGTGTCTGAGTATAAAAATTCTGCGGAGGCTTGTATCTTCATGTATCTATTCATAGTAACTACTGATTTATGATGCAATAATGGGAGCATTTCTACAACTAAATACACGAATGAAACTTTTTCATTTTTGTTTTGTTAGGAACGAGGTTTAACTTGTCAAGATGTCAGCCTAGTCAGGGGGTGATTAAAGGCTCAGCATTATCAAACGGAGCATTCACTGCAAAAAGTGTATGAAAAGGAATATTTGTAGTGGAACTATTGTGGACTGTTGTAGATACTTTCACTCTTATTCTGTGTCCGTCTGGTAAGTCAGTTAGAAATATTCACTAGACACTGCGTTCACAGGAGGGTTCATTGGATTTGAAATGTCCATGTCATACTTTATTGAGGTTCTGTCCTACTTTTCGCAGAGCATTGACCATAACTGACAACCATGTAACCTCAAAAAACAAATTAGAAATCATAAGTTGAAAAACTTTCAAGTCGTCTCCCTCCTGTTTTGAAGTGTCATCCTTATAAGCGTGGTATAAGAATGGTGACAATTTGATTAATTTGACACTCCTGCTATGTGCATGTTTTTTAATGACGAGTCGATGAGTTTGCTTTTCCCATTTTTCGAAAGTGGTTAAAGGGAATTTTTTCCTTGAGGACTTTCTATTTGTCAGCAAATGAAAAAGCCTGATGGGTATCAAAGTTTTTCATCTTTCATGTCTGTCGCCGCGTGTACTCTGTTCCTGTTCCACATTTTTTTTTATGATGATGAGATGAGATTCGCCTTAAAATATTCCTTTCACATGTCTTCCGGTGAATGCGAAGCCGATTTGAGTTAAACGCTCTTTGTGTTGATGCGCCCAGAAGTTACCTTTTTTCTATTTAGGTTATGTCTGGTTTCCTGTAGATTGTTCTGGTTTGCTTTTGGATGATGATGATGATGTGTGTGTGTGTTGGGTTTTAGATAAGAGACGATAAATCGACGGAAGTTTTTCTGCATATAACATCATTTCTATTTTGGTATGAAAAGTTTCATTTTTGGCTTATAGGGAGGGGTAGGGGACTAGTTCCGACTTTTCTGTGTGTGGCAAAGAATGGAGTTGGAAAAAGTTTTTCTAAAACGAGGTGGAAGTTACGCTTGAGTTAGCTAGTGAGGAGAACTTTACCCTCACTGTTTTACGCATTAAAGTAGCATATTTGAAGTCAGTCAAGAAGTGGAGGAAGGAGGTGAATATGGCGCTTTGCAGGCGGGAACGACTTTGTCGGACGGAATTTTTAATTTTCCACTTTTCTTTTGTCAAGTATTCCCTCTTCGGTTCTAATTTTGTTCAAGTTCGTGATGCAGAATGACTTGTTTTTTTTTTTTTTGAGGATCTTAGTGTAAAGCTCATTAACCTCTTGCGTCGTTGTTAAGTACATGGTTTTATGATTTGTGTTTGAAATATAAAAGGAACACTACAATGTGTCTAATGCAGTGAAAGAGGTTCTTTCATTATCCTTTCATCTCCGTCCAGAGTACGGGTAGGTACTCGTAATAGTCAGGGTCAGAGAAAATCCAATTTTCGGTAATTGAATGCATAGTGGCTGGTTGGCTGGTTGGTTGGTCGTGAGGTTGCGGTTTTACATAAATTTTCTGTTGCAAGAGTGAAGCAGAAAGCGAAAATCCTGCTGAGGATGGTTGGCAAAAATAAACTCTGATTTATGTACGTTAAAGTAATTCTACGAGGTGATCTTTGAAAAAGAAAAAAAAAGAAATATGAACGGAAACAAAAAAATTACAGCGGTTGGAGGGGGTAGTGCTGTGCAGTGCACAACTCAAGCGCACTTTGTGGTTGGCTCAATAAAACTATTTAAGCTGCTTTTGACTCTGGCAGTGAGTGTTTGTGGAAAGTGCTGCTTTCATTATGTGGTATTTAGGTAATTAAATGTTGTTTATTCCGGAATATCCTTGAGATGAATAGAACGTTCACCAAGTGGCATTAGGTATTTACATGTGCTTCAGCAGTCATGTGGTTTAGGTTTCACAGATGGTTAATTGGATCGAGTGGGGGAAATATTTCATGTAGGATTGATTCACCAATTATTGAGGAATGTAACTTGAAAAGTTTGAATAGAAGGGGTCTCACCCAAGCCCTTGGGTGGGGTAAAACCTTGTCATAACCAACCTAATATACTACGTAGTTTACCCAAAACTTTTACTCAGACAAGATCTATCAATCTTCGAGGTCCAAACCTGTTTGACATCGTAACAGACCAGAGCAAGTCCAAAGATCAAATGTTTTGGCGTGATAGGTGGTAGGAGAACAAACTAAAAGAGTTGATGTAACGAAATTTGGTGGAAGTTTCAAGCCTTCGTAGGATAGGAACCCACTGAAGGATTTCGTGATACCTGTACTATTTTCAATCTCTCCTGCTGTCCTGATGTCCTTGAGACTAACAAACGTTTGCAGTGTATTTTTGTTGATGAGATCGGTATCGGGTACGGATACCGTCATTTACCCCGACAGTCAAGTCATGAGTCTTCTCGTAATATAGCCACCTGTGTAATGAATACTTCTTCGAATCAGGAAGGCGCCATAAATTCCTTCCGCTTACATACACACACATGCAGTAAGCCCAAAAGTGATTTCAAATTTATGTAAAGTAGGCGACTAATTACATATTTGTCGCCCACATTCGCTGTACACGGGTTCCAGGAAGGCTAAAAATAATATTCATACCAATGATTGAGTTATGTGCAGGCGGCAATCCCCTATACCCTACGAAACGTGCTTTAAATGCTAATGGATAGGATTTTCATCCGCCAGTAAGCCCAGCAGCGAAAACATGCACAGTAGCAGCTTAATATGCCAGAACCCTACGAGAGTGGGTGTTGAGCACCTCAGGCATCTCTCTACCCATGCCAAGCAACGAAACAATAAACACACCCGACAAATAGTCAAACAATTGCCTGTTCAATGGTGGTTTGTTTTTCGCTGATAGATACTATATCTGCGTTTGTTTCAAAACTGCACATTTGTAGTTGTATCTATCGAATGAATATCGAAAGATACTCTGTTTCATTTGTAGATACATACTCGTATATCAAAGAAATCAAATAAAAATTTTAAGGTTACTCTCCCGATAATAATGTTGCCAATCAGTAAATCACGCAAAGATCCATCTGTGGCTGTTTCTTTTTAATTTCCTTTGTTCCCTGCTTGATGAAATTAAATTAAATTGCCTTTGATGTCGAATAAGTAAAGGAAACAAAAGAAGAGCGGGAAGAAAGAATGCAGCCTTTGGTTGATGAAGAGGAAATTTCTCCTTGTAACTTTTTACCAATTTATCACCATTGGCAGGCAACGGATTCAAAGGTTTTACAAAATCCATTTAGCTTAATTCATTAGAGGGAGTAGAAAAAAAAAGTTAGAAAGTCTCCTTTTTGTGTTTTTTTTTGTTGATAGAATTCTCTTGGTAGTGGTAGACCGGATTTGAAACGAACGCCGCATGATTCATTGCTTAGTCGTGTGGTATGCTGTTGGTGTCGTAGAGTATGTGGAGATTACAAAGGACTGTGGGAGGTGGGAAGTAAAGGAAGAGAACGGTTTTTAATTGTCCTAGAAAATCCGATGAAGCGTGCTTGCGCTTGGGGGAGGATGTGTTGGGAATTTAATTTTTCCTACTTAGAGGATTAAGAATGTGTGTGTTTTTTTTTTAACAAAGACATTATAAATCAGTTAGAGAAAGTAAATTAAAAGTTTAATCTGATATGAAACAACGTTGCAGATAGGAAGTATCTAACACTTTAATTACGCTCTACTGTCAGCTAAGATTCAAAAGCATTTTTGGAAAAACTCTAACCTAGAAAAAGTTATGATTTCTCTCTGAAATTGAAGTGCTCTGCACTAAACATTCTTCTCAAAGGAAAATGTCGAAACAAGTCTTAGTCACGGCCAACCCTTCCACGCTCGTCACGTTGAAATGTCTTAATCCCGTAGGGCAAGTACCTAACTAAGCAAGCAATACTGTTCAATTTCAGGACTAGTACCCTAGTACCCATGCAATTACAATACAAACTTTCTAAAGAAAGATACAGAGGGGCAATACTTTATCACGGGTGGAGTTCCACAAGACTCAGTCGTTGATCCCCTTCTGTAGACACAGAAACGAATACCGTCAGATCTATACAATACTGGCTAGCATCAATAGCGTTTGAACTTGATAAATAAATAAAATAGAACGGACATTAGCCGCAAGACATAGCAAAGATTGACTGCTCAAAAAATGAGTAACACATTTAAGCGGATAGCGGCTAGGTATAATCTGATGATGATGAAAAAAAACGAATTTAAGGCTTGTGTGGTTCTATGGTTGCAACCTCTTACAAAAATGTTTCAACTCCAGCCGTACAAAGTTCGGTTAATTGAATAACACAATGAAGCCCAACAGCTGAAAGTATATACTTAGCTCGAGGTCTGAAGAGCACATTTTATTTGATGACTCTATAAAGAAACAGAATTATGGTGAACTTGCGGCACAGAGCCGATAGAAGTACTAAATCTTTATCTATGAGCACTTGGAAAGCCACGGGTAAAGCCAGATGAACCAATGAAAGGATTCTTAGGAAAAATTCGAGAACAAGAAGTCGGAGACAGTGGATTGGAGTCTTCAAAATTAAGAACAGATC
Source organism: Xylota segnis (assembly GCA_963583995.1). Classification (NCBI taxonomy): domain Eukaryota; kingdom Metazoa; phylum Arthropoda; class Insecta; order Diptera; family Syrphidae; genus Xylota; species Xylota segnis. The sequence goes on along the minus strand of OY757239.1, from coordinate 5,222,276 downwards.
ATGTCTCTTCAATGAAAGTCAAACTATACTCTCTTTTCTCTCTGTTACGCCAATACTCATCACGTTTTCTGTACTCCTTCTCCAATACACGACTGTGAGAATCTACTGAAATAAGATTTCCATCAAGAGAGCAATAAACTCACAGATTTGGTGGTCTTGAAAGGAGCGACGCACGATGCAGTCACTTCTTTAAAGAAATTTGTCATCCACCAATCGTGGACAAACAAAAATAACGCCATCATTGCAAAGAAATCGTTTTCAAAACGGTTGCAAAACTAGGTTCAATGGCACATGAGTGCCACTTTACACTTTGACATTTCATTACACTTTGAAGAAATGTCAAATGTCAGTGTCGATAGAAAATGGCAAGCAATTGCACACACTATGACATACAATAGGTACTGTCTAGTAAGTTTTTTGTGTTTATAGCCTTGAGAAAATTCCTGTCAATGTGAATGACTTTTGTTTTTTATCTCTCGGACTTTTTTTTGTTTGCTTTTCTTTATTTCATTTCTTTTTTTGTTCAACGCCATACAGCAGTATTTATAAGAAAGTTTCAATTCCAAGTCGTCTTTCTCTGTTATTGCAATTTTATTTTTATCACAAAACATAATGAGTACACATTTCTTTCTTATCTTGGATATTTACTTAAAAAAAAAGAAAAGAAAGAAAAACACGACCTGCCATTACTCAAATAAGAAAACACTCGTGGAATATAAATCTGGAACCGAGTATATGAGTAAAGCGAAATATTCCAATCTTATCTTTGCAGTTGTTTACTTCAAGATTTCTCATACTTTCTTTTATTGCGCTGACAGGTTTGATGGTTTTCTTCTTCTAAATAATATAATTATTTAAAATTTAAACTCGTGTCAAATGCTGTCAGGCTGAATGGGTGCGTCCGTTCATACTTTAAAAGTGAAATCGATCTTTATTACAACTGTCATTTTTGACCGCACAAAGTGACATAACTTAACAAGTACAATGTCAAACTTGAATGTCATCCTTGTGTCAGAAGATAAATTACATCAACGTCTTGTAAGAAACCACTAGTCTAACCACTATGACTACATATTTCAAGAGCAAATCTAGTTTTCACACATATCGGATGTATGTGACACTTCTGACAGATCGATCATATTTCATTACACGTATGTACTATATGTGCCTGGAAACTAATTAAACAATGTAATAAATTATATGGTAGTTTGTTATTAAAAGAGGAAATTAATTGACAGGCTGGAAATGGAAATTAAATGTCATTTAAATACATTTATTTCCAATTCAATTTCCGTACAAACTAAATGCATTGCATTAGTGCAGGCCGCCCCCTTTGCAATGTTTATACATAATACTGAGTATGAATTGAATAAATGCGCGCATAAATTGACGAAAAACAAATGAATTGTCATTCTTTATCCACAAATGTCATTTTAACCTCCATTCGATTGGGAATCATCGTACTCGTTTTGTGTACATGCACCATTATGGTGTCATCATGGGTTTATTGTTGAAATAATTTACTTTATCTCTGCACATTTTTCATCATAAATCTTGCAAAACATGTAAAAACTAAAACAATAAAATTCGAAATTTCCATTGCCTTTGGAGGGCAATAGGAAAGACTTCAACTCGTATTTCCTGCAACTGTCAATGACAGGAGAGGGGGATGTTTTTCTTCTTTTTTTTGTAAAGTACATCAGAATTGCATTGTGTACAGTCCCACTGTACACAAATCCACACAGAAATGTATACTATCTGTACCGTCTCATCGAAATTTTGTTGGTACGTAATGGAAATCGATGGGGGGATGTATGCACAAACATTGAATGGTATAAAATGGAAATATTTGAAAAGAAAATGCAGTAAACAAAAACTGTAAATCGCACATCATTCGCAATTGCTGAATATGTGTGAAAATATGCAAGCTTGGTTTACTATAAATGCATTCAGTCGCGATGCAAGACTTTTCAAAAATAAACCCTTGAATTATTCAGCGGAAATCCAACGTAGAACTTTGACTGGTGGAAGTGTTCAATGTTCTCGCTGAGCCTACTCAACTGAAAAATATAAAAAACATTGGTGCCTAGATATGTAAATGCACGTTTAGTACTAGGAAGCCCGTTTCCTAACTAAAGAATACCTTTAGATACAGAAACTTCAGCTTTGCACTTTTCGGAGAAAGGGTTTATATTTTTTCATCAGAAATGTGTTCGTTAATACATATTCTTTTGCAGAAAACTTGAAGCGACATAGTCATCACTTTGAATTTTTCGATCTGACATTTCAAGAATTACACTTTGACATAAGCTAGTTGACACACGAATTCAAGTCATTAAACTATTCTTGAAAATACCAACAAACCCCTGCACTTTGTACTGTATGGCTTCGTAAAACAACGAATCGACTGGATCACAGGATATCCGTGAGAGATGGATGGATCCTCGAAACCAAAATTTTGAGGGAAATTTAGCTGTTTGAACGAAAAGTATAGTACCAGTTTATGGTGTACGGTTCGGCATTGCCACATGACAATCAAGTTTTGTGAACTGACCATATCCCATCTGTCAACCTGTACTAGAAAGATCTACCTTTTTTGTTTCGCCATCAATCACCAGGAGGTTGGGGAGAAATCATCTCCCAAAAATTGACAACATTTGACGAGGAAAACCAAAATAATGAAACTCGTGGCGAGAACGACAGATATTTTTTTGTTAAATTTGCAAGTAGAGGACCAACAGCAAGGGATATCTACAGCGTTTTCCAAACCGAGGAATTGAGTAAAGAGGAACATTAAACAAAGCTGTTTATGCTATAGAAACGCTCACCATCAGTCCACACCTCAGTCGTCAGAAAGTACGATTTATCCTTAGCATTCATGCCTTCTGTAGAAGTTTTAAGGACGAAGACGTAATATGAGAACCAGAACTCTTGGCTGTAGCAACGTCCTAACTTCCCTAAACTCTCTCCATATTTAAATTCAAATCTTTAGTTGAAAACTAATTGGACTTTAAATTGTTCCTACATTGTATGTACATCCTTTGGAGGATTTTAAACTTTAATACAAAATTCATTTTTAATTGCTCTATATCCCTAGACAACAATCTCGTTTAAACCGGAAAAAGCAACCATAATTCACCTCGAAAGTCAACACACCATACAGCATCAAAATTTTTATTTTATTTTTTTTTTTTTGTTTAAACGAAACAGCTTTTCACTTCCTTCATAAGGATGACGACAACCCCAAGAGGGGGAGACGAGAGACAATGTCATAAAATAGAAAAGAAAAAAAATATATATAACAAGGATCATAGGAGAAAGGACGACCAAAAATACAGCGAAAACGACTATAAAAAGAAAAATCCACAAACGTCTGTGTCTGTATAAAATAGCTTCCGTCTATCCTCCGACGTCGTCCCTACAATTGTCTCAGTGCTTGTGTACACTACACACTACACACTATACACTATATTCCACCGCTACCCGGCTATAGCTAGTTGAATGTGTTAAATTGCATTTCACATTTTTCAAAACAGATACCATCTCGTAGAGATACCAAACAGCACAGCGCCGCGTCACTAAAGCATTAGGAAGAACGTTTCGCGCGTGAGATTACACTGTCTGTTTGTCCATCCATCTGTCGTGCTCGAATGGTTCTTGAATCATCCTCTCTTTCTCGCTCCCTTCCGATTCACTGTGTGCAATAAGGATTCTAGCCACACTAGGATTCAGATCTGCCGAGGGGTTTAAATTGTCAACAATCGTACCAAACTCTCCGGCACACAGCACTTTAGCTAAGCTTAGCTAGAGATCTTGGGTAAACCTAGGTCGTTTAGGGGGGGTTTTTACAACAAAAAAAAAAAGGAAGAGAAAAACATTTTCCTTTTGTTGTTGTTTTCGTTCCCTCTTTGGAGGAGGGTTTTTTTCTTCTCATCTCTCATGCACTGTCATTGCAGGAATTAAAGGACGTTAAATCGTTGCCATAGTGGGGAGCGAAGGGTATCTCCGGGGGCCGCACATTAGGGGCTATTTGATGTGTCAAAAAAATTATGATTAATTTTTCTCATTATTGTTTTGTGTCTCTTCTCTTGTGGGGGTCAGTGAATATTTTATAACGGTATTCACGTCAGAAACATTTATTTACATAATTTTTTTCTCCCTGGCCAACCCCATGGGGTTGAATGGATGTGGGAGGAGTGAGAACCCCTCCAGTCGCCGCTGGCACGTCACAATTCATTTCGGAGTGAGAGCTCGCGAATTCAACCCTCACCCTAGAGTGTTTGTCATTTTAATAGATCCCTCAAGTTCGCCTCCCAGAGAAGGAACTACTCTCAGCCTTTGAAGGTAAAACGCTTTTTAGAGTGTTGACGGGTGGAAGAAGCAACACCCTTCACCACGCAAAATGAATGTCTGTGTGAAGGATAAAAAACCGAAGGGGGCTTTGGGAAAATTTAAATAAACTCGGGGAGCTTTTTTCCCTCCCCGTTCTGTTTTTTTTTTGTCCTTTTAATGATATGTGAGTTTTATTTTCTTGGCGTTCTTGTCATGCTTGTCATTGAATATTTGAAAAAAAGTAAACGGTATTTTGTGTGAAAGGAAATTTAAGGTGGGCTTGACAGTCGTACCGTCGGCTTTGACAATTGTCAAGGTGCTTTTATTCGGGTATTAGGGGAAATCATGAATGTTTTCTGATAAATAAGAACATGTATTTACACAGTTGGTTTTATTCGGGGAGGGATTAGGTGTTGGGTGTTTGTGGGGGAAACCCCAAGGTAGTAGGAATTTATTTTCTCGAAAATATGTCTTGAACACACTTGTATTTATAATGGCGTGAATGCCTTGGCAAATAATGCCACGAAATATTGGATAATCAACTCGCAATTGGAATTAATGTGTGCACAGGGCTGAAAGGAGGAGAGATTCTCTTTTTTTTTAAATTAGGTTTGTAGAATATTTTTAAATTGGGTGTGGTAGCTTAGAAGCACCAAAAATTGCTGCCCCACGCAATACTTTAAAAGGGTTTCAGAAATACATAATTTTCTCATACTTTCAAGCCGATAACCCCCGATTTTTAGTTCAGATCAGATCACAGAACTTTGACATCAGCAACTACTTTGCTGAAAACTGAACGAACTCGGTTGAGAGCTGAGTATGGGCTTTCCTGTGGATGCGCCCATCAACTTTATTTTGAATCAGCGTAAGTTGGCCGCGAGAAAGCAAAAAGCAGGCCTTTCCTGAACATCTAAACGCAAGAACCTCTAATGCTTCCAGACTTCTCGGATAATGTCCTTGAACCGTATCCAACCTAAAGTCTTTTACACCCTTTAACATGTCACATGGTCTTACAGCTCTGCTATCATAGAAATCTGACTCCGTCTTGTAACTTTGTTTGTCCTTATTGTAAGTACAGTCGAAAAGATTTCAAATTAATGTCAGCCAGGGGCCCAGCGATAGAATACTAGAGGATCTTCTCATTATGTCTACACCAATGCTAAATCTAGCTCTAAGTATCCTCCATCTATAGAATCTACATCGTCATCGACCTGTTCTGTTGGATTATTTTGCTCTAAAATCGATGGAATAGAAATGGATTAGCAAATACCATCCACTTTCCAAGACGAAGCTGTTCTAGCCAACAGACCAAAGTATCTGTGTAGACTGTATAAGCTTTGTTCAAAAATCTTAGTGGATTTGTTCACTGACTTCCATGGGTTTTAGTCGTTCGAGTTCACCTTGAAGTTGCTCTACGACCAATCGGGTCTATGCCCATCTAATCTTCCGATGACTTCCAAACAAATACAGACAGAGACTCAGCTGAATAATGTTAAATTAGACGTTAAATTGATGAACTAAGTACAAACTTTCTATGTCTCACAATCTTTCCCATTTTTCACGAAAGCACTATTCACCTCGTGGGTGAACGTAAGTAGAAATATGAACAGGCACACTGTTTACACTTTTTCTCCACCAAACTTTCAATTTTTACCAGCGGACTAGCTCAAACTATACCAGTTAATCCTGGTAGCCATGCCTATTTTCTATACCAAAAAAGGCAACACAAAAAACCGTACAGTTTTGTTCAAAATTCATCTAAATCACCTAAATCTAGAAAGGGGAATAAAGTTCAGTGCTCTCCGCCCGACCAGAGATCAAACCAAACACACGGATGTGTGACCACAACGAAAAAGATACATTTTTGGGCTCCAAAGTCCACCAGATCAGCTGGCCACTTCAAACACCCATCTCGATATGCATACCTTGCCCGCAGACTCTTGAGCCAAGGAGATTCCGTCTCTAAAAACGAATGTGTTTCAATGCACGTGCACATCAGTTTTATGCACATACAGATGTACATATGTAAGTTGAAAAAAATATGATATTCGTCATGCACATGTGATAAACATTATTTTTACCCACACAACCTTAAGTCTTGTTGGGCTTATTCAATCCATTAAAGAGAACTCGAAATACCCAAATGAACATTCTCTTTCCAATTCATTTTCCGTCGTTCATCAGCCAGCCGCACAACGACAGCGAAAAAATTCAAACCAAACCACTACAAACGTTCTGCTTGCTAAGCATAAGCAAACCAGTACCAGACTAGCTAGCCAAGCACCAGTCAGTAACTTTCCTTCGTTTGGTAACGTTGAAACGGCTCTTAACGACTAACTCAGTCATTAAATGGTTTTCGCGTAGTATGGACGTGAGCTACAGTACGTTCTCACCTAAATCAATAACAATTGAAAAAATCTTACAAATTATACAAACATTTCTTATACGGAAATGTGGAATAAGTTTAATCGGTCGTGCATTCTATATACTTTATCCGACATAAACTAAGCAAGAAAAAGAAAAGAAAAAGTAAAATAAAATCCAAATAGTATCTCCAAAGAGAAAATAAAAATATTTTATCTAAAAATAGTATTCGGCAAATACTTATAGTGTTTCGTATCTATTTTTCGATTTTGTGGTACAAATTTTAATTTAAAAGAAAATTTTAAATACAAATAAACGTGATAGTAGTTGTATAGAATTTTTTTTTTACAGTGAATAAATAAAAGTGTAAAAAATTAAAGAAAAACAAAAAAGTGCCAGTATTTTAAATAAAAAAAAAAAAAAGAAAAGAAGAAAACAAATAAATTTTGATATTTCTAAGTGAAAAATAAAAGAAAAGAAAAAGCAAAATGTGGTGCATAGTAAATCTACCAAATGGTACCCAACAGGCTGTTAGATGGGACCCCAAGGCCATCGGGCAGGAATGTTTAGAAAAAGTATGTTTTATTTGTAGTCAAGTCAATATCCCTATGAAATGAAATGAATTTCGTAATACATACTAGATACCACCATTTTGTGTCGTCCACCTGTAGAACCAAAATCAATTTAAGCTGCGTACCTACTACTGGTATTGGCGGTCGGTTTTCAATTTGTATGTTTGTGCGCTGTCCGGTACTTGCTTGGCTTCTCGTTGTTAATTGCTTTTTCCTATTTTCTTTGTCCGTCAGGTCGACTTATTTTCGAATGAACAAATAAACTTTATTTTTTTTTGTGTTTTCTTATTAACTGAATCGATCGGTCTTACAAAAGCAGTGGCCAAGGGTGCAAGTCATTTGAATGCTATAGTGTACAACACAAAAAAGGGAATTGAAATTCAATTGCGTGGGGCTTAGTTACAAATGTTTCTGCGGTATCTGTAGCGAACGCACGAACCTTATAGAATTTCAGACACCATGTAGGTGTGGATACAAAAATACTAATGCTCTGCTCTCTTTCTGTACAACAAATATCCAATTTCATATTTATCCTGAACCCATTGCTACATGAAAGCCAAATGTCACTAGCAATCGTGACTAACTTCACATAATACTTCATTGATTAGAAAACCGAAGAAAGTTCAAAGTTCTTTAACAAAGTGAGAGAGTAAAAGTTTCAGAACTACTCCGTAGTAGGAATATCTTTTACCAAGTACTTAAAAAATTTATCTGAGTAACCTTGCTGACAGTATGTATTTTTTTATGATTTTATTTAGAAGCTAGTGAGGGTTTTTCTAACATTGGTTCAGCAAGGTCGATTCATAAATTTTATTGTTGACCTAAATGTTGGAAACTCCAGAATGGGATCCATATCTGTCAGTTATACTTGGCATATTTTTTCTGCTTGTTTAGCTAAAGTAGGGCACCAGGGATCAAGAATTTGTTCAAAATGGCCGATTAGCAACAGCGCCATACTGTACGAGTATACGCCATTTTGAATTTATTATTTCTGACTTAAAGTTCAGATTCATATTATTTTCCAGTGGTGCCTAAGAGAGGAGCTTACATTTTCTTAAAAATTAAAATTTAGCCTAACTCGACGTTTATACTGTAGAGAAGTGTACGGCGTTTACGAGTATGTACATATGTATTATTTCGGACATAGACTACTCCAACACTGCTATATACCCTCGCAGAAAACACTCAGCAAATAATAATTACCGAATTTGGAAAGTCAAAAACATGACCGATGACTGCAATATCATGTGGTAAAATATAATTTGCGTCACAAGACAGTTTTTATCGCGCTTTTTTTTACTTTTAAAGTCAAAATTTGTGTGAAGTAGTTAAACTGATCTTCTAAGAGGAGCATAACTACTTAAAAACTTGCCAAAGTCGATAGGTATGCATATTCAAACAAATCATTCCTACTGTGACAAGTGACGCAGTTAGCAGGGAAGAGATTGTAAGCACTTAAGTACAGCTTCCATTCTTATAGTCTTATATGCCTTCTAGGCCTGTTTCTCACAAATGGTAATGGCCCTGAATTCAGTCAGAAAATGCATTAATGCAGCCTACGTCACACCCTGTAAGTACAGTCTTGTAGAAACATGTAAACATCTTAAAAATATTGACTTTTTTATATCGAAAAACATGTTCTCTTATCGACATTTTTGTATTTAACCTAACTCGTTGTCATCGATAAGAACAGGAGTACCGCACCTAGTAGGCAAAAATAACAAAGGTCACCCTTTAGCCTTGGTTATGAAAACAACACTACCATATCTTTATTCCGTTTACTGTGTGTCTATAACAAATAAATAACACCAACCACTGATTAAATAATCGCAACAAACATAAATGATGGTCGAGCGAAGTTCATTAGTCACACAAAGGATTTTAAATCAACAACACTCCCAGTTGTACGACACCCCTAAAACCAACCTATCCAAGTAGGAGAAGGTAAATGACGGTAATTCATTCGAAATCATTAAATACCTTCTAACGGATAATATCTGGTAATAATGTGCCAAATAATAAACATGCCGTTTGACATTTTCCTTCACAAGTCACGAATATCAGCTGTCAACCGATAATTTCCACCCTTCTATCGCAATGTGTTTTTTTCTTCATATTCACAAATAATTGTAGGTTTTTAGACACACTGCCTGTATGTCAAAGGTTGTGTCTAATTTTGACAGTAAAGTGTTTAAAACTCTTTGAATACTTAAATTCGTTTCACAATTCCATTAGTGACCCACTGAATTAAATGGAATCTAATTATGGGCTAAGCTAAAGTTTTCCCATTAAAAAGGGTGTCTCTGTCCATTGTGCCGTTGGGTAGAAAAGAAAAATTGAATAAAATGTCAACCTAAGTACTTTCAAACTGTCAGACGTATCTGAAATGTCATCAGTAAATGAGACTTCACAATGCAATTTTCAGTCAAACTATAATTAACTGATTGAATGCGAAATGGTTTCATCTGAATTCCGCTTGACATGAATGTCATTCGAAAAATTAACTTCCCTAACACTTCTTTCGAATAGAAATCATCAACCTTTTGTTTTTTTTTTTTTTTTTGTGGAAGATTATACATGTTAACCACAACTGTCAACTTAACATTGATAACCATAACGAAGCGTGAAAAAATCGGTGTCGCAGATTCTAATTAAATTCTCTTTGTTCAGCTCTTTCGCCGGGCAATGTAAACAGATTCTAATTACCAAATACTGGAATGTGTTAGTCTACAGAATTATTATGAGTTTGTTGTTTTTCACAAAGTCAACACGCATACATTTAATAGCTATCTTTAATTTTTGACATGTGTCACGGTACTTGAATGATAAACAGCCTAACTTTTTTTTGTTTTTATCATTAAATTGATATTTATCCATAAAAAAAGGGGTTGGCAAGCAAAGCATAAAAAAAACGAAAAAGTCTTTAATTTTCTTAAATTTATTACAAGAAAGATTCCTGTTGACATTTTGTAAGATGACAGGGTTTGGTGTACGATAATTTGTTGGGATTGTCACATTCTACAAATAAGTTTGATGGCTTTATAAATGTCAAAGCATACAATGGCTGTCAGCTAGAGGATAATGTCAGACAGAAAATCTATTTTGTGTATCAGTTTGTAAACTGTTGTTGGATAATGTCAGAATCAGATCGGGCGAATGGTTTACAAACGAGTGTGACAGTAGCTGTCCCCTTGTGACATTTAATTCCTTCTAGTATCATGATTTAGGCTTTAAAATAAATTTAAGCGAATATACTGAATGCTTTAAGCCAACGTCAAGATTGTAGTGCTTCTGGAATACCAATAATTGAACGCCCCACTTCGGACACTTCCACAACCAATGTAATTCTTCTCTATTTTGTCTTCACTTGAACCACTTCGGACACATCCATGGGGTATCATTCTAGGCCAAACACTCTTTCTTCAAATTGACATTAAATTACCATTTTTTCTCATTGTTTGCTTTCGTTTTAGGTTTGCAAAGCTCTGGGTATAATCTGTGAAATGGAATACTTCGGTCTCGAGCACTGGATGCCCAATCAGAAGGAAACCCGCCCTCGGCAATGGATTAACTTACGCAATCGTCTAACACAAGATGGTAGCTGCAGTGGAAGCGGTATCCAACTTATGTTAGCGTTACGTGTTAAATTCTGGGTGCCAGTGCATTTTATCCTTCAAGAAAGCGTTCGTAATCTCTTCTATATGCAAGCCAAAGTAGATCTTCTCGAAGGACGTCTTAACGCCAAAGATTGGAATAATGCTGCTAAATTGAGTGCGCTCTTGTGTCAAGCCGATAGCATAAGATTCAATGAATTATCGCTGAAATCTAAATGTCCTCTACGTATGAAACGTGAACAACAAGAACAGCTATTGAAACAAATCCAACAACAACAGCAACAACAACACAAAGACAAAAAAGAAAAGGACTATGTGTTTACATTGAAAAAACGTCGCCTATCAAAGCAGAAATCCTGTGAAAATATTGACAATCCACATTATCATTCGGTTAATCATCATAGTCATCCGCAAATAGCGATTGTTGGTGCTGATCATTCGATAGCTTCAACATCATCAACCTCAAGTCCCACCATAAGTACACCAGCAGCAACATCATCTGGATTAGCTACATCATCGTCGGCATCATCAACATCAACGACGGCATCGTCAGCCGTATCATCGAATTCAGCCGATGCATTAAGCATCGAAAACTGTCTAGTCACGTCTCCACTGAAAATCTACGAAGACTACATCATTAGGCCAGCCAATGATATTAATGGTGAACTGCCCGATGAGTTTCTTCGTCAGATTGCAGTGGAACATGAGAAACTAGCCAGATTGAATATGCCACCGAAATCAGCAAAATATTGGCTACTGCAAGAGATTCAAGAGCTACCCGGCTATGGAGAGGAGATATTTAGTGGTGTCACCACAAATGAGAATCCGGTGCGTTGTGATATTGCAGTCGGTGCTCATGGCATTACGGTTTGCACTGGAGATGAGAAAAACAAGTAAGTAGAACTATAATACAAATTACCTACTCTTAGTTACAGTTAAAGTTTTGACCACTTCTGACACTTTGTCCACTATATTCAGTAGCTTGACATGTAGAAACTAATTTGCAGATTTTAATGACTTCCGGGTGATGGATACCTATCTATCAATAATGGACGGGCTCTCTTTTTCTGTCCCCTTTATAACAAAATCAAATCTGCTGAAAATCATGATATACACATAAATCGAGGTGTGTTAGCCATAACCAGCTTGGTGTCATCGCTCTTTAGAGAAGAACAAGGCGATGAAAAAGAAAAACCAAACAGTATTGTGGAAAGAAAACACATTTTCTACTGACAAACATCAATAATGGATGAACGATTCACCTGTCATCGTTCGTCTTCCCCATCTGCACATCCTCAATCATCGCTACCTGTTTGACCGGCTTAGATGGGGTTTTTAGATGGACCACAGCACAAGCATCCAACCAGTATAACCTTATTCTTTGTGAATCAGTATTTTACACTTGCAGTTACCCACAGCTTTGATTTATTCAATTTCTCATTCTTCCTCCTTTGGCCAGAACAACAGACAGGACGAAGAGGACCTGATTGTGCTCACCAAAATGGGAGTAAGGTGACGACTTGGTCGGTTAGGTTTCCTTCTTGTAAGGCCCCTCTCCCAAGGGGCTTCGATTATTTATGCGAACAAAAATCTTTCGTGATTATATAATCAGGTAGAGGTCTGTTGCTCTCTTCTTTTTCTTCTTATTATGTAGGAGCAGGAAGGGAAAAGAAGTAAAACAACAGCTATCCAGGATGTGTATTGTAATTTCTCGATTGACCTTATTTGTATTGTACGCGCGAGTAGAAAGCGTGCAATACGTGTGCGATGAATTCTTCTTTTTTTCGAAAAGAAAAAACCTTACTTTTTACAGTTTATTGACTCCATTCATGAGTAAAAACGACTCCTGGGAATCGGTTTCATAGGGCATAAAGGACATCTTGTCAAATGTTAAAAGTATACCCTGATTGATACTGAATTTATCACTTCGCTTGAGTGGAGACGTCCGTCTACTCAAAGAGAAAAAAAAGCCTAGCCTTAGGCAAGGTGGTTGTTATGCTCGACTGAACATTTGAGTAAAAAAGTATACAAAAGATTATCCGGTAGGCCATTTGACCTTAAGGACGTTGCCAAGCAAAGTAAGCATTTGGTGTCTATGTTATGCTGCAAGAGAGTGGTGGCAATTCCTTAAACCAAATGCTTTGTAATATTTAATGAAGAGTTTTGTTTTTACAGCTGTAGCTCTTAATTATGTATTCAACTTCTACGAAAGAAGCATCCATAGGGCATGGAACCTAAATCAACGTTAAGAATGCCTCTACTTTGTCAGTAAAAATAACTTTTGCTCTGCCTGCATAGAAACTGATGTAATTGTGAAGTTAAACTTCTGACACTACATACAGTTCTTCTTCTCCATTTTTATGTAAAAAAAAGAGGTAATTGAACTCAGATGAATGCATTTGGTAGGTCTGCACTATTTTCCTCGCTGTATCTCGAACTTTGCTCGAAACAATTTTATAGTCGCACTTCTGACACCATTTGTGAAATTGACACGAAAGTCGTCTAAACTCCCCTTAAGAGTTATTAATTTATTTAAGACTAAGAAACTTAAATGATCATTGTTGTGCCAGTAAAATTTTGATGTCACACTTCTGACAATGATTTGGATATATGTATGTACTTTACTGTCTTTCCTTGGTTAGTCATTTATTTGACTTGGAATCAACGGTTTGTTTTAAGAACATATCCTATCACGCGATAACCTTCAAAATGAACTTCAACTTATCGTCTCGACAACGCTGGAAACTTCCTTGTGTGAATTTTATCCACAAGTGAAAAGTTTTTTTCTACTTATGCTGATTAAAGTTCTGCAAACAAGTGCTACATACATTCATGTTGGAGACATTAGCAACAATTACTCTGCTTTACGAAGCAATTGTTATATTTTATATTTTTTCCAAGTTTTGCGTGATATCTCTATAAAGTTACACGAGATGCAAATTGACCCGGAATATCATGTGAGTTCTGGGAAATCCATTATTTTAGTAATTGAAAAAAAAAACAACTACAACTAGCAATTTCTCCAGAGATTGCATGTGGCGCCCATTACAAGTTGTTATCTGGTGTTGTTGTTTTGCAGCTACATCTGGTTTTTCTTAGGAATTTTCTCATGATATTACAGAGAGTGTGTATCGCGATAAGGAAAGAATTTGTTTGTTATTTTTTTTAACTAACCACAACTTCCTAACCGCGGAAATAATTGGCTTCTAGATATTTTAATCACTTTAAAGGGGAGTGTCCGAAGTGTGGGAATAAAACATACTTTAAGATGCCACTGTTTAAAGCGGTTACCGAAGATTTCGGGTTGACCACAACATTCTAACCACAGGAATAGGTAATTGATTCTAATTCTGGTTACGAAATTGGAACTGTTAGAAGTATGCAAGGTAGAATCTTTAAGGTTTTGGTACTAGTAAGAGAAGTCTGGGAATTTAGAATGATAAAGTGTCAGAAGTGTTGTAATTCAAAATCAGTTTCCTATACTCTGATCTCACCATCTTTGTCGACAAGAGATGACTGTCCTTCTCATTTGGTTAGGACAACATAAAGTGTCAGAAGTATATCTACAAAAGTGTTTCATTTGCAAATATCTTAGCCGTACTTATGTGATTTTTTTTATTTCTTTCCAGCATCCCTTTCAGTGCGATTGCGGCAGCTAAATCTTTCCGTCGTACCTTCAAGCTCGAATATGTTGACGATCATAATGATCGCAAAGAACTCGAAATCAAGCTGCAGAAGCATGCAATCGCTGCTGGTCTCTATCGGTCAATAACCGAACGCCATGCATTCTATGTCTGTGATAAGGTACGCGGTGTGGTTACCAATCAATTTACACGTGATCTCAAAGGTACCATTGCATCGATGTTCAAAGAGGACACCGAATTGGGTAAACGTTATGTTTTCGATATTCAGCGTACATGTCGTGAGGTACACGATCAGGCGCGAAGAATTCTTCATGAACGTGGCATTGAAATTACGGCAGCATCGACCAGTACGGCCGATGATATTAGCAGATTGCTACCGAATAGTGTATCTGTTAAGGATGGAGCGATAATTGGTGGTGCGACTGGAAAAGTTGATATTGCCATTAAAGAGAAGGAGGAACGTGAGGCGGCCATTGAACGGTGTGTTGATACAAGGATCTCAGAGGCGATGACATGCAAAATTTGTATGGATCGTTCAATAAATAGTATGTTCAATCCGTGTCGTCATGTTTTGGCGTGCAGTCAGTGCGCAGCAAGGTAAGCATCAGCTAAAAAAATTTCGATTTACCGAACTAAAATATGCAAATTGACAGTCTTTGTGGTATTTCCAAGCAGTGACTACCACAAAAGGCTTGCTTTTATTGTTTATATATCAATTCTGGTCTTAAACCGAAGAAGTTCGTACCTAGCCGGGTCTAACTAACCGTCTAAATGTTCAATTTGCATATTTTTACATACTTCAACCAGATCACCCTTTATAACTCCTATACTCCTAACCTATCTAACTATCATTTCTTCTTGCAATTCCAGATGCACCAACTGCCCCAATTGCCGTGAAAAAATCACCAGTGTAGTAAAAATCTTCCTACCACCCGAGTTGCGTGCAAATATGCTCGCCAACAATCCCACCACCACCACACCAAATGGAACCATCGGCGCCGCCATAAATCCAAACTGCGACACAAACCCCAACGCCGACATTAGCGCCACGCCATCCGCTGAGAACTCGCCCACCAACAGTTCAGGCACAGCTCCCATTTCAACACCGAAAATAACGGCGGCTGCCTAGAATTGGCTTTGGTCTTGGCTATTTCGAATCTTAGAATGGGTTTGTGTGCCGGTTGTATGAACGCCTTTCTTTGGTTTCTTCGAATTCGAATTCGCCATGTGAATTCGCATTGAACTAGTTATCAGCACCACTATACCGCGCCACGATGATGCGTGATGATGATACCTTGTTTGTTTGTTATTTTTTCTTTTATAATTTTGGGAACAAGCATCGTTATGCTTTCAAATTTGAAAATTTATTGTACATACTTTCGAAATTCTCATGTAAAAGAACACAAAGAAGAAGAAACGAAAAGAAAGAAGTAGTTGAAGTGAAAATCGAATGCGATGTTGTGTCGTTTAATTTGTTTAACGCATGAAGATAACGTGATATCAGATGTGATTATTATTCTAATTTTTTTTTTTTGTTTATTTTTTTCGTTTTTTGTTTATTTATAGGTTTTTTTTTTTTTGTATTACTATTTGTTTCAATTTAAAACAGTGGAACCCTTTAAATTCCTTCAATAGCATTTAAGTAAGAACCATTCCACTGTACACTACACACAGTGGAGTCCAACAATCAATGCAAGAAAAATATTATTTTTAAAAGTAATTTGAGTTACATATGCGAATACAAAAACAAATGAACGTGTGAATGGAATTAAACGAAAAACAACATAAATATATTTTTTAACATTTAATTTAAGCTTTGTGTCCTTGAATTGCAAGAGGAAATAATATATATTGTAAACCCCAGTTACCTTACAAACAGAAAATAAAATAATTAAAGGATAGAAAAACAAATTTTGTATTGTTATAAATATAAGATTGTCCCAACGTGTAACCTTATTTATAAAAAAAAAAAACAAAAAATTTAAGCAAAACTATATGTATTTCTTATATATAAACATTAGTTATAAAAAAAAAACAAAAAACAAACTGAGTGCATTATTTTCCACAAGACTTCGCTGCGGAAGCAGAGGTTCTATAAATCTTATCTTGTAATTATGTTGTAGCTGTTTCTGTTTCTTATTTAAATTTAACAAACAAAAATCTCTCTTTTGCAAAAAAAAAAAAACAAAAAAATCTAGAACCAGTTATACACATTAAAAGAAACATATACACGTAAACAATAAACATTTCTGTAATCGTCTAGTGTAGTTTAGAAACGAATAGATGGTTATAAACTGAAATATACTTAGATGAATAAAACCATGTGTGTATAAAGTTAGTGTTAAATGTACAAAATAAAACAAAAAACAAAAAAAAAATCAATGTAAGAAGCAAAACAGCAGAAAAACAAAAGAAAGAAAATATGTGTCGAAGTAGAGAATGAATGAAAATTAAAAATAATTACACAAAAATTTAATCAATTGTATTTTATTGTGACCGAGTAGTGAGACACATTTCAGGCGTCGAGTAGAAGCAAGTTTAAAGGAAAACTTAAGCAATGAAACCCTTAGCGCTACAGGAGGGCCAAGTATGCGTCACAGAGGATGCTTGTCTATTTCGTCCTGCTGAGAGCGTGTATCTTAGAAAAAGAGGCAAAAACGTAAAGCATACACGAGATATGATAGAGTGCTCTGGACATTTGGGAAAAAGACGAGAGTATTTAAAGTCAAACGGTTGCAAAATACTGTCTGAATTTATACAGGCCACGAAGTATCCCCTTTCAAGGGAATGTACTGTTGATCCAAGGATGTAGGATGATCCAAGTTTAACAATGGGGTGCAAGCGAATTGGAGCGGATAGCACCTTATCCAAAGGAAAATGAAGAAAGGTCGAGAAACCTTTAAATGAAAGAGCTGACGCCAAACAAAGAATTGTCACAAATGTGCTGTAAAGAAGGTATAAAATTAGTGCAAAGTGGAAGAGAGAAACACAGGTACAAAACAAAAATGTGTAGTAGAAAGATTGATAGATTGGTGCTATTACAAGTTAGGCTGCTACAACATTTGAACGTTTTCCCATAGGAAAACAGAACACACCAACGATTAAGAAGTGAATGGTTGTAGAGACTAGCAAGAGATCATCATAGACAGTGTATACTAAGGCCGTGGTTCTGGAGGAACATTCTATCATGATGATTTTGTCTACATGGATAATAGCAACCAAATCTTTTGTTGAACTGCTGAACTATTTAAATCAATTTGTAAAGAAGGAAACTAGCTTCTTTTTAGAATATAGTCAGAGGAGAGGATGCAGTTACTTGATCTCGAAGAAAATATAGCTTCCCTGTGTATACAAGTAAGGCGACCACTGTTGAGGTCCTTTTTAAATTGGAATAGGCCGCGATTGACCACATCTTCATTGCAAAAACCTAAGTTTACCAATTACGCTAATGCTGAGATCAATCGAAGAATAACTCTTGGGAATCAGTTGCGTAGGAAAAACCTTTCTCTATTCAAAACCCTGATCATCCCATCTAAGGAACAGACATGGATTATGTAAAGAGTGGATGGGTTAGTCGGCCCTGTCTTCCAAGTAGAGAAGATACAACCATGAGCTGTATGAGCTATTTAGCTCGCTAAAGGATTAGACACATATATACATATGTATGTATAAGTACATCGATTAGGGTACCTAGGGCATATAAAATATACGCCTATCAACCCTCTGTCTGAAGGAGAAGATCTTACCGTAGGAGGTTTACTTAATTGGAAAGGATCTGAACTAACTTGGAGTGCTTATTGAAATCAAGGCTCCTCCAACTAACTCAGCAGAAGAGAAAACGGCTAAATGGAGTCGAGTCTAGTTCAGCATCGTTCCCAATCTCGTTATTTTTTTCTAAGACTGCATTATAGAAGTCCATGGACGTGCTGTCCTCTGGTATATTTTAACCGGTCCCTGAAGATAATTCTGCCGAACGAAATTGTGTCTACGACAAAAGTTTGCTGGTGAGATTGCTGGATGCGTACAAGTAACTGGAAGACAGAAGCAAGCAACCAGTGTCGAGAAAAAAAGTTTGGTAGGCTGCAACTTCGAAGAAGAAGGTCTGACTTCTTGGAATCACCGTAAGCTTTAAATATGATACCTGCAGAGAGTACAAACGAGGGATATCGATATTTTTTTGAGCTAGAAAGACAAAGGAGGACGACTTTCGTATCTTTTATATAATCTTCTCGATTGCAGGGCTGTGATATGAAATGGGAAACTGGTTTTTCATAGAGGAGTGGAAAGCAGTGGCTGTTCCTTCGAAATGTAGTAATTTCAATGGGTTGTGGCTCCATGGTGTGGAAGAGATAGTGAGACAGCGGATCATCAAGACTCACCTCCTGCGTCTAAAATAATTGGAAAATACCGACAATTGTGGTCAATCATATACCTATTCTCCTTTAAAAAAAAGTCGTAAGGTGGCCCGCTTGACTAGATGGAGACTTCAACCAACTTACAGAGTCTTGTTGGCCGAGTTTTAAAATAAATGTTATTTGGTATAAAAAAAAAACGAATTATTCACTAACCTGCTATATTACAATTCTCATCTTAGCGCTCTTCTACGCGCTTTCACGGCTCCTTCTTCAATCTTGATGTTGCACTCACTTTCATGTCCAGACAAGCACACGCGACCGCGAACGCGATGGCAAAGGAACAAAAGTCTGGGAAACATGCACACCCACACACACACACACACATTGCACTTGCTAGCTTTTCGAAAAAAAAAAACACTTGTGTGCAATGTTTCCATTACATTAGGGAGAGCGAGAGAGACACACTGACTACCGATTTCGGACACTCGATTTAATTCGCGCACTTATTCACTAGACTAGACTACCACTCACCTTGAAGACTAAACTTGCACTGTGCCGGCTGCCTGTCAGTTTGCGCATAGCAGCAACAAGTGCAGTGGAGAAATAATTTCTCCAATGAGAGAGATTTCAGCTAGGATCGAAGTTAGAGCGGGCGCAGTATTTTTTTGGCATAAGTCCTGTGAAAGTAAGAATGGGATGCTCTGAGCTCATCTTTGTTTATAATATTCGCTTGCAGAAGAGGTAGGAAATATTTGGCTATTTGACTTGTTGGGAAATTGTTAGAAAGTTTCAGGGAGTGTGGGCAAGGAGTTGTCAAGGAGTTTTCATTGAAATGGAGTTCTAGCTTGCAAATGAGGTTTTGCCAGTAAATATGGCTATATTGGGAGGCGTTTGTTCATGAAAATACCAAAGAGAAAAGGAAAGACGAGGTAATGGCCATGTTCATGTAGGGATCACCTTTTTGGAAGAACCTAATGGGCTTCAACAAGGTTTTTCGGGGGTAATATGGTTTGATTGGTGTTCTGATGGGGCTTAAGACTTCTTTGAACAGCAAGCTATTCCTAGATCGAAGCCTAAAATCGAACCATTTCTCATTATGTTAAGATTCGTTCCTGGCTGACAAGAAATTCGTGATGACTCCAGAAGAGCCACAGCAGTACTTCTTCAAAATATCTGCTACTTTCAAGAACTTCTTGCGTTTTCCAACTTCCAGCTTCTCCTGCGAATAAAAACGATCCATGAAGTATTCGAAAGCATTCCGAAAATATTCTAGGAGAACTATTTTTTTTAGACTTAGCCTCCGACACCCAAACCCTCAAGTAACTTCTTTCCTTTACTTAAGATAATGTTAGCTGACGTCTCTAGATGATGTAAATTGGCGCAAAAAGTTTGACATCTGCTGATACGATTGCAGCCTAGACCACCTGTCTTCAGGAAAAGTCTCAGGGGAAAAAAATTTCTGAAGAATATTGTTAAAGAAAACCCGTGTTTTAGTGTTCGATTTGCTAGTGAAATTTAGCCGACTAACCAGGTCGCCCAACCCAATGGATGAAGCACTCACATGTCCATCGATCGTTCAAATGGCGTCACTCAAAGAGTCAACACCTCGGCAAGTCCTAAAGGCGTCACTCAATCTTTTAAGACTTTCCCTCTTACGTACTAAAAAAGACAGCTTGCATATCATTACACGAATTGACTGAGGATGAGGACATTGTGGATCCAGTACCAGTGGTTGGAGCAATCTCGCCGTGAAGCTCATTGTCATGACGAAAGATGTCCCATTTTCCTCATTCTACGTTTTATATTGAAATCATAAGCATCCTTATGAACTAGAAAACAACATAAGCTCCAGAGTACTCGACGAAAACCAACAAAAATCCACATAATCAACCATTTTTCCTGTGTGACACGAAATGCAGCAAAAAGTCTTCTCAGTTTCTTTCTCATTTTGCTGCACTTTTTGACGCAATTTGAGGATTTTTCGCAAAAAGTCTTAATTTTGAGAAATTTTTACAAAAAAGATAAAATATGGTTGTTTTGGACTTTTGATGAATCCATTAATTTTATTTTAGTGGAATTCCGTCCAAAAATTTATCAAAATTAAACCTTTCCTTGGGGTGATGCTTACGGATGACACATAGCCGTTCTGTAAAGATTTTGTTGTAAATTTATTTCGCAATGGTATTACATACGTAGTTGTCAACGAAAGAGGAGATGAAGGAGACCAAAACGACAGTTTCTGTCAATCAGACGTTTCGACCGATTTTAGAATTTCCAACCAATTGGTGCCGAATTCGGAGTGAAAACTCTGTAGATGCGGCAAATTGAATGAAAATCCTTTGTATTTGGAAAAATATTTTAAGGAAACCGATTTTTTTTTTTGATTTTCCTGAAGTACTTAAGCATTTAAAGCACATTCAACTCCACACAGCTGGAGGGCATGGAGAGCACTACTTACATCATCCTACCCTGTTGCCCAAAGAAAGTTCAAGAGATATGTACATATGTACATACACCAAGGAAGCCAGGAAAGTATAATGGTATGCTAAGCTTTATAGATTTTGGGGACCATTTTTTAATGATTAGTGATGATGCCTGCCATTTAAATCTTAAAACGTAGCGAGGACTAGGACGCTACTTTTTACGCACAACGCACAGATCCAAAGCCTTACGCAGATGATTTTCTAGTGCGAAAGATCACATTTTCAGATCCATGGAGGAAATACCGTCTGGATTAGGGGTTTTCTTTAGATCCTTCAGAACACATAGCTGTTGAAATATGACTTAGAATACAAAATAAAGGCATGAGATTTGGGTTTGGCTTTCGTTCTGGAATCGTCAGAGTACCATAATTGCAAAATACCGATAAACTGAAAAATTGATTTCATGCTTCGATAGCTATAGCTTTTCAAAGAAGTCTTAAGCCCCATCAGAACACCAATCCATTAAGTTTTCCAAAAAGGTGATCCCTACATGAACATGGCCATTACCTCGCCTTTTCCCTTTTCCTTTGGCATTTTTATTAACAAACGCCTCCCAGTATAGCCAAGCTAGAATTCTATTTCAATATAAATCTCAACAACTCCTTGCCCACACTCCCTGGAACTTTCTAACAATTTCCCAACAAGTCAAATAGCCAAATATTTCCTACCTCTTCTGCAAGCGAATATTATAAACAAATATGACCTCAGAGCATCCCATTCTTACTTTCACAGGACTTATGCCAAAAAATACTGCGCCCGCTCTAACTTCGATCCTAGCTGAAATCTCTCTCATTGGAGAAATTATTTCTCCACTGCACTTGTTGCTGCTATGCGTAAACTGACAGGCAGCCGACACAGTGCAAGTTTAGTCTTCAAGGTGAGTGGTAGTCTAGTCCAGTGAAAAAGTGCGCGGATTAAATCGAGTGTCCGAAATCGGTAGTCAGTGTGTCTCTCTCGCTCTCCCTAATGTAATGGAAACATTGCACACAAGTGTTTTTTTTTTTTTTTTGTTTTGGAAAAAAAGCTAGCAAGTGCAATGTGTGTGTGTGGGTGTGCCTGTTTCTCTAACTTTTGTTCCTTTGCCATCGCGTTCGCGGTCGCGTGTGCTTGTCTGGACAAGAAAGTGAGTGCAACATCAAGATTGAGGAAGGAGCCGTGAAAGCGCGTAGAAGAGCGCTAAGATGAGAATTGTAATATAGCAGGTGAGTGAATAATTCGTTTTTTTTATACCAAATATTATTTTTTTTAAAACTCGGCCAACAAGACTCTGTAAGTTGGTTGAAGTCTCAATCTAGTCAAACGGGTCACCTTACGGTTTTTTTTGTTAAAGATAGTACGGGTAGGCGCTAATCTCGTTGACCCGCTGTCTCACCATGAATTCCTTTTTTACATCATGGAGCCACTATTTACTGAAATCACTCGTTTCGAAGGAACCACGAATGTTTTACACTCCTCTATGAACTAGACTCGGCTCCATTTAGCCCTTTTATATTCTTCTGAGTTAGCAGAAGCATTTCAAGTTAGTTTAGGACCGATGGGTTGATATGCAACTTAGGTAGGCTCTTCTTCTGACTAGGTTGAGGTGTAGAAAAATGTTTTAGTTCTCACATGTCAAGGAAACATTGACTGATACGAGTTATTCTTCCTTTGATACCAGTGCTGTTGCTAGCTTTGTTCCTTCTATACACTGTACTGTAACCTATAGGTGTGAATTACCCGCTAAGAAACTAAATTCCAAGTTGGATTATAAGAATTTAAATTTAACGTACAATTCACCATTGTGCATCCTACCTAATCCGTTGCCCAACTGTTCGCACCGCCATCTATCCATCTCACAAGCACTCTCCATCTTCGAAACAATGATGGCCGTTCACTTCTCTTTCGAATTGGAAATCTACAACACTTTTCGAACATCGAAAAATAAACACAACTCGACTTTCCCATATGCGCGAAAGAGTCCACCCATCACCGGCGCATTAAACAAAACGAGCCGACTACTGCCACCCGTTTGGCCTAAAAAAAATACTTGTCTTGACAGAAAAAAAATCCAAGATGGACGCTCCAAGAATCTGCAGAGTATCGTTCGTTCGTTGGGTTTTTCTCCGTTTTGGCCAATAAATAAACTTCATCCATCGGCGTGAACAACTAAATTAACAAATCCATCAATTATTTGTGTAAATATCAAAGGTTTAATGCCGATAAATCGATTAACCACTCAGTTATTGGCAAAACTATACCCAGCACCAGAATAGCCAGTAGTGAACAAGAAAGAAAAAAAAGTTCCCATTCATCCATCATTTTTTGTTTGTCAAAGTGAAACACACGAAATAGTCGCCGCTGTCGTTTCGTCGTTTCGTTTCGTCATAAATATTATTTCGCCGTCGTAGCCGTTTTCGTCGTACCTTGTTTGTTGCGGAACAAAAAATTGTGCTCCAGCCTAGCGTCGAAGGAAGTGACAGGAGGAGCAGGAGAATTCCTCTGTCGTTCCGTCGTGGGTACTTGTTTCGTTTTTTTTTCCTCTTTCCACGTCTTTGTGTGTGTATTTGCATCGCGAGCCCCCATCCCCCATCCCCCGTTCACGCAACCCACCGGAGGCCGATGTTTAAAGTGATTTGTGTGTAAAATTTAAATTTTCGTGCAAATTCACACGCAATGGCGCCCTAAATAGTGCAAAAATCACGCTCTCCTTGAGGAAATTTTATGTTTTTGCTTTGCAATGTTAAAATTGTTGTGTTTGTGATGCGAAATTGTTGAAAGTCTCGATGAAATCAGTGAAAATGCAAATTATTGCACTCGAAATGAAGGCGAATGCCAATCTGACGAACTGCGGATAGTCCGTCGCCGAAACCGAAGGAATACCAGCGAAATATATTGGACTGCAGTCAGCTTAGCAGGGCTAGGCTACTCTACCAAGCGAACAACACAACAGGACTGAGGATTACCTTCTTCCATCGACGCACGACCTTTGTTGGATTATAATTAAATTAATTTTTTTTTGTTGGTCGGTTTTATATTTTTCTGTACAGTGGTGTAGCCTAGAGGATACTACCCTACCCACTCTAGCAGTCGTTTGTGACCAGTCGCCCCGGTCCAATTCGACAACGCAAACGACTACAACGACAGACCATCACAGCAGCGGACACACATTTCTTTTTTGGGATTATACTCTGGGAGAATCGAGCTGAATTGAGGGATCAATGCGAGGGATCTGCATAAGTGGAGGTTGAGATTTATTTTACATCGTTGGGGATACAATACGTCGAATATAGAAGGTGAGTGCTGCATGCTTAAAGGATTAGATTTTCTGGGTGGATAGGGGGTTTTTTCTCTTATTTCCCGATTGGTTATCATTGTGCGACGGGCACGTCTGTTATGGGGCATCAAATAGCTGAAGTACTCGCAGGTAATCCTTGAGGCTCTACTGCGCCTTGCATTGGTTACTAATTTAGATTAAGGCGGCAATGTTGCCGTAATGTAAACGAAGTTTCGACACTTGGTGGAGGTAGAGGCTTCGAATTTGGGTTTTAATTTAGATTCATTGTTAGCTTAAGACGCCTTGATATCCTATGGTACTGTTTGTCATGACAATTGTACTTTCGGATGTTAGCCAGGAGCAGACGGATGGTTCTTGCTATTACTATACAGATACGGTTCTGTCTACATACAAGCTAACCTTTTTCTTAGCTCCTACACTAAGTCATCGTGTGCGGTGTCTAAAAATATATCGCAACTCTACCCAACTTGCTAGCTGGTGTCGACTGATCCTCGACATGTCTCATTTAACCCGTTGGAATCGATTTAGAAACATGTCCAGCTTGCTTACAAATGGTGCTGGAACGGTATAGCTGATGTTCGCGAAGAAAACAAGTCCTAATAGTCTCTTGATGAGTCAGTTCTCCCTTGCTTAGTTTGTTCGCTATATTCTGTTCTGTTCCGTCGTCGGATTGGAAAGATTTTACCATCTCTAGAATCAGGCAGTTCCAAGGTTGATCATTTTATTATTGTGTCTTCTGGTCGAAGACGATTTCTTTCCTCCATATCAGGTATGATTTGATTTGATGATGGATATCCACTATTCTATGTGATAATAAGCCGAGGCCACCAACGTCGTTAAAGTTTAGTTGTTAAAGACAATGTAATTTCTCCTGAACCACGACGCACTCCTAGATCCGCAGTGTTGATGTATTCTACAAACGAGGATAAAGTCCGAAAGCACGCTTGATTGACATTGATAGTGTCTCGAAGGTGGATTTCGATTTGGTATTGATGTCGAACAGCGGAATGTTGATCGATATTACCACAAGACTGGTTCAAATATTCGGCAGCAAGTGCAGTTTTACACGCCAGTTTTCTTCTCGATTTTGGTAGGCCTTTCACATGACTTTGAGCGTTAATGCTTCCTATCGTGTGTTTCTGCGGAAAAGTTAATGGAAACTATGCTGTCAGATTGTAGCGTTTCCTAGTTTAACAGAATGTGTTTGCCGGCAGTCATCATCGAAGAATGCGTTTGGTGAAGTCATCTGCATTTGCTGCTTCGGGACATATTGAATGGTTGAGGCATACATGACTGGTAAAAGTTTCGGCAGACTCTTGCGATTGAAATTATTATACGAGCAACATCTCACAGTGTTTTCTTTTGGCATGTGAAACCGTTGGAAGTTTGGAGAGATGTTTTTTTTCAGTGGAAATTGTCTACACATTGTCTGATCGATAATGGTGTAGTTGCTGGTCATATTTCAACAATCAAATAAGAAGAACTCTGCTTAAACAGCTGTGGGTAGTAACGGATTAGTTTCGATTTTACCAATAAGACTCCTGAGAGAGAAGTCATTTAAACGATATGTCCTTTAAATGGGTGCTATTTCTCTCATATCTGGCGACAGCTTTGAAGTGTAACCCTATCACTCTTCCTGAAGAACATTCATGGCGATCAGATACCCTCGGGAATGCATTGGGTTTTCTTCTTTTGAGATCATTGTGTGTTTGTTTAAATAGCCATTTGAAAAAGTCGGGATCCTTATCTTGGTCTCTTGAAATCAACTAGCGAATTGCCTTTCTTCAATTTTTTTCAATTATTCTTCCAATTGTCGTCCCATTTGGTGTAGTTTTCGATTATTACTGTGGCGTTAGCTGATGTAGCTTATGTTACAGGTTCTGTTTTAGCATTTCAGTCTTCAACAAGTCCACTAACATCTCTCTGGTGAAGGGTGACAGTGATGCTGTTGTCCTTTCTGCACTAAATCCCCACCAAACAGTCACCAAAGGCTGATGAACATGCATCATGGGGAGAGATGATGATTCCTCGAAATCGGAATGAGCCCATGAAGAGTTTTTCGTTGAAGTTTAGGTTGTTGTCGATGTACTGCTGTCAGTAAATAGGAACATAAGCCAGTCTAGACGTAGACATGAAGGCAGAGGCCATAGATAAGAGACACGTTTTTTCCAGAGTGGCTTGACAACAAGCCGGTATCACCTAGAAGAAGACGTAGTACTTAAGTAGATGTGAGTGCTATGGACCTCCGCCGTAAAGAGGTTGCAGTTCTATTTTGATGAAGAAAATTTTTGCACAGAAATGTCTCAAAAACAAATCACTTCTCTAATCCAAAACATTCTGGATACTCTTTACATAGGAGGCGTTACAGTTTGTAGTTATATTCAATTGTGGCTGGATGCTCTATAGTTTTTTACGTTGGAGATACAATAAACAGAAACTCGCTGCTTAATGATTGACTTTTCAAGTATATCATGGTATGCCACAAGGTTGGGTGGTAAGACTGTTCACTTCTACAACTTAAATTAGGACTTTTGAACACGTACAAGGGTACTACCCCTCCCGCGAGTGCTTCTTACAGAACCTTCCGACGAATATCCCACCCAGTGAATCCAAAAGAAACTATTTATAGAACCAATGCGTAAACATACAAACATTACTTGCGAAAATATTGCCAATACTTTCCACTACTTTGCGTTTCTGTGCCAATCGTTGTTTACATAACGTATATTACTGACTCATCAGATGCAGTAAATATAATCAGGACAAGTCAGGCAAAAAGTGTGTTTAGCCATCTCTTGGAAAGCGAATATAACCTGTATATGGGAATGTGTTCGTTTGTCATCGACGTCGGTTTCGAGATGTGTGTTAAGGGTGCTCTTGAATTGTAGGATATTAAAAGATTGTGGGAATATCTTTCCAAGAATACCGCGTAGTGGGATACGAAAGGTAATGGTTTAAGTGATATGACTGTTCTGTCTGAACTTTTTGTCTCTGTAGAACTTTAAAAATAAGAGTTGTGCTCAAATTCTTGGGGTGGGAGGAAGATATTAGGGTAGATAGGAAAGGGTTGACTTTGCAGTCATTTAAACGTGATCTTCCTGTGAAGGATTGTGAATTCGTCGCATTGGAATCAAATACAATGGTTTTCAGTACTGCAGGAATCCCAGAATGTTCCCAAATCGGATTTTTATCGTTAAACAAAGGTCTTCATCAATCACCAATGAAAACCAATAGAGGCGCCAAAATGCATCCCTGACGGATTCAGCTTTTGGTTCTCAAATCTTTTCAGCAGATGCTGCGGAATTATAACCTTCTTCATATTATGTCTGGGAAACTGATTGTTTTCGACGGTTCCACAGACATTTAATGACTGTCAGTTAGTTAAAACCAGCTTACTTTGCGGCAAGCCTTGTGCTTAAGGATGGTGCCACCTAGTGTGTACATATATCTGCGGCTGTTGTTGCCTCTTAAGTCTTTTGTCATGAAACACATATTTTTTATAAGAAGGGACGCCAACAAGAGTGGGTTTATGACAGATTCCACAGGGTCGTTAGATACTCAAACAATTTTTAGTCGGATGAACGATTTAGCAAGGCCCCAAGTGCTACAAACACATACATGTAACCTGACCACCGATCTACCTGTTGTATTATAGCCCATAGCTGACCGCTTAGAAGATAGATTCATATTTGCTTGACGAAGATCTTACTGTTTTTAGGACTATCTATCTGTGAATATAAAACTAAAGTTAATTTCAAGATTATTACCTGAACGAAGAAGATGTGTACACCAAGCGAAGTTCCAATGTCAATGCGGCAGATCCATTACACAGGAGTCGTGGGATAAGGGTTATGGAAGGCTACCACTGGTTGCTATTATGTCCAAAAGGATAAATTGATTTCCTAGTGCAACCCATTAAAGAGTGCATCTGGAGCAGCGCCAAGAATACTAGAAGATGTTTTCATTGACGTTTTGACTATTGCAAGTCTGAAGGGAGTTCAGGTCGATTAGGGTCCTCCTCGTAATGTGAACAACCTCAGATTTGAGAGGATAGTTGGAGTTCTCATGGGATCACGTTTAGGACATCAGTACAATTTGCAAGTGGAACAAATTTTTTTTTATGTTCTGTCAAATAACGCACTGTCAAAAGCGCCCTCTATAGGTATTAAAAAACCCTTTGTCTCCTGTCAGATTTTGACGCTTCATGCATTGTTAGAGAAACTGTCAAATCGTGAGAGTATTCAAAAGGCGCTATCTGCTTCGGCAGTTAAATTTAAACAATACTGCGCTACAACTCGCTAGAAGTAGGTTAATGAACGAACCCATTCTACACAGCGACACTAGCCATTCTCCATTATTTTATGTTTGCATGCTTGCATGTAGAACCTAACGCGTGCAACCCCATTATCACTATCGCGAATAGCATCTGGAAAAAAACATTCTTTTTCCTTCCATACGTACATATGTATGCAGGCGTTCTAAAGCCGCTCTCAAGGCCTGTTCGTAGCTAATAAAACCGTGTTTCATGATGTTGCGAAATATTCACAAAACAAACAGAAGTCAAGTACAGCAAATACGCATATTTTTCATTTCCACATGTTATACTGTGTATTCCTGTTGGCTCTCTGATAACGCTACGTTGTAAAAAAAAAAAAAAAATAACATTAATGTCGACAACTCATTTTGTTTGCAAACAACCAGAAGAAAAAAAAATTTAAGTAAACACTAATAACCCCGCTACATCAAAAGACAAATATTGAAATGCAAAGTGAGCTTCACTCAAATTAATCGAAATGAAGCTCTGAGCACTGCTGCTCCCTCAATCAGGATAATCCCTGCCTGATGGCCAGCAAAGTAGGCGTTCGCAAATACTGCGAAAATATGTGTATAAGCTCTGCATAAGTAAATAAATAAATAAATTTATAATCTGCCATGCGAGACATCTGAGAGGGAAAATTTCATAAAATCATTAAAATAAAAAAAAAATTGCAATTCAATGACAAAGTCTCTCTGAATTGCGGCTGCTCCCCGCCTTGCATCATCTGTCTACGGCCCTGTCGGTGTGCAGTGCAGAGTACTCGTAGTCGGTACTCATTCCAGGAATTTTCGTTGTTGTAGCCGTTGCTAATAACAAAATTACTCAGTTACGAGTTTTGCAAATTGCAAACATTTTCAATTTGAGTGCAACGACAACAAAAAACATTCAATAGACAGCCTGAAGGAGCGGGAAGAGGAGGAGGCATGGCTGTCTATGTTGGATGGATTGACCTGACGTTACACCGGATAAGGTGTAGTTTTACGCAAAAAAGAAACAAGAAAACTATTGTCTTGTTTGTGTTTCGTTTTAAAAAGTTTTTTTTTGTTTTACTTTTTGGATGGCTTATAGTTTGGTTTAAGGATTGGAGGCTGTAGGTTGTGCTTCCTTGAAAAGTTATAATTGGTAGATTTGTGGGCCACTAACTGCAGTAACTGTGTTGTGTATTTTACAATCTTGTGTATTTCGGAGAGAGGAGGGCCCTTTACTTAGCTTAACTGGGGATTACCACTTGAAAATGTAGGTTACGCGCGATGTTGTTTTAACTCACGCCTCAGAGTATGCTTTCTTTCATGGGAACATGGGTTTGAAACTTAGGTGTGGTTTGGTTTGTTATTCTATGGGTATTGTCTGAACTAATTGAGGAAGGTCGTCGAGCGCGGTGACGAAGATAGACAGTCATTCTCAGGAAGTTACTTGCTTTTATTTATTGAACTTTTCCCCAGTGACAGAAACCCGATCCGAATTTATTTTTATAAAAAAGACAAGCTACTGACTTTTAAATTCGAAAGATCCGCCTCTTCGAAATAGTGGAGGCAAACTAGTCAACGATGTACCGAATTGTAGATGTGCATTGACCAGAGAGATCTTACAGCCAGTCAATGCACCAGTTCTTTATAACTAGATACGAAATATAGAGTCCATGATCTGTATGGTGAACCGGCGTATCAGTTCTAAATACATGCCCCAACTAGCGGGGAATGCCCCTGCTAAATATTGCATTTAAGATCCCGGTAATTGTGAACTGATAGATCGACTGTAGACCTTAAGTCTTAAGGTCTTGTTTCAACTAACACATAGTTCATGCGACTCTAGTAATGTTAATCAGATTTCAAGTTCTTGCTACAAAAGTATTGGATCGGCTGACAGAAGATCGTCATTTTCTGCAAAGAGAAGGGTCCGTAAGTAATTCATAGCTAGATGTCTTGAACCAGCTTAGTCATTTGCCCTAATGACATCAATTGTAGCCCCGTGAACATCTTTATGTTGATGGTTGATCTGTGACTCTTATATGACATTCTCTTGTGTCATTCCAGGCAAGACAAAATTCAGAAATCTTTGACAGTTGACAATAGTTGATAGAACAACCACAATCAAGCTAATTTCAAGTCCAAAACACTATCCTGAGCTACCTTCATCCCTGACTAAATCGGTTTATGGTCGTCGTGTCATCGTGGCGACCTCTACTTCATTCTCTCTTTGCAGTACCGTCCTACTATCATAGATGGCGCCACAGTTCGTGATGTTCTTGAGCCTCAAGCAACGAAACATTTGCAGGCAGAATCTCACTTTAAGTCATGAGTGGAGGTTCTAGGTCGATAGAATCAGGTTGTGTTAGATGTGAGAATGTACGTAGTTGTTATCAAATATTTATGCACCGTTAGTAAAAAGGTGCTTCGCTTCACAAGTGCGCGCATACGAGCATGGTTAAGAGAAAAGCTGAAAATGAATTTCACCCCGAATCGATGCCATGACAATAGAAATCCTTTATTGAACGTGTATCCTCTCTATGATTTGTATTAGCAAATATAAATATTTTCTATTCACCGCTCACCCTGAAAGCTAAATAATTAAATTCCATAAAAAAGCATCAAATCCAGTGTCCGCAGGGAAGTTTTATCGCTTTGCGTCCTCCGAACAAAATCCGGCACAGTACGCTCTCGGATTTGAATTTGTTTCTATTTCATTCCATTTTGCAAAAAATATTTTCTGTATAGCGGTGTTTTGTAAATTCTGAAACTCTGCTCTGCCTGGTGTTGGTGGAAAAAGGATTTAATAGAAATCACATGTGTGCGCCGCCACCCCCCCCTTTTCAGAAATAGGACACGATTCCGGTCTAACTATACAGATGTGTTTACATCCAGAGAAGGTAAGGGCGTTGGTGGTGCTGGCGGTACATAATTCCACCACCAAACAGCGGTTTCCATCTCATCCATGTGCGCTGTTCAGCGGAGGCGTCGACACGATGGCGGCAAAGTAGGTGCAAGTTACGTATACATATGCGTTCGGCTTCAGGAAATGCGATTTAATTAAATTTATTTATTTATTTTTCCATCTTCTGTTTGTTCTTGTTGGTAATTTATTCGCTTGCAGCTACCTACATCGATACAAACATACGTACATCTCGCAGCGTTCGCTGCGCGCGGTAATAAGTTTACCTATGAGAAATAAATTGTAGTTTCCGCTTTGGGAAAACGAACTTTCAGAGTCTCCTCTGTTGGCGTTCTTTTTTTTTCCTTCTCACCCTGGACCAGTTTTGTAATTGTATGGAGAAAAAGCTACAATGTTTTTAATTAGATTCTTTTTTCCTACTGCAGATACGTGGTATAAGGGCTGTGTGAAGTTGTGGCCCACAAAAAGCAGTTCGACTAGATTGAGTTATCGTTTGAATCTAAATAACTTGACACCTGGTTGTTTACTCTCGGTACACTGTTTCGATGTCATGGGAAAGGCTATTGACTACTGCAACCTCATGATCTACGTTCATACTTTGTTGATCGTATTCTCCGAGCTATAAATCTTCGGGAGATTGTTGTAGCCGAGCTCTGACCTATGGTTGACACACAAAAGTATTCCAGCCCTGATCCGTTTAGGTTGGCCTTAGGGAATCTCCATTATGTATAATATCCAATCCTCTTACTTTTGATTTGGTTATGCTAAGGGCACTTGCTTTTGCCGTGCTGTTGTTATGTTGAGGATCGTTGTATTAAGTTTCTCATCCTACGTGACGATGTTGTGTTCCCTTCGTCTTACTTTTGTATGATCTTGTTCAATTTTTGTTAGATTAGTTTCCCTACGACAATGATACTTTCGTATGTTTGTCAAACGTTTTCGAGAAATGGAACCGATTCAGTAGTCCGACCGACGCACTACTGATTCACTGAGGCATGCACTTGCTCCTGCACTCAACTTGTGACATTTGTTTTGCTTCCCAATTCAGACTAGTCTTTGAGTAGTTTAAGACTGGGAACTTGCTTTATTCTTATAGAACCCATAGTATACTCTTTAAAAAAAATAGTCAAATGTCAAATGTAAAAGCTTTTAACAAATTCACTCTGTTTAGCAGATATACGAACCATTGAGGACGCGGTGAGACTTAAAAACTCCTGAGTTTCGAACCATTCTCTCTTCCTTTTCAACTATCGTTGACCAATTAATCAATTTTAAGGGAGTTAGTAGTCGTCGACGGAAGTTAATACTTAAAAAAAAATTGATAGATATCTATGAGGCTTTGGGTCTACGCTAACTCCCATAGCCTGTGGCTTTCATATTTTTGCAAACCAGGAACAAAGAAGTGAAATGTTGAATAACCTCTCTTTCTCCCTGTACCTCGGCATCTAGCGACTTATCTTGAAATTAAATCCCGGAAAAGAGTCATAAACTTTTATGGACCACTTGAGAGTGTTCGCTCTGTTAAATGCAATATTTTGTTTATATTGCATCAGATATTGTTTAGCACCTACCCAACCCATTTAACATTTGTTGTATTGCAATTTATTACTTTCAAAAAGCTTACATAAAAGGCTTAAAAGAATTGATTTGGTGGGACTCGTGTAGCAGCACGATCCTCCCTCTTGGCTTGCGTGCTTTGTTTTAAATGCATTCATCCTCCCTATAGCCAGAAAATGTCAAACTAATTGCGCACTGATTCGACATCACGGCTTATTTGGGATGCACAGCACAACCAAATCATAAAATTCATAAATCCGCGTAGCATCAATTGTCAGTCATTAATGACAGGTGTGGACTCAGGTGGAATTGAATTAAAAAGTGGGCGTGGTCGCTGTAGAATTCTGAATGCCGACCCCTTACTAGTAAAAAGAGGCTTGTTTGTGAGTTGTTTACAAAAACACTTCCATCTTGGAAAGGTCGGACTCGAAGAGATTTGTATACTCGTATCAGTCTTAAGTCTAAAATTTAGGACTAAAGGTGAGGACAGTTTGACTTTTCTAAAGCTTTCTCGTTTCTGGCTTTAAAGACTTTTCTCCTCTTAAAGTGCATCCGGTTACTAACGTCGTGAGCATAACTACAACAAATGTCCACCGATGGACAAGTTGACTGAATGATAATCCAAATCAGAATGATGAGCACTTTCAGATTCAAATTCTTTAGGTTGCTAATATTCCAACAGTATTTCCTCGTAAAATTGTTTGTAAAATGTTCGCAAAGATGATTCTCCTTTGCCTTTTGAGCAGTGTGTGCTTGAAACGCGAGTGTTTTCAAAGGATTACCGTCCATGCTTCACCATTTGGATTGTACTACATTGTACATTATTCCCCATTACGTGGAATAAGCGTTGGCAACGCCAGACGCTGTCGGGATTGAATCTATAAGTCGATACAGTGGCATCATGTACTATGTACATAAAGCTTTTTGCCTCCATCGAAAGTAAGGCGGCTTTGCACCCCCTTTTTCTCATCTCGACTTGTCTCGTCTCGTCTGGTCGAACGACGCACAAATAGCCGTCAATTATGATCAGGGGGAATTGACAAATAATCCGTACTGGCTAAAATTTGGTGCTCATTGCCATCGGTAAACGTATGTAATATGCTTGCAACTGCTTCCGTCTTTTACCAATGGCGGCAATTCCATCAATGTTGAGTACATTGTGCAGGGATTATCCTCCTGGCCATACCCACTCTGCGTAGCCTATGACAACTCTCTGTCTGTTGTACCGCTTTCCTGTTTATTTATTAAACATCCATCAGACGATGTTATTTCGTAGGACATTCGATAACAATACACCAACGGAGATACTCAAAGCCAAAAGTGTATCTCATTATTTTTTACCCACTCTTCAGTCGCGTTACATAGAAACCGATGCCAAACCACCAATTTATATATTGTGAATAATTTTTGCATTCAGTCTCGACTTTGCTTGTCAATTTTTGATTTGCAAGCCACCAACTCTTTCCTCCAAGTCTTCTGCACGCTCTCGATAAAAATTAAACTTTTGCACGTATACGTATGCAAATCAAATAAGAAAAACGAACGAACAGGAAAACTAAAACGGAAGTGACTGTGGGGTTTACATGTAGATACTCGTATAGCATATTTTCAGAAGCAACCACCATCTTTCTCGTGCTACATGAACAAAATAGGTCATGGCGCTGTGTGGCGCAAAGGGGGGGCTGCTCTTTGTTGCCTATGCCAATGGACTACGGTCCAACTATGCTGGCTTTTTTTTCTCTCAGTTTTTGCATTTATTTTTGCATACTTTTGCATATAAATTCCGAGTTCCTGAGTTTGAATATAAATTGCTGGTGCTGCTGCTGCTGCTGCTGCTGCTTCTGCTGTATGCACAACGAATGTGAATCAATAAACAGCGATGAGCGAGAAGAATGTGTGCAAATCGCTACACATATCTCAATTTCGCGCCAAAAGAAAATGAAAAATCGATAAAACTCGTTTTAAAGGGAGTTGATCAAAAAGATACATTATAATGCTGACCGTAGTCCTTTTCGGTACCAGGCCCTTTTGCCAAAACGAGAATACACCTAACGAACACCCAAGAATGAAATTCTGAAATTCCAGTGAAACACAGGTAAGGCGGAGGAGAAATATGCTCCAATGTACCGAATTTTTATTCGTTTTTGAAACTGGTAATTTATTAAAATCAGAAAAAAAACGAAGAGATTGGAACTCGATCTGATAAAGAGTTTGTCTGCAACTATGTAACCCCACAGTTTTTGTTTTGCCAGACCCGATTTCGTGTGCCCAGATAAGGTTAATTTATTTCTTCAAAGATGTCCCAAGTGGATAAGTAGATTAGGGAGAGATTCTTGCACTTTCTATTAAAGAAAAGGGTAATGTCTCCTCCTGTGCTGCTTGGAGAAGGCATATATTTTGCCAAGATAGAGCTCCAACCTTCACCATATGGCAATGTTCATTCGTAGTTGACCTTTTCTAATGGAGCTGTTCGTTTGAGATATTTGCAGCTTACGAGTTCCATACACATACTCACTTCACGTTGAAGCGAAAGAGTCACAGCTGAAACATTACTTTTCCAAAATGTTTTCCATAATTTTCCACATAGATTTTGGTATTCCGATTTGACTGTCTGGTCGAACTCATAGTACCACTTTGTTGTCCTCCTGTCCAGCAATATTTTTTTCAGTTCGAAAGCCTTTAAGTGCCTGTCCACCTTGTTTTTTTACTCACCTTTATATTCGGCTGCTTTCCTCCCACCAGTGTTGCTCTGATTCCGATTACCTGAAAAGGTAAGAGTGAAAGAATGCAGCCCTGAGGTACCCCAATTTTGCCTTTAAATTCACAGCTGGGCGTTAGGTTTATTACTATGTATAACCGTCTTTTGCAGATGTGGATCTATGGCCTTATTCTGTCTGCATTGGTTTTAAGATTCCGAGCCATATGATGTGGGTTTCATGCACTATTTGCCTACGAATTCAGCCCTTAGCTAACCCATACTAACTTCTATGGTAAATGCAGCATTTTCTGCAAAATTTTAACAAGGTTTGCAAGCCTATGCCAATTCCTTAGAACAGGGGTTTCAATCGTCATAATTGTGCGAAATGACCTGAATACGATGGAATTACTATTTGAATGTTATTAATATTCCTCCCAGCTATTGGATTACATTTTCTAAAGAATATCCGGTTCTAAGAGACAATAGAAGGTAATCATCACAGTGAGCAGTTGGCAATACAGCCAATAGCATCTCCTATTAGCATCACCGTTTATATGAAAGTTGTAAATTTTATATTTACAACTCGAAGTAGTCTTTCTGTATAATCGGGGACTACTTTCCTTTAAGCTCGATACCTTTGAAATTATGTATTCTTTCTGGTCTTCTTCCTTCGAAAATCATTGTAGATTTAGTTCCGTAAGAAGTAAGTTTCCTGGTAGCAACTGAACTTCATCACTTATTTTTCTGTTCAGTAATTCTTCGTAAAGTATAGTGCAGACTAGTAAGGATACGCTT
This sequence comes from Xylota segnis, assembly GCA_963583995.1. Classification (NCBI taxonomy): domain Eukaryota; kingdom Metazoa; phylum Arthropoda; class Insecta; order Diptera; family Syrphidae; genus Xylota; species Xylota segnis. The sequence continues at coordinate 5,185,381 of OY757239.1, read as the reverse complement.
CATCTTTATTCTCTTCGCTCAGTTTAATCGCTACAAAGATACGTGGTCCTAGAATAGAACCTTGTGGTACTCCAGCGTTTGCAGTAGAAGAGTTACCATTTCTAGATTGCTTTCTACTCTATTTATGTCAGAGATACAAAGTGAGTATCTCTTAGATATCTTAAAAGATATAGACACTTGATTCAGAAACAAAACACACTTTTTTTGAAGTATGTTCTATCTAGAGGACTCTGATCCTAGAGTAGCTTGACTATTGCTGGGTTCGATGATCTGAAAGATTTTTATGTTTTCGAGTCTAAGTTGATTGTAGTGACACTCCATTGATGGTTCCTTGTAATAAGTGGTGGTGTATCATTCCATAAAGTTGGTCAAGACTGTATGTAGGCCAAGTCATTCAAAAGAATCTCGACTACATGTCCACACACAGATATCATAGAACTTTTTTAGTCCTGTAACCATCTGTAAGCAAAGGTAATACACCATTTTACCCGCAGGACTTTTTAGTTTACCTAAACATTTAGTCCCCCACATTGATTGCTTTAATTTTAAATCCTCATCCTCCCTTGAAACCCTGGCTCTTTAAATAAGCTTAGTTGGAATCTAAATTACCAACAATTAATAATTAAAACTTAAACAGCACTCAGGGCAGCATTCCATTAAATATTCATCAACGATTTGCTTGACTCCATACGGTCTAGTTGAAAGTTTTCAGGGAGAGTGACTCCCTACCCTATGCGCGCCCTCAAACCCTGACTGTGTGCTTAAAGTTTTGCAAACTTCTCGTATCCCTTCAAAACAACCACATAAATTACTCAATTAAATTAAGTCGACCGTCACTGTAATTTCATTTCGAATTGACAATGACGAGGAGGACAGAGGGGACAGAGGCAACGGCAACGACGACGAGGCAAATATAAAAGCATCCATCCATTCTCGCTCTCTCCATCTAACCATATTCATCCTCAAACAGCCGCCGCCTGTGGTGGTTAAAACCAAAAAAAAAATCGCTTTTATTACGAAAACACAAATTTAATAACCCACCACAAGTTACGCAGGACTTGTACTTGTTCATCTCAAATGTTGGCGGCATCAACGACAGACGCGCGGCGAGGCGACGAGGCCGCCGATAGTGAGGGAAAAAAATTGTGTGCAATCGAAATTTTAATATTTCTCCGGTTTTGCCTCCCCATCCAGGAAAACGAGATTTCCAAAAGCAATAGGGATTCAACAAGGATATCCATGGTAGAGAAAGCTTTCGGGCTGAGTTTTTATTAGATTCGGCGGCTCCCCTTTGTGCCGAGCAAGTCTGCGTGTATCCCATTACACGCACGGACAAAATTTCACTCACATTTAACATGACATCTCTTCAAGGACGATGGGTGATGTTTCCTCCTTTCCACCTTCCGTTTTCCTGTTTATTTGTTTTAGTTGGGTGGATGGATACATTTGTATCTCCCTTGTTCTCTCTTGTCGTGAGATGTGTACATATTTTTGTAGAAGTAAAATCGATCCCGACACATGTCCTTTAGATGAAAAGAAACAAAATGGACACAGAGGGACAATGAAACATTCTAGTTTTCAATTTTTAAACTCTTCCCTTCGTCTGTTTGAAAGGGATTAGTTAACAAAAATAAAGCTTTAAGGATCAGTTTTCAGGACATTATTTATTTAGTTCACTAAGAAGGGAGTTCACTACTCTTCCACCCTCGTTATTTCAATTATGTCAAAGGGAATGACATTTAGAAAAGTAGAGTAAGAAAGAGGAGTCAGTTCGTCCTTAAGGAGATATAGTTCCTGGCATTTATTCCATTCAATTTGCATGAGGATTTCTTGTTAAACGTTGCTGTATGTTGGGGATCTTGGGATTACGTCTTGACACTCAGAATAAGTCTGTTTATACGAATGAGTACAATTACAGTTTTGTCAATAAAAGTTTAGGTGCAGACGTTGTGAGTTACATCTGCGGATGGAGTCCTTTGTGACAGTAAATTGTAATTATAAAAGGTTTAGCCACATTTTCCTTATAATAATAACAAAAATAATAAGACAAATAAAAAAAAAAAAAAAAGTAATTGTTAGAATTAAGTACTTCAAAAAAAAAAAAATTATAATAGTATAAGTATTGAGAACCCTTGAGGTCATTTACTATAAGTTATAAATAAGGTAGTAATTTTTTAAGTTTATTTACGCAAATATAATATATAATAATGTATAAGTGGATAAATAAACAGTTAAAAAAAAAAAAAAAAAAAAGTAAATTGGCTTTGCTTAAAGTAGTGGCTGTCCTTTAAGAGAAAATAAATACACCAATGCGGAATCGTTTGTAACAATCGATGAAGTCTTGGATGTAGCTAGGAATAGATTATCAAGAAGTAACTCCGGCTTTACGGAAGTCTCTTCAGAATAGTCAAAGTTTTGGAATATCAATAACATGTTCCTGTCAAGACGAATGTTGAAACTAAGCTTTACTTTTGTGACCAAGGTGGTACCCTTTAGTCAGAGGTCCAAGCTAGTTAAGCTAGGAAATATTTAAGACCTAGCTATTCCGACGTTTTGAGTTATTGGGCTTTCATTGGCAGACCTCCGATTTAGAGCATGGCTTGTACTAGCTAGAGTGTCTTGTGTAATCGGTGTTGTATCGATGTATCCCACTCAATACGATACGATACTAGTATCCAATAAAAATAGAGATGCTCGATAGGGCTGTCTGATCCAACTGAGATCAGATTTACTCCCCGGTAAGATAGAGTAAGGCTTTCTCAGCGGCTTAGACAGTTAAGGTCGACTAAGTGCGAAGCAAGGTTTAGGTTACTTTGAAGATGGCATTGGCTAACAGTCAGGCAGTCCTTTTTTTCAGAACCTCATGGAGGCGTAGATAGGCTTAGATCTTGAAAGTCATTTGCTTTACTAGGTTAGGTAAGTCACTACTTAGGCAGCAAAGCACTTAAACCAAAAAAGAAGTTTCCATGTAAGACGAAAAGGAAAGGATAAGGGACTCAAACTTTTAATTTTGATTGAATAGATTCTGGCTACAAGGGATGGCCATCTGTTGTTTGGTTCTCTTTTGGTCTTAAAACTTGCTTCGAACTTCAGGGTGGTAGATGTGCTGTTCAGTGTGGTGTCGACTTGTCCTGAATATCGACCTGGCACGGTCTTGAATATTCACCTTCTATCTCAGATTTTGTCGAGAATATACCCTTCCTTGGAAGCCACAAATAATAGTTGAAGGATATGATTCTTGAAGATGTGATACGTACCTTGTGCGCAATACCAATTCGGTCTTGGACGGATCGACATCGAAACCGACGAAACATGTACTTTCACTTTGCAAGGTTATTAGTGAAAACTTCCAAGCAATTGTCCGTATAGGCAATGACACTCAGCTTCTCTGTCCTTAAGTTTAGGAGTATCTCATTCATTACAATTCTATGAGCCACAGTAGTGGTGATAGTTCTCCACCCTGAGGCGTACCCTGTCTTTATACCGACTCGATTAAATAGCCAAGACATCTATCAACCTTAAGGTTAAGATATACATAGCTTTGACATTGGTACCATAGTGGAATTCTTGTTCTCAAGGCATGTATGGATGTTGGTTTATTGAAGGGAGTATATGCTGATTGGATCTAAGTCCTTGGAGACGGTTTTCGTAAGAAGATTATTTTGACTCTTTTCTAATCAAAGTTTAGGCAGCTCCTAAAGATGGCTTAGAAAGAGTTTCGAATAAATACTGTATCTAGAGGTTACGACAAACTCTCTTCGTAAACTGTTCAAGTCTGACTTCATAACTGGATCAAACTATGAAATGGTTTGGGTCTCCGGTAATTATCCGGGACACTGTCGCAATAGAAACAAGAAAAACTAAAAACTATCGGAAGCAAAACTCCTCCAATGGAGAATGAGTTATAATTATACGTAATTGCTTTGAACCTAGTTGGTCTCTGTAGCACCTCCGTTCCACTTCTCCAAGCCCCCAGTGCTTTTCTGATCTCATTCAAAAGTACAAAAAAAACAACAACAAAAAATTTGTGTTAATGACTTACGAGATTGATTTTACAAGATCACGATAGGTTAAGCTCTCTGGCTAGAGAGTCCAATAAGGTTATCTTGAATCTTTCCCAAGTAAAGCGGTTGCTGTCGGCGGCGGCGACGACGACGGCGACGTTGACTGAATTTAATCGTCATTTGATTATATGCGCCGTATCTATACCCACGGCTTATGAATAACTCGATCGTCTTTGCGACTAATACGGGACATGCGATTGAGATGATTTTTTTTCTTTCGTATAATTTATTTTATTTTCTGATTGGCAATGAATTTATACGGACTTCAGTCGATTCGCGTTTATAGGATGATCTCTGGCTAAATCTATATTTATACGAGTGTACACACGCTCATGTGGGTGATTATCTTTCGCATTCACTTCCCAGTTAATATATGTAAGTACAAAACCATCAAAATATGTATCTGTGTACCATAAAACGGTGCTAGATGCATACATATACATACAAGTCGGTATATCGCGAGAGAAGTAAAAATGAATAATTTATGAGTGCAAAGGAAATGTAATTTTTTTCTTCTTTTGTATATTTTCCGACGAAGAAGGCTTAAAGGTGAAAGAAAGTGTAATTTATCTCATTTGAAATTCAGATGTCGGCTAAAAAAAAAAATGCTAATCGTCTTGTAAATTGACTGGATTGACATGAGAACACAACTCCTTGTAATTATGAGGAAAATTAATTAACAGTCTGATACAATGGGAGTAAGAAACACCAACAAATACACTGTGGTGACTATGGTGAATTTGAAACGAGTGGTGTTTGAAATTTGTTATTTTAATTTTCGTTATTAGTTTGTCTCATGAATTAATTAGAGGTGTAGTGAGTCAGATGAATGGTGCTGAAGTGTCAGTGACTTTTCGCATTGCTATATCTAGTTATCCATACATGGTAGAGGCATTAAGCCGTTCTTTTTGGCTATGGGAAGTTAATTAATTGGTTTCGAATCGGGAGTTTGGCGCCGTTAGTGGGCTATTGGTGATTTGGCACGTTTTTGGAATATACAGTTTGTGGGTGCAGTCAATTTGTCGTCCTCGGTTTTTGGAGTTGATTGGTTCTGCCTACTTCTGGCACTTTCTGCTGTTCTGCATATGAAATTAGCTATGTCTGGGTCTTGAGTTTTCCAATTTGTGTCTCTAAATCCGGTAAAATGTGCACAGACTAGTAGATGCTTCTGAATATCCAAACACGAACTCAAAGCTCCAAGTACTATTCTGTGAAGAGTCAAGATGGTTCTTTGCTGATCTCAGATATAGACCTTAATGCGATAGCCAACCCAATTTGAAGTAACAAATACCTAGATTCAGAAGTCGATATAAACCACGCGGATCCAGTGTATCGTCTTAGAGCAATGTGAGACTCATTCTTCTCCTTATCGACTGTTCACTGTATATTCTGGTATTTGCAAGATCAATATGCAATGGCATAGGTCCTATGGCTAACCCCTGCGGTATCTCTCACGTATTTGTGTACTTTTATCTGACTTTATCGTATCATCTCTATATGTTGTGATTCCAGATACAGTATTCTTCTGAGCATTGCCTTGTAATGGGACTATAAGGTATAAGGGTTTTGAACCGCTAAATCTCACATAAATTTGGTAGAACAGAAGCTTATTCCTAGTTCCACAATGAGCTATTGAAATGCATTATAAAAAAAAAATATTTTGTGGAACAGGTCGATGGGGTCTAGCTTCTCTGTACTCGCAGATGTTTGTCAGACGCTAAAAACCTTAAGGTTTTTCGACTGGGATTCGAACCTCTTGCTCCATAGTTCAACGCACTAACCACTGAGCCATGGCAATATATTATAGTTTCGTATAAGGTTTCCTCTGCATATAGGCTCTGAAGATGCTCTTTTTTCTTTGAGCTGGTTTTCTTGTTGCTGACCTAATATTGTAGTAGTTTCACGGATGCTCCTTGACTGTCTATGATTGTGAATGGAACTTAAATGGAACTTAGTATGTAAGCTTGAGTTTTGGATTTGCATCGCTGTTGCTGTCTATTCTTAAGTTTAGATAATCCAGACATTTCCGATTAACAAGTCTTTAAATATTTGCTAGTGAATATATTTTTGATTGTGAACGGCGTTCAGTCTACAATCCGCTTTCAATGGTAGGGTTTGCGCTGGTTGATTATTTCGACTCAACTTATTTAACGTCCATTTTCGCCGTGATCTCTGCTCTGAGGTGCATAGAATCAAGGATCCTTTTGTCTTGTTATTGTGAACTACTTGTTACATCATTCACAGTAGCAAGATTTTTGCTTTTGATTCGTTGCAATTCAGTTGAAGTCTCTAAAGTCTTGACAGATATTCTACAAAAACGAAGTGTCTTGAACTCATTTACGTCTAATTACATTGATATTCTCAAAAATGTGTCCTTGTACAGCATTTAATGGAAAGCAATGACAATTAAATTAAGTTCATACAAGCAAAACGTGTGACAAAGATTATCAGACTTATTAAACCGCTCAAGTAGTTAATATCATAAATATAGAGGTAATTGCAAAAAAAAATTAAATAAACCCGACGACGACAAGTCGAAAACCAGTTTTTCTCACCGTACGACAACATTTTTGCACAATCAACACATCTGACCTCAAACCAGCAACTCCTGAAACCAGGAGACATAAAATTCCTGTTTTAAAACCTTTCCAGTTTCCCGATGGGAACCGCTTTTAAATTTTGCCGACAAAACAAAACAAAACCAACCTCAAACGACGTCATCGTCATCGTCAGCATTAACCTCACTTCATCATTGCTCCAGCAGCAACAGCAGCAGCCACCGACCGACCAGCCAACAGGATTACAGCCCACACAAAGTCGAGGTGCATTGCCTGCAAATTTCATTAGGTCAAAGGGGCACTTTTGAAATGAATTAAGGGTCAGTTGCCTTCCATATTTTTTTTGTTTGTTTTTGTTTTGCATGTGTAAAGAGTAAAAGGAACTCCATAACAAAAACGACAATGAAAAACTTGTCGTCCCTCTATCCATGGTTCTCTATTCGACAAAAACTGGTTACGATTATGCGGTGTGCCCCCCGGGGGAATAATAACAAAAGTTCAACATTTCCTGCGAGAGTTGATGAACGTGTCTCTTAAGTGAGGCAAGTAAAAGTTTCACAAATTTGATGATGAACTCCAAACTAAACTCCTTGTCTCCCCTTTTGCAGCATCACCTTCGGGGTGTAAACAAATGATTAATCTTTAGCCTCCTTCCTCATCTGTTTGTCTGCGTTGTATTTATACGTAGCCCTGTAGATAAGTTTAACAATTTTTCTAGTAATTTTTCCCATTGTTTCGCATTTATCTGTGAGATAAATAGGGGCAAGCCAAACACACTAGCACTGCGACGCGGATGATGATGCGACCTTTTCTGTCCGTTCTGTGCGAGGCGAAAGGTATAGAGAAGCAATGTCGAGATCTTTACGGTCGTAAAAAAGTTATTTGAGTTTTGTAACGGTAGGAGGAGGAATATTCCACTAAACTTCCATAAAACAATAAAAATTCATAAAAGATAAAGATAGGACGTACTTGAGATGGAAGGGGTGAAACCTCTTCTTTTTTTTTATGGGCCAACGCTAGAACAATGGCTTCATTCATTGACCCCAGTCGGTGAGTGTGTTTTTTTTTTTTTTCTTCTTTAACAAATTAATGGATGTTAAATGTTTTAGGTTGAAGCTACCGCTGCTGTAAGGTTATAGCAGTTTGTTGGCCATTTGGATTGGTTGTGGCTTTTGTAGGAAATTATTCGCTTTCAGCTATTATTAGCTGGTTCGGTTAGGTGAGGATGCAAATGAGATTTATTGGTTTCTTTAACCTTTATGGAAAATTTCACAGGAGAAGTTTGTGAAATTAGATTCGAAGTTTGATTCATTGTGGATCAATAGTTTTCATATTTCTGTGAGGCGTAAGATGACTTAATCATTGTGCAGTGCTATTGTGAACTGTTTTCACAGAAAATGGTTTTCTTCCTGCCTTACAATGAATAAACCTAGTCAATACGTGAATACGAACTCGTCAGGTTAATCTCACACATTTTCTCCTTAAAAACGGACTTACGTGCAGTGGATCTAAACAGCCCTAAAAGCTCCATCTAAGTTGTGAATGGGTCTTAGATAACCTGTTTTCCTTACGCAACATTCTATTAAGGACTCTTAAAACTGCTTCTGTCTAGTTTCGGTGGTTTTACTTGCACATTATGGGTAGTACATGTACTTTAAAGTATTTCGACTTCGATAGCTATTGTGAACTCCGACAAGAACTATCAGAAACGAATTTATTTATCACTGCTTGCTATCAATGCAATCTTCTCAGGTTACTTGGAATTGTAATACAAACATAGTCCTGGTGTGTTATATCCCTCGAATTTGGAATTCCTTGAACTACTTGCTGTTTTTAGTTGTGGGCTAGGCTGAACCGATGCTCATACTAAATATATCTTTTATTCTGAATGGGTCTGATATTTTGCTTTGCAATTGGACTGATAGCTTTTCGAAGTTCGGTTCCTTCTGCTTAAACGTCTACTTTCCTCTCCCTTCTATACATTTTTTCTAAGCTGGACAGCTCAACGAATCCGACATAGTTCGACTGACTGTTTTCGATTGTGAACTATTTTTAAAATGCTATTTCATTCACAGTTGCATTTTTATTTTAAAATTTAATACAAAAAACTTTACACCTTTCCCCAATAAGAAAACGTGTCATTTTTCTTTCTGCTGGGTCATGACATGATGAGTGTTTCCCAATTTGTACACATGACGTCAAAGAGGTATTTATTTTTATCTGTACAACTTTAACCGCACGATTTGTAATCTATGAATGAATTTTATCTTCAAAATAGAGAAAAAAAAACCCTGTAATTGCGAATCACTATTTCTAAGTAATCATCTAATTTGATCGAAATGTTATCGTTAAAGAGTGTGATTTTTTTTTGTTTTATGATTTAAATAATAAATTGCTGAGACACAGCCAGACGTCGGAGATTTCTGATTAGATGGCAATAGAGGAAGCGCCAGGTTTGGACTTTTGATTTAAATTTTTAAATCAATAAAGTTTTGAATTTGACAGACCAAAAAAGAACATAAAGGTACGAGGTACTTTCCAAAATTGGTCTAGAGCCCATCTTCTCATGATCAATCTGGACGTATTCCTGCCTTGATACTTGTCTACTCAATATACAGTGCATTAGGCTAGTACGCCAAACTATAATAGGTTTCGTCTTAGGAGGAGTTGGGAATTTAAATTGCTCGGAAGTGTGAGCCCCCTGCATAGCAGATTCTCAGGGATTCTTGTGCAGATTTAGATTACATTTGAATACTATGCTCTTCTTTGTTTTATGTATTTAATAATAGAAACATTTTCTAAATTTCTTTTTCTTTCTTTCAGGTGAGTGACTCGACACATATATATAGAAAAATCTACCTAAAACCCGTGAGTAATGTACTTAGATACTGTTTAAACTCGTCTAGACTTAGAATTAATCTTCCATTCATTCCCACTGATATTTAGTATTTGAACTTAATCATAGACTTGTTTTTATGTCTTTCTGCTGTTCTTAACATCCACTTCAGTCGTTCTGGCCCACAGGTTCGGAACAGTGTTAAACAAGTTATTTCTTATCTTAGTGACTACAATCTCGTCATCAATCTAAAATCTACACTATTAGCTTCTTTTGGTGTGAATAACGTAAAAATCTCGTAAAGTTGTCAAATATCGTGAATAGAAGCGGTCCTAAAATGGAACCCTAAGGTACACCTCTTGGGATTGTATTTCTTTAAATTATGTTATCTTTCAGTTCTTATTCTTCGAGCTGAATGCATTTGAAAGTTATTTTGAGAAGACTTTCCTACTTTTTCCCTTTAACGACTTTTCTATGAAACCACGCTCTAAGCTATAAAGCCAATTTCGAACAAACTTTACTAGACGTAGTCAACATAAAGAGTAACAATGCATAGGTCAAACCTGCAAACTGTTCCTTATGAGAAATTGCCCTGTTCCTTTATTGGGATCTTTTGTTTGCGACAACCTCTATAAAAAGTCCGCAAAATTTTTTTGGTCCAGCAGTCTTTAAAATGGGACGGAACAACTAAACCGTGATTGCCATAAAGTATCCCCTTGAAGTATGTTTTTCTCTATTGTCTAGTGCCCCTTAAATACGTTTTTGAAAGCCGATACACATACGTTTGTGATCAAATGTTCAAGAACTGTCTCTTAGCGTTCTTTGCATCGATGTAGTTGGCTCCAATTCGCTTCATTGTTTGAACATAAATGGCTCACTTCATGCGTTCCCGTAGATTGCTTTTAAAAGGTTTCCTAACGATGACCTCTGAAAGCAAGCAAAGTCTAACTGCTTGGTTAGCTACACTTGCTTTTTCTAAAGTCCGTCCACGGGGGAATGGAAAACCACTTCGGAACCGAGAAACCATTATTATCCATCTTAAATCTCAAAAGATTTCTTTAATTGCTTTCCTCAAGTCGGAATACCCAAACACATTAGTATTCCAACCCTCTTCCTCCTCCATTCAGCACTTACCTACTTGAACATTCCAACACACATCTCTCTTTTTTTTTTCTCAAAAGGCGATCACATCCTTCTCTTCTAAAAAAAAAACCCGATTCCCTGTTCCACGTGTTGCTATAATAAGGACGACTTGTTTCCTTTTTTTTTTCTTTGGTTTTCCCTTTCATTTCCATTATCGTTCTCCTTTCATCGACATGAGCACGAACTCAAAGCCAAGTAACCATGGCCGATATATCCCTTTCCCGTGTAGTCATCGTCCCGGTAACAGCCGAATCATAAAAAATTCTGCGAATAATTTATTCCTGTATAAGGGAATTACTGTGGATTGTTTTTGAAGGATGTGTGAAGGATGTACTTTAAGGATACATTCTTGTATCTTTAATGTTCTCGTGTGTATCCCGTTGCCATCAATCATTGTGCTTAATCTCTTTTGACAACATCACAGCATGAGGACATACACAATTTTGTTTTTTTTTCCTTTCGTGCTCGTCCTTTGGCACGTGAAAGGATACAAAAATCAATCAAGTGTATACATAATGGTATACTTCCAGAGTTTTTCTTGTCCGCTCTTTTTTCTTGTATCTTTTAAAGAAAAATAACAAAACTTCTAATTAGCATGAACTTCAATGAAAAGTTAAACAAAAAGTAGGAAAACTTGAGAATCAAAAAGAAGGAAAAGCAAAAAAAAAATGTCTCAAAACTTTGAATTAAATGGGAACTATCTGCTGAAGAAGTTTCGTCTTCTTCTCTTAAACAGAAAAGTCGAAGGAACACAAAAAATACATACATACATAGATACATACTCGTACACCATCCGCTTTAACACGCCATGCCAACGTCCCGTCCTTCTTCGTGATGTCGTATTTTTCTTCATCGACATCCTTAAAGTAGAAATTACTTTCGTCCCATCTACCCTCCTCCCCCTGCCAAAAAAACAAAAAGAAAAACATGGAGCAAAAGTTTTCTCTTCAAATCAAACAGCAAAGGGATACATATAACGAAAAATAAGGACAAGAAATATAAGTGCGAACGAAAAGGAAAAAGACATGAAATTGTAAGAAAACTATTTTCCAAAAAAGATGATGAAACTTTGATAAAAGTTTTTTGCTTTCGTCCTCCTTTCTCCATACACTGTTGCATACACTTTCCACCTCCACCTCCACCTCCACCTCCACTTCCCCCCGCGGGTGTCTTGTGTGCGAAAAAGTTTTCTCTTCAACGACCATTCATGGGGGGGAATGGGGTAAGAGACAGGAAAACTCTATGCTGTAGAGTATGTCCTTACTTTCATACTCATTCATACATTTCATTTTGGTAGGGTTCCTTTGCCTTTCTATGGATTCCATCTAAGTGGGTGTATACATGTCTTGATAGTTGTCTTTGCGCTGTTGGTACAAAGTTGCTTTGATAACTTTTAATAGAACAATTTATAGAAAAAGATAAGAAAAAAAAAAGAAGAGAAAAATAAAATAAAGAAATCTAGGACATCCCGTTGGGTGCTTAAAACTGACTTGTTTTGAGGATACATTAGGAATGATGTCGAAGGAGAAGATGCAGCAGTTTTGTTTGTACTGTTTTTTTTTCTTCTGTATAGTTTTCTTTAAAATTGTCTTCGGGAAAATTTTTCGTGAGTGGTGGTGATTTCCTGGGTGAAATATTTGTCCTCGTAATGGGTGGCAAAATAAAAGGACTCAGATGACAAAGGCTGGAGTTGCAGCGCTGTAAAATGATATTAAAAGTGAGGGTAATTAAGGGACATTAATTTTTTTAAATATAGTGGTCCGTGCAACATTATTATTTTGTCTATATCCATCGACAAAGCAAGGAATCCCACCTAAAGCAAAGTTCCAAAAAAACGTACTAGATCCAAATGCTTCTCTTCACTTGCATTATGGAATAAGTTGCATACTTTTAGGTGGAATACAATAACTAAGACAGAAAAAAAACAGACAATCTTTCATGAGGCCGCAAAGAAATATGTTCCTTAAACTTTCATCATAGGAGGGATGTGGCAAACTTTGGTTTATGGACGAATTTCGTCATTTCTTTGTGTCGTTCTTCAAATTTTTTTCCAAAGCAAGACAGTTTTCGATATAGCCAACATTTACAAGACTGTTTTGATGTCTGTCACTAGTAGAACATGTTTTTGTCTACTTCGTGTTTCCAGCTGCCAGGTTGATAAACCATGCCTAAATCTCTTTGTAAAGCTGTTCTTTATGACCCTTCCTTACTTTGCTTGGTGCTCGTAAGAATAATACAAAAAAGTAGTATTCTTTCAAGGGCTACAGTTGAGGTGTATGGGATGCTACTGGCTGATAACTACAAGCATCTCAGCGAATAGGTTTGAAAAAAAACCTTTAGTCTATTTCCACCTTGAAACTTTAAAGGGTATACTGGATCTCTACAACAGAGGCTCTGAAAATAACAACTGCCTGTGTTCAATCATGACAACTTGTCCGAAGCTGGTAATCGCCAAACCAGTGTAACCAAAAAAAAACCTCTTGGTGCACCACAATTGGGTGTGCTATCTGCACTGCTCTTTTACCTTCTTTGGAACGAGCTCTACCTTAGTGTCGAATACATACTCACAGATACTTCCTGAAGAAAATAAAACCAGGTTCAACTTAAATTAGCATCTGATGCAGGGGTACAATTAGCCAGCATCAAATTTTTTCCCAATGTTTTGTCCGTAACTGACGCTTGCACATAGCATATGTAGCGCAAACATCTTCAAATTCACGAAAGTTCTCGACAGTCATTTTAAGTGACAGTTTCAGGAGTATTTATACATTTTACCACACCTTTATCGTTGTGTTAGATTCTGGTCCGTATTTCGAAATTTTTTCTGTAGAAAACTAAAAAATGTTACACATACGCCCTGTAACCCAACTAAAAATATAAATATTTGGCGTGTGTACTATATTTTGTACACGGATGGATGGGGTCCACTGTTCGGAAGGTAATTTTTGTTTCAGAAGCGTTTTTATGGCAGTTATAGACTCAGGGGCTCGTCAGACGTTCACGAGAGATGAGACAATGAAAAATGTTCGTGTCGTTTGAAATCGGATCTCGAATCCCTCTCTCATTTTACAGGGTTGTTAAAAAACTAGTCGTGACTGTAATTTCAGGCTAACCTGCGGACAGTCTTCAATGTCGTTTAAAACCTCTTTTTTTCTAGAGTCTACGGACATCTTCAAAGAAAGCTTTTTCTCATTTGAGGAACTAGTATTTGTCAATGTCTTACTCTTGGAGATATGCAATCTAAAGCCAAAGTCTATCCATCGCAGTAGCCATCTCTGTCGATAGTGCATGCAAATTCCTAAAATGGCTTGCAGTCAAAGTTCAATCGAAACAATCCCACACGAACTCATTCTCGAACTCACCCACGATGTGCCATTTGAAATGTCAAATTTAATATGTCAGGGTTATCGTAACGTTTGACAAAATCTATATACTGTATATAAAATTTCATTGCTAATGTGTCAGCTAGATAGGAAATAATCTCATAAATAATTGTTACGAGTGACAACAAATTATTAAAAAAAAAAAACCTACTAATCTTCACATGCCACATTTAGGTTATCTCCGCTGTCAGAGTTCAAAAGTGTCAAACATCAGTCAATGATGTTACGAGAGTGAAATGTTTACTACAATTGCTTTTCTGCTTCTTATTCTTGCTGATGTCTAATCTTCTTCTCCTCTTCGCTATAAATGAATTCAATTCACGTTTTATTTATTTATTTTGCTCAAGTGTTCCATTTTTATTCGAGAGAATACAAAAATAAATTTAAAAAGAATAAACCAAAGCAAATAGACAATAAAATCAAATAGAAGAAGAAATTCAACACTCTTAGCTAGACAACTTGAACTTATTCGACCTTCGATTAGGGGGGAGCAAAAAACGCGCGTTTCCTCTCTCTTGCTTAATTAATTTGCCACCCATAAAACCGAGATACGTTAAATGAAAAAAAAAGAAGGAAAACGAAAAATGAAAAGAAAATAAATAAATCGTATATCAGTGGTGTGCGGCCCCCGCAATTTATTTGCACACCGCTTTTTGTTTTTTCCCCGATTAGGAGCGTAGTTAAATTTTATTTTGGTTTTTTCTTTATAGTTTCGCTTATATCATGCGTGCAGTTGACATTTGATGTTTTAATCTGTCATCGCGCAAAGTTTGATGACTGTATTTGATTTCTTTGATGATCAGTGAATCACGTTGACGTGGAGCATTGGAAATGTCTTTCAGCGGGACTTAAAATGTTTAAGTGGTTTAGCTGTCAGTGATGACAACTAATGTCAGTTTTTAAGGTCTCTAAACTTCATCATGTCAATTTGATAGGGATTAGGGTGGTGTTGGTGTTCTTGTTCATCTATTACTCGTACTATTCTACTCTTCTACATTTGGATGAGAAGCATTTCTGCCTTCACTTGTTACTACACCATCATCAAACATTTAATTAGAACTTCTCCCAGAGTGATAAGCACGGCCGGCTTTCTTTGTTATAACCTTTGTAAATAAGCCTTAAAAACATGTTTTCGGTTTATCAAGTCTTTTTATATTGGGTATGATTGCATATGTCCATCATAGTCAATCAAGCTCGTCGGTGTTTTGATTGTAAATGGCGCACAATTTACAGGAACGAGCTTAAGAGCTCAAGCCTCATCGAAGAATCAAGACATAACTAGCCAACGATTACTAAAATCTGGAGTATCTTGAAATAAAAACCATTTCTCACGGAAAGCAAGGCGGTTCCTTTATTTTTTCTGCAGTATATGTAGGTACGTCTTCTACCTCAGCGTTGGATATCCCTTCCAGGAGGGTCGCACTGATCCACAGATCATACGGTGGTGATCTGCGATGGTCGTGATGGTGATCGTTGGTTATAGGCTGCGTGATCTTTGATCAGGGGTTGCGTGATCGTCATTCATAGAATTGCAAGATGGTTCCTATATTTTTGTTGGAAGCTTTGTATCTCAGCTCTTTCTACTTTGCGGAAGTGATCGTTGTAGTTGCCATGTATAAGTAAACACAATGTTGTCTGTCTGTCTGTTAAGCTGGGGTTTTACAGCATCTTCCAATGACCATTCACTAACCGTCCAATCAGTGAGTTCAAATATTTTGTCTGATGAAACAGCGGAACAAATATTCCCGGTGCGGATACTCTTTATCTCTTTCGGAAGTGTTGGTGGAATGTTCGCTTGCGATTACAAAGAAATTCAAAGAAACGCTTTGTTGTTGTGGAAAATCCTTTTTGTTTTATCAAAACATTCACATTCCTGACTCACTGTTTACTCAAATCTCTTCGAACGAACTACTATGAATTCCTGATTTAATTCATCTCGTAAATTTGTATCTGTGGATGTTTTTTTGTGCTCCCCAATCCACTGGCCTCAATACTCAAATTTGTTTATAAAATTTATTCCATTTTTTTTGTTCTTGTTGTGTTCAACTCTCTCGTTCCATTTGTTACGATTTGCACAAAGTGCTGGTAGCTTTCGAAGGCGTATTTATTTTTGAACGACCCTATCCGAGGGAGAACACAGTTTAAAAATGTTTATTTATTCAGTCATGAGCGCATAAAACATCGGCGCCTAATCGTAATCTTATCGAAAGTCTATTAAGTCGCTTTTCATTAACTGACTTATGTTTCTCTGTGTGTGCTGTCTTTAATGTATCCGCGGCGTTGTTTTCAATCAATCACCTAGCTATCTATCTGTTTGAATACCAAAACGTTGATCACTAGAAAATCTGGTTCTTATCCAGTTTAACTTGAAACTATTGCAAATAATTCAACGGGGTAATTCCATACACCAATAAATAAAATAAAATAAGTATTCCTTGTGTTTTTTTCTGTTTTGGTTTGGTAATATGACTTCTATTAGGACGGGCGTCATTATTAATTCATCAAACATGTGAGGTCTTAATAATGATGAATGGATGCGGAGGGTAATTATTGTGAATTCTTGTTTCGATAATTGATTAGGTCAACATTGACCACTGGAGGGTGATAGGTGTAGGCAGGTATCTGTATCCTTTGTCGGTTTATTGAGACAAGATTGTTTTTTTTTGTTATGGCAGGGGAATTCCAGCAACGGTAAAACAAATTGTTAAGGATTTTTTGTTTAAGTAAGTTTAGACCCGAAGGTGTTCTGATTTGCGGGGGAATCAACGCTCGTAATCGTGCTAATTAATTGAATTAATATTTTCGTCTGTACAATTGACCTTTGTGTTGGACTGTTATTTGTTTACATTTTTAATTATCGGGTAATGCGATGCAAATATTTTTGTGTGAAATATTTACGTATGTAGCTATATTTATTACTTTGAAGTATGTTATTGCTGAGCATTTTTAGTATAAATAAATTCTCTTGTCTATGTATGTTATCGGGGCTTTTTTCTTGTTTGGTGGGTTGTTTATTGATGGCTCACGTCTCTGTTGATTGCCTTCAGTTTTGGACTTCACTTTTGCAGTGTGTTAGAGACTATATCTGAGAGAACACAACTTTGCCCTGTGTTACAAGATACACCTGCGATTGGGTTTTATGTTATGGGCACGATTAAACGTTCAGTTTCAAAAGAAATCTCAATTTTTTCTAAAAATGATGGATTTTTCCCATAAAGATACACCCTGTATTTAGGGGCGTTTTCTCATGACACAATAGTTTGCTTCTTTGTTGCATTTTCTCTAATGGCCAGGGGGAACTTGGATATCTCAACGATAATTCATGTATTTGGTTGCGATACAATCGACCACGCCCATATTATTTGAAAAAAAATAAATAAGTGATAAAATTTGTCCAAGTATAGGTTTTGTTGTCTGTTTGTTCAAAGACTATTCTCAAAATTTTCTGTTTTTCTGCGACGAAAAGTGTTGATGTTTTCGTCCCATAATCCAGATCCTCATCTCAGTTGTCCATCATAGGCTAACCTTAAGTTCCTTTCTCCTTTCACTGCCGTAAACTCACAGAAATCATTAAACTTCGTGAATCATCCCAAATTCTCAATCAAACTTAAAACTTACCCTAATCTAGTGCAGTTGTAGGTATAGTGTTGTAAGATTTTGAAAGATGATGTTGCTTCATTAGGTTGCTTTTCGTGCTTTCCGATTAGTTCAGGCCCTGGATGTTCCCTGTCCAGTCGGATTACTCCAAGTCAATGCCGAGCCTTTTTTATCCAGTAAACATTTTTTCAGTTTCATGACTAGTGTGTTCCAAGAACCTTAAGCTCTTGTCGATAGCACTTCACAAGCTCGATTTTATTTCTATAGCAGATATCCCTTTTGTCGCTATCTGGCTGTCGATAAAAAAATGTGATATCCTCACGTGGTATTGCTCTCATCATAGTCTCACGGGCAACTAGTAACACTGCTAGGATCTCTGCCTGGAAAACGTTACTGTAATTCGAGCGTCTGACTGATTTAGAGAATATACCTGTTCCTTCACCGATGTCCAATTTGTACCCATCAGTGTGAGCTCCTGTCTTTCGATTCCTCCCTACTTGGGTAGAGGGTCGTAGAAATTCTTACGAAGTCAAAATAGGGCGCTATATAGTCTATTGTTGATACATTCCCCATATACTGCTGAAGGATCTTAGCGTGGACATTTGTCTGATTAACTTATTATCATAACCCAAGATCGAATAAGCAAACCTTCACAGCAAAGATAATATTCTTACTTGTCGCTTCTCAAATGCATACATACTTCATTCTGATATGTACAAAAAGGGTGTATACCGTCAGGCGTACGTTGATTAACAAGTAGAGTCTGGGGATACTATCTACTTTTGGTGGTGTGTTGTAATGCTGCTGCCTTTGGTGAAATTCACTTATCTCTCACTACAAGGACTGCACTCGGAAAGAAGATCTGCAATACAAATTTAGATGACAGTTAGATTGAGTGACAGTTTCCATGACTATTTCATTTAAACTTCTATAGCCATCGACACATGACTACCATATCTATTCCCACTGCACACAAATCTAGTATCTAAGGTAGCAAAGCTCCATAACCCATTCGACGTACAGCCATAAATAATTTACTGAAAGCATTCGACATCAAAACCTCAAAACGTCAGAACGAACTGAATTCGTATTAAAAGTCTTAACCGAATCGACACTAATCGAGGTCTTGACACAATCCATAAAAGCCTATATCAAAAGAAATTAACAGATTCCAGCACAATTAACAAAATTATCCAACAATTTACACATACACAAACCCATTAATAGTACCAGATACGACATTTATTTTTAGATACATTTTATATCTTTTACCACATACATACCTACCTACCTACCTAGTTTAAATGGCTACCAATAAACCTTTGCTTCAGGTGTTTAAAACCAGTCCAAGGTCGATAGTTTTATAACGTTAGGTGTGCTTATTAAATACATAACGCAACCAACTTCACCCTTACAACGAACGTTTCCTTCCCTCCCTTCTGTGTTAAAATTTAAGCTATTAACACATTCTCCATCACACATGTGCTGGAACTCGGGAATAGCTACAACATTTTTCAGATAATGAATTCGATAAATATTTTGACACTTTAGTGCAAACAAAATGTTCAAACTCAAACCCTAACCCAGCTCCTCGCCCGCCACCAGTGCTGCCACCACAATCTTCATCTTCTCCTTCGTCTTCGTCAAATTAACAATCACTTAACAAGTTGAGGATTTTGTGGCGTAAACTATTCTCCAACATACTCACACTCGTACACAAATATGTATGTATATCGTCTGTTCGAGGTGGTATAGTCATTAAAATAAAATAGTGTTGCTGACAGCTCTCTAACCAGCCAAGCAACCAAGCAACCACCAACCAGCACCACCCAGGCGAACGAGTTCACGAAAGTTCAAAGACCGATTTACCCTCGAAAATGTTTCTCTCCTTCTCTCTAGGGAATGTTTGTGTATAGAGTGCGAGGGGAACTGAGGGAAGAACTGAGGCAACAGTTCCACAGTATAAAACAAAAAGCCGACGTTGTTCCATTTAATTAACACATTTCAGGTAATAAATGGTAATTTTTTGTTATCCATGGTTTTTTTTTTTAAAGAAACAAAAAAAAACAAAAGTCGCACCTACAACATGAAAGAGGAGAGACACGAAATGTATCACGTATTTGAGTTGAGGAGAAGTTCCCAGTTGTTCGGAGGCACACCACTCCTGGTGATGCAAACAAATTGTCGCTTGTAACCTAGTTTGGCTTCAAGAATAGCATATAAAGCTCCCCCTCCCTTGGGCCGGGTGGTTGTCAGAAACTTTTGAATGCAAAAGATTAAGTTGCCACATGCACGCCGATCCGATTATGGCGCGCGCGTTCTGCACATTCGTCCAGCATAACATAATCCCTTAAGTCAATTTTGCCACTTGCACTAAAACCTGTCCCGGTCTAAGCTTACTCGAGTTATTGAACGACAAACTTTGGCGGCCATATGTGTTCCTCGTGCTGTTCGTATCTGGTTACTCTGGCCGCACTTGACCAATGCAATTGCAAACAATCGATTCGCTCTAAATGCCATGATGCAGCACCAGCAGCAGCGACAACCATCAACGTCGTCGTTGTGTCGTTGTCGTGAGGAAGGATTAGTCACATTCTGCAACATTTGCGAGCGAACCGCCTTGAGGGAGGAGGTGGACCGTAAAGACAATTGTTTGGCTTCAGGTGGTCGCTTTTGAAGTTTGAACATACAACACCAGCGGATTAGGAATTCTTTTTTTTTTTTTTGTATTGTTTGCATCTCGTTCCAAGGGGACTGTTGTCGGCTGACAGCGTACACAAGTAAATTTTACTTATTTTGCAGGGTTTTGCGCGCTTGAGGGTGATTAATTGTTAGCGGGAGGCCTATTTTTTCGCTTCAGTTGCTGTCTTGTTGTTTATTCCTTTGCCAGCCAACAAGGGCCAACACATTTTGGGGTCATTCTGGAATTCCCCTTTGCAAAGATCAAGTGTTGTGCAGAGCTATCTGTTTGTTCTTCCTCATTCTTTGGATTTGTAAGTCGGTACTTAAGGTGTTGTGTAGGCGCAGAGGAAAGTGAAGTGGACAACATGGTTTCAAGTCGTTGCACTTACGCCTTTGAGTCGAGGAGTGGTTTTTAGAGAAATTAGTTTTGAAGGAAGGCAGGGTTGGGTTATATTTGCATTGTATCTTCAAAAAGTGTGAACCTTGAGGTATACCAATAAGATGGTTGATGGTTACCCAATTTTAGAATAGAGTTGACATTCATTCTGCTCTTCAGTTGATGGAGGTAGGTCCGCCCGAGTGGGACCCGTCTAGTTCTGGATTTTGAAGAGAGTTACCCCACAAAGTGCCCAGAGAACCCTGTGTTCCATTTTTATTGCATTTTCCACTTTCTTAAGTTAGATAGGGATGGCGAAAAAGCACTGGTCTTAGTAGGCATCTTTGTGGTATGCCAAAATTGCTCTAAGAAACGTGTGTCTATTATGGTGAGGCATCTCCTAATGCATGCCAAGTTCGCTTCTGCACAGTATTTCCGTGTGGCTCAGTGCCATCTCCTACCGCCTCTATGATATCGATGGTAGATCGCGATTTTCTGATCCCATACTGGCCATCTGATAAAGTTCTTCTATCCTCTTGCCATATCTGATTGTTGACTTTGGCTAGCAAACCCAGATGTTAAAGGTTTCACCTTCCTTTTCCAAGGAGGATGAATGGATGGTTCGAGTTCCAAGTTTGTCATGCCTTTGGAGTCATGTCTATTTTGTTGTCACCTATCATTCTTTTATCCCTCGTAATGGTTCACAGAGTTGATGGTCTTTGAGGGAATAGATGTTCTACTGCACCTTTGATGCATAGCTCTTGATTCCATCCATCTGTTTCTCTGCAGTTCCCTTGCTATCGCTATCCTTACATTTGGTTTGTAGCTCTGTCTTAGAAGAATCAAGCTACTTCAGAAGAACTTTTCCCACTCGAAATCATCAAGTAATTTGTCATCTTAAAGTAGGAATCACTGAGCAGGCTTGATCGATTCCGAGGTGGTCCCACATTCGATTGCATTGCTACCACTTTTAAGACAGTCACTCTTGATAACCAAAAACCAACTACAATCCTTTTCAAATCTCGGCTATCACATTACGAAATCCTTTCCGCATTCGATACCCTTGTTTGTACCTTGGAAGTCTGAACAAAGTGCCAAACGACTTGGCAACATGATAATCTTCTGCTGCCACCTCTCCCTTTCACCCAATATTCGGTAAACACAAGCGTTTTTGCTGTTTTTTTTTTCTCTCTATCTCTCTCCTTTCGCTTGAACTTCAATTTGTAACATGAGTTGCGGTGTCATGCAAGAACGTTTACCTCCGCCGAGCACGAAGATGGGACGCAGAAACTGAAAACTGCAAATTACCATTAATAATAATCGCCAGGTGAGAAATTTCCTAAAAAAAAAAGGCGAAAAAGTAAACAGAAAGGGAATACCAAAAGCAGAACCGATTAGATTCATCAAGTCATCGGCTTTGCCATACCAAAAAGAAGAGAAACCAAACCTGATATGCCAGCGAGGGTCTTTTATTTTCTTCGTCCAACCCAACACACAAACACTCACACAGATAGCTACAAGGAAACATGAAACGATATCGTTTAAATTACTCCATGACGGGGCAGCTTGTGTACAAAGTTACCTCATCATCGTCGTCATTATCACGACGAAAATAATTTACTGGAAGAAGAAATTATAAAGGACACGATGACAAAGGCGTGACCGTGTCGTCCCGAAATGCACTTAAAGTATGTCAACGCTCGTGCTGGGTGCGGAACAACAACCAAACAAAACTTGTCTAATCGAAGGAGACACTCAAGCCCGTCTCTGTCCCTCTCTCCCTCTCTCCCCCCTCCCTGCCGCCGCCGGTCATGACAATAAATATTACCAAAACAATAAGAGTTACCCACACCCCGGGCCTATTGTGTCAGGACACATAAAACTGTGAATACCTAAGGTCATGCGTGGTTAATGGTAATTAAAAAAAAGTAAACACGAAAAACCAAATCCCTGTGTGCAATCGAAGGACATGCAAATAAAACAAAAAAAAAACGACAGAACGGAGAGAGTGCTTTGTAAACGAACGAAACGAGCCTCTGTGTGTGTTTGTGTAGGAATGGGACAAACAAGACTACTCCTATGCGCTGCGGTACAATGTAAACACCTGTCGATTGAATGAATTCGAATTCCTGCTTCGTGGCCTCCAGGCTGTTTACAGGGATGTGCGTGCTAAGGATTGTTTTACTGTTTGTTTTCCTTTTTTTTTTTTTTGTTTTTCCTTAATTAATGGTGTTCTCTTCAAGCCTCTTTGGTAGTTGACGTTGTAAGCTAGGCAGCGCATCAAAGCGCGCAGAATTAATTTTCGTGGTAAGTGGCAATTTAAACGTTTTATTTCCTTAAACATGTGAGACTTAATGAGGAAACGGGGGAGGAAAAAGTGTAATGTATCCGCTGTTGGCACGTGATTCACTGCAATACATCATTTGTTCTTCTGGGGGGTGAAAGGCACCATTAAGGCTTGTGGACAATTTTGATTTACTGGAAATGGCAATTATTTAATCTAACATAAGCATTGTCGTTACATCCGGGGTGCCTCAAGGGAACCCTCTTAGACCAATGTTGTTTATTTAAACAATGGAAGGGGTTTCAGTGGAAATAACCTTTCCAATCAGGATTGCCAGGACGAAAGGAAAGTTGATTTTTCGAAAGTTACGTCAACTACAGATTTTCTAGTTCTTCAGGACTTAGCCACTTCAAGTTGGTTGAGTTTGGGCGTGCTACCAAAGATATGGTATTGCACAGAAAGCTAACGTCTATTCAGGGACCCAATAGGAACGCCATAGTTCACTGACATCTGGAAGATTAAGATCCATACATAGTTGTTTGATATAAAGGCTGTCATACAACTCAATTGCCTACTAAGTTCAAGGATTGATTTCTGTATGCACGAAAACCAGTCGCCTTCTAGGACAAATCTTATAAAGATAGTTGGGAGATAACCTAGAAGGTTGGGTGGTCCCTTGAACGATTTCTGTAGAAGCTGTAGAGACAAGGAAGAAGACAAAAACCGGGAGACATCTTTTGTGTCCTATCAGTTTGGAGAAAGAAAACTATCTTTCTAATAAAATTAATCCATAAATATTTAAACCATATTTGTGCGTTGTTGATTCTAAGTGTGTCCCTGCTGAGCGGGGACAACCACTCAACCTAAGACACCAACCTGCACGAGAGTTATGATAGACGAACTTCCTTATTATCTAATAGGTCAGCTTCCCACTGTGTCTTTCTATCTAATTTGTTGATGTTGGATGCTCCTTGTTGTTGGTAATTTAGAACTTAACTCGTTTTGGGAACTTTTGCCTCAATATTCCGAAACGGATTAATGATAGGCACTTATGGCAATATCGTCAACGTACTTAATCATTGCTCTATATGGCTTAAGACAACCAAGACATTTCAAATCGGTGGGTGCTACCTTTTTTTTGTCGAGACTAGGCCCTCCTATAACAAAATCTAGGACACTATGTCCTTAACTCTATAAAAGTGTTCAAAGCGGCCAATTCGTCAACCTTCTCATTACATGTAATATCTCAATGTCCAGGAACCCACTCTCCAACCTTGTGCTGCGTTCGAAGAATCTTAAAATTCTTTGCGACTTGGTGCCTGGCTCTCCATAAAAAAAAGTTAAGGTATCAACAACGCAGTGTCGCGGAAATCACTGCTATGGTTGGGAAGGCAAACTTATTTTGATATGCCCAGTGCTTCCGAAAAGCTACTTTAGCCTACGGTTACATCCGTTTGAGATCATACCCCTACATCTTTCAGATCGCGAGTTAGGTGGTTCTCCTACAGTTTGACATCTAGTTAGGCGAATGGAAACAAGTTCTCTCTGCCCTGAGTTCCCGACTGAATAATACACTCTGACTGTACGTCAACTGCTCACTTAGTACCAACTGCCTGACTTAATCTTGCTGCAATGAAAAATTGATTCCTTGTAGTAGCCACTGTAGTATAAGTCCAAGATTTACTCGACCGCACCATCGTGTATCACATTCCCTAGTCTAATGCCTTAGTCCTACTGGATTCCTGGATTTACTTAAGTTCAATGCTTTAAAACTGCATATTTATTTAACAAAATCAATTGTACACACATATCCTTTAGAAAGGATGTGAAGTATATATTTTTTTCGGTATGAACCTTGTCCATGTTCTCGGGGTACATAGTAATGCATTCAAATTCATCTCCTACCTCACAATGATACAATGTTAAAAGTGTGCATTACTATGTATTTTAAATGTGTAAATACATATATAGAGGCTGATATCCTGTATTTTATTTCAACCAAAATCCGTACAATTGGACACAAGTCCGTGGATGAAATATTAATTTCAATTAGTCGGAGCAGTGGATAGGTAAAATGTTCACCAATGCATTGCTATTGCATTGTGATTGCTACTAATAATTCGTTGGCCATCCATACGGATGTACGTACATACATATGTATAATTAAATATTTTAAGTTGTATACATGAGCATACATACATTGGAAATATAATTTGCGAATTTCAATATGCAAATCATGATCTACAGGAACCCTTTTACAACTTATTATATTTCATGACAAAGTTGATTTATCTGATTAATTTTATTTAAATGTAAATTATGTACGCAGCTACATACATATGTATGTAGATAATGTATTGTTTCAAAATTAAAGTGCTGTATTTTTGGTGGAAATCAATTTTAGGTGTGGCAAGTGATTTATTTACAAATAACCAGCAGGAAGCTGCCAATATTTACTTTGTTACCGAGTAGTTTTCGTTCCCAAAATCGACCCAGTTTTTGTGTAGTCCTTGAAGTCCTTCAATTTAAGTAGTCTCAGGACATTATATAAGCCTCATTTAAAGTCAATGTACCAACGTCTTTGCGTCTTGAGTTTGAGTCGTAGTCTGAAACCACTTTTATGCGTGCTGAGCAGTACTCTAATCGGACAAATATCGCAAATGGTTACCTGTCTGATTGTTCTGCTGCCAACTAGGATTGGGATTTCTTTATGTTTGGCGAATCATTGCTATGCCACTAGGGTACACAATTATTGTTGCTACACATAATACTTTGAGCCCTAGGACGTCGTTTAACATTATTCTCAATAGTAGCGTTCCTAAAACTGACCCCTGTGGTACCCCTGTTTGTACGCTAATATCGATGTCAAACAGGTACTACATACCTGTCATGTAGATGTCATATTTCTGAAATAGACAGACAGATCACTTCTCCGTGATGTCCACGTTTGTTTCGATAGACCAAGCCAAAGGCTGCCTTGGGCGCTTTCTTTGCAGACATCCTTAACTTCTCAAGGATTTGACAGCTACTGCAGTAACTATATCGTAAGCGAAAACCTTGACTTTGCTGCCAAGAGACTGTCATAGTCCCATCCAACCTGAATAGGCCCAAGATCGGACCCTTGTGGAATGCGATCCTAATTTGTTGAGTTGAAATCAGTTTTGATGTCCAGTGTGTCAACATGAATCGCTTAATGGGTTATCTCAGCAAGATGGTCCTCCAGGAAGTACAGTTCGTAAAGCAATCTTTTTAAGATGCTTAGTTAGGCGGGGACCTGACCAATATCGTAAAATTGACTATACACGGTCTTTTCTATAAACACTGCCTGATCCTACCTATGACCCAGAAAATATTTTAAAAACATACACCAACCACAACATTCTCTTTCTCTTTTCAGTTTATTATGGAAAAAGCGAAAGCATACATAAAAAACGAATTACGTGGGGGTTCCTTGATGCAATCGGAACCCCCGCCGCCACCACCACAATCACAATCATCAGCGCCAGCATCAGCTCTACAACTGACATCATCATCCACGGGCCAAACACAGTCGTCTTCGTCGGGCGTGCCACCACCCACACATCGCACCTCACCACCAGATAACCAACAGCACCAACAACAACAGCAGCAGCAACACCATCAGCTCCTTCAGCATCATCATCATTTGCAACAGCAACAACAGCACTACCAACAGCAACTTCACCAGCACCATCAGCAGCAGCAACAGCAACAACAACTACAACACCACCTTCACCATGTAAAGTCGAACAACAGTCACAACAATCATATTCCTTCGCCTCCTGAGGTAATTCCACTTTGTTACGTGTGCGGTGGGCGTGGCGGCTACGAACCGTTGCGTGCACGTCCGAACCTCGAACGTCCATCGGAACCGTACTTTCCGTTTTTGGAGCGCCATGAAGCACCGATTGGAGTGCCTCAGCTCCAGTCTACGCAGCATTACGTGATGACATGCATGCTGTGTTATCGCTCGCTAACCGAACAATGGGATGCCTACGAGCGGGAGAACAAACCAATCCTCCAGCGGATATACCACATGAAACGGGTCGACGGAAAGAATTATATTGGCGCGGATATAGCCACCCAGGGGGAGTACGCGGCTCAGATGTTGGGACTTAGTGCTGAGCACTTAACTCCATCTGTGGGAGACCGCAGCTCTGGCGGCGATAGGGGTGGAGACCGAGGCGGCGGCAGTATACCCACGTATCCACCATCATCAGCGTATTCCTATCCCAACTCTGTGCAACGACCAATGTCTCGGGATTACGGACTCTCACAGCAGCACTCGATGGGATTGCATCCTTCTCAACAGCAGCACTCAGCCGCGTCCTCGCTTCGCAACGACTCACCTCATCGGCCGACGTCACGTAACGATTCTCCCTCGCAGCACCACCAGCAACAGAAATTGGATTATTATGGGAAAAGTTCGGTAAATTATCTCCCTGGGCAACGACCATCGAGTCGTAACAACAACGACAAATCACACAGTCGACCCCACTCCCGAGAGAACCCACACATCTCCCAGCAACAACTGTCGTCGCTGTCACCCCAACAGCAACAGCAGCTATCTCGTCCCACATCGGCGCCCTATGATGGCATCAACATAAAACCGTCCTCCTTTGCTCATCATAAACTCAAATTAGGGCAGATATCCTACATGAACTCGATATCAGGCCCAAATTACCCATCGCAGCAGCAGCAACACCAAGCGGCCGCCGCTGCAGCACAACAGCAACAGCAGCAACAACTTCAGCAGCAGCAGCAACAGCAGCTGCATCACCAGCAACAGCATCAACTGCAAATGCAAATTCAGCAGCAGCATCAGCTGCAGCAACAGTACCACCACCACCAGCAGCAACAACAGCAACAACACCAACAGCAGCAGCAGCATCAGCAGCACCTCCAGCACCAGCAGCATTTGCAGCAGCAGCAGCAGCAACAGCAACAGTCCTACCATCATTTACCGCCACAGACATCGCCTCACGAATACGGCAGCAGTAAGTCTCAATTGTATGGTGTAGGTGGTGGTGGTGGTGGTAGCGGTGTTGGTGGTAGTGGCGCCGGTAATAGTAGTGGGATTCATCCACCACCTCCAGCTGTACCGACAGCGACACCAGCAGCAATCCCCACCGAGGATGATACGGTTCTCGATCTGCGAAACTCACATCACTCCTCGCCACTGATACAGCAACCGTCTTCATCGCGTACACCAACGTCACAGCATGCGTCCGCGAATACTACCCCAAATCCGGTGGAGGTAGGCATTCTCGATCTATCGATGCCCGATAAGAATTCCACGACCGAAGTGTGCTACGTCTGCGGTGATGAGCAACGTCGCGGCAGCTTGATAGAGCTGAGTACGGTTAAGCCGAAAGAACCAAAAGATCGTGATCGTCCGTATTTTACGATTTTCAACGAAACCCATCCGCGTCCCGCAAGATCGCGACCCAAAGATCCCCGAGGAATGATCCAGGCCTGCCGACTGTGTCACGACGATCTTCTACATCAGTGGAATAATCATCAGGTGAGTGATAGGTTAAGAAGTATTTTCAAGCTTGTTATAGTCTTTGTTATATGTATGTACATAGAAAGGAGGCTCTAGGTAGTTCTCCAAAGTCCCTTTAAATCCAGAGACTGCTACTTTGGACTGTTGTATTGATTTCCGGGTATTAGGTTCGTTTTAACAATGCTGCTCTTGGAAAAGTTGTTTATCGTAAAATCGTATTTAAATTCGAAACCCTAGGTCACAGGTGAACTTGTTCTTATTCTTATCATCCTCATGTCAGTTCTTACTACTTATGTGTTGTCTGAGTCTTAGACATATCAATAGAACTATCCGAGGGACTAAAGAGATACCATCTTCGGTTCGTTCAGAACCAGGTTAAATAGTACCACCGCCTTCTTGTGGTGTGCTTTGGTGTGACTTCTTTATAGAATGTCCTTGGGAAACATCATAGGCAATCTTAAATCTGTCTGAGAATAGTGGACTAATAAGATTCAATGTCTTAAACACTGAAGTTAAGGTCTCTTTCTTAGCGGCTAAAAAGTGTTCTCACTGTATTTATTTGTATGTGACAGCGCTTGTCATTGTCACAATGACAACTATCCGATACATTTTCGGTTAATTTTTTTTCAAAACTGCTTTAAGGTTTCTTTGATTATGTAACTGATTGAAGACAGTGTTACCATACGGTAAACTTTTCGAATACGCTGGAGAAAAAAGTCCGAAGGTTTCCAATCTTGTCATTCAATCTTGTTTCCAATCTTGTCAAAATTTTGTCATTCACTTCTGAACTTCAAGACATAGCCATCCTCTTCCAACCAGATGTTCTCCTTATCGACATTTTCCAATTCTATTTCAAAGCAAAGTTTTCCTCCATTTCACCATGACGAACCATGAGTCTTGCCACTTAGTCCGAATGTCATTGTTCCATGATCCAATTGACGAAGTTTTGTTGCTTAACATGGTGTACTTGTATATCTTTTTCAAAAATGACAAACCTTAAATTTGAGACCTACAACATATGACGGCCTTGACAAATGACAGTTCGACCATTTTACTTTTAAAATGTTTCGAAGTCAACTGTCAAGTTTTGATTTTATTGGGAGTTTTAAACTGACAGCTTTGAAATTTGAAATGAAGATGTTCTTACTTTCGAACCGTCATCTTGTAGAAAAATTGTAGCTTAGATGTAGGATGGGGTTAACTCATATTTCATTTTAATTTACACCCACAGCAGCTGGTGATGTGAATCTGAGTCAAAAAATTTATAAAGGCCATACATTAAACACCCGACGTGTTAATGACATTCGAAACACAACTTGTGATGTTATTTTTAAAAATTAATATTTATTTTACACCCAAAATCTTATAAATACAAAAACTTCCCAATGACTCATGGCCATATCAAAGAAATTTATACATTTCTTTATTTATTTCGAACAACCATTTATTAGTAATTAAGAATTCTTCAAAATTATTTACTACCCGTTAAAAAATTATTCCTCGCCAATAAAATATTTTTCTAAAGCTTCTTCCACCGTAAACAATTTCGCCCCTCTCCGCAAAAAAAAAACACAAATAAATCAACTGCAAGAATAATAATAAAAAAAAAATCTTTCTAACACAATTCCCGGGTTATTACATTTGGCATACGTCCAACAAATGCGCACCACTAGTCGAAAAAGTTCAAAAACCTCTCCTTCCTCAATTCGCAAATTGTCAAAAAAAAAGAACCAAAAACAACACATCCCTCACATGAATTAAACGAAAAGCAGAGAAAAAGAAAAATCTCGCATCAGTCAAGTTGAAAGGAACCAAAATAAAATTCAACTTAAAATCTGAAATAATAAACCTTGAACTGTTTGTTTAAACAAAAAAAAAAAAAAATAATACGAACTGAACCAAATCCAAGTTGTATACCCTCCCCCGTCGGACGTCGTCAAAATAATGGCCACATGTACATAAATTAAAAAAGAAAAAAAAACACGTAAGAAGCGAAATTGTAGTGAAATTCTGGCAAAAATTCCTGCGCGCTCTCGGATGTCAAATAATAGCGCAACGGTATCTATAAATAATTCGAATTTATAGAGAAAGCTATAACAACTTACAACAGAGGGCGCACATCACTGTAAGTGATTCTGAGAATGACACTACAGTGCGCGGGTGAACTTTTTTTTTTGGCGGTCGGGAGGGAAGTGTGTGTTTTTTTTTTCTTTTTGGCACAGAGAAAGGAAAAACGAAAAGTCCGAAGACTTTACGAGGCTGACTTCCAATTGACACTTACTAATTAACATATTTGAAATGTGTAAAAATGTACACGACCGTCACCGCCACCGCCGACGTCGTGTTATAGTCTTCGCTACGGAATGACAAAATGAATTACGTACCAAGATCCGGATGAGTGTCAAGCTAAATTTGTGTGAAGTGCTTTTTTTTTTGTTGCGTCCTCACTCGCCGCCGCCGCCGCAGCCGCTAGGAAAGTCTCTTTATTAATTAAACAAGAAATCATCTTCGTCTTTGGTTGTTTATTTGTGGGATTTTTGTCGGTTTGTGGGATTTTAAGATTCGAAAACGTTTTCGAGAGACATTTGATCGATGGTTCCTGTCAAAAGGATTTGTTATGCTTGAGAGGACATTAAATCAGGGGTGCAAGGTATGGGAACATAGAACATCCGGACACCAGCGATTCGTGCTTGATCGTGTACATTTGCTCGATGTAATCGTGCTAATATAGTTGTTGAGACTTGATTACATCGTTATTTAAGTGCAGCTGACAGTTGTGTCTGTTTACCGATGGCGATGGATACTACATACAATTCTCCAGTAGAAAGTTTTTTTCAAAATTACACGGCAGAGCAGGTTTCCTGCGATCCGATAGATCTCGTTGATACTAAAGCCTATCAGCTCCTTAACTCAAAGAGTAGCACCTGATCTCTACAATTATTCATGTACCTCCCAGTCTAACTGCTATTCTTAGATCTTTTCTTGACCTTAGATAAACCAAACATTAATGAGCATGAATGCCCATTCTATCCGCATAAACTGCAGCCGAAAGTTTAAGCTGTTACACCGCTTTATTCCCACTCTTGCCTCGACTCAGAAACCTTAGCTCTACACAGATTCTCTCACTCATTTGAAGGTGATACATCGACCTAAACAAAAATCAGAGCTCCTGCTTCTTGTAAAAGTGTTTCTTTTGTACAAGGTAGGTAGGTAGTATAGGGTGATGAGATTTTTATAAGATACAAGACACCATACTGGGCCAATCGATATCACTAGAGAACCATTACAGTTAAGAACCTAGGCCATGCATTTGATTTGGTTCGCCGACTCAACTTCCTCTAAATTGGAAAACATTTTAACCGTGAACCCGAATTCACGTAAAGTCCACAATCTCTAGGAATTTTTCCTCCGGGTATCCGCAAACGCAATGATTTTTGCATTAGTTAGTTCCTTTGGTGTGCCATCAATGATTAGAACTCAGAAAAGGGGGGTATAACGACTCCACAAGAGTTCCTCTACTGACGGATCTCCTTTGAACTGTATCTGCGAGTGGAACTGATGTTTAGATGAGCATTTTGCAAATCCTATTGGTAAAACTGTCCAAACTCGATGTTGAAAATGTTCAGGGTCCTTTTTATAGCCATCCTTCGTATAGTTTTACCTCTTCTTAAAGGAGCCTTCTAGGTCTAAGAAAGCAGCTAGTGCAAATTCTTGGTAATGAAAGCTAGTGTCCTACCACCTTCTGTAATGCAGTTTTCACCAACCTTTCCACAAACTAACTGACCTCTCCTTAAATCTTAACCCTACTCGTAAGCCTCTACGTTCGGGTACCTGCTTCACAGTCCTTAAAAGCGGTGTGTGGTCCTAACCTAACCTAAAACATCCTTTAATCAAAATCGCAACTCGATCCCCCACCGAATTGCACAAATAATTTACGTCACACACTAAAGTAATAAAGCCACGAAAATATTTATTTCGGTATACTTTCCCCAAACCTATTAATTCAGAACGACATAAGTGTTTTTTATTTATAATTTTTTTTTTCTGGCACTCTGGCTCCATTCCAATTTCTTTTCACGAAGACAGACGCTTCCGCAAAGCACACTTCACCTCCTTTACCGCGTGCCAGTCATAGACTTACACCTCCTTTCTGGTCTGTGTTGGGCGCCCACGCACACAGCTATTGCCACTCTCAATTCAATTTGTAAACAAAAAAAAATCGTTTAAAATATTCAGCTACACGACCGCCACCCACGCAATTAATTAAATTAGATTTCATTGCAATTAATAATTCAAAAATTGATTTGCCAAATGAGATGCAAAATATGAACGTTGGCGGCCAGTTCAACTCGTGTACTTGTTTTTCCTATATACATGCATACATATGTATGCATAAATATATTTTTAAATATGTTGCAAAACATTTTAGGGAATTTAAAATAGTTAATAATAATTTATGGGATTTTTTTTTCTCGCTTTTTCTACATAAAATTAGATTGTGCATCCAATCATGTGCATGCATGTTGATTTTAGTGACGAAATATTTAATGGAAAATGTAAATTTTCTAAAAATATTAATTATTTTCGGAATTTGTTCGTCATGATACATTATTTTTTTTAAATATTTTTTTATTGTTATTATTTTTGTTGGAAATATGCAATTTTATTTAGATTGGATGAGGGAATTTAATTAAAAATATCGATTGGAATATTTAAGGGAATACGGGAAATGCTTTAGGATTTTTTAATGAATTAAATTTTGATTAAGAGGACAGTTGCGTTTTGAAATTAAACTGAGGAGTTGTTCTGTATTGAATGTAAATGATATCCATCTTGAAAACAGAGGGCGAAGGGTGTCTTCTCTGAAAACTTTGTTGATATGCTTCCATCTGTGTCATAAGTCATTTTAGGGCGGAAATATTGGAAACTAAGAAAGACTATCTTACTGCCTAGAGTTGTGGTCATTTACTTGCCTGGTACGTCTTATAAATACCCGCAAGTGTACTATAAAAAAAGGCTTTGTAATCTTTTGGGATCGTTAAACCGTTGGCAGTACACGTCCCAGTTTACAATCAAAAGCCGAGGCCTCTTCTTAAATAAAGAAAGAAGTTTCCAGAAGATATTTGTTGTATATAGTGATCCTTACGTAGATTGGAATCCATTAAAGGCTTTTGGTGTATGGATTGAGATATATCCATCTATCTGAAGTGAGACCTATACGTCGGTAGACATATTTATCGCCAAAGAAAAGAGAATGTCTTTCACTTGTTGTGTATGGTCGTGGCGCTTCAATGGATTCTCTGCTTAATCATCTATTTATTACCAGATAGAGGCATTTTTATGGAGATTACTTTTCATCATTTGTAATCTAACAAATGGACTATTGTCGGGCGCCAATTAAGTCGAGATCTAAAATGTGGTGTACTGAGTTTCGAACCATAAGAATCTCAACTATAAACTCAAACCATTTACTTTTCGACTAAGCTGGCTTATAGCCTTCTTTAAAGCGAGTCAATGCAGACCAAAGCCTTATACGATTTCTGCTTCTGTCAAATTAACTAAGTTTCCTTTTATTATTACTTGAAGAAGGGTTGTATTGGACTGCGACCTTCAGGTCTACTGTGCCTTCTATCATGCTAACAAGTTCCCTAGTTAGAGTTCCCCTTACACTGCGATTCTGTAGTTTCCTGAATTCATCTTTGAAGGTATGAACCCCTATCCCGCAGAATGGTTCAGTAGTTATGACGGTTTCGAAAGTTTCCTACTTGCTAGGGAGCCGGTCATTGCTTTCTATTTCCATTTCATTGCATAGAAGCCACGATAGTAGTTGCTACGGCTTGGATTTCAATCTGCTGGTTCTTTGGCCATGGACTAAGAATATTTTGTTCTAGGTCCGAATACTCTTGCTCTAGTCAGATCCAGTAGTAACTATGATCTCACAGTATGACATCGCTTCATGAATATAAGCTAAGGATGGTCGGGCTACACCCCAAGCCCGACTCGCTAGACTCTGGCAAATTAGTTGAGCTTGCATTGCTTTTTTGGTTATCTCTTCGGTGTGATTTGTTCAGATGAGTGTATCCCTGGTGTCAGTGTCATACTCAGTCGTTCATGTTTCATTTTCCTCTTGAAAGCTATTATTGTAGTTGTTGCCGTGTTTATGCTGAAACACTATTATATAGCCCCCTTGCAATAATATCTCTTTTGCTTCATAGTGAGTTGGTTAACGATAACCTTATAAACTCCATATAAACCAGAGGTCGACTTTCATGAGAAAGTCAGTACGTCTCTCGATTTGAGGGTCCACAAGGAAGGAGTCCTTGAGTGACTCATGTGCGACTCACGGCATGATTCACTGTTTTTCATACCTCAAGGTCTTCGATATCCCACAGACCGTAGTCAGTAACCACACACTTTCTACATGCAAGAGCCAAAGTGCAAGTCATTAAAAAATATCAGCAACCAGATCGATCCACGTAATCCCTTGCACACAGATTCTTAGTCATAGTACCACAGTGTGTCAGAAACGCAAAATAACACATCAATTTAGAATTTCTTCAAAACTCTCTTAGATAACCACAGACGTGACGCAAGCCGCTACACGTTGTCAAAATCAGAACATTATTGTTCGGAAATTCCATTTATACATTCCCACACCCACCTAGTGTCTTCTGTGGCACTACTAGGTTGTACAACCCTACCCTCTTCGTTTGTCCACAAGATCCACTTAGATATGACATTCTCTGACATACCATACACACAATCCCATTGATTTAGCAAATCAATTTCCTCGTCATAAAAATCAGCCTTCACGCCTTTAAGAAATACATACTCATACTTTATAGCTCGCCTTCATCATCCCCTAGTATGTAGTTTATTTTTTCTAAAAAAAATAATATTCATTTTTAAGTGAATTTTAAAGTAGCCTCCACTGTACGTACACTCGCGCCATAAAATACATGCACACTCATACTGTGAGTATAATTTATTTATTTATCATTCTCCCCTGTCTGCTGACTAGGATCAGTATGCCGGGGCCGGGGCTATAAAACATAAAACAAAAGAGTGTGCGGAGGAGAGTAATAAAAATAAATATAAAAATAGGAAGAACAAGGTGAGGGGGCGGTGACAGGAGGAACAAAAAGTGGGCAAAACGATTGTGTTGTTTATGCATCTTGCAGTGTGTCCGTCTATTTTTAACCGTTTTTCTTGTCTCGTCGTTTTTATTTTATTTTTTTCATTTATCTTTATTTATGTGTAAGCGAGTGTTTTTTTTTTTTCTTTATAAACAAAATAAACGTGTATCGTTCTAATCTGAGCCATTGTGAATATGTCAGCATAAATTTTAAAGCTGAGAGGGTGACACCGGAATAGTTTTTTTCTCTTTTTTTCGAATACATACACAAAAGGGGGGGGTGGAATGTAAACAGAGAGAAAATATATATACTTTGTTTTCACTATTTTACGCAATGGTGAGTGTAACAATGTTGCTCGGTTGAAGTGTACACACAACAGAGTGTGCCACTTTATTTTTAAAGAGGTCGACGAGGTGGGAATAAACGTGGTCGCTACGGTTCACTGAGAATGGAAATGGTCTGCTTCCCCCTGTGGGAACGTACTATATTTTTTTGTTGCACCCTCATTGGTTATGGTGGTGCATGGTGCATGTGCAGGGGTGATTTCTACAAGTGTCAGGAATGTGCACATAACGATTTAATTTAAATGGAGCATTTGATGGGTTTCCGGAATGTTATGTGCAGGAGCTTGATGGTGTCACCTAGCATAAGATGGCTATAAACATCGTGTATGGAGATTAAGTTGCTTTTTTTTATTATTTGTTTCCTTCATTTTCAAAATTTAGCACGTGACGATATTGTGGAGTAATTGCTGTTTAATTTAGTTGGCATATATGTGACAATAGATTACATCAGCTCGACAGATATTAATAGATTGATTGGTCTATATAGGCTAAAACCCGTTTCGAGTTTAGATAGACTAAACCTTTTCAATACCAGAGTTATTGCTGCTCCTGAATCAAGTTACCAGACTTCTAGTAACTATCAAGACAAGGCAGGCCAAATTTACTTTAGTTCAACACCAAATAGGTCTAGACTGTCTCAAGGACTGAACTTCTTGTCATACTCCAAAATAACAACTTTTAAAATGACGACGAGGTTTCAGGCACGACTCTCTAGTCCTACAGTAGACAAACTCCAAGTTTTTGAAACGCAACATAATTTTCTCTTATCCTCGTGCGTTTTTCAAAATAAGAACAACAACCTGATTTTTTCGACAAAACCGATTTATTTTATTCAAAATAGTTTCCTTCTGACTTAATACAGCGATTTGCACGGCCTCAGAACATATCGAATCAGTGTCTTAGATCGTCGGGAGGAATGTCATTCAGGATGTCTGCAGAGGCCGTTTGGTTGGCTTCTACTTGCATTTGTATGTTCACAAAGGAGTTTTAGCAAATGCATTTTTCCAAAAAGACAGAAGTTGCACGGTGTCGATGGTTAAAATACGATTTGTAGTCAAAAGATGGCCTCATTGGAAATACGTATTTGTGCCTTGTAACGCACCGTGCACACACTTTTTGGCATCTCAAATATTTGGTCAAAATGTGATAAATAGATGTTTTTGAGCTGTTACATTCCAACTCCCTAGATTTCAAAGAAAATGTTGGCTGATCTTTGTTGAATTCACACTCAGTTTGGATGGTATCGTTGGTGATCAAGGATTTCGCTTGACCAACATGTTGCTTATCATTTATGTCTACACGACCGTTTTTTTAACCACGTTTACCACGTACATATGAAACGTTTTGCTCGTCACTTGCTGCTCATTTTTGTACCAATGTCACTTATATTCCATTCGTTCAAATGTCATAAATTGTTGGCAGTACTCAGTAAAGTAATTACCAATAGATGTGCTCACTCAAGGGGCTGCAGCGTAAACGCCTGGGCGGACTTGCCTCAAACTTCATATCTAGAGTCTGTAGGGTTCGCGACGAAATTTGAATTTTCAGTCTAACCTCAGAATTAATCGTACATTACTTACTCGTAAGACCGATTTTAGAATAAATTAATTTTCTCGAAAACGGCTCAAACGATTTTGATAAAGTCTAGTATTTGGTATAGTTTGAATGCTTATACCTAACTAAAAGATGTCATACCATGATTTACATAAAAAGAAATGGCATACCAAGTTTTGGAGCTGCAACAACCACTAAACTTTTTTATGAGATTTGTTTCGAAAACAATAATGTGATGAGGCTCTTTCGCTCCAAGATTTAGTCAATTTTAGTCGCTGTTACTACAAATTATAGCATGCATCTACAGTGTATCACTTGATGACCATATTTGATCATACCACCTGCAACCTATAGAGAGTCCGTAGCCCCTTTTTAATTGTGATCCTTCCCCACCATCATGTTCTAAAAA
Source organism: Xylota segnis (assembly GCA_963583995.1). Classification (NCBI taxonomy): domain Eukaryota; kingdom Metazoa; phylum Arthropoda; class Insecta; order Diptera; family Syrphidae; genus Xylota; species Xylota segnis. Next base: position 5,147,491 of record OY757239.1, on the reverse strand, counting down.
AAACAATTGAATCTAATGGTGTGACTTAGTTTTTAATATCTGCGGACTAGCAAAATTGCTTATGAAAAATGTGCCACCTTAGCCAAAGTAAAGCGTGGCATTCACAGAGTATGTTCTCGGAAGATTCATGAGCTTCAGAGCAGAACCTACATTGCAAAGCTCTCCAGCTTCCAAATACTATCCTTGTCCTAAGTTAAGAATTTTCTTGTAGGAATAAGGTTTGATTAATCGTTGAATCGCAACATTTTCTTACTGAGCCAGACTCATTATTCAGGCCTGGCTTGGTAGCCCAGTTGACACTACATCAGGGTTCAAGTCCTATGAACGCAGATTCTTAGCCAGCTCTAGCTACTTCACCTGCAGTTTGGTTGCCTACAAATCCTTTATGACCTGAAGTGGACCAAACTCCTTAAGAGATTTTGCCTTCAAGAATGCTACTGTTTTTGAAAAAAATCGTTTTTGAAACAATAAATGTTAGCTTTTACCCCATTTCCCCTTTCTACTACCGACTTCAGGTTCACCTTATGTGACAGTACCTACTCGTATCAGTGTTGCAAGACTTTTGGCCTGCAGTGTATATGTCATATCATAGTAGTTTTTAATTTCGTAATAAAAAGAAAAATACATACATATATGTACATATGTATGGATTTATAAGTATATCAACAAAATTCCCAGAAAAAGGGCAAGGAAGTCGCTTGTACGACATTTTTATATCCAAACAGTATAAATGGGGGGTGATAAAAAAGAGACCAAGATTAGAAGCGTTAAAGTATCATACTTTTGGTTTATTTTGGAGGGAGTGTGACCCATTAAACTAAAATGTCTTTTGTTAGAAATTCCCGGTCGGAATATTTTTTTATTTCTATTTGTATTTACTTTTGATAATGTCAGAGGAATATTGTTGCGATATAAATAGTTAATGTGAAGAGCTTATATATGGTTTAGCACTAAGTGATTCATAATGGGATGGGATTTTGGAGGGGGCTCGTAAAAGTGTAGTCTGTCTAACTCGTCTGGTGGAGAGCTTACGATGAGTTCTTAAATGGAATAGGATTGTTAAAATAAAACTTCATGTGGTACTTGGAAATGTTATTATAATTTCTGTATGTCCGGAGTACATACTAACTGAGTCCGAGTTGTCAAGGTTAAATTATAAGTGGCCAGTCGTCAAGGCGGCGATATTTTAAACTGTCTACACTGTGTTTAAAAAGGAAAAGTAACTTCACCCAGTCTCTAGAAATTGTATTTAATTCCACGAGTAAGCAAATATTGGTTCTAAAAAATTCCGGGTCCACACAGGATGATATCAGTTTCTCACAGAGGAACAATGTTAGATAAAGATAGAAACTAAAAATTCTGCTCTGTTTCACATCATACTAAGGACCAACTCAATTCTCGAATGCAAAACCACACAGCCAAACAAATGTTCGAGTCTCGACTTTTAAAATACGTTCTCACGAATTCACCTAGCGCAGGCATCAACTTAGTGGGAACACCAACCGCACAGTATGAAAAAGACAATCCTAACACCAGAGTTTCAAACCAGTTCAGCAGTAAAGTATCTGTATCTCTCTACCAAATTTCCTCTCCAATCTGACTGGCAATTATAATCAACTTTCCTACAGATTCAAAATAAGATCTATGACTCAATGGTCAATGTATTCCTCGGTCCCATATATTGCGAACCTCTGAGAAACATCCTGGAATAGAATTCTTTAAACTCCCTGGGTCCTTCTTTTCGTACTTTTCTATGTAGTCAGAAATGTCATACAGAATCATTTTTTGCAGTTCTGCCTTAGCTTCAATTTATCCTTGAACTCCTTAAGAAACTCCATAGCAAGGATATCGCACAGAACTAAACACATTCTCATGACACCGATGACCACAAAGCGTAATCTCTTGCGCTTTCAAGAATATATTCACAAATAGAATCCACAATTGTCCACATGTTGATGCATCAGTTTGCCCATTATTCTTCCTACGGACCCAATAAATCCCTTGGTTCTTGTCCAAACTAGACAATATCATGAGAGAGACACCAAACCGATTCGATGATGGGTGTCGCATTCCTTTTCTTGACTTTCAAGATCCAATTCCTAAACGAGGCTTACCCTCTTCCATTTATCGCTTGCAAATACTTTCATTAGAAAAATCTAGTCTGGAGTATAACTTATATGAGACTACAAATATCGAAACGTCTGTCATGACATCTCTCAAGATTTATCCGAATATCACAAAAGGTTCAGTCACATACAGACCGAGCTTCTGGTCAGAGTTGTCATTGTTTGTTACTCCTAGTTTCACTAGTGATGTCAGCACTGTCATGACAAAGGACATTTATTGCAGTCTTACGAATCGCTCTGTCGTGAAAAGTGAAAATCAATCAGTAAACACCCAACCGTATGGTAGACCGAAACTTTCAGCCTCTAGTGTAATCATTCAGTCAACTATCTGTCTGTCTGTCTATCGGTCTATCTGTTGGGACAGAATAAAAGTTTCATCATTTTATTATTAAATTAATTATTACTTGTTTTTCTTTTATTACTAATAGTAGGCACTTGTAAGTGCTCTCGTGCATGAGAAGACCGACTGCTGGCGGGGCCAAGAGCACAAACGGAAAATCACTATCGACTCGGAATTGAATTTTATGCTTTTCTTTTATTTTTTTCCTTTCCGCAGAAAAGTTCAATAAATCGCGCGATAACCTTAACTTAACCCCAATCCCGATGTCTGTCTGTTTGTTTTGTTCCGCTGTTGTGCTCCCTCCCCCAGCTCATGGTGAAGGTACATGCACAGACTTGAGTACTGTCATAAAGAAAAAAAAAAAATATCGATTGATAAGCTTGGGTATTATATGATGTAAACCGCTGGGGTTGTAAAAATTCCAAGTCATAATCGTTCTAGTGCGGGAGGGTTTTGCCCTAATATGACACCACAACGTGGAAAGGGGGAATTAATATTAAGCTCCTTGCTAATTATAGACGCTTGTATGTATCTCTCCTCTTCGTATCATTAAAACTCCCACGGAACAGAGTATCATTAGAATTGAATTGCTGTAAATATCATTAAATTACAATAACATTGCGTCTTGTTGTGTGATGCCAAAAACAACCAACATGTGGAATGTATGTATGTACGGAACCCATGTTTCGGTGTTTAAACAATTTCCGACTAAATGTCTGCCACTCGTGTGTTTCGAACTCAAACAAAACATTCTGATGTTGAATTCTTGTTGACTTTCAAATTAGAATTGTGTAATTTGGTTGGAAATAGATCTTTTTTTTTTTCTGAAATTCGTGGATATGTACGTATGTACATCCTGAAGCGCGGATAGAGAGAAGAAAAAAACTTGTATATGTTGCCATTAATTTTGACATGGGCGCCACGAGCCAGCATGATATCCATCCGTTGAGGTAGATTTTTTCTTTTAATTAATTATTTTGATACCCGAATGTTGACGATAGATTTAGAGTGAATTATGGGAGCTATTTCGATTTTCACGCTTTAAATCATCCAGCGGTGAAGGTCGTGCTGGAAACATAAACTGAGTGGGTGAGTGTTCATTTTGAATATTACGGCATAGAACGACTCAAATACAAACGTTCCATTGGGTTTCTAATCATTATTTAATGTCATAACTAGATCTAATGACATCAGAAGGAGCTTTATTCGTTTTAGGTCAATACTATCTTGCTTCCATTAAACTTGGGTTTCCGTTTATTGTATTCTGAAGTGTGGTTCTTACAGGCCACAGCTTTCGCTTGAAACCCACTCCCGTGGTTGGAAACTTTGTACTGGGCTTGATGGTTCTTCTGAAACCAGTACCTTCGTCCATTTTTGATCCTTGAAGATGGATATGGAGACGACGACTTCCAGGCTTGGAGGCGTAGAATAACACTTTGCCATAATTCTCAGGATTCTGTTGAATTCCCTTATTTTTGTTGCAACATAGTACACTTTGGTTGAAAGTAGTCTTCACTTTCGTCTTCGCCTTCCTGTATTGCTATCTCTTCATTTGGACCCCATCTCCTCAAAATCATACCAGTAACAACAGCGAACTATAAAGTTAGCCACCAGAAGCATTCGCAATAAAGTAGAGGACCAGTCACGGACCCTTGTGGTACGCCTCCTGTGTGCTTCTGTTTCTTGAAGTCGATGTGGGTCTATCACAGATCTTGAGTTCTTAGCATGTTGTATGTCGAGAATTATTACTAGCCATGACTCTTAGAACCTTCTTCTCCATCTTAAGGAATTGGGACCTTTAGCAGTAACTTGACAATACTTGGTTTCTCCTATTGCTCTTCCCACCTTACCTAGTATCTATAGGGCAATAATTATGAGGGCTTGTCTAGTTTCTTTATTTTGTGAGTAAGCTTCACTTATTAGAAGTTTTAGGTTATTGTATTTTCCTTCCTCAAAACCAAGCTGTCATAATCCTCAACCACCACCACCACCATAAAGAAATTAAACCCACCAGTCCCTCTCATGACTTTCATGACTTAACGACCTAATGACCATTTCATTCCAGACGCCGGTATTTTGTGTGGTTAAAACGTATTTCCCAACTTAAACAACTCACTTAGCTGCACTCGTGTACATTTATGCCGGCAATTATTTTGAAATTAATCTCGTGACTCATTTGTCCACAAAAAAACAAAATCAAAACCCCCATCGACCTCACCAAAGTTATATAATTGCCATGCCAGTCCAGTAACATTGCGCGTCGTAAATAACAAATCTCTCCTTCAACCGAAGTAAATTAAATTCCTTCAACAAATGAAACGTATCCCTACGAAATTGATTTATAATTGCGCTCGTATTAAAGTCTTTTTCTTACAAAAGAAGAAAATAAAGAAAGAAACCTCACGATTCTTGAATGAAACACGAAATACTCGTATATACTCGAATAAAAATGAAAACAAATCCGTGAAATACATAAGACAGGATGAAACTATTTTAATAACCAAAAATAAATCATCTCTCTCACTGGCCTGCCTGCTCGTCCAACGATTAAGAGTGAACGCGACCCAGTAACTCTAAAAATAAAACGAAGATAGAAGTGTCGGGATTCGGGAGCAAAGCAAAGGATCTCGCTACATGTGTGGGGGAGAGGTCAGCACACATTCGATGCTCGGTAGTGGTTTCCTCCTTTTTAATTGGATTTTCACAATTCCTTTGCCCCGCACTACTACTGCTACTCTTTCGCATTTGGATACAAGTAAAGTAAAGTTAAAGTTAAAGAGGCAACATGAAAAAGTGGTAAAGTCTGTGCAAAAGTGTGAATACAAAACTGGATTCCATGAACCACGAACCGAGGAAGAGATAAATATTAAAGCGACCACGGTGGCGGCAGAGATGCAAAAATCCATCGTATCTCTCATGGGCATCGTTGTCGGCGAGATGCCTAATAACACGATTTATTTAGCCATGGAAACTGGGTGCTTCTTGACTTCCATCTATACACACGAGTATACATATGTATGAAATTCAGTTTGAATGTTTTGCCGTTTGCATAGGGTGGGATGCGATTTGTGTATCTTCTGTTATGATATGTATTCTGTTTGATTTGAAAGCCTATAGTATTTGCTTTTAACCACAAAACCCATGTCTAAACAACATTTTCTTTTTCTTTTCAGGTGAGTGCTATTTGCAATACATTTAAGCTATCCTGTGATAGGTATGTAAAGGAATTATTCTTAGTAGTTTGTAATGTATACCAGATTAAGCTATAGGATAAGTTTTCCTTCGAAACCCATTGTACCTATTTTACGATCTTTTGAAATCCCTATCAAAACCTATTTATCATAATTTGAAGGTCCTTTACTTTGACTTATGCTCGCCAAGAATGGTCCACTCCAGCCCCAAAAAGTGGACAAGGTACGCGCACCACACTCGTATCTATTGTGCAAGCCCATACTCTTGCGATTGTGGTCTTTACTTTGTCCATCATCCTGTTGCTAATTAGGCCTAATTCGGTCTTATGGTCCGCCATCTTCAGATTAACCGAACTAAGCCATTTGCGAAACTATTTTCTGTCAATCAATTAAGCCTTTGTTCCTATTTTTGTTTTACATTCTCCTAAACTTTTTGAAGTTTGAGGTGCACCTCCAGGGTTGTGATTATATTGTGCGTCGTCGTAGATTGTTAGGTTTTCTTATACCAGACCAGACCTTACTCAGACTTATATCTGAGAATAATCGAAGCCTGACAAAACTATGACACAAATACCTTCTTCAAAACATTTTCCGGTGACTATGTCCCCATCATAAGGTTGACATTTGGTACTCAGATTTGCCTACCAGTCAAGTTCACCCTCGTTCATTTAAATGAGTGGTTTCAGTCAGACTTGACTGTTCACTAAACTGTTCAACAGACCATTCTGTTTAGTCATGATGTCTTTAACTGATCATACACAATTTCAAGTAAGGCGCACAGATTGTGGAGAACCTTAAAGTTTTTTAAAGAAAAGAATTGGAACAATATTTTAACCTGAAAGATGACCTGCTAAATAGCCTTACCATTAGTCAAGTTCGCCACTAGAAGCCGTTTTACGTAGCCAAGCCCCGAATAACTCAGTTTAGTGACTTGAACTCCCATCGAGTTTTTTTAATTCCTTAACTCATGTCAGAAATTTGATGGTATTTGAGCCAATTTGGAGTTTATACCCATGTTGCAGGTTCCGAATCGGTAACTTCTTGCAAGCACTTTGGACTCTGTTACGACATGGGCCGTGTCCGAACTAATCGGATACTCTTGTTGCGACCTTTTGCATTCGATTCGAAGGTTCTCTTGCATAAAGTTTGATGATGCAATACCCGTCGTTTCCTTCCATCTTCCACATCCATTCAAATTTCAGTATGCGTACCCCATAAAGAAAAGAACAGCTCCAAAAACACTCGAAACACAAAACCAATTAAGTATCTCACGGTCAACAACGTGATACAAAGATTATTATCTAGCACCCAACTAAACTTGATTTTGAAGTCAAAATCTTTTTTCTTCTTTCTGTTCAAGTTGACTTTTCCATTCAAACTGTTAAAGACCATAAAATTACAATATCTAGTATCGTTCCATTTATCATCATCAATGATTGAAGCAAGAGATACAAAAAAAAAATCTACAAAATGCAAACAAAAAGATACAAAAGCGAACATAACACTTTAACGATCGGTCTCGCAAAAAAAAAAAAAAAAACAACAAGCTTAAAAAAAAGTATCTAAAGCAACAAATTATTGAAACAACGACCCGTGTCTGGCATTTTTTTCCCATTTACCTCTGTCTCTCTCGTTTGCTGCGGGGTTTCGTTATGCCCTCAGGAGGAGGGCAAGCGACAAGCGGCGATCTGTAAAAATAAACACAACCGCCAGCCAGAGGTAGCCAGTTGAGCTATAGCCAACTAAATAACCAGACCGCAACTTAATTTCTAATTTGCAAATTCCTTGAATAAATTTTTTATTTTATTTCAAAGATGCAGAAAAGACTTAGTGATAGATATAAATAAAAACAATTTGAATTGCAAAAATAAAATGAAACAAGGAAACAGCGCGGTTAATCCTACTTGACCTGTCTTTTCTTTTTTTTTTGTTGCGTTCCCTTCGCGTTGAGTTTCAGTGTTTCGTTTTTAGCACTATTCTCAAAATTAGATGCGCGAAATGATTGCCTCTATTCGCAGATACAATTTGTAATAAAAATAAAATCCGCTGTTTTTTTGGTATTTTAGCCCCCTCACAGTGCATTCTTGGTGAAACTTGTTCGAAACCAAAAAGAAGAAACGAATGGCACAACAATTTGAGTGCGAAATTCGGTTTAGAATACCCTATGCTGGGGTGGAATGATTTGACTTTAGTGATGAATCTAATACTACAAACTTTGTTATTCTTGTCGCAATCGACCGTCAGACCAGTAAGGTCTGAAGAATCCTTGAAATTTCCGTAGGATGGAATTGCTTGTTTGGGATATGGCCTGGTCTACCATATCCCAAAAGTCTCTTCTAAGCCATCCCAGCAGTCGTTCCAGCCAATTAGAATAGTCAAACCATTGAATTATCTCATGGAAGATACAAGGGAATCATTCCGACATCAAGCTATTCTGTATGCATTCCAAGATACTCAGATATGTCTATATCCTGCTCTCAAGTTTTGGATTTGTCTGGCTTTCTGTCCTTCGTCGTGATAGACTCGTCTATACTCCTAAATGATGAGTAGCTAAACTGTTTCAAAGGAAAGATACATTCTATTTGCAAAGACGGTTCTAAAGTGCATACACCGTCGGGAGCCCGTTAAGGCAGTAGGTGAACTTTTGAGCGTTTTCCCAATTTGGGTGACATTTGAGCTCCTTAATGTTGATCTAAATCGAATGATATGAATAATAGATCCAGAGAAACATGAAAAGGATACATGATCTGTAAAAGATCCATTCATCCTCGTTGGACATTTCAATGGTTTCTTCTTCGGTTTCTAGAGAGTTGATCTTGGCAAACCTCAAAACGTATAAACCTGATTCAAAAGCAATTCCCTAAATCAAATGCAAAAATAAAAACTCTGGTAGGGTCGTCTTATTCATTTTGCCTTGGCATCTAACATGCGGATCACGAGGACATACAAGTACACAAATGTATCTTCTTCGATCGAGAAATTAAATTCAAACTTTTTCACTACTGGCTCGGAATTTATTTAACACTTCTCTGACGTGTGTTGTTCTTTTTTTGTGAAATTTCTATTTTTCTTTCTTTTATTTCAAGTGAGAGGTGTAAATTGACATGGCAATGGTGTACCGTTTGTTGTAAATTATAGAGAAAGAAAGAACGAAAAAAAACAAGATAAGAATCACCTTCGTTTGTTTCGATGTATGAATGAAAATTGTATTTGCTTTTTGGCTCCTTTAGGATGTGAGGCGTATGTAATGTGGCAAGCAATAAAAAACAAACTAAAAAACGTGTTAATTATTTCCGCCTCGGAATAAGGTTGAATAAATAGTTTTTTTTTTTTTTATTTTAGGGTGAGTTATCTCTATTTGACTTTTTGATATGTTGGTTTAGGATGAGCTGGTATTTTTTTTTTTTTTGATAAAACTTTTGTACACAATGCAGGAGATAAAGTTGGTTTTGGTTAAGCTTCTTCTGAGACATGAAAAGTACTTGGGAATGAATGGACTACTTTCTGTCTAAAAGTGCCTGTTGTGTGTCAATAAGTGTAGTGGGTTTATTTCCTGAAACTACAGATTCACAAAAACTTTTGGAGTCAGTGTATCATAGATATTTCCTTCAGTCAGTCGATCCTGTCTTACTGAGATCTTACCATCAGAGAACATACCTTAGATTTTGTAATTTGATAGCTAAGTTAGCTGTGAAGTTTTTGGAGTCTTTCTGTCTTTTAGAGTACTTTTTTTGAAATCTAAATCAAAGGCTGTGCAGTTTTGTCTTTGAAAATATCCCAGCTTACTTAAATTCATAGAAATTGCCCTCCTCTATAGTTTTGAGATATCTTTTATAGTAGCACGCCCACTTTTTAAAGTAAATAAGCTGTTTACTACCCCTCTCTATAATTATGTGCATGCCAGGCTCTTCAAAACCGTTTAATTTTTAGTAAAAAATGCAGCCAATCATTCCCTAAATAAGCCGAGCTTACAATCCTCTAAGCCACATCATCTTGATGAGGCGGTTATCCCCTATAAACCTCAAACCTATTTTAAAGAATGCCTAGGAAGATAAAGGTCATTTAAAAAGGCAATCTAAACCCGCTTCCAGTACATTGAGTTTTTCGAAACCCTGATCCGACTTAAGGCAGAAAGCGCAGATAATAGCCAAAAATGTTTCAAATATGTTTGACTTTATGAACGCGGATTCATATATCGTTCAACCCTTCTAAACGAAGCAGGGCATTCCATAGGTAATAAGATTCAAGAGTAAGATTGACCTTTCAAGCAGTACCTAATAGTAAGCACTGGTCCAACTTAGGGAGGCACGCGAAAATTTTTAACTTTATAGAGCTTGTCTTATAAATATTACTCCAGTACCGCTTGAGTAAATCCCTGTTTCAGTTTACGGGGGAAATCGTAAGAGAGGAAATGTGCCTGAATTTATAGTAACTGCTACCTGGTCACTAAATTTTTAAGACCGGCTTAAACTTTTCCAATTCTACACCTCTGGTGACATGCTGTCATCTAACATCTTAAATCTCGTGACACCATTAACATTCCTTTACGAAAGAATTGACACCACAATGTCTTCGAGAAAAAATAATAAAATATCTAAGTACCTACGCTGTGTCTAAACGTTTCAAATGTGTTTTCGAGTATACTTTTCTTTTATGTTTGATCCACGTGAATGAGGAATGCGACATGTCTGCGTGCCGGGTTAACAAGTACACATGTCAATCTTCGTAAATTGTATCTCTGTGCAAGAAATTCAATTTCGTTTTCAAATAAATACTTTTGGCTACGAGAAACAACGTCTATTTCTGTTGGGATTTCGAAAATTATTTTCGTACCTACTCACCGTCTGTCACATAGCATCTTCTACGAGTTAAGGCCAAAAGAGGTTAAATAACAATGTGCCATCTTTTATTTTTTTTTTTTTTTTTTTCGAATTTAAATGTGCCACGAGGGGACTGCAATCGAAGGACGTATATTTATATGCATGTAGGTGTATAATATTCCACAGACACAAATCATAAAAATTCATAATTGATGAAGGTTCACGGAGGTAGTCTAGAAAAGACGATGGAACGATGCTCGTCGACATGGAGATGGCGATGGAGTAAATATATTTTTCGCGGTGCCACAATAAAGCACCGCGGGATATCTATTCCTGGTATGATGCTATAAATTGTATTCTTGTGAATATCAAGTTTGTTTTCTTTGATTTTGCCTTTCTTTTGCGGTTGAAGCTAGGGTTAATGGAGTTTTAAGTTCACCGACAAATGCACGAAGGGAATTCATTTAATGGCCTGGTTTCTGGATGCGGATGGGGTTCTGCTTCTCCTTCTCTTGGGATTAACCTAAATAAAAATGCACATAAAAATGCTTTGGTTTGGCTTTTTTAATGTGAAAAATATTAATAGCACGCGTAATTTGTATATAATTTCAACAAACACAGAGGCTTACACTAATTAATGGATTTTTATGTCTGTCGCATGATAAATGTTACCAAAAGGTCGTCTCACTTAAACACAGGTCGGCATTTAAATTAAATCGCATAGCAAATATGTACAAATAAAAAAAATACTGCTCTCGTCTAGAAGCATTTGCAGCAGCGTCGACCTTTGTCTGTTTTGGGTCATGTGTGCGGACAGTAGGCTGGAAAATGTATCGGACTGGATAGTTTGTTGGTGATTGTTCTATAAGATACTAGTAACAAGGCTGATTAATACACTATTGCATACTGCTGTTTCAATGTACAACCTAAAGCCTAAGCCTCCCTGATATTCAGAAAATGAAGAGCCTACTTATCTTTGAATGATTATTCGTTAAAAACCTTGGTGCATTTCCACAGATCTTTTACATAATTTACAAAATGCAGTTTCGATCAAATTTATCTCTTTCGTCAATGATAGATTGCCACCATTTAGTTAGAGCCCAAACCATGTCAGTCAAAACCCTTGAACTATTCATAGATGAAGTATACACATAATACTGAAGTTCTAGCTGGTGAGGTTTACAAACTGGTATACTACCAATTCCTCATTCAAATTCAAGATCTGTCTTAGTTTATCGTTTCTGTGTGAATTAATGCTTAGGATTCTAGGATAAGCTATACTTTCTCATGATCCCTCTGAAATCTGCGAGGACTCTCCCTTTCTATGTAGATTTACCTAGATGATCAAAAGTTGAAGTATCCCAAAAGCTCTCAATTGTCAGAAGATTGATTCCATTGAACTCATTTCTTAAGTCTACAAATCTCATCGTGCATCTTTGGACGTAAGGGAGTCCTTTAATTAGATTTAGTGTTGTTGTGGCTTTTGCTTTTCTACGGATTCCCAGTGTTTTCTTCGTTGCGCTTGAACTTTTTCTACCGCCTACTACCTCCTCGTATATGATGCTGGATAGAAGTAGAATCATATATATTCACCACACGAATGTTTGGACTACTAGACCCACATCTGGTCTAGTAGATACCTAGTAGATACAATCTTCAACACACCCCTTTAATGCTCTTTTAGATACTCCGTACCATGATGGCGAATCTGCAAACAAGATCACCTAACACCAAAACCAAGATCAAGTAGAATGTCGCTGTAGGCTTGATTTCCGTTTAGGTACGTTCATTTTCCGCACACATTGTTGCCAGGGCGCACCGCGTTCGAAATGAAAACATTAATGTGATTACTGAAATTCCGGTTGCATTCACTCATTCCGCGTAGAGTGTGGAATGCTGGCTGGCACGGACTTTTCCTCTTATTTCCCCGTCGGGCTTTTCTCATCGCTCTGTGTTGTGTACATACGTACATATGTATATCGTTCATCCGCAATGAAATGAGCCATTTAATTAGCCCGCGTCTCGGTGATAGGACAACGACGACGATGGCGATGGCGATGGCGACGACAAAAATACATACATATGTACGTAGTACGCTCGTCCAACTTCACTCTAAAGTTGAAATAAATTAAATTTTGCATCCATCCAGCAGAAGGCAGACGCGCACACCACCCTGTACACTACTGTGAGATCATCCTTGCTTTTGATTTTAATGTATGTATCTGGAACGTTTTTAACCCCGTGACCTCATCTCTGGCAGTCAATCGAGAGTGGGTAATATATTATAAATAAATCCACTCTCTGATTGAATGATAGACAATCGTTTATTTGAATTAAAACGTTGTTAGTTGGTCTAAAATCTATGTACAGACATATGTATGTACGTGCCAATTCCATTTATAGAACCACGGTCTAATCGTACACACATGGAGTCAAGTTAAACCGTCACGTATAGGTATTATATCCCTATGGTATCGTTGAGTAATCAGATCAATGTGCAGCATGCACACTTAATCGAGTTTGTTTGCTTGCTACTTGCTATAAATGTTGCACACACTACGCTGTATGTATTACGGTTTTATTTATTTTACCTTGTTTCTGTTTTTTTTTTCACTCATTTTGTTTAACGCTGTTTTTTATGGGAAAATGTAATTAAAAGGGTGAAATGTGGAAAAATATTTAAGTACAAAAAATTGTTGTCATGCCATAAACCCTGAGAATTTAAAGGCGTAAAAAAAGATGTTTAAGCCACATGCCGGCATGGGGACGTGTAACTGGAGAGGTTTTCTCCTCTGGAATGGCCTGTAGTGTGGATAAAGGGCTTACAGATACTTTTACTTAAAAGAAAGCTTTACAATTGTTCATTCAAAAGTTGTACTGTATTTTTCGGTAATGTTTGCCGATTACTTAATCACTTGGGTAGTTTTCGAAGAGTGGAAAGTCGTAGTCGCTACTTGGAACCAACTTTTTTCTTTGCTGTGCACTCTTTAAACTACTTCAGTTAATAGTGAGTGCGGTTCTTGTGAACACGGTTTTTATTTTATAAGTCTAAGCTACATAATTTCAATCCAACAAATTGAGTTAAAACTGTGGAACTGTCACTATGTTGGTTCCCAACTTTGGCATAAACACTCTTAGACCAATGTAATTGTACCTGTCTGCTTACACTTAGGAAAGTTCTTCTGTACCTATGTGCGCTAGTATCCATAGAATATCAAAAACCTCGTATATCCTGTAACCACAGTAACTTTAAATGCCTCCCCAATTTGTAACCCTGTCCTTAGTCATCAATGCAACGAAATTTTTCCACGGTTAGTTCAGATACAACTCTTGGAGTAATGGGACCTTGGATCATCTAAGTTGCAAACCATGCTTTCTATTCCTTCTTTGTATAAAAAAAGAATGCATGAATGAATGTTAAGAGGAATCAATTTGAAAAATTAAGCCATCTGGACGATATTTTTGTGTCAGTCGATAGTCTTGTTATCGATGATAAAGAGGACACATTAAAACATTAACAAAACTACTTCTTACATCACATAATCACGGACCCTAGCAACAGGTTATATCCACTTACGTGTCCATGACTAATCGAATCATATTTTGCTTTAACACCTTATAGGCAATTTCTGAAAGCCCTCCTCTCCCATGTGTCTGTACATGACAAGCAAATAAAAACTTTCAAATGACTCCCGAAACAATTCACAACACATTGACCTCAAAACCCATTGCGCAGCCGACAGTCATTATTGTTGTTCACTCTAGCAAAACTATTAACCCGTCCGTATCTGATTTCATCTGTACAGCCCACACTACGCATAGCACATACAATAGGCATACGTCCATAAACTCATATCAATTCAATCAATTCATCTGGATAAAAGCAGATTCTCTACAAAAAAAAAAAGAAAAACAGACATACACAACAACAGACAACAAATAAACGTCAAAACGAAAAAAAGAAAAAAAAGCTAAGAGTGCGGAGTAGTCTAAAATAAGTTCACACAATCACCAAGAATTAGCAACAATTTGAAATATCATCAATCAAAGTTAATTACCAGCAAAATATTGAGAAACACGAACCAGTCACAGTAACTGATTCAACACACAAAATGTTAAAAGCCAAACTTATAACAAAAAGTCATAAAAACAGTCTTTTTTATATATTTTTTTTTTTTTATTATTATTTTCATCATCAATTATGGCATAAACGCACATCGACAACGAAACGAAGCTCTATAGTCCGGAGCTATTGATCTTTTTCGATCGAATTTCGTCATTTTGGGAGATATTTTCTTGTTTTTTTTTTTTTTCATATTTAGTCGAATAACGTCGTTGAGGTTAGTATTGATTATTCTTTTGGGATTATTGTCCGCTAAACGATTAGCTCAAAGGAATGCTGATGCAATTTTTATTCACAGAATTCTGTCAAGTGTCACGTTTGACATTTGGACTTGATTGTCATAAACAGGAATTGAAGAATTGAACTTAAAAATAAAAAGAAACTTTGATGTTTCTACTGTCAAGGTTGCTTGCGTGGTGACTTTTAATTTTCTTTAACAAACAATTTTGGCGAAAACTGTGGAAAGGACAACACTCGTGCATGCGAGAAGAGTTTTAATTTCCGTAGAAAATGTTAACCTGTGTTTAGCACGATACTTGGTTTGCGTGTATGCGCGATAAATGTTTAAATGCGACAACGACGATGACGACGACGACCTCGAAGGGAAGTTAGCAGATATGATTATGGAAAGTTATACAATCGTTTAAGGAATGGACGGAATTGGAGAGCGGTTAGTAGGAGGAATAGACTGTCATTTGTATTTTTGGGAAAGAAATTCGAAAGAAATTTTCTTTTGACACCTCTACGAGTACATATGCAGTCATACCTTTAGATGGTGGGTGGGCTATTTTGGAGATATTTCTCCAAAGAGTTGTAAGAACAGTTTAGGACAGTAGAGGTGATATTAAGTTGTTCCTACTAATCGCTTCTAAAACAATCTTTAAGACTCCTTTACCACAGGTTTGTTTATAAAAGCCTTTCTCGAATGGGGCGTGGCTTGTCAAAAAGTTTTCGAAACTCCTTTGCGAAAGATGAACTCACTCTTTAGTATTCGATAGTATTTCCATGGAATTTTGTAATATAATACTTTTAAAACATGTATTATTTATCCCTAGACTGACTTTTTTATTTGATAAACTAATCGTGTTTTTAATTTTCTTTGTTCCAGGTGAGTGCATCTTCCAATACAACAACATTTCGTATTAGTAAGTCTTTATATTTATTTTCTGATAACATGACCCTCCATTCCCTTTTCTGAGCTCCATAATTTTGTCTAGATAGTTTCTCTTAATACCGAGTCGATACGACTGTGATGACCTCTCCGTTTGAAACTATAACTCCGTCCAATGTAGCACAACTAGATCCACCACCCAGTTCTAGAAGTTCTTTCCTTCTCTACTGAGTCACAGACTCACAGACTGCTTAACAGGTCTTTTTTTTGTTAAAAATCTCCGAATTTTGTGTCAATTTTTTTAGCAATTGAGTCTTGAACGTCCTATAGAACGTTGCTACTAGGAATCAACAATGTAACATATAATGCGAAATAGCAGGGTACCTGATACTAAACCCTATGGTACTCCAAAGTTGTACCATTTTTACATTCCATCTTAGGTTTCAAATTGTACAACCCTGTTTTCGAATCAATTATTACGACTGACAAGACAGTTCAGATCAGACAGGGCATTGCCTTCAAAATTCATACAGCGCCATCTTTATTCTACAGACCCTAACTTCTTGGGGAAAGTTTCGATTTCGTGCTTCATGAAAAGGAGTGACTTTCGATCTGAGTTGCTGTTTTCTATAAATTGCTTCCGCTTCCTTAAGATTCAATTTTTGAATAACAGTTGGTCTTTACGCAACAGACTAGCCTTTAGTCTTGGTCACCATATTGTTGAGTTCTGTACTATTCTCATTGCTTCTGTGAATTCGTCTCACTGACAGTAATATGTTTCTAGAGATGTTATAGTTTTCATAAATTTTCCCATACGCGACGTCAAAATCGTTAAGGAACCAGTGAGTCGTTACTTACCATTGACATTTCTGGATCTCCATCATCTCCCTTTTCTTGCTGAGTACTACACCGGGTGACAGCAAAATGTCATTTTGATTGATTGACGATGTGTTGATCGGAATACCACCAGTTTGCCTTGTGGAAATTGGAGTATTCGATCCGTGTACTGGATGCAGTGGTACGTACTGTCGTAAAGGTCTAACTTTTCTCCTTTTCTGTCTTAGGATTATAAAGGTCTAAATCGTTATAGAAAGAAACGTAAAGAGAAGTGAAGCGCCAAGTTCTTACTGGTACAGGACTAGCCTAAGGTATGTAAGTCTAAATGAGTTTTAGATGACACAAATCGTCAACCTTTTGGCGATCTATCCTTCTGTTACACCACATTCATGTCTTTTACAGATCGTTAAACATATTTAACGACTCACTGGTGGCGGCGTTTCTCCGAATCACATTAAAACCGAGCACAACAATCAAAACCCTAACCTATGTAGCTGTGTCGTGTCGGCAGCCATTTGCATTTCAAAGAATCAAAGAGAACACAAAATGTTAAACCAATAAAAACCCTAACATTACAACACCTTTTAACAGCTTGCTATAATTAACCAGATAATAAGTTCTCCCACACTCGACCGCATTTGCAAAGTTTAATTAAAATGTGACTGTGGCCGGGTCTAAAGGCGATTTAAAAACCTCAACTTATTGCACTCTGTGTGTCTCTGTCTCTCCCACATTCCATCGTTTATAGCACATGCACCCCATAAAATGCAGGCCTGTCACCGCTCCGCCCCGCCCCGCCCCGCCCCGCCTCGACCCGCCAGTGTGCGCTCCTCTTAACGAGAATGACTCCACTTTGTTGTCACACTTAGTTCCCCATTTAGGGTATCGGAGCGCAACTTAAGTGTTGTGTGTCGCGCTGTTTAATCAAAATGGTAGTCGATTTGATTATTATGCGATAAAGTGTATTTTTTCTTCCCCCCTGATGCCCCCTCTGATTCTCGTTTACTTGTTATGTTTAGTTTACTTTGTCCTCGTGTCCCCCTGCTGTCAGTTTTATTCAATTTTATTTGCTTCCACACTGTTTTTCGGTGTCCAATTCCATTTGTGGTCGGTTGGTCGGTCGGTCTGTCTGTCTGTCCTGTGTGTGGCTGGGCTGGCTCTGTTCGTTGGTCGCCGCGCATATTAAGTAATAATAATCGATGGATGGATGGATTGATTGCCCCTTGTTTATGGGGTCTATGACTATAGGCAGATACATGTGTGTATCTGTGTATCTTTAGATATAGCTGTGTGCTGGTTGCTTTCATTAGTCACATGGATTTCGAGGAGGGAGAGGGGGCTTGTACACATATAATTTATGTTTGCTGATTTTGTACGATAGTGCTCGGTGCTGCGGTGACTTGTTTTCCGATTCATCTTCTTTTTTTTTAATTTTTTTTTTTGTTATTTGCTTTTAGACTGGCTGAAGCTGGTTTTATGTTGTTTCATTGATACCATACCGCCACGATCTCGGCCTCTTTTCTCCAGCATGGCCATTGTGTGGCTCTGCAGAGCGCAGTGCTACCGGAGAAGAGAAGGTAAAATGGAGGAAAAACAAAACTCCTCATGATGACTTTTTAAAAATATTCTGTTCGTTTCTGTTTTGTTGTTCGCTTCATTGTTATTATCTCGCTCGTTTCTTCCATAATAATGACAATAAGAAGTAAAAAAACAAAAAAGCGAAGGAAAAACAAAGGCATGCAGATATTAATACACCATTATGGATGGATATGGCATTGCCAGATAGAAACAACACATGTATAAGAGTACCCAGTAGACTTTGGCTTAACTTCATCATAGGATATCTGAGAAAAGTGTAAGCTTTTTATAAAAAAAAACAGTCAAAGTCGATCAGGGTCATTCTTCTATCTGATTGAGTCAGGCGAGTCCGATAGAGATTCCTTCACATTGAGACACATGGCCACTTTCTTCATTTGATTTCGATTTGAAAACGATCCTGGTCTGCCTTAGAACACAATTCGTTACATTAATCCGATTAGACCAGAAATCTCTGAGACTGATGGGTAGACGTTTACTTTAAAAAAATTACGATTTTTCAGTTTTGGTGGAGAGTTTTATGAAGCAGTTGGGGTTTTCCTCATTAAACTACTTCAGTACTTCTTGAGCTGCCTTTATTCTTGGACATATAAATCCCTTGTTCACCTTTAGTTCCTTCGACTTACAGAAGATTTACGAAATTGTCTATTAACAAGCAGTCTTATTTCAGATGTTTAGCTCAGAATGACAAGTCCAAATATAGACTAGGAGAGTGCAAGAACGACATCACTGATTAAACATAATAGTGAAGAAGTTAGCCAACTCTGTCGCATCGCATGCATAAGGCACCTTAAAGTTGTACATGACTTAGGAGACTTCAATGAAATGACTTGAATGAAATCGTCTTATAGAAGGATTTTGGATAGATCGTTCGTTCTGATGGAACAGCCTTTTTTTGCTAATAAGTTTCGTCGCGAAGAAGTGTTAGCATTACTTGTCCTCATAGCCAGTTCGTCTGATACTCCGCGTCCTTCACAATACAATTTGATTTGCAATGGATTTTAGTGCATTACGAGTGTCCTTGGTGTTTATTTCGATCCAATGGAATGTAGAACTGCTTAGGGTTTTTTCGTATACATATCTTGGTGTTCTGTACTGGAATCATTTGTAGTGACATACAGACAGATCCTAGCCTAAGAATGATCAACTTCTACTAAAAAATCAGTATTCTGAAATTTTTAAAACTACTACCTTAGGCCGATGCCATGGAACAGTGGCTTAGAACAGTGAATCTACAGCCAGATGTTTAGATGTGTCTTATTACAAAACCCCAGGTCTATGTTGGGCTTCCAATTTCTTAGTTGTTTGTGTTGTGTGGAAAGTATGTACATTTTTCTTGGGAGTGATCTTTAGTTTAAGTTCATCAGACAGTTGTCAGACATGAGAGAGTTGACATTCCGGTGGTTCTTGTGACTTGATCACTAAGTTTAATGTCCTAAGTTGATTTTAAATATTTTTAGGAGAAGATACATACATGTTGAATCTCAATAGGGTTCCATTGATATTCTCTGCACTAAGAAGAGAGTGGAGGGGAATTTAACATTTGGTTTCATGATTCGTAGTATTATTTTCGAGTATACATGAGTCTACTGTATTTGAAAGATGGATAATTTGAATACTTCGAATTTTGAATGGTTATGTCTCAATTACTACCCATAACATGTACAATCATAAACATTCCATCCAAAGCTCTTCTGTAGATCTGTCTACGTACCTTCAGATAAGACGTTCCAACTACATATCTGAATTTGACTAATCAAAACATTTGGAACAGAACAAATGAAGTTAGGCGACACTTGCCACTTTTCTTTAAAAAAAAATCCTCCAGCTACCACCTGGCAACACCAGTCTTGCTCTAAAAAGCGAATAAACAAAACTGAAAACCAGCAAAGCCATCGTCATTCAGAAGCAACTACACAAATAAACAAACGAGTGTCATGTTCCCTGTTTTAATTCTGCTTCTTCTTTCTTTTTACTTCTTTTTTTCTTAATTTTTTTTTCTTCTCTTCCTTAACACTACTCCATGTTTCTTTACCTTCTTGTGTGTGTTTTTTTTTTATCTGTCAAAAACCACATCCTTACCATGTATACATATCTATATACTTCTTGTGTTTTTATTTATTTTTCTTTTTTATCTCCATTTCTCTTCGTTTTCACTACCAATTTCATTTCACCCGCCGCCTCAGCCACCCTTCCCTGTTTACACGGAGTGTATGATGCCTTTGGCTTTGATTTTTTTTTTCCTCCTTGTGCTATGTAGTTCTTCGTACGAAGTTTTATTTTGTTTTGTTGCATTCTCATTCACATTCTTCCAACACAACAAGATATTCCTGCTTTGTCTGCGTCTAAAATCGAAAGAGCCCGACAGTTGTTGGCAGAATCGCAGCGCGCAACATAAACATTTAGAAGCGACACACAGAATACGAGACGAGAGCCTTCTCTCGTTTGTGATATGACGGTATTCTGTCGAAGTTGTTACATTAACTGAACCAACCAGACTGTGTTTTTTTTTTTTTTTTTTTTAAGAACAGAGTGTCTAACTTGGGTTTCCTTGCGTTTAAAAAAAAAAATATTTTTTTTTTAATTTTTTCGGGGTGCACAACCCTCTTTGCCTGTCCTCCAGCTATCGGTGTGTTTTTTTTTTCTGTTTTGTTGTGTTGTGTTGTGTGTAGTTACATGCTGTTAGGCGCATAGTGTTTTGCTCCTGACACAAAAGGCCGAAGCACCAAATAAGCTTTATCTCTTCGTAAACAGCATGCACATAGATACGAGTTTGTGTATCTGTATATCTGTATCTCAGCGAATACAGTGAGGGAAATGTGAATAGATTCAGTATAATATTTTTGGAGTATCTTCAAGTTGTATTGTGTATCTACGGCAATATTTTAGGCTTTGCAAAGGATCTGTATCAGTGAAATCGGTTGCTCAAGACTTCAAATTCTTTCTTTCTCAGTTATTTAGATTTATACTGTGTAGGCCCTAGGTATGACCAATGACACCTTCATAGAACACTCAAAACTTCCAGGATCTGGGAATGTCAAAACCATTCGATTGTCTTGAGTATGTCCAATGACAGTATTGCCGTTTGGGGTCTTGGATTGGTCATATGTTATGACACTTTTGGTCCTTTTTACCATAAAATCCGAAATAAGTTTCACCCCATTTAGATGGATGGGTATATCTACTTTAAGTAAAAACAAGAATAGTTGTCTTGTAATTGATGCAAGATGCTTCACCAACTTTCAAACTCATCTACTATTTGGTTCGGAGGCGTATGTACTTATCTAGAGTTATAGGTGTTTAGAAGTAGAAACTTGTTTCTGAAGATCCATATTTCTGTTGAGAGTAAATTCTATAATATGAATTTGCCTCCTTGTGAGGCATTATAACCTCCACCGGAACCTAAGAAATTTATGTAGGTTATGTAGGGATTGAGAGGATACTCTCGTGCTAAGATCCAATACGTGTGCCGAAGTTTCAAACCGAAGGAAGCCAAACAATGTAGAGTTGCATGGGGACAGTATCGGTTGAGACCGTTCAAGAGATGTTCGCGTTCATTCGAAATATTTCTAGTTTTTGTCTGGTTCTGAAATAATTGGTGAAGTGGCTCGATCCCCCATGGTTTTGCAGTACTACTAATGGTTACGTTTAGACATTCAGGTAGCAGGTAGCTTTGCATTCGAATTAGCTTGACACTTCAGAGGTTTCAAGAGTTTAGTACCTCTCGTTTTCTGATTTCAGCCTAAATTGTATAAAAGGAGCCTTATTTTACTTGATTCTAGTCTGCAGATACTGGAGAATCCGATCAAAATAAAAGGGTATCTTGTTAGGTGCATGCATTGAATCTTTATTCGACTCTTCTTCAAAAACTGGCATGTGCCTTACTTGTCAGAGAATGGGCTTTAAATTTTGACGATAAACAGAGCTTAGCCTTCAAAAATGGTAGATAGTTGTAAAACTTACAGAAAAGTCGTTTTTTATTTTGAAAAACATCCTGAAACTTTTTAAAAGGTTGTCATGGTGATGCAATCTAAGAATTAGCTAAAGATTCCTATCCTAAATTTTGGCTGCCTCTACCTTCGTAAAATATTTCAATCCGACATCAATTTTAACATTTTAAGATACACCACAATCCCTAGATCTTGTTCTCAGTTCTTAATCGAAGAATAAAAGTGTATCTACTTCGATTTCCTTCACTGTATTCTATTTGTCGTCATAGTGAGCGCGCTAACGATTGGGAAAACTCATGGTACATGATGGTGTGTGCGCGGCCAAGTGTGATGTTGTTGAGGACGGGGGGGTGTGTGGTGCTGCGAGCAGGGTGCGATTTGTGATAGTGAAGGCAACGCGGCAAACAGCGGTGATGGAGGCGGGCGGCGACGGTGGTGACTTTATCGCTTCTCCGTGTATATAGTCGCTTTAGAGCAGTGAGTTACGAACTGCTGTAGGCTGTGAACGCGCGTCGCGACAGAGTCTATGTGCGCAAAATTTTATTTGTTTAAACACAAATCGTCTTCGGAATTAATTCCGCGTGTGTGTCAATTAAAAGATAAAGATACCCCTCCTAGCGAAACGAGATAGATACAACACACAGATAGTACAAGGCCTTGCCTAACCTAATAGGCTACTTTGGTCCTAATAGATTGGTGGAATTAATTTTTTTTTATTTCTACTTTCTGGGTCATCTTAGATTATTTGTATACATTATCTTGTTTATCGTTCGGATTAAACAAAAAAAAATATAAAAGATACATTTTGTTCGTAGTATAATAAATCGTCCTTGCTTTGAATACATAATATAAATTCGCAATAAAAACGCAAACTGCTCGTGTGTGTTGTGTTCCTTTTTTGTCCCCCCTTTCTCTCTCTCTCTCTCTCTCTCTCTCTCTCTCGTTGTGTGTGGAATAATAACAAATTAGATACAGTATCTTTTATACCTTTTGGAATTCCATGCTACTCGTATCTAAACAAGTCAAAGAAGCACCAGAAGAAGCAGAAGAAGGTGGCAAAGCAGGAGAAGAGTGAAAATATTTAAATTATTTTTGGTATTGTGTCATCGTTTCTTGTATTTTATTAAACATCAAAAAAAAGATAAAAAAACGACCAAAACCGAAGATAAAATCGTAAATCATTTGGAAGAGTTAATTTGCTTAATGAGTTCGTATTCCCGTTCATGCGAGGAGATTTATTAATTTTCTCTTTCTCTCTTACCCGGGGAGGCCAAGTCATTCGTGTGTGAGTAATTCAAAAAAGGAATGTTAATACCTCAATTAGTTTATATAGTATACATACGTATACAACGTTCATGTCTATAATTGGGGAAACATAGTGAAAGAGAGAAGAAAAAAAGCAAAAAAAAAAAAAAATTAATAATAATAATTGAAGTGTGTAATTAGTTGGGAGATAAAGAGCCAACAGCCTATAGTGTGTGGAAGAATAATTTGTGTGAAAATTTAGGTTAACGGCAACACGGGAGGGCGCCCCATACAATGGCGGAGATTGATGGATTAATTACACCGCCGACACAACCGGCCGCTAATCGGCCGGCAACAAGTAACAAGGATTTACATAACGTTTGGAAGGATTATACCAAACTAAAAACATATCTTATACTAAAGGATAAACAAAATGAAAAGGTACGAGTTGAGTCTGTGGTACAAGTTTCTTTTATATTTTGAAATTGAAATCAAAAATTGATGTGTTTCGTGGTGATAGCATTGGCCTTTCCTATCAAAAGTTCAAACCGCAATTTGCTTCTACCAACGGTCAGGAGATTAAGGCTGACGTGTGTTCGGGCATGTTCTATGCAGTTTTTTTCTATTCTTTGTTTTGGTAATTCTGGTTATAAGTAGATACTTTTGTGGTATTATTCGGGGTTTTTTGTATTCCGCTGAGTTTTGAGTATAGGGAGAGATTAATGGATTTTGTATGACGTGTTACTTTAAGATTAAGATTGATTTCGGAATCATGGGAGCTGACAAGATTCAAGAATTAGTCTTAGAAGTAAACTGACTCATAGTATCGGTCACACTAGTGCCAGGCAAATGCTCCCCTCTCGATTGACCTTTAGAAGAAGTCACTTTTATAGCTCAAGGCATATATTAACAAGTTGAAGTCAAGCCAGGATGACTTATGACCCACTGAACAAATTTTATTTGAGTTTGGCTTAAAAGTCTGTCCTATAGTGTAGAAGGCCAAGGGGGACTTTGAAGTACCACCACTGACGTCTGAAAATTCTTAAAATTTGACGTTTTGTCGAAAAAATACAGTATTGCAAATGTTGTGCTACGGGACTAGTTTACTATGACCCAAACCCCTCTGTAAGCAGATAGCTTCTTCCTTGAATAAATGATGACGAAATATTACTATTGATTGAGGTAATAGAATGACTGATCTCACGAGGCATATTTCTTTGTTGAAAACATTATAATTGATAGCTTATACAAGAACTTGAAACGAAGCTTTCCAGCAATCAATTGTTGCTTAGTTAGATTCAAATAATTCTGTTGGTTCCAACTGCCGTTCATGGGATTTTGACAAGATCCCTTCCGTTCCGTATTATGATTCAATCCTATTCCACAGTACTGCCATCAAACTTCTCATATATTCTCAAAATTGTGAAGTCGCTTTCAGTGAACGATGCTTACGTTCAGTCTTCGATGACACCACATGTTTCATAACATTGATATTGCAAATGAAAGCCTTTGTCAAATCTAAATTTTTTGACAGCATGTTAAGCTTTTTTGCATTTCTACTGTCAAGACAGATCTGTCTAGCAATATTTACTTTGTGTATATGTATACATATGTATGTATGCATGTATGACAAGTTTGGGAAAATTCCAATTTCCAATCGAGACAACATTTACGTCAGAATTTTTCGATTGTCATCTGTATGTGTCATTGAGTTTGCCTTGAGCAGTCAGTTCAATGAAGAATTTGAGAATTCTGTATCTTTTATTTGTCTTTGTCCGTTTGGTATTAAAAAATACATACATATCGATGTTCAAAGGTTGGATGACCATCATTGGTGTAGTCAGAGAGTTTCATAAGTCCTAGGTACCTTGTTTGCGCAGAATTTTCTCGAAAATGGCAACAAAACAGTGGTGTCAGCATGCAACTTTGTGGTATTCCACTATAACTATCACGAGCTATTGACTTCTAATTGGAATAATGCTTAGTTCACCTTCACTCAAGACTGGTCCTAGACTCTGGTCTAATGCCCCTTCTAAGCATTTACTGTCTTTATCACGCTCTAAAGTGCACCTAAGTGCGCTTTGCATCCTACATTTCAATGATGATGTATGTGTACTAGGTATCCACTAACACCCAACTTACAACTAACAGAGGTCTTGAATTTAAACAACCAGACATTACCATTACAAATTTCCTGCCATTGACGTTATACTCTCTCCATGAACATCACATCGTTAAATGTATTCAAATGTTCCTTACTCTGCAAGCACAATACAAATGTCAATAAAATAAATGCAACCAACTTCGCTGAACAAGAAAATGAGGAAATCGAACAGTCCTCGAACATTTGGGTAATTTAATTTTACTTCAAATAAAATCGATGCGAGTCGATGCGCAGCGACCTGTCAAAAACACACGTGCCATGTGATCGACAAAGAAAGTAATGACAAGTTTCACAACATCACTCTCATCTATCCAATTTCTAGTCATGTGTACAATATCAAATCCGTCAATCCGTGTGAAATCGCATTCATCTGTAAATGACAACAAAAGCAAATTCAAACACCAAAGATGAAAACAAACTAACCTCTCTGCATACTTAACTAGACATCACGAATTCAACGAAATTAACGTGTTTTCAAACAAAGCTTTTATGTAATTAATCTTAATTTTCACAGAATTCCCGCATACTCGTATACAATACAATTAAATGGGTGCTAATAAATTGCATGCAATGTGTGACACGAACGGGGCGCGATTTCCCATCTAAGCCCCCACAGAAAGAGAGAAACCCACTTAAATGTTCAACCGAATAAAATTCACATAATAAACCGCACACGAACAATGGCATTCTACAATATTTTCTGTATTTATAATCACAGCAAATTATATATTTTTATTAATAGACTAAAATGCCCCCACCTCTTCTTGTATCCGAATGGGCCTTGCCAATGTGAATAGCTCTTAAGCGCTTTTGATTTATTGTATCTATGACTATATGCATGGTGTATCTATACATTAACAAATCACTTTTAACGAAACAAGATATGAGTAATGAGATCATAAAAGAAGTGTACGACTTGGAGTAGAAAGAATAAAAACCAAAAGAATATATATTCTCCAATAAAACGCCGGCGAAACCAATTGAGTTACAATAACCATGGCATAGCCCCGCACAAAGATTGAGAGATACATACTTTATGTTTTCCTTCTTTGCTTTCAATGCAAGTATTCCACTTTACTACCATATCCACCTCTTTACCAATGTATATGGAAACTTTTCCAAGTGCCGACTATATCTCAAGAGCAATAGATACGAGTACAACCGCAACAGATACAAACGACACATACGGATGCAAACAAGCAAACCACTTGAACGTTTAACAATTTCAAATTCATTCACTGTAACTAATTATAATTACATTCAAGTGTGAGATACATACACGCAGAACAAAATAGATACAAAAAAAAAAAAACAGTTTTGCAAAGTAAGAAAAAACATCTGCTCTGCGCGCTACTGTTGAGACATGAAAATAAACTTCAAATGAAAATTTTCTTTTTATTTTTTTTTTCTTAAACTGTCGTCTTCCGTTGGAGTTCTGTTTGTTTTGCAATTTGTGGCGCATACTTTAATTCTATTCGGAAAAACAGTTTGCCATTGTTCGTTCGTTCGCCTCCTCGCAGATGACAGATGGAATTTCTTTATTCTTTAAAATTTTATTTTCCAAAAATTATTCTCAAGTGGGTTGGCTTGTTTATATAGTATTTGAATGAAATGAGGTGGAGAAAAGTTTAAGGTGTTCTCCTCCTGGGTCGGCTGTGTGGAATTTGTGTTTGCGTTTTATTGACAGGCATTGAGATGACGTTGTTATTCTTTTGAGAAAAATTTATGGGGCATCTGTGGGCGAAACACGAGTTGTTCACAATTTTTTTTATATTTTTTTTCTTGTGTGTATATAGATAGATTAGAATTGTGTAAGGAAAGGATGATTGATTTAGTCTATTGTTGGGGATTTCGTTCTGTTGTTCTGCATAATAAGTTGTTATTTTGTTTTCGAGTTTAAAAGTCATTCAGAAGGTAGCTTACATTTTAAAATTCTCTCAAAAAAGCTAGGGAGTGGTTCAGACTGTCTTAAAAATGTACCTTTCCCAATTAAAACTTTAGTAAACATAAACAGCCTTGAATTGGAGCTCTTTATAGAGTAATTTTTTCGCATCAAGATGCGTCTGTCGTCTAATCTTACACACACTTATTTCTGTTTTACAGAACCATTTACCATCATTCACATAAATCAATAGAAAAATATCATAATTTTGCCGTCTTATAAAGAAAGTTTTTCGCTTGGAACTACTAGTCTCACTCTCCTTTGAACGCCAAAAGTCTTTAATTCTTAAATCGTGAATCATATCTTATTGGGAGTTACTTCGAATCTGTCGAAGTATTGTATTTCCAAATATAATTAGTTGCTTGGTATGAATAAGCTTCAGTAACTCTCAAAACTTGCCACCTCCTGTACAAACGCCTTTCTTCGATTTTATAACTCTCTTTCCAGTCATCAAACATCAGCCAATCATTCAGATTGTTCTATGCTCTTGATCACTTACTCGTTTTTTTTTTCTCAACAAAAAGTCAATTTTTGAGGTTTATCTAGAATTCTTATGATTTCGTCGAAGAGACTGTTCCAAAGTTCATCAGGTTGTTGAAGAATTTGATTTCACTTTGGAATGTCCATGGGTTTAGAATGTTATTAGGAGTTGGAGTCGCAATGAACTGTCCTAATACAGTCAAGGCTTGGTCCATCGATCAGTCAGCTACTTCTAAATGCTGGCTGTTTGAACCGATTCCATCTTGTCATAGGGTTTTGCATGATATATGTATGTATAAGCCATTCAGTACATCGTTAGGAATACAAAGTGCAGTCTTAGTTTGTGTCTTTTAATAACAACCATATGACAGTTTAATCTACAGAATGGCATATCATTATCTGCTTTCATTTCTTAGTCTATATATGTTCCTCCCAATATGTAACCCGTTCCATATATGTATGTACATACGTAGGTATGTCTCAACATATTTTTTTCCGTATCTAAAAAATTCGACCTAATTAATCAGAAACCATTTGACACATGACATCATGTCAAACGTGAAACATTTTTTTTGTTCTTTTAATTAATTCCCCGTTATTTGTACCAAACAAACATACCCATTTGTCGTAGATATGTATGTAGGCATCTTCAAAAGTATCTCCACCTCGGAAAATACAAAGCAAAGAAATAGGAACAACAATGACAAAAAAAAAGCAACATTGTTACCTACTTAAAATGTCAAAGAACTCCTTAGGCGTTGTTCGTCGTTTAATCTCCACACTTTATTCGTCGCCCCTTTGGTGTTGCCCTCCCCCCGAAAAAAATGAAAAAAAAAACACTACATAGTTTGTTTTGTGATCACGTCACATAATTCCTCAGTACGTCAACTTCTTATTTCTCCTCTCTTCTCTTTCGTTTTTCAATTACATACTACTTCTCATGGTATGCTATTATCTTAACTGTATATGTACGTACATGCATACATCATGTTGCGATGGTGGTATTCTCTCCTTACCGGCACAATTAATGCCCACCAAAAAAAAAAAAGGCGAAAAAAGGAAAGAAAAGAAAAGAAAGAAAACAGAGACCAGTTGTTTGGTATGTCTTTTATGAGCGCGGCTCACCACAATTGCCACCGCGCCCCCTGTGGAGTTTTGATGAATCTGTTTGAATAGTTGTCATGTTTTCTTTTCGCTTTTTTTATGTTTTTTTATTTTGTGGTCGATCATTTGGGCCAAGTCATAGAGCGAGGAGTCATAAGCCATCTAGGGGCAGCAATGGCGTGTACGAGAGACACCAAAAAGGTGAGGTACTTGGCCGCCCCTCTTGTTAATGCGAAGAGTGATTGAGTTTTTTGTTTTTTTTTTTTTCTCCATCTTCTTTTGCTAACTACTTCTTGTCCATTGAATACCGGTAATTTAGAGTTTTTTCTTCTTCTTGTGTTATGCGAAAATAGAGAATGGAGATAAATTGAAGCCTGCTGTGTGTGAAGAGTGTGTAGAGTGGAGAGGTGAGGGCCTTTTGTTTGACTTTGTGAGAGCTTTGAAGAGTTGAACAATTGACATTTTACTTGTGTAGGCTGTTGACTCAATTTTGATTTGATTTAAAGACAACGATGATGATTTTGAGATTTATTGATGATTTTTTTGTCCCGATACTAGGCGGAGGAGGTATTTTGTTTGTCTGTGATTTTGCGAGTTGTCCTAGTTCGAAACTGGAAGAGTTTTAAGAAAGAGTTGAAATTTCATAGGCCTCGACTCAACCAAAGCAAATGAATGACAGCAAAGCTGTTTTTATGTCAACCCGTAGGTAGATAACGTTTCGCAAACATACATTTGTCAAAAGGTTTATTTCAGAGAAATGTTCGTTCAGTTATCGGTAAAAGTTCCTCAGAAAAACATAGATCCAGCATACGTGTGTACAGATACGAACAACTAATCATTCGTTGTTCTGTCATTCATATTTCCCTATCCATATCCCATGGGTTGATTAATGAACGACGCCAAAATTCTGATGAAATCGTAAGCCAACAAATTATATACAATCAGCATAAGATAAGATACCGTCAGTCAAAATGTCAGCAAAAATTAATGAAAGAACATCCCTTCATTTCCTCGCCCCCTTTGGATATCATGACAAACCACTTCTACATCGTAAAATTAGCACACAATCTTATCTGCAAAAAAAAATTATAATGACAACACACCGAAAAAAAAGTAAAAAAAAAAACAAACAAACCCACATCTGTCAATCTATTTCTTCGACCTCTGATCCACATGATTAGAGATATAATTTAAGAGCTGTAAACCCACACTCATGACACTCGAGTCAACCTCTAAGTTTTCCAGCTACCACATGATATGTCATAATACCTGTCATTAATCTTTGCTTCTTTCTGTCTGCTGTTTGAGTCAGAATACTCGTATTGTGTGTGTTTGTGTGAATCATTTAAATTATTATAGCAAAGCGTCTACTCTTGTGTCTATCTATCTGTCTGTCGGTTAATTTTTTGTGATCCGCAAATGCTCTAAATCTTTTATGTTACCCCTGTGTGTATACATATATGTATGTATATATCTTACGTAGGCACTCGTTAGACCGGGGCTTAGTTGACAGTTGTTTGACATGTCTGTGGGGGCAATTACCCACTTTGACGGTAGTTCATACTAATTTAGTACTTAATATAATAATTGCGGGCCCGGTTTCGGTGAGTGAGCGTCTCTGAGTTCAGCGCGCTGTCGTTCAGTCAACGGAGAGGTGACTGACTGGAGGGGGACGGACTCACGCGTGGGGTCGGCTCAGAAAAAGCCACAAACAATTATTTTTATTGTGAAATGCTTGGATGCTTGGTTGGAAATTTAAATGTTCATAGCCGGTCGTGTGTGTATGATGACTACCTGGGGATTTCACTATCGCACCTCGGTTAATTATTTAAATTGTTCAGTGGAATGGGTTGGATGCAGAAGGGAAGTATCAATTTTACAATGAGATGATGGATTTCTGACATATTTATTCGCTAAATATAGGTTTTCAATGCACGCAAGCAGTTTTGAAGTACATATTAGGTTTGTTTTTATGGGAAATGTCGATTAACTCTCCTAGGCATTGGGCTACAGGCTTGAGTTGACAGCAAATGTCAGATTTGACCTAAAATGGGTAGTATTTGTAAACGCGTCTTGTAGATGGAAAAAAAACTCCAAAAAGTTGTTCTCTTCTTTCAGTTCTTTCTAGTTGTGATAGTCAAGCTCAAATCTACTCAGAGAGTATCTTTCAAACTTATTGGTTTGCTTACTTACTGACCTAATTACTTACGTTGTGCTACAGTTCAGGATGAAATTGAGTCTCTACTAACAACCTTTTCCAGTTAGACCGATTCTTAGCTGACTGCCTCCAGTTGTGCATTCTAAGTGGGTTGAGATCCCCTTCTACTTGTGGCGATCTGTCCAATTCGCCCATCACATGACAGAATTGACGCTGTCATTGCAGCAGTGAGTTTTTGTTTTAATTCTCAGCAATATTGACACTAGAACTGTGTACCTTTACTAAATATATGTCATTCAGTTCCATGTGATCTATAGTTTAAAGTCTTGAGTCCCATTTCAAGACATAATACATTTTTAGCGGGCTCGTCTAATGCCATCACCATACACGTTTCCTTTCTACATGCTAAAAACCTTCCGCAGGAAACATCAGTCCTACTTGACAGTGATTGTCTTCTTTTTACAACCTCATGGAAGAGTTTTCTAAGTTTTTTTTAGAGTCTTGTATTCGTGTAAGTAACAAGTAAGATACTTTCAGATCAAGTAGTTTCCATTCCAGCTAGAACTCATATTTCTACGCGTCACCAGTTAGACCCCATTATTAATGGAGCCATCAAGTTTCAAGCTCCTCGACCCATCTACAAGTGACTTGAAACCCATAAAAGTAATGAAGTACTGATGCACATTGGTTTTAAATGTCTGAGTGGATCGTATTCCTCCATGCATTCCACACTCCCTGTCATGACCAAGGTTGCCCCTTCTCTCATTCCATTATGCTAATAAACCATAAAAAAAAATGTCAGAGACGAAAAAGCCTTCACGAATAGAAAAGGTGTTAAATTTATCTCCTCTGTGCTTCAACCTGCTAAAACAACTTCCTCTTAATCACCCGTTAAATTGAATTTTTATATTTTTTTTTTTTTAAAGTCAAAACGTAAAACTATAAACCAACAAATCAAACAACTAATTACTATAAATTAAAAAATTTCACCTTTATTCACCTGAACCGGTTTCAAGCGCGCTGCTACCACTGAAAAACCGCGATTAATACTTCAGGTTAAATATGTTAATTGAGATCCGTTTTTTATTTTATTTTGTTTTGTTTCGTTTATGTATGTACATATAACCCCAGCACTAATAATCTGAACAAATGTTTGAATAAATTATCATTTAGTATTAATGAAATCATTTACCAGTGACAGTAAAATCTGGCGGAGGGCATTTATGAATTAACTAAATGATTCATTATGAATATTTTATTCTGACAACTTAATATTAGCACTTTGAGTGCATACCACATGTTGTGTATGGGCGGAAACCGGAACACAAAGTCTATTTAGTTTTGTCTTTCAAGTAATTAGACGCGTTTAGGTTGGAAAACCATAGAAATGTATCTTTTGTCATATTTTATCACCTTGATTGTGGTCAGACAACCTATAAGCATTGGCGGAAGCGTGTAATAATAACAAAATATGTAAATTGCATTTTTATTGCAGTTTTTTGTGTTTTTTTTTCTTTTCTATGGAAATGAATACTTTTATGGAGATGTGACATTTTTTTTTTTGTCTTTCAACATTTTTATGACAAGTTTGTTCAGCCTCATAGTGGTGGATCAAGTTACTCGTACCTATCGGCAGCCTTCGGTGTGAATGCGTTAAAGTATTGTGTTAACTCGGCATTCATGGGATTTAATGGCTGAGGTATAAATCAGGTTTGAAGAGCGACATGAATTTTAAGGAAATTTTGAGTGATACGATTTCTGTGATTAGTTGGAATACATGTCGAAGTTTCAACAAAATTGTATAGCATAGTACTTCTGCTCGAAGTATCCATCACATATGATGTACATTTTCTAGCACCCTGCAGCGTTATAGACCACAAGTTGGTACGAATAATTCTTCTGACTAAGATTCAACTCGATTGACTTACTATGTCAGCTGTCAGGCGTTGTTCGACTGTCATGATAAGTTCTCCTGAACTTTGTCCAATACTTTTGTCTTAGTACCAGACTTCACTGAATTATGTTCGAGAATATATGTATCTAAACAGTAGGCTTGTGCATTCTAGTTCAGTTCAGGGAGCGCTCAGTTTACTTCAAATCTGTTAGTTGAACTAGTTCGTTCTTTTAGTTCAGTTTATGTTACTACTCAGGAAAATTCCCTTTACATAGACCAACACAACGATGTGAACACGAAACAACACTTATTAGATCTGCCCATAACCCATAAACAACGCAAAAAGCGCTGAATTTAGTTCAGTTCTTCTTACTGAACTGCATGTATGCAGAGTATATCTAAGCTTACTGAACTACTGGACCAAATGCACTATTGCTTTACTGAACTAGATGGACTTAAAGAGAATGACATTGGGAACTAGTTCACTTGCAAGATCCTATTTTTGTAACCTAGTTCGTGAACTTCCCAACCCAACTACACAGGCACAAGTCCATCTGAAGTAAACCTGGAATCGTTACTTTCGTAGGAAAGTGGTTTCACTATATTTTGTATTCTTGTTAGAATTTGTTTATAAAATTGTTCACTACTCGAACAGAACAAGGACATTCAAAGTAGATTGCTATCTCGTCCCTAACTTGAAACAACTTAGCTAAGCTGTGTAGTCATAGCCAGGTCAGAGTGTTTCATCGTACTTCTACTGACTCCAACCATCAGTATCTTAGCACATTTTCACACTGAAGAAATCTCGTGATGGTATCTCCTTCTTTTTACGTCCTGTCTCCATACATGCTCACGGACTTAACATGCTTCGACAACATTCTAAAGTGGTGATTAAGTTTCGTTCACACAAATTCTTTGCACTTGTCCAAAACTCTCTAGTCCAGGAGAATTTCTAGATATAACGATTTTGTGAAGCTTTAGCAGTTAGTCCAACCAAATCTTATACGTACATACCTGCATACTTAAACCTACGTTTCTAATTAGAAATTCCAATGAAATGCATAGATTCCTGGTATTTTTCCGGTTCCGAAAAGCTAAAGTCCTGATCCCAGTACTTCTTCTCAATAGCTCTTGTTTTATAAATATCAAACTACCCCTAGAAATATGCACTCTTTTAGCTTCTTGGTATATTTGGTTTGAAACTCGGGTAGTGTCTGGACTAATCGGGGGAATTCATCGACTACCTTTCGTAAACAAAACAATTGAATGTATGTTTCATACCAACAACTTCCAAACTTTCGATAATCATCAGGAAGTTCCACACAAAATCCACTTTAACCTTCACAACAATACCTCAACTAAACAAGAGAATTTTCTATTGTATAACACGTGCAGACTTTTTCCACCACAGCACCCATCACCCTCACGATGACCTCTAAAACGTGTTCCGGATATTAATTTCACACAACTCTGCATGTATCTCGTTCCACGACCACACAAAAACCGCAGAGCAATTCTTTCATTCGTTAATTATTTCTCGCATAACGTTCCATCATCGCATCGCATGCTATTTAAATTTTAATACATCTGCCAAACATGTATACAGCATGAGTATGTAGCTCTCTGTCATCACCTACAAGAGCTCTAGCTTCCCATGGAGGCGAGGGATCTCTACCGACGACAACGCGCCGCGCGCTGTGCGGAATAGAGGCAACGAAAAACTTATCGCTTGTCATAAATTAGCTTGGCCGCAAGCGCAATTTCCCTCATTACGATTACTTAATGCAACGCAGTCATGCATTGAATTCCTCTATGAATACCGCCATCAATTACCGTACATACCTCCAGATACATACGGGATATGAGTATAGTACGTACATATCTCTTCCATCATAAGCACCCACCGCCTCCCTCACTACTGCTGTGAGTTCACAAAAGAATTTCCTTTTTTTTTAAAAAAAAAAACAA
Source organism: Xylota segnis (assembly GCA_963583995.1). Taxonomy (NCBI): domain Eukaryota; kingdom Metazoa; phylum Arthropoda; class Insecta; order Diptera; family Syrphidae; genus Xylota; species Xylota segnis. The sequence goes on along the minus strand of OY757239.1, from coordinate 5,112,442 downwards.
AGAGAAGAACTCAAAATATGCATAATTTACTTTTTTATTTAGCCACAAGGGGGTGGATAGCTAGCTGTTCGTGTCTTCTACACAACACAACCAGAATGGTGGTACGTAGATACTTTTTGACGACGCACACACACACTCGAGATGCGACTGAAGATGCACTTGTATGCTCTCTCTCGCCTAAAATAGGCGTGAATGCCAGCACCATCCATCCATCGCATCCGTCTGTCCTCGTGGAATTGCATCTTTATTGTTATTGCGGGAAAAGATACATTTTTAATGGAATATTTGCGTGCCAAAAGTTTATCTCTCTCTCGTCGCCGATGATTGCTGGTCGTCGATTCCTCTCCTTGAATTGGACATTATACACAATTTAATCTTGTTTTTGTGTCTTTCTTCTGTCCTCATTCGAGGTTTTGAGGAATCGAGAACAACGCTCTGTTATTTGTTTTTATACGATGAGTACGAGTAGACATATTATTCATTCGCTGAAGGAATTGAATTATGTAGAACGCTCTAGGGACGCTGAGAGACAATACAATAAACAATCTGCACACAATGCAGCTGCATTGATGTTGTGAACGCTGATGCTGATACCGATGCTGATGATGATAATGATGATGATGATGCTTTGTTTTGTACACACCCCCGGTGTGCAGCCTCAAGGGGTACACGCGATGCGATATGAAACGAGAAAACGACTACAAACTTAAAGAACTGAGTACAAACAAAAACAAAAACAACAACAGCAACAAAAACAGGGTTAAGGTTAACGATTGCCGATCGTTTCATGTGAAGCAAAGTCGTCCCCCATACACGCCACCGACCAATGGAGGAGAAAGAGGGCGTCGAAGGAGCCTCAATAAGCATACAATTTAATTTGCTGACGTAGAATGTATAGTATCGTGTGCGATGAGCGAGATTATTTGCATATCTTTTTGTTTTGAATTTCTTTTGAATTCGTTTTTTTTTTTTTTCAATTCTTTGCTGACTACTTGTGTTTTTTTTTTCGTTGTTTTGTATTGTTATTGATGAATTTATTGGTGTTATTAAATTTTTTATTGAATCTAGTTCCGTGCACACGAGGTTCATGGGTCAAGAACCTACTTTGAGCTAAAAAAAAGAAAAAAAAAGAGACAAACAAGAATTTTATTATAAGTTAGTTGTTTATTGAATTGATTTGTGTTCATTTAACGATTATAGTTAGTGCCGGTGGCGTATACGTACTATATTTCTTTACTTTTGTACACATTTTGTTTTTTATCATTGAGGTTGTCCTTGTTTTCTATGGACAAGCATATATTTTTATGTTTATTAATAGCTTGTGGCTGATATCATGACAGTAAAGTCACATTAGCCAAGGAAGTCCTTGAAATTCCTAAATTGATTGCAGTTCTCGATGTCATTGATGTCAATGTAATGAATTTTATATGTAAAATCTTTCAAAGTTTATAGACAGATGAAGTCCTAAAATAAGGAAAAATATCTTTTCTCGATGTTTCTCAAGATTTCGACAGGTAGGCCATCTTTTTTAGTCTTGTGTAGTTCACGAACGAACTGGTTCAAAAAGAGCTCAAAAATGTGAGCTAAGTGAACTAGAATCCAATGACCTTTTATTTCAGTTCATTTAGTTTAGTAGTTGAACTATACTCTGCATACATGCAGTACAGTAAGAGGTACTGAACTTAATTGGGAATTAAGGGAAGGGTATGTCCGCGAGTCGCACAAGACCAAATTTCCTGAACAGTGAACTAAACTGCTAAATGAACCAAAAGTTCCACGTAGTTCAGTATACAGATTTGAATCAAACTTCTGCACTCAACTAAAATGTACAGGGGTATCTGTTGGTTTCTTTTTAAAAAGAAAACTCATTTTAAACCTTTCGATTAATTTCATGCAAAGGACTGACGCGGACAATCCTGTCAACCCAATTTTTCAATACATTTGGCATTCACCGGCGTCATACATATGATTTAGAAACAAATCAACATATGGCCCACCCTTGGCTTTAAATGCGTATCTACATATCGAAATTGAACTACACTCGATATCTTTTTGATCCCAATACTGAGTAAATGGAATGTATCACAGATGTACTGACCTATACGAGTTCAGTGGATGTACTGACTTTAGTAACTTTACCGATTTTAAGAACTTGGACTAAATTTTAGCCAATTTCTTCAAAGACATGTTTTATTTCAATTATTTTTCATTGATTCTAAAGACATTAATGCGTTTGAAGGCTGCAATGATGGTACTATTTACATCTTACTTCTAGTTGATTGCTTCAGACCTCAAGTTTCAGCTAAAGTTCTTTGAAACATAAACAAGACTTTCTGTAGCTGGACTTCAAAGAGTTCAGTCCTTTACAAAAGACCCCCTACGATAGTGAAGCCTTGTACGTATTTCCTTCCATTCGAACCAGAGTTAATCAATTTCTCTTCAATTTTCATCCTGAAATTTAGGAAATTTCACGGTCACTGAAACTACTACCTATCTGGGAATCTTTATTCGGAACAAAGTGCCCAAATTTTATTGTTAGTGCCGGTGGCGTATACGTACTATTTTTTTTAGTTTTGTATACATTTTGTTTTCGTCATAGGAGTTTGTGGAAGATATCATGACTGTAAAGTCGCTATAGTCAAGGAAGTATTGAAACGAAAACAGATACTATTTGGGGAAGTTTTTGTTTGGAACAGGGATCTCAAATTCCTGTAGAATTACTGCAAAAAGTTCGCTGTTAAATTCGCCTTATACAAACGAAGTATCTGTGTATCAAATGAGTTCGAAATTGCTTTGCTTGTCCACTTGTTCGGCCAACATTCGGTACTTAAATAGAAATTCCAAAAAATTAACTTAATTCATTCGAAAATTCGTCTAAAACCAATAAATACCAATTTGAATAGCTTCCCGGAATCGAGTCAGTTACTCGTGCTGATGCACGTTTTAGTATGCAAATATGCTTAATAAACATTATAAATGCCTTCTCGTGTATTTACCACTAAAATTTAAATGAATTAACACGAATTCCTGACGATGGCGCACCGCTTTTTCTGTACAAGAGTGATTATTCCAGAATAAAGCCCCCACTCACCCCTCTCTGAACATACATACATCTTTTGAATTGTTAATTAAACACACAAGTTTAAAGCAGTAAACATTCACTGGATGAATTAAGAACACAAACAGAACACATACATATGTAGAACAAAATGAATGAAACCTTATGATGGGTGTTGTTCTCTGCTCTGAGAGCGGGGGGTATTTGCGGGAGCAACCCTCCTTTGAATTTTTAATTAGACATCATTTTAAAGCCGTACGAAATATACCTCGGCGGTAGGCATTGGCCAGAACCTAAATGAATTTGTTGCGTGTTTATGATTGGGCAACTTAATAGTGATTGAAGTACTCCTTGGGTTTGGAATGGTGGCAGGCATTTAACGTGTTTTTTTATGCGAAAAATGCATGTCAGAATGAGTTAAGACGTAATGCATTCTACGGCTATGATAGCATCCTGTTGGTCGTGTGTGTGATGGCGTAGTTGTTTAGAAATATAATTTTTTGTTCAAGTTTCTCTTTGAGACTTGAATATTATGGTACCATAGGAATATCATATTAATTCGCCTAAAGCATCCTTGGAATTCTTACAGGTGGATTTTTGGTACTTCGCAGTAGGAAATCCTTGAAAAGGAGCTTGAAACACGATTTGTTTTTTGTTTTTGCCCAGGAAACTCTTAAAGTATTCTCGTTATAATGTATACATTTATTTTTCTGCGTATTTTGATACCCACACTGAATTGTTCCTTCGACTCGGTTTAGTAGTGTATTACGTTGTGGCGAATTGTATGTTCAAGTCTCCAGTCCTTTCCTTATTGGAAAATACTCAAGAAAAACAAATTAAGACCCGTATACGCAAATGTTCCTCGCTTAGTGCGGACATCACCCTTTGAACGAAATTCTGTAAGCTAATGTCACCAGAGTTTCAAACCACTATCACTTTTACGCTATATACTTTTAGGTTTAAGTCAGAATTAACCGCTCATGCTGTATCCCGATAGTACTAAAGAGTACTCAACTCCTTCGAGAGTGTTCTCATAATGCTCTTCCAGCTTCCTTGCTTCAGACGCTTCACCCTATAGAATAAGTTATAGATATCACACAGCTTAAGCCTCAGCCTTGTCACCTTTAGAATTGTTTCACGTCGATGGTACTACTTTGGTGCCTACAAAAACATCGTTTTATTACCTTTTTTTCTCTATTCTGCTCCCTCTTACCATGTGACTAAAAACCGGTCTGAAATGCCTTTCTTTACTCAGTCCCAGTCATACCGCATTTTTATTGTGTAACAAGACTTAACAATCGGCATGCATCAACTGTCGCTAAGCTTCAGATTACTAAATTATCCCGTGGTGATAAGATCCATTTCTTTGAGAAGCCGAGCTTCAAATAAATAAATGAACTCAAATTCGTGACCAAACCTAACCTAGATCTCAATGCAATCTTAGTCCCCCTACTGAACTAGGCTTTGGTGCGGTAATGGAAGATCGGACCCTAAGTTCGTACACGACATGACGGACAGCCGCTTAAAACGAGCATATTACGGAGAGTTGATTGGCTTTCTCGTCCCGCCCTTATGATTACGACTCAATCCCTGCTTAATCCCGTCTCCTGACCAAACCAAGTTTTAGATGGGAAGGGATAGTGGGGTAATGAGCGATCATACTTTAGGTGGGATGTACTGGATCCATCTTAAAGTTCGAAATCGAATAAACCTGGCTTGGGAGATGAATGTTGATTTATGCTTTGCATATCGATTAACCAGTTCGAATACTAGCGAATCTATTATGACAGAGTTGTTAAGAGTCTCGCAAACTGTGGTTATCCTAGCTGTGTGCATTGACGAAAGATGCCAGACTGTCAGTGATGTAATCCTGTGTCCATGGACTCTGTTGTCAGTGTCAAAGCTATAGCCTTTTATTTCACAAAGAGACATGCGACTGGCATACTTATTATGTTCAACGCATTTCACCCCTTAGTTAGTTACGGAATCGAAGCGCAACTAAACAATAATCATTATCATTTGTTGTTAAGCCAAGTTCAATAATCCCATTCCGTGATTGATTCAACTTCCATAAATCAACATTCAGCGGAATAAACTGCTTTACGTAACTAAAAACCAAACAAAACACGCGGTATTTAGACTTATGATTTATACTTAACTGCCAAGTGCCTAACCTTGCACGGTTCCCCCCATACCCAGTTACTGATGCTACTACCGACCGACGACGACGCCTGTATAATCATTCGCTGTCGTCAGTAATAAATCACCAGCTGTCGATCAAAATATTGTCTTACTCTCTTATTCTTTTTGTAGACATTCGCGTGATTATATTAACAATTATTTGGCATTTTTGTGTACTAGTCTCTCTCCGTCGTCGTCTCTCGTCATCATGGGGTAAATCATGCGAATCACGTCGACGATATGTGAAATCGACACTAAATGCATTCTAATCATTCGTTTCGAGTTATACAGTCTGTATGTCTGACTAACTATGATATGTACTTGTATTTGCAATTTAAACATCACACCGTCGTCTGTCGTGGTCTGTCGTGGTCTGTCATCGTCGACTACGATTATAAGGAGTGGTGGTGTTAAGTTTGTAGATACTTAGATAGATACACATAGGTGGTGTACAAGTTTTATTGGCAATTAAATCGAATTGAATTTACGAGGCTCATTTGAAATACAAAATAATTGTATCTGGTTGAGTGTATCTATTCGATACATATCTAATTAAATGATTGTTTTGTTATGTGTCGATACGTGAACTGGGTTGAGATGATGATAATGGTCATGCCTGAGCACGATGGTGTGATGATGATTGGTAGTTGCTGGTTGGTGTTTGAGTTTCTTTGTTTGGAGAGTAATTGCCGGCAAAACAACTCTGCTACTCCTATAGCGCGGGGGTGTTCACTTTAAAGCACACACGTTAGTAATTTGTATTGTACAGTTTTTTAAGTGAATGCGCAATTTAGATTTCGATTGATAGTTCATTGAGAGATGTGTAAATTGATTGATATTTTTCTGTCGCAAGGGTATCTCTGCATTCCGAGCATTTGTACTCGTGGAGTGAATTTTTAAGTACCAACCATTTAATTGTGTAATATTCTCTGGTCTAAGTACGCTTGTAGGCCACTAGACACTTTAGTGGATCACTTGGGAACCTCTACGCCAAATCAAATCGTCCAGGCACTATATCTTCCTACAGAACCTGACTATGCTAATAAGTGGTAAAGAAGTGCTTTAGTCTTCTCCTAGAAATGATTTGACATACACAGAGTATCTACAAGTATCCGTATTCGAAGATCCTAACCTCTTCCGCGGAAAGCACTGAGAGTATTTCTACCGCTTAACTTTGATCTGGCAAGTTAAGTGGACTTAAGTTGAATACAAATTTAGGTCTTTTGCGAGCTTCAGACCAACCTACAAGGTTCTGCATGTTTATGCAAAAACATGACAAATGTATCTGTGAACCATTCTTTCCTCTCCAAAGGTTCCAAGCTTGCCGGAAACCCAAATGTATGCATAATGTATAATACTTTGAATGCAAACAAATTTCAAACCCAAAGACAGATACAGACACCGACAAAACCAAAAACTATTTGATTTGAGGTCATTTGAATCGAATTCAAATCTAATCGATTTTACATTCCACAAGCAGGGGGGATATGTTTAAAACATTTCTTCATACTCGTAGTTCTCTCAAGATGGGGCGTATTGAAAAAATGAGAAAGAAAATTCAAATGGCGCAACAACTTGATCAGAAGAAAACTAAATACATTTTCAATTGACCCAGTTTCTGCCATGCCTCGTCCTTCCTCTAAGGTGTGTAGCTCTCGCTTCTACTTTAATCTACAAACTGTGGTTGGATTTTATTTGCAAAAAGTCTTCGAATATTGTTTATTGATTGTTTGTGGTTTTTTGAATTTACTTGGCCAAGAAGATGGGTCTATCGTTAATTCGTAGAAATGTAAACATAGAATTTATATGTTACTAATTTGTTTCTTTATTTATTTTCATTGCAGGCAGCTCGTACAGCAGAAAATGAACGCTTTTATACGCTACGCAAGCGGCCAGCACCAGTGGCGGAACGTACAACGTTTGTTTGTTATACATGTGGCGGGGATACGCCATCATCTCAATTACGCTTAGTCTATTGTTGTCCAAATGCTGAACGAGAGCCTTATTATCCTTTTATAAAAACAATGAAACCATTTAAAAATGCTAGTCCCATTAGTCCGCAGGGTAAGTTTAAGTTTGATTTAAAACTTTTGTTTTTTAAATCTTATATACTCTACCCTTTGTTTAGTTAAAAATATCCCTTGTCTAGGTCAAGCCAGGCTTTAAATGGAAAGTCTAAGATTTCTATCGTACAACTCTATCCAATGAAGTAATTAAAACTTGTGACAAAGAATATAGAGCTTCCCGATTCTCACATTAAAGTCCGATCTACTAAGACTTCTTGTACAAACTTTCATCAAAATCCAAATGAACTAGTCAGTGATACTGAAAATCTATGTACCTTAATGATACAGGGTACCCGAGTTATACACCTTCCTTCTTTTTGACTCTCGCAACTAATGTCCACTTCCAACAAAGTTTAGTGAACCTCATTCAACAAGCTTCTCCACTGAGACAGCACCTTAGTTAACTCTCTTCAACTAGGTACCTCAAGTCAGTTAAGGTCACCCTCTTCTTGTCCAAACCTTCAAGAATGAAGTATGCTCCTAGTGCGTTGCCCTTCTGTCCTAAATCCTGGGATTTACTTACATACTTCTCATGTATTCAGCTTGTTTTGAAAAGTACATTCTTGACGTGTGTCCCTCTACTGATAGATGTTTTGATCTTTCTTGCACTTGGTTGGATCTTCCTTTAACATTAACTTTCCTAGAGAAATTTATTTCTTCTACAGAGTGTAGATATAAATTCTAAATCGCAGAACTTGGTATCACTTTTTCACGCATTACCTTCATTTTTTAACCAAAGTTGTCACTTTTGATGCGTAAATGTCATTACAAAGATGATCATCAACATTGTCGCTGGCGCCCAGATACATATCTGGTATGTGCACCAACCGTCCGCAGATAGGCAGTGATGCCAAATCAATGCGCCATCATTTTGACGTTTCCGAATTCACCCTATCTTGGCCACGAACCCAACTTGAAAATGACAGACCAAACTTTGATGTTTAACTTTTGACACGAATGTGGTCCACTTTTAGAAATGAGAAAATCCCCTAAAACTTAAACGATGACGCCTTTCATCTAAGCCTGTCTGTCACAGCAAATGACAGCTATTTCAAAAACACATTTATTTCTGTTTATAATTAATTTATGAAAAAAAAAAAACTAACTTTCATTTTAGGCATGGTGCAAATATGTTCCTCGTGCTATGATAAGCACTCACATTTAGCCGAAGGTGGTACACCAGCTATAAGCAGCATAGACGGTCTTAACAATAGTAATAGTAGTGGTAGCGGTTTGATGTACAATGCAAGTGGTACGTTAATTAGTACTGGCGGCGGTATAAGTAGTGGCATTCCAAATGCCACTACCGGCAGTGGCGCTGGTCAACAAATCATCACACCAACCGGTGGTAGTAGTGGCAATGGAGGATGCGGTGGCAATGGAGGAAGATACACACCCTCAGAGAAATCACTAGCCAATTCGGATTCAACGAGTAATGTTAGATTTAAGGTAAGTCGCATAGTGTGCACAAATTTTCTATTTAACATCTAATACGATTCAATTGGTTCCACACTAGACCCCAATGGCCCTGACCCTTCTCTGTGTGCTCTGAGCAAATTATGATAATTTTGTTTTCTTTCCTCCTTCGTGTGTACACAGAAATGGAATGTGTGTGCTTTGACAACAATGACGTTGACCATTTGACACCGAACAAGCGGGACAAATTCAATTCCTTCTGTAGCTGGTTGTGGTGCAGTGTCCCGTCGGTCTGTGGTTTTAATTGTCGTTCGTTGTTATTTATTTATTTTTTGTTTTTAAATCAATGAATCGTCAATTATGAGACTTTTGGCTGTGACTGCCTGCCTGACTGGCTGGCTGACTGCCTTAAATGGAAGTCTTTAAGTTTCGTGAATCGTGAGTGTTTATTGGGTCATCGCCTACATGTTTTCGTGTGTGATGCCATCTCGTAAATCATAATTCTCTGTTCACTGTTTTTTTTTTTTTTATCGTAATGGGGTATCGCGCAGGGGCGTACCCATAACAGTGTCCACACTCCAGAGATATGTACATACTCGTATACAGCGGTGGAATTAATGATTTCGAAAATGATGTTTGCTTTAATGTTCTGGCGCCTTGTCTCTCTAGCTAGCTCTCTATTTGGCTGTATCGATGGATTTGATTGACGTGCTTTAAGTTGAGTCATCTGTGGGTCAATTAAGCCGAGAATTGAGGTCAGTGAAAGATGATTGAAATACGAAAGATAATTATAATTTTCTGAGTGCGTATCAAGTGGGATATCTGGGATGGACTGGTTTACGATTATGTTTGTACAGATAATGTGATGATGTAATCATTTCGGCGATTTGTAGGGATATGAGTTTCTCCATTCTTTTCACAAATTTAAGCTAAATCAAAATCTGACTTGTTTTTGAATATCTAGAAGAGATTTCGGTTCAAGACCTGTCAGGAATGACGTTCCGCAAGGTGACTCACCTCTCACCTATTCTCTACTTATGAATACCAAACAATTTGTGTTCCCTATTTCCAGAGCAAATATGCGGGGTTTTTCTTAAGTCTATCTGAAGACTTATGATCGCCAAACTGAGTGGTATTCTCCCGTGGATTAATGAGTTCCGACATCAGTCGAAGTGAATTCGTATAGTACTAACCATGTCAGTTTGAATAGCTAATCGGCATCACAGACACAGCTTCCAGTGTCAAGTAAACAGCAAGATGACTTTGAAAACTAAGAATAGCAAGTCGGGCTGACTTCGGAAAGTACCTTGTATGTTGCCAGCATTTTTTTTGCTAAAGTTGTTTATTTCTGTGGGTTTTGAAGGAGTCCTTTCCACCCGGAACGTCCTTTTGATCTTTTGATCTATGAAACTGTCGTTTCAGACCTACTTGATCTGCAGCGGAAACTCCATTTTAGAGTTCGGATCTCTGAGTCTGACTTATTGTTGCGAACTCTTGATTATTTAGGACTCATCTTCATGATTTTTAATGGAACCGGGCTGATCTTGATAATCTTGACTGCATTAACCTTGAAGTCTTAAGTTTAGTAGTTTTGAACCAAACAAGCTGATAATGCAGTCAGAGTGTAGATCGCATTACACATAAGCATGTGTGGCCCCTTTTTCTGTCCTTTCTGTATTCTTCCGCACCAATTTTTGACAAACACCTTACTTTCTAGGACATGCAAGACAGGTCTATTCTCATTTTTTAGGCTTCCGTTCGTCTCTCTGACAGATGGCCAAACCTAAACCTTAAGTGAACATATAAGCCATCGAACAGAGGCTCTCGATTCCAAGAATGTTAAACTGACTCCATGTTACAGTCAGCTATGGAAGAGTTTCTAAAAATATGTAGTATACTCCCTCAGTGACAATTTAGTTCTCTCCTGTTAGATGCTCGATAGTGTATATTGAGTCTAAGCTTCCCTAAGAACGACTTCTTGTTTTCTTTGGCAACGCAAGTCAAACACGATTTCACTTCCACAATCTGTCCTCGTGTTCCATTACAGACTGAATTTCTGTCCACTCTTCCCTCTGCAATACCAACTCATTTTTCAAAATAAATATTATTGCAACATTGTTCACGTTCGTATTCTACCCACCGACTGTTTATCATCTCCACGCACGAGTGTTTTATTTAATTATTTTATTTCAGCATTTAAATAAACAAACAGCCAACGAGAGAGATGTAGAAAAATATGTATGATTTACAATATTTTGTATAACTAACTCAATTAGCAACATAGTGCAAACGACAGTCTCGTTGAAGCCACCAAATGTTTATTTGTTGTGCCAATCCACCGGCTTAAACTGGCTTTTTTTTGTAGCCCTCCCTCTAATTGCTTTCGCAAATTTTATTTATACAAATATACATATGTCCATAAGTTAACAAACACACAGTCCTACAAAAATACATCACAAAATAAAATAACAATACCTTCCAACTAAATTCCTACATATGTATGTAGTTAATAAAAAAAAAATCATCAAAGCTATAAAATAAATAAATAAATATTATTTTGCCCCCAATAGCGAACTCCGTCAATCAAATTGACAACATATTCAATCGCTCGAAGGTTAAAGATGGACGATAATCGTTGAATCGTTAAATACAAACAAAAAATATCTTATTATCGGTTACACACCGAAAAAAAAAAAAACGTTTCCGTTAACATCCATGGCTTTCAATCTATCTATATACTTATACTGCCAGACTATCAGCACCGAATCATCATCAATACGTAGAACACGCGAAATAGCCGAAAGGTTAATTAGGTTTCTGCGATAACCCCTTGAGCTTTGTTTATTGGATGAGGATGCTTATGGTTTTGAAATGTGTTTCCTCTCGTGTTGCGAGAAATTCTCTGTATTTTCTGTGTCGTAATCAGAAAAAGTCGATGAATCGTGTTTGTGAATTTTTTTCGAAACTGAGATTCCTATGAGTTTTTCCAGAAAATTTCTTTTGAACTTCAACTGAGTTGGATGAGATAATGATGCAATCGAAATGAATATTTCATTATGGGATTGACGTGGATGGTATCTTTCTCCCGGAGAGGTGTGGTGAATAAATGAAAATTGTTACATGAAAATTGCTCGATTACTTGACTTGAAAAGCCATTGAATCATAAAAGAGGACTGAAAACCACTTAACGTCCATTAAATGAATCCTTCTGACACTGTGTACTTTTTAAATGAAACGCTTTTTCTTCAAGTCTGGCTTCTGGCGAAAAACTTCACATTAATTGCCAAGAAAAGTGCTGTTCAAAATTTCATCTATAACAGTGTTGAAAACGGCATTTTCGACGCTTCAATGTGTTTCTCTTTTAAAGGGGCGTCTTTCGGTCTAGGCCTCTCAACATAATCAACGATGTCCGAGAGGTTTCAATACCACTGTAGGGCTTCGTCTCTGAGACATTTGACATGAGGAACTGGATGGAAGCGGGACTATGGTCCTGCAGATTCTGCAAAGATTTTCTTTCGATATAGGCTCGACCTTATTTTCTCAAGCGTTTTTGTTTAGACTTCGAATATTTTCTAAGCTTTCCTCAGACCATGATGATTTTGCAAGATCTTACCTTATTTGTCGTTGCGATCCTCCTGAATTTTTCTGTTTAGAGTCCCATTCCCTACTTATCTACAGAATGGTTCGGGACTAATGAAGAGTTCTGATGATCAAAGGATTCTTATTCGACTTAATCATAATGGCTGCTCATTCTATAGACTATGGGTACATCGTCGCCAGTATTTTCTCTTCTCTTGTGAAAGCAGTCATTCAGATTAGTTTACCTTGCTCTATCCAAATTGTATTGCTGGTGATCAATATGAAAAGCAATAGTCCTTGTATTCAACCCTATGGTACCACAATTTGAATGCTAAACTTTAGTCTCCTCTCCATGTACGAAACACACTTCTATTGTGAAATTCCAAACTCACTACAATCAAATGGCAAATGCTTAGCAAAATAAATGAACAAAGTTCAAATAACAATTTGATTGTTTTCCTCTGTTTGTCAAGTCATCATAAATATCTTAAAATAGATCTATTGTATCGATTAGTATTTATCAGCAGCCCTCTAATAGAATGTTGGAAATAACCCAAAGTTTATCATTGTTATTAGCATCGATAATACTACTTTTTTTTCTTATTTATTTATAAATTATTAACACAACTCTTTTCGAGTATGAAGGACACTTATCTAATCTACAGGAGCGTTGTGTTAAGCGCACTTGATACTATCTCGCGTTCGTCGGCCATTTTACCATTTTAGGGGGAAGACATGGCCGGCAGTGGCATGTGGTTTAAGGCATACTCATGTCACATAAATGACGGCGTGTGTTTGTTTAAAGTTTGACGTGTCGGTTTTCGGAGAAGCATTAAATGGGTAAATAGACGTATGTACGTAGGTACGCTTAATATCTGAGAATCTAAAGGGGAGTGTGGCATAAATCTAAATTGGTTTATTTACACTTTGCACATGAGTGGCGAGTAACCAGATAATAATTCGATGATATCGATTAGATTGATGGTACACTTGAGCGATTGTTAATCCTATTTGATTTGGTTGATTCAGTTTGTGCAATGAATCAACCAAAAAAAAAGCCCCTTAAACAAGATTTCAAATCAGAAGTTAATGTGTTGTGTACATTGCCTTTTTTCTCTTTTTACAGAAATGTCAATGAATGATACTTTCAAAATAAGTTGTACGTACTTCAGCCCTGTTTCCACCTTATTTTGGTGTGCCCTAGGGTTAAGTGCTCGGTACTATACTTTTTTTCCTTCCTACAGCAGTCTTTCGAATATAAATTTAACCCAAGGTTACCTTCTGCATATACAACTATTAATTTCTCTGACATTAATTCACATCTCTGTTTGCTGATGTCCCGAATACAGCCTCTTGTGTTTACCACCAAAATCTTAAACTTCCATAAGCCCAATGACAACAGTGGATCACTTTGTACGACTTTATTTACCGACGAGATTTAGTTAAATATTTTCTTAACGAAAACATGTTTGTTAGCAATGTGATAGGTCCTTATCTATTGGCTTGGCTACACTTGTATGAACTGACGCAAACTAGACGGACAAAGAAAACAAAAAATCTAAACAAATATTTTGAAGTATATTCAGCGGAGAACATTTACCTAAGATATACTTGTAGATGATAAGAAATCAGCTTATTTGTGCTTCTAGCCATGACTGAACAGAACTCATCATCAAAAAGCTGCCAGAACGAGACTTTAATCTGCATTTTTAAAATCAATACTCGATTCATTGATGCAAAAAATAACGATGGCACTCTGGCACTACTTGAACTTTGTGTAAACAAACGGAGAAAACTTTCAAAGTAGACAGCAGAAATAAAATAAAAACGAACGAAAAAACCTTAAACAATCCCCAGCAGCAGGCACACGTTCGGTAATTTCATGAGCTCGGTATCCATTTCTCCCTTTCGGTATCAATTGAAGTTGAAGTTCAAATATTTGTTGAATGAATTTCGCTTAAAGTGCACTTCCTTTCAATTAGCATACATTTCGCTTGCCGCACGAATTGAGTCATTCTGTTCAACATTTTTTGGTTTTTTTGTTTTTTTTTTTATTAAAATCACAAACAACACAGACTGCATGTTAATTAGTTCATAATGTGGAGGTTTTTTTTTTACATTTTGTTGCGTATGATCAAGTCACGAGAAAAATGTGTGACATGGGTTGTAGCTTCCGTCGTTGGTGGTAAAATCGAATGTCATCGGGACAGTAGGAGGAAAAAATGAGTGAACCTGTAGGTACTCATACATCATAAGAAGGATAAGGTGTTTCACTGTCAAATAGTCCAAACATGCTTTCATTGGGTAAAGAAGGTTTAAGGTCTTAATTTCTGCGTTGAAGCGCGATCCTTTGCTGTTGGTGAACAAATAACAGCACAGTCTAGGATAGAAAAATCATTCATTTCCATCTGCCTGTATTTATTTACGATGGATTTTTAGCCTTATTCGTGAAAAGCCATATTAACCAGTTTTCTTTCTGCAGCTGATGTCATTCAGTTTAGTTTGAGCTAAGCTTGACTTTGAGTCAGTATCTGCACAAAGAGACTTGAATATTCTCAAAATCTATTATCATTTCCACCAACCGAAATTTTGTTGGACTTAAGCTTTGTTTTGGCTTGAAAACTGCTGCTTTGTTAAATAGTTTTTTAATCAATGTTTGCTGGATTCAAGCTTGACTTTGGTTCTCAAGCAGTGTTCTGAGTGTCATAAACTGCTTATTAAGTTGATTTTTTTTTATTGAGTTAAGTTTAACCCAAAACCTCAAAAATACCAGCCTTGTTCGAACTAAGCTAGACTCCAAACCTAATATGGTTGTACTGCTCCTGAAAAACTTAAAGACTCAGTATATAGAGACCATCCATTACCCTGAGATTTCAGACACTTTGAGTGATGCATTTGCGCCTGTAAAACAAACAGTTTTTGTTTTGAAATAAGTTCGGCTTTAACCCTTGGTTTGGTTTGCTCCTGTCCACTTTTTCTAAAAGTAAATGCAAATATGGATCTTCTGTTGAGTGACGGGCTGTATGGTTTTCAGGTCCTATCTTTTCGCAACGATTCGTATTGGGAGTGCTATATTCCTCACACGAATGGAAGGGGGCCTATTGTTGAATACCATATTTAAAAGAACAATTTTTGTTCTATAAAACTTTTGAATTACAGTTTTATGCGAGGGGTGGAACTCCAAAAATATTTTGATATCTGGGATTTTTTGACTTATCACCACGTGTTCCATTCGGTAGCAGGCTGTCACACTGCCAATACTGTAAAAGCCTATTGGCTGATGTCCTCTCCCGGAAATGGCTACCGACTTTTAAACGGAATGCTGCTTAGGAATGTGTCAATGTGTCATCTAACTGAAATAGGATTTCCTGTTTTTAAAAACCTTCTTTGGTAAACCATCTATCTCTTAGAGATTGTTGACTTTGGAACTTTTATATTGATTGGATCAGCCCCCAGTAGCGTTCTCATTCTTCAGGAATATGTGCGATTTGCAATCAATCAGACTGTCAAACGTATTTTGTAATTCCAGCTACACTAGCAGCTGATACTTTTCCGCAGAACTATTAACCTAATCTATCTTCAAATAATTATCTAAGTGACACTCTCGATAGCTTACTGGTCTTCAGCGAATAAAACCAAAAATAAAGTAAAGATAACGTCAACGACGACAATGGTGGTTACAAGCCCCAAGATAAGCAAGTACCTATCAAAAGGGGAAGCCAACTAAACTTTCAATAAACCAACACTCCGCTCACAAGGCAAGATGACAATGAAAGTCAAAAAAAAAAAAATAATTAAAAACCAGTCAGATCCGGTTGTCCGATAAAGTCGTTCTCAGTTTTTTTGGTTTCAACCGCCTCGAAAAAGTCAACACTTTTTCCACCGAAATTTGGCTTATCTAGACGGGATTTTTATCGCAGAACATTATAATATAACTGGGAACGCTTTTTTTTTGACATGCACTCGAGAGTGTAGATATTGTTATTGCGATGTTGTTTTTTTTTGTGTCAGCTTGTAAGTACGAGTATGTGTACCCTTGTTAAAGTGTTCCTCTTCTGGATTTTGTAATCTTATCACGAAATTGGTATATTGCGTTGTCAATTAGGTACTTCAATTAGTTTGGTTGTCGGTGGTTTTGTTTTTGTTGTTGTTTTATTCTCGCCCTGATAAAGGTACGCTAAACTTCCTACTTGACACTTCTGACACTTTGACATTCTTTGACAGTTCAAAGGTTGAGTAGGTAGGCGTGTTATCTGGTTTCATATTTGAAATTGTTCACAAAAAGTATCTGTTCTATATTTTGAAACAATAATAACGTTTCGGGGTAACCTTGAATTATCAGTACATATACAAATCAAGTGATAACCACACAAGATCGTTTTTTTTTCTGTTTTTTTTTTCTTCTAATCTAGAAATAAGGCCTATATAGAACTGGCCGCAGTCTTTAGGAATATAAGTGTTACGTATTTTTTGGTTTTATGAAGTTAATTGTATAATTCGGATTAGATTTTTTTTTGAAATTTTTTTGTTGCGTTTTTTTTTGGTTGACGAACACACCCCAGAGCGTTTTTCCCCTCTCGGTGTGTTGAGTAATTTTTAGTTTCAAACTGATAGCGAATGGTTTAGTCGAGTTTTTAGTCGTTTTTATTCGTTTTTTCCTTCGTTTTGTATTCGCAAAAACCTTTTGTTGTAGTATGAGTGTTGCAAAGAGTATTCAGAGATTTGGCAATATGATTAGAAAATGATTGAGTGTTTATTTTGCATAATTCGCGAAAGGAGTTCGACAATATTTCGGGACTAAATGATTGAGTCTATTTCTTATGTGCTTGTTTATGGGAATTATTTAATAAAGCGTAGTATTCTTGGAAAGTGAAAAATTGATAAGACTTCGTCTCGGTGTAGCGTAGATTATTGGCAATGAAATGAAAACAAAAAAAATATCGAATTGAACTTGGAAATTCTTAATAACTGTGGACTTGTGGAAATGTGGACTGTGTTAAGTGTTTGTAGTCTAGAATCGTAAAGATCTTGATACAAAGTAAACGTGTGAGTTTTGGTTATCATTTATTGGAGGAGGTTTGACTTTGACGGATACTGTACTATTGCCGGCTTGTGTTTTTGTTTTGTTTTTGTAAACAACTTGAGTGTAGTTTTTAAAGCGATACGCTAGCAGGATACGTTCAAGCAACCGTAAGTTCTCTACATTGTAACCCATAGTCAACAAATGTTCTTTATGTGGGTTTGCTAACTTTGTTGATTAGGGAATCTGCTTTAAAAAATGTATCTTTCTCCGATTAGATAGTCCAACTTAAAAATATTGAGGGAATTAAATCAAGTGAAACTGTGAACTCTCAACACAATGAACCCGTTGGTTAAAAATTAAGCCGGCGACAAATGTGCACATCCATAGAGAGCCGACTTCCTGATTTAATATGTTTTTGCTAGAATGAAATTTGTATTACTGTTGACCTCGGTAAACAGCTTTTAAGTGCATTTTTTCAGTTTTTACCAAGTTTAACCAATCGACGTTGCCAACGTGATGTTCACTATGAGCGTCAAATGGTACAATCACGCTGGGTCTGAGTATTAACGTGAATCTCGCCAGAAATGTTTTGAGAAAAGACAAGTTTTGATCGAGAGAAAAAAGTAGCCGGTTCTATATGGTTGTCTGGTCTCGAAGACCAACACGTTTATAGGGTTCTGTTCCATTGTGTTGCATATTACATAGTCTCTCTGAATCTCAAACGTGAAAACAGAATTCATTTCCTGATCTAACTTATACTCTGCATAACAAAAACAATGTATGTAAGGCAAGTATGTAGATGCATTCTTCATGGATTCGGTTATCAGGTAGTTTATTTAAGAGTCAGCACCACAGAAGAAGAGCTTCCTTTTTCTAAAAAAGGTACATTTTGCAGGTTGCAAGAGGTAGTAGATTCGTTGAAAGAATTGATCTATGTATGTACCTTTAAACCAAAGTACATCAACCAGTACGATATTCCTCCTGTTGAACTTTTAGTCAAGCTTTTGTGGTGATATTCAAAACGCGGCCAGGCAAAGTTCCATTTAATAGCCAGTATTGTTTCTATGGGTGATCATTGATGTGCTTCGTTCTTCTCTCTCATCGGATAATGCAGAAATTCAATGAACGCTTTTATTACCTACTTTCTCACCAGATTGTGGAATGATTGACAAAAAAAACGTTGACACGTATAAAACAAAGCTATTTAGTCATAGAAGTAACTCTTTCGCTCGAATAGACAATGCTGGAGAATGTAGAGAGTGTCAAATGTATTGTCTCATCCAATGAATAAACCGAAGAATTCGAATCACTAAGCGAAATCAGCCCTTCGACTGTTATCCAAACTATAGCTGTTTTTCTATAGTTTGGACAGTCCTTCTCCAGTCAAGGGCGTTACACTCTTAGTTGTAAAAAATAAAACAAAAAAGATACAACTTGCTCTATTCAAATTTATTTGCACAATCGTCTGTGCAACCGTCTGTGACTGTCTCAAGGTCTTGAAGCTGCGGTCAAGATTCGTTGGCCATTACTACTTATGTTACTAATATTGCAAATATCTTACGTAAATTTCAACACAACTCCTCATTTCATTAGTCTAGGTGCTTACATCAGTCGCACTATATTTCTACAAAAATTAGTATACCTATTCTCAGAAATGATAAGTGACCAAAACTGTTATTTTAAATAATTCAAACTACATTTGCTCCTGAAGCGTAGTTTCGTTCATCCGCTTTGTATGCACACGAGTATTTTTTTAACAGTAAAGCAAATTCCTTTTATTGTTTCACACAAACTCATCCAAGGCTGGGGGAGCTCTCTGGTTTTTTGTGTGATTACCCTTAAAATGCAATTACGGTTGCCGTAAAATCATTGTACACACCTCTCTCCAATTGGGGTGGTGTAAATATTTACACTTTGTTTTTTATTATTTATTTTTATTCCAGATCTCCATTGTACTTTAAGTACACAACTGTGTGGCACATTTAATTGTTTATTCAACATCTGTTTGTCAATGTTTACATTGTTAAGTTGAAGTCTATTTTTTTCCATTTTTTGTTTTATAACAAAAAAAATGTTTTTTCTTTCCAAATGCGCGAATGTGTCAATAAATTTTGTTTACACACTAAAATGATAACAGAATGGTGTATTAAATTTATGTAGATACTTTAACAATATCCGATAAAGTACTATTTTAAGACCATGCATGATTAATTCGAGGAAACATCAGCGTGTTTCAATTTATAAATTCACATGTGGGTGTTATAAATCAAAAAAAGAAAAAATGAACCAAGGAACTGAACAGAAAAGGAATGAAAAATATTGGGGGCTTGCACGTGAGGTGCATACATATGTGGGAGATAAGATAAGATAGAAGGTATCTGAATTTTCTATTTTAGCGCATTCGGTAATAACGGGATTTTTCTAGACGTTGTTTGATTTCAACTGAAGGTGATTTATTTAGACAAGAAGATAAGACATGACTTGGCTTAGTAAGAAAAGGTGCAAGTGGTTCTCGTTAAAAAGGAGAAAAAACCAGAAACATGACGCATAATAGACTTGTGACCAAAATCATGATCTAACGAATCTAAGTTGTCTAAGGATTAGATAAGCACTTGGAATGAGAGTAGTTATTTGTTGTCCTTCGACGTTTGTTGCTCTGAATCTTTTCCGACGACGTATAGTAGAGTAGTATAGCAGACCTGATCTCTTGAGAAAGAACAGAAAGAATGCAAGACTAGATTACCAACTTTACCTTAGTAGATGTCTAATAATTGTTATTTTTATTTTTTCAGCCCTACGAGTCCAATTCCAACAACTCCTCATCGGCACATCGTGATCTAAAACCATACAGACGTGATTCCAGACCAAATACACCTCCATCGTCCCAAGGTACCATTGAAAATGGTCATGGGCAGTATCCGTAAGTCAATACCATCAACCATCCATCATTCTCTTATTAATAAATCATTTTCTTTTTCCTCCTTAACAGTTGTTACATTTGTAAAACGCTTTGTGCAACAAACAAAATGGAATGGTTATCCACCAGTGCCGAGCACATGAACTCGCATGCAATGCATTTTCCATGTTTGAAAGGTAGCAATAGTAGTGATCCGGCTGGTAATTCCAATCGTGTACTAGCATGCAAAGATTGTGTTAATTATCTAGCACGCCAATGGGATACAATGGATGCGGAACGTGTTCCATTGGAACATAGAAGGTAAATTTGAATTGCAATTGCCGCTAAAAAAAATAACTAATTTTTGTTTTATTTCGAAATAGATATAACATTCCATCACCAATGATGGCATCTAGTTCACCAAATGGCTCAAGACATGGTGGCATGAGCATAAATACACCACCATCAACACCATCGGTTTCAACAACACCAGCTAGCACCTCAATCTATTGCTTCCTATGTGGTTTACATTCTGATTTGACTCTGGCTAGAGTTCTTTACACCAGCAAGGAGGTTGAAAATTTATTTATTTCCTTCTAGATTGGATGTAGATGTTTTAACGTTGCTCTCTCTTTGTAATTTTAGGGCAATCGACCATACTTCCCGCATTTACTTAAACATAAATCACCGACAAATGCCGAGCAATTGCGATCCGATTATTCAGCATTAGTCTGCACATTCTGTTATCATTCATTGCTGAATCAATGGAGGAAGTAAGCCACTTTGAATTTTTTTTTTTTTTTAAGATCTAGGAATAAATACCGTTGTGTTCTTCTTTGCAGATATGAAGCACAAAATCCAAGTGTGAATCCGGCAGAACGTAAATACAATTGGCACGATTACATTTGCCATTTATGCGGAATAACAACGTATAGGAAACGTGTTAGGGCGCTGCCCGTTAACGAATTCCCATTTGTGAAGAGTCGTAAAAGCGATGATGGTCTTTTACTGGAAAATGGAGAATATGCGGTCGTTTGTTTGGATTGTTATGAGAGTTTAAGGTGATTATAGAGATATAAGAAAGGCAAGGGAGGTGCCTCCCAAAACTGATGCAATTTTAAGAACATTTAGACCTTGAAAAGGGAGAGACGGTTTAGTTAATACTTGTTAATAGCGCATGTGGCACCAGGAATATTTTTTATACTCTCTGTTGATTACAGTGAATAGCTTCATTATGTAGAACCCTATTTCTTTTCGGTTCCAAAAGTGAACCATGTTGTAGCACAGTAATTCCACATATTCAATTCTGAAACTATCCATTATTGGAACTGATTTACATTATGTACATACTAGCATTTAAACTGCAGGCATTTTTATGTCGACAAATTATGTTTTTCACTTAATGGAAGTGATAAGTGGAAGTTTTATACCTCAAATACTGATTAGCTCTAAGTTGTGGACGCTTTTCAACTGCGAAATAACATCCTTCCTCTTGTGTCCACCTTTCGAAGGATTGTGGTTTACTGTCACTCCAATGTCCGCAAATCCCTGCCAAAGCAAACCATATTGCGAAACATTACACATTTTACCTGTCGTATCAGTTCGAATCAAACACACGATAGGTACATATATAAGCCCTAATGACTGTACATGTTATAATTGGTTTAACGGCTGCCATGATTCCCATGAGACTTCTGCGGTATTATGGATTAGAGCATCAAATATAATTGTCGCAATTGGATGGTATAATTGATTTAAGAATTAAACAGTATCCTACGACGAAAGACGTATGCAAATTACTTCCGTATAGGCACATACAGGATCTTTGAAGCACTTTAATATACATATGTATATCAAGCTGTAAACAATTAATATCTATTTAAGGTACATGTACCAATGATCTGATAACTGCCTTTGGGTTCATTTTTTTTTTATTCAGACTACTTTCTCAGCTTTCAGGCTGTTCTCGGGTCTATGAAGACTGTTGAATGTTTACCTAGAGTACGTTATAGAATTTCAGCAAGTACAGAGCTCAGTTGAAAATACCATAAGATTCAAGTGAACAGTTGAAAGAAATGGGAATAAAATGTATGCCTTTGCAAAGTTGTGTCCTACTGTTCCTTTAATTAAAATTAATTTGCTTACAATAATTTCGTTCATTATTGAACCTATTCAAGGTTTCCACGAACTAATTTTAATATTTCTTGCGTAAGTGGTTAAGTTCCAATGAACAAAGTAAATTGTCAGACCCCCTAATGCATGTTCAGTCTAGAAAGCATATTAACAGAGAGAGTAACGCCTTCAGAATAAAATCTTTAAACAAAATGGCAAAATTGGTATCCCCAGACGACAGAACGATTCTAGGCATTAAAAGTAGGACACGTACATACATCCCTTTAGAAACCTCTCTTTGGCATAGAATTTCAATCTGTTTTCTTTCAAATTTCTTTTAAATTATTTCCATCTTTTCCCTGTCATTGTTCATTAGCAGTAGCACTCTCAAAAAGTTTTAAGTGCACAGAAAATATTTTGGAAATTTCCTTAAATGATAACGAAACAAAAATAATTCCTGGAAACATATTTACCTAAATGAACAAAGTTATTCTCATTATTTTTAAATCATCTCTGGGCTGACAGTACAAGGAAAAACGAGACTTCTCATATACCTCATGTGAACCTCTAATATGTACATATATTCCTTATCTTTTGGCATAGAGAGGAATACTTCTTTTTAAAATGTTACTTTTCTGTTACAACATTAATATGCTTAAACCAATATTGACTGTCATCAATCAAATTGAATGATTGCATATACTCCTGTCTCAGTTTTCCACATTATTCAAACGCGTTATTTTGATACACAATTCCACAATTCTTCGATTCGTTATGTTCTGTTGTAGTTGGTTTAGTCCATAGAGCCTTACTACTGACGTAAGAACTACTCGCAACTGGTCGAGAACTAGTTAAAGGACTTCTGTCACATTTTGTTACAGAGTGTTCTTGTATTATGTTATGCAAGCTTGCACTGTAATCAATTTTGAAATCATCACGTCCAAATGTAATACCCACTGGTCAATAGCTTCCACCGGTTATGACGATAAGAATGAGATTTACCATTCGAAAGCCTTATAGAGATATGTACTCAAAAGAGTTACTCTAAAATTCCTTGCACATACGCTTGTGGTATCAGACATAGACTCAACACTCTGAAACTTATCTCCATAAAGCTGGTTCTAATTTAAGACTTCAAAAGTCGAAAGTTTCGTGGAAATCATCTATAAAACATTAAATTTATTCATTGGGAATCAATTTCGCTGCTATGAACCTTGACAACGCATGGTGAACTTAGTACCCACCTAGCTTGGTCTTAGTTTCACAGTTTATGGAAGAGGTGTAGTGAAGAAGGCTGGGTTGAATTGACAGAGAGTGAAGTGTGTAGATTCAAATAAACTTTGTTACGAAGAAGTCATGAGCACCAGCAGTTTGTCAAACTCTAGGCACTTCTTAAAGGTTAGATTAATGTAGCCGGGGGACGTTGCAGTAGTATATGTTGCACATATACATATGTACGTTTAAAATTGGTTCCGGGAACTATTGAAAATTGCTGCACATCTAAAAAAAAACCGATAGAACTCCCTCCCAGCACCTAATCATATTTCCAAAGTGAGTCATATGTCCACAAAACGACTCTGTCCAGTGGGTCAGGAGTCCACAATCATTTTATGTTGACGTATGACCTATTCAGATGGGTCTAAAGTCCACATTGTGATTGTGGGGTTATACCGTACTCCATGTGACATTTAGTTGTGCTGTCATTTTATTTCTATTCAGCAGTGTTCTGCCATGAAAATAATTTGTTTAATTTCTTTTTGTGTCCGTGAAGTGTTGTTTTTTCCTCGATTAGCATTTAGAGACGGTAGTATGTTCTTTCTTGAAAATTATTCTAAGCCCAAGCCTTCTATAAGGAATCAATAGCACTTATGTATTAATCACAATTTTCTTATCGTACAGGCAACAAGCATCTCAATACGATCGAGTTGGTGTACCAATATCAAGAAGAGGTTACAACTGGGTACCACAGCCACCACCACCAGAAGATAGTCCCGATGTTGCTGTAGCCCGTCTGCCCTGTGGCGAAAGATCTGATAAAATAGTAAAAGAAATCATTTCTAATCAATTGAATAAGTTGTTAAATAATTTTAATTTTCATCTTCCAGCAAATTAATTCAACTTTAAGGCCGATACCAAATAAAAAGAACAGCTCACCAAAACAATATGCACACGATAAGCCAAGAGAAGTTGGTGAGTACTCAAATCTATTATTTGTCTTTAATAACAGTGAAGTGAACTATAGATTAAGAATAATTAATTAAGTTTAAATTAGTTTAAGTTAGTTTAAGTCATTTTTGTGTCACGATAACCTGTCTATAGTTTAAGTTAGCCCCCAACCTACAATTTAATAGCCTTAAGTAACCACTTCTAGGGAAGTACATTCCTCCTTGTGCTCTCCATAGGGGATGGGAAGATGGAACTATCTTTCGTTTCGAACGTGCTACTTATCCCAAATAACTTAGTCGTTGTGTTTGAACAGACAGATGTCGTTGTATCTGCTTCTCCATCTCTTACCACAGATCCCTTCCACTTTTGATAACTTCCATTCTACTGCAATATCGCAGCAATGGTGATCAGGGATGTATATAGAGTTAATCTAATCGCATTACGCTCATTGAATGTACTTCGACCTCTCATCAGCTTTTTTCCTCAATATTCACTATAGACGGTGCAATGTTCTGGCGCTCTTTGTAACGTAGCTGCATACATATGCATACTTCCTTCGAATCACTGCAGCGCCTTTCAATCGAAAATTGAAGCGATTACAGAGGCCTTATCTCGGCTATAGAGTATTGCAATATCTAATCATCATTCTCTTCAATACTTAGTTAATAAGGATTAAGTTCTTATAAACACTGATTAGCGAAAACGCTTCAAATCGCTGGTTGTCTCTCAAAAAGTGGACATTTGAAAAGTCGTTGTTTTTTTTATTAAATATGTGTATCCATATATACTTAAAAAATCACCTGCGAAACGAATCGGATGGCATTATTAGTCATACTATAACCACTTTGCCGATGTGTCCAAAGTTCCTGCTCATTTCAGTGTCATATTAAAGCTTCCGAATCGAATTTTACGCAAAAGTTTTAACGTCCTCGTTCGTTCTACAATCGTCTACGCCAAATCTAATATTATCGCCTTATTCACAGACAGACTAAGAGTCATTTGATAATTATTAAAATATTTTTGGTACTCGCTACGGTCTGTTTTGATAAATAGTGATATAGGGTTCGTAATCATAGTAGACACCTGCATGCAAAGTCTTTAAACTGATAAGATTCTCCTCCGGAGCAAGGTTAATGGCACAATATAACACTAGAAGAGCCTCTTGTGTCGAATAACACTTGAAGTAAAGCATATACGACTCAATGTGCATTCTACACTTTTTCATTTCCCTTAGAACTCTTAACTTCTGTTTACTAAATCGTCTTTCTTATGTTATTTTATTGCTCCATGTATTCTAACTGATTTTTCCCAATCGCCTACACAAATGTACTTATATTTTTTCTGCAACTGCCTCCAAGATATGTACTATAAGTCTACGCAATGACGCATTAGTTGTTTTCAAATCCGCCTTTCGAATAGAGGCATTCATCTGTAGGTCATTTGTGTTCATAAGAATACGCAAAATGTTTTATTGTTGAAATTGTTTGTCTGGTTTATTCATTACTTGACCTTGTATATCGATTCCCATTTTAGAACTCATTATCCTAGAAGTAATTTCAATTTGTAGTCTACGGTTTCTTCTATTATACAATAAGTTCTGGCTTGTACCACACAGAGCTAGGTCGTAGGCACTTCATTCTGAGGAACTGAATTGTCGCTTTATTCTTTACATTGAGGGTTTTTCGTGGTTTGTCATATTGTTGGGGGTGTCATAAGCTTATACCAGTTTAATAGTAGGAGAGCTATTTCTGCTGATCATACCTTTAATTACTGAGAATTGTTAAAGTCTAAGTCAGCTTTACGCAGAATATTGTATATGGTTTCGGTAATAGATGCAGCCTCTTTGCTGGAAGCAAATACATCGAGAAAAGATTTTATTCACGTTTCATGGATCATTAATCTCGGTGAATTTTCTTGTTAAAGATTTTGTTTTACTTTGATGATCTCTATGATGTCTACTCGTTGTTGTCCTTATATGTAAAATATAAACCACTTGCTTCTTTGAAGTTGCGTTTGCCCTTTCTCTTTTGTGATAAGAAATGTGTACATGTACGTTTGTACGTTTTACCACCGAAAGGACATATCATTTTCCAAATTCATATAGATGCGCTCAAAGGTACTTATGATGTTTGGTAATATTCTTGTCTTTGCGATTGCGATTGCGATTTCATATCTGCTGTACTATACACAAGATTAGGCAACACGCTAGCATCCATGCAACTACGTAGTGAGTCGATATGTTGTAATCAAAATACAAATCGAACTGTGAACTCTTAGAAATCGATTTCTTGCCACACTCCTATTTAATGACATTTATTTTTATTTCATTGGAATCGCTTGCAATACAGCTTACAAATTGCAACTCGTTTTTAAAATTCCTAGAAAAATCAGATCAGTGTTCAAATGCCAATGAACTCCAGCTGCTCTGACCTCTAACGCCTCATATTACGAGTTCGAAACGTATGTCGTCAATTGTAAATGTAATTGCAGCTTTATTTCGTTTTGTTTCGTATTCTTATCTCTTATTTGTTGAAGTTCAAGCATTGTCAATGTGAATACACCTTTTAAAACATCGTTATTCCCAAGCAAATACTGCCCTACATCCGAGATCTTGTCTTACTTTTTCTATTATACGAACGGCTTTAAGTTTGTTAGTGTGAAACTATGTACCTCAGTCAGAGTTGTGACCCTTGAAGCACCTAGCATGCTCGAAAGCTCTAGAATCTAGTCAAGAATGATCCAATAAACCTGTCTGAAGAAATTCATGAATTCATCTAGTTCCAACTCGACCCATTTAATATGATTCATGCTGTCAAGGAGGTCATTGACTGAGGAGTATGAATACATTGTTTACAGAATAGCACTGTCTGTCAGTTTTCATTTCTGATTCTAGTTTCAATTCAGTCGTGATGAAGAAGTTGCAGTATACCGATTCAGCGCACCATTCGTCGTCTTCTAGTAGTCTATTGAAAACCATAAAACCATTACGGAATTCACGTTGATAAATGACGTTGAAAATCGCAGAAGATTTATGCAAGACACCGTCTGTCGTAGTCAAAACTGAATGCCAATAACCGAGAAAACAGGCCTTAGTAGTCTCTTCAATACGCAATTTATGAAAATACATTTAAAAGGTTTCATTTCATCCCAAACAGATGAAGAAATTGGTGCCAACAACATGAAAATATTTATTACAAGCACCCATAGCTAGTGTTGGTTACAGAGCCTTCTTAAAGAATATTTTTTTACTGTCCTCCTTGAACTTGTTAACCTCTTTCCCCCCTGCCGATAACATGATGGGGTTACAAAAAAAAACCAAAAAACTGAATGCAACAGCAACATTTCAATCGAACCGAACAGCTTTTCAAATTCCTTAAGCCTTACACAGGGAGACTCTCCATGTATACCAGTATAACCATCCTTCGTTTCCTGCAGAGAAAAAAAAATTATTTCATCTCCATCGATTTGGAAATTTATGCTTCCAAAAACAACAAAAGTAAAAATCATGTTCTATAGAAGTGAAGACAGGACAAAACGAGGGCGACGACGACGACGGCTACGACGTCGAGGACGACGCTTGATGACGTTTTCCACGACACGAGTGTGCCAATAAGAGGGATAATATAACTGATATTATTCGCATTGACACTGAGAGCGTTTTGGGGTGAGTCTTGGGGTGGTCTATGCATGACAGGATAAGCCAGGATCGCTGTGGGTAAAATAAGCGTAAACTCAGTGGTTTTATGAATACTTCAAGCGTTATATATGTGTGTACTATATATGTGAGTGAAACAAGGAGGGTGCAAGCAAATATTTGGCAGTCAGTCAGCCGTAGTTCACGGAGCGGTCGGGTGGGCGGCTGTGGAAGAGCAATTCAATTCCGAAATCCTTTCCCTAAGGGATAAACGGCAAAATAAAGATGAACAAGCAAAGAAAAAGAAGAAGGCAAACAAACAATCAAAAAAAAGGGAAAAAACCTGAAGAACCGGAGAAGAAAATGTAAAAAGGAAATTTCAAAGAGGGCTGTAAATAGTCCCAAATAGTCCGGAGGGTGGGTGGTTACCACCGGGTTGTACTTATTTATTTATTTCTTCTTCCGTTTTATTAGTCAGGCATTAGTAAGTGGATATCCTTTAGCGCGCATAAAACCCTTCCTATTACTTATGTATGACTCTAGAGGGAAACATTCGGTAGGTGGGTGGTTGGACTGATTTTGGTTACATGCTTGCTCTCAGCTGCGTTTTTCTTCACAATTTGTGTTCTCGGCAATATGCTTTGGATTCTATTTTTCCTCTTCTTAATTCCATTTCATCGTTTCTTTCTTTTTTGTTTTCTTGTCTTGAAGAGGAATGTGAGTATGAAGGTTTTGGGTAAGAATTGGGTGATATGTATACTTACCACTGGCACACGCATTCGATTCTGTTTACTGGTGTTAAGTGGCAGTTGTGCTGATGCTCCTTAGGGCTCTGCTGGCAGCTCATGTTACACATTTTTAAGTTTTCCATGCGATTTGTTTCGTCTCGGCTTGTATTTGTATGGATGTGTGTGTGTGTGTATCGATGTATATTGTTTAGGATTTGTTGTGACACACCACACCAAACACAAAGCAGGGTTTTTTGTAAAATAAACGAACTGTTATCGGATTAGGTATGATCGTAAAAGACGCTGAAACTAATATGTTTTGTATATAAAACCGAGGGGGAGGGGAAAGGATGGATTTGTTTTGACTTTTCGAACTTTGGGTGGTTGTGCCTTAATCGTTTTCTCTAGAATTTAGTGGCTAAGTTAGAGAACACCCTGGGAGGGGAGAACAGAAGCCTTAAATCACATGAAGGTCATAGAAGTTGAGTGGTATTTAGTGAAATCCTATTCTTGTATTGGGTTTGTGTAAATCCCCAACTTTGTAAAGAGATTATGCAGAACTGCAGTTTATACTAGGAAGGGTTGTTGTTGTTTTGTTTGTAAAATTTAAACTGTATCACTTTATATAGAGAAGATCAGCCTTTTGACAGATTACGTTAGGCTTGTTTGTATCAAACTGTTGGATTTTCTTAGAAAAGTAGAATATGCTGTCAGGTACCCTTCATTCGTTAATATCAGTTCGACTTTTTGGAAGTTCTACCCTTCGAATCTCAGGAACACTAAAACTTTTGTATTGACTAGAGGCCTCTTTCAAACGTCTTCGGGTAATCATCGCTGGTATAAGAGACTCAGCTCAAACACAATTTCCAGGAGCTTAATTAAAAGTTTGTGTCTGAGACATTGCATACTTCCAATGCCTTATGCTGCTTCCTACTCTTTAGACCAAGCACGATGGTTTATATCTTAAAATGGAATTTTAGTTTTCCTTATCGTCTCGAATATAGACGATTCTCAGTGTAGTCCACATGTTTGGGACATTTTGGTACAGCTCATAGAGTTCGTGGTTTTATCGTTTCTTCCACTCGCCCTCCCCGCATAGGTGGCCGAAAGTGGTCAAAATCTGCTATGGTTTCCTACTTTTCGTCCAGTTAGTCTTTCCTTTCTGTTAGTCTTGATCCTTTTTTTCTCTCAGATATTCTAGAACTAATAGTGTAACGAGCGTGCTGCTTGCTTTCGTTGTTCCTTCTTAGTTGTACTAAACGCCCTTTTACGTTGCAAGGGTACTTCTTTCTCTATCTCATATTCAAACCAAGATTACAGTCCACTTTTTGAACTACACCCATCCGCTTCTTGTAAGGACTTCTTTGACTTTCTCTTACACATGAACAAGTATGCAGAAATGTGCTGAATCTTTATGGTCATCAACCAGCATTCCATTCAACCAGTGCCTTCAACTAACTTTAAATTGACGTATGTCACAACATGATTCGCTCCCAGTGAAATAACCTACCTTAACACTAAACACTTGCACCCTACTGCTGCCATCTATCCACTCTTCGTGCAGCATTTATCTCTCAATGTGATGAGCTATCAATATCATTTGCTAATCATATTTTTCTTTTTTTTTACAATCACTTAAGTGTCTTCTGTTGTCCAATAAAAAAATAATCTCTTAACAACCGATGTTATACTATAAAATCCGCAAAACAACAACAACAGCTCGAACAAAAAATCCCCCAAAATACCCATAAAATGCACACTCTTGGCATTTGTTCTAGGTACAGGACCACCCATCAAAAATTTTATCACTGTCCCTAAACACTCAAATAAAAATGCAATTTAGCTCTATGCCTTTTATACTACTCCTCAATCTTCATCATCCGATAATCGTTAAACGAAATTATTTCCCTCTAGACAGTGCTGCCAAAGTATCCATCCATCTATCCGTTCAAAGATACAACAGAGACACATCGAAAAATAAGAGAAAAGAAAAAAAGAAAAATAAATAAATAAATTTGTAATTCAAAGTAGCAAGTACTAAAACAGATTCGTATCTTTCCTTTTTTATAATCCTCCTATAACTCAATATAATTTATGAGATAATCATAAAAAGTTTAGCAACTTTTTACAACCCTCTGCCACCCTCATGGAATACTTAATTTCACTTCACTTCAACTACCATACCACCGCATGGTGGTGTCTCTTTCTCCGTAAAATCTCAAAAAAAAAAAAAAAAAAACCCGTCCGCAACCAACTTCACCCAAAAATACTAAAAATAAAAGGAAAACAGAAAAATTACACTCATAATTCTTCCGCTCAGCAATCCCCTAAAATCCTCCCCTCAGCAGGGGGTGTCGAACAGAATGAGAAATGGGGCGGCGAGGGGAGGGAACCACACCGCACCGAAGAAAGACAAAATAAAATAAGTATCTCTATGTGTATATGTATATCAAAATAACTCGGCGCATTCGGCCATACTACAGGATCAAATGAACCAAAAAAGGAGGCCCACAACCACTACCACGAACACGCGCCCCCTTAGGAAACATTAGCACCCTCCCACCCTCGAAAACATCATCTAATGAGGTGATTTGCTTTATATTTGAATGAATGAATTGAATAAATGAATGAATGAGTAAGTGGTTGAATAATGGGGCGTCGTTGCCGTCGTCGTCGTTGTCGTTGTCGGCGTCGTCATCATATCGTCCCGTCCTTGCAGGAGTATGAGAAAGAAAAAACCCCGAATGAAGTTAAGTGAAGTGAAGTTGAATAGTGGGTATTTTATTTGTAGCCCTTTTCCTGACAGCAACCGCCTGTGTGCGAAAGACGAAATCAAACAAAAAGTTAACTCAACTATGCATTGAGTGGTTATTTGCGTGTGTTTAGAAGGTTATGGGGGTTCGATTTCATATGCGTTCTAATACTCGTACATTCATATACTATATGGAGGAAGGGATGTTTTGTAGGGTTGAATGGTGTTCGGTGAATTGAATAAGAATTTGGCATACACAGATTGGCTTTGGAGTGCTCTTTTGTGGTTCGGTTTTGTAATTTAGTAAATGCGGATTAAACGGGCCTGTCTCTCTGTCCTCTTGTTGTATGATCCGCTTCCATTTGTTTGTAACCACGTGACGTGAAATTAAGTGGTCTTAAAGAATTTATGATGCTTAAGTAGGTATACATAAATATATTTAAATGACCCTCATCCCCTGAAAATCTGGTAAGATCGTTCCTTGGCCGCCAAATTTAGGTTCAGCTTGGTGCGGTCTCCTTATCGATCTAAGATTTCTATTGTAAGATTTTTCCCTTCTTGTAATTTCGGGACTTACTGCATCCTGATCTCAATGAGTTTCCTGTTTAGCTTAAACCAATTGTATACATTTTCTTAAAACCTTTTTCAAAAATTCGATTTCTTGGCAGAAACTGAGGATTATTACCCTTCAACTTGCCTTCAAACAGTCGAACAATTAGAAAAGTAATTTATCACCTAGACGATTTAGAAAAATTCCCTTCAAAATTCGATGTATTGCTGGCTATGTTTCATGGATTGTGCTGTGGTTTCTCTAATAACCTCAAAACTTAGCATTTTTTAAGTCGAAATCATGGCGATACCCGTCATTGCTTTACTTTCTTTACTGGCAGTCAAGTAGCAATGGAATCTCTAGAATCGTGTGTTACCTTTCCAAAAATGATGACACATTCCTGGTATCTGCAAGGCTGTCAAAATCGCAAATAGGGACACCCTTGGATATTCCCCTCACTACATGTACATATGTAAGCATCTACTTGAAGCCAAAAAGGATCGCAGATCAACTGCATTGGGACCTCTCCTCGAATAACTTTTACAAGAGCAGTAGATTCTGTGGCTTTACCCTCTTAGTGACAGTTCCTCCAATTTAAATCTACGAACACATCTAGCGTATCATATAAAAAATTCAAGTTTCTTTAAATTCCGTAATCCTCACTATCGGGGAAGGTCGTCCAAGTTAATATTCTCAGTTCGCGCACGATCCACGATTCGAATATCGGAAAGGAGGGAATCAGCTTCACGATTCGAATACAAATTTCGAAAGTTTTTTGTTTCAGTTCCAACACTTACTCCTTTTCGAAACTAGAATCGTAGATCGTGCACGAACTTTTGCAATTTCGTCTCCATCAATCACATCGATCCACACTTGTTCAAAGTATGTATTAACAAACGTAAAACAGAAACTCATTCAACCAAGTTACCATTTAAGCCTTCAAGTTTTTGGTAGCCACTCATGCGGAGGTATTCAATTTACCAAACGTGGAATATAGACAGAACATATGTATGTATGTACGTATATTACAATCCCATAAGGACTTTACATACGTTTACCACTTTGAGGCAGAACTCTGTGGGAATACGTTTTGCTGTGAAGGATGACTTTTATAAAAATCTCTAGTATAGGTTCCAAATTGTTTGTGAAAATATTTTGTTTTACACAAAATTCTCCTCGAAAATAAATTTTATATTAAGTTATATGTTTTATCCTTGCGAGGCAGAGGCAGGCAACTCTTACTTATATTGCAATATGGCGTTAGACTTTAATGAAATTCCTTTCCATTGCCGCCAGTAGAAGAGAACGACAATTTCTTTTATAGTTTACAACTTTCATGGGGTTATTCTTTTATACACCACTCCCCATACACCCTTTGCCATCTGTCATTTCCAAGCAACCAACCAACCAAGCACCACCCTGTGTGCGGGGCGAAAAGAACAAAATGCCCGTAAAAGTTTTCTTCAGATTTTTTATTAGCTTTTCTTTTTATGGCTCATAAAAACACCTCTTAAAACCAAACACAAAGTTTTTTACGACACCCCTTTAACTGGGGGTTGGTTGTTGTTTTTTTAATGTTCTGGTGGATTTTTTTCTATCTATCTTTTTGGTTGGGGGTTTTTTTTTTCTCGACTTTTTTAATCGTCTTTGGTGTAGATTTTATTCCTAACATTAGGATGGGTTGTTTAAAAAACAAAATAAAATGATGACCAAGCTCGGGTCATTATTTTTGCATCTCCGTATCTGGGTGGGTAGTCTTTATCTCAGCATGTCTGATGTAAAATTGCTTGCAGATAAATTAATTAATAGTGGGAAGGGGAAGCGGATTGAAGGTGACAATGTCTCTTAAGTTTGTTAAAGAATAATGACCTTTTGAGTAGTAGAGACCTTACCTGTCTAATTAAAATGGGTTTGCAATCATTTAAAGATTGTCAGGGCAACATGGCACTACCCACGATTGGTCAGGCTCTTGTGACATTTTTGGACTATCTGTGGGGATTTTACCTATTTTACCTATTTCCCAAAGTTTTAAGAATAATATATGTACTAACGAGAAAAGTGTACCTTGTGTTAACTTTTCCTTCTTTTGACATTTATCTTTTAAAAGTATTTTTACGTTTATATCCCTTTCCGCATATTTGAATGATTAATTTGTGTTCACTTGACCCTTGCTATTTGCCACTTGAAATACTTTCACTTTGATACTTTGTTTCTCTTTAGTATTGTAGGTGTTAGGGTTTTCTTTTCTCAGATACACCCTGTTATCATGTTCAGGCACTTAGACATCTTTCTTTTGCTATTTCACCTTCTTCTCTGTTTCGAAAGAGATAAGTTGTTTAGATGTTAGTGTTGGCAAAGTATAGTAGAATGTTGAAAAACATTAACAGAGCAGTCTTCAATAATAATATAAGCTCCAGCTGTAGTCAAACTGTTACCACATTGATTGGGCAGATAAAAAGTTCGAAATGCTTTTAACAAGGTAGGATTCCTAGAAGACGACCCAATTCTTTCTATCTTTCGACTAATGTTCAAAGGTTCACATACAAACTTCTAAGACAAAAAAAATTCCTATGGAATACGGCGTTCAAAGTATCTTCTGCTTTAAGTGTGGGGAATACAACACGCGCAGCACAAACGGTTAGACAGTGCTAGGCATTAACATGCCGGTACTATAAGTAGCTTTAGACGAAACCATTAGTCATTACTTTTTCTTTTCTGCATCCACATTTTCGTGGTATCGAAGCGGCGAAATCTCAATAGGAATAGCCCTGGAATCGATCTTTCTAACCTACGTGCTTACTTAGATGGCGCTATAGTCCGCGGTGAACCTGGGCCTCTACCAACAACCCTCTCCAGTTAGTGCGATCTTTGGTACGTTCGATCTCTGTAACGAAAAATCTCACTCAGGGATGTTGGTATCTGTATCACTAACTTCTCACAACCATTCGTATTGTGCGTGTTATATTCTTTACACGAATGGAAGGGGCCTACTGTTTAATGCCGTGTCCGAAGGGCAATTTGTGATTTGAGAAGCTTTCTGAGGACAGTTGAACTCTCGGATGTTTGTCAGACGATCGCAAGAGGTGGGGCCGTGAAAAACGTTTAAGTGTTTCGATTGGGATTCGAACCTGAACCCCTTGCTCCATAGTCCAACGCACTAACCACTGAGCCACGGCGCCCACCTTGACAATTTTTGACGCGTACAGTACTTAGATACTCTTTGATTGTTTATTATGAGTTCGTATTTATTTACTTTGAATTCAAAAGACCTCATTTTCCATTGGAGTGCCACAAGGTAAACTAACTACACCCCTACTTTTCACATAAAAAAATCACAAAACAAAATCGTTTTGTTTTTCGTATTTGCAATCAATAAAGTATCAAGTATCGAATAAACAAGGCGCCAATTTTCTACATCGCTTCCCTCTCCATTCCCGTATTCAGACATTCCTTTGGGGAAAAGTAATCGTTCACTTTTTAATCTCCAACTTACACACATTTTTATGGACTTAAATTGCCCGTGTACATCCCTCTTATATGGTATCTTTCCTGCAAAATGGAAAACCGCCATTATTCTCTCATTCTGTCGTTCTCTCTCTCTCTCTCTCTTCCCTTTTTCTCTCCGATTTTGTGTTCAGTGTGTGGAAACAATAAATTCACAAATTACTGTCAATATGGTGAAAAAGAAAAGCGGATGAAAACTTTTCTTACTCCCTACCACCCATGGTCTTCCTCCTTTTCTCTCTCTCTCTCTCCCTGGTAAGAGTTAAGTACCCACTAAACGATGACCCTTGAAAATTATGTTTAACCTTAAAGTTTTCCTATATTTATTTAATTACAAGTACATAGGTGCAACAGAGAGTTCTGTATCTCGAAAAAGGATATGTTTCGAACAAATGTATCCTTCTCTACACACACACACACACTCGTACATATCGTACAAATTGAGAGAAAAACCCTCGAACAAAAAGAAAACATCTTGTGTTGCATGAAAAATGATTTCCTAAGTTAATCTTGTTGCCGGGAAATATTCCTTAAGTGACTTGCTCTACATCGGTTTCGGTTTTTCTATTCGTTTCGATGTGTTTGTGCACACATTTTCGGGAGAGTAATTCAACTGTACACAAGGAAGGAGAGGGAGTGCTACTTTCCTTCCATCCACAAGCACAGCTAGGTAGATAGAGAGGGAGAGAGAGAGAGAGAGAGAGAGTTTCTTGCCACCAGGCTCCCCGAAAAATTGTTATAAAAACATGTGTTAGTCTGAGCATTCGGATTGTGTATGGGTCTTCGAGTGGTGTGGTAGGCGACAGAGGCTGGCAACAGACCTCCCCTCACAACAAGGACTGGAAAAACCTCACAGTCGACCGCACGGAATTTTAATGCAATGAAAAATGCACAGCAATTTTCCGCAAACTTTTCCACAACTTTTATCACTTTTGCCTTGTGGGTGATGATATAGAATTGAGTGGTGAAATCTTATGGGTTGGGTCGAGGGGTACGGGAGGTCATAAGGCGAGACAGGGATTCAACAGAAAGGATACCAGTGAGGAAGAGAGAGAGAACGACGAAAGCTGATATACAGAGCAAACCACATTTTATACGAGTGTATAAGTGCTGACATTTTGGCACTTTATTTGCAAGAGCGTTTTTTTTTTTTTTGGTTTCTGTTGGTCCTGTTTTTGGTATTTGCAATAAAATTTATAGGAAAGTCCGGAGCATGTTGAATGTAAGTGTGGACTGTAGGTGGGGGGGAAAGTGATAGTTGGCAGACTTTGTTTAAACCAAACTTTGCTAGTAAATAACGTGTGTGGTTTGTTATGATATGTGCAGGCGATATTGCAAGGTGAAATTTTATTTGAGATTAATTTTGAAAAAAAAAACTACGAAATGGGTTTGTTTTTTTTTTTATAGAGAAAACCGTCTGGTCGGAAAAGATTATGCAACACAATGTTGTTCAGGAAGTCGTTTGAAAACTTGTTGTTCTTTAGATTTTGTAGAGTTTTAATCGTTTTTTTGTAAAAGTAGGTTCATTGTTGATCTTGGTTCTCGTTTTATACTAAGATGTTGACCTTCGGAATTCTATCTCGCTAAATATAGTCTGAGCTTATCAAAGACTACTTCTTCTTCTCGTTTCTGGAAGTCGGTTGACTTCTATGAGTACTTATGTGCCCTTTCCTTTAATACTTCCTTTAATACGTTGTACCTTCGGGTTCGACTCAAAGACTCTGGTGGCCGAAAGGTTAGTACATATTCTACCCATTTAAGACGTCTAATAGACAGTTTTTTTTTTTAGCTAGATCGATGTCCCTGTACAATTTCCGTCAAATCGACCGAGTATATTGTCATAAGTCAATGCTTCAGTAGGACTGGGATGATCAAGGTTTTATCTAGAGTTTTCTTAGATGTTTGGTATAGCGTCTTACCTTTCTTACCCCAAAGAAACAAGACTGGCTTCGCTTTATTTCTGCTGAGGTGTTGTTGTCAGAATTTATAGCAAAACCTAAGCAGTAGTCCTTTGCTCCCTCGAAGTTTTAGCTGTCTATTGTGACGTTCTATTCAATTTGTCTTTATAGGGTGTGCCTTCTCGTTGACATAAATATGTATATGGTTTTGCCCTCCTTTACCTCTAAGCCCATTTTACCTTACCTCTCTCACAACTATTGCTGGTCGAAGAAAAGCAAGTTAATACTAGTAATAAAAGTAATAAGGAACCTTGTGGTATGCCAATTTGGATATGAAAAGACCTGCGCCTCCTTTTCATAGTGCGAAACGCATCTCTGGATTCTTTTTCATATCCATGTCGATAAAGATTAGGGGATCAGAAAGCTATTCTTAAAGTGTACTGTCTATAAAGATTTAGAGTGACTGTGCTATGAACACGAAGCACGACGCACAGTGATGAGCACAGATTCTTCTACAGTTTCATTGTGAAACTCAAGCCTTTGGGAAAGCGTTGGCCCGTTTTTCTCATTGATCTGAACTTCCATTTTTTTCCATGATTTTTCCCTGAACTCCAGGCGTTCTTTCATAATGTCTTCCATTGAGAGTTAGCAATTTAAAGTTCTAAAGTGTTTATAGTCGTTTTGGACAAATCCTGATTGACCTATAAAAATGGCTACATTAAGCTTTCAAGCTATAATGTGTCAAATTCAGATCGACGAGTAAATTCAAAATAAGTAAATTCTAGTCAGCAATGGCTGCTTGCTAACTTCACAAAATGGCGTCTGTCTAGAGATTTTTAAAGGGTCCAAATATTTTTCCGCTTCGATAACCACCCCAATACACACTCGTACATCACCTAATCCATCAGCGCAAGTGATGAAACAAAAAAAGAGATAACAAAATGTCCTGTGGTTCTTTTCACTAGTGCATTGCGTAACAAAACCGGAAACAAAAAGATAAAAGTCATACAAACCCACAAGCTACACATCATAATTGGGAAACGAAAAAAAAAAAAGCAGAAACCCCTTCGATATAACAAAGGATGACATGTCGCTAGGCTAAGCGCATGCAAAAAGGATAATTTGTCAATATGTTTGGTTTTAATGTCGTTTTGTCTCTTCTCTACAACGGTGACACACAAGCGCTTAACGTCGAAAACCTTCAATGTGTGTAGTGTGTGCTGTTTTAAAGATGACAGATTATGTGGAATTAAGGAATTCGTTACGGTACACATAACAATATAATAAACGGGATTTACTTCAACCATTGTGTGTATTGTTAACTAATTCGTTCAGGTGGAAAGGATATTAACCGTGATGTTGGTGTTTTGTTTTTTTCTTTCTGTGTACTATATGTATGTGTGTGAGTGTGGTGAATTCATTTAGGGAATTCACAGAAGCCAGATATAAAATCAGCCAATTGTGTGTGGTTTTTGGATAAATTAGGATAATAGTGTGATGAGGATGAGGATTAGTGTTTTAGGTATGAAGATATGTAGATTTTACTTACAAGAGGATAGGGTAATGGTTTTGAATAGGAATAGGTCGTATTCGAGGTTTTTTAAATTTGTGGCACATACCTACTTATTTGTAAGGACTTCTAAGCGTAGCAAGTCTTAAGTTTTCATGAATGCCGAGTGGTAACGCTGTTAATATCTACGACCCACAGTTCAATTCTGTTGATTTTGTCAGAAAACAATAAATGACGTTAGGGGTGTCAGAAGTGGGAAGCCATTTTTTTAATTTTATTTTGCTAAACACTTTGTGCAATCGACTAAACACTCAGACTGTCTTTATTGAGAAATATTTTATATCAAAACAAGGCTCCTTTTCAGACAAACAGTGCATTCTAGCTTTTGGTGTCAGAAGAGGAAGGCACGGTATTTAGATTTTTCTTTTACTAAACTCTCAGCGCAATCGGCCAAGTACTCGGACCTACAAAACCAACCCTTTTGACTTATACTGGTCTTCGAGACGTGCTTAAGTGCATAAGTTCAGCTTATGCGTTGGAAGTGATACGTCATTCAAAACGATACACAGCTTCACACACAATTTCTGCCTCACGTTTGCCCGTAGATGGACCTTACTAGACATTCTATGGTGTACCCTGTTTCTGTACAGTTGACCAATATTCTAAAATCAAAGTCACACTCAGTTGTCAATTGTTTAAAATTTCATTCGTAGCCCAACATTGGTTAAATTTGTTCCTTTTGTCGTGAATTTTTGCTCCAGACACCATCAAAGTAAGTAGAAGATATTAAATCCAATCCACTTCCAACCAAAGCCGGAATAGTCGATCAAAAATGTTCCTTTAAAATTCTAATCAAATTGGCATAGCATAATGCTCTTGCACCTCAAATCAAACAAACACCAATCCTCTACCTAGTCGAATTTTGTGTAACCACAGGATATCCTTGTTCTGTGTTAACCTCTCTCCCTCATTGTTCACCATAAGAAATACCAAATGACCGACAGAGACCAAAGGACTGTTGCCCCCCAGAGGAAAACATACAAAGAAAAGAAAAAAAAAGCTGCATCAAGATGACATTCGACAAACCACCGACCCTTGCACAATTATTGCAAATACCAAAGTCGTATCCATTACATATTTTCACGCCGACCCCTCACCGCATACAACCTTATCGCCACCACCACCACAAACAATGAATTTACAACACATCCAGCAATTGGGGAGAGGGTAAACTTGTTCCTGTATACCGCTTCTTAACCCTTGTTTTGGCACTCTGTATATTCTGGCTTCACTCGCCACCCAACTATTCGGACGACGACGACGACGACAATTGCCGCCTGCAGCAGGACATACACTCTCGACTTAACTCTCCCTTACCACACCGTCGTCACCGTCGTCGTTCTGTGTGTAAAACTAAAGTTAAACTGTAAATATGAGACAGAAAAATTTGCACAAGTGCAAAAGAGCTCAAGCGGTACACCAATAAAATACAAAACAACAACAGCAACGCCACAGTACAGCACAACAACCCCTCGAGCTTCGGGGCAAAAAATACTATAACAACCCAAGCCAAGCCAAACCAAGCCGCCCACCCAATGAAGGTATTTAAATGCAGGGTCACGTATCAATTTACTTGATATTAGTTAAAAACCCCAGCATCCCTGTAACACCCCATCATACTGGTGACCTCCTCGCACCACCATCACCACCACCACCACCACCACCATCATCATCTGCCCGGACTCTTTCCAATCACTACCCCTGTCATCCCACTTTGGGTATATTATAACTTCTTCTCTTCAGAGTGGAAATGATATGCTCTTCGGCCTTTTTGCTCGGGGAGCATATTTTCTTGTTTGTGTTTGCTTTCAGCTTGTTTTTTCTGTTTTTTTTTTTTCATTTTGTTCCTTGCAGGACACAGAAAAACCACCAACGCTACCACCCTTAAAATTCTGTGGGTTGGCTGGCAGCTGAGGTACTATAGATTGTGCGACTTGGTAGTTGTTAGCTAGCTGTATTACCTTCTCTACTCTCTGGTTTTGGAGTGGGCCCCCGATGACAAGCAAGTCATTTTGTTTCCCACCACATTTTCCGTTATGGTTTTCAAGTTGTTTTTTTCTGTCCTTTTTTGCATTTTGCACTACCAATACTACAGCAAAAGGACATGGCACTTGCCTTGCCACTACCGACTACCCCCTTGTCATCGAAATGAGTATCACAATACACAGTGGTTTTGTTTGGCATCAAGGATTTCACGCGCGTGCTTCGACTTTTACTTGAGAGGCAATTTCCTTTTATACAAACAGGACACAGCTATAGCATAGGAGCAGAGAGAGAGTGTGTGTTAGTGAGTGTATGTGGGAGTGTGTGTGTGTGTAGGGATAAGAGGGACAGAGAAGTGCCGGAGAGAAAGAGATATTAAATTATTGTTGTTGGTAAACTTGAGTAAGTTTTTGAGAATTTGTAAGAGTAGTCATTTTTTACATCAGTTTTGCGTGGCCAGTGTTGCCGTAATTTGATACTGCCTTCAAGCCAATACTCTGGTTAAGTGATTTATTGACCATTGATGCTCCCTTCGGAGGTGATTTACGCTGAGGGCCTTACTTTTTGTGAGACAACTTGGTCCGTCTTACTTAGGTTAGGTAAGGTAAATTGGTGCCAATGCTAACGACTTATTTAGACTAGCTGGAAGTTCCCTGAAAACTTACTTCCAATCATCGTAGGGCGAACCAGCTCAATGTTGTTAAATAATGGTGACTGGTGCTGGGCATAGTAAGTGACGAATGAATTCTTTTCGACTCTTCGTCTTGGCTGTCCGTGTATTCCTGCGACTAAGTTTCATGAGAGGTGGTTTGTCATAGACTCACCACAACGATTTGGCTGTACCACATGTGTTTAGTAGATACCATCGTTTGTTGCCTCCTCAATGAATTCGATGTACTTTTCTCTGTTCAGGGTGCTAATCGGTATATTAGCCTCAGAACTTTCGACTTTAGTTCAATAGATGAGCAATGCAGTCCCTTTACATCTGCCATATTCATTCCACCGATTCAGAATTCAAAGGACTAATGTCCCTTTCAAGACTTCCTTCTCCACTCTTTAGGATTTTTGTTCCAGTTTTGTCAACTCTAAGCCTAGGTTTTACATTTTTTGACATGTTGCGCCGAAATCCATAATTTAGCACATCTAGTCGTTACACTGTTCCCAGAGATATCGTTTACAAAGTCTGTTGGCTGTATCCATACGTAGGCATTTACTACTAAGTACTTTCTCTAGGCAGCGTCAACACTTTTTCCTTTTTCAGTCCTTGCGATAGCACACTTATTTATTTTCTTCAACACTTCCATATAGCAAAGACACAGTCGCTCTCATCTACACTCAAATGTCCTTAACACTTTTGTAAGAAGAAAACTTCTCTCGCAGTTTCGTGTCCTTTCTGGATGGCAAAATGAGAATATCTCAATTGCTCTCTTTCTCCTCACTCTCTCTGTCTATTTGGACATAATATCCTTTTTTTTCTTTTTTTTATGAACAACACCGTCATCGTCACCGTGTCCATGTGAGAGTTTACATATTCAAATCTCATAAAATTCTCCAAAACAGTGTGCGTCTCTCTGAGAAAATCATTATACACTCCTCTCACACAGGGATGTGATGGGAAAATTCATATTCCCCATATCCTGACACACAGGATATTCATAGGGGTGTTTTTCATTTTTGTGTCGTCGTTCATTGTTTTCGCCCTCTTATCTGTTGTGTTCACTGCGTGTTATCCTGTTTCCTTGCTTATTTTCTTTCCTGCGTGAGAAACATCGCCCATAGTTTATTTAATGTGCACAACACGAAAACGAGGTGGTGTGAGGAGAGTGCGTGCGTGAGTAGTGAGTAAGTGAGTGAGTGAGTGAGTGTATTCGGTGTATACACCACCTCTCCTACTGATGGTGTATCGATAATTATAGCCTCAACTCAACAGCAATAGCGAACCAACAGAACAACTGACGTCGCCGCGTTTCCTTCTCTGTGAAGTAGCACCACACTGCACCAAACTCCATGCGCTTCCATGTTGTATTGACGACACCGTGTGTCGTTGTGCTCTTCTTAGATACTAGTGTGGGTGTTCTTGTGCCTTTGTGTATATCTACTGCTGACACATAAGGAAATTTCAAAATGTATGTATGTAGGCATGGTGGTGGCAGGAAAATCTGAAGGAAAAACAACCCAAGATTGATGTCAGTCAGTTTATAGTGTGGTCGTCTTCGGTTAACACCACTAAATGTGTGCACACAGATAACGAGCAACACGCAACAACAGAATAAAAAAAAAAACAAAAACTCTAGGATATTCAAAGGAGAGATACCTTTTTTTGTGTGGTAGAGGTAGATAGACAAAAGCCATAAAGGATTTAAATCATTAAACCCATCTTAACCCCTATTTAACATCCGGGTGAGATTAATTATAACAAATCGATGGGTGTATCCGGTTCCGGTGTGGTGTGAATTTTGAATTAAATTTGTAGTTAAAGAAGAAAAGGATCTTTTTTCTGTCTGTTGGTATCCTGTGATTCCGCGAATCGGTTTTTCTCATTTCTCACATTTTTTCGTGGTTTCGCCAAGGTGTAGATACGAAAAATCCAAAGCACCCTCCCACTCTCTTAAGTTGGAGCTGCTGAGTGTGCCCCGAGTTTTTCGACATCGTCGCGGCAGTTTTTCGTCCTTGTGTTCGTGTGTCATCGTCGCACTATAGTCTTACATACATATTTCACATTTCGGGATA
This sequence comes from Xylota segnis, assembly GCA_963583995.1. Classification (NCBI taxonomy): domain Eukaryota; kingdom Metazoa; phylum Arthropoda; class Insecta; order Diptera; family Syrphidae; genus Xylota; species Xylota segnis. The sequence continues at coordinate 5,068,596 of OY757239.1, read as the reverse complement.
TAGATGCAACCGCACCAGCAGTAGCAGCATCCTTTAGCCGTTGTTGTCCTCCTCGTTCTCGTCGCCGTTGTCGTGTGTCGTCGTTTTAGTCGTTTTCGTTGGCATCGCTTTTCGTCGCCGTCGTCATCATCATCCTGTCGTGGTGTGGTGTTATCCCTGGTATTATGTGTGTGGTGCTCCTTGCGCCATTGATCCGATTTTAAAACATATATCTCTGAGAATAGTTTTCCTCCAGTTTTTAGTGCTGTATGGAGATTTTCTTCTTCTTTCAAAACGAAAATAAAAACCACAAAAAATCCAAAAAAGTGTTACAAAAATCATTTAAAAAGATCTCAAACCAAAGTGCTTAGTGATTAGATTCATATCCTGTTTTTTTTTATTGCTAAATCCTTTAGCTTATTGTGTGAATAGTCATATTAACAGAGACTAGGGATTACTTAGGTTTACTCTTTGTGAAAAAGAGAAAACAAACATCAGGATAAAGAAAGGATAATACCGAGTTTTTGGTTTTTTTTCTTCATTCGAAAATACAAAAATACCAATTTGGTAGTACGAAAGAAAAAGGCAAAACAAAAGTTTTTATTTTTGGAACATTTCTTTGATTGGATTAAATGATGGAATGGATACCAAGAGGATTACCAAGCATTCATGCTCCTATACCCATTTGTGGTGAGTCGTTGGTACTATATCGGATTTTATTTTACATTTTTCGTGAATACATACATATGTTCTTGTTTTTTTTTCTGTTATTCAATTTTTAAGTCGCATTTCATCTGTCCGATTTGTGAGTCAGAAATGAAAAAAAAGTACTGGGCCCATGTGAGTTTCCTGCGGTAGTCTATATAGTTCTCATGTTTATGGATTTGCTATTCTTTTGCTTTTGAAGGAATAACTTAAAAATTTCTATGTATCCCTCAGTACGCATTTACAAGTGCCCTTACCATTTTGTCTAGCTAAGTCTAGTCTGACGTTTTTTGTGTTTTTATATATGTGAAACCCGAGGCACTGGGTAACCTTCAAGCCAAGACACCTAAACCAACTTGTCCCCACCCTTTATTTTCTCACATTAACTACCAAATGAACTCTGATAAATGGGTTGACATTCACAGAGAAGATGAGTTATGTGTTTCCTGTAAGACTATGTCGATGATCAATAATTCTAACCTCGTAGTCTGCTTCCTCAGAAGGCACTGACTTAAGCGTATCCAAGTAGCTATTCCTAACTTTGATCTGCTAAATTGTATTGTTTCCTCAGAGTTTTCTGATCTTACACAGGCCAGAAGTCGTTTGAAACCCTATGCCCTTCGAAGTTTGACCTTAGGTCATCCATATTGATGATTTTATCGAAAATCATTCTCTTAGCCATGCCCATTGGTGGCTTATGCCTTCAATCACATCACTTTGTGGGAGCTTTGCTTCTTTTTAGGGAAAGACGTGTCCAGGTATGCAGAATAATCTGACATGGTTCCGACAACCTTAGATTTGGTGATGTAAGACTCTAATGCCTTTAGCCCAGCATGGCTATCAATGTAGAAGGAGATTTTCTGAAGAGACATTGACCCCATCTCAAGTAACTCCGCTGCTTTGACCCCAGAACCTGAAAAACCTACATACATATATCCGGTAGTAAGTAAAGGATCGTATCTGAACTCCAGTTTTGAGTAGCATGCATGTCAGACACTAGAGGGAGGTGTTGGTATTAATGCAAAGTCCTTGAGTCCTGAGTATCTCCGACTTACGAAGCAGAGCCATTTTAGATTACCTACACTGTAAAACACGTATTAAAAGCATTCGATCTTGCCAGAATCATATCCTCTGGTAGGTTTCAGTTCTATACACTAATGAGATGATCACTGCTCTCATAACTGCTTTTCAAATTCCAACGATAGTATTTCAAAACTATCAAAAATTTCAAAAATTTCATTGCCACTCTCAATAGTCTGTTGCCCTTGATCAAAACGCAGCAAATGTGAAAAGGCTCAGTTTAGGTACATTATACTTCCACGAACGTCGACACGAACGTTGGCAAAACCAGTACAAAGTACGAGTACTCTTCAGTACTAAGTTTTGCCACTTACTCCCAAACTCATCGTATTAAATAAAATCCAACCGTTGTGCCTACTTCAACTTGTATCTGTTTTTAACTGAACCTGCTTTATTCCTTTTGAACATTTTTTTTTGCAAAAAGTGCTTCAGTAATCTGATAGGCGGGTCAAAAATTTTTCTGTTACTGTAGAAAAAAGTATCCAACCCAACAATAGTAAATCTGAAAAATATTTCAAGTAACTTTGTGGTACCTCACACTTTTTTCGTTTTATTTTTGTTGATACAATTTCCATTGACACGCCCACTTTGGAGAACATCTTCAGTGTATAAATTACTGTCCACACCTACTTTTTTGTGGTGGGGTTTAGCTTTTAGACTTCTTTGGGATGAGTTGGATTGTAGTTGCATCTACGCAGCTTAGTTCATCTTTTTTTAAGTATTTGTCTGAAAAAAAACACATCTTCCCTGTTAAAGCCAAAGACTGGTTAGACAGTCTTCTACAAATTTCGACAGCTACCCCCTTTCCGAAAAACAAAAACCTATTAAAGTTTGTAAAAATCGAGATATTGTCTTGTAAGCCTACAGCTATCCGTTCAGGGTTGATATCATTCCAACCGTTTTCGAAGGTTTGAGATATGTATGTTTGCTTGCCTTGTTCACATTTTCCTTACCAGTATTAGAATATTAGAAAATATCGGTTTTGATACTTAATGATTTGAGTCTTCAAAGACGGTTGCATCGAGGTAAAAGGATTTCGTGTAAAAAGAACGTATTGTTCTTACTGTGTTGTCTTACCTTTCTCAGTGAGAATGAGAGCAAAAGTACTAGCCTTCGAGGATTCAAGATATCTGATTTCTACTATTTTCTATATTCAATTCAATTAAAATAAACGAGAAGGACAACGAAACAACATTCACTTGTTGAAGACAAAGTTTTTCTTTTTATGGATGGTCGAAGTAAAGTTGCCGAATAGGGTCTAGTCTGGGTATACTTAATGGCATTACTTCCCAAGCAGTAAAGGTATCCTTTCCAACCGACAACTTTTACATTACAGTTCTGTTCGCGCCACCTATCATAAAACTTTCTCGTCCATTTATCACATCCACTTTTGGTAATTGCGTGTGAACTTGAAAGACTAATTTTTCTTGATCACATTTCTTAGCTCATGCCTCCTACGGTTACGCCCACGTCACAACATTTCTATTTTCTAAATAAACCCAGCCTATCCATGGCAAACAGAAATAAACAAGCCGAACGAGCAGAAAAACCAACTCAACCTAATGATGATAGTCTATCCTTGCGATGATGAAATATACGACCACAGTAATCCCTTCCCTGCCGCTCACTAAAACAGCCTTCTCTATTCCATTCTATTCCCCATTCCACTGTCGAATCGTGTCGTTTAGCAAATTTTCGTTTCAAATTTCCAAACCAACAACAAGAAAAAAAGGAAAAATACTTTACGATTGCTTTCTACTCGATTGAGCATTGCTTGGTCGTCGTCGTCGTCGGTGCTCCCTTTCACATTGTCCCAAGTATATCTATGTTCGTATTTATATCCAAATGTGTTTTGACACAATCCTTAAATACCCAACAAACCGGATAAATAAAAAGAAAACGAAACTTTGGCTCGAAAAATAAAACAATTTACATCAATTTCCCTTGATAATATAATGTAATCGATGTGATATGGTTCCCTCTGTGTCCCCGAAACACCAACCCCAGCAATCCTGGCAGAACCAGAGCCATTCTCTGTCTTCATTTCTGCCATCATGATTTGGCCCTTAGGGGGTTGACTCACTGTAATGTGTGACTGTGTGTTGTGTGCACCGGGTTAGGATTTATAGGATACTGTTTTCGGTTTAGATCTATAAATATATATCTATACTATATATGTGCGTGTATGTGGCATTATTATTATAGCCAATGGTGTGGTATACATACAGAATTAGGGTCAAGATGTTTAACATTTTCAAAAGGAATTTATTAAAATTTTATTTGCTAATTTGCACATTCCAGTGAGTTACTACAACCGCGCTATAGGCCCTACTGTGTGTGTGCATAGTACACCAGAAGTTGTTACCTCATTTGAGATTCTAATCTCCTTTGTTATTTCAATTTTGCCCATAAGCAATTTGTAACGTACCAGCCGAAGAAGAAGAATAACAACAACAACAATGGCAACGGCAAATGGCACCGATATGGAAATTGTCATTTCGTTTACTATTTCCGGCTTTTGGACTTATTGCATGCCTTTAGCATTCCCAAGACGATTATGGGGATTTTCCCGAAGAGTATATATATTTTTCTTGTCGAAGAAGTAAAACAAATAGAGAAGTCTGTGTAATGGGTCTGTGTAAGGTTGTGCACAGGATGACGGAAGGATTGCCTGTTCTTGGATCTAGGAGTAGAAAACATATCATGACTTTTGATGTTTCTATTGAGAGGGAAATTGGTTTCTGTTGACAAAAAAAAAGAGTTTATAGTCGATCAGGATTCTGTTTGAAACGGAAAGAGTTTATTTTGTATAGCAACCAGCTGTTTCATTAAAAATTTAACAGGACTACGTTCAGATCATTGGAACAGATTTAGAAGACCTTCATACTGGATTTATTCGTTATTGTTAATATGACTAATCAGCCTGCAACTTTCTTACACTTCCTTTAAAGTGGCACCCAACGTGTGCCTTTTTCAATGAGATCATTACTCTAAATGATTCCAGCAGAAGTACATCTCACTAAAAGACCACGAAGCTGCCACCTTCACTGTGCGAAATAGACCTAATCCTGCCTTTCATAAAATTTGTACTAAAATTCTGCCTTTTTCCTTCTCAGATCTGTTATGTCAAATATCGGCATTCTTGGTATCCTTTTCTTAAACAAAAAAAAAACTGTATTGGGATTCTGAATCCCAAAACCTTCGATTAATGACGCAACTGACAAACTGAGTATAATAACACGGTATTTCATGACAACTGTGCTCACAAGACAGTTCATAGCTGTCAGAACTTTTTGACATGGTTTTCTTGAACATACCCTTCAATAGTTCATTTGATTTTACATGATCAGTGAAGATATTCTTGATCGCACTGACATTATGGATGTCCCTAAACTATTCGATCTTTTTGACAAATCTTTATCCATCTTTCTATTAGGATTACTTTAGATCGAGTTCAGAAAGCTTTTCTTCATATAACACGCTGGGATTGTCCTCATATGTCAACGAATTGTGGTCTCGTGTTGCTCTGCACAACCTTAAGACATGTTATTCCTTCCACATCTCTATACTTTTCTATTCTATTTATATTTTCCAAAATACTTTCTTTGCATATGTCAAACAAATGTCAACTTTGACACATTTATTACACCCCAAGAATAAAAAAAAAAAAACAATATGCTTCTGTAAATATAATTTTAATAATCTCCCACACTCATTGACAAATCGAAAGAAAATTCACAACAAAAAGAAAGACATAAAAATACTAAAGAAGATTAATGGCTACGGATACACAGCGATGACATTTACACAACATCTGTTTAAACGAGACATGACTGCATCAATTGACATTCGATGTCATTTGTTGTGTGTACTATACAATTTTTATTTCTTTTTGGGTTAACATTCCCCGTGTATTTGTGTGTGATCTTTGTAAAACGTTTGCGTGACAGGATCAATTACATGACATTAGGGTCTGCTGTGTTATGTTTGGTATTTTTAGTTTGTTGTACTGCTTGTACTGCTTGCTTGAAGGGTCTCTAAAGATAGATGAAAGTTCTTTGACAGTTGTTCTGAAAATAACTTTTGATCGTTTCAAAAGGTTATTCATCTAAGAAATGGCATTTGTTCTAATCGATATTTAAAATATACCTACCTATGTATAATCCACCCTTGTCAAAGGACAATAAAACCCTCCATCATTCTATCGGTATCGGTATCGCATTGTTTAAGTGCTTAATCGATACCGATTGAACTTTATGACCCTCTAATCCCTCTAATCTCACCCCAAATGTGTCACACAATCGGTCTCTCTTTAGGTCACATCGCAACAACTACTTTCCCAAGATTACATACAACATTCATCATATTTCAAACACAAATAGATAGGGAGAGAGGCAAAAGGGATCTTCTTGCAGATTTGCCATAATTTCACAGGATAATCCGTAGATTTCATCTTTTTAGCTCTTGGAATGAGTTTTTCTGTTTTTTATTTTCTTTTTTTTCGTTCTCTCTTTTACACAAAAAGGACCAAAAAAATCTCCAAATCCCTTAAACGTAACCACCACCATGGTAAATCCATCCATACCACAGAGCATCATAATTATCGTAGCCTCTCACACCAACAGATTGAAGGGAGCAAAGGAAGGGAAGGAAAATCCTTTATTACCAGATTCCTTTCCTCCACACCTCCGATAGCATTTTCTGGATTCAGAAGCCATTTCAAGTGTTAACGACGGCGTCAAAACTATACTTTTTCTTTTACAGGATTCACTTTATCCTTTTTTAGAAGTTTTTGCGTTTAGGAAGCTAAGATAGGGAACGCTCCTCTTCATATCTTTCCCTTGTGTAGTATACACATGTGTGTGTGTGTACCACTCACATTGGAACGCAATCACATTGTGTAACGCCTAATTTACTTACTTAAGGGGCGGCCTCTAATCCCCTATTTATATGCTATTACGCTTTCCTTTGAAATGTGTCTTTCACTTCATCCCTTGTATTATCCTGTTCTTACCGCAGTTCGGCTATACTATATTCGTTAAGGTTGTTGCGCTCTTCTTTGTGTTTGGTTGTTTACCAAATACGAAAATTACCAACACATAGACACAAGTCGAAAACCAATATCTTGTCTTAGTCATTCTCAACGTCCTCATCGTCTTCATCGTCGTCATCTTCGTTGCCATTTAAGGGATTAGAAAACGTCTCAAAGTCTTAAGGATAATTTCTCATCTGCCTATGTGGCCCCGACATCTTTCTCTACGACGATGACGACGACGACGACTTTAGGCGAAATCCTGGCAAAGGGATTTGAGTTAGAAAGAGAATCGGAACCAAAAAGGAAACGATAAACAAGAAGAGGAAACGGTTAAGGAAATTGAGGCAGAAAAGGACACACCAATTATTATATTGGTAATTTGCTTGTCCAGTTTTTTTCTTTTTCCTTTTTTTGTTTTTGTTTTGTATACCTTCTTCTTCATCCCTCCACTCCGGGTGTGTGTATCCTTTTGGTTGTTTGTCGGTTTGGGGATAAAGTTTCCACAGAATTTCTGCCCTGGCAAAAGTCCTGTTTTAATTCTTTTAATTTTCCCTTTTTAGCCTTTGAAGTTTTTCCTATTAGTGTTTTCGGGTGGTCTGGGCGGTAGGGGGGAGTTCATCAATTTGCACCATTTTGTTGGTCGACCCCAATTTCTCTGTAATAAGGGCGGCTGTGTGTTTGTTTTGGAGTCATAATGATGATAATGATGATGGTTGGGCGCTGGTGGAGAGGATGTGAAAGTGATGCTTGTTTTTATTAACACAGGCTATGGTGTTTTCGGGAGGACAATTAATTTTAAGTAAATTAGGATGAGATTTTACAGGGAGTGAGTTAGAATTGGTTATTTGCTGGATTGTTAAATGGATTTTCGTAGTTTTTTTTTTTTTGTGTTCTCTACCGCCTGCGGACCTAAAGTGGTATGAAATGAGTCTTAATTGCTGGTTTAGCAAACCCCTTTGGTTTGGGGCGGGGCGGCTTAGATGTGAGTCGGAATTTCACAGGAGGTTGATTGAAAGAGAGAAGCTTGTTTGTGGAATTCACAAGGTCTTTTGACTAAGAAAAGGGGTTTTGGTAATAATTATGAATTTCAAGCAAAGTTCCTATAGAATTGAATGCATTCATGCGTCAGTACTAAATGTGAACCGAATTCTTCCAGCCTTCTGGCGATCCTTTGATTGCTAAAAATATGTTTCGGTGACTTCTGTCGTTTTTTCCTTTAAAGCTTTGCCTTCGGTCAAACGTTATCGTTTTTAGGTCAAAAGGCTTCCATGACTTAAACTATGTTTAGACGGTTGTCGAATCTGTGTGTGACAATATTGTCAGTAAAGTATTGCCAGATCGCCATCTGACCATGGCAGGTATCTGCCAATCGTATGAACCCCCCTTTGTATTGGCAGGCGTTTAGGACACTTGTAAACTCAAGCATATGCAGCAACAAGTGTCTGACATTTGAGTGTCTATTCGTCTCCGTATGTTCCTTTTTAGAATTTTTAATTTATTACGACAAGACAGAAAAAAGTTTTGTAAAATAAAATACTATAAGTCTGAAAATGGATCTGCAAATCTTTACTGAACAATTATCTGTCAATCACGCGAATTGAATATTCTTGTCAGACAACTGCCAGACCAGCCATCGCCCCATGAATTGTCAGAAAATTTGACAAAATTATACAACCATGTGAAATGTCATTATAATGTTGGCAAATAATTTGTCATTGTCAGCTCATTGGAAGGTCATATGCAGCAATTGTCAGCACAACATTTGAAATCCTTGTCCTTAATATATCCAAAAACTTACGAAATGAAGAACTTCGTCAATTTCCCTTTAGCTTTCTCTATAGGAAACAGGAACTAGTCATGGGTGGTTTTTAAAATCTTCGTTCGTAAAGCCTTTAGTCAGTGAAATACCTCTAAAAGGTTCGTTCAGCTAGTTTCCATTTAAAAAACCAAAACAGACTTTACATTTACTTACATTACCTAAGAGCTGGTGTGACTCTTTCCACCAAGACCAATCTATTTTTCTGTTAAAGTCAAAAACTTGCTTGAGTCGCTTTAAAGGCGATTCGAATAGATATTTCATTTTAGGGCCAAGAACTAGATTGTCTTCAAGAGTGTTTCTCTGTCACTTAGCCGCAAGCACTCAGGTGACTGAGTTGACAAGTTTAGAGAAAAATAAACCGTTGTATCTATTATGTGAGTAAAATGAGAAAAAAACAAAACAAAATCTCTCCAGGACACCCACTTACGGCGTCCCAGTTTTAATATCAATTTAATCTGTCTACACCAGGACGCCCTGTCTACACAAGGATAATCCTTTCGAAAAATCATTTACAAAAAGTTTCTTAGTATTTCGAAAAAAAAAAAGAATCTATGCCATCTATACTCATACACTTACCTAACCTCTGAAGCATCTATGGAGAGAATGTGTGGTCGAAAGTTGTGTACACTATACCACTACCACATACTGTTCGCTCACCAACCTCATCGTCATCATCTCAGGTTCCACTTTAGTTTCACACTTGTTAGTTGAAAAGTTATGTGATACTTGGCCTTATTTCGTGAAAAGGTAAGAATAAGTTTCACCATCAACCAGCTCCCCCCTCATGCCAAGAGAAGAATATATGTATGTGCGAGCACTTCAAGATGAAGATATAAGCTTACAGAGAGAGGAAGGATACAAAAGTAAAACTTCAGACTTTAGCATTAGGCACTATCGTTTGGCTATTATGATCAAAGGACGAAGGAGTTGTAGTGGTAGTAGTTTGCAGTTGTTATTTCCGTTCACTTAAATGCCATTTTCATGAAGTTGGGTGTATACCATCCAATTATGTGCACAGTGCAGCTGTCAAGTGAGGGTTTTTTTTTTGGTTTTTGTTTTTTGTTTTCTCTTTCTTCGGACAAGAGGAACGGGAAAATTATTTTATTTTCCATGTGAAGAGACTGTAAAAATTCTTGAGATGGTGTGGTATGCAATAAAAGGACTGCAACGTTGATAAAGGAATGCAGAACATGCAACTCAACACACCAACTACTCGTTGGCTCGTTCATTTTCTCGGTGTATCCGTTGGATTCCTTTGTCTGCGATGAATTACAATTCTGCATATTTATTCGGTTTGGTTGTATAACATTTAAATTATTATTATTATTTTATTTTTATTTTTTTCTTTCTTGTTCCTTCTTCTCTCCTTTATTGTCTGTCTTTTGAAGTCCCATGAGGCGGATGATGGACTTTTTTTTGCTTCTGCTTTCCGCATATTTGCATCATAAAAAGGATTTCAATTAGAGGATGATCTGTATCCTAGGATTTTTTTCCCCTGCACTCTGTTGTGTACAGTTTTTTTTGTGGATTCCTTTTGTGTGTGTTTTTTTTTGCAAAGACTAATTAAATTTTGTTGGAAGGTAGAAGAGCAAAGAATTCTTAAACTTGTGGGCGAGCATTTGTGGCATAAAAAATTGGCAGTTCTTTGAAATACATAAAGTTGTCAAACACCACTAAATTGTATCGCAGGTGGTTAATGCAATTTAAATAGGAAGCCCTGCAGTGCATGGAGAAAAGGAGAAAAACAATTTTCAAATACTAACCAGCCAAAGTCAATAAATTTCCAATAACTACTTTCTCATTCAAAAGCCTTTCTGACGGCTGTAGCTGGTGTTAAACTGTTTCTCTCTTTTGAAAATGTTTTAAAATATAATTTATAGCATTCAGAGCTCTAAACGATCAGAAACTTAGGGCAAAAGGTCTTAGAGAAAACCCAAAACTTTCCCACAAACTATTGCGGGTCCCCTTTAACATCCTTGCGGGACTCCAATCAAAAGCTAGGTTTCTTGAAATCCAAAGTATTCTTACACGTTTTTTGCATACGAAAATATATCGATAAACTTTCCCAAGGTTTTTCATTTTATTTTCAGAAAAGAGCCTTCTGCGTATTTGGCACTTTTTTGACCACATTCATAAATCATACACCGTCATCACCTGTCACGATTCCTATCGTTTTTCATTTCAAAAGAAACGCTCATTCCTCTCACCCGTCTCCATATGAAGAAACAGAAATCCACACGTCTGTTGTGTATAGATGACACGACAGTTTTAGGTTGAAAAGTTCCTCAGTTTAGTGTCAATACACGTGCGTCGCCCTCTTTATACATATTAAACGCTATTCTCATCCTTCTTCTCCTATTCGTTCTTATACCATTTTAGCGTTCAACAATTTCATTTGACGGTCTATCACATCCATCCTTGCCTCGTATATCCTTAATTCACCATCAACAACAGAAATAAAGTTAGAAAGAAGAAAAAAAATGGCCACCCCGGCGGTAGAAAGATAGGATAAATGAAAACGTCATCTGTTGGCGTTTCCACACACCAGACCAGAGTTTCTTTCTTTATGTCCTGTCATCTTTTTTTTCCGCTCTGCATCTTCTTGGAGTTGAGACTGTATGCGCGAGGGGGGAGGGAGCTCTTTCTTTTTTTTTTTTTTTGCTGTTCACCCAGCGTTCTTTTCACTTCTCGTCGAGTTTTCGTTTTGCTTTTGAATATTGAATGTGATAAAAGTGTGAAGGGAAAGATGGAAAGGTAAGATATACCGGAACGATGACTGGGGAACGGTTTCCCTTAAGGTGGCTATGAGGAAGAGGCGTTTCCGCCCAAAGTCGTATCGTTTACCGCGGATCGTTATTTCCTTCGCAAGGAGGATGCTAACACAGAGAAAAACTCACCTTCCCTAAGGGATATTCTTCTTCCTCCATTTTTCCTATGTTTTGTATTTTTTTTAATTCAATAAGAGGGGTTGGGTTGATTCAGTTACACATACCGAGATTTTAAAAAAAAAAACCAGAAAAGACTGGAAAGATAAAGATTTTTTTCCTTCTGTCGTTAGTTACTTCCATTTCCTAATCCAAAGGATAAACGAAAAAGAAATCGTGTATATGAATCTTGGTAAGCCAACACACAGACACACACAATATACAAGGATATTGCATAGTATCCGACATTTCGCTTTTTACCTCTTAACTTAATTTCGAATCTCTTTTCGTTACTCAAACCATTCACAAGACTCTCCTTGGAGGTGGTTTGAGGTGTCCTTTTTCACTCACAAGTTACAAGCAACAACACAAATAAAAAAAAAACAAGAAAAACAGAAATGGTCCTTGTTGAATATTAGAAAAAGAAATTCACGAGAAAGAGATGCAAAAGGACTAAATTCTCGCGGGTAGAAAAACAACAAAGCAACGAAAAAAAAATAGTAACAACTACCATTAAGGATGCAAAGGGAGAAAGGATAGTAAAAAACGAAATGGCGAGAACTTTTGTAAATTTACTCCCAAAGGGGATTTTTATTATTTCCTTTTGGTGTTTTTTGTTTTCCTTTTTAGTATCCACTTGTGCTTGTTCTTTTTTTTCTTTTTTCTTTTTAAAAAAGTGTAAAATTTATTTACTTTTGTGTGGTGTGGGAAAGGGGAGCGCTTTTGTTGCTTCTACATTGTGTGGCCCTCCAAAGGGAAAGCGCAAAAGTATTGTTTATATTGGTGGCAGCAGTGAGATGTAGTTTCTTTCTGAGTTTTTTTCTTTTTGGGTTTATGTTGCATTGCGAAGTATACTACATTCAAATCGTTTGTGTAATTTATTTACAAGGATTTAACAAGTGGACGGGCTTGACAGTAGTTGGAAATGTACGAAAGTTATTGATGGCTTAATGAAGAATAAAGACAGGTGGTCTTGGAATTATTTTTATCTTCAGAGCCGAAAACTTCTAGAAATGTCACTCATTTCTGATCACTTTTTCGGAGCACAAGCTGCCAGTTGCCAAAAAAAGTCTATCTCAAGTATCAATCCACTGAATCCTTAACCAATATGGTAAGTTCAAAACGGAAAGGCGTTTATTATCATAACCTCCTAAACTTCTACCACCACAATACACTAAGTAATAAGTTAACAAACAGTGGAAATTTAACCACCTGTGTCAGTGAATAAATTAAATACATATTTCACAATTCAATCAGAATGAATATAAATGAATACCAATTATGACCAATCCCATCTAACCCTCCCATCAATGCTGCCAACGTGTCAGTTACAGCCAATGACTGTGTGTACATATAGTACAACCCGTACGATGCTAATGAGTGTGGGTAGTTTGTGAAAGGACAACAACGAGTGTTTGAATGTCATCATTATCGTTGGGTGCCTAGATCAAATAAAGGGGGCGGTGGGAGGGGGGAGAATGCCTCTCTGTCTAAAAACAAAATTCAACATTTCACAGCCTTATGGTAGATTATGGGAAAATAAAAATTCACATACATACACGATACGGTGTATCTGTAGCATAAGCTCTAACCAACCCAAAAGCCAAAGTTGACATTTGAGTCCTGGACAAATGGGATATTTTGAAAATGATTACATGAATTATTAGCGTAGGATATTGACGAGCTGGGTAATTATTTATACATTTTTTTTGTTTCAATTGCATGGCAGAGGAAAGTGACACACAGAGACGAATGGAATACAGGGTGGCATACTGGCAAAAGCGAAAAAATATTCTGTAACAGTTTGTGTAGAAAACAAAAACATTCTGTCTTCGATTCAATTTATTGCTAGGAGTAGTGGTAGACTCTGCGAACTGATTGGAGTGTAATGACAAAACAAACCAAACCAAACAGAAGTCTATTACAACGAGACATTGTTTTAAAGCCGTTGTTGGAAATGAGACCTAACCTGGACCCTATTCAACCAACAACTTTTCACTTATCAATGCTTCCACAAACAATTCTATAAAAAACTTGAACACCCTAAAATAGTTCTGAAAAGCAAACAATGTGAGTCGTTCTCCTTTAGTCTTTTGGCTTACCTGCACGACAAAATTTGTTTCATATTTCAAAAGTTAGCTTCGAACCATGTCGAACTGTCAGAGTCAGCGTCTTCCTACAAAAAAATAGTTTAGTCTTTAGTCAGTTAGCTCGGTCCTTCTCCAACTGACTCCCATTACGCAATCCGATTCGGTTGAAGTCTCCTTCTATTTGTGCGTGCCACCTATTGATTTAAGATTAGATTCGAAAACTCTATGTACCGAAGCATTTGTGTAATCGCCGCTCTATAGATCGAGTTAAAGCTTCAACGCCATGAATCAGGATCGGAATGACAATAGTTCATTCTCTTCGCTACCTTGGCATTTTGTGCGACAAGGAGCTTTTATCGCTACCGACTTGACTTAAACTTGATCAACTTCACCCTTCTCCTTACCCTAAAAATCCTAGCTCGTAAGTTAGTCTTCACATCTTAGTTCTAGCTTCTATAAAGCCGAGATAACTGGGGGCTTATGTTCACACCAAATCAACAGAACCTGCTTGCTCAAGGAAACAGCGACTGCTGAAGTACTGAGGTGTCATTTTCAGAACTTATAGCAGAGAAAATGTCTAAAAGCGTAAAGACTTTCTGTCAAGATATGCACATGTCTCTTCAACGGATGGACTTAGTTAGTTATTTTCGGTACAAGTGGTTTGAGTACATTACAACTTTCTTACAAAATTTTATTCTTCCACTTCCACGGATCACCCTGTTTCCTAATATCGAAGTTTATGTACACAATGTGGTCAAGTTTGCTAACCTGTAACTAAGCGCCTGATATTTGTGTATTACCACAGGGAACACACAGAGTTGTCCACTCTCAACAGAAAACAACAAATATGGGTACGCTTAGACGGTATACACAAGGGACTTACTATATGCGTCATGGAGGGAGGCAGGAAAGGGGTTTACACTCGCATGCCTCCGAGTCGAGGACTAACATCACTAATGACAAATTATAAATAATTATTATGTGGTCGTTGTGCTTGTGAATTTAGATTCATTCCCTCTCTCTCTCTCTCTCTCTTCCTCTTTCTCTCTGCCTGTCTCTGCCTCCGTAGCCAGGATAAATTGATGTGTTTGCTATGTATGGCTTTATGTGTGAATAGGCAGTGTTTGAATTTGTAGAGAGAAAGAGAGTGAGGACGTATATTGTCGTTGCGGTTCAGAAGGTTAAGTGTAAAATTAATCGGGGGTGAAATATTATACATTTGACCATTGACTTTTTTTTTCCAATTGCTAATGAAATATGCATTAGGAATCGAGAAATCGAAACATATGTGTCCTTTCCTGGGGCGGAGGGTTTCGTAGGAAATCTTTGATGAGGGGTTTAGCAATTTGTTTTGCGGAATTGATTAGGTTAGATATATTGATTTGGGGTTAATTGTGCAATGAATTATGGTTATTGGTTTTGTGGGGGGTTCTTCCTCTGATGAGGAAGGCGGGATTTAAAGGTATGAAAGATTTGTTGTGTGTACTCCATTCGGAAAACTTCCTTATAACTTCGGTGCTCTCGATCGCTCAATTGTTTTGTGAAAAGTAAAGCAAAACTGTTTTGATCCTTGAGCCGCGTTGTCCTAATTTTGAAATGCATTTTATCCCATCATCGTCCATGAAGTTTCTACTGCACAAACTCTCTGAGTGGGTTGGAAGGTTGTTATTCAATGCTGAACTACAATGTGTTCTTGTATACCCAAGTGATTGTTTGGAATTACTAGTTCTGTAAACACTTACAATTTTCTGTATTTGGTCTCGTTTCTACCAAAATTCTAGTTTTTGTTGGACTAGATTCAAACTTTATCAAGTAAAGTACTCTGTTGCATCATAGATCCGCGGTATCTGGCAAACTCACTGAAAGGTACTCGAGGTTGTTTTAACCTAAAGGCACAGTATTTGCAAAACAGATGGTGGATAGGTTCAAATTTCCCACAGGTCTTGGAAGAAAGTTTTAAGAAGAGTAAATCTTTTAGAAGGTGCAACGTTTCTTCATGAGTTTTTCTATACAAATTCGATCCTGTCTTGAAGATGTATAGGCCGGCCTTATGAACAAAGGGCTGGATAGCTCGTTTCATTCCACTAAACAGCCAGCATATGTGTATATCAATTAAGCGGATAAGTCCGCCCATAGAAGATAAGTGCTGATCAATTACTCTTCTTTCGGAATATGCAGTCTTTTGTGTATTTTGAAGGACTCGTCACTGATTTTGACTTTTTTTTGACTGATATTCCACAAGAAAATCACTTGTCCACCATTCTCTTTGCCTTATATACATTTTTCAAGTACAAAACACTTCTTTTTTTTAAAATAAAACTATCCTAGATACCAATTCAATGGAATGTTAAAATCAAATTGTTGCAATGCATCTCTCTCGAAGACTCTGTCTCACCTTTACACAGGTCTTTCAGCACACTTCCCATCCCCACCGCCGCCACCATCAGATAGTCCTTCGATTCCCAAAAGAGTAAATAAAATCTGCATTTTCCATTTACATGCAAAGCCCAGAAGTAGTAGAAACAACTACAGCGCTATCAACATGCGGGACACTAGTGCTCCTCCTCCCTTTTTGGTATCCCCAAGCCAACACCACCATCATCTCCCACTGGTACTGGTTACACACTGTTTCATTATTTCTTCTCAGCAAATATCATTTATTCGAAAATACCACTTGTAGTACTGATGCCAGTCGAACTACTCTACTCTCAACTGTATAAATCTCCAATACAAAGAGCACAGAAAGGACGAGGCAGTGCGGAGCAAAAAATATATGCATGCATATATACAGGCGCAAGTGGCGCAAATACAAAAGACTTGGGCAAAGCGGGAGTTTCTAAAATTCTCTCTCTCAGCTTTCATTTGGTCGGTGCTAGTTTTTCAGTAAACAAACTCTAGTCAAGCACCTATACACAGTAGGGGTACACAATAGTGGCCGGTGTGTATGGTGCTGGTGCTGGTGCGGGTACACTGCAAGAGGAGCAGGAGGATGAGAGCTTATCCTTTATCCTTAACTTTGCATATTTGAGTGGAAGTTGAGAGAGAGAAGGGGTGAACGGAAAGGATACAACTGTTTTTGTACAATTCTGTGTGTACACATGCAATAGGGTGTGCCTTCTATTCGTTTACAGAAATGACTATAGAGTCCACCATCATCGTTGTCGATTCGGCTCGATAGGTCCTCTTTTTGGTTCCTTGTTCTCATGCAGTTGTGTACTCGTATATGCGTTGGCAGGATAACTACGTGTACGAGTATCAAAGAAGACGGAAGTGGAGAGAACACGATTTGGTTTTTTTTTCCTTTTTTTGGTTTTCGACCGACGAAGGCCGGGGCTGATATACCGGGGAAAGATTTTTGTGATGATCCTTGTGTGATTGTGGTGGTGCCTCTACCTAGAGATAGGAGAACTTCGATTTTTGGTCGATATTTTGCTGGGTAAGTGCGTACACAAGGACAACGGCCACTCAAGCATGCTGGGTTCCACTACTCGATTGGATTATTTCTCTCTTCCAGAAAGGCTACATCGAATGCTGGTGGTTTTTGCGATTTGTACTGCAATCTAATGTGTAATAGATGCGTCGTCGTGGGCATCGTCTCCTGCATGTATGTACATATGTGGGTTAAACGCATGCAATACACCAGGATGAAATAATAACCATCCATCTCTGTCGCTCTTCTCGGGGCACTCCATCTCCTCTTTTAGGCTACAAAGTGGGAACATTTTGCAGAAGCCCTCCACCGCAGGATGTCAGATTTCACTGCAATGGTGCTGGTGGTAGTAGTGCCGGTTCCTCCCCACTTGAACCACCTCGTTATTACATTTGCCAATACACACATTCGTTGGCGGTGCGCATACATGTACATACTATATGCACATTTTTGGGGTCCTTCGAGTCGAAAAGTATCATTCCAGGAATATCATATACACCCATCACCGATAGGCAGTACACCAGCCAGTATGTTGTCATAGTTGAAGCGGCAGATTTTTGATGAAGAGTTTCGGTCACACACAGCTAATGGCTTATTGATGATGCTGGGGATGGTGGTGGTGGTGATGGAGGTGGTACCTGTTATTAAATTAAAATCCTGGAATTACAAAGGCTATACCACACACTCGAGGGGGACTACGCTCGAAAGTAAATTCTGAAATTGGCTTCAAATTGTTTCCAAGTCATGGGTGTGGTTACCTATTTTCCAAACAAACTAGGGTTGGCGTTAGGAAAATCGAAAATCGAAAAAGCCAAATAGATGATCACGTATTGTGAACTTCTCCTTTTTGAAATGGTTACCTGCTTGCAATCCACTGAACCAAAGATGCACGTTCCAACATTCGTAATGCGTACACATTCATACATATGTAATGAAGATGAAAAAGTAAAAAAAAATTAATTAAAATTCAGGACAAAATGGTTTGAAACCTACTCTCATCTTCTGTACACTCGTACACTAGCACCACCCTCCAACACAGGATATTGACTTGCGAGTAAAACTCGTGGCATGGTTTTATACCCTATCGGCGCATTGTTCGCATTCCAAATATGTGCCCTACAGGAGCAAACATTCAAAAATACAAAAAAAAGAAACTTCGACAACCTGTCGGTTGGTGGGTTATCATATCCTTGTAGCGAGGAATGCAGTTTCCTCCTCGTTTTTTTTTTGCATTGCAATACTGCTGGTAGGTTTTTATTACCCCAGCAAGAGTGTAAAGATTTTCCTATACCGTTGCCTAGGGTAAAAAAGAACGGATGACAGAGGTATTCCAAGTGAACTGCAAAAATACGTGCATTCCAGGCACACATTGATGTTCGAAATGTAAAAAATTCCGAGATACAATGCGAGGAATTTTATTATTTTTTTTTCTTCTTTTTTTTTGTTCCCGAACTGCATTCTCCTTTTGTAGAAGGTAAGGACTCACCGATGTGGAATTGCTTGTCTTGGTTGAGTGAGATTGTAGTTGGCTGACACTATGCAAAATCGATGGCTTATTGGGATAGGTCGAGGTTTGTTTTGGAAATGAACAAGTCTCTGGTATATGTTTTGTTTAGTAACGAATAGAAAATGTTGCCCTATTGATCCGAATCATGACTAAATGGTTTTTATGACTTGAATTTGCACTTCGGAGGTAATACCAAAGAACGATCAAAAATGCTGTCATTTGAAATGGATCAGCGTCTCAATCCGTTGTTTGATTCACAGAAGAACAGAGATTTCCACCAGTATACTTACTTACCTAAGGGGCTCCCGACCCGAGAAGAGTCTTTGCCTGATCCATTGCACCTTTCCACTCCCTTTCCGATTCGATGATCTGAACGTTGATATTGTTGATAGAGTTCATTGAACATCTTCAAATAACTTCAGGGCCCACTGGGACTCAGGGCGCCCTAACCTTTGCGTTTTCAAAACTGAGAATTTCATTGTTTTAAAAATCTATTCCTTGATATGTCTGACAATTCCAACTGAACTACTACCCATGGTGTCAATACGTTTCCACAAAGCAACTAAATCAAATTTTATTTCAGATATATCCTCCCCATATTTAAAAAGGTCCCCATTCAACTTTGGGTTATTAAATTTTCCTTTTACAATTCCCAAACGTGTACATACATGCATACATATATGTATTATTTGCTATGTAAAATTGAAAATTTCGTTGCATACAAATTTATTCAACTGTTGGCAGTCGAAAAACAAAGTAAAACATCCCAACACACAGGAAACTATCATCCTTTTGGTTTACGATGAGCATATCTACTCAGCTTGACATAATGAACCCAAATTCATTGTGTATGTAGGAGGTTAGGAAGAAAAGAAGTGATGGTCATCTCCGGTCACCTTTGATCACCTCTGTGCCACTACACACATCTGCCTGGCAAAAAAGCTCGAATAAAATATACAGCTTCTGGGTTTTGTCTCTCTTTTTCGCTCCTTACATTCAAGACTGGCAAACAAAAAAGAAAGGAAATAGGGGAGTGAACAGCTAGAAAGTCGTTTGCCCTTTGTGTTGGTCGCTTGCAAACTCTGTCAGACAATAAAGTTAAAATTCAAATTGTCCTCTGAACTTTGGATGTCTCTCTATTATCTCTGTTAGCTTGTTGTTGTAGCAATATTTCATATTTTTTCTCTTTTAATTTGCAGTACCACCAAAAACCGGTCAAAAGCGTCCCGCAACAAGTCCAGCACCGCTTATACCATCGCCGCACCATTTGCAGTCACCATCAGCGGCAGCCGTGGCCGCCGCCGCAGCAGCAGCTGGGCAACAGAATTCAGCTCATGGGCTTAGTAATCATTCGGCCAGCAATCACATTGGAGCTCAGTCCCCCTCGATGCAGGGACAACAGCAGCAACAGTCGCAGCAAGTGTGCGGAGTACCAGGGGGTTTGAATCAACCTTTTGCATCAGCTCTGAGAAATTTAGCCAAACAAGCCGACATTAAGGAAGATGAAGAAGGTGTTGTACGAGATCGCGGCGGCACACAAGGTGGTGGTGGTGGTGGCCAGAGAGATGGATCGACATCCTCCTCGGCCGTGCAGAACTCATCCACGCGAGTGCCTTCGGCAAATGATTCCAGACTGGTTGTAGACAGTCGTTTGGGGAGCAGCGCAGACGAGAGGTCTGTAACGAAAAAACGTTCAGCTCCGTCGCCGCAACCGGCAGAGAAAATCGCTCGCATGAATTCAGGTCCAACGTCTGGTCTACAGCCAGAGCTGTTGGCTCGTAGTGGCTTCCAACCGTATCGATCAGACGAACGTCTAATGCATCCAGCTGGACCATTTCCCTTGGATGCTTACTCTCCGTTCACTGGATTATCGGGACTACCACCGGGCGCTATTTTTAACCCAGCTGGTTTACAATATCCCGACCAGTTCTTGCTGGATCAACGTCATCAGCTGCTTCGAAGCGGTGTACACTATTCTCATCCCCATGCACACTCCTTGTACGGGCCGTTAGCATCGCCGTACTCACCGCATATGTATCCATTTATCAGTGTACCCGTCCTGCATGAGCGTATCAAGCTAGAGGAGGAGCAGCACAGAGCCCGGATGGCTCGCGAAGAGGAACGCGAACGCGAAATGCAAAGAGAAAAGGAGCGCGAGCTACGCGAACAAAGAGAGCGAGAGCAACGCGAGAAAGAACAGCGAGAACGCGAACAACGTGAGAAAGAGCAGCGCGAAAAGGAGCAAAAGGAAAAGGAAGCTCGTGAGCGTGAGCTCCGTGAGAAGGAACGTGAAGCGAGGGAACGCGAGCGCCTCATTTCGGCCTCACATCACTACTCAAACCCGTTGTATTCACCTTTGAATCGAACTATACTTGGCCCAATGTTGCCACACATCGGTTTAGGCCTGCGTCCACCACCACAAGGCGGCATGCATGGATTGCCTTCCATGTCGCCCTATCATGCCAGCAACCAACGTCAGAGCCCCCATGCTGCGATGGGCCTAAATTTGGGTCTTACAATACCCGGTGTTACAAATCTCCCACACGGACCGAATATATCGCATCACTTGCAAACGTCAGGCTTGGGAATGAGTCACCATGCTGCAGGACTAGCACATTCAAGTTTCTCCGCCTTAGGTCTGCCCCACCATGGGCTGAATTTATCTCATATGTCACCCCATCATCCACCGATCACGGCCGCTCATCAATTGCCACCGCATTCGACGCCGCATTCGCACGTCTCAACAAATAGCTCACCCCACGGCAGTTTGAACTTAACACAGAGTTCCGCTGGGAAACATTCTGACGCCACGATTATTACATCTTCTGCGTCTGCCCTGCAGTCTCACTCGTCGCACAGTATAACTGCACAGCCGCCAACAAGCATTCCGAACAGTTCTTTGTACTATGCCCATCATCCGGGCCATCATGCCGCGATGCATTCAATCAGCTCAATGGCGCCCTCTGCCGCTCATCAACAGTCCTCATCGATTTCGATGTCTTTAGCTGCTCACAATCACCATTCTTCCCCATCGGGTGGGATGAAAATTCCCACGCCCACCTCATCGGCTGGTCAACAACAGTCCATGCCACCGAGTACGCACAATCAAAATGGCGGTCGGGCATCAAATAGCCCACGGCATCCACTCGAGAAGCCACAACCCAGTGTTGGTTCACTCTCAGCATCTGTGGCAGCCAATGAACCAACCACTCTAGATCTCACGGGATCAAACTCAAATCACGCATCTAGCCTTGGAGGCGGCAGCAGTGTCGGCACTTCGGCAAATAACCGCACTCCACCATCGCATGAGTTGAATGGCACCGCCACAACAACAACCACAACAATGGTCAGCGATGCATCAGAATCTAGCAAAGATGCAACATCAGTAGCCCCACCCACTGGCATGGCTATCGGCACTCCCAGCAAGGACAGTGACAATGTGAAAAACTCACCCATCGACGATGCCATGAAACAAAAGCCGTCAACACCAGTCACAGCTACTCCTACCACAACCACAATTGTAAACTCCTCACCAGAGGATCCTCGCCGCAGTCCCGATGATCAGTCATCTGCTGGTGTCAACCCCTCTGCAGGTAATTCTAATAAACCATCCCCTAATAGCACTGTCCCAGAGGGCATCACACAATTATCACCTCCATCTGCTGGTAATGAGCAGACTTCTCCCAAGCCTTCTGATGTTACCGCAGCTTCAAAGATTTCCCCTTCCGGTGATGCTACCGGTGTCACCTCAACCACTGGTGGCACTGTCAGTCCCCCAGTGGTCAGTAGCAGCACAAACATCTCGGTAACGCCCTCCTCAGAGGAGGTAGTGTCCAGCGCCAGCGCCAACGAAGCGTCTCGGTGAGACTGACCGAATGCAAAATTTTGTTGTAAATATTACAAAAACCCGGTCAGGACTTCGCTGTCCTCGCCCCCTTGTCTCTTTATTTTTTTAAATATTATTTTTACGACATAAAATTTAGTGTTTTGTTTTAGTTTTTCTTTTTGTTTTAACAGTTCACATTAAAGTAAACAAACAAATATAAATAATAACCACTTAGAAAATTGTGATGTTTAAGGATAAAAAAAAAACACAAGTAAATTATTTCCTTTAAACTAAAGAATTGAAATCAATTCGTTCAACCAATAATTAAACAAAAAAAAAATGTATTTAACTATAAAGAAACAAAAATAATTATTTATATACAAAACTTGCATTAGAGTAACACACGTAGTAAGCAACTCGCTCACACATTTATCCAACACCGCATGCGCCTTATTATTTAAAATTTTTGTTTTAAATCATTCAAATCAAAAATTAATAATATAAAATATATTATGTAGCATATTTTTTTTTTAAATATACTTTATTCTTATGTGTATATAAAAAGAAGTTTAAAATGAAAGCAACTATATATACAAAAAATAAGTAATAAGTGTTTACTAAACAGCATCAAATTCATTCAATTTTATTGCACTTAACTAGTTTTTTTTTTTAATTTTACGAGTAAATTTCTTCTTTTTTTTGTATTTTAAAACAAAGTATATAAATATATATCATTGTGCGAAACATAGCCGTTAAGTTTTCTTCTTCGCAAATTACATAAATATTTTTATTTCTTTTTGTTTTTAAATTGTGTCTGTAGTAAAACAAAAAAACAAGTATAATTATATATTATTAAAACACCTATACCTACATACATATTAATAACTTTATATAAGAATAATAAATAACTCTATGTAAGAATAATGATAAATCAAAAAAAAAAATAATATTATTATTATTTTAGTTCAATTAAAGGCAAACAATAAAAGTTATTTGATTATTTTTTAGAAAAAAAATACTATTTTCTTTTTTCTTTGTGTTGTTTTGTTTTGGTTTTTGCTTGCAACTTTCCTTTGAAACATTTTTGCTGATTGATTTGGTTTGTTTTCGTTTTCTACTTGAGTTTACCTTTTCGTTGCAGATTCTTTCCTCTAGAAAACACCCACATACCTACCCATACATGCCAAGAACTTAACCCAATACACTCTTAACAAATCGGGCCCAAAATTGTCCATATTCCATTAGCATCAAAATCCGCTTTCATGTTTTGAACAAAAAAAAAAGGGAAAAAATCGCCGGATAAAATTTTGCTAAAATGTCCATAAAACACCAGGCGAGCAGCAAACGCAGTAGGTACACCACCAATCAACGCCCAGTAGGTATGCTATGATTTTTATTTTTAGTTTGGGCGCGATCATCCTAAGAGTATACTTGAAATATCTCGGCTTAAGGGTACGACTTGACAACCTGTGATATGCTATGATATTTTTTGCACATCGCCGACGTAACAACCGCACCTTAGGGTATGCTATAAAATTTCTCCACATCAAGATAATTATAGCAACTAATGGTATGCAGTGATTTTTTTACACAAAAAATGAAACTGCAAAGACGCGGCTTGCCAGAACACATTTCTAATTTTTCTTTTCATGAAGAATATGTACAGTTCTGAGTGACGATGTGATAAAAATGGAGTAAAACACTTTTAAATACTTATCCTTATCCTCTTTGAGTCCAACTTTCAGTGAAAAACTCAAGGTTTATGTGTACTTTATTTGAAAAATAATTATTTTTATTACAAAATAAAAGTATTCGTGCGAATAGAGACCTTTTAGTTTTTCCTACGTCATTAACCTTTCAAGCTTGTTCATGCTTTGTGCAATTTATGACGATGAGTCAGGTAGTTACAGATCCCTGCAGTGGATTGTTGAAGTCTTGTCTCTCAATATACCTTTTGCTGAACATAAAGCTTCCATACTTCTGTAATGAAATGTTTGAGGTTAGAGTTCTTAAAATGTCAAATTCCTCCCACTACTAATTGAAAAACATTGCTTTGACTATTGAATCCTACATTCTACTACCTAAATACGTACTTTTGTTTGTCATTTTGTTGGTAGGCACTTAGACGCAGCTGGTTCAGAAACTATTTGGGCTATTTACTGCAAATTCATTGTCTTTCATAGAAAACCGAGTAAGGTCATCAGAGTTAAAGGCAAAATAAACGATCCAGATTGTAAGGTCTTTCAAGTCTAAAAGCATCCGCGTAGCAAACACTGTCTTAATTGTTGGAGCGACATAGTACGGCTATCATACAAAATTTTTCCTAATAGCAAGAGACCTGATGGAATCAGCTGTTGCCAAGCGAACGAAATCCAATGGTAGTAGTTTAAAACACTCCGGAACAGAATTTTAACTAAGAAATGGCGCAATCCAAGAATTTGTGTACCATGCCAAATATCTGCGATCAATTCTGAGTAAAATACTCTACTAAAACCGTCGAGATTATTTAAGAACAGCTCGACCTGTATAACAACTCAATAGTCAAGTCGTCTGTAGTCATCGACTACAATTCAATGACTATAAATGTACCAGTATTTGCAGCATTCATAAGAACAATTGTATTAATTTATATAAACGATGACTGTGAATAAATAATCTTTTTATTGACTTGTACGAGTAAATCCCTGGAACTCTTTACTGTGATAATTCCGACAAACGCCTTTCAGCAGAGAAAATATTGATAAATTTGTGCCAATATTCAACTCAAAATATTTGTTAAAATCTACATTCAGTTGCATTTGCTCCTATGGTTCTAGTGAATGGAATAACTTCAGATTTAAGAGGATTAAATGAAATCCTATTACCAGGGAATCAGTACACGTGTAGCTATAGTGTATCTTTAGAAGAGCAAAATATCTAGAGTCTAATATAATATTTAAACAAGTCCATTTCAATTACAATTGCTTTGTAGTTAACACAGTGCACACTTACGTATATAGGTACAAGAACAAAATTTGGCTTGCGTTACCACATATAGAATGGACGGTACAGGTTTGCAAAATATTAGCAATCAACACGAGTCACTAGTCTCTCGGCACTAAGGCTGCTAACTTATTATCCTATCGAAGCCATTCTTTGCTAACCTAAACCAAAATCTAACTTCACGCGATCTGTGGTTTAAAAAGGGTCACAAGCCTTTCTTTCGACTCCCAAGACACCTTTAGCTACATATCTACCATAGTGCAAAGGAAACACCCGATCAATTTAATGGTACCACCCAAAGCAAACTAAGTGATTCCTTCTTGAAAGCACTCCTAAAATCAGGGGGACAAATCAGTGAAAATCCTGCAAACCATTTAGAATAGAACATCTAATGAGGCTAACACAAGGTGATGAGAAGACTGGTTTGGTACATAGTTTGGTTTGAATAAAGTGGCTGCTAGCTAGTATAGAATGCTAACATATGTATTTAGACCAGTAATACGACTACTGTGATACCTCATAGACCATGGAAGGAGAGCTTAAGACTAAGTTTGTCAGAGACAACACAAATGGTAATGGCAAAGTTTTTAGCCAAATTTAGACATGTGGTGATGAAGGCCATGAGAGATTTTGACTTTACCCAGAATGGAGGCGTGGTGAAATTCTATACTTAACCATTTGATTTGTTCTTGCTAAATTTGTCAAGCGGTATCAGGTAAAACAAATACTGTGTAATACTGTAGAGGATATTATTCTCGGTTTATAGTTTGTCCACTAGGCAATCACCCTATATGTGCATATCGGTGACCGAGAATGACCAAGATGTAGGGTCAGTAACGTTGTAGAATCCATGTATTGCCAACAGTTTTTTTGCTATTGACTTTTTCATAAATATTAGTTTTCTATCTAGGATAAGACCCAAATATGTTGCTTTCTCGGGGAAAGCAGAGAGAGAGTTTTGGCACACACCCTGGTACATTTTCAATTGATCCTTACAGTTCTCCTTCTCTTTTCGGTTAATTTTTTTTAATTGTTTCCCTAAAAGCATTACTAATGAAAGTTTTTCAACTTTCTACTTTCAGATGATAAACACGTGAGACGCAACAGTGGCGAAGAATCAGCCTTATGACATCATCTCTTCAACAACAACAACAATTAACTAATGCAACAGTATATAAATAATTTCAGCATGCATTTGCTATCCGAGAAAGTCTATGGTAGACATCATCTCTTTGATCGAATCCTTAAATCATAGAAAATTAACAAAAACCCAAAAAAATCCACATAAATTTAATTACAAAAAAAAGAAAGAAAAAAGGTTTTTATTATAAAAAAAAATAATAATAACAAAAAAAATCTGTGTTCTGTAAATGTTAATTAAATAAAATACAACTCAATGGAAAAGTATATTTAAAATAAACAAACAAAATATTTAAAATAATAAAATTTAATGTATTTTATGCAGTATAACCGCTAATTACTTTGTATTATAGACACACACCCACACACATACAAGAGAAAGAAACAAATTCCTTCTTTTGCGAAGCGAATTTCCAAGAAAAGACTTTTTAAAATTTAAATGTTTATATATAACAAAAAAAACCAAACAAATTTAAAAAAAAAATAACATAAAATTAATATTAATATATGTAATTTATTTTTTCAACAAAAAATAGGAAAAGAAATATTAAAATAAAAATAAAATTTAAAAAAGAAATATAAAAAAAAGGAAATTTAAATGGACTTAAAAAATTGTGATTTGGATATAGTACGAAGCGGAATATGAAACGGATAACGGATGAAAAAAAGAGAAAAATTAAAAACAAGAGACACACACTGAAACCATTACCAAAACATAAAAATAAACTTTTTAACTAAAAAAAAAATAATTCACTTAATAGAATAAAGATTATGTATGTATATGTATTCTATAAAAGAAAAAAACAAAATATTTCATGTTCACCACGCCCAACAGAATCAATATTATAAAATAGACAACAGCATAAATGTAATATAATATAAAAACACACACACACACACCCTTTCAACTGTCTTCAAATGTAAATGTAAATCTTAAGAATCATATTATTCATTTATTCAACATTTTTTCTTTTGTTTAAGTTTTGTTTCTTTTAGTTTTCTTCTTTTCGTTTTGTTTTACTTATTATAAAATATAAAAGTTTTTCAGAAAATGTCATGAATGAAATTTTTTTCGAAAAATCTGTGATATGATATAAATAATTAAAGAAAAAATAAAATTAAAAATAAAATATGTAAGCTATAAAACATAAAATAATAAATTCACTAAGAAAGTTTAATTTTACGGAATTACATACATATAATTTTAAACAAAAAAAAATATTTATAGTAACGTCTAAAGAGTTAATTTATATTTTGTTAGCAACATAATTTTTGTCTCTGAGTTCCAAGTGATAATGTAAGAAAACAAAAACAAAAACAAGAAAAAAAAACAAAACAAAACAAAAAATATTGTCTTTTTGAATTTTAAATATGCAAAAGTAAATTGCTGTACATGATAAATATAATATAAAATTAGTTTTAAGAACCCGAAAACCAAGAACAAGAAATTCAAAAGTGATGTGGAGAATAAAATGATTAAAAACAAATGCCTTTGTGTTTTCTTAATAAAGACTAGATGGACACAACTTGGACTGGTGATGATAAGTAAGTGAAGTTCCTCTTTTAAGGAGGCCTTTTTTGTAGAAAGCGAAGGATTTAATTTAGATGGACATAATATGCCTAAGACCTTGTGGACTGTGTTAGATCGGAGAAAGTCTGGGGAAATGATGAAGCTAAGCAGGTCACGGTTAAGTAAAGCGATAGGGTTTTTCTCCGGTCGTTGCCTTCTGAGGGGGGGACACCATGCAATTAGGATTATAAAATATGGATATATGTATAGAGATACTGCATTGACTTTCACGTGTGAGAAAACATCACACATCTATTCTGTAAAATACAAAGCATAGCTAATAAAATGGACTGAAGCACCTTGGAAAGTACTTCTTGATAAATTAGAGAAAGTTGGGCCTGCGTACCAGATTAATGAGGTGGTGAAATTTGGGAGGGATATCAAATCTAAGAAAGAAACACTGGCGCCGGCTCAAGTGGTTAGTGCGTAGTACAACGGAGGGACTCAAGGTTCGAATCCCAGCCAAAACACCTAAAATTTTTCACGGCCCCATGAAAAACTTCATAAATAACAAATTGACTTTCGGACACGGCATTAAAAAATAGGCTCCTTCCATTCGTGCCTAGAATATTTAGATTCGGGAGCTGTGGTGGAAAGTGTGGATAAGAGAGATTTGGTTGTACTACTTTAAAGTGCTGTGAAAAGATTCACATATTGTTCACACCAGTGCTTGAAGTGTCCCAAATGGGAAGCTGGTAACCATATGTACCAGGTACAATAAGGGCTGAAGTGGTGCTGCGAGATTCCTTTTCAGAAAGAACCAGCATTCTATGAGTATTACACCGTACATAAGAATAAGTCTAACTATCAACATGCATTATCATTGCCTTATGTTTGGTTGTAGATTTTACTTGGAGTCTACCACCTTTCAAAGATTGGAAAGTGTGACCAGAGACTCCCTGAGTTGTCCGTTTTCTATTAGAGATTCAAAAAGTGAATTTAGGGAGGAAAAACAGAAGAGTATTTCTGTTGAAAAGAACCAAGTCACTTTTAGTTGGATTGACAAGTGGTGAAGGCTACGGTAAGACTTCAACAAGAGTCTAGCCTTTCAACTATTCATGTTGTAGGTGCTAAATTCTTCAGACGAATAAAAGGTGGGTATTTTTTATGTAGTTTCTGAAGTGCAAATTTTCTTCGAAGACATTTTCATGACAGCTATACTGTCGGACGGTGAAAGGACCTTTCTGTTATCGGGAAATCGAACACTAAACAAAGGTATTATTTGAAATCCTTGCTCATATCACTGACTCTGTGACCTAAAACAGATCTATTGTATTATTAGGGCGTGTTAAATCTAATAGCTAGCTTCTTATTACTATCCTTGTCTAGATTAGCACATAGTCCTTTCTATTTCGTCTATATTCGTTAGCTGTTTAGTATAATCTTACCTATGACCAACCAAGAAATACCCAACGATTACAGAAGATAATTTCACACACAGCCTTTAGCAAACGATAAATTTACAACGCCAATATTTCGCTTGCTTTAAGTTTTAAGCATAGAAATATACTACGCAAAAATATTTTGTTTCTGGCAGTGTTGCTCGTTTAAACAGCAACACCTTCCTCCGCAATTTGTCTTTACATGACATTCGCAGGGGACAGTGAAAATGAACGTTTTGACGTTTTATTTTAATCATTCTTTCTAAGCATTTTCAAAAACACACTTTACACGTGCTACCAGCCGTTTCTTTATTTTAGTTTCTGTATTATTTTTTCTGTAACTACACCGGAAACGCAAGGCAAGCTATTGTCCCACAATGGTTACGAAAAACCTAGACTTAATTGCAACCATAGAAGAGGACGCAGAAGTGGAAAATCTATCCGAGGATTCAGATGCCGAAATTGAGGTAAGTTGACCTACACCAAAACACATAACCTGGAAAGATCCACAATAAATGTACTCGTTCCTCCGTAGTATCAACCAACTAAATTGCGCCACAAGAAGGTAACTGAGTTCGAAAAAGGTTTCGAATTTGTATCATCAGTCAAAGAATACAATCAGGACACATGGGACGATCTAATGAAGTATGTCAAGCGCAAAGCGCGTACAAAGACTGATGACAAGATTGCTGCACGTCTACAAAACCGAGAAACTAATGGTGGAATCAAGAGTGATGATGATGATGAGGTAAGCAAGATGGTCCTTTAGATAGCATATCACCTTATGCACTTGTGTCTTTAGATTGATCTGTCAGAAGATGAACTACAACACGATGGCCTTCGGATGCGAGAGAAAAAACTCAAAAAGAAGAAGAAAAAGTCTGGCGATGATGAGGAAGAGGATGAGGGTGAGAAAATGGACTTCGAAGAGATCGAATCCCATGAGAACATTACATCATTCTATCAAATGAACTTGTCACGTCCTTTAATGAGAGCCATTGGAGTGCTGGGATACATATATCCAACACCCATTCAAGCTTCCACTATACCTATTGCTTTACTGGGAAGAGATATTTGTGGTTGTGCGGCTACAGGTACTGGCAAAACAGCAGCGTACATGCTACCCACACTTGAACGTCTACTTTATCGTCCGATGAACAACAAGACAATCACAAGGGTACTAGTTTTAGTGCCAACTCGTGAGTTGGGTGCCCAAGTGTACCAAGTGACGAAGCAGCTGAGTCAGTTCACAAGTGTTGACACTGGACTGGCCATTGGTGGATTGGATGTAAAGGCACAGGAATTAGTGCTGCGACAAAATCCTGACATTGTTATCGCAACTCCAGGTCGTTTAATTGATCACATTAAGAACTGTCCTAGTTTTAGCTTGGACTCAATTGAGGTAATTTCAGTTTGACTTTGTGTGTGCAATAATTTTTAACCATTTGTGATGATTTTAATCCTTGCGCTCTGAGGCTGCACAGCCAAAAGAGGACAATTTTATGGTGGCGTCTTTTTATAGAAGAGGCGTCCTGATTTAATAAATTTAACCTCTTTCTCTAATACTCAATGGATCCTTACTAAAAACTTTATTTCCCAATAAGGTCCTCATTTTAGACGAAGCTGATCGTATGCTGGATGAATACTTCGCTGAACAAATGAAAGAAATCATCAACTCCTGTTCGAAAACTCGTCAAACAATGCTCTTTTCGGCCACAATGAGTGAACAAGTCAAGGATTTAGCTGCTGTGTCGCTCGACAAACCCGTAAAAGTGTTTGTCAACACCAATCAGACGGTAGCATTCAATTTGCGCCAGGAATTCATTCGAATTCGTGAAGACAAGGAAGCTGATCGAGAACCAATTTTAGCCAGTTTGATCTGTCGTACATTCCACGATCATTGCATGGTGTTCGTACAGACCAAGAAGCAAGCACATCGCTTGCATATTTTGTTGGGTCTGCTAAGTGTTCGTGCAGGTGAACTGCACGGTAATCTCACGCAACAGCAGCGTTTGGAATCCCTAAAAAAGTTCAAAGAGGAGCAAATTGATGTGCTAATAGCTACTGATGTAGCTGCCCGTGGTTTGGATATTGTCGGTGTGAAGACTGTTATAAATTTCGTAATGCCCATCACAACAGAACATTACATCCATCGTGTGGGTCGTACGGCACGTGCTGGACGTGCGGGTATCTCAGTTTCACTGGCTGGGGAGAAGGAGCGCAAGATCGTAAAGGATATAATCAAGAACGCAGAAAACTCGGTGAAGAATCGCATCATTCCACCAGAGATCATCGAGAAGTACAGAAAGAAGTTGATTGCCTTAGAACCAGAAATTCGTAAGTAGAACAGTAGTACCAATTAAATGCAATTCTAACACTCTTAACTCCTTATAGAGAACATTCTTGACGAAGAACAAACCGAACGACAATTGGCAAAGGCGGAGCAACAGTTGTCTAAAGTGGAACGTAAACTAGCAGGCGGGCAGCCTGATAATCGTTCATGGTTCCAAACGAAAAAACAACGTGAGGAAGAGAAAGCTCGTTTATCTTTGACAGACGAAGTGGAGGTAAAGAAAGGCAAAGCAAATGGGTCTGGTGGTCCTGGAGGTCCCCCTGGTAAAGGTAACAAAAGAAAACGTCCTGAATACGGCGGCGATGGTGAGGATGGTCCACCAGTTAAGCAAGTGAAAAAGAAGAAGGAGGAGAAGAAAAAATCTCCCGAACAGTTAGCCAAGGAAAGAGCCATGAAAGAAGTGGAAAAAGTTTCTCTAGTTCGAGCGAAATTGGCTAAAATTCGCAAGAGGCCTGGTAAACTAAATGCAGTATCAGATAAGAAGAGCGATGGTCCGAAGAAACCAAAACGCAAGTCACAGTCGGCCTTTACAAATGATTTAACAGACGTCAGTCGAAGCGGAGCGCTAAGATTAAGGTAAGGGATTTAAGTTTATATATTTCTTTTGAAGTTATGCTTATTAATACAAAATATTCCACAGATCGGAGGCGAATCGTCATAAGAAAATGAAGAATATCAATTCAAAGAAGAAGACTAGCTCAGTTAAGATCGCCAACAAATCTGGAAAGAATAAGTTTAACAAAGGAAAGAGCTTTGGCGCACCACGATTTGCTAAGAAAAATAAGAAATAAATTACTGTTGAGTGATAGACTTAGGATAAGTTTTTGTTTCAATAAATAAAATTTTATTACACAAAGTGGAAGACCGTAATAAGAGAAAAATATGTTTTTCTTACTTTGCATAGAGCATATGTACATACATATGTATGTATACATGTATGTATACATATGTATGTATGTACATCGAGGGCTTTCTGTAGTTGTTTCATTAAAAAGTAAAAACTCTTAGTACGTACCAACATTTAATGGTAGATGGTGTTGCAATGGATGCATGGGAATCTTCCGTATAGAACCCAATTATGG
Source organism: Xylota segnis (assembly GCA_963583995.1). Classification (NCBI taxonomy): domain Eukaryota; kingdom Metazoa; phylum Arthropoda; class Insecta; order Diptera; family Syrphidae; genus Xylota; species Xylota segnis. The sequence continues at coordinate 5,035,692 of OY757239.1, read as the reverse complement.
AGAGGAAAGTTCCTTGCGACCACGTTCTTTTCTGTATGTAGTATGCACATTAGTCTCAAATAACAGCAATTTAGAAAATAATGGTAACCAAATACCATGGATGTTTATCCCCAGATCACGCAGTGATTCAACAAGGAACTATATCACCTATGCGGCGACGTTCATGTCGTAATCAACGTAATGTACATGCATTGCGAATGGATACAAGCTCACCGTTCAGAAGAATCTTCGAATCGTACTCAGTTGAAGAAAACTTCGTTTTGAATGGCGTATACCTCAATCGACTTGGAATGCGCTTGAAACTGCAACCAGCAGTAAGGATTGGGCTAACTGCAGATTCTTGTTGGTTGAGGTTGAAATACAGGGTTATCTTTAAAACAGCACCTACTGTATACAGCTGACAGGAATTATGCCACAGATTGGATAACCAAACTGTGGCCGGTGGTCACTCCGATCATTTGAGTTTCAGTGGCGATAATGAATTATGAACTGAAGAAAGGGAGGCAGTATTTATACAAAATCAAGCGCTGAGGCATATACCGCGTTTTAAATATCATTAAACGACACGGCATTTTGACCTTCGAATAAAGGGAAAGAGTAGAATATCGCCAATAGAGTAACGGCGATGACAATGACGACACGAAGTGATGCACAAGAATGATCAAAAGTAGCAAGTTTGTCGGAGTTGCAGCAACCATGATATGACAATCAGATGAACTCCGCGATTCTAGTTTAATCAGAACCTGCACATTTATTTGGCGTGTTGGGGCCAATCTTCAAAAGTTTAGACAATGAAAGTGAATCGTTTTTAGTCAGTAGAACTAGCCACTGCAGTCTCATTTCGAATTTGGAACCTTTGCAACGAAATTGCAAACGAAATGATTGAGCATGGGCGTAAGGAAGAAAGCTATAATTTCCGAATGTTGTTAGGTGTCTAATCAATATGACAAACGGGCTGATCTCAAAAATTCAAACCGTACTGCAATATCCATATATGGATATACAAAAGAGTGAATTCACCAAACCAGTAGTCAGACTAGGTTTTGAGATTATGCCTTGTCGCCTACCTGTATGGTTTTAAAGTTTGGTAAACAATTACACATACGACTATCAAGTATTCTATACTCCATCGTCTCTTTGGTCGCCTAGCGCGGGATATGATATGCACTATCAGGTAACTAACCTAGAATCGTCTACGTTTGTACTCACTTATACCATCCAATACTTCCTAGCGCAAGTGATATGGTTGGTAGTAAAAACTCGAGAAGAGCATTTAATACTCCACTAAGCAGAAACCGCAACTGTAAAAGAATGATAATGGATTTGAATACAATTCCAATTCACATCCAGCAGACCATTGACCATATCCACTTATACCTACTTTCAAAGTTCTTCAAAACGCCTTGCACCTATGTAAGTTTTACTAAAAAACCTTACTCTTGCACCAGAGACCAAGCACCTCACCAATTGGCGGAATACGGCACAATTAACTGTACTAGCTGTCGACTTCGTCAGCACAAAATGCACGTGTTCAGCACACCACATCCGGTTAAACTTTTCACTAAAACTGAAACTTAAGATTACAAGCACTAGCCTAGTGCATAGAAAACAATTAGTTGATCCTTTTTTTACAACGATATCTTTATTTGAAAGCACATTGCTCGTACAATTATTGAATTATAAGGATGCTCTGCACCTCCAATATAAAATCTCCAGATATAACCATCGGTGTAGCGCGTTTACAACTTCAACTTGGTACGCCTCCAGTGACGCCTCTTAGCGTTATATCGGATCGTGTTTCCAGTACGTAGACGGACCCATTGTGGTACAGATCTATTTTGTTTTAGCTTTTTCGCTAATTTTTGTTTAATTCTAAACGATTTGTGGGCAGCCATTTCGTCCGCACTTGACAAAGATTGGAAAAGAAAGAAACATGTCGTCATTCAGCGCATCATAAATGATGAAGCTGCTAGAATGAGTGCGTCTAAGCGAACTGCAATAATAGAAGGGTTCATTCGAAGTAGTTTACTGATGTGTTCGGAAATTAAACAGGTTCACTGAACAAATGAATTCATCAGTATTTGAATGAAACATTATAAAACACTGCTAGAGGACGTCACGGAGAAGTAGAGGTAACTTTTGGATAAATGCACTTCCTAACCGAATAAATCTGGAAATTGTGTGGATCAGACGATGAATCAAAACAATTGCTGACCATGTCTTGTCTTTTTCACCAAAGAATTTCTCCTCGTACACCAGACATGGTAGTTTCGAAACAAAGTCTTTAAGTAATTTTGGGCCACATGAAGCGCCTCTGGAATTACAGAGTATTTATTACAACAATACTTATGAAAAAAGTATGAATTCATCAGTCAGAACGACGGCATGCAGAGCGAATGGAAACTCTCTGAATCTCAGAATCTACTCCGAAGAATTCAAATACTATTTACTATACAAATTACAAAAAGTCTAGCTGCGGAAAACCAACAAGAAGGATAAGTCAAACCTTCTGTAAGTGATTCTACTAAAAAGGTATAAAACTGTTGAAATCAGCGGATGTACATGTACACAACACGACCAACTTTCACTTTATTACATATTTTTATCCCTGAGGTTATGAACAAAATCAAAATAGATACGTTTTAGGACAAACTGACATCGCAGCGGACCGATGCAGCTGACCTTAATCCATAAGAAGGCTTATTGGTCTTATAAGATCTGTGATTTTATGTTACGCCCGTTGGTAAGATTCTCTGAATGCTCTGTAAGTAGTTTTCTAGCACATTCGCCAGAAACTACCGATTCTATTACTCAGTAGGTGCTATAAATCAACACTCGCCGCTGTCGAGTCTCTATACTATTTGTTTCCCGTTTGTCAAAACTTGACATTTCAGTTTTTAATTTCTTATTCGAAAATTGGTGTGTGTTGTTCCAGTCGTTCGTCGTGGGGTTTTTTAATCTGGTGTTTTTCCTTCAAAAAATAATGCACTTTGGGGAATTGTTAAGTTAAATAATTGAAACAAAAACAATCGGCATTATTACTTAAATTCATACGACACTTATTGTTAAGTTTAAGGTATGTACTCGCAGCTTTTTTCCCCAAATTATGTAATATGTTGTGAGAAGTTCTGAGATTTATGGATTCTTTTAATTATTCTTATAATAAATTAGACTGTATTTTTAGACATTTCAGCAGTATAGCATCCTGACACCTTATGTAGGAATACGAAAAGAAAATCCAATTATATCATTACTAGGACGAGTCAGTTTTAGGGAGTCGAAAGTACACAATTCACGTTTTATTTCGAACTTGCATCATAAAAACAAAAACAAAATAAAACTATAGATATGCATACGGAGGATGTCAAAGATTGAATATTATCTTTCTTGGATATGATGTCATCGATGAAAAATTTCGTGTTATGGTTGCAGTCACTCGGATACCAAACGTTGACAAAATAGTCTCGCCGAACTAATTGAATTACAAAGAGACAGCCTTGAAAAATCTACCTCTTTTGGTGAAGGCGTTAGAGGATTTTGGTTCTTATCATGTTAGCTATTCATAGTGTTTTTGTTTAGCTTAGAATAAAACGTAAAGAAATAAGCAAGTTAAATATTTGTGTAGTGGTGCAATGATGAAATTCTTGACCGAAACCGATGAGTGGTTGCCGGTTAGTTATGATGTACTGGGCAACCCGATTAAATTAGAAATAACATCGTTAGATAGCACGTGTTTGTTAATTTAAATGTGTACTAATGCATTCGGTGCCATAAGTTCCAAAGCTTCTAAATGCTTGCTCACTTATTGTACTCTCCAGATATGTTCACACAACGAATATATGGTAGCCAAGAAGAAAGTCAGCTGTGGCTGCAGAATACCAAATCTAAGAAAGCGGAGATAGAACAACCTGCAACCACAAATTTAGCGACACATATGACATCATCTGTAATACAGTTGAAATCGTGTCACTAACTCCCAAGAAAGTACATTCGTAAAATTGAAGGGCCATTGCCGATTCCTACCTCGTTATGTAATACCTCGCTATGTGTAACGAAACACGCCGGTGACGTTTTCGATATGAGAACAAAATTTAGTGGGTAAAAATCCTACAGTTGTTAGGAATGTTTAGTTTTGGGAGTTCACCGTCCGTTGGAAAAGAAGGAAATCAGTTACTATTTCAGTCCCAAGAGCAGAACAAAAAAAACTGCAGAGAATAACCATAGTTGCTACAGCGTCTTTAAACGCTTAAATTTAGGGTCAATAGCCGAAAAAGGTGGTGTATTTCCTCTTTTAAGCAGAAAGTTAAAGGTTAAGTGGAAGACAGCCACTTACATTACAAGTAGACCAGGTTATGTTATTGCTTTCCCCATGAATATACAGAGGATAGTAATAGCTACAAAAAACAGCATAGTCATTTTAAGGACTGAATTCGCTACCAGTAGGTAGGTATTGGTAGGTTTTAAAACAAAGAGCTTCATAATTAAAACAAAAACGAATAGAATCGAATAGCGAAAGAAAGAGGAAACCCAACGCGGTCGTCTTTTTCAAAATATATCTAAACACGTCGTCAAAAAAAGTGAGAAATAGATTCCCGTACTGACCAAAAGGCTTCCCAAATTTGACATAATGATGCCATAATTTGTCAAACCCAAACGACAGCGATTGGCTCAAGTCAAAATTCATCAATACCAAATAAGTAATCCATAGATATGTACAAACATTTACTGCATGACGATAGTCATATGAATGAAAAAAGATAACACTCTAGTAGCTCTAAACATTTGATATACATTTAGGAAGCAGTCTGATAAGCATTAGAGTCAGTAGTTTAAAGCTTTGTTCAGTACAGAAAAAATCGTGCAGATAAATGACAACTGTCAGGAACAATGTGAATTGTATAAAATATGGCAGGACATGTTCTAGATTATACAAACAACAATTGGTCAGACAATACAGCTGATTACGAAGTGTTCTACCTCAGAGTATTCTATTGTAATAAACACAAAAGCCTCTAACGTACGTGGTGAACTCTTAGAAATAATAATTATGTACTACGCTTTCTCTTACCTTTTTGTGTTTTCGTTCTGCCAACTTCCTCGTTTCCTCAGCTAAATTCTTATACGGATAAACAATGATCAAATTTATACCTTTTTTCTTGAAATCTTGACTTGATTCTTTTCCTATAATAAAAGTCGAATTAAAGACGTTCTACTAAACCTAACCTAAGGGATATACCTTGAGAGTTATACAAACAGACACTGGGTTTTTTAAGGCTTACTAAGGCGTGTTTATCAACTTTGGTTAATTTAACTGGTCTACAGGTTCCTTTATGTTCATAACTGGTATGATCAAATTTAGCATATTTTGCTTATTAGTTAGTGGTGTTTCTTTGCTCGTTTCCATCAGATTAAGCATCCTTCCGTTGTTGCTGAATTCGGATAGGACCCTCAATTGGAATTGAACCCTGGTTTTTGCACCTCCTGAAGACCAAAAGTTGATCTCCATTTTTTAAACGGTCATTGCTCTTTAAATATTTGATGTAATATTGTTATATTTCGTCCCGAAGACTTTACACCTGGAAGGTAGCAATTTCTAGTCGATTCGATTTTAAGATATTACCGTTGCGTTCGCCATGGTTTATAGAGGGCTTTCTCGTTCTAATGAATATAAACTAGTTCATTCCGTTGCTTTGGGTGGGTAAATTTTGCAAATCAGTCACTAATCAATTCGATAATTGCACATTCTGCTCCTCAACTCACTGAACATTAAAACAAATTATAAAAATTTGCACTCCAGACTCAGAAACATACACAATTTAAATGAAATTTGTGTGGTCACGGTTAGCAAAAAAAGCTCAAAGAACAATAAGGATACCTTCATTGTACAGCTGTGTGCAATCCGCGGAAGGAAGATGTGTTCATTGTTTGGGCTTGAATGTTGTTTATTGTGAGGGGTTATGTTCTGTATTGATGTGTTCATTGTGGGACATGAGTGTCGTTTATTTTGGGGAGACGAGTCTTGTACTGATTCGATTTTTTGTTTTCCTTTTTCACTTCTGTTTTATTGGCTTGAATGTTGCACGTTTAGAGAGATATGTTTTGCATGTTTTCGTTTTTTTTTTGTTTTACTTGATAGTGACTTGAATCTTGTGCAGTCAACAGTGATGGGATGAAATTTTATGTTGATAGCGATGGAAATACTTTTATTTTCAGTTTCAGGGAACTATAGAAAGAAATAAAATGTAAATAATCTTTGCACTCATTCAAAAGAAAACTTACCTTGCACAAGTCTTGAATTAAACATTTTCTCAAAATAATATTGAAATTTTCCGTATTTATTTAAAGTTTTAGTTAGTATCATATATTTATCTGTGTATACACAATTATTTATCTACTTCTATTGTTTTTAAATTTATCAATATGCTCATTTTTGTTTTTCTTTTTGTAACTGTAACCTTATAATCATTTTTTTTCTTTTATATTTCTATCACATAATTGATCTCCAGCATACTCTGTGTGTCTGTGTGTGTTGCACTAATTATAATTTGCGCTTGATTCTATTTCCTATAAAAAAATAATATTATTATTTTCTTTAATTTTGAATTGGAAATTTGCTTCGCGTCTGCTATTTTGAATAACAAAACACAAAAATCAACCGAAACACAATAAATTTCTAAATTTAATAAATTCTTCTTTGATCTTTTTTCGATTTGTAAATATGTATCGTTAATTTCGTGAGAGAAAAACAAAATGTTTATAGCAAAATAAAGAAGTAGTTTTTTGTTTTGTTTTGTTTTAATAAAAATTAGTATTATGTTGTTCTTCTCTAAATCTATTTATTCTATGCAAATATTGCAAAATAATAACACTTATAGATTTCTTGTTTTGCTTTCTTCTGTTTTGATTTCTATTGTTTAAAATAATTTGCACTGCTTTTTTTATCGTGTAAGTTAAATATAGTAGAGTGAATTTTATTTTTTTTAATTAACATTTATAACGCACAGCGGGTGTCCCCTTGGAATTTTATACGCCCCGAGTGGGTAGAAGAGATAGCATGTATGAGGGTGTTACCTTTTCAGTGAGTTGGCTCCTGCACTAGTATCAATTTCATGTTCCACACTCGTTGCAAACTATTAATTTCTAAGTAGTTGTAGTACTTCCTTTGTAGATTGAGTTGTTTTGCAAAAAATAATTGAGTTTAAGGGTATGACGCCGCTTCTCTGCCGTTTGATCCTTTAACCTTATGAATTAGATTCCTAATCGAGTGATCTCCGACGCTGTTTGGAGTAACCCCCAGCCCGAGTATCTAGACGAGCGAGTAGTGGAAGCTCTCGCATGGAAACGTTCACCGATGGGAGTGGTTCGAGTGCTTTTAATTTCTTGATGGCAACGGAATGTTTTTCCGGTGTTGCTGGAAGGCTTGCTACGACTTCGTTCAGACTACCACTCAATTCGGCCGCAGAGATTTTTATTAGAGGACCCTTAGCCGCCTCAGCACCCAGCACTGATTTCGGTCTAGTTGGTACAGCTCTATCGTTGAGTTTACTACTCATCGCAGCGCATTCCTTCATCATCATAAGGTGATCTAACTTATCAACTGTGGCATTTAATTCACTCTCCCAGACGTCCTGTTCCTGCTGGCCATCGCCGCCTTCCACTGGGCGGACAGCCAATGTTTTCACTTTTTGCCGGAGCTCCTCCACTAAATCTTCGTCAATTTGTGGCTGATCTTCTTCGTTGTCCGTTTCCATGTCGACACCATCGCCTCGTTCGCTACGCATTGAGCTGCTGGTGGTTAGAGACATTTCACTACCCATCGATGGAAGATCACAACGTTCTAATTCTAAATTGAAATCAGGCAAGGGTGCTAACTCAGCGCCAACACCAGGCTCCCGTGGACCCGGTGGTGGTGTTGTCATACCAACGAAATCGCCACGTTGCTGATGGATTTCATCACTGATGCGTTCGAGATTGCGTAAAGCTGTTGAGTAAGTTTGTTTTGCAAATTGAACTTGTGCTTGGAGCTCCTGAATGCGGTTCTTTTGAGTTTGCAATTGATCTTGGCAAATTTGTTTCTCCTCAAAGTACGGGCGAGACTTGGCTATGTTGCGACGGAAGCGCTCTTCTAATTGTTGGACCTGGATTTAAATATCACATTTAAGTCAAGTGTTTGAACATGATGGCCTCTATTTTTGCTTACCTTCATTTCAGCAGCATTGAAAATCCTTGCCTTCATCTGATGCTCTGCGTGACATTCGGCCTTTTGCTTTTCGGCGTCCATCACCTTTTGCGTGGCATGATTGAGCATCTCCTGCCACGCATTATCGAATTGCCATTCGTGTGAGTTGGACATGAAACGTTGTTCAGCTAGTGCTACTGTTTCCTTAGCTGCTGCGTGGATTTCTATAAAAAAAACAAAAGAAAAAAAAACATCCATTGCATGATAAGATGAATAGTTAATAGGTATTTATACTACCATTTGCCCGTTGAAACTTCACGGCTGCCTTCTGACATTCGATTTGTGCCTCGCGTGCCTTTTCCAACGACTCATGATATGGACGGGCCTTCTCAATGCAATTGCCTAGTTTCTTTGATGAGAGTTTTAATCGCCGTGTAGACTCGTTTAATAGGATACGGAATGTTGAGTTTGCTTCCTGTTAATTAGAAATTACATTTAGTCACACAATATATAGGTTTTACTTTCATTTGAGTTGTATTGATGCGAAAGCAGAATTCACTTTTTTGTTAGGTTTCAAAAGTAAAATTTTCTCCTGCATAACTCACCTCCAATTCAATCTCAAGTTTATTGATTTGATCCGTGGCTGTGTTGAGATTCTCTAATTCGATCTGCAAAGAGAAAAAGAATATAAGAAAATTTAGTACTTTTTTTGGGAAAGAAACAAAATATGAATTCCAAAGAAAAAGTGAAAAGGAATGGTAACTGAATGGCTAGAACTTGGTAAACGAATTGAAAGCGAACCAAAAAGTTGCGCCTTCACTCATTAATCATCACAGTCAATAGTTTCTCCTTCTCTCTTTCTTTTTCTTTTGTCCATTTGTTTGTTATTAATTACTTATGCATGCAATGTTTTGCGGGCAGTGTCAACAGCAGTTATTGTTTTGAAAGAATTTCTTAACATTGCAAAGCAAAGAAAGACTTAGGCAGAGAGACATTGACTACCCCTATTTGGGGGAGCGGTTTAACCTTTAATTTTGTTTATTTAACGATAAATATTGGGGTAATACACGAAGCAACCTAACTATAGACACGACTCTTATTTAACTTTGTTATTTGGTTTTTATTCAATTTTATTCTCTTTTAGGATTTTTTAAAGCAACAAAGTCACAAAAATGCCAAGAAATAAACAGAATGTACCTGCCACCGAGAGCAAAGTGGACCTTACAAAGCTGCCAGTAATAAAACAAAAATGCTTTCAAATTTTACTATCTTTACAAAATTGTGTTGTTTTTGTATTTAAAGGCCCGTGTGGAACGTGTTATTGTGTCAGGCCTATCGAGAACACATGACGACTATGTTATGAAAGCTTCGCAAGGACTGTTTAACGCAACAAACTTTCAAGATGTCATGCTTGAATGCATGAAGTTAGTAGAATTGACCGACCCATTCAATATCAAAATGGTAACACTTTCTTCTCTTTCAGTGCAAATTCCTATTTACACGAACTGGGCATTTTCAAAGATGTTAGAATCAAAATCGACGTGAGTCATGGAGAAGACGCCTCACCAAATGGCTATGAAGTTACGTTTAAAGGTAGAGAGCTCTCCAGACTAGTTGGATCAGTTGGTACAGAGGTGGGACAAAACGAAGGTTCACTTAGAACGGAATTAACAATACCGAATATCTTTGGACGAGGAGAGAGTTTATCACTGCAAGGAGCATATAGTAGTACACGAGCGAATGATGTTACGTTAAAGTTTTGGAAATCGTTTTTTCACACACGGCTATTTCAAAATAGACCTGAGTAAGTGGGCATCGTAGGCACAATGCCAATTTGAATGGTAACTGTTTTTCTGTTTGTAGAATTTCTTTATCAGTATTTCGACATATTGACCGAATGGATATAAGCTCGTTTCAAAATTCCAATCTGGGTTTAATGGGGGATTTTTCAATCTCAACGTTCTTTCCATTTCCGGTGAGAAACATGAGAAAAGAGATATACACAGTTTTGACTTTTTACATCTATATTTAGCTCCGTCACTCCTTTCAATATGAATCCTCGATACGTGAGATCTCACTCCTAGGGAAAGCGGTGCCGTTTGCAATTCGCGAACATTGCGGTCCGAGGCTGGCGTCTGTCCTGCGTTACATAGTCTCCTACGATCAGAGAGACAATCCAGTTTTTCCCACCCAAGGTATAATGGTAAAATCAACAAGTGAATACAGTGGACTTGGTGGCAATATTTCCTACATGAGCAACAGTACACACGCTGAAGTCAGTGTTCCCATCATTGGCGGAGTAGTAGCACAGGTTTGCGGACGGGTAGGCGTTGTTAATCCTACAAAATCACCACTAGATTTGCCTATTAGTAATTTGTTCTATGTGGGTGGGCCCCAAACTTTAAGAGGCTTTCGATTCGGGGGCGCTGGACCAAGAGTGGATGGTACGGCGATTGGTGCACAAGTAAGCTTTAAATGTTTCCAAAAAAAAGTCACTTTATAATTTAATCAATTTTTTTTTTCAATTCTTCAGAGTTACTGGTCAGCAGGATTTCATCTATGGAGTCCACTACCTTTCAGTGGAATTTTCAAGGGCTTATCGAATAATTTCCGAACACATGCCTTCTACAACATTGGCAATTTCAATTCATTCACAACGGGTAAGTTTACAGTGACCCTCTCTAAACACGGTAGCAATGTTAATTAAATGTTAAATTATTCTTTTTCAGAAAATATGCGCAGTGCTGCCGGTATTGGTCTTGCATTTAAATTAGCCGAACGTGCCCGAATCGAACTAAACTATTGTGTACCGATACAGAAATACGACGGTGACAAGGCGATTAATGGTTTCCAATTTGGAATAGGCTATGAATTTGTTTAAAAGAAAACGAAATCCCGCGCTCTCCTATTTGTTAATATATTTTCTTTTTCTTTTCTGTGTTCATTAGGCGTTGTACTACCAATATTACCTGATGCTTTTCCATTGCATTACACACTACACTGCTTTATTTTTTACCTGAGCAAAAAAAAAACAATGCATTTTTTGAGAGAAAACAAAAAAGATTTAATTTCCCTACTATAGTACGTACTGTAAAAAAGAGTAGTCTATATAATTTTCAAAAAAAGAGAAAAAATACAAACAAATGCCTATAAAACAGATGAGTTGTTTATTTTCTTTTTACGCCTTTTATGGTCTGTAAGAATCGCACAAGCGGGTCTAAATTTTGCTAAGGTCCACATTTTTGTATGAAAGGAGCTCATGAATCATTAAATTTTATGATACAAACACATTAATACAGTTGTTAATCTGGATGTATAACTAATCCTTATGATAATAATCTTAAACTTGTTTCTTAAAGCCGTAGAAGAATATTCACAAAAGAAACAATAACACTCTTATCTACAATGTGCGAAGCCATATAGCATTTTTGTGATAGGAGATTCAATAATTCAGCGCATACCTGGGAGCAACCGTGTTTGGGTAAATACGACTAAAAGTGTTCCCTTACATATCTTTAAACAACTGTGTACATACCAAGGAGTCATATTGCGACTGCCATGACGTGTAAAAACGTAATCGGAACGATAGAATACGCGTCGCAAAGCAGATCAGCATGTAAGTCAACCTTTTTGGTAAACAAACCCATCAGCTAACAAGATTTTTAAGTCCGGATTAAAGCTCATTTTTATGGGAGTTCTGGCGGATCGTTTACACTCATAATTTAAGTCAGCGATTTATTCGATGTACCTCGGACCCCACCAACTCGTACATATTTATGACCAATTGAACGTGAGAGTCAGATAATTTTTAAGAGGGAAGCAATTATTCCCCGACCACTTGCGATATGAGTTTATTTTGTACTCGTATACATTTCTTTTGTATAAGACAACTTTATTGAAGGAAATTGCATTGGGTTAATGCACTTCTCACAGACAATTTCAATGCATACACATGCCAACTGCAGGCAAATTGCGTTTAAGTGGGATTATTTCAATCAACTAAATGACGTCAATGATACCTAGCAGTCGGGAGGATATCGCATTGTTCAATTAATTTAATTAGAATACAAACAAATGGTGTACATGTCTACTGTTGTAAATCACAATTCGTGAAGCTGTAAGATTATTATTTTACAATTTTTCGTTCGCAATAAATCCTATTGACTACAATGAAAATGTGTGAAATAACCTAATTTAGAAAATTAGAAGTCATGGGTTGAGTGCGACGACGAAAAGTAAATCGGATTGAACCATAAAAGCACGTGAAATAGAATGTAATTTACGTTTTGCCATGTTCTTCCAAGTAGCAACGACGTGAACTACAAAATTTAAATCCCATGCTTTATGCATATAACTGTGTAGTTTGAAAACAATTCTTTTAAAACTGCATATATAGATAATAGAGATTAAAGAGTTCTGAAAATTCCTTAAGTTGACTCAGAATATTGAGTAGATGTAGCGGGAATGAACAAAAAAATGGTCTATCTGCGAACAGATAAAAACGATTTGTATGCAAAAGGGGGCCACATTTTTCGAACAATCGTTTCTATTGTATTCAATTTTTAGAAATGTTAATGTGCTCCATAGGTATCAATATATGTATATCCATTTCACTTACTCGTATAGCACTTCCTCCAATCTTGCTAGTTATATCATTGCATGAATGCTAAGATTGTTTTTAGATGCTTATGCACGCTCTTTGGAATGTCGTGCATGATATTATTGTAAAGAATGTTAAATCGTTATCGCTGCGAGTTGAATCTTTAGTTACATGGCGAGAAATATAAAGTAAGTGTACAAAACTATATTTTAAAATTGTGTGAGATGATTGCGGATATTGAAAATTCATCCAACTTAACCTTAACCATTGTACAAAGCAGGATATCTGAGAAGGGACTAAACTGAGCGAACAGTTTTTAAACAAGGTACATATACAAAGAGCTGATGCAATAGGAAGATTGCTGATTTGCTCGGTCGGAACCGTCAAATCAGCAGGACGATATCGTCGAAGATGCCGGTGATCCCAATTCATGTGGTGATTTTAGGCGACACAAGGAAAGCGTTTTCTTTTTTCGATTATGTACTATAGTACGAAATCCTATGAAATCACATCGGGAACAAATAGAGAACATTCAATAATGCCTATAATGCACGCGTAAACGGTTCACTCGAACGTACAGAGGTTACCATGGCATGGGAGTTATTACTTCACTCACTTGTGGAGATCATATGTGAAAGCACAAAAGAAAGCCTGGATAGCAGATACTCTATAAGAAAAAAATTCTCTCAGGTAGAACTGTACATATGTATGTACATACATATGATGTGTAGAAAAATGAGAACCAGCCGCTAGCCACCGATGTACTTGTGAAATATTGAAGGAGAATAATTACGAAGCAGATTTCTTCGGCAAGAAAGATATACGAGCGCTCTGGGAGAGTAGAAAAGCCGAAAAATGTGATCCGGAAGATACTAAAGCTCGTAGTTTCGCAGTAGAGTACATAGTCAATAGTGAATTGTATACCGAGTCGTTATTAGAACTTCCGTGAGATTATCCGTTTGCCCCACGTTAATGCCGAAAATAATATGAGTATCGGTCTGCCACTGTGGAAAACAACACTGCTTAGGTAGTCCTCAAGACCATAGGTTAAGTCTGATGATCCAAAAACGTATATTCGCCTGGTTTTGATGGTATACGAAATGTAGGCTTTAAACTGGCAATTAAGACAAGGTTTGAGCTGATTGTCCATCTTTGACTATAACTACATAGTATTAGATACTTGGTGAATACATACTTATTTCAATGAGCACCATGACGTCTGACGACTTTTTAAGATTTTTTAAGACTTGCTGGTTAGTAAAACCAAACTTTTTACAAAAAATTGTATGAAAAGTAAACGGCTTGTGTCTACGGCCTTTAAAAAGCCATAAATATAGTCTTTATAAACTTTTTGCCAAATTCAGTCACGCTATCGATAACTTATTCCCAAGAGTGTGTTTTAAATTCAATATCGATCTTATGATGAATTGTTTTCGAATGCAAATACACGTTAAAAGTTCAAGAACAATGACTTCATTATTTCAGTATTTCCTTTTTCCACTTTTTTTATTTTTAATTAAATTCACAATTCATTTGTGAAGAGAAAAAAAAGTGACGTACATACATATACATACGTTTGTAAGTATAATCAAGTTTATTCTCCGCCTCATACCAAATGTCAAATTCTCGGTATCTATGTACATATTCGCAGTTCAACAATTTTTCTGCCTCCCCTCTTCTGGCTCTCACGATGAATACATTAATAATAAGTGCTGGTATCCATAGATTGTTTTTTTTTTTTTTTCGTTGTTCGTTTTGTTATTGTAATTCCAGGAGAATAGAATGATAATAACATAAGCCAACAGTTAACCTACATATTTCTCTAATATCACGAATTTCGTGAGTCGTTTGTTGTTTTTTTGTTCTCTTTTCTATACCTCTTCTGTGGTGATGAAGGCAGAGGTAGCACTTTGGAGAGACTATCGCGTGAGTCGACTGTGGCAGTGCTTGTCTGTGCGCTTAGCTGTTTTCGATGTTCGTTCTTGGTGCGCGGGGCTCTCGTGTCTGAGTTTCGAATACCAGCAGGGGAATATGATTTTTATATGGAAAATTTAAATTTGTATAATTTGCCCTTTGAGCTAACAATGAATCGCGGTTCTGTATGCGATTTTCTGTGATTGAGGGGCTAGACTGAAGGGCTTCTATCACTCCACGGGGTTGCTTACTTACAACATAATGGTACTTTGACCCCACTAACGGAATCCCACATTTTTATTTTTGCTTGATACTTATGCAAGTATGGTTGGATGAGTTTCAGTAAAAGCGGAGCGATTATCGCATAAAACTGTCCTTTATAGCCCAGATATGTAGTATTAAAGAGAATGAGCCAATGAGTACTAGTTGTTGCTTAAACTGACTTGTGAGTAATAAAGAGGTGTCAACTTCTACTGATAGTTCTCAAGACTTGCGCTTAGCTCTTCTTTTTATACGAATACCAATTAGAACTAATCGCAATTACAGATGTGTCCACTAAAAAAATTCTAAGAGATATTAGACTCAACGGTCTTGGTTTTAGAGTTAACAGCAAGTTAACATTCAAATTTTGACTGTTAGATTGTTTAAATACAAGCAAAACTGTCATTCTCCTTATAGGCCACAACTCGCTGACGACCTACCTTAGAAAAATAAGAATCAGCACTACCGACATGTGGAGAGGCTATGGAGTTACAGAAATAGAGGCAGACTCAACTCATTACCTCAGAGAATGTCTCAACAGAACCAGATTTTCCTCTATTAATAGTTACAGCGAACTAGTAAGCACGCCACTTAAAACAAATTAAAACCCATCATGGAAAAGGTTTTTTTTTTAAGGAGGGCGTCCCCTGCCTTTAACTAATTATTGGATCGGGAACCACAGTGGCTCTTGAGATGAGTCACCTGCTCATACCTAACTACATACCTAATAATAAAAGTCATGTTCCACCTCTCAGATCACTACATCGTTTTTTTTTCAGGCGGAAATCATGGCGATCAATGAACGCTTCTGGGTGAAATGTTATGAAATATGTGACAAGGGGCAATTATCAAGTCCCTGAACTCGGGCTCGTTCACATCTACGATATGATAGATGCCAAACCTATATCAGACTATCAATAACTGAGGATATCGATTGAGGTATATTGTCAGACATTTTTAGGACCATTTTTGAAAGTTCTTATCTTTACCTGAACTTAAGTTTTGTCTTAACTTTGAACTTTAACAAACAATTTCTCAATCTATTGACAAGTCTATTACGACTCGTATGCATGATGAGTGAATACAAATTACCTTCACTGTAATTGACTCACAATAACGCACAGATATTCCAATTACATCCCCCCTCGCTTCGATTGCTGTCTACATACATATATCTCTGTTAAACAAAAGAAACAATTGAACACGAGATCACATGAAACCTGGCCATACGAGTACGAGTACTGACGTAATTGCAAAAATATTCACAGATTAATACCTCAAGTGCGATTATTATGACAAAACTAATATCTCCGAGTAATTATGGTGATTACAAAATTTGGCATATCGACAAGTCTTCTCGAATGAATGAGATAAGACATTGGTGCTAGTGTAAAAGAAAGTAATCCAGAAGCGCTGCCATAGATTAATTATAATTACTTCAGCAAATATAATGATTTAATTAATTTGTTTATATAACAGTTGGGTAGGTCCTATTGTTCAACGAGTGTGATAACGTCACTCGTTGGCGTATTTGTGTATACTTCGTAAGCCATTCGGGAGTGGGTTATTTTTATGAATTACTCAGTAATTCAGATACTTTTCCACAAGTTTGCTTACATCCAGTTGTTTAGAAAAAAATATAGTACATGCAATTGTAGCACTTGAGTGAACAGTACGTTGAAAACAAGTTGAAATAGTAGATGGTTGTTGATATTGTCATTGGACCTTGATAAGGTTGTCACAGATTGGTAGGTAGACAACGTTGCTTTTTTTGTTTTTAATAGACAAGATAAAATTGTAAAAATTTTAATTGTTCTTGTTGTTACGTCAAATTATTAGTTTACACAGTATGTTTCCGCACAATTCCTGATATGGTATTTGAAATTGTGAATAACCATATTTCGAAAAATGGTCAACGTATGTCAGAAGAGTGCAACTAATCGTTGTCATATGTAATCCCCTTGTCATATGTGGCAGCGATATCTCACCAAACAGGCAGTAAAAATACAATTTCGTAAGATATACTAGTCATGAAAGGGGGACTTTAAATAAAACCAACGATTTATTGTGATGGATAGGTTCACGCAACTGGTCATACAAGACGGAAGTACTGAAACGTCACCTATTTGACTAGTTATTTCGGAGTAGTTAGTCATAAGGTCTTTTCTTTTTAAGGAATTTCTACGAAAATTCACGATCACGCAAAAGTTTTGTAAAATCAGTCAAATCGTTATACATAAGACCCTGTTCACACTCAACAGACGAGTTTCCATTTGATGCCAACAAACCTATAGTCCATTTAAAAACACAACAGATCTGTTCGCAAATTTTTTTTTGTAGAACTAGGATTTAGGAGCCTAAGTCTTGAAAAAGGTGTTTCAGATTGTCCACACATATGTATGTATTCGGAAAGAAGGGCTAAACAATGGACGGCATTCCTTGAGTCGTAAGAACTCGGCGCGGAATTCCACAAGGTTGGATTCTAAGTCCTCTTTTGTATGACGAAATGTTTGACGATAGTTTAGACTAGAAGATACTATTCTACCCTACGTTTGCTGGAAACGCCTATTGGATGATAAAGTGTATATTGGTACTAGCTGACAAAATTGGGCATTGAACTTCAGACGGAGAAAGTCACAGTATGCAAGCATCGAAACAATTTATAAATGTAAAGTGTACGCTAATAACAGAGAAAAGGATTTCCAAATGATTATCTCCATGACCTTCAGAAACCATTTTATTGAACATAAATGTCAACAAACCACTCTTACCCCATCTATCGGACAACTTATACAAGAATCTAAAGTTGACTGACACGTCGCTGGTCAAAAGCATGTTTAATTGTTTATAGCTTTCTGGAAAATGCAATACAAATGCCAGTGCAAGGCACCGCGTCGTACCGGCGCTAGCCCTGTTAAAGTGACAAGTTGATTACATAAACCTGTCATTCGAATGGTTTTTCATTTAATATTGTGGCTTAATAGCAGTTTAATATACCCCGATGGCCTTCAAACAAACTTCTGTCAAACAAAAAGAGAAAAAAAAAATTGCAACGCTTTCATGAGTTGACAGCGTGCGCTAACTGGTTTCATTGCCATCTGTGTGTTCACCCTAACATTTTTTATTGCCAAAAAGGAATTGCTAAGTCCATCCAAACGAACTATCAGTCTCGTGGCCATCAGAGGTGCAGTTGTACTCGTATATTTAGTCTTCCGTTTGCTTTGGCGATTGGTACCAAGTGAAACTCATTCCAAGTGGACGCTGATGATGATTATAAAATGTCTCACATGTAACACTGCGCGAAGCCTAACGCTTGAAAGTTGATAGAAAGGTAATTGATGGACAAAGTTTGTATGTACACATGTAGTAGGAAAAAGGCAAAAAGAAAGTATAGACACACTCGCCACACATTTCGATTTTTCTAGATGAACTTGAGATATTGCTAAAGTATTACTCTTGGATTGTGTAAGACGCTTTGAAAGTGATTGCTTTCTTTTGCTTGGAGTGGAAACAAAGGTCGAACGAAGGTTGCAAGAATAGTAATTGATTGGGAATTAAGTAACGCTAATGGAAGGAATTTTCCTTCTATCAACCTCCCCAAAGGAACGGACTCAAGTGTTAAGTGAAAGCACCCGTGGAGGGACTCGAAAGGGTGGGAATCGGGTGGAAAGCATAAGCCCTAAACAAGCAGACTAATGGCCGAATGATTAATTTATATTAAATCCTTTTGCCTGTCACTTCTGTGCACAGGAACCCTGTTTCAGTTCTTTGCATTTTTAATTACAACTTTCTTAGTGTAATCACTCAAGATGGGTTGTTGGACTTTGCATTTAGGGCGGACAAGTGTAAACATTATCTTTAAGAGTGGCGATATTGATTTAAGAAGAGGTTATAAATTTTAGTAATGCCTGTCAGTATACATTAATTTTGGTTAGGTACGTACGTTGGTAGGGGATGTCAGCGATCTACTTCGGGCAGCAATAACCGAAATGAACCAAGGACTGAGGAGAACAGTGACATCTTGCCTCGAACACTTGAAATACGGTCTCTCATAGATCATATGCTATGCAATGGAATCCATTACCCAGTCAGGCGGAAACCGAGGCGGCTTAAATAAACATGACGAAGAACAGTCGAAGAGGAATCGAGGCTACTGGGAAAGACTGGAGTGAGTTAAAACTCAAACAGCATCCGAAGAAGCATTTGACAGCATTTAAACACATAAAACTATGTGTGTAGGCCAGGTGGATCTAGTCCGCAATGGCACTCTCAGATCAATGCTGATCCATTGTAAAACGCATAGAGAAGAGATGACCCTTAGCCGGCCGTAAACCTTGTCGGCAAGCTATTGCTTAAGTGTGTTTCGGATCAAAGACTCCTACAAGCAGTGAGGTTTATGAAGAAAACTTTAAATTTTCATACAGATGCACCTTGTTCGATCCAATACCCTAATAATCAAAGATTTGCCTACCAATCTTACTTTTGATTCATCAATTTAGAAACATGTTCTGTAGCCTTCGATTCTCCTTCCAATCAATTCTTGTAGGGAACCGTATTTCAAATACTTATGGAACAGAATTTTTGAAAATATGTACGTAGTTGGTGTTTTGCAGAAGGAATTCAAGAAACAGGGGGGTTCCTCGCACTTAGACCATACCAACACCACATACTGCACACACATTTTTTTATCGAAAAAACCAAAGAAATGTAAGACAAACTTCTATCTAAGGGGAACAACTTTCAAGAAATCAAACATTTTCAAAAACACCACTTTTTTCAAACCAATCGCTACAGAGATTCCTCAAGAGTCTAAGAAGCAGACATATAGTTTGCTGAACAATCTATCTAGCGTTTGGGAATTTGAAAATATTTCGCCTCCATCAGACATTGTTCAGAACACCTAGACCTACTCGACAGTTTTGACTATTTTGCATACAAATCTGGGGACGAAACTGGTCCTTCTCTCAATACAAGGACTGATGAATGGTAGTGTGGCCCTCGGGGTTAAGCCGTTTAGGACAGAAGTGGAGGAAAGTACTATGCATCTCTATAGGCTTGCTTTCCCTTTATTCTAATTAATAGAAATAAAGTCACAGACGTTTTTCAAAATCCTGCTCTAGTCCTAGTACAGTCAGAATTGATTCCATCTACAATACTGCACTATTTTAAATAATCATCATTTAAACAAAAAGCAATCAACAAACAACAAACTCATGTGAATATTTCAGTAGGTACAGCAGCACAGAAGCAGCATTGAAAAAAATATAGTTTGGGGAAAATTATTTCGTTTACCTTGAGGAGAAAACAGTTTGTTGAATTTGCTTGGTTTCTGTGGAATTTTCATGACTAATTTGCATTCAAATTGACTTTTAATTGAATAAAGTTGCGTGTCTGCCTGCAATGTGAGGTAAAACAAAAATTAACAACAATAAATAAAAAAAAAAATAACAATAAGTGGGAATACATGGGAAATAATTCTGCGAATTATTATCTATGAATAATAATTGTATTATCATTAATTAGCTGGGAAGCTAATTGAATGAACATTTTTTGTTGTGTTATCCAAATGCTATAAATAAATTCATACGAGGTTGTCCTATCAACACAGTAGTGTTACGGAGGCAGATCTTGACAGTGAAAACAAAAAATCAAATAAACAAATGTTTAACCCCAGCATGTGTGGATAAAAATACAACTAAAAATGTATTTTTTGAATTATTGTATACTTTAACATAATATAAATAAACTTAAAAACAAAATAACATAATCATCATGCTAAGTTATGCTTTTGAAGTACTATTTTGATAAACATCAGGATTAGATGAAAAAAATACACGAAAGTTGGAATTCGTTTAGAACACATTGTATAGTAGCTTATTCATATGTGTGCTTCCATAGATATTAAAGCTTTTCGGAGTCCATTTGGCCCTTAACTCACTCACTTTGTGGAATTTTCGATTCAATATCTTGCTATCCAAAGAACGTTTTCGAGCTTTCAATGAAATATCATCAGAAAAACAATTGCTTCAACTTGCTTTTAAATGAAAAGATCTGCAAAAGATACTATGGTACCTTATTTTTAACGGTCTAATCTATACACTTCCAGAATCTTATTATCTAAAGTTAGATTTGTAAAACACATCACAAGATAAGCGAATATTTGGAATGTTTCCATTAATGAAAGTGGACCCATATCATACCAAATTAATTATCTTACTTCCCAATGAACATTTGCTAAGATTTTTGGGAGACTTCATCAGAAAACCGATTACTAACACTTATTCTTACACGAAAGTGGGTGTGGCCGTCAATATTTATGGTGAAAACTTCAAGAAATCTGATGATCCCATGCTAGTTACCATTTTTTTTTCAGGAATCGAGTCCGCAAACAAATTGGTGTAAGTGAAGATAGAGGACCATTGGAATCCTGAGAGAACAAAGGTTTGCATCAGCAGTGTAGGGGAATGTCCGAGCTCTGTACCAAATTTAAAAGGGTGTACCAACAAGAACTTCATGGTCAGTCTTTTTGGTTGTTGGGTGGTTTACATAAATCTTACTTTCCGAGGGAACCAGTCCAAACTGGTCGGGGCAGTTTTGATCTTGAAAACGAGAGATGGGATTGGCCTGGGAACTTGATTTGCCTTGATCCTAATTCAGCTGAAAAAAAAATTGTGAACATTCCACAGGATGTATACACTGACTTTACATTAGACAGACAAAAATACCACACGAATCGAAATTTAAGTTCTGGTTGAGACACCTTATATAAGAAAAAAGTTCAACATAGTGGGAGACCTGACAATAGAACCAAATATACCTATAAATACACTACATCCGAAAATAGAAAAAGTCCACAGTAGAAATGTAAATAGTATCACAAAGAAAGAGAGGAACACAAATTTAACAGATGGAGTGAATATTTTGTGCCCATGGTATCCCAACCGAGACGGGAATCGCACAGACTCAGACTTTGACATGAAGCGTTGACTTTGCTTTTATAAATATAAACAAAATCTATCTAAAAATACCAAAATAGTACATATACGTCAATTGTGTGTGTTGCCTTAATTATACTCTTATAAGTGCAGGATTCTTCTGTGAGAAGAAAAAAATGTCAAGTCTGGCCTCCTTTAGCACCATTTTACTCAATGAGTCTGTATTTATAGACCTTCGTGGAGTTCATTAAGTTTTGGTTGTTGCTTTGCTTCTATTCGCTTTCGAATGTTGTACCATTTGGTGCAAGCCAACAAATCTAAGATAAGATGTTATTGACTGCTGTTGCTCAATGCTGTAACAGAACGCTTTTGACTACAACTGGAACAATAGCGGTGAACGGAAACAGCCTTGTGGTACCCCAGTTTTAAAGACATCGCATTCACTCTTAAAGCTCTCTGAATCGATACAAGGTGAATTGGTGAACAGCTCAGTGTTTATGATTTCATTACTGATGGATGCTAAGACATTAAAAATTAGATCCAGAAGCTCTTTGATACGATTTATAAAAAATTTCTCGCAAAGGATGCAAAATGTGTTCAAAAGTTTTTTTTTTTTCGCATCGCGAAGGCGTCTCTTTTTGAACTCCTTTTGTACTTATCCTGCAGAACCTGAAGTAACACCTTACACCACTCCTTCCAAGCGTCTAAAGTCAAAAACGTTTTGATTTTGCTTTACACGCGCCATTGGCGAACTGACAGACAACGGTGTAATGAAGTCAATAAAAAAAAAGTTTCAAACTTTGCTCCTCTCAATTCAAATATGCGATGGGAATTTCTAATAATTTATTGCCTCGTTGAGAAAATTGCTTTGTCAGGAATTTTAATCCAAAGAAGGAAACAACATAAAAGCGAAAAAAAATCCCAAATAAAGCATCTGAAGAGGCATCCCATCTACAAAGCTACAAAACCGGTCTGACAAAGTCGTTAATTTCTTTTGATTAGTTTAATTCACCCGGTTTTTGGGGGAGAAGAGTTCTAACTTGTTTTTTGTTTTTAAACTGAGTTCACAATCTCTAATCAGTGAGTGAGTGAGTGAGTGAATCCAACAAGTGGCAATTAGTAGAGAAATGGAGCTGAATGCAGATGGAAAGAGCTATCTACGAGATAAATAGATACAAAGCTCCCATTCAATGGTATCTCATCATCGGAGCTGAAAAGCATAACATGAAAACCGGTTAAAAGTTGGATTTATTTCTACAACAAAGATCAAAAGTCAAGTTGAACAGATAGACATGGTGGTTGGCTTGGTCTCTGTGAATGGTTCGATGGTCACTATATACCGTTGAGAGCCAAGACCGAATAACACAAACGATTGCATAAAAGGGCAAAACAGCATATTTTTCTTTTTTTTCTGCTTTTTTTTTTTGTTCAACCCGTTTTGGGCCTTCTTCAGCGCTTCTATACACTGAATGCTGTTTCGTTATGTTTCCTTAGAAGAGCATGACGAGAGCATTGACTCATGATTCCAGCAGACGCCTGGTGCAGGTAGGTATGCATGAGCCTACGGCAAAAAAAGGTGCAAACATTTGTATTTGTTTATTTATTTTCGTTCTTTTTCGCTTTGTACACTTAATTTTATTTTCTATGAGTGTTAACAAAGCAAAGTTGTGTTGTGTGTTCTCACTGCTTGACTGCAAGTGAAGTTCCTTTGTGCAATGCACAACCAACCAACCATGTGTAGTGTTCGGAACGTGTGCGAGCAAAAGGCAGACAGAAAAATCATCCGCAACGCTTGAGGACAAAGGATAATAGTTTCGAAATGTGTGTGCTGATGTGTCTGACTGGGGGGGGGGGCTTAATCACGTTCGACAAAGAAAATGATCAGTACGCCA
The DNA here is from genome assembly GCA_963583995.1 of Xylota segnis. NCBI lineage: Eukaryota > Metazoa > Arthropoda > Insecta > Diptera > Syrphidae > Xylota > Xylota segnis. The sequence continues at coordinate 5,011,911 of OY757239.1, read as the reverse complement.
AGGCACGGTGCAAAACAACCAACACCAATTGACAATGAGAGATGAGTAGCGCAACAGCACATATAGGAAGGCTGCAATGGTTTTGCTTAAGGCAAAGGAGACATGGTTTGACGGTATTCTGTCTGTCTGTCTCTAACAAAAGTTGCGTGGTGTCAAACGGTGGTTGGCGAAGTTCTTCTCGAGATCTACTCGACACGTATGAGCTGAGAGGTCTGCCATTAAGACTGGTGTACAAGTGCTTCAGAAATATTACAAGGACTGAAGGACCGTGACCTGAGCCTGAGAAACTACTGAGATATAGATAAGCCATAAAGCTTTAAGCTGTTAAGCTAAACGGCAAACAATATGGAAGATTGATGGGTATTATTTATCAGGCTTGGCTGAGAATCAGAAAAACGTCCTTGTGTTCCCTAACACACTAACGTCTTTACAAACGGTCCGAGTACTATTTTTAAAAAATGAAATTCTAAACATATCGATACTTCACCATTGTCAACGTCCATGAAGAACGGTCCTGAAACTGTTCCATATTACTTGAACGAAATAATTCGTTGAGACAGTGATGGAACATTGATATCACTTGACATGAACAGGGTGAAACATTGTTTAGAATTTTGTGTGCAGTCTGGCTATCGATTAACGTTTTAACAACTTGTAAGCAAGCTTATGGTGATGATGTGGTACTTCACACCAGAGCGAGAAGAAGAAAACCCCAACGACGGAAGCCAATCACTCTCTCGGGCACGACACTGGATGAAGTCAAACAAATTAAGCACCTGCTCCTAGGTCTAGATTAGATAGTAAACTCATCTGGAAAATAGTCACACACCAGGAGGATTGAGAACGAAAACCGAACATCCTTGTTCTCTTTGAGTTAAAACAATAAAATTGAGATAAAAACCACAGACCCCTTTAAGGCCTTAAACAAGCTAGAAAGGTCTTAAAGAACTATTACCAGAAAAGAGCCAAATCCTGAATCTTTTTCAAAGCAGAAAACTACCAACTCAAGGAGTTGCAAAAGAAACTACTTAGGTAAATCGTCCAATAAGACTCCGATATGAAATGCTAGGGTCGGAGTTGGTGTTTGGTGCTTGTCTCTCTCAGCAGAGACGTACTTAGTCCAAAGAAAGGTCTATAGTGATGCCCCTATTAAAATTACCAGGTTACCAGCACCGGAGACCTACATGGAAACTTCTGGAAACTGGGACAAGAGACAGTATAGTATTATTAGCAGTATTAACCCTAGCCGCAAAATTATGGTTCGCTGTTTTTTTTCTTCCTCTTCTCTACAGCTTCTACAGATATCATGGAACGGAGTAACCGTCTGATATGTCTGCCTAGTGAAGAAGATTCGTTCAATTCGGTTAAGGAAGCTGATAATAAAAAAAAGAGAATGGTGGCCCAACTTTTTACAACATCCTCGAATATGACAAAAAAAAATGGCGCAACAGCTCTATACGACCCAGGACCTAGTATCTCACAACCGTACGTGTTATGAATGTAACAATCTGTACACGAATGGAAGGGAACTCTACTGGCATTTCTCATGACTGTTATACTTTCGGATGTTTTGTCAGACGCTCGCAAGAGGTATGGGGCTGTGGAAAATTGATTAGCTGTTGTCTGGGAATCGAACCGAGAACGTATCGCTCTGAAGTCCCACACACTAACCACTTGACCCATGGCGTCCACTTAGGTAAAGTTAAGTTTGAGGTTAAATGAAAATAGCGATTTTGCCTTGAGGAGTAACTCCCAGATATGAAGATTAAACCAAATCCGACCAGTCGTTCAGGCTGTAGTCTTAGTCACCTATAGACAGACAGACAGATTTGATGGACACACTTTTTTTGACTTCTCCATCATTGTCACACACCATAAAGGTTCAAGTAAAAAACGAGTAAGGAGACCATGAATCTCAAAAAACCCCATTTAGTCTAATTACAGTAAATGACAAAATGAAAATGATACCGACTGAACTGACAGGTTTTGCAAAACGATCCTGCATTTAACCAACTTATGTCGGTACAACCGCCATTAACGAAAACAAATGTCAAAGTCTACTTCCCTGTTATAGCTCAAACCAACCCACTCACGCAGGTTTCATGACACAAATGCCAATCATTTGTTTACCATTCCAAGAATATATTCTCCACCACACCTCACTTCTTAACCAGTCTGACGTCTTTTTTTATTTTCTTTATTCGAGTTCACGGAAGCTCGGTTCATTTACCCTACGATAAAAAAAAAGAAAATAAAAAAAATAGTTCAAAAGCTCTACAATACTTATTACGGCCTTTTGTTATAGAAATTCTGCAGAAACATCATTTTCATGGCATAGATACCTTAGCGCAATAAAGACCATTTTACGACGAGTTCGCCATATCCCCCTCAGGCGCATTAGTAACTTGCTTGCTTGCAGATTGCCTCTGTACTGTTATACATGCATATGTACATATGTATCAGACAGCACTCCCACCGCCACTTTGTGTGTGTGAACACGATCGATAGTACTCATGCAATAATGAAATACAAATTCAATCTGAAAATTGTTTAACATAGCCCCACCTGAGCCCGCAGCACGTGCAATTAATTTGTATCTTCCTGGAATACATTCTAGTCGTCTCACTCGTAGCGTTGTGAGTGTAATGCCCTCTTTGTGTGCGCGAATGTCCTGTGACCTAATAAAGTGTCACTGCCACCTCTGATACTCGGACACAATTAGAATTACTTTTCCAAAAGGTGCACACCATTTTAGTGTGGTAATGAAAATTTAATTTGCCAGGAACTTCTTAATTGGTTACGATGAGACTAGGGGGCAGAGGTCCTTTTCGTAACGAAAAAAGCCGTACATTCCACCACCTAGTGCATGTAATCCTTGCTGAGAATGAACTTTTTCCATTGAAAAAGGTTACAGCGCTGCCATATAAGTTGTTTGCATGGTTTTAAGTGGTGTTGGCATGAAAAGGTTGGAGGTTATTTTCTAAAACCAAAAAAAGGTGTAACCTTGGAATGGGCTTTATGAATTTATTTTTTTTTGCCTGTCTAATGAAGAATACATGCTTTTTGCGAGCAAAGGAATGACAGACTTCATTGTGCGGAATATGGTCAAAAGGATTTCGAAACAAGTGAGTGACAAGGCTTCGCCGAACAAAATGTTCAAACCAAAAAGTTATGCAGCTGTGCGCTGTGGGTGGTAAAGGTCTCTCATGGTTGAGGAGGTTCGGATGATATTATGTAACCCAAGTGCTGATTTGGAAGAGGAATAAAAAATGTTAGAGAAAGTTTTGAAACAGATGAGAAATTCAATTATGTATGTACATACATATGTATGTAGCGTTACCGTAGTAATGGGTATCCGTCTTACGGTCGGATTGGTGGATGATTAACTTTGAATAGGTTATGCTTTTGGGTGATTAAAGTTGAGGGTGAAATCTCTGGCAATTATTCAGTTCGGTCCATTGGAGGAATAAACATAAAAAAACTGGTTAGATGGCTTAAAGTTTTTATTCCTCTCAAAGGTGATTCCTAGGAAACTTACCGCTTGTGTTATGTCAAGAAATCTCAGATCCCAACCCGACAAAAATAATAGGAAAACGCAGTCAATATTGGTAGGTACAGTCATTGGCATTAGTCTCCTAAGGAACTACACTACGAGACCTAGGTTTCTAAAGATATCACAAAGGTTGGACACCCTATTCAATGAGAAGTAAGAAAATACTCAGTAAAGAAACTGAGAACAGACCATTATGGGAATTCACAAGAACCTACGTGCGATGAGGTGGAGCCTTCTAACGGAGTTGCTAAACCTAACTTCTATAGTTCATGGCGTGCTTTACCGGAAATAATTAGTAATGAACATGTCCTGTCATGATACAGAGCGCAGACAACACGGCGCGCTGTACTCGATCCATGATATCCTATTTTCATACACACACAAATCATTGCTACTTTTGAGAAGTCGAGATGTAGTCCATCCCACCAGACATTTTTTTTGTTTAGAACCCCAAACCCATGGTTAGTGCTCAAGGAATAAATTTCCGGTCTGCTCTCTCAAAACTTGGTTTAGCTGTACGAAAAGAAGGATCATCACGCGATAACAAATAACATCCAAGGCGACTAGTAACCTCTGAATCTATACGACTATGGGATTCGACTTGAAAAACGACTTCGACTAAATAGTAGTTTTTCAAAATAAGCCAGGCTTTGACACTTGCATCAAAGCAATCAATGCTTACTCGACATGACTTTTGATATAATCCCAACCAGAGTCCAAATGGACTTCATAGTCCTCTGGTCTCGTGGATAAGTGATTTTCCATGATGTGTTCTAAACTGGCTTAGAGTTTTGGAACTTTCACGCCTGATGGCTTCGGTTTAAAAAACTTCCTTTATTAAGCAAAGATGCACCTGTGAGCCCCGTTACCCATACACAGGTCTTGAACGGAAGAACACTTTAAAATAGATCACGAATCTGAATTCTATGACATCTGTTTTGGTCCCATGTTACACTAGAATCACATAGAATAACTCCAAAAGTTTTCTAAAAGAGGCTCAAATTACCTCCGTTGGGATTTCCACCATCCTCGACCAAGTAAAGTACTGTAGTACCAGCTAAAACCCCCACTTTGAATGCCCATAAGAGCACCATTTAACAACCCATATCAATGACCAAGGAAATCATATTGGAATTCCATTTAAGTTTGTCAATAAAAAATAAAAATATGCACATGTGTTCGGAACTAACGACATCAGAGAGTGAAAATTGCCATCAAGCACCACTCTCCAACGTGCACCCGAGTCAGAGACAAAAAATTCTGAATTATACAGCAAATTTCAAATTTATTCCGAATACATAATAATCGATGCAAGTAGGGGGTTGGTTGCTGTTCAGTTGGCTTGTTTGCCGACAGCCATTCGTCTGTGGTGACATTCGAGGCAAGTTAGCTGCCACTGAACTGCAACGTGGTGGTCTTATGCTTCTGATACTCATTCTAATTCCAGTCCATCACATGGCACGGGGTGGTGGTGGGTCTTGTTCACGTGTTATATTAGTTTTCCACTTTTAAAATATTCAAAAAGGAACAAGAAAACAAAATCGATGTGAGTGTTGCTGTGACTCACTTAAAAGGCATTTATATCACAAGTGACGTCAAGTGACTCAAAACACAGAGTAAATTATTGTTTGCCAAAAAACTACCATTTATGGGTGCCAGAGGTTAGAGATAATAAACCTGACAAGTCATTATTTAGGCAGCCATAAAAAGTTTAGATAATTTGTTCATTAGCGACGTGAAATGTGAAAATTATTTAAATATACAAAAAAAAAATCACTGGCAGCGGTGGGATTCGAACCCACGCCTCCGAGGAGACTGGTGCCTTAAACCAGCGCCTTAGACCGCTCGGCCACGCTACCCTACAGCTTATGTCGAGAAGATGTCAGTTGACCACTCACGGAATCGAGAGAAAGATACGAACGTTAAGTAGTCTGTCGTTGGGCGAGGTATTTATAGAAATTGTATTTCACTGTAAAAAGAAAAACAGGCTTACGTCTCAAATGTTTTCGATTTTAGAATCTGAAGAATACTACCGATGTCACGTCTGTCATAAGTGGAGGTAGTAGCCATAGATGGAGTTGAACTTAGGTCAAATTTAAGTCTATTGTTCACCGCATACCTCTGGAATCATTTAGTCTTTAAAAAGAAAGTACTGCCACCCACGGTTTTATTGGTTAAATGGTTGAAACATAAAAACAGTACGAGCAGTAGCTTCATCCTCCGGGATTATTTTTTCAACTTCTGTAGAAACCACTGCGGTGAAGTCCGAGAGAACTTTTAATTTAGTATTAGCTACAGTAGTACCAATGGTTGTTCCAGAAAAATATTACAGGATTTCCTTCGAATGTTATGGTAACAAAGTTTTATCCTGTGTTTCCGGATATGAAGATTTGGCAGTTGGTTGATTGTTAATATATACAAGGTGGTGTTCCAAGTAAATAGAATTATTTTGCCAATTACATAGGTAATAGGTGAGCAATGTATGCGTCTATAGCATTTCACAAATGTCTTTCACCAGTGTGAAGTTGGTTCCTTAATGTTTTGACAGATAAATTAACTAAACCGACACACGCCACATAACTTTACGTAATATGACAAACAGACATCGCATTAATTTCTGTAAACAAATAGCAATCTGTCTGTAATTGATGCATCACCATGTAGAACATGTTTTGTAAGATAATCTCACTGTTCATTGTTGATGCATTAAGTAATTTTCGTTTCGAACACGGCTGTCATAATGACTGTTCAAAGGTAACATTGTCACTTCACCAATTGTTCAAACATTTTGTACGTTTAGTTTCGATACTTAAATTTATTTACTCTCAAAGTACATTTACACTTTAAGTTTATTATTATTATTGCGAAAACAGATTAAGACAAACAAAGAAAAATCCCCATGACGGTGAAACCATTCATACGCATAGCGTCGAATAGTCATATCAATATCGGACGTGAGACGTTAAGACTTTCTTTCCAGTCATATGCCCACGAGCTGGGAGTGTGAACTTTTTTTTTTTAATTTTCAATTGAAGTTGCCTATCTGATGATGTTGAGTACAGGTCTACTGATAGAAAAAGAAATCGAATAATTAAAAGCAAATCGATAATGATTTGGCCTTTGATTTATAGCCATAAAAAGCATTGTGTAATCTTTGTCTTGACTGCTATCGCTTACATCAAATTGTTTTAGGCCACCTTTACCACGTTTGACAAAAAAGAGAAGACAGAAAACATCGTTTGTAGCCCATCCTTCCATGTCTTATATTCCTTTATCAATCCTGGGTGTGGTAATGTCTGACCTTTGGGTAAAAACTTCCACCGATTACTTTTCTTACTTCCGATAGAGCAACAAAAAAAGGAGCGGAACTTGACTTACATCATGATACTCGTACACGGGGGTCCGACCAACCCCGAAAAACCAGTGCTGAACTAATTTCATAACACAGACTAACCACTAAATTATTTCCACCGGAAACAGGCGAATGCTACACTACCAAGTGGATTGTATATGAGATTACCTTGGGATGGTTTTACCCATCCTACCTACGTACATACATATGTATATGAACAGGTGAGTTTCGCACAGAAACACAGTAAAAAAAAAACAGGTGTATCCTCCACTGAAAATTAATGGAGTAGAAGTGGAAAAAAATGTATGTGAATGGAGTTGGTCCTTTTTTATGCGACACAGATGAAACCGGAAAACGAGCAACAAATATGTAGGTTTAGGTTATAAATTGAAAACAAATGGCGACAGGATGACCAGCGGTTTTGAACTTTGAATTATACCTTTTGTTTGTGTAGAGGGGCTTGTTGGTACCTTGTACCTTAATCGTAGCCAATTCGAGGCGAATATTTCATGAGTAATCCTCCACTTCGTGAGCAGGATTAGCACAGCCGATGCAAAAGCAACAAATCAAACTGGTTACTGTTTTTTTTTTTTTTTAAGAAGTGTTGGGCAAGCTTGGCTTTATCTTGAAACGAGGCACAAGTACTCTGTGAAGTCGGTAACTTGCAGCTAATTTTATAATGAAATCGAAATTGGTGAACGATCAGCATCTAGGAGAAGGATGGAAAAAATTTCTTGACCTAATGGAAATGCAATTCCGTCACGTATGTCCTGTCCCTCAGCTTCTTGGGTCAAATGGACAAAACTAAACAGAAAATTTGAGAAAAAAACACAAATCGCATGATTTAGACTTTAGTGCACTCTGTTGTCCGCTATTTAGCATCGTACCTCAAGGCACTGTAATCCTTAAAACCACACTGGCACTGATTCGAGTGTACCTCCATCTAAAGATAGCAACTAAGAGTAACAATCTAACCTTCAGAGAGAGGCGATACGTACTATCTCATGGCCGGAGATTTGAACGCGAAACATAGGGATTGGGGAAATAACACACCAAATCCTAGAGGGAACCTACTATTTAATTGGTGGGGTCAGCACAATGTCGAGTTTAGACTCGATGTGAAAGCATCGGACATTCCGTCCTTTCCCAGAGGCGGCTCTTATCTGGATCTCATGCTGTTCGACGTACGGCTACAACTGACCGACACGGACCGACAGACTATGAACTGTTTGCACACTTTTGTGTACGACAGTGACCATTGCGGACTTAGTGCCGAAATAACGATTCCCAACGAGATTGCGGAACTGGAAGAGTTTGTTCAAACGCACACCTACAACTACAGTAGGACGCGCTGGACTCGCTTCTCCCGAGTACTGACTAGAGCACTCTCCTCGAACTCGCTCTACCCACCGTCCAACAGGAACCTGTCAAACGAGGAGATTGACAGATATCTGAGACAATTGGACGAGACAATCAAACGAACGATGGACAGTACGATACCTCGGTATCAACACGCTGACAACGCCGACATATTCCGCAACGCGACAATCGACGCACTACACCGACAGAAAAGTAGACTCCTGTCGAGATTAAAAACCTTGTACAGGCAGTTTGCTGACAGACACAACTCGGAGGTTAGGACACTGAAGTCGTTGATCAAAAATCTCCAAAAATTGATCAAAGAGAACTATAGAATGACGGTTAATGCGCATTGGAACGGGAAGATTTCGGCCATAAGAGCCAATAATCCAAGCATGTTCCCGCAGAGCAATAAGGTGTTTCGGAGAAAGAACATCAACGACCTTCCGTGTCTTAAGATACCCCGAACAACGAACAACGAACGAATTCTTACAACAGCAGGCATAGATCCAGATAACGCTGTCGAGGATGACGACTTCTTTGTGATAGAAGATCCGCAGGAGAAAGTAGAGGCTATAGGAGCGACTTTCCAGGAAGTGTACAAGGTGAATGATAGCGTTCGCCCGAACCATGACCTGGAAAATCGCGTCCTTGTGCACAACTTCTACCTTCGAAATGATATGCAGGAATGGCGATCTGAGAACACTGGTTTCACCGTGTTCAATGAAGGGAACATGGCAAACAATGCCATCGCCAATGACAGGGTTCACCCCCCGTTCATATCGAAGGTAGAACTCCAAGCGATCTTCGTCTCACTGAGGAGTAAGAAATCCGTGGGAATCGACGGAATTCCGAACATTGTGCTCAGACACCTCCCTCTAGAAGCGGTAGACATATACACCACCCTGTTCAACAATGCGCTGAATAATGCACATTATCCGGCGCATTGGAAGACAGCAGTGGTGCAGCCCATTCCCAAAAGGGGAAAAGACACCTCCAATCCGGCAAATCTCCGGTCGATAAGTCTCCTTCCGAACATCAGCAAGGTATTCGAGAAAGTTATTCATAGAGCCCTGAATAAGTGGGTTGAGGACAAACACATAATTCCGGACAACCAATTCGGTTTTAAGGCGGGGCATGATACCCTACATGCCGCGTCTAAACTGGTGTCGGACGTCCAATGGAATAAAAGCAAGAATCAATGCACGGGTGCCTGCCTGGTTGACTTGGAGAAAGCCTTCGATACCGTATGGTTGGAGGGGCTCTTCTACAAGTTGAGCAGGCTGGGTATCAGCAAACCACTTCTGTACATTGTCTGCAATATGCTCACCAGTAGACAGTTCGTTGTGAAAAATGGCAACGTGACTTCTGCTGGTACGTTTCAAATTAAAAACGGTCTGCAACAGGGTGCGGTTAATTCGCCTATCCTCTTCAACATTTACACAAGTGATTTGATAGGTTCTCTTCACCACGCTATTGCGTACGCAGACGACTTGATTGCGTACAGGTCAGGTCCTAAGGTCGAGGTCATTGCAACTCTCTTGCAACGTGACTTCGACAATATCCAGCGATATTGCGATGACTGGAAGTTAAAGATCAACTTCCAGAAATCGGAAACCATCCTGTTCAGAACGCCGTTATCTGGGGCCTCAAGGGACACCAGAAAGAATTGGCGAAAGTTCTCTATCGTGGGACCTAACGGACGTCCATTGGCGAGTAGAAGTGTAGTCAGGTACCTTGGGATCTGGCTAGACCAGTATCTATATTTTAACAAACATATAGATGCTGCTTTGGCCAGAGCCCGAGCTGCTTTTGCCCTCACAAAGAGACTGTTTTATAGCAGACAACTCGATGCGAGGGTGAAGGTAATCTGCTACACGGCCCTCATACGGCCAATGCTTACCTATGGCTGTCCGGTGTGGTTCAACGTGGGAGCAAGCTTGATGGAAAGGATTCGGGTGTTTGAGAGGGCTTGTCTTCGGGCTTGCCTTCATTTATACAGAACACCAGAGTCCGAGTACAAAAAATTCTACTCCAATGAGGTCCTCTATAACAGGGCGAATCTGATCAGAGTGGACAATTTCCTGGTGAAGTTGATTCGCGGTCATATTGCAAGAGCAATGAACTCGAAGAATAGCCTGATCTTTGGGGCTTACTACCCCAATGATAGGTACCACGAGAGAGTGCGCCTTAACGGCTTTGTCCCCCCAGAGGCGTTCCTCTATTTCGATAGACAAGGTCTGGTACAAGAAAGAACGGGTACGCCGTTAATCTACCACGTCGCCAGAAAAGCTGTGGATAGGCGACTCAACTACGACCGAGGCGTAGCACAGACAACTGAGGATCGTCTCCGATTCAGTAGGTCGGTATCGGGGCGAGATATAAAAGACGTAAAACGGCAGCACCAAAAGTTTTGGTGGCTTTACGAAGAGGGAACTCCCTCGTCGATCCCTCTTAATCCTGGCTAGCCCTTGTAGGGCAAGCTGGCCATTTTATTTATTTTTTTTTTATAACTAGCCTGGCCGGCTTACATAGTTGTAAGGTAGTTGTAGGTCTAGATTTGTGTTGTAGTCATAAGTTTTATTTATATATTTATAGCACAGCAGTCGGCTTATACAAAAAAAAAAAAAAAAAAAAAAAAAAAATAAAATAAAAAAAAAAAAAAAAAAAAAAAAAAAAAAGCAGCAGTTGGCTAAAAAAAAAAAAAATTAAAAAATATAAAAAATACAAAAAAAAAAACGTATTTAATTACGTTTTTAGCTTAAGTAGGTTAAGTAGATTTAAATTTATCTTAAGGTAGAATTAAGTTTTATATAAAACCAAAAAATGTTCGTTTACAAAGTTTTTATTTAAATCATTTTCTTTGTTTCGTAGAACTAAGTAAATAAATAAATAAAATAAGAAACAATTTATTGTTTTAGTTAGGATACGTCGAAAGACATAGGTTAAGCATTAAGTTTAGCTTAGAGCGCCCGCATAGGGCCAGTAAGTTAGTCATAACATAGTTAAGTTAGTTAAGCTAGTTTTAAACAATTTTGTCTAGCATGTAAGTATTAATGAATTAATAAACAAAAATGAATTTAAAAAAAAAAAAAAAAAAAAGAGAGGCGATACGGCGCATCGAACTATTGCGAGATGGGCATGCTTTTTTCCGTCACCAAACGTCACCACAAAGACCTTGAGAAAATGTATATTTTAGGTCGTTCCTAGTACATTTTTGAGTCCAATCCAAATTTAGCAAGATCGAGTCATAAAACATGATGTCTAACAAAATCTTAACGACTTGCTTCTTCCAGAATTAGAACAAAAAGATAATACTAAGAACTTAAGAACCTCCTAATGTCCACCAAACCATGAAACATATGGGAATTGCAATTTCCCAAAAACTAATTACAACCTCCCTCGTTTAATTTATTACAACTACCATATTGAATTGGACACACATTGGACACATGCAGGTGAAGCAACCCACTTAATCACCACAGGAACACAACCCGCATTCGGTATGCAGTGCTATCAGTAATTTTTTATCTTTATGCTTCCATTACCTTCGTCTATTTTCCCTAATGGCTGTTGCACTAATAACTTTTTCCGTGTAGATGTGTGCGAGAATGTCCAAAATGCATGACGATGCGGAACACTCTGAA